>CM062918.1:20807061-25607061 GCA_031878705.1 Tapirus indicus
CTTTTAAAATGATATTGCCACACCACCATGCACAAGCCTACCTGCACAGTAGAGATAGATTATTCCATCGTATTCAGATGGTTAACAGAGGTTAGCAAGTCCTGTATTATATATTTATATCGCTTTCTAAGAAAGTGCATATTAATGTTTACTTTAAGAATGTGTAAATGGTGCTATCAAGAATCTGATAAATTTTATCCCAGTTTTTTGTGTACCCTTCTAATGTATGAGATTTATTTTTCTATTGGAAAAAAATAAACAGTATAAAAGCATTAAATTGGTAGATTTTAGTAATTTAACAATGAATGGAATCCCTATGTTACAGGCTCTATCTTTCCTTGGAAATCTTAATGGTGGTAATAGATTTCAACAAAGGTACTGATAATCACATTCCTTTTATTCCATTCTTATATCACATTCTTGATTCACGTGCTGATTCCTCACTGAGTCCTTAAGTAAATTTTATTTACTGTAAGTCTTCTCCAAGAAGGGAATTCTTGCTTTCCAAGGCAGCAATTGAAAGGAGATGAAAGTATAATTTAATACTCTTTACATCACAGGCACGATTTGAGACAAGTTACTCTGTTAGTAGGAGAAATTCATCACTCATTAAATAAAGGGCAAGCATGGCTATCCATAATAATTTTGAGTGCAATGCAGTCTATAAATTTAATGTACACACTTTATTTAAATGATGCAAACAGCCATATGAAATTGCACATGATTAGAAAACAGGATGAACTCATTTTGCCTCCTGCTTGGTTTCTCATAAACATGAATACATAATATTGTTATGCACTGTTGTTCATAGATGTCTTATTACATAAAGGGTAAGTATCATATTACTTTAACAGATTATTTTTGGAATTCTGCATGTTATTTTTTGTTTCATCAGATATGTGCCCCAATTAAATAACATTTTTTCAGAAAAAAATGAAAGTATTAGAAAACTTGTCATGTTGATTTTGAAAAAAAATTGAAGTGTAGTACATATTACTAGATAGGATGTCATTCCACTGGTCTATATTAAAAAAAAAACTGTTCTTGAAAATTGAAGCATTACCTTGTGTAATTAATAAAGTACATCAAATCAGATTTGTAAATAAAATATTGTTTAAATCTAAAGTATTCAATATTTTGATTAGATTATTTTTTTAAGGAAAAATATTTAACGTGTATGTGCCGAATTTTTTTTTAAATAGTTTTTTATAACTGCAATGGAAGGGCAATTGTCTCATTACAAGTGGTACAGAAGCCAATACTTGGGTTACCATAGATATATAAACAAGTAAAAACTGTGGAACAAGTTTTAAGCTCATTTTGGAAAAAAAAACCAGTTCTGTAGAAATGCATATTTGTATTTGTTTCTCTAATAAATCTGCAAATAGCTTTAAACACAAATTAGTTTTAATTATTTAAATAATGAGTTCTGTTAAGTAATTTAACATCTGTTTTGCCTTACATTTGTGAAAACATTGTCTCATGGAAATTAATACAGGCTTATTGTGGAAATCCAGGTAGGTCTGCATTTATTCAAAAAGGTCAGGTATTTAGCATTTAAGTATGTTCACCTCTATGAAACAAAGAATTTTTACAAAAACAGCACTTCTTCCCCCTCCCCTCCCCACAGAATCACATCGGTTTGGCCACTGCCCCTAACCATAAAAGACCAATTTGCATCAACTTTAACTCAATATTGGATACAAGAGCAACAAATAAGTGAAATCATATGTTTAAATGGTTGATAATCAAAACATTATTTGATACAGATAATTGATTCTTTATATATAGCAATGAAGAAATTTGGACTCTTCTGAACCACAGTGCCTCAGTCTTCTTTAATATGATTTACACATTATGATTAAAATTGTTATATAAAACACATATTTCCCTTGAATTATGACTTTATAATAATGTATATTGAAAATGTTTTAGGGAAAATTGCAATCATCTATTCCTGTTATTCAGTAATGTAGACTCCTCATTTAAAAAAAATGCTTTGTAGAGGATAGACATACTAGAATAAATATTGATGTGTGTATATGTATTTATTTTTTTAAGTTGTCATTCTGCTTGAGCAGAGATGCTGATTTAGTTAACTCAATTGAGTATTCCAATCTTATTGAACTACAAAGAACATTCAAATTATAATGAAGTCTTTGGCTTTACCAATTTATTTTCATTAGTAAAATGTTTTGGGAGATCTGGTTTATGAAAACTTGAAGCATTTTCTAAGAGTGTCATTCATTGGCTTATCCAATTTTACAGCTTTTGGTCAATAACAAAAGTACCATTTCTTGTCAGTGTTAAAGATGATGGATAATTATATCATTTTTTTCTTTAAAGAAATTATTGTAACCTAAATTTCAAAATAATGACTTTTCAAAATTTCCACACTTTCAATGTTGTATTTTTTTCTAAATATTAATATAGATCAAGTTCTTACCAAAATGTCTTGGACAGATTGATTATTTTATGGTATTTCCATATTTTATATTGTTTATTTTAGGAGATAAATGCTGAAAAAGGCTCTGATTAGAAGAAGCCCATAGGCTTGTAATGAGACCAATCCATGCTGAAATTGTATTGTAAAATAAACCGTTACTTTTAGGGTTTAAAGCATAGACAAGAATCGAATTGTAATTTAAAAAAATATATATTGGCAGGATACAAATTAACATATCTCATTTTAAAAAATATAAAGAAAACCAAACAAACTGTTCTGAGTCTAGTAAATCAAAGGCTAACCATCTTATTTTCCAAAATGTCTTAGGATAAAAAGTAAAAACTTTCTCCAGTCAATTTTGTACAGGATATATTTTGTGAAATTCAAGTTTCTGGTAAAAAGGGTTTGCTAATTCACCACTTAGGAGACACAACTCTTAGAAGTCTAACATTTTTTTCTTATGTCAAGACTATGGGTTTTCTGGGGAGAGGGGGAGTGTTTATACACAGGCAGATAGAAAGAGGATAGAGGCAATTATCAGGACCATTTGCATTCAAACTACTTGCTTTATAAAAAATTATTTGGAGGGCCAAATACTCAATTAGCTAGTTTCGATTAGATTTTCTCATCACTTTGCCGGTAGAGGGAAAACCTTTGAGGATGAAGTTCCTGTGGAGTTTGACTTCATGAATTCTGGAAAATGTTACTTCTATTTGCACTACAATGACTTAATCTAAATTAGAGAACTTTACAAAATTCATTTGTTTTTTATCTTCAAGTTCATGAAACTGATTTTTTATACGTTCTAGCAGACAGCTAAAGGTAACCATGGTTCGTTGTCTTAACGTGCTTATAATTTCAAATTTTTAAATGATTGCCAGTGTAGCTTCTGAACATAAAATTTCTTTAAGCGAAATTTTAAAATCTTTTCTTAGGACTTTTTAAAAAGTTTCCTTGTAATCTGTCTCATTTAGGAACTACTTCACTTAAGATAACTTAATTGAATGCCTTTAAGAAATTATTCCTGTCATTTCTTTTAGTTGGTATCTCAATTTGTTTTTATTTTATGCACTGACTTTTATTATTTATGATAGAATAGTGGGTTCTCTAAATATCAAAGATATTGAAGGTTTTATAGGTGATTATAATGATGGATTTTCTTTTTTCTTAAACTTTCTGGAAAGAATTTTAGATACTGATGGATCCAGTCATCAGTGTGCTAAAACATATGTCCTGTACAAACATTTAATCTGTTAGGCATTAGTTTACATGTGGATTTCTTCACTGTGAACAAAGTCAGGTATTCTAAATACCTAGCTCAGACAAAAAGGAAAAAAGATGATGTAAGAAGGCAAAGCACTGGAGAACCAGTCTTTTGAAGACAGAGAGAGAATAACCAAATCAGAGACCTGAGCCAAGCAGGATACCTCATTCTGAGATCTTGACATCACTTAGGCAAACAGAGGTTGATGGCTATGTAAGGTTAACTCTGTTGTGCATTTTCATATTTTGTGGGCTTGTCATATCTTGAGTATTATTTCCAAGTAATACTATATTGATAGGTCTCCTATAGTGATAAGCAAAGATATACACTAATTAAGTTACCAAGGAAGTGGCATGTAGAATGCAATGATGCTGAAAAAAACACATGACTACATTATGCTGGTAATACTACCCTGGTGTCTTCATTACACCAAATGCTTACAGATTGACATGCTTTTTGGTTATTTCCTTTCTTTTTCATTCATGCTTGCATCACTTTTTATCCTGGCATTAAGAAATCATGGAGGGGAGGGACTTCCACCAATTTTTAAATTTTAAGCATAATGTCATATCCAACAGCACAAAATTGATAATAAAATAAAAAGTGCAGATACAAAACCCCTATTTTTCTGTATAGTAGGTTATAATACTCAATGGGGATTATGTATTCTATGTATATACTCATTCTAAATATGAACTGAGTAAATTATTTTCATTAACAATAAGAATCCATCACTTGTCTATGGTAAAACAGTAAGAATAGTATAATTAAGCTTCTCACACTTCCTTCTGCATCACTTCAGATGTTTGAGGAAAGCAAAGTTACAGTTAAAGTGTTGTAAAATTATTATGATATTTTCCTTCTCAGCATAAGCTTTATTGCCATTAAGGCTTAAGTATATTAAAACGGACTTCTAAAATTAAATTTTTGCAGGATTTTTTAAAATACAAAATAGGTAAGAATATTTCTCTCAAGTATTGTTAGGAAAAGTATTTTCACAAATGATTTCCCAATATGTGATGAGATTATAATAACTGATATTTCTATTATTCTGCCATATACATAATGCACTTTTATTCTTTAATTCTCACATTACTGTGAGATGCAGGTATTAGTCCCTATTTCTCAGGAATGGAATAATACAACTGCTGAGTCTCAAGCCACTAAGATAAAATTAATAAATTGAGGTTTTATCCCACTTTACTGGGAACATAAAGATTTCAAATGTATAAATTAAAATTATAAAGAAAATGTATTAAAATATTTTTAAATTATAAGCAACCTTAATGCAAGTTGTGGTTTTTTTCCCAAAAAGTTTAAATAGTCTGAAACTTTAAGAATCATAACTATCATATAAAGAAAAATACACTAGTAAGCATGTTTCCATTTAAATTGTTATCTTTTAGACTTGGCACAGTACATGCTGCCTGTTTAGGCAATGGAGAAATAAAGCCATAACCTTTATGAGAACTAAAACATTTTATAGGAACAACATGTTCAAGCAACTGGAATAACAGGGAAGGAATGTATGGAATTACTTGGAATAAATGTGTATCTCCTCATCTGTCCAACGCATGATTAGTTATGTGGCCCTAGAGAGAATTCATTTTATTTCATTTTGACTGCTCACAAAATGCAATGAACTACAGAGTTTCAAAGCTATTTCTAAATGCTATTGTTGGTCAACTTTGCTCTTAGAAGTTAATAAGGAAAGTTCTGACACTTGGTAGATTTTTTGTTGTTAAAAAATATACATTTTGGGGGGCCGGCCTGGTGGCGTAGCGGTTAAGTTCGCGCACTCCGCTTTGGCTGCCTGAGGTTCGCAGGTTCGGATCCCAGGCGTGGACAGATGCACCGCTTGTCAGTCATGCTGTGGCTGCATCCCCTATAAAATAGAGGAAGATGGGCACGGATGTTAGCCCAGGGCCAGTCTTCCTCAGACAAAAAAAAGGAGGATTGGCAACAGGTGTTAGCTCAGGGCTAGTCTTCCTCACACACAAAAAAATATATATATACATTTTTCTCAAACAATCAAAGAATGCACATGATATAGAAGAATCAAATGATGAAAAGTTTGATAACAGTTATATGGATAGTTTATCTTTTAAACCTGTGGAGGGAAAGGTGAATTAATAATACACATGCAGGAAGTGTTTAAAATTTATTTAAGAAAGGCACATTTTAAAAACAAAAGAAAAGTAACATCAATTTTAAATTGAATAAATAACTTATTTGGAAAAATAAATGACATGAAAGTTATATGATGTGGTATATCAATTTCATTCAAGATATATGAGGGCACTAGTACACTGTGTCCTCAATTCTGTTGGGGATGTAAATTTTCAAGTACTTATTTATAAGAGGCATTTGGCTGTATTTTTTTAATTTATTAAATCCTTACATGTACTAAATTATAAAGATTATTATATAAAAAGAATTATCAAAATATTTGTTCTTATGAATGAAGTTATGTGTTTTAAAAAAAGTTCAGAAATGACATTTTATGAGAGACTAGTTTTATAATATGAGTAACAAATAAATTGAAACTTTTAACAGTTCTACAATAATATTTCTTTGTTATTTCTTGTTCTTTTTCTGAGAGGCAGGAAAATTAAAAATATATGGGCAATTTCCATATTTGGTGTAAACTGATCATTATATAATTTATAATTTTTTTTCAGTCTCCTTAACCGTCAAATGCACTCATTATATACTTCATCTTTTCTTATTTATTTGATTATCAAAATAGTTGTGGGAATCAAATTAACTCTGTCATATCCAATTTGATTACTACATTTAACATATCCAGAGATTCTTTGTAGAATAACTATAACATTTAAATTTTAAGGCTTAGAAGTGGCTCAATTGCTTTAACAAGATTATTTTGATCATACATTCTTTATATTGTGCTTTTTTTTAATTTCCAAAAATGTATTAAATAAAAACAAAATATTTTCTAACTCTTTCATCAAATGATGCTATTTTCCAGTTGGGAAGTAGTCATTGCATATTCATTATTAATAATATATTTTTATAGGTCTTCAGGAAAAGCAAAAGTATATAATCACTGAAAATACTCTTTATCCTGTTTGCCTTACACTTTAGAGTGATAGCAAGAATTTTAGGATTAGTGTGGCCATTCCATAGTAGGAGAATTATTCTTTCCTCTAAAATAACAATCAATAGCATGTCCTAGAGGAAAAAATAATGCAATTATTTTCATCTCAAGTATTTTTAAATTATTGCCTGCACCTTTCTCTCCAAATGAAGAAACATATACATCACATATTCTACCCTAAAGCAGAATCTAGGCTCTGCTAGGTGAGAAGTATGGTTTGCCCAGCCTAAAATGGATTGAAGTTACTTCTCTAGAATAAATGATATCCAAAATGAAACATGGTGAGAATTTAAGAATTATAGATAATATTTCTATAATCTCAAAATAAAAGCTGTAAAAGTCAGGATACTTACTTTCATAAGAAGTTAGGTTTGTTATCAGAAATTTTAACTAAAGAACGTCAGTTAGAGAATACACATCCCACAGACGAGGCACGATATAGAGGAAACAATGCCTTGGAGGAGACACACAGGGATTGAATCTTAGCTTCCCTCCTACTGTTAATGGACATTTTGTAGACTCTAATTTCCTGTATAGAATATGGGATCACAGTTTCCTCAGCACATAGAGATTAAATGAGATAATGTTTGTTTTAAATACTTAATTTTTATTACCTAATTTCAACCTCAAGGACACAAGATTTTCAATAAATATCAATTGTCTCTGAAAATTAAGGGAAACAAATTTAAAAACCATATTGAACCAGAGCCTAGTAAAGTCTGTGGGTACAGTCTACAGAATAAGTAAGCATAAAGGAACCTAAGAGAAAGACCTAAACTGGAAAAACTTAGGCCTCATAGAAAAATGCTTACATACAAACACAAAAGAGGCATTAAATATTTTTTCATATTCATTTATTTATTATACTTCCATCTGAGTGATCCCATAAAGATATTGCAACAGATTTTTATTAAATAATCAAATTTCTCATAATGACTAAAAACCATTAGTCATTTTTTAGCAGCAGTTCCCTAAATTAATTGAAGAGTAGAAAAAATGATTATATAATGATGTGGTTTTTTTTTTTAATCCTTGTCTATTAATTTGATAAAATTCTAATTACAGGTACAAGATGATGTGTATGAAAACTCAAGGAAAACATTTTTTAAATATATTTTTCTGTGCCCATAAACATCAATGAATAAATGAGAAAAAATGAAAACTTGTAATATTCTAAAAGTTTATAATAAGAAAGCTTGCAATTAATAAAAAGACCTACTGAAATTAAACAAACATCAGCAATTAATGACTTTATTTGAGACAGTAAGTTCAGTGAACTTATTCTGATAAACTTGTTTATCATATGTCAGTTAACTAGTCTTATTTCAATTTAAATTTTCCATAAACCTCTCTGAAAAAAGCTGCTGTTACTTTATCATGCAAATAAAAGAAATAATGAAGAACTGGAAATTCATCAATAATTGTACTATGTTGAATTTTAATAAAATTTGACTAATAATATCTCAGCAAAATTTTTTTGTTTAGTGCTTAGTGTTTTTATATTTCAAAAAGATAGTTTCCCAATAAGTTATTTTTAAATTTATTATTACCTGTTTTATCTTTAATAAAGTTAGTATATAGTAAAATCAAAAACACCACAGAGCTTTATATTTAAAAGTTCTAGTGCACATGCTTCATTAAAAGTAAAAGGAAATTTGATTTGGAAAATTTTTAAGATAATAAATGTCTACCTCTGAGAAAAAACCTTTGAAAGCTAATGAAAAGATTCTGAGGTATGTCTATATTTCTTAATGGAAGAATTGTAGGATAGCAGACAAAAATTCAGGTCATTAAAGGATTGCAGTAATCAAAGATAAGTTTACACAATAAGGAAAAAGGAAATTTTGGCCACTTTTGTGGGATATATATTGTAGAATAATTTTAGCCATACCGCATTTCACAGAGTGTATTTACTGCTACATGGCGAATTGAACATTTACATGTCAGTAGATCCCTACACTTTTACAATAAGATCATAATTATACCCTGAAGTTTTCAAAGTGCTTTGACACTGCATCAGTGTTGATGTTTTTCGTCACAACAACTCTTTGAAAATAGCAGAGCCAGTATCAAATTTAATGTTCTTTCCTTTAAGCCGTGATAATGATTTACCCAATTTCAATACTGGAGAGAAGGGCAAGGCCAACATACCTGTTTATTTATTGTAGGAATTTTAACAAACACCGTGTTGTGTTGTTGAGGTACTCAAAAGGTAGCTGTTAGGCAGTTAAAGATCTTATATTAGAATTTAAAAGTTAGAATCAGTTTCTTCACCAGGATGGAAACAGAAAATGAAAGGTAATTTGGACAATCGCACAGGAAAAATTGGCACTTCGATTAATATTAAGTGGGACTATGAATCCTCAAAATATATCATTTTAGTGATAGCTGCTAGTTGTGGGATGTTTAAAACTCTAATGGGAATATATTTTTAAAGCACTCATTCCCCTAACTAATTTGAACAATCAATACTTTTGCTGAAATTGGATGTTAAGCTTTGTTCCCATATTTGCCTAAGAAGCAATCATCATCATGCATATGATTTGGGATACAGGCAAAGATTTAAAACATGGTTCAGTGCTTTTTTTCTCCTAAAATGTGTTTAATTTTATTATGGACATAATATGTTACCAGTTTCCTAGAAATCTAATTACAAAATTTGCGTGGTCTGAAGATGTTTTTGAAAGGCATACAAAATGGAAATTCAAGGACACAGAATTGCTTTTCCACTCTGAGCAAGAGTTGTTCACTGAAAAGGCTGTATTCAAGCACTGCATAGAAGTTAACCAAAATGATGTTCTGTGTAACATATCACATAAGAGCCTAGCTCTCTGGGATAAAAGTATATTTGCTGCCATTAAAAAGTTTCCTAAGACCAACTGTAATGCAAAAGAAGCAAATACAAGGAAGATGAGGAAAGGACAAGATGCACATCCAAACATAAGCCAAGGCATTGTTAATTACCCTTGATATTTGAAAACAACAGGATTTTAATAATTAAACAGTTTTTCATTCTCATTAAATTGAAATATTGCCAGTAGTAATCTCAGAAAATTTTGCTTGCAATGGCCTTGAAAGCATTAAATTGAATATGGTGATTAATGTTCAAAATACACTATTTTTCAAATAGTAAGAAAGGTTCTCTGAATTTAAAAAAGTCTATGAAGATCCAGTTAATAGGGAAAAAAAGGAAATGAATTGTTTTCAAATTAAACTATGAAACCTAGTTTATTTGGGCTTATTACTATTTCTGGTGTGTATTAAGCAGTGGTAATCATCTTAATCATTTTTGTTGGGTGATTATGTTCATTATGAAGATAGAATAAGAAATGAATATTGTACAACCTAGATATTCAAAATTAATACTTAAAATTACTTCTTAATGGCATGAATGTACTATGGTGACCAGCTCTTGTCATCACTGCTAACAAAGATAGTTCTGAAAAATAATGTAGTTTCAAAAGTGAATAATATAATTGAATACGAAATTCTAAAGAGTCTATAATAAGTGCAGTAAAAATGAATTACAGATAGTGACCCTAAATAAAGGCAGGCTTATTTTATCAGAACTGATCAATAGTCTATAGGCTTTACCCAGTACCATAGAATTATCATACTAAATATTTTTAAGAACTAATTCTGAAGGGAAAACATATTTTTTAACTCTACTGAAATTTTAACCATGATTTTTCAAAGGGGGAGGTGATTTTGATGTTTTTGAAGGAATTACATTATTTGTGATTCAGAGCCCTTCTCTGTCTCAGTCTTTGGGTGTTTAAAATGGAAATTCTCAATGTAAAGTGGAGAGACACTTTCCTTGATTCATGAAAAATATATTTTTACTTCTAAGGCTTAGGAGGATAATAGCATTTCAATCCAAAGACCTATGTTTAGTGGTCTAATTAGGGAAAATGTTTTATTTTTATTTGCCAAATATATTAAAATTATATGTCAACTTGGTTACTATACAGTATGAGGAAACACCTTTATTATGTCAATAAAAGAGAAAAGTCATTGCATAGAAATGTACATGAAAAAACAATCCAACTATTTTTCTTGCTATCTGGTTTATTCTAACTTTTCTGTCTGAAAATGATGAGGCCGTTCACTAGGGAAAATTACATATACAAGTAGAATATGAAACATGGGCCTGGCATATTGAGAGAAACAGCTTCTCTACACTGGGCAGAGAGAAGACTGAAGACCGTCCTGCGGGATGCAAGCAATAAAGATGAAGATGACAGTATCACCTTACATTTGCATTTTATTATACAAAGTTCAAAACACTCCAAAGCAGCTATCTCATTTGATTTCTCATAACCTCCCCTTAAAGCAGCAAAATTCACTTAAATCCAACAATATGAAATTTCAAAATACACAGCACACACCATAGATTTTAAGCATCAAACAAAAAGATTATACTTTCAAAAATCTAGCCCATAAATTTGATTCTCTCAAATTTATGCAATGTTATCAGTTTTACACTGTTTTTAGAGAGCCTGTTTTAGGAAAACCTTGACTTAGAAAAGAATGAAATTTTCTTTTGTTTATAATATGCCTTGACTAGTTCTATTGAACTTAAAATATCAGAGGAACAAAATTAACAAATACGAATGCTTTATGCAGACTAACCTCTTATTAGTATAAAGATCAAAGAAAGTGTCTGAAAAATAAACACAAATAATCCCATATAGCACACCCTTCCCCCAACATTTAAGCCTAGAATGGGTTGTGTATTGATGAAATTCAAGGAATAATAGGTAACCTTGTTTTACTCTTATCATCCCAAAATTTAGAACAAAGAATATTTCTCCTGACCTATTCACAAATTTTTATTTCTAAATTGATAAAGTAATTTCAGATTCAAAATATCTGGAATTTTGCATCCTGGCTTTCAGCATAACCAAGAAAGATAATTTAAAAAACTAAAGAAAAATTGCTTTTTACCACTTTCATTTTTTATAAAATATCACAAATTTTACTCTGATTGACTTCAAAATGAAAAGTAAAAACAAAAATTACATTGTGTATATTCACAATGTGAATATCAACTAATTTAAAATATACCAATCCCTATATATACTCTCACACTGCGGTTTGTAGTACGCAGTATCTCTCAAGAACAGTTTTCCTTGCATTTCTCTATAAGTAAAAAGAATCTAATTTTAAATATGAATCTTCATATTTTACCTGGAATTCTGACAGCATATATGCTGAATACCTGACAATGCCAAATCTATGAGGGTCAGTGAACTTTTAGTGTGTATGAAGAATACGCCACACGATTCAGCAACAATGACAATAGTAATATTTAAATGTGCAATGCGTTAAATTGTTAATGTTTGATGCCTACCCAGATCAGCAGCTCTCAGAAACAATTCAGAATCTGAGAAGGTAAGTTAAAGTGTGCTTGGATTACACTCTTTATGTTCTAAAATATTATTCATCATAGAGACCTGACTTTTGAGCAATGAGTAAATATCCACATTAACATAATAAATTTTTAAATGGCCATTTGATGTTATATATTTCACATAGCTCAATTAAATAGATTGAGAAAGTGGGAAACTTGGGCTGCATTGCACCCATTGTAGAATCTTTTATTAAATATCTATTTAAGATTTTTTCCTTTGTACGTTAAACAAGCCCACATTTGGGAGCATTGCAGTCGACCCTGAGAAGTATAACTGATTGAGGCCTGGCTCCAGTCTTTTTTCCCCCAATTCGGTCTTAAATGTTTTTCTCCTGAATGATTGGTGAAGTGTGGTAGGATAAATTCTCCTGGTTGAATTTAAACCACTGGTTCCTAATGAAATCCTTAGTTAAAAGCTTTCTAACAGCTCTTATTTTCAGGGGAAGAGACGCTGGAGGTTGTTTATTGGTAATAGCCTTTAAAATGACTATATAAAATTAAATAATCCTGCAAAATACAAAACTCTCGACCCCTGTAGACATTATTCACAGTCCACATTATGCACAAAGAGATATAGTGGTTCTGTTCCTAAGTCTAAAGATGACTCTCTTTTAGTACTATGTGTATGTAATTGTGATATTTGTGTTCACATATTTCTCAACAACATCCTCATTGATCAGGTGTGAAAATAAACATGAGAAATGACTGAGTCAAACACTACTTGCTGGCAGCATCAAACCAACGCACATCTATGATGGTAAGTTTTTACACTGATGTCGTTAAAACATAGAAGCAAAAAAGGCTCAGTACTAGAAATCTCCTTTAAGGAACAGACTACACAATTATGATTCTACAAATTATGTAGATGTCCACATTCAGATTCACAAAATATCAAGCCTAAAGAAACATGAAGTCACTAACATCTGAGTGTTACTCCCTAAGCTACCTCCATGCCACAATCCAAGTTGAGATCCTCATACTGAATAAAAGTGAACATATGTTTAGTTCCTGAAACACATTTTTCCAATATTAAATACTATCATCCAAATTTGAAAAAAAAAACCCTTAAGGATTCAAGAAGTATTCCTTAGTCCCTTGAGAAAGAATCCAAGAAATTTCAAGAAAACAAGAAGTTGCATCTTAAAAGGCTCATATATGTACAATCCTTCCGAAGAAAGGATAGTTACAAAACTAAGATAAAAATAAGCATCAAATAAGACCCTGTTTTCATTTAGCATATATTCTCTCATTATAAACAAGGGAGAAGTCTCAGAGTAGGGTGATGATGAAAAAAGGAATCTTGCATTTTCATAGCAATTTTGTCACATAAAAATGTAGAGCATTTACATTTATTGAGTTAGAGTCTCCCCAGTGCCACATATGGAAGTCCATTATTCACTCAAGTATTTATTGAGCACCTACTATGTGTCTCTCTAAGAGGGACAACAGGTTCTAAATGGAACAAAACAGATAAATACTTGCCTGATAGAGCTAACATGCCAGTGGGGAGTCAAAAAATAAACTATGATGATAATAAAACAGGGTAAAAGAATAGAGAGTAACATGGGACAGAGTTGGAGGTGGTAACTTTAGACAGGAGTTGGAGAAGACCACTTGAAGCAGGAAAGACCCTCTTTACGGAGTCTCTCAATCTGCCCCATGAGTTAGGATGAGCAAGAGGAGATCAGTTATTCCCTATCTGTAGATGAGGACAGAAATGCATAGCAGAGACTGGTTATTTTGGCTGCGATTTTCATTCATTAATTCAATAAACATTACATGCCTACAATATGCCTGGAATTGGGATAAGTCTTGGGTTTATTAAAATGACAAAGAAACAGATCTTGCCCTAACTTTGGAGGAAACAATAAAAGGAGACCAAGGATTATAGTACACTATAGTACTTGATATGATAGAAGTTTCCTATAAGATAATCACAAAGGGGGTGCCACTAGTCCACGGGGAGGTGACTAGGTAAAGTAGGCATACTTTTGTTTTTCATTTTGCAGATCAGTTAGTGATCACATGACAAACACATGACAGAGTTGTGGCTGGAAATCAGACCTACTGATCGTCCACCAAGTTTGCTTCCCAGTAATCCATACCGCGCCCATAAATCTAACTAGGGAAAAGTTCATTTTGGTATAGTGCTTCTATAAAAAGGAACCTGTTTTTTAACATTCATTAAAGCATATTATAATCCAGAAGAGAAACAACTGCCGCCGCCCGGTGGCGCAGCGGTTTAGTTCGCGCTTGGCAGCCCCGGGTTCGCAGGTTCGGATCCCGGGCGCCCACCGACGCACTGCTTGTCAGCCACGCAGTGGCGGCGTCCCATATAAAGTGGAGGAAGATGGGCACAGATGTTAGCCCAGGGCCAGTCTTCCTCAGCAAAAAGAGGAGGATTAGCAACGGATGTGAGCTCAGGGCTGGTCTTCCTCACAAAAAAAAAAAAAAAAAAAAAAAAAAACAGAAGAGAAACAACTGCAAAAGTCTGAAAAGAAAAATATACATTTAATGTTCTTATGTTCAGAGACCAGAATTAAAAAAAAAAGTTTACAAACAATAATATGTAAACTCTTACATTAAGATAATTTCATAATCAGCCTTACAATGGTACAAACTGAGCTGTACTCTCTTCTAATATTCATGAAACCCAGGTACACGTTGAGAAGAATAATTGCATTTTCCAAAGCAGATCTTCCAGCACCTTGATAATTTTTCAAAGAAGTTTCCTCATCTTGAATTTAACACAAAATTAAGAAATTAAAGTATCTGCAAGAAATCACTTCCAAACAAGTTTTCTTCTAAAGGATTATTTCCAGCCATCAGTCTATCAGTCAATAAAATCTACTGAACACATAACATTTCTCCTTAAAGACAGTACCCATATCTCTGAGCCTTGCACATAATGAGTATTCTATTAATATTGGATGAGTAAAGTACTGAGAAGTATGAAGAAGTACCTAGGAAGGAGAGAACATTCATCCTGGGAGAGATTAGAATCTATAGTGTATTTTGGAATCTTACACTAAGTTTACACATGTGACAATATTCTACAGTTGACATTTCTTGCTGGCTTGTACCTCTTATTATAATAATTTGTTTGTATTCACGACAAATCCTGAAAAAGCACAAATCCTTAAAGTACAAATAATCCTGAAGTTAGGTATGACTGTGGTTCCCTACAAAAGTCAGCGTTAAAAGAGGTTTTTTAATGTTCTAATTATATAAACTTAAGATTCTTGGCAAACACCATGGAAAAATTTCAGGCTCACTATTCCAGTACTGCTAATAAGTATTCTCTCACTCTGTCCCATCAAGGTTTTCCTGGTTTCTAAATTACCATTCTTTTATTAAAGAATTTTTTAAGTAGAAAAATGATGTATGATATAGATCCATAGAATTTTAAAGTTAGAAAAGAACATTTTAAAACATATTGCTAGAAGAACAGATGTTAAAGGAGTGAATGATTTTGCAGATGAGGAAACTGTTAGACTGAGATGGTGTAATTTGACCAAGGTGACAGGGATTGTTCTGGAAGTAGAAAAAAGGCAGATTTCCTTTAGAATAGGGGCTGATATGGAGTCCAGTAGTTCTTTCTACCATATTACTTTGTTCAAACTTGATTTCCAATTTCTATTATGTGACTTTGGTCGTAGAACTGAGAAAAACTTCAGAACAGCCGCCTCTTATATATTACCGAAAGGAGTCACCAAATGTTTGATTTATCTTAAAATGAGAGATGAAATATACAATCTAGCTACCTTTCAGAGATATCGTTAAAATAAGGGAGATAGAATTAGAAATATTTAATCTGTGCTAGTTGTAAGGAGGCCGGGGAAACAAAACAATAGCCAATCCAATGTTGTATGATGTCATGCTTGCCTTAAACAACATATCATATTTCTCTTTACATTGTGTTTAGAATGATAATGTTTTCTTGCAACTGATTGTAATATAGCCCAAGAAGCCAGGCAGCAATTAAGCTGCTGCTACAAACAATTCAAAGATGGCCGAGATGCACGCACACAGATTTTCAAAAGAGTGAATAGGCTGCTTCTGAATGTGCTTTTCAGTGAACTCCAAGGCACTGACATCGTGAGTAGTAAATTCAGGTACCTGTCTGACCTATGCACAAGGGTGGATCAGATCTGGGTACCTGTAGGGAACTCCCTGGCATTTAAATCTAACTTACTGATCCATCAAATGTGATTGATTTCCTGTCAGCCTAATGAAGTACAAGCTTTCATTTTCCTTATTCATTAGCTTATGTAAACTCCTGCCAAAGACCACTTATAGGCTTTACTTTGCTAACGCATGAAACTGAGAGGTATCCTGCTGCATTTTTGCTTCCCAAGAGAGATTGTAGTCCTTGGTATTACAGTTCATTATCTCTTCAATCACACTTCCTTGTCTAGAATGCATGGTACACAGTGCAGGATCCAAGTTTTGGTGGAAACTTACTATATATATATATAGTACAGTATATATATATATACACACACTATTACTATATATATAACTATATTGTATATATATAGTGAAAGCTTATTTGCTGGGAAAATCATATGTAAATATCATATGTTCAAACTCCTTTCGTAGTTGTTGAATTTCAAGCCAAAGTCTACATTTTACATAAAGAAATACAGTCTCTCACTTCACTCCCTGCTGCATTAAAATTATAAGTCTCTTCATAACAGGTTTCCTCCCTCAACATCTTAATTCCTGAATCTCCTCAATCCTATTTAGAATATAAATCATTATTAAACACTACTAGATTGCCCTTAATTTTTTTTTCTTCATATGCTTTAATCCTTTGGATTTTGGACTTTATTAAGAAATTTTCTTCTCACAAATATAAGTTAATGACCACATGTTATAGGAATTGTGTTTCCTTTTCCTGTCCTTTCATGAATGCAGAAAGGAAATTGAAATCTTATTATGGATAGCAACCAATTTATCTGGTTGCTAGTCTGTTTGGAAATGTTATATTGCCCCTGTATTTCAGTCAGTGGAAGACTCCCTCTTCTCACTATATATACATTGTCAGGATTGCACATCTCAACAGGAAGTAGAACCTCAAGAGAAGCAGGACTTATTGTGAGCCAATCTGTACCCCTCCCTACTCTTGATCCCCTCAGTTTTGTCAGGTTGGGATCTATTATAAAGAATGAAATGCATAATAAAACTTATTTTTTTCAAATCCTCTTTCTCAGCTAAATGGATTTCTTATCCAGAATGCATCATGAATACATTAACACCATAGCAAAAGGTACCTAAAGGAAGCTTCACCAAATGAGGCCTTCATAGTGTAATCAAATCAGTATCACACATTTTCTCCTCATGCATCCAAGAACCGGGACCACTGCTCTGTGGACCTTGGGATCCTCTCATGAGGAAGTATAGATATTTTTTTCTAGGGTTAAGTAGTAAACTCATGGAAGATCCTCTATCTGAAGAGTTACGGGCTAGAAGAGAAATAGGTTAAGAAGTCTGAGAGAAAATTGTGATTGGTAAATCCTAATGACTAAGGGACACCAGTGGTGCTTATAGTATAGGTCAGACCTCAGGAGGTAAATCATATGGAGAGCAATGACCCACTCCCCTGAAATGATCTTTTGTGCCACCGAATTTTGAACCTCCTCAGGTAGAATACCCTATCTCATTCATCTTCACAACCCCAGACATAATATGTGTCCTAACAAAGAGCCAATGTTTAAATTAGTAATTAAACAAATAGATGAATGAATGAGTGAATGAACAAATGAAACTTATTCACTGAGGTTAATTTACTGAGGTTTAAAAAAAGAATAAAAGAATTTTACAGAACTTAGCCAGATGGATAATCGGTCTGACAGCAGTGACAGTTATTTTGTTCTGAGGCTAAGAGCATGGAGGATAAAAGGAAAAGAACAAGTATGTTTAGAAATAAAAGAGACACAAATCTAGAAACAAAAACACAAGTTTAAAGGCATTTAAACCAATTATGTCATCTCAAAAGAGAAACTAATATATTCAAATTCATAACTACATGAGAATCTTCCAGTGTTGGGGAGAAAACAGATCCAGGTTTTAGAATTCAAGCTGGAGTAACACGACCCAAACGAAACTACAGTGGAACATGCAGACTTCTTCCAACCCTCTATATGGCTGGTAGAAAGCAAGTCACCAAAAGAGAGAAAGTAATTTGCCTTGAAAATAAAGTTTAACTGCAGTTTTTAAACTCTTCTTAGTGGTTTTGCTTGATTATATAACCTTTCAGGAAAATAAATGGTATTGTTTACAAAATGTTGAGCGTTCTCCAAGCAGCACAATAAACAATGAGTGAAAAAATAGATGTTGACAAGTAAATGTTAAACCTTACACCCTGTAACATCTCAATAATTGTACATGTTGGTGGGAGCAGCAATAAACACAGTCCATCTGTCACATTCCGCTTAATCTGTTCACAGAGCTGAAGCGTCTGTGAAAACCCACTTTCCTCTCAAAGCTGTAAGAGGGGAATTAGGATGCATATATTCCTGCCCCAACTCTGCCAGTGACCATATGACAGTCATCAGGTTATTTCACTCCTCTGAGCTTTAAAGCCTGGTCTCTATAAAATGAGAGAGTTTAATGATTGCTAAGATGCCTTCCAGCTCGAGACAGTATTTTATGTTTTAGTTATAGAAATTGATTTAAAGGCCATAATGCCTACCTACAGATTTACAGATCATTACCAAAAATGACTAGTCTTTCTCTTTCTCTCCCTAATCTCATTCTGGATTTCATCATGTAAATTTTCATTAATTCATCTGTTGTCCAAACTCACCATTGAGCCATTCCCATCTCTCTTTCTGGCTTTCCAGTCTTAGATGACGTGGCCTATCATTTATCTACTTTACCCTCACATTTTCCCTCCTTCTCCGATTTCCAAGCCTAGTTTCCCAAGGGGAAGTTAAAAAGAGCTAGAATATATTGAATTCACATTAACAAATTTTTATTGAACTTGCTCTAATATTTATCAGGGCTTCTGCCTGTAGGGACACTGTTGCTTTTGGTGATAGCATGTCCCAGAGATAGAAACAATTTAGGACTCACATGATAGAGGCTATAGCTGTTATAATTCTGTTTCACTGGTATTGATTTCAAGGTAGTAAGTATTATTGTCATCATAGATATCATCATCACCATCCTCACTGTTGTCATTACTCTGCAAACCCCACTTTATTTTCTACAATGTTTAAAAAAATATTACGCAGATTAGACAAAAGCCAAGGCTCTTTTCTTGGCAATATAATTCCCTTCTTGGGAACCAAGTGTTCACTGAAGACTGAGTGGGAAATCAAGTGTCATTTGTTTTGGGTTTTGGCATACGACTGTCCTTGAGCTGCTATGATACAAATGTAAAAAAATGACTTCATCCCAAACGAGTCAGGTCACATTGCCCACTCTTAAGACTTAACCCAGATGTTTTCTTAAGTATCTGAACATGACAGTATACAACTGTTCTCTTTCTGCTAAGGAAAGAGCAACAAGAAATGGGATTGGTCTATATCAGATTTCGTATAAGTGCTTCCTGATTAAAAAGGGTTAGGGAAATTAAGAAAAAAATAGAAAGAATGAAGAGATGGTCATCAACACATCTCATTCTCCTCCTCTCCCTTCCAATTGTACTAGCTGTATGTGTTTTAGAATAGGATTATCTTTGGGAACACACCAAGTTTAAATTTTATCTGACTCAGAAGTTCACCAAGGCCAGTTTTGGTTGAGCTTTTCCAACTGTCCCAAAAGCCATCTTTGAATTCATGCCCCAAGCTGCTGATTTGACTTTCACTCTCTATCATTTTACCAAGGCCTCTGTTAGTGGAGAGGTGACGGCCTGAGTGACATTTCAGCGGATCCATGAAAACCAGCTACTCCAACGATATCTTAGCCCCTGCTGACGTATGGGAGTTATTGTATAGAGTTTTATTTTTTTATGAAGATTTTTATCCTTATAAAAAAACCACCATCTAGCCAGTGAAATAAGGTGAGAAAAAGAAATAAAAGGCATAAATGTTTTAAAAGAAAAAATAATGCAACCTCCTTTCTTCACTTTCCTTAGTCTCCCAAGGGTTAACAATTCCAGATGTTAGCAGTTGTTTAATCCTTCGTGTATGTGCGCTTGTTTCTCCAACCAGACAGCAAAATGCTTCAGGAGAGAAGATATTTATTAATTATACCGATCTCTGACCCTTTCTCTTTCTACCTCCCCTTCCCTCCACTAACCAAGAAGTGTACCTGACACACTGGGTGCTCTACAAATGTATACAGTTGAATCAAATTAAATGGAATTCAGTTTTGTTTCTTTTCAGCCCTGATTCTCACCCAGAACCTCAACAATGAAGAGTGTGAAATAGTCTAAAACTTGCTTTGGAGATTCATAATGAAAGAGGTAATCTGTACGCCTTGTTGTTACCAGCCAGCCCTTGGTACCAACTCTAAAATTTCTCCTATGCAGCTCTTCTCCCAGTGCTCGATTCAGGCTACTGGGAGCTCTCTTCTTTATTAAACTATTGGTTTTCCCTTAGTCATAATCTGTTCTAGGAAATTCTGAGTACTCTACAGTCCACCAAGTGTTCTTGGACACTACTGTTAGGATTCCATTGATAGAAGAGTATCAGGCACTATGTCTTCAGAGTGTGCTCACAGACGCCCTGTCCAAACAGTCAGAATAGCATAACTCCAATTTCACATGTCACTGATTGGCTAATATAAATTTCTTTTAATACAGGTTTGGATATTATTTCTCCCAAGAAAAAAGCACTAGTAAAGAATATAGAATAATATAGTTTTTAAATATAAATATAGCTATTAACTTGTCACTCCCTTTAGCATATGGGGGCATAATATTTTCAAACTAATATTATTAGTCTGGAAAGACTCAGTACCAAAAACAGAGGCCACATCTTTGACTTACCTGGTCATACTTTTTATATTTATGTCTTTTATTTTTAGTATCCATTTCCATAATCCCCACTTAACATTGATCTGAGATATCTAATTCTTTCTTTTCATGTAATAAAGAAGACTTAAAATAACCAACTTCACTCTTGCTGCTACAGTGAGCTTCTCACTAATTGGGCTCATCTAAACTTTTAACAATCTACTTGAAGAAAATTTAATTGATAATTAAGAGCAATTCAGATCATCACCCCTAAGGACTTTTAAAAAATACATGAAAAGCATATGGCTCTTTGCTTGGATTAAAAGAAAGAAAAAGAGAAAGAGAGAACATTTTTTAAAAAACTAAGTACACAATTAGGTAGAAAGACAATCTTGATTGCTTAAATCAAAGCTTACTGTGTTACTGAGATGAATGAAATCTATTCCATGAAGACCTCTTTCATGGCTAAATTAGCTTTACACACTAATATTGATCACTCCACCTGCAGGAGCAACATTACATGTGATTATTATTGTCTATTCGAACACTTAGTGTGAATACCAGAGACTATCTTCTTACAGGAAGGCCAATTAGACCCCCTTTATTTTTCAACAACAAATATACAACACACAACCAGGCACTTCAACAGACAGATAAATGATCCTTATCCTTCATATACTTATTCCTCAATGGGATCATATACATATTCCTCAATGGGGGTTTTTAACACAGTATCAATAGTACCCTAAGGAGTCTCTTTGTAGACTTAACGCACACTTGAAGCTCATAAATGGCGTGTAAAATATTATGTGTGTGTATCTGTGTTCATTTTCTTGAAAGAGTGTCCGAAGCTTTCACCAGATTCTCTGAGGAGCTGATGACCACAAATGTTGAAGAATCACTTCCCTCTGTGAACATGTACCAGTCCTGGACCAGAGAATTATGCACCTGCATTATGTTGGTCAGAACTCAGTGGGAAGTCTCTTGCTCCTAAACTATTGCTTCTCAAACTTTACAGATGACTGAATTTTTAAAGTCAGCAGGTCTGGAATGGGGTCTAAGATTCTGAATTTCTAACCAGCTCCCAGGGAATGTTGATGCTGCTAGTCCATGGAGCAGCAAGATCTGTGCTTCGTGTCACATAAACCCTTATCAGTCATTGGTTAATCAAAAGCAAACACTTACTGGGCATTATTTCTGCTTTATAGTGCTGGGTGTTGTAGGAATAGAGAAGACATGTAATCTTTGCATGAAAATTTTCACAATCGAAGTGAAAATTTTTGCTAGATGAACATAATCAGCAAGTTAAATCAGATTGGATATAATTAAGCATGGAATTTTGTGGTATAAATTGTATGTTCTTAAGGGCTTAAATTAAAGGAAGGAAAAGTGTAACTTCTAGAGAGAAGAATTAATGGGGAGCGAGGTAGAATTTGAGCTTGAACTTGAAGATATGTGGGACTTACTGTCATGAAAAGAAAGACAGTTCAAAGAAGACCACATAACCTTCATCTTAGCACCAGAAGAGAATTTGGGGCAGAGAGGAAAGCAGCCTGATTAGAGTAGAGTTAGTTTGGGGATAGGGTAGAACATAAAAATAGCCAATAAGAACATCTCACGTTTTTAGGACTAACTGTAATTATGTACATTATTTCTTGCATAAAAGTTGAGCCGATTGCACAATATCTACTTCGTTTTTAACATTCAATTCATGTTGGAAAGATTAAGGCAGTTTTTCACTTTTATGCACGTGATAGCCATGGCCTATTTGAAAGACCAAGGATTAAGGATTAACAACGAATTCATAAAGGGCATGATTGCATTTCTGTTGTCAACTACGGTAATTGGCTCCATTGCTTTGCTTCATTTTGCTTGCACTATTTTCCAGCACGTTTCACAAACATTTAAGAGAAATAAATTAGTGAGTTATGTAACATCAACTTGCACAGAACTTTCTCTTCAGAGGGTTAAAAATAGCTTAAGGGCTTATAAAAATTCTCATGAGAATAGGTTGCATTAATGATTTTCCTAAAGTAAGTGAGTGAGGTGCAGGGAGTGAAGAAATCTTCGTCCTAGGTTCAGCTTTTCCGCTAACTGGGTCTTATTTCTCTAAGCTGTAAAATAAACAGGCTGACTAGGTGGTCTCTGAGAGCCCATAAAAATCTAAAACCATGAGATGGTATCACTAAAAGGTGTCTTCTAATATTTTAAAGCATTATTGATGGGTTACTCTTTCCAAAAACAGACACCAGAGGGTTTGCTGAGTAAACAAGGTAAAATTTCTATTTTTTTCATCTCTGTAGTGTAGACAAGGAGAACGTCCATAATGGAAAGATTCAAAGCAGAGTTTCTGGGGGTAGCAAGCTCCCTGCTTCCACTTGAAATAGGAAGACACATCAAGGTCACACCTAGACTTCAGATAAATGCCTGATGACTCTCTCAGGAAATCCAGATCTTGCAAGGTTCTGGGTTATCTTGCCTGCTGTGTGTGTTTATATGTAGATAGGTTATGTTAGGCCCACATGTGGCCTTCCTGTCCATGTGTGTTTGAGTGTGTCTCCTGCTCAAAACTAGGAACCGGAACTCTCTCTCCAGGCCACAAACTGCCTCACATACAGGAAGTTTTCCCAAGTAGCTCTCCTTAAACACAAACTCCTCCTCATCAATGATGACTCATCAATTGGTAAAGGATCTGTAGGGGTGAGAAGTCATATATATTTTGGTGGTTATGAAAGATGTGTTTAGCAGCATCAGGCTTTGTTGTTTCTCACTGGGGAGCCGAGAAAACTGGGGGACATGAAAGCCAGCGGGCTCCTGAGGAAAACAAGGGAGAAATCCAAAATGCATACGAATGGATCCAAATGTAGGGAAATCCTGAACACAGAAATTAAGGTCATCCACCTCACAGTTTTGCCAGCCTCAGACTTGCTTCTATCTCCATATGGAAGGTATGAAAAGAGTCAAGTCCTTGCACAGATCGGAAGAATAAGTACAAAGAAATATGCAGCTAAGGAACACAGGACTGGCAAGCGCCTAGTTCTGCAGCCTGTGGGATTTTTAAAATCAGAATCTCTGTTGTGCTATTAATTAACCTTTGTTAGGGTTGGCGTTGTATTCATTTGGTTTCAGGAGAAAGGAATGCACGCATGGGTGGCTTGTGCTTTGTAATATGTTTACTGTTTTTATTGCTATTTGAAAGAACATCATGCAAAACGGAACTATAAAAATCAAGATCCAAGGGGGACGGATCTGTTGCCCTGAGATTTTGCCCAGCGTCGTCCAGTGCCTGGCTACAAGCCGATTGACGTCAGCAGTAATATTTGACTTCACCAGGAGCCCGGCCAGTGAAAAAACCGTCAGATAAGCCCCAGAATTGACTTAGAACCCGGTCAGAGAAGTGTTCTCTGAGCAAAAGCCATTTCTCCTCTTCCTCTGCATCCCACAGAGATGATCTGAGCCCAGAGCCTGCTTTGATGTCAGTAAGAACTTGGCAACCTGATCAGTTTCATGGGGAGCAGAATAAGACAAGCAAGAAGTGTAGAGAGGAGCCCCTGCCAACTATGAAAATTTCTAAAACGTAACTAAAACACACACAGAGATGCAATACACAGCACTCAATACACATTTTGAAGATGAGAAATGAGATCAATATAATATCAATATCTTTGCCTCTCCCAATGCACAGATTCCATCAGAAACTACAGCAGAGTGCAGGTTGGAAATGGATCCATTCTGCTTCACCAAAAGGAGAAAATAATTTCGGCTTCGGCTAGCCAGAGTGAAGGAGAAGCAAGGAAAAGAGATGCTGTAAACCTATTAGGAATGCAGTGCTTGCCTTCATTCCTGTTTAATATTTCTTAAAGCTATAAAATTGTATTATGTTAATGTAATGTCCAGGCCAAGTTATAATGGCAGCTAATGTGGTTACCTCTTACTGTGCAAGAAAACATTCAGTAAAGCTGCTGACCCATCACATGACACTCAGGCCAGCTTTTCATGACCAGGGTGGTTTAAGAGCCCTGTGCTGTGCGTGTCACGAGGTGACTGCATCCACAGAGACTTCCTCAATTCCACAGGAGTGACCTGACCTCAGGCTTCAACATTAATGGAGCCAGGTCTTACTTAGAGCCAACCTCAGAAGCCCTGATTTATCAAATTGAAATTAGAGCTGGTTCCCCTCTCTCTTGACTCTACTTCCACCACAAAAGACACAGCCACTCCCAGGGTGCAGTGAAAAGCAGAAATGGTTGCAAATATAAGTTGATAATGAGGGAGGGGAAAACTGCAGAAGGACTTAAGTGTCAGGCAAAGAAAAGTAAACTTGACCCTGGAGAAGGTGATTTTTTGATTGAAAGAAATGGAAAGTGGCATTTTAGAAAGATTAACAAAGAATCTGCATGGAAGATTGACTCAGAAGGAGGAGGGATGGAGAGACCAATTGTTTGGAGGCAATTGAGGTGATGAGGATCTGTGGGAGGTAAAAGCAGTGAGAATAGAAATGAGGTCAGCATTCAAAGGATGTTTGTGTGAAGACTTACTGATGATAGTAACAGCCTACACAAACGTGGCACTTACCACACTTCTAAATATTCTTTGCACCTTACACAGATTTGATTCTTTCATCTCTATGAGGTGAATACTGTTAGGAGGAAAGAGGCAAAGATACTTGCCAAGATCACACAGGTAGTTAGCAACAGAGGTAAGAGATGAACGCACACAGTCTGAGTCCACAGTCCCTGCTCTTAACGAATGTGCTAGATACGCTAACCCACCCTTCATGGTAGTCAGCCCCATATGATCTCGTTAAGGTTTTACAGGGTTGCACAAATAGCCATTTTCACTGATTTTGCAGAGGGCAGAGTGAGGAGGGACGATCATCCTCACTATGGTAAAGTACATGGCTCCCAGTCAGTGTATCAGTCCCCTTGGGGAGACGCAGCCTAGGTGCTGGCGGAACACACACTCCTTGACGTTCCTATGTAACGAAGAAGCCAATGTTTGAAGAGTATCGCTGATTTTCTAGAAAAGTCAATTCCTTCTCCAGTGATGAGAAATACTGGCACTTCAAGGACACTTATCCTGATTGCACTCTCTGCAGATGATAGAAAGGAAAATCCACCAAAGGCAAATTGAATATTTTATTTATTAGTGATGTGGTAGATCCCATAGAACCAAATCAAATTATAATTCTTTACCCCTAAAGAATCCATTTATATTCTAGCCCAATACTTGCATCCTACAAGTACTGCTATTGACTTGATTCATTAACTTCCATTTTCTTTCTCATACAAACAAGTAAACAAACAAAGAAACACAAAGCAAAATCCCCTCTCCCTCTTTTGATAACTGACTCTGGTCCATCGTGGTTTACTGAGTCTAGTTAAGTTTGTAAGAAAGGCAGAGGAGTTCTGGCATGGAATCACCAAAAACCCAAATTTATTCATTTTGAGTGTTTCATGATATTGGTGGATTTATAATATATTTCACTTTTGTCTTAACCTGGTTGGGATGTACTTGCAACCAAAAGTACTGATTAATTCAGACTTTATTAACTTGCATCACTTTATTGGCCTGGCCCAGATTTGCAAGTAGAGAACCCTACACACGTCATTCTCCAGCAAGTCTGCAAGAATCAAGTGCCCTAGTGCATTCTTGGGCCCAAAGCTTCATCCATCCATAGGGTAAAAGCTCAGAACCTAAAAACAGAGCTGTTAATAGGCAGGCCATCACACAGTTAAGACACTGATGGGTGTGGCCTAAGAACAGAGCAGGGTTCATTGTAAGGGAAATGAAGTCATTCTTGGTTAATGAAGGGGCACACCAGGAACATGACAATTGTCTAGCCTTGGGACTCATGAAAAGCCAAGGGGCCTAAACAAGTTGGGAAAGAGCAGTTTAGGCTTATTACTGCTCCAAGTGCATTTGCATAGTCTCTGCCCTCAAGGAGTATTTAACCCAGTTGAACTAGGGCAGAAAGGAATTTTTAAGTCATCTGGCCCTTCCCCCAGACTGCAGTCAGAACTACCTACTTCATTATATGGAGAAATTCTTTTTACCTGAGCGCTGAGCAAGATCCCTTCCACACAGGAAAGATGAAATGGCAGGTGTGTGTGTGTGTGTGTTAACGTACTCATGTAGGTACTCAGATATGAATCCCTCTCACCTCTTCCAGGATGAATTTAAGTGGCTCACAAGGACACGTAAAATACTAGCAGGATGATGTCATATTTATCCTCCTAGAGTCTGGAGTTAGACTAGCATGGTTCGTATCCCAGCTCTACACTGACCTTGGAGCTTGGAAAGTGACTTAACCTCTCTCTGCATCAATTTCCTCATCAGTATGATAAAGAAAATAATAGTCATTATTATTAACAAGTAGTACTGATGATAGTACTTATGGTGGTAGCTACGGCATAGAGTTTTCCTTGTTTAATTAAGATAACCCACATAAGGCACTGTTGTGGTGACCGGGGCCTAGACTCTGTCCTCCACACATTTGTTCTTACTATTGAGAGTCTATCTTTAAAGAAATCTCAATTCCTTCCTTAATAACTAGAGGAAATACTAAAATGTGCTGACCTTTTGTTCCCTTCAAAATAAAAATGATTATAATTATTACTAGTATTTTGTAAGAATTAAGTTAGTGCTATACAGTGAGCTCTTAGCATATATCCTTGCAGATGGTAAGCACACAATAAATGCAAGTTTTTATTTTTATAGATATTATTGTTATTGTTATAACAAAATGGCACAATTTAAAAGCAGGGGTGAAAAATAGGGAATAATATGGATGGGGATATAAAAATAAGCTGGGGAATTTGCTGAAATGTATTTACAATATCTGCACAAAACTGGATCTAGGTTTTCTAGCACCATGACAAGGGAAACATTGCAGCTACTCTATCACTGTGTCTATTCAACAAATACTCATCACTGTAGAAGGGAGAACCACACTGGTTGCTAAGACCTGGGAGACATTTCTCTCAGGGCTCCTCATAAAGATTAGAAAACAACAATCCCAGCAGCATCCTTGTGGTAGACATCGCATGGGAGCAATTTCTCATGTAGTGTGATAGCACCACACCCAAGAATAATTTAGTAAAACACTACTATAGGGTTGGAGGATGGTGGCAACTGCACATGCTCCAGGTACCTAGCTCCTTCTAGATCCTATTCGATCTCAAGGAAACTGGATAATATAGAAGAATTTCTTCATAATGAACTTCACATTCTGCAAACTCTCCTTCCTCAGTAGTGACTCTCTCGACAGAATTTTTGATAATTATTGAACTGAATAAGATGGAACAGACAGACTGAAAGAGAGTGAGAGAGACTAGTATTTTACATCCTATTGCAAAGGAGATCATATAGTTTCCCTCATTAATTAATTCTAATATCCAACAGCTCGTTATCAGGAGGAATGTCTAACTTGAATTCCCTTAAAGGAGTATAAGCCCATTGCACACTACTCTGTCCTCAAAGAAGATGGAGAACATCTGGTCGGTAATACTTGTAGAATAACGTATTATGTACTTGAAGATAAGTCAAAATTTCCTTCTGGTCATTTTGATACACATGGTGACCACAAGTTGCTGTTGTGTGGATGGATCCAGTGAGTTGTGGTTTATCACACATACTTATGCTGTACTTTGAAAGAGAAACTCATCCCATTAAATATGATTAATACAAATTATTGAGACCAAATATTTGCCCAGTTATCCTGATAATAAAGACAAAAAGCACCCATGTTCCCTCCCAGATTGAGTAATGAACACTTTATTCAGGCACAGTAATTACATCTGAGAAGCAAAGCTCTAAAGAGTTGTAGCAAATACATATCTGTAAGAAGAGCTAGAAATAATTCTTCTTAAACAAATATTATAACTGAGCATGTTAAACTCTGTTAAGCTTAGTTCAAGCTTGCTTAACAGTATTTACCTTGGGGCTGGATGTATTAAATTCTGAGATGCAATTCAAGTCAACAATTCGAATTCTAAAAGATCATGCTTAAAATTGATGTTCTCTTTTTATGATGTAGTTTTTCAAATGATTTTTAATCGTCTTACAGATTTATAACAACCACTAGCTGAAAAATGTGATGAAACTTGAATTTTCACCTTGCTGAAAAAGTGTGATCTCAATATGCCTATCAATTTGCTATCTAATAAGGCAAGATTGGGTGGATTTTTTCAATTTTAGAAAAATAAGTCTAATTTCCATGAGACAATTTGAGGCACTGTTTAATAGGCCTTTACCTGTCAGACAGAAGCGCAGGGGAAAATTGCTCTTTGGGGCTTCCCCCATGCAATTGACAGGCAGGAATACACACCACAGGTACCTCACTGACACAGAGGCTCAGGTTTGTGTAGATGCCCTAGTCTCTTCAAGGCGGAGCGGAAGGCGACAATGGTCTTGCTTCAAAATGAAAAAGGACATATACAGCAGCCCAGCAAAGAAGCCTCCACTGTTTTATCCACAGGAAACAAAAGAGTTTTCGCTTCCACCTGGAAAGGGATAATTCTGATGCTCACACCCACTCTGCCAAGTGCTCCCGGATGCATGGATTCATTTCAGGCACAAACTCAGGTAGGAAAGAGCTGGAGATTCTGTCTCAGAAACCAGGTTTGTTTGGCTATTATGAAGTCAGGGACACAGTTATTAGGATTTCTGGAGCAGAAGCATATTTTAGGGGAGAGATGTAGAAAAGTGTTTTTTTTGTTTTTGTATATAATTTTTTTTCTTTTGTATTTGTAAGTGTGTGGTTGTTACACAAATCATTTAGCAGGTCATAAAAACTCTTCTTTGTGAACAAACTTTTTTGGTTTTTACTAAAATTTGAGTTCCTTATGGGTATTTGTAACTTGCATGGGGCAAAGTATGCACACGGAATGCACAAGCAGCCCTCACATTGTTAAAAACAGGACTCGGCACAGAGACCCACAAGTGTTCTTTCTGAGTAACATTTGAAATGATAATGTCATTCCTAAGGCTTTGTCCAATTCCATTTCTACCTGTGTCCCTCCTTCCCTGGAATTATGACTCTAGATAATTAGGAAAAGTGAATCTATAATTTTTTCTTTAAATATCTATAACAGACTACGTAAAATCCATAATTATTTTTCAAGAAAAAGGGGCAAATACAAAGAAAACAGTGAAGAAATTCCAGTATCACCTTCATCAGAAATACTTAATTTCATCAGGTAAGTGAATTCTACCCAACTTGGGGAAGTGGCCAATTGCAGATGAATATGAAGAAATTGGATCTGGTCAGAGAATCTGAATGCAAGAATGGTAAATTTGGTGGTAATAGGTATCGAATAAATATTTCCTGTTCCAGTTATCTATTGCTGCTTAACAAAACATCCATATTCTCAGTAACTTAAAAACAACAATATTTTATTATTTCTCACAATTCTGAGGGTTGGGTGGGCAGTTTTTCTGCTGCTGTCACTGGGGATCACTTATGTGGCTGCATTCATCTGACAGCTAGACTGGGGCTGAAAGGTCCAAGATGGCCTCCCTCACAAGTCTGGCAGTTGGTGCTGGCTCTTGGATGGGGTACCTTACTCATCCTTCAAGTGGTCTCTCAGTCTCAGTGGGCTAAACTGGGCTTCCTCACAGCCTAGTATAGTCTTAGGGTGCCAAGACAGTGAAAGAGGAAGCAGTAGGGACTGTCAAGATCGAGGCTCCAGAATTTGCACGCCATCATTTCTGCCACTTGGAGGTCAATGAAAATCACACGTTTGGCCCAGATTTAAGGAGTGGGTGAATAGATTCCACCTATTCATGGAAGGAGCAACAAAAAACATTTCAAAGAGCATGATTCATAAGGGGTCATTATTCTGACAGTCTACCACATTTCCAAATTGATTATTTGATTGAAACAAAATACATTCAAAAAACAAATTTTTTGGCCTAAAAAGATCTTTCATTGCAGTCATTCAAGAAGTAGGGTAAAAATCTTGGTAGATTAGACTCTACCAAAGTTACATAGACTATAAAGAGCAGTGCTTTCTGCTTCCAGAATAGTGGGTGCTCTGTCTGCACGTTACTTGGCACTTAGCAGAAGCTCAATGAATTTTTGTTGAATAAGTGAAAGAAGAAATAATAACATACAATCAATTACAAAGACAAGAAGTCAAATCTGGCACACATTTGAAAAGCACATTTTTAATTGTTCACCAAGAGTTTGAATTAGACTTCTAGCGTATCCATGAGTTCCCTTCTTTAGTTTCTTGCCCTTAGATATTGGATATTGAATGAATCTTTGCTCTCCATAAAATAAAGTAATGAATTTGGGACTTTTTTCTGAGTATAAAGAATCATTTTAGGACAAAATTGTTGATTCCCATTGACTCATGTTGGTTAATCCATTTACAGTTAACGCATTCTCTCTGTTTTATAAATAATGGCTTAAAGTTTACCCCTAAGTCCTGACTTTTTTGTCACATCAACTAAAAAATGCTCGCTGAAACTGCAACCACCGTAAAAAAAAAATCATTGTTTACTTACCTACGAGACAACTAGAGAAAGGAACATTCTTTTGAAAATTATTCTATTTATAAGAAAAATACAGAGCACTAAGTGGTAGGGGTAGGATTGTTGTTGGGGATATCTATATCTATATAGGTGTGTGTGTGTGTGTGTGTGTGTGTGTGGGTGTGTGTGTGTGAGTGTTTTGGCTACCCAGCATCTGAGCACTCTTCTGATTTTTGAGGCATCCACAGTGAAATTTGGTGTCAGGAAGCCAGATATTCTTGGTCCTTACTCCTGGCACCTAAGAGAAGCACCTTTGACCCCTCTAGGTCTTTAAATCTTGAGGTAGTGATTCAAAAACACATAGATAATTGATAAACTATTTACGACAAATGGTGACAACATTCCTGTGAGTCCCTCAGGGCGGTGGGGAGTGGCCAGGAATAGTTGAACCTGAGTAGTTGTTCCCCCCCAGACAGCTGTGATATTCTGAAGTTAGCTCATCCTCTGATGCTCAGACTCCCTTGGTTCTCACTCACTACCAGAGCCTGATTTCTCAGGGGTCAAGTCTGTGATCCACCTACCATCCTTCTAGGAAATTGTTTTCCTACTGAATTTTGTCACTCTTTGATGCTTGCAACCAAGAATTAGCTGATATACGTAATGATATATTTTTATTTTTTCTTCATTTAATTTAACCCTTCAAACTGATTTGAAAGTGAATGAAATAGGTAAGTAGAATGAACATCTGAAATTCTACCTATCTAATTTTGAAATCTTCACATCAGGAATTAATAGGATATAATGAATTTCCTGAAGGATTAAACATTTTCCAGAGGATATCTTTTGACCAGAATTGGCCATGTTGTGAAAAAAGAGCTGTCACATCCATATGTACCTTTGGAGATTTGGAGGCACCAAGCATTAACATATCATCCTCAGTAGGGCCCTTTCCAATGAGAAGAGACAAAGGAAACCAGATGAGGTCAAAGCATCTGCTTCATTACTCTAAGTAGAGGGCCCAGTCTTTAAAAGTACTGCATCTTCTCACACAAAATGCAGGGCAGCATTGCACAGTGGAGAAAAGCCAGATTCTGAAGCTAGACTGCTAGGGTCCAAATTTTGGTTCTGCCGTTTAGAACCAGAATGACTCTGAGAGTCTCTTCCAGTCTCTATCCTTCACTTTTCTCATCTGAAACTATTAGCCAAGGGCTGCTTGAGGATTAAGTGACTTAATATTTGCAAAGCACATACGCTTAGCACATGGTTGTCACATGTGTTTGCTAAATAACCAACTAAAACGCAAAAGTAAATCTTGTAGAACTGTATAGCATCTTATATCATTGTATTGAATCTCAAGACATGTTATTAAAAAAAAAAACAACAAAAAACCTCTCCCCTTTTCATAAGTATAAAAGTTAGGTATTAAAATAGGCTGAAGTCCTTGCTCAAGATCTGTAGGGTAAAGAATTCATTCATTCATTCTTTCACTCAACCACAACATAGTGAGATCCTGTTATATGTTGCACACTGTACTTGGCATGAAACGCAAATTCGGAGTCACTGTCTTTAAGGAAGTTTCATTTAGAATCACTTGAGCATCCTCACTCAAATAGTTGAGATAATCAAAAAACCGTAAATGAGAAATGTATCCCCCATGCCCCTCTAAAGCAAGGGTTGGCAATTTTTTTTTTCTGTAAAGAACCAGAGAGTAAATATTTTCAGCTTTGCAGGTCATGTGGTCTCTCTTGGTCACGACTATTTGACTCTACCATTGTAGTAACCCAGCAGCTGTAGACAATACATAAATGACAAAGAAAGGTAGATGGCAGGCCAGATTTGGTTCATGGGCCAACGTGTGTCAATTCCTAGTCTGTAGGCTTATGATGGTCATCGTTATAAAAGGGTTAGTTACTCCTGAATACCAGAAGGAGAAAATTCACCATCCACTTTTATTTAGTCAATGACTTATAGTCATTGACTAAGTCAATGACTTAGAGCAGCTACAACAGAAGAAAGGACGAAGAAGCAGAAGCCTATGGATACCCTTCCAAAGCTTCTATGGTATATACTGAGCAGGGGAAACTTCAAATTCTGAGCTGCACATTTCAATATGTTGCTAATCATAATTAATTCCTTTTGTAGTCATTGTAGGAACATTAATCACGATTAATTAATTTGGTATGAACGTGGATATAACATTCAATTTCTCCCAAATTTCAGGGGAGCCTATTTCAATGAATAATTGAACAAAAATGAGTTGCAGAAGGGAGGGAACAGAAAGTTTGCAATGCTAGCCACAAAATGCAAGATGCAACAGTGTAACCGGCCCTGCTTTAATGCTATATTAATAAGTGACAGGTTCAGTAGGATATACACACAGTATATGTGTCTCTTAGTAATACCTGACAGTGAATGAATATTTGTAGGAATACAAGAAACTCCAGGGCTAGGGAATGACATATCTCAGGTTCAGGCAAAATTGTTGCTGGCCCTCTGCTCCTCACCTCTGATCCACTTTCCAGAATTTCTGACAGGGAGACATTTCTCAATCACAGTAGAGAAAAATTCTCACTTGAAACTACTGATATCTGAAATTGTTTCTTTATAATGCTTTCTTTGACAGGGTCAAAACAATAGTTTGTCATCCTCCCTTTCTCTGTCTAATATGCATACATTAGTGTCTTGGCTGAGTAACATTAGTGGAAAAATAATATCATTAATTCATCTGTGCCTTCCGTCCCTAAAGCCAATCAATGTTTCAGTTTAAAAAAAGTCTCCCTATTCTCTAGGTAATACCACAAATTATATCAGGAATTACCAAATAGCACAGATTGAGGGTGGAAAGATATGAAATGTGTACAAACCAAATTCTATTATGACAATATCCTAAACCAACCGCATTCTCTTGCTAACTCTAATTGTGAATGTTCGTTCATCCCTTCCTATTTTCTGGTACTGTTGGTGACATTTTAAGGCCAGGCCTACTGAAACATTTAAAAACAGGAAAAGGAAAGGTTTGGATTGTTAAACCATGAACAAGTGCATCCAGGCAAGAAAAAAATCGTATTTCCTTCCCTCTCTCCCTCCTTCCTTCCTTCTTCCCTGCCCCTTCCCCTTTCTTCCTTCCTTTTCTTTTTTTCTGAATCAACTTGCCTTGGGACCAGCCCTGTGGCCTAGTGGTTAAGTTCTGCATGCTCTGCAGTGGCCCAGGTTCATGGGTTCAAAACCCAGGCACGGACATACATCACTTGTCAGCCATGCTGTGGCAGCGACCCACGTACAAAATGGAGGAAGACTGGCACAGATGTTAGCTCAGGGCAACTCTTCTTCACCAAAAAAATGAAAACAAAAACGAACAAATAGGCAAACAAACAAAAATCAACTTGCCTTCCCTGCAACATAGCTTAGCTAGGACATACCATTCACATTCCAAGGCCACCATGCTAATTTAGGCTATTGTTGCTTATAAGAACCAGCTCAAGTGTGGATTCCTATTTCCCTCAGTTGAGTCAGTTGTTCTTGTGCATCCATGGTATTTTTCTCTTGTCTCCATAAACTATCTACCATGTCAGATTATGATTGACATCTACATATTTACCTATACTTTTGGACTGTGAGCTCCTTGAGGGCAGAGTCTATGCCTAATTCATCTTTGTATCCCCTCTCCTAGTTGTGTGCCTATCACGCAGCCTGACACATGGTTTAGTAGTGCTTACACATGTTTTTGGGAGGTGATGACCTCATATCTCAGACACTGGCTTGTCTTCCTTCCACTTGTCTTCTACTCCCATTGATCACCTCTCCTCTCTAGCCCATGGGATACAGAATAGAATATAAAAATCTTCCTCAATAGCATTTCTACCACATTAATTTTCAGTTCAAAATCCTGCAGTAGTTTGATATTTCATATTATTAGAAAGCCCAGATTTTTCAGTCTTTTGCTATGTATCCCTTAGGCTCACCAAAATAATTTCTCTTACCCTGCACCCAAAAGAATATGCACATCATTCTTTCTTCCCCCCAGACGATTGATTTCTCCACTTTTGCACTTCAGCTTTTTTCTTCCAACTCTTAGCTACTTCCTACTAAAAAACAAAACAAAACAAACTGAAAATGAGACCAATAAAACTGCTCAAACTTTCTGCTCTAGGACTCTGCCCTTGTTTATTTCTTACCCAACAAATAGTTCCTTAAGCTGTCTTTCTCAGCTTCTGTTTACTATCCCTGCTTGAATGTTGTCTTGTGTGTGCTTGTAAATCCGTTGCTTAGGTGTGTCTTTTGCTTCCTTATCTCTATTACATATTCCTTAAAAGAAGTATAAGCAGAAACTTGTTTCTTTGGTTTTTGTTGTTGTTTTGAACTAGCTTTGGGGCAACATCTCTCCTCTCCATTCTTAGTCATGTGGTTTGGGTGGGATTGATCCACTCTGAATTCCAGATGTGGGCCCTGATTGGTCCATTTCCCTTGGCTAAGGGATTGGTTCAAGGATGGGAAGGTAATCCTATCAGACTCAATGACTTCATAGAAGATATTTGTTGGGATTCTAGGAAAGAGGAGCTTCTCTCTTCTCTGAGAATTAAGAATCAGTCTTTCTTTTCTGGTTGGCATGTCAAAGATGTGCCATCCAGATCCACTGGGGAAGCATTTTGGTATTCTGAGGGGAGAGACAGAGCTGCCGTGCCCAAAAGAACCCCTCTATGAAAGACAAGAGTGGATAGACTGCAAGAAATTACACCCTTGGCGAAATCATTTAAACTGCCAGAGCAAGCTTCCACTGAAACCAACCTCTGGCTTTTTAGGTTATGTGATTATGTGAGACAATAAGTTTCCTTTATTGTTTAAGCCATTTTGCATTGGGTTTGCTGCCACTGAAAACTACAAGTTTCCTTATTGATGTTTATAGTGTGGGCTGTGAGTCAGCACAGACCTGCGTTTTAATCCTGACTGCATCATGTTATAACTCGAATAGTCAAGTAAACTCAGAGTCTCTGTCCTGATTTTCTCATCTGAAAAGTGGAGATAACATCTACTTTGCAGAGTTTGTATAACAACAAGATATGTCTGTAAATCTCCTGGCTCATAGGGAACCCAACCAATGTTAGCTGCTGTTATCATTAGCTATCAATTTAGATTAATCTATAAGTCCTGGTGCTTTACACACTCACAGACACTCAACACAGTCGTCAGCAATGATTGTTAAAAAGTACACTACATATCTATAATGTGTGTGTGTGTGTGTATACACATGTATATCAGTATTCTACACCATATGTCTGGAATGAGTCATGATTCACCAGACATAGGTGGCGAGTAGCTATTTGCAAAGCTGGATTATAAATCTCTGATTTAATAAACTTTTCTAGAGCTACAGAATTTTATTCCCACTTGACAAAGATCTGTGGAGTTCTTACCAAGTTGTGACAAGAGGCCATTTTTCCCCACTTTGATGAGCTCATACTGCTGCTGGGCTGAATCTTGTAAATCAGGGGAAATCATCATACAAATTCTTCTGGAGGAATTGGATATGTCAGCTGATCTCTGCCCCATTAATTTCCAGTTGCTCATTTTACACAAATTATATCAGTTCCTCCCTGGGGTGGGAGCTGGGGGCAGAATGAGGGAGAGTGTAGAGGGAGGGAGGAGAGGTTAATGGAAAGTTATACTATGTTTTCTTAGCTTTTGCAGCTACTGAAGGAATAGGAGGAAACATCTTAACATGATATGTGGTTCAAAAATATTTACATTTTGGAGACTAAAGACTTTTATCTAAAATCAGAACCTTGATTTCTACATCTTATTGGTAATATAGCAAACATAAGCTTAATCCTTCTATTTCCAAAAGGAGGGAAATGTAGTCATTGTTTTCCTGGTGATGGACCAACACCAATGAGTGGAAAGCAGTATGAGAAGTGCTAAGGGGCAGATGGTTGATTGCACAATCATCTAGAACCAGGACCTGCTAAGTGTTTACCATCCTGAGCTGTGAATGAGGACAAGGTGCTGGGGACATAACTCCAGGTTTATCTGATGGCTTGTCAGCAAATGCTGTAACATTTTCATCACCCAGGCTGACAAGTTTTGCCGAATCAGGAAATAACTTGTTTTGAGGCGTGCAGATGTCTGTGTGTGTCTTGTAAACAATCTGGGGGGTGGGGGAACCGAACAACATAGGGCAGCTTTGCAGATCACAGCCCAGGATGATTGCTTGACAGGTCTGTGCCAACTCTGCTGGCGAACAAATAAAAATGAGCTGTTCCCCTTCTCTGAGGACTCTGTATTTTTAAAGGGGGATAATAAATGCAAAGCTGTGCAAAGCCTGGCTGGGGGAAATGTGAAATCCATCTCCCATCATTTGCATAACATAATCAGCAGTGCTCTGATAATCAGGCTCGGGGAGGCAGTTGGAACATGTGTTCCATGGAGAGGTCCTGGAGCAGGCCCCAGGCACCGGCTGCACGTTCCTGAGCTTGACCCCAGGTAACTGGCACCCCTTGTGACACTCCCCCTCCTCAGGATTGAAGGCCACTACAGCTGGCACACTGTCCTCACTGGCTCCTCCACAATAAGTGAGGACCACACCACAGTAAGATCTGCCTGCATTATCTGTCCTGTCCTTTGAAAGAAAGTGACATTTGTCCAACTCCTAGCTGTGTGCGTGGTGACATGACTGAGTGGGAACATTTCACACAATTTCTTGCTTTGTGCATGAATGACTCATTTTTCAGGGATACAGCTCTGGCCATTTCAGAAGGTGTCTTGAGACTAAGGTAATTCATATCATTGTAATTCTACAGCACACAGTGCTACAGGGTCCACTTTGCATTAATGCTTCCATGGCAATCAGACACTTGACATTTTATTTAAACTATTAATCTAGAATGGCTCACCAGCCTAGAAGAGGAAAATCGAACGCCACGATTTCACTTCCGGAACCAATACCAAACCAATAGGTAAGGTGCATAATAACTATCACTATTTGAAAAATCCGTAGTCGCGACAGGTGCTAAACACGTCACAAAACATAAGCTCACCCCAATTTCTCCCTTTGGGGCCTCTTTGGTTACTTATGTTCAAAAGAGGTCACAAGGGCTAGACTTCCAAAGGTCTGCCCCCCACTTGCCACGGCCCTCCATACCAGCCCCTGCATGCTGCAACTCTACAGTCAATTCAAAATGCATATGATTAAAAGATGGAAAAATTCCCCATGGACATTGGGCAATTTATTTGTGAAAAAGATTTAATGAAGAATTTCAAAGCAGCCAGTGCCCTACAAAGAAAGCTCATTTGTGAATCTCTATGTTCTCGCTGCTGCCCTGAGCGCATCTGAAGGAGGAGGAGGAACCAGCGCCCTGCAGCTATTGCCAAGTGTATCACATGTGAGTTTCTCAAGATATAAATATTCCCAGGCAGCTAAAGGCATTAGAACAGGCTGTTTTTAGATGGTCACCTCTAGTCTGGGCGTCCCCTGGCCAATTTGGGAGAAAGGCTGTCTGCCTTCAGTCTCCTCGAGGTCCTGCTCACTCCAGCTTCCTAGGCCTAAATGGTGTCCTCTGACCTTGACATCCCAGGACAAAGCCTCTGAAGGTCTCTGCTTCTTTCACCATCAGAAAATGACCTTGTCTCATCTTTCCATCATTTAGTATTCGGATCCCAGCTGACACAAAACCCCTACACTCGTAGGATAATGGGCAACAAAGGATAATAAAATTCAGTTTTCTGGAACACTTAAGCTTCAGAGTAAGACATCTGAATTCAAACCCTCCCTTACTAGCTGTCTGACCTTGAACAAATTATTTAAACTCCTTGGGCCTCAGGCATCTCATGTGCAATTTGGAGAAAATAATTTCTCACTTAAAGGGTTTTTTGGTGTGTGTGGATTTAATAAGATTATGAATATAAAGCTCTTAAAAGTACTTAAAAATACTGGTTATTATTTGTAGCAGAGGAAACCCAGTGAGACAACATTTTAATCCACATGAAAAACTCTAGTGGAGAACTGATGGGACCCTCTAATGTGCAAGAGAGGACTGGTCAAGGGGGTTCCCTTCAGGGCTCTTAGAACTGCATCAAAGAAGTGCTATCCACAATTCAATATAATCCCAATTGAAACTCCTGCAGAATTTTTGCAGAAATCGACAAACTGACTCTAAAATTGATATGGAAAATCAAATGGCCTAGAATAATCAAAACAGTCTTGAAAAAAAAGAGCAAAGTAGGACATCAAGTGTCTGATTTCAAGACTTACTATAAAGCTACAGTAATCAAGAGTAGTTCTGGCATAAGGATCAACATATGGGTCAATGGAACAGAATAGAGAGCCCAGGAATCAACCCACACAGATAGTCATTTGATTTTTCACAAAGATGCCAAAGCAAGCCAGTTGGGAAAGGAAGGTCTTTTGAACAAATGTTGCTGTAGCAATCAATGTCCACATGGAAAAAAATGAACACAAAAAGCATGAACCCCCATCCCTGCCTTATACCATACACAAAAATTAATTCAAGATGGAGCATATCTAAAGGTAAGAGCTTTTGGAGGAAAACATAAGAGAATATCTTTTTGAGTTGAGGATAGGGAAAGATTTCCTAGGTCACAGAAAACAATAATCATAAAGCTGGTAAATTTGACTATATCAAAACTGAAAACTTTTCTTCTGCTTATTAAAAAGCTCAGTTAAGAAAATAAATAGATAAGCCACAGACTGGGAGAAAATATTTGCAAAACATATCTGCAGAGGACTCCATATTCAGGGTATATAAAGAAATCATACACCTCAATAATAAAAACACCAACTCAATAAAAGATGAACAAAATATTTGAAAACTTTGCAAAAGAAGATATAAAATTGCCAATAAGCACATTAAAAAGTGCTCAACATCATTAGTCATCAGAGAAATGTAAATTAAAGTCACATATGAGACACCACTAAACATCCCTGAGAATGGCTAAAATTAAAAAGACTGATGACAGCAAGTGTTGGCAAGGTTACAAAGGTACTCACACTTTGTTGGTGGGAAAAGTGTGCAATCACTTTGGTAGAAGTTTTGTAAGTTTCTTGTAACGCTAAATGTATGTCCTATAACCCAACATTACCTATAACCCATGATTGCACACCTAGGTATTCACCCAAGAGAAATGAGAACTATATTCACAAATGTACAGGAATGTTCATGGAAGCTTTATTCATAATAGTTTCAAACTGGAAAAAACTTGGGTGTCTATCAACAGGAGAATGGATAAACAAACTATGGTGTACATATTCACACAATGGAAAACTACTCAGCAGTAAAAAGAGATTAATAACTCATATATGCAACAACATCAATGAATCTCAGAAACATTATATTTGAGTGGAAGAAGCCATATACAAAATAAAATATACCATATGATTCCATTCATATGAAATTCTGGAATAAGTAAAATTAATTCTATGGTGGAAAATAGTATAACAGTTGCTGGAGTTGGGGACTGACTGTTAAGAAGCATGGATACTGTTCTTACCTGGATAGCAATTTGGGTTACATAGATGGGTGCATCTGTTAAAAATTAGTGAAAATCAGGGCCACCCAGGTAGAATAGTGGTTAAGTTTGCATGCTCTGCTGCAGTGGTCCAGGGTGCGAGGGACCTACAAACTGCTCATTAAGCCATGCTGTGGCAGTGCCCCACATGCAAAATGGAGGAAGATTGGCACAGATGTTAGCATAGGGACAATCTTCCTCACCAAAAAAAAAACAAAAAACAAAAAACAAAAAGAAAAAAAGTTAGTGAAAATTCCCTTAAGAGTGAAACATTTCATGATTTATAATCTTTATACCACAAAGAAAAACTTTCAATAAATACTGAATTTCAGTTAAAAATACACATGCTGAAGTGTTTAGGAGGAAGTGTATTACTGTTTGCAATTTGCTTTGAAAAGTGACAAAAATCAGATGGATATAAGTGTAGATAGAGTGACGGAGAGGCCACTAGATAGGTGACAAAGTAAGTGCAATGAGATGTTAGTGGTACAATCTGGAGGGTGTTCACTTGGAAATTCTTTCACCTATGTTTGAAAATTTTCAAAATAAAATGTAGGGAAAAAGTGTTACTCACTGTGTCTGTTTACTTGCAATTACTCAAAGAACTCTCAAAAGGCAGTTTCCACATTACGTGCTTTGGTCTTTAGATTGATTAAATTTAATTTGTTCATTTATTTGACAAACCATTTTCAGGGTCTGCTGTATAGTGGGCACTAGGACAGGCGCTGGAGATCCAGTCGTGAATGGGATCATCGCAGACTCTGCCCCTTGGAGCTTCCATTCTATGGGTACCAATATATAATGAGCAAATCAATAGACTAATTACAAATGGTCTGTCATGAAAGAATCAATTGCAGGGCTGAGACTGTAGGGGCAGAGGGCACAATTCATCTTACATAGCATGGTCGCAAAGGGCCAGCCATGTAAGCTGAGGCTATTGGGAGAGCTGAGAGAAGAGCAATCCAGTGGAAGGGACAAGGTGTGTGTGACTCTGGGCATACTCAAACAGCTGAAAGACCAGGGAGGCGGGCCAGGGAGTGGAATACAAAATGAAGATGGAGAACCAGACAGGAATAGGATCCGGGGGGCCTTATATCTCATGGCAAGGAGCATTCCAAGCGCAATGGGAAGACCCTGGAGAGTTTTAAATCAGAGTGTGACATGATCAGATTTATGTTTTAAACCAGTGCCCCATGTTATGGCGAGCATGCACTGGACAGAGTGCTAGAGTCCAGATGGAAAGACGAGGTAGGCAGACTGGGTGAGGGAGGACAGTGGCCTGGACTAAGGCGTTGGCAGTGGGAGTGGAAGGAAGTAGATTGATTAGTGATGTGTTATAGCTGGGGGCTGAACATGCCTATTTTGGTTCTAGTTCTCTGCTGACTTATACATACATATAGACATACATACATACGTGAAAGCAGAAATCAATTTCCTAACTAAATGTTATAATTGTGCCCTGAAGTCAGGACAGAAATGGGTTTGTAAAAAGTTTTCAGTTCTCCGGGGAGGCAGAACAAGGCAATACAGGTGAAAAATCTTTGCAGTCATCTTCCAAACCAGCAGGACTGGTGATTTTTTTCATCCTATTATTATGTTAGTGGACTGGATATTAAGAACTTTGAAAAATTAGTTGAAAAATCCCAGAACAATGGGAATCATGTTTGTGTCCACATGGGCTAATTTAAGTGGAGCTTTTAAAATCATCAATATTACTATCAGTGAAGCTCTGTTCAAGACGACTGCTGTTGGAAAAAATAGGAGTCTTTTCTGGTTTGTTTTTTAACGAATCCTCCAGATTGCTTGTCGGTCTGTATTAATCAGAATCAACAGATAACTACTCAGTACTGTTCCACTTTGCTCACATAGAAGCATTCATAGTGTTTCCTCTTAAAAAATTATAAAATAAAAACATCATGGCAGTCTGGCTCACACATCTGTCACCGCACTGTTTGCCAGGGCTAATTTGGCTCATTTGGTTAAGTTAGCTGGCCAGGCAGCCTCCCTACACTGCTCACACTTCACATCTTCTGTTCTCGAAAGCTTTCCATTCTGAGGACAATCTTCTCCGACAGAGAAGCTTGCCTAGCTGCTCTTCCCTTTGAGCCCTCTAAATAGCATTTTAAAAACTGGCTTTGTTATGGTTAGAAGCAAAGGCTGACTAGTGTTTATATACAAACAACTGAAGTGCAGTTCTGTTTACCCTTCTACTGTGAAGAGCATTCACATTTGGTTGAAGTGAAAAAGCTCTGTCTTAATTGAATATGTCAGGAAAGGAAGATACTAAACCAGGCTGGATAGGCAAACTTGTTTTCATTAGGTAATTGCCACTGGAGTCTTAAAGAAGGTAGAGTAACCGTTCCTCAAACAAGCAAATGATCACTCTTAATACAACATGCAAACAATAGTCTAATACATAGGTGTACATACTGTGTCTTTAGGCCTCACTATGCCATTCTATGGACCCAGTATACTTTTATGGAAAGCACTATCTCATATCCTAAGGCATACAATGTCCTTATAGAGGCTACCAAGGCCTGCGTTCCACCTAGAAGGACACTCTTACCCCTCCCTGGGAGGGGTCTGTACTGCTGAGTAGCTCCTCTAATAAAATACAATGAATTTACTCCGAAACATCTGAGGTCTCCCTAGTCTCCCTTGCCACCAAGGTACTGTATGCTGGGTGACTTCACTGGGGTTTGGAGAGAAGTGGTACACAGAGGGATTGAACAAAAAGCTGTGGTTTCCTCTTCCTCATGGTACAGGCGAGGCAGCAAAGGTCATCCCTCCTCCATTGTGCTTGTGTTCAAGGAAACTGCAAAGTTAAGAAAGAACAGGGACCATCAAGCAGGACTTCTGGGACTTTCATTTCTAACCCGAGCTGAAAACACAGGGGCTTGCGGACCTTCTTGGTAACCCTTTAAACTGAAGTCAAAGGGTTCAAAAAGAAAAGGAAAGTCTATGAAATATATACTAAAGGCAGAAACCACAGTGAGAGAGGGAAGTAATCTGTGATTTGGGATAGATGCCTTTGACACACTCATTGATCTCAGTGACTTGCAGAGAGCTGATAGCACTCTGGCCTCGGGGTGAGGCGCCTTGCCAGCTTCCAGATCAAAGGAGCGCCTAGGTGCTGAATCCCTGGCGTCCTCCCAGCAAAAGCGCCTGGAGCCACATTTGCTAATTACAGGTTGTGTTCTGCTGTTTCCAAACAGGGTGAAAGTGACAGAAGTTTAACTGTGAATAATTACACACTTGAATAAGTATGTGATTAGCACTATTTGTTGTGGTTGGGACTGGAGTGACGGGACAAGAATGGAGTGATTGCATTATTTACAGCTTAATTGTAGACAAGTCATTACTGATGTATGCTGATGGTGTGGGGTCAGAGAGGACCTGCAGAAGAATGTAGATGATCTGAAATTCAACTTCTCAAACCAGTCACCCCACCCCCCAGCCTCTCTGAGCTTGATAAAGAGAATCAACTGTGCATTTCTTGAATGAAATGCTTTGTAATGTTACATGTCTTGTTCAGTCTAAGCAAAGGATCAGCAGAGACATTTTAAAATCTCAGCTTCGAAAGTAATAAATCACAAATGCCACCTAGTGGTTCTTAGTATCCAGTGGCTGCATTATCTGTAGAGTGAAGACATAGCCAAGTTCAGGTGATGATTTTTCCAGGGGGAGGGGGTGGTGTTCAATTACGTGGACTGAGTTGAATGGACCAGGACTCAAAGTCCATCACTCCATCCCCAGGTTCTTGCCTTACCCCAGCCTACCTCTCCTTCATTCAGCCTTAAAACCTGCCCAATCAGATCATGATAGTCTCAAATTTGCCCCCACCTTACACCATTGTGACTTCTAGAGATACAGTGGAAATTGGACCACAAATCACTTTGTAATTTTTACTTTCCCCAAGCCACTAAAATAATAAATGAAAAAGTCAACCGTTTTCTTGATTTGGGAGTAGACTTATGAATATGTTTCCTTGGCTGCCACTTCTCATTCACCAGGTAGTTGAAAGCCATTTCCCAGGTACTATACTCCTCATTTCAAGTGCTCGTGGCTGGCTTTCAATCTGGAGGAATCCTGTTGCCACAGACTCTTCTCCCAGGGAGAGTACATATTTAATAAATACATTGGAGGGCAGGGGTAGAAAATTTTTTTTTTGTTAAGTCATTTATTTTCACACACTCCCTCCCCCTGAGCTTCTTCTCGTGATTTCATTAAATAATAAATAGAAGAGTCAATTTTCCTTAACAGCTCAACACTGTACAAGTAAAATTCCATGAACAGAGCCAAGAGAATATTGCTGTAAACTCAACAGTCAAGCTGAGGTGGGCAGCCCTGTTGTGCGGCTCTGTGCAAATGCCAGCTTCCCCAACCCACAAGGTTGTCTTCGGAGCCTCTGTTTCTCTGGCTGTAACATTGGGAAAAATGTATGTGGTGATGCTCCTAACTGTCCCAGGCCACTGACTCAAGGGTGCTGTTTGTAGGGGCGGCCAATCTCCATTGGAGAGAGCCACAATTTCACATACAGTTTGTCATTTCCTATTGTGGGTCCATTTCCCTCTGTGCTCACAACTCTCTAGCAGAATATCCTTGCCACTTCCTTTGTGGGGCATTCTCCTGCAGACGGGCACTCTTATGCGACCCGGGCAACCTCTCTCATTCTCAGGATAGCCTTCGTACTCTTCGATACTATCAGCCCTCAAAATATGTCTAAATAGATCAAGCACCTTCTTTCCACAGGGATGCCACTTACTGGTATGTCACCAGAAACCTCTTTCCTTCTCTAGATTAGGGACATTGCCCTCAGATAATGTATTAATCATACTTCTTTATTTTCTGTATTTCTGATGCTTTGATATCTGGGGCTTGGTTAACCATGTAGCCAATTCCTAGAGATGGGGAACAAGTCACCTGCTACAGGGCCTTTCATATGCAAACTAACCAAACCAGAGTCCACACCCCCACCACCTCTCCATCAGGCCCTCACCCTCCAGGCCACTATTCCTCTACCTAGTCATCCCAGGACCAGGTAACAGACAACTAGAGACAACCTCTGCACCCCACAGCCCACTAAATCCTAAGCCTGCTTACCCTGCCTCACCCTTCCCTTCCTTTGGAAACCACAATAAAGGCTCGTGCCCATGCTTCCCCTCATTCCCTCTGCTTGCTGACTGACCTTGGTGACCCTGCATGGAATGGCATGCCCCCTCCACGTGGGAACTGTGAGTAACACATTATCTTTTCAATGGCAATTGTCTCTTGATCTGTTGGCCTCACCACACCCGAATGATAGCAAAGCCTACATTTTAAAACAGCCCTTATCTAGACCTAGCAATCCTCCAGAATGCTTGTTGAAGGATATCATCACTTTCTCCTTCTTCCTTAGAGCTCTCATCCCAAATGCCCATTGAACAACACACCCATCTCATAATAAGAAAGCCTCGTTTCATTGGAAAACCCGTTGTGCTGGGCTGTCACATGCCAACTTAATTTTTGCTATTCTCCTCACTCTGTTACAGACCCCACTCTGCCTACCAAGGGTCATATTTAACTCTTAAAGATGGACAACTGCCTCACCCCACCCCACTCCAACCATTGAAGGGCATATCTCTTTTTTAGAAATGGTTGACACCCTCCCATGCTCTGCAAATACTCTTAAATCCCCTGCTAATTTGGGAATGACCCTATTGGAACTATTCCTTATCTCCTTCACGTCACTGTTCTGATTTTGTGCTTATGTTTGCTTTGAAATATTTTAAATGGGCTGCATATCTTGAAAAACAGAGATTGATCTTCAGCTAAACAGCAAAGGGCTGAGATAGAAATGTCGGTATGAAAGGGGAAGTTCACGGGGAGGTCATCTTGGGTTTGGCCCAGCTCTACAAAGGACCAACTGAGTGAGTTTGGCCAAGTCACAACTAATCAAAACCTTATGTCCTAAATGTAAACTGAGAAACTGAATTAGATGATCTCTCAAGAATCATCCTTGCAAGGGACACAGGGCATCCTTAGGAAGTGGCTTCTCCTGGGATACCTCTTTGGGATGATTCCAAATAAGTCAAAAAGATACACACTCCTGCCCTGAATAAAAAGTCTCTTTGCAACATGCTCTTTGCCTTCCATGTGGTGACATCTTCTGACTGTCAACTTTTCTACTCCATATGCAACTGATTCTGCTCCTCTCTCCATTACTGCATCTCTTTGCAAATCTGATAGGTGCTCATGCTCTGGGACTGACCAGCATGAAGAAAGCTCAAATCCAGCTGAACTGCATAGCTGGTTCCCAAGGACCCATCTTAGGCAAGCAGTCTCCAATCATTTGGAGGGAGCTCATTTTGGATTTTGTATCCTTCATAGGACAGGTGACAGTGCCATCATGTAAGGGCTGGTTGAGATAGTCCTTTCCAAATAAGTAAGTAAGCAGCACCTGTGATCTCTTCTCCCTCCCAGATCTTCTCCAGTCAGGCTTTCTTTTATGATACAAACACTGGCTCCGTTTTATATGTCACCACTGGTAAGGAAAGTCTAATCTGACCACAATGCTTTCCCTCAGAGCTGTGCATTCTAAAACCACAGAGAAAGTGTGCTTTGACTGAAAGTGTGTTCAAGGTTACTGGACATCAGCAAAACCCTGGTCATTTGCACACAAGTTCACTGAATAAATCAAGGGTATTTTCACTTTGTCCTCTTTGCTTTCTCAGCTATGCCAAGTGTGGTGACATAGACCTTCTACCCTAAAGGAACTAAGCCTACTGCATTTTTAAAATTAATATGTTAGCTATTTTGTGGGAAGGTGGGTGGGTGGGTGGGAAGAGGCTTTGGATTGCCTTTTACTTTCATTTCATAGCCACAAGTGTAAGATGTTCTCTCCCTCATCACTTGAGCAGCCAGCCATTAAACATACCAATCAGAAGAGAATACTCAGCTGCCGGTGACTGCAATGCATAAGCTATGTTTAATCATTTACTTTGAATCTCTTTAAGACGATAATACCCTAGCCTATAAGAGAATCAATATGTTGCATTAAAACAGGATTTGATGTCGTATAATATAATATTTAAAAGCACAATGGAAAAGATTCTCACAAGAACAATTCAGCCCTGAGTAGAAATGGATAATGACTGCTGTGATTTTCACTCTCCTGTTTTTAAATGAGAAGTGATGTTTCTTTTTTTTTGAAAGGTGTATTTTTGAGAACGTTCTGTTCTATCCAAAGTTGTAAACTATGTGAGGCCATTGAGCTTAAATGCTTTTAGATTAGTTTTTAAAGAACCACGTCATATGCCTAGGAGGCAGAACAGTGTGATCATAGTCCCCATTGTGGACTCAAATGTCATCAAGTGCCATGCCAAAGCAACAAGTGAATGTCCCAGGGTACTTGTTGATGGGAATTATCACTCCTCCTTACTCATTTTCCACCCTCCAGTAAAAACAGCAGGGTCTCTGGCTTGGAATCAGGCTAAAAGGAGCAGCAGCTGTTCAGGAGAGGATGCAAGAAAGAGGAATGGAGTGGAGATTGGGCTACTGCTCAGAGAGCTTTTAGGTGGTGAGTCAAAATGGCTCTGCACCAAGCAAATCGGGGATGCAGCTGAGCTCCTCGGAGGAGTTTCTAAGGCATGCATCTCCAAGATCCCTCTAGGTACTTCCCTGATATTGCCAACTATTTTGATTTAGTGAAAAAAGAAGACTTTACTGGGATTCAGGCTTGGCCACTAATTTGCTGATTTTAAGGCTTCAAATCTTTTAAAATTGTATACAAAGCTATTTCCTATCCCATAAGGACTTCCTGGTGTTAGTGAAGCAATGACTCAGATGTGCTTTGAGCTCCTTGGCAAGGTTCTAATATCCCAAGGTGTTACTCTCTGTGCAAGATTTCCTGACTCCAGTTGGTTCAATAGCAGTTACATCTACTGCCAATCTCTTTGAGCTGGGACAGGTAGAGAACTGGGATTTCCTTTGTTCAACCACCCTATGACCTAAGGCAGTCTGGCACAGAATGGTTTTGTGGATGGATGAGCATCTGTTCTTATTTACAAGGATGCTACAGAGTACTGCCACGCTCGTTTCCTACCTCCTGGGACTTTTGTGAGGTTTATCATGATTATTCCAGCAGTGCACCAGAGATGACAAGAGCTTTGGAAGTATAAAATATATTTAGTGTTTGCTGATGACTAACCGTGCTTTCAATTTGCCACTTATTTAAATTTGTGATTTTCTTCATCATGGAATTCTCGCTGTACGTGCTTAGGAGTGAAAGCTGGGGAAGCAAAGCATCTCAAAATTATTTTGGTGATTCTCTTTTTTAAAAAATTTCATATTGTTTAACTCATAGGTGCATAAGAGGCTTGTATATGCTATCGGTAGACACACTTTTACTGTGGTTCTTCTCAGTTAAGATGTTGTCATGTCCCTGATCTCTGGCTGAGTTCTGGACCAGAATATACACCATGATGTTCCACAACTGCCAATCAAAGAGTAGACTCTATTTTCAAACTAAAATTTGTATTTATTCTTTCTAACTTTGGAATTTTGGAGTTACACTTAAATCTTCTCTCTTTCACATCCCCAAAGTCCATTTAATTACCACGTTCTGATAGTCTATCTACTTAACATAATAGATACTAATTTTGTCCTCTCCATTCACACTGCCACTGATGTCTGGGATATTGTAAAAGCCTCCTAACACTTCTACTGACTCAGTCTCACTTCCGATCCCTCAGCTTGCTGTCAGAGTGATCTTTCTAATACAAAAATCTCATCATGCTTAAAATCCTTCAACAGTTCCCCATTGTTTTAATGCAGAACCTGTTCTGACTCTTCTGTCCATTTTCATCTCTGGTAACCTCCTAATTCTCACCTTATTCTCCCAGTCATATCAAAGTACTTGCATTTTGAAAACAGCCATGTTCTTTCATGCCTCTGCCCTTGGGCCAATCGTTCACTATTTCTAGAATGACTTTCCAGACACCTTGACTTTTTTTTAAGCTTAACTGACTATTACTTGTCCTTCAAAATTTACTTTAGTTATTTTGTGGAGAATCAGAAGACCTTCTCAGAACCCCTGCTTTGAGTTCTCAGAGTACCCTATGCACAACTCAGTCTCAGCAACTGTGACACATTGCTGTTTTGCAGTATTGGCTTACAAGTGTCTCTCCTTCCACTGCACTATGGGCTCTTAGAGTCCTGGTTTTCACTTTTGGTTCTTAATCTCTTTATTCCTGAAGACTAGCCTAATGCCTACCACACAATAAGGGATTAAACCAAGAAGAAACTTAGATTTTGAGGGGGCAAACTTCCTTTTCCTTTGATGGAAAGTATATTTTGCCTTTGTAAAGAACGACAAACATAAAGCCCACTTAATAAAAATGTATAGGGATAGGATTCTGATTTCATATTCTGAAGGACCACCAAACAGATTCCTGTAGAACCTGGACAAAGTAGATCTGGTAATCTAAGCTGAGACATGGATTAGAATTGCTCATAAACCACAAAATAGGAAAATGTTTAGAGGTCCAAATAACGTGTGGCCGAGAGAGGAGTGCCCACTCAGTATTGCATCAGCTTTCCCACATTGTCCAGTGGCCTTGCTGTTAGATAGGACCATGTAACCAGTCCTGGCTAGTGAAAAGTGACATGTGTCACTTCTGGGATACAGCAGTGAAAAGCCCATGCGTGAGTCATTCTTTCTTCTAATGCCAGGGCAATTGAAGAAATAATGCTGTACGTGTTGCCTCTACGAGAAGGTAAAGTTCTGTCAGTTTGGGTGACAGTATGGAAGAGAACCCTATAGAGACTAACGTGGGGAGAAATAAAATGTATTGTATTAAACTTCTGAGATCTCGCCTGGGGTGGGAGGTGTTTGTTTTTGCAGCATAATCTAGATTATCCTAATACAGAGAGGATTTAGAAAAAAAAACAATGAAATAGAAATTTCCTTTTTAAAATTGGATAGTAGTAATTTGCTGCAGATAAGTTGATGTTGTCTTTCTCCAAGGACATTTAGACCTGAATTCTTCTATAAAATACTGTGGAGAGCCAATTCTCCATGGATCTCCCACATACCTGCATGTTTTATGAGCAGAGGAACTGACTGCCTTTTTCTGTACCATCTTTTCAACGATGTTCGTATAATGAACATCCTTGGAAAATAGAAATACTGTCACTCTTTGGAGCAAAGGACAGGGTTACCTTCAGCCTTGGAAGATCAGAGATCGTGTATCATTCTGGAACAAAGGACAGCCATGCTTATGCTGTATCCAGTATAAGAGAGTCAGGTTCCCTAACCCCAGAGTTCCTCCTCTGTAATGCAACCCAATGCTTGTGCAGGTATTACCTGGCCCTCTTCATGTTACCCTGTAGGAAATAGCGTTTGGGGACCAGCGCAAGAAAATGCTGACACTCTGGCTACTGCTATTGCTGTGAGGAATCAAGACCTTCGTTTCTGACCCAGGATTCTCATGCCTTCTGTCAGGCATCCATGAAACTGTGGCAGAATATCTTATTAGCTTGCAAGTCAGGTAAAATCTCAGACCCTTCTCAGTCTTGACAAATACTAGAGAATCAAGTCGAATTTAGGGTCAGGGCTTGACCTAATGGCAGCTAGTTGTATAATACCCTTCCTGAGAATCAAACAGATCGTGGATAAGGGAAAGACTTCTCAGAGATCCAGAGCTGCTGAGGCCTCCATCAGAATACAAAGGAATTAATTGGTCTTAAAGAGAGTGTTTCATAGACCAGGTAGGAAAATGCCTTTGAGGTGCAACAGATAAGGCATTAGGAAGGAACTTTTGAGGTCAGTGCAGTCTCAGAGTACAAGTGCAGCACTGTGAATTCTAGAACATGATGGTATTTTCTGGGTGCTGATGGGAGTAGGAGAGGAGAAGGTACACAAAGGAAGAAATCACTTTAGAAAATATTTTAGCATTATCACATGTAACAACGTGCATATATCCTAAGATCTAACTATTTCACTTCCAGATACGTTCTCTATGGAAAATCTTACACAAGTGCATCAGTTGACCACAAGAATATTCACAGGAGCACTTTTTGTTATAATAAAATATTGGAAACAACTCAAATGACAATTGACAGAAGATTATATAAATAAGTTGCGTTATAGTCCTACAATAGAATATTATTCAACAATGAGAATAAATCAGCAGAGACGAATCCTAGACCATAAAGAACAAGTCACTGAAGAATATATACAGCATTTTACAATTTTTATAAAGCTAGAGACAGAGTTGATAATATGTTGTTTAGGGCAGTGTTTTTAAAACTATTTGACAGTTGGCCAAAGGAAGAATTATATTTTATACTGTGATCCATGGACCACTGTAGGAAATAAGTTCACACACACACTATACCACACACACACACAGAGTGAAACAAATGTTCTTGCAATATTATTTATCCTTACTATGTCCAGGGTATTCTGATGTTTTCTATTCCATTGTATTCTATATCATTCAAACCAAATTCTGATAATGACCCATTAATTTGATTTCATGGCCATAACCTGAAGTTGGAAAACCACTGATCGAATTATACTTCGGTATGTGGTAAAACCAAAAATAAAAGCGATAGAAGAATAAATGGAAAATACATGGTAGAGGTGAATGGCAGAAAACATGATTCTGGGAGGAGGAGCCCACAGGAAGTAATAGTGAGATTGATACCATTCTAGTTTTAATTATAGTATTGGGTTCATGAATATTTATTTCATTATTTTTCTTAATTACATATTTATATTGCATATATTATGTGCATGTATCAATTATAACAAAATATTTTTCCAAAGAGAAAGGTTAGAGTGAATGGGGGAAGGGAAGAGGGTAGGAAGAAAAGGAAACAAGAGACAGGTTCAGAAAGGACTAAGGACCCCAGTCCCTTGGGTGTCATGGTGACGCAGGATTGTCTAAATCCAGAAATCTGCATAGGCTTGTGAACTACTCAAATGTTTAAGCCTGGGTTTCTGTCTTTGGCTGCATGTTGGACTGAAGATGACTAGAGAGTGTCTAGAGCTCAGAACCCCTTGTCAGAAACCACCTCTTCCTAATCCCAAGTGCCCCACCAGAACCAAGGAAAAAGAGAACAGATAAAATGTAGGGAGCTCTAAAGAGAGAGCATTGGAGCCAACCACGCATGTGGTTCTCTTCTAGCCTGGGCCATTTCCTTATGGAGAAAAGGAATTTGCACTTTATCACACTTCTAAGACCATACAAAATTTTTTTTAAAAGGAGGCAGTTAATCTACAGTTAATCGATGAAGAAAATTAGTCCAGATAAATTGAGATTACTGTGTAAATTGAGATTACTGTTTTGAAATAGTTAGTATGAATTTCCATACTAATGGAATCACTTTCACTGTTACCCTTCAACTTTTACTCTTTCACCACTAAATGAAACAACAAATATCTGGGTGCTCATGAGTTGTGGGTTAAATGCAGAAGATAAATAATTTTCTCATATTTGAAACTAGCTCAGAATGTGAGGTTTCACATCTTACATCTTTTCCATTCTGCAAAATATGGGCCACTGGATGTGTGGAATATCAGAGTAATGATGCCTACTAAGGTAATGCCTTTTTTCCCAATAAATTTTTTGCATGAAATTATTCTAAAAGTGAGGTGATTCAAACATGCTGCTCATTGTATGCAGAAATGCTAACTGGATAATACCTTTGCAGTATGGATCAAGAACTGTGGCTATTTTTCTATTTGTGATATGGTTGAAGCCAATCCCTCACTGTCTGGCCTCATTCGGTTTTATTCAGGGTCATCTAGATTGCCGGCGTTAAAGAGGGCTTCTTATCCATGGACATAGTAGTACAGTTATGTGTCGCTTAGCAATGGGGATACGTTCTGAGAAATGCCTCGTTAGGCGATTTTGTCATTGTGTGAACATCATAGAGTGTACTTACACAAACCTAGGTGGTATAACTGACTACACACCTGGGCTATGTGGTATAATCTCATGGGACCACCATCGTATATGTGATTCGTCATTGACCGAAACGTCATTAATGGGGTGCATGGCTGTATAATGATAAACACAAATGATTCTTAAAGAGATCCAGCCTAAGACCTTGGTCTGTTAACATTCATTTGTTTAACATATAGGAACTCTCCTAGGCATAAAGATAGGACTTCCAGTGACTCAAAATCAGATACCTCCAGGAGAGTAGTATCTAAATATTACCTCTAAGGTAACATTCTAGAGAAGTCATCGGTGCTTCGTTGTTGGTTATGGGATTGCCTGTTAACCTAGCACGACCTAACCTGTCATTACTACTTATAATTATTTTGATCACCAATTCTAACATGTATGTTTAAGTGTGTGTGTGTGAGTGCATGTGTGGCAGTGGTGGTGGTTTCCCCACACATCCGGAAATTCTTCAGACACCAGCAGGGTGTCCTACAATTCAACTCAATTCTGACATAATCTACCGGGAGATCGCATGAGATCTCACAGGTTAAGAGCTCAGTCCCACAAGGCCACCCTCCACTTCAGATGACAATCACAAGCCTGGGTTATCACCTGTGCTTCTGACCAACTGGCTATAGATTGGAGGTTCCCACGACACCCTCCTTTGGGTTCAATTAATTTGCTAGAGCAGCTCACAGAACTCAGAGAAACATTTTACTTACTAGATTATCAGTTTATTATGAAGGATATTAAAGGATACAAATCAACAGCCAGATGAAGAGGTACAAAGGGCAAGGTGTCTGGGAAGGGCTTGGAGCTTCCATGCCCTCTCCAGGGAGCCACTCTCCCCGAATCTCCACATATTCACCAACCTGGAACCTCTCCAAACCCTGTCCTTCTGGGGTTTTATGGAGGCTTCATTACATAGGCATGGGTGATTAAATCATTGGTCATTGGTGGTTGAACTCAATCTCCAGCCCCTCTCTCTTCCTCTCCCTAGAGGTCAGGGGTAGGGGTGGAGGTGGCGGTGGGGGAGTGGCACTGAAACTTCCAACCCTGTAATCACCGGGTTGGCTCTCCTGGCAACCAGCTCCTATCCTCAGGTGGGGTCCAAAAGTCACCTCATTAACATAACAAAAGGCACTTTTATCCCTCTCATCGCTTAGGAAATTCCAAGGGTTTTAGAAGCTCTGTGCCAGAAATATAGGGATGAAGACTGAATACATATTTCTTATTATAAATCACACTATGTATTATACTTTCAGTGGCCTGAAGTCACCTTGGCTGTTGTACAGTGGGAATGCTACCACTCCTTCAGAGTATGGTCATGGTAAACATTTCTGAATGATCCCTGTACTTTTTCCTGTCAAACCCAGTCTCTGCCTTTTATCCTTTTCATTAAGGCAATCCAGGCAACCAGTATCAAGAAATCCTTCCATTTGAATGGAAGCAATACTTTTGTTTTCATAGAACCCTGAAAATACTTGGCAGGGAAGGGACATATAGGGAAATCCTTAATAGAAAATTAGAAGGGTTGGCATTTCTGGGACATCTGCTCTTACCTCCTGACAATGCCAGAGAAAGAGATATTGATGAAATTGGGACAATGGCAGTGGCAACCCAGTTGGCTCTTTACTTGGATAAGGTTTGAGATTGACCCTGATTGTACCCTGTCCATTGGATACATTGAATAAACTCATACATTATTTGCTTTTACGTATGTTAAATATAAAGGAAACAGAAATACTTGGAGATAAAAATGTTGAGAGAAGTAGATAAGCCAAAGAATATTATTTTCAAAATCATTAACCACTTAGTGAAAGAGAATTCAAGGGAGCAAGTGGATCATAGAATTTTAGAGTTAGAAAGAACATTAGACATCATCCAGGTCACTCTCCTGATTTCACAGATGAGGAAATTGAAGTCCCCAAAGGTTAACTGACTTGCTCAGAGTCCAGACAGTTATTTGATGTGAGAACTTGATTTAAATCTATTGCTGCTTCCCCTATATCATACAATTTCAAGGTTTTCATAAAGATAAGATTGCTGTCTTCTGATATTGCATCTAGATCAAAAGCCACCCAAACAAGTTCAATTATAAATGACACAGAAAGCTTCAAGAAAGAATATGTCCTTGTCCATGATGTATAGTACAGATATTATTTATTTTAGATGAACTTGAAAGATAGAAAATAACTATGATTTATTTTTCATTTCCTGACTCCTCAATATTAAAGACTTCATCGACTGGATATTCCCCATTTCAGAGAGTAGAACCCACTAACCAAGGATGATATTTTGGACAAGCATTAACTAGATACCCCAGGTATAGAGAGAAACATTAGATTACTTTTGTTTTTTTTTGAGCTTTGAGGGAATCCCTCAGGATGAAAAAATATTTCATAACCTTCAAAGCAATGGTGAATTGACGATGTCCCAGTCCATCAGCCACTGTATCTGATCAGTTCCAGAGTCCTGTTGATTTTTCCTTCAAAGTCGCTATTATCTCTCCTTTCTTTTTCAATGGTTTGTTTGTTAAACTCCAAATCCTCAGTTTGTTGTTTACATTTCTTCATATTCCTGCTCCACCATAACTACCTCACATACTTACAAAACAAAGTACACATCACAGATTGATTCTCAATTTTGCTCAAACTTTCCTTGTCTTAGAATAATCTTTGTCATCTTTTATGTCCATAGACTCCTTTCAAAGGTCTTTTCTAAAACCTACTTTTACCCAGTCTTCTTTTCAGACTCTTCTAGCTCACACTAACCCCTCTGCTTTGTTGAGTGCTGGTTGCGTTTTTTATAATCCTGGAGAAGTTTAATAAAAGTTTCCATTTAATAAAAATACCAATGGCTGGAACTACCTCACATCAGTTAAATCAGATATCCCTGCCATTATCATGTTTTAAAAGCTTTTCATGTGATTCTAAGGTAGAGTCAAGACTGAGAACCACTGTCCTAGAGAATTCACAAACCATATCATTCTTGTGGGTATTTATTCATAATATGTAAAATAATACCCAATATCTTCATGTGTGTAATTTCTGGTTTTCCAAGTGAGACACATATGTGTTATACTTATTTTGAATCCCTGTGAAACTTGGTCCTGAGATGAGCAAAACCAAAATCCCTGAAAGGTCAAGTCCTACTAGTAACACAGAGTTGACCATGGCCTGCACCTGTTTTTTGGGGTTTTGGGGTTTTTTGGAGGCTTTTTCTATACTTAAAAGTTTCAACGTGTTTAAAGGTAGATTTCTTTCTTTTGGAAAGACTTCTTTCACAATAATACTTGTTTGAACTCAGGAGTAATTTAGCTATTTTTGGCTTGGTAGCTCATCTGATCTTGGTTTATACATTCTGTAAAAGCCTTTGTAACTCATCTGCATCAAAGCTTTCCTGCTCCTGCTATCAGGATTTTTTCATTGTTAGTTTTAATGCCAAGGCACCCCTTTCAGTTAGTCGTGGCCTTCTAGAAATCAACAAAGTAATGGGGAATTAATGATAATTTATAGGCCAGTTATATTTGCCTTTTAACCTGTCATGATCAGTAAGGCAAGATGTGATACATAATCTGAGTCCAACCTCTCAAAAATCTTGTGGATGGGTCTCACACTGGAAACAAGTTTATGACATTGTGAATGTTTGCCACACCCACAGCCTTTGCTTCCAAACCATACAGCCCAGGAGCCATTCCTTGGGTATGACTTGTTGTGCTTTTACTGCAAGACTCTTCCACTGAGCCCCACTGATTAGACCAGGGATTGGTGCCTGAGTTTCAAACTTTGAATAGGCTGGAGGAGGACGTTCTGGAGTCTTTGGATGGGGAAATCCATCCAACGGATGCATTGTCTCCCACAGAAACAAAGCACACAAATAAAAACAAAACCTAACTGAACTAATCAGATTCTTTTAGGGGTTTCCAAGTGGTAATGGAAAAAAGTAGAAAGAGAGAAACTGGAGCTAGAGGAGCTGAGTCATGAGAAAAGAAGACTTCTAGACTGCTGTTCTATTCTGAATGATGATTCGGTTCTTCATAAGCTCTGGTTTTCTAAAACTAGATGGCTTCCTGAGCTACATTTCTTCCCTGTATTCCTGTAAGGTTAACTCCTGTTATCTTTGGTAACCTGAGTATGTTATTGCATCCTGAGAGAGCCAGGCAAGCCCAAGTTTCCTCTGTTGGAGATGTATGATCATTTCCCCAGCCTCACTTCCATAGGCAAAGTACCAACTGTAGCTCATAATATTTGCTCACAGAGTTCCTTTTCAAATATTCCATAATACAACTGAGAGTGGGCAATATTTTCTAGGAGAGCAAGATACTAGACAGATATTCTGCAATTGTGACTTTTGTTCATAGTTCAGGACTGTTTGAGGCTTGAAATTAAATTATGGGACTATTCTTATTGCTATTGTTGGCTCCTCCTAAAACCTCCTCCTTGTGATAATTGCTCACACACAGTACTTACTATGTTCCAGGCACTGTTCCAAACATCTGGCCTGTAGTAGCTCATTTAATCACCATAATAAACTTATGAGGAAGCTGCTATTGTTAATATTACCATCTTTACATTTAAAGACACTAATACCCAGGTACCTTGCTTAGGTCACACAGCTAGGAAGCAGTGGACCCAGATTCAAACCCCGGTAGTCTGACTACAGGGTCCATCATCTAATCTCTTTGCTAGTGCTGCAGTGACTTACATCAGCAGTCCACTCCCTGGTTCTCCTCCTAAGGAGAAATGATTAACGCCATTAAACAGTCATCAACAGTTCGACTCATCATGTAACTGGCAAATAGATGCATTGCCAATCAAGAATTTGAGCATTAAACCATTGGACATAGTCAATAGCCTTTCATTTACAAAGATTGGGTTTAAATTTCATGTTTGCTGGTTAGTACTTGGGAGTAGAAAATATACCCTCAGCTGACAATGAAGAATGCAGGATTGATTACTTTTTTGTTTCTATTAAAGCATAATCTGGGCAAAAAAGACACCGAGATTAAAAACACCTCTGTTTTTTCTCAAGATCCCATGGACTTATGAATAAGCATTATAAACACACCATTCCCCCTTGGGCTCTGTGATTGACTGGTGTCTATACATTGCACGAGGGCATTGCTTTCCTTCATCATGTCATCATGATTAAATGAATTAAATCTGTAACAACTCTCGCTAGAGCCCTTGCTTGATTGACCCATGATCCATGATCCGTCAGGGTTGCAATAACACAGGCTTCCCCTTTCCCTACCCACCGATTAGCACCCAGCTAACTTCTCTACGCTGGAGGATGAGGTGAATGAAAAGTGGCGGATGGGCAGAAAGTGAAAAGAGTGAGTCTGAAACGGCAGCATAGCATTATGCACACGGGCTGTTTTCTCTGTATGCAGACTGCCTGTTTTGTAACTCCAGATAAGGGAAAACTGTAGCCAGAACAAGACGGAAACAGGGAAATTCAACCATTGCAGGCATTTGTCCTTATCTTTTATTTTTATAAAGACCAACAAAGGATCCCAGCAGATAAAATCAATACTTCATATAAAACCCAAATTCATAGTCTGTGTAAGTGCATTTTTTTTCCAGAGCCACTAATGCTGTTGTGTTGGTGGCCTACATTCCATTCCTTCCCGTGCCTAGGAGGGGAATTTAGAACTCGAATAGACCTTTGAGATCACGTAGTGATCCTGTCCTCCCTCCTGTCCCCTCCTCCTCATAAGGAAAGTGAAGCCCCAGGAGGTTAACCGACTTGCACAAGGTCAGATGAGTTCAATTGTCTTCTCAACTCCACACGGAACTTTTTCCATTTCCAGGTTTAAATTATTTATTCATTTTTTTGCCATTTTCACTTCATTGAAATGAACTCTCTCTTCTTGCTATTATATCCTGGAAGCTATTTATCCAACCTGATTTAATTGCATTTTCATGCAATTGTATTACATTTTGCAATTGCTATTACATTTTATATTCTCTGTATTTTTATGCCCTAGTGCCAACTGTTAGCATCCTCTGTGCCCTGCTTTATTATGAAATTACCCCAGGTGTTTCTTAGGCTAGCTTTACTTATATTGCAACATAGAGTTAAACCTACTAACACAGGCAGAATGTTTAAAATCCTAACTTGGGGTCCATGAGGGGAAGAAGTAGAAAGCTAAAGGTTATTATTGTAACAATTTCAGTATTTGCCGCATTACAACTACAATGAATTAGCAGCCTTGGTCTCTGTGTCTCCAAATTCCCCTCCCATCCTTTCTCTTTTTTATAGGTCCATTCAGAGAAGAAGCCCTCTCCTGGAACTGGCCCTGTCTTCTGAAATTAGCTTTAGGAAGTCATTGCAAACGTTAACATTAAGTAAATGAACCCCAATTTAAAAGGGATTTACGCAAATTACATGGAAAACCTCGAGGGAAACCAAAGCGATCCTCCAAGTCAAAAAGCCCGAGAAATTCTTTAAAATATTCCCTTGTTTTCTTAGTGGGCAAGTTGGTAAATATCAACTAAGGCAAGTTTGAGAGCCTGTTAGAGCAGAAGAAGATTTGAAACATTAAAAACAAAACACCTTCAAAAGGAAAGAGAAGTTCATCACAGTAAAACTTGATAAAATATGTAAGCCAAGAAAATGTCTTGTCTTTTTTTTAATAGCTCAGTAGAACAATAGCACTTGCCAATTATGGGGGAGATATTTTGATGCCTGCTCAGGCTTGGGTTTTATTTAGATGGACTCCAATCCAATCCACTGTCAGCTGAATTATATGCATCATGGACTTCAAAGGCTTTGCGCTCAAGGGGGACGTCCAGGATGGAGTGCTGTGAGAAATAGATGATTGTACTGCAGTGCGGGCTGCCAAGCTGTGGCGATCACTTTTCAGTCACTGGAAAAACGAGGTGTGCAAACGGACATCACGCTGTGATAAGGAAGTCCAAAAATACAGTTGCAACACAGTGAGCAAACAGTGGAAGCAAATCTTTCCCTTCCCTTGGACAGCTATGCTCTGCAGGTAGTTCTACTGATGGACACAACTGTGTATGTGGATGTGGATGCGTAAATATACATGCCCGGAACACTCCTTTCTTAAATAGGTATGTCAGAGTTAAAGTTATAGCAAAACTTGAAAGAGCTTGAGTAAAAGTAGGCTTTGTTCCAGGTATTTGCTTTGGCAGTTTGCCATGACTCCTGGGTAGGATGAGGTCATCCAAGGGAACTATGATTACCTGGGACTTCTTTTAGGGACAGTGAGTCCTCCTTTAACATCTGTTTCAGAGAAGAGACATGTTGACAGAGACTACCAGATGAAGGATAAAAGCTGAACCACTGCGCCTTTTCTTGACACAACCCAGTTCTCAAACGTTACCCAGTGTTTGAGGCACCTGGAAGCCTCCTTAAAGTAGATTAATGGGACCCACTCCCCACTCCCTGAGTTTCTGATTTCACAGGTCTAGGGAGGGCCCCGAGAATTCGCATTTCTATCAAGTTGCCTAGTGACATTCACGCTGCTGGCCTGGGGACCCCACTTTGAGCACGCTGATCTATGGCCTGCCCCCATCCAGTCTGGCTGCTTTCATGTGTGTTGCAAACAAAATCCCACCTTAAATAAGCAAGGTCTCCTCTCTCCATTTACCCAACTTTACATGTTTTGTTGATGCCAAAGCACATGATGAGTAATGCTAAATGATAGATATTGCTGTTGAGCTGGTGGGAACTTGGATTTCCTCATCTCTCCACTTCAGAAGGTTGGAAGGAGATAAAATTGCCATCCTTATTGGAGGAGTTTTACAAAGAGACACTCCCAGGCAGTACTACTGTCACTGTAGGGCTAAATATTAGACTTGGCAAAGGAAGGATCATTCTCCTTCTTTCTCCAACTGTTCTCCAGGAACCTGGTCTTTAACATATACAAGTGGTTCCTGACTTTAAACCAATATGTTCTTGGTGACATTGACTTAAAATAATTATTTGGGGGAAAGATCTTCACCAGTAAGGAGCTGTGGCCTTTTGTGGAGTGTCAAAGTAGCAACTTAGCAACTTTCCAATAAGGGAGTGGGTTTCAGGATAGAAATGAAGTCTAACAAGCCAATATTTTTCCTTAGGAATAGACAGTGCAGTCTCACATTAAACTCTAGCAAAGTAGTTTATGGAAAAAGAAATGAACATTTGAAAAAAAGATGCTCAACCTTACTCTGTAAATCAAGAAGTTGAATTTGGAGCAATAAGTGTCCACTTTTCATGTGTCAGATTGTCAAAAATGAGCATACTTGATCCACTGTTGACCAGGTGGGTGTGCTGAATTAGATGCTCCTAGAAGCCATGTTAGTAATTAGAAATTACTACCAAAATTAGAAATGCACATGCTCTTTAACTCAGAAATATTACTCCTGTGAACTTACTTTATGGGGATTATTGCAAAATTATGTACAAGGATGTCTATTGAAGTACTATTTAGAGTCACATTTAGGGATTGATTAGCTTTATTTTGATAGAGCTACATAATGTATACTGATTTAAAAGAAAAGGGGCATCTCTTTACTGGATGGTTGTACATTTTTTTCTCTAACTGCCCAACTTCTGACCCACTAACTCAACTTGGGGACCCCTGGCCTTCAAAGTCAGGCCTGCATTTATTATAGAAGGGGAAAATGCTGGAAACTCACTTTTCAAACTTCTCTTCACTGTAGTGTGGGCATAGGTCTTAGTCTCTTCCATTCAGGAGGAACTGCCACAAACTTGAAAGTGCAACTTGTGATGCGAAGAAGCAAGGCTGCACAGAGTCCATTCTGATGAGGTGGTGACAGAGGCGGCAGTTCGTTCTTCCTGCAGGGGCAGCAGAGGCAACATTTCTGGCAGCACCACCCAGAGGGCAGATGCTGTGATCTGAGGAAGCAGCAGTGGCCGCACTCAGTGGCGGTGCTGTTAGCAGAGCAGCTCGGCAATGAGGTTTCTGAATAATTTCCTGTTGCGAGGTCTCCAGGCCTGGTTCTCAGGCAATCTCAATTCTGAAAGCACGCTATTTACTTTTGGTAGATGTCGCTCGGCTTCAATCAGGCAGATTTCTGTTGCTTACAACTGGTGACCTTGACTGGTGCAATCTTTCTGTATTCAGCAAAATCTCAAAGAAAGACTTAGTGAAAAGAAAAGATGCAGAATAATGAGTATAGTAAGAAAGATATGTCTTCATATATGATTACAAAGTTTAAGATACAAGGATATACAAAAAATGGTTAATAATGTTTTCACTTTTCATTTTGAAAACACCTTTTGTATTGTGTTTTCTTTTTATTGCCTTGTAGCAACGTGTTATGTAGTAAAATAAAACGTCAAATAAAATTACACATAATAGTACCCAGTGTCCGAAACTAAGAATTCCAAGGTATTTTATTCCTGTGTTTTTAACTTTCTGGAGCTCTTATTAATGTCACATGAACTCAGTTTTCTTTGGAAGCCCTGGTGGTTGTAACCAGAGCTGGGCCATGGTGATGCCCCCCATGGCATGCTCAACAGCCTTGTCCATGGCGTTTGTTTTCTGGGATTGGTGGAGAAAGTCTCCTCTCAGGGTAACTTCCAACTTTGGGTGTCAAGCCTGAACAGTACTACCACGTGTGCTGTCTTCCCTAAAATGTGTGGACCTCCCCTCAAAGAGTGGGACTCGCCAGTATTGGTTCCAGTCTGGCTGGAAAATCTGCTCTGAATGACAAGGAAGAGTGCATTCTCCTGCTTGGCTTCCCTGGATCCACCGCAAGTCCAATCGGGGTGGGCAGAAATACAATGATTTGGACAATGTCAGGACAGATGGATGAATTCTTTGCATGGATTATAAAGCACAATTACCAAGAAAATAAACAACTGACAGTACTGTGCTTTGGGACAGATGCTATGAGGGGTACCTCCCCCTTGTCTGTGCTGTAAGGCAATTCACACAGGGGAAGGATCGTGGGCTTTGCAGCTGGACTGCTCTGGATCTGAATCCTCATTCTGCCCCATCTGGGTTACTTGATTTCAGACCTTCATCTGTAAAAAGAAAGGAAAAATAATACCTAGCTAATGAGTAGTTATGAAATTTGGAAATATATGTAAAGTCTCTAACACAGGGCCTAGAACTAGTAGGCGCTCAATGAAGAGTAGCCCTTATTCCCAAAGCTGTCCCCAAGAAAATCTCTGAACTTCTTATCAAAATTCATAGGAAAATGGGCTCCAGATGATAAAATTTTCTTTACAGAACACAGCTACTCTATAACACACAGGATTTGTGTTTGAAGGCATGACAGATAATTTTTGAAGGCTTGGAAAAAAGGAGTAATTTTACAGTCTAAATTTCCTACACCATTACTCTTAGAACCATCTGCAGTCTCTTCTCCCAAATATATTAGATTAATTTCTGAAATTTTGAAAGATTTAAGCTTGACAATATAAGTTATTTCCCCCCCACCCATTGTGGTCAAATAATTTTTCTTGTCAATCTTAATGTGAAATGGTACACAAGATCATAAACACTTTTTCCCCCCAAACTGTCAATTGCTGAAATATTTCTCACTTATCAAGCCTAAATAAAACTTTTATCAAACCAATTAATAAAGCATTGTTTTTAATAATCTCAATTTTATTCTTACACAGTATCATAATCTTGCAAACTGGTTTGAGGTAGATGAGAAAGCCCATCTTACAGCCCCCGATGACATGCTCAGCAGGGAAAATGGCATTGCTTCTTATTAAACATCCATTTCCTTGAGTGGAAATTAATCCAGGTCATCGTGGGACTATCTAAATCTGCCATTTTGAGAATTTGTGGATTAGAATCAGAGGTTGTATGGCCATATATTTAAGCTTGGGCAGGAATCAATTCAGAAGATGTTAGCTTCAGATTCTGAATAGAGGTTCTGTTGCCGTGGCTGTGTGTACTGTGGGTGATGGCAGAATCCTGTTAGAAGGGTGTTAAATAGTTTTCTCAGTTTCATAAGGAGTGTTGCTGCTTTGGGGCTCTATGCTACTGAGTTGAGTAATTGATGTCGTCTTATAACGTACAAAAAAGCTTTTCCAACTCTTAAATTGCCTTATTAAGAATATGTGTCACACGTTCCAGAGGAACCAGAAGTCAGAAAATCTGTATTAGTTTCTTAAGACGTTGAATCTTTTATTTAAAAAAACAATTATATATGTAATATCTTCACTCAGTTAAAAGCTAAAAATGTATAAAAAGACAGAGAATTAAAAAATATCTCCCTCTTCTCTCCATCTTCCATCTGTCTTCCAGGTCCCTCTGTAACCCACCCCTAAATAACCACAATATTTGCATATAAAAACAAATACATATTCATATTCTTATTTTCTCTTCATTTTAACACAAAAGGTAGCACATTTTACATACTGTTCTGAACCTTAATTTCTTTCACTTAACTATATATCTTGGAGATTTTCTTATAACATTACCCATATTACACGTTTCCTGTGTTAATCTGGCAGTACGCAACATGAAACGCCTGTAAGAGAAAGTGGGAAGGAGCCAGGAGAGGCTAGGAGAGAAGTCAGACCACAGTACAAGTCTGACTCCAAATTAGAAACAGAAGGAAAGTTGGGTGGATGAGTCTTAGACTGTGATCCAGTTTCACAAGACTATTGGGGAGCCCTCAGCTAGAGTCACCCTTCAGAAGAGTTCAGTGTCTCCCAGGAATGGGCCTGCCTCAGTGTCCTGACACGTTCAGTCATTGGCTGGGAGCAGCCAGGGGGAGCATGGACTCCTAGAAAACACCAAGATGGGTTTCAGAGTGCAGCAGCTGGGCCCTCAGTCAGTTTCATCCCCTGGAGTTGGAGATCTGCAAGGCATGTTTATATTAGGAAAGCCCACTTTTCCCCAGAAACCTTCCATTTATGTCTTGTTGTCCAGAAATGGGTCATATGGTCCTCTCCACTTGGAAAGGAGGCTGAGAAATTGTGGAACTGAACATGTCAATTAGTGTCGGTGACTGCCACACATTTAATAAGTTTGTTGGATGAAGTAGTGAAGGTTTGAGGGGCTTGGTATTAGAGTTCCACAATACCCTCAAGACTCCTTCTTGGAATAATGTGCCCTCCCACCACCAGCCACCTCAGTCTGCATATTTCCTCAAAGAAACAGAGAAGGGCAAGAACAAAACAAAACAAAAGCAAAACAAACAAACACCCTTCTCCGAAAAAACACTAAGAGTGGTAACTTAAACCGGTTTAAAACTTCAGTTTTTCCAAAGCATTGTCACACTCACCATCAATCAATTTCTACATCTCCAGGTTTCCACATCAGAGAGTTTCCCTTACTGTTTACAGGAATCTGGTCTTTCTTGTTTGCATTGATAAATTTAGGCAATACATAAATAGATTTTGAATTAATAGGCTAGGATAGACTTGAATCCAAACTTCCCAGAATAGCTTCCAGAACCCTCCAGCCTCCTGCCTCTCACTTTCCTACTTGAGATTCTGTTCCAGCCACACTGACTTCTTCCTGTTTCGGGGCTCTTGCACATGGTGTCCCCATTGCTAGGAATGATCTTTTGGGTTCCTTGGACCCAATTCCAATGTGTGTGTGTGTGGGGGGGTCCCCACACCAACAACAAGCAATGCTCCACACATCAGCTGGGTCTCCTACAATTCAACTCAATTCTGACACTGTCTACCCAGAGATAGCTTCAGATCCCACAGGTTGAGGGCTCGGTCCCACCAGTCTGCCCACCCCACTTCAGATGCCAGTCAAAAGCCCAAGTTATCACCTGTACTTCTGACTGACTGGCTATAAATCAGAGGTTCCCACGAATCCCTCCTCAGATTCATTCGATTGATTTGCTAGAGCGGCTCACAAAACTCAGGGAAACATTTTGCTTAGTAGATCACTGGTTTATTATTAAAGGATATAACTCAGACACAGCCAGATGGAAAAGACGCATAGGGCAAGGGATGGGGAAAGGACACAGAGCTTCCATGCCCTCCGAAGGTGCACCACTCTCCCAGCACCTCCCTATGTTCACCAACCCGGAAGCTCTCCTTTGGGGTGTTTATGGAGGTTTCATTCCATAATGCATGATTGATTAAATCTTTTGCCATTGGTGACTGATTCAACCTCCAGCCGGTCTCCCCTCCCTAGAGGTCAGGGGGTGGGGCTGAAAGTTCCAACCCCCTAATCACATGGTTGGTTCTTCTGGTGACCAGCCCCCATCTTTAGGTGATCTGGGGGCTCTCCAAAAGCCACCTCATTAACATAACAAAAGACACCTTTATCACTCATCTTTCCTTCATAAGTCTTTCCAGCTTTTCCCCTCCCTCTTTTGTTCACTTATGTATCCCAGTAAGTAGCCTCACATAGACTCAGTAAGATTCTTTTGAAAGTAGAAGAAAGGATAATTACCCTATTTTATGTACAAGAAGGCTGAGATTCAGAGAGACTTTGACTGGCCCAAGTTTCCACGTCTAGCTAAGAAAGTCTTGTTAAATTTAGGCAATACATTATGGCATGAAGAGCATAAACTTAGGTAATACTCCCAAGGTTGGATTTCAGCTCTACCTGAGACCAGCAAACAGCTGGCCGTTGATGATTGAGCAGCTAGTGACTGGTGGGGATGGGAATGGCCACCTCAAAGTGTGTCTCTGCCTGAAGGACACTTTGACCCCCACCCCCACTAACTGACCAAAAGAGTTTGGGATGGGAGGCCTGACCCCAGAACAGGCCATCACCATAGACATCTCCGGGTACTGGGGGACGTCCTTGCTAAGCCCATTCTTAGTTCTGGTTACCCTTTGTAAGAGATATTTACATTTGTAAAGGAAATCTCCATTTATAAAGGTTTCTTTTTCCCTGTACCAGGGGGATGGCCTTATGTGGAAACTTGTCAGAAAGGAAGGTGAGGACTTAAATCTGCACGATAAATTTACCCATTGTTAATTGTGCTGTTCAGGCAGTATGCTATCTGACTCCCACTAGGTTCCTATAGACAACATCTCCCTGGGGCCTGGGTCACCATAGTAATGGGTTTTTTGAGCTATTTTTTGCAGGAGTTGGAACCCCTTGCCCACTTCATGCTGGTTGAGACCATCAACCCATCAACTGGGCCGGTGCAGACATATGTCCAATAAGCGACATTTTGACGTCGAGAGGTTAAAATTCCACCCTCAGGGCATGCAGATGCCACCATTCTGTGGACTGGCATCCTACGAGGAGGCCTAAAGCCTGACTATGCTTGCATAGATCATCAATTGCATCATCTCTCCTCACCTCCAATCACTTCAGACCATCTTGCCCCCTCCCCATAAATATCCCTGAGTCCCTATTTTCAGGGAAGCACATATGAGATTCATTCTCTTGTTTCCTCATTTGGCTGCCTTGTGACTATTAAGCCCTCTCTCTGCTGCAATCTCATCATCTCAGTGTTTGGCTTTCTGGGCGGCTGGCAAAACAGACCTGGTGCGATAACATACCCCTTATTCACTGCACACCCTCGAATAAGTTAGCTTCTCTAAGCCTCGGTTTCCTTCTCCTTAAAATGGAAATAATGATAACACTCCCTCATTAGGATCTTGTGATACGTTAAGTGTTGACATGTGGCCTAGTGCCCAGCATGTAGTGACCACTCAGGAAACATGAGCTGGTGTTATTGAATATTCTGTGTCTGCAGGCTTGTTCTCTCCAGGATGCCCCAGCTGTGATTGGGAGCTCTGTGTTTCCATGTTGCTGGTGGTAGTAGAGGTAGGAGTAAGGTGTTAGGTTAGGAAGGAGATGCAGAGGTTGTAGTGGAAGCTGACTTGAAGCAGGAGAGGGCCAACATGAGTAAATTCATTCATTGCTGGGTTCCATTGGGTCGAGAACTTGAGTTTCATTCTATTACAAACCCTGGGCAGTCAGATGACCTGCCTGGCATCTTTTAACCCACTGCAAGTACAAGATGCACAAGGCTGGGCCAGAAATGGGGTGGTTTCCACCTTGAATGTAATAACCAGTCAACTCTGTTGAAACTTGGGCCACTTCCCAGGTGAGAGCATCCCGGTTCAGTCAGGTTGGATATTTTTAAATACTCCTGGGAAGGAGATTCTATTACTTCCTTGAATAACATCAGAAATTCCTAGCAAAATATCAGTTATTTCCACCAAGGCGCCTCTGATTTCTCTATCACCTGCCTGGATTTTGTACATCTCTGAGTTACTTTTTAGTATGGAGTTTAGGTTTAATAGGAAGTTCCTAATCTGACTATTGGATGCCAGTGTTACTGAGAGAAACAATGCAGTGTTTGCAACTCATCTCTAGTGTGCCAGCAATTCTGAGATGCACCTGCGGGTCAGTGACATTGATTTCTATGAATTGTTTTATTCTTGTCGGAATCGATCCATCAGCCAGTGGCCACCTCATCTCTGGATGCGACTTCATCATGTTTCCATCTTCTCACTTTTCTCCAGCCCCTCCAGCCTGTCAGGAAGAAACAGGTTACCTTGGAGACAGGATGTTTAGAAAATGTATGAAACCACTACCTCTGATTCAGTTATTAGATATCTTATGTGATTCTCTGTGCTTAATTTAAAAATCCTTTAGAAAGGGAGGTAATGGATTTCAAAATGGAGAATTTTTTTTTTAGACATGGAGTTATGTATGTCCAAAGAAATCTAAAAATCTTTTTTTTTTTTTTTGGTGAGGAAGATTGGCCCCTGAGCTAACATCCGTTGCCAATCTTCCTCTTTTTTGCTGAAGAAGATTAACCCTGAGCTAAGAGCTGTGCCCATTTTCCTCTATTTTGTATGTGGGACGCCACCACAGCATGGCTTGATGAGCAGTGGGTAGGTCCATGCCCAGGATCCGAACCTGCAAACCCCAGGCCGCCAAAGCAGAGCACCTGAACTTAACCACTACACCACTGGGCTAGCCCCCTAAAAATCTTTCTTTTTTTTTCCCATTTTTTCTTTTGTGCGTGAGGAAGATTAGCCCTGAGCTAACATCTTTTGCCTCCTCTCTTTTTTTTTTTTGCTGAGAAAGATTCGTCCTGGGCTAACACCCACGCCCATCTTCCTCTACTTTATATGGGACACCACAGCATGGCTTAACAAGCAATGGGTGGGTCCATGCCCGGGATCCAAACCTGTGAACCCTGGGCTGACAAACCGGAGTGTGCGAACTTAACGACTACGCCACTGGGCTGGCCCTTTTTTTTCCAGTTTTTTAATAATAAGGTAATCAGTTGCCTGGGTTGCCCTGAAGATCCATTTTAGTGCAGAGAAGAGAAAAATGGATGAAAGGCTCCTTTCAGCCAAAAAGCCCAAGAAAGTGACTTTATACTGGGACAGAAGCCTATATGAATTTAGTCTATTTTATTCCACTATTTTGAGAAATACTATATGCCACAACTTTTCTTTTTATACAGAAAAGGTAAATTTTTTAAAGTCTTTAAAAATTTTTAAGCATTTGTTTTACTATTTTAGCCTCTGTGTGTGGAAATATATATCTAGGGCTTTGATATGCATATATTAAACACACATACACATTCACTCTCCAGGTAGACATCACACTTGCCACACTTTTAGCCTCACAAGCTTTTCCCTTTGTCCTCTCTCTCCTTCTAAATGGTGGCTTTTTTTTCTGCCATTCGTGCGTTAACAACTGATCAGTGGCCATATTCCAGAATTAGGGACTTTTCAGAGTCAAATGCTTATGGAACCATAAATATCAGGCAGTGGCTGCATTCCAGCAATTTCCTGGCATGATAAATGGAGGGTCAAGCTTCCTACTACAGTGTTGTTTATACAGCCCAGGGAATGCCTAAGTTAACTCTGCTTCTGCAAGGAGATTGACCCTGCAGGCTGTAAACTATTAACCACAGTGTTCCTTGAACCGCAAGGAATAAGCACAGGTCTCATTAGGGAGCTTTTCGCTTTAATTCTTGTCATTGAGTCTGCAATTGACCCTACTGCGTGTTCCATTCAGTACTTCAAAGTAAGGTCATTAACAACCAAGGGTGAAGGGCCTGTGCCATGATCTCCTTAAATAAGTGACTTGAGTTTAAATGCAGAGCCACGGGAACTTCCTCACCTACCTTTTTAATGGATACTTTGGTGGAAACTGAAGCCCTACAATTTTCTCTATAGTCTGCATCTTTGTTCATGCCAAAGGCATTTAACCTCTTTTCAAAATTACTTTTACTGAGATGAAAAAAAAAAGACTGCATCGGAAGGAGGGATTCAATTCCATCCAGTGAGTTAAGGTGGTATACTTTCTGCACAGACTTTACTGTTTCCCACTGCTTAAAGGAGGAGAGAGAGGGCTGTACTGTTCATGGAGCACTCAGCGTGTACCTGACCAGCACTGCACTGGGCATTTTACATACCTCCCCCTACTGAGTTTTCATAGCACTTTCGGTTAAATTTTAGTCTATCTATTTTATAGGTGGTAAACAGAGTCCTAGGATAGTTAATTTGTCCAAGTTGAAAGAAGCTAGAATTAAGTCTACTTGAGTCCACACACAAGCTTCTTCTAGTAAACCACACTACCTGCCACAATTAGCGTGCAGGGCAGTCTGTCTCTGAAGACCACGTCCATGTTCCTCCCTTCCCCTCCTCTGGCCTGCCCTTTCCTCTCTCTTTTCCTTTCCCTCTTTGTCTCTGTTTTTTTTTTTTTTTTAATATCTCAATTATTTACTAATGGATAGGTGTACCTGTTGGGCATGTCACTATTTCTCCAACATTGAAATTAGGCTGGACACCACCACCCTCATTTCCTGTTCCATGTTGATTTTCCTTGGTACTTGCGGTTTTTTTTGGTGAGGAAGATTGGCCCTGAGCTAACATCTGTGCCCATGTTCCTCTATTTTGTATATGGGACGCCACCACAGCATGGCTTGATGAGCAGTGTGTAGATCCTCGCCCCGGATCTGAACCTGCGAACCCCAGGCCACTGAAGTGGAGTGCACGAGCTCAACAACTATGCCACTGGGTTGGCCCCGTCTCTGTTTTGTTTTCCAAATATTTCAAGCATACTAAAAGATTAGAAACTGATGTATCAGATATCCACGTACTGCCTCAAACCAGAGTTTATAAATGTTAGCACTTGGCCATATTTCCTTTAGATTTTAAAAATATAATCAAAATATTATATTTTTGATTAAAGGCACCTCATCTCATTCCTTGCTCATCTTCCTAATAAGTGAACATTATCCTGAAGTTAGTATGTATCCTTCTAGTCCATTTTTATATGATCAAAATATATGTATTTATCCCCAAACACCATATACTTTTTGCAATGTTTAGTGTTATTTTGTGAGATTTAAAGTTTTACATGGTGATGTTATACATCCTATACACTGTATGCTGTACAGTGTATCCTTTACAACATCTTTAAAAAAAAATCAATGTTATTTTTTAGAGATATTTCCCATGTATATGTAGTCCTAGTTCATTTATAAATATACAATTATGTAAGTATACAATACGTAAATATTTAGTTATAAATACACAGCAATTTATCCACTCCCCAATTAGTAGCCATTTAGGTTGTTTATAGTATTTTCTTATTACAAATGGTATACAATGAATACCTTTTACATGATTTCTTGTCCCCCTGTTCAAGTTCCTCTAGGATAGACACCTAAAAGTGGATTTGCTGGATCACAGGGGATGGATCTTTAACGTTACCAGATATTGCCAAATGGCCTTACAAAGTGTTGTCATTGTGAATAGCATACACTAGCAATGTACGAGAATTCTCATGTGCCCATATTCTAGCAAATCATAATATTATCAGACTTCTTAATTATTCCTAATCTTCAGGGTATGAAACAGAATTTCATGTATTTAAATGTATGTTTCTTTGACCACAGATAATGTTTAACATCTTTTCATAAATGTGGTGTCTTTCCTCCCATGTGACTTACCTGTTCATATATTTTGCTGATTTTTTTCTTTTGGATTATTTATCTTTTTCTTATTGATTTATAGGAGTTCTATGTATATTCTGGATATCAGTCTTTCAAAGGGAATACATAATGCAAATGTCTTCTGTTCTGCTGCTTGTATTTTCACTTTGCTCATGATGTCATTTGTCATACAGAAATTTTTTATTTCGATATAGTCAAATCTATCAAAAAAGTGTTTTTTTGTGTGTGTTTTGCTTAAAAAATAATTCTCAACCCCAATGTTATAAAACTATTTTAATGTTTTCTTTTAGAATTTAAATTTTTTCTTTCCTTCCCTGGGCTGTGAATCTGTCTAGAATTAAGTGTTTTTTTATAGAGTGAGATCAGATTCTAACTTTATCTTTTTCCACATGACCAGCCCTCAGTGCCAGCACACTTTATTGAAAAGTTAACCTTTTTCACATTAATTTGTACTGACTTCTCTCTGCTACATAAAGAAGGCTGCTGCTCTGCACAACTCCAGGTGACACTATTTGCATCATATTCTGTGTGAATCGCACAATCCTGGAGTACATACAATATAATGTAAATGGTGTCCCCTGGAGCTGTGCAATGTGGCAGCCCTGTATAAATTCCTAGTATATTTGTTTGTTTGTGTATTAGTTTCCTAGGGCTCCCAAAACAAATCACCACAAACTGCATGGCTTAGAAGAACAGAAATGTGTTGTCTCATAGTTCTGGAGGAAAGAAGTCCTAAATCAAGGTGTTGGCGGGGACTTGCTCCCTTTGAAGGGTCTAGGGAAGCATACTTCCTTGCCTCTTCCTAGCTTCTGGTGGTTGCCAACAATCTTGGCATTCCTTGGCTTGTAGATGCATCACTCCAATCTCTGCCTCCATCATCACACGGCATTCTTCCCTGAGTGTCTCATGTCCTCACAAAACCTTTTGATAAGGACATCAGTCATTGGATTAGGGCCCAGCCTAATCCAATGTGGCCTCATTTAAATTATTTACATCTGATATTTCCAAATAAGTTTACATTCTGAGATTCTGGGTGGACATGAATTTTGGGGGAGCACTATTCATTCCAGTACAGTTTGTTTTGGGGCAGTTTCTTTCTATGCTGTTGGCCTATTTGTCCACATCTGTGCCAAAACCACTTTATCAAATTACTGTGGCTTTATGGTAAGGCTTTACGTAAGGTAGAATGAGTCCTCAACTGTCTCTAGTTCTATTTTTCTTCAAATTTTTCTTGGCTTTTTGTGCCCTTCAGGAATACAGAATCCCTTTTTAAAATTTTTGGTTGAATTTTGAAATTAATTTGGGGAGAACTGATATGTTTATGATAGTATATGTAAACAGCTCCATTTACTTAGGTTTATCTTCTTGACCTTTTATGTAAGTTTCTAATTTTCGCTATATGTTTTCCACATTTTTTGTTACATTTTTCCCTACATACCTAATGGTCATTGTTTCTCTCATGAATAGAATACTTCTTATTGTTTTTTTTTTCCTATTTGGTTGTTGCTAGCATACAGGAACACAGTTGTTCTTTGTGTATTTATCTTGTATCTAGTATCATTGTTGAATTCTCTTGTTAGTTCTGCTCATTTATCTCTAGGGGCTCTCTGATTTCCTATACAGAAAATCATATTGTCTGTAAAGAATAATTTTGTTTTTCCTTTTGAGTCTTGATAATTATTTTCATTTTCCCTTACCTTCTTGCATTGCCTTGGACCTCCAGGAAAGTTTTGCATAGAAGCAGTGACAGAGGGCATTGTTGTATTGCCTATCATACATTTTTACAATAATATTTTACTGCCCAGCGATTTTGTGTTGCCACAGTAATAGTTCATAATCAAGTCTTTATATTGTTTATCTCTAAGTTGCCTCCTCTCCCAGCCCTTCTCAGCTATCCCCAATTTACAGAGTCAGTTATATCTAATTCTCTACAACCAAGTCCAGAAATATATTAAGGGTCCCTTTCCAACACTGTAAATTGGGAATTAAATGCTGTCCGTAGCTTGTAGTGAAAACCTCTGATCCTCAGCCTTTCTTCTAAAACCTTTTGTTTCCTGAGAAATGAACAGCTGGGAACTGATCCTTGCCTGAGCTCTCTTGTTCTGGGCCTGGAGTCCTGTTAATCTTTGCCAATTCCTCCTTCCTAGGGGGTAGACTTAAGGATATAGACCTGCTTCAAACCAGGATCAATTTCTGCAACGTTGATGCCTCTACCTCCACCACCCATCTGGCTATACATTTCCCCAATGACTAAACTAGTAATTATCAGCTTTATTTTTTTCATCTCTAACATACCAGAGGGTTAAGAACAGTGACTCACTATGACAATAAATAGCTACTGATGAATAGCTACTGGCAGGGAGGTGGGTGTACCAAAATCTCTGGAGAACTAAGAATATCTGGGAAAAATGCCGCCAATATCCCCAGGTAATTCTAACATGCTGCCTGCGTCTTCCCCCATTTAGAAATCACTGACCTTGAGGTACTTATTTCCTAGTTTTACCCACTGAGTCAGCATCCTTGAGTAGCAAAATCTATTCAAATAGTGCCAAGTTCTCTGTGCCTCTTTAGATGCTGTGATCAGGACTGCAGATTACTTCCTTTTCCTCCTTGCCAAGCTTATTCCTGATACAGCCCATCTCCTCTTGCATCTTTTCAGGCATCAAAGTCTCATGGCCAAGCTTCTGCAGGTGTGGGCAACAGCTAGAGAAATCATTTGAAAAGTCTTCATTTATAATGAAATATATTAAAAATAATGATCTGTAATTACAAATGCTGCACTACAAATATCATTGAGTAATAAAGACTTATTTTAAATTGGTAAAATTCTCACTATCCTTAATCTCCCTCTTGTTACTGTATTGTCATATGTGAAGAGCAGCAGCTACTTTGAAAATCAATTTAGCTTCTCACTTCTTTTCAATATATATGTCTTGATTATATAAAATGCTTTCCTATGTTTTTACAGTTTCAAAACAATTATAACAAATCCAGTCATTATAACCTAGATACAATATTTTGAAATGTATGGGTAGTCTTGAATAAATTTACACCAAAGCAATATAGAAAACACTCCATTATTTAGCATGTATTCACTCATTAAAGAAAGGGTTTTTTTTTTCCAATTAAAATTTTTCTTTTATTCAGTGGTTTTTATTTTACAGCCTGAGAGTGATATTTATTGTTTGGTGGCTTTCAATTTTCTAAAAAAGGATACACCTCATTGGAATCTTAACTAAGGAAACATAAAAAGGCAAAAGAACAGAAAGAGCTGGACAAATATGACATTTTCTGAATAATATTAAGATGTATTTGCCTTGGCTCATCTATAAAGGAATCTGTCATGGTGACAACTGCAGAGACAGAATCTCTTCCAGCTGAAAATCCTCTTGGTTTTTAAGAATCATCTAGGCTTGGATTTCAGAGCCAGTTCTGCAACTAACCAGCAGAGAAACCCAGGATAATTTCTTTTCTCACAGGATCTCCTTCCTGAAAGACACTTGGGGGCTACTGAAATTTTATCTTAGTGGACTGCCATAAGGATTAGAGATCACTAATGAAAAGACCTTGACACACAAGAGGCATTCAATCAATGGTAAGAATTGTCTTCTAGCCCTTGATAAAGGTATATAATTCAGTTGCCATTTTGTTGTATTTAAAGACTGAAATCTGAGTCAAATCCATCATGCATTTGTTGAATGCCTCCTATGTCCAAGAAATGAGTCACTAAAGCAGCGAGCAAAGACATGTAAAATGCTGTCCCTTTCCTGATAGTTTATAATCTAGTTGAAGGAGACAAAATCAGACACATAACAAGATAATTGACAATCCAAAAGCATAAGCAAGTGCCTAATGGGGGCTTGGCACATTGCCATCCTCAATAAATATATATTGAATAAATAAATGAATGAGTTAAGAGGAGAGAGAAGGAATTTATCTTCAGTTGGTCCTGGGGTGGGGGGAGCTTATTGGAAAAGTGGAATTTATAGTGAAGTCTTAAACAGAATAAGCTTGGATATCCAGACAAGAAAAGTAAGAACATTCTTTCAGCAAGAGTGAAAAATCTAAATTCAGTTCAAGAAATTGCAAGCAGATCAGTTTGGCTGAATACAACAAAACAATTATTTTCATGGCCTATTCATAAGAAGAGTGAAACACCTTTAAATTAATGGAAGGCACATTCTTTGAGAAGCATTTAAACTACATCTTGAAAGTCACACTTTGGGAGAAATTGATGCTGGATAAAAAAATGTTTTGGCCTAATAGATTAGCTTTCTTTTAGAATTTAGTCAAGGAAAAGTGTACAAAGACTGGCTAGAAAATCTGGTTTGGGACCATGGATGAAACCAGCCTATGATTATATATATCATATAGCACCCATTTACAATCACTTCAAGACCCACATAGATATATTGCCTTATTTCAGCACCTCCTACCAACAAAATTTCCTCTATTCATTTAGATGGGTTCTCATGTTGGTCTTTCACATTTGCCCAGAAGCCAATATACCTGACTGTCACCTTAGGGATCTGCCATGTTCTTCCACTCCTACTAAATCTGCCCTTGACCAAAGTCATCTTCTTTCAAAACAAGCAGAAGAAGCTTTACTTTTGCCATTTCTGATATAGATTTCATGAGATCACCAGTGTCCATGCCAAGGATGCTTTATTCTTCTCTTTCAAAGCTGCTACTCCTCAAGGTGGTATAAACAGTTGGATTTTGTGTGAAGATGAGAGAACAGTCCTCCACCTGGGTCTGAGGCGTACTGTGCTGCTTGGACCCCAAAGCAATACTGCTTGTGCTCAGCATCTGAAAAAATGTCTCAAAAAGCCCTTTCATTATTTCCTCCTCTCTTCAGCTCCTGCAAGCAAGTCTCCAATGATTCTCCCAAACAAAAAGGACTGCTTCCAATAACAGATAGACGAACGCAAACAACACAAACCAAACCATACCTGTATAGAATCAAATAACAGTTAAACCACAGTACTTTCTCTATCCATATACAGACAAAAAAAGTGCCATGACCCTTTCCTCCAAGAATTTCTAACCTCTTCTTCCTGCTCACCTCTCAAAGGATACAATATTAAGGAGTGGGTCCTGGCTTGAGCTTCTTAGTCCACCTATATTAAAGATAACTCAGTTTACTTGTTTTACAATTAGAAAAGCGTTTAGTACATGGATAACTCAATGGCTTATTTAAGGGACTTAAATAAATGGTCTCTCCAAATGTAAAGTTTATACCTCTAAAGGAAAAAAGGTAAATTTTTACATGATTGTGGGTTTTTTTTCAGCCTCCACCTTCAAAGTTTCCCCCAAAATTAGAATCTAAGTTACCACCAATGCACATCAATACATTCAGTTCAATTAGAATTTTTCCCTGTGTGATATTGGGTTACATCTTTGGTTCTTAAACATTGAAAGTCTGAGAGTTAATTGCAGTACTACCAAAGGCGGTGGTACTAAATCAAGGGGCTAAGGGCCTGAAGGAGTCAACAAGGTTTCTAGTACTACTAGAGTTATGGCTGTGATGTGGGAGAATTTATTTATGAGATACTATTAACCCAAAAAAGTTATAGAAATGCTTCTGAAAAGTATCTGCAGCGATCTTCAAAAAAAACAAGACAAAATAAAACATAAAACAAAACAAATGATCCAGAATTCACCACTCTGTCTCTGACAGTATCTACATTATGGAAAACACCTGGGTGTTGAAATATCCTCTGGAATATTAAAAGGGTGGCATGTATTATTTGGTTAAATTGTAAGTATCAGGAAGAAGGATCACTAATAAGGGAGATGCTCACTGCTCATTGTTCTAGTAACAATAGACTCAAATGAATAATTGTGTGATAGCAGGAGATAGGGCTTCAGTTTATCATAGAAATGCTCATAATTAGACTTGCTACACCAGTGTATGTCTCATTTGAATTGCCCATGTATTATTGATAAACTTTATTGGATTATTTTACGTATCATATATTCATCTTGGTCTGATCAATGCTCAGTTGTATATTGCAATTTGCTGGCTATGGTTGGTTGGCTGGCGCACTGGAGTTCATTGGCCCCCAGTTCTAATTCAGGACGTCACTGAGGTATGAATAGATTAGGTTATTCTGCAGCCCAGAGGTTGATCCTTTATTAGCTCTTCAGTATTTGATAATTATAATGAAGATCACAAAACTGCAAGATCTAATTAAGTTTGGAACTTTCCAAAATTGACTTTCTGTAGAAAATTTCATGCTGAATGAATGTGACAATCCAGAAAATTAAAGAAATAGCCTCTTGCATGACTATATTTCATTTTCCTCTTCATACATAGAAGCAAAGAATCCTGAGGCTAAAAACAGGGTTGAACAACTTCCCAAATTAAGAAGAATTTTGCACATGGCCAAGATTTTAATGTCTAGTCCCAACCAAGAAAAGTTTGTACATAATAATGCTTTTCACGAATATAAACCAGTTTAATTTTCATGCAATTTTTTCTGTGTTATCTTGCTTTATGCTCACATCATCTGAATTAGGTAGGAGGGATGGTATGACGCCACCTCCTGTAGCTGTGTGACCGTGCACCGAGCTAGGAGACAGTGGGCTCCATTAGCAGTGAGATAACTTTTTGAGCCACCATTTCTTCCTCTGAAAAATGGGGATGATAACACTTCACAGGGTTCTTGTGAGGACTGGAAATGGTCTCTAGAAAGTCTGACCTTTCTAGTATACAGTTGTGGTGATCCCCTCATCTGTGGGCCTGACTGTCTTTGAGTAAAGTCCTGCGCTAGGCAGACAGTGTTCCTGTATCCAGGCAAATGTGCCTCGTCCATTCTGGGCTGTGGGAATGAAGGAACGTGAGCATCTCAGTGACAATATTTGCTCTTAGGATTAGGAGTTGTAGCAACCAATTTAGCTGTGTTTTCTCTCATGAATATAAATGCAGCCAGGAGCGCTCACTCATAATCACCAGATTCCATATAAAATTTTCCACAAAACTGACATGGCGGTTCATTTTGGCCTTTTTCTCACTGGAGGATAAACCGTCTCAGACGGTGCACCGTATCTCCGACAGGTTCACTTTAAACATGTGTGTTCTGCTCTCTGATCTTCAGCAGGCTCATCTGAACTGCTTTCTAGGTTGTGTTCTGACTGCTCAGTCTCATTTTCCTCTTTTCCTCCTGAGTTGATCATATCCCAGATGCAGGCTGATCTGATCTAAGAAGCCCAAGCTGTTGCCAACAATGTGCTTTTACCAGCCTAGGAAGGACTCCTTTAACACGGAGCCTCCTCCATGTCCGACCGTCACCCCAGCCTTTCGTCACTCACATGAGCCAACCCAGCAGAGATGGACTCCTTTGTAATCAACAAAAACTTGTGACCACTCAAGTCTATTTTATTCTGGGTGGTTTGTCAGATTCTCTGAATGGGGCAGAAAGCTGAGGAAAATCCCAGGATAGTAAGATGCAGGGCAGGTGGATTTCCATTGTGCAGAGTGGTAGAACACCAGAGGGTCTTGAGTTCACCAAAGAAAAGAACCCGTGACAGGTGCTGGGGAGCACGGGTGCTGGTGGGTGGGGAGACTTGTCATGCAAAGGGAAGGTGGACAGCACCAAAGGGCTGATGTCTATCACTATGATTTCCTTGGGCCACTCCTGCCGTCAAGACTTTCTTGACATACTTCCTACCTTGCAGGAACCTGGAGTCCTTTCCACTCACCTTCTCACTCCATGCGCTGAATCTGCTCTGGCTTGGGTCATTGCCAATGCTTATTTTGGACTCTGGGAAAGAACAGGCATAGGCTCACCCTGTGGGGAGTTGTAATCTGTTCTCCTCATCTCCCTACTTAGCAGTGTCCCAAGACATTTATTTTATTGTCATCCTGAGAGAATCGGGGAGGAGAGAGATTCACTGCATCCCTTAGCCTCCACACTTTCCTCTCTGCTCTGTTTCCTGTCTGCCTTGGGAGTCCTCAACTGTCACACAGACACAGGCACCAGCACAGCCCTCATTTTGATCTGAGAGACAGAAGCCCAATTCATTCTACACCTCCATACTTTAGATAAATATGTCCAAATATCTAATTGCATTATGTTTTGCTGTTCATTTATTCAACAAATACGTATTAAACTCCTACTCTGTGCCAGGCACTATTGTAAGTATTGGGGCCACATCAGTGAAAAACACAAATAAAAGTCTTTGCCTTTGTGGCTCACACGTTCTCAGGGACCAGCTAACAGTTACACAGCACTTGCAACATAACTGGCATCTTTCACAGCCCTTTCCATGCAACACGAAGGGCAATAAGAGTGAATGGTGTTTTCCATATTTTGGAAATACTGTGATATTAAGACACAAATGGCTTCCCCGGTGATAAATAAACCTTTCCAGAGCAGATGTAGAAACGGTCCTATTTTCCAGTTTTCTTTCTCTGTGTTAAATATAGTAGATGTGTTGAAGTGTTAAGTCTGATGTAAAACCCTAAAAGCATCAAATGAAAGAAAATAAATAGTCAAAAGTGTATGCTCTGTTTTCAGATGGATTAGGGCACAGAATGTCTAAGATTGAGTGACTTTCCTCCTAATTGCTTAAAGTAAAAAAAAATGAGAACCAAGTAAACATACAGTCACCCATATTTTGAAGATTCCTTAGTAACCTGCCAAACTTCACAAGCTGTTGACCAAGGAACCCAGACCATGACGTAGCAGGTTATTCTTTCAGAAATAACAGGTCACCCTGCCACCAACATTTTGTGAACTGCAAGGCTCTGGGGAAACAACTCTTATGAAACCAAATACGTTAAAGTAGAGTATCCCCAGACCCAGAGATCACTGCCTGAAATGTCTACTTTGTGTAGTTTTCCTTACTTAAGAGCCTTTTTTCAAAATAAAATATATATTAGGAGTAGTTAGAACTGTTATCAGCTAATCTTTTAATAGTTAATTGGCAGAAAATGGGAAAAGCATAAAGCAGAATGTGGTTAGAAGATATATCAATTAAAGACAAAGGAAAAATGAACTTAGAGGAATGGCAAAATGCTCACTACCCAATCTCGCCTCCAGATATCCCTGACAAAGCACCAGAAGGTAGGGTCCATGGGGGCCCGGCTTTGTGCTGCTTGTTGCCGTGTCTCCAGTGTCTAACCAGTGTAGGCACATGGCAAGTGCTCAATTATTTGTTGAGACAATGGTTAGTGAACATCAACATGTTAAAGGAAATAATATATAACTGCTGAATAAAGGTTCCATTGACATGGTTCTGAATACTTAAGGAAGATCCCCTTTCATGATCAAGATAGTTACAACACTGAATTTTAATTTTATTATCTTTAGTGACTATCATCTAAACCACAGGATTTTAAGCTCAGTAACTTAAACGAGGGATATTGTTTGTTTTCTTTTCTCTTAAACCACTATTGAATGAATAATAAATGAATTAGCAGGCAAAAACAGGAGAAACAACTGTGATTTAGGTGGTAAGGAGGAAATACTGCATTAATGTTGTAAGAGTCATACCAGCCATTTTATATGGAGAATAGGAAGAAAAGAAGAAGGGAAGGTAGGAAGAAAAAGTGCATTCTTTTCAATCTATATATTAAAACTTTATTCCTCTTGTGATTTGAGTCCAATTCTATACAATGGGCTCCCAATAAATGTTTATTGACTGCTTTACTGAAGTCCACTCTCACTCTCAATAACAGCAGTATTAACTCAAATAATGCCCCAATTTTAAATGGATTAAAAATAAACACTTATTTCCTTTTCACTGTGCTCATGTCATTGAGACCCATTTCTGCTCATTGTTAGAACCGATATGCAAATTACTAGAACTCCAAAACTCTTCTCTTCACCTCTCAAGTCCCTCACTGCCCCATTCATTCACTTATTCCTCCATTCAGTCATTCATCCATGCAATAAATGTTTATTGAGTGCCCGTCATCACAGGGTCTGGCATGTGATGGACACTCAAAAGACAATTCATTTATTTTGATTTGAAAAAGCGCTCTTTTTGTAGTATGGAAGATGAGTTGGAAGAATGTAAGGCAGGAGAACCGGTTAAGTGTAATTGTCTTGAAAAACTTTTGATCACACCACATCAGAATAAAACTCTTGATTCCACACATCCTCAAAACTTTGTTTATGACTTATGAATGTGGAATACTGTACTCATACTATATACATCACAAAACAGACACAAAAATAGAAACGGAAAAGTGTATCATAAAATTGAAAAAAACGGTGTTTTTCTGTCATGCTACTTTCTACTATAATTAACTAGGATCTCATGGCATAACGTACACTTTGGGAAGATATGGGTATAAATCCTTATTTCGGTCTTTACAATTTTGAAACTTTCTTTCTGAATTTTTGTCAGATATGATTAGATGTTCATGGTTTATACTTCATAACACAGCTGACAAAGACCTTGTTCTAGACATAGGAAATGGTTTGTGCTTCCCTTCACTTGAGGTTGGCTTTCGCTTGTATTTCTGGGATTACTCTTTTTTTTTTGTGAGGAAGACCAGCCCTGAGCTAACATCCGTTGCCAATCCTCCTCTTTTTGCTGAGGAAGACTGGCCCTGGGCTAACATCCGTGCCCATCTTCCTCTACACTATATGGGACGCCGCCATGGCGTGGCTGGCGAACAGTGCATCGGCCGTGCCTGGGATCCGAACCCGTGAACCCCGGGCTGCCAAGCGCGGACTAAACCTCTGCGCCACCGGGCGGCCCCCTAGGATTACTCTTAATTTATGTTTGTTTTTGTTTTTTGCGGTAATCCTTTTCAGCCTCGTGTCATATGGTAAGAGCTGATTTTGTTAAAATGAGATAATATGATTAGAAACCCACTTGCTAGGTACTGTGATGCTTGGGATGATGAAAGTAAATAAAAATATCCATAAAACAATGTCAACCCGTCCATGTTGTAGAAGTCTCACTCTTTCTGCAAGATTCCTTTGCCTATCTGGTATGATATCTGAACATCTGATGTGCAGACCAAGAAAGGGTATAGAATAAATTTGTGTATTAGATAAAAGTGGAGCTCATTTTTTTTTTCTAACTTTTAGGTAAAAAAATAGGGCAATCTAGTATTTTCTTCCCACACCCCAGGGAATCATCATAGGAACCTCTGAGGTTCACAAGTCAACTTTTGAGGTTATTGCCCTAGAGAATGCCAGAGTGAAGCATGGAAGGAGAGATGTGAAGAAAACTATAAGACAGAAGCAAGTGAATGTGGTGCTAAAGTCTTATTCTTTTAATGATTCTTGTTCAATCAACTACGTTTCTGATTTTTAATTTCAACTACTATAGCTCTTATTTTGGTCCACACATTATATCTGAAGTACTACAAGGTGGAATTGTAATTTCAAGGTTTTTTTTTTTTTGGTGAGGGAGATTGACCACGAGCTAACTGTGCCCATCTTCCTCTATTTTGTATATGGGACGCCACCACAGCGTGGCTTGATGAGTGGTACATAGGTCTGCACCTAGGAGCCGAACCTGCGAACTCCGGGCTGCAGAAGCAAAGTGTGTGAACCCAACATTTTCTTATTTGTATTTACTTATATTTTCAAAATGTTGCACTGTGACATGCATCATGAGGTATAAACAACAAAAGTCTTATCATAGCTGACAAAACTTCAGAAATGTGAATTTTGTAATGCTATATTAAATTAAAAATATAAAGAACCTAATTAAACACAGAAAAGGTATTTTAAAAATGTTTCGTACTTCTTTTCCAAAGATCTAGAAAAGTATAAGTTAATTTTGAACTTACCCTTTTGTATTTTACATATTGAAAATATTTGGCAATTTATGCAGGATAGCATAAAAGAATCTAAATCCTGTCTGAAATTTTAAATATGCAATAAGCTTCTGATAATTTTTATTTATCTTACATATATACATATTACATATAGCCCATTATATATTATCTACAATATATCCAACATACATCAGTGTCATATTTATAGTTTGTGAATTATATATCCCTTTTCAATTTTGCTTTTCTTTATCCTGTTGTTCATTTTTGTCATTATAACAATCATAAGCATCTCAGCCAGAACCCAGGCAGAAGAAATACAAAGATGCAACTCAACCATTTAATTCTATCTTACCCACCAGCTACACTAGCAATAATGAAAATTAATATTTATGTTTGACTATCAGTTTACCAAATGTTTTCATATTTATCTTTTCATTTGATTCTTCCAAAATTCCATGGTAGACATTAATATTATTAGCAGTGGTGTGTCCCCATTTTGTCGATGAGGAAATAATGACTTGCTTAAGGGTTTCATGTCCAATAAGTATAAGAGCTAAGGCTTGAAATTTTATTACTCTCCTTTTCTAATTAATACTCTATATTCACTTAGTGTCTCACATGATGCAATGAATTTTTTCCTTAATTAGCAGCTCTAACTGGGGGTGTAGGAGAAAAGAAGTTAGACCTTTCAAAACCCTTTAAAGATGAAACATACCAAATTAACAAAAAACTACAGAAAATAATATAATAGACATCTATATATCAACCATCAATTTAAATAGCTGTTAATATTTTGCAAAATTCATTTCACATCTCTATCTTTAAATGCATAAATTAATACTATGTAATATTTATAGCTAAGTCATTCAATTTTATTCCTTTTCCCTCCCTAGCCCAGAATTATCCTGAGGTCGTAATATATTATTCCCACATGTTTTTATACCTTTTTATGCCTTTTATAATAAATACTATTATTTGGGTATTTTAAAAGCATATGTGTGTATGTCTCTGTGTGTGTTTGTGGTATTATGCCATATATTTTAATCAGCAACTTGCTTTTTTCAATTCAACATCATGACATGAGGATTCAATTCATTCATTTACACTCCTGTTTAGTATTTCATCGAATGAATAAGCTACATTGCATTGCCTAATTGAGGGCAACTTGGGGGTTCACTCTTTTTTCTGTCACAAACATTGCTACAGTAAGCATTCTTTACGTGTCTCCTTTTGCATACATTTGGACCACTTTTAAAGTAGGTATCTAAGAAGAGCAATTGTTGGGTCTTAAAGTATGTTTATCATCAACCTTACAAGGGAAATCTAAATTGCTCACCAAAATGGTGGTAGCAATTTACAGTCTCACCAGAATTTCCATATTCCAATATCTTTATTTTCATGGTATTAACAGGTTATTCATTTTTGCCAACCTAATGGATATGGAATAGTAATTCATTGTTTAATTTTTATGTCCTGGATTATTAGTGAAGTTGAGAATTTTTAAATATTTTTATCAACAAGTCATGTTTATTTTCTGTGTTTCCTTACAGCTTTTGCCCATTTTTTTCTATAGGGTTACTTGTCTTTTTCTTATTGATTCAGGGATGCTTTTATATATTCTGGATTATAGTCTATTTTTAGATGTAAGGGTTGTAAATATCTTCTAATTTGTGGCTTTTTAAAAATTTCATTCATTTTGTCTTACAAATGTTTTTAATTTAAAAGTAATATTTACCAATCTTTCCTTCTATGAACACTGCTTTTTATACTTTGTTTAGAAAATCTCTCCTGTCTCCTTAAATTTTTGCACAGGAATCTTTAAATTCTATTGTCTCATTTGAAGTAACTTCTACTTTCTTCATGATAATGAGATCCCACTTAACACCAAGGATTTAAAAATTTAAGAACAAATGATGGGAAAGAAGCCAATTTGAAAAGGCTACATACTATATGATTCCAACCATATGACATTCTGGAAAAGGAAAACTATGGAGACTGAAAACATCGGTAGTTGCCAGGGTCTTAGGGGGAGGGAGAAAGGGATGAATAAATGGAACACAGGGTATTTTTAGGGCAGTGAAACTATTCTGTATGAGACTGTAATGGTGGACACATGACATTATACATTTGTCAAAACCCACAGAATGTACAAACACGAGAATGGATCCTAACATAAACTGTGGACTCTAGTTAATAAAAATGTATCAGTATCTGCTCATCAGTGATAACAAATGCACTATACTAATGCAACATGTTAATAATAGGGGGAAAGAAACTGGGGGGATCAGAGGGTATATGGGAACTCTCTGTATATTTTGCTCATTTTTCCTGTGAGCCTAAAACTGCTTTTAAAATATTCTACTAATAAATAAGAATTCTATTAATTCAAAAGAATGCATTCTCTGACAATGAATACTTGCTTTCACATATGAAAGTGATTGAAATCCTTAAGGAAGTATTAGAGTAGAAATCATCTGCAATTCGGAGATAAATTATCTGGTGACTAGGGTGCCCAGACCAGCATTGGTTTATGCCTATTGTCCTGGTGCAATTGTCAAGAGCATCCTCTGTCACTCTCAAAAAGTGTCTTGTTTAGGCAATAAATTTATATGACCATTCTGCTGGTAACCCTACAGGCTTGATTATCAAATATGGGATACACAGGTTTCTTTTTGACTAAAACAGCTCGAGGGGTGGTTTATAGATATTTTTCGGGTTTCCTCATTCTGAGTATAAAAAGCAGCTTAGTTTTCAGCGTGATGATTACCTCTGGCTCTGGGCTCAGAAATGACAGTTATAATTAATAACTGGGGGAAAAAATCATAGTTTATGCTAGGAGACAAGTGGGGTGTCAGTAGAGGTGCACGTTAGAAAGCAACAGATCTTATTCACTGGGAAAAGGGATTGAAATGTTGCTTCTTGATATGAAGCATCAAGATAAGTTTGCCATTTTCGATTCTTCTGCTCTGCTGTTATCTATCTCCACTAGCTCATTTACAGGGATAAGTGCACTTGGGCTCTAGGACCAGCTCTGCTATGTGGTCTGAGATAAGCCACTTAATCTTTTCGGGTCTCAGTTTCCCCATCTGGAAAGTGAAACACTTGAGTCAGATAATCTTCTTTTTCTTTCAGTTCTAAACTTGATTATGTGTTCTGCAAGTTTTAGGTATGCCACTAGAAGCTAAGAGTAGTGGGAGATAAGGCTGGAAAAATAAATGAGGCAAAAATGAAGGGTTCTGAGAGGTTCAGACTTGACACTGGCACTTTCCACCGTGACAGAGTAGCTGGCGTCAACCAAACATTCCCACTGAGAGTAACTGGAAAATCAGATAAAATACAACAAACAACTGTTTGAAAGCATTAGAGAGAAGCAGCCAATACTTGAGAGGCCATGATTACAGAGACAAGGAACCCATATCCTATGCTTTGCTTATCCCTTCTGGAAATTAGCTGATTCTTGGAGCTAGGTGTGTGGTTGAGAATCTAGAGAGAGCTCTTGCTAAGAGATAAAGCAGCTGGCAAAGCTTTGGCAACCATGTGGGCTAGAGAGACAAAACTTGGATTTCAGGGCTGCCAAGCAACCAGGACTTGAGGGCACAAGTCCCTGGAGTGAAGAGAAGCACAAGGAAGTAAGCCTGACCCTCAGTGTTTTTCCCTTTTAGGAACATGCTAAATTCTTAAGCTGCTCAGGGTTAGAATTTAAGAAGCTAAGCAAAAATGTACTGAGAAACAGTTGTTGGCAGTCTCATAATCTCAAAGATAGAAAAAAATAGGATTCAGGGTATGTCAAAGAGGAGGGGACTAGTCAATATCCCAGGCTGTCAGTCAGGATCCCTAGAGGGCCCTACTGTAGGATTGTGGGGACAAGTGGAACAGATATAGATCGAGGCTTCCTGAAACCAAGCCCAGTCTTAACTCAGCTCAGTCCTGGATAAGACGAAGTCATTCTGTTTTTACTCTAGCCGAGTGGGGAAGATGACCAACAATATTATGTTAAGACTTTACCCATTTTCATACACAATGTATAATATTCAATTTAAAAGATGAGTGCACACATACACACAAAAATCAGGTCCAGATCAGTAATGAAGAATGGACTTGTCAATCCATAGTGCTAGGATGATTGTTTAGACATGAAAAAAGAAGGAAATTGGACTCTAGCCTTATACTTATGCAAAAATGAATTTCAAGCGGATTAAAGACCTACTTATAAAGTGACAAAACTATTAAATTTTAGAAAGAAAATAGAAGAGAATAACTTTAATATCTTAGATAAAGAAAGAGTTCTTCAACAAGACGTAAAAATGTCAGAACCTAAAGGGAAAAAAGCATTAATTTGACTCAAGTAAGACCAAGGAATTCTGTTTGTCAAAAGGTACCTTAAAGAAAGCGTTGGCAAAATTTTAAAGCAGTCAAAACTTTTAGGCATCGTTGGTGGGAATATAAATCAGTATAGCTATGTTGGAAACCAGTTTGCATTATCTGGTAGATAATCCCAGCTTCTCCACTTTCTTGATATGCCAGGTGATGCATTTAGGCACTGGGGCATTGTATAAGAATGTTTGTAGCAACACATTTTGTAAAAGTAAAAACAAACAAACAAACACTGGAAATAACCCAAATATCACTCGGGAATAGAGTGAATGAATTCTTTGTGGCTGCATTCCACTGAATGCTAGAAACTTGTGTTAGGGAATAAACTGCACCATTGAAAGAGCATGGGTAAATCTCAGGGACATACTATTGAGGGGAACAAAGTAAGTCATGGCAGGATACATAGGATGTGATTCTATTTCTATGAAATGCAAAGTTTGAGAGGATTTCTCAGAAATTATTGAGCTAGAAAAAAATAGTGGCAGAAACAATGAATAAATACAAGAGTTGGATCTTCGAAAAACTCAAAATCAAACCAAACCTAGATGAAGCTGTCTAATGTAATCAGGAAACCAAGGAGAAGAAACACAAATATATATATAATTAAAAATATATGTTTGCTATTACTGCTCTGACAAATTACCACAGAGGAGTTTAAAACAACACAATTTGTTATCTCACAATTCTGTAGGTCAGAAGTACAGGTGGGCTCAGCTGGTCATCTGGTTGCTCTGCTCCAGGACTCACGGGATGATATCAAGGTGTCAGGCAACCTGGGCTCTCAACCAGAGGCTCTGGGGAAGAATCTGCTACCAAGCTCATTTGAATGTTGGCAGAATTCAGTTCCTTGTGGTTGTATGGCTAACCTACAGTTTCCTTGCTGGCTGCTAGTGGAGAGACTCTCCAGCTCCTTAAGATTTCCCGCATTCCTTGTCAGCTTGCCCCTCCATCTTCAAACCAGCAACAGCGTGTCAATACTTCTCATACTTCCAATCTCTCTCGCTTTCCTTCTGCCACATTCCTTCTGCCACACTTTCTGACTCCAGTCGAAGAAAGTTCTCTGCTTTTAAAGTTTCACACTTTCATTGTGTCTAACAGAATAATCCAGGAAAATGTCTCCTTCTCAAGGTCTATAGCCTTAGTCACATCTGCAAAGTCCCTTTTGCCACGTAATGTATCATATTCACAGATTCCGGGGATTAGGGCACGGGCATCTTGGGGGGTAGGGGGCATGGAAACAGGGCACTAATCTGCCTACTAGAAAAAATTGAGGAAGAGGAAACAACTACTGATGCAGAAAAACATAAATTACAAAGCACAAATCTATGCAAATAAATATGAAAACCCACTGAAATGGATGATTTTCTAAGAATATATAATTTACTAACTTTTACATGAGAAGAGGCAGAAAGAAAATCCTGCAAAGGAGTTAAGAATATCAAATTTCCCACAAAAGTGCCAGTCCAAATGGTTCCACAGTTGGTTTTTTTCAAACCTTCAAAAAATAGGTCATTTCCGTGTTATCTACATGATCCCAGAAAATTGAGCAAAATGTGTGCCAGGCATTATTTATTGATATCCAGCCTCTTGTCTGACCATCCGTGTTCTCCTTTGTATTCCCAGGGTCTGGAAGCAGGGCTTTTGCTAGCAGCGTTCTGGTTAGTTCTGCCAATTGGAGGCACTACTGCAAGATTAGGAAGGGAAAGGAATGGAGACACCAAGCCCTGCTTCTGGTGGTGGTGGCGGGCCCAGGGCTGGTGTGAGCAGGCTCACGAGTGGTGGTGATGGGAGGTGCAGAGGCAGTGGTGCCACAGCAAACGCATGGCTATTTCTCCTTCAGGGGCTGAGCTGCTTCCTGTAGGCCCTGATCTTGGGATGAAACAAATTTCTCTCTTGCTCTTCCAGTCCTTCCAAACATTTTGAGACCAGTTTCCTATTTTAACTCCCTCTCTGCTTGAAATACCCTGAGTGATTTCTGTGCTTGTTATTGGAACCTGAGAGATACAGAAGGTAAGCTTTTGAGTTATTTTTATAAAGCTCACTCAAACTGATCACATAATTTGACACACAGCATAAAAAGAAAATGACAAACCAGTTTTATTAATGAATGTCAGTGAAAAACTTCTAAATAAAATAATAAAATAAAAACAGAATTTAATGGATAATTTGTAAGTTATAAATCATGAGTGACTGGGGCTCATCTCAAAATCATTTAACATATTAATATGTCAAAGAAGGATGGGGAAATAAAATGACAGGTGTAAGTTTTCCAAAGAGGGGGACAAATTTGTTTCTTACGGTAATGTACTTATATAGCCCCAAAGACTCAGCGGAAAAGCTATTAGAAACAATATGAATATTTAATAAAGTGACTGGTTACAAAGTTAATCTATAAAATAATTAGCTTTTATTTCAAAAACAATAACTAATATGAAAGAAAATATCGTAGTTCCAAAAGCAAGGAGAAAAAACCTTTTGAAAATGTGCAAACCTGCATGAAGAAAACCTTAGAACACTGATGAGGGGCATAAAAAAAGCTGAAGACGTGAAAATATGTATCTTGTTTTTGGTTACAAAGCTCAACATTGCAAAGATATTAATTCTTTTGTAAATTAATCTGGTAAAACCATATGTTCCCATCAAAATGTCAAAGTGTTAAATTTATTTTTCATTTTTTGAATCTGATAAAATAATTCTAAAATATAAATTTGGGTGAATACTGAGAGGAAAAAGAAGAGGAATGTGGGCGTTCTAACTATATCCCAAAATAGAATGTACCATGAATGTTACAGTAATTAAAACAGTATGGCACTGATGCAGGAACAGACCTGCTGACAATAAAACAGAGTAGGAAGTCCGAAATAGACTCAAGGACCTGTGAGAATTTGGTATATGATGCAGTTGACATTTCAAATCTTTGGAAATATGTACTTCTTAATAAACAGTATTAGGACAATTATCTGCTTGTGTAACACAAGTTTAAATAAATCTAGATCCCTCCCTCTCTCATCATATCAAAATAAATTCTGAATTAGTAAAAAGTGTAATGTACAAGTGAAAATTATAAATATTAGAAGTGCACATGAGTGAATAAGTTTTTATTACTTAAGTGGAGAAAGCTCTTCTAAGAATAGACCCAGAAACCATAAAGGAAAATAACTGATATACTTTTGAACATGAATATTAAAAATTTTCTGTTAGGTAAGATAGATGGAAGGATGAATGGATGGATGGATGGATGGATGGATGGATGGATAGAGTCAAAAGACAAATTTTTTCCACTGAGCAAAAAATATTTGTAAAATGCATGTCAAGCAAAAGGATTGAATCCCTAAATATACAGACAAGCACATCAAAATCAAGGTGAAAAGATTAACAAACAATCCAATAGAAAAACGGTCAAGAGATATAAACAAACAATCAAAGAGAAAGAAATACAAATGGCTAAAAACCTTAGGAATATATTCCTAACATTCTTCAAAATTAATGACATTCTTCAAAATTAAAATAGTGAAACACACTTTCTCATTAATCACATTAGGAAAAATTAAACTACTCTAGAGTCCCATTGTTGGCAAAATAGAATATAGTAACTGATACACGGTGTGTAAGTACAAAACGGTACAATCTTTTTGGAGGTAAGTAGGCAATTTCTCTACAAATTTTAAATTCTTATATCCCATAAAGAAAGACTATGCCTGGGGACTTTAACTGCAGATTTCATTGATATATTTAACATATATTTAATAAACACTTACTATGCGTCATTCTCTGTGTTAAATACCAGGTTACACCAGTGACCAAGACAGTCTTGGCCCTTAAGGTACTAGCAATCTAAAATGTGTCATTGCTTATAACGATTGAAAAAGAAAAACTCTGGATGGTGGTAGAATCTTTGTGTGTTGGTAATCCACACAACACGATACCATGAAACTATTAAACAGAATGAGATAAATATAGATGCAGTTTGTGGGAAAAGTTCATGAACTATCACAAAGCAGAAAAACAAGTCACAGAAAGTGTGCATAGTCGGGATTTCCCCCCCAAACTTATAAAGATGCACACACACACAAACGCACCCATACACCTGTAAAATAACAAAACATCTGGAAGAATACACACCTCATTCAAGAGGTCATCTCTGGGAAGTTGCATGGGAAAGGAGGGGGATGTCAGATTATTTCTCTTAATTTCATAGAATTCCAAATGGCTTCTTTTGTCCCAAAATCACATATTAATTTTTTAGTAATTAAAAAATCCATTTCAGATCTTTTTAGAAAGAATTCTCTCAAAGGGTCTCCTGTATTTATTTTCATAGCACATTGAGATCTGTGGGTGAACTCTAACTTCCCTGCTCCCCCGCATGGGAATGGATTCCTGCCTAATTAAACAAACAGCCAGAACGGAAGGTATGGGCGACTGCATTTGGAACACCCAATACACACCGAGAGTTGCTCTCCTTAATCGTGTGTCAGTCCATCTCAGCTAGAATTGACTTCATTCCTGGAGTTCAGCACTTTCTAGCATTGTTGATTAAGTCTCCCCTCACCTTTGTGGAGTCCTCGTTTTAGAAGCCATCATTGCTGTTGGTTAGTGTTTGAAGGTGCCAAGAGGAGAGTTATCATTTATTTTGTAATCCAGAAGTAACCACAGAGTGCTTATTTTAATGCTCTCCCCTTTATATTCAGTGCCTGGGCCAAACAGGAAAAAGTCTGTGGCCTTGACACTTCCTTTTGCAAATAAACCTTTTCTGGTATCAGTGATGGTCCCAAGGCAGCAGTGCCGTGGTATCTTAAAATAAAACTTCTTTCTTACACAGAAGAGGTTTACAATTCTGTAAAGGTTTTGTCATGGCATTTAAGTAGTCTGATATTCTACAATGCAGTCATACCTACAAATATGATGGATTATATTTTAGGCACAATGATTGTTTTCAGTGGGGGGAAAAGCCTCCACAGATGAATTGATACTGGGCTCCATGCTGGGTCTTATGCATTAATCATGAAGTATCATGCTTATGCAAATGCATAGAAGCCCAATTAGGCAGAGAGCACAGAGCCCTGGGAATAATGTTATGGGCTATTGGGCCTTTGAAATACACTCCTTGGCCAAATTTTCAAAAGCAAAGCAGATTTGAGATGCCTTTTTAGTCTTGAAAACAGGTGTACAATTGTTTTCTTAGTGCTTACTTCATGCCTTCAACCTTAAAATAAAGCTTTCTCCCAGTTGGCATGATTTTCCCGCATTGCTCAACAGGAGCAGTGGAAATTCTGAATCACTGACAAGAAAAGAAAATGCTCGTTCAAAATCTAGACGTGCTGAGAATATTGAGGCTACATCAATATTGGGGTTTTTTGCCACACATTTTGAATGTTTCATATATTCAGTTTTCCTCTGGCAAACTCTGCCATCTCTTATATTTTGTGTGATTAATCAAAATATTCTGCTTTCTATTTTGCAAATCCTCTGCACACGGTGCAAATATTGTGAAGAGAAAACACAAAATTCTGGAAGACAAGCTCTCGCTTTTATGTATTACTTCCCATTTTCAAACTTTATTTTGCTAACTTGAAACTGCTGATGTCTTATCCCTGGCTCTTATTTTCATAAGATACTTGTTGGAACTGCTCCAAAATTTGGAAAAGATGAAGCGGTGGGTGAGAATGAGGAAGAATAACAAGAAAGAATAGAGACGTTTGCTATCCTCTATTTAAACGTCTTCATCTAAGGTGGTCACTTTGAATGTGATTAAGTCTACACAGCTAATTATTCAGATTAGGCAGATAAATTAGCAAATCAACTGTTGCTGTGTAAGGGAAGTTCCTAGGTTAGGAAAAAAAAGTAGAAGATTTTTTGCAGTCACATATGTTGTAATTCTTACCTCTAACTATCTAGTTTAACAAAAGCTTCAGACACGTATTTGAACATTTTCTTATTCAACTGGAAAGCAGCTAAGTTCTTCAAGCCCCATTTCCTTCATCAGAAATACCGAGGAAACAGCTTACTGATAGGTCATTTACTATATAACCCTTGCTTCTACTCATGCACTCACTGATGACTGGGGGTGCGGGGAAGGATTGGCAAGGAATGGAGAGAGGAGGGGGAAGAATGGAGGGAGATGGGGTGGAAAGAGGAGGGAAGACTAGAGGGTCAAGGGAGAAAGAGAGAGAAAGGGAGACTTTCTTTATAGTGTTTGGCAGTTGAAGTTAATGTCTGGAAAACTCTCCTTCGGGAGGAGAAAAGACTTCTTGACTTTTAAAAATGGTGTTAATCCACTGCTCTGTTTTTCAGAATGCCCCTGGCTATGTGAGTAGCACTTCCAATTAGATCTGCTTGAAAAGTTTGTACAGAAATCTAAAGCCCTCCAAATGCAATTTATTACATTAGGCTATTCAACAAAAGATTGGCTTCTCTTAGCCCAAACCATATCATGGCCTTGGTAAGTTAGTCCAGTTGATCTTTTTTGACATAGCTTCTTAATTCTGGCAACAAATCATCCTTTTTTTCTTCTCTCTCTGTCTCTCTCTGTCTCTGTTTCTGTCTGTCTCTTTCTTTTTCACACATGCACACACACACATACACGCACACTTTAACAATTAAAAAATTTATTTAAGTAACCAGTGTTCCTCACTCTATGAAGACTGCAGGAAAAAATTTCTCTGCACAATCAACTCAGTGGAGAAACTCATTTCTAAATATATTATTAAAAAGCCAGGACCATCAAGTGGACTTTGTAGAACATGCACTATATTTCCTACAACTTTTGAGTGTTGTGGAAAGAAAGCTGTACCCACTTACCCAAAGCAGGACCCACTATACAACTGGGCCCCTCCCCCCATCTCCAAACTTGGAAAGTATCCCCCTCCCCCTGGTGTTGCCTTCCCTGAAACCAGAAACCCGCAAAGAGAATGATCAAAGGTTGAGAGCAAGGTCACGGTACATCTTCCCAGGAAAACATCTGATTTCCATTGCTGGTAGGTTTATTTAGGTGTTTTCTGTCTCCATAGTAAAAAAATGAAACAGCAACTTGAGAAATACAGCAATAGAAAATGATGATGTCAAGTTGAAATTTGTCGAATTAGTAAAACTCGATGATGCTCCAGAGTTTTCTTCTCTACAAGCTAGGTTATAAAAAGGACTTTTGTGTCAATGTTCTGCTTGTTTGCTTGCTTTTTGTTGTTTTGATTTTTGTGTTTACTCTGCAAGACAAGTATCTCTTCCCAATGTGGTTGGGAACAAAGGGGCAGAGTGACGCCTGGAGCCGAGAGACAAGTAAAATCATAGCCTTAAGAATATATACTACAATCGGGTAAAATGGAACTCTTTCAGATAGGAGAGCCTTTGGCGGGAGAAGGTGGTGATCAGCTCCCACAGAAATGCAGAAAAAGAAGGACAGCCTTAAACTTCCTAGAGCACTCCACCATCCCATCCCATCCATCCCTTATATCAAATACATCCTCCAGTCCTGTTCATAACTGATACCAAGGAAAAACATCTCAGTGTGACTCTGCCAGTTAATTGCCAGCAAATTCGCTCCATCCCTAACATGACCTTGTCCTCTCTCAGGTAGCTACAGTAAGCCATTCTGCATTTACTGTCTGCACTACCTTTCCTCACTCTATTTACCCTTTACTTCTCATTAGAACAAATAGCAGCAGTTCTCAAAGTGTGGTCTGGGGACACTTGGAAGATTTCCAAGACCCTTTCAGGAAGTCCTTGGGGTCAAAACTCTGTTTTTGTAATGTTATTGGTCTTTTCTACTCGAGTATTCTCTCACAAGAGTGCAGTAGAGTTTCCAGAAGCAACATGAAGTGTGATATCACAACAGATTGAAGGCAGAAACAGATATGAGATTCCAGCTGTCTTTTACTAACGGATATTAAAAAAATTTGCAAAATTGTTAAAACAATGCCTATCCTCGCTAATTTTTTTTCTTTTGGAAAATATAGTGATGTTTCATTAAAATATGTTGTTCATGTTAACATATAATGGGTTTATTGTTATTTTAAACTATTAATAAATAAAGGTTCTTAAATTTTTTGAGTTTTAATTTCTAACATGATAAATGCTGATAGATACAACCAATATTAAAAAAAAAGGCCTTTGGGATCCTCCATAAATTTTAAGAATGTTAAGGGATCCTGAAACCAAAACATTTGAGAATCCTTGAGCTACAAAGTGAGCAGAGCAGAGCCGAAGTAGGAAGTGACGTCTTCATCTTCGATGCCATAAAGTTCTTACAGATTAAGTACAGGTGGGCCTTGCTTTACAATAACTGAGTGTATTAACATTAGAATTTCACAAGGAAGATAAATTATGTGGTGAAATTCAAATTATAAAAAGATTTTGATGAGAGTCTTTTAAGTGCACTGCACTTTAAGAATATTCAAAGCGGGACTAGTTTTCAAAACCATAAGTGCATTTTTAACTTCTAAGGGCACATGTAGTGCAGCCTGGTGAACACCCTGGCCCTAAACCTAGGTGGATTTGATGTAACACTCTTTAGATATGAGAAAAATAATAGTAATTTAATTGGGTTTTTAAAGACAATGAAGCTGAGAAATCTGTTTGGCCTTTTTTACAAAAAACTTAAAATCCAGAATAAGAAATAGGGAAAGTGAAAATGTGACTAGCTCCAGAAGAAAGAGAATAATATCCTTTTTAGAACCAATTGATTTTAGCATGAGTTTTTTTAAGGTAGAAATAAGAAGAGCAAAGAATCATCCTAGGAGAAAATAGATTATTCTGCCAGATTTGCAGCAGAGTGTTGCTATTTGAGGTATTATTAAAAAAAACTAGAGCAAGGAAACTCAATTAAAATTGGTTTGGGGGGGAATCAAGGGAATCAAGGATTGAGAAATAGAAGCCTGGAGTTGAGTCCGGGGACCTGCAGAGACAGCTGTTCAACTTGGAATGAATGAATGGGTTTGGAGTCCAGCAGGGAAGGCTGAATTTGAACTACGCAAGAGCCAAAGACACAATTTGTCCTAGGAGAAAGAGAAAAGAAATGGTTAGTGAATAAGTTAACAAGTTGTATCTAGTTGGTAACAAGAGCATGTGCTGGCTGTGTGCATGGGATGTGTGTGGGGGGTGTGTGAGCGTGTTTGGTGTCAGTGCCCAGGTGTTCGGATCCTGCAGCACTCACCCTTGATGACAGGGAGCTTGCAATATTGATGGGCCCTGAAGGTGGTCCCTCCTGAGGAGGAAGTCCAGGGGACCAGGGGCATGTGGTTTTCCAGTAAGTCTCTCCTTTGCAGAAGGAGAAATGCACATATACTTCTCTGATTTCTGGAGTGCAGTTCCTGTCCACAGAGTGCCCACAGTCACCTCTAAGAGTCCTGTTCTTGACAGCTATTTAAAGAGCCACGTCTTCAGCAAGGGCTACCAATTCCGACATTTTATTTTCAGCCATTTGGATCAGTTGATGTTTGACTGGCTCTCAAGTTTACCTTCCGAAGATGGCTTTTGCTTCTCCGCAGTTATAATACTTGCTGAACTCGTTTTTATAAAATTTTTCAGAATGTCATCATCTTTAGCCAAGGAAAGATCCTTCTTCAAGTGAGAGCTCTTTACAGAGTTCAACATTAGCTGAACACAAAAGGTTAGAATGAAAAAATTTGGCCATTTTCATCATAGATGTGCCCATAGCCTCTACTTAAAATTTCCATTTAATTTGTTTTATTTAAAATATGTCACATCTATGTGTGGCCAAATTGAAGCTACTTAAAATCAAAGCAACCTAACATAGTACTGAAACTTTTTTTTTCCTGAGGAAGATTAGTCCTGAGCTAACATCTGTTGCCAATCCTCCCCTTTTTGCTGAGGAAGATTGGCCCTGGGCTAACATCCATGCCCATCTTCCTCTAATCTCTGTGTGGGATGCTGCCACAGCATGGCTTGATAAGCGGTGTGTAGGTCGACTCCCAGGATCTGAACCTGCAAACCCTGGGCTGCTGAAGCAGAGCACGCAAACTTAACCACTATGCCACTGGGCCGGCCCTGGTACTGAAACTTTTTAAATGGTTAAACCACATGATGGAAAAGAAAAAGCATAAGTCTTTCTACACACATGCTGTAGGTTTCCAAGAAATTATGAGAAGTGCTTTTCTACAATATAGTATCTAATCTGTCTATAATTCCTAGGTTATCCCAGGATTTAGTCACTTACAGCTCTTGCATACAAATGCATTCACATAAACACACATCCTGCTGAATGCTGGTCAAGAAATATAAGAAAAAATTATATGTGGAAAATACGTGTTAAAAATCGAATTTAAGGGGCTGGCCCGGTGGCGCAGCAGTTTAGTCCGCGCTTGGCAGCCCAGGGTTCGCGGGTTTGGATTCCGGGCACCTGCCAACTCACTGCTTGTCAGCCATGCTGTGGCGGTGTCCCATATCAAGTAGAGGAAGATGGGCACGGATGTTAGCTCAGGGCCAGTCTTCCTCAGCAAAAAGAGGAGGATTAGCAATGGATGTTAGCTCAGGGCTGGTCTTCCTCACCAAAAAAAAAAAATCTAATTTAAAATCAGAATCTTGACCTAATAGACCACTTACGCAATTATAAGGAAGCAAATTGCCAAAATGTACAATTGAAATTAAAGAGGAGGGGAGGATGAGAGAAGTAAGCTTCTGTGGAAAAACAAGCTAGGACTGAAAAAGGTTAACAGAAAAAAAAACCACACACATGCGCGCATACACACACACACACAGAGAAAAAAAATAGGCCCAGTTCTTACTAGTCTTATAAAAATGTTTGAAGGAAATTTCAGTTTCTTTGGATATAGCAGAGCCATAGGAAGCTCATTTCTGGTAAGGAATACTAACAACATCCTATGTACCTACAGTTAGTGGTCAGAAGATTTCCTCACACAAAAAAAGTAAATCTGGTGATTTACATCCTGCAAAAGAGGCTTAAAATCACCTTAATTTTCTTTCCAACTTTAGAGCCACGAGCATAAGGGACCTGGGGTAGCTTTCCTTGCTTGGGAATGTATGTCTACTTCCTTTCACTTAAGTAGCTGCACTAGATGTCAAGTTTGTTCCAGCTTCTTAGGCATATTCTGAGATTAGGGCCACAACTATATTAGAAATGAATAATACCCCAGAAAACTTTTCAGAAGGAGAAATGATTTTAAGAATATTTTAAGAATGTCGAGCAAAGAGAGAAGATCCTAGGAAAGTGGTGACACAAATAATAAAGTTATTCAAATTAAAATGTAAGCCTCGTATCCTAACAAAACAATAGGTCTTCCTTCACAGCTTAGGTGGTGATCATCACTGTCTGGACACTAGCTTTCCGTAGGGTCCCAGATAGGAACTGACTTCAGATCTTCTAAATCAGAAGATCTTAAAATGTTTTGTGACATGGACGTCTTGGGCCATCTGGTGAAGTCTATGGACTCCTTCTCAGATAATGTTTTTATAAAGGCAATCAATTATATTGAATAGGAAGCCCCAGCTTCAGAATATATCCATATACAGGGATATAATATATACATCCAGCATATATCCATATTATGTTTATATTCTGAAGCTGAGGCCAACAGAATCTCCTGAGGAACTGGATTTGGCCTGAGAGAGAGAAAGTTAAAAAATGACTCCAAGCTTTGTGGGCAGAACAAATGAGAGGAGGGAATATCTATGAACTTATCTTTATTGAACACTGATAATTTTCCCTCATCACTGGGCATTCACTAAGTGTGTGATGGTCACTGGGCTTTTGTTTTTTTCTCCAGATGGAATTTATGATGATCCCTGATGAGAAAGGAAACTAATGAAAAATCGCCATTTAAAAGCTCATCCTTCAATGCAATGTGATTTATTTGTTCAACCTATGCTTTCCTTTATTGGTCATTAATTGAGTTATTATATTTTTCATGCTGTAATGATGTCAGTTCCTTACCTGGCTGCCACTCATGGTCAGATATTCCCTGTGAGGGACTGCCCATGGCCAGCACTGGTGTGATGCTTGATAAAGTGTAAATAATGCAAAGAAGTCTCTGGAGAAAGCATGACAAACACTCTCTGTGAGCTCAGCAAATGCAGAGTAACATTGACATCAATAGTACTCCTTTATTAGAACACATTGTATTTGGCTTTTATTTCTAAGTATATCTGATCATTATTTTATGTGTCGTTCTTTGGAGGAGTTAATGAAATGTCCATCGTCGACTTTAATCAAGGAACTGAGAAGTGTCGCCGGACAGCTCTCCCCATACATACAGCCAGCTGACACAGAAGACCAGTTAATGAATGGCCCTGCTCAGTACACAGTGATAGGACATTGGGTCAAGCATGTGGCTGGGGTTTCCATTCCTGAGTCGAATTGTCTTAGCTGCTGGAAGAAGAGGAGATGGGGAGCTCACTGTGTGTGGCTTGAAATGTTCCTTGCTTTACCTTTGAAACTGCTCATTTTATGGTCCAAACTGTTTGAGAAAACCCTGTGCTCTGTAACTATTTAGGGCTGTCAATAAGGAGAGAAAGGGATAGGGAGATCAGAGATGAAGTTGAAAGTAAGAGGAACGTGGTTTCAATTTACGCCGTGCTGGGATTTTTTTGAATGTGTTCACTTTCCTTCAGTTTGGGGACTTGGGTTACAGATCTTGAAGTAGGTAAATTTTTACAGTGTTGCCCTGTTTTTCTGACAATAAATGTAAATCTCTCCTAAACTAACATGTGTGCCAGAGGAGGTAGAGTCATAAAATGTATGTGTGTTCAGCAAGGGGCGTCGTGGACCTGGAAGTCGGCGACTAGAGGAAGTTGTTGGGTTGGAGGAACAGGGCCAGGGGATAGGAGGCAAAACTAAAGGGGGAAAGAATTTGGTTCCTTCTCCTTTTTCTGCACAGTTCTAAAAGGGTTGGAACCAGAATGAAGAAAACCACAGAGAACAGGGAGTTCCTGCTTTACCGTGTACAATGTGTAATTCACTCTGGCAGTTAAGGGTATATAATAACCACAGTCAATGCTAGGGAAAGTATAAAGTAAGTGAAATTATTTTTAAAATCTTTCCATTCCTCTTTCATTGGTCTTCACCCTCCCTTTGGGTGCAGTCATAACGCATTCATTGGCACTCAGCTTGAGCATCCTGGAAATTTCCATGTGGGTGTGCTAAATCTTCTCCAACCTCCCTCAAAATATACTTGTCCAGTGTCCCAGAATTTCAGAGCCCAAAATGTGACTAGAGTTAATTAAATATTTCTTTAAAAATCTCTAGGGGCCGACCTGGTGGTGTAGCAGTTAAGTTCACGCGCTCTTCTTTGGAGACCCAGGGTTTTGCAGGTTCAGATCCCAGGCGCAGACAGACGTACCACTTGTCAGCCATGCAGTGACAGTGTCCCATATAAAGTAGAGGAAGATGGGCATGGATGTTAGCCCAGGGCCAGTCTTCCTCAGCAAAAAAGAGGAGGATTGACAACGGATGTTAACTCAAGGCTAGTCTTCCTCACACACACACACACAAAAATTTCTAAATCATATGGTTATCTTTTAACTAGATAATTATCTAAATAACAGATAATTTCTAGCTATTAGCTGAGTTCTTAAGTCTTTCTAGATAGTATTTTCATTTTAACAAGATACTCATAAGTAAGTATCGTACTTGCTTATCTTTTCTTACTCAAAAGAAATAACATGGCCATTTTAGATACTGTAAGCGAATGGGAAGAAAGATGTATTTTGATATGATGATCCCCTCAGTTCCCTTTAAATCTGACCTTTAGGTGACCACCTGTTCAGGGCCAGGATACCACAGAGGCAAACAGTGGAAAAGGTATAGTCTATAGTCATATAGATGTGGACTATAATGTATCTTCTAGATTTTCCATCATCAAAATGATAAAATGATTGGGAAATACCCTTGATGAAGAAAGTAAAAGAATTTGAGATTATTTATGCTGGGAAGAATTTAGTTAACATTTTTAGGAACTGTATGTGAAATTATAGATTCCTTAATTATTCCATTTCATGGGATTAAAAGAAAGAGGCTCTAATTGCAGTAGAAGAAACTTATTTAAGATCCAAGGGAAACATTTTGCTACCTAAAGAATCTCAAATTTAAAGGATTGGCAACTTCTACCTCTGTGGATCTCATGACCACGTTAGATAACTCTCTTGATTGGCTGGTTTGCTGATCAATCTGATGGCATGTTTAAGTCTTCATCTAATACTGGGATCTGGAATGTGTGGAGCTTCCCAGCATTGTCCTCTAATTACACGAGCCAGAGGCAGCAAAAATGGTGGTGCTTTCTTTGTCATGAGCTCTCTCAAGGACTCTCAAGAATTTACTGAAATCTCTGCCTAATTGCAGAGGATAAATTCTCATGCTGTTCCTTTGCAAATATTTCAAATTATTTGTCTAACAGTAAATTAGACCTGACATGTTCAATGGTTTAGGGAGCCACCCATGATGTTTGCTCATTTGTGACTAATTTCTAATACATTAGTATTTTTGAAAAAGAATAGATCAACTTGGAGAAAACTGGGTCTGGAGCCCAATTGTCTGTAACTTCTGTTATCAGAGAGACCACAGACACTAGCATTAGTCTGAGAAGTGCACAGTGGCTCATTCCAGGTCTGGCTGATGACTCATACGACCTCAAACACGTAATTTCGCTTCACCTATCCTGGGGTTTTTCCTCCAGTAAAATAGATCTAATAATACCCCATCACAGCCTCCCAAGGAAATTGGCAGAATTAATGAGACAATAAAAATAGTCGGAAATAGTTGTTGAAAAGACCTCAGGGCCTTGTATTGACACTCCCTCTTACTGTGTGGAAACATCTGACCCATTCAAATCCATTCCTTCCATGACTGTGGAGCTAAACTTAATCTCTTAGGCTGGAGAAGCCGCACCGTCCTCTCACTCAGGTCCTCCTTTGCTTTCCTGACTCGACGATTGAATTATTTATCACAACCTTGGACCTAAATCTCCTTTTTGGTGACAGATAGATACCGCTGTTCTGAGCCTTTGTCTGTAAACATGGCAAACAGCAGCACGCTCGTGAAACTCCACAGAATCATTTGGAAATAGTACATCTTGCAGTCTTGTGTGTTTTGTTCTTTTCTTCCCTCAGTCTTCTTTTCCTTAGGATTGGTTTCTGGTGAATGATAGAGTGGCGCTGGATATGTCAAAAGGCCGAGTCTCACCAAGAACACAATTCATTCTTCAGCTGAGTCACTATCAGTGATAAACAGAGACATTTGGTAGCTTTATAAGCTTTTTGTAGCCAGTCGTATGTTTTTAAAAAATATTTTTAGCATAGAGCTACAAATAGACTAGAGTTTGTCATGTAGTTAAGCAAGGTCTTGGAATTTAGGAACTTCTTTGAGAGGTTCACAAACTCAGGCCTCAATTATGTGTGTGTGTATGTATATACACACATATATATGTATACATATATCTCTCATCTTATATATATATATAAAATGGAAAATGATATATAATGATTTTTATCTGTGAAAGATCAAAGGTAAGTACTGTGTTATCCTTGTCAATAATTCCATTTTGTCGTCCAGTGAGGGAGCTAGGGAGAAAGCATTTTCTTTGAATTTCTAAATTATAGGTGGATGGAGAAACTGAGCATAGACCAGAGTCACAAAAAAATGGGCTATAGAACATGTGGAATGGAAGACATTGGCTGCTTGTGCTGGCTGGAGAGAGATGCATTGTATACTCATTTTTTAGATAAGAAATGAGAGAGATTTAAAAATTCATCTTTAGTTGAATTGTTCTTGATCATTGGTGTTCTATTTTGTATAGTCTAATTAATTCTTACTGCTTGAGTCTGCACCCTGGTGTGATTTTAGATAAGTAAATACGTAAAGAGTTTTCATTTGCACTGTGATGTTGATTATTGAGTGATCTTGTAGTTTAGCTTCCAACTTTTCAACCAGGATTAATTCATTCGCACTCTTTCTTTACAAACACCACACACACACTCACACATACTCTGATTATTTTATTTATTTATTTTTTTGTGAGGAAGATTAGCCCTAAGCTAACATCCGTTGACAATCCTCCTCTTTTTGCTGAGGAAGACTGGCCCTGGGCTAACATCTGTGCCATCTTTCTCTACTTTATATGGGATGCCTCTTCCCTCAAGAAGCTTTCACTCCTCATACAGTAGGCTGGTGTCTCAAGCAGGCAAATCTTTTTTGAGCTTATCCTGACATGGTGCTTTGGCCCTTGAACTAGGAAGTGAAATAGAATAGAAAACAAAACAAAAATGAAACTGATGCAATCCCTTCCTGCCTCTTTCCCTACCCAACAGGATAAACTTCTAACTAGGCTTTACATTCTCAAATTTCTTGGGAAAGAAAAGAGAGAGTAGAAGTTAAAAAAAAAAAGGCAAAATGGGAAAAAATGAGTAACGAGTGAGGGAAGTTTGCAGCAAAGTAATGAAATTAGAGCCCTCCAAGTACCAAGTATATTTGAATGCTATTCTATTTTACTCCAACTCAAGCCATCTTTTGAATATGAAATTGTGATATTTCCAGGAAGAAAATGAAGAGATGGAAGGATTGCTGCTTTCTAAAATGTGTGTCAGGGTGAGTTTAGTTTATAGCAGAGGATGGGGTGGATTATGAAGCCTTAAGGTTGAATGAACAATGTAGCACATGCCCAAGAGCCTGCAGAAAGCAAGGATGAGAAAAAGCCAAGTCAGCATGAGGGAGTTGACTGAAGCCACATCAAAGCATTCACTAGCCAGAGGTGAGCATCAAAACAAGTATGGTATCCAGTGAACAGTAGACAATAGGTCATCCTGCCAGAGACCAGATAATGCTACCCATGCACTCTTGGGGACGTGTATGACACCGGAGTTCTCCTCCACTCCTGTCTTGTGTCATCAAGACTCACCAGCCACACACCACATCATGCTCAATTAGTGTCTTGGGAAAAGAGACAGAGAATGAGGAAGATATCTGTGAAATTGAGCTTTTTGTTGTTGTTCAAGAAAGGCAATACTACCTAAGAAGACTACTTCTATTATTGAATCAGACTAAGCTTAAGCTTCTATTAAATATATATTTTTTCCTGCTAACCAGAGGGTATTGTCTTGAAGGAAGCTACAGATACAATCAAGACAATATATTTTACCTGCATATCTAATTTAGTGTATTAAATTTTGTAACACTGCTATATGTGGTGGAGATTATATGAAAAGGAGAAATTCTCTTACTGTAACCAAACTTGATGGGTTTATCTCTTGGTGAGTGTGGAGCTGAAAAGCACAACTAAGACAGATATGGATGAAGAAAAGGTTCATTACTTGCACAAGCAATGGAGAATGTCGAAGATAACTCCCAAAGCAGTATCTCCCCGAACTCAGTGCAGGTGGAGACTCTATATAAAAGGGGATGGAAGATCGGGTTTATTTGCATAACAACTGTGTTCTTTTAAGGTGCATGCTTAGCATGTATACGTATTATTACATACATTACATCATCTAAAAATGGCTGTTTGGACCCTCCCAGAAGAGGAGAATTTAAGATGCTAACCAGTTAAGGTAACTTTAGGACATCTGGTGCTGGAACAATTTGCCGGGGTCTTTCTGCAAGTGTGTGATTTCTCTGCAAAACAGCAACATCTGCAAACCAGGGACAGCAACTTCTGCAAAAAAGAACACATAGTTTCTTTTTGTCTGAAAAACCCTTGCCAGATTATGTTAGTTGTTAACCAGATCCTCAGTAACCCTTTCTTTGCCTGGTTCCCTGGTCACACTACTACTTACCAGATCTCAGTTTACTAATGCAATCATTTTCTTTCCAATCATTCTGGAAAACTATTCCTCCTTTGAGAGGGATGCTATCCTGTGTGGTGGGATCCTGTATACATTATGTTCTAACTGCGAAAATTTTGAATTTTTTTCTACACTATTTGTAGTCTGTTTAGTTCTCCATCTTTGCACATGAGGGTTACTTGGAAAGCTTTAAAATCATTCCCCTCTACAACCCTGATCAATTAAATCACAGGGCCCCTAGGCAGTTCTAATTTTTAGCCAGAGTTGAGAACCATTGGTCTAGTCCACCGGGAAGGATCCTGTGAGCCACAAATGCAGCCCTCTTCTAAATTTAGGATAGTCTCTGTACCATTAGCACCCTGAATGGCTGCCAACTTTGTCCTGCACACTTAAGAAAGGTTGACTTTCAAAAAGGTAAATGTTCTTCAATTCTTTAACATCTATTTAAAGTTTTCCTTGCTGTGCTAATGATTTGGTGTCCAATAAAAAACACTGGAGTTTTACTACGTTCTCATCCAGGGCTAGTAATTCCCACCTCCCACACTGTAAGGCAGTTGTAATTTAGGTAAATGAAGAAAACCTGGGGAAATGTCTGTCTCTGACCCATGGTTCCTCCAATCAGTACAGACAGCATCCTCTTGGGTCCAACAGATGAAGGAGGGCTGATGATTTTAGGTGTTAATCATAACTGGTAACTGGTATTTATTTTTATACATGATGAGTCATTTATAAAATGGTGAACCCAGTGTTCAGACAATCAGGGGAACAATTGGGATCCTTACCCAGGACTCTCAAGTCAGAAGGATTTATCTAGGCTTTGAGGCTATCTTCTACTCAAAGAAACTTTCCTTCAAATCTGTGGGCACTTTGACGTATTAATTTGGATTTAACACTATGTTACTAGCGCTGAGTTCCTGTTTTAGAACCGTAGACTTTGAACTTTCTCTTAAAGTATTGGTTTTGTAATGGCGATTTACCCACCAATGGAATTCAGAAACTTTGAATTTGTTTAACTTTGACATGGTCATAAGAACACTCTGGCAACCCCCTTGTGCATTCAAATAGCTTTGCCTGAAAAGCTGAACCAACAAATCCTTAACAGTTACAAGAGTAATGTGTATTGAGAGGCAGTTACTGGATAAAAATTGGGTTCAAGATGATTTTCAATCGAGCTGATTCAAACAAAACCGGAGAAGTGTCATAAAAATATAATTTCACATACAAGGAGCACATTCAGAGGCTGATGTTGCAATATTAATGGACACTCTCCCCTCTCCTACCCATCAAAATTCTTAGCCATAGAAACTAAAATGAGGAATTGTTATTGTATTTTAAAGCTTGGATGAGGGTTTTAGGAGAGGTAGCTTAGAAAACACAACAGCTTCATATAGTCAAAATATTAAACCCTGCCTCCTGTCATTGGGCTTCAGAATTATAAATTACTAAGTGTCTAGGAAATCTAGTGAAATATGTATGAAAAAACTTTGAAGAAAATTTTTTAGAAACAATCTACATATCAGAGAAATATCTGAGTTGTATATATTTAGTAAAAAAAAAAAAAAACCAATCCTATAAACTTTTCCACATATATTGGATTTATTATATTTTCTCCAAAGCAATTTGAAAGGCACTGAATTATGTTCCCTTTCAGCTTCCAAAAAAATAAAAACACAATAAGTAATAAAAACAGAAAAGTTGACTCTGAAATTCATTTTCGTATGGATTTATAGGAAAACTGCTTTGATGTCTTTTCCATTCCCTTGCCAGTTTCAAAAAAAGAAAGAAAGTAAAGGGAATGTCTATTAAGTTTAACATTAAAAAAATCCACTCTTCAAACCTCATTTATCTTTGATGAGCCCTGGGCAGAGTGCCATAATAACACTATGCACATTGTAAGAATTCTATAATCATTCAGAGTCTCTTCCCTTTCTTCCATAATCAGTGAGTGTCTCCTCCCTTTAACAAAGTTAGCAAGGCCGGGCTGACACTTTAGGCAGTGCAGGTTGCTGTACACAAAAGGGAGCTGAAAGTGGATTTCAACATGTCTCAATAAGGAAATCCTCATTTCACTCTCAACACCTATGAATTTAGGAAGCTTTCTTTGGTATGTTAGGAGCTGACATCTTAATTAAGTGGGACTTCTCAGAGGTCCAGGTGGTCCTACCGGTGTTAGGCAGACTCTGCCAACGCCCGTGGCGATTTTGGGGAAATAGATCCCTTGGCCCTTTCTGAAAGCTCAGTGTATGTGAGTTGCTCAGACCTCACAGATGTAAGCCCTGGCTGAATCCTGGCTCTGGTTGTTTCCTCTAGGCATCACAGAAGCACAAACAGGGAGGGCTCAAGTTAATACGTTGGACTGTGTCTATTTTTCAAACCAAGTAGAAAACTCATTGTGGATGGAGCTGGCACATCGAACTTTTATTCTCTCTTTGGTTACTCTTTCTAGCCATTAGAATGAGAATATTTTCATTAACTGAAAATTCTGGTTATCAGAGACCTAATCAAAATATATTTTAAAAAAAAGAAATAATCCATTTTCTAGGAGCAAAATGTCAGATCTGTTTGGTGAATCTAGGTTTGATTGAGTCTGAATCCTCATTTTATATTTGATCACTGTATTTACTGGAGGAAGTTCAGGTTAAGACAATATGTGTTATCTCTGTTTACCCTCTTAAGGCTTTTTAAAAAGAAATTATGTACTTGTAAATCTGGCTTATAGACTTGCTGATGATACCAGGGAAAGAAACTTGGATAGAGAATTGCAATGAATGAGTGCTCTTGGCAAAAGTAGGTGGTCTCTCAGGGTGAGCTATTTCCTGGGTTCAAGTCCTGGTCAGTCTTTCTTAGACAAAAGTTTCCAAATTGCCTCCAGTCATTTGTTCTTCCAATATAGAAAGCTGCCAGAAGTTGCTTTCTGAATACAAATCTAATACTACCCATGACTGTTTATGCCAGTTCATCCTCAATTATATGATGCTTACAGTATGTAGTAGTAGAGTAGACTCATTTTCAATTACTGAGGACAGTGTGACATTTCAGAGCTAGATTGAACTACTCCAGTGTGTTTTAGTTTTGTTTGTTTGTTTTTGGATCTTAGGATTCCATTGACTTTCCATCCTCTCTTTACGCCAGTTTTATCTGGATACATTGTGAGGTTCTTTGCAGTTTTGCTTTGAAAAAAATTCTGCTGAGTTTTTTACATTTTAATTTACAGATGCTAAATAGAGGTCTAGAATAGTGAAATGACTTGACCAAGGGCACCCACTAGTTTCTATTTATTGTCCTAGTACATTATGCTTCTTTTCAATTAGTACTATTTGGTTTTCAAGTTAAATTTCTTTAATTTGAAGAACTGCCTCTCGCCCTTAGTTCCCTAATGACCGGTAAAGTCACACTTGAAGATTGTAGCAATTTTTCGTGTTCATCTATTGCAAAGGTGCCAAAATGAGATATATGGAACATCTAAATTGTTACATTTCATATACACAGACTTGCCCTCTAAACCAGGCTCCAGAGCATTCACTTCTCCTGTCCCACAATTCCTTGTAAAACTGCCTCTGAAGAATCTAATGCATGACGTTTCAGGCTTTCTTCCAGCAAACCCAGACTAGATTGCCTAACCTCAGCCTGCTTTATTTCTTGCAATGGATAGCAACATCAGCATGTGAGTCGCATTACAATTTAAGAGGGTTGTGAAAATCTTGACAGTTTCCTAAATCGAAGCCAAGATGATCTAATTATTTTCCTTGACGTGTGCTGTGACTTATGCTATCAAAATGTGTATTGGAATTCTCTTTGCGTGATTCTTGGAATCACCAAGATTCTTATCACTTACTTATGAAAGTGGAGTGATTTTGGGATTCTTTTCAGGACACATTACCCCATGTTCGGTCTTTATGATTAATGAGATTTTTAAAGATAAGCTTAATCAGTCTAAAACAATCTAATGTGAGAGAGATGATGTAGTTCAGTGAAAAGAACCCTGGATCCAAAATATGGTGGTTCAAGGGTTGGATCTGCTACTTGATAAACCTGATTTGGGGGGACTTGCCTATGTTCCTGATTTTCAGTTTCCCTAATGTTTGAATGGGAATAATAATCTTTGTGCTTTCTTAGGGGATTTCATGAAAATAAAACAATACATGTGATTTTTTTAAATTGGAAAGCAGTTACCTATACAGATGTAAGATTCAATGTCACTTTAGCTCCCAAATCAAAACACTAGAAGATAGACAATCATGTAATGAGACAAGGCCAAGCATAGCTCTAAAAAATGTTAACTATTTGAATAGGAGCAGAATAACAGAGGTTAAAATCATCACAGAATTTTTGTGAAAATAGACTTGGTAGTTTATAATAGCCCGGATCGTTACAAGACTGATATAAAAAGCATAGTTAATATAATTTTATGCTGCGTTAATTGTAGTATAGTGCTAAGAAGACAATAGTTCCAGTGGATTCTGCAATGGTCAGAACACAGCTGATATATTGGATTCAGTTCTTGGCACCATGTTTTTAAGACAGGCATTTTAAAATTACCATATGCCCAGAGGAAAACACCCAGATGGTAAAGTTCTGCAAAAATGAAACTTGCATAGAGAATGGCTAAAGAAACTAGAGCATAGATAGCTCAGAAAAGAGAAGATTTAGGGGCATAGTACAGTTGTGTTCAAACATTGATGAGCTCTCAAGCAGAAAAGGGTTTAGACCTAATCTGAGGATTTTCCTGAGACTAAACTATAATAATAGCTTTCTAGGAAACATTAGGACACTCCAACTATTATCTTCTACCACCCCTTTGACTATTAGGCTATAGTAGTTTGCAGGCAGGGTGGGTGTCTCCTTCCTCCTTTACTATATAAAATTTCTTACCTGGTTGAAGATGAAAACTTTCCTAGTAATAGTTGACTTCAGCAGAAACATGCTTTCCTTGCTTAAAATTCTTTTCTAAAATTTAATTAATGCATTGAGATAATATTGGTTTATAACAGTATACAAATTTCGGGTGTATGTTATTATAGTTCAGCTTCTGTGTAGACTACATTGCGTTCACCACCAAAAGTCTAGTTGCCATCCATCACCATACATGTGCTCCTTTACCCCTTTTCCCTCCCCCATCTCCTTCGTCTCTGGTAACACCAATCTCTTCTTCATATCTATATGTTTGTTTATTGTCCACATACGAGTGAAATCATGTGGTAATTGTCTTTCTCCATTTGACTTATTTTGCTTAGCGTAATACCCTCAAGGTCCATTTATGTTGTCACAAATGGCAATTTCATCTTTTTTTATGGCTGAGTAGTATTCCGTTGTATGTATATGCCACATCTTCTTTATCCATTCATCTATTGATGGGCATTTAGCTTGCTTCTAAGTCTTGGCTATTGTGAATAATGCTGCAATGAACATAGGGGTGCATATATCTTTTCGAATTAGTGTTTTTGTTTTCTTTGGATAATGATATTTTATTTGTACAATTCCATACATACAAAAGAATATTTGAAATTGGTTATCAGGGGAGGGTAGGGGTGGTGAGAAAGGAGGATTTTGGTGTATGTGGTAATGTTCTATTTCTTAACCTGGGTGGTGGTTACATGGATGTGATAGCTTTGTAATAATTTATTGACCTATATACTTGTGATTTATGCATTTTCCTGTATGTACGTTAAAATTCAAAAATAAAGTTGATTTTTAGAAGGATATAAGTAATATATATTTAAGATACATAACATACAAAAAATCTTTAAAGATTTCTTTAAACTCTTAGAAGCACCAGGAAGCCATTATCTGAATAAAGAACTTAAAAATGATCAATACCATTGAATTTATCCATTTCTATCTCCTCTTCTTAGAGACAACTACTATGTAGATTTGCATTTTTCATTGATTTTCCATTTCTTTAAAAAAATAGTTTTTGTCCCAAATGTATGTAATCCTAAACAAAACTTTGCTTTTGCGGGTTTCATCAAAAATGCTTGTATACTGTGTGTAGTCTTCAGTGATTTGCTTTTTCCGTGTTGTTACATGGATTGTTCTTTCTACTGATTTATTGGAATAAACCCTACTGGCTAAAAGTATTGCAAATACCTTCTCCTGATTTGTGGCTTGTTGTTTTATTCTTTTAATGATGTTGTTTGATGAATGGAGGTTTTAAAATTTTAATATGGTTGTATTTATTATCTTTTCTTTTATAGTTAATGGTGTTTGTATCTTAGTTAGGAAGTCATTCGTTATTCTAAGATCATACAGATAGTCTTCTCTATTATCTTCTCAGTTTTTAAAGAGTTGCACTTTCACATGTAAGTCCATCTATCTGGAATTGAAGTAGGAGTCCCACAGATTTCATTTTTTTCATATAGACAATCAATTATGTCAGCACCATTTGTTGAATAGTTCCTCATTTACCCACTAATTTGCAACGCAACTTCTGTCACATAACAAATTTATAGGAAACATAGGCATGCTTCCAGGCTTTCTATTGGATATTTTCCTATCCCTTTGCCAATATCACACTATACTATGTTACTGTAAATCCATAATGTCTTGATAATTTTTAGGGCAAAACTCTTCACTTTTTTCTTCTTCTTCAGAATCACCTTGGCTCTAATTGACCATTTTCTCTTCCATGTACATTTTAGTATTAGTTTATCAAGTTCCTTATAAGATCCAGCTACGCCTATGGTTTTAGTTGTATTAAATCTTCAGCTCAATGTGGGCAGGTTTGACCCCTTTATAGTATTGAGTCATGTTAACCATGAAGATCATATGACTCCCTTTTACTTAGGACTCTTTAATGTTGTTCTTTAGAGTTTTATGATTTTCTCCATACAGGTCTTTTACTTCTTTATATTTTTAAGAATTATTCCTATGTACCTGATATATTTTGTTGCTATTGTAAACTTTTTGGATTGCATTTTGTACTGTTTGTTTTTGTGGCACAGACACAAAATAGATACTTGTATGTTGGTATTTTATCTAGCTTCTTTTAAAACTCATTAATTTTAATAATTTATACGTGAGTTAGTTTGAGCTTTCCATGTAAAAATATCATACATTTGTGAGTAGAGACTATCACTTTTTTCCTTTCTAATCTTTGTGACATTTTTTCCCTCTCTTTACCGTGTGTCAGGATCTGCAATAAAACTTCAAATAGCAATGGTTATAGAGGGCAGCCTTATCTTGTTACCAATCGTAATTTAAATACTTAGAGGACCTTCTTCTATAAACATGGTTTCATAAGACACCATGGACTCCTTGGAAATCACTCAAAATTGACAACAATTATTTTTTCAGTGAAAAAAAGATGCACAATCTCTATCTTCATTAAAAATAGGGGACTGATGTAATTCACATACACAAAAATACATATAAAAGGTTCCAAAAATAGCTCAGCAAACAGGAACAAAATCATGCAGAATTAAAAAAGAGTTTTAAAGGATTAGAGAGAAAAGGATATTCTAGAAGCCAGGCAACAGATACCCAAAAATGATACATAGCTGCAGTATCTGAAAATAAAATCAAAACAATGGAACAGAAAATAAGTTCAAGATACAATTCAAAAAGGCTTTCTTGAGATTTAAAAAACAAAATAAAATGTGAATCTACATATTTTAAGGGCACATTTCATTCAGGAAAAAAGAAAGAAAAACTGACCCAGAAAACTCAACACTGGGACCAAGCCTAGTAAATTTCTTGGCCTTTATAGATAAAGGAAGAATCTTTTGGGCAGTGGTATAAAAAGAACAAGACACTTATAGGGTAAAAAAATCAAGCCGGCCATAGATTTCTCCACAGTAGCAGAGGGGAAGAGTTACAAAATACTCAAGGGCAGAAACTGTAAGCCAAGGATTTTTTTTATTCAACCAGGATGTTCTTCAGATATAAAGACCTCAGATAAACAATTTTAACATGTAAGAAACCAAGGAATATTTTCCCATGGGTCTTTCTTGAGAAAACTATTGGAAAATTAATTTAAACCAAGAAAAGAGCTGGGGAAATTGTGACAAAATAATTTGTGACATTCTTCTGTAACACTGAACATATGTAACTATAAAACCAGGACTGGAACAAATGTGGGGCTTATGGTGACAGACTAGAACATGAAAGTTACATGCCTATATATGTAGAAATGAGATAGCTAACTAAATTTGGAAGGAAGAAAAAAACAACATGCAAGGTAAGTTCATTGATTACAAAAGCACTCTGTTAGCTAGGAATCACAGAATTCTTCAAAGCAGAAAAACTAGTAATATATCATTGATATATTTAACAGTATAAATGTAAATATTGATAGAGTTAGGATTATCAATAAATATTAGGAAGTAGAGGAGGGGCAATAAAATTGAACACTATTTTATCAGTATTCAAAGTAGGGATAATTACTATCAAAAAGAGAGAGATTAAGTAGGAATGTTATGTAAAGTCATTATAAAGGTAATGACTAGAACCAAAAGACAAATTTTCATAACTATCAGAAGAACTATACATAAAAAACAAAGTGAAGAAATGAAATCACTATTTTAAATCTCTTCAAAAATCTGTAAAAAGAAAAACACAATATAAAATTACACAACAGAAATAAGATCAGAAATATCTTTCATATCAATAAATATAAACAAATTTACTTATTTTCAGAAATATTTTCCAATAAAAATAGTTTATATAAATATGTATAAATATACTCTCTCTATACCTATACATGATAAATAACTAAAACAAAGTAATTCAGAGAGATTGAAGATAGAACAATGACAAATTATACAAGACAAAGTCAAACAAAAAGGAAGCTGGAGCCCTCATCTAATAATCAAGGCATGATTCTGGTCAAAAAGCATTAACTGAGACAAAGGACACTCTGTAATGTTAAAAAGAGCCATCCACAGTGAAAATATAGTATTGTTGAATATCTATGAGCCAAATACCTAAACTTCATAAAACAAAAAACTACAAGATAGAGAAATAGACATGAAATAGACGACTTTAACTCACCTTTCAGACCATGATAGTGGTTAAAAAAATTGAAGACACAAAAGAATAACATAATAATTTTGTAGGAAAGTACAATTTACAAAAATTAACCATTGTAGAGGTAGAAAAGTTAGGTTAATTTTCATGGAAGAAATAGAGAAAGTTCTCAATTTACCACCTTACATGGCTTTACTTTCTACCAAACCTTTGAGAAATAGGTTACCAATGCTACTTCAACTGCTCCAAAGAAGACAATATGCCAGCAATCACATTTTAAAAGTCAGCTAGATATCATTTGGTTCACTAACATTATATCTGTGAGATGTCAAAGTGATCAAGGTCCTTGAAGACTAGATTATGACAAAGAGCAGCAGGAGAGTTGACATTATCCAAGATATGCAATGAAGGTACACTGCTGACCCTTCCTGTTAAAAGAAAATTGCTCTGGTGGTTCTTTATGATTGGGATAGAGGAAAATAGCACAATTAATTTCTGAATTGATTTGCTTGACACCTAGACCATATCTGAAGATCCCACATATGGAACAGCTGCTGCAATTAGAATCAGCACATAATTAAATATATCATAATCTACTGTTATTCTCCAACACTCATCTGCCTTTTGTATGGGATGGGAACACTGGGTGTTTGTAGGTATCATCATTGCTACATTTTTAAAGTTTTAATGATAACAGTAATTTTGGCAATTTCCATAAGAATGTGGTTTGCTTTTGGTTTACTGTTTTGGTGTGAGTCAGGGAGTCAATGTGGAAATGCTATCTGTCTATTTCAATTATATATTCTGGAATTGAGGAAATAACCATGGACATCTGAGCACATTATGAGGCAAATCTAGGTCAAAATTCTATATATCATCTAAAACATCGTAAATTCCTTTTTTGACTGGTGGTGCCACAGTGGCATTTTGGATTCCTAGAGTTTTTCTAGATATATAGATTAATTAATGAATCCATTTATTTCATTCCCAAGAACTCCATAGTTCTTTGACTCTCATCAAATATCTCTCAAAACAAGGATCCCTGTCTGATTGACATTCTTTCCCTCTGCCTATTGCATTAAGTGTACGCATCTTTTCTCTGACATTTGACCTCTGCCACTTTAGATCCTATGTTTCCCTTAGAAACTAGGGAACTCAGCTCAGTGGGATATCTCTCACCGTTATCATCCCTGGTCTTCAGAGGACAGACAACACAGACCTTTGCAATGATGTTGGTTCTCTCCTCACTAATGCATTTTTCAATGCCTAAGAAAATGAATGCCTCTGGGTCCTCTTGAGAAATAGTGGGAAATGGCATGGATCATATATAGTAAATCCAGGCTAACATTTCTATCCGCCTAGGTATTTGGATTTCTTCTTCTACATTATGCTAGGGAAGTTCTGTCATCTAAATATTCAATATAGGTCATTGAATATAGGTCACGACTGGGTCCTGGTTTAGTCAAATAAGAAAGTCAACTCTCAGAGCCATTCTTAGTTGCTCAAGCTAACACATTAACTTCAGAGTCTTGGATAAATGAACCCGGAGTAAAACATTTGGCTTAATGCAATATTATATTCCATTCTCCTTGGCCTAACACCCTTAGGATTTATTCCTATCCATTTTCTCCAGGTGTGTGCTGATATAAATTAGAGAAATTTTGCAAATATTTTGGTATTTAAGATTTCTCTTCCGTGGTCAGACTTTGTACTTGCTCCCATCGGGGAATACGTAAACAGATTCTAATTATGGTTATGGAAGCAATTATGGGTGGTGAGGTTATCTTAAGGAGAATAGTTATTCTTTTGCAAGGCAGCTGCCTTGGGTAAGGTCATTACAGGATCTTCAAGCAAGGGAAGATGAGTCCGTTTTTTTCTTTTACTTGGCCAAGCGTGCTCATATATCTCAGATTTTTCCTCCTCCACCCAAAGGTTTCCATTTTAAGTCTTAGGATCCCTATCCTTTCCCCATCAACGCCTTTACTTTCAAATAACACACTTTACAAGGGTCTCAGTTCAACTATGTTGTAATATAGCATCCTGCATAACTAGATTTTAAATCTGGTTTTCAGCCATATCTGCCCTACACTAAAATAAATAAATAAGAGCAATAAATAAATAAGGATACTTTTTGACTATGTCTTGTGCTGGGAGTTTAAATCTCTGAGTTTGTGATTTTATGGCTGTAAACTCTCCGGAAGCAGACGTCTCACCCCATAGTAGTTACAAATCACCATCACCACCATAACAATTCAGTGCACCATCCAAGTGTTCTCCTAAATTATTGCCTTCTGTAGGCAGTTCATCCCAGATAATCTCAGTTGATAATTTAAGAAATCTTGATTCCAATGCATGCCATAGATCAGTGGTTCCCCGTTTTCCTGTGGGATTTGTGGTAACCCTGCATTTAAGCTCACACAGCTCAGCAAACTCACTGCAAGAATCCGATCTTGGTGATTCTGTTTGTTTGGCCCAATGTTGGTAACAAATACTGGATAACTTAGGGTCTAGTCAGTAAAAGAGAGATGATGCTTTGTTTTTCAAACAGAAGTGATTTAATATGGTAACTAATTACAACATGTTGAGGAGAGAGAACAAAAAGGGGAAGGTGATGTAATCCAGAGATCAGTGCAGGATGCAGCTAATATCTTAAGTCTGGGGTAACAAGCAGAAGAGTTGGTGTTATAAGAAGTCAGGAACATCCCTCCACTGTGGACCTGGAGCGCAGAAAGAACTTGGCACCCAAGAAAAGAATGCCTAGTCAGTGCTGAGACCATGGAGCAAATGCTGAGAAGCCAGTACTGGAGACACCAAGGGGCACTGGTGTCTGGACAGGCACTGGACAGACAGGTTCTAGAACTGCTAAGACGGTGTGACAAACTGGAACGAGGACTGACGAATAGACTCAGCCCCGTGGGTGCTGGATGTGCTGAAAGGTGCTCTTGAAAGGAAGGCTTGAAAGAGAAAAAGAGTCACTTTCCCCCCTCTTCACCTTCCAATATCCACCAATACCTCAGAGTGGCAGAATCTAACTAAAAGTCAGCCAGCGAGAGATGTTGTCATGTGCCAACATAATAGTGTTACTACCCAAAAAGGGGGTTCATCTGCCTGCTGCAAGACATGCCAATAGTCAAGAGGCAAGGAGGTAGGAAAGAAAGGACTTTTTAATTACAGCTCACTAGTAAGAGGGAAGATAGCTGACTCATGTCTGAAAGAACCATCTTACAGAACAAAGATTACAGGCCAGTTATATAGGGGACTGATCTCCGGGTGTGGGAGGCATCTGGTCTCTTAGTGGGGGCATCCATCTGTTCTTAGTTCCTGATAGTCTTTGGTTTTACTGGACATGCATCAGAGACGGGAGCAATGCCCTATACCCTGATCTTTTAGTTGTCCTTGATGATGGCTATCAGCATAGACTCTCTGCTGGCTGGGGGGGTGGGGGGAGGGGAGACAGGGGTTATCACATTCCTAAGGAACTCAGGAGGACAAAGTTATCAACTTATAGCAGCTGGAAGGGGCCATAAAATCCACAGAGCTTGTCTGGGCTCGTTAATCAGAGGTCATTCAAAGTTACAATATGGTTTCTTTTCTACAACTTGGCTTCCCTCACGTCAACCTTGTGTTGAGCCAGTATCAATAGAACACAGAGGTGGCAAAGGAGGAGAAGAAAGTCACCCAGATGACTGTGTCTCACTTTTCTTAGCTTTCCCAATGATGGGAAATTCTGTTCTCTCAGAATTTGGAGTATAGGGCATCTACTTTTTATACTAATTTTGATTTTTATTTCAAAGTGCCACTCTGATTTGTCTTTTTTCCCATCTTCACTATTGTTACCTTTGCCTAAGACCCTTCCACTTAATACTTGCCTTGTTTTAACCTTCCGAATAGAAATACACTAAAAATGTCCATGAATTATTATCTTCCAATTCTTACTGTTTTGTAATGTATACTGGACTCTGTGCTAAAGATTTATTGATACATTAATCAGAATGTGTAGCTACAAATTTCTCCTTTATTTTTTTTATTGTGAAATGGAAATGAAACATGTAGGAGTTCAGAAAATCAAATAAAAACTCTGAATAAAACAAAGAGGTATGTCAGTGTGAATTCCAGAACCACAAAGTTCAGAGGATGGATTTATTACATCGGTGAAACCTATTAAGTCAAGGGTTATTTACCTACTTTATCTTAAGACTGTAATCTTTTATTTACCTCCCACTCCCTGCCCCTGTTATACATCCCTAGACATCGTTCCCAATGGTCTTTCTTCAGACATGACATATTCTTGCATCTCCATAGATTGTGCTCTTCCAACTGTCCCTTCCTTCCTTCCTTCTAAGCTGAGTAAATGCTCTTCCTTGAGCCAGGCCCTGCTTAGTTGTTCTCACCTTTGTGAAGTCTTCCCGTGTCATCTAGTATATTTCCAGAATACTTGGGTCACACTATCTGTACATCACTTATCACATGATGTTTTTAACACTTTAGTACAAAAGTGGCATAATAAGAAAGGCTGATTTTCCCCGGTATGGTTTACCAAGTGAGCCTAACTAAACAGAAACTTTAACACTGTTTTCAATCTTTGATGCTTTCTATCTCCTCTGTTAAATTATAAGCTCCACTTTGAAGGCAAGAAATAAATGTCATTTGTATTTCTATTTCTAGCATCCAGTTCAATGCTGGGTACTAGTGGGCTTCAATAAATGCCTAATGTAATTTAATTATATATCACTGGAAGAATGCCAAAGTCACATATTATAATACTTTTGGATGGTGTGTATATTTCTGATTTTCCAACCTGTTCTGGTCTGACAAGTACCAATTTTCTAACCTTTAAAAACATCTGACAAATATTATTTTTAAAAGTTAATATTCCTTCTTGAGGTGATTTAACCATTTCTTGCAGACATTGGAAACTCTGAAGAAGTATATATCATTCCAATTTTTATGAAGATGTATTAGTTTTACCTGATTAGTGTCTATTAGATCGACCCAATTTTAATCTTACACTCATCATATAGATAATTTATGCAGAAAATATTGCAAAGTCTCCTTTAGAAAACTGGCCTTTCAAGAAGGGGGACTTACAAAGTCTTTATTTTATCACATTCTTGGTTGGATTAAAGTACCATTCTGGAAGGCAGTTATTGTACCTTATATTTTATTTTTTGAAGAAAGGCTTTGAGGTGACTCCAAGCCGAGGAAGCACAATTAAGAACTGCACCAGCGTTTTCAAACAGCAGTTACAGCCATGAGAGAAAGGACAATCTCTGTCCACATGCTATGGGATCATGAAGCAGGGCATTTTTCTCCAAGCCATGCTTACACATGTGGATCTCACCTGTCACCTGTGGCCTCATCTTAGGGTATGGACAACTGTAGAAGCTCCACTTCGGTTAAGATATTTTGTTGTCCTTGATTTCTGAGTGTTTCTGTTCTTAAGATCAAAGGCCCAAAAGAGAAAAAAAAATGCTAATAAAAGAGAAATGCGCTCTATACTTAAACATAGATGGGGGGGTTAGAGTGCTAGGATATTTCATCTTCAGAAGCTAGTGCATTATCAAAGTGAACAAATGGACTTTCTGTCTGGGCAAAGGCCGGTTTGCCCTTCCAGCTGACTCCACCCTGCACACTAATGGATACGATGCTAATAGAGTCCAGTTGTCTCTTTCTTAAACTCATTTCTTTTCTCTGCATCTTGACACCATATCAGTTTGAGGCAAGCTGTGGCAGGCACATTTCCTAAAAGGATACCCATGTTGGGAAGCAGCAGCTGAAGGCTCAGTGCCAGGATTAGCCATTAGCAGTGGGGGGAAAGACATTCTTGCTGTAGTCTTGTTTGCTGGAAGGCTACCTACTGGCATTTGAAATAGTTCTCTCCTGTCAATCAAACAAATTGTTTTGCAGATCGACTAGGCGTTTAGAGGATACAGGGATAGAATTTTCAGATCTTTAGGCACTTTTTCAGAAGGCGATCTGTGTTCTGTAGCCATATCTGAAAAGTTTTTTAAACAAGGATTGGTTCTTCCTTCAACAGTGTTGTTAATGTACCCATTGTGCCTACAGATTACAGGAAATAATGATTTTCGGAGGTTTTATTAAAACTGCCACCCTTTTGGAGGGTATTACTGAAAATCTGGTTATAGGAATATCTTTACCTTGGTCTCCCAGGATATCAAGGTAGCCTGAGTTATCAGAGCAAAAGATAATGTTAGTGTTAGGAAAAACTATGGCAACTTTCTCCTTTAATCTTCAAGTCACCTTTGCTCCTGAATCCATACTTCATATTTTCTCTTACCTGCCCTAACTGTCAAAAGAGATGTCAGTATACAGCACAGGCTAAGAGTAGCGCTTATGAAAACCTATAGATGTACCTTCATGTATTAAAATTTAAATTATATAAAAAAGAAAAATGGTAAGGCCTGCAGTGGATAGCCATCTTTGTAATGCAAACACTCCTCCGTCTCTGGTACTGTTTCCACTGGAGGTGTCCAACTTTTATCTCTTTACACTTCCACGTAGAAGCTCCTCTTTATGTTTTATTTATTCCCACTACTGATTAAGATTTCATCTGAAGAAAGTGTTGTGCTACTAAAAAATTAGTTTTTAAAAACACTGAACTATACACATTATATGAGACAGAATGAGGTAAAATATCATTCTCCAAAAATCTTTGAATTAGGGATTACCATTTGAAGTTTATCCCAGTGGGAATTATCCTGCTAAAGACAAGTCCTTTAAGAGTTCATCACCCTTGTGACAATCCTTATGAAAGTTCCTTGATTCTACCAGGCACATGTCCTCTTGTTAATATTTACCAAAACCCCCTGGGCCAAGAAGACCTGAATAGTTACTATCTATACACTACAGGTATATTTTTCTAGTGTTTATGAGTCAGTTTTTTTTTCTGATTATAGGACTAAGTCATGATAATTGCAGAAAATCTGAGATCACGTTTTGGTGATTTTGTGCTGTGTCAACATACCTAACGTGGAACTACATTTCCCAGAATTCCCTTCCCTACAAGGTTCAAATTTAGGGTTGACTACAAGATAAATTTGTGCAGGATTTGGAATATGGATGTAAAATAGTAGTCAGTTTACTCTAAAGCATGGTGGGCACATTGCAGACCATGGGCCAGATCAAGCACACTGCCTGTTTTTGTAAATAACGTCGTATTTGGGGTATAGCCACACTTGTTTATATACTGTCTTCTGCTATTTTCATGCTACAGTGATCGAGTTGAGTAACCACAACAGAAAACAAATGATTTCGAAAGCCCAAAATGTTTTACTTTATGGCCTATAGATTCTATATCTATTAATATGTATTATAAAGAAAAAACTTGGCTGATCCTTGCTCTCCGGGTTGGTGCAGGGCTCCAGGAGCTGTTGCAGCTCATGCAGGCTGGTTACCTCATCACTGTGGACCAGCTGAATCTCCTCCTACAGCTTCTCTGAGTCGTGAGCCAGGCACGTGCGCAGCTCTATAGAAATCTGCACCAGCTCTGTCTGTAGGCTATCTGCATCATTGGGATTAGATATGCTGAGAGATAGGTATGGTTTTCAGTTTGTCTCTGTGGGTTTCGGTTGTCTTCATATATTCTTGTTTGTTCTAGATTTTCCATGCTATATGTCCAGTTTTCTTCCTGACTGACTTCCTTGTTGACCTACAGTGACTTGAGGCCCACTGTTAGATGCCAAGGCAGCAAACTTCCTCAGCCTTTTTTATCCAGCTTCCCTTTGTGGTCATTGGTTAGTGACTTTTCTATGAACATCTAACCATCCCCTTTCTGACCGATATTTCCCCAGGAGTCCTTGCTATTATGTAAGGCCTTGTCCCTAGAATAAATCCCAGTTTCATTATCTTTCACATTTGTTATGCTTTTCCTGATTGAACTCTGTTACAGTCATTGGTACTGGGAGAGGGGTGCTGCCATTATAAAAACCTAAAATATGTCTTTGGATTTGGAATTAAGCAGTGGGCCTTATCATTTTCTTAAAAATTTGACTTTGATTTTGTCTTCTTTTTTCACCTTTAATTTCTCTCTTTCTGTTGAATCAATTCCATATACTCCTATTTCTCTGCTCCCTGAAATAGTCAAATTTCTCCAAAAACTTTTCCCACAAACAATATTTTCTTGCACACCTTTTATCACTCCTCCCCAAAATTATGTAACTTGCACACCAACAGTCCACCCAAACTACCCTTGAAAACGCCACCAACAACCTGCACGTTTCCTACTCCAGTGGTGCATTTTCTGTTCTCTGTTGTCTGGGATGTCTCTTGTTGAGTTGTCTAACCACCTGCCTGCATTTGACCACAACTTCTTTTTGAAAATCTTCTCTTTAATTTCCTTATTTTACTGTCTTCTGGTTCTCTTCCTGTTTCATTTGTCACTCCTCATTGTCCTTTGTTAGCTCCTTCTCCTCTACCTAATATCTTACTGTTGTGAATTAATCTCCTCTTCTCATTTGACATTATGTCTCTAGGTAACATAAATTCTCGTAGATTAAACTGCCATCTTTTGATGATTACTTGACTTCCTAATTTATATCCCCAGTCTAGATTGCTCCTCCGAGCACCTCACTCAAGATGCAGCTGTTTACTCAACATCTCCATTTGGTTGTCCCATAGATATATCATATTTAAGGTATTTTCTTTGGTTGGATTCCCTAGAAGCAGGTCTTGAGATGGAGATTTGAGAGCAAGTGACTTACTAAGGGAATGTTCTCAGGAGAAACCTGTAAGGGAGTGAGGGAAGCAAGCTAGGGAGAGTGAAAAAGTTAAGCTAGGGTATGGTTTCAAGTGAAGTCTGATCTCATCCGGATCCCCCAGGACTTTGAACTAACTTGAACAGCAGAATGTGTCCTGGTCTGACTCTTTTATGCACCAGCCCATGCTATGTGCTGCCCCAGAAGACTGGGCAAAACTACCAGGCATCCTTGGATATGGCAGATCCAACAGCCTAAACACACTTATTGTTATTCTTCAGGAAAGGTTGCAAGTGTGAGCCTTACCAGGAGAACCCCCAAGCAACTAGGAAACGGGCACAGTAGAATGGTAGAAATGAACCCAGTGTGGGCTATCTCTAAGTGGTTTGAAAAATATTGTTATTGTCATAAGAAATATGTTATTTGTTAACATATAATCAGTTTATTATGGTTATTTTAAGTGAATTAATAGACATTTTTAAAAAATTAAATAAATTAAAATTTACTTAATTGTACTAGTCACATTTCAAGTGTCCCATAGGCACAAGTGCCCCATGTCTACCATATTGTACAGTGCAAGTATAGCATGTAGTAGACACTCACAATTTTTTTGCACTGATATTGATTGAGATAACTCCAACTCTGCTATTGATTACAATTCTTGTGACACACTATCTCACAACCATGGGCACTAGCTCAAACTGTTCTTCTGTCTAAAAGTAATTTTTTTCTTTTCCTCAGTTCTTCCACCCTCAACCTGAAAAATAATTACTATTTTTCAAGCATCATCTATCAATGAAATGTTTTGACTCTCCCTTCCTTGAAAGAATCAATTATTTCATCCTTTCTTTTTCATTGTACTTCTATGGATTTCCATCCTGGGATTATTTTTCACGCTTTATTGCATTTCTTTAGGTAGAATTGAGCTCAGTTAATGTGACTATTCAAACGGTATTTATGTTTATGCCACATTACTTTTCTAAAATCAGAAGACTTCTGAATTCTGAAACACGTCTGGCCTCAAATGTTTGGGACTGTCTGTGGACTAGTGTGTCTTTGTGACTATTTATACATAGCAAATATATAATATGTAGATTTTTTTAGAAGTAATAAAACAATTTATCAAAGACAGTTTAATTGGTTTATTCATAAAATCACTGTATGGCTTGTTATTGAAGTTTTAAAACTTCAACAAAAATCTTGTTTAGTGCTTAATAAAGTAAACTGTCCTCAATCTTGAGGGTATAAAAATCAGGACATGTCTTGTTTTTTATTCTGACAATGACCAGATGACTATAAGCCTTAGTTCCATTATTTTTAAGAAAGATAATATGCTTTTACAGAGCCAAATGGGGGTACATAGCCAGAAATTACAGAATGGTTCTGGAATTTTCTATACTTAACACTGTTTATATTCAAAGTCGCAAGATACTCTGTCTTCTTCATAGACGTAGTTCTACTAGGCAGAATAAAATCATCTTGAAATGATATGGCAGATACTTGACAATTCAGTCACACATAGAGGTTCACACTCTAAAAGCAATTGTGGAAACTTAAAGCATGATTCATGCTCAAAGATTGTGAATCTCCCCCGAATTTGTGACTGCATTTCCAGTAAATAACTCTGCAGTTCTTCAGTAACCATGGTTGCACTGACTACAGGAAAGTTTAGCAATGGAAGTGAATGGAGTCTCCAGCGGGCACTGGCCCAATACACATGAACAATATGAGTGTGAATGCACTTACTTCCTGGCACAACTCAGCGATGTTCTTATATTTTCCCCCCAGTTTCAAGTTCGTTGTATTGAATTACTCTATTGTATCAGTAAAAAAATACAATCTTGTGTACCAGTGGTGAGCCATCACACTGGAGATCTCAGAGATATCTATTTCCAAAAAGTGAATCTCTCTATCAAGTTTCAGTGACTTTTTCAGTTATTAAGCTATTGTCTTGCAGAGTCAAACCATCTGGCCATATGCAACTTTGGGAGGCTGGGGCTGGGACTCTGTAAACTGCACTTCTGTTTTGCCACTTGACTTCCTGTTGCACTTGGCTTATAGGAGGCACTAGAGAGAGACACGGAGGCTGGAGGACAAAGAAGGGACAGGCTCTTTCCTGTTTATTTTCTATTCCTGATTTTATTTCTTGCTCCTGTCATAGTTACCCTAGCAATGCTTCCTCACTCTGGCAGCAAACTTTTTTTCTAGTAGCAGCAAGTATTTCCGTTGGCTGTTTTTCCAATACTCCCCCAAACCAGCCTCATTAAAGCCCTTCAGAGATACCAGCAACAGCTGGCAGGTGCCCCCTTCTCAAAGTCTGGGTTTCAGCTGCATAGGGTCTCTCTGAGTATTAGAGATACCGGTACCAGCTGGCCAGAGACCCCTCCTCAAACAGTCTGTGTTCCCATTCTCTGGTGCCCTTCCTCCTCCCAGTGTCTAATAATTATAATTCTAACCTCATCCTCTTCTCCCCCAAACTAGGGGTTGTAGCTGCTTCCTGCTGTTACTATCTCCTTGATGTCTTAGCGTTCCCTTTTGATACGGTTTTCCAGTGCCTGAACTAAAAATTCTTTATATTAAATCTCACAGTTAAAATAACAGGTGTGACTTCTAGCTTCTGACTGGGCCTTGACTGATACAGTGACATAGCCATAGGATTGTACTAAAATAAACGCATTCCTAGGGCTTTAATCCAGTTTCTCCTAAATACTCCTAATTAGTTAATGTCTCAGACCAAAGGCACCACCTTGCTTACTTTCACCATCACAGCAAGCAGTTCACCTCATTTGCAGGTTCAGAGTACTAATTCTTATGGTAAAGTCCTTGTAAACTTCATCTGCTAAGTGCCCTTTTATTATGTGTAGATGCCTGGGGTAGCAGGTAAACTCATTTTTCTCATATTTAGACTAAACATTTATTTTAGTTTGCTGAAAAAACATTGCTCCTTATTAGCTAATGTATGCTAATATAATTAAGAAAACTTCCTTTTTCCTAAAAAGCCAGGTGATCTCCATTTGACCTTGAGGTCACATGCTGGATACTCTTTCTACAGAAAAAGGTCCCAAGTAAAGGCTTGTGTTGTGAAGTTTTTGTTTGCTTGTTGTTTTCTTTTACTGTTTTAAAATCATACCACACCCTGACCTTTGCTTTAAAATAGATAAGTGGAAGCTCGCTTTAGTATTTCCAGTTTTCCTGAGGCATAAGCTCATATTAATACCATTATCTATTTCTATATATCACCATCACACTTTTTAATCTGTTCTTCAAATTCCTTAGTAAAGATTTAGGCATGTGGAGGATGGCAGAAACAGCATAGAAAACAACTCCAAAGTCTTCGGTTTTGTGGAAATCCGTCTTCGTAAGCTCTATGGTTTAGCTTCTTTTTTATAAACTATTCCTAAATGCCCTGAAATGAGAAGTAAATCAAAACAAATCTCTTGGATTATTCTTAGTGCTATCATATTGTATATGTAAACACCGCTTTCCAGTTGGTGAGCATAAGTAAGACAGATCCTGCCCAGAGAGTTTCGCAGCTTACAGGGACGCTACAAGGGAAGAAAACAGGGAAGAGGCTGTTTTGCTTTTGTTTGCGATTCACAACAGCTGTTGTATTCTTCTTGACTGGTTCCAAATTTAATAAGGCCCAATAAATCTCTAAGAAAATAGCCCTAAGACACTGCTATTGTTTTTATTTTAGCGTTGAGCTCATAGTACAAAGTCTCTCTTTTTTCAGCACTCTTTCTGGCTAATTTCAGAGTAGATCATGCCAAATATAAACCCCAAAACATGGCCCAGAAAAGCGCAGAGAAAATCACATCTCTGGCAATGGATGTCAACTAATAGAAAGCCTCCCTTAAAACCTAATTCAGACTACTAACATCTGCAAATCAGGTCTATAAGACTGCTGGTCTGGCTACCCTCTGAGCCTTAAGCGTTCTTTCAAACCACGGCTTCAAATTCCTGGCTATTGTTTCCTTGTAAATAACTTGAAGGAAAATATCAAAAGCCTATGTAATTTCCCTGGTCTGCAAAATGCTCCCCAGCCCGCTTCATTGGGATCACTGTCATAGAGATTACACACCCAGTGTAAACAGCCAAAAGGAGCATACTACTGAAGCGAGTAATATATTTTCAATTTTTAATGAAGTGTTACTTGTCCACAACATTATCTCTTTTCACTTCCAGGCTGTGTGCCAGTGATAAACTGCATAGCTCACATCTTATCTATTTTTAAGTGACCAGTCTTTAGAGGTAAATTCCCTATTCTCTTCAGTGAATTGATACGGTGTCTGGCTACCATCAAGTGCTTTATACAGTGTACCAGATGTGATTTTTCTTTTGCGGGGAGTGGGCGACTTAAACATATTTCTGCATCCTCCTTTGTGCAGAAGTTTAAGTGACAGGCACAACTGAGGCAAATCTTCCAAAGAGGTAGAGGTTGGGATTTCTGCCTGGGCTGAGGAGCAATTATACATGATAAATGTAAGCAAGTCTACCTGCTAGATGAGCAAGTGGAAGGGAGACCCATCCTCTATGCTTCAGATTATTTGTAAATAAGTGCAAGTAAATCTATTTCCAGATAGGTTGGGATAAATAATCCAAAAAGCTAGGCCGAATGAAAACAACGTCCTCTGTGAAGATGGAAGAGAGTCAAGATTGGTGTCAAGTGGCTGTTGGGTGGAAGAATACGGTTGAAAAGAAGGAAGGAAAACTCTGAGCCACTGGATCTATTCTTTAGAATCAGAGACTAATGCGGCAGTTTCACAAGGATCTGAAAATGTAATGAACAGGTCCTGACATCAGCAGATGTCTTTCCTGCAGAGGCACACGAAGGTAGCTGCATCCAGTTTTGAAACGACTTGTTAAAAGGTGAGTGTGGTATTCCTTGAGCATATATCTGAGATTTGCTGGAGAGGCCAGTGAAATTTACAACACTCGTGAACTAGCCAGTTTGGCTGATTTACATGATGCCGTGAGAACTTTTCTCATTTATTTCTTTTGCAAATCTGAAGTCCTGTTAGAAAGCTAAAGGTTAGAAGGAGACAGGCTGTACCTTAATTTCTCTCTTTTAATTTTCAGGCTGTGACTTTGGAAAATAAACAAGAATGTTTGGAGGAGCACAAGACATCAGAATTTGATGTTCTGGGCCATCATTTAGGGTACCCAAACAATGGAATTAGAAAAAGATCATGTTTGTTCTGATAAAAATAACTTTAAACCAGAATTTGAGGGGAAGGCATTAATGAAGAATTGTAAGTAGGTAAAGCTGTAAAGCTTACTATGAGGTTGGCAATGGTTGTACCATGAAATAATAATGAAAGAGCAGAGCAGTGTTTCACAGAAGAATAAAAAAAGGAATTCGAGAGCTACATTCATACACGTTATAAAGTGTGCCTTAAATTTAATACAGTAAATATTCTGCTAAGATAGGCATCACCAAATTTGATGTTGAGACAGATGACCCATAAATATTTAAATAAAATATTTTGCTTAAAAAGTAGATCTAACAAATGGGAAAAGAGAATATATAAAAAAGATACAAATTTTCCTAGAACAAATTAGAAGATAGATGCCTCATAGATATATTTGAACAAAACTAAAAGTGGACAAATTCATGAAGTTGAAAAAAACCTATAAATTTTGGGGATGAAATATATGATTCTGTTCTAATGTAAAGTCTCAGCTGTCTTAGTAGTGGAAAGAAGTTGACACTCAGACATTGGTTGAAGCCCTATTCTTCTACAAACAAAATATCTGATAAATTATTGCCTTGCTTATTTGATAATTTGTTCTTTCTTCAGAGGGCGGAGGAAACATCCAGTAGAACTGATGTCCTAGATCAGTGGGGTCCCCTTGGGCGTGGCTGGAGGGAGAGGATTTGCATTTGCAAAATCCCCCCAGGTGATTCAGATCCACTTCCCCCTTCACCTTTGAAAACCACTGCCTTAGACTTGCTTCTAACCAATAGGAAGCAACAGACTATTAAAGGATTGCTAATAGATTGTTAAAGGATGTGTGGTTATCATACCAGATATTAACATATCAGATATTTAACCCAGTCCTAGGTTAAACAGTCCTAGATATTAGGAAAATGGATTTGGAAAAATTTAGCAGAGGGTGGATACTCACAATGTTGAGCAATTGCTATGGACCTGGCACTGAGCTAAGCACTTACGTAACGAAACAAAAATTATTTAATATTTTCTTAAAAGTCATAAGTATTACATGACAATGTATTATTATTACCAAATTACAAAGGGGGGATATGAAAATTCAGAGATTTGATCACTTGCTGCAGCTCCTCCAGGCAGCCAGAGCGTAGCTATGATCTGAACTCATCATCCAGTTCCAAAGCCCAGGTTTTATGAATGTGACCTGGGACCTAAACACTCGCAAGTCTAACCACCCTCTTAAAATGCCCCTATGTTATGCACCTAAATAAATCCTTGTAATGGCACAGGAAATCTCTGATGAGTTCAGATTTAAGACACCCATGCAAAAGATGGAAGGTGGGCATTCCACAGGGTGCAATAATCCCGGAAGAATCAACATAAGGAAGGCTAAATCCAAAGATTTCCAAAAATAGAGAAGACTTTATTGACCACTGTCTAAGCATGAGAGAGAGACCGAGAGACAGCAAGAGAGCAATCCACTACTGCTTGGCAAAACTGCATAATATTATCAAATTACTAGGAGGCAAAAACTCTCTCCTCACCTAACTTCTATATTCTTCAATGTATTTCTAAGTATAACAATAGTAATCTAGTACGCAGATATCCAAAAACTGTAAAAAGTTTGCATTCCATTACCCCCTCCTACTGCTAAATCTTTAATAGCATTTGTAATCTCTTCCATCATCTGAGGTTTTTCCAATCTTAATTTACCTTTCCCAGTCTCCACTGTGCTCTGTCAGACACAGTCTCTAATTAACTACCTAAGGAAAGTCACTGTGCACCCACAAAGAGATCCACAATTGGCTTAATTAGAACCAAAAAAAGCACTCTTAAAATTAAAGTTTCATCCTGTGCCTCTGTGCACATACAAGCCTTTTATATATGGAAAGTGCTTGCATTTAGTCGTTCTGCACACATTGGATGTAAATTACAAGTTTTATCATGCTCAGCATGTGGTCAGTGGAAATGTTCAGTGTATTATTTGTACTAATCACCTTGGCAGTTCCTTTTTTTTGTCAGTCTTCTTAGCATCAAGCAACCATAGAAGTTGTTGAGGAGTAATAGCTATAGTCCTAAATTAGTAGGATTAAGATAGTAGTTGAGATCAGTATTGCTATTTTTGACAGAGAGAGGGTCTCTTCTTGGTATAGCTCCTTCTACTTTTTTTTTTAAATCATTTCCTATTTCAAATGTCTGGAATTAGAAAATGATGGAAGAGCTGTAAGATTGCCCCCCAGCTTGAGCCTGGATCTGTTCAACAGTGATTGTGCCAGAACTCAATCCATCTCCCAAGCAAAGCATGAGAACTTGTGCGTTTCCGGATGACTCTGTGGGCTCCCGAGAGTCTTTTCACCTGATCCATTACAGAGCTGAGACCCTCAGGTAGCAATCTATATCCTTTCCAATGGAGCTTTCCTTTTCCTGGCATCTCTGTTGTTGGCAGTGGTGTTCTGGGCCCAGCCTGTACCGACTCCCGAGAGCTGATTGTTAAATTTTCAGGAATTTTGTGTGCTGGTTGATGTCATGTAGGAGTTGAAATGGACCACAGTTGGAGTGTTTATATCACAGAAATCAACAAATCAACAGATCAGGGCTCCGCCCACCCCAGGAGCCAGCTGTTAAACATTTACCAGCACACCACTGATGGTAGGCAATAATTCCTTACAATTGTGCTCAGGGCTAATTGGGAGGATCATTTGACAACCCAAAGAACAAATTTTCTCATTGCTTCTATCTGAAAACAGCAATTAGCTGCACTAATACAGCTGAAAATCTCTTAGGAAAACTTCTCTTTCCCCACCCCAACTCCCAACCTCCCGCCCCTCCCATCCCTCATTTTCCAATCTCTTCCCTTTCAAGTTTGTGCCAGGTCAGAAATGCTCCAAGGTTGGTTCTGTCTGTGATATTTTTACTAAATGATCATTGTGCTGTTTATTTGGTTTCTACCATGTGCTAAATGTGGAGCTTTATAATAGGCCTTTGTGTCAGGGCTGCTGAGAAGTTCTTAAAGACTCATGACCATAATTCAATTCTAGAGAAAGACCCAAACTCAGGTCAGGTAGACTTTCTTTTTATTCCCAATTCTGCTGAGTCATTATAAGAAGGTAAATACAGTAAGGGAAGTCTTGGTGTCAGAAAGCTTGAGTCTGAGCGCTGGACACACCATGCTGGTTGGGAAGGAGGGGGCTGGGGAACACTTACTCCTGGCATGTCCCTCCCCACAGAGGGCTCCACTAGAGCGCATCTCCTGATTTTTCTTTACCCCCTTGCATACTACTCTCTGGGAGTGGTGCAGCGGCTTACTTTATTCATGAGTGTCAAAGTGCCACTTCTTCCTTCCTCTATAGGATCCAGTTGCCAAGAAATGAGTCAATCTGTCCCTCACCATCCGCATGCTGTGTATTTCACATGGTGAGAACTCCAGCCCATCCAGTTGTCTGAGACAGATGGGAAAGTCTCTCTGATTATTTTAGAGTTCTGTATTAGCAAGCCCTTGGTTCTTATACTCCCAAATCATGTTCTTTCATTTAGTCTTAGTAACAAAGGTGACATTCTGGTCTCTGTTTTCAGACTCCTTTGTCTCCATTAATAGTTCAGAATTCAGGAAAAGAAGAGTGTGATTTTTGGGGTCCCTTCAAACACCAAAACTAGTGTAATCTTGGAAAAGTCACTTAAATTTTTCACCAAGTATTTATTGAGTACCTATTATATTTACTAAGTGCTCAGTGTGTGTGTGTGTTAAGCACTGCCCAAGCTATCAGGAATATTATGTTCCAGACACTATGACGGCAGCTATAGACATGCAAAAAAAAAGAATTCCTACCTGCAGAGAGTTCATAATCTAGAAAGGAGCTGTAATGTAATACTCTAAGTGCCATAATAGGAGCACAGAGAAGAGAACACCTAACTATGCCTGGGTGCAATTCAAGGAGAGAAAAGACAGATATTTTTTCTTAAATCACCTCCTCCCAACAAATCTTTTACCAAACTCATTTTTCCTTTAATTCCTATTCACAGTTTCTGGGAAATATGTTAATGAAATAGAAATGGGGAAAGAAAAAAGAAGCTGGATAACCTATGTATTATCATTGTTCCTTGAAAAATCAAGAACTGAGCACACTAACGTTTGCCAAACCGTATTAATTTGCTGGGGCTGCCATCATAAAGTACCACGGATGGAGTGGCTGAAACAACAGAAATTTACTTCTCACAGTTTTGGAAGCTAGAAGTTCAAGGTCGAATTATCGGCAGGGTTGGTTTCTTCTGAAGTCTCTCTCCTTGGCTTGTAGATGATCATCTTCTCCCTATGTCTTCACATGGTCTTCCCTCTGTGCATGTTTGTGTCCTAACCTCCTCTTCTTCTCATAAGCACACCTGTCATACTGGATTTGGGCCTTCTCTGAGGACCTCCTTTACTTGAATACTTCTTCAGAAACCCAAACTCCAAATGCAGTCACATTCTGAGTTACTGGGAGTAAGGACGTCAATATATGAATTTCAGGGGGACATAATTCAGTCTGTAACAGCTACCTTGTGTGAAACTTCAGCAGTAGTGAGGAACTTAGCCATGATCTTGAGAAGCAAGCTTTGTGAGCATCCCTTTCCAGAGGTCAACAATTTGCCAAATTGTCCTTAGCAAGTACATCCTTTCCCTCACCTATAAATCCCATCCTTTCTATGTGACCTGCTGGTAATACTGGCCTATTTCAGATGGTTTTTATGTATGGAACTATGCAATTGCAAAATGGTTAAAAAAAACTAGTGACTTATTAAAATTCTCCTCTATTCATTTTTATGGAAGGGAAGAATTTTACCTAAGAGATCTTGGTACACCACATGTTTCTAAATCTCTCTCGTGTACTTTTTCTCTTTCTTATTCCTTGTAATACTAAGAATTGCCACAGGGGGCAAAATGAAGGAATAGAAGATCAATCAAGAGCTGAATTCATGCAGCTGTTCTCATCCAGCTGCATTCTCTGTTTATGTAGTTTTCAGGAAATTATAGAAACTGTTAAAAGAGAGTGTTGCAAAGATGGAAAGCTCTTAGCAGATGATTTGCTTTGGGTAAGAGACCTTGTTGGAAACATATCTTGCATCCAAAATTATGTAAACTAGAGCATAGAGCTTCCTGCATATTAGAATTCCATTGATTAGAAATCCACCATATACTTTGCCATGTCTGTGATGTGCCTACAGATGGGGTTGGCATTTTACCACCAGCCTGTGCAATGTACATTGAATCTGGAACAAAATGTGTTTTTATCCTGAGGCCTTGGGCTTCCTTGTCATCCTGACTCTGTTTTATCACATTCTACTCCGGTGTTTTATTCTCAGATGTGTTTTGTCTTCATTAGCCTCCCTCTCTGCATTTTATTTTCCTGTTTCATATCTCAATAGATTTCCTTTTGAAGTTCTGGAGAGTTTTTAGGAAAATAGGTCAGGCAGAAACCCTAATTTAAATAAAGGTATCCAGATTAAATACACCCAATTTCATGGGTAAATGTGCCCACAGCAACAATTCATTTGGAGACCCATGTAGTATTTCACACTTTACCAGGTGAAAAATCTCTAATAGAGAATGTCTTAGATCTAATAAAAATTTATTGATGAGGATTTTGTTTTTCCTTTAATCTTGATATTGTGAAAGTGTTGAGTACTTTGAATTTGGGGAGCAATCAATCATTTTATGTCTGTTAGTCTTCTGAGACACACAGGTTTTCAAAGAACTTAAATGTTAGTGCCACATTAATTGATTTGTAAAAAAAAAAGAAAGAAAAGAAAAGCCTTACTGAGTGTCAACAGCTTTCTTCTACCTGTACAACATAAGTACATTTGGAACTATTGAATTAGTAAAAGTAGTTGCTGGTCAAATTTATTTTTCTCTTTCCCATTCAGTATTTTGTCTTTCTCACCACGTTCTCTGAAGTGGAGGGTCAGTAGTAAACTGTTGAGGAATATGAGGAATCAAAATGAATTGTGTTCCTACCACCCCTTTTCTCTAGAAAAACATCATCTTCTTAACCGTATCAATAATACTAACAATAAGAATAATAGTAATAGTTATAGTAACATCTAGTATTACTTATGAATTTATTGCCTGCCATGCATTATCACCTCTTTTTAAACTTGAAAATGAGAATGTACTATTATTATTCTAATTTTACAAAAAAACAGGCCAAAACATTGGAAAAACCTGAGATCACACAGCTACTCAATGGCAAAATGAAATGCTCTGTTTTTCTCTGAGCTCTTTTACCATTTTTAACCATTCTGATATAATAGCCAGTAGACATATCTAACTTGAATTATTTATTCATTTGAAAAGGAAATTTTTGATTGATTGTAAAAACAATTTACTGTCTCAAAAACTCTACTTCTCTGAAACTTTTTCCAATAAATATTTAAGGAAGGATATTTTATAAAAATGTAAATTGACTTAGAAAAAATTAATGTATTTCTCAAATGCAGGTAATAAGGGAAATCGGAATTAAGTATTCTGGAAGAAGAGAGAAATTGTGTTAGAATATTAAAATTTTAATAATGTTCTGCTCCTTGCCACAGATGTAATACTTATGTTTGAATCTTGGAATAAGCCTTGGGAGTTTTATTTTGAATTGGCAAAGAGATTTTCTTTCAGCTTCAGCTTTCTTGTTTTCTAGACTTCAGCTGTTTGTGTATCTGATTTTGTTTTTATTCTTTTATTCTCCTATGCCTTTTCCTGCTTCCTCTTTCACTTTTCTAGCTCTCTTCCCAGAAGATTTCCTTTCAGAATACAGTCATATTTCTAAGAAAATGGCTTAGGGAGTGGGCTCCCCTGAGCTCAGGTCACAAGAAATGAAATGGCTCAACACAAATAAAACAAGGAATCAGTTCCAGACTTGGTTGAAAATCCTGGAAGAGATACTGGATCCTTGGTCTGCTATTTCCTAAGTTCTTCCCACCAATTAGCACTTCATTTGTATGAAAGTGTCAGAAGCCTTTTGGAATGTGAGGTTAATTAAGATTTTAAGATAATTGAGTGTTAATGTTTGCTGTTTGGTTTGGATGGCCCAACTCGAACAAACTTGCCTTAAAATGCTTTAGTTCCTGAAATAGAGCATGCTCCCACATTATCAAGATGTACTATGAAAGAAAGCTGGGCCAACACACTGGACCTATGCAGAAGTGAGGCTAGATGTCAAGATTAATTACTAGAGATCTCCCAAAGGGGAAGAAGTTCAAATAAAATAGCACCCAGGACTTTAGCATCATTCAGATGCTTTCAAATAACTACGTAACTAAAATGCTTTGACTGATGGATCATTTATTGTATAGTTCAGTCTTACAAAAAAATTGAAAAATAAACCTATCAGCCTATATGTACTGATGTAACCACAAAGAGATGCTTCTAATTATAGAGAGTTTTCTCAAAGTAGCAGTTTCAGTACTAAGGGGTATGGTGAATTAGCAAAGTTAAAGCCTCTCAATTTGAACCCCTGGACTTCATGGTTTGATAGGATTCCTTGAGTTACCATGGCAGCTACTGCCACCCCATCTAAAGAGAGGTCTTCATGGGAGTGATTTCTTTCTCAGGCTTCCTGGTAAATTTCCCCTCAGCAATGCAAAATGACCTCTTACACACAGGCAAGTGCTTTTGTTGGTGCCCCTTAACTTTATTATAGACATGGGAAAAGTTCCAGAATTTGGTGGTGCCTAGGCAAGAATTAATATAAAATATCTTCAGTTTTTGAAGTGATTGCAGTTGTTGATTACCAAGGACAGTCTCTCTGAGAGTCTTCTGACTTTGCAATCTAGAGTTAACTTTGTCTCTCTCTGCCACGGTTTATGTTCCACTTTTTGAAACAGAATATAATCTCTCTGTGTGTCTGATTAATCCTTGGCTAACTGATGTATTTCTGCTTAAAGTATCCATCTTGGCCAGGCAGTTGTCTACTGCTCCCTGCACATACAACATTTCTGTTGCTTTATTGGCTTCTTTTCCAGTCTCCTTTGGTGGCTTCTCCAAACCTAAAACATCACAGGCCCCCAAGGCGCTGCTTTGTTTTTCCACATCATAACTTGAAATTTCTGCTTGCTTGTCTTCCATATCTTGTTCAGAATCTTGTGGAATTTGTGACACCTTATGATATGGCAGCATCAGGTTTTTCACTGCATCATACTCCTCTTCATGGACTGTTGTAGTGTCTTGACTCTGCCTACAGCTGCTGGATTTAAATATTTAGCGGAAAATATCTTATTTTGTTAAAAATCTCTCAGTAGCTATAACCAAAGCTTCTTGAATTTAAGGAGATAGATGTTATCTCCCAAATGGTAAAATGCATTTATATTTGTATCTGTGTATATACACACAAATATAAATAAGAATAAGCACATGTAATAAACATATGCTTATTTTTATTTCGTTTTAAGCCTGAACAAATTCCAAGACAAGGCTTTATGTCTTCTGGGGAGTAAATATTAGCTGACTGACATTCTTAGCTTAACTTCTATACATTTTCATGACCTGAACTTATCTGGATGCCTGTACTGAGACTGTTTCTGTACCATAGTAAATACTCCAAGGAGATATTAATCCATATATATGGTTATAGATATAGCTGCTTATTGGTGGAAAATATGAATCCAAGAACATAGTGCTAAGTCTTTATTGATTATGAAAGAATATCTTGATCATCACCTCTCTCCCTTCATCCCCGTCTCTGCCAGGAATCCTTCTTTCCTTACCTAACTCTCCACTTATACTTATCTTTGGATTGTGCCATGGCACAATGAAAATGGTGCGGTTTTGAATTTGCTACATATTTATTCAACCTAAATAAGTGGTTTGGAATTTTGCATAACATATTTAAAATCTTATGAAAGATTTAGACTTATTTTTCTCACACAGCCTAAGACAGATTATGAGACTAACAAATCAAGCCAGTTTGAGGGAATTCTCATTACTGGATTATCAGAGTATTGACTAAAATACTTCAAGCACTGACTCACAACTAAATGTTTTCAGAAAAATATTGTGTGATTTTTAAAATATTTGATAAAGCATGCTGAATGTAATACATTGGCACAGCAGAGAATGGATTGGAATTTTTAAAATTGATATTTGGGATCATTTTGGAATGACATCTCATTATGTAAAAGTTTTGTGATTCAAATATAATGACAATGATAGAATGAGCATAATCTGAGATATGGTAAATCACTGAGAGTCATTGCTTTTTGCAAAATTTTAGGTAGGAACATATTAAGCGGGATTGGAGAGAGTAAGTTAGACTGTGAGAAGGAAACTAGATATAGACAAACTAAAAAGTACTATAATTTAAAAGAATTGGAATAGATATTTCATAAAATAGTCTGCAGATTCATTCACTAATGAAGTGTAAAACAACTGAATTCACCTTCTCCTTTTAAATATTTTGAGTTACTCCAACAAAATGAAGACTCCAGTGGTTGTTGATGTTATGGCACTCCTTTTCTTAAATGGGGGATTTATCCATTAATTAAACAAGTCATTTTGTGTGTGTGTGTGAGGAAGACCAACCCTGAGCTAACACCCGTTGCCAATCCTCCTCTTTTGCTGAGGAAGACTGGCCCTGGGCTAACATCTGTGCCCATCTTCCTCTACTCTATATGGGACGCCGCCACGGCATGGCTGACAAGCAGTGTGTCGGCGGGCGCCCGGGATCCAAACCCGCAAACCCCGGGCTGCCAAGCACTAACTAAACCGCTGCACCACCAGGCCGGCCCCCAAACAAGTCATTTTTGAATACTTTTTTGAGCGTCTGTTATGTTAATGGAAGCTCTCCAAGTGCTGAGGGTTTTACAAAGTAGAAACCTAGACAGAATGGTAGAGCCCAAAAGAATCTTGGAGATTGCACTTAACTATAACCTTTTTAACAAACGAAGAAATAAAACTAACGTAATGCTCAATCACTGTTCCGAAAGAATTTATCATCTACATGGGTAAAAATAGACTTGCTCTTATGAAAAATTATATAAAAATGTTAAGCTAGAATACCACAGCGGTAAAAATAGGGGTTTTGAATTTAACTCTGCTGCCTACTCGCTGTATAAGCTTTGGCAATCTACTTAACTCCCTGCAGACTTCAGTTTATCGATTTAAAGACCATATCTTGTAGGGTTGTATTGAGAATTAGATGTGATCATGTTTTTAAAATGTTTAGACACATCCTTATCAACAGGTGAGAAGTGCTCAATAGAAGTAACTGCTATTACTGCTGAGTTAATGCTGTCTTGGAAGTGCCATCCTAGCATCATGGATATCAGTTGCCATGGGAGATTGGAGTCTAGGAAGGCAATGGGAAAAACAACTCAGTTTTCCCCCTTGTTCTGTCTTCTCCTTTCCCTTTCCCTCCCCCGCCATGTTCCCAAATAAAGTTACACTATAAAATAACTAAAAAACACACTTTCCTTCTGTCTTCTATCCCACTAGTGTCCTCTGCACTGCTGCCCCACACACACAACCGCTAAATGTTTATTAAAGGCACAAGCTCTTGGGATACAGTGACAATTTCTCCACAGACAACGATGGGTTAGCCTCTTTGGCTGAGTCTGTCAAAATAATAGCATGATAATTCAAATCTTCAGTAATATGCAGCCAGCTAATGGTAGCTGTCACTTCCTTTTTAGAAAAGCTTTGGCTTCTTCAACTTTAGTGTTTTTGCAAAACATGTTTTTGAAATAAGTAGTTATAAAATAATTTCCCAAACGAATTTCATTTCCTGAGGACAAGTAACAGCTCCTGCTCTGAGATGGAAACAAGATCACTGCTCAGAAACTCTACCCCTGCTGCAATATCCCAAGGTACCTCATGCTACTTTCTGATTTCTATGTGGAAATTCTTTTAATACCATTCTTTCTCATTTCATTTTTCTATTTGCGTGACCCGTCCCTTGGTACCCTTTTTGTTTGAGGTTTCGATTGCCTTGTTGCATTATTTTTCAACCTTTTTTACATATTTATTGTTCCATAAACCTAGATGTTGATTTCCTTTCATACTTGATTTAATTTATTTTGTGTTTGTGTTCAATTTATGGATTTTGAGGTAAATCTCTCCCATTGGTTCTTTATACTATAGACTGCATAGAATCTGATTTACAAAAGTTCACTTTGCTTTTGATGTAAAGCAAATATCACATTTGATTTGGCCTCTGTCACATGGGGTTATTAAGGAGGGGAAATGTTTTTGATACGAGTAAAATTAGCCCTTTTGATTTTCAGTTGAGCAAAGAAGAGGGAAATTGACATTTGCCTGAGTGTGATATTTGAGCTAACTCTGATCTTTGATTATTTTTAAATGTTTATGTAAATCTGGGTCCCGTCTAAGCAATCTACTATTAGCAGGATTTTAGTAAATCAGCAACCATAGCAGAGACAGATGCTTTGAAAACTAAAGCTACTTCCATACTTTTCAAGAAATTTCTTTTTCACTTAAGAATGTAAGAATAGTAGTGATCAAACAATTTCACTTTGGATTCTATGAGATTTTCATGAATGAACTAAGTAGAGCCCTAAGACCCATTCCTGTACTAGTCCAGGGTACCCATTTTTCACCTGCTAGGGCCTTCCAAATTAAATTTCGTGAGATATATATGGGTATTGCTTAGCATCAGACATAATGTATATTTAAAGGAACTGCCCAGAACATAGCAATTGGTTTTTAAGAGATATGTAGACATTTTTTATTGTGATTATTGCAGGGCTCATAATTGAGGATATTATTCACCTGGGTCTTCTCAGTGCTCTGCAAAATTTATTTTTTATCAGTTTCAAACCTTTTGTTAACAATTCTTGTCTTTTCAAGATAGTTTTTTTTCCTCTCAATATTTTTCTAGTTTATTTATTGAGGTCTTATTGATGCAGAGACTTTCTGCATTCTTTCCAGACAAACTTTTAAAATGTGACCTATATTGTTCTACAAATAAGCAAAGAAGATATCTATTTGGAGCTATGGAGGAGTAACTGGTGTTGAACAAATCCTTCTACCTAAACAGCTAAAAAAGGAGAATAAAATGCAAAGAAAAAAATCACCCAATATAAAATAATTTGAATAGTGCTATAATTATTAAAGAAATTGAGTTCATAGGTTTAGAACTCCACAAAAAGATATCTCAGATATACCCAGATGGTTTCACTGCAGAATTCTACCAAATATTTGAAGAATTAATACCAATTATACACAATTTCTTGCAGAAAATAGAAGAAGAGGGAACACTTTTCATTTATTTTATGAGACTAGTATTAGCCTGAAACCAAAACCAGACAAAGACAGTACAAAAAAGAAAAGTACAGATGAATATCCCTCATGAACATAGACTCAAAAATACTCAACAAAATATTAGCAAACCAAATTCAGCAATATGACAAAATAATTATAAACCACAACCAAGTGCAAAGCTGGTTCAATATTAAAAAAATCAGTCAACATAAAATCCACAACATCAACAGGCTAAAGAAGAGTCAAACGTTCACATCAATTAATACAGAAAAACCTTTGGTAAAATTCAACACCTATTTATGTAAAAATAACAAAAACAGTAAAAATAAACAAAAAAATCTAATTAGAAAATGGGGAACACCACGAACATACACGTTGTCAAAGAAGATATACGGATAACACATAAAACTATATTCATTATCATTAGCCGTTAGGGAAACACAAATGAAAACCACAATGGGATATCACTACTTGCCTATTAGAACAGCTAAAATGATGTCAGTACACTACAAATGCTGGCAAGGTGTACAGGGAAACTCAATCTCTCATACACAGCTAGTGGGAATGTAAAATGGTACAGTCACTCTAGAAAATAGCTTGGTAGTTTTTTAAAAAATAAGCATACACTTCCCACATAACCCAGCAACCACACCCCTGGGCGTTTATTCCAGAGAAATGAAAAATTATGTCCACACAAAAATCTGTACTTGAATGTTTATAGTAACTTTATTTGTAATCATCCCAAACTGGAAACAACCAAAATGTCCTTCAGTGGGTGTATGGTTAAACCGTGGTACATCCATACCACAGAATACTACTCAGCACTAAAGAGGAACAAAATATTGAAACATGCTACAAATGGGATGGATATCAAGGGCATTATGCTGAAAGGAAAAAGCCAACATTAAAAGGTCACATACTACAAGATAATGGCTGTCAAATTGTAGAGGAATGAGGGAAGTGTGGTATGTTAAGAAGTGAAGGAGGCCATTCTCTTTCTTTGAGAATCTGGACAATGAAAGGAAGAATGCCAATTTGAATCATTTCTTGAATTTTCCATCTTTCATTCTATTTACACTATTGTTATAACTAATAAGGTAATGTATTGGGTAAACAGATATGATTATTTTTAAGATGCGCCATTTTTCTCTCTTAAGTAAACCCAGAGTATATGACCGGGCTAATGTCTTTCACATTTAAGATGTTTCTATGATTCACAAACTCTATGCTGTAGTGAAGAAGCTGGTCTGTATCTTTGCTGAAATATTCCTTTTCATTTAGAAGATTCAGGTAAAAGGGAAGAAATGTCATTTAATATCCCAGACTCAAAAAGAAAGAAGAAAGAGATGAAAAAAAGGAATTGTCAAAAGTCTGAGAGTAGATTCTCCCATTATTCTTTATCAAAGCACTCATTTATTTCCTATAATGCCAATCATACTCTGCAGTTTTAATTTTATACCTGTTTGCTTGCCTGTTCATTGCCTGCTGGCCTAGCAGAATGGCGATTCCATGAATGTTCAACTAACATAACTGGGGCCTATGCCCTCACATTATGCCTGTGTGGGGGAGGAAAAATAATTTTTCCTCTCTAGGTTCTTGGCTGAGATCCCCCTGTAATAATAAGGCAGATTAACAGGAGAAAAACAAACAGAAATTTAATAACATGTACCCCTCCTGTACACATGGGAGATACCCAGGAGAATTGAGTAACTCCTTGAAATGGCCCAAGCCATCACCTTAAATACCATCTCCAGCTAAAGACAAAGGAAAGATGGCAGGGATGGAGGGGCAGGGGGGAACACTTACTGGGAGGTTATCTAGCAAAGCACAGTAAACAAGGGTAAGCTTGTTATGCAGATTTAGCTCATTGCCTTCTCTTTTGGTATAGTTGCTAGAGATTTAGTCATCCTTCTCTTCCTGGTACAGAGAAGGAGACATCCTTACAAACGGAGATTTCCCTTATAAATATAGAATTCCCTTAAGAAGGGTAACTTCTATTTTGTTTTCAGAGCTTTTCCTGTGTTTGCTGTTTCTTAAAAAAATAACCTGCTTAAAATAATCCTTATGCCAAAGAGGCATATTTGGAGATGGTAAATTCTGCGCCCCTTCACCTGGCACATATCAGACTCTTAGTAAATATTTATGCATGCCAGAATAATGCATAAAGGATTTGGCACTAAAGTTTTAAAAATCTGCTAGCTTAAGTGAAGAAAGCTCACCAACATTTATAAAGGAAGAAGTCATTCATTTAACTAATACTTTCTGAGTACCTATATGTGCCAGGCATTGCTCTAATTGCTTATGATACCTCATTGGGAAAAAAAAAAATACCAACATAAACATCTCTGCCCTCATGGAGCTTACACTCTAGTGAGGGAAAATAAAACGATGGAATGGATGAAGAGAAGGGTTTTGAAATGTATCATCACTCATAAAACTTTGCCTGGATTGGAAGATGAGTAAACCAAGAGCTTGATCTCTGATGAAAAGAGATCTGACATCATCATTTCTTTATCTTTTTCTTATCTAGAAGAGGAAAGTCTGGAAGGATAGCTGATTAAGAGGAAGACAAGCCTCTCTTTTCCAAATTTTGAAATATAAGCCGGTATAAATTTGGGACACTTGGAAACCTTTGGAATCAGGCTGTGAAAAGGAAGTTTAGGAGCTAAAGTAACAGAACTACTTGATATTCATTCAAAGTATTGTTAGCTATAGAGAGCTGAACTCTAAAGTGACATTGTATGGAATACAAGGAAAGGGGCATAAATCCAACTAGGTACTCTTTGGAGGCTACTGAGTTTTGAAAAGAACTATTCTGTTCCTAAGCATTTTATGCATTAATAACAATATCCTAAGTTAGCATCTCCTCTTAATATAGTAGGTATGGGGGATCAGAATTTACTACCCCAAAATGTGTCTCTTTGGCTTAATTATTTTTAAGAACAAAAGACTCTGAAAGAAACTTTGACCTTCCCCCTAACTGCCTAAAAGAATTTAAGATGGGTTTGTTCTAGGAAGAAGCTAATACCATAAGACAACTATAGTGTAACATAAACTAGGTGTGATAGACAGGGAGGAACCTAACAAGGGCCTTTTAATCAAAGTCCTCTCCAGCTCTCATTGTCTTTACAAGGCATGGTCAACATTTGTTTACCAAACATTTGCTTTTCCGTCTCCGTGTAAATTGCCTTCCTCCCCTTTGAAGTCCCCCCCACACCCAACATCCCCCTTTGTCATGAACTGAAGATGGTATTTAAGGTGGTAGCTTCTGCCATTTTGGTGAGTTACTCAGTTTTCCTGGGTTTCTCCCATGTATACATGTTATTAAATTTGTTTGATTTTCTCCTGTTATTCTGTCTCATGTCAATTTAGACAAGCTAGAAGAACCTAGGTAGAGGAATAGTTCTTCCTCCCCTACAATTGGTAAACTATTTATAATTTTATTTTAATAACGTGACATGCATTTGGGAAAAAACACTATTAGGAATATTCTGTTCTAGGACTTGATGTCTGAGTCACAATGGCTATTAATAGCACCACCGCCCTAACAGTTGTAAGAATAATTATACAGCGGACGGCACAGGCATAGTTCACAAGTAGTATTGCTTGTTGACCATTTATCAGATTTACAGAGAGCCTTTGAAACCACTCTGATCTCAGTGATAATACCAAGAATCTTTATCTTCAAAAAACTTTCCTCCATACACTTTGTTCAGAGGAGGAAACTGAGTCACAGAAGCATAAGAGATTCCCAGAAGTGCCCAGGAAAACAGTAGCATAGCAGGGGAAACAAAAGAAAATCAAATGCAAATCTCTCCACATAAATGCTTTGCTATTATAAAAACTCCTGTAGCTGTATTTCTACAATAAACATGCAGATTATGAAAAAATGTATGAAGTCCTTTCCATAACCAGGGTCATATGGGGGCACAAACACATCAGGGGAAATGACATTATGCTGAACACCATTTGTCAGGGAAATGCATTAGGGTCATTTTTAATATAAGTGGGTACAAGGAATAGAGTCGCTGCCTCTGTTTCCCAGACATTACCTGCTCTGGAATCTGTGGAAATTGCTAAAGTAGCCCCAGCAGGTATCCTTCTGGAGCAACAGCTTCTTTATTTAGGCGTGTGTGTGTAGATATGTGTATCTATGTACCTTAACCCAAGCTAATGAAAATTTCTTTTTGTCATATTTCCTCTGCCTTCTAGTAAAAAAAATAGTTCTCCTAGCTTAACCCTCTGCTTGATAGATCAAACTCTTAATGCTTAATGTCTGAATTGTCACATCCAAAAGACGCCTTATAAATCCAAACTCTGTTGTTTATATTTTTACACCGAGATTTCTCAGTTGACACTGCATTGTGTTTATGGTGTCTAAATTGCTCCACCAGATGAAATTTTATTCAGGGGTTATTGATGTTAGTTTCGTAAGGTCACTTTAAAAAGTTTATTTCCCAGATCATTTTGTAAAGGGGGGGTTCCTAGGAAATAGCAAATGCACATTGGCGTGTGGCTCTCTGGCTCTGCAGACACAGTGCTGTTTGCCTCTAAGCTTGCCGTTCTGAAGTCAACATTGTTTGTTAGACAGAAAAGATAGGATGCTGCTTCAACCTTGAATGGGAGGGAAGGAAGAAATAGCATTTTTCTCAATATAAGCCCCTGTGATAACACCAAAATGTGAAACTTTATGAATGCTGTTTGAGAGATTCTATTTTTTGATAACTCAGAAATTGCATTTTTGGCAGGGTGCTTTCAAAAAAGGAACACTAGGGCTTTGATTTGGTCCTCTGTTTTTATCTGCAACTTTAATCTATATACGGGGAAGGTTTTCTTTGACATTTGTAGCAGCATTTCTGAGATTGATGCTGCTGCCTATTATTATACGGGAGAACATTTGATACTAAAGGTTCCCGCTGCTCCCGTCAGTTTCTATAGCAAGTCTGCTCTCCTGACATTTAATGTCCCTTAAGCCTGATATGGTCGGATAACTTCAACATGCAGCCGCTTTGGGGAGAAATAAAGAACTGTGGTATCCTTGATTCTTCGTCAGGACGGTCACTACCTACATCACCAGTCACCCATCACTCTTTTCCCTTAATATGTGTGAATTAAAGTCTCGGAAAGGTATGCGTGTTGTGTCTGTGTGTATGTGTCCAACGCACCAAGATTAAACCCGATTAGAGAAAATACAGTCTTCTTATGAACACAGCCAAAGGACCCAGCATCTGTCACCTTGTTGAGATGTCTAGATTATCTTTCCAAGGCTGAACTTTGAGTGAGACCAGCTAAAAGGAAATGTTTCCTGTGCCTCAAACATCACTTTTTCACAATCTCTCTTTTAGTGTGTATGCCTAGAAAGAAGTGTCTTTGCTGTAAATGCCTTAGCTAACAAGAGTTAGGATTACCTTTCTAACTGTAATTCAGAACCCAGCTTGGATCCTGGTGAAATAAACTGGTCTATCCACTCAATGGATGAACTGCCAATAGAATAATATGTAACTATAACAAGAATGAAAATTTTCTGAATCTGATCTGAAAGATCCCCAGGATATGTTATCAAGTGGAAAAAACAAAGTGCAAAAATATTGTCCATGGTAAGCTATTTTTTTGTGTAAGAAGAGGTAAAATGTTCATGTTTGCTTGCATTAGCATAGGAAAACACTGGAAAGATATTCGAGAAGCTAAAGTACTAACCAGTAGAGAGTAAGGGAAGGGAAGGAGTGGATAGAAACAGGGGTGGGAATAAGAGCTCTTGATTTATATCTTTTTACATTATCTTAATTTTTTAACCATGTGAATGGAATATTCATAGATAATATGTTCATAGCTGATATTCAAAAATTTTTAATTTAATTTTTAGAAGTATTAAGGCCTTCATTTTCATTTGGCTTTTGTTTAATATCTAACAGTAATAATCGGGCTTTAGGAGACCTAGATTTTGCATTTAGTTTAAGCCATTCATCTCCAAATTGTACCACTGAGTTCCTGGAATAATTCTAACTAAATTTTGGAAATTGTGCTTCATCATTTGTGTCCCCCTTTTCTTTAGCCCACCACAAGCTCATAGAGGGCAGGCACTATGTCACTGGTTACAGTGCTAAGCACAGACATACCTACCAAATAACACTTCCAGGGGTATGTGTGATATGTCTGAAATAAGAGAAAGAATGATGACCCACTTTCTCAGCAGTAAAGACTGATTATTTTCTAAGCTCATGGTATTCTATAGCCAAGATAATAGTTTATAAGAATGCTGTTTTTCAGTCCATTGCTCATGAAGAAAATTAACCTTTCTCATTTTAGTCATCTTGAGAACTCAATTTCAGTACAAATGAAAGAATAGAATATGAACTTTCTGAAGTTATCTTCTTAGCAGAATTTTTAAAAAAGGCATTGTTACACTGTAGTCAACATGCAATGAATGCAAAACATGGGGAATTTAGAAATGTAAGCTTGGTAGAAGCACGTCATGATAGCCTTGTTAAACTGGAAATGGAAAATGAAGTTAACTCTTTGATATCTCCGCAACCAAACTAATGTATCTAAGTAATACTATACTGTGATACAATTTGAATAATGAAATATACTGGGACACAACTCAAAGAATTAACAAGGTCTCAGCTATTACGCAGGAATAACACTGGTTCAGAGAAAATGTGGTACGAGATATCGTAAGTGCTAGAGAGACGATGGATTCAGGAATGAGTCTAGAAAGATGACTGACTTTACCAGAAGAAAAATTCAGATGCTTTCTCATGAAGCCTAGGTAATCCACGTCACGACTGGACACTGTAACCTCAAATGCTTACTCACTAGAAGTTTTGAACACCCGTCTGGATCAATGAGGGCGTCGGGGAAGAAGAAAAGAACATTAGCAGATCAGCAGTTCATTGTCAAGTGGACAGTTGATTCATAATCTGAAATATTTAGGCATAAGTGTTAATTTTTCTGTGTAAATTTTTGGAAATTTTAGGAAAAGGGCAAAGCTTCATAATAATTTACTTTTTATTCTGAGTGTTAGTGGTGACATGTTGATACGTTGTTAACATATCAGCCTTAACTTTGAGAAAGAGGGAAAGAAGGAGGGAATAATAATCTTGAGATGGGACTCTGGTAAAGGAAGAGAGGAACAGTTCCCTTCTGCTCTCATCCCTAACCTTGAGGTCAGATGATTTCAGTTCTAAAAACTATGTTTCTTGGGGCCAGCCCAGTGGCACAGTGGTTAAGTTCACGTGCTCTGCTTGGGCCGCCCGGGGTTCACAGGTTTGGATCCCGTGCACAGACATATGCACCGCTTATCAAGCCATGCTGTGGCAGCGTCCCACATATAAAGTAGGGGAAGATGGGCACAGATGTTAGCCCAGGGCCAATCTTCCTTGGCAAAAAGAGGAGGATTGGCAACAGATGTTAGCTCAGGGCTGGTCTTCCTCGCCAAAACAAAAAAAGAGTTTCCGTGAAACAGCGATTTCACAGCCCTTGTTCTATAGGGAAGAATACTCCTTGGAGAAATTTTCTGTTCTCTCCTCCTGTTCTGAAGGCAGAGGTCCGATCTCTCCAGTTCAGTCCTGGTATGCCTGGCCTCCTCACTGTGGTCTGGACTACTGAACATTTTGAAGGGAAGACACAGAAGAGGCAGGGTGAGGATTATAATCCTTCGAGTTCCTTGTGTCACCTCATCAGGATGTGTCCTTGTTCTACCTTGTCAATTTGTGGATGAACAACTAGTAGCCAGTTAATGGACAGAAGCTCAGACCTAATTCTCTTTGCTTGCTCTCCCTCTGATTTCCAGGGAATCCTAATGAAGAATGCTTCTGGGAGAACAGGGAAGTTTTCAAGCTCCACAACTATGTAAATAATTTAGCAACCTCTCAAATGAATTTGCATTAATACAGTCAGGGCTCCCAGAGCATCTATATTAGATTTTACTTTCTACAGGCTCCAAATCTGCCCATTTATTCCCGCATAGGGATTGTCTTACAAACTTAGTAGAAACCAAAGCAATTTTCTAAAATCTTCTGCTTTGGTCTACCGAAAACTGCTTTTGTTGGCCAATCTATGTATTTCTTTAACTGGATTAAAAAGGCAGAAATTTCTGCAAGGTGCATAGCTTTGTTGTTCTGATAGGCCCTCAGGGATTGCCCAAGACAGCAGTAGTGCCTGCAGGGGGCTTATGCCGTGACCGGCACTTTTTTAGTGCTTTTCAAGAGACTCAGCGGATGGGGTAATTGTTGTCCCTGAAAGCTCTGCACAGTGGCCTGGCATCCCAGGAATTTGCCCACGTCGCTTTGTGAGGGTTGTCTGACTCTGCCCCTCGCTGTGGGGTTTCACAGGTATAATAGGATTTTACTTTTAAGGGAGTAGACAGGCTGCCTGGCAAAGAATGTACTTACAGAGAGGCTGTACTACCCTTCCCATTGCCTCGCCGGCGCTGGGAATCTTTGATTTAGAGCACTACAGCGGCTGCAGTTCATTACTGTACATTTCAGAGTCAAGCTCGACTCTATCAGTGGGTTACCCCCTAAAGTGCTATACTCATTGTGATAATAGCTGAGGATATTACAGACGGGAGGAGCGCGCACTGCCTTTGGAGCACCACTACTCTCTGCCTTAAGTGGGCTTCCAAATAAGAGGCAGAGTGCTACCTTACGAGCTAGCTGTCCCCTCTCACAGCGGCACTGTGAATTATGGCTGCCCCAACCAGTTCAGCCTTCTAGGGGTCCAGGTGTGGGGCAAGGGCTTGTAACCCTGGCTGCTTCATCCAGAAGTGACTATGGGGCTCCAAGAGCCATAGCAGGGGAGCCAGGGCTGAGGACTGTGTGGGGATTTGGCCCATCAGTAATCTCTGGAGTGCTATTTGTCTCCCAAGTCATGATCTAGCCGCCCGTTTGCTCAACTCACAACACGGTGGATTTCACAAAAAAGAGCATCACGGTAGGCAGTGTTTACTAGGCCTATGGACCCAGGAACATTCCTTTGAACCACTCAGATAAGGAGGAACAGAGACACTATATCCAAGGATGAAGGTATTTAAGAGAGACAGTATGGTCCAGTGGATATAGCAATAAAATAGGAGTCAATGACCATGGGTCTCTGGTCTTGCCTTGGCTGTTGAGGTGTTCTTTGACTTTGTACAAAGCCTCTTTGTGCTTTGGTGTCCTCATCTGGGAAACTATGATACTTGCTGGTTGATGAGCCTCCTAGAACTGTACCTTTCAGAGGGGCACTGTCAAAGAAGGAATGGAGAGCCCTCCTCCTCCCACCCACCCCACTCCATCCGTGTGTAGTATCAACTCTGCTTCTGTAACTAGCCACATCTTTAAAACTTATTAAGTATTTACATGCTAGACATTCTTCCTAATGCTGCTTCCTTTCTTTATATGCACATAAATGTAGTAATACTATATTTGTTAGGCTGCTGAATAAAATAGAAATTGTTACACAATCAATAATATATCTATCAATGATTACTAATAATAAATATTAATATGACAATTTATATAACCATCCTTTATTCTCTAATACATGCTGGGTACTCTGCTGGATATTTCACATTATAGCTATCCTCACAATAGCTTTTCAGGACAGGGGTTATTATTCCCATTTTACATGTTGTGAAACCGAGATTCAGAGGTTATGCAATTTACACGATTTGTACAGAACATATCCCTTCACCATCATAGAAAGCATTGCTTTTTGTCCCTTCTTTTTGCTCTAATTTCACACTAGCATCCATATTTATGAGGATTTTGGCATCTGGATTATGATATTATTTCTAAGTCTAACAGTTTAGCCAAACCATTAGTAGACCTTCATCCATCTGATGACTTCATTCACACAACCCACTCATCTGGACACATCCTTGATTTTATGAGAATCTTTGACTGTCACACTTCTGAGAGATACTCTCCCACTTTCTACTTACTCCCTTCTCTCCAGTAGCTCTCTCACTACTTACTGTCTTTATGCCCTCCCTTTACACTTAACATCATCCCTAGTCCCCAGACTAACTCATTTTCTCTTGCAAGTACAGCTGTCTCCTTCATCCATGGTGTCTGTCACTTTTGACACTCTCAAAATTTCCCTTTTTTCTCCTGACCTTTTGCTTTCCTGTCATACCTACCCTAAAAAACTGCAGTTCTGTGTTTCCTCCTTTCCTCTCAACCATCCTTAGTCTCATTAACTCCGACTCATCCTTCAGACCTCTGCTCAAAGATCACATCCTCAGGGCTTACTCCTCACAGATCAGTTTGATCACTGTATTTCACGCTCTCACAGTGGTCTGTACTGTTTCTTCACAGCACTTGTCAGAGTTTGTAATTATATACTTATTTATTTAATTATTTGATGTATATCTTCCTCCCTTGCTAGTCTGTAAGCTCACAAAGGCAGAATCCAGGTCTGTTTTGCTTGCTTGTTGATGCTCTTTAATTTCAGACTCTTCTACTCTCCAGCAAAACAAGATAAAACAAAACAAAACAAATCTGCTTCCCTTAACCATACGCGCCATATGGCTATATTCCCTTTCCTCTCTTCCCCTTGCAGATTCAGAGTTGGGACATTTCCTCATTCACTTGAAACTTTAGATTCTGGCTCAGTCATTCTCATGTCTCCAACTCTTGTCATTGGCCTCATAATTCCAACATGTAAGTGGATGATCTCTCTAACTTGCCCTCCCCACATTTTCATCTACTTTTCATCCACTGCACCTCAGCCACCCACTGCCCTGTCACACCCTGCATGTTGTCATCATGAGAAATTGAACCACCTGTAAATTTTAGTATCAAACATCCAAGTCTGGCACTGCCACCTTAGAGCCTTCCAGTCACTTGCTCAAGTTCCCCTCACTATAACAATCCTTTGATCTCCCCCAGATTTCCAATCCATTGAGCCTATTGACATTTTCTCCTTTCATTTCCTTTCTACTACCATCATTACAAAGACTTCCTTATGAATTTCCTCAACCCTGTCATCCTCCTTCCCTGTTGTACTCACCCTCTAACCTATAGCCCCACATATACTTAACTATCCTCTCTCTATGCCTGTACCTAATCAGCAAAATCTTTCTGGAAAAAAAATTATCTACTGATAAGTTTCACTCTAAATTCATGTCCACAGTCCTCAAACAGTCACTCAACACTGCCTGGAATTCCAAATATATTTCTCAAGTAGGTTTACTCTCCTACTCTCAGAAATAACCATTTCATATCTTTTCTCCTCAAAGCTCTCATAACCTATTCCTTCTCCTTCTTACCTGGTGACTTCACATTATATTTAATTGAGAAATTAGAAGCCATCAGATGCAAATGCCTCCATTTCTCTAGGGCCAAACTTAACTTTCACTTGCAACTGCCTTCTCCTTCTCTCCAGTTTCAGGGAAGTTTGTCCCATCCACCTGTGCTCTGAGGAAGACTATCTTGTCCTCTCTGACTCCTACCTTATCAACCTTTCCTTTCCTATAGATTATTCCTGAAAAGTACAAAAACATGATCTAACATGTTTCATCTTTATTACTTCCCTTGATACTCCACCCCTTTGAGCTACTTCCTCATTTCTCTACTTCCCTCATGGCCAGATTTTAGTGGAAAAATGAGATCATCATGAAAAATCTTGCATAATCATCTCTCCTCACTGATACCTGTGCCTTTCTTTTACTCCTTCCATACCCATTCTCCACTCCTTCTTCCCTACCCCCTCACTTATCTCCAGTTTCCTCATCACTACACTTCCTCTAGCTTACCTGGTCATTCTCCACAGAGTAACTTGAGAATCATGTTTTTATTAATCACATTGAATCATATTATTCCCTTGTTAAAAATTTTCAGTGACTTTCATTTTACTTAAAAGACAGTTTTGTTATATACTTAATAGAAAGTTATTAGAGAAGGAGAAGAGGGAATGACTGAATAGAGAAGCAAACCAGACACATTTCCTTTCCTCGTAGGACTGACAATGTATTGGGAAGCACACTGATATTCAACAGATATTCAGAAAGGTAACTGCCATTTTTTAATTGTGTGATAAGAGTACAGAGTGCCATGAGAACATATGAAAGCAATTTCTTCACTGTAGAAATAACATTTATCCTGGGATCTTAAGGGAGAATTTGAGTAGTGAAGTGTTAAACCAGGCAGATGGAGCAGTATATGCAAATGGCCTGAAGCAGGGAGAAGTATGGGGCTTTTGAGCCACAGAAGTATGGCCTGCATGTCTGGAACATTGGTTCTTGGAAGGAGAGTTGTATGAGGTAGAGCTGGACCGGAGCTAGATTCTGCAGAACCTTAAAAGATTTTGGACCCCATCCCAAGAACAAAAGGATATCATTGAAGCCTTTTAAAAGATGTTTGACATTAGTTTTGTTTTTTAACCAGATCATTCTGGGTGCTATATGATGAATATATACAGATGAAGAGCAGATGTAGGTAAATTACTTAATTATCATAAATTTTCAGGAAAGAGATAGTTGTGGTTTGGATTAGGGTGCTTTTAGTAGAAATAAGGAAGAGTGGACAGGTTCAAGATATTTTGGAAGGTAGATTGACAGGGCTTGGTAGTTAATTAGATTTGGGGGATAATGGCAGCAGACATGACACAGATAATAGACATATCAAAAATAGATCTCAACTTTCTGGCATGAATAGGTAGATCCATTGGGAAGCCAGTTCCAAAGAATGAGAATGCAAGAGGAGGAGTTGGTTTGGGAAAGAAGATAATGAATAAGAGTTCAAACATTGAAATTGAGATTTTTGTGAGAATTTCAAATAAAATTTGAGCTGTGAGATTAAAAATTAGGAAATGTCCTAATTTAGCTCCTTCCCTAAACTCCACACAAGTTATCAAATACGATACATTTATCTCTAATTAAAAGAAAATTATCCTAAATCCAATCACTTCCCACCACCTCTACTGCTTTGACCTTAATCTGAGCTATCAGTCTGTCTTCTAGGCTATTATTTCCTAGTTGTCTCTCCGTTGCTGTTTTATAGTCTATTCTCCGAAAAACGGCTAGAAAAATCTTTTTTAATATGCAAATTGCACCATTCCACATCCAAGCTATATCCTTATATTGAGACACCACATCCTTAGTTTTGCCAAATGATCCTCAAGAAGCTGGCCCCTGTCTTCCTCCCCAAACTTTTATCCTGTCCTTTTCTCCAAGATATACTATGTGGCCATCCTGACCTTTCTGTTTTTGAAAAAGATCACCTTGACTTCAGGGTCTAAATTTACTCTTCATGTTCATTCTACTTAGAATTCTTTTCTCCTTCTCATTGTGTGGGTTTTGATATGAATGTTACCTGAACATTCTGTATAAAATGGGCTACTCTTCCAGGCCTGTAAATTTATTGTTGGATGACGCCACTGATATTCAGAGCAGGAATTATTTCTTGGCACATGTGTATGCCATAAAAGAGGAAAATGTGCTCAATAACTTTTTCTTCTGCGTACACAAGAGAATATATTTTTTATTTCATTGAAGATTATTTTATGCCTTTGATGTGGAAAAGATATACCAGCAGGAAGGGAGGGTGTTGTTGTATGAATAAAAGTTTTTCATTCTTTATTGATTTATTCACAGAAAACAGCTGCTGGTTAACATATGCCTTCTGATCTTGATTAATTGTGGAATGAAATTATAAAAATTGTAACTATGATCATTTCAGACAGGTGTGTGAAGAGATGACTATCAAATAAAAGATCTTGCTTTACCATACTGAAGATTTCTGACTCTTAGGGTAAAAGGGAGTCATTCAAGATTTTACTATGATTGAGACTAACAAGACCCTAATAATATCAGTGTCATATGATTCTACTAGACTTCCCATGGGCTGTCTCAACAACAGCATCAGTACCTTTAATAGTCTGAATCTATTATTCTAGGGCATACTTTTTATTGTTGAAAATAGAGGTCTCAACTAAAGTAGAGCAGCATAAATAAAAAATAAAGAGAGGTACAATAAACATTTGGAGCTAGAATTCATGGAATTTGTTGACTGATTAGAAGTGGGGATTTGAGAGACAGGGAGAAATCTAAAATAAATTTGAACTTTCCAGTTTGCAAATATTGTGATATTATCCTGGAGATGTCAGTAAGAAGAACCAATTTGGACAGAGATAATACACTTACTTTAGACAGATTGAATGAGTTCCTTCCATGAAACCCACATGGAAATGTCTAGTAAATAGCAGGAAATATGGATTTGGAATTCAAGAAAGAATGGATGATAATGTAATCACTGTTGAAACCAGGGAAATGTAGATCATCCCTTTAGAACAACAGGTAAAGTGAAAAGAAAGGAATTATGAGAAAAAATGGAATCTGGTAAACAACAACATACAAAGAGTAAAGAGAAGAAGAGGACATGATGAAGGATTCTGAAATACAGAGCAAGAAAAAATAAGATAATGAATAACAAGCAATATTCAAAGAGGAAATGGGCAAGAGAGTCCAAGCCACAAAGATATCAACTTGGATCAAAGATGGAAAGTGATCAATGATTTTGTCAGTTAAATTTTGGTAACCGTAACACAAGTGGCTTAATGTGAATGAAAGCTGTACCTCTTTGATGAGAGAGGAAAACATTACCAGGAGCTTCCTAACAGACCTCTATTAATGTCTCTTTGGCCAGAATTGTGACACATGCCCATTACTAAACCTATCCTTGGCAAGAAGAATATGTATGACCGTGACATATACTAATTATGACTTACTTATTGAGGTTGCAGAATGTGCACCCCTCCTCAAGCACAAGACTGTCCAACACCTGAAAAACAATGGGTTCTATAAGCATGGGAAAGGTGGAGGCTGGTGATTGTGTAAGTAACCGTTAGAGTTTACCATAAGAAGGAAGCAAAGAAAATGTGTGTGTGTGTGTGTGTGTGTGTGTGTGTGTGTGTGTGTGTGTAAGAAAGAGACAGAGACAAAGAAAGAGAGAGAGGTAGAGAGAGATGATTTTTATTTTCTCTGAAATAGACGGCAAGGTCAAATGTTGAGAGTAAAAGGATAAGGGACGGGGTGCTTGAGGCTTTAAGATGGTGACAAAAATGGAAACAGCATTTATGGGGATTGGGAAAAGGGGTACATGTGTTCGAGAACACTCTACCTTCTGGAGATGTGAAAAATGCTGTCACCAAAGCAAGTGTCATTTTGATTTTTGATTTAACTTAGTGTGGAGTCAAATGCATCAGAGGGGGAAATGATCTGCTCAGCCATCCTGTCCTTTTCATGCAGATGCAGAACTGCTCTCACAGCTCATGTTTTATTGCTTTGCTCAAACTCACCTTAAATGTCCCGACTGATGAAGTTTCCACAGCTCCCCTTAGAAGCCTACTCCACCAACCAATAGCTCTGTCCATCAGGCAACGTTACTGTGGTCCCATGTCTTCCTTCTCTATTTCCTTCCATTCGTCTTCTTCTGGCAAAATGACTCCCTTTCTTCTGTGGAGTTTTTGCATGCAGGCTCTTGTAACACCTCTCTCAGTCACCACATAAGCTGTTATATGCATTTCAGTTTTTCACTCTCTCCTGATCCATCAGTTCTTCCACACCCTTACTGATGAGTGCTGCTTTCCCTCATAATACCTATGAATCCTTGGGGCTTTAGAAATCTGATGTTTATTATATGAACTGTTACATAATAGGTGGAATATTCTCATAAAATGGACTCCTAGTTATATAAATCTTCTGCTGTTAGCCAGCTTGAATTATTCCCACCGATCCCTCATCCTTGCTTGAGGGCATACAGGGCAATCTCCGTTATTTGGGGGAAACATATCTGCTATAGGCTGAAGGTTTGTGTTCCCTCCAAAACTCATACGCTGACACCTAATCTCCAATATCAGTTTTGGAGATTAGATTAGTATTTGGATATAAGGCCTTTAGGAGGTGATTAGGCATGAGAGCTCCACCTTATAAAAGAGACTTCAGAGAACTCCCTTGCCCCTTCTGCCATGTGAGATTATATTAAGTCAAAAGACAACTGTCTATGAACCAGGAAGCAGGTTCTCACCAGACACTGAATCTGCTGGTGCCTCGATCTTGGACATCCCAACCTCTAGAACTGTGAGAAATAAATTTCTGTTGTTTGTATGCCACTCACTCTACGGCATTTTGTTATAGCAGCCCAAACGGACTAAGAAATTGGTATTGAGAGTGGGGTGCTACTGTAAACAAATACCTGAAAATGTGGAAGCAGCTTTGGAACTGTGTAATTGGTAGAGGCTGGAAGAGTTTTGAGGTTCATGCTGGAAAAAGCCTACATTGTTGAGACTGGACCATTAAGGGTGATTCTGGTGAAAGTGTGGGAAGAAAAGAGGAGAATTATAGAGAAAGCCTCAATCATTTTAGATTATTAAGTAATCCTGAACAGAATACTGATAGAAATACGGACAGTAGAAGCCATTCTAACGAGGTCTCAGATGGAAATGAGGAACACGCTATTGGAAACTAGAGGAAAGGTGATCCTTGTCACAAAGGGGCAAAGAACCTGGCTGAACTGTGTTCGTGTCCTAGTGTTTTGTGGAAGGTAGAACTTGTGAGTGATGAAATTGGATATTGGGCTGAGGAAATTGCTAAGCAAAATGTTGCAGAAGCAGCCTGGTTTCTCCTGGCTGATTATAGTAATGTGAGAAGAGAGAAATGATTTAAAGACAGAACTGTTAATCAAAAGGGAAACAGAACTTAAGATTTCAAAAATTCTCAGCCTATCCATATAGAAAAGAATGAGAAAGCCCATCTGAGAGAGGACGCTAAGGGTGTAGCCATATGACCATTTACTAAGGAGATTAATCAGCCATCTTGACAGAATCCAGGAGCTATTATCCAAGACAGTGGAAGAATGATCCCAAAGGCAATTCAGAGATCATCAGAGCTGCCCTCCCATCACAGGTCCAGAGTGCATGGGGCTACTGGTGCCTGTGGGACCTCGGTGCACCCTGCCCTGTACTACCTCACGTCATGGGCTTCTGCTCCCTGCACTCTGTTATCACCTTTCTTGGCCATCCCAGTTGTGGCTCTGGCAGGCCCAGATGCAGCATAAGCTGTGCTCAGCAAAGCTGTGGGGGCATGGCTGCCTCCACCGAGATTTCAAAGGACAAAGCCTCTTGGCAGAGCCACGGGCTCAGGACTCCAACCCTAGAGAGCTGCAGGCCCAGGCAAACTACTAGAGAGTCACCCAAATCCATGCGGGCAGGGATGTTGGTAAAACTGCGGGGGCAGGACCACCACTCTAGTGGGTCCAAAAGATAGGACCCCTGCTCCAGTGCATCTGGAAGGCAGGACTCCCATTCTAGTGGGCCTAGAGACCAGAGCATGGAACCAAAGAGGATTATTCTTGAGCCTTAGGTCTAATGGAAATTGCCTCATTGGGTTTTGGACTTGCTCAGGTGGGACCTGTCACTCCTTTCTTCTTTTATATTTCTTCCTTTTGGAGTGGGAATGTCTATGCTATGCCTGTCCCACAATTGTGTTCCAATGTTTGATTTCATATAACATGTTTGATTTCACAACATATAAGATGTTTGATTTCACAGATAACATGTTTGAAAGCATAAGACAAGTTTGATTTCACAGATTCACAACTGAATCATGAATCATACCTTGAGTTCACCCATATCTGATTTAGGTGATCTTTAGAAGAAACTTTGTAATTAGACTTTTGAGTTGATAACATGTGAGATGGACATGAATTTTGGAGGCCAAAGACAGAATGCTATAGACTGAGTGTTTGTGTTCCCACCCAAAATTCATATGTTGAAATCTAATCCCAAATGTGGTGGTATTTGAAAGTGAGTCCTTTGAGAGGTGATTCGGGCTCATATATGGGATTAGTGCATTTATAAAAGAGATCCCAGATAACTCTCTCCACAACTGTGAGAAATGAATACCACCATGCCACCCGGCCTATGGTATTTTATTAGCATAGCCCAAAAGGACTAAGACAATATCCCAGTAGTCTCCTAACTCACGCCTCTGCCTCTAATCTCTTTCTTCTTTAATAAACATTGTAGACTTTTGCCAGATTAACCTTCCTCCAAATTCTATTCTCATGTCCATTTCCTACTCAAAACTTTTAATACCTACCCATCACCTAGATGTTGAAGCACACTCTTTAATCCATTATTCCTTTTACAGTCTGCTCCCAAATTACTTTTGCAAATCCTCCTCCAACATTATAAATGCTGAGCCACTCAGAACAGTCACAGTATTTCCCTTAACTGAAATGTTCCCTACCACTTACCTGCTTATCCAGTTCCCAGTCATTCCTGTTGGTTGTCCTCAAATTCCACCTTTTCCATTAAATATTTCTTGATCTTTCTTGCCTCTGAAATTTTATGCTGTTAACTGCACACCAATCATTCATAGTGACGTTTCCCGGTGGCATAGTTTTACTAGTTGAATTGGTAGTTAGTTCTTTGTAAGGTTGCTTGAAGTCAGGCTGCTGTTCTTACCAAATAATTGAGCAACTTTGTTTAAGTCACTTAATTTCCCTTAGGGGCAATTTTCTCATTTATGAATTGTTGATGGTAATAATAGTCATTTTACTGTGTTGTCGTGTTAAAAAAATGAAAATGTTTAACTATTAAGTACTATGTCGGTAGTTATAGTAAGTCAAACTTTTGTTTGCATCCTTCATATACTTCATATGCTTAAAAACAATGCTGGGTTTTAATAGGTGCTCAATAAACATTTGGTGAAATGAACAGTTAATTTATTCACTTCTGGTAAGTGACCTTTCTCTAAAGTTTTTTGTTTTCTTTCTATCTCTAAATATTTCCACATTCTGGATGAAGTTGATTTGGTCCCATATCCCTTAGAAGATGATAAACTGGGCTACAAAGAAATAAACACTCATAATTGTTTGGCTTTGCTGTTTTATGGGAGCTGATTTAGTTCTGACCTAGCCTTTGGAGAAGGACTATGGAATAATTTAGTTCATTTCTTCAGGGGTACTATCTTTATTGTCAATCACCCAGGAAGGATTATGTCAAAGATACCCATTTCTTCTTCCAAAAATCTTGTGGGCATGGAGATTGCTAAAGTTTATTCAAAGAACTGTTGTATTCGTTTGTTTTGGTGGTGAAAACAACTCAAGGTATGGGAAATGAGGACATAAAATTGAGCAAAACAGAGAGACAGAGAAAGAGAGAGAAATTTGGAGTAACCATCCACATATTTTCAAGAGAAGAATCTAACCAATCTTGACTTGGATCTGTATTTGGGGCTGAATGGACCATTCTTGGTAATAAGATAGGACATTTAGCCCTTCAAGAACCTGTATTGAATTCTGTTAGTTTCATTAATCCTGAACACCTTCTGCCTTTAACTTTGTTGAGATCCACTCAGTACTGTCTGCTCATTCTAGCTTCTTATTTTATAAAGGAGATAATTTCTTGGAGAGAAAAAAATTATATATGTCCCTGAAAAACTTACCAGATCAATTTTTCAGGGGTAAAATTAGAATATAGCACCAAAATTGTTGTTGGTTCTTCTGTTAACTATTGACACTAATTAGCCTTGGTGCTGACTAAAGGAATGATCATGTGACCCTGTGCTTATAGGACTCAGACCTGAAACTCTGTTCTGAACTGAAAAATTCATCTCCACATTTCCTAGCTGTTTTGCCAAATGGAAGAATAGCTGACTATTCCAATTGCAAATTTGTTTTACTTTTTTTTTAACAGCAAAATCAGGCTCTTATTATTTTTATTACAAAGGTCTTTTTTTTCACCATTTTAAGGTGGCTGAATTTATGGTGTCTGAGAACTGATGAGCCAACGAATCATCGCCATGCAGTTTTAACTGTCCAAAGCATCCGAAGAGCTCCAATTAACAGACTTTTGGGGGACTTCAAACAGTCAGAGCCTTTGAATCTAAGCCATTCCCCAAGGCAGCATCTACTCGGCATAAAATAAAGGGGAGACCTGGCAGTTATTCTCTTGATTTGATCAGTGTAGCTAGTCAGGGGTCCATTTCCCTGCTGAATTAGCTGGTTTGGCTGCCTACACTGATCAGATCAGATGGATAATTGTCCAATCTTCCTTGCATTTTGTATCTTATAAACAGAGCTTAGAATAAACAGAACTAACTACAGCCAATAGTCCTGCTTTTCAAGGGTTATTATTACGCTATTACCAGGCCAATTGTCCAAGGTCAGAATGTTCTATTGGCTTGTGTCAAGGTGTTTTTGTTTCTTCTAGTTTCATTTCCATCCACTGTAAACCAAATTAGTCTATTCAGAGATGTTTTACATTGGTTGAAATCTTAGCAGCCTGCTCCACCCCAACTGTGAATACCAAAAAATGTTTGAAATGGAAAATACGACACACAAACAAGGTATCACCTGGGTTTCTGTTCTCTAAAACATAGCCACTGTTCTCTCCAGCCCATTGAACAGCTCTGTTCGAAGAGCCAGAATCCAGACATACTCAAGTAGCATTAATAATTTAGTCTTGGTTTTGCATCATTAGATACTGAGGCCACTGATGTTTTACCACTTCTGTCTCAACCCAGGGGCGTTTGCTAAGACCAGTCTCCCATTCTTTAATGATGGCACTAAGCCATAGAAAAGACTATTAAATTGTTATTTTTCTTTTATGAATGGTAACTCAAAGAACATTCAGAAGTTTTATTGTATTCTTCTTGTAGTGCCCCTTAAAAGGTGGTTTTAATAAAAGTCATTTTGTGCTCTCTTTGGGGAGCTCAGTCTGAATGGGGGGGAACATGTTAAGTGATTTTCCCAGTATAAACCACTGACAATCGTGTTTCCTCTTCACTAAAAAGCAAGAAGAGAAAAGAGAAACAAATGGCTTGCCTTGGAAAAGTTGATGTTTTGAAATAATATTGAGAACAAACTGACCTTGGCTCCCTCAAACAGTAGGCTCCCTCTACTGGCACATGGGGGGAGGGTGGTGGTGGTGCCCACTGGACTTGGAGTACAGACTATATACCCTGTAAATAGTCACATATGACATAGCCCTAGCATAAAACTGTGCTGGTCACTAAGTCTGCCCCAGCATATAACTTTTTTCCAAGTCCTCCTGGATTTTCTCATGTGAGTGAGCTACTCTGAGTATTCTCTCTCACTCTCTCAACTCTTCTTCCAGTCTTCCTTTCTCCAAAATGGGTTCAGTACCTCCCCACTGTTTTCCCTACTCTTTGCTTCTCCCTACCCCCAGCTCCTCAGTTATGGATCCATTAAACTCAATATTACTTGACGCCATTCATGCAAAGCTAGCATGATTTTCACGTAAGCTCAGAGAGGTATTATTCATCCTTGAAGGACTTCAAAGTAAACAAATTGACTGTAAGCTCTTAAGTATCAAAAAATATTTTCCATCTTCTTGGTTCAATATCACTATCACTTCTTACAGGCTGATAAATGTGCTTGTTAAACATGAGCTGACACCACACCAAAAATTATGTGAAGCACAGAAGTTTGGGTCTGACAGCCAGCCCAGGATTTCATTTGAGGATCTTCCTCTGGTGGTGATAAAGTTCTGAGTATGTGTGTGTGAGTTTGTATATGTGTGTATGTGTTTGTTTCTGTTTGTGGGAAGATGGCGGTTGGTCAGAGAGGAGCAAAAGTATTTAAGAAAAGAAGTCGACCATACCAGGGAGGGCAAATATATGGTGTCTGTGCTGCCATTCCCTAATTCTGCTTTTAAGATGTAGGTCACTAAGTGAGCGTTGCATTCTTTCCCAGTGAGCCAAATATAGCTCAAACTTGTGTTCAACACAGCCTTCTATTCAGCCACTGCCAATTAGAATTTATGAGGAAAACTTATTTACACTCATGACCTAGACAATCTCTTCAATCCCCAAAGTCTGTAGGTGAATCTATTGGTGTTTTCTTCTGAGATGAAGTCTTGTAGGCTTTTAATTCAAAATTGGAATGATCTTCATTCAGGGCCTCTTAGGAATTTTTCACAGCTCAAGAAGACTTAGAAGCAGTTACGTTTTGCTTCTCTCCAAAACATCTGTTCCCACTCTTGGAATTTGGGTCACTGTTTCATTCTTTGTGTTTAACTAGGGAATTTCCAAGTTTTGTATGAAGACAGGCATATGATATATTCTTTAAATTTATTAAAATGTAGTGTTTTCTAGGAAATGAAAAGGGAACATAGGTGGCTTATGATAGACTGTGTCATAGCATAGCACAATATAAGGATAAGATTTTATTTTTGATTTAACCCTAATCCTCACTCTAACTTGAACCCACCAAAACTATGATTATTCAATATGTATAATATCCAGATATATATCTACTGTGTACTGGGACAAATATATGGAGATGCTGCAGGGCATAGTGGTTACAAGACTGGTGCCAGCTTGCCTGAGCTGGAATCCCAGATCACTCACTAGCTGCATGATTTAGGGCAAGTTACTTAATCTTTTGGTACTTCAATTTCCTCATATGTGAAAGACAGATATTAACAGTACTTACCTCCTAGGATTATTTTGAAGATTTGTTGACTTAATTCATATCGAGTGTTTAGAAGACTAAGTACACAATAACATTAGCTACGGTAGCCATACAGTTGGTACTGAAATTAACCACATGATGCTGCTCTTAGCTATATACCAGCCAGTCAGCAATGTGCATCTTGATCTGTGTTTGGCCTCCTGTCTTTTTACCCATTTAACTCCTAGAATATTTATGATTTTAAGAAGGTACTGTATGTATCTTAACAAGACATTCAATATGGCAAACTGATTTTAAGCCAAAAACATTGCATATACCAACTTTTAGTGCATGACACATGCCAAATGCAGTGGTTAACTATCTAGCTTATATTTTTTTGACTATATTATGTAGCCTATGTCCTACACTACAGATAAGAAAACTGAGGCCCAGAGGAAAAAGTTATCATCCTAGGTGCCCCAGCCAATGAGAGACAGAGTCAGAGCCGGAGGCAGGATTTAAACCCAGTCTGCTTACTCTGTCCTCTTTCTCTTGCAATGTATTAAAGTTCTGTGGAAATATGTGTAGTGAGGGTCTAGTAAATACACACAAGGTACCACCATTTTCTATGAAGAAAATTTCTATACTCGAATTGGGAGAATCTGCTTGAATCATTATTATTTAACACAAAGCGTTAGTTTCCTGAGAAAAAAATTGCATGGAAAAACTAAAATATTCAGATGGCTCACTCCATTGCCATTGTTCTGTGTGTGTGTGTGTGTGTGTGTATTTTTTTAATTACTATTTTTACCTGGTTAAGAAGTAACTTGTCAGTTGTGTTAAAAATAACTGATCAGTTGATAACGCATTGCCATAGCCTAACTTTTCAGATGCAAATTCTTTAAGATTCTATGAAAACTAGTTTAAAGAGAATAGAGAAAACCTGTGATAGCCACCCATTTTCTCAGGCTCAACATTTCAGATAACAATTCCGGAAACTTCTGCCCAGCGTAGGAATCCAAACTCAAACTTTAGCAGCAATGGTGATTGATTTGTAATCTCAGGTCCCACAGTCATTTGGGGCTTTCTCCAGGCAGGATACTGAGGGATGCTTCTGACAGAGCACACAGCACGGTGCAGCGAAACCAAGATCTCCTCTGGCTGCATTTCCCTGGGCAACTCTTCCACACCCCTTGCATCCATTCCCCTCGACTGTCTGACAGTCCTTTCCTGAACACCACAGACTAATTGCATAGCACCTAAACTATCAAACGACCTCCAGAATTTTGAACTTTCAAGAGATAAAAATAATAAAGCCCTTGCAATTCCGATTCTGTTCTGAGTGCCTTCAATACAATTCACCAACAGTTTTCTTCTCCAGGTTGAATGAAAAAAATAAAATCACCATAGGCTTCTTCTGATTCTCCACTAAAACATCCCAGAGGGTATAAACTCAAGATTGCTTCACAAATCCTACACAATTCTTGTGGATGATGAACAACCCTGTGGGAAATAAATTATGATAGTCAGCTAGGAAATGGAAAATGTCTAAAGATTTCTAAAAATAATGATTACATTTCTCCACTGTTTGACACATAGCCATTTTTACAGAAGCACATGGAGCCAGTGTTAGGAAGGGCTGCTGGTGCCTGTCGTGAAGCTGTTGTCTCTGGTCTTCCTTCACCACAGACGTTGGCAGGAAGTAGCCTTCAATTTCACATCCTGCAATAGTTCATCTGGCTTTCTCTCTCCCAAATCAATCTTGTCTCGTGCTTTGTCTGTCTCAGCAATAACAAAACCATTACCATCCATTCTTCTTTCTTCCTGTAAAAATTAGAGCATGTCTGTGAATATTTAAATATTTGAGTTTTAGCGTGTCCCTTTCCTCAAAAACTGTCTGTTATGACGCTTTATCGAAAATATATCTGAGAAGAATCTTCTGGGTTTTTTTTTCTCGTAGGTAAAGTGCATTAAAGCACACTGAACAATTTTTGAAAATTCTGAAAATGTAAACACTTTACCATATTTTGAAGTAGAACTTGAATTTTTCTTGCTTAACTCTTGTTTGATTGATTCTGTTTTTTCGTTTGCTTTCTCTTTAATCTATACCTCTTCTGAGATATCTTGTACCCAAAGAATAACCTCTCACGAAAGATAATTTTGTGTACTGTAGTAAAAAAAAAATGACGTCTTTTTCCCAAATTCTCTTACTCCAGCCTGATCTCTATCTAGTGCCCTCTCAGTGTCTGTGTAGTTAAGAAATTCCCAGTTAGTTATGTTATACTGTCTATTTCATTCACATGGCGAAGAACCTTGCACAAAGAAGGTACCACAGTTCTTAACTGGAGTGGATCTGGCAACGGGCAGCTCTTTCACCTAGGGGTTCAGTCTTTCAGAAGCTAAGGAAGAGGCTTAGATAGAACGGTACTGTCTACAAAAATAAAGAAGCAGGACAAAGACAGGATTAAAATAAAGGAAACTGACTTTATCTTTAGCAAAGGAGAGCAAGCTTAATTTGGGGTGATTTTTCATAAGAAAAATCAAAGAAAGAAAGAAAGAAAAGATTGGTTTACCAAAGTCTAAAGATACACTGTAAAATAGACCTGATGTTACAAAATACAAGCACAGAATGTGCCTGAGCTGTACCTCATTTTATTTGCATTTTTGTGTTGTTTTTGTTGTGTATGTATTTTCCACACTATTACTGATTAGTTCTCCTGGAGTCAATCTTGGGATCTAAGAGATGGTGAATCTCTGCTGTGTCATCGTGGACTTTGATTCTTTGTCATTTATGAGCAATTAGTTTAGTTATTTCTTTGGCCATTTGCATATGTCTTTTAAAGTAATGTTTGTGTTTTTCCAAAATTTTATGGAATTACAACGTGGTCTTTGCAGATACTAACAAGTAGTAATAGAAATATTTTATGCAGTCCTCCCACATTTACTAAAAGGTGAGGAGGTTTTTTTTTTTTTAATAATAATTCTTAACTTTGGTTTCCTGTACTACTTCATTTTTCTATAAAATATATGTATTCGGTGGTCTTAACTAAGGTATTCTATAACTCATAAGGTGAAAATTTGGTGCAAAATCATGTCCTCTTTAGGATGTTTTTCTTTAAATGAATTAATAATTCATTTGTAATTCCTTGTAAAAAGTGTAAATAAAAACATATTAGCTTTTGTCTTATTACACAGTTTATATACCCCATAGTGAAATGGGTTTCTCAAAACTTGAAGTTTGGTATCTTTTAGAAAATGTTAACAAAGACATTTACTTAATTCTCCAACTGTTGGCATTACTGGAAAAATATTATTATGAATTAGTTTTTCTTTAGTTTATTGGGGCTTTGCTTATGTTGCTTGTTTTTATTTTTATCATGTAATGTTTGATAATTTATATAATAATTAATAATCGTATCAAAATGTACACACAGTAACTCATCACCCAACTTAAATCTGAGTATCGCTGACACCACTGAATCATCTCTGTGTTCCTTCCCTATTTTATACTCTAGACTTTCTGTATTCCATTCCATCCTCCCATATTCTAGTCAACTGCTAAAGTTCGTGTTCATTGTTTCTTTACTTTTTATTTTAAAAAGCTTTCCCACATGTGTAAGTTATTGCTAAAGAATATATTGTTTAAATATGTATGCACTCTTCTGCAACTTGTTTTCACTCATTACTAGGAGTTATCCATATTATTGTTCATAACTGTATCGTTTCTTTAACTGATTTACAATATTTCATTACCTAAATATACCACAGTTTATTTATCCATCTCTGGTCCATGAAAATTTTTGCTATTATTAACAATAAGGCTTTGAACAAGTTTTTACATGTCTACTAGTACATGTCAAGTGATTTCTAGATCATATATCTAAAAGTGGAATTTACTGATACTAGACTATACACGTGGTCAAATTTAGAAGATAATACTAAACTGTTTTTTTCCAAAATTATTAAACCAGTTTATACATTTACTGGTAATTTATGAGGATTCACATTGCTCCACGGCCTTACCAACACTTGGTATTATCAATATTATCAGCCTTACTCATTTCATCTATGTAGTGGGTGTAATATTACCTGTTTTTCAACTCAATTTATATTTCTTTGATTGCTAATTAGGTTTAGCATCTTTTTGCTTGATTGTTTGTCATTACTGATTCCTCTACTAAAGTATGGTTTTTAATTCATTTGTGCTTTTTATTTCTATTAGATTGTCTTTCCTTATTGATTTGTATTTCTTCTTAGATTGGGTTACTTATTTTATTCTCCTAATTTGTGGCTTGAATGATTCATTTTTGGTGTCTTTTGATAAACGGAATTCGTTGATTTTAATATAATTAAATTTATCAATCTTTTTGAGGGTTAAATCTTTTTTGTATCTTGTTTAAGAAATTCTACCCCTTTTAAAGGTCTGAGATATTTTCCTATATGGTATTTTAAATGTGTAAGAATAGGCCATTTACTTTATGGCTGTAATTCTTCTGGAATTAATGTTTGTGTGTAATGAAAATGAAAAAAATGTAATTTTCTTTTTCATTTTGGAGAAGCAATGCTCCAGCACTTGAATAGTTCCTCTTTTTTACAGTGATTTCCAAGATCACGTCATTTAGATTTTGAATTTTCATGTATGTGATGAGCTATTTCTGAACTCTCTACTCTGTCTGATTAGTCATTTTTTCTATCCTTATAGCAAGACATTATTTACTATAAGTCTTAATATCTAAAAGGCAAGCCCCTTTACCTTCTTTTTCTCTACCTTCCCTCACCACCTCCCTCTTCTTTCTCTGTAGAAGGATCCTGGCTATTTCTTTGTTCCTTCATAGAAATGTTAAAATTAGAATGACAAATTCCTTGGAAATGCTGCTGGAATTTGGTTAAAATTGCCCTGAATCTATAAGATCCATTTGGAGATTAACTATATATTTTGCTATTGAGAACATCCACCTACAAATTTGGTACTATATCTACCCTTTGCATCTTTTATTACATGCCTTCATTGGTACTTTATATTTTGTTGATATTGCAGTGTATTTTGTATATTTGCATATATATTAATTTATTCAACAGATTCTCATGAATCCCTGCTATGTGTCAGGTACTGTTCTAGGTGCACAGGACAGAGTAGTTAAAAAAATTAAGAAAGTAAACAAGAAAAAAATTAACAAAAATCCTTTCCTCATAGACCTTACATTTTACAGTAAATGGGTAACAAACAAAATAGATAAGTAGAATAGTGAAAAGTGCTATCAAAAAACAGGATAGTTAGTGGTTTTAGTAATGGGCTGTAATTTTAAATAAAGTAGTGAGAGAGGTTCTTTTTTTTTTGGTGAGGTAGATTAGCCCTGAGCTAACATCCATTGCTAATCCTCCTCTTTTTGCTGAGGGAGACTGGCCCTGGGCTAACATCCGTGCCCATCTTCCTCTACTTTATACGCTGCCACAGCATGGCTTGACAAGAGGTGCATCAGTCCACACCCGGGATCCAAACCTGAGAACCCCAGGCAGCCAAAGTGGAGCATGCGAGCTTAACCACTACGCCACTGCGCCGGCCCCCAGAGAAGTTATTCTTAATAAGACTTATGAGTGAATTCTTGAGGACTATGAGGGAGGGTTTTGTGTGTGTGTGTGTGTGTGTGAGGAAGATTGGCCCTGAGCTAACATCCATTGCCAATCTTCCTCTTTTTGATGAGGAAGATTAGCCCTGAACTAACATCCATGCCCATCTTCCTCTATTTTGTATGTGGGATGCCACCACAGCATGGCTTGATGAGCAGTGCACAGGTCCATGCCTGGGATTCGAACCCTTGAACCCTGGGCCACCAAAGCGGAGTGTGCAAACTTAACCACTACACCGTTGGGCCAGCCCCTGGGAGGGTTTTTTTTTTTTTTTGTTATTATTGTTGTTTGTTAGCACCTAGAAAATATAATTTAATGTTTATATTCATCTTGTATTCAATTGTTTTGTTAAACTCTCTTATCAATTCTATTAATTTGAATTAATTTGCCTGTACATTATTTTGGATTTGCTGTGTAGACAATCACAGGGAAGTATATTATCTGTGATTAAGAAATAAATTTATTTTTACTTGTTTTATTTCATTCTTCATGTCCTTTCCCATCCTTGCCTTATTTCATTATCTAAGTCCTCTTTTACAATGTTGAATTTCCATAAGTGATGATAAGGTGAATTTTTGTCTTGTTTATGATATTAACAGAATCATTTTTTGAAATTTATCCATTAAGAATGATGTTTACTCTGGGTTTTTTGTAGATACTCTTTATCAGATGAAGAATATTTATTCTCTCTTCTAGTTCATGTTTTGTAAAATATTTCTTTATCATGATGGGTGTTCAATTTTTTAAATGTTTAATCTGAGGATATTTAGATGGTCTTTTGAATTTTCTCTTATTGTCTGTCATCATGGTAGATTATATTTAGACACTTTACCATACTAAAATATCCTGAATAAACTCCACTTAGTGTAACATACTGCTGAGGTTTATTTGCTAAGAAACTTCTAAGGATTTTTTGCCCTATGTTCATGAATGAGAGTGATTTTTTTATCATTCTATTATTTTAGTGTCATAGACAAATTGAGAGTGGTCTCTTTTTATACTTTTATGGAAAAAACATATGTAAGATTGTAGTTCTTTGAAAATTTGGCAGATCTCGCTTGTAAATCCCTAGTGGCCTAGGACTTCCTTTCTGGAAGAATTTTTGTCTAATAAATAAATTTTTTTAATGATTGCAGGACTGTTCAAACTTTATATTTCTTCTTCAGGCAAATTTAGTGAATGTTAATTCTGTTTCAGTTTTAACTCTCCAAATTAAACATCATTAGCATAATAACTCTATACAATGTTTCTTTAAACTTACCTATATTTATTCCTTCACTCACAATAACTTCTTTTTAAAAGTTTTTTTTCCAGCATTGTTGAGATATAATTGACATATGACATTTTGTAAATTTAAGGTTTAAAATGTGTTGATTTGATACACTTATATATTGCAACAGGATTACCACGGTAGCTTTAGCTAACACCTCCATCATGTCACATAATTACTATTTCTTTTTTGTAGTGAGAACGTTTAAGATGTACTCTCCTCGCAACTTTCAAGTATTTTATACAGTATTGTTAATTATAATCATAATGCTGCACATTAGATCCACAGAATTTATTTGTCTTCTAACTGGAAGTTTGTACTCTTAGAGCAACATTTGCCCATTTTCCCCACCTCTCAGCCCCTAGTAACTACTCTGTTTCTGCAAATTTGGCTTTTTTAGCTTCCACATATAAGTGATATCCTAAAGTATTTGTCTTTGTCTGACTTATTTCACTTAGCATAATGCCCTCAAGATCTATCCATGTTGTCACAATGGTAGGATTTCCTTTTTTCTCTTGGCTGAATAATATTCCTATAAATATATATATCCACATCTTCTTTATCCAATTATCCATTGATGAATATAGGTCATTTCCATATCTCGGCTATTGTGAATAATGCTGCAATAAACATGGGAGGGCAGATATCTTTTCAATATCTTGTTTTTCTTTCCTTCGGATATATACCCAGAAGTGGGATTCCTGGATCATATGGTAGTTTTATTTTTAATTTTTTGAGGAACCTCCATATTGTTTTCCATAGTGGCTGCACAAATGTACATTCCCACTAAGAGTGCACAAGGGTTCTCTTTTCTCCTCATCCTTGCTACCACTTGTTATTTCTTGTCCTTTGATGATAGCCATTTTAACAGGTGTGAGGCAATATTTCATTGTGGTTTTGATTTGCATTTCTCTGATGATTAGTGATGTTGAACATCTTTTCATACACCCGTTGGCCATTTGTATGTCTTCTTTGGAAAAATGTCTGTTGGAGCTTTCTTCCTATATTTTCTTCTAGGAGATTTATGGTTTCAGGTCTGGCATTTAAGTCTTGAATCCATTTTGAGTTAATTTTATGAGTGCTGAAAGAATCTCTAAAATAGAACTGCTTTTCAGCATCCCATAGATTTTGGTATGTTGTGTTTCCATTTTCATTTGTTTCTAGATATTTTTTTATTTCCTCTTGATCCATTGGTTGTTCAGAAGTGTGTTGTTTAATTTCCACATATCTTTAAATTTTCTGGTTTTCCTCTTGCTGTTTATTTCTAGTTTAATACAATTGTGGTCAGAAAAGATACTTGGTATGATTTCAGTCTTAAATTTGCCAAGACTTGTCTTGTGGCCTATCATATGATCTATCCTGGAGAATGTCCCAGGCATGTTTGAGAAGAATGTGTATTCTGCTGCTGCTGGCTGTAGTGTAAAGGTTAAAGGACAAACATCAAAAATAGCTATAGCTACTATAATTTGTTAATGAAGACACAACATGAAAAGAGATAAATTATGATATTAAAAACAAAAGAGGAGAGGGAAAGGGTAGAGTTTTTGTATATGATTGAAGTTAGAGTAAAATGGACTGTTATATCTATAAAATATTTTATGTAAGTCCTATAGTAACCACAAAACAAAAACCTGTAATAGAGTCACAAAAGATAAAGACAAGAGAATCAGAGCATACCACCATGAAAAATTGCCAATTCACAAAGGAAGGCAACATGAGAGGAAAAAAAGGAAATAGGGAACTACAAAACAGCCAGAAAACAATAAGACGGCATCAGTAAGTCCTTACATATGAATAATTACTCTAAATATAAATGGATTGCATTCTCTAACCAAAAGGTACAGAGTGGTTGGGTTGATAAAAAAGCAAGACCTAACAATATGCTGCCTACAAGAGACTAACTTCAGCCTTAAGGACACATAGGCTCAGAGAGATGGGATGGAAAAAGATATTCCATTCAAGTGGAAACCAAAAGAGAGCGGAGATAGCTATATTTATATCAGACAAAATAGCCTTTAAGCTAAAAATGTTAACTAGAGTCAAAGAAGGTCATTATATAATGATAAAGAGGTCAACTTATCCAGAAGATATAGTGACTGTAAATATATATGCACCCAACATGGCATACCTAAATATATTAAGCAACTACTAACAGATCTGAAGGGAGAAATAGTTGATATACAGTAATCATAGAGGACTTCAGTACTCCACTTTCAGCAATGAATAGATCATCCAGAGGAAAAATCATTAAGGAAATGTTGGACTTGAAACATACTATAGACCAAATGGACTTAACAGACATATATGAGACATCACCATGCCTTCTTGCATCTAGATATCATTTTCAATCTTCCTAAAGTACAACCTTTAGAAATTCCCTTAGTGAAAGTTTGTTGATGATAACAATCTTTTCCTTTTTTAAAATCTGAAAATGTCTATATTTTAGATTTATAACTGAAAAAAATCTTGTGATCATGCAATTCTAGTATGACAGCTATTTATTATCAGAATTTTGATGATATTACTACACTGTCTTTTAGGCTCTATTGTTACTTTTTGAGATGTCTGTTATTAATCTAATTGCCTTTTTTTGCACAATCTGTCATTTATCTTTTGCTTAAGATCCTCTCTTGTCCAGTCTCACTACAATGTGTGGATTTTTTTTTTCTAAATTATCCTTCCTGGTATATTCTGTGCTTTCTGTATATGTCATTACATGTCTCTGATAAACTCTGAAAATGTCTAGTCATTATTCTTTTCTAATGGCTGTTTCTAGCCATTCTAGCTAACAGTCTTAATGCAAGACTAATTACCTTTATTTTACATAAGAAAAAGATTGAGATAGAGAATAAATAACTTGCCAAAACTCATATAGACAAAAAATGTCAATGATTCAAATTTCTCCTTCTGGGAATCTGATTGTGTATAATTTGAACCTTTTATTGTACACTTTGTGTCTTTTTAACCTCTTTCTTATATTTTCTCTCTCCCTGTTGTGCTTTCTATATTATTTCTATAGATTTATCTGCCAGTTCACTAATTACTTCTTTAGGTGTATCTAATCTGTTATTTAATCCATGCAGGGAATTTTAAATTTACATTTGTCATTTCCAAAGGTTCTGAAAGTTTCATTTTTAAAATTTCTTTGAAAATTTTTGATAGTCTCTCTTTTCTTTCTCTTTTTGTACCCTATATTTTTGTATCTTTAAATATTTCACATATAGGGAATTTATATTTCATGTCTGATAATTCTGGATTCTGAATTAATTTGTTGGTTATTATGTTTGTCTCCATTTCTGTTGACTCTCACTTATGGATTCTTATTTCTGTGTTTGCTTATGAATTTTCATTGTGGACTCATCTTGTTGAAGCTAATCTGCATGAATTCTGAGGACATAAATGAGAGACCTTTTACTCTGCAGAAGTGTGGTATTCTGTTAAGATCCAGGGGCAGTACTGACCTGGGACCACTTAGCTCCCTTAATAATTTTATGATTAATGCAAGAGTTTGAAGTTGTGCCCCAGTCTTGCCAAGGCCTAAAGGCATATTCCCTGGGTGGAGTGCTGATGAAGGCATCTACCTCACAGTAAATCTCCCTTAAAAATCCCTGCTCCATATGCCTCCACGCTTACTATGTTTTGCTCTAGTTTCAGGTAGGTACTTTTCCTCTTTTTAGAAATTTCCCTTATGTTTAGCAAACTCAGCAATTTATTAAAAACTAGATTTGTTATACCTTATGAAGCTGTGGTTACATTTTAGCAGGAAGAGACTTCAGGGTAACTAATTCACTTTCTGACCATTCTTTTGTTTTTCTACTAGTTCTTTAAGACTGTACTATTTAATTTTCAAATGTCAGCATAGGTAATATTACTTGTAAGTTAGTTAAGAGTTAAAAAGTCTATATGCGATGCGCAATAAAATTATAACATATTTAGCCAATTGGATGTTACACTAATCATTTAAATTTCTTTAAAAATGAAACCAACAAATTTCAAAAAACTGTTAGAAATCTAGATATTAACAACCAGTGATTTTTTCCATACTTGTGAGGACAGTCCTTGTTTTGAAATTAATAACCTGATGTTGAAGGTTCATTTGCATCCCTGTAGAGGCATTCGGAATGCATACAAACCAACAGTAAATTGTTTCTGACACATTTATTAGCTTCTCTTTTCATTAATTATATTTCTTTATTATTCAGAAGATTTTTTTGGGAGGAGCAGAATAACTTGGGAATAAACATAAAATCCATTTAACTACCAATTTGAGAAATTTTATTTTTTTCTCTGACTATAAAAGAATTACTTCTTCAGTTCTGTCCTTATAGTATTTATTGTTTAGTTTTATTTAAAGGCAAATTAAATATTCATGGTTTTTATATATATGAAAAATGTGTCAGTGTGACAGCCAGAGATAAAACATGTTTGAAAACAATGGTTGTTTATAGAAAACGTTATGGTAAATTATGGTAAACGTTAACAAAATGTCCTAAAAGTTTAATTTTGATTGAAGTAACCATTGAGAAGGCTTTCACTTGTCCTTTTGCTCAAGATATCTCCAAATAGGGACTGAACATAATCAACCATCTTGAAAATTTTTGTGCTGGTGCACTTCTGTGACTCACATGAACAATTTCTGCTTAAGAGATAAGACTGGGGTGCATGAATAGGTGAGAAGTTCATTTGTTTTAGGAAGGAATTTAGATGTTTTGCATAAAAGAAGTAAGAATTAGCATATGTGGTAGATTGCTTTTGGAGCTCACTCTAAAAGATGACAGCTCTCTGTTGTTGCCACAGAGCCATGCTTTCCAAAGCCAAACAGACAGATGGGCTTTCATTATTTTCTTGACTTTTTATATTTGTTGACAATTGTAGTAATTAATTTTTAATCTGAAGACTTGTAAAGCAATACTTGGGGATTTAACAAACCAAACTTGTATTAATGAAGCACAAACTGTCCAAATAGTCTTCCTACATCAAACTTCATGGAACAGTGAGAACTCTTTCCTAGTTAAGGGCTGATCCCAAAGCATCTGGGAAATAAGATCCTATGGAATGATCACCAACAATATGCACACACTGTAAGTGGAATAGAGTTCAATATATTAAATCAAAATAACATTCAAAAACTCTCTTTCTTGAAACAGAAGTGCTATTATTTACTGGGTACTTCTTAAATACTGAGAGTCCTAATTCCAGATTTATAATAATAAAATTATTGAGGAACCCACTGAAAATGTAAAAATTTCACAATATTAGACCATTTCCATACCTATTTCCACATATGCAGACCGTGTATTCTGGCCTCTCCCTTCTCTGGTAAGAAATCAAGAAATTTTAGCAGTTTTTCCAAAGTTATGCAGAATTGGTGTTCAGAATATGAACCCACCATTATAGTTCCTACACTCACAATTCATGATCGTGTTCCTTTTGGGAGGAGACGTACCAGGTTAACTAGAAAAATAACAATAACAAAAGATACCACCTATTGATAACTATGTGCCAAACACTGTGCAAAAGGTTTCTCAAACATGACCTCATTTAATCATCACAACACTCTTAACATAAGCTTAATCACCTTTATTTTACAAAGGAGACAATTGAGACAGAGAGAGAAAAAGTAACTTGCCCAAACTCACATCAGAAAGTGTCAGAAATGGAACTAAAACTTCAGTGCGTTATATATAAGCACTGCCTTTCCTTGAGTCCATGTGTGAATGTGGCCTAACATGTAGTATGTTAGCAAATGTGATATACACTCCCAGGAAATATGAAGTATACATGCCCTCCAATCAGTCAGTTCACAATTTAAATTAACTTTTGCATAAACTGCAAGATACGTCTGGGGGAAAAGAGCAGGCTCACTCTGTGACAGACACAGTGATATGAGTGGATTTCAGTTGTTTTCCTAAGCCTTGAAGAGAGTTTTGGAAAATGGGATAGATATGATTTGTCAGATGCACAATGAGAAATCTAAGGGGTAAGGAGAAGCCGTTCACCCTAACCACCTTTTTATTTCTTTTCTCTTATTCCTGTCAAAGAATGGCTCTACCTTTTGCTCAGAATAGCCTTCTAATCCTTGTCTACAAAGGCACATGTATTCCCTTATCAAAAACTTGACTCCATGCCAGCCTCCCTCAGGAGCCCTACCCTGATGATAGGTCGGATAAATGCATCCTCTGCTGCTTCTCTGACAATGGCGTTCCCCAAATACCTTTCTTTCAGAATTTTAAACATTTTCCTCAAAAATAAAAAGAAGAAAATTATATCTGATTCATCATCTTGTTTTGTATGATTATAAATTCAGACACTCTTCTGGCTGTTTTGCACTACATGAAGGTCGAGAAATATTTGAGTGCATTAAATGGTCAAGTTGTCTAGTGGAATGCAGGCTGGAATATTTAGAAATGGCTTGTAAAACGGATAGAGTGTATAGTTCTGAAAAATCAGGTACTTCCCTCGTCAGTAATTATGACATGCTATGTTAGCTGTGATGTGTCGTTGATGGTGGGCCATCATGCAGAGATATTCATAGCTTCATCCAGGAGAGCCTGCAAGGGAGGGATGGAGTAAATCTCCACCAATCAAAAAGGCAGGAGGAGGGCTGGCCCCGTGGTGTAGTGGTTAAGTTTGGGTGCTTTTCTTCAGGGGCCTGAGGTTCATGGGTTCGGATCCTGGACGTGGACCTACACACTGCTCATCAAGCCGTGGTGTGGTGGCATCCCACATACAAAATACAGGAAGATTGGCACAGACGTTAGCTCAGGGACAATCTTCCTCACCAAAAAAAAAAAAAGGGGGGGGGGATGAAGAAAAACAAGAAGCTTCTGTGGTGGAGAAAATGACAGTAATTTTAAAAGGGGGTGGGAAAAGTCACCCTTCCTTTTTTGCAAAATATTTCAGATATCCATCTTTGCTCTGTACATTCGTAGGGAATCAGAAGAGAATGAAACATATGTCAAGACCCTACAGAGGACATTATACTGCCTGAAGGTCCCAGACTAGTGCACTGTGGAACCCCTCGTTTGGGGATGCAGGTAGGGATTTCAGGGGAAGGGCTAAGTGACATGCGTATGAGTATTAGGAGACAGGCTGAAAAGCTGACCTTCCAGAGATTAAAGGAAATATTCAAAGACTGAGAATTTGGCCCTGCTTCCTTTACCAGATGAGGCATTATCATTCTTATTGTCTGACAGTTAAACGTCTTAGCATAACCTTATGCCATAAAAGCAAATACGTGTGCAATATACAGAGCTGGAATGGGAAAAAAACTAGCACTGCTTTTTGATTCAGAGAAATTCTCAAGAATGTGGTAAAAAAATCGGGGAAATTCATAAGAAAAACATCCTGGTCCCTTTTTTCGCAGTGACAGCTAGAAAGTTACAGACATTGCCTAAATAAATTAGCTTTTTCAGAAATTGCTAGAAATTTTGCTTCCAACAGTTGCTCTGACACACAGGCATTGATCTCAGCAGCTTTGGAATATACCCTGTTGGTCAGAGAGAGGCAGGCTCCATCCATCACCATTATGGGAGCCACGTATTCTCTGCAGAATCCTTTAAAGGGCTACAAGTTCACTTCCTCCTGTTGGTGGCAGAGTGGGTTGCATTTGTCTGGCAATTGAATGTCACTCCCCACCAAGTCTGAAGGTGCGTGTAGCACACCCAACAATCTGCACACAAAGAAAGATCAAGTTGGCCTGCCCCTCTCTTTGGAGCTTTGAGCTCACTGATCTCAGTAGACTGTCACTGTCCTCTTTATGACAGCCACTCATTTCCCAGGCCTGCTGGGTTTCTGGACTGCCTGCCTATTGTATGTATACCCAGACTGATTATAAGTTCACCACTTCCCTCCACCTTTTTGTACAGGGTATTATCCATGACAGATGAGTGCAATAAAGTGAATTCATTTTTTTTCCCTCTTGCAGGCGGCACAGTGAGTTCTAACCAACAAAGGCACATTGAGGTAAATCTTTAACAGTGTTACCACATTGACTTTCATCATTTTCACTTTCCTTTCACTGATTTTTATCCCTGCAGTTGTAAAACATAGTTTCACATTGTGACCGTCCTCTCGTCCTCAGTAGAATTCGTTACACTGACAAGAACATACTCTTTTTCATAGACTCTCCATCACGCTCAGCCTTCGTTGCCTCTCTCTCTCCACAAATTCTATTTTATAGATAAAAGCTCAGAGTTTCAAAGGGTGAAAAATTTTCAAAACAGTCGAACTTTCATTTTAAAAAGATAATACAGTACCAGGAAACTATTGGAAAATTGTGATAGAATATTTAATAGGAAGGGAAAATGTTTTCCATATATTAAGAAAACATCCCAAACAGTATGTATGTGATTTTATAAAAATTTTATTTTGTCGACACTATACTATATATGTATAGAAAAAAATATATGGTTGTTTGCTTTTCTATTTTCTTTTCTTTCTTTTTATTTATTTACGAATATATTTTGATTTCATAATAAGATTTAAAAATTTGTAAAGGAAAACAAACAGAAAATAGGAAATAAATACCATAAGGTTCTTCTTTCAGACTGGTTAGTGTACATAAAGACCAATTTGAAAATAAAAGATTGGTACAAATTTATCATTTTATTTGATTATTTATTACAAAAAGGAAAGATATTTCAAAGAGGAGGAGGCATGAAAGAAACCACAACTCTAATACCATAGGGATTTCTGTTTTTCTTCAGTCACAGGCAATTTTAAAACAAATAGGAGTGCTTTGTTGGGAAGCACATTTCAAGGCACCTCTACAGGAATAGCATGAAAGAATCCACTGGAACAGGGAGATATACAACCCAAAAGCTAACTTTTGTCTATTTAACCATTCAAATAATTGCTATCAGTTTCTTTGCAAATTGTTAATACTTTAAAGGACAATTACTATGTCTGATTTTTGGATTATTCTTTCCTTCTTTCATTTAGTCCACTGGTAATGAGCCCCTACTATGATGCTCTCATTCAAATCTTTGGGTGATATTTTTTCCACCATGCTCAGTGGCTGAGAATCTCTGTGAGAGAACCAATTAAGGAAAGAGATAGGCTAGGGAGGTAGATGGTAAGGACGAAAGAGGGATCTTTGGAGGACCACATTCTGGAAAGCACCTAATTGAAACAAAAGGGAACCATGGTGCATTATAAAGACAATCTGGGGGGCAATATTTTTTTCTCAGAGAAAGAAACAAAACAAGACAAGTATGTCACATAAAGAAGAAATGATTCTTTTAGAGGAGATTTGAAGCTCAGACAGACCAAATAGTTAATTCATTTGCAAAGCCCCAAAAGTAGAATTTGGGGTGCCAGGAGAACTTGCTTCCAACAAAGATATCAGGCCTAAAACTAGCTTATGCTTCTGGGAATCTTGTGCTTAAAAGTCTAATTAATTTGTGCCTGAACTAGTGAAGATCACATCCTCGATATGAGAACTACTACTAGGATATTAGCATCCTTGATAAATAGACAGTATCTATCCTTCACAGATAGTCTTGCTCATCAGGTGTAAGATGAGAAGACTATCGGACCTATTCTGCATACATATTTGAGAATTAAAAAGAATATTTGTGAGAGAGACGATCTCTTTAAATAAACTGCAATTATGGTAAATTGAAGTTAGTAGAGTTGCCATATCCAGCAAATAAAAATATAGGACTGCCAGTTAATTTGAATTTCAGATAAAAAACAAATAACTTTTTGGTTTTTTTGAGGAAGATTGGTCCTGTGCTAACATCTATTGCCAATCTTCCTCTTTTTCTTTTTTCTCCCCAAAGCCCCAGTACACAGTTGTGTACCATAGTTGTAGGGTTGTAGCTCTTCTATATGGGATGCCACCTCAGTATGGCTTGATGAGCGGTGAGTCGGTCCGTGCCCAGGATCTGAACCAGTGAACCCTGGGGCAGCTGAAGTGGAACGCAAAATCTTAACCGCTATGCCACTGGGCCAGCCCCAACAAATAACTTTTTAGTATACATATACCCCATGCAAAAATACTATTCATCGTTTATCTGAAATTCAAATTTAACTGAGCTTCTTGTATTTTATTTTACACCTCTAGAAGTGAGGAAGAGAATTAGGGAAAGATTGGGAATTGAGATTATTGTATTTCTTTTGGAAAAGGCAAGGAAGAAAGGAAATAAGGAAGAGAGGGAGGAAGCAAAGATGGAAAAAGGGGAGGAAGAACAGAGGGAAGAAAGGAAAAAGGAAATCTTGAGTTCCAGGGAAAGATGGCAAACCATCTTCCTACTTTTTTGAGAAGGTATAAGAAAAAGGATGAAATTTAGGAAGATGAATGCTAGACTATTTTATAACGTGGGATATCTTTTTCACAGTTGCTTCAAGAACGGGACTAAAAACTTCAATTCAGATGGTTATATCGAAACAAGATTTAGAGTTTGATTATATTTTGAATACCATTTCTCTTTTATTTGTTTTCTGTTATGAAATATTTCAGAAATACAGAAAAGTGCAGAGGGCAATGTAACAAATAACACATGTATTTCCTCCCACATTTAACAAATCGTTACCATTTTCCATACCACTTCAGATCAGTTTTTGTAAAATAAAAATTAAAACTAGAATTGAAGGCCCCTTGTATACTTTTCTCTCATTTCTTCCCCAGACATGTCACTATTCTGAAGTGCATCCCTGACATATTTTATACAGCATTAATCAACATATTATATATGTATATTTCTATAATATGTACACATATATATGTATATATCCATATGTCCATAGAAAAGATATGTCATTTGGTTTGATACTTACACTTTAAAAATTTCCATAAAAGCTGCTCTTCTTCAACTTGCACTATTCATTAAAATTATGTTTTTGACATTTCCCCATGTTGACATATCTAAATTTGGTTATCACTTATTTTAACTGCTGCACATGATGAGTATACTGCACCTAATTTATCCATTCCTTTCCTGACAAGCATTGAAGCTGTTTCCAGGGTTTCACAACTGTAAACAACGCCGCAGCAAACATCCTCATGCACATCTTTCCACGCACAGATCTGAGTATTCCCCTGAAAACGGAATTGCTGGGTTACAGCTAAGGCACACCATCAATTTTGTTAGATATTAATAAACTGCTCTTCAAAATGGGTTGTTAACAAGTTTACTTTCCTACCAACAATGTATGAGATTTCTCATTTGTTCACACCTTAAGCAACCCTCAGGATTTTCAGATATTAAAATTTTGCCAGTCTGGTGAGTGCTATTTAATTTGTATTCTCTGATTACTAGATGAGGTTGAGTATGTTTTCATATATTCATTGGCCCTTCTGATATCCTCCTCAGTGTATTATTTTGCTGTATTTGTTGAGTTGTCTATCTGTATCAATACACACTATCTTAGTTTTTATCTTAGGTCAGTTTCTCTAAAAGCAGAGAATGAAAAGAGGATTCTTGTGCAAGGAATTTATTAAGGGTGCACATTCAGAATAAACCTGTAAGGGAGTGAGGAAAGCAAGATAGAGAAGAGGGAGAAGCTCAATAAGAAAGTGCTTTCATAATACCATCAAGGTTCATCCATGTTGTCAAAATGGCAAGATTTCATCTTTTTTATGGCTGAGTAGTATTCCTTTTATATATCTATAGCACATCTTCATCCATTCATCCATCAATGGGCACTTAGATTCTTTTCATATCTTGGCTATTGTGAATAATGCTGTAATGAACACAGGGGTGCATATACGTCAGATGGAGAAAGACAAATGCGTATGATTTCACTCACGTGTGAAACATAAAAAACAAAACAAAACAAAAACAAACTCATAGAAGCAGACAACAGATTAGTGGTTACCAGAGGGGAAACGGGGTGGGGGGAGTGTGAAAGGGATAAAGGGAGTTAATTATGTGGTGACAGATGGAAACTACATTTTTGGTGGTGAGTATGCTGTAGTATATACAGATGTCGAATTATAATGTTGTACACCTGAAATCTATGCAACGTTATAAACCAGTGTTACCTCAGTAAAATGTATATTATATTTTATATATATAGCATATATATATATATGTTTTCTGTATATGTATATAGTACATATATTACAAAAAAAAAAGAAGGTGCTTTGAGATCCAGCCTCAGCGTGATCCCTCAAGGAACTCTGGGACATAGATTGCACAGCAGATCTGTCTGTCTTGGGAGTGGGGCTTTTGCACCTCTGCAGCAGATGGTCACTGCTCCAGGCCATGTCGAGTCGGGGTGGTAACTCCTGGATGCTCCTTGTTGGGGCAGCTCTCATTGCCCAAAGGCAATCCTACCGCGAGAATTTGTGCAGAAATCAGCAATTAGTTGCAGCAACCATAGCAGCCAGTGAAAAGGATCCCTGAGGACCTGAGATGGCCACGAACCAAGTTTTCTACAATTACTATCATTTCACAATAAATATTTCCCTCTGGCTGGAGCTTCACGTTCTTTTTCTTTTTCAAAATGAACTTGGTTATTCTTTGGACCTTTACTCTTCCATATGAATCTTAGGGTCATCTTATCAGGTTCCATAAAAACATGGTATCTATTTTTTTAACTATTTTTCATTCTAGAATAAAATGTACAGATTTATGCTTATATGTCTCCTACTTATTTTTTTATATTTATGCCCAGGTTCCTCAAAGTTTACGCTGTAATGATTGTTATTATTTGTGTGTGTGTGTGTGTGAGGAAGACCAGCCCTGAGCTAACATCTGCTACCAATCCTCCTCTTTTTGCTGAGGAAGACTGGCCCTGGGCTAACATCCGTGCCCGTATTCCTCTACTTTATATGCGACACCGCCACAGCGTGGCTTCACAAGCAGTGTCTCGGTCCACGCCCGGGATCTGAACCCACGAACCCACCCATCAGAAGCAGGGTGCGTGAACTTAACTGCTGCGCCACCAGGGTAGCCCCTACGCTGAAATTATTTATGAAATTTATATTCACATATGATTTCTAATCAATTGTTGCTGGTATGTATAAACGTCATTCTTTTAAAATATTTATTCAGAATCCTGCAATTTTACTCACTTTTATTAGTTCTAATATTTTGTTTACATGTATTTTCTAGGCAGATTATCTAGTCATCTGAAAAGTTGTATTTCCTTCATATTTCTTTTCCTCAGAACCTTGCATGAGATAGGAGCTCCAGAAAATGTTGAAGAAGTGGAGAGAGTAGGTGACCTTGTTTTTCCCTGACTTTAAAGGGAATATGTCTGACCTTTCACCTTTAAACTATTTATCAGATTAAGACAATTATATTCTAATACTACTTTGCCAGGAGGGTTTTTTGTTGTTGTTGCTGTCATTTTGTTTTGTTTTTAACAAAGCAGTATTGAATTTTTTCAAATTTCCTTTCTACATATATTGAAATGACCCAATTGCTTTTCTACTTTTATCTTGTAATGTAATGAATTACGTTAACATGTTTTCTAATGTTAACCCATTCTTGCATTCCTGGGATAAAACCTACTTGGTCACAAAATGTGGAGTTTTTTTTTTTTTTAGTAAACAAACTAATTTAGTAAACTGAATTCGGTTTGCTAATAACTTAAGAAGTTTGAAGCCATGTTTGTAAGTGAGATTGGGATATAAGTTTTCTTTCTCGTGTTGTTTTCTGGTTTTGGTTTCAAGGTTATTCTAATCACAAACAGAAGTGGAGAGCTTTTTTTTCCTCTCTAATCTTTGAATACTATGTAGAAGATAGAAATTGTCTGTTTCATGTTTGTAAATGTTCCTGTGTGCTTGAAAAGAGTAAATATTCTCTGTTTATTAGAAAAAGATTATTAATTATTTCATTCAAATTTTCTATATCCTTGATGTTTCTTTTCTCTGCTGAATCTCTGGTTTCTGAGAGAGTCGTGATAATATCTCAAACCATAGTAGTTAATTTTTAAAATTATTTTCAGAGTTCTCTCAGTTAATGCTTTATATACTGTGTAGTTATAATGTAAGTTGCATACAGTTCAAAATTGATATATGTTCCTGGTGAATTGTTCCTTTTATTATTAAGCAATGACACCTTCATGCCCTAGAATAATTTTTTTTATGTTAAAGCCTATTTTTCTCCAATATTAATAGTGCCACATCATCTTTCTTCTGAACACTATTCCCCTGGTATATCTCTTTCCCGGCTCTTTACTCTCAATCTCTTTTGTCATTTATTTTATGTGTCTATTATAAAATTAATATAGCTTAATATTAATATTATTTTTATTCAAACAAAATCTGTTAACAGACAAGAGAATCTGTTAACAGATAAGTTGAATCTGTTAACATTTATTATGCTTACTAATGTATTTGAAATATTGCCACCATTTTACCTTATTTTATGATTTTTTTAATATTGTAATGCCTGTAATTTTTCTTCCTTCTTTTATCCTTTTCTCATGCCTCCCATTTGGTTAGATTTCTTTAAGTGTTGTTTTTCCCTCTATTGTTTTAGAAACTAGATATTATGCTTCTATTTTTTGTGGTCATCCTTAAATTTGTAAATAATCATAATTGACTTTAAAAATTCTAAAATTCTTTTCTCCAGGTTGCTCTCAAGCAATTGAAAATACTTAGCCTCATCTCTGATCTCCCATCCCCATCTTCCATACTATTTTACCAAATTAGTTATTATTATTATTAGCATTTATATCTAATAACTATTTAGATATACAAACATATTTGTCAGTTTCTTGCTTACCTTGTTTCTTGCACCCATCCATCCTTCTAGTTTCTTTTTTTTTTTTTTTGTGGGGAAGACCAGCCCTGAGCTAACATCCGTTGCCAATCCTCCTCTTTTTGCTGAGGAAGACCGGCCCTGGGCTGACATCCGTGCCCATCTTCCTCCACTTTATATGGGACGCCGTCACGGCGTGGCTGACAGGCAGTGCGTCGGCGGGCGCCCGGGATCCCAACTCGCGAACCCCGGGCTGCCAAGTGCGGACTAAACCGCTGCGCCACCGGGCGGCCCCCATCCTTCTAGTTTCTATTCTCTCCTCATTAAATTTTATATTTCATCAAGGGTTTGTGAATAGTAAAATCTCTTGGCCTGTATTTCAATATTTTTAAATTTTTCCTTCATCTTGAATAGTTGTTTAAGTAATGGATTCTACATCAACAGTTATTTTCCTCAGCACAGTGAAGATATTATTCCAAGGTTTTCTGATTATTTATTTGGGTATTCTGCATTTTTCTCTGGTTGCTTTTAAGATTTTTATCTTTATCTTTGAAGTTTTGCTTTTCCCAACACCATATCTAGGTATTTGTTTTACTTTTTCTATTTTGTACTCATGTCACTTCTTTTGAGCACTTAGATCTTACTTTAATTCCAGAAAATTCTTGACAATTATTTCTTCAGATGTTGCCTCTTCACAATTCTCTAATTTCTTTTTCTGAAAATTCAATTAATATATGTTGGACCTTCTTATTTTATCCCCCCTTTCTCCTAACAGTTCTGTCATATTTCCCATTTTTTACTGCTTTGTGCTACATACCAAATAGTTTCCTAGATCTAGCTTTAGCTCTGACTAATTTGTGTTTGTGTGTGTGTATTTTAATGGCTAGATTTTTTTCATTTCAGGATTCTCTTTTTGGGGGTTCAAATCCTCTAGTTTTAAATAATACTGTTCTTTTCTTCCATTATATCTTCTAATCTGTCTAAACTCTATGATGATTAAAATTTTTAAAATTTTATAGTTTTTTTTATTGTTGTACAGTTTTATATCTTGGGATGCTAAATCTGTTTGTTTTGCCTGCTGATCTTCTCTCCTAGTGGACTGTTTCCCACCCCCCACCCCCAGTGGTGTATATATGTGTGGGTTTATTTATTTATTTATTTTGAGAACAGTTCTGCTTGGGGGGGGGGTGTGTGTGCACATGCAAATTCTTTGTGTTCAAAATAGTGAATGCTTCATAAAGCAGTTTCATTTTGCTTTTGACAAAGGTCTCAAAACAATTTTTATGTAAATTTTCCAGTTTGGTAATCCAATATGAAATAGTTGGGACTGATTTTGGCTGCTATTAATAGGGACCCTATATATAAAGGTTAATTTTCTTGGATAAAATTAGTTTGCAAGGAGGCACCCCTTGGTTGCTGTACATCTTGATGAAGTCCTCAGGAACTCAGGTTCATTTTCTGGTTACTTTACCAGCCTTAATACACAGCTTACATTCTTTGACTGTGAGAGTTCAAACTATCTGACCCCTCCTCAAGAGAGGAAACGGGAGAAGGTGGGAGGAAACAAAAGTGTGCTCACCTGCCATTTAAAGAGCCTTCTAAGACATCTGACTACAGATAATTAGCCAGAACTTTTCAAATAACCACACCTAGCTGCAAGGTAATCCCCTCAAAATCACAATTTAATCAGGCACATTCTCAACCCCAGTAACATAGGCATTTTTTTAATGAGAAAGAAGGGGAGAGTGGATGTGATAGACGTCCAGCAGTCTCTGCAAATCTCCATCAAGCAGATATGATAAATTTGGACCCCATACTCGTGTGTAGTGCTGGTCTGCAGTTTTAATTTCTTATAAGTGATATTTTCCCCACCTATGGTTCTAGGGAATTTGCAAGCATACCTGGAGAATCTCGGCCCACTGGGTGGGAATTTTCTAATGCCTTTTTCCACAGATACAGTAATTCGTCAGCGTTTTATTGTGTATACAGGGGATTCAGTTGTAGCTCTGGCTTTCTTTGAATAGTATCTACTTATTTGTTTTTCTTTGATTCTATAAAAACAATAACTTTTTTTTGCTCTCATGCTTTAACCAGTTTTTCTATTTATTTGTAGTGAGAGGTGGAACTATCCATATTAGCAAAAATTGTTTCAAATAACAAAGTGGACTTTTACCTCAGGACACTTGTTTTCACCCATCCCTTCTGTGCACTTTTCCAGTTCTAAATAAAGAGGCTATTTAATTGATGGCGACATCTCTGTCTCAGCAGAGAACATATTTGGCTGAAAAGATTTGCTCTTCACTGATAAATTCATGTAAGTTAAAAAGATATTTCTCTAGTCAAATAGCAGTATGTGGGAATGGGGAGGTAGAAAGAGGGACGGGTAAGTTAGCAAAAATAAAAATTAGAGACTCAAAATATATTTGTAATCCTCTTAATCCTGATAAAGGAATTAAATAATAAAAACTATGGGACTCATCTGCAATTAGCTATGCCTATACAGTCAATTGAGAAAAAAATCACTGCAAAACATTGAAAGATAAAGAGATTCTAGAAATTTCATTAGCTTGTATGACTTCAGGAAGTCATTATTTTTCTTAGTGTCATTTTCTCTATTTGGAAGATAAGAGAAATAATCTATGTTTTATTATTTTCTCACTTAAAATTTTTTTTTTTTTTACAATTTAAAAGTTACTATAACTCCAGTATAAATGTTGAGATACTGTCTTGAAGGTAGCCATTTTGAGGAGGTCATGATAATCTCATTGTATTTTCATAAGAATTTTCTCTTGAAACAATAATTCTGATTTCCACTAGCATCTAGAATCTGGACACAGAATATAGATGACCCCAAAGTCCTTGGAGAAAATAAGAAAGGCCATGGCAGGATTTGTTAGTATCCAATAATTTACTATGTTCAGATTTTATAGGCTCTCACATGCGGTATATATCCTTTATATATAGTTTTGAAGAAAAGAGATAAAAAATGAAGGTCAGGGCTAGGGATTAGGTTTTAGAAGACATTAATAATTATGTTTAATGGTTTCTTGAGGGTTGCCACTTTAATCAATGGTTTAATCACTCTGGGGCTCCTATTAAAGAATCTAAAATGTTGGCATGCATGAATCTCCAAAGAGGTAGAAATAGTCGTAATTAGGTAAACATACAACTAAGCACTATGCTTTATACTTCTATATTAGAATATCTTGGGGTACCATTCCTATCCATGCCCCCAGAAAACAGAAATCCTGCTATAACAGGATGCTTCAATTACAAGTGATAGAATATTCAATTAAAAGTAGTTTAATAAAGGATTATTACCTTATATAACAAGAAGAGCCCTGGTAGTACACTTGTCAATTAAATCAGTAAATCAACTATAGATCAAGCTCTCTCCAACATGATCAGAGTATCATTTTAGTCCTCAGACTTGTCCTTTGTGGCCATAGATCTTGCAATCCTGGGCAACATCTAGTGAAAGAACAGAGAGATAACTCTTCCTTCAGATCCCTTTGAATCACAGAAGAAAATATTTCCCGGAATACTCTCTGCAGACTTTCCCTTAACATCTCATTGGGCAGAATTGGATCACATGCCCAAGCCAGCTACTGGCAAAGTACACTGTGATTGATTTAGTCCAATCAAGACTCACTGTCTTGGGCACACTAGCTTTGTTAGCAAGGAGATGAAGGAAATGGCTGTTGAGAAGGCAGTGTCTACCATAGCCACACCTACCCAGAGCTCTATGAAGGGTTTCTGCCTCCAACCCACACCTTGATGATTAAATCATGTATAGACACATGGCCTGACGTGGTCCATCTATAGATTGTCCATCCCTCTAGAGAGAAAAACACTAAACAAAAATAAAAACAAAAAATCCTGAATCAAATTTTAAGAAATTTGGAATGGGACATCAAGAACTTCTTTGTTTGGTCACAAATGAAACTAGTAAACACATGTGGAGCACCTGAGATAAATTAATAGTGAAGCACGAGAGTGAACGTCTATGAATTCTTCCTGCTGAGGTCCCCTAGGCTGCCTTGATGCTCACTTTCTGAAATCTGAGTACTCAGCATTCCCTGCATTTCCATGAGAAATCTTGTATGTATTACTGCAATAACCTACTCTCCTCCAATACCTACATCCACACACACGTCTGCTACATTTTTATTTAAGCTGGTTTTGAATTGTGTTTCCACTTCTTGTAACACGTTTTCTTTGACTTTAACAGAAATAGATACGATAGACCTGTATAAAGGGGGTGGGATGTTGAGAACTGAAGGTCAGGTTTATAGGAAAAATGAGACTCCCTTCCATATTCCAGGATGGGAAGATAATAATCCATGATATGTGGAGGCAAAGCTTCTCATTAGGCAAATGTGGGAGCCGGGGTGGGGGTGAGTGAATAAACCTTAGTCTTAGAAAGACTAGTTTTATGTGTGTTCAGAAACAGTCACCATGTAACCTCGAGGCAGGAAGACTTCTTTCTGCAGCCAACATGCTGAAGCTACTTAAAGATAAGGTCAGAAAATAATCCTGGAAGATGTCAAATTGGAACACCAGTTTACTTCCCAGCAGTGCCAGGTTTCCATGATAAAGGTTTAAACACAGATTGAGATTCTGACAACTGAAATAGGAATATTTGAGAGAAATCAGATATGCCAGAGGAGTTGACAATGTTGTTGTTCTTGCCATGCAGAATTCAGTCTCTTGTTCTTTTGTTCACAGCACCTTGATTTCCTTTTAGGGGGGATAGTCAGGTAAGGTGACTTGTATTCCCCTAGGCAAGGGTGGCGTATGACCCGAGCTAAGCTGATCAGCCTGTCTATCTTGGTCTTATATCTTGAATAGAGTGACTGAGGTTGGAAAAATGGACTGAAATAATTGATCCAAGACCATAGATTATCTACTAACGCCAGCTGCCTAGATCGCCAGAGCTGCTCTGGTTCTTGTCCTTTCTGAGCTAGGATTGGAAGCTTTGCTTTTGACTTTGGGAGGGGGGCCATAACCTCCAATGAATTGCCTATTTGCCGAAGTTGGTTTATAGTAGCTCAGTAAAGTTATTTGGACCAGGGTAGTGCATCCAGTGTGGAGAGAGGTAGATGGATACTTGATATTTGTATTTATAATCTACAGCATTCTGTGATTAGATTTGGAGGTAGAGAGAGGGGAGAGGGTTCAACACCCACTTCTGGGTTTGAGCAAACGTAAGGATGGTAGTGACATTTATTGAGACAGTGAATAAGGTATGAGAAATAAGTTTGCTGAAAAAATTATGAGCTTAGTTACTGACATATCGAATTTGAGATGCCTTTGCCACAATCTATAGGTGGTAGGCCATATATGGTCTGCAGTTTAGGGGACAGTTTAGAATAGAAATTGTTGGCAACTGCCAGAATCTCCCCACCACCCTAGTGACTTCCTGACCTTTAGGATAAGGGCTATTAGGGTAGGATGATTCAAATGAATGATCTCTGAAATCTCCATTCCTAACAAGTAGAATACTACATGAAAAAACAAAAATTAAAAAACCATGGGGTATTTTAGAAATTATTGCTAACATAAAAGACCAGAGAAATGAATGCATGAGGTACCAGTGAAACTTTGATAAAATGATGCTGTATAATAAATAAACACAAAAACCTCAGTGTCAAGTAACAATATTAATTTATTTAGGTCAGAATTCTGAGATTCAGATGATCTGGGATGGGCTCAGCTGGTGTTAAGAGGTATTATTCAAGAAAACATATTGATCAGCTCGGTGACTCTGCTGATCTGGGTTATGGGGGGCATGGGGGCACATGGCTGTCTTCTCATCCAGAATAGCCTAGGCTAAGATGACTGGGGAAGCTCATCTCTGTTCTATGCTTCTCATCCTCGCTGGCTAGCACAGTCATGTTTTCACAGAGAGGACCAAGAGAGAAAGTAAGCAGAAACGCACAAGGTCTCTTGAGACCTATGTTCAAAGCAGGGACATCATCACTTCCACTGCATTTTACTGGCCAAAGTAACTCACAAGAACACCCCAGGTCCAAGGGGTGAGAAAATAGACTATGCACCTTTAGTTAGAATTATAAAGTCATATGGCAAAGAGTGTGTATACAGTGTGGGGTGGAGTGTCAGGGACACTAAAACAGTCTATTGCACGTAGTGTTTCTATCACCTTCCCATTTAATTCATGTTGGCTAGCACAGAAATATTGCTGGTATGTTGACTGCATCTAGGTCATTGATTACAATGTAGTTATCAAGGTGTTGATGTTAATTCTACTCCTCTTCTGGAAGTAATTTGCTTCACTTCCAAATTAATAAAATCATGGCACATAGTTATTGATTTCACTAACACACTTTTGTTTGGATCTATCAATTCTAAAAGTTTGCCTTTACTTGGCAGGGTAGATGAATACTATTACTGTGCTACCCACAGAGAAGTCGACTCTGTAATGGGGTCGGTGACACAATTTAATTTATGGGGACCTTGACCACCCTATTGCATCCTTCTAATATACATGATACAGGTTTACTGTAATAATAATGCTAATGCTGATAATCCTTTCAACAAAAAATTGAAAGTTCCCTCATCTGTCTTGGTAAATGATATGTGTGGAAAATGATGAAAAATAGTCTGACAAAACACAAGCTGCTGATACCTTGCTAGCTGATTATGGCTCCTTAGCTTTAATAGTTTGAGGCATATTGGAATATTCTCTCCAAAACTTAGGGATAAGTTGCAGGAATTGGACGTCATCTGACATATTCACCAAGGTGGTCATGCCTAGCAGCATGTTATCTTCAAGTGGAAGTGGTATTTTGTAAGTTAGAATGCCTAAGACTACAAATCACAGGCTGTCTTACCTAACTTGGCCTACACCATAACGAACTTTATCATCTCACATGGGAAGCTCAGATGGTTGGAGGGCTCCAAGCCGGGGCACCAGTTCTGCTTCTCTGTGGTTCTTTTAACTCTGCCTCCTTCTGGTGTCATCATCTTCAGGCTACAGCTCGACAGATGCAGCAGTATTTGATGTCAAAGACAGACACGATATTGTCTGTCTTTGACATAAAAAAACAGATAGTTTTTACTTGTGTCTCCTTCTCAAGGGAAAGGAAATATTTTCCAGAAGGCTTTAGATGCCTTTCTGAAATAGACAAGCCCCAGCTTCCTTATTCAGAAATTCCACTGGCTCATCATCTTTTCAGGAACCAATTATTGAGCACCTGTTGGGGGCCATTGACCAAGACAGGCACAGGCCTGCTCAATGGAGCTTTTCATCTGCTTATTCTACACTGGGAACAAAGTGCACGCACATACCGACCTCTGAGAATGCAGAGCTTCTTATATTAACACATATTAAATATAAGTAATTCTTAGCTTGTTGGGTACCTTTTATTTTTTAGTTACAGTGGAAAAACTTTATTAGGAATGAAAAAAAATAACACTTTTAAACCGATCACTGGCTTAGCCCCAAAAAGAAATGGGAAGAGAGTGTCCTTCTCTGAATCACATAAGGAAGTCGTTTCTAGTAACAAAGAAGAATAAGGAATGCTTAGATGGGTAACAACAACTTCTGCCATAGGTATGTGTGGGACTGGGTCCAAACAGATAATAAAGGTCAAGTTATAAGAAAATTTGCTCACACGTCTATACCTGCCCAATTACAATTTCACCTAAAACTTCATCAGAGGTTTCTTATTTTAGTTCAGAAAATTTTCTGATTGCTTTATGGAATAGCTGGCACTAGTTCTAAGCATACTGCTAAAATATTGCAACTCTTATTGGGTGACTTAGTTCAGGCTCTTATAACAAAGTACCATAGACTGAATGGCTTATAAACAACAAAAATTTTTGTCTCACAGTTCTGGAGGCTGGAAGTCTGAGATCGCGGTGCCTGCACGGTCAGGTTCTGGGGAGCGTGCTCTTCTGGGTAGCAGTCTGCCTTTATCTTCTTGTATCCTCACGTGGCAGAGAGAGGGCAAGAGAGCTCTCTGGGGTCCCTTTGATAAGGGCACTAACCCCACTCATTGGGTCTCCACCCTCATGACCTAATTACCTCCCAAAGGCCCCCATCTCCTAGTACCATCATATAGGGGGTCAGGATTTCAACATATGAATTTTGGGGGGACATAAACATTCTGTTCATAACACTGGGGCATATCCAAATTATGGTACAGAAGGAAAGTAGTCATCTTAAGCAGAACCATAAACAGTATTTCTGTGGTTCTAAATCTGGAACTCATTACATAAATAGCCCAAATCCATCCTCTAAGCCCTAGACTTGTTTGCCCAGTGACATTCATTAGTTCATAGGTGTCTTCAAACTTCCTTAAACTCATCATGTCCAAAACTAAACTCATAATCTCTACTTCATCTCTGTGCTCACTATCTTAGCCAAGCATCACTTAGCACTCCAAAACTTAGGATCATTCTTAACTCCTCTCTGCACGTATGCCCCATTATGTAATCCTTCATCTCCACTTCCCATATTGCCCCTCCATTACCACCATAACACATCATCTTGTCCCTGGACTTTCCCAGGATCTACATCCCTTCTTATTCTACTTCCAGAGCGACCTTTTAGAAACACAAGTACAGTCATGTCAGTCCCCTATTTAAAACATTTTGATGAGTTCTTTTTGCCTAGAAGATGAAGATTAAATATTCTTAACATGCCTGCAGGGCTCTGCAGGTCTTGTCTCCACTTACATTCCCAGCCTCATCTCACACCGCTCCTCCCCTCCTTCCTTCTGCTCCGCTCTTATTTCCAATCAGGAGTCCCTTTTATTGTGGAAGGGACAATAATTTCTTCAGTAGAATAAAGGTGCATTCTCTGCCCACCTTCCTTTTTGAGATTTTGAATCTATGAATTTAATGACTGCCTTATACACACAATAATATTGTACCCAAAATTGCCTCCATCAAGATATTCTTTCCACAGTGAAAGAAGTAAAGAAATATATTGGCATTCATGAATTTACTGATCTAATAAGGTGCCCCATAATCCTCTATCTGATTGGTTACTCTTTTCATTTCTTTTTCTTTCATACCCATTCATATTATCTCACTATTTTCACCCATTTAAGCATCAGCGGTATATTTTAGTGGTTTTGCAAGGAAAATCTTTACAAAATATATTTTCTTTTGTCTCTTTATTAATACTAAATATTTTCTTCATCTTTTAATATTGTCAAAATGTGCTAAAATATTATGCTTAATTATAATTCAGCAAGGCCTTCAGAAACTAGTAAGGCTCTTAGGGTTATTTTCCTCCACTCCAAATCACGCCAGAGCACAGTTTTACTCCTTTTTTCCCTATGGTGTGTTCTTTTAACAGCCATTTCTCATTACTATCAGTCTGTGTTTTTTCTGCCTCTAATTGGCTGCCGTGTGTTTCAAGCAATTCTAAGTGAATGCAATCTCTTGGCTTCAAGACTTTCTTATAAGTAAAATCTTGCATTTTATGACACTTTTACTTGAGCTGAAAGGTTTCATTCGTGATTTTCTGGTTTCAATCTCTGTTCTGCGTAATTAAATTTCTGGTAGACTGATCTTCAACTAAATCAAACATAAAATTATACTTTTATTGTTTTTCCCAACATACATCTTTTTAAGGCTGGCATTACTTATATGATATATATTTTATATTAAGAAAACCATTATAAAGTGTGATTATCTCTGAATATTTTTTCATTTTTGTATATATTTTAGAATTTTTTAAAAATCAAATTCTAGCCAGATCAAATGCTCTTAGTGTCCTATTTATGCCACCACAATACATTTCTCTTCGTAAAATGCCATTTAGCATAGTGTGATGGTGTATATTGATTAACTTCCTGGTGATCTGAAAGAATTAAGATAGTTTTAAAGATGATCACATGACACCCAGAGATGTCTTGTGATACTATATTTCTCTGGCTCATTACTTTGGTTTTAGAATCCTAAGCATTGGAATCTTAAGTGAGAAAAACATCTGATTGTTGCTATAGGGGTCAAGAAAATGAGACACAGATGTTTGCACAGCATTTTACTCGCATCTATGGTATCCCTACAATTTAAGAAGTGTGTACACGTGCAAGAGGGGAGAGAGAGGAGTGGTGGGAATTCTGTATAGTTCTTTTGCGGGTAGTGTAGCCACTCATTATTCAGCATGTTTTAACTCTGACTTGCATCCAGTCCTTTTTCAGTCTCTCACCCTTCCTTCTTTTGTTCTCTTCTCCCTCTAATGTCCCCATCATCACTCTCCTCTTCCTCTTCTTTAACAACTGTTGGCCCTCTCCAAAATGTAAATTAATTTGTCGAGAAATTATAGTTATGCTTGGAGAAAGCAGGAGAAAAATGCTTGGCTCTGTCTCCCTATCTCAAGCCCTGATTATCCCTACTGTGGTTTAATTTCATTTCTAGGATTTGGATCAATAAATTTGTAGGAAACACAAAGCCAGTTTTCTCAGTTTATTGACCTTCTGTTGAAAGCAGACACAATTTAGCCAACATCTGGACAGTATTTGTCAAGGCCAAGCGTAACTCAAATCCAGGCCAGAGAATGAGTTGTTGCATTTGTTAGTTAAGCTATTTGATGGGCTTATAAATAAGATAAAACAATAAAAATAAAAAAGCCAGCTGCTTTTAGTCTCAGGCTAGGTTTGTTTTCAACAAGGTTTTGATATTCATGGTGAACTGACACACACACACCATGTTTTTTTCCTTTCTGGTGCCTGTAGGAAATTTTGCACCTAGAGGATGCTCTTGAACCCAGGTTTCTTCTACTGACTAAACTACTTACTGTCTTGGACATCAGCCAACTTTGGCAGCTGCCTTATCTCTTTCAAATGTTAGCTCTCTATTTATTTACAAGGACCATTATAGATTGTCACACTCTCAGATTGACCTGGTAGGAGTGATAAATGGAGGGCCTTCTGGCTGCATTCAGTAACTTGGATTTGCTGTGGAGGGAAAATGGGAACTGAGGAACAAATTGTTGGCGAGATGAAAACATGGATTATGAAAGGTCAGTCAAGGGGAGGTTGGGGTTATTTATGTGTAAGGCAAATAGTGCTTGCACCCGTCAAGGTGGTGCCAAGTATCTATCTCTGTGTGACCTAAGTGGCAGACAGGGAGGCATTGATCTTTGGATTTGAATCTTTTTAAAGCTAGTAATATATTCAAATTCCTCATTTGTACAATTGAACTTAAAAGCCTTCTCAGTGCTTTGGGCAGATGTGAGTGGCAGCTGACCTGGAGGGGAACTTGTCAGCACGTTGTTCAATGGATGTATTCTGCCCATTGCTTTATTTGTGACATTTACAACAAAATAAATATGTGAGGAAATGATGAGACCCCAACTTCTTCTTGTGGATATGAAGTTAGAGTTAGCCATTATGTGAATAACATGATACTGAAAATTCCTTTTATATTCTTTTGTGTCACCTGATTTAAATTTTTTTTTCAAAATATTACATCATTTTTGTCTCTCTCCTAAGTGGTGTATGCATCTGTGTGTAGAAGTTACACATACTTAACTGAACTTTGGAAAGGAGGTTCATGAAAATGCCTTTGACACCACATTGCATTGTGAAGGAGCCAGATTGCTCATCCTTAGAGCTGAAAGGAGGACAAAGGGTTGTTCTGAAGGAGAATTGCCGATGCCCCTTTTAGCTTGGCTGGGACCACCACTTCAACAGAGATTGCTGAAAGAGGTGGAATTTTAAAAAATTCATTTGCAGTTCACTTTCAAGTCTGGTGGGTCAAAATTTTAGACTAAGGTTTGCAGTTAACTGGCTTTTAACTCCTTTGATCAGAATCGAATCAAGTGGTTGTAAAACAGAAAGCCACTAAATTCCTGCAGGAAGGATTTGATTATTGGGAAATGCCCCAGTGGATGACCTTTTCTTTGTCTTTTCTTCTTGGCCTTCTTAAATAGATACAAGTTATTGTTTCAAAGTCTCCACAGTGACTGATTTGATTTTTATCTCTTTTAAAAATAGTTTTCTTCCTCCCCAAAGGCCTAATTCTCATAGTAAAGAAGACTGCAGAGTAAAATGGCATTGATCTATTTCTTTGGGTAAGCAATTTTCTGACAGTGTATGAGCTCTTTACAACATTTTATGAGTATAAGTACCTTTATATTTACTTCTTAAAAAGCAAATAAAAATCTATTAATGAAAGAATTTGGTTAATAAATCAGTGAAACTTGAAGAAAATTCACAACCCTTTAAATTTAAAGCTGGAAAAATGTACTATAGTACATTACTTGGGTTTTTGCAATATTATTTACCAGTCATTAAAATTCAGACTGGTGGTTTTTAAATGTCTAATTCCATGTTTCTTCTAGCTGCGTTTATTGCTTGTCTAAACTTCTTTTCAAATTGGTAATCTCGATTACACTTCTTTGAATTTAACTGAAGACAAAATAGCTTGCTTTTGGATGTCTCCATGTAATTACAATTTAATTTTGTCTGGTTGATATGCTAAAGATAATGGCTTCTATTTTGCAAAATGCGACCTAGCTACATGCAACACCACTGCCAGAACCTATTTCAGATGCAGGAGCCAACTGTTCTCTCATTCCTGCAGAGTTCAGGCTTTCAGATTTTGGCGACGTTTCCATGGTTAGAATGGAATGAAAATCTCTGTTGGTCTCTCTAAAAACTGCAGCCTACCAACTCGGTGATGTGCATTGTGGAGCAGGAGAGGGCTGCAGAGCCTATGTTGCCTGCAAAACTGGAACTGAGACTGGAGAAGACTTTTCTCTCTTTTCAGTCTATTATCCTTTAAGAATATTGCTACTGCTCACGTATAATCATTGCTGCAAACAGGGATTTTGGAGGGCAGTCACTTGACCTCCCCTATAAATGTTAGGCATTACCAAACCCACTCGGAGAGTAGTGTAATGTTCCAATCAGAAAGGTTCAGTCTTTTTCTAGACATTCACGGTCCTTTCTTATAGTTGTCATCGTTGATCTTGTACGGCCTTTTGGTGCCTACCATCAGGATTATCCTCGCCTGTTGGGCAGATAGGCATTGTACATAGATCTAGAATTTCATCTGGAAGGCAGAGCAGCAGTTGCTGTCAGGCCGTGCGATGTGTGGTAGTGTAGGCATCAATTCCCCTACAAGAGTCAGAAGACCAGAGTTCTAAGCCCGGATCTGTCAATTGAGGCTTTAGACAACTGTCTTCACCTCTCTGGGTATCATGTTTCCTCAACTAAATTAACTCCAAAAATCACTTCCATAAATTTGCCTGACTGATTCTGGAGGGATTTAAAAATAATCATATGCTGAATCATTTTGGAATTTTCTTATTGATTTGTTTCTCCTCTGCCTTTTCCTCTCTCCTCTTAATATCTTCTTGAGATATTGCAAGAGAGATTGCAAGAGAGAGAGCAACTTGGCAAAGAGAAGTTGATAAAATCAGTTCACAGAAAACCAGCAAACATTTTGAAATATGAAAGTGGACCCATTTGAAAATTTCCACTATCTTCAGGAGAAAGTCCACCGATTCATTTGAATTCCTGTATGTAAATAATGGAGAAACAGGAGGATCACAAAGTAAAATGCCTTTCTCAAGATCTCAGTCAAAGATCCAGAGAGAAAAACAGGTCTACAGCCCAAGGAGCAGGGAACACATTAAAATTCCCTTAAAATACTGATATCAAACAAACAAACAAACCCCAAAACTGGCTAAGACAATGCAGAAAACTCAATCTCTTAAAATCATCCCATCCAATAGGAATTGTTCTAAATTTATGATTAGTTAAAAGAAAGAAATAACTTTGGAGATCAGTTGTGGGGACTACTTTTCTACTAATGGCCTACTTTGTACCCCCCCACCCCACCTGTTTATCTTCAGTAACGTATGGGATACAATGAAATAGTGGAACCTGGTCTCTTTTCATGTATATTATTTGTAATTTAATACTTTAGTTTTTCTATAACCGTTTAATCACTCTACTGCTTTTTCATCATTAAATTTGACAGGTGTCAAAATGATAAAAGGGCTGAAAATATGACCCATGTGATAATTGTTTTAGTCACACTAGCTTGACAAACAATGTAATAAAAATCACGATTTAAAATTCAGCATGGAACTTGTGAAACATGTTATCAAGTACTGTATCAAATGCTTGAACATGTTTTTAATTGGCAAAACTTTAATGCCATTAAGAGTTTTGCATATGCTTCAGCTAGCTTTTGTGCAGTTGAGAAAAAAATATCAATACCCATCTGTCACTATGAGTGGAGCACATATGGTAGCAGAAGACCTTAAAATACATCAGATGTGGTTTCTATTATCCAAGTAACTTCAGCTCCAAAAGGAGTTCAGCCACCTTGATATAGCTTGGGCTATTAGAAGTTTAATTTTGCCAGTTACAGTTGTTATTTTGCATGTAACTATGACAATTTTGCCTGTATTTTATGAAAATTTTTGTATTCCTCTGCTATGCTATTAATAGTCGTAAGAAAGAATTCTGAGTGTGCATAAATCCTCCTGTTGTGATTTGGATTTCTGTAATAGTAAAGGCAACGGCTCTGCTTTCAAGCAGACACCCTTCTGGATTGGTTAAGTGATCAGTGTTGGCAGGGGTCCTTTGTAGATGCCTGCTGCGCCTTTTGGAACTGCCCCAGTTTGACCTACAGAGTCAAGTGAAAAGGGAGAGTTGAGTCAATATTCCAGATATTTCACGCCAAAAACACTAATGTGAAAAAAGGGAGATATTATTTAACATGGGGAGATAGTTGTATGATCAGTTCTCCTTCGTTTATCTAACATTTACTGAGTGGCTGCTCTATAGCAGGCGTGGTGCCAGACTCATGGCACCTGCCTTCAAGGGTGTGTTAAGATCTATTGAAGAGGAGCGGGTACACAGACGGTGCAGCTCTAAATCCCATTATAGAGGTATCTAGAAGATGCTCTGGGAACACAGTGGAAAATGATTCTTAGGGGGAAATCAGGCAAAATATTAAAGAGAAGGAAGAATTGCAAGTACCGCAAGACGCACTGGGAGAAATGTTGCTAAAGTCAATAGGAAGAGCACGCATAAAGACGCAAATGGTGGAGAGTGGGCAGAATTTGTGGAATGGTGTACGGTTCAGTGAGGTAGGAAGTGAGGGGACTATAAGGGAAGATGGGCTGCAAAGAAGGCAGAGGCTAAATCACAAAATGTTTTCTATTTCTGGATTTGGAACCATATCACAAAGATATTAGAGATCTTTAAAGCATCCTTGAGCAGCCAAAGAACATAGTCACTTTTCCACTTTGTAAAAAGCACTCTGATTTGCAATGGCTTAATTGGAAGGAGCTGGGATTAGAGACAATGAATTTATTTTCAGGGGACTAAGAGCCAGTGGCAATGGGTGATAGAAGTGAGGACAAATCAGAAAAATATTTAGATTATGGAATCCACAGGGCTCAGTGTTCCCCTGTTTTTCTCTACTGGTTAAGTTTACCATATAATCTTTGACCTTGTCTTTGTTTGCTATGTCAACATAAATCCCCAGGTCTGGTTAACACAGGGAAATAATTGGTGGAGTGAGTTTCTACTTTTTTATGCAATCAACAAATTTTGCCTAATTGAAGAAGAAATGCAACATTTATAAATGGTGCTATATTTTAATGGCACATGAGACAGCACCCAAAATTTATATTTTTTTCAGTTATTTTTGTGGCAAATTAAGGATGAATCTTGATCTTTTCTAAATCTTTATTCATTTTGATGGTTTTAAAGTTCTTTTAAGCATTCTCAATGTTTATGCTCAACTTACCTTAGCTAGAAGCTCTGTACTGGTGACTAAGGGAGTCGGTCCTAATAAAGTAGGAAACTGAGTGATCATCTGTGTTAGGATAGGAATTCACTTGCTATAATCAAGACCCACAATGACAACGATTTTCACAGTCCGGGCGTAAGCAGTCCAATGCTGGTTAAAGACTTGACCAGATCAGGGTCATACTCTCCTCTCTCTTTACTTTGCCAGCCACAGGGTATGGCTTGATCAGCGTGATCCCAGATGGGTCACTATCACATCCTCATTCCAGCATGTGTAAAGGGTTGCAGGATTACATTTTCTTCCTTTGAAGGACACACATCATTTCCACATCCATCCAAAATATCCCCTGGCCAGAACTTGATCACATGACCACACCAAGATGCAAGAGATGATGGGAAAAGTGGTCATTCTTTCCTGGGTAAATCAGAGCCCAGCTAAAAATTATGTAACTTTGGATGAGGAGAATGGATATTGGGGGACAACCAGTAGTTTCTGACATGGTACCCCTTTGACATTTTTGAGTCACCTATTCAAGATGGGCTATGCCATATCATGATGCCCCCTCTTTTGCACTTGCTTTCATAAGCAACCAATTTTTTTTGTGGAGACATGAATATTTATTATCCCTGTCATTCACTGATTTCACTTATTTAACAATCATTTAGTGAACACCTACCTTGTGACAAGTTATGTCATAGAAGCTGGAGATGGAAAATTAAATAAAGCTCAGTCTTTTCCTCATAGAGTTCACAGGTTAAAGGTGGTAAAAGAGAGAGTAAATTAGTAATTGTCATTGATGATGTTAGGTGCCGTACCGTATGGCAGGTGCTGTCCTCAGAAACTGCCACATCCCCAGGGCCACGGAATAATTTGCTGAGATCCTGATTTCTGTGTTCTCACTTCCATGGGAGGGTAATGTTCCTCTCCTCATCCTTTCCTTTCAGAATTAGAAGGTTGAGCCATGGAGGTCCGACTTCTGGTCTGTCTTGCATCAGGCCATTTTAAAAGGTCCTTTCCCTTTGGGCAGAAAACAGAGTCTGGCATTTTGCTCTGAGGCTTTCATTTGGGTATCTAGGCCTATTGAAATTGAGTCCTGCCTTCCCTGTGGCGACAGGGATGGACTGGGGTTCTTAAAGTAGAGGGGCTGATCCCTGAGAAAGAAGGTGATCTTCACACAGAACTGCTGGAAAGAGGAGACTAGTGGGAGGAGGGAGGGTGGGATGACAGGGACCTGGGTCTCCTTTGATGCCTCAGCCTTAGGGGCCCTTATTAGAGTCTGGCCCTTCTCTTATCTAGCCCCTTTCACTCTGACCTCATCCCTATCACTTTCTTCTTTCATTCCAGTTTGGCCCCACCGGCCTTCCAAGTGTTTTGCCAGCCAGGCTTGCTCCCTCCTCATGGCCTTCGGCTCTGTGTCTCCTCTGTGTGGGCAGCTCTTCCCCAGCCTGGCTGATCTCTGACTTCCTGCAGGTCTTTGCTTACTTTCTCTGTGAGGCCTTCCCTGGCCCTTCTTTCTAAAATGTCAGCCCTTCACCCCGACTCTCTATCCTTTTTCCTGTTCATCACTTCTCCTTAGCACTGATTACTCTTTACTTAATTTCTACTGGGATTAGAGGGAAATGGACCATAAGGACAAGTAAGTTCCAGGGGAGCAGGGATTTTTGTCCATTTTGTTCAATTACTCTGTCTTTAGGACAGTGCCTGGCATTTAGTATGTGCTCCATAAATACTTGTTTAATGAATGAATAATGACAAATCCTTTAAGCCCCAGCTAGAATAGGAAGTAGATCTCTTTCACTTAGATTGACCATATGATTTGCACAATTGAATCTCAGTAGAAATTCTTGACTTTAGAAGAGAAACCTTCCCTAAACTTCCTGGCAAGTGTAGGGCATCTTGCACCTGAGCAACGAGGGGCATAAATTCTAGAATTTATAAAATCATAAATTTTGATTTTTTAAAAATAAAGGAGATATGGGGCCGGCCCAGTGGCGCAGCGGTTTAGTCCGCGCTTGGCAGCCCGAGGTCCGACGGTTCGGATCCCGAGCGCCCGCCGACACACCGCTTGTCAGCCATGCCGTGGCGGCGTCCCATATAAAGTAGAGGAGGATGGGCACAGATGTTAGCCCAGGGCCAGTCCTCCTCAGCAAAAAGAGGAGGATTAGCTACGGATGTTAGCTCAGGGTTGGTCTTCTTCACAAAAAAATAAAAAAATAAAGGAGATGTGGCATTTCTTGAACCTGTATGTTTTGAGCAAAATCTTACCAGTTCATCTTGAATGGGCGCAGAGGCCAGCCTGGCCTCATCCTGCTATTTTGTGCCCTGGTGCTGGCATGCCTGGAAGCTTGGCGAGAAAGTGGCATGATGGACTTGCCAGAGTGCTGGTCTGGGAAGTGACAATGGCAAGTGCGTGGGACTAGCACAGGGGGCAAAGGGTCAATATTTTAATACGAGCCATGGCTTAGTTGATAGGATACTGCAAATGAGTACTGTGTGTGTAGTTTTGTGTGTGTGGTTTGTGTGTGTTATTAAAGAAACATGAACTGTGCATGTGCACAACTGGCCAGTGAATTCGATGCCTCTGTTATCGACTGTGTCAAAACTTCTCCTTCCATTCCTTTCTGTCTTGAGGTATGTGGAAGCTTCCCCTTGTGCCATTGCCTTGCTTTGATAGAGGAATTGGAAACAATGCCTCTTCTCTCTGCTTTCGACTTTTCCACCCTATATAACCAGTTTTCCTCCTTTGCTCAGCACTCTCTACAGTCACACCATATTACAAATTGTCATCTAATGGAAGTTGTTGCCTTGTATTTTTCTCCCTACCTATTTCCAAGAACTCAGCAGAAATAAAAGGAATTGGCCCAGGTTTAAGATGACAAAAATAATTATCCTTTGTTTAAAAGAAACACTGCTTACATTCAGAGACTAATTCACATTCATTTAATTTTCCATAGAATTAAAAAAAAAAACAGTTAACTGAAAAATACATGAAACAGAACATTAAAATTCTCCATAAATTAAGGGATCAGAAACCACCATTTATTGAATATATATAGGGTACCACCTAGCAATTCAGTAATTAAATGAAGAGACTGATATTACTCACTCCATTTTAGAGGGAAATGTTAGTAAATGCTAAGGACGCATTGCTAGTAAGTGGTAGAGGCTGGATTTGTATTTAGACGTGTCTGATTCCAACTAAACTTTCCACTCTACCATGCTGGTTTCCAACTGTCTTTAAATTCAGAATGCTCTTAAAACTTTAGTACTGTATATTCTAAAGTGAAAGCTCTGTATTTCATTTCTAAATAAGATCATCTTTTCCCTGTGCCAGAAATAATATCTTTGATTGCTCCTGTGCTTAGTTTGCATGAATCGCTTTCCTTGTTTTCTCAATGCGATGCAGGGGTGTAAAGTTCCTTGCTGTTTAGAAAAGAGATGAGTTACTTCATTTTTGAAATTCCCACACTGAGGGAGTTTCAAAAGCAAAAACGTGTTGTTAGGGGCTCTGGTTCCGAATCCGAATCTCACCTTCTCTACTTATTTATTGCATAATGGTGGCCACAATGCTTCATTATCTTCATCTGTAGATACAGTATCTGAAGATACTGTGCTTCAGTATCTTCATCTGTAAAATGGGGGTAATAATGTTCTCAGTATAAGGATTAAATTAGTTAATATGTGTTAATACAATTAAAATGCTTTGAACAGAGCCTGACACATAAGAATCACCAATAAAATTTTTATTTCTACCCAGACACAGCAATCATAAAGAGGCATAGTTTTCATTTTCTAGAGCACAGGATATTAAAGGTTCATAAGGGTCATTTCTCCCAATGTCTTCCTGTTTACTATCTCCTAAAATCAGGGCTTCTGATGCACCAACTGGTGGCTTACACAAGCTGGGAGTGAAGCTTTTTCACTGGAGAGCAAGACATCTGAAAATAGGGCTGTCTTGTTCCTTTACTTTTAAATCCATGCATTCATAATGAAAAAACAAAATTAATTGATCATCATTGGAGATCCTACTGTACTGACTCAATATTTTGAAAATTGGTAAATATGGCAACAAATTAAAGGCTTATCTTGCCTTTCCTGTGTGAACTGTCCAACTAGTAATCATAGAGTAGAGAGGGGGATATCTCTTTTCACAGAAGAATGAATGGTTCTAGGCACTGGTCATCAATGTCTCCTAATATCAAAGAGGGAGAGACAGAGAGATAAACAGAGAGATAGACATTATGTGCTTCCATTTGGAGGAACACACCATCTACAGTCTTATCAAAAACTGTAATTTATAGGAAATGGAGATAGAAAAATATGTAAATCTACACAAAAGGGATGCAATCAGCAAAATCTAGAATGAGAGAAACCTTATAGGATAAATCATTTATTTCTTCAATAAAGAAATTACAAGAAAAATAGGCAGAGGAGGTTCTTACGGATTAAAAGAGATTTAAAAGACACGTCAACCAAATGCAAGGTGTGGATCTTTTTTCTTTTTCCCTTCAGATCTTGATTCAAACAAACCGTACCCCAAATTTTATTGCATTTATGAAAAAAATCAGAAATTCACACACTGGATGTTTGGTAATATTAAGGAATTATTGTCAATTTTCTTATGTGTGATAGTGGTAAATGACTATGTTTTTTAAAAACATAGTTCTCCTCTTTTATTTACAGATAAAAGGATCTGACATCTAAGATTTGCTCCATAACAATGCAGAAGGGGAAGTGGGTAGGTAGTAGAATGGGAGAAGATTAGTCATGAGTTGATGGTCTTTAGAACTGAGTGATGGGCATGTGGAGAAATCAGGGTTTCATTAACTTTTCTTTTTTTTAATTTTGTATATGTCTGAAGTTCATAATTTAAAAAAACTTTTTTAAATGATTTTTTTAAAGCTTTAGGTTTAGACCAGTGAGCATATAACCCAAGAGTGAAAAAATGGAAGTATTCACCTCAGAGCTATAGTCAGCTTGGGTGTAGTTGCAAACTCTAAACTGACCTGCAAATTAGGTAATGATATGTTCCAGAACCGAAAGACATGGGCTTCATGGCCACCTTCTTTGGATTTTGAAGCTGTTGATACAGCTACAGTGAACAATACTCCTCATTTCCCACCAAGATTGCAGACCAGTAAATACGACTGATATTCTTTGGTTATTTAAGGGACCTCAGCGAGCTGAGGCCATTCTTTTAGAAAGACAATCTCCAAGTTATATCAAAGACATATTTTTTCTTAATTAATAAGAAAATTTTAACTTGAGGAAGATTTAGAAATAAGCACAGAAATATTTAAGAAAACCAAATGCATCATATTGATATTTTAGTATTAAGAGATCTGAGCATATTTCAGACTTTAAGTATTACAACATTTAAAGTGGGCCTATGAGAGTAACTGATCAGTTTATAATTCCAGTTGAACATGTTAATTGTGTAATTGATTCATATTTGTAATTTTTAGTTCACATCTTACTAGACCTACACTCAGTTTGGACATTTAAGAGAATTTGGGGTTCACCATGGTATGAGTTTAATTTATAAGGGTTATTATACTAAAACACCTAGGAAAGTTTGTCAGTCAGACAGTTGAGGAACTTAAATAGGAAACAGGATATAGTCAGTTTATAAGTCCAGTTTAAAACATTTGAAATATTTTTTAAAGTTTTGCAAATGGGACCAAACATTAGTCAAAGTCTCCCTGATAAGATCGTTGCTAAATTTGCTACACTTGTGAATCGAATAAGATTTATAGATGGAAATCAAACACCTAAGCAAAACTGGATTTTTAAATTTATAATTTTAATATTTCTCATATTAATTTCGAAAACACGTAACCTTTCATCAGTGGTTACTTTGGTTTAAGAAGTTAAGTGGGTTTTTCTGCGCACAAAAACCACCCCCCAGGACTTAAAAAAACAAACAAAACCAAACCGCACATTTTTAACAAGTGAATTGCTCATTACAGTCCTCAAAAAAATCAAGTTTAATACGATGAGTAGAATTTGGGAGCCCTGATCGGAGCGACACACTCCTGAAATGTCACTTTTTCTGAGGCTGTCAGACAGGCAAAGGCAGGGCGGGCGGGCGGGGAGGGCTCCGGAATTAACATATTTCCTAGACGCTCCATCTCCTTGGTCCGGCGTAATGGACGCCTCCCAGCTCCCTGTGGACCCCAGAGCCCATCAGGCCAGAAGCAGATTAAAGCTCACACACTTCAAATTGGCGGCTTGCCGCAGCTTGCCAGAAGGCTAGAGTTCAGCGCAGCTTTAATCGAGAAGTCTCCAAGCCTCCTTCTCCCCATCTCCCTTTCGCCTTGCTTGAAAAGGAAATCGCCCCCTCTGCAAACCTCGGCCCGCCTGCCGCTCGCCCCATTGTCCCCGGGCGACGGCGGGCGCGTGGGTCCCGGGCCCCGGGCAGGGCCGGCCGGGGGCGCGAGTGGGGACGGAGGACGCCGCGCTCGGCGAGCATCCCTGGGCCCCGCCCGAGCCGATTGCGCTGCGCACGGTGAACTGTCAGCGAGACTGATTTATAAGACCGATTTACCTTCTGGAGAATGTAATTACGCTCATAGTTAAGAATTAATCAGGTGAGAGAATTATGGAATAGTCATTCTCCGGACTTTGAAGGACAAACTAAGTGGCGACCCACCAGTGCAGCTGCAGAGCCCGCCCGGCGGGCGTCCTTCGCCTCCTTGCAGGTTGCAGAGCGGCGTTTCTGAGCTAGCTGTCTTCCTTGTAAAAATACAGAATGAAAATTCTTGCTGAGTTTCTCCAGAAGGATAATTCCAAGTTACCCAGCTTAAAAGGTGGGGAGAAGGAGATTTGGTGGAAAGAGGAATTCGTTGAGACTGGATTATCTCTGAATACAGATTTGGTTTTTGTTTCCTTGAGCTTATTGAGCTTATTATATGGAACAGTTGGCATTTCAGAAATATTTTCTTTGTCATTTTTACTAATATGTATTCCCTTCACCTCAGTAACGTGGCTTGGAGGCTTTCACACTCAGAGTGTGTTCTTTTTAGATGAGGAGTTTTTTTTTTTTGCTTTCTCTCTCCTTTTCATTGTGGGCAGGGGGGCTTCGGTCAATTCAGCTTTTTTCTCAGTGTCTCAGTACCAGCCTCCCCACACCTCCCTTTCAAAATTGGCATTTCTGTTGGGACATGATAGACTACTTTGTATTATCTCTGAGGAGAATTTCTAAGAGTACCATGACAATTACCTTGCAGTCCAATCACATATGCAGTTACTATGAAATTTTGTGGAAAAATGGCTACAATAGAAGCAAAGGATGGTACAGACTGGATGAGATGACTACAGTGTCTGAAAACAGTCCTACCATTTCCATCCTGAGATACCATAATTCCAACACTATGTTTCATAATTGGAAGGAAGGGTCATGCAGTCCATAATCCCCATGGCCTATTTTGTTAGCCATTCAAGTACACACACATAGCTGAGAATAAGGTGTAAAACAGTCTTTGTATGCCATCTTCCATCAGCTCTTTCCCCACACCCCCTTGGCACTCTGTCCCATTTCACTTACTGGTTGGAAGCCTCCATTCTCTGACCTGGAAGTTGCCCTCTATCGCAGGGCCTTGGAGATTCTCCTTTGGACCACCCATTTGTTCTCCTCTTCCCTTACGGCCCCGGAATCTCTGATCATCTTTTGCACCCTACCCTTAAGAACTCCATTTTCTTGAGCTAGTTGTTAGTCCTTAAGCTCCTGCTAGCTACAGCAGAAGTTAGATCCTGGGAGTAGAGGAGGGGAAATGAGGCAAACCCTGGTGACCGCCTTTAGGATGTAGCATTGTTATGACAATCCCGTGAGTTTCTCATCTGCTTTCTTATGTTAAAAGTGACTATTTTAGGAGGAGAAACTCTTTCCAACCAGTAGATGTGAATGAAAAAAAAGTCAGATCTATAGGTAATGAATTTTGCATATTGGTTCTCCAAGTCAGCAGTTGGGGCCACACTCTCCTCTTTGGTTTCTCAGTAGGAAGGGTAGAAAACCACTGCCTGCTTTCTATTCAACTGTAGGTCTCAGCCCTCTGCTCTACATCGTGCCAAGTGCCGCACTTCCCTCAAGCCTCATCTGTCCACAAGTCCTACAGAGATCTCAGGGCTGGAGGGAGGTGGAAAGATGTTCTTCACAGAGAGCTTAGATACCAAAAATATGTCGGTAATTCTCATTTAAGCAGAAGGATTACTTCTGTCTTGTCAGTCTTGCCCATTCAGATTATTTATTCCAACAATCAGTCTGTAACTGATTTTTTCATTTATGATTGTTGCTCTTTTCTGCACGGGCAGGCACCTGCACTTTTAATTAATTGGCATGGTGGGAGAGTGGGAACAGCCCTTGACTGGGAGCCAGGAGACAAGTTCCAGCTCTGGCCCTGCTCCCCCAACAGCTGGCTGGCCTCGGGCATGTCATTTACCTTTTTGGACCTTGATTTCTGCGGATGCCTAGTGAGGGAACTGGACTGGATCCGTCTTCCCATAAAATGTGATACTCATGAGAAGGCAGGCTTGGAAAACACTACATTCTCTCTTCTCTCATCTCGGCGACCCACTATGCAGATGGACATCCAATTACAAAGAAATCTTTTAATATTTGGTTTAACCAAGAGTTTTCCCATCCAATTTGACCAGAGGCTATCCAGCTTGTTGTCTTTTTTCTTTCTTTCCTTCCTTCTTTTTTCTTTTCATTAATGGCTTGTTAATGTTATATAGAACCAGCATTCTATGGTGGGAAATGTAGGACTAAAGGAACCTTCTCTAGGTTTGCTTGTTTGTTTTTCCTCTACATATGGAATCTAGACCTACTCAAAGTGTTACAGTACAGGAACCACAATATTTTGTTTTAATTATTGTTTAATTATTATATAATTATACTTATAGGATTCCTGAGCACTAATGAAATATGGAATAAAACAAACAAGATAAAATGTATTTTTAGCCCAAGAGAGTACCACCATATTTGTTTAGCATTGTTGGGAAGTGAGGTGGTCAGGATTAAAAAAAAATCTACATAACTAGAATTTACCACTAAATGTCAATATTTTGTTTCTGCTATTGATTCATTTGCTCATTCAAAGGAACACAGAAATTCTTAACTTCCTATTGTGCCTGAACCCCATTGACTGAGGAATCTTTCAGAAAACAATGTTTTTAATATATTAACCAAAAAACATATAGGATTACGAAGAACACGTATCAAATATATTTATCAAAATATTTTAAAAATTTTGTGATCTATATGTGCTTCTTTATTAACGCATCAAATGACAAGATCTAGCAGTGGATGTAATAACTACCATAGTTTTAAAGTAGCGATGAGCATCAATTTTTCTGTAACAATTGTGACAAAAGAGACAGATATATAATAAAAAAATTCATAATAGCATGGTGTTTTTGCAGACTATGCTTTCCAGAGATAGCCACAACAATATGGGTGAAGATGCCTTCAGAGGATTCAAGGCCCCAGTCATTGCGTCATCCCCAGCCTTTGAATTTTTCTGAGATCACCTATGAAGCAAAGAAAAGTCATCTTCGTTGTCTTCTGTCCAAATTCCTGCCCTACAGAATAAATCAGCATAATAAAATCGTTGCTTTATGGCACTAAGTTTTAGAGTGTTTGTCGTACAGCAATAATAATCATGAAAGTACCATAATAAAGGATGTCTACGTCCTAAGAGAAGTGTTCCTACCTGCAATTTTGGTGTCAAGACTGAGACTCAGAGAGAGGACAATATCTAGCTTTCTGGTTTGAGCAACCTGGTGGGAGGTGTTACAATTCATGAGGTGAAAAATGAGGACTAGCTAGCCTTTTGAGGAAAAGGAGGGTAGAGATTATGAGCTTCATTTGGATGCATTTTGAGTTTTTGAGGCCTGTGGGCGTTCAAATGATTGAAATGCTGATCAGACCTCAGAAGGAAATCCTGGGTTAGGGTGGTGAAAGTCACCTGCTCGGTAGACTTCACATGATACAGAGAGTAAGAAGGAGAAAAATTGGAGAATAAACCTGGTAGAACCAAAATATAGTGGATGGAGAAAACTGAGGAAGGAAGATGAGATGTGGTCACCATGGGAAAGAGACAACTAGGAGAAAGCCATGTCATGGAAACCAAAGGATATTTTTTAAGCTATACATGCCCTCATCTTTACAGAGATTTGGATTCATTTTTTTTCTAGTGAGTCCCCAAATTAAGAATAACACTGTTTTTATGCATGCAAATGATTTATGGGCAGAAAAAAAAAAGATTGAAAATTGCAGCCTTAGGTTAAAACAGGTAAGACAAGAAAACTCTGTTAGCTCTGGCAATTAAAATAGTTCTAAATAAGCTACAATTCCTTTCCTTCTAATAATACAAAAAATGTAGTTTAACTTTTTCTTGACAACTCAGGGCCAGTTTTATGAATGTAAGACACTCAACCTTAGAATTAAACGATGCCTTCAGAGGCAGTTTTCAAAGAACTCTCATTGTTCTGTAGTTGATTACTTAGTGGTTTTATGCCCCTCTGTCTCGGGGGTTATTGTGGTTTGTGGTCTCCCCACATTATGATTTTTTTCCTGGTTGGTGGTTTTACTCTCTTCTCTCCTCAAGGCTTTCTGTGGGTCTCCTTCAACTGTGTCTCTGCCTCCCTGTTCCCTATCTGAGCTGTTGCTGGCTGCCTCAGCTGCTTTTTTCTCTATTCCATATAACTAGTGTATTAGTTTTCTATGACTGCTGTAACAAATTATCACAAACTTAAAGGCTTAGAATATCACAAATTTATTGTCTTACAGTTCTAGAGGGGAGAAGTTTGGAATGGGTCTTATGAGCTAAAATCAAGGAGTTCATAGGGCTATATTCTTTTATGGATGCAGTAGGGGAAAGCCCGTTCCTTGTCCGTTCCAGCTTCTAGAAACCACCCACATTCCTAGGCTCCTCGTCCTCTTCCTGCATCTTCACAGCCAGCAACATTGGGTTGAGGTCTTTTCATGTTGCTGTCGCCCTGGTTCTCTTCCTTCTGCCTCCCTCTTCCATGTGTACATTATAGTTACATTGGGCCCACTTGGGTAACCCAGGGTAATCTCCCCATCTCGAGGTTAGCTGATTAGCAACTTTAAGCCCATCTGCAATTTTAATTCCCCTTTGCCTCGTAGCATATCATAATCATAGGTTATGAGGATTAAGAAGCAGATGTCTTTGAGGGGCCGTTATTCTGACTATCTCAACTAGGAAAATACTAAACTGTCCCAAGAAAAATAAAATTACCAAATAAAGTATAGTTAGCCCAATGCATTCTCTATCTCAAAAGACTATAATTTTGTGGCAACCGTTTTTACTAGATTTTTTGGCATTTTCTTCTCAAATTTAAAGGCTCTTCTGAAAGGTTGAATCTGTTGAAACCTGACCATAAGATCAGAGAGGCAGAGGTTGCTCTGTGTCAGTTTTTATACTGGACCAATTTCTGAAGAATATTCTACACACTCAGATGGTAAAAGGATTATTTCAAATATTCAACCTCTAAATAACAAATTAGTGGTAGACCTTAGTGTTCCTAAGTATCTCTATGTCTAGTTTGTGGAATTTTAAAGAAGATTCCACACTCATAACGTACCAGGGTCAACCTCAGGGCTTCAGCTTGTCTCTGAATTAGCATCTACTTTTTCAGAGGAGCAGGCATCAAGAAGGATTTTGTTTTTGCTAGAGCCTGCTCCAGGGTTGAGGCAGGAGTAGAAGAAGTTTATAAATCTATTGAATTGAATTGCATTGTAATCAGCTATTTAACTTGCGGTACTTTACTTGAGGGCAGGAATTGTGACTTGTTCAACTTGATTTCCCATCTTGAGGCAAGTCCTAAGTAAGTTTCTGATGTAAAGGGTAGAAGGTATGACAGTCTTTAACAGGGGGAACGGTCGTTGGGAAGATCATAGGGTACACCAGGGTAACCCTGAAAGGGACAGCTCCATGATAAAGCAATGTGACCTTTGTGGACAAGTCTGGGCTCTTTCAACACAGGGATTCAGACTTAGGCGGTCACAAGGCCAGAGCTCAGCCGTTTCTCATCTCGAGCCACCCAAGTGGCCCTGATAATGGTATGGGTATGTGTGCATGAAATGTGGCTAGACAACATCATCTTAAATATAGATGGTATTGCACCGTGTAAAGTGCTAGTCTCGAATCAGACAGAGCAGGGTTTGAGGCATTTATTAGGCTGTGCTATCTTATTGTCTCTGTGCCTCAGGGCTGCCCCGGGCTTAGGAGAGCTGCTGCATTTGATCTGAGCCCCAAGGAGTCTGAGGCCTCACTCTGCCGGCTTTTCCTTCTCCTAAGAGTCAAAGTTTTCATTATAAAGGCCTTCTCCCTGCCACTTACTCTTCTGGATTTGCTCCCTCTTTCTCATGCTAGCCAACACTTGTTCTTGCAATACACACAGACACACAGACACACACACACACACACACACACACACACATCAGAGTTTATGATTTGATAGAATATTACTCCAGAAGCAAGGACATTTCTAAGTATAAGAATCATAGAATATCAATTCTAGAAGGGTCTATGTGGGGTATACCTACATCTACTCTTTGCAGACTCCTGCCTACCCACCTCATTGCGGTGTCTTCAAGGCTCAGCCAAACTTTACACTCTGTAGGGGTCATTAGTTTTATGATGTGATGAATTATTTAAATATCGTAAGTTTGAGATAGAATCAGATCTAATATGGAGTAGGAATAAATAGCCATGTCATTTCTAAAAAAATAAAAACTCGACAGAAGTTTTCGCAGACTTCAGGGGTCTTTAACTTCCCCTTTATTCTTATCTTCTTCCTCTTTATTTTAGAGAGAAATTTTGGGAAAGTTTGAGAGCATGGATCTATATTTCTCGTTTTACTGAGGAGGAAACTAAAGTGCAACATAGGATTAAAGCTCATCTCTGAGCCTGGCCCGGGCTTTCCCCCGTAAAGCATCCTGCTCAGCGCTGGAGAGGGAAAAGGATGCTTCACTTTCCTTTTCAAGGTCCCCATTGCGTTCTGGGGAGAGTGACCTGCCTGATCCCTATCATGATTAATGTGGTCTCTGAAGCATGAGATCTGATTATGACCCCATGTTGTTATATTTAATTACAAATCTCATTACGGCCCTGGCCATAACACCATGTAGCCCTCACTGCAGTCACCTTTGCTGATCTGACCGCCTGAAGGTCCATCTTTATGATTTACTCTAAATTGTTTTAGAATCATAGACTTCTAGAGCTGGAAGGGAGGTTAGAGATCACAAAGTTCAATCCCCTCATTTTACAGATAAAATTACAGAGGCCCCCAAAGAGAATAAGTCATCTTCCAAAGGTCACTTAATAGATGTGGGACTGGAACGTGGGACGCCTGGTCCCCAGGCCAGCAACGATTCTCTCTATACCATGCTGCCCCCCTGGTTACCACACTTTATAACACCATCTCCCCACTCCCCTTATTTTGTGTTATGTGACAGCTTCATAACTGGCACAGGTTATATTGTACTCTCTCTCTCAATACAAAGTTAGTCACAAATTAAATCAGAATTGCAAAGTTCTTTGAGTTTTGAGGCAGAGGATGTTTGGTCAGATTATTTAGCCTTCTGGGCCTCAGATTTAGTTTAGTAACACAGATGCAGACTAACCTGCTATCTATGAAGAGAGATGTGTGTCAAGTGATAGCTAAGTAAACGTTAAGTATTGCCAAATAAAAACAATTCTGGACTTAGGTAAGGAGAGACTTTATTTGAAAAGACTGTTGCAACAGGAGAATGCTCAGACCATAAGCATCTCTAAGCATGTCAAAGGTCAGACAGAAGAGGGCTTTTACTTTATAGGGAGGAGGAAACAAAGCCAGAAAGAACTGGCTGCAGGGCACAGTTCAACAGGGAATGCTTGTCTTTGCGGTCAACTGATTCTTAGGAAGAGATGTTGGCTCCGGCTGAGGGTGGGTCAAAGTTCAGGGTCCTGTGGGCCTGGGAGAAGCCTGGAAGTTTGGACAAGTCAAGTTAGCAAGTGTTTTGTCCAGATTGGTCTGTGGGGAATCACAGATCAGGTATTCACTTACAAGACAAAGAACGGGAATTTGGAGGGTCTGTGTCGAACTTTGCTGTAGGTAAAAGAGGAGGCCATCTGTGAGAATCTTGTCTAAGTCATATGGACAAGGGTGTTTCTTTACAGTAAGCTGTTTGCGGGAACACAAGGGAGAGATGGGCCTTCCTGACCACAGTTCTTTTCCGGGAGCACAAGGCTCAGGTAAATTTCAGCTCTGTCAGTGCTTAGTGATTCTGTATCTCATTTCAGTAAAGCTTTCTCACGTCACACGCCTGGCTTTCTGACTTTCTCCTTCCTTTTGGACAGTGGAAGGTGGTAGCGGGTCTTGCATTATACCTAAGAAAGGTAATTTGCTAATCAGCTCTTGACAGGTCCTTCTTTGCCTTCTTAAAATGGGGCTAAACATGCACTTAATCCATGGAGTCTACAGTAAGGGCATAAAAACTCATCACTACATTTCCCCCCCTCTCTTTCTAAGCAGTGGATAATGCTTGGAATTAAATGGAGTAGGTAGGCTCTTCAGGGTGTGAACTTTTGGCTCTGAAGGTGCAGTGTGCACCTCGCATTGGCTCAGACGTGGCCCAGCCACGAATAATAATTCATAAGATCATGTGGACCCTATTGCAAGTGCTAGGCATGAAACTCCATTGAATGTGAGGCTGCAGAGTCCTTTGTAGCCAATCCCAGGGATAGAAGGGTGGATGGAGTAGTGATTCCAGTTCCTTGAAAGTTTCCCACCAGCCAAGAGGAGAGGGTTAAAGCTTTCCCTAGTCTCTAAACCTGCTCCTGAGAGTTACCAGGGAGAAATTGCCAGCTATGTGAAATACTTGATCATTTTGCTATGACGCCAAAAATCCTAAAAGAGGCAAAGTGACTCCTGGAGGTCAGAATATAAGACAGTTTGTTCCCTCTTTGATTAAATCAGCCTTTGTAATCGCTAAACCTCAAGGTCAAAAAGTAGCGTGCAAACCGAGTGACTCAATTGAGGAGGGCAGCAAAGTTCAGCAGTAGCTGACTTTTTGCTCCCATATTCATTGTGGAGAAAAAGGCAGGTTTTTGGTGTTTTTTTCACTTTTACATAGTCCTACTGAGATTTAATTTAAAAATACTAAATCACTGCAGCCCAAGATAACCCAGAGACACAAATAATGAAAGTCAAACTTGTTCTGACACTGCATCTTTTGCCCAGGGATCTCATATCCCCTTCCTAAATTCCTGGACAGTACAGAAGCACACGCTGGGCCTTTTGGCAGGACCTGTCTTACCTGAAGGCTAAGTAGGTCACTGCTTATTACAGGGCTGGTTTGAAGGCCATCGAAATTGCTCTTTCCAATGCCTGCCTGCAATTCTACCAGTAGATTTATTCCTTTGAATAAATCCTGTACTAAAATGCACTGTAGCCTATGGAGAGGAGAGAGGCGAGAGAAATGAATCCATCACCAGTCTAATTGTGGTTCAGTTTTTTGGATCTGGTTTGGATTCCAGGCAGGGTGGAGGAGAATTTCTAGGCTAGGTGAGTGGGACTGAATGGTTAGGTTGGCTTGCCTGGGGAATATTACAGGGAATCAGGCAACAATTCTCTGAGCTTCCCTCTGCCCTTTCCTTCCAGGTCTTTCCAAATTTGTCTCTGTCTCCAGAGGAAAGGAAGTGTCTCTCCATCCATGCGAGACTAATCTCTTCACCTATACTCTCCATCACTTAGTCATATCTGAGACCGTTTCTCCGTCACTCATTATCTTGCTTCCCTACATATCCAGTTTCTCCCTCTCCGTTGATTCCTGCTCTTCAGCTTACAAATTAGCACAGATGTTTCCTTTCTTAAAAAAAAAATTAAATTAAAACAAATACCCAACTCTCCAAACAAAAAAGCAAAACATGTCTTCCCACAAATTTCAACTACTTATATCCTGGTTAAGTTTTTAAATTGTCAAAAACATGACAGACCAATACTAAAACAAATAAGAGTTTATCTTTTTCGCATAACAAAAAATCCGGACTTAGACTTTTACTGGTATTTGTCACAGATGTCATTAGGGGTCATTTTGCTTTTTTGTCATCCTCAACACGACTGCTTTTCATCTGTAAGTATGTCACCTCATGGTGCCAATATAGCTGCTGCAGCATCAGCCATCACAACCGAACTTAAATGGAAACAAGAATATGGCCAGTGCTCTTCACCCTCCATACCGTCCTCCCAACCCCCATCCCACTACCTTTATCTGGGAGAAAAATACCTCTCCCAAAAGACCCACAGCAGATTTCCCTCTAGGGCTCGTTGCTCACAAGTGGTGATCCCTATTTGCAAAGGAGATTCAAAGGGTGGGTATTTGGTGTTATAGCTTATAGTGTGGAGATAGGTAAAGAAAAGGGTGTTAAGAATCATTCCAAGGTGGCCAAACAGTGTCTGCCACAGCATCTCTACTTCCTCACCTCCAAGTCACTTCTCACCTGCTGAAATATGTCTTCAGCCTCTACTACTCTGTGACCTGATAAGGTTGTCAATATTCTTCCAAGGATAAATCCGATGGACACTCTTTAGCTTGTGTTCTTTAAATGCTCTGTGGGGTTTCCACTGTTGGTGATCCCTTGTTGAGCTCTCTGACATTTTTCCTCCTGCATTTCTGGTTGCACCTTCTCTGTGTTTTTTTGTTTTCTCTTCCTCTATTCACCAGTTAAATGTCGGTTTACTGGGGTTTTGTTTTCTGGCTTCTTTTCTCTCCTTTCCACACAATATACCCAAACTATATACGACTAAGGCTTCCACCTGCACATTAATGATGCCTAAAACTCTATTTTGAGCTCAGATTTCTCTCTTGCAGTCCAGATCTACATGCACAATTGTCTACTTTTACCTGGATTTTTAAGTCAAATATTCCCATAACAAATTTATTACATTCCTTTGAAAATACTCTGCTTCCTGCATTTCAAATCATTCCGAATCACACCATGATTCCCCTCATTATCCAATGAAAACAAGAAAACTGAGAGTAGCTTGGACTCCTCATTCTCCCTCATACGCAGTGTTAGATGGACGTTTAAGAAGTATGTAGTCTATTTCCTAAATATTTTTTTCATCCATTTCTTCCTTTTTATCCTCACCATCTCCTGCCCTAGTTTATTTAGTCTTTAATAATTTTTCACCTGCATTACAGCCTTAACTTATTGTCTGGTTTCCTTCTAGTCTTACGATATATGTTCTGTGTTACACATTTCCACTAATATTTTTCCCCAAACTTGACTTTAATCAAGTTACCTTCTGTATTAGCCAGGGTCTTTCCCCTCCCCCCGTGGCCACCCCTGGCCTATAAAGGAGAACAACCATGGAGTTTTCAAGGATGCAGATGCTCTCTTCTCTAATGCATTTCTCAATGCCTTAGCGAAGGAGTGTCTTCTGGGTTCTATCATGAGATGTAGTTGGTGAGGGGTGCAGGTCACATGTAATAAATCCAGTTGAACATTCCTATCCTCTTAAGCCTTGGATTCTCTCCTACAAATCACACCAAGGCAGTCACAGCTCATGAATGGCAGGTCACCATTGAGTCCAAGTTTCAGTCAACCAGCCAACTAAGCCATTAGAGCCACCTCCAGCTTCTGAGTTAACACATTAAATCCAGGTATATCAATGAATTCAGCTAGGTCTAGTGTTATCTCCCATCCTCCCTGGTGACACTCTTAGAATATACTCCCATATGTATTTCCCAGGTTTCTACCAATATATGTAAGCAAAATCTTGCAATGTTTTGGGTGTGTAAGCTATTTTCTCCTGGGTCATGGTATGTACCTGTTGCCCTTGAACATGCTGAGATTTCATCCTAGTTATGGGTCTACTAGCAACATGGGGTAGTTGTGGGGGTTCTTGAGGATAATGAGCATCTCTTTTGTGTGTGTCCGCCCCATGTGAGGTTATCACAGGGCTTTCAAGCAGAGGAAGGCTAGTATCCTCAGACATTGTAAGGCAAGTTACTTTCATTGGCAAAGGAGGCGCAGAGTGACTTGGGATTGAAGAATGTCAGTTTCATCTGGTTCTAACCAGATGTTCCCAGTCAAAGTTTCAGGATCCCCTACTTTCCCAATCAACACCCTGACATTCACATAAGAAATTTGGGAGGTTGTAAATTCAGCTGTTGTTGTAAAGCAAAAAGCTGGACAGTTAAATGTTACATTCAATTTTCAGCAATAGCCACCAATAACTATAATTAATAAGAGATTCTGGGTCTCAAATCTTGACTTGAGCTGAGAGTTAAAGAACCTAAACTCATTATTTTCTTTCTGTAAGCACTCCAGTTACACTCAGAAGAATCCATCCCACCTCCAGTCCTTCTAGCCATCCTTGAATTACTGTCATAAGGGTCAAGTGCTACAACCCCATGGGCTCCCAAGGCACACGCTTCAGTTGGCACCTCATCACAATCAACCACAGGTGACAGCTGTGAGGCCACTGCATGGCATGGATTCTAGCATCCCATTCCCAATTGGCAAGGAGCTCAGCATTCAGCTCAAGCCCAGAGGCGTGACCAAACCAATCTCCAAATCCCACCTTCCTGCGTCTATCTCCTGGGACCTCTCCCAGTACCAATTCTGAGTCAATTGGAACCTAATCAGAAGACATAAACAACACAGTAATTGGAATGGAAAAGTTCAATATAAAGAATTACTAGCTATAACAGGGGATTAGAGTTATTAGACTGGCAGATGTAAAAAGTATAGTGAGTAGCCACTGCCTGGAGGGCTGAAGTAGATATTTAAGGTGGGAACAAATCTGGAAGAATCTCCTCATCCCCACCAAGGGTGATATCTAGCCCTCACTGAAGAGGGTGTGAACATGGGCCACTGCATGATAGAGAAGTTTGCTGAGGTGTCTCACTGACAGGACTCTCTGGAAAACCATTCACTGGAATACCCAGAAGCCTGCCATCAAAATGTCCATCAGAATCCGGGAGGAAAGCCCCTCCCTCAGCCATGGTGCCTTCAGCATCCTCTATTGATGAGACCTGGTATCATGCTTGCTGGCAAGGGAGAAATGTTCCAGTATCACAAGCAGGGCAACGAGGGGTGGATTTGGAGCTGAGTGGTAATAGATTGATAACTGGCACATCTGGACCTTCTCCTTCAGGAGGATCTTCAGAATCCTTAGGATTATATAAAAGGACATCCATAGCTGACCCTTTCCTTATACACCACATTATCTTTGAGCCCTGCTAATCTTTTTGGAGTCTCTGAAGCATGCCATATTCTCCCCTCCATGTCTTTATATATAGTTTTCTCTCAATCTCTTTACTCCCACATTGTCAACCTGGTTGTCTCAAATGTATCCTGCTGGGCTCTGGTCAAGGAACATGTTTTCAAGGAAACCTTTTGATAAATGCTAAGTAATTGTTGACTGAATAACCCCCACCTCATCCTAAGACTGGGCTAAGGGCCCCTCATCTACGATGCCCTACCTGGTCCCCTGGAATAGAATTAATAAAACCACATAATGATGGCTGATTTTCTTTCTCTCTCCTGTGATGCTCTAAACTCAGCAATGGCAAGAATTGGATCTTGCTCATTTTTCTAGTGTCTGTACTTCGCACAGTTTCTGGGACATAGTAGATTCAATGGGTACAAAGATAACTAAAAAAAGAGACGTTTCACATTATTTTTATTATTATTAGTTTCAAAGGAAAAAGTTTTCTCAAATCTTGATGTAAATATCAACGTCGACTTATAGAAGATAGCCTTAAGAAAGAATAATGAATTATTTACTTTCTAATAAATAGCTAATTTGCCCCTGCTGCTTTGAGATATAATTTTTATCATGTTAAAATTGTTTTGAAAAATAGATAATATAAATCACTTTTGGGATCTACAAGTAGTTTATTTGCTGAAAGAGTCGGTGATGTAAAATTTTATTTTGATTAAATAATTTTTGTGATGATAGAATGCAGGAAGCTAAGAAGAAATATTTTATTTAACTACATGAATCCAAAACATTCCTCACATGAGTCTTTTAAATTGCATTTTTTAAAGAAACTGGTTTCACAGGGATGTTGTATTTATAGAACATTAAGAGAAAAAGAGAATTAGGGCATAATTCAAACAATTGAAAGCATATTTTCTGAAGCTACAGTCCTGAACCTGTTACGTAATTCTCTCCAATGTGTGGGATTTTCAAGTGTATTGAGGACGTGGTGGAGAAAGGATAATGTCCCATTTCCAGTAACTGTCAAGTTTGGAGTTCATATTAATTTAACTATAGAGAAGCTACGAATGAACTGGAGAGAACAGTCCACCAGTCCTGGGTAAATTGCTACATCAATCAACACATGGAGTGTTTAGTGCCTTGAGAAAGGTTTAAGTTCATGAGAATTTCTCTGGAAGCCTTGAAATGGTGTGGGGTTTCAGAACATGTAGAACACATTTGCAAAAGTCTTTTTAAGAAGAAAAACCCTGAAAGGAATACTATGTGTGGTGAAAAATCCAATGATTTAAATGGTAGTGACAGAAGTGGGGAGGCATAACTCAGTTTAGAAAAGTTCTCCAAGTTTGTAGTTCATTTTAACATCTTTCCCAGAATTCCAGATGTTTGTGAAATATTTTTGGTAATTATTTAGAAGAATGTGAGTATCATTGCTGACTTTTCAACACAGAAGAGAAGCAAATGGTAACGGGCTCTTTTGAATATTATCTGACAGGGCAAAAAGCTAGTTGCTGAAAGTAATCCCTGCCCTAGTGTTTTCCAGTAAATGACTTGTAGAAGGGAAGCAACCCAAGCTCAATTTCCATTTATTTTATAAGTGATGACTTAATAAGAGAGAAATTCCAGCTTTGCAATCTCCTGCGCTGCTCCTTCTATAGTCTTGTCCAGATGCTGATTAAAAACATCCTTCAGATTTGGGGATCTTTTAAATTTTTTTGAAGCCAATTTTTTTTGAAGAAACTCAATTGGGGGAGCAAATTCTCAAAGACAGAGCTCAATAGGGTAAGAAAAAAACAAAAGATAGTACTTTTGTTTCACCCCTGCCCCATCCTCCCTCACACCAAAAGAAAAAGCTGTCTTGAAAATAAACTAGCAACCTATGGACAACAACCTTAGATTTGGTGTCGCGCGGAAGGTTCTGGTTTCCTTCTATGTTGCTCCTGCTTTGGGAGTTGTTTCTCTCCTTGTATTCTTTTCTAATTTCTGCTGGCATTTGAGATGTCTCGCTCTCTCTGCCTCCAGGTTTCTCTGCTCCCTGAGACTTTCTTTGGGCTTTTTCAAGTTTCCATTACTTCTCAGGCTCCTTTTCCCCACATCTAATCCCGGAGAACCATGATAACCACTCAGATGTTTCGAAGTTTGTGAAATTCATCTTTGCTGGGGAAGGAGGCCCTGATGCATTTTACCTCCATAGTTTGATACCTGAAAGGAAGAAGCTGAGAAAAGTGATAAGCTGGATTCCCAATCATAATGACCGATGCATATTGAAGTCTCCCTGTGGATCAGGCACTATTCTAAGGCTTTGTGTGTGACAGCTCACTTGACTCACACAGCAGCCCTGTGTGCTACATTCATAGTATTTTCCTACTGTACAGATGAGGAAGCTGAGACTGGACACTTTAGTTTACTTGCCCAGGTCTAGGATGTCTTGCAGTTATGATTCAGGCCCCAGAAACGTGGTTTCAGAGTCTGCTCTCTTCACAACTAGGCAAGAATTAACATGTTATTTCCTTCCAAGCCACAATCCTTTCCTCCTCTTTGTACTTGCTGGTGCAACAGTCTTAAGCAGTTACCGTTCTGTGCAAATAAGAAGAGATCATCAGACTGGAACCCTGCGTGGTCTGACATCATGTCGGCACTATGCGAAGGAACACATGTGCATCTGGAAGTAATACAGACTTTGACTACATGCTACAGTCTGATTGGCTTTGCTGGGTTACAGAAATAAGTACAATTTGTACTTGGAACCAGCTTCCCTTTTTGAATCTCTTAGCCTGGCCGCCCTGGATAGTCTGTGTGCTTTAATTTGGCCACGGGGATTCGGTGGTGTGAAGGTCCACTGCCCGTGGTATCCGTGTGTTTTCAGACCTCTCACAGGCTCCTAGTGGCAGCAACTAAGAGCCCTTCCCCTTCTCTGACCACCAGCGCCCTGGCCGTCTTGTGTCAGAAGACAAATATGCTCACTGCTCTACTATTTCGGAACACTTAGGCCACAATGAATAGAAGAGCTCATCTTTGAACATCAACACATCGTATCTGCCCTGCTTTAGTAAGAATACCCCAAACCGAACAAAATAGCGTTTTATATTTTGCTTTGAAATGGGATATCTGTTTGGGTTTATTTCACCAACTTTTTTCTTAATTAAGAGCTCTAATTAAATGGAATTATGTTTTCAAAAAAACAAAAACAATTTATTAGGACTGGTGAAGAGGAATCGTCCTAAGTGTCCCATTCTGCATTCCCTGGGTGGATTTCCTACGAAAAGACTGGTAAAAGACTGGGGAAGTTGGGGGTGGCGGGCGTGGTGTCTGTGGGGTTTCAGATTTATGCCCGGGCACATTGTCACCAATCTCTTCCTCAGCTGCCCCCGGGGGAAAGCTGATGCAGTGCACAGTAGCTGATTATTATCTCTGATCTTTAGATCATAATTACTCCAGAACAAATTAAAGAATACCTGGGAATTCAGCCCTTTTCTGAGGTTTATAGCTTCGGCATAAAAATCTAAGAAAAAAATTGGTGAATTTGATCTGAACCTAAGGGAAGGAGAAAAGCTTGTATTTCTAATTAAATTGCTGAGTTGGTTTCCAATCAATACACACCTGAAACAGACTTGAAACAAAAGAAAATTAATATTTGTTTTGGTCTTGCTAGCTCGATTTTTCTTTTCTTTTCTTTTTTTTTTTTGAGAGTTTAAAGCAAGGGGGAGCATCTCTCAGATGACACACAGTGTCAGGGGCAATAATGAATTTGCCAGCCATCAGAAATGTCTCGCCTATTGACTTAGTGGATACAAAATTATACCAAGTTGTGTAACAATCCTTTCTTTATCGCTCTATATAACTGAATATGAGTGAGTTATATTCTGTATATACAGCCAGAGGAAAGATCACAAATTAGATGAGGAAGCAGGCCGTCCACGATGGGTTTTGAAAAGGCTGAGAGATTAATTCCATAGACAGTTCATCTGAAAACCAGTAGTATTCAGAATATTTCTTTATGGAGAAAAATATGAATATATTTTCAGAAAATATCCTAAAATGTATAAAAGAAACTCCAGGTACTTTTGGAAATGAAATGCTCTTTTTATAATTTTTCTCCTACAATTTTCCCCTCTAGGGCCACTTCTGGGCATCCTGCGAGTCAAGACGCTGAGACACACAGTTTCAATTATTCTTGACACCCTGACTGCAGCTGAGTATTTCAAGTTCAGATAATGTTCTAGAAAGGTCTCTGTAAAGCAGGTTTACAACTGGATACATACCAAGACTCTCCAGTTATCCAGAAAAGAAGAGGCAACATTGTTCTGTCACAGCAGTGGGCCTACTCAAAATGGGCTTAAAGGGGCTGCTTTTATATTTCTCAATATATTTATTTTAAGTATAAGTTGTAACTTCAGTGGGGATTTGAAGAGTACATCTGCCGATCTGATGCCCCACTGAGGACATTTTGAAATTGACAGATTATCTTTGTTGTTATTAGCTACTATTGATCTATAATTTATCTGTTTTTCATTTACATATTGTGAAAATTTTCAAACACACGAGTAGAGAGAATAGTATAATGAACTCCCACATACCTGTCATTCAGTTCTCCATCTTTCCAATGGAATTGGATCTTGTATTTGTCTGTCTTGTTATACACTTGTTTACAGAATCCAGAAATTCTTTGGAATCTCTTGCCATCAGACAGCCCTGAAAGAGGTGAAGTCGTCACCACTTCCTTCTTTGTAGCTATCGAGCTCTTAATGCCTGTCACCTTCCAGTCATTCCCAGATGTTCCATCTTTCAAATGTTTTTTTCTTTTTGGCACAACTCTTTTCTGTCTCATGCCTTTTTAGAGTTCATACATGCCATGGGAGCATTTGTGAGTCTGGTGTGTCTCCTGGGCTGAAGCTGCAAAAACCAGGATGCCAGACATGCACTTGATCTCTTTTCCAGAGATACTTGCGACCTGGAGTGAGGTAGAGGGAGAGCTTGAAGATGGCGCCCACCAGCCTCCTCTTTGGAGTGTATTTCAATAAGCCCCTAGATGTGTGTTAAATTAGACGCCTGTCCCTTAAGCCAAGGCTTTAATATAAACAAATAGCTCTCTTTCCCAGAAAGACTGGGGGTTTTTCAGTTGGCTGCCACCGAGCTGGCCCTGGAGGGTAGCCAGGTGAGTCCACTTGAGCCCTTTAAGAACCGTTTTTCAGTTCACTATAGCCTTGTGAGTCTGGGGGATGCAAGACCTACTGGCTTTCAGAACTAGCTATTTTGTGGGTTCATCTCTCAGGTTCAGGTCTTAAAAACTGCGGTGCTAGATGTGTGGTTCAAACCCTTTGCTCTTCAGGGATTTTGAGTTTCCTACCAATTGTGGGTCGCCACATGCTGGTGGGGTTTATGGCGAGATTGTTTCTCAGCCTCGCCTACCCATTTGGATGTGGGTTTTTTTCTTATCTGCCCATTGTGTAGGAGTCACTCAGCTAGTTTTTGAGTTTCTTTTGAAGAAAGTTGTTCCATATGTAGCTATAGATTCCGTGTGTCTGTGGGAGGAGGTGAGTTCTGGATTCTCCTACATCACCACCTTGAACTGGAACTCTCAAGTTTTCTTTTTCATCCAGTCATCACTAAGGGTTGCTTGTCACAGTGGAAGAAGCCTTTCCAGATGTCTATTTTCTTTCTGCCCATAGCTTTCTGCTTCTCCCTTTCTGCTCATCTGAATCTGAGGTTTACCCAGTGGCTGTATTTGACTTTGAAGAACCTTTGACATAATGACAAGTAGTTACACTCTACTATTACTATCACACTACATTATAGAGGGGAAAATGGTAAAAAAGATGAAAAGCAAGCTGAAAAAACCAAATTGGCATATTATTTGCTGTGCATCCTGTGAGTATGGATTCCCTCCACTCTGGGACTAGACCAGCTTTTGGACATCAGTGATAGAAACGATGACTCACTCAAAGAAGATTTGCCTTTTTCACAATATTGCCTGTAGGTACAAAAAGGAAAACCAAATAAGAATGTATAGGACTCACCCATAATCAGGAAAGAACATGTCCCAGGTCTTCCTTTTATAGGCATGGCAAGATGTGGTGCTCTGCTTTCTTGATCATGTTATCCATTCCCACAAGAGGGGTCATACTTGTTTCTCTGCCCCTATTACTTCCCTTTCCCCACCTTACCCTATCCCCAAGCGTGGTGGGGGTCCTTCAGAAGTATGCCAGGAGTGACAAGCAATAGTAGCAAGAGGAAGTTGCCCCCCTGAAAACTCCATTTATTGTCAAAAATGCAAGGATATAGGACTAATAGATTTCCTGGCTTGAATTCAAGGACCAGCAGCATAAACTAGAAGCCGAGGTACTGAGCACAAGGTACAGCAGCAAGCTGAAGCTGGGACGCTGGAAGGGATGGGGTGGAAGAAAAGGAAGAAGTGTCTTAGTTCAGGTTGCTATAATAGAATGGCATAGACTGGGTGCCTTATAAACAACAGACATTTATTTCTCACAGTTCTGGAGGCTGCAAGTCCAAGGTCAAGGTGCCAGCAGGGTTGGGTTCTGGTGAGAATCCTCTTCTGGGTTGCAAATGACCATTTTTCTTGTTGTATCCTCCCATGGTGGAAAGAGCAATCATCTCTCTAGTGTCTTTTCTTATAAGGTCACTAATCCCGTTCATGAGGGTTCCACCCTCATGACCTAATCACCTCCCAAAGGCCCCACCTCCTAATACCTTCACATTGGGAGTTAGGATTTCAACATATGAACTGTGGACAAACATTCATTCCATAACAAGAAGAGAAATCAAAGAGGACAGTTGGACACCTGGTGGGAAGGACTCTGTAATGTTGTAAAAATGGTGCCAGGTGATGTTTCACTCTCCTCTGGACTCAAGTGCATTCCTGGCTCTGTAATGACATGAGTTTACACACTTTTTTTTGCAGACTTTACTGCCATAGTGACAAAATATCATAGGATCTATCTGTCAACACTTTGATCTGGAGTCCTAGTCAAATGCCGCCCTTCCTCATTCTGCACTCTCCTACAGGTCCTGTAATTTATACACTGATTTTGAACTTCTGCTCACTGAAGCTCGTGTTTGTCTTTCTCGTCTCTTTTTTTTTGAGATCTAGAAGGAACAGAGACAAGTCATCCAAGACATATCTTTGCAGCATTTTATTAAACTTTTCTCAAAACTATAATAAATGCTCATTGATAAAAATATAAACCAATACAAAAACATATATGACACAAAAATCACTCTAATTCAAACATTCCAAGAAATTCCTCTGTTAATTAACTCTTGCTAAAATCTCAAAATGCAATGACTTTAAGAAAGTAATCATTTATTAATGCTCCTGGGTTTACAGGTCAGCTGGGCAGTACTTCTGATCTGGACCAGGTTTGGCTGATCTCAGCTGGGCTCATTTTTGCAACTCTCATTAGCTGATAGGGTAGCTCAGGTCAGCTGGGGTCTTCCCAGAGTCTGGCTGGTCTAGGATGGCCTCAGCTTGGATGACTTGCCTCTGTTCCATATGGTCTCTCATGCCCCAGCAGGCTAACCCAGGTTTATTGTTCTCCTGGCAGAAGTAATATTCCAAGAGGGAAAGGAGAAATGTTCAAGGACTTGTGAGGTCTAGGCTTGTAACTGGTACAATGTCAATTCTGCTGAATTCTGTTGGTCAAAGCACATATCAAAGAATAGGAAAATAAACTCTACCTCTTGGTGGTAGAAGCTCCAAATACACATTGCAAAGGGAAAGGTGGAAAATTGAGGCTCTTTTTACAATCCATCTGCTATAATCCTTTAAATTTATAGATACAGATATTAATATGTAGATACAGATGTACTTTTAAAATATAAATCTAACAACATAGTGATAAAACTTTATATGCATGAAATATATGTAAATGTATCTATGTGTTTTTATATGTATTATCATTATATAAACTACAATACAATATAAATATGTAGTTACATAATGTGTAATATATATTAAGTATAATATAATAATTAAAATTCTTGTAAATAATATATACATAATTTATAAACTAGGATTATAGAACTTAATATTCTGAATTTATTTCATGCTTTACCAGAACTATTCCTTATTTTATTAAATGATGTTTGAAAATATTTTTCTAATGATGCAAAATATCTAATTGCATAGATAAATAGTAATATTTTTGAACATATATGAGCAACTTTTATTTATTTAATTCACTCTGTTTTAATTCTACATTAAAAAAAGCAATGGCAATAAATTCTCCTCAAAAATAGAATCAAATCATTTTGTAACAGTGATAAAACACTAACTGCAGTGATCAAAAATAATTTTAGAAAAATATAAAATATTGAATAGAGAATTTATGACTTATCTTAAACAATAATAAAATGCAAATCATACTAGGTGATTCTGGGAAAGAGTGAGGGATGCAGTGAAAATGTGCTTGTCTCCTTGTCTTGCATGGAAAAGGGTTCTACACAAGTCCTTTGGCACATACTCTATGGCCCAGCAGTTCTACTCTCAAGTACATAACTTGGAGAAACTGTCACATATAATGCCATACAGATATAGAAAAATGTCACAATGTCATTATGTATAAAAAACAAAGATGGAAACATTCAACATGCCCATCAACAAGAGAACAGATAAATATATTGTGATATATTCATAAAATGGAATACTCTTTAGCAGTGAAAACTAATGACCTCCAACTACAGTCCAGAACAGCGCTCTGAATCAGACTGCCTTGGTTCATACATCACTCCAGCTCTTAAAACCTGTGTGACCATGAGCAAGACACCTAACCACTCCTTACCAGATTTTCCTCATCCCAAAGGCGGGAATAATCAGAGTATCTACCTTGTTTCTTATAAGCAATAAATGTAAATGCATGTGAAGCACTTGTAACAGTACTGGACACATAGCTCTCAAACACTACCTATCACTTTAGAAAGGTTTTTTCTTTTGCTTTTGCTTTTTTGAATGTGGAAGAAACAAATTTTCTCTTCAGAAATCAAAAATTTCCCAGGTTGTCTCATTTTTATCCATCTTACCTTTGGGTAAGATTGCTCCCACCTTGGGCCTTGGTGGTGACTCTAACTTCTGCCTGGAATGACCTTCCCCTTTATCCACTCAGTTCTTCATTTCTTTTCTCAAACTTCACCTTCCTCTGTTGACTGTATTATTTAGAATTACAAACCCAATCTCTACCCCGGTGTTTTGATTTCTCTTACTCTGCTCAATTTTCACCCCCATTTCATCTTCTAACATAGTATATTCCATTTTTAATTAGGCTTATTGTTAACTACCTGTCCATCTTCACTAAAATATAAGTTCCTAATTTCTGTTTATTTTGTTTGATTATGGATACAGAGCAATTAGAGCAGTGTCTGGCATAAAGCAGGCACTCAAATATGTTGTTGAATAAATGAAAGAATAAGTAGGTTTGAATCCTCACCTAGTAACTAACTGACTTAAAACCTTGGGAAAATCACTTAACCTTTGTGGGGTTTTTTTTGCTGAGGAAGATTAACTGTGAGCTAACATCTGTTGCCGATCTTCCTCTTTTTGTGTGTGAGCCACTGCCACAGCCACTGACAGATGAGTGGTGTGGATCTGTGCCCGGGAACTGAACCTGGGCTGCCAAAGTGGAGCGTGCTGAACTTAACCACTAGGCCACCAGGGCGGCCCTCGCTTAACCTTTTTGAGGCTTGGTTTCCTTTTCTCTGTTTCAGAGATAATAACACCTGTGTCTGAGGTTTGTGGTAATGATCCGAGGTGACATCCGTGAAAGTACTCAGTACATTTCTCACACATATATTGTGATCAGAAGAGGCTTGCTGTTCTTCTCTTCCTTCCCTTCTCCTCTTTTCTCTCCATTATTATCATCCTCAGTTTCCATTAAAATTATTGAGTTGCTCACTAATCCTCTAATGAACTTTTGAATAATGCACGTATAAAACAATTAAAATCTCAAGAATGGCATGGACTAAATGTTATAAACTTTCAGAGGAAGGACATGTGGTGTGGAGATGAACACAGGGAAGGTCCCGTGAGGAAGACGGAAGCCTGAGAACAGAAGATCAATGAGTTCAGAGAGCCTGAGTTCACGCTTCAGCACTGCCAAGGACCCATTGGATGCCTTGCCCGTCCTTAGCTTTTCTCAACTTGGTGACACACATGAAAATTGTGAATAACAATGTCTTCTTCTCGAGTTTGAATTGGGGATTCAATGAGGCAATTTTTGTAAAAGCATCTGGTCCATGCTGTCACCTAGTAGAACTTGAAAAAGTTATTTGGATCTGAGGGGACATTTGCTCTCTACTGAGATGAGGAGAATTTCAACATTTAGAGTTAGCAGGAATAGAGAAAGACATTGTAGGTGCAATGAGGTCCAAGGCATAGACAGAGAACATTTTGCGATCATCCATTTAGTCTTTACAAGAATCTATAAGAATTAATGAGAATAAAAACATTGATTTTAGCCAGAAAATGAGAGGTCTTCACTTCCATGTAAATGTTTGAAATTATTCAGTGGTCAGTGGCAAACCTTAATAGCAATGAGCATGGACTTCATAAGATGGGAACCATGCTTTAGTGAGATTGATTAATATGACAGCAAGTGTGCAGGCTCCATTGGAAGAGACGAGGATCCAGGCAGCAAGACCAGTCCCTACTGGGTGCCTGGCACTTAACCAATATTTGCCGAATTAATTGAATATTAAAGAATGTATTTGCATTTTGTTAGGTGCACTATTCACCATTCTAATTGGTGTCTAGAGACATTATGCACATGATATTACTTTGCTTACTCTTTCCGTGTCTGATGCATGTAATGGGAATGAAGAAAATGGACATTTCCAGTGACTCTCAGGATTGCCATACCGTCTCCTCTTTGCCTCATTTGAAATGCAGAGATTGAAAGTCAAATTTAAAGGATAGAGAAGATTGCATTAAGTCATTAAATAAAATGTCCCTTGAGGCTGAAGGTATGATGGGATGTAAATAGCCATTTGTCAGCAATATGAGATTAACCACCTTAAACCTTTTCCTTTTTTTTCCCCTAACAAAATGATGGCTCTTGCAAAACTGAGCAGGCTTCTTGTTTGAAGTGATCTTTTGTTGACACTTGTGTGCCCTAGTGGAACTGGCATTCCAATTTGTGAGTGGGCACTTGGCCAACTTGCAAATGGGCATGAGCACAGGCAGTCAGTCTTTGCGGCTGATGTGCATTGATTATGCAGGATGTCAGGCTAGTAAAGTTGAAATGGCCGTCTGTCCTCAGCTTCTGTGCTGGCCACCAAGGGGGTGGGCTGTCATGAGTCCAGCTTTCAGCTCAATTAATTCCAAAAAATAAGAATTAGCTTCTGCCGTGAATTGCAGCAAATTAATATGCCTAGGAAATCACAATAGGTATTCCTCCAAAAGAAAAAAAGCAGAATCTTTCTCTTTACGGCCGTATCTGTGCAAAATGAAAGAGAGACTCTGAATTTAAAAAAATCACCCACCACCAGGTTTTGTTCTTTTACTTTCTCTTCCCCTAGAATGGGTATGGTTCCAAGAAATGGCTGAATATTACTCGTGTTTGCCAAGAAAGCAATGAAGTCTAGGGCACTGCCATTTCTAAGTCTTTTGATTTTTTTTTTTTACTTTTTTTTTTCATTAAAAGAAATAATTTAAAAGCGTAAGTCAAAACCTATGTTGTCAGTACATTAGGTCAAGTGCTCCAGCGCTGGTGGTTTCGGGAGTGGCTCTTTAAATTTCGGGTCTCTTCAGGTTCTTTCTAAAGGGCCCAATAGACGAATCTTACCCATTCCAGAATGAATGCGATGGTCTCGGGTTTGATGTATTGAACTGACTCTTTTAGACGGTAAACTGCTGAAAGGCAGAGCCTCTCCCCTTGTCAAGGACATGTCCCTAGTCACTAGTACTAAGCCTGGCATATACCAGGTGCTCAATAAATATTTTTTAAATCAGTGAATGAAACTCTTTATGTAGGATCTCTTTAAAGGGGTTCAAGGGACATAGCAGAAAGGAAGGGGAAGAAAAATGCATTTCACTGAACTCTTATTATGCACCAGGCAAGTGCTAAACTCTATACATATGTGGGTATTCCTTATCCATCTTTTACTTACCAGCTTAGATGTCACTGTCTTCATTCAGCAAATCTCCCTAATCATTCTGGACTGGGTTACTTGTACCTCTCATTTGTTCCCACTTGCCTATCACAGTGTATTGTAATTGCTCCTTTATGGGCTATCCCTCCCCACTGGACTGTAAAACCCATGAGGGTGAAGACAGTGTCTTTCTTGTCCAACATTGTAGCCCCAGGGCCTGTGATATTGCTACTTGTTCAGTCTCTTCAGTGGGTTGTTGGTTTCATCTTTATCATATTTCCATGAGGGAAGCATTAAAATTCAGGTGAGAAAAGTTAGGTTCAGGTGGGTTAAATGACTTACCAAAGTCAAGAAACTTATAAATGGCAAAACCTGAATGAAATCCAGATGTAGCCCCAAAGTCTATGCTTTTTCTTCTACACAGCACTGCTGTGCTACTTTCTGACACTGATGATTTGGCGCCTAGAGCCTGTGAAAGTTTCATGCAATGAGAAAAACGTTACAAGAGATATATTCAGGGAAGCCCACAGATCTGCCAATTGACATATAGAAGCTTCCAGTCTTATGTTAACCATTTCTAACGTAGTAATGTTGATCTTGTCCCTTGCAACTGCATCCCCAATGCTCCATGTTTGTTTTCCATATTTCATTTATAAAAGTAAACTCAGTGCCTGGACATCTGGGTATACAGGCAAACAAGAAGATATCATACATTTCAATTTCAACATGAGCCAGAGGGACTCTCTATCAAATCAGGCAAAAGCCTGACTGGAAAGAAGGGATAAAATTTTATCAAGAGAATATATTAAAAACAGATGGAATTGGGAAACAGGTACTGGTACGAATCTTACATACAGTACCTCTGCTGCCCTAACTATATTGTTCAAGCACAAACGACAGATTCCTAAAGCCAGTCTAAGGACAAATAATAGCAAAATGGACAAACATCCTCAGGGTAACTTTCAGTTAATCAGTCAGGTCTTTTCCTAGTGCTCCCTGTTGCATAGTCAGGGTCTTGTCTCAGAATTTGTTTATTAGCCTAATAGGAAAAGAAGATAGAGAAATGGCGAGGGAGAAACAGCACACCCTCAGGCTAATATTACTCAGAGTTTCTGTCCTTAGTAAGGTGGAAGGAAAGGCAAGGAAAAGTTTAAATTTACGTCTCCTGCATATAAGACATGACATTTTTTGAAAAGCCTTCAAAGTTGCTTCAAACTTCTCCATTTTTTATCATCTTGGAATAAATACGGCTTAGAACAAATTCTATATTTTCAATCTTTTTTTTTTTTTTTTTTTTTTTGATCATGCACACGACGAGGGATCCAGACTGGGAATATTTTTCTTTCATATAAAGCACTTCTTCTACCTCTGCCTCATACAATATTATGGCTGTGAAGGGACTTTAAAGATTATTTAGCCCCAATCCTTTCTATCAAAGATCAGAGGTTTAAACATTTGACATTAAACAAGTCTTTCCATATGACTCGCTATCCTTGACCCTTAGAAACAGCTCCAGATTTAACACTGGTTTTCATGGCAGAGGTACCACCCTTTACCTGAATAGTAGTCCTCCCCAGAGGGTCAAATTCCATCAGAGGTTGGCTGACGGCCAGCTTCCCTTGGGCTGTGTCCCCACTCAAAGGCTTTCTTGGCCTCTTAAGCCACGTTGGGATGGCATTTTAGGGCAATGCTATCGGTTTGCACTCCCCAATTTAAAATTTGAAGTCTCTATTTCTCTATCTCTAATTATTGAGGCACAGTGGGAATAGACACACACAAGCCCAACAGGAAAGCAGAGAAATATAATAATGCATAGTTTTTATTACATTCATGTATGAGTGGGCATAAGGGAAACTGGGTGGGGAAATTCTTCATGCCATCTTTTCAATTTTTTGTAAATCTAAACTGTTCTGAAAAATAAAGCATATTAGAAAGAAAGAAAGGCCGCGGTCTGCAGATTTTTTGCTGCCTACATTTTCCCTAGTCCTTTAAGTGTTTTATTCTAGGTCCAAAGCTGCTTAGCTAACTGAAATCCCAAGTTGATACCCACAGGTAGAAAAAACCTGTTAGTTCACTTGTAGACTAAATAGAAACCTCAATCCCTTAGTGCTTAGAGCTACCTTTAGGTAATATTCTGCAGAAAAGAAAAGGAAAGAAACTAACAACAAAAAATGGTTGGGTCTTGTTTGAGTAACACGGCCTCTGAATATTTCTCCCTTAAATCTTGTAGGAAGCATAGATTCCCCGAGGCCAGCATTTACAGTGCTTCTTCTGCTCTGCAGTTTCCAAGTAGGATGGATTTTATGTGCAATTACAGAGAAGAAAAATTATGTTTATACAGAGGTCACACTTTGTTGTTATTATTATGATTATGACCCCCCAAAATGAATGAAATTAGTTTGCATCCTAGCCAAAAAATAATAATAATAATAATGCTAAGAACTGGGAGTATGATTTAGGAGGAAAGTGACAAAAAAAAATCATTGTTGTGTTACTTTATGTTCAGAAAATGAATATGTCAATGCTTAACGTTATGAAGCAGTGTAAACTAGTTTCAGTTATTTCTCTTGAGGAAAGCGATGAACTGGTTAAGAGTAAAGGGATGCAAAATAAATAGCATGGCTAACCCACATGTAGTCACCTGAGTTGTGCGTCTGTGGATTATGTGCATCAGAGATGTTTCATTTTGTTAGTATTTACCAATACATTATTCAGAAATATTATGAGCTCGTATTCAGCAATATACTTCTAAAAGGAATCTGCAATGAGAGCAGGAACCCATAGCATATCAAATTTATAGGACGTGGAGAAGTTAATAAATCATTTTTTATTAAGGCTAGATTTCCCTCTTTCCTTTGACACAGTGATATATGCATGCAACTAAATATCATAAACCCCATACTTGGGTGCATGTGGATGAAGGTAAAAATATTCAGCTCTTAATAAAAATTATTTCCCACGGCATATATTCATGCGGGGGATTAGTTCAGTCTGAGCTCTATTCTTTTAAAAAGAACATTAAAAGGCAAGGTCTTGCTGCTAAAGTCACCTTCCCCCATCTCCCTACTTTGCCTCTCTCAGCTGGAAAACTACCGCAATTCTCTCCTCTATTTGGGGTGACAAGACCTCCCGATCCCGTGACTAAATGAAAAGCTGGAAAGCTTCTTATTTACTCTCGCACAGAGCCGGCCATTTTAAACACATTTGTATTCACAGTGCTGTTCCCAGTCAGACGAGGCTGCATTCGCGCGCTGCGTCCCTGGTGGCCGCGTCGGGGGCTGGTCCTGCAGGCCGCTCCCGGTGGAGCCGTTACCTTCGCATCCATCGCCTGTGCAGGACGGAGTCGGAGGACGCGCCCCAGTACCTGGGAATCGTGTTTTGTGCAGCCCCTCTCCCCTGTCGTCTCCACGAAGATGTGAGCAAGGGAGAATACAAAATGAGGCGTTTTGGCTACATTAATAAACGCAGAAATGGTTGTTGTGAATGGCACACGGCAAATGCAAAACAACTGAAATTAGCTTTGGCTAATTATGTAATGACTGTGGGTGGATCGCCTCCCTCACCTCCAAAACTCTATTTTCTCTCTTATGTTCTTAGGAAGGGCATTTGCATTCAGGTCTGTGTGTGACAGTGGTGATTGTACACATACAATCTAAGATTTTACCACATAAATGTAGTTTATGTACATAAGAGAGTGTGTATATGTATGTGTTTGCATAAGATTTCTCATAAACCTACTCGAAGTCCCAGGAGAAGTGGAGTGAGTATGATATATGCGTCCTCCAAAGGAAAAACGACTCTGCCGTTATTTCCAGGGCAAAGACATATATCTTTTAATAGATTACAGATGGTAGGCTACATTTTCTTAGAGAAAGATATTGGGATCAAAATACCACCCCCCTGCAGCATCATCGTGCACTTGTGAATCTCTGAGAGAGGTGGTATAAAGTGGTGCTTAACAGAACAAACTCTTGGACCCCACGGTCTGCTCAAACTCCAGCTGTGTGACTTGGGCAAGCTACATAACCTCCCTGTGCTTCAGTGTCCTCTCCTGTAAAATGGGGATCATAATAGTTCCTAACTCACAGGACTGCTGAGGGGATAAATGAGTTTCTATGGGTAAGTAACTTGATAGAACAGGGTCTGGCTCACAGTAAGGACTGTATAAGCAATGGTTATTATTCCTTCTCGGAACAGAAAAATGGGCTGATTCACCTCAACCTCTACTTTTGCAGTAATGGATCTCAGTGTCACCATGCCACCATCTGAGAAAAAAACAGCTAACAAGTTTATCCCAGAGTCTTGGGGACATGCAGATGTGGCTATGTGGTCCTTGCCTGTAGGGAAATTGGAATTTGGTAGAAAATAAGACTTCCAAATAATACGACAAACGTATATCCTCCCAAACCAGGTGAATATTTAAGTAGGAATCAAAATCTCACACGTCACTGGAGACAGACAGCACCAGAGCTCTAAAAATATGAATGCCGAAGCAGAAAATTACCTAACTGTGAATGAATATTAGTACCTGCATGACTTGTTTTTAGTTCTTTTCTTAGCAATAACCCTTCTTCATTCTGCTGTAGAAAACAGTTTCCCTTAATAGGCGTTAAACCAACACTAATTCCTGTGGTTTCCTGATCAATAGCAAAATGGATGCATATGTATACATTTTTTCATGTTGGTTAAAACTCTGTGGACTGCAAGTTATTTCTCCTCTGACGCTGTTTTCATATTCAGGTCTTCTAGGTATCGTAAGAAACAAAATTAAGAGTAATATATGTTCATTTTTAAAATGAGCCAAACTAAGCTATAAAATTTTAGATGCCTTTGAGTGTACCTCAAAGAATGTGACATCAGCAGTTATATAATTTTATTGCTGATGTTAAGTCTGTGACAAACTCTCAGCTACAGTTTGCTCTGGATGTCGGAAAATGAACCTTATGAATTTTAATGCCTTTTACTTTTGACATTGATTTATGTTTTGTACAGCTGTACTTTTCTATACACTGATATAAATAAACAGCATCCTTAATGGAACATTTGGTGAATGCCTTGTTCCAAAGTGTTACTTTTTAACATCAGCTGGAGGTTGTTTAAGTAATAATATTCAAAGTGTGTACACTAATCATAACAATTTGAAGTGATATAAGGAAGTCTATAAATGTTTGTGTGTTTGTTTTACAGATTCAAGCTTTTAGGTATGAAAACAGTGTTCAAATAAATCTGCTAGAGGTGCTTTCAAACACTGCCAAAAACAAAGATGACACGATGATAATCTAATAGACTTAAATCCAGCATCTGACAGTGAGTCATTTAGATATGAGGTGTTTGTGCTCATTCAAGGGCAAAGTCTAGCCTCCAAGATGGGGGAACAGAGGGCATAGAAAGGGATATTTTTCTGTACCCTTTCTGTTTATGATTTATACATCATTGGATGACATCGTAATTAATTTGACTTTATTTACATAACAGACATTTGGAAATCAGTTCAATGGAAGTTGTAAGGCACCGGAGAGCACAGCCTTCCTTCCTCCCTTCTTCATGGGACCAACGTGACTATTAGCAAAAGTAGGAAGGTTTCTCATAAATCAACTTTTCAAAGAGCTTACATCTTACTTTCTCTCATTAGTAGGAGATGACCTCCAAGGGAGGGAAAGGTCTCCACCATAAAGAGATTTTGGTGCATGTTGCCCCACATTCTCTTACTCAGGGCTCTCAGTGACCAAAGAATATACATAGAAATGAAAATGTCCATGTGTTATTATGAACTATTCATAAACTAGTCACATGTTTAGTAGGTATGATTTTTTTTTACTCTACAAAATGCAGGTAAAATATCACCTTCATTTATTTTGTGACTTAGTGAATCTGCTCTGAGTCACCACACACCTAGCTGGCAGGAAACAAACTTCTGACCACATTTAGAGGAAACTTTTCACTCTTGTTAGGGTAGTAAAAGAACCTCAGTGGTCTCTTGAATTCCAGAACATTTTGGGAAAAGTCTTGGGTATTCAGTTGACACCAGTCAATAGGAATAAATTTGTATCCAGTCTTCATGATCATGCATTGTAAACTCCTCCAGTGAAACAGAGGACATGTCATATGCAATTGAATTCCATATCCTAAAATTATCTTTTTAAAGGTTAGTTTTCTGTGAAATGGTGGGCATTGTGTACGTGCTTATGAAATCTTTCCTGCTGTTTCTTAATAGCAAAGAACTAAGGAACTTGACAGATTCTCTGCTAGCCCATATGGCACTTGAGGAAAAGATATCCTGCCCCAAGACGGTTTAAAGTACCCTCTGCTAGGAAACTGTCTCCACTGTGTATGGTGCCCCCTAGCTGTAAACAACTACATAACTATATATGGCAGCTCAGCAGAGGCTAGAGATTTCTTTTTTACTTAAGCATTGAGAAAAATACTACAGATGTTAGAATTAAGGAGCTGAAAGGGACTTTATGATCATTTGACAGGAAATCTGAGGCCCAGCAGGTAAAATGAGTAGTCAGATTTTGCTGGTGAGAGAAATGGAATTAGGACCCCTGTCTTCTCAATCCTTCAATGCCACATCTTCCACTTTGACAGAGTTCTAAAAAACAAACGTCGGCTTAAAAAAATTCTAAGCAAAACAAAAGTAATAAACATATGATTATGAGAAAATTAACTTCATTATCAAAAGATTCACTCCATTAAAAATAACAAAAACAAGTTCCCTATGATATTTAAAATACAGCTACTTTTCCAAAGCAAATTTACGCACAACTTCTAGGAATGCGTTTTGTTTGGAGCAGAATGCTCCTGTACAAATAGTGATATGACGTTAGGGTCTGTGAGGTATATAGTATGCTAACAGACATGCCATCTCTTCTTAAGGGCTTCCCCTTGCAGAGTTACTGAATAGTGGACAGAAGTTGGAAATCAGTTCAATGGAAGTTGTAAGGCACCGGAGAGCACAGCCTTTCTTCCTCCATTCTTCATGGGACCAACGTGACTGCTAGCAAAAGTAGGAAGGTTTCTCATAAACCAACTTTTCAAAGGGCTTACATCTTACTTTCTCTCATTAGTAGGAGATGACCTCCAAGGGAAGGACCTGTATTATTTAAAAAATAGTGTTCAGTATCTTGCAACTGTGGCATCATTATCATTGTCTCTCTTCGAGGTTAACACAGCTAGTCCACCTTCTCCTTCAGTCTCCGCTTTCCTGATTTTCCTTTTAGTCAGTCATGAGACCAAAGCAGGCTCAATGCCACAGTATTTTTGAAGGTACCTAATGATGCAGATGGAATCAGCAGTACAATTAACAAGGAACAAATGGTACGGCTCTTGGTGTAAGCATCCTGCTTTGTCCTTTACATATGTTTGCTTTTGATGAAAAATAGTGAAGAATCTGAATTAGGGACTTAATAGCTTCTACTTTCAATAGAGGGTGATTCTTCCAAAGGCAGAACAAATTACATAGATTTATTACATTTTTACTCAGTCCATCTACACTCTACCTCATGCGTTGCAAAGTAGAATATTTTATTCTCCATTAAGGTCTTTAATTTTTTTCTAGAACTACCATAGTTTTTATACCTTAAAGAATCACTCGGGCTTTGGAGACTGGTGTTTTGAAGCGATTTTATGTTTTGAATAGTTTCTATGCATAGCACGCTGGATGGTAAAGGCAAGCACAAGAAAAGAACGATTCTCTTTTTTTCTAAATAAGAAGAGCTTTTCTCAGTTCTTCTCTTATTTCTACATACCAGATGTATTCTCCTCTTTCAAATCAATCTCCTTTCATCTCCCATCTTCCAATCAGGTCACAGAAAAGGGCAAAATCACCCAATAGGCCTCAGGATCTAGTTATTATTCGAACAAGAACATTTATAATTTCTAACTAGAAAAATCAGGTAAACAAATGTAAGAACAGTACATTGCCTCAATTTTGTATGATGAAATGGGAATAATAAAGCTTATAAGATCATAAAAGTAACATCATAAACACATTACGCAGCTAATGGGATGGGAATTAAGGGTGGTAGATTGCTTACTCTAGGCCCGATGACATTCTTTCTTCCTAGCCACCTTGCATTAGCAAGAAGATAGAGCGTGGAAATGACTGGATTTACTGGCCACAGGATGCTAAGCGCAGCTCCTGAATGCTGGGCCTTTATTTACTAAATAGTCGGAGAGATAACATCATGTAAGAGCCTTAAGGTCTCTTTGTTAGGAAAGGAATGGTTTTTTCTGCTCTGGAAAATCTAGAGAATAAGACAATTGGAGAATATTCCTCCACCCCCTCCTTCCCTAATATATCTTCTTTCATTTCGTTTGATTGACATCAGCTATGAGACTAGTTGACAAAATGATGCAATTTGTGACATTTTTTTCCAGCTACAAAATTTGCCTTGAATTTGGCAACATTAAACCCTAAGCACTTCTTTTTCAAGTCTCTGATCTTCCAGTAGTCTTCCCTTCCCTATCCCAGCTCTCCCTGGGTCTCCCTTAAGGGAACATAATTCCTCGGTTACCTGTGTGGAGAATTTTCTGGAAAATTCTCCCATGAGCAATTTAACCATGTGAACCAAACTGACTAGTCACCAAATCAGGCACTAATGAGTTCCTGTTTGATAATTTGATTATCTGGATTAACTGACTGTTATATTGAGGGACATTTCCCCCCTTTAATGATAAGAACACCTTTCTCATATGAGTTTTCAAAGATGGGATGGATTGTCTCATTATAGCTGCTGAATCATTCTAAGTGATAAAAATGAATAGATATTTCAGTTCAGTCAAAACAGCAGATCTACTTTCTTTCTCTGGCACGGTCTTGTGGAGCATAGAAAAGAAACACCAAATCATTGGTTGACATGTGTGAGATTCAGTATGATTTCTCTAGCCTTAAGACATATGAGTCAAGGATTCATTTTTGTGAATAATATATATAACATTATTTTTAAAAACCTGCTTCCTACGAGGATTCTTCAAATAATGACGTGAGCTTGCATATTTCCTTCTAGTTTTTTTCTTGCCCAGGTTAAGATGCATGGTTGCTATTTGTGATATGGTTTCCAGGTTCCTATCAACCCTAGACTCTGACTGGACAGTATGGATCATATGTTCAGCTCATTCAAAAGCCTTGCATATGAACTGCTTTCAATCAAGGTATTATGTTTTTTTAGATTATGTTAACAAAATAGTTATTTTGTATACCCTAATGCAGGATTTAAAAATTATGTTGGTTATTTTCATTGTTGAGGTTAAAGCTCAGAATTCTAGCTAAAAGAGATTTTAAAAAATTCTCATGGCTGCATTCAGCATTAACTCTCCCTACCAACTTTAGGATATAGTAGTCCCCCCTAAATTTAATTTAATTTATAAATTAGGCACAGTAAGAGATTAACAGCAGTAACTAGTGATAAAATAGAACAATTATAAGAATATAATATAATAAAAATTACTGTAGCTCTTAGCAATCTCAGTATATGATTTTTTCTTTCCCTATTAAGTTGAGAACTTTCACGTTTTCACTTGAAAAGAAGCACTTTACGACTTTTGTTTCACATATCTGAATTGCCAGCATCACTACTCTTGTGCTTTGGGGCCACTATTAAGTAAAATAAGGGTTCCTTGAACATATGCACTGAGGTACCACCACAATCAGATAACCGAGCTGCCTACAAGTGACTAATGAGTGAATACCATATACAGAGTGGATACGCTGGAAAAAGGGATGATTCACACCCCAGGTGGGATGGAGCTGCACAGTGTGAGATTTCATCACGCTATTCAGAACCGCACTCAATTTAAAACATATGAGTTGTTTACTTCTGGAATTTTCCATTTAATAATTTTGGACCACAGTTGACTGTGGGTAACTGAAACCGCGAAAAGCAAAGCCGTGAAAGCACAACCACGAGTAAAGGGAGACTACTGTGTACATAAATGTCATCAACATGATTTCCATGTCTTCATCTAAATTATTCATTAATATTAAATATTGATACAAATATTAAACAGAACATGAAAAAGGCAGGAACCTGGGGACTATCACTATAGATGATCCCTTTAGAATGGTGTTTTTAAACTCAATTATTACATTAACCATTTTTCTAGGGGAAAAAATGTTTATCCCCAGTGTTGACTTAGGTTTTTATAACTATTGATGAAATATATGCAAACATACTTATATGCATAACACTTTTACAGGTATAAGAACACAAATTAACAAATTGTTCAAAAGAGAAATAAACAACATTACCTAACAACATTAGGTAAAAGAGATGGGAAATGTTTTTCTTATTGACTATAAAGCAGTGATATTAGAATTAATAGTAAAAATATTATCTTAATGTGTAGTTTTAATTTTATCAGTTTCTTGACTAGTAATAGTGGACATAGTTGTCTTGTACCCAACTTTAATGGGAACGCTTCCAGGGCTTTATCAGTGTGTACGAAGTTTGCTTTAAAGTTTTAATAAATATCTTTTATCAGATTAAGGATGTGTCTCACTGTCTTTAGGTTGTAAAGTGTATGTATGCATGTATGTATATGTGCATATAGGTGCATTTACATATGGGTATATTTATTTATAAGAGAATATGGAATTTTATTAAATGTTAATGATGTGGTTTGTCTCTTTCAATATGTTACTGATGGCCACAATATAATATATATTTTCAAGTGTTTGTTGTTAGTAAACATGATTAACCATTGTAGTTGATCATATGCCCTGCAAACTTGCAAGACAAACTTATTACTAGTGGTAGCTTTTTAAAAAGATTCTTTAGTATTTTATACAGTCATTTCATCTGCAAATATGTAGATTTAATTCTTCCTTTTCAATCTATATGTCTTTTATTTATTTTGAAAACCTTATTGAACTGGCAAGAACTTCAAGTAAAATATTGAATGGGGGCATGACAGCAGGTATTTGAGCCTGTGAAGCTATCTGGGCCTAGAGTTTTCTTTGTGGGAAGGTTTTAAACTACAAATTCAATTTCTTTTAATAGATGTAGGATGACTCATATTATCTATTTCTTCTTGAGTGAGGTTTGGTGGTTTGTGTCTTTCATGGAATATGTTCACTTCATCCAAGTTGTAAAATTCATTGGCAGGAAGTTGTATAATATACCCTCATTATCATTTTAGTAACTGTAGGATCTGTAGTGATGTCATTTATCTCATTCCTGTTATTGGCAATTTGTGCCTTCTCTCTTTTTTCCCTGATCAGTGTGGTTAAAGGTTTATCAAGTCTGTTGATCTCAAAGAACCAGCTTTTGATTTCATTGATGTTCTCTATTGTTTTTCTATCTTTCATTCATTTGTACCCTAATCTTTATTATTTCCTTTGTTTTGTTTACCTGGGTTTCATTTTTTTTCCCCTAATTTCTTAAGTTCAAAGCTAAGATACTTGGTTTGAGAACTATCTTCTCCTTGGGGCTACTTATACCAGCATCTCACAATTTTGATATGTCTTTTTATTTTTGTTTATTTCAAAATACTTATTTCTCATTTTGTTTCTTGTACCTATTTATATTTAAAGGTGAGTTATTTAGTTTCCAAATATTTGAGAAATCTCCATATATATTTCCGTTATTGATTTCTGATTTTATCCGTTGTGGTCAGGAAATATACTTTGTATATTTTATATCCTTTTATACTTACTGAGACTTGTTTTATGGCCTAGAGTATTGTTTATCTTGAAACATGTCCCATGTGCACTTGAAAAGAATATGTCTTCTTCTGGTGCTGGGTGAAATATTCTACAACTATCAATTATTTGAAGTCTACAGTATATGTTCAGAACCTGAACTATTGGGCAGTGTGATTTCAGAGTTTTATAGATGATTCTATTTCTCCCTATGTCCTGGCATAAGCGTTTTGCTTGAGGTGGTTATACTCTGGTCTTTTGGGTAGAGATTTTCTAATCGCTTTTCAACAAATAGCAGCACTTTTCTACCTTCCAGAACAATGCAGTGAACCCAATTCCACCTCCCCCATATGCTCAGAGCCTGTGGCCTAGGAATCCCTCCCTTAATAGACATTAAGATTCCAGCTGTTAAAGGATGTGCCTGTTCTACACCATTCTGTGCACTGCGGTGCATCAAATCCAGGTCTTCTTTTCTATCACCCGAAGATTTCCCTTTCTTCCTTTTAAACATGGCTATAAATTTTTCATAACTTTTCCAAAATTTTAAGTAGTATGTCTATGTGTTTAACATGAGGCAAAGGAGGCTTTCTGTATCTTCTCAGTCTGGCGTCTTGACTGAAAACTCTTAATCCATATTTTCTGAAATGTTTTTTATCTTGGCTACAGCCATTCTAACTCAGAGAATTACTATCTGAGTAAACATGTTTGACAAGGTGACATTAACAATGCTAAACTTTTGATTAATAATTTAGAATAATTAGACCTCTTTCTTACCGCCAAATCCGTCTTGGAGAGATTTTTGAATGGGAGTTTTAATGTGTGTCACTTGATAACATCGTAAAGCATTCTTGTTCATGTCAAGATACGGTTTGATTATCTATTTGGTATTATTAAAAATTAAATTAGATTAATTTCTAATTTGCTTATTGCTAGAATCAGAGACAGAATGGAAAAGGAATTCATTGAGTATCTGTCTTATTCTGACTGCTAATGCACTATTGGTGATTACAAGAACAGGATTAATTCTCCTGTGCATAGGTCCTTTTGACCTTTGGATGTTGATAAAGCCATGTGACTTGTGATGCCTCCATTCTTCTACAACTTCTATTTAAATTACATTGAAAATTTAGTTTACGCACTATGTCTCAACTTCATTTGGCCTTCCTTTGGCACACTTAAATAGCTATATACATACATGCAAACATAGGCAGTGAAATTACATCACATGGCAGTATTTAATTATAAAATCAGTATTTGGGTAATTCAGAGTGTGTTTATATCAACTTTTGTGATTATTATTAAAATTAAGCCACAGAATTCTAAATATTATTAAAGACTACATTTTGAGAAATATTATTTTAGGCTCTAGAATGTATTTTTCAACTGAGAATAGGAGAGTAAGCCTATGAAGAGGATTGTCATTGCATTGGGGGTGAAGCCAAATCACATGGGGACATGATAAACTTCTCAGATTTGTCCCTGCACCAACACTTGGATCTCTGGGTGTCATATTCTCCTTATTTAGTAAGCATGCCCTTCAGACTGAGCATCTCTGTCTTAGGGAGATCTTATGAGTGGAAAATCAAGTAAGATTAGGGTTTTTAAAAATTTGAAGGGTTTCAGTGATGATGACATGGTAGTTCATCTAAATACAATTCCCTTCCTCTGTTCTTTAGACACACGTAATACTTTATGAAATATTAAAGACATAACCAGAAAGACACAGCTTGTCTCAAATACTATACACAATTCACCGTATTTGAAACAGAACAGCTATATAGAGTGGTAAGTTAGGAGAAAACTTGGGCCTTGTGATCTTCAGGACAGATGCCTGCAGCAGTATCGGGAAGTTTAACAGGGACAAAATGTGCCACAGTAAGTAGAGTCTGGAGCCTGAGATGTGCTCCTGCTTACTAAAGGAGGCTGAAAAATTGCTGACTTACTGCTTGGGGTTATGGCTTTATAGGAAGCTTTGGGCTTAGGGAGGCAAGAAGAGAAGGGCTGAGCCCCAGCATGAGAAGCTGATTCAAACTATTCGCTGGCTCACTGACTGAATCTGCTGTTACCAATATTACCTGGAGCAGGAGCCCCAAAATGCCGTTTCAAAACTCGAACGTAGAATAGAAGCGCAGCACATCGAGCAGAAGCCATCACAAAACTCGAGATCCAGGGAAAAAGAGAGACAAAAACAAGAACAAAATGAACTAGTAGATTAGGTTATTCTGCAAAAATATTTACTCCCTCTCTCCCACCATGTAAGAAGTATATGTCCTCCTCTCCCATATGTTGGGCTTGGCTATGTGATATTCTTAGGCCAATGGGACTTCAGCAGATGTGATACAAGCAGAAGCATGAATTGTGCTTGTAAAGGTTGGACTATCCCTCTTGAGTTTCCATCCTGGCCCTGAAAACATGAAGATAAAAGAAGTGTAAAGTGCACGTGGAGCCAAGCCCAGCCAAACACTCCTTAGATCCAAGTCCAACTGTTGACCTATAGATCCATGAGTGAGAATAAATGATTGTTGTTTGTTGTTTTAAACCATAGTTTGGGGTAGTCCTAAAATTTGGGAGATTTGGGGTAGTTTATTACTGAACATTATTGTGGTAATAGCTAAATACACTAAGGAAAACCAAAAAAAAATCCTACTTAAAATGACTGTGACTCCAAAATCTAAAATGTATGTGGAATCTACAAACACATGTAATCCTAATAAAGACATGAAAGAAAGTAAAAAATTAGAAAATTAGGGGCTGGCCTTGTGGCGTAGCCATTAAGTTCACATGCTCCGTTTTGGAGGCCTGGGGTTCAAGGGTTCAGATCCCGGGTGTGGACTGACGCACTACTTGTCAAGCCATGCTGTGGTGGTGTCCCATATAAAGTAGAGGAAGATGGGCATGGATATTAGCCCAGGGCCATTCTTCCTCAGCAAAAAAGAGGAGGATTGGCAACAGATGTTAGCTCAGGGCTAATCTTCCTCACCAAAAAAAAAAAAAGAAAGAAAGAAAATCAATTCACTTCTGATGAAATTAATTTATTATGATAGTTTGACAAGGACTTTAAAATAATTATTTTAGGATGTTAAATAATTTAATAATATCTATTAAAAAAAAGACATTTTAAAACAAAAACAAAGAAATGATAATAATAGAGTTAAAAAAATACTGTAACTCTTGGGGAAAAAAAGCACAGTATTTGAAACTTTAAAAATCAATATAAAGGATAAACTTTAAACTAAATAGAATTGAACACTGACTGATTGTTTCAGTCAATGTTATCACAGAGTGAAAAGGAGGAAAATAGCTATTTAGAAAATGAGAAGTGTAGATTAAGTTCTCGTATATACACAACAGGAGTTCTAAAAGAGGAGAAGGAAGAAATGTTTCTATATGCATTGTTTAAAGAAAAAACTTTCAGAATTTTCAAGATTTAAGGATCCTTTGAAAATTTTGTATAACCTAAGATAAAGATAACTCCACACTTGACACTGTATAGTGATATTAAAGAATATCAAAGACAAAGGAAAAATTTTCAGTTGTTTGTAGAGCAGTGCTGTCTAATAGAACTTTCTGCAAGGATAGAAGTAGTATATCTTTGCTGCCTAGCATGATAGCCACTAGCCACACATGGTTATCAAGTACTTGACATGTGGCTAGTGCAACTACTGAGGAATTAAGTTTTTATTTTTAAAAAAATTTTAATTATAATTTAAATTTAATAGTCACATGTGACTAGTGATTACTGGACTGGACTGCACAGTTCTAGAGAGAAAAAATAGAAAAGTCAATTAGGCCAACTGCAGACATCCCATTAGCCTCAGTAGATACCAGAAGGCAATGAAAACCAATCTTCAACACGCTGAGGGGAAATAGCTCTCAGCATACTTTTGAATACCCAGTTAAACAACTATTCTATTTTGCAGGTAACCAAGGACCTTCCTTTTCAAATATTTGATGCAGAAAATATACTGCATTCAGACTTGTATATGTACCCTTTAGATTTATTTAAAGCATTCAGGGAATCCTCATTTGGTGAGTGGATACCAAAAAACTGCTACAGTTATACATTTTAAAAACAATTGACAAGTTAGAGTTCAGATCAGAGAGTCATGAGCTGTAAATAGTGCATCCTTAGGGAGAAAAACTTCTGTGGCCATTTCTAGATTTCCATGCCATATGTTATAATTTTGACATTTAAACAGAGATGGATTATCTTTTAGAAAATTTTAGATTATTCCAAGTTAAATTCAACTTTGAAAATGTACACATTTCATTCCAGGACTTATACATATGAAATACAATATAAAGTGGTTGAAAAAAGATCCATAACATATAAAAAAACTAAGATTTTTGTCAACTATGGACAATAAAATTGCTATTAAATGCATTAACTTATAAGAAAAATAGGAAGCCAAGATATTTGATAAAAAATAGTAAACTTAATTGACCAGATACAGTAAAATAAGAAGAGTAATCAAAACACTATAAACACTTTTAAATAGAACTCTAAAATCTAACAGCAATGACAAGGTCAGGAATGAGATTGTTCAATGAAAGGTTAGACCCTGCTAAGGTTTCTTATTGCATCCAGAAGGAAGATAGATATATGTTAGATTAATTCATGGTTAAATGTGTATACTTGAAGAATCACCTAAAAGAACATAGATTATCTAATTTCCAAAACAGGAGGAAGATAATTTAATACAAATGCATACAATCAAAAGATCAAAGAGTTTAAAGGAAAGGAAACTAAAAACAGAAACTATGAAAAAGGCTAAAACGAAGTGATAGAAAAGGAATTATCATTCATATATTAACTAAAATAAAGTGATGTGACAATATTTATATTTTAACAAAATAGATTTTAAATGAAAACAGTATAAGAATAAAGTGGTATTGTATACAACATTTAAAGGAACAACCTGACAAGAAAATATAGCTATCATGAACCTTAATGTACCTATCAACATAACATCAGAATATGTAACACAAAAATGGACAGAATTGGAGGCTCACTTCCAGAATAGTGGTATGAGCCACTCAGGGGAAGCTCTCTCCCAGACAAATGTCTTTTAAGCTGGTCAAAATTAGCAAAGACAATTGTTTAAAGTCTCCTGGAGGTTGATCAAAGGGCTCACAGCAAACTTGGAAGCATTTATTCAACAAAATATACAGAAACTCAACAAGAACAATGACAGACTGTGACATTCAACACAACTGCACCCCCCTTCAACAGCTCTGCCTTACAGAAGAATGTTTCAGTGGCTCAACAGCCACGTGGAAGTTGCCATCTCCCACAGCTCCCTGGGATGAAAGAGCTATTCTGGGTGGTTTTGGCTGCCAATGAACATTGGCAGGTCCCATTTTCCACAGCTATGTCCTGTAACAGATCTGTATTGACTAACTAGAGGCAGCCAGGCCATCCCTCTTCCTCCACCAGAACTCTAACTAGTCAGGAAGAAATGGGCAGAGAGGTTGGTGGAGAAAGGAGTCCCCTCTTTTCTGCTGGGTCTGTGTTGAAGGAAGCTGCTCTGGTGGGCTCAGCAAGTCCGTGGTAGCTCCCATCTCCCCCAGCTTTCTAGGGCAGAAGACCTATTCCGGGTAGTTTTGGTAACTGTGAACACCAGCCCATCCTATCCTTCCTGGCTCTGGGTTGCAGAAGATCCATACTGCATTGTGGCAGCTACCAGTGGGACACCAGTTTCCCCTAGCTACACACAGCTCCCACTTCACTGGGAGAATCTAGGTAGGGGAGCCTGTGAAGAAACAGTTCCTCATCTGCACCAGCTGGTGCTCCTTAGCACAGAGGTTCTTCCCAGGGGAGAGTTAAGGTAGGACTCAGAGACTGGTAACATCCTGGCCTTGGACAGGGCATCCTCATGGTGAATAATTAGTTGCAGGATGGCTTTCACATCTAGCTGTGTCTGACATTAAGTTTGTATTCCTAATCATTGTGCAACACTGGAAAGAACCTGTGACCCAGATATTAAATTAGTCCTTGTATGTTTTTCCTAATTTTCTAGCTATGTGTGTCAATTATTAAATATGTGCATTTAAAAAAGTCTTCTGATTCTTCCAGTTTTTGGAGCTGGACATAGTGTGATTTAATAATAAGTAGCATTTATGGAGAATTTATTACATGTTAGGCAAGGCACAACATGGGTAAAGAGTAGCAATTTAGAGTTCTAATCCCTCTGCAGTCACGCACAGTATACATATACTATTTGTAGAAATAGTAGTAAACTTGGGAATACTTGAAATTATGAAACTTTTGGTTAAAATAACTTTCCTTGTAAGTTTAACTTTTCAGCATTTTAAGATTAGGTGTTTTACGAATGAACTGAGCATTTAGAGATTAGATAATCTCAGGGTATCTTGAAATGAACAAAATTAGATTAAAGATATCCATTCTATCTCTAGAAGAAGTTGACTATGGTAGTTCCATGCTATTCCTAAAGTTCATCAATGTCTCTCCAACAATCCATTTTCTTTCCCACTTTTTCTTTTTTCTTTCTCTTTTTCTTTATCACCAATTCTACAAATAGCATGTGCATACTGAGTGTGACCACAGAGGGATTAGAACCCTCCAAAGAAATATAACATTCTGCATAAGACCTAGCACGGGAGCTTCTAGGCTTCAGTGACTGTTTCATGGGCTTGGAATTGCTGGCTGCATGGGCCAAAGGGACAAGAAAGAGAAAGCTTCAGGCTTTAAAAGCATTAGGATTATACTCCCCAAGGCATAGGACTCATTCAAGTTGAAAGAAACAAAGCTGATTCTTGTTTTCAAAGATAGGTTAGTCTTTATAAAGCACGATGCCACAGTTTTAAATTCATAAAATTATTAATTAGCTTATGGTACATGGAAAGACTTCCAGAGAGCCCTTTTCTTCTTCCTCTTTCTCCTTCCTTCCCTCCTCTTCATCCTTCTTTTTTTCCCTTTTACTTTTTTCCCTATCTTCTATATTCTCTTGATCTTTTATTCTTCCCTTTTCTTTTTCTTCCACTTTATTTATTAACCTCATTCTATTTTTTGATTAATTTATTTCAAGGTGTTTCTTTATGATGTAATTATTTGGGAGAGGTTGTCAGTATTTAATCAAAGCAGTATTCGATGGATGAACCTCATTTCTGCTTTTGACTTTAATTGCTCAGAGTTCTTCCCTGTGCCACCAAAGAATGGTGTCCTTGAAATGGCATATGGGTGAGAAAATTTATTTTCTTCTGTCAGTACCTATGCTTCAATTGACCTATATAGCCATATAGTACAATTCCAATTATAGTAACTCTGCACACTGCAAGACACAGACATATGCACTGAAGCATAATTATACATAAATAACACATGGTAGAGTATATCTAGTCCATAAAGTTGGTGGTGGTCCTATTTCTCTCCCTGGGGTTATAAACTCTCTCTAGGATGTGACACTTTGGAACTATAAACTTCATAAAGCAGGTGAAACCATGGAGGCCAGAACAATTTACCAACTGACCCATGGGCATGACACCCAAGAGAGAAGAGCCACAGTAATTGTCCATGTTGGTTCAGCCTCACCCAAATCTTCCTGACTTGTCCTAGAGTGAGACTGTGTTAACACTGGCTCCTTCTTTATTGGAGAGTTTGATATTTCACTCTCAAGATGTTTTTGTCTAAGACTTGGGAAGCTAGTTCTGGAGAACAGCTTCATAAAAGAAACGAGGCTGGGTTTGAAGAAAGACTGTGAATGTCTCATACAATCTAAAGACTTGTATTTTAGGAATGACTTATTGGTGTCTAGCAGGTCCCTGGGACTTTCCTTTGTACCAGAACATATACTTCTCCTGTTATGCGAGGGGTCCTTTAAGCCCCGAGCCTGTTTTCCGTGGCTGGTTTATGGGAAAGCAACAGTGTGAAATTATTTAAAGACCATGTCAAGTGAAAGGAGAAAAGGAGAGCATGCACTATAGAAGCTGACAAGAAGGATAACTTGGAGCTACCAATTAGGAATGCCTCCCACCTGTTTGAAAACCTTCTTTTTCTAGTGTAAATTCCCATGTCTAAAGTGAGGAAGTGGAGGGGACAAGGAAAAAAACAAAAATTCCAGCTGACTCCATTGGCTTCTTTCCTTGTAAATGGTTACCCTCCAACTGATTCAAGTGATGACGACATGAGCCTTAGAATGTTGAACAGCAAACAAAGAAACCTCATTTAGATAAGTGGGAAGCCGTTGGTGAGCAACTGTAGGAGAACAAACATAGTCTGACACGACATGATTTACGATTATGAGAACATGAAGGCTCAGGTTTCCATTCTGAGGTAGTGACAAAAGCTCAGTAACACAACTAGGACTGGGAAGAGTTCAGGGTGAAGTGGTTGAGTGGAGGAGGAGAGATGGAGAGACAGAGAGAATGACATAGGGACTAGAAACTCAAGAAAGAAATCCCTACAGCCCCCCATGCAGTACTAAGGCTGTATTTCCACTTAGAATCATGAAAACACCAAATGCCAGCCAGCAGAAACTTGGGAGAGGATAGTTACCAGTTGAATTTTTAATGCAGAGCTACAGAAAGAGTGGAACAGAGGGGGGTGGGAAACTCACAATAAACAGTATTTTAATATTTGCAGTGACATTTTGAGACTAAAGGAGACTATGGCAACATTCATCTACCGCATGACAGGTGCTTATATGCAGTAATAATATTTTTTTCCATCCAAATGCTACCTAGATTCATACTTCTCTTTTTTAAACATACAAAGGTTATCTGGGGCCAGAAGCTTAAGCTGGCTGCTTACACTCTTATCCATGCTGGTTACTTCATGATGAGTTTCTTCATGTGAGACACATAATGTCTCATATGAATCCTGCTTTCCTTGTTTTTTTGTGTGTCTGTCTTTGAACCTGTTGCCTCAATAGAAACCCTTGTGATAGCGTAGGGATATGATCTATCTCAACAGTTCTTTTTTCTCTCTTACTAATTTTAACATCAGCAGGACAAGTGCAGAGGTGACAGCAGAAATATATGCCTCTTTTCTATTACTTTTCTACTATTCATAATGATTTTAGATGAAATTCAGGAATAAGAGGCCAGCTACCTAATTGTGTTTCTTTCCGAGTCCTATATTCTGGCTTCAACATCCAATGCTATTCCCTCTCTTTTCTTCTATCTTCAAGAGTGGGAAAATTTATCAACATCCTAGATGCCAGGAAACTGGATAGAGAGAGGACCCCTTTTCGAGCTGAATCTTAGGCATCAATAGCACAATAGGAAAGAGGTGACAGCTGCCTTCTCCTCAGAGAGCTGTTCTTTCCCTGCATTCATCTGTGTATATGAACTTTTATTAAAATGAAATAAACAATGCACTCACAAGGGGAGGGAGGGGGTAGCTTGTCCCTCACTTTAGAAAGCAGATATGTGTCAGATTTAAGGTGAATACCTTTTCTGTCATGTCGTAGAGAACCACCCCCCACCCTGCCCTGTTCTTCCACTAAGCACATTCACAGAATGGTACTAAGTTTGGGTCTTTGAAAAAGACCTTAGAGATCAGCTAGTTTGGCTTTCTCCACACTTTTCAAATGAGGAAACTGAGGCTTGAAAAAGTGGATGGATGTTGCCATGATAAGGGCTAGTGAGCTAAGGGCAGAGCCAGGACTAGAACCTAAGTCTCCCAGTTCTTAGCCTAGCCCTTAACTCGGTGCTCTGCCATTTCATGTCATATGTTATAAACAGGTCTCTATTTTTTGAAAACTCTATTATTTCACTCTGACTTTTAGGTCCATACAGGCTATTAACTAAATTTTAAGAATTTTAAAATAAAAACTGTAGTTTTAGGAAACTTGGAAGTCCATATATTTCTTCTGGTGTTGAGGGTTTTGTTTTTGTTGTTATGTATTTCTGTTTTCCCTCGTGATGAGTAGGTTTTTTTCTATGGAATAAAGCACTTGATAGACTCAGATTTACATTTAGAGAAAAGCACTCTGTAATATAAAATAACGGTTCAGGGCTTGGTGCTGGAGTCTCGGAGCTCTGGTTTAAATTCAGGCTATAGCCCTTTGCCATGATGTGACCTTGGCCAAGTTCCTTAACCTCTTGGAAACTCGGCTTCTTCAAAATCCTGGTAATAATAATACTTTGTCACAGGACTATAGTGATGATTGATGAGGTAAGGTATATGTAATAGTGTCAGGCTCCTAGTAAGTGTTCAATTAATGTTGGCTGTTTGTATAATGTGTGTGTGTGCTTATGTGTGTGTTTATCTGCCAGGCACAACTTTTAGCTGTACTCCTGTGATGCTGGATTAGACCTGAGCGTGACAGATAGCACTATGCTCTTCAAGCCATAATTATAAATATGTGCAAAAAAAGTGAGACAGTTTGTAAACAAGCATAATAGTTTAACATGTCAGTTTGGAGATGCTATTCCAGCATTTTGAAAAGAGCGTTGTGGAGAAATACAGGCATTTCAGACAGTAATAGGTATTATGTAAAAAAAAAAAAATTCATTGGCTAAATGATTAAGAAAGGCTAGCTTACACAAATTAAGATTAATTTTTTTTTTCTCTACAGGATTCCTCAGAGTTTTTAACTCAGTAAAGGACATTGTGATTTCCAAAGATGGAATATTTGGCCAAGAAGCACTTTTTTCTTCAGACGTCTAATGGACCTAGACAGTCATTCTAGGTAAAGCTGTTCTACTCTTATTCCAATTATATGGCCACAGTTCAGAACTCCTTTGGAAGTCTCTTAAGAGGATCACCTTGCAGTTCTGTGCAACAGAGGCTTAGTTTTCATAAGATATATATTTTTTTTTACCAAAAGTGGAACAAATTTTCACCCCAACACCTTAATTTTTTCCTTCTTTATTTTTATTGCTAATTGTGGTAAAATATACACAATGTAAAATTTACCATCTTAACGATTTTTAAATGCATAGTTCAGCAGTATTAAGTACATTCACATTGTTGTGCAACCAATCTCCAGAACTCTTCAGCCTGCGAAAATGAAACTGTATACCCATTCAACAACTTCCCATTGTCTCCTGCCCCCAGCCCCTGGAACTACCATTCTTTCTGTCTCTATGAATCTGACTGCTCTAGGTACCTCACATGAGTGGAATCATACAGTATTTGTCTTTTGGGACTGACATTTCACGTAGCATTGGTCAGCATAGTTAACACTAGCTGTTGCAGCAGACAAATCTGAAACCTTCACTGTTTGGTGTAAGGTGGTTACTTTCTCATTCATAGAAAGACAGGTATGGATCAGATGATCCTCCTACATCTAAGGTTATTCCCTTTAGAAGACATGGACTCTAGGGTCGTTGCAGGAGGGGAAATGAGGCATGGAGTAGGTATCCAGGCTCTTAACTGGCCTGGCTGGCCCTGAAGTGACCCACCCTACTCCTTCTTATAGTCCATTGGCCAAGCCTAGTTACATAGCACTAACCCATCTGCAGTGGAGGCTGGGAAGTGTAAGGGAGCCCATGGAATTTGGGGGACACTGACTTTGTGAGACATGTTTAATGAGCTTGTGTTTTATTAGACACAATAGTGACTAGCTATTATGACTTTGTTAAATTAACATTTAAGGGGAGCACAGGGTGCTGGATGGTGAGTCGCAATTCAACAACAGATGACAAAAGACTTTGAAATAGAGAAGTTTATTACTCATAGGTCCCGGAGGAGGTACAGGGCATATCTTGAGGGGTCCCATGGGGAGGTCAAGGCCGAGTGCAGAGAGAGAAAGGTAGGACCTGGAGTACATGCCTTTATTGGATTCTGTGAGTGGAGTGCTTTGGGGTTTCCCAGCTAGGGCCAGATTGGTCAATTCAATCCAAAAGATGTGGGTTTTGGTAAGTCTCGGGGGGTCTTCTCCAAGGGGCACATAAGGCATTCAGGCTCTGGGAGGCAGGGAAGACTGTTGATTACAAGGTCTGTTGGGGAAGTCATATCAGGAACAAACATTTGCTTGTGACTCTGTGGGCTGTTACTCAGGGCATGTGCTTGTACAAGCAGGCTAGTGTCAGTTTAAGGCCCCTGCAGGTGGTTTCGCCAAACAAAATGGATGCCAAGATGGCAATATCATGGATTAGTTTAGCTAAACTCTGAACACTAGCCATATTTGAAAAATAGCCACAAATACATGACTGTAATTTATTTAGTCTATGAAACTTGGTGGACATAGGAATTCATAAACCTCTTGCAATAACTCTATGGTGCATCAGGATTTTGGGGATAAGAGGGGTTCATGGTGTCCATCATTAGTCAAATAATATTGTCATTTTAGCTAGCAGAGAATTAGAAGCATGGAACTCATAGATATTTAATTTTCAGGTAAGACCAATGCTAAATTCAACAGATGAATGTATATATATATTTTTAATTCTCCAGAGATAATGGTAATATTTTCTCCCATTGCCACTCCAGTGATTAACTTAATTTCAGTTATTTTGATGTAAGATTTTGGAATTATTCCTTACTGTACATTCTTCTTTGCCTCTGTTGTGCAATAAATTAAGCTTGCCACTTTGATTTGAAATTTTCTGGATTGGTATAGTTGTTTTGACTAATTGATCATGCCTTAAAGTTGCTTTTAATTAAAGGGATATTCATTAACTCTATGTATAAAACTGACAAATTCAGTTGAAAAGCACATGGCATATTAACTATACAATAATATATGCTTTATACCTTATGTTTGACTGTCTATAATAATTACATGAAGACTGTGCCTGAATTATATCAAACACTCAATTAAAAAGTGCTAAGCCTATGAAACCGATTGTCTAGCATCACACATAGAGACAAAGAAAAAAAGAGTTTTTTGAATGACTCCAGCTTACAAAACTACTGAATTCCATCAAAATATATTATATATTGAAACACAGTGGCCAGCACATAACAGTATTGCCTTATGCTTTATTACAATGGCTAATTTTAGCCCCTAACATAGTTTCTGGTGGCCTTGTCTAATAGATTTGAGAAAAATAGATATTGCTTTCCACCTTGCTGTGAACTCACCTGGGAACTTCTTTTTCAAAAATAGAGCCAATATCCAGTTACTTCAAAAATATACATTTGGCAATAATGGGAATTTATTTGAAATTATATTTCTACAATAAGAAGCATGAGGATCGATCCCCTTGCATTATCAGTTGTTCTTATGTATTTTGAATATACTTAAAATCATATATAATCTTTAATTAATACTAGATCAAGTCTTTATAAAGATATAATCCAGAGTTATGATTTACAAATCACTTGATTTTTTTTGAATCAAATTTGGAGAGTGAATATCCTTAACTGATGAAATGTGTGTAGGGTTAGTCGCAGGAAATTTGTATAGAGGTAAAGATGTCTAGAAGATTTTCCAACATAAGGACATATGGGGGCCCAGATTTCCTAGGAGAAACAGGAATAACAAAATCATGGTTTTGACCAAATATATATGGATGAAGAAAAGAATTGGGTTCTATTGTATGATCTTTGGGGGTTCCAATTACAATATGAAAGCTCTGTAACTCTAATAGATTATTTTCAAAATGTACTTCTTAGCCAAAACCACACATTTTGGTTTCTGGTAGGTTAGTTTTTGTCATTCCTTCAGCTAGGCTGGCTCGTGTTCATTTAATCACTCTTATCATTAAAGAAACCAGAGTAAAATGATGTCCCCAAGTTCACACAAGAGTCAGTGGCAGGAAAAAATATTAAAATCTCAGTCCATGAGCTTCCTGTTTGGTTCACAGCCCACAGGGTCACCCTATATCAAGTTATTTGAAATTCTTTCACAGCGTTCTTGGTGTTTCTTCTTAAGAACAGGTTGTTTTCTCAATATACTTTTTTTTTCCAGAGGGAAATATGAATTAACTTCTTGCCAGTTCTGTGCACGGTCCTACTTTCATTTATATTAAATGCATTCTATACATCCTACAGGTTTGTTTTGGATTGTTTATAGAAATATACTGGGAAGGAAAGGAAATGATTGCTAAGCTGGATTTCAGTAATGGAGTAATCAGAGACTTTCATGGAGTTCATTTTATTCCTTATTTATGATTTATAGTTGTTTCTTTAACTGCCTGCAAGGTACATGAAGGAGCAAAAGCCAGAAAACTATGAAAACATACATAAATATTTATTCAAATGTGTTATTTTTTGCCTAACAATGTTGTTGCTTTTTCTTTTTTTTTTTTTGAGTTTTCTCTATTGGAGCATATTTTCCAGAGCAACTTACTTGAGTTTTTTTTTCGGCTTTGCTTTGCTTTTATTCATTTTTGCAAATTACTAGAGAAGAAGCAAAAGTTTTATTTCCCCAGAAGACATTGTCCTCACTGCAGCTTTATCATGCCCTAAGCTGAAAAGCATGAGGACATGATAATGATGCTGTTAGTATTGTTTCCCAAAGAGCACAGGAAAGAGGCGAAGCACAGAAACAGTCAGGTCACATGCTCAGTCCTGCGTCTACATAATCTGAAGCATAAAAAGAGCCTTGCACGGATCTGGAATTTACAGTACTGCCATTCTCAAAAGTCCGCATATGTAGCAGGGGGTGGGTGTGTGTGGGCATGTGTGTGCCCACCTTGTATTCTTTAACAAACTCTCTAGAAAGATTAATATCATGCCTAAACACTGGATTTAAAAGTGAAAAATCAGAACAACTGCAAACACTAAATAACTGTTTCGACTGCAATGCACCAATTTTACTGGATTAACCACTGTTTTAGTGTTGCTAATATGAGCCAGAATAAGGAAATCTGTGGGCCTAATGATAAACCAAAACATCCCTCTCTCAATGATATCAAATGTAGACACTATGAAAGGTCTATCAGTGACAACACTGCCATCCTGGACATCAGCTGTGTGGCTGCATTAACAATAGTAGTAAAGTGCTTGGGTTCTGGAATCCGAATGCCTGGCTTCAAATTACGGCTCTGCCCCTCTCTAGCTGTGTGATCTTAGGGTGAGTTACTTAACCTTTCTGGGACCCAGTTTCCTCCACTGTAAAATGTTAGTATTGAAAGTATCTACCCCAGTTTTGCTATTGGGATTCAATGTGCTAAGCCATCCAACTATAAAATGTGTTAAAGCGCTTAATACAATGCCAGACACTTAGTACTCAGTAAAATTAGCTAACATCATTAAGCAGTCTCACCAAGGATTTTACCACTGACAGAAATCTCATCAGAGAATATTAGTTAGGTGTCCAGTAATTATGTCCAGAACAGTGAGTCCATTGGCGTTGAAGGCACATTTTTCTCCCATGTGTTTTGAAGATACTAGAATACAAAACAACCTCCTTAGTGATTGAAGTAAAGATATCTATTGACTCACTAAAACAAACTAATGCAGCATATGACTTAGGGAAGGAAATAAAGTTGATAAATGTTAGAAATATTTAACAATCTCTGATTTTCAGTGGAAGAAAAATGTTACCTTATCTAAGGCAGAGGCAGAGCTTGGCTCAGGGCAGACTCCTGCACAAAATGGGCTGCTTGTGAAATCTTGGTGACAGGAATCCCAAGTTACACATCGCTGTATTTAACAGCAAGAATTCCAGAGGGAATGGAATTTTTTAAATGTTAAATGTATAATTCTTGAGTACTCGTTGCTTAACATTTGCTATTTGGCATTGAATGATTTATTTAATGTACGCCAATTTTCATGGAAGCATGATATAAGAGTAAATATTTCAACAACAGCAGCAGCAACAATAAAAACAGTCCCACAGAGAGTTTGTATTCCCAAATACATGTGAATGTCAATAGTTATTTTTATTTGCAATCTGGCCTAAGTCATTCTGTATTTTCTGATGGTTGAGATCATAATCAGACTTCTCCATGGGAATATGCAACACTAAGAAATAGCAGAGCAGCATCTATTTTCTAAGATAAAAGGCAATAAATATTTTTGAATATGCAAGAGCTCAGATAATATAATTACCTTGAGGCCTTCTTGAAGACACTACTAGAAGTTGATGTTCCGGCAATCAAGACGTGAATAAAAAGCTATAGCAAAAGGTTTGATGAAAGCATTAGGAAAGTAGGACTAAGACACTGGAGCTGCAAGTCTATCTATAATCGTACGGCTACAATTGGAAGATTAAATTTTAGGATTGCAAGACTAATAGTCAAAAAAGTGTGGGAGTTATGGTTACAGAATAGAATGCAATTGTCATAAATCTTGACAATGAATAAATTATGTAACTAAGAAAAGTTGGGAAGAAAGGGGAAGTATGTACAAGAAAGAAAGTAAGTGTGGTTATTTCTTTATCTTTTATAACCATGGATCAAAATATACACTTAGAACTGATAAATCTAGTAAAAGAAGTATAAAGCCATTTAACAGTAAAAAGCTAAATACCTAGAAAGATAATATAATCTGATAAAACTGATGGTGAAGGAGAGAGGGAAGTGATAAAGAAAAACTCACATATATACTAACTTAATTACTGTTCGTATAGCACGTGAAAAGGAACTGTATGGGTAAATAATTAAGTGTACAATTCTGATGAACTTTATAGTTCTTATGTTAAGTCATGATGACAGGAATAACAGCTTGAAGATCACTCTTCCTTTTAATACCAGAAAAAAAAAACTTTGCAAATTATTAGAAGAAACACATAAACACACTACACACACATGTATGGACAGTGTCATTACTAATTACTTGTCTAGATTCATACTTTATCATAACTTTTGGCCAATGAGGATTTCCATTAATATATTGCCAGTTCAATTATACATTTAACAGTGTTGAAAATATTTTAATATTTATCTGGTATTTTTACATATTTTGTACCAGTGTTTTTTTTTTTTAAGGATAATTCTGAATATTTTGGGAAATAGAAATATGGGCATTGATATAAGAACTTAGGTGGGGGAGGAGAATCCACACTAATACCACTTTTGAATATTGATGTAAAAGTCCTGAACAGAGCAATATCATGATAAAATGGAGATAAACTTGGAATGTAAGAGGGTTCCATTTTAGGAATCTGCTAATATGTTTCAGTATATTAATGCATTAAATGTGAAAAAATTCATGTAATAATAATTGTCAATGTTGAAATGTCATTTGATAAGATTCCATATCCATTCTTGATAAAAACTTAAAACATAGGAATATATGATACTTTCCAAACATGGTACAATATTCTAATTTCAACCAATAATGATTTGTATTTTGCTAATGTGAAAACATTAGGGAGAATTGTGTTAGAATTATAAATGTGACAAGAATGTCTACTATCACTACTTACTTAACATTGTCCTAGAAGCTTTAGACAAAGCAATTAGGCGAGAAAAAGAAAATAGAGATATACAAATTGGAAAGAAGGAGGTAAAATTATCTTTGTAAACTGATGATATGCTTTTATACATTCAGTGTCAAAGGGTATTGAGATATAACTACAATTAATAAAATAATTCGGTTACATCACTGTATATAAAATTAATATATAAAAATTAATAGCCTCCATGCATTCAAATAAGATTAGAAAATATAAAGAAAGAAAAACTGTCTTTGTGATAGCAGTAAATTAAATAAAATATTTAGGCATACAATTAATAGGAAATGAACAGTTTTTATATTTAAAAAGAAAAACCATTAAAATGCTATTGATAGGGGCCGCCCAGTGGCGCAGCAGTTTAGTCCGCACTTGGCAGCCCGGGGTTCGCGGGTTCGGATCCGGACTGCCCACCAACGCACTGCTTGTCAGCCACGCCGTGGCGGCGTCCCATATAAAGTAGAGGAAGATGGGCACGGATGTTAGCCCAGGGCCAGTCTTCCTCAGCAAAAAGAGGAGGATTGGCAATGGATGTTAGCTCAGGGCTGGTCTTCCTCACACACACACAAAAAATAAATTAAAAAATTTTAAAAAATGCTATTGCTAAAGAAGACTTGAGCAAATGGAAATACGTATGATGATTTTACATGAGATGATCCAACATCATAATGATGTCAAATTTCCCAAAATTAACCTGCAAATTTTGCATGACCTAAATAAAAATGACAAGGTTACTTTTGGAATTAGACAATGTGATTCTAAATTTTATGTGAAAAAATAAGCAAGCAACAACTGTCAAGAATACTCTGAAAATGAAAAGTAATGAGAAAAGTCTAACCGTTCTAGACAAAATATTTTATGAACTTTCATAATTAAAACAGTGTGATTATGCTATGTGAATAGATGGTTAATTGAAAAGAATAAATTCAGAAATGGATTCATATGTGTATCTTATACATGTTACAAGTACCATTTCATATTAATGGGGGAAAGATAAAAAGATGGATTATTCAATAAATGATATTGCAACTAAAAGGCTGCCCTACCTTGCAGCAAACCAAATTCTAGCAAACTAAATCCCATAAAAATTTAAAGGTATAACTGAAATCATAAAGGTAAAAGGCAAAACATTAGAGAATTTTTTGTATAATTTCATATCAGGGAAAGAATTTCTTAGTATGACTCAGAGAAATTATTAAAAAATTGTTAATACATTAGCCTCTATAAAAATAAAAACAATTATGGGAAAATAACTCCATAAACAAAGTAAATAGACAAAGGCCAGATTGGGAAAAAGTATTTGCAACTCATATCACAGATAAAGGACTAGTTTTTCTACTCTATAAAGAATGCTCATAAATTATTAATAAAATGGCCCAACAGGTCAATAAGAAAATGGGAAAAGAGAATTCATATACTTTTCACAAAAAAGGATGTGAAATGGCTTTTAAATATGTGAATAGTTGCACAAACTCAATCATGATAAGAGAAATGCAAATGATAACTGCAGTGGAATACCATTTTTTAGACTGGTAAATATCAAAAAGATTGACAACTCGCCACATTGATAAATGTGTTGGGAAACAATATAAATGAGCATGACATATATGAAGCGCAATTTAGCAATATATATATACAGCAAAGATTAAAAATGCACATATCCCTTGACTTTGCAATTCCATTAAAAAATTTATCTTACAAACTCCATGTGTGAAATGATATATGCACACTTCTTTACTGTAGAATCATTTGTAATAGCAAAAGATGAAAAATACCAAAATGTCCATCAATAGGGGGCCAATTAAATGAATAATACAGAAGCACACAATGGAAGAGGGAAAGAAGAATAAGAAATTTTGTTTTGTGTACTGACATGGAATGTGTCCAAGGTATAGTAAGTGAAAAAAGAAATGAGCATAAGAGTGCATCCTACCATTTGAGAAAAAATGTAAAAAAAAAAAAGAATTGCCTGTGTGTATTAAATATCTCTAGACGTATGCCTAAAAACTGCTTAGCAATTTACTTTAAGGAGGAGAACTGGATACTAGGGGTTAGAGGTAGGGAGAGAACTTTGTTTTAGACTCTTTTTGTAGATTTTTGAAGTTTGTAGCATTGTATTTATTACCTTTAAAATGAATTAAATTTAAATTAAAGAAAAACAAGAAGTATTCAACTGTGTCATTAATAACCTCAATGAAAAGGGTCCATTGGAATGGTTTGATTGGAGTAGGTTGAGAAGAAAATGGGAGGTGAGAAATTGGAGAAAGGACAATAAAAAATAATTATAGAAACATAGACATATTTTTAATAAGTTTACCTTGCTTGAGATTATAGATGAGATCAATAGTTAGGAGATATTTTCTAAGATAGGTAATAGATAAAGCTAGACAACAAGATAAACATAGATATAGACAAAGATAGATAATACTCCAATATGTTTTCACATTGTTGGGGATGATCTAGTATCTAGGATGTAAATTTTACCAAAAAAATGATGATATTGGTTTTGAAGCACTATATTTTTATCTTTTTTTCTGATAGGAGTTAGATAAAAGTATTGCTATCTATTAAGGCTACTCCTTCTTGGTGGCACTAAGAACATTTATCTGTGTCTATTTCTATAATGAAAGGGGACCGGGAGGATAATTGAGTAGATTAAACAAAGCTGCATGATCGTGGGGCAAGGCAATCCTGATGGGGCCGATAGCACGCTGCATTTTCTCCACCCTGCTATTCTTGCTGCTTTCAGATCTGCCAATATCTACAATCTGTGCTGGTTGGGAAAGTAAAGGGGTGAGGGAGTGACAGGACATTTTTGTAGGTCTAGCCCTATAAAACAAATGGAAAGTGGTTATCTTATGAAAAAGAGAGGTGGACAAAAGTTATGAAATGTTTCTACTTCAAGTTCTATAGTTATGTAGAGATTTATTTTGCTTTCCATTTCAGCATATATTCTACTTTTATAGTTTATCTGTAACTTTTGGCAAAATTTATTTTGCTTATTGCATCTGCCTCTCACCGTCCAATTCACACTCAACACAAGCCATGGCCACCCACACCCAAATGTCTTCTCCACTCATAGACCTTTTTGAAATGTTCTATGGCTTTCTATTTCTATCATGTGTGAAAATTATTCCACTTTCTCACCAATGGGCTCTCCACACTTTTCCATTCCAAGTCCATTTTCAGACCTGTCAACTGACAACACAGATGATTAGGTAGAGTTTTGCATATTGTTTTAGTAGATGAATGAGTAGAAATTCTAGCACCTAGGACAGTGCCTGTAACTTGAGCACAGAGTCAGTAAATGTTATTTAAAATAACAAATAAGGGCTGCCCAGTGGCGCAGCGGTTTAGTCCGCGCTTGGCAGCCCGGGGTTCGCGAGTTCGGATCCCGGGCGCCCGCCGACGCACTGCCTGTCAGCCATGCCGTGGCGGTGTCCCACATAAAGTGGAGGAAGATGGGCACGGATGTTAGCCCAGGGCCAGTCTTCCTCAGCAAAAAGGGGAGGATTGGCGACGGATGTTAGCTCAGGGCTGGTCTTCCCCACAAAAAAATAAAATAAAATAAAATAACAAATAATAAAATTTCAAGAGAAGTAAATTTGAGTTTAATTTAAGGCAGCTCTGGTGATAGAATTGTCCAACACAGAACCAGGTGCTTCTTTCAAGGTACGAAAGGTTTTCCTTCAGGACAACTAACTTTCAGTTTATTTTAATAGGATTTCTTCATTAGATAGGCAGTTGGTCTGAAAATGTCTAAAATCCTCTCCAAATCTTACTAGTTTATGATGATTGGATTCATTCTCTGCTTATCATCAAAGTTGAGTCTTATGTCTGCATTTCTTGTGAAGTAGTTGACTTGCTTATAGTAAAGTGATTCACTTTTTATATAAGATATTACTTCTATATCAAAATAGTCCTATCTTAGAAAAAGTCAACTTGCTTAGGTATTCCCAGCTTTTGCTGAAGGGGGTTTATTGAAAAGAGCTGAGACAGAGAGATGTGACTGTACGTGATGCCGTTAGCGCAGCAAGGGCAACCAAGACGAGAGACAACTTGCTTGGCTCTTCAAAAGGAGGGAGAGGTATCGGTTCCAGACTTGCTCCAGAGAGAAGCTCAAAGGGACTCAGCACTGGCAGAACAAAGAACTTTGCTCCAAAAGAGAGATTTTTGCTTCAGGAGAAGACTGTTCCAGGAAAAGGAGAAAGACTGTTTCAAACTCAGAAAAAAGAAAGGAAAACCAAGCTGATCTCACAGCTCTTAGCAAAATAGTGAGTAGAAAAGAAATATTAACTTGAACTCAGCTGAGAGAAGTGGATCAAAGTAAACCTATTGCATGTGTAGGAAAAGAAATGACTGTTTCTTGTACTTAGCTTTTGCCTGCTTTTCCTTTGTTTTATATTTTGTTTTTCTATTATTTATGGTTGATAAATGGGCTTTGAAACTATAAGCACTTTTTGTTTGCTTTCTCTGTATTATTCATATTTAATTCTAGGAACACTATTGGCATGTCTGTTAAGGAGCAGACACTATATAAGTTACTGTTGTTTACAAGTGAGTAGGACATGGCCCCTGCCTATACAGGAGCCTAGTGGATAGTCACACAACTCATGGTAATAGCATGGAGTGGTTAAAAATATAAGTCTTGGAATAAAACAGATTGAGCTTTAAATTCTGATTCTATCATTTTTTTATCTATAAGGACTAAGTTGAGTAAAATAAATTCTAATCTTCAGTTCCTTTATCTGTAAAATGTGGCTATGTCTCATGGGTTGTTGTGAACATTAAATGAGATTTTGTATGTTATGGACTGAATTGAGTCCTCTCAAAATTTATGCTTAAACTATAACTCCTAATGTGACTATATTTGAGAATTAGGCTTTTAAGGGGGTAATTAAGGTTAAATGAGGTCTTAAGGACGGGGCCCTAACTCAATAGGACTGGTGTCCTTATATGAACAGGAAGAGGCACCAGACCTTTCTGCATGCACACAGAGGAAAGGTCTTATGAGGATGCAGCAAGAAGACAGCCATCTACAAGCCAGGAAGAGAGGTCTCACCAATACCAACCCTACTGGCACTTTGATCTTGGACTTCTAGCCTCCAGAATTGTGAGAAAATAATGTCTGTTGTTTAAGCCCCCAGTCTGTGATATTTCATTATGGCAGCCCATGCTGACTAAGACAATGTATGTATATATGTAAAGCAAAAAAAGTGCCCAGAACATAATACATTCTTAATAAATGATTAACTACTATGACTACTTCTGCTGTTACTACTGCTATAGCTACTCGATGAATTTAAGAAAAATTCTATGGCATCATTTGCATATATTATAATTAATATCATCTGGGATGAGATTGGAGAAGATACTGGGAAGAATACCCCAGGTTCCTGCATTGTCCCTTTGTAGTTTCCCATGTCCTGTCTACAGCACTGTGGTTCATTCTTTTGTAAATAAACTCTCCTAGAGTTTTCCTCATTTGAGTATACTGTTTCCTGTTAGAATTTCACTGTGAGAGTTGACTGCTGCTCATCCGTTCATTTATTCTATCTTAAACAAATATCTGTTGAGTGCTTCTTGGGCTGCTGCTAAACACTGTTTCTGGTCTCACAGAGTTTAGTCTTCTGTGAGATATACATGAGTAAATAGCAATAACAACACAGCATAATAGGTGTTAAAAAAAGTATAAGGTGCTTAGGGCTACATAGCAAAGACATCTGACTTGGACATAATTGGATAACAGGTATGCAATGTGAGGTTGGCTCAATGAAAAAGAAAGCTTTGAGCACAATGGAGATGAGAATACAGAAATTTAGCACACAGCAAGATGGTACTACACTTTGGGAACGACAATGGATGACAGGGAGTGGAATTTCGTAGATCTAGCTGTACACATTTTGCCTAAAGAATTAGTCACAGAAGCCCTACAGGTAAGAGTGTTTCATTAAGCCTTGGCCTGGACTCATCTGGATGTGGTCCTTGTCTTAAGTGGATTTGGGGATAATCTGACCTCATTGGATGAAGTCAACTTTGGTCCTTAATTGTTGGAAGGCATCTGGGCAACAATGGATAGTTGCAAAGTGCAACTGGAAGTCATCATGTTCTCAAATTTATCTCCTATATCTCAGAAATAATATTTTGATTTCCTACTCCTCTACCATTGTTTCTCTCTTTTTCACTTTAAAACACAAATGAATCGTCAATGCCTGTATTAGTCGGGGTTCTCCAGAGAAATAGAACCAATCGAATGTAGATATAGTTTCTTATTTTTAGGAATTGGCTCATGTGATTGGGTAGAAGTGGGGGTGGCTGGAAAATCCTAAATCTGTGTGGTAGACCAGCAGGCTGGAGTTCCAGGGACGAGCTGATGTTTCAGTTTTGAGTCTGAAGGCAGACTGGAAACAGAATTCCTTCTTCCTCAGGAGACCTCACTCTTTTCTCTTAAGGCCTTTGATTGGATGAGGCTCACCCACATTAAGGAGAGTAATCTACTTTACTCAAAGTCTACTTATTTAAACATTAATTGCATCTAAAAAATACCTTCACAGCAACATCTAGACTGGCGTTTGACCAAACAACTGGGTACCACAGCCTAGTCAAGTTGACACATAAGATTAACCATCATAATGAATGTACATGACGTCCGTATCTTCTTCATCTTCTCCTTCACTCAACCTTTAGCCACATACATTCCAATCCCATCACTAACCTGAAACACAGCTTTCTCAAAGGACATAAAGGGTTTCCTTATTAGTAAGTCCAGTGGCTTTTTAATGACCCTGGACCTTTTGGTAACATTTGGTGTGCTTGGCCACCTCAACCCTCATGGAACCACTCTTTTCCTTTTGATTTCTAGACAATGTCAGATCTTCTTTCTTTCTGCTTATTTGACCAGCTGTGAGCATTCCCCAAACCTTAGTTCTTAGTTTTGGGTTCTCCCCTTCTAATTGTCATTCTTGGAGAACATGTTTATTATACTGGTTTCACCTGTTATGTTTGTGTCCATGACTTCTGGATTTTCTTATATTTTGACCTCTCATCTAGGAGGTGTCTTTGTACTATTACACTTCATCCAATTACTCATAAAATTATGTCAGTTTTTCCCCATGGCTTCTGGCTGTCTCCTCTCTCTTCTAATTTACTATTAGACTCTTCCACATCAAACAATTTTGATTATATAGCTCTTCTGATCCAAAATCACAATCACTGTTACTTTGAGTATAAGCTGCTCTATCTACTTCCCAAACCCTTTTATAATTTTTTCAACTATCTGATCTTTTATCCTTTTATGTTACAACATTCTCTGATTAGGCAAATCTATTTACTGCCACCATCAAATTCATTTTATCCAGTCCCAATTAGGTAATCACTTTGTGCTGGATTCTGGGAATACAGAAATGAAAAATACAGGACATAGTCTCTGCCCTTCATATACCGACAGTAGCAGATCAGTACCAGATATGCCGGAAGTAGCTGGAGAACTTACCTACACACAACTCATGTGAATACAATCCAGCCAATGACTAAATATTTCAGTAGTTGTATAAACCAGTTTTAGTGGGCAATTGACTTATCTGATGGGGAAGTGGGGTATAATATGAAAGTCAATAAAAGCCAGGAATCAATGTGTGACCATAGAAATAAACCTTGGCTTCTCTCTTTCTGACACAAAATCTCAGTTTTTACTGGCCCAGGGTTGGTTTAATAGGTTAAAGAGAGTCAGCTTTGCAACAGCTCTAGAGGGATTAGGTTGAACTGTAGGGGTGATAATTTATGAGTGGCTATTCAAAATTGTGTCGCTCCATATACAAAATGACACTCAAGTCACAGAAAGCCTTTGTCTTTCTTATGTCTTCAGTAAGGATTCCCTCATGTAGAATTCTTTACTTCCCCTGCCAAGCATTTAAATTTAACCTGTCCTTTAAGATCCAGGTCAAGAATTACTTCTTCTATGAAACCTTTTTGTTTGTTGTTCATTTCCTGATTAGTCTGGCTGTTAGTGATCTTCTCCTACAGCCATACACTTAATTTAATATTCAATGACTTTCTTATGTTATTATTTGCAATTGTTTTATTTGTGTTTGTCTTGTTTGTTATAACTAGGTGAAAAGTACTCTTTAGGGCAAGGACCATATCTTGCATTTATTGTTATCCTCTAACATTATTAGCATAGTGGTTAGAAGGTAGAGGTTGCTCAACAAATACTTATTAGTTGACTAATTTTTATTTTATTTGGAAGGAGCGTGGAGAAGCATAGAACAAACACTTATTGCATATCTAATACGTTGCAGGAACAGTGCTAGCACCTTATATATATCATTTAATCATCATAAAAGTCGAGTATGGGAGATATTCTTATTTCCCAGTTTTCAGATGAGGAAGCATGGCTTCTAGAGGTTAAATAATTTGGCCAGGATTACAACAATTTGTCACTATCTGATGCAATCTTTGAACCTAGATCTGTCTGAATTCAAAGCCCATGTGTTCCCAAATCCACCATACTACCTCCTTATCACACACACTTCCTGTATTGGAGCTGTGATACACCACCCAGATTCCCCCTCCAGGACTGAGGAGCTCATTTTCCCAAGAGCTGGGAGTGTCAACAGCTGAGAGTGTTAGCTGTGTCCCCCTCCGGGGCTTGCCTTCAGCTAAAGAGAGGGGCCTCACCTAAGACGACGTCCCCTCCTCAGGGGCAGTGCACATCCAGTGACCGGTCCATGTTGGAACTACTCTGGGTGGTATCCCAACTCCAGGGCTCTCATCAGGATTGACTAGGGCTGGGACCACATTATAGTTAAACCTTTCTTTCTATCCAGTCCTGTTTTCTTCACTATGCCACCCTTTATGATTATCTCAGGAGCACCCCTTCCATGCAAATCTCTGCTTCGAAAGAACTGACCAGCAACCTGTGTCATATCTCAAGCTAGATGGTTATCAGAAGATTGTGACAAAGTCTTGTTTGTTACTTAGGAAGCAAACTAAAAATTCTTTCAGAAAGACTTCTAATACATACCACAGGCGCTAAAGCTTGCTGTAAGGTGTTACTACTACTGTATTTTCCTCCCACCTTGCTTCCAATTCCAGGCAAAAAAGTTTCTACCATAAACAGGGAAGCGTGCTTTGTTGTCCTCCTCCCATAAAGTAACTTCCTTAAACTCACGCAGATTGTACAACTATTATGGTTGACAATGTTTGTGAGCAAATTTTTTCAGAAAAGGGTAGTATGATTCTAGTCTGAATTATTTGAGACTACCCAGAACACACGAGGGGAGTTATTTATTGCAGTTATAAGATATACTTACACTGGTCCTTTTCCAATTGTGATGACATTTGATTAAAACCAGATTCCACATTTTTTAAAGTTTTTATATTGGCACATGACTAAATGTGAACTTTTGCCTTTCTCATGCAAATTATAAAAACAATCTCTAAGTCACTGCTTGTGAAGCTAACAACTCTTTGATTTCAGCCTTTTCGTGCTTTTGTTATATCAGAGTAATAGAAAACTCTCATCGTACCTGAATACTGCCATGCATATGAGGATACTGTTTGGACCACGGTTGGAATATTACTAAAAACAGAAAAGTTATTTTTTGGTTTTCAGTCACTATGTAGAGCACAGCCTAGTGATAGAAGTTAGCTGATGATTATTAAGGCATCAGAATCTAAACATGAGGGCAAAACAGAAATGTGTACTGAGATATCACTTTCTGAATCCCTTAGGGAGCAATGTACTCTTTGCCCAGACACAAACTCTATCTTGGGAAAATGTGGGACAAGAAAAAAGACTGATGTAATTGGAAAGTCAAAAACAACCTTCCACCTGTGGACATTCATCTCCTGGAAAAATAACTAGAATAGAGTGAAGATGGATAGAGGAGAAGGCAAAAGAGTCAACATAAATGTATGTATTTTTCTCACTATTGATTCTGTTTATTGTATCCTCCATGTAGTTAAGTGGAGCTAAATAAACCAATGAAAAATTCACCTCCAATTGCCAATTTCTGTTTAATCTGGGAGCTTCTGATATCTCCTAGCTGGTAATTTGATAATCCCAGGGCTTTAGATTTCATTTTTCTGAGTCTTTGGGTTATGAATTTTCCCTTCTTCTCACATTTTTCCCTTCTTCCCTCCATCCTACAGTAAGAGCTCACAGCTGTCCTGCCCTCCCTTGACAGTGCATCACCAGCCCATCATAGCCAATCTGTAATACATAGTGATTGCATCCTGTGTAGCATGATTGGTGATCACATTCAATATCAGTGAGGGGAAAATAATAGAGGGGCTCCTGTGCATGATTATATGCCAGACAATGTAGAGCAAATTGTACCTATCTGGGTTGGTTACTGCTAGTAGAGCTCAAAGCTTCAAAACTTTCAACACTTTGTTCAGAAGGAAGAAAAGGGCCAATACAAGCCCTGGGAAGCAGACAGGGGTGACAAGCATTAATAGTGCCGTTATCTCAAGATAATGTTAAGCTGATAAAATATTTGACCATGGCCTAGGCTTTTATTTCCTATGGAAATATAAGCTTCAAGTATCACAATCTATCACAGAATCTCAAGGGGACTGCACATTTTGTAATGTATTAAATTCATGTAAACTGCCACTACGAAGACAGGAAATCTAATTTAGAGGAAAATATTCCAGCATAATAAGGAGGCTAAACTGAGGTGGCCACATTAGGGACACACTGGCTTTCTGGCTGACTATTTTCTTAATCAAAGAACACGTCAGTGGGAAGGCCACCAAAAATGATATGGGATTCAGAGCTGTCAGTTATTAGATGCACACAACAGGTAAATTAATATTTGGTGATAGGCTTCTGGTGCTTGGGGCTTGACAGCTTATGCAATGCCACTTTGGCACTACAAATAAGGGGAGATCAGATTCTTTGTCATAGTCAACCAAATATCACTATTCTCAGACTGTCACTAGGCTGTTTAGCAATATACATTAACTCTTTCAGGCCACAAAGAGCCTCTTTAGAAAATTTTTTTTCTAGAAATTTACCTGTTACTGGAAGAATTAGTTGAAACAGCTACTGGCCTATAGTTTCTGTCTTATATAATCAGGACTCTGAGCTGGAAGGGACCACATGGGCTATTTTGTCCAACACTTTCCCTCCTCTCCACCTGTCTAGAGAGGTGAGAAATTGCCTTGGATCATGCTTTTTGCCAGTGGCAGAGTAGAAAGTAGAATTCATTTCTGTTCCATCAAATATGATTTACTGAAAAAAGAATAATTTGTGGAATACTTTGACATACACTCTCTACTTTGCACGTAATCAAACTGTGGGATAGATGGTGGTCCATTTTACAAGTGAGGGAACTAAGACCCAGCAGCAAAGCAATTTGCCTAATGTCAGGCAAAGTGGGAATTGTTACCCGGTTCCGCTGATTCCAAGCTCTGCGCCCTTCTCACTAGGTTGTACTCTGCTTGTATGAAAACCAAGATTGCTCACTGATAAAAGTTTCCCTTAGATTCATGCATTTCCCTTACTAATCTGCTCTTTTCTGAAGTTAGAAAGTATGAATATGTCTACATTTTTTGTTACAAAAACTTTAGTGCACTTTAACTGAAGTTTAAACACAGGTTTTATCAAGTCCTTCTCCTCTTACTATTCTTTCCTGCCTTCCTTCCTCCTCCTCCTCCTCCACTTCCTCTTCCTTCTTTTTATACTAGGGGGATAATACTTCCTAAAGATTAACTTGTCTGTTTCATGGTTACTTCCAGCACCATTCCTTCTAGAATGTACATACAGCCTTCATTCTTTATTTGCATATCATTTAATATCTATTAACTTCTAAAGGTTACTGAGTCTTACAGATCGTTCTTTATATAATCGTTGTTCAGGTCAAATGCAAATGTAGTTTTAGTTTAGCAATCACTCAGAAAGGGTAAAAATGAAAAATTACCTTTTTCATTTTTTAATGTAAATGGGTGGCATCTCCTACCATGACCATCAGAAGTCCTGCCGTATACACTATCAGATTACACCACAAAGAGGCCAGAACGCTCATATTAAGCTCTAGTTCACTGAATTCTATCAGTCATCAGTTATGAAGGGACAATTTCCCCACAAGGGCCTGTTGAGAAAATGAACCCTTTCCTATTTAGAAGCTCTAGCTTAGACTACATTACCATCAAGGCCAATAATGATAAGATTTAATGGACACTTTAAAAAAATTGCTTAGATAAAAGCTCCTGTAACTGTTTTTAGACAATTCAAGTGGATTCAAGCCTGGCGGCATTTTTTTTTTTTAAGTGAGAACCTCTGAAACCATAAGAAAGAATTCTGTGAAGATAGCGCTATGTCATGATATTATTTTTGAACAGGACTGGGGATGTCTGAAAGGGTGCAGCAAGCTGGGAGCCTTACTGGTAAGACAGTGAAAGAATGTTCTGATCTCTTCTAAATTAAACTTTCAGGTGTGTGATCACCTACTCCCTCTACCTCAGCTCCAAGTTCTAGAAGATTAACCAAAGCTCAGGCAGGCAGCTATAACACTGATGGAGTTTCCTGGGTTGTTGCTATTCTTAGGGTCCCTGAGGAAGCATCTAACTGCGGCAGCAACGAAAACATTCGCAAGACACACTGGTTGGTGTTTGAGTCTCAGTAGGTGGAACGGTGGGGGCTACCATAAGAAGAAAGTTAAAGAATATTCTTAGGCTTGATAAGTTTGAATAAACATTAGGCAATGTCTGTGTGGTTCAGAAACAAATACCAGATTGAAAAAGAGTCTACACAAGAGTCTGAGCGTCGAAGTGACCAAATCGAATCCATTACGGTGGAGTTGCATTCACACAGTGTATTTATGCTACATGCTCAGCTAAAGACAGCACACACACATACATTATAATAAATTTTATAATTATTCATATTTCAGCCGGCATTCTACTTGATGGAGGAATGCCCCCATGTGAGGGTGTCATGAGAACACAGTCCCCACAGCCCTCTCCCCGATGCGAGCATCTCACTGGTGTGAGTATGTTTCTTGTGATTAAAGATGCACGTTTCTGTTCAACATGACCCTTAAAAGTGCAGGTAAGTTACTTCATCTGATGCCCAGCCAAGTTAATGGCGATCTATCATTATAGTGAAAGACAAATTGGTTGTGTTGGACTTACTGAGGGACAGTATAACACCAACACTTTGTGGGTGATTGGAGAGATTTTCAAGGATAATTTTGATTTAGAATCCAAATTCCATCTAAGATCTTCCTTCCCTCTGATGATGCTCCAGTCCACATACTTCACCACGATCTTCGGAAATTTGTTATTAAAGCATGCCCAAGTCAACGCCTTTGAAAAGTACTTTATTCATAGGTCACATTAGACATAGCCCATCTTTCTACTTATGTACTGCCAAAGCAAAATATTAAAACAAAAGACAATCCAAAATGTGGATACTCTTTTCTTTAACTTCTCCTGGCTGATATCTACAGAGCTCATTTACTTGATGTTAATGGGGTATCTCTCTCTCTTTCAAACACATACACACTGACACACATAAACACACACATCATATTTTGACTAAATAGTTCTGTCCCAAATGAACTTAGAACATATGTTAAAAATTAATTCAGTAATTCAAAAGACAAGCATATACTCAAAAGAATTATTGCCGGAAAAGTCGTGACTCCTGTAAGGAGAGTTTTGAGCCAAAGAGCCAATCTTGTGTGGCTCCTGTGAGTCTCTCTGGCTGGTATCATAAAGTTAAGTAGAAACATGCAATACATGGCCCTCTGGAAGTTGAGCTGTTTCCATATTTGCATAATTCTAGCATCAGGACCTTCATTGCAATGATCAGAGGTCTCTGCAAGATAGCTATAGGATTTCATGCAAACAGTGAAATGATTCATTGGAATAGCTTAATCCATACTATAGAATCAGCACTAGAAACATTTCCTTGTTCACTCAAGCATAATCACATACAACAGATTAGAAGAGATATATTTATTTTTATATCCTCACTAAAGAATTGGGGAAAACCCTGAGGTAGTTTTGTCCAGGAGAATGATCTTGTTGTGAGTTCAGTCTGGATGCCTCCTGATTTTGCAGTAGCTAAGTTCTACTCATCTTCTTTTGTCCGTCTCGACACTGTTCCTTATCCCACGCAAGTCGGTGCTTGGGCACCACTTTTGCCTACCGGGACCTTTATTGCTATTTGCACTTTTTTAACATTCGTTTGTAGTCACCGAAAGTTCACTTTGAATCTCAAGCATTTATTGATTCTTTTGCTGAGAAGTTTTGTTTCTTCCAAATAAACTCTAAAATCTAGTCAATGCCTACTCTCCCAGGAAAGGTGTGCCTGCTCGGTTGGCCCTGCACTTTCTCTCTTCAACACAACTTTTATGCTCTTTGAGTTTCTGTCACTGTGTTTTTGTCTCCACTGCAGGATTGGGAAGAAATTATATTCCATCCTATTGACCAGAAGAGAAACTTTCTGATGAAATCTGAACTGTCTAACTACATAGATACCCTCCTGTCTTCAGCAGCTTGAGAGAGCACAGCTTACTCCTCTCAGAGCCAGTGTTGCATGAGCTGTTACATTCACAACAGAGGAAGGCCCCAAAGGAAGCCAAGAAAAGGAAGCAGTTATCAAAGTTAAGAATATTTATAAGGAGAAGTTGAATACGTTCTTTGCCCATGTCAAATTCTCTTTGGCCTTTTACTTATAACATTAATAAGAAGGCTGAAATGTTGACCCCCCCCCCCCAAATCACTAGTATCTATAGTAAAGAAAATAATCATTAAGAAAAGGAACTCAGAAAATGGAAAATTTTTTCCATTGTCATCTGCTGCTACCAAGAAAACCGGCATTCTGGAATCTTTATTAAGAATCTTAAATCTCTAAGGAATAGATTTGTAATGTTACAATTTTCTCTAGCATTTATGTCTCAGAAGTATTTCCCAGTGGGTTTGTTCTGCCTACCCATTTTTATCTTCTATTCCTAGGGGAAGTGACATTAAAGATGTGCAAAAAGTCAGATTTCTAACTGGGCTTCCAGTTGCTTTTTGACGTTGAATGTGTAGCAGTGCCTTGAGAGAGAAACTTTTCTCCCACATCTGATCCATTAGGCCCTTTGGTAGGGAGGGAAGATAGAATTTTCTTGTACTGAAGGGAAGGGATGCTTGGACATAGGATGGGACGGGATCTAGCCCAGATGTCGCACCTAGTCCAAGGTCATTCACAAATCCCTTGAGACAAAGAGGTAGAAAATCCAACCCTGATACGAAAGCAAGCTCTAATGCTCCCACCAGGAATTTGCTTGTGGTCTGTGAGATCCTCGCTTTTTCTCCACCTTTTGAGTGAGATGGACCAGAAGGCAGTTTTCACTGCTGCAAATTGGGCGTTGTAGCAGTTACCATTAGTGTGTGAAATTGGGCAATTTCTGGGATCACATTGTTTGTATGTTTCAGAACTATCTTCTTCCGAGGTCTAGTCATTGTCAGGTACTTATTTTCTCTACACCTTTGAGTTAATACCACTAGGAAAAGTCTGACATAGATAATAAAATATGCATATTTACATTTCTCTAGTCCCTTTAACATCTCAATGGAGTAAGATTACTAAAAGATGGTATGCAGCGTAAATCATTATCATTAAAGATTTCAAAGGTATTCAGTATTGAACAAGAAATATTCACTTCTGAAATCACCTGAGGAGCAGAATTGTTCCAAATGTAAATTCTGAATATTTTTACCACATTGCGGACGATCTTCTTAGATCATTCACCCCGAGTTCAATGTTAACTGTCAGCAACTTCACTTGCTATTCTAAGAACTAAAATCAAACTTCAATTAAGAAACCAGAATCTGTGGAGATGAGAGAGTGAGTGATACATGTTTCCTCATTTCTAGCAACTATTGGATTTTCTCTTTCACTCAGAGAATGAGGAAGCAGGCAAATCTCCAAGGCTGAGCTTTTTGGGGGTGAGATTTTTCTCACAACTCTACACCTAATTATCTGTGTGTATCATCAGCAGAGATTCTGAAGGTACTGCTTATTGAAACTGACCTGGTAGGCATCCCAGGTCTTAAGGATGAATGAATAAATAACTTTGCTGAATGCTGCTGAATATGTGATAATGCAATTAGTATTCCTGCCAACGGAATTGAAAATGAGATGTTGCATCTCTAGGGACTTCTGTACTTCTCTGTAAATAGTTTCTCTTAAAAAGCAGAAGATACATATGAGCTAAGCAAAAAAGGTTCACTCTAAATTAAAATGCTATTATGCTACAGATGATGTGAATGAAGGGCTTACTGAATTGTCACTCCCAGATTGACAGGGGACAGTGATCATTTACATATTTTCCAAGCACATTGAGCCCCAAAGGCATTTGTTTTCTTCAAACGACAAAAAAACCCATTTGGGTTAGAATTAAACCACTAGAGGAACACAACGGTGACCCATTGCTAACATCTCCATGACTATAAAAATAAACATAAAAATTTATTTGATACTAAGGAGAAGGAAAACAAACTGTTTGCAATAAGGTACTTTCTTCTAGATTTCAAAATGGGGACTTTAAAAAGTGTGATGTTTCAAAATCATCACAGATTGCTGCCTCGATTTGTTTAAAACATTAAGGCATTTACCATATTGGCACCAAATCAAGTCAATCTAATCAATTTCCCCTTGGATACTTCAGTAACTTAGAATTTAAATGTTAATCAGTTCCATTCGGATTATTTACATACAGGTGCATAGGAAATAATCCAGTGGATTGTCGCCCAATATTTGCTAGCTAAAACTGCAAAGACAAGAATTATTTTTTCTTCCTTCCAGAGCATTTGCAAAGGATGAGTGAACTTCCTTCAGACTCAGCAGGACTTCCTCAGTCTGGCTGTGTTTCAACTCAAAATGATTTCCTCCTCAGAAACAAGTGCATGGATGCCAGTCCATCTCTCACTGGAAACAAGAATAGAGATGTATGTTTCGTGGCTAAAGGCTCAAATCGGGAAAATATCTAGAGAGCTAGTGAGTCCATTTCCTTGAATGGAATCACTATAAGCAGACCCAGCGCTGGGCCGAGAAGCAGAGGATTAGGCCTGACATTGCTGCTAACAAGCTCTGTGACTGAGCAAACCACGCAAGTTCTTTGCGCTTCAGTTTCTGCCTGTGTAAAGGAAAGCAGTTTGAACTGGCTGCTCCTCCATTTATTTAAATATATTGGGTGCTTGCAATTTTCCAGTAATTGTGATAGCTACTGGGATTCCTACTGGCAAGTTTCCTCATGGAATCTGCTCCCTGGTGCACTGAAGTAGGTTTTCTGGGTCTTTTCTGTTTAAATTGACACCATCTTGGTTTATTAGTCTCAAAACTGACTGTGAAGAAAAGATTACCACAAGTTGGCATGAGCTACCCCTTCTAATCTTACAAAGCTGGGGCCGACCTTACTTAATTAGGATCCAAAGGTATATGTGAATAATTAATGAATTTATAGAGATTGGCCTGTTTTCAGCATCTGTGCCTTTTATTAGCTAAAGCTTCTGTATCATCTTAAAAATGGCATTTTATAAAAGCTTCCAGTATTGGAGATGGGCTGATCAGTGATCATTTTATAGATATTAGCAAAACTTACTTAAACAGAATACTATGCAGTTTTGATCTCTTGGTTCCTCAGATAATATGATTTTTCTCTACTTAGATTGGTTTTCCTTGCTAATCTTTATCCGTCTTAAGCCAACCTTCTCTTGTTGAGCCAGGAACTTTGCTACTTCCTGCACAAATATTTGTCCACTAATATTAGCTTCCATTATAAAAAGTAAACAGCTACTGTTTATTGAGCAATTGTATGTGACAGACATTGAACTAGACTCTTTACATACCACATTCTCTTTGTCCTTAGATTTCTACAGCCCTAATGTCATTTCTCATCTCTATTTCACTCATGCATTCACTCATTCATTCATTTATTGCTTCATTTAACACTTATTTTTTTGACCCTTTACCCTGTGTCTGGAGTTAGTCTAAGTGCTGGAGACACAACAGTGAGCAAACCAGTTTCCGCTTTCGTGGAGTTTAGTTTCTAAACAGATGACAAGTTCCTAGAAAACGGAACCCATTTTATTCTTTTTGTTAGTTTGTTTTCGTTTTGTTTTGCACACAGCAGAAAATGAATATTTCTTAAAAAAACAAAAGAAACTAGATGCTTATGTTGAAGAGGCAAAATATAGAAACCTGGAAGCAATAAGAGTAACTTCAGGTGTGTTATGGAGCTGATTAAGAATTGTTATGCAGGGGCCACCCCGGTGGCATAGTGGTTAAGTTCTCAGGCTCTGCTTCGGCAGCCTGGGGTGCGCGGGTTTGAATCCTAGCTTGTCAAGCCATGCCGTGGCGGCGTCCCATATAAAGTAGAGGAGGACAGGCACAGATGTTAGCCCAGGGCTGGTCTTCCTCAGCAAGAAAGAGGAGGATTGGCAACAGATGTTAGCTCAGTGTTAATCTTCTTCACGAACAAATAAATAAGTGAAAAATAAATAAACAAAAGAATTGTCATGCAGCAACGCTATAGATAATCTTGGTTAAAGTCAAGTACTGTCTGCATCACTGCCCTTGTATCCACGCTGGAAAGGCTGTGGTTTCAGTTTAGGGATAATGGAGAAGTAAAATGTGTGCTTTTCAGAGTCCAACTCACCTGCCTCCCTCCCTCTCTCCCTCTCTCCCTTCCCTTGCCTCCCTCTCTTCCTTCCCCCCCTCCTTCCTTCCTGCTTTCCCTTACTCTTTTCCTTTTCTTCCAGAATCAACTAAATACTTACTGTAATAACATTTGCTGTGAATTTTGCACTATTCGACTTCAAAGTACTAACATTTAAGAGATGAGTGATAGAGAGATGTAGCATTAACTGTAAAATTAAAGCACCGACTTTCAAATACTGTGATTCAAGAGTAGGGAAGCTTTACAGAGGCAAATGGTCTCAGTAAAACTTAAAATTATACTGCCTACCAGCGATCAACTGCTGGTAAAGAAAGGCTCCATCGTTCTCAGCAATAAAAGTGGAGCCGTGGAATAATAGTGGTAGTGTGGTCAAAATTTTATATTTTAGCATGAGAATTTCTTAGCAAGCATTTTCTAAACTCAATGTACATTAATTTTTGAAAGGTTAATACCAAAACCTAATAACCAATGTATCTGAAAGCTTATTGGCTGGAAAGTTTGATAAGGACAACCAAAAGAAGGGGAAACAAATCTGTTTTCCTAAAGATACATCCCACTGATCAAGCTTTCACTCCCAATGGCACACAGATTTCCTGACTTTTAGTCTGACACCCATAAATATTCCAGCTCAGTGGGTCTTTGGGTTCCCTGGTCTCTGTAAATATACCATAGCTTTTGATTGTTTTATGATGGAAGTTTATTTTATTTTATTTTTGCCTGCACAGTTGGCTTTGTTTTTTTCCTATGCTTTATAGACCCTTGTCTTTTTATTAGTTCAGTGTTCCCTGTTGATTTTGTGTTTTATATTCCTGCTGTCACCACCAGAACCTCACTGTAAACAAGAATGTTGTATCTCAGTGGGTTATTTTCTGTTAATGACCTGTGATACAGTATATAAATAAACCAGAGAGTCATCCACAGGTGCAGTTTATTAGAGTTATTGCACTGTGGCTTGGGTAATGTTCCTCGGTTCTCTAAAACTTTGCTGCTTTGAGAAGCAAGGAGGCCAGCTAGCTGGCAGTTTTGAAGAGAGAAAAATGAGCCCGTCACCTTGCAATGGATGTGAAGCCGGTCTAATAATCATCATTTTAACGTCTCAGCCTCAACATCTAGGTTACCGAATGACTTAAAAAATTCCATGAAGCCTAATTACCCAGATAAAGTGGTCTGGTCCTAATAGCTATTTTGAGCAGGAGCAGAGAGAACACACAGTGGTCCCTCCCCACACATAAAAAATAAAACCACGGGGAAAAACATACACTACACTGCTCAATTAGAGCAAGAGGGATTGTTTGGGGCTTCACAGGTGCATAATGAAGACTGATAATGATAGTTTATTAATGAATTCACATAACCCCTGGTGAGGAAGTATTATTCAGACTTAGGTTCATGTGGGGCAACGGAGGCTAAGTAACTCGCCCAGGACCACGCAGTGAGTCAGCCCCTATGTGGGCAACAGAGACTCCAAATGAGCTCCTGCCACACCTCGTGCTCTAACCACTAGATCATGGTCTGGCTTTGTCTTGGGATGAAATTAGCAGAAGCAGAATTGGAGCTGAAGAGTCAAGAAATAGAAGGAATATTTGATAATGGTTTCGGAAGGGAACTGAAAGGCAATAAAGCCCTCTGAGGATGCTAACGTGCTTCAGTGAACAGATATGTGCTTCTGGCTTTGAAATGCGCTAGGAACAGATTCTGCTGCACATCAGAAGCATTCAGGACTTGGAGAAGACAAGAGAAGGAGCAGAGGTAAAGTGGAAAGTGCAGTAGAGGAGACTAATGTTCTGGACATTCTATACTATTCTGTAGAGTACTTAAAACATAATTTAGCTGCAAATCTTATCCTGTTGGTTGTGCTGTGTAGGGAATAAGGCTGCAGGCTTTTACCTTGCTAATTGTGAGCAGAACGTTAGTAGATATTCCTTTATTTTTCCTGCTTTCCTATTCAAAATAAAAAAATAATGTTCACTTCTAAATATTTATAATTGTCTATCACTGGTACTAAAAAAATCTCTAAATGTTTGCCACAAGTATCCAAGATGACTCTATTCTGAACTAACAAAAGCAGCACGTACATAACAAACCCCCAATAATTTCAGATGTTTAACTAGTGCATGCACAGCCATACCTGTTGCGGAAATGATGAGTTTCCCTTTGGTGCATCTCAATCTTCAAATTTGTTACAGGTCCTTTGTCACAGAGACGCCCTTATTTCTCTTTGCCATGTTTGTTCTGGAAATATTTCTGCTTAGTGGAACTGCATGATCAGTTAGTTCCACTGTTTTATCAAATATATCAAAAGCATGCAATCTATGCCATTGCATAAAATTAGTTTGGTGAGTTAGCATTCCAATACAATTCATTCAAATTTGCTAATTCAACTGAGAGTGAACTATTGATGCACAATCTTAGAAACAAAATATTAGCACATATTTGACAAGAGCCATGTCATAGCTATCCCTGGTTACATGTTCTACTGTCTTGTTTGCCATCCCATGGTGTTGTCATTATTTAATTCTTAGGGCTTCAGAAAGCACCTGTTACTTGAGATGCTTGTAAGAGGACAATGGTATTTTTCTTTGTTGTCGGCTTAAATAAGAGAAGCAGAGATGTCAGAGTGCAAAATCATACCTGAGTTCTGCGCTCATACACCTCATCTCTCTAGTATTTCTCACCAATACTACTGTTGGGGGATTGATGGTCAAGTAACCAAAGACCTGCATCCATAAGCTCTTCTCTCTAGATGGATTGTTTATGGGGTTTATATCTTTATAGTCTCCTGATTAATTATATACCAAAACATGGTTAAGATAGTAAGAGAAAGGAAGGCCACTTATAATAATGACTTCAGCCTTTCTTACTTTATGGAAACACTTAAATCATCTAACGTTAGATCTACCAGCTGCTTGGTATAGCAGGCATTTGTTTTTATTGTTTTCTGGAAAGAAGAAAGAAACACCTATGATACTTGTTTACTACCAGGCAAACCACAATTTAAAAAAAAGGAAGGATAGGTACATCAAATACTGTGATACTTCCTTAATAACTAATATTTAAAAATTACTATAGGGCCCAGCCAAGTGGGCCGAGTGGTTAAAGTTCCATGCTGTCTGCTTCTGTGGCCTGGGGTTGTGGGTTCAGATCCTGGGCACGGACCTACTCCACTCACCAGCTATTCTGTGATGGTGTACCACATACAAGAAAATGGAGGAAGACTGGCAAAGATGTTAGGCCCAGTTGAATCTTCCTCAGCAAAAAAAAAAAAAAAATAAAAATTACTATAAGTCACAGTGTCTCTTAGGTACACGAGTGTTTCTCAAAACTATTCTTCACTGGCCTACCCAATTTATCATCTGCTTTAGAATCTTACATTTTTATTATTTCATACATAACTTCCATCTTTACACACTTAATTTCTAATGTACTAAATAAGAAAAGAGAAATGAAAAATCTTACCTTTTACCTGCTTTGAGAAATGACTTCAGAGTGATATTTGAAATAAACGTTTGTATATGCTTCATTAAATGCATGTATGGATGTATATTAACACACATAATTTTTCTTAGTGATTTTAATGACATATAATATTTTATCAAAACATTATAACTCAATATAGAAAAACACTATCAGGGGCCGGCCCAGTGGTGTAGCTGTTAAGTTTGGGCGTTCCTCTTCAGTGGCCCGGGGTTCGCAGTTTGGGTCCCGGGCGTGGACCGACGCACCACTTGTCAAGCCATGCTGTGGCCGCGTCCCATATAAAGTAGAGGAAGATGGGCATGGATGTTAGCTCAGGGCCAATCTTCCTCAGCAAAAAAAAAAAAAACCTTCAGAAAAACACTATCAAAAGGGCTTCCAGAGGTTAGAATGTAAGGTAATTGAGGGAATTAAATGGCTCCACCCTGTTGCTTCCCTCAGTTGAAGTTTCTGGGAGCATCCGACACCCGGAGGTACAGGACAGAGTTGTCGGAAGTCTCAGAAAAGGTTCATAGGAAATGACCTGCAAGAGGTTAGCACCAAAGTGGACGGGGAAATGATGGGACAATGCCATAGCCAGGCCCAGGACACCTTCTTCCGTGACTCGCAGGATTGTTGCATGATGCATATATAGCTTTCTTTTTCTGTCTCTATGTTGGCTTACTACCAATACACCCAGTTTTCTCTTTGAACTGGTGGGGAACTTTGGCATTAGCAATCATAGTAGTTGAGCTTTTGAAAAGAAATTAGAGATTTACTCAAACTGCACCTAATGCCTATATCCATAACACATTATTCTTACCAAATAGAAATCCACCTCTACCTGAATACTTCCAGTGACAGTGAATTTACCATGCCTCAAAGTAGCTATTCAAAATTCTGCCTCCCTGTAGCTTTTGCCCATTTGTCTAGTCTCCCTTACAGAATGACCATGACAAATGACTCTCTTCCAGGTGTCGTTCTTCAGAGTTTTGACGGCAGCCATGCCTGGTGAATTCCCCTTTTCCTGATCTGAGATGCCACGTTACGTCAGCAGTTCTTCAGGTTACATGGTTATAGGACTGTCCTTATCTTCCTGGCTACTGTTTTCTGAATGCACACTAGTTTGTCAGGATCCCAACAATAAATATTTTCTAAGAATGGAAACAATATTCCAGATATGGTGTAATCAATGCGGTGTGTAATAGGGATATTGATTTCTAAGATTTAGAATTCATATTTCAACTAATGCCGTTTGAATTTGGTTAAATGGTTGATCAGCTGTGACACAGAATTGGCTCATAGTAAGCTTAAAGTTAGTTAAAAATTTCAGACATTTTCATATATATGTATATTGCCCAACTACGTCTTTCCTTTCTTGCCTTTATGTATCATAAGATTATACTAATAGAGAAAGTATTCAGTAAAAGGAAGATGATATTATACTGTCAAACCCAGCAATGTGATTTGCAGCTGCATCATGATCCATATAAAAACCCCTTTCCAGCAGATTTTCTGAAATTTTACACCATGATACTCCTTAAATTTTGTAAATACAGTTTTCCAGATATCCCACTCATCTTCAACTTTCTATTTTACTTAGTGTATTCTAGCTTGTTCATTACCAACAAATCAATCAGTACGTATAGTCTCTTCCTAATGTCAAACTCACTTGATCAATAAAGGGTTAAGATGTGTAGGTTTTGCCCTCTGCATTTCTTTCTATTTTTCATTGTTTTTTTAATTCATCATGGTCACTGAAAACCTTCAACAACTTGTCTTTCTCTATTTTTAAGTCTTACATTGTGGTGATTCCAACACCCTACCCTTCAGTAACTTGCTTCATAGATGTGTCACGCTGAAGCATTTACAGTACCTCTACTCTCTGCTATTGATATTAACAAGAGGCGTCCCTTTCTTCTTCTCACTGTTAACCACTGGTGACACGTTACCCCTCTGTCATTTCTTAATACAATTGCACCCAAAGTCACAACATAGCAAAAAAAAAAAAAAGCCGCAAAATATTGATTCTCAACAGAGGCATATGGATGTGGTAGAGGCACTAAGATAAAACTAGCGGCTTACATCAGTTCAGGTCAAAAGAGGAAGTTAGAACCAACTTTAAGAAAAAACTTTAGTGCTTCAAAGCCTTTTAGGTTTTGCCATTCTGGGATGCTGTGGGATCTTTTAACTGGGTTGTTTAAATGTCTAGGTCCAAATGATTTATATCTCATGGGCTGAAAGAATTTGTAATGCGATCTATGTCATTGTTTAGAATATCTGAAAAATTATGGATATTAAAAAGATGACAATGAGGACTGGAAATGTGCAAAAGTCCCGATCTCCAAAAGGAGGAAAAGTATATTGCAGACAAAAGTTACAGAATGGAATTTTGAATGTCTGCCACTGGCCACCCTCGCAGTCCTCTGAGGACCAACAAGTCCATATCTAAGTGGATCCTGGAGCAGAAGTTGATTTGCCTATGAGGTTGTTTTGGACTCATCTCCCAAACTGAACCCTCCCTTCACTCTGTCTACTCTGTCGCTAACCAAACACTTTCTTTTCCCCTGTGCCATTATTTTCCTTCTGTCATTTTCTGGACACGGAAGCTCTATTCGCCTACATTTCCAACCTCCTCCAAACCATTGCTTCATTTTGCAATCCAGGCTATTCTCTTCACCATTTGTGCATTCCAGACCGAGTGGTCACTGCTTAGCTACACAGAGATAAATAACTCAAAGAGTGCTTAGAACTCAGGCTTATATACCATCTTAACAAAAGAACAATACATTTTTAGAGAAGTGACATAACAAAAGAAAAGGACTTTGAGGTTCTAAGGTGACAAATTTGGGGAAGGTAAATATTTGGGGAAACTAATCAAAGATAAGTGCTAGTTGGTAAGGTTTATTAGGTAGATTCCTTTGGTGCCATCTCTGGGCTGACAAGGGTAACTTTTGTCCTTTGTAGAGAGAGGAGGGAGGACACCTTTACAAATTTATGCCCTGCTTTTAGGCAGATAGAGGGCAGAGAGCTTTTCTTGCATCTGCTTCTTCTCAATTACCCTCTGCTCAAAATAATCCTATGCCAATGTGGCATATTTTGGGATGGCATGTTCTGCTACCCTTCTCACTGATATAGCCCTTTCTAAAAGGCCCTCATGCAAACAGATGTTGTAAACATTTGTGGAAAATACAGTACAGGTCTAGTTAGTTTGATTCTGTGTATGTTTGAAACTTTAAAAAAGTTAAAAATAAAAAGCAACGAAATGCTTATCATGTCTATCTCTCTGTTTCATTTATCAGTTTATTTCTATATACATAACCTTAATGACATTTATAGTTTTTATCTGACTTTAGATGATTATTCCTACGTTTTATTGAAGAAATTTTAATGTGGTTGACTATGCGGTGTTGCCACAGGCCATGTTGCTGATTTTTTTTAATACACACTATATACATATATTGCCTTTATGAAATCTAAAAAATTTTGAATTTTGAAATACTTCTGGCATGGCAGTTTTCAGATGTAAAGCTGTATATATTTATCTATGTGATTATTTATTTATTATCTCTCCACTAGCTTATAAGCCCCAGAAAAACAGCAACTATATCTGCTTTGTTTCCATTTCATTACTAGCACATTTTTACATGACTGGCAGGGGATAAGTATCTATTTAAGAATGAGTTAAAATGGGATGTTACTCTTAAAATTTCTCCTCTCTTATCCTAAGGTATAATTCCTCTTTATCCTACTCTTCCATGCCTGGTTTGAAGGCCATTCACATTCCTGAAGGTGATTATTGATTTGCATCCTCTCAGATATGTGATATCCTGATATCATTTTCCCTAAGAATTAGGCACATCCCTCTCTTCCTTGCTAGTCATCCTGCTGAGAATATAGATTTAAAGGTCTTGTTTTCTTTTCTCTTTGAATTCTTCCCTCATTAAGTCTTAGATCAGTTTGAGTGTTCATCTTTTTAAATAATTCATAGGTTAATGCCAAACTTTTATGTGTTCTTGATTTTGTGTCCCTCTTCCAAATTATGCACATATCAGTATAACATTTAAACTCGTCAGATAGCCTCTGAACAACTGTAGGATTTCTTTGAATATATTTTTGTTTCTCATGGATCGTTTGCAATTGTGTAGTCTCAATGCCATTTTCTAGAATCTCTTGTATAAGCCAAATTCTTTCCCAAAGCCTCTTATCATGGTGCCATACTAATCTTTTCTTTAAACTATTTGAAATGTATGTTTCTAACCTAAAGGGAAAGTAGAGTAAATTGAGTTGTTTTTATTTACTAGGTATTACTTAGCTTTTACTAACAGTATCTCATTTAATCCTTATAGTGAAAAACCTGACATTCTTATTTTGTTGATGAAAAAACTAAAACTCAGAGAGATGAAGTAAATTGTCCAAGTCTTTCTAACTCCAAAGTCACGTATGTTCAGTTTATTATACTATTTATACGTCCAACCACATCTAGTGTTATCTTTACTTATTACCATGAACTCCTAGTTAACCTTGTCACTCCTACTCAAGTTCCTTGTTTTTAAATTTTTATCTTTAAATTTAATTATCTTTAAATTATCCTTAAATTAAAACCTGTTTTATTTTCCTTGTTTAACAAAATAATATCCCATATAGGTTTTTTTTCTTTTGCATTATTTCTTTTGTCTTCTGTGAGATTGTAATTGTCAAAAGTTATAAATTTCAACATTTTTTTGTTTATTTTTCCAGTAGAGTTGAAACTTCTTGCCTGTGTTCAAGTTTTGGAACTTGTATTTGAAAAGGAAAAGGGGGAAGGAAGGAAGCTATCATTTGTTGAGTGTCTACTATGGCAAATGCTATGCTAAGTTCTTAATTTTTATTAGCTCCTTCATTTTTTAGAAAACATAAGATATGATTACATTCAACTGGCTGTTCTTTTTCTTTTTCTTTTCACTTAATTGAATTCGAGTGCTTCTTTTTAAGACATGATTAGTCAATACTTCCTACTTTGCCCCTACTTCCTCCTCCCCACACACATTCAATAAACATGACTATAAGAGAGAAAGCAAGAGGTATCTTTTGCCCTATGTACTAAGTATATTTAGAATTTCTGCGACTTAGCATGGAGTATAAAGGACTATTTGGAATATTAAAGGTAATTTTTCAAGAAAACAGTGAGGTTTTCCCTTGACTCCTAATAGACATATATATATATAGTGAAAAGGTACTACTGGTAGGAAGTTATAATGAGAGGAGACTCAGAAATTTATTGTCATTTAGATAGTAATAAAATTTTTGTGAAATCCTCTCTCTCTGTCAGCATTGGTATGGGATATTCCCTAATCAGGGGCATGGAAAATATCAGTAGGCAAAAAAATATTCTTAGGTTCTTTGACCAGATAGGTTGTTTCTCATGTGGCCATGGCTGCAGAAGTATTGGATCCTGCTACTCTTAACAATATACCCGTACCAAAACCATATTTTTAGAGGAGATGATATATTTCCATTTTCCGATTATATGCATGAATCTCATGTCACCAAGTTTCAGAGGGTATAAGATTGTTCAAAATTTCAAGTTGACTTTGCTACCTAGTCTATGGATTGGCATATATTCAAAGACAAGCAGAGATTTATTCTTCCCTATTAGATTTCCTGATATTGTTATCTGAGGATATACAGAAAACACCTCTATGCCAGTGTATTCCATATCACATGTGTTAACTTCCATTGTATCTAATGTTTCAGAATTATTTATGAATGTAATGCACTTTTCCATACACTAATCAACTCCATTTAAAGTCTTTGATCCATTGGGCAACTTACTTGGCAACCACATATTCCCCAGTGCTCCTTCTGTGTCTTCTCTCATATCTGGGAAATGATTTTACTTTCAGGAAGATAAAGCTCTAATGAGACCTTAGGAATCTTTGTTCAAAGATGTCCAGTCCACCAGGGATCAGCCAAGAAGGTGTCTGAAGTGTGAATTACTTACTGATTAGAAGCCAACACTAGATTTTTTTCTATTTCTTGAGGTCACAAATCAAATTTAAACCATATTTTAAATTTCACCCAACACCAAAGCCCTTTTTTTAAATGAAGTCATTTTCTTTCATTCTTTTTTGCTGAGAAGAATATTTCAAATTCCCAGCTTTCAAACTTTGTGGTGAATGAAAAATAATGCTTTAATAAACCCTGACCCTTTGCAAACAGTACACCATTAGATGGTTTAAATAATGCACTTGCTGACTACCCAGGTCTAAAATGCATTTTATAGACAATGTGATTATTACTAAAAGGCAGTTGGATTATTAGAAATTAGAAGGTTTTTAAGCATTTTATAAATACAGTTTTAAAGTATTTTAAGCGGTTTTAAAGCATTTTGAAAATACAAAGACTATAGAAGAGTGGTGAGTTAATCTCTTTAGTTCTCCCTTTCATTGAATTGTAGAAAAATTTCTGCTTTTAATTAGCTGGCAAAAATACAGAAAATCTATAACCATATATACTTTGAGTTTCTTTCTCATTAGACAGAAAGCAACACCAGCTGAGATGCTATTTAGACCAGATGGAGATTAGTCTAAATGAGGAGTCAATTTTCTTAGGTGGCATGGTGAACAGAGCAATTATTTTGTGTGTATGTGAGGGTACCTCTCCAAATCTGTATCCTGACTTGTTTCTCCTCTCTTGGAAGGGGAGTCCGTTTTAGGAAATCTTCAATGCTTAATGTTAAGAAAGAAAGAAAGAAAGGAAGTGTTCATTTACTTAAACAAGGAGGCCATTAGACTGAGGTGGCTCTAACGCCATGGCAGCCTACCCAAGCAACCCAAAATCTAAGCCTGTAAATGCATCAGGGTTACAAAATCTTAATGATAAGACAACCAATCACAAATAGCCAACTAGGACCTAAGCTATAGCCAATCAATAATTTCCTTACTTTGCTTCCACCTTTTCTCTATAAAAGTCTCTCCTTGAGGTCATGTAGGTGGAGAACTCCTAACTACTTCTGGTTTGGTGCTGCCCAATTCAAATAGATTTTTGCTCAAATAAACTCTTAAATTATTTAATATGCCTCAGTTAGTCTTTTAACAGAAGGAAGGATGGAAGAGAGGAAGAGGGGAAGAGAGTAGGGAGGAAGGGAGGCAGGGAATCATTAAAAAATAACAAAAACCGAGACTGGCCCAGTGGCATAGTGGTTAAGTTGTCATGCTCCACTTCGGCAGGCTGGGGTTCATGGGTTTGGATCCCGGGCATGGACCTACACACTGCTCATCAAGCCATGCTCTGCTGGTGTCCCACATACAATATTGAGGAAGATTGGCACAGATGTTAGCTCAGGGACAATCTTCCTCACTAAAAAAAAAAAAAAGCCCTAATGTACTTTGCTCCTCTGCATCTCCTAGGTAGAAAAGGATGTTGCTTTGTGTCATTAACATAAGAAGGTCTCCATTATTTAGTCAGTTTCATTTTCATTTTAATGCCTGTTATTTAAAAGTTTCAGAGAACTCAGAGAGTTTGGTGTCATCTGAGGTTAGGTTCAAATGTCTTAAATCAACTAGTTTGCAAAGCTATACAATTTAAACTAATACCACTGTTTGGTTCATTTTATGCAAGAGATACAGATCTCCTTGAAAGCTTCTATTTTTCTTTCCTCCCTACCTTCTGCTTAGGGAACTGAATAGAAACTTTAAAGCTTAAATTAAAAGCATCTTCTCTCATTCAATTTGGAGGTGGGAAATTGGAGATTTCTTAGTCTAGAGAACTTTCAAAGGCTTGATACCTAACTGTATTCTTTGGGTGAATTTTTCTCGGTGATGCGACATCATTTGAATACACTGAAGCCTGAATCATTTACCAGGTTGGTAATAATTTTGATACAAAAATAGGCCTCCACAGGAATGCAGCTTGAACCAATAACAAGCAACAGGGCTTCCTTTGTGATAAATTGACACTAAAGCCCAATCCTGAAAATCTCTTATATTATTTAGAGGAGCAGTGATGAAAGACAGAAGAGAAGAAAGAGCTGGCAGCCTCGTATATTCTCCACTGACGCCGAGATAGTGTCAGTAATAGGGAATGCAGTCACTACCAGAGAGAGCTGGAGAGCAGCTTTAAACCTCATATTCATATATCTTCTGGAAAAGTCAGGGACAGGAGTGAAAACAAAAATCAGCACAGTGTCTTCCTGAAGTTCTTTAAAACTAGCTATACAAATTGCTGCTTCCCAATGGGACTGGGGCAAATATGAATTTAGGGAGAACAAAAGCAAAAAACTGGAATGTCACTGGAATGCTGATGGGCATGATAAGAAAATGCTAAGAGTTGGTGAATGAGGGTGGTTTCCATCCAAGGAGAATCTAGTAACTCCTTTTCCAATTTATACAACGCTCTGTTGTCAGGCTAATCTTCCTAAAGTCCAGTTTTCTCCACATCACTTTTTGCTTAAAATTCCCTGTCGACTCTAGTGTTGCAAGATAGCTCCACCAAATTATCAGACATGCTAAAAATTGATGAAGAAATTTAAATCACTTGAAATAAAAAGTTTATTAATGACAATCTATACTTTAGTTTTCTAAAAATTTAGACAGTTATAGCTAGCATAACATCTACCATTCTAGCAGATCTTAATCATTATCAATAAAATATTAATTCATTTATATTTGCATTTTTCATTATAAAACCAAGCATTTTCTTTCCAGATAAAGCAAATAATTCAATGATCCAACCGTCCATAACATGTATAGGACAGTGCCTACAACTAAAACACATATTTCCAGTTTATTTTACGTATGCTTATATTCCACGTTGGTGATTATTTGCATTGACTAAATCCATTAAATTACTTTTACAGTGCTCTGTTTTACTCGTCCTCTTTTTTCAGTTTTTTTTTCAATATTCTCCATTGACTTTATAGCAAAGTTTCCATTTGGTTTTATAATCTACGTGATCATATTTAATATTTTGCTCCATATGTTTTCTCAGCAGTCTTACAAAGGTTCCATCCATGTCTGTGCTTCTTAAAACTTTTAAGCATTTAAGTAAATAAAAGTTCAGGAATATATTCAATTCTTATATATGATCTTAAGTTAAATTTAAGTAAACATGTAAATAATATAAGATCAGAGGAATCATGTCATAAATTGGAGGATAGATAATTTTGTTTAGACTCTATTGTACCACTTTTGTACTTATCATAACATATAATAATTAAGCTTTAATTAAAAGAAAGGGTAGAGGAGCATACTTGTATATGTGTATATATCTGTATCTATCTATCTATGTGTCTTTTTCTTTTCCTTCCTTTCTTCTTTCTTCCTTCCTTCTTGTCAGTAGCACTGGAAGTGAAATTTAGGATGATTCATGGCTTGGAATTTAAGTTCTTAAACAATCTAGTCCAAATATATCTTTCCAACTTAATGCTAGCTACTTCTTTATGTAAACCTTCGACTTTAACTTGAGTGCACAGGCTAACTACAACCAAGCAGTCTTCCTATTTCTCCACCTTGCTTATATCGTTTCTCCCATAACAGTCCCTGACCCTGTCTTCGCTCTTTCCAGAACTACCTCCTCTACCTTGGTCACATCTGTCATGCTCCAGTCTCATATACGCATTCTTTGAGCTCCTGAAACCATGTCATCCAACCCACTTTTCACTTCATCAGAATCATGTGCATGTCCTTTGCTGGTGGCTTGCTTTGTCATGCAACTGTCTAGGCCTTTACCTCCTGACTTTCCAGCTAAATTATAAAGCCCAAGAGTACAAAAACGTGGGCCTCCCGCTTTCATAGCACCTAGTGAGAATTTGATAGCTTGTGGGGAGTAGCTGCTGTAGGAGTAAATGACTGATAGAGCAGCAATAAATTTTCCAGATTGTCTGGGAGATAATCAGCGATTTTAGATTTATTTGTTTTTGATGTTGTAGTTTTTTAATGGAACAAATGAAAAAAAAAAAGCAAAAGCAGAGGACTACTGACTCTGACATCATAAGAATGTTCTAGGCCTTTGTTGAAGGGACTTTCCAGACTTTCAGCCTGAATCCTTGTCAACGTGGCTATATTAATCATACCACTCTTCTGATTTCATTTTCTTAGGGAAGCTGAATGAGAGCACAGCTATACTAGAACAGGGAGCAGGATAGGCCAGATGAAGAGTACAATTTTTCAAGGAGGAAGGAGAAATGAGGGATGTAGACAGCCAAAAAAGATTAACTTGACAATTTGTTTGGGGTTCTTAGTATAAGGCATAAAGCCACTTTCCCACCTAAATTTGAGGATGTTCAAATGACGTCCTGCTTCTCTAGTCTGATGTTCTGTGTCGACTTGAGCTCCCTTATTGCGTCTGCATACCTCCCATTACCTGCCGTGAATATAGAACTGCCTTCTCAACAATAAATAGACCCCTAAGGGTTGTAGCCCTGAGGATATAGGAGAGACTGTGGCACCTTGAGAAACCAGAAAAGGAACCTTCTGAAGCTGCTGCTTTCCTAGTAGAGCAACTTAGAAGGTGACTGGGTGAGGGCAGCCCTGACAATGGATTTTCTCTTCAGTCAAGATAGTGCTAATAGTAGGAAGGTCTTGGTTGCTTTGTTTTGCTATGTTTTTGATAAAAATAAATATTTGGGGCAGCATGGATATTGGAAAGGTGTTTGAGGGAGCTCAGTCACAGTAGCCGGGTCAGCTGAAAGGGGCAGCAGGAACTGCAACTCTTTGTAGACATTTCTATGCCCATCAGGCTCCCCTGGTGTCCCTGTTTTGTTGGCTTTGAATGAAGCAGAACATTGTTTTCCAAAAATACTCCCACTTTCATTATGATCATCATTGTCATTATCATCATTATTGCTGTTCTCTGAATCACCCATCAGAGCAAACTTTCACATATTGACAGTGCCGGAATATAAGCACTTTAGTTACTTTCTCAAAACAAGAGTCTGCAGGGTCACCCAGTCTTTGTAGCTTCATAGGCAGGAGCCCTCCAATTACAGACAAATGTTCTGAAATTACCTTTGTGTTCCATTCACAAACCACACAAATGCATTTTTCCCATTAAATGTGATTCTATGATAAGAGCAAGGCAAAGTGGCACATATATATTATCCCATAGAAGGTAAAGCCATACTCGGAATGTCCTAACTCACTAGGTACAAAATAGGACACGTGTCAAAAATTGGGGTATTATGGGAGCAGATATAGTCCACTGCAGGCTAAGGTGTTTCCGTACACCCAAATTTTTAAATCAGGTGTTTATTGCCTAAAACACGTCTGAGAAAATTAATGAGGTAAGTTATTACCCACCATGTCTGCAGTTTCTCCATTACTAACTATAAAAGCAAGTAGCAATCTCACTCTACCTTGAAGGCATCATTCATTATAAATTACTTGCTTTCAATCATGAGTGGAATACAGTGAAAGAAAAAGTACCAAAGAAGGTCTTCACTGTGATTTGTTAGGAGACAAAAATAAGAGCATTGATCATCCATGTTATTGTCAAACTTCCCTAAATGAGATATTTTTAATTCAGATGATTAGTTGGTAAGTGGATCTTTGGTATTATCTGAAACCAGACTAGTTTCTTTGTTCCTTTTCTTATATTTTTTTAAAACTAACAAGAGCCAGAGGCATACTTTCTTATTTAGAACAGTAACTCATATTACTATATGACTGGAGAAGTGTCTTTGTTTGTGTCTTGGCTCAGCCCTACTTTTGTTCCAATCAAGTGTTGCCGAAAATGAAAGTTAGGGGTGGGGAGAAAGTGTTCCTTGTGGTTAACTCTGCTCTTGGCCAAAAGATAGACTTCTGCTCCCTAGTACTGTGCTTGGTTATAGTTCCAGATTGCTCTTAGAGGAGGGCAAAAAGCACTCTCTGTTCATGGCTGTGATTGCGGCCAATCACAGGTTGACCAATCTATAACCATGAATGAAAACGGCAGTGGCCAATCATGGAGACACCCCAACTTAGACCCAAATACATTTGTACATACGGATGAACTTCACTGCTTAATTGCCAGATTTCTTCCTTATTCTGTGCTATTTAAATCCAGAGTTAAACGTCTGCATCGTACTTGATTACAGTACGTGATTGCTCCACACAGGACTTCTAGGTGAAATAGGCAAGACTCTGAGACCAATATTCAGTCCTATGGACATAACAAAGGAGGTTGCAAAGATCATGAAGCACAGAAATTCCTCAGGATCCTGCTTGTGAAATATTAATACTTTAACATATTTCAATTGGGGAGAAGAAATAAATATACTCAAAGAGCTTACCAAAATTAAGTGCAGGACTAATTAAGGCTAGCTTGACTGCTATTATTTCCTCTTACAGTGAATATAACCCCCACAGGCAGTAGGGGTGTCTGATGAATGTTCTCCTTAGGAAATGTGTGGTCATGTCTGATAAGCACAGGCAACACAACATCATTTATATTTATCAAAGCTCCCCAGGCAGGAAAAATCAAGAGATAGAGATTACCATTTAATCTGCAAGAACTGGGATCTTTATTCAGCAGTACTTATAATTTATGTACTTGAATATCTTGCTAGACTTAAAACCTTGAAATGTCCAAGTATAAAAATTGCTGCTGGGGCTGGCCCAGTGGTGTAGTGGTTAAGTTTGCATGCTCCACTTTGGCGGCCCGGGGTTCACAGATTCGGATCCCAGGCGTGGACCTATGAACTGTTTATCAAGCCATGCTGTGGCAGAGTCCCACATATAAAGTAGAAGAAGATGGGCACAGAGGTTAGCCCAGGGCCAATCTTCCTCAGCAAATAGAGGAGGATTGGCAACAGATGTTGGCTCATGGCCAGTCTTCCTCACACACACAAAAAAATTGCTGCTAGTTTTCTTAGAGTGCCAATGGTAGTAACAACTTACTCTTAAATAGATCTCTACTTTGGAACTGAATTCTTTATCTTTGTGATGAAAATACATTATATCTCTGCACCAGTAGTGGTTTATGAAAGAATAAAATATTGTAATGAATAGAAATGTATTCTAGTGTCTCTTTTCCTGGTTCATGTGCTCATTCAACAAATTATCATCTTCTTTGCACCATACATTCTGCCAGGATTTGAGGTTCTATAACATATATTAGTGAGCTTAAGGTAGGTTTCACTCCAACAACAAAGAACCACCAAAAGTCTTAGATCCTTTTAATGACAAAGGCTTATTTGTTACTTATATATCTTTTGAAGGTTGTCTTTGACTCTGCTCCATGTCAATCTTAATTTTCCAATTTAGGCTGAAGAAGCAGGCCCTGTCCACTGAAGCCAGTATCATTGTAGTGGGAAAATAGCAAAGGCAGAATCATGTGCTAACTTTTAAAATTTCTGCTTGGGAGTGGCATATGTTGCATTGACTCACAATTCATTGGCCAAATTAAGTGACATCTACAAGCCAGTTGTGGATGGAATGAGGTGGAGAGAATAATCCTTCCATCAAGAGGTCCTGGAAGTGAGGGTCCATAAATATTTTTGACAATAATACAGTTTACAACACTGCCTTAGGTAACTTACAGTCTAGATGAAAAGCTGAAAGTTATGATACAGAAGTGCTACAGGGCATGCAGCAAGCAGAGTTCTGTATTAACATCTATTAAGATTGTTCACCTTGCTCCCTATTAAACATGGCTAATATGTGCCCTTTTGGTAAATGTTTCTGTTTTTCTCATACTGAATTAAGGCAAATATTTGCCAAAATACAACCGTTTTAAGCTAGGTTTTATGGTAAAAATATAGCATTTAAATGTGGTTTAGATGAATAGCGACTTCTCCATGGTGAGGCCATATTGACTGAGTGTTCAATCCAATTGATTGTGCAGATATTGACCATCAGGATCACAGAAGGAAAAAGCTCTGATTTAATGAAAAAAATGACTGATTCAATAGTCACATATCAATACGGCCTTGTGATCATCCAGTAACTACAGATCTTCTTAAAAACCAAATGAAAAGGGCAAAGAAGTGGAAGCATATTAAAATTTCATGCATCCCTCCCAGATCGTCATTAGGCCAGAGCTGGTTTTCTTTGGGTTTAGGCCTTTGTACCGGTTGGTCCAATTCCAGATGGATGGATGCATATCACACATTCAAGTCTAAACCTCGTCTGAGAATTCCCATGTAATTTCATTTGATATGAAATGCCTCTAACATCTAATAATATTTGATAATATTCCATTGCCCAAAGGAGCTGATTGTTAACTTGTCTGAAAACTTGTGATTCAGTTTAGTCAACCTTAGAATTGATATCATCGGTAAGTATATCATATAACTAATTCAACTGCTAGGGAAAGATAGAACCTGTGAAAATGGTAGAATTCTCAAAACTTTCATTATCATGTTTAACATTTGATGAGCTCTTAAAACTGAACACAAAGTACAAAGATTCATTGCTTAATGATGGCTATTTTTTAAATAAGTATCTTATAGTGTTTATACTTTGCTTGAAACTAAAATTGCAAGTGAAATTCAGGTTTGTTCTAGGAAAGGAAATTGAACGGCCATTTTGATAAATTAAATAGATTTAAAAAGTAATGGTATATAGGGTGACCCTGTGTTATAAATGAAGGAACTATGTACTGAAGGACAGGGGCCATGAACTATACTCAGCTCTTCCTTCAGCGAAATAACAAATAACTTGCTGAGCCCAGGTATTCTTAATTTTGAAACTGAATGATTTGGATCAAGTGCCAGTAAGTTTGCTGAAAATCACATTCCTTTCTTCCTTCCTTCATTGATCGAAATATAATTATTGAACTATTAAATATTTCAGACACAAAAGTAGGCAGTGGATAATGTATTAATGAATAAAAGAACCATGGTCCCACTTCTCAGAAGCTTGGTATCAACAAATGGAAACAAAATAAACAAGTTGTTGCAACTGGTACCATGAAAGAAAGAAAGCCCTGATACCTAGAAATCTATGTAGGTGGTGAGACACATATTCTCTCAGGAAGTGTCAATTGCCCAGGTCGAAAGAACGAGAGTTGGGCACAAAGAGTGCTGGAGGTAGATAAAACATCTCTGGCCATGTAAAGGATTTGGATTTTACTCAAATGCAATGGAAATTCATTGATGAGTTTATTGGCAAGGAAGCGAGAGGAGGTGATTTATGTTTAAAATAATTAGTCTGGCTGTCATGGGAAGAATGAATTGTAGAAGGGTCAGAGTATTGTCAGGGCGATACAATGCAGGGAATTGCACTGGTCCAGGCAAGACATGATGGGAAATTGGACTGGGGTAGTGAAATTAGAGATCAAGGCAGGCAAATGGATTTTAAATACATTTTGGAGGAAGAAGTGTCAGTATCTGCTGATAGTTGGATGTATGGGATAATGCAGAGAAAGACATCAGGAGTGATTCTTAGCTTTCTGGCTTGAACAACTGGGTAATCGGGGCCGTGTAGTCAGAAGATGAAGGCTGGGAAAGAAATCAGTGGGAGAGTATGCAGTAATCAAGGAATCCACGTCAACCTGTTTAGTGGAGTTGATGCTGAGCCTTCCAACTGGAGATGTCAAGGTGTAGTTGGATATTTGACTTTGGAGCCCAGAAGAAAGCTTTGGGCTGGAGACAAAACGTGATATTTAAAGCCATAGGAATGGATGAGGTAATTAATGAAAAAAAGGCTATTGAGAGAAGTGTAGAGAGTCTGGGACCATACTCTGGAGCCATCAGGAAAACAAACAAACAAATGAAAAACTGAGGTGAGGTCAAAAAAGTCAGAGACAAATCAGGAGACAGTAATGTCTTGGAAGCCAAGGGAAGATAGTATTTCAAGGAGCGGGTAGTCTACTCCACTGAACGTTAATGAGAGGCGGATGAAATTAGAACAGAAAAGAAGCCTTCTTCTTAACAGCATAGACATCATTGGTAACCTCGGAATAAAAAGCTTTTCAGTGGAGTGAGGGAGGGGAGATGAAGCCCACACCGGAGTGGAACGAGGATTAAATGTGATGTAAGGTAGTGGAGACAGCAGGTATAAATAATTCTTGAAAAGTTGTTCTGTAAAGGAGAATAGAAAAAAGGGGTCATCTGGAGGGGAATATGAGACTCGAGGAGGATTCTTCTTGAATTATAAAGACAAGCACGTTCATTGCTAATGGGAATGGGAAGGCAGAGGAAGACTTAGATGATGCAGTTAAGAAAGGGATGCACAGCCTGTGAGAAGGCTAGAGCAGGTGGGGAGTTTGATCTTCAATAGATGGAGGACATTTCTCCAATAATAGGGAATGAGGTAAAGATGGATACAGATGCAGGGAAGTGGAAAATGAGAACATTTAGATTTTAACATTTAAATATGATGCAGAATCATGACCTGAGAGGAAGGGCAGGTGTGGGACATGAATTTGAGAGAGGAGAAATGTCTAGCAAGCTGTAGGAAACATTTACATATACGGGTGTTCCTAGCATTTGGCTTGATACACACTGTTGAACAAATAGATTAAAGCATGACATTTTAGTTATAAAAACAGATTCACAATTAATTTTCAGATGGAAAACTAAGATAAATTTTTGCATATATCAGACAGCTCAAAAACACCTTTTGCAAGAATCTCTTAAAAGTGCAACTATAAGAGCCACACTTGCCAATTTGTTCCAGCCATGGCCTAGAGAATATTTCATCAAGTCCCTAGGTGAGAAGAAAACAGTCAGCATCTTCTAATCACCAAAATCCTCTAATTTGTGTGAAAAAAAGCTGGTGATGTCAAAGGTTTTGCTCAGTAGAAGTTTTGGATAGTTGCCCATCAGAAATGCCGTAATTATATGCAGATAACCATTGTGACCATGTTTTATATGGGAAAATGAGATGCTTATAACACTGATCATTTTGTACTTTTTAAATATATTTTTCTGTACCTTTAAAAAGCCCCTTTTACTGGTTCTACTCGAGACTGTCTTCCAAAACCGTTTCCTAAGATAGGCACTCTGAGTAAAAATGCTCTAAACCTCCTAGTAAGCCTCAGAGGTATTGATTATCTTCTAATCTAGTTTTGACTTTGCCTTGAAACTTCAGCCATAAAAGATTTAAAAGATTTTGCCCTTCACTAAAAGCTATCATCTGTAATCCTTGCACTCTCCCATTTCAGAATCCAGATGACCGAATGTCACATTCAGTTACCTTTATAAACCCCCAAATCAAAGTTTCTAATATCAACACTCACCTCACTCATCACTCTTGCTTCTCGACTCCCAATTTATTGGTAATTCTTTACCACCCTTTGCCACTTAGTGTCTGCAGGGTTTGAGAGGTCAGAGCAGCTAAGCAGGCTTCTGGAGTCAAACAGCTTTAAAAGTTCCACAAATTTCCTACAGAAAATGGGAAAACATAAAAACAGTGCATGTCAAAATGTCATCCCATGTTGACAGGAAATCACTCAGCTAACATTTAGTTTGTCTTTGGTGTGCTACCAGAAACCACCAGCAGCTGCTGTGTGTGCGCCCGTGTGTGTGCGTGCATGTGGGTTTCAAAGTAATTTCTTAAGCCCTCAGAAAATCCTGCCGTTTTTGCCTCCATTCTTCTTTTTTAACCTTTTACAAATAGCCCAAATAATGTATGGATGTGCGATTTCACTGTCCTTTTCTCTCAAATGCAGGCAATAAAAGTTGATTTGCACTAACAAGCTAAAAGCTCTGAGTGCTACCAGACTGTGATGCATTCCGGGAGGGAGGGCGGCTATCAGATCCTGTGATGGTAGAAAGCATTTCACGTAGACACCACAGAGACTTAGAATCCAAGGCTGCGATCCAATCTATTGTTCAGAAGGCAGCCAATATGGAAGAAAAGAGTCCACTGAAAATTGGTCAGAGTGGAGACCTTTCTCTTCTGTTGCTTTTGGTTTGGGGACAGTCCAGATGTACTGCAGCGCCCACAATTTAAGCCCTCCCTACTCTCTTCCATGCTCTCTGCAAGGATTCTGGCTGTGGTAGGTTCATAGCATTAGTAACAAGGCATAAAATGTTTGTGAGAAAATACATGCTAGAAATACACATGCTAGAAATATCCTATGTTTATGCCACTGGCCAGCAGTTGAAATTTCCATTAGTTACAGAGAAAAGTAGAAAATATAGTCAAAGAGTATGTTAACAATGAAAATATCCCTCTGATAATGTGCATCTACCCTTCCCATTTTACATTTCACTGACAAATTTACTGAATTTGAAAAGATGTTAATTTGAAAAGATGTTACTGTGGTCCTGCATAGAATTGCAGGCTAGAAACACGAAGCTGCCCATTTGCTAAGGTGGATTTAGCCTCAAATAAGTATATGTAGTGCTTCTTAAAAGGTGAGAGTATAAGTGGATAGTTTCAAATTTCAACCAGTATACAGAATAATATATAACCACTGTGTAGCCATTGTGATTGTGCTGTTCAGGCAAACAAAAAAGATGTCCCAAGAAAGGATGGAGCTTCCATGAAGAAAGGAATGTGTCTAGAAGGAAGAACATAGTCCATATTAACAGAAGTCACCTCATTTTTGCATCTTGGCCTTTCCGCCATCAAACAAAACCAGGGGGACACAAGTGGAATGTCACAATAAGTTTAGAAAAAGATGTTTGTCAAACCATGAAGTCACTTCATACACTGTAGACAGGAAGTAGAGTGGTAGTGGGATAAGAGCTTGGGCTTTGGAACCAAACAGTCCCCATGTTTAAATCCCAGCTGCCATTTACATCTTGTACAATTTTGGGCAATTTATTTAACCTCATGATGTCTCAGCCTCCTTTTCTGTATTAAGCGACTGTTAATGGCACCGCTTCATGGAGTTGTGAGGATTATATGATTTAATGTATGCAAAGTTCTGGCTGGCACAACTTTAGCACTCAATCAATGTTGGATGTTACTATTAAGTAATCGCAAACATATATAAAAAAGAACAGCACATATGGCTTTGAAAAATTTTGGCTCCACAAATAAATATCATATTTTCATAATTGGTAAGCATTTACTAGTGGTAGCAGGACTACGGGTAGGGGTGGTGGTAATGGTGGGAGTACTGGGTACTGTAGTGGAATTAGCAATGTCCTGGTGATGAGCTGGAGATTCGTGTGCGGAGATTTATTGGGAAGTGCTTCCTGAAACAACACCTATAATGGAGCGAGGGAACCAGGATTTGGCAGAAGGAAATGAGCTGTGATGTGGTGCCACAGAGAATTCGGCCATCCCAGGGAGCTCTCTGAAGCTGCAGACCTCTTCAGGATACCTCAGATTGTGTTGTATTGAAGCAAGGGTGTTGGGGGCCTTTGAAGTTCCCCATCAGTCAGTCAGTGGATGCAGGCTGCTCTGGGGAGTGGCATAATCCTGGGTAAGGAAGCTCTCGTCTGCCTCAGCAATTTTAGGGGTGGAAGTTCCCAGTGGCACGCACCACAGTTTTGACTACAGTTCACTCTTGTTTTATGCAAGTTCTAAAAATGTAGGAACAGCTCCTCCAGGATTCTGGTTGGTCTATTTTTCTGAGGAAAATTACAAAAACCAAAACAAAAAATTAGTACAGTCCCTGTCGCAATGGTTGGTCTTGGAGTTACAGTGATATTCATCATCCCTCCTATTCTAGCCATTCTAGATTCCCTTTGCCCTTGGCTGGCAACTCTTTTGATCTGGTTGGCTTACATGTGATGTGACCCTGGCCCTCAGCCCTCAGGTTTTGAGAACTAGTCATCAAGCCCTTGTCAGGCTGTGGTTGCTGTTCTTGTTTATTTCAAGTGAAAATTGTGCACAAGAGTGGCAACCACCTTGGTGCCAATGTGATATTTCCTTCTCTCCTAGGAAGGTGGTTCCTTTCCTGCCTGCTGGCCTCTTGGCACAAAGTACCTAAAAGAATTGGTGGCAGAGTAGCTTAAGCTTAATGGGACTTGGGCAATGTTTCCTGGTGGAAGTGCCCCCCACCCTAGAAACTAGGACTTCTGCTTCCTCTCAGCATGGGATTGTGGGGATGAGATAAACCTTTCATGTGGGTCACCGGGAGTGATGGTTAGTGAAGTCTTTGCTTCCTTGTACCTAATATTCCAATCTTTCTCCTTTCAGGCCTGTGACTAACCAGCCAAGCTATTTGTTACTACCCGTGGGTCCATGTGTATTCTTGCCTCAGTCTACTTATCTTTCCACAGAGGGTGGATAATCAGAAGGTTCTTCCTTCCTACTGTCTTTCAGGAATATCTCCGAGTGGGGCCCAGGTGTAGCAGCAGCAGATCTTTTCCAGCTTTCACCTGTTCTTCCTTGTCAGCTAGTCATAAGGATCCCCTGTGCAGCCACCGGTGTGACCTGAGAAGGGGACAGCAGTGCAAAGTGAGTGGATAACATGGGGGGGCTGCGCAAAGTTGCTCTTGAATTCTGAGTTTGCTCAAGCTCACATGGGGTACCACTGAGTCAGTCAGTGGCATAGCTGCCCTTCTTGCCGGCACATCCATTATCACTTTGGTAAAAGGAGCATCCACTGGGCCCTTCCCTGGAATATAGTTGGCTGATGAGTTTTTTAGCTTTACATAGTGATTTATGGGCTAAACTGTTCCCCCAGAAATCATATATTGAAGCCCTAAACCCAGTAGCTCAGATTGTGACTGAATTTGGAGACAGGGTCTTTAAAGAGGTGACTAAGTTAAAATGAGGCCATTAGGGTAGGCCCTAACCTAATCTGACTGGTGTCCTTATAAAAAGAGGAAATTCGAACACACAGAAACACCAGGGATGTGTGCACAGACAGAAAAGACACAGCAAGAAGGCAGCCATCTGCAAATGGAGGAGAGAGGCCTCAGAAGAAACCAAATCTGCCAAAACCTTGATCTTGGACTTACAGTCTCTAGAATTGTGAGAAATACATTTCTGTTGTTTAAGCCACCCAGCCTGTGGTATTTTGTTATGGAAAACCAATACAATAGGATATCCGTTCCACCATAACGACTTCCTTGAGCTCTTTAATCCCTATTTCTACTGTCTGACATTTCTACATCACTTAGTGTGAACACTGCTTTCTCCAAGATTTTAACAGCCAACCTAGCAATGGGTTAGCATTATCTTCCCGAGTCCTTGCCAGAGTGTTGATTTCTGTATCACAAGAAATGCTTCCATATCAACAATCTCTTCTTTACCTAACTTTATGTTTCATCTAATATACTTTCCTAGATCCTTCCAGGACATGTTGGCTAGATCCTGAAGCTCCTTTGGGTTAAAGTCTCTTTCCTAGAACATCCTTGATTAAGTTTTGTGGTGACTTAATCTTAGTTATTGATCTGCTGTCCAGGAGGGAAGGTGGGGTAGATCCTGGGGGTGAAGGTTCAGGGGAAGTATGTTATCTTGCAAGGCAGAAGACACTAGACATCTTTAAGCAATGGAGGAGCACCCTCCTTTAATGAGGAGAAGTTGACCAGTCCTCAGGCTCAAAGAGTTCAGAGGATTTTCAGATTTCAAGGTTTTCAAGTTTATTGATCAGGTGTCTCCATCCCAATCTCAGGGCCTAATTCCATTTCAACTATATGATGCCCTGGTTTAGCAGACGTGCCAGTGTTGCAAACTCAATATTTTCTGGAGCTCTGCTATATTAATAAGTATTATTAAGTAAATATTTATAATAAATATTAATAAGCCTGATTTTTAACTAAGAAGGCCCCCTGCTCTCAGACTTTAAATTGGTGATTACTCACCTTCAGTCTTTCATGTCTTTCTCTAATTTGTCAACAGATCTCATATTAAAAATCCTTATATTGCTAGCTTTATGAAACCTCTAAAATGACTGAGATAGTGCACCTGCCAATGTATTCCATTCCTGTAAAATCCCATTCCAGTTCACCACCAATGACTCTTTTAACAATGATTCCCACTTCATGCCATGGGCTGTAAGTACACTTACGAGTAGTGATTGTTCTTTATTGTCAGCCTGCTGGTAGGTGATCCAACTCCAAACTCTTATTTTAGATTTTCCTTAATAGGATCGCTAAAGTCACCAACAGTTTCAGGCTGGGTTCCCTGGAAACAGTCTCTGAGATGGAGATTTGCATTCAGTGATATCTTAAGGAGTGCTCCTTGGAACAACACCTGTAAAAGAGTGAGGGGAGTAGGACTGCTAGAGGGAAAATTTGAATTGTGATGAAATGACAACAAGGGTTTCAGCCAATCCCGTGGGGAAATTTGAGATTGGAATTGGCTCTTCAGAATTGCTCGAAATTGAAGTAAGTTCCCTGGGCTTTTGTCCTCCTAGTTAACTAGTCATTGCATGAGGGCTAACACCGGGAGGCACATGATGAAGCCTTCAGCAGTGGGCCACGTCTGGGGAGGGGCTCAGCTGTGAGCTGTCAGCGGGTAACACTCTCAGAAGCTGGGGGAATGAGTAGCTCAGTCCTAAAAGGGGATCTTGGAGATGTACTACAGCATCCACTACAAGAGGTAATTACTAAGTCATCCTTGTCATCTGAATATTCTTCACTCCTGTTTCAGTCCCTCCAGTTACAGAAGTTGCATAAAGAAGTAAAAGTTATTTTAAGAGAATTTTCTTTTACTAATGATGTAATTTATAAAATAACTTTTCACTCAAACAATCCTTCCTACACTAGCATCTACCCTGTCTACCAAGACTTTGCTTATCAATGTTTTGATGAACATAAAAACATTCAGTGCAAATCATTTGTACCAATGAGTCAAAAATAATTTGTTTATCAAAGGTTTTATAAAGATTTTGAGAAAACTGATGGTATCTTGGAATATTTTCTCAAAAATAATTTTTTGTGGTCACCTTGCAAGAGGATATATGAAGTGAAAACTGTAGAGTAATTTGATTTTAGAATTTTGTGGGGAAAAAAAGACAGCATTTCAATCTTTGCTCAAAATATTAGTGCATAGTTACAATTTAAACTTAGATGTTGTAAAACCAAATGATTTTGTTTAAGAATTTCTAGCTCAAAATTGAAGTTCCTAAGCCCTTTTTAAGGCAATTCACTGAATTTTTTGCTTTATAAATTTTGCTCAAATATCAATGACTTCCAGTTATTGGTTCTATACACAGAAATGAACACAGTCATCTACCACACGCATGAAGTATATTTTTTACGTAATTTTAGTAGTTCTCTAGTGATCTCTCATTATAGAATGGATAAAAGGTTCATTCAGATTTTATTCTTGGAAAAAATTTTAAGCAAGTCTAAGTAAGCTGCAAGTCCATTAAAAGTAATAGAAAAAGATAAAGATCAGCTCTAAGTAAATCCTGTGCAGAGGATTTATCTTTCAAGTATTCACCTCTTCTGGAAGATAAGGAAGGTTTTCTTAACCAATTAATAGATACTGTTAACTGAATGTCATGGCAAACAAATTCTAATTTTACATCAGGAAGCCACTTTTTATTGCAAACTTGGCAAGAACACCATAAACTTGTATAAAGTGATGACATAGCACTCCAGGATCCCTGCTGTGTTTCATGATTAACAGATTTAAATACATGGCTCATTGGAAAAAAAACGGTGACTAGGAATCAGTGGCTAAACAGCTACCGATTCAGATTCTAAAACAGCCATTCCCCAGTCTACTGGTGAAAGATGAGACTGGTGTTTAACTGTGTGACATCATTACTACTCAGATTAGTAGACTTGACAATAGGGGGCAAGAATTTGTCAGTAGGTTTTTCTGGAAACTTTGGGGCCAACTTGAGATCAGGATAGCAACATCCTGGAAGCAATCTGGGATTTACCTAGTTTGTTATTCAAACTCCACTCAGCCATTAACTGACTTCACTTCACTTATATTATCAGCACACATAATGTTCAGACCTCTGGCTATTAAGCTTTTAGTCAGAAGGAGATATTTATTCATCTCTCCACACAAAGTCTAGGAAGATGCTTCACACATGGCTAGCATTTATTTATTTGATAAAAATAGCATTCTGATTTTATATGGTAAACTCTGGCCACGATATTATTTATCCCACTAAAAAATCTGTATATTTCAATCAGTCAGAAAAATATTTGTTGGCCATTGACCATGTAGTCACTGTACTTAATGTATCTGTGCTTTATGTGTGTGTAGTGTGTGTGTGTGTGTGTGAATTCTCAATGCGTTTTGAATGAATGAATATGCAAAAAAATTCAAGGAGAGTTTATTATAGGCTGAATTTGTCAAGGGATGCTCAAAGGAAAAGGCAGAGCTTGAGCCATCCTGTGGGAGAAAATGCATAGAGAAATAAAGAGACAGCAACATCCTCAATATTTGGATAGGGACAATTGCCCAGTGAAAGAACTTTGCCTTGACAAGCAGCTAATGTACAAAGCATTCCCACTACCATCTTAGTAAACAGCTTGGTCCCCAAGACACTGAAGGAGAGCTTTGAGTAATTGTGGCTCCCAGGAAAATTGGTAAATTGGGTTCAGACTCATGTTTGGAATCATCCCCAAGATTTTAAACATCATAAGATGTGCGTAAAACCAAGGGAATCTGGGTAGTTGAATGGGGATCTCAGCTGTCCCTAAGAAGTTCATGTCAATATCAGAGTACAAAAACAGTGACCGTATGGGTTCTATTAGTACCACTACTACTAAGCCTGATGAATTTATATTTTGTTTTAGCAGATAGAGGTTTTTAGTCCCCATCATCCAACTAACTCAATAACTTCATTTTCTGGGTGGACATTACTCTTACTGCTGCTGTCTATTGTGGTCCACACAAAAAATGAACATCATTGGGGGCTGGCCCAGTGGTGTAGCAGTTAAGGTCATATGGCAGCCTGGGGTTTGCAGGTTCAGATCCCGGGCACAGACTGTCGCACCGCTTGTCAAGCCATGCTGTGGCAGTGTCCCATATAAAGTAGAGGAAGATGGGCACGGATGTTAGCCCAGGGCCAGTCTTCCTCAGCAAAAAGAGGAGGATTGGCAACAGATGTTAGCTCAGGGCTGGTCTTCACACACACACAAAAAAATGAACATCGTTGGTTGAGTCTCAACTCTTATATTTTGGACAAAAAGCTATTATGGAACTTTCACAACAAATTTTACGTTCTGAAGTCTGATTCACCTCTGATTGGTTAAATCTGTCAATGTGTATAAGGTGCAGTACAGACAAGAGAGGATGTAGAACTGTATCTGTAGGATAAGCTTCATCTTATGTTTCTGTTCTAGCCACAGTAAGGGATAATTTTGAAAAACTTTTTATCACGGATATTTTCAAACATACGTAAACCTAGATAGAATAGTAAAATGTATCCCCATGTACCCATCAAAAACTTCAATAATTATTAATACTTGGCAAGTCCTGTTTTATCTATGTGCCCACCCACTTTCTCTCTCCCTCAAGAAGTATTTTAAATCAAATTCCAGACATCATGTCATTTCATCTGTAAACACTTCAGTATTTATCTCTAAAGTATTAGGACTCTTGTTTACATAACAGTAATACCATGGTGTGATTTTAAAGATCACCAGAAGACCTTCTCTCTCCTTCACTTGTTTATTTACCAGTGTGTGAAATTCCACAAGCTTAAAGTTCTCTGTTGGAAGAGAAAATATTGACACCTCATCAGAATTCTCACAACTAAAACCTTTCAGCTTTGATTTATTAAAGAAGAGGTACCTAAATTCATGAAAGACAATCACTGGTCATTTCTGCAGTTACATCTAGAATAGGCACAGACATCCAAGAAAGTTTAGAAACTGTGACAAATTCCCCAAGATCCTAACGTTATCTGTTCCCTGGGGGTATAATAATAGTCACATATGTGAACAATCACAGAATGGTGGGTGGTAGAGACAGGATTCCAAGCCAGGTCTCCATACCATCTTAACATTTGGCTTCTTCCTACCCTGTATCCCTTTCTTGGACAACTTTCCTGGTACTAATGTTTAGTATTTGACCCTGCCTGGTAAGTGTATCACCCAAGCATGTTTCTCCTTTTTAGTCATCCCTGCTCTAAACCCCCCATGTCAAATGTGTTGAATTTCTCTAATGTAGCAAAGAAAATAAAACAAATATAGTTCAGTTGCATAGGAAAAGGACTGAAGTTTTAATTCTTGTTTCAATTACAATATGATTATTGTAGGATATTGGAATTCTGAAAATTCCTTCCAATCTCAGTGGCTACCTCAAGATTCCTTGAGTTCATTTCCAGTGTGTACTGATAACTGACCTTGAAGAAAATAACCTAGAAGACATGCAAATTATTATAGACTGTGGCGGCCTGAAGAGTACTATGGAAGATGAAATTTAAGTTCCTATGCCAAGCTGAGCAGCCCATCTGTCCTGATGGGGTAAGACAAATTAATTAATTTTTATGGGGAGGACTTCCTTTGCTCTTCACACAAAAACTTTTCACCTATCACAGGAGGAAAAGACCATGCCGATGAAGCTTATTAGCTGTTGGCAAGTGGAGGATAGAGGATTCTGACAAAAATACTAGCCATTGCAAGTCACCCATCCCTCCTTGTCACAATCAGGACTCAGCAGGGGGCAAGGAATGGGATGCAAATTCTGACCTATCACAGTTTGGTGAAAGGAGAACCTGAGATGAACTAGATGAATCTAATGAGGAGTTTTCCGCAAACTCAACACAAATAAGGAAAGTGGATTAAGACAGTCAATGTCCTTCTAGAGGCTGTGGTTCTAGTGCCTCATCAAACTTACAGTGGTAATTGTTCCCCAGTGCCCCCTTCTCACTGCTTAACTAACTCCCTGCCTTCCTTCGAATCTAGATCAAATTCCCCTTCCCTCAGAAGCTTTGCTCAACTCCCATGGCCCTCAAGGAGTGTTCCCTTCTCTTCATTCTTGTATAACTTAGTGTCTTTTTCACTCTACTGGGAAATTAGGAGATGCCTTAAAATTAATTTCTAAGAAGGCTCCAAGTTAGAGAGCTGATTAAGTATAAATCTCAAAAATATATTGTATGTGTCTCTGCTTAAGCTATTTCTTATTATACATGATGTAAGAATGACTGATATTAAGTTATAAAGAGTTGGGTATAATAGGAATTCCTAGAAGAAATGGGTAGAAGTGGGCAGCATTTCGGAGGGATGTAGCTCTCATACTCACTGGGATCACCCTCCAGCAAGTTATTTGCTACCCGGTGCCCCATGACAGGTGACTGAGTGGGGCAAAGAGACCACGGTGAGCTGCCCCAGGCACCAACCAAGAGAATTCAGCTGCCTATTCCTGTGCCTGTATCCTTATGCAATAAGTAATAGCTATACATTTTGTTGTGTTGAAGAGAAGCTTTAGTCATAAATGGGTAGCCTAATCGCTGTTTTCAAGTAGAATAGAATTGTGGCAGTCATTCATTTGACATTTAACTTATATTTTTCCACTGGCTTTTATCTTATGGGTGTATACCCTTTCTCCTTAACTGGGTTGTAAAGTCCACTGAAAAAAACAGACTTCCCGTTTTTGCTACTCTCAAAGCACAACTCATTGCTCCAGGCAAAACAGACAGTCAATACAGCCTTCAGTTGCCATTGCCGGTGATAGTCTAAATTTAGCAAACATGGATTGGAGTGCTAAAATATTTGTAAAGCCTTCTTGTTGAGGAAAAAGGTGGTTTTATCTGATAATTTCTTTGTAGCCCGCAATCCCACATAGAGGTAAAATAGATTTCTAGATGAACAAGAATACTAAATTAAAATGCCCAATCTGAATAGTAGAATATTAAGTCTATCATTTATTCTACTGCAATTCAAAGTATTCGGATCTTTTCTAAGGTATCACAAGTTATCACTACCCCAGACTTGTTCTGGAAGTTATAAGCTTGGATTATCTCACAGCTATTTACAATCAGTAGCCCAAATGGCTGGAAGATAATTCAAATCTTATATCATCTTGTACTACTTCTAGGTTTTTCACAACCTATTCTTGAGCTAATTGAGAAAATAAGAGAGCTACATCATTGGGCCTTTTTTTTTTTTCAAAATAACATTTAATGAATTGTTATGTCTTTAATTTTTGAAAGGTAGATGTAGACAAACAGTTGCATAATTTTTGCATTTACTGTGAAACTTCCATGGAGGATGTTGTATATCATACCCTTTGATGTCTGCTGTACAGTATCCTAACATCAGACATTTCTTTAAAAGTTTGGGACTGGAAAAACCGTTGTTTTCCCTAAGGCAATGATATGCTTTCTACTCTTGCGCACAATTCTTTCCTTGATTTGGATTCCAGGAAGCTTCCATGGTTTTTGTGCTCAGTCCCAAAACCATATTGAGCTTCCTTACTGGTGCGTTTGTTCTCTCTTAGCTATGCTTCTTTGTTCTTTAATTTGTATTCTCCTACTTCTTTTATATTATGTCATTTTAGAAACTGACTTAGCCTTTCTGAAAGGATGTGGGGTACAAATATATTTAAATTGAAGTCACATTTAGCATTAAATGGGCAGGCAAGCTCTTTGTGAAGGCAGCACTGGTACCTATAGGAGCAATGGAGTGACACTTACCTTACCTGAGCTCCGCTGGGCAGGCCCATGAAAAGCTTGCATGCTAAGAAGGTGTTTAAGAAAGCTCACCTAAGCAAGGTAGAATAAGGAGTTGTATATGGGGCTAATAGAGTAAATGCTTTAAGAAAACACTGAATTTATTCCACTTAGGATGATACCTTCAAGGGCCATCCATGTTGTTACAAATGACAGGATTTCCTTCTTTTTTGATGGCTGAATAATATGCCATTGTACACATACACCCCATTTTCTTTATCAATTCTTCCAGTAATGGACACTTAGGTTGTTTTCATGTCTTGACTATTGTGAATAATGCTGTAATGAATGCGGGAATGCAGATATCTTTTTGAGATAGTGATTTCATCATCTTTGGATGTATACAAAAGTGGGATTGCTGGATCATATAGTAGTTCTATTTTTAACTTTTTGAGGAACGTCCATAGTGTTTTCCGTAGTGGCTGCACCAGTTTACATTCCCACAAACAGTGCACCAAGGTTCTCTTTTTTCCACATCCTTCCTGGCACTTATCTCTTATCTTTTTGATAATAGCCACTTGAACAGGTGTGACACGGTATCTTATTGTGGTTTTGATTTGCATTTCTCTGATGATTAGGGATGTTGACCATCTTTTCATGTACCTGTTGGATGTGTGTATCAAGTCATCACACTGTACACCTTAAACTTACTCAGTGTTGTACGTCAATTATATCTCAATAAGGCTGGGAGGAAAAAAGGAAAATGCTGAACCTCTGAGTGCTGCTGAATGAAGGAAAATAGCAGCTGAAAGGAATCTTGGAGGTTGAAACTTAGACAAGGAATTGTGGCTTGCTCGAGAGCCCAGGTAGTTAATGAAGCACTGAGAGTGGAAAGGGTCTCTTGAATAGCAGCATGGTTTTCTCTGACTTACTCTTGACTGACTTTTTTTTTTTTTGTGGGGAAGACCAGCCCTGACTAACATCTGTTGCCAATCCTCCCCTTTTTGCTGAGGAAGACCGGCCCTGGGCTAACATCGTGCCCATCTTCCTCTACTTTATATGGGACGCCACCACGGCATGGCTGACAGGCAGTGCGTCGGCGGGCGCCCGGGATCCGAACTCGCGAACCCCGGGCTGCCAAGCGCGGACTAAACCGCTGCGCCACCGGGTGGCCCCTTGACTGACTTTTAAACATCCTTTGACTTCTTAGGCAATGCTTCCTGAAGGGCTGAGCCAAGACAGGCTAGACAAAGTTCAAGATTTGCTGGAACCAAGAAGAAACTGATTGTAGCCCTGGGTAGGGGAGAAAGCATCAGGCCTCACTATTTCTGGGTCAGGGATTTGGATAATAATAATTCTTTCCACATGTTCAGTGACATCTCTGGGTGCCCAGTAATGTGAGTGTCAAAAAAGGCAGCACCATAGATCATACTTACTTGCCATCATTTTGAGGTACAGCAAGATGGTCATGACTATTCATCATCCAGACAAGTTTGGACAGGAAATCCCAAGACCAAGACTGATGTTTGGTCAGGTGGGAAAGGACTGGAAAGTCCCCCAGGCTGTCAAGCAAAATATCCATTTTGGGAGGAGTCAGTACATAAACAAAGGTCAAGGTTGTCAAGGACAGAATTCGGGAAATCAGAACTGGAGGCTAATTTTTAGTGCAGGTGGACATCTGATCTTAGGGAAAAAAACTCTTCTGTATTTTTTAAAAAAGTTAGTTTTTAGAGCAATTTTAGGTATACAAAGAAGTTGTGCAGCAAATACAGAGAATTCCCATAGACCCCCTCACCATCATAGTTTCTCCTGTGGTTAACATCTTGCATTAATGTGGTGTATTTGTACAACTGGTAAACCAATATTGATACTATTAACTAATTACCTCAGCTCATATTAGGGTTCACTTTTTGTCTTGTACAGTTCTCTGGATTTTGATGAATGCATAATATCATGCATTCACCATTATAGTATTATGTAGAACAGTTTCACTGCACTAAAAATGCCCTATGACCAACCTATTCACTCTTTGCCCCCTCCCCCTTAACTCCTGGAAACCACTGATCTTTGTAGTGTTTCTATAGTTTTGCCTTTTGCAGAACGTCATATATAGTTGGAATCATACAATATGTAGATTTTCAGATTAATTTCTTTTACTTAGCAATATGCATTTAAGTTTCCTCCATGTCTTTTCATAGCTTGATAGCTTATTTCTTTTTCTTGCTGAATAATACAACTTGCATGGGTATACCACAGTTGGTTTATCCATTTACCTATTGAGGATCATCTTGATTGTTTCCGATCTTTGGCAATTACAAATAAAGTTGCTACAAACATCGTGTGCGGGCTTTGATGTGGATTTAAGTTTTCAGTTCATTTGAGTAAATACCAAGGAGTGTGAGCGCTGGATTATACAGTAAACCTATGTTTGACTTTGTAAGAAACTGCCAGACTGTCTTCCAAAGTGACTGTCCCATTCCGCATTCCCACGAGCAACGAGTGAGTGTTCCTATTGCTCCACATCCTTGTCAGCATTCGGTGTGTCACTGCTTTGGATTTTGGCCATTCTAATACATATGTAGTGATATCTCATTTTAACTTTCAATTACCTAATGATATATGATGTCAAGCATCTTCTCATTTCCTTATTTGTCATCTGTATATTTTCTTTGGTGAGGTGTGTATTCAGATCTTTGGCCCACTTTCTACTTGGTTCTTTTGTTTTCTTTCTTTTATTTTGTTTTTTGAGGAAGACCGGCCCTGAGCTAATATCCATGCCCATCTTCCTCTACTTTATATGGGACGCCACCGCGGCGTGGCTGACAAGCAGTGCATCAGCAGGTGCCCGGGACCCGAACCCCCGAACCCCGGGCCGCCAAAGCGCCGAACTAAACCGCTGCGTCACTGGACCTGCCCATTTTGTTTTCTTATTGTTGAATTTTTAAGAGTTCTTTGTGTATTTTGAATACAAGTCCTTTATCAGATATGTGTTTTGTGAATACTTTCTCTCAGTCTATGGCCTGTCTTTTCATTCTCTCAACACTGTCTTCCACAGAGCAGAATTTTTAAGTTTTGATGGAATCCAATTGATCAATTTTACCTGTCTTGAATCACGATTTTTGTGTTATATGTAAAAAGCCATCACCAAACTCAAGTCATCTAGATTTTCTCCTGCTTTATCTTCTAGAAATTTTATATTTTTGCATTTTACATTTAAGTTTTTGATCCATTTTGAGCTAAGTTTTATAAAAGGTGTAAAGTCTGTATGTAGATTCTTTTCTTTTCATTTTTTTCTTTTTTTGCATATAGTTGTCCAGTTGTTCCAGCACCATTTGTTGAAAAGACTATTCTTTCTCTACTGAATTGCCTTTGTTCCTAGTTAGAGATCAGTCAAAGACTATATTTATGAGGGTTTACTTCTGGACTTTCTATCCCATTCCATTGATGTGTTTTGTCAGTTCTTTTGCTAAGACCCCACTCTCCTGATCATTATAGCTTTATAGTAAGTCTTGAAGTAAGACAGTGTCAGTCTCCTGACTTTATTCTTCTTCAGCATTAGTTTGGGTATTCTGGGTTTTTGCCTTTCATATAAACTTTTGAATCAGTGTGTTGATATCTATGAAATAAACTGCTGAGATTTTGGTTGGGATTGCACTGAATTTATAGATCAATAGAGGAAAATTGATGTCTTAATAATGTCATCCTATTCACAAACTTGGAGTATCTCTTAATTTATTTAGATCTTTGATTTCTTTCATCAAAGTTTTATAATTTTGTTTATAAAGATCTCATAGATATTTTGTTAGATTTACACCTAAGTATTTCAGTTTTTAGTGCTAATATAAATGGCATTTTGTTTTAAATTTCAAATTACAATTTTTTTCATTGCTGGCATATAGGAAAGTAATTGACTTTATATTGACTCTGTATTCTGTAACCTTGCTATAATTGCCTATTAGTTCCTGGGTTTTGTTGTTTTTTTGTCTATTCTTTCAGATTTTCTACATAGACAATCATATCTCCAAATAAAGACAGTTTTATTTCTTCATTCTTAATCTATATACCTTTTCTGTCATTTTCTTGTCTTATTGCATTAGCCAGGACTTTCAGTATGATAATATATAGCAGTGGTGAGAGACTATATCCTTGTCTTGTTCCCCATCTTAGTGGGAAAGCATTTATTTTCTCACCAATAAGGAAAGGTTAGCTTTAGGTTTTCTGTAGATGTTCTTTATCAAATTGAGAAAATTCCCCTTTATTCCTAATATTCAGAGAATTTTTATCATGAATGGGTGTTGGGTTTTGTTGTCTTTTTCCTTTTTTGTCAAATCCTTTCTATTTATATTACATATGATTTTTCTTCTTTAACCTATTGATGTAGTAGATTATATTAATAAATAGATTTTCAAATGTTGAACCAGCCTTGCATACCCCAAATAAATCCCACTTGGTCATAGTGTATAATTATTTTTATACATTGTTGGATTTGATCTGTTGATGTTTTGCTAAGGATTTTTTGCATCTATGGTCATGAGAAATAATAGTCTGTAATTTTCCTTCTTAGTAGTGTCTTTTCTGATTTTGTTATTAAGGTAATCCTGGCCTCATAGAATTAGTTAGAAAGTATTCTCTCTGCTTTTACTTTGGGGAAGAGATTTTAGAGAATTAGTCTCTACCTTTATTTAATTTCCTTGTTAGGCATACTTTTCCCTGAGCCCAAGGGTGCTGATGAGGCATAGGGTGGGGAAGAAGATGAGAAGATGAGACTTGTAGGAACAGCTGATCCTCAGATGGGAAGATAGCTTTTCTGAGAAGACCCCATAGTTTCTACATTGGTGCTGTTACAGCCTATTGATAGAAAATCATTACTAGTAATGGCTCAACATGCAATATGCTTGTTGTAAAGAGTCTAACTAGTTTATGAATAGATAGAGACAGAGAAAGGCCTTGAAAACAATTATTGTAGCTACAAACCAAAGAAATAGTGTCCATGTACATAGTGGGTAATGAAATATTGATTACACATTGACTTGGTAAGCTCTGGTTGCAGATGTAAAGTACAACATCATCAACAAATTGTCTTAAAATATAAAATGTTGTGTTCAATGATGTTTGAAAACAAAGCAAAAATACATACTCTTTAGTGTATTTCAATAGCATTTTAAAATCAGCTCATGTAAGAATAAAACAAACTACCACTTTATTTTACTTCATATCCAGATCTGAAAGATAAGGATCATAATCTTATAGGATTTTTAAGAGAATCAAGTAAGATAAATTCACTTATTAATATTTTTCATCATCTACTGTTTTAAATATTTCACTGAATACAAAAATGAGTCAAACACAGCTCTTGCCTTTAAGTAGCTTGTACTTTAGAAAATAATAGTACAATTACGAATATCATTATACAACACAGGCCAGTAAGATAAGTGACTTAAAGAGGGTACCAGTATGGAGCTGCAGGGCAAGACTCAGCTAACTTTTACTATAAAGGGCCAGACAGTAAATATTTTAATCTTTGTAGGCTACACAGTCTCTGCTGTAACTATTCAACTGTGCTTTTGTAGCACAAAAGCAGCCATAGACAATACATAAAAGAATGAGCATGCCTATAGCCCAACAAATATTCATAAAAACAGGTGGCTGGCCGGATTTGGTCCATGGGCTGTAATTTGCCAACCTCTGCTCCAGGGTCTCAAAGGAGAGTGTAAGAATATTGTGAAAAGCAGTTTTCAAATGATAAAGCTCTGTCCAAATGTAAAGTTATTACTCATTAAGTTTATTGAAGGCATGCAGTGTTTAACTTGATGTTAATATACAACTAACAGTCCCTGGCTGATAAGCCAATTTGTTGCCAGGTGAATCAAGGGAGCCTGGCTATAATAATTAAGGGTAATAAACCACACTCACCCTTTTCTTAGAGGAAATATATCCTTCATATTTCTTTTACCTTTTTTAAAGGGCTTTATTTTCCCAAGAGTTTAGCAAATTTTAAATACATCTTTGTCACTTCTCCCTGATGAACTTGGAAATTTAACCTAATTCCCAGCTTAATATGAGAACCTGCTATCGCCTCCCCCGTCCCCATCTCAGTTAACTGCGCTTGAGTCCTAACCCTTCCTGGTGCTAAGTCAGGAGTCAGGAGTTCTGAAAGCTCAGCCAACAGCTCCTCAATATGGCAAGTCTCCCCGTTTTCTAACTCTGTTTTTTCCTCTTCCTCTTAGCTCATTCAAGTCTGCCTCTCTTCAAAACTAAATTTCCATTTCTCAGAGTTCAGCAAGTAGGTCTTTTGTCTCTCTCATTTGGAGCCAAGTAGATGGCTTTTAGCTGCTCAGTGGAACATTACATTTTATCATCGTGAGACTAAACAGCTGCAGGTTTTTGAACTTAAGGGGTTTGCCCAACAGAGTGGTCTCTATGGCAATTTGTTCTCTTCCACTCTAGCCTCCAATTTGGCTGCTCGAAACACAAATCTGTCTTAACAGCTTAGACAATCTTGACAATTATTTTCTGTAACATATGCAGAGTAGACGTGCAAAATGTTAGCAACCTATTTACCCCATAGTGGAAATCGTTAGCACACAAGTGGTTTCAACTAGAATTACGCATGTTTTTTACTCATTATAATCGGTTAACATTATTTAATTCTTTCTGTCCCTTTAGATGCAGCTCATTTGAAAGTATGATTACTACTGTTCCAAAACTACAAAAGCTTTGCAGGGAATTCATACATGAACAGTAGCAGAAACTTTCCTTGCTACATTAATTACCCCTACGCAGAATTTCAGCATTTATCAAATCTTTTTATCCTGTTCCTAAAAGCACCATATTACCAAGAATAGGTGTGTTTCACCCCTTTGAGAAGGTCCATGTGCATGCATCTTACATTTATTGCTCCTCACTTCACATCTTCCAAGGTTTATTTTAAATATTAAATGTCTCAACTAACATAGAATAAAAATTAGGAGCCCATTTTACAATTATTTACTTGGTGATTTTCCACCAATATTTTCCATTATTTTAAGAGCTTTATTTCTGCCAGACAGCTAGGCAAAGTTCTGTAATCCATACCTCATACTTGACATTCCAATTCTGCAGAGTAAATTTAATGCCTACTCTCATATCAGTAACTGATTATAATCTCTTAGTGGGTAGGAACCAGAGCTATTTAATTTTCTATGTGCAGCTCTTAGATAGCAACAAGTTCAGGGATTCACTGAACGCATATATTTGCAGAATGATAAATAGTGTTTGCAGCAAAATACCCAGTAAAGTGAAAAATTATCAATTTTATCCCATCTTAAATTCAGAGAGAGAGGAAACTGATGGAAGATGCATGTGTAGTTGTCTTGGTCCTGAGGCAAAGGAAGTCCCCTTGCCTGCACAGATTATAAAAAATAATCATGTGGGCATCACCTTGGTATTTGCACCAACCCGATAACAAAATTTAAAACCATGTTCCACAAGGAACATTTACCACTCTAGCGTAGGAATATTGAACTTCATAACTGGAAAGTAGACTCGAAAAGGCTGTTAAAAACTTTTCAAGTTTTAGCTAATGAGCCACATTTAAGTAAAGGATATTCTTATCCTCACTGTAAAAACTAGAAGATGCTCTGAATTGTTAAACTTGTGACCTAGGGCATGTTAGCCAGTTCCCTATGGAAGAAACATTCCAAATGCATTTAGTGAAAACCAATTGAAGTTTCAGAACTGGCAAGAGGGACCAGGGACTGTGAGGGGAGAAACAGTCAGAGAACTTTGCTTTATAATTTAAATGATAAAGGAAAATCTTTAGGGAGCATCTTTTTTCACTTTTCCCTGTTGTCTTTTTCTTTATATAAGAATTTACACATTTTAATTGAATCTATTAGTAATTTCTTATTTTTGATAAATACAAATTTGTGTGTATTAGGATTATAGTAAATGGCAGAATTATTTAGACATGTCATTTGACTTTGAGAATTTTTATCTTTGTACTATGATTAGAGATATAAGTTGGTTCTACTTTGTCAGAATTGGTTAATTTTTAACAAATTATAAACTATTAAGTTTCATAAATATTTACTAAACTTGTTTTTAATAGGGATAATGAGCTGAATTAGAGTCAGATGCTACCCTCAAGGAGCTTATAAGTAGTACATATGTGTCCCAGTTGCTCCATATTCTTGCCAACACTTGGTATGGTCAGTTTTTTAAATTGCAAATATACTAATAGGTGTGTAGAGATATCTCATTATGGTTTTTAATTTGGATTTCCCCAGTGAGTAATGATGATGAGTATTCTTTGTATGCTTATTTTCAATTAATTCACTGTCTCTGGTCTGTTCATATCATTTGCCTATTTTTTATCGGGTTGTTCGTTCATTACTGAGCTTTGGGAGTGCTTTATGCATTACCTGTGTAAGTCCTGTATCAGATACGTGGTTTTCAAATATATTCCCCCATCTATAACTTACCTTTTCACTCTCCTTCTGGTGTCTCTTGAAAGCAGAAGTCCTTAATTTTGATGAAGTTGATTTTCTAATTTTTTTATGGATTTTGCTCTTGTGTTGTATCTAAGAAATTATTTCCTAACCCAAGGCCACAAAACAATTTCTCTCATGTTTTATTTTAGAAATTTTATAATTTTAGATCTTTCATGTGTGTCTATGATCTGTTTTAAATTAGTTTTTGTATATGATGTGAGGTAGTAATCAAAGTTCAATTTTGTGTATGGATACCCAATTATTCTAGCACCATTTCATGAAAAGACAATCCTTTTTTCATTGAAATGCCTTTGCAGCTTGTACAAAAGTCAATTGACAGTAGAAGTGTGGGTCTGCTTTTGAACTTTCTATTCAGTTCCCTTCATCTATTTGTCTATATTGATGTAGTACCATTCTGTCTTGATATTGTAACTTTATAATAATTTATGGAGTCGGGTAGTGTAACTTTTCCCACTTCATTTTTCTTCCTCAGAGTTATTTTGGCTATTTTAGTTCCTTTGTCTTTCTATATGGATTTTAGGAAAGCTTGTTGGTATCTAAGAAAAAGGCTGCTGCAATTTTATTGGGATAGTGTTGAATCTATAGATCAAATCGGGGAGAATTAACAGCTTAACAATATTGAGTTTTCTAATTAATGAACACATTTATTTAGGTCTATTTTAATTTCTCCCAGCAGTGTTTTGTCATTTTTAGCATAGTAGTCTTGTACACCTTTCATTAGATTTTTACATGAGTATTTAATATTTTGAAACTATTGTGAATCATATTTTAAAATTTTAATTTCCAGTTTCTCATTGATTTTGTTCTATAGATCTTGTATTGTACAGTCTTGTTAAAATCTCTTAGTTCCAGTAGCCGTTTTCGTAAATTCAGTTGGATTTCCTCTGTAGACAGTCATATCATCTGAGAAAAAAAGTTAGTTTACTTCTTTCTTTCCAATCTTGATGCCTTCTATTCACTTGGCTTGCCTCATTACATCGACTAGAACCTCCAGTACAATGTTGAATAGAAGTGGTGAGAGCAGACATTCTCGCCATATCCCTCATCTCATGGTGAAAGCATTCCCTCTTTCACCTTTAAGTATGACATTACCTGTAGGTTTTTCATAGATACCTCTTATCAACTTGAGCAAGTTTTCCTCTCTTCCTAGTTTGCTGAGAGTTTTTACTAGGAATAGATCTGGAATGTTGTCAAAAGCTTATTTTGCGTCTACTGAGATGATCATATGGTTTTATTTTTTTAGTCTGTTAATATGATGAATTACAATGATTTTCTAATGTAAAATCAAACTTTACTCCTGGGATAAATCACATTTAGCCATAATATATTATCTTTTTATATATTGTTGCATTGATCTGCTAAATTTTTAATAGAATTTTTGAATCTGGGTTTTTGAGGGAAATTTTCTTTTCTTGAAATATTTTTGTGGGTTTGATATCAGAATAATGCTGGTCTCAGAATAAGTTGAGAAGTATTCCTTTCTCTTTAATTTCCTGAAAGAGTTTGTGTAGAATTGTAGAAAAAGCAATGAAATCAAAAGTTGATTTTTTGATGTCAATGAAATTGACAAATCTTTAGCTGGACTAACCAAGAAAATAAGGAGATGACTCAAATGATTAAAATCATGACCAACTTTTCAGAAATAAAAAGGATTATAAGGGAATACTGCAAACCACTGTATGCCAACAAGTTAGATAACTTGAATGAAATAGACAAAATCCTAGAAAGATGTAAATTTACTGAAACTGACTCAGTAGAAATAGAAAATCTGAATAGACCTGTAACATGATTAAATTAGTAATTTAAAAATTTCCCAGAAGAAAAGCCCAGGCCCAGCTGGCTTTTTTAGTGAATTTTATCAAAATTTAAAGAATTAACACTAATCCTTCACAAACTCTTTCAAAAAGTAAAAGGAGGGAACATTTACCAACTCATTCTATTAGTCTGTTATTTCCTTAATATAAAACCAGGCCACAATACTATAATGAAAGAAAACTACAGACCAGCATTTCTTATGAACATACAAGCAAAAATCCTCAGCAACATACTAGCAAGCCAAGTTCAGCAATATAAAAAAGATTATACAACATGAGCAAGTGGGATTTATCCCAGGAATACAAGATTGGCTTAACATCTGATAATCAATCAATGTAATATTCCATATTACTAGAAAAGGACCAAAACCATATGACCATATTAATAGATGCAGAGGAAAAGATTTGACAATATCCAACGCTCTTGCATGATAAAAATGTCCAACAAACTGTAAATAGAGGGAACTTCAACCAGATAAAGAGCACGTATGAAAAACTCATAGCTAACAACATGGTTAATGGTGAAAGAATGAAAGGAAATGATGGGCATGTTTGCTCTCACAACTTCTACTCAATATTGTATGTCCATTGTGTGGATATGCTACATTTTATTCATCCATTCATCAACTGATAGGAATTTGGGTCGTTTACACTTTTTGGCTATTATGATCATCTGTCCAAGGTTTTGGGTAGACCTGTTTTCATTTCTCTTGGGTTTATACCTAGCAGTAGAATTGTTGGGTCATATGGTAAATCTGTGATTAACCCTTTGAGGAACTGACAAACTGTTTTCCAAAGTGGCTGCACCTTTTCGTATTCCCACGAACAATGTATGAGGGGCCCAATTTCTCCATATCCTCACGTTCCTAGTGTAAAGTGGAATCTTATTGGGTTTTGATTTGTATTTCCCTAATGGTTAACAATACTGAGCATCTTTTCATGTGCTTATTGGCCATGTATGTATCTTCTTTGGAAAAATGTCTCATCAAATGCTTTATCTATTGTTTAATTGGAATACTTATCTATTTATTATTGAGTTGGAGAAATTCTTTACATATTGTTATATATACTCATATAGTCTGGATTCAAATCCCTTATCCATATATGTGATTTATAAATATTTTCTCTCAATCTGTAATTTCTTTTCACTTACTTAATGGTATCATTTGCAGCATGAAAGTTTTTAGCTTGTATGAAGTCCAATTTATCTATTTTTTCTATTATCACTTTTGCTGTCATATCTAAGAAACCATCACCTAACTCAAGGTAATGAAGATTTATGCCTGTTTTCTTCTGAATGTTGATAAATGAATTAATAACAATTTGAGTCAAATTGTTATCTGTTGAGGTGAAGGAACTAAATGGTTTCTTTATAGTAACTAAGTAAAAACTAATTGTAAGACTCAAAAGTAATATGACTCTGAGGAGAAAAAAAATGAGTCAAAGAAAGGCCTAAGGGAAAAGTCAAATAAAATTAAAACATATAAATATAAATATATATTAGAAGAGAATTATCTCTACATGTTGGGCCAAATTTAACATTTAACAATTAGAGGTAACAAAATTAAAGCTATATCATGAAAAGGAAATAATTTCTTTAATAATTTATTTTAAAACATTTATTTAAATTAATTTAGACTAAGAAACTAATTGACAGATATGTTTTACTTATCAGCTGGTCATTTAATCCATAAAGCTGTTCTTATACTACCCAAAATATTTAGGGGGAACAGAATATAATAATTAATTAATAGGTGCCAAATAAAACTGACATGGATGATTATTTTTGCCCAGAGGTTATTTTATGAAATCAATTGACCCAATTGACCAGTTGCTTTATAATCTGAGCAACTAAACTAAAGCCAGTTTATAGGTCTCAGGAATATAGACATCTAACTAACTGATGTTGTTATTCTTGTTTTATTCTTCTAATGTATTGAAAAAAGAAAGAAAAAATTGACTTAAGAATATGAAAATTCTAATATGTAATTTAATTCATTCTTCATAATATAAGAGGCACGTAGTAAATACTATATATAATTTCTCACACTGGAGGAGGAATGAGAATCAATTAGAGTTGTGAATAGTTAGAGTCATCCTATTTGGGCTTAGTGAAAATTTTCACACATACACAAAAAAAAATGTCACCTCACATAATTAGGAAATCTCTGAAATGGAGATTTAAAAGGTAGAGGAAAAAAAATAGAGAAGCTATTTTGAATTCCAAAATGGAACAAATTGCCATGGTGCAGTGCAAACTAATCAGAGCATATCCAGTGCTGTAAGGTTACAACTATAAATATACACACAGATCCACACATACTCAGATTTGATGGCCTTCCTTCACAATGTTGGAGTGTGCTGAACTTTATACTCACCTGTCTCCTGAATGTCACTACCTTTTAGAGGGTCAGGCAATTTTCCTACTTCAGGAGTTCTAAAAAAGTAAACACTTGCTTTCCTCTCTTCTCCCGCCCCCAAAAGATATATGCATATCTACATATACTTATGTATTATTAGTACATAAGATTATTAATAATTATATATAGATAATCTAATTTCCTGTTACCTTGAACTCTTTCAATAGTGACACATGAGGGAATTGAATAGAAAAAAGATGTGATAAAAGAGAGTAAAGTCAGAACAAAAAGCTAAAGATCATTTCTACTGACTGGAAAACTCATTTTCTCATGTAGAACATAGGTTGCGAAACGGTGATGTCCAGGCCCGATCTATCCTCAGGTATGTTTCTTTTCCTTTCTTTTTTTTTTTTTTTTTTTGGTGTGCAGAGGGTTTTTAAGTATTTTGAGTTGGTTGCCAACATTAGAAAAGCAGAATGTTTCACACAAAATCCAGGTTCCTGGCATCTTTTTAAAAATTGGAAGATTTGGAAACAGAAACCTAAATCCCTTACGGCCCCACCAGCTAGCCAGCTCTTGGCAGCAGGACCATTCCTGTAGACAAGGCCTGGACCTCACTGCCCAGCTTACTGCTGAATCCATCTTGTTGACTTCACTCATTTATATTCCCTGCCCAACCCCTGTGAGCATTTGGGTTTGCATCCATTTTTTAGACCCAACTGAACTGTTTTCCAGCCAGCAATTCTCTCAGCATTCAATTAAAATAAATTACAAGCCTAGAAGCAATCTGTTTTGAAGAAATGAAAAGAAATTTTTAATATTGCTTTCACAGTTAATATGTAATCACTGAGTAAATTATTACCATGCTTAGAGCTTCTTGAGGACCCTGATCAGGAAGGAATGGAGAAAGCCATTCTTGTTTTCATAGGAATTGTTGAAACAGAGCTTCCATTCAACGTATTGTGCAAAAGAAGAAAATACGTACTTTTGTTGTTTTGAACCAGATGACAAAACAAGTGAAAACAGGTGTGTAAACAGCAGTAGGAAGTAATGAAAAACAAGATTGCCAAGATCACAAAGGCCAGTGGTATTTTCTGAGGGCCTGGAGCAACAACTGAACCACTTCTCTTGTAGTCATGGTATCTACGGGCTTCAGTATTCATTTTCCCTTATGAATTACATTTTTTAAAAAAGTATGAAAGACTTTCTCCTTTTCCATGGACACTTTGAACTAGCTTGCACAGAGTTTGTGGCCTAATAGAGAGCCGTAATCTTGGTTGAAATGTAAAACCAAAACCAAAATCAAAACGTGCTTTTGAACGTAATATAGTTCTAAAGGAACTGAAAGCCATAAAGTTGAAAACTCCTGTGTTTATGGAATACGTTTTTCACACTGAAGGGAAATTCTAGATCCCAGGAAAATCTTTGAAAAGTATCAACTTTAAAGACCCTAAGTTCTCCTCAGAAGCTTTACAACATCAACCCTTTTCAAAGTTTTGATCTGAAATCAGGTAAACCTCTTGAGGTAGAAATTTCATTGAAACTGAAAGGCAAGCAAAATGAAATGCAGGTAGGTCCTAATCGAGCATGAGTGTAATTGAAGCTCACTGACCTTTATTCTTAAAATTCCCAGGGATGCACAGCTGTGGCCATAACCACATGTAATTCTTCCGTTACATGAACACCTATCATAGGGTGAGATTGCCTTGTAAAAGCATACAAGAAAAAAGCTCAAGGAAAGGATCATGAGATTGGGTTTTAAAAGATTCTCCTCCAGGCACTACAAACACATATCTTTGCTTGTTTCATTCTTTTGTCATTTAACTTCTACGCTTCCAAAAATTCCTTTATTAAACCAATATAATGCTAATAAGATGCTTTTACATGAACTGAAACTTTAAAAGAACATGGACAATTGGCAGAAAAACCTGCACATGACCAAGGGCACAAACAAAAAAAGGCTGGAACTATCAGAATAATATCCATTTAGCTAAAACTCCAAATGACCTGTTTAATACCTACAGGTGTCCACATCAACCAGAAAGAGTGTTTTTTTTGTTTTGTTTTGTGTTCTTTTGTGAGGAAGTTTAGCCTGGAGCTAACATCTGTTGCCAATCCTCCTCTTTTTGTTGAGGAAGATTGTCCCTGGGTTAACATCCGTGCCCATCTTCCTCTACTTTACATGGGATGCCGCCACAGCATGACTTGACAAGTGGCGCATAGGTCTGTGCCTGGGATCTGAACCTGCGATCCCCGGGCCACTGAAGTGGAGCACGCGAATTTGAACACTACGCCACCAGGCCAGAAAGAGTGTTTTTAAGTTCACCATCCAACCAAGAAGGTCACTAAGGAAATAATAGGCTTGTTGTTGGGAAGGATGATAAAAGGTAACAGGAACAAACAACTCAACTCTTTCTTACTTTCATCTAAGAAAAAGACCTTGAAATTTTTGACCAGATAACATTGTCATATAGGAAGAAGGAATTGTTGACCAGATAAATTCAAGATATAGGAAGGAAGCACAAAACTCAGATTAATTTATGCCAGGAAATTGCATATTACTTCAGAGCCACTACAATTAATCATGGAGAGAGATGAAAATGGGATTGGTGTCACGAGACTGGAAATGGATAAATATCCAAATCTTCTAAAACGCAAAAATGTGCAAACTCAGGCACATAAATTCAATATCAGTTGGGTAGTAAATAGCTTTCAGAAAAGTATATCATGATCATTAGTAGTAAACACATATAATCTTAGTCTAAAACATGGTAGAAGAATCTCAAAGTTGATAGTTTTGAATTAAAACAACTGCAGTTTCTCTTCAAGAGATAATTAGTAGGTTGATATTGTAGGGGAAAAGCGTAGAATAATTGATTTCTTCAATGTTTGACAAAATTTCCCATGAATTCCCTGAAGAAACTGTATAAATCAAAACTATCATATGATAAGGATATAATGATAACAGAAAGTGATCACAAAAGGAAATAATTGGCATAAGGACTGAAAACAATATTTAGTGACTCAAATGTCTATAAATTATAGCACAAAGTATAGCCAATAAAGAAAGTGAACTTGAGATTGCAAAGTGATAAAGCGAATATGACAGCATAGGTAAAATTGAGACCTGGTACCATTCTATAACAGAAATAACTCAAGCAGAAGAGGTACTAAATCCCAAAGATTCAGGCATGTTAGGAAGAAAGGCAGAGAAGCAGTATGTGTTTAGGAAAGTTCCTGCAGGGAAATATACAAACCTGAAGCTGAATCATATCTGGGCAAATTTTGAGTGAGAATAAGAGGAGAGGAAAACAGAGCTACTGATACAATCATGTAAGTGTGTAAAGACTCCCAAGCAAATAGAGGAAACGGATGGGGGGCCCTGTGCAGATCCTCAAACTGTTATAGCATTGAGGGCCCTCATCTCTCTGGACAGCTGTGAAAAATTTTTAGTCAAAAATAGAGCATTCAAAAAATTATTTTTCACCTTTCAGAAGAAGAAATGACAAGGGAAACCATTACCCCAAATTTCACTTTCCCAACATGGAAAGATCAATTAGTTTAATTGGAACGACAGAAAGATCTTGGGGAAAATTGTAGTTATTCCAAAGTACATGAGACCTACTCTGTGTCAAACCCTTCTTGGAAACTTTTTTTTCTTTAATTATAATGAACTTAGTAGAAATCCTATTTCTGCATGATCTCATTCTCTGTCAGCATTAAATTCTGAAGAGAATTTAATATTTAAGTATCCTAGGCACTTAACGGAAAAGTCTAACATTTTAACCATAACACATCCTTTTGCTTTTAACAAATGTGCACCTGTCAAGATTGGTGGGAGGGAAAAGAAAATATTCTTAAAATTTCTTCAGAAAATAGAACTTTTTGTTATGATTTGTTTGGAAGAAATAATGTAAGCTCAATTGTAATGGCTACAATAGTAGTTGCTGCTGTATAATCAATAAATTCCAAAATATCAGTGGCTTAGAGCCAGCCTGGTAGCACAGTGGTTAAGTCTGAGTGCTCCGCCTTGGTGGCATGGCATTTGTGCGTTCAGATCCAGGTGCAGACCTACACACTGCTTGTCAAGCCATGCTGTGGCGGCGTCCCACATGCAAAGTAGAGGAGGATTGTCACAGATGTTAGCTCAGGGATAATCTTCCTCAAGCAAAAAGAGGAAGGTTGGCAACAGATGTTAGCTCAGGGCCAATTTTCCTCACCAAGAAAAAAAACGGCAATGGCTTACAAAATAGAAGCATACTTGTCACTCTTGTAAATTTCAGTCACTAGTGGTTGAGGGTAGGATAGGTTGTTCGTGGAGTGGGAAGGAAGCTCTGCACTCTGCAGTTATTCAGGGCTCCAGGCGAACGGAGACTCTGTTATCTACATTGCATGTTTTCCGAGATTGCTCTGAGTATCAAGAAAGAGGGCATGAGGATTTTGGGGGAGTTTTGTATGGGCTAGTCCTGGAAGTGATATATATCTTTGTGCTCAAATTCCATTGGCACAGTTCTACGGTCATGTTACATAGTCACATAGATACGAAGAGAACTTGGCCTTGGAAACACTGTCTGGGCAATCAGTTCCCAGCAACAGCTCTCAAATCGTAGATGGGACGTGAGTCTTTGATGGAAAACCAGTTATCTGTGCCATACTTACATGGAGTTATTTTGATATAAACCATTCAAAATCTGTTCCTGTAAACATAATGCTTTTTTTTTTGCTGACACTTATCACTATTTATTCTCTGAACAGTGGAGAGCCATTGAGAAACACTAAATGTTATTATTTTTGATAGGGAAAATTGTTTATAATGCTCTCGGGGCCACTGTTATCAAACAACATCAAACATGTGAAATATTATCTCACTGAATGTAGAATTTTAGAACTAGAAGAAACTTTGGAGAATGTCTAGTCCAACACCATTTTCTAGCAAGTAGAATCACATGTTGTATGTTATGCAGTTGAGCGCAGAAATATATAAAACCAGCCTTTTTCTCGTGCCTAAGTGAAACCATATGAAAAGCTAGGACTTAACAAGTCACATTAACTGTTTCAAGCTTCTAAACTATCACACATATCCTCGCTTTGACATTGTGAAGTGTGCAAAGGGACAATGATAATTTTGCAGCTTGTTCCATGTGCCTGTGTTATTTGATTTATGCGCCGTACCTGCCTCCTATGACACTGTCTGAATTCATAAATCTTAGTGAAAGAACAGGGACCCATAACTCAAAGAGGATGAGATGGGCTAAACCCCGAGGCTGAGACTGTACTCTGGAGTTGGAACTCTGTTCCCTCACGAATACCCATGGGTATCAAAGTTGCTAAAGGTTAGGCATTCATCACAAAGGGTCCCAGGCAGGATGCAGGGCAGGGTTCCAAGAATAGATTTTTTGGCTTCAAACTTTTGCATAGTCCACATAACAATTCTTTGTTGTTTTTGCTTTTTTTAAATATGTAAACTTGATGCACTTTAGTGTTCTACTAATGTATACCTCTGTATCACGTATATTTGTCAGTGCCTACTACGTGCAGGGTGTTGTCCTTTATAGGTATTACAAGGAGAGAAAAAATTATAAGGCACAGAGTGTAAGCTCTCAAATTTATTACCTAGTAAAGGATATGACAGAGCTCATGAAAAATCATGACAGTGTATGGGCAATATATGAAAAGGATCTTAGGGATATAAAACACTCAGTGTACAGAAATCTAGAAAGAGGGAGAGTTACTGAAGACGAGATAGCAAAGGACCATGTAATATAAGTCAGACAAGTAATATGTGCATGCCGCAACCAAGCTGCTTTTTATTCATTAAAAGCTTTTGGAGTAGCCCTAGTCTCATCACTTTTCCAATCTTTGGTCTGACTTTACTTTGTCCTTATTATAATTAAGTCTGTATCTCAGTGTTTAGTGCAGCTTATACTAAAATTAGGAGATTTATGTCAGACATTGAATTTTATTTGTCACAGACAGTAGCCTCATCTCTGTCCAGTCACAAACAGATGCCCTGGCTTTCAAGATATGAAGGTTAGGCATATCCTTAATTGGTTCATTCAACAAGTAATTTGAACATGAAATATTTATTAAGCTTTTATTCTGGGGCAGGAACTATTCTGGTGATAAGAACACAATATTAAGAAGGATAGATTGGGAAGTCAGAATGGCCGAGTAGTCTAAGGCACTCAGAAGGATAGAGACCCAGTCCCCACCATCTTGAGACTTACAGGCTGTGAAGTAGACAGATATTTCCATCAGCAATGACATGAAATTACAGTAAGTACTATGACGAAGGAAGCACAGTGCTCCTTCAAAACAAATAGCACGTCTCTGGCCTAGTCTCCTGGAGGTCAGGAAAGAATTTCTGTAGGAAATTACGTTAAAGTTAAACCATGAACGACATGAAGAAATGGCCAACTGAAGATGAAGGGGAGTGTGTTCTAGGCAGAGAAAACAACAAGAAAATCCATGTGTGGTCTTGCCTGTTCTAGGAAGCTCTGTGAAGAAGCCTTCTCCTGTTCATAAGTAAGGAGACGATATAACCCGGCAGTTCCCAAAGTGTCGTCAGGGAGTCAGCAAGGTCAAAATGATTTTTGTTATAACTCTAAGATGTTTGCTTTTTTCACTCTTATTTTCTCATGAGAATTTTCCAGAAACTACATATCATGTGATATCATAACAGATTGAATCTTGTAGCAAACATGAGAATCCAACTGTTGTCTATTAGGCCAGACATTAAAGAGATTTCCAAAAAGTGTAAAACAGTGTCACCTTCTGGAAAATAGAGTTTGTAAAAATATGTTGTTTATGTAAACGTATTTATTTTTATTTCTAAATGAATTAATAAATAAAAATTTTTTAAATGTCTCAGTTTTAATTTTAACATGTAAATGCTGAGAGAGATAATCCACATAAACAAAAGTGATTTGGGGTCCTAATTAATTTTTATTAGGGTAAAGCAGTCTTGAGACCAAAAAGCTAGGGAACCACTAATGTAATCTATTGCCCCAAATGGGGACACTTAGAGAGTGAAAGGAGATACTACTAATAATTATACCAGACAACAAGGTGACAGTACATCCCAGCTTACCTAGGACAATCCTAGTTCATACATGTTTTCCTAGCATATATTACTTAATAGCTTTCAGTTTCACTGTCAAAATATCCTGGTTTGGAGGATCTGCTGTATGGTCACCCTCCCTATAGGACTAATCAATGGTGGCCTTGTTCTATATCCTTCTAGGTTTGCTATCAAAGAGAACTCCAGAACACGACTTCTGCCAGGAAATGGATATGTGGGGTCTAGTGGGCCCTGACCATCACAAATAGACCTATTGGAAGAAGTAAGGGTGAATTTTCCTTTACTTTCATTTTATGTTTTGTTTTGTTTTTTGTCTCAGAGTATAGCATTATGTGTTCATACATCTCAGATATGAAAAAAGCACTGTTAATCTGTGTTTTATAAGAATAATTTTTAAAATATGCTGCATTGACTCTAGTAGGTACCGGGACATCTGAAGACTAAAATCTTTCCTTTTAAGTAACTTCAGCCTTTGAGAGAATGTTGAGAGGAATGAATAATTCCTGTGCTGCATTTTAGAGAAGGTCACTCCAAAGTACCCATGCTTGTTATGAAAACTGGAGGAATTTGTATACTCAAATTGAAATAAGGTCATTGTCTAAGCAGGATCCTTCTAGCATTAAAAAACAAACAAAGGAAAACCTGCCTAAAGCACCAGAAGGAAAAGGTATTGTGTTGAATATTTCCCACTTTCCCAAAGCTTGAGATACCTAACAGTTCTAGAACAATGATGCACGAATCTGTTGTAACGAAATACCGCACTCAATTGCAACTGAAGATTTTGAGATCAGATACATTCTTTTGGAATATTTGCCAACCAGTAACATGGATATGTTGCAGATTCACTTGGAGTATGTGTTAAGAAACAATAGAAACATTACAAGCAGAATGAAAAAAATAAGAGAGAGGAAAGAAACAGCCACATAGAGAGAGAACAAGAATGAAGAGCAAGAGAGAAAGCAAGAGGCTTAGGTGATCCGACGCCTTGTTTCTTGGGCCCAGCAAGGGCTTCTAGCCGAGGGCCGTGGTGTTATTTTACAGAATTTTACTGACATAAAATGAGAAATCTAAATTGCGATGAAATCAGAACCAGAAGCCAACCACAAGGGAAGCCATTAAGAATTTAACATGAGGGAGTGTGGATTCTACTTGTCAAAGAGAATATTAGAGGACTGTTTGATATAAAATGCAACTATCACAGCACTGAGGGTTGGGTACCTCAGCTGGGTTTTCCTTGAGCTCATTGACTTACAAAGTTAAACACAGACCCAGGTGTTTGACAAGGACAGCATATTTTATGCCAAAGCAAAAAATCACAGCAACTGAGTGGAAAGAGGGTTTGGCTGGATACCAGTCTGTCAAATCGTTGTGTGGCAAAAGTGAAGACCACGGGGAGTGGCAAGAAGTGAAAGTGGACCTGAGGAAAAATTCAGAGACTTTTCTTTTTTTATTGAGGTATCATTGACACACAACGTTATATTAGAACAGAATTCTAAATCGAGGACACATTGAGTCAAATTTTAGCTGGGCTGCTCCCTGCCTGTGTGATCTTGATACATTTTTATCCTCTAGAATCCTAATGTGCTTCATCTTAAAGTGAGAATAATAATATCTACCTCCTAAGAATGGTGCCAGAATTAATGCACAAAAAAATGTAAGGCCTGAGCTCCGTGTCTGGCAGGGAATGGAAACTCATGAAAAGTTACTCATCTTTCCTGACTTGTTACCCAGTCTTAGTATCATGGTCTCTCTCTCTTTCCCCTTCTCTTACTTCTCCTTCTCCACCTTCTTTTTCTTTTCTGTTACTTTAAGAAACTTTTTATTTTGATATGATTTTAGATTTGCAGAAAAGTTGCAAAAACAGTACAGAGAGTTCCTGTATACCCCTCACTCAGTTTCCCATCTTTTCTTTTTTAAATGCATTTTTCTCCAGTTATTTTATTAGAAAGCTCATTCCCAGCTATCTTGAAAAGAAGTAGAGTGTATTCTGGTATAACGTTGGATCACTGACTTCAGCAGCGCCTTCTTCATCCCTTCAATACACAACTGATGAAAGTTAAATGATTACCCTAGAGCAGAACGTTATTAAATTATCTGGGGCTGAGTATGATTATTGACTTTCTTTTTGGCTGCAGAAATGGGATGATCTAGCCTCAGCTTGGGGGAAGCCAGTCAGGTGGAGGCAAAAGAAAAAGTTGATAAAACCCCCATCCCAGTCTGATGATGCAGTTATTATATATTTGTATACATATTTATATACATACATACGTATATTATATATATTTATATATGTACCCTGAGACCTAACAATAGATCTGGTGGTTCCAATAATTTGGAAATCATTTTGAAGATGTGACGATTAGATTATAGAGTTTAAAAGGCACAGCATAGAAGATTTAGTCTAACTTTATATCCCTGGAGTTTTATGTAGTGTCCTGATGCACTCCATGGCCCTAGGTAATAGAATGAAGAAGTGAGTTTCTTTAACTCCATCTCCCATCTCATCTTCTTTCTGATCCTCTTTTCTCTTTGCTTGCAAACATTATCTCCACAATCCCTCCATGGTTCTCATGAAGGTTTTTTACCTAGCCATGCCTTCCCCTGAGAATGCTCAATACAGCAACCACAACAGTCTTCCTAATTTTTTCCAATAACAAATGCCATTCCCTTGATACTCTGTTTAAGCTACATGTCAGGGGAAGACATGAGTTCAGGTGCAAAAATTCACACAGACGCTTATAGATAATTAACTTAGTGCCTTTTTCCTCTATGGGGCAGTTTCATTTTAAGAGAGGACGCCTTACAATACAAAATGCTGTCAAACGTGAGAAAGGCCCTCCAACTTTGGAAGTTTATGGCAGGGAGAAGGAAAGGAGATCTGAAAATAAACCTTTCTTGGTACCTCTCCAACAGAGGCCTGCTGGAGACACTATGGAAAAGTACCCAACATCTCCCGATACTTTAAAATGTCTTCAATTCACTACATTCCAGAGAGCTGAGGTAATAATATTTATGAATAAAGAAAAACACATTATGAGGGAGTAGGAGAGGGCTAGGAGGTGGCAACAAGGAGGATTGGATGCCAGTCAAAGGGACTTTTGGGTCATTTTGGGAAGGCGCTGTTACCAGACCATCTTCATTTCCACATGAAGATTAAAACTGTGTGGGTCGGTGTTGTGAATTCAGTGCCATTTAAGATTGGAATGCAAAAAGCTCACCTAAATCAGTTTTGACAAAGAATCTTGTTCAGGCCACTGCAAGCTTTCCCTCTGGCTGTAGACCTTGGCGCAACATTTTTGGGAAAAAGAAATAATGAAGTGCAACGCTAAAGGCTGGAAACTGAAGAATGATTTGAAGGTGTGAAAGGATTGGGAAAAAAGATAAAAAGTAGTGACAGAGGTTTATTTCATTCCCATCATGAAATCCAGCAATGGTTATATTGCTTCTTGCCTTCAGTTACCAAGGCCACAAAGCATTATTTTTAGAGGCTCATTGCCCTGTATGAGCATCAAGATTTGCAGGGAAGATAAAGGGGTTTTGAGGGAAAAATTGCCTCGCTATTCCTCTTATTAGGTTTTCATTTTCTTCACGGAAGGATACCTAGATGAAGGAAATGCTCATAAAATGACAATAGTAATAATAATAACATTAATGATCATCATCAAATCTTTGTTAGAATACTGTGCTGAAATCAGATCCCTCCTTTCTTTACTTTACCTTTCTCCATCTTCATCGACAGGAAGAACATGTCCTAAATAATTCTCTGAAAGTACTGCTGGCTTGCCTACTAGTGAAACTTTTATTAAAATTTTAATAGACACACAAAAAGAAGTAATCTTACTGACAACAAATTCACGAGATGCACTATACAGTTCACAGACAGTGCAATTTAAATTATATAATGAAATGGCAAACAATGGAGTAAAATAAATAAGAAAAAATATATTCTGAGATATTAACCAAGGAAACTCATGAATCAAGCTTAGGTTTGCTTGGAGACAAGATGAATGCTCTTATATGTGGACAGTATAATTTTCCATTTTTTCCTCTGATACTCTAACTGGTTTTTCAAACGTACCGACAGAATGCAGTTTTTACTGGAGAGAAATGCAGAATGCGAATTCCTTCTTCAAACCACTAATAAGCAATGCTAGCAAGAATATCCAGTGTTTTTTAAGATTTTGTGCATAGTCTATTAGATTAGCCGAGAGTTCTTTATTCTAATACAGATGAACAAACCCAATTCAGTGTTTGTTCAGTAGGAATGTACTTTTCTAGGAGCAATGTATTTGCACCTATTAAACTGCACGTGCAGCAAATATTTAGGCTTTGATTTGGCTCTCGCATTTGGTACTGCAGGCAAAACACCATTAGGCAGAGCGAGGCAAGGGGAAAAACCAGAGAGAAGCCACGAGACCTGGTTCAGTCTCTGACCTCCGCTCATGAGGTACAGTTACAGCCATATTATACTATCAAGATTGTTCATTTCCTACATGATCTGGGTTTTATGCTACGCGAGGGAAAGGAGAGGAGACTGAATGGCTCACAGTACACCCTCCTCATTGATGGCGCACTGACTGTGCCATTCATTACTTGTCCCCTCATCTCAGTGCCGAGATGTGCGACAGTGCTGCCTGTGTCTGAGAAAAATGCTATTTCAAATGCCAGAGTTGGCTTGTACTCCTTTAAATGAGATTAGATTACTATTAAATGTATTATTTCTCATTCAATTTGTTTCCATCTCTTCCCGATGCCGCCACTGAAAAAGTTTCTTATCTGTTTTGACAAAAAGGTTAAACCAAATTGACTCTGTCATAGAAAAATGGACACTGAATCTTGAAGGGTTAAATAAGCTTCAGAAATGCTGAGATTTTTTTCTCCCTGGAAACTGCACGCTTGAACGATTCCTAAGCTGTTAGGGTTACCATGGTAATTATTATTCTTAAATGGAGAGGTTTATTTGTGAGGCAAAAAGACCAACAAACTTGTTGCTCGTATCTCTAAATCAGAACTACCCAGGGCCATCTTTCAGGAAGAGCCAACTTTTGGAAGAACTGAATAATGCAGATTAATCTTTATGAAAGAGAAAGGGAGAACATGAATATATTAGGGGTATTTACTGAAGCCACATTTATTTGATGGGCTTCACAGTTTTTGCCTTTTGAAGGTAGGCTGAGATGATAAAAACCCCAGAATCAACTGTATTTTAGAGGAATCAGTTTGCTAGAGCATCTGATGGGTCATTTTCTGTATGACTGATCATCATGGTCTTGAAGTCAATTCACTTTAATGTGAAAGCGACTCCCAGAATTTAAATAACTGCCTAAAAAAAATTTTAACCCTAATCTCATGGCCTAATGAGCCTGTTTCTCCTGATCTTGGGGGAAAAAGACCTGGTTTAACATAACAAGTGACATAGCAGATGTTTGCACCATAGTGTGCTTTTGAAAAGTACAGGAGAGATGTTATGCTATTGTATAAATTTGAGACAAACTGCTTAAGTCAAAAATCAACTCTGTTTGTACTCTCCCTATTATATTCAGTTTGACCTTAAAATGGGACGTAAAGATTTAAAAGCAACCTGGAAATTCCTGCCAGACAGGTGCATCCCTGTCCTTTGTACACACCTTTACTCTCGCCCTTGTCACGGGGTGATGGTTGCTTTCTCAGTTGGTCGCCCCGGTAGACTGCTGGGCCTCTCAGAGCTTAGGGAAGAGGAGGCAGGATCTGGAACAGGAACTCTGGAGCCAGTGTGGCTGCTGTCGAGGACTTTCTCATCTGCTGTCTATGTGACGTGGGCAAGTTTCTTAATCCCTGGGCCTCAGTTTATCATCTATAAAATAAGTAGGATAATGAGACCACCATCATGGGGTTGTTGTGAGAATTCAATGAGTTAGCAGCGGTCAAGTTAAGACTTGATCAGAATAGCTCCTGGTACAGAGAAAATGTTATGGGAGTATTAGTAACTTCTCAGAGGATATTGTCTTTTTATATTTGTATCCTCAGTGCCTATCCTCAGATTAGTTGCTTAATAGAGGTTTTTTAAAGTAGTGAACAAATGAGGCTTTGATTCAATTATGGAACCCTCTTATACCTTCGGCCGTGATTGGTCATCTACCGTCTAGGTGTAAAATTCCAGAGGCCAGGACTCAGCACAGCAGCTCATTCAGCTGTTGGAAAGCTCCGCTCAGGAGCTCAATTGTCTTCTGGCAGCTCTATTCTACGGGCAAAGGAAACTTGAGCATGCTGCCTTCTGGGGAAAATGTGTCTTTAAACCTGCATGTCCTGATTATAAGAGGCCTGTGGTATTGAAGCAGGAGAAGGAGCGTTGCTTTCTCTCTTCTACACATCAACAGGCAAATTGCATATGCCTACGCGAATTCAACAATGAAAAGTTTCTTTAATGATTTTTTTTGAAGAGAGGTGCTTATTTCACTTGGCAATTTGATCTCTAAACAAATCATCTTGCCTATTTTGTGAGGTTATTCTTCACTATCCCATTTTACAAGAGGCATTCAGAGAAAAGAAGACTTAGTTGACATTTCTGAGCCACTGGGATGCTTTTTAATTTGTTTCTAGAGTATTTAATCTATAAGACATACCAGGCTGAATAATTTATGTAACAAAACAATGACAACAAGGTCAAAGCAGAAGTATGACTTTACAACGGGGAATATTCATGACATGATGCTATTTCAGATATACCTCTTGAATATTAAAGAGTTTTTCCTAATGTTATGTTACAATTAAACAAATGGAAAGGTATAAGAAAGAAAATTGGATTCTTTTTGAATTGGAAAAATTAAGCAAATTCTAGGATGGCAATTATCATATTGCTAATTGAAAAATGTCAACCGCTGTCTGTCCACGTAAAGTTTGGTAATGGAAGCTGGAAATATTTTCTCTTGTGACCTAGTTGTGATATAAACCTTACAGTGCCAGATATTCTGCATCAACAGATCAGATACTCATAATCTGATTTATTCAGTGATATATAATCTCAATTATTTATTTTCTGTTACATTTGAACTTAAAAGGAGAGAGCCAAAGCAACAGTTTTCTGTTTAAGGTAACTGTAAGATGGCTTATAGGTTGAGTTTCTGACAAGATCTAACTCTGCTCTTCCTTTTCTAGCGCAGTCAGGTTTATGCTCTGAAAGGATAATGGGTTCTTATGCACAGTGAACAAAAATTAGATCATCTAGTAGATAGTAGAGAAGAGCATTATACAAGGAATGAAGAAACCTGAATGTTAGCTGCCCTCTATCATCAATTAATGTTGTGATCTGCGGCTAACCACATTAATATTGATATTTAACATTTATTAAGGACTCACTATATTAGTTAATTAATTCTTGCACCTCTAATAAAGAAGCCAAGAATCTTAGTGGTTTAATGTAATAAAGGTTTATTTCTGCTCACATGAAATCAGACAGGACCCTTTTCCTTTCCAATTAGTGGCTCTGCCATCTTCTAGGGCCTCAAAATCCTCCAGCGCATCCCTTGCTGGCAGAATGATGAGGGAAGCAGAAGAATGTGACAGAAGTTGGCGAGGGCCAGACTTAGAACTGACGTATATGACTTTGCCATATTCATGTGAACAGAACTCAGTCACACGGCACTACCTCTCTGTAACCATGACCAGAAAGCATGGTAAAGCATTGTCCCACGGAGGAGAGGATGTGGATAGTGCTGAGCAACTGCAACTAGGCTCTCCCTCACTATGATTTGCTATCTCAATTTCTCACTTAATTCTCACAGTGACTTTTTAAATTAATTAGTTAATTTATTTTTTGGTGAGGAAGATTAGCCCTGAGTTAACATCCGTTGCCAATCCTCCTCTTTTTGTTGAGGAAGATTGGCCCTGGGTTAACATCCGTGCCCATCTTCCTCTACTTTATATGTGGGACATCACCACAGTATGGCTTGATAAGAGGTGCATAGGTCTGTACCCAGGATCTGAACCCGTGGACCCCGGGCTGCCAAAGCAAAGTGTGCTAACTTAACCACTACACCATCCGGCCGGCCCTCACAATGACTTTTTGAAGACTGAGAAACTTGAGCTTAGAATGGCAGAGCTGAACTCATCCCTTTGACTTCTTCTGTGTTCTAAGCCCCTATGCTACATTGCCTCTTTGGCCTCTGAAAATCACTTTGTATAAGTTTCTTCACCTTTGTAACTAAAATGACAGTATTTCCAATCCCTGTTATATCTCATGAGATATCGGGAAATGGTGAGCATGTCAGGACTTGCCTTCTCTCTGTTACACAGATAAACTGTCTGGCATCTTTTTATGGCTAACTCCTCTACTTGTACAATATATGCCATCTCCTCTTACCAGCAATTCTGCTGTCCAGCAATTCTCCCATCTCTCTTCTGCATCATAAAATCTTCCCTCTCTATGGGATCATTCTCACTAACATAAAATAGGCTATCATTTCTCTGATCTTGAAGATAAAAAGATGTCTTGACTCCACATATCTAACCAGCTATTGCTCATTTCTCTACTCTTTACAGCAAAATATCTCAAGTGGTATGTACTTGCAATTTTTGATTCTTCTCCATTTCCTCTTGAATCCCCTCCAGTTGGGCACCCTCATTACTCCATCAAAATTGATCTTGGTAAGTTCACCAATGGCTTCTATGTAGCTAAATCCAATCAATTCTCAGTCTTCACCTTATTATACCTATCAGTATCATTTGACATCATAGTATCTTTCTCCTCCTTGAGTCTCTCTTTACTTGGTTTCCAAGACACTAACACTTTCCTGGCTTTCTTCCCACTTTCCTGAATACCATTTATATGTCTGTTTCCTTGGTTCCTCTTCATCTCCCTGGCCTCTAAATAGAGAATTGCTTCAGGGCTAAATCCTTAGATGTCCTGTTTTCTCTCTTTACACTCACTCCCTTGATGATTGCATCCAGTCATACGGCTTCAAATACCATCTAGAAGCTGAAGATTTCCAGACCTGATTCCCTGGTACAGATTTCCCCAGATTTGTCGTACTACCTGAATGCAGGATCAGTACTTCAAGCTTAAAATGCCCCAAATTAAAGTTCTCTCTCCTCCATCATAACTATTCTGGTCAAGCCACCACCATCTCTCATTTGGATTATAGTTGTATCTTCCTAAGCAATCTCTTTGCTTCTTCCATTACTTAACTCCTGCAATCTAAAGTGATGCTCTTAAAATTGAAGTCAGTTCATGTCACTTCTATGGGCCAACCATCTAATGTTCTTCTTTCTCACTCAGAATAAAAGCCAATGTCTTTATAATGGCCCCAAAGGCTTTTCAAGATCTAATTCCCTCATTATTTCTATGACCTTATCTCTTATTATTTACTCCCTCCCTTTAGCCCACTCTAGTCATCCTGGCCTCTTTGCTATTTCTCAACCGTTAGTCATTTCCCCCATCTCAAGGCCTTTGTACTTGCTCTTCTCTCTCCTTGGAATACTCCTCCCCTACATATCCTCATGTATCAGTCTCTCAACTTGCTTAGTTCATTGCTCAAATGCATGTTGTCACTGAAACTAATTAGCAACATCTCCTATGCTGGTTTAAACAAGACTCTGTTCATTGCAGTATTTATCCTATTTAAGGTTTAACTGCCTATCAGGGCTACTCCAATGTATCTCTTTTGGGTAACTCAGTTTCTTTAGGTAAAATGCTCAGTGAATGTCTCAGATATTGACTCCCTGCTTTTTGCTAAAATAGCATCTTAGTTCGTGGGGAAGAGGACTACATGACCTTATAGAAGTGGTAGAAGTTGAGCCCCTGAACTCCTGGGATGTGGTATTGGCTGCGCCTGCTGAGAGACAGTGACCTTATGGGGCACTTTTTTGAAGGGTAGCAGAATATGTCACCCTAAAATATACCTCTTTGGCATAAGGACTATTTTGAGAAACAGCAGACACTGGAGAAGCTCTGAGAACAGAGTAGAGCTTACCCTATTGTAAGGGATATTTACATTTATAAAGGAAATTTCCATTTGTAAGTCTGTCTCCCTCTCTGTACCAGAAAGAGAAGGATGACTTTAAATCGCAAGAGAATCTTATCAATTATCAATCGAGAAGGCACTGACTTAAACTTGCATGACAAACCTTACTCTTGTTTATCATACTTTTCCTGGTCACTTACCCATAACTGGCCTCCCACATCTTTCTTTCTTTTAGCTTTCTGTCTTTAGCTGAAGATGCTATTTATACTGGTGGTTTAGGCAACCTTGAGGAGTTACTCATTTTTCCTTGGGTTTCTCACCTGTATACATGAGGTATACATGTTAACAAACTTCTGTTTGTTTTTCTCTTGTTAATCTGTCTTTTGTTACAGGGGTTTCAGCCAAGAACTCAGAAGGGTAGAGGAAACATTATTTTTCCTCCCCTATAGTTCCTCCCCTATAGCCATCCACTATTGACATCTGAGGACAATCAACTCTTGTCCTTCTTGGTTAGTCAGGGCCTAATGACCCTACCATGCTAATTTAGAGATTGTGGCCTCTTAAAAACCCCTCTGAGTCTTTTCCATTTCATCTTTCTGGCACAGCGCTTAGCCTGTCCACCTCATGGACTCTGCCACAGGGTCACCTCACTACTTTTCCCACACACACTCATCGTGTTGGGCCCAAAACATGTCCCGTGGCTCTCGACTTTGAAGAGGTTCAGAACTAGCCTTGCCAACATGTGCCACTTTGACATGTGGATTACTCTGAGCTGTCAATCAAAACCCAGCAGACTCAAGAAAAACTTCTACTTCTCCCTTACCTACCTAAAAAGATTTAGATAGGGGGCTTGGCTCTGAGAGAGAGCTACTATCAGAGATAGCATTTATCTGAATGACCTATCTGTATGGCAAGGAAAACATCCAATTACCAAACATCTACTCTTCTTACAACCTGTGAATTACCCTCCTCCGCTCTGAAGCCCCAGGCTCCTAACCCATTCCTTAGCTCATACTCTTATAGGGTTCCTGTACATATGTAATTAAATTTGTTTTTATCCTGTTAATCTCTCTTATGTCAATTTGATTATTAGACGAGCCAAAAAACAAAGAAGGCTAGAATGAAAATTTTTCTCTGCCTGCAACTTAAAGTTCATACCACATAGAAGCCATGTTTGACACACAGATATGTAAACTGAACTATCTCTCCATCTTACCTCTATGTTCTTCTCTCTTTGTTATACTGGGATATATCAGGCAGATATACACAGCAGTCATGTTCCCAAGTCCCCAAAAGGGAGCAGGGAAAGAAGCTCTCTTTCCTCTTTCCAAAGAAAACCTGAAAAGGGAAAATCAGAACATACATCTGACTGTGCTCTTCCCTTCTTCTATAACCATTTTTGTCCCATAACCATTGGGCTAGAAATGATGGTCTATCCACTTCCTTTTTCCTTCTGCTGTGTGGCAGGGATAGTCCCCTGATATCCTACTGCTTATTGAGATGGCATCTGCCTTTCCCTTGTCCCTGAAACTATAATGGTAGCCAGGGAGTGTGGAGAGAATCTGGCTTACCAAATAACAACAACAACAAATCATCAGGTATTTCAAATATACCCAAGATAAAGACTGTGCTTTTTGGGGTGGGGGGAGGTGAGGAAGATTGTCCCTGAGCTAATATCTGTTGCCAGTCTTCCTCTTTTTGCCTGAGGAAGATTGTCCCTGTGCCAATCTTCCTCTACTTTGTATATGGGAAACCGCCACAGTATGGCTTGATGAGTAGCGCTTAGGTCCATGCCCAGGATCTGAACCTGTGAACCCCGGGCTGCTGAAGAGAAGCATGCAAATTTAACCACTATGCCACTGGGCCGACCCCAAGACTGTGCATTTTTAAAGTGAGTTTCATTAATTTCCACAATCCAGGTTCAAAGAATACTTAGTTCATAATTTGAGGTTCTCAGATGAACTTCAAGTTTAGGAGAGGATAAACCAGTTTTTCACTGAGGAGATAATAACAAAATGGAAGAGAACATGTGAGGGGCTATTCTTAGAGCAAGTAATTGGAAGGGCTCTTCATGCAGAAAGTGGGGCATGCAGGGTCAATGTGCTACCTGTGCAGGCACACAGGGCCCAGCACTCAGAAGAAGCTTGGTTTAATAATCTGTGGTAGTGGTCCTGAAGTTCTTAATAATTTTTTAAGAAGATGTCCTGCATTTTCATTTTGCACTGACCTTCTGGGCACTGGGCATATATTCTTGGAGTTTGGAGTACTTGAACAGAGAGATTAGTGCCTGTTTCTTGTCTGAAGGCTGGAGACTCACTAGTGTACTCGAATAAACAGGACATGAAGGAGCCCTGATGTTCTGTGTCTAAAAACGAATGGAGGGAGATGCCTACTCCAGTTACCTCTTGACTCTCAGAATAGAAGAGGAAGTAAATAAATACGAAAAAAGTCACATGGCTGACCTACTGGAGTTTTCTCGTGTCATAGGATGTACAAATAAAGATGGGAATGGGGCATGGCTTACCTTTGAGAGACGATGGTCATGAAATGAAACCAGCAACGAGCTGTTAGTCAGGCAAGTGGAATCTCCCCTCCCTCCTTCCCTTGCTTCTGGAGGGATAGGACCAAGTAAGGCTACTTGAGGGTTTTGGGATCAGACAGATAGGCACACAGACTGGGATTGTTGACTGATAAGTAATTATGATTTCATTTGACTGAATACTTACTCAGAAAAACCCAGATGTTCAGAACTAAATTGTATTACAGAAATCGTTGATCTAGATGAATATTTACTTGGGAACTGACCAAATAAATAAAATACCTCATCTCAGCAGTTTGGGTGCTCGGGGATCAGAACAGTATTGTATAGTTTTGAGAATAAAGTCAGTTCATGTTACACATGTTTGTGCAGAGAATTCTTAGTGTCACCAATCACAAACAGACACACGAATAGTAGTTCAACTAGTTTACACAAAAGCAAATAGTATATATATATATATTTTTTTCCTATTGATACTTTGAAACACATTGGCAGGTCCACATTCTCCATGAAGACTCGAGAGTTTGAGTGAACGGCAATGACCTTGATCAATAGCTGATTTCTCTGTTGGCAGACACTGCCTGCCAGGGATAGGAGCCCCACAAAGAATAAGAGTAATCTCATTGGGACTTTTCAGTCAAGTACTGTTTATTTAGTATCATTCTGGCCTCTGACATCCTAAATATATGAAATCATCTCCAGGTTGATGGATGGCAGCACTTTAGGTCTGCTGGAAAAGCAGAAGACAATTCATCCTTCTTGTCACAATAAGGCAAATAGCCCACGGAACAAACCGAAGACCACCGGAGCTTTAAACAAGAAAGGCATTGATTAGAGGGAAAGCAAATGCTGAAAGAGAATCCTAGAGATACTGAGACGGAGTCAAAGAAGCTACCAGTCAAACATAGAAAACAAAGAAAACTACAGCTGAGAACCAGTGGGACTAGAGATAATAAGAACAGCAGGAGGAGAGAGAGGAAAAACATATAAAGAAGAAGAAAAAAAAAAAAACAATAAAAAGAAGATACATAAAAGGGAATGAAAAACCAATAGAAGATGCCAGAATTTTTGACAGTGAGGGGTAGGATCTGAAAGAACTTCTGAAGGAAGCAACTGAACTTCCCTATGGAGCACCATTCTTGACAGTAAGATATTAACCTAGAGGGATATCTGTGCAGACCCCAGTCCAACAGAAATAAAAGACACAGAATAACCAAAATGCATGCACTAGATTGCATGTGTATGCTCAGAAGCCCTCTATGACAGCTATTTCAAAGAGAAGCTAGTTGGAAAAGCTGTATGTTTTAGAAAATGTAATCAAAAGTGATTTCTGTATGTTTTTGTTGTTATTGTTATTTTTCTTCCATTTTTTTTTCTTTTGGCATGGCAGTCAGGCCCCATTAGGCAAGGCTGTGTTTAAGAACCATTTAAAAATAGAATTGGCCCCGCTATTTCTCCATTTATTTTCTTCTAGCCATCCTCTTCGCTCTTGTTATTTCAGAAGCTTTTGGCAGTGGAAGCATTTCTGCCTTCGATTATTGATGACTCGGTAGCTCTCATAGACCGAGCTGCAGGACTTGGTTTGGGGGAAATAGAATAAATTCTTTCAGAGAAGACATATTCAGTTTAATTCAGTTTCCTGTTTTTCCCTGCATTTTGATTTCACTTTTTCATTCCCCTTCATTACAAATCCCTATGCCCGTGCTAAAACCGAAGCCTGTTGCCTAGCTGAGAATCGAGTTCTACTTCATATTGTGTAAATTCTAATCAGATACGGGGCTCTTGGTTCTGGACCGCATTGTCTCCTTAGGTATATGGCCCTACGATTTTTAACATGGCAGAACAACGCCACAATAGAGCTGATTCTCTTCGATTCTTTCTCAGCAGATGCAGATGACATTTTGAATAAGTATAGCTCCATTTATTTTAGCGGTTTGCTTATTTAGTTCTTTTGGTGGTGGAGCCAGATAAGAGACCGACTGAGTTCATACCCCAGTGATGAGCATATTGAGTGACCCGTTAATGCTGGTGACTAAGCTATAGCTCGGGCCCACAGGCAGTTCTGTTCAGATTTATGGCAAGACATGGTGATGGATAAGTATAAACTCTTATTTATAAGGAAGCAAATGAGTGCTTCCTACGTAAAAAGTAAATTGCAGATAAGCTAATTTAAGACTAATCAGAAACAGTCATTCACTCTGGGTGGGAATAATGACCAAGAAGGGCCCTATGGTAAGTCTCCAATCCTTTGGCATGGGAATAGCACAACAGAGGTGGAGAAAAGTGTATTCCTCACCCATAAATAACCCCCTGATGCGATCCCTAATGCATTGTGAATTCATTGTGGGTTTTTAGGCAGCTGGAAGACACTAATCGATGCAAAAGAAACTTTGCAGTGGTTTCCACTTGGAAGTAAGTATTAATCAAGTCACAACTATGTTTTAGCTCAGATGGTCTGGATAAAACTTGCTAAGACAAAGTTTGCCAGAAGGAAAAAAAAAGTACTTGTGGAGGACAGCTTTTCTTAGGGGATTTCAAAACACACTGAATCAGATCATCTGCTATAATATTTTTCTTTAGTTCAGAGTAGCTTACAAAGCCGCTGGTTCCTACATCTAGGAGAATTCATACATTTGGGAGACGTCTATGAGACCTACTTATCCAGATATTCTGGCCCCCTCAAAGTGATTGTTAGAATTCATGACACGATGTCTGTCTCTATAAAGGCAGAAAAACAATTTCAAACACAAATGGTAGATGCGTGGACGATTCTATATGCTGAAATCATTTGTTTGGGGATTCCTACCTCCTGAGCTTCTCGGTAATTTGTGAAATTTGTAGATACACAGAATCATGCTGTTTAAAGAGTCTGTGATTCAGAAGATATTAATTCATTTTTATTCTTTGAGTGCCTACTGTCTTAGTTTGCTGGGACTGCCGTAACAAAATGCCACAGACTGGGTGACTTCAACAACAGAAATTTATTTTCCTACAGTTCTGGAAGCTGCAGTTCCAAGATCAATGTGTCAGCAGAGTTGGTTTCTCCTGAGCCCTCTCTGCTTGGCTTGCAGATGGCCACCTTCTCGCTGTGTCCTCACATGGCCTTTCCTCTGTGCTTGTGCATTTCAGGTGTCTTTTCTTCTTCTTATAGGGACACCAGTCATATTAGATTAGTGCCCCAAACTAATGGCCTCATTTTAACTTAATTACCCATTTAAAGACCTTATCTCCAAATATGGTTACATTCTGAAGCACTGGGGTCTGGGACTTCAACATATGAATTTGGGGGGGATGTCATTCAGCAATAGCATTCTGCCCTCTGGACCCCCAAAATTCAGGCAAAATACATTTAAAAATAAACACACGAAGAGACTCTGAATTGGCTAACATTTAGAAGTTCAAGATGACTGTCCGTATTCCCCAGGGACTCTGTAGTTTGAATTCATGGGCCACGCAATAAAATGAGTATACTTCAGCTGGGGCAAAAGAGGAACACAGAAGCAAAGACAGTACAATTTGGGTGCCACTCCCAGGGATAGTTACCTCTGTCTTTAGGATAACATCAGAATTGGAAGTCATTTTACTAATCATTTAGACCAATCTTTTCATTTGTAGATGGGGAACAAAAAGATGTGAAATGCTGACGGCAGTCAACTTGTGGCCGTTTGGTTTGGAATGTGGATTTCCTGACCCCTAAACTAAGACTCCTGCTCTATGCTTATGGACCCTTAGAGTGGCGCATATGGCTGCAGAGATCTTCAGTGAGATATTGCTGAGAGAATGTGGCTTCTTGGTGGTCACAGGATGTACATAATGAATACACAATATCTAATAGTTGTTCTTTTTTCTAATTACCTTTTTATTTGCTACTTGTTGCAACCAGTGCTTGCAGGTGGAGAATACTGGGATATCTCCTAATATATTTCCCAACTTTCTTGGTAGTGGCTTGAGCTAAAGACGGTATTACAAATGCCCTCCCTTTTCCCCTTTGTGCTAGCGGTACTTATGGCAAGCCAACATCTTTCACTATACTACTAACTTTTTGTGGGCAAGTGTCTCATACTTATTTTTGTCCTTTGAGCCCTAACAAAGAGCTACCCACTCAGGCGCTTAATATTTATGTATATTTACTTAATTTATATTATTTACTTAATATGCATATATGTATGTATACATACATGCATGCATGTATACATTTATGTATTTGTGTGTGTGTATACCTAAGTGGTTGGCTGCTTGTGGCTCTATAGAGGAAGGAAGGCTGCTTTGAAAGCAACAGCCTTGGCAAGGTGCTTTAACTCTCCAAGTGTTGACAACAATAGCAGGGCAAAGGGTTGGGTCTGGTGGGGAGGACATGTGGGTATAGGTAACCTCGTGTAGGGGGTCTATACCAGGAGAGGGGTCATCCAGAGGCAGGTTGTCTCTGGATCTCACTCACCTTGTCCTTGACTTCACTCCCAGAGGCTTCTGGATGTGTATTGAAATTGCAGGGCAGCACAGTTTCCTCCATGAATCTTTCCTTAAACCCTCAGGGAGAATTAATTACTTCTTCCTCTGTACTCCTAAAGCAATTAGTATCTGACTCTACCACAGCCATTATAATGTATTATAAGTGTCTGTCTCCCATTAAACTTTGAGTTGCCTAAGTGTATGGATTATGTCTTAACTATCTTTATGTCCTTAGTGCATTTCATGTAAGAGATGAATGAATGAAGGATAAATGCTAGACTTTGACTACACTCCTCAACTATCTGCCTGTCTGTCTGTCTATCTATTTATCACTGTCTATCTATCATCTGTCTATCTATCTATCTATCAATCAATCAATCATCTATCTATCTATCGGTACTGTTCTAAATACTTTAGAGATATTAACTAATTTGATCCTTCTAACAACGTTGTTTTACAGAGGAGGAACCTGAAGTTCAGAGAGATTAAATACATCACTCAAGGTCACACACATGAAAAGGCAGGGAAAGAATTCACACCCAGGAAATGTGGCTGCAGAGTCTCTACTGTAACTAATCTCACTATCCTGGCCTGGACATTCAGCATTGGGGCAACCTTCTTTTAGGATGTTAAGAGATTAGGATCCAAAAATAGTGGGGAACAGGACAAATAATTTTGACTAGGAATAATGGGAATATCTATAGCAAGAGGTTTCTGTTGTCAATTCTGTTGGTCACAGGGCTCCTCCTTGGAAAGCCACAGGAAAGCGATATACTGATCCAAAAATGGTGTTTCGGAAGTGGAGGTACAGAAGAGGAGGGTGGAAGAGCTTGAGATTAGTTCTCCTTACTGCAGTGTCTGGGGATAATAGGGGTGGTTTGCTCTGTCTTCATAGAGTGTTTGTACTTTGACCTGGTCTTCCCTCCAAGGAAATGGCTAAGACGTAGGCTCATTAATTCTAAGGATTATAAATGAAAATTATATTTTTATTATTGTTTATTCATAAGATAGGCCTACATTCCACAAATGTCCTCTCAAATATTTTCAGAGGCTGCCAAAAGTTTTGCTCTGGATTCGTCCTGTGGTTCACCACATAAAATAGAGGGTAAAAATGGTGAAACCTCTGAGGCGTCACTGATTAATTTCTTACAAACCTCTCATTGAATTATAATCGGATATCCCAGTCAGGCCACACAACCACCCCAATATTGTCTGCTTCTCATTGCAAACTTAGAAAGGCAGAGAACAAATTTACAGTTACTATTTTGAATCTATTGTTAAACCCGCAGGAATGTGTGGCTTAAAAGCCCATTTGGTGCCTTGGAGAAGCATGGTGAACAGTGACGTTTGACATTACTCATGTCCTTCGGGGAAATGCTCTTGTTCTTGTGGGAGTCAAGTTCCTGGAGGGAACACTTTGCATTATGTATCCTTTCCTACTCACTCTGATTGCTTTTCTTGAAGTTCCCTTGGGTTCTTCCAAACGAGACACGGTCTCTAAATTCTCGGTGACGCTCTTCACTTCTAATACCTGTGCTGTTCCAGCCTCATTGCTGTAGTCGTTCCCAGATTTAGAGAAAGGAGCAGGTGGGGCAGTGATACAGGAAGCTCGCTGGTAGGCTGCAAGAAAACATCTAAACGAAAATGAGTAGATTCAGGTCAAAGCAACTAATTGGCTGCAGGAACTCTAACCTCCCATGTAGGTGAGTCTCCATTCTTATTTTGCTCAGACCCAAGACGGCCTCTGAAAACTAAGTGCTTAGGAAAGTGTGCTGCTCTTAACATATTATTCACGTGGCTCTCAGGATCTACAGCCTGGAGGAGAAAGTCTCAATCTCAGACCTGCAGTTTTACTTTCTTTCAATTATTTTTTTTCTTTCTTCTTTATTTATCTTTGTCTTTTTTTTTCTGTCTTTGTCTCCCTGTTTCTTCTCTCTTCTTTCTCTCTGTCTTTCTTTGTCTCTCTCTCTCTCTCTCTGTGTCTCTGCATCTGCAATGCATTTGCAGTGCTGCCCAATCGATCTTTCTGTGGTTCTGGACATGTTCTCTATCTGCACTGTCCAAAGCAGTAGCCACCGGCTACATGTGGCTACTGAGAACTTGAAATGTAGCTATTGTGACTGAGAAATGGAACTTGAATTTAATTTATATTAATTTGTTGGAATAGCCACGTGTGGCTAATGGGTATCAAATTGTCCCGTGCAGCTTTAGACTATTTGTCCCCGACATTATTGGTATTATTCATGTGTTGGTGACTGACTGTTGATATCCTCTTTGGCTCCTCTCTTTTCTTTTTGAAAAATCACTTATCACCAGGGAAAGTCGGTCCAGCTTACAAAGTTTGGTTCGAATCTCTTCCAGACCCTTCCTTCAACTTTAGAAGCCTTTCAGGGCAAGAGAGCACTTTGTATCTTTTCCGAAGATGGAATGCTCTTTTCTGGTTGCCTGGAGACCAGATATTCTCCAGCTAGGTATGTAGGGCACCCCAGCACGATTGGAGGTTCAGACAGGGCTCATTTGAAAGGCACAGGAGCAGGTGTGTTTGAAAATTTCATGAGGGAAGGCAGAGGCCAGCAACCTCTTTGGCCATCTGCAGGAATAAACAACATTGGTACAAGGGTCTTGAGTCAGGGAGGTATGAGGAGAAGGGAAAGGAAGAGTGAACAAAGGATAGCGGGGAAGGAGAAGGAAGATGAAAGGGAGAAGGACAGAGTCAGAATGCCCATGTTAAGGGTGAGAGCGTTACTCATAGTGATCTTAGTCTCAACTCTATGCCCCTTTCTAGTAAGCCAGGCCCCCTTACCAGAAAACCTTTACTTGAATCAGCCATGGATGCTGTGACTCAGGATTTGGCATAGGCCTGAGGGCAACGGGGGGGACAGTCTGTGAGTCCTACGTATATTCTTAAAGTCTATCTGAATTCACCTCCAAGTGTTTGGTAACACCCCAGGTAGACTGGCTGCTATTTTGTGCCCTTATTTTTTCCTTTTTCCCTTTATTTCTGGTTACATTTTTTTTTTTTTTAGCTTGACAAATATGACCTCAGTGCCTAGTGACCTTTTGGTTTTGGTCAGCATCTGTCCTGATTAGCAAAAAGGAAGTATGAAATGACATTTCAAGACCAGGACACTAATAAAAGTGAAGACATTTCTTGTAAGTCTAAAGTTCTGCTAAATCACAGATTTCTTTTTTCCTGAGCAGTTTGCTTACAATCCTGGAACTGTGTTCCTCATATCTGGGAAATCTATTTTACATTGACGTCTTGCATTTGCTACATTTTATATTGACTGGTTTTGCTATATTTTAAATGTATTTGTGTCTAGACTTGTGGGACTTTAGCTACAGCCAATTTCTACATTATTAAGAGGGTTATTTTGAGTGGCCCCTGTGAATAAACCTAATTTTCCCCTCTGATTAGTGCTTAATTTGAAATTGTTTGTGCAATGATGAAATCTTTCTTGAGTTTCACTTCCAGATTCCAGTTTCCATTCCCAGAGGTTGCTTTGATTACATAAATGCTTTCAAGGTGATTATGTGGGCAAAATTGTATAGTAGGTAGTTTTGGTGCTTTCTGTAAGAAATTGTGTTGTTTAGAAAGAAGTGCTGTGGGTTAGGTTTTAAGGTTTTAGGTACTTTATAATTACACGATCACTCCTTCTATTCAGTGCAGAAATGTACCCTGCATCGACGACCCTCCATAATTTTGTTGTCCGGCTTTTGATTGGAGAGTCACTTCTCTTTGAGACTCCACATTCTATTGCAGGATGATTTTTCTAGATATACACGTCAGGCTTTTCAGTATATCATTTCCTGTATCTCTCTTTTTTTTCCTCCTATCTTCAATTTTTGTAAGAAATGTCTTAAGAGGAAAAGAGTAAAGTCCATGCTATTCCTCAAAATCTAACCTAGAAATCGGACCACGTGACTTCCTTATGGACCAATGTTTGAACCCGTTAATCTTAGTACACATACTGTCTGAACCCTGACCATATAACTTGGTGTCTGCCTCACAGGTTCACAGCTGGAAAGGAATTTTGCCTCAGGATGAATCATATCTCATCCATACCTGATTTAGATGATATTAAGTAAGATTTTGGACTTAGAGTTGATGCTGGAATGGGTTAAGATTTGGGGTAATGTTGGAGTAGGGTGAATATATTTTGCATGTGAGAAGGACATGGAGGGCCAAGGGCAGAGTGTTATGGGTTGAATTGTATCCCCCACAAATTAATATGTTGAAGTCTTACCATCCAGGACTTGAAAATATAACCTTACTTGGAGATAGAGTCTTTATAGAGGTAATTGAGTTAAAATGAGGTCATTAGAGTTGACCCTAATCCGATACGACAACGTTCTTACAAAAAGGGGAAATTTGGACACAGAGATGTGCAAAGGGGGAAGACAACGTATAGCCACATGAGAGAACACCATGTGAACATGAAGACAGTCACGTGCATGCCAAGGAGAGGAGACTGGAATAGAACCTTCCCTCACAGCCTGCAGAAGGAACCAAGACTACCAAAACTTTGACTATGCCCTTCCAGGCTCCGGAACTGTGAGGCAATAAATTTCTGTTGTTTAAGCCACACAGTTTGTGGTCCTTTGTTACAGCAGCCCCAGCAAACTAATACAGGAGGCCAGGCCCCAACCTGGTCAGACGGGAACGTGGAACAGACAAAAGGCATGTGAGACCCAGTCACTGCTACTGACACAGTCTAGATATATGCATCCAGCTTGCTAGAATAGGTTTTCTGTGTCCCTCTCTTTCATTACCCACTGTCTAGTTTCCTTAATATCTCTCATTCTCTATAAATCTCAAAGAATTACCAACAGCCAGTCCAAGGATTACATCCATAAATTTTCATTCATGTCAGATGTTATCATCACATCCAAGAAATAGTGAAGGTTAGTTTTACTGCTACTACTAATATCAGCTAATATTTATTGAGCATCTATCATGTTCCAGGTAACGTATTGAGATATTAACTTCTTTAATCATTACAACATTACATAAGGTAGTAGGTATTATTGTTTCCTCCATTTTAGAAAGAAGAGTATTGAGGCAGGAGGGTTTAATAAATTGACCAGGCCCACACTAGTGAGTGGCAGAGCCGAGAATCATGAACCCTGAATGGTCTTAACAGTGTCTCAACTCAGAGAATCAAACTCCAAGATTGAGAAGAAAGACTCAAGGTCAGATTTAAGCAGGAAACCTACAGAGAGGAAATCACTTCTACATACTTAGAAGGCATCCTTTAAGAAACAATTCACATTACTTTAAGTATTTCCAATTTTTCCCACTGAAGACGTTTCCAATAGCAAAACCTAACATGGGTAGTCATGGCATCAATTCACATTTCAAGCCACAAACAGACCAAGAACAGTTGTTTCATGAGCTCAAAGGAACGTTCTTCTGTAATCAATTAAATTCATTGCACTTGATTATCCAGTTCCTGCCAAGAAACAATTTAAAAAGTCTGTTTGCAACAATTTGTTTCACAATTTCCAGGACCGCTAAGATGACCTCCTGAGGACCTGGAATTTTAAAAGATTTTTCCAGTCTTGCCTGTAGATGGTATGGCAGTAAAACAAACAAACAAAAGCCCACTTAGGTCTTAATGATAGCCATGTGAAATACGCACTCTTCAATCATCAAGCTTTAGTCTACACATTCTAGGTGGGACATAGTTTTTGCTGGAAATAAATAAATGACTTTGGAGACCACAGAACTGGACTACCACTGTAGCTCCACCATGTTCTGCTGTGTGTACCTTAGCAAGTGACCTACCCTCTCCGAATGTCAGTGACCTAATCTTTAAGTGGAGAAGGCAATGCTTATCTCAGGGGTGGGTGTGAGAATTAAATAGAATAGTGAGCATAGAGCATCTGGCACATCACTGAGATCATTAATTTTTACTTCCACACCACCTTTTCTTCACTCTCATTCTCTCACGTCCCCAGCATGATTCTTTGCCCTCATCTCAGCTTGCCAAGGTTTGACATGCAGAACCTTGTTAACAGCTACACGAGTTTACTAAAGCTTGACTCAGAACCACGTTAAAGTTAGTTTCTAGTTTGTATCTCTCTAGTTTGTATCTCTGTTGGGTGGGGGGGAGGTGAAGAATATGCGGGTAATGTGATTTCTGGCCTCCACCTGCACAAAGGTGTTGATGAAATCTCAGAGGAGATATTTTTTTTTTCCCCACTTTGCCTAGAGCCAAGGTAAAGATAGGATTGTCCACATGGTCTCCATTTGTGTGTGTGTGTGTGTGTGTGTGTGTATATGTGTGTGTGTATGTTTCAAATTTAGCCTCTGAAGCTACTTTCTTTCTAGGGACTCGGCTTTATTTTTGAGTCTCTGATCTGACCTTCCTCCTTGGAGAAGTCCTGGTCTACACCCCAACTTTTTCAGTAGGTTAAAATTCTTCTCCAGGCCATAGAGAATTGACAGACACCTGGGGGCAAAATCCTACTTCACTGCTTTCACACCTTTCTGACTTCTCCCCTTCAGATTTCTGGTATCTAAGGATTTTTCTTAATTTACTGGCATCAAATCAATGAATTTAAAACACTTTATGTAAAAAAAGTTTTCTTCCACATTTTTTAGCTACTCTCTACCATCTACCATATTTGGGGGAATAGAATTCCAGTATCATAGATTATTTCCAACTCTTTCTAAATATAATGTTAAGGAAATCCCCTGTCTCAGTCAGCTCGGTTTTCCAAAACAAAATACCATAGACTGGGTGGCTCAAACAAAAGAAATTTATTTCCTTACAGTTCTGGAGGCTGCAAGTCCAGGATCCGGATACCAACGTGGTCGGTTTTTGGTGAGCGCTCTCCCTTAGAGCTGCAGGTGGTGCCTTCTCACTGTGAGCTCACGTGATCTCTTCTTTGTGGGAACACGGGGTGGGGAGTGGGGAGGAGAGAGAGAAAGAACAAGCTCTTGGTGTCTCTTCTTATAAGGGTACTAATCCCATCATGAGGGCACCAGTCCCATGACTTCATCTAACCTTAATTGCCTCCCAAAGGGCCCACCTCCAAATACCATCAAACTGGGGATTAGGGCTTCAACATATGAATTTGGGGAGGACACAAACATTCAGTCCATAACATCCCCTTCCTGAGCCTGAAATAATGGCTCCATGCTACTGGCTTTGGTATCACACAGACCTATCTGATTTTGAATTTCATCACTTATAATGTAAGGATAATCTAACTTAAAGCGTTATTTTAAAAAGACTAAATAAAAGCCCAGGTGTAACACAGGGATCACAAAGGCGAGCATATATCCTTCCTTTTCCCCCTTCCTCCCACTCCCCCTGCCCCCAGAGTGGCTGTATGTATGTTGGTATGTGGTGACCAACTCCAATGTCAACCCAGAGATGCAGGACGTGGTACAGCCCTGGTCCACATTGCATCCTGCTGTCAAGAGTTTTCATTATTTGTATCACTAGAAAGGGATACGGTGGGGGATGATAGCATGAAATAAAGGCAATTATAAATTTTTATTGAGGAAACAAAGAAAAAGAAGACCAAACAAAAACAAAGATGACACCTGCATATTTTTCTTTTTTAAACTCACACTGGAGCCGAAAGTTGTAAGCCATCCAGATGGCGAGCTTGAGAAAACAGAAATTAATCACCTATTTGTACTACAGTTTGAGGATTTAAAGATCTTTGGGGAAGATGTTCAAAGGTTTCAGTCCAATTAACCTTACCCTATTAAGTGTGCCCATCCACAGATCGGAAGCCAAAGAATGATTTCAAGGGTGAGAGAGAGGGAGAGCTCAGGGAAGACGCGTAGCCTCTGTAGTCATTTCCTCAGAATGGAGGAAGCTCCAGAGAGAAAAATGAAGCAGATTTAACAGACAGGATGGATCAACATGCATCTGGGATGCAATACAATTCTTCTCAGAAAGTGTTGAAACAGGGACAACCTTCTGATTTAATTTTAAAGGCTATTTTGAACTATGTGACCCCTTTCTGATTTTGATCTGAAAACTGAAATGGATTATCATGTGTCAGTGTTTGTAGTCTCGGCAGAATCCTAACCTAGATGATTTAGAACCCATTTCTTCTCTCTGACACTTTTTTCCCTTACATAAAAAGGTGGGGGAAAGACAATGATGTTTGGTATTTCTTCTTGTGGATAGTCTTCTAGTAAAAAGTATGGATTCTGGTAGAACCTCTGAGAATTAAGAGATTTTAACAGCCCTAAAATATTGCTAAGAAGTACTATTTTTAAATGTCTTTGTGACCTTTCTGGCTAAATTGGAAATGAAAAATAAGAGACAAGCACATTTTTTCTTATTCAAGAGAAGTGAAAAATTCTCATTAACAGATCAAGAAAATGAGGAAGAAGAAAGAACAGAGGCAAGAGAAAATGGAAACACAAACCACTAAGACCACGTCTATACCCAAATTATTTCAGAGACTCTTTGTCAACACCTCTGGAGATTTCACTGTGCCTCATAGGACTCTTTCCCAAATGCTGATCCTTTTTATTTATTCTTTAAATTTTAATACAAAGCAGCATCTTTGCCAAAACTAATAATTATTGGGAAAGAAAGTGAAAGGATTTGGCTCCTCTCAGTCTCCCATTTTAGTAGTAGTTTCCCAGCTGAGATTGTGATTACTAAAATCTGCAGAATTTGTAATTAGTCAAAAACAAAATCCTCCCGGGAGGTGGTATGTGCCTCCTTTCAGGTTTGGTATGTGGCTTCTAGGAAGGATGTCATCACTCCTACTGTCTTTGAAATTTCCAGTGGGTTTGACCAGGTAGTAATACACACACACACACATATGTGTGTGGTAGAACTAGGTAGAATTAGGCAAACAATTGTCTTGATTTATTTAGCTCCTCTGATAATAATTTTGGGTGTTTCTTGGGTGCGGGGCAGATATTCTATTTACATGTATTGCAAATAAATAATTTAAAAGACAATTGTGTTATTATGGAGCTAAGTGGACTTAACAACTATGATAGAAAAGAATAGCAATAACAGATCTGCTTAAGAAAGCAAAAGAAATTTCAAGGTGGCAGGTAGGGTAATAGTGAAATGGTAAGAAAGGGAATTGCTCAACATGGCAGTGAGGGCTATGGGTACATACTCACTCACTCTGCAACTGATTTCCCACATAAGCAGCTACTTTAGCTTCCCTGGTGTGTGGATGGAAATGCTGATATTGCTGAATGACTCCCTAATCCCATGAAAGTTTTATAGAAAAACCAATATTAATAAAGTTCAGAAATTAACCTGCTTAAGTGCAAGTTGATCAGTACAAAGAGCTGTGTAGAGCATGTCCCTTCTTCTGAAATTACTTTAAAATTTATTCCTCCTTATTGTAATCCTGCAGAGTAGGTTGAAAGAGAAAAAATGGAAAGAGAATGACACCATTGAAAGGAAAACCAGTAATGATCTTCTACAAATGAAACAGAATTATTCTTGGGCTATTTTTAGAATTCACCAAAATTTCTTTCATAAGAATACATTATACCCTCAAGTTTGTTTTTATTCATAAGTGCCTCTGACAAGAGTTATTCAAGTCTGTATTTCTGATATTTTTCTGTCCTACATTAGCTGGAGGACGTAAGAGGTGGCCTATGTACTCTACAATGGGGCTTAAAAGCATTCTAAGAGAAGAAAGGAGTTTTACAATCGGTTTATGTGCTATGTGATTGAGTATACTAAGCCTTTTTTTCAAAAATCAAGAACATTTATCACTGCACATCAGAGTGTTCTCTTAAAAGCTGAAGTATCAAATCACCAGGAGTGGATGAGAAGACGGAGGAGGGGCACACAAATAACTGTGTATTTGCTCAGAAACAAAATGTTTTTTTTACTGGTCTTTAAAACTGTTTCTTTAAGAAGTGTCTCACAGGAAAATATTCTGCTTAATGTTCGGAAGTTAGTCACCAAAGGTAGCTTCAAGCTTTGGGTATTCTCTGCCAGAGGGATGTATAGACATTTTACTAAAACTGTTTAAGTTTCATAAAGAATATTAATATGGAAAAGGATACAACTGCAAGCCCCTTCAGCAGTTTCATATACTTTTCTACCTGAGCTTACATTTTTTGCAGAAAGTGAAGCAAAGCCGGAAGCCATTTTGGAAGATGTTCCTTAAACTGCAAGAAAGGAAAATACCCAGCTTAGCAGATTTTTCTTCTCAGTCCTAAACAAAGAAATCCAGCCAAATTCTCATTTCATTTCTACTCTGAAGATATAATTATGGCCCCGTGGCCAATGCACGTACCTCTGGATATTTTACTATATTGCAGAAAATGTAAAACGTCTGGGGTACTGTGAAGCACACTGGATTGGGAGGTACAAAATGTGTATTCTACTCCTGATTGTTCTAATAGTAGCTATGAGATTTGGGAGAAATCACTTAATTTACTGTGTCTCATTTAACTTTGGAAATGGGGAGGTTATTGTAGAAGATCTCCAGAATCATTTTGAGCTCTACCACAGTGTATTCTGTGAATCAAAAGAAAAAAGAAGAAGAAAGACGGAAGGACATTAGCATTTGTCTCTCAGTCTATCATGATCTGTATAATCCTAAATGGAGAATAGGAAATTCAGGTTTTTTCCTCTCTAATTTTGTTTCCCTAAATATTTCTCATATTCACATTAGGATCAATTTTCTTAACTTTTAAATTTATGTAATCATACTGAATTAAGGCCAAACAAGCTGGTGCTGTCTACTCTATCACACAGTTCAGTTTTCCTCATGGAAAACAACTGTATAATTTTTAAAAGTTATTCATTCATTCATTTCCTCTTGGAAAGAAGTGACTTAACAAGTCCTGCAGATATTTGGGGAGGCAGAGAGAATTGCAAGTACCAAGACACGGAGATGGGAGCATGCCTGGTATATTTGAGGAAAGCAAGGAGGCAAGTCTGGGAAGGAATGTTTATGGAGATAAGGTTGGAGGGGCGAGGCCTGGAGCATGTATGTATTTGTAGGCCATGGTAGGGGTGTTGGTTTTAACCCTAAGTCATGAGAGGGTCAAACTAGATCTGACTTACTTTTTAAAGGAACAACTTTGGCTGCTGTGTCAAGAATAGATGCTAAGGAGCAATGACGAAAGTCCAGAAACCTATGAAGAGACTATTGTAGTGTCTAGAAAAATGATGGTGGCTTGGCCTAGAACTGTAGTGATGGAGTCAGCAAGATATCGTTAGATTCGGGTTATATTTTGAAGGTCAATCCTTCAAAGAGAGAAGAGAAAAACAAATCTCAAGCTGCTCTAAACTGGGAAATGTCTCAAACTAGGCCTGAGCAGAAGCCTGTTGAATGACTTGTGGGACAGAAGGATGATGACACAGCCATTTTTGGACACTCTTAGCCAAGAGCTCTTCCCTGATGTACTTTGGACCATTCCCTTTTACGGTTTCTCAGTCCCATTCTGACTCCTACAATTCACAATATTCTTAACCATGTCAGTTGGGACACCCAAAATCAAACCGAAAATCACAAAATGGAAATGTTGTTTGAAATAATAAAGACATACTTAGACCTGCATAGTCCAGAATAATCAGTCCTATGATGCAAGGATCCTGGTAAATGGCTGGAGAAGGGGAAGTACTGCATCCTTTTTGAGATTCAGAGTGAATCTTATTCTATTCTTATTTATTCTTATTCTATTATTCCTTTAGTGTCTCCAAGAAGTACTATCAGCAAAAGAAAAACCCATGTAATTCATTAGTTTTCTGCTAATTTATGTAGTCACAAACCCCTATTTCACATAATTCCCTATATAATCCTAAAGAAGTAGAGTAACATAGAACAGGTATTGAGAAGCTTGGGCTTAGACAATGTTATTGTGTATATAATCTTTATTAAAAATTTTATTGGTGTTGTTGGGTTCCCAGGATATCAACAAATGGTTCTTGGTGAGAAAATTTGCATATTGGTGACAGGATAGAGTGAATAAACCTTACAATATTAATATTGACTCAAATTTTATAACAACCATGAAATGCAAAGGATACTGTAATAGAGTAACAAAACTAAATGTAGCTTAGTATCTTTGGCAAAAAATACTGCATTAATTTTGAAGCAATGCATATTTTGAAGTACATTAAAATAAAATTTTTATTATGCAAATATAGATGCTCCCTAAAATTAATGTAACTCAATTACTTCATTAGATGTCAGATAGGCATTTGAAAGGGTAGGCTGGAAATAATTCTTTTGAATGTCACATAAATTTTCTTTGCAGCTAATCTCCGAAAAGAGGAAACAAATTTTCTCTACTCAGGCATAGAATAGAAGCATTAACAACGGAAAGGTCAGTGCATAATGATGCGAGAGAGAAAAGGCCTAAAGTGCCATATTGATGAAATAAAATGGAGAAAAGTTATATAGAAATATTAATCAATCAATCTTTGATTTAAGACCTTTAGGCAACTGGCTAAAATTGTCTTCTCTATTTAATATCAAAAAAATGCTAACCAATAAATTTCTTCTGTGGGGAGAAAAAAACTCAACAACTATCTGTTTAGATTCCACATTTCTCTTTCCTCCTTTAGCTTCTTTATCTTGCAGCTATTTGACAAACTCTAGTTATCCTAGTAGGTATTAGATAGCCACATCATTCTCAATATAATTTGCCTCCATTAACTTAGAAAATCAAGAAATGATTATGTAAACTCCACAAAGGAAAATTATGTATTCATTAAAATTCATGTTTGGAAAGATATGAGGAAATGGTCATGATAAAATGGTAGGTAAAATTTCAGGATGTAGAACTTTATGCATAGTATGATCCACACTTTGCAAAAATAAATATATGTGCATACATGCAAAGACCACAAGAAACTGTATTAAGGGAAGAATTGTGGTTATCTTTGGATGATGAAATTCATTTGGAAAATGCATTTTTGTCTGCTTTACTGATTTTACAGGTGTGGTGGTATTTAAAATTAGTAACGATATAGCTAGCATTAGCAATAAGAGTTTTTCTCTTCTTTCTTTCTCAGGTAAGAAGAGAAAATTAACTTACCTGTTAAATAGTTAAATAGTTAACTTACCTGTTAACTATTTCACTTGGTCTATTAACTTATGTACGTACTGTAAAGGCCAGTAGGAGCTGGAAGGAAACGAGAAATGAAGAAGCAGAAAAAGTTAAATTATTGCATAGGATCAAACCTTTAGAAAGATATTTGGAAGGACAATATATTTGACTGCTTATGAAACTTATTCTTTTTGTGTAAAGATTTCCTGGGACACATAGATACATTTAGGTAAAGAGAAGAGGAAGAAAGTCACATTGATTCACTGGTTCACTCACTAATTCATTTATTTATTCAACAAGAATTCATGAGCATCAAATAAATGCTATGCACTGGGGAGCCACTGATGAATAAGATATGGTACCTGTCTTCAAGAAACTCATGGCTAAGCATTGGAAACAGACAAATGAATATGAAGACTATAAGTCATTAATATAAATATATACCAGATAAATTGGTAACAAAATGCATAGAGTCATTGAAGCTGCTTTATGGTGTCATACGTTTGAACTGGGCCCTGAAGAGTCATTAAGAGTTCACAGGATTGAGGATGGGAGGGAAGGACTTTTCTGATAGAGGGTTCAGCAAATGAAAAATCTCAAGAACTGTAAAAGAACAGGAAACTATTAAGTGGTTTAAAATTTGGCTGGAACCTAGGGGCAGTTGGGAGAGTCTATGGAGATGACATCGTAAAAGGAGATAGAAACTGGATGAAGGTTTTCATGTCATGTTGAGTCATTGGAGTTTATCTTATAGGCAATGGGGTATCATTGAACAAGTATGAGTGTCATACAGAAGATTTGCACTGCAGAAAGATCACTTTGGTGATGTGGAGGCCAGAATGAAGAGCATAGAGACAAGTCAGGAAGAGCAGACTGTCACAATATTTCAGTAAAAGATAATGAAGAGCTGATCTATGGCAGTTAGGGTGGAATGGAAGGAAGAAGATGTATCAGAGATGTAGGAGGCAGTGATTAAGAAAATAAAATGAGATTAGGTTTAAAACCTGTCTATCACCTACTGGATAAATGACAGTACATGCTATGGTGTGTCACCCAGATCCCCTCTGCAAGACCCTATTTCCTCAACTGGCAGAAATGTCAGTTGTTGACAGTTCACAATGAGTAATTTCCCAGGGATTGACTTCAGTGAAAGGGAGCTGCCTTGCCCAAGGTTATGCTACTCCTCCCCAGGGGCAGCCCGCCTCTAATGACTGTTCTCTGTGGGGTACCAAGACCCATCCACGTTGGCTCAATTCTGGAAAATCATAAAGGGCAACCCCAGCTCCACACCTTCACCGTGAACAGTTTAGCTCTTACGTTGTGAATGTATCTCAGTTCAATATCTCCCTCCACCCAGAAGTGCTTCCCTCACTCTCTCATATCTTGTTCCAAAGATCATTACCCAGGAAACTTGCTGCATATGCATCTCTATCTCAGAATCTGTTTCCTGCAGACAGGACAATTCATGACAAGAGTGGTCCTAGGGAGAGATTAAAAAATGGGCTTTGGAGGATGGGTCAGCCACAGTTTGGTTGGCAATGAGGTACCCACTATCACTGGTAGGTGGAGCTCATACAGTCCTTGGCATGTGTGTTAGTAGCTCGGGCTGCTATAACAAAGAACCATAGACTAGGTGGCTTAGAAACATCAGAAATTTATTTCTTTCACTTCTGGAGGCAGGAAGTCTGAGATCAGGTGCCGGTATGGTCAAGTTCTGGTGAGGGCCCTCTTCCAGGTTGCAGACTGCCTACTTCTCATTGTATCCTCAAATGGCAGAGAGCAGAGAGAGGAAGCAAGGTCTCTTGTGACTCTTACAGGGGCACTAATCCCATTTATAAGGGCCCTGCCCTCATGACCTCATCTAATCCTAATTTCCTCCAAAGGCCCCACCTCCTAATACTATCACACTGGGGGACAGGGTTTCAACATAGGAATTTCAGGGGGAATACAAACATTCAGTCCATAACAGCATGCTATGGTGGTGGAACTGTTAAAACTTAACACTAGTGGCAAACTGGAATGGGATACTGGTGGAGAGAATCCATTGATGGGTGCAATATCTCAAGCGTTTGAGAGGTTCTAGGGAAGTCGTAAATATAAGGATGCTGGAAACCAATGAATATTGCTTCATACCATCAAAGCATGGGAGAAAGACGAGGAAAGAGCAAGGATGATTAATCACCAACTCGAGGCAAAGTGTGAAGGTCAAAGGGCCTCTTCGGCAGCAGGTAAATCCTTATCTCCTGCATCCCGAGGGGAGAAGAAGCTGAGGTTTAGGCTCAGGATTGAGTTTTAAGGGTAGAACTCCAGAGAACGTTGGTTTGCAGTCTCAGCAAATCTGCTCTGCCAGGTCAGGGCTCTAGTTAGAAGGAATGAGATCCCAAAATATGAGACGGGACATCATGGTTGATGCACTCAGAAACAAAGTCCCAGATCCTCCCAAACATCTGAATTTGCAAAAGTGACCCACTCCTCCCTTGCTTCGGGGCGATGGAGAGGTGTGTGGCTTGCAAGGTCCCAGGCACTTGCTCAGGACACATCCCACCTACCTTCCTGGCTTCAGATGAGTCACTAGGGTAAAGTCACCGCACAACCTGCCTGAGGAAGTGCTGGGCCTGCTGAAGGAGGAAGAAACTGTAGAACCCAGTCAACATACACTAGCAGGAGCTAAAGAGTATGGATGCGAGTAATAGTAACAAATTGGATCCCACTCAAATGTCTATCAACAGATGAATGGATAAATAAATCGTGGTATATCCAGTCAATGGACTACTGCAGGGCATTAAAAAGGGATAAACTATCAATACATCCTACAAGACAGATGACTCAAAATAATTATGCTGAATGAAAGCAGTCAGACAAGAAAATGGGTACGTACTATTATGATTCCTTTTATTAATATTTCTAGAAAATGCAAACTAATATATAGAGACAGAAAGCTGTTTGGTGACTGACTTGAGATGGAGGATGAGAGGATGAGAAGAGTGAGAGAGAGGGATTACCAAGGGGCACATGAGATTTTTGTGGGTGATAAATATGTCTGTTATATTGATCGTGGTAGTGGTTTTATGAGTGTACACATATGTCAAATTTATCAAATTGTACTTTAAACATGTTCAGTTTATCATATGTCAATTATAACTCAATAAAGCAGTTGAGACAAACAAATAATCCCTTTAAATTTTACAGGTTTCAGGTCCAGACCATTCCTCTCTGCATCAGTCACCATACTCTGGTCATAGTAGATGCCACACAGATTGAAAAACAAAGATACAGCTCAAATATCACCTTTACCAGGAAGTCCTGACCCCACCGAAGAGATGCTCACTGTCTCCCTCTGAGCCCTCTCTGTTATCTCTCTCATCCCAGGGAATTGGGCCATTGGCATTATCTCTCCCAAGTCTGGGGACTCCTGGAAAACAAGAACCACGTTAGACTCATCTTGATATCTCCTGGATCCCACAGAGAATCAGGCCCTCATGTCTCCTTTTCAACTATTGTTCCCCATTTCCATAGAAAAGTAGCTCTGACATTTCTGATAGCAAGGTAAAAAAGCCAGCTAGTGTTCTTTTTTTGTGTTCTCCTGATTAGAAAACAGGAGGAGATCCATTAATAAGACCAGCACTGCTCTACAGAGCTCCTGGGATGGTGGGGACTGGAAGCCCAGGACTCCTCTTGATGGGAAAGGGGCGTCATGGAACCGGTTTCTACTTTCTCAGAAAGGTAGAGAAGTTGGCTTAGGCTCCACAAGCCAAGCAGTGCTGGCACGTCTTTGGGGCCTTCTTGTTTAGTATTAACCTGTGTAATCTCATCATCCACGTTCTCCTATTTTCTCACTCTGTCCCAACCACAAAAACCCTATTTCTCAAACTAGCCATATATTCCCACTTCTCAGAGCCTTTAACATTTTTGTTTCTTCTGACTGATGGAACTACACACACACACACATGCACACATTTCCTCTGGAATGTGAATTTAAGTTCTGGAATTACTAAAAAGTCAAGGATATGAAGTTGGCAGTGAGTGGGCCTGGAGCAGACACAGATGCTATACGTCTCAGCATACCTTTTCTGCCTTTCAGAGTTCTTACTGGGGACACCCGGCTGCTAGTGAAACTATCTATGCAGTGTATTTTCTAGCATATGGAAAGTTCAGTTATTTCTAACCAATACCCTTTATGCATGGTCCTATATCATCATTCTAGAAGAGTCTGGACTAACAACCTCTGGATCTATATATAAAATAGTATTTCTAAACGTTGGGCTTTCCTGGGTTTTGAACCGAACTTAGCATCAGCGAACACTTGGAGTTCCTGAACAATACCTGGCCAGGGTGTATGGCATTCTAGAATCCCTCTCTTCACACAATAAAGGACTCCTTTAGTCAAGACACAATTTTTGAAAAAAGAAAAGAAATAGTGATAGCCGATAGGCTTCGTTAGCTGAGATAACCCTCCCAATGCTCTTTTTCCGAAGCATCTCATCTCCTCTTCCTTTTGGGGACCTAAATCCTGTAAGTCTCTGGGATTCATTTCACTTGGTTCTGTGTGTATGTGTAGTATTGTGACCACACATATGGAGATGATTGCAGACTATGGGTGTTGAGATGGAGAAGGAGGTATAGGAATCTGAAACTAGACCCCAAGTCTATAAGATGTTTGCCAAAATATGTCCCAATTATAAACATTCAACTCATATTCCTAAGGGATTGGTCTTAGGTTTTTAAATATTATATGACCAAACTCTTACACATCCATAGTTTCTAAGAGTGTGGCTTTGGAATCAGCCTGGATTTAATTTATAACAATGCCATTTTCTAGAAAACAGTTTGAGAGAGTATCACACAAACCAATGATCTACTCTTTAAAATGGGATCTCACTTGCATGTATTAAGATACAATGTATAAAGCAGACAGTGTAGCGGCTGGAAGGTGGAGATGGTTGTTGCTGTATAATTGTTCATATATTGCTATAAAATAGTTGCCAAGGATATCAGCCATTGCTCAAACTTACAGTGCTATCTACTTTAAAATACACACATTACACATTCATACACACATATACATATACACAACACATATTTATATGTAGTTAAAATATATTTATCATAGTGTTAGAGACAGAATGGATTGAACCCTGTTTCTGTTGCTTAAGTTGCTTAACCTCTCTGTCTCTCACTTTTTTTATCTGTAAAGTCAAGTCAATTATGGTACTTCCAATAAAGCTTATATGAGGAATAATTATATGTATTGGTTGTCATTATAATTACTACCATTTTATCAATTGGTGGTGCAGTGAATGAAAATCAAATTAAAACAATAGTAAAGATTAAAGATATCAGCAAATATATGTACCTCCTTTAACCTAATTTCCACAACAGACGCTCCTCTCTTAATCTCAACAGGGAACAGATTTCACAGCCCAGGAGCATAATTACAGAAAACACTGGCTCCTGTGGTCACAAAGTTATACTAGGGGCACACTGAGTAACTGCCAATTCAGAACTCAATGGGTGACTGGGGCATATGGTGATAAAGGATCAGTCAAGAGTACACTCTAATGCTCAATAAATGTCAGCAGCTTTGTGAAATTAAAAATAGAGGTCACCATGCTGCTCCATCAATAAGAAGCAACAAAATCTAATGTAGAACCAGATAAATATGTCTCATTTCTTTTTCCCTCCTTTCCTTCCTTCTTTCTGTGAAACTATGTTGAGTACCTACCCTGTGTCAGACAGTGTGCTAGGTAGTGGCGGTAAAATAAAAACAGACATATCCCTGCCCTCTGGGGCCCACAGTCCAGTGGAATTTTCTCTACGGAGCTTTCTACAGAGTGTGTTCTCTTGAAGGCTGAATGATCCCAGGGCTTTAGACTTTACAACACACTGAGTTCAGTCTGTTCTTGGTAACATGGCAGCCATTTGTTCTCTCTGTACGTTCAGATCTCTTCTTCTTGGACTGCCTTCCTCTGGGAAGTTCTACTCTCCCAAGATCTTTCACTGTGTGGCGGGACAGGAGAGGAGATTACATTCCATTGGTCATCTCAGCTTCTTCTGTTAAAGGGTTTGGTAGGAATTATTGACTGAAGTTGGATTTGAGAATCACCCCATATGCCGGTGCTCCATTTTCTTCTTGTCTCCAGATGCATAGAATTGGCCATCTGTGAAAATAAAGCCATAAAGGTCAACGGGTTAATTCCTAGGTTAAAGGAACCAATATTCTTTGTTAATTTTAGCCAGGGCACTTCTATTTGAAAAATGGTGCACTGATTGAAGTTTCTCTTGCTTTTCTGTCTCTTTTTTGGTAAGAAGAGTCAATTATAGAATATCTGTGTGGAGGAAACAGTAAGAAAAAGAATTGAACTACTGACTGGAGCAAGAGAAAATAACCAACTATGCGTTATAGCACATTCCTGGATAGGTTCATTAAAGAGTGGACATTGTTAAGACAGTGCTACACCATTGAAACGCATGTCCACTATAGCTCAGAGTACTTCTGTGGTGAGTGAAATCCTCTCAGACTGCCTGCCCAGGAAGTAGGCCCTATAAGAATAAGCTGGCCTATTTTTACTGCAGTTGCTTTAGGATATCACTGAAATTAAACATGGACCAGAGAAGCCCAGCATGGCGAAACACTGGGAGTGAAGTGTGCAGCGTGGGTCGCTCCCCTGGATGGCTGAGATCCAACTATGGCCCACTGAGAATTTAAGAACTCAGTTCTAGCTTTTCTCACACCTGCTTACTTTGTGGGTTATACTTCACCCCACGTTCTTTCTGTAGCATGTGGCACTAAATTGTTTGGGCTCTTCTATGGAGTTTTGTGATCTAAGGCACTTTCTCATAAGTACAGATAGGCCAGAATTGAAATGAATGAGGGAAGGGAATGAGGGCCAAATATTTTAATCTCTTTAAACCTCTCTCTGCCTATTTGTGTATGTGTATATGTGTGTGTTTCTATGAAGAGTATACACACACACACACATCCACACACACGCACTTTTAAAGATACCACATCACTATGAATTGAGCTCAGTGATGAAGTGATGAAAGGTGGGAGAAACTATTCAAATACTACTTTGGGGATGAACAACAACATGAATCTTGGGTGCCCACATTCAGCTGTGCATATCGGATCTGTTTCTTCCTTTTTATCTTCTGGTGGGGACAGTCAGTAATGTACATTAGGGTATCTAAAAAGGAAAAGAGTGTTCCATTAAAATCCCTTTTGAAGTCTCCTTCCCTGCCAGGTTACAGACTAATGAAACCAGTAGACTCAGAAACTGTGTCCTTAAACAACATCACAGCTGGGGAAGCAATTTATTATGCTCCCCTCTAGGCAGTGATGTTCACCTGGAGGACTTTAAGACAGACAATCCTTGAGGAGAACAGACTCACTCCCCACAGTCTCTCCTCTCCAGACTGTGCCTCATTTTTAAAGTGCCCAGCATAGGTAATAGACAGGCGACAGTCTTCTGGTGGTAAGCAATTCTCTTTTCATAAAACTGTAGAACAAAGCCAAGGACAGTGAGTCCATCTCCGGATAATGTACATTATCTCATTTCTGGTAATTAGCATCATGTATTGAGTGCCTTCTATGTGGTCCTCTCTATGTAGGCAATATTGGGGATGCAGAAACTGTAGATATTATCTCTAAAAGTAAAGAACTTAATTCTTCAAATTTTGAGAAACTGAGGCATACAGCATGTAAGTGCAACAGCCAATGTTGCTAAGTTAGAAGTGAGATTTTAAAATATAAAATGACAAGAAAACAACATCAAAAACTTGAGGACTAAAACTATGTGTTATTGAAGAAATGTGTAGTATTTTGCTTGTCTGATCAGGTCATCGATACTAAATGTACCTACAAATATTTTGCTGTCAACAGCAACTTGGAACAGGCAGGCAGCTGGTGGGGAGATGCCTCCTTGGAGAGTGCATTTCAGAGTCTCCCTGGGCCTTGCTCCTCCGAGTGGAGCCTCCAGCAGCCTTGGCAGCACATGATTCACCTACTGAATCAGACTTCGCATTTTAATGAGATTCCCCAGATGAATTATGAGCCAATTGAAGATTGAGAGGTACTGTCCCAGGGGTCCCTGCAAATATGTGTTTCCTACATGAACACAATTCATTGCATAACCAGTAACTATTATGGGTAGGAGCATGTCTTAGCCCTCATGAACGTTGAAGTGGAGAAAAAGTTCAAAGAGCACTTAGAATTCTAACAAGATGGCAGACCAAGATCACCTGGCAACTAGAATCGTTGGATAAAATGTAATAACAACAACAATATTTCTGTAATGCATAGGTGAAATTTCAAAAAAGAAAGAGAAATCTCCAGGTGCTGGGAACATAGGTGAAACTGAAAACCAGAATTGCATGCGCATGTTGAATCTGTGGCTGTTCTGGAGGGAGAGGTGGAGTGGGAGTTATCAGCTGATAGCCAGTAAGCTAAGCTTTCATTTCACCTCACTTGAGGAACAGAGCTAAAGCCTTAGCCTCTTTCAACCCGGGTGTTTGTTAGTGAAATCCCTTCATGAAGCTGGGGCTTTTGAATGGTTTTGTCATCAGAGAAAAAGTAGCTTTCGTTTCACCTTGCTTGAAGGATCTAGGTAAAGCACTGGGTCCTTTTGAGCTGGGTCTTGGATAGTGAGATCCCTTCATAAGTTTGGAGCCCAGGAGTGACTTCATCCTCAAATTAGATGAAATGCGGTCCGTGGAACAGAGAGAAGACAGACACTTTCCTCTAAAAATGTGGAGAGGGGTTTGCAGATCCCACTGAGAGATTAGAAATCAGACGTGAGTTTGAGGTCTGAATTTATTTTACCCACATAGGCCATGAACGAGAAATCAAATGTTAATACAAAAATTGGCTGGTTATGCTAACCTGCCTGGCTGGTGATGCTACTGAGGTACTAGGTGGAAGCAAACATAACTATTCTACATGGACACTCTACCACCCAGGCTACATGGATTTCCAGTGAAAAATTAAACCTCTGTAAAGATAATGTCACAATACAAACTACAAAATATTTTCTAAAATTATCAATTTTATGTTAGTGAATAGATAATAGAATAATTATAGCTTAAAGAACTTGAAATAATAAATGATAGTCTCAAACCGAAAATAAAATTAGTATATTAATAATGATTAAAACATTAGATTAAGAATTAAATCCAATGAAATGCACTAGGAATGATGAAACAAAGAACAAACAGATCTAGAAAATGAAAACTTTAGTAATTGAAATTAAAAACCAAATTAATATTTTAAACAAATACTTAGTCACAGTTAAATAATGAAATGTGAGCTTGATGATTGATTAAATTACCAAGAATGAAGCAGCAAGAGAATAAGAGACTGGAAAAAGAGGTTAATTGAACATGGAGGAAAAATGGGGCTCAACAGATATTTACAGGAATTTTATCACAAGAGAATATAGAGAAGAGTTGCAAGATAATATTCCAGGAGAACAGGGCTACAAATTTCCCAGAACTGATATTTAAAACATAGGCAGAATTAATGAAAATAAATCAACACCCAGGTCCATTGTGGTGAAATTGCAAAACACTAAAGCCAAAGAGGAAACAATTTAAAACAACTAGTGAGAAAAGACAGATCTCTTACAAAAGGACCAGAATTAAATGGACAGAATATACGATGGAAGGCAGAAAAATGATGGAAATTTTGTCTTCAAAGTGCTAACAAAAAATAACAATCTAGAATTATACACAGGAATAAAGTACCATAGTAAAGAAAAGGTAAAATAAAGATATTGAAGGCTGTGATATTTCACAGAAAGAACTACAAAAGACTGTTCTTAAGAAAAAAGAAAGCTGATCTCAGTGAAAGAAGTGGGGTACAATAAGCTCTGGTGAGCAAATAAATCATTTAAATCAATAAACTAGCAAAGCATTTAATGCTAAGACAGCCACCACCATAATAATAATTAATTTGAGAGGTACAAAAAAAACTAGGTAAAAAATAAAATAATAGAAATAAGGTAAGGTAGGAGGGTTATAATTAGAGGTAAAGTGTCTTACTAATGTTTATTTTACAAGAGGAAGCCAGAAATATTAATTAACTTTACATTTGAAATCTAGAATCCAATGCTAGTAGTTTAATAATGATCACAACACCACACATACAGAAATAAATGCAATTTTTCAACTAGTAGAAAGAAGTGAATGAAGAAAAGACAATCCTACAGAAGGTAAGAAAAGAAGAAAGCAACCTAAAAAAAAAAATGCATGATGACTAGAAAAGCACAATAGAATGTCACAAAAATAAATCCAAAGATATCATTAATCACACCAACTATAATTTTAAAAGGTCTTACGGTTAAGATACAAACTTTTAGATTAAAATTATTGAGCTATATATTGCTAATTAGAAATACACCTAAAACACAACAATAAAAAAGTTGAGCATCAGTGAAATTAAGATATGTAAAATGTTTTCTAAACAGATAGTAATCAAAAAAAGTTAATAGAGGGCTGCCCGGTGGCGCAGCGGTTTAGTCCGCGCTTGGCAGCCCGGGGTTCGCGAGTTCGGATCCTGGGCGCCCGCCGACGCACTGCCTGTCAGCCATGCCGTGGCGGCGTCCCATATAAAGTGGAGGAAGATGGGCACGGATGTTAGCCCAGGGCCAGTCTTCCTCAGCAAAAAGGGGAAGATTGGCAACAGATGTTAGCTCAGGGCTGGTCTTCCCCACAAAAAAAAAAAAAAAAAAAAAAAGTTAATAGAGGGATGGGCCCAGTAGTGTGGCCGTTAAGTTCATGTGGTCTGCTTCAGCCACCTGAGGTTCGCAGGTTTGAATCCCGGGAGTGGACCTATGCACTGCTCATCAAGTCATGTGTGGTGGAATCCCACATATAAAATAGAGGAAAATAGGCACAGATGTTAGCTCAGGGCTATGTCAGCAAAAAGAGGAGGACTGGCAATAGATGTTAGCTCAGAGCCAATCTTCCTCACACACACACACACAAAATTAATAGCTACAATATTATAAAAATTTTTTTCCTTAAAACAATTATTATAAAAAGAGTCCATAAATTACCATAAAAGGAACAAATCACCAGAAAAATTCAAAGTATTCTAAACTTCAATGCATACAACAATTCTAACTATTAGATTGAACTATATAAAATTGCAATTTTTTAGGTGAAAAAATGATCAACTATGGACAACTTCATATAGCTCAGTCTAAATATGAAGAAAATACTAACAAAATTACCAAAAATTGATAAATCTATAATTATAGTAGATCTTTAACAAACCTCTCTACATTGAGCAAAATTTAGTAAGTATACACTGCAGAAATAAACAATGTAATTAATAGTCTTGATCTTCTTTTCCAAACATGCATGGAATAGTTATAGTAACAACCGGTGTGCTAGATTGATCACATCCAAGGCCAAGAAAGCAGGCTCAAAAAAGAGCAAAGATTTATATAATATAGACAACCATTAAATAAAATTGAAAGTCAATAAGAAAACACGAACATCCCTTCCCACTCTCTTTCCAAATGAGTTTGGAAATTTTAAAATGCCCATCTAAATAACTCATGGATCAAATAAGAAATTATAATGGGAATCACAAAAACGTTAGAACTGAAAATTATAATGAGAAGAGTGCATATCCACCTTGTTTTCTGTTTGATTCTTTTCTTGTAATGAACTATTATGCCTCATAAAATAATGAATAGATTCTCCCCAGATATCCTCCCTGTCCACCTTGCTGCTATTTATTCTAAGTCTGTGCTGGTCAGTATGGTGGCCACCAGCCAAATGTGGCTGTTGAGCATTTGAAATGTGGCTAGTTTGAATTGAGCTGTGATGTTACCAAAAATCACACATTAGATTTTAAAGACTAAGTATGAAAAAAAAAGAAAAATATCTCAATAATTTTTCTATTAATTATATATTGAAATCATGGTCACTTGGATTTGTTGGGTCAAATAAAATATATTATCAAAATTAATTTCACCTATTATATTTTACTTTTTTTTAACATGGCAACCAGAATATCTAATACCACCTATGTGATTTGCATCATATTTCTCCTGAATAATGCTGTTCTAGACTATTCTCTTGCATCTGGTCTTTCGCTTAAGATAGAGCAATTTACTGAGGAGGTGAGAGATTTGGGGCTAAGAGCAGCTCTGGTAGGGAAACCATGTCCTTGAGTCATTGCTTCTTAAGGCTGGAGTGACAGGAACCAGTTTTGGATTCTGGCCTTCTGTCCTCTAAGGGGTGACCCACTGTGTTAAGAAGAATCCCTGTCATAATTTTTTGCTTCATGTAGTCCCTTAGACCTCTGTGTCTCCTCACACATCGTAGTGACCAAAGAGATCCTAAGAGGAGTGCTCCTTATCTGCTCTTACTGTTCACCTTCCCCTTCAGTATTCATCTTTCCCAATTTTGGAGCTTGAGTTAGGTCAGATATGGTCTGTTATTTTCTAATTATCACATAGCTTTCTCAGAGAGGAATTTTGAGGTGGTTTTTAGAATCTTCTTTTGTTCCAGTCCCATCTGCACAACGTGTAACATGAATAATTCTGTTTCTGGGATGTGAATGACTCTGTCTCTTAATTTCCAGGCTGATTGCATTTGACAGTTATTAAAATTCTTCTTGGCATTTAACTAATGGTCAGGAAAACAATGTGGATGGCATAATTGATCAGTAACCTTGGTAAATGTGATCCTTTGTTCAAGTTACTTTAAAGCAATAGTTCTCAACTGCAGACAATTTTACCTCCCAGGGAACGTTTGGCAATGCCTGGAGACATTTTTGATTATTACAATTTTCGGGGGGGTGCCACTGACATCTAATAGGTAGTGACCATAGCTGCTACTAACCATCCTACAGTGCACAGGTCAGCCTGTCACAACAAAGAATTATCCAGCCCCCAACTTTCAATACTGCTTACATTGAGGAAATTCTACTATGAGGTAATCTGATAAAGACTATTTACAATTTTTATAAATATAAATATACATAGAATTATTTTAATATAAACTTATATTGAAGTATACTACATAAGCAGAGAAGTGCAAAAGTCTTAACTGTTCATCTTAATAAGTTTTCACAAAAACTGGTTACATCTGTGTTAAGATGTAACATCTGTGTAACCAGTAACCAGCTCAGAAAATAGAGCATCACTAATGCCCAAGAAACCCTCTCATGACCGAGCCCAGTCGCCCATCTAACTGTAGACAACCACTGTTATAAAGTCTAATACCACAGATTTAATTTGCCTGTTTTTGAACTTTATAGAAAGTGAATCATAGAGAATGTGCTTTTTGTGTCTGCCTTCTTTTACTCGACTTTACATTTCTATAATTCACCTATGTTGCTGTGTAGCTGCAGTGTGTCCATTCTTATTGTTGCATAGTATTCCCTTTATTTATTCATTCAGCTATTGAAGGTCACTTGAATGGTTTTCAGTTTTTGGTTATTAAAAATAACGCTCTGAAATTATTATATGTGTAATGTTTTGAAAACGTGTATACATTTTGGGGGCATATTCCTAGGAGTGAAATTGTTGGACATAGGATATACAAAAGTCCAGCCTCAGCCAATATTGCTAAACAGATTCCCAAAGTGGTTGTATCAATTTACACTCCCACTAGTCGTGTATGAGCTGGTATGGCTTATTTTTAAAGATCCAGTCCAGGTGTTTATGCGTGCATGTGTGTATGTATATATGCATATATATGTCTATGTATATATTTTCCAAGCTTAAAATTCACATGTTGAGTGCCAAAGTAGTTAGGAAGGAAGAAGATCATAGGCCTAGTTTCACACCCCCCAGTCCTTAGGTAACTAAAACATGTTCTAATGAGTAATTGTGCTGACCTTATAGATCTCAGGGAAGCAGCATCATGTGTGGAAAATGTGTGTGTTAATAAACCATCGGAGGAAGTAGTTCTTTGAAACTATGGGTTTGTTCTCACTGCCTCCTTGCAGCCAATTTAGCCAAGCAAAACCAAGCCCTGCAATCTTGTTGTGACAAAAATAACTGAGATTTTGATACGCTTGCTTTCTGTAAATGTCACCCAAATGTCTTGCCTCTGAAGCCAAAGTTCTTCCCACTATACTGGGCTATTTCGCTGTACACAGCACTTTCTCCTGCATGACTCTATTACTTTATGTTAGAGTCCCTCAGACTGTAATGTACTTGAACATAAAAAAGTCTTTTGAATTCTTTAGATAAGAAAACCTAGAGAAAATAAAGGTATATAAACATAATAGCAGTATTGATATTATTTTGACTCCTCCAGCTATTCTTGATATCATACTTCCTTTGTTAATTTCTTAACACTGGAAGTTTTCCGGTTTCATGTAAATTAGCATCACAACCTTATAAACATGTTTCTATTTATTGAATCCCAGGTCAAAGTAATTATGCAACAAAGAAAAACAGTTTTCATACCAGGCTGCCTGCATGCATGTAAATTGGGGCTCGCACCAAGGAGGTGATGAATACAATCTCAGGTTTCATGAGATGAATCAAAAAATGGAAAAACTAATAACAGAGCTCTCATACTTCAGATAACCTAAGTCAAAGTGTTTTTCTTCTTCTTTTCCATAAAACTAGCTTCTTAATTTTAGACATGATGTATTAAATAGTACAAAAATAAATCATAAGGGAAAAATCTGAGGCCATTTCTCACGCATGAGAGAAAGTGAATTTTCATTTTCTAAAATAATTTGAGCATCCTCACTACACCATGGTGGTTCACATCACACCCCAACTTCCTGGAATTACAGTTAGACCCAGTAGATAAATTGCATAGCGGTCAAAAGCATTGAGTCTGAGGGCTCATTACCTGGTTCAAATTCTGGTTCTCAATCTCAGTAGCTATGTGACCCTCAGCAAGTTACTTAACCTTTCAGTGACTCAGTTTCCCATTCTGCAAAATAGAGAACACTAATAGCACCTATTCCACGGGCTTGTGAAAATTAAATGGTACTACTCATCATACACAGTTAGCTCAATGTCTGCGACACAGTATGAGCTCCACAAATGGTAGTTGCTATGCAGGTGACTGGAGATAATGATACCAACCAAGAAGACCCATGTTCCTCTTCCAACGGTGTGCTGCAAACTTGTGCTAGAGTGACTCGGAAATCGTATGCAGAAAATAAAGGAAGTGGAGAGTGGCTGAAATACTCTAAGTCGACTTGACCACAATTTAGGAACGTCATACAAGTAGCATGATACCCCATCCCGTGGGGCAGTGGAGTGGAGTGGCTGAGAAGTCAAATGTTGAGCCAAATTGTCCAAGTTAAATTTCCGTACTGTCACTTTTACTCTCTGATCTGGGAAAGTCATTTAGTCTCTCTAGCCTATTAGACAGGCAGATCTCTCAGGGCGTGTGTGTGTGTGCGTGTGTGTGTGTGTGTGTGTTTAGTGCATATGCAACAGAGTTGTTTTGAAGACTAAGTCAGCATACGCGGGGCCCTTGGAACAGTGCAGGGCACACAGCAACTGTTATTAGGTATTTGCTATTATTATTCAACTGACATCAGATTGGGTACTTTCTAGAAAGGTCACTTGCTGACTATATAGAGAAAAGGAAGCAATTCCTGAAAAAAGCTATGAAAGTGATTCCACTGCCATCACCTCGGGGCTGAGTTTCCATTCTTGGGGTAGATTCTCGCATAAACTGCTGAAGGGAGGGTTGAAAAGTACAGGGTAATATGAGCTTCAATTTGGTGGACATTTGGTCCCAAACTATTGGAAACATTGATGGAAGTGACAGAACAGCAAGCAGTGTTTCTGTTTTGCTAGAAGTTGGGAATTGAACACAACGCTGATGCCGACTATTTCCATATTTTGAGGAAAATCGTTTCATGGACCTTCCAGCTATGCAAATCTAAATCACAGGTTGTAATTAGAAAAGGAGGTGTTTGCGAAGCTGTTGCTAGAAGGAGCTAAACTGTTCTGGGTGGTCATGGAAAAGGTCAGCTATGTGGTGAGCAGAATAGCATTTCTGTAGGCTGCTTCATCTGAAGAAATGTTTCTTTTCTAAGTAAGGATTTAGATGCGCACAAACTTCTGTCTGTTCTTGTGGAGATGAATCCTGAGTCATGTGTTGAGTAGCTTCTTGGAGGCAGTCAGGCTCTGAGACCCCCAAGACCTTGGAAAAAATATGCAGAAAGCGTCTTCACTTCACCCTGGAGAGAGGACCGTAAAACACTCCTATACATGGTAAGTTCGAGACTAAAGAGCCATGGCCACTGAGGTGGGCATGGCAATGCAGCCTGGGTCCCAGGGAGCTCTTAAATTTTGGATCCACAGGAGCTATTGCAGCGGTGGGAGGACTGGCCTGCTGACAGAGCTGCCTGACAGCTCTAGGGCAGAGAAAAGAGGCCTGATCTTCGACACACAGGGAGTTATGAGGCTGGGAAGGGTCCTTACGGAGGTCTGGGCTCCGGCTTTCTCACAGGTAGGTGGTAAGTACTAAGAGAATGTCTAGTTTTTCTCTTAGTGTAATTTCATTTGTACCCACAAACAGTTAAACCCTAAAAGACATTTAGATTATGTTTATTTTCAAATTGCATAGCAAGGGGTGAGGGCAACATAACCAAAAAGAAAAAAAAAAAACTAACCAACCAGCCAGCCAAAGGACTGAAGAGAGTGATTGCCCGGAATATGAGGCGGACTATTCAATTTGCCTCTACCTCTCAGATTGTCACTAGGGTACAACAGGGACTAGTCATTTCTAGCAATTTCTCTTGGTACAGTGTGTACAGTAAATGAGTTTTCAAACTTGCAGACGACTAACTGAAGAATGGACTCTTCTGTAACTTAGCATATATTAGCCAAGGAGATCCAGATTTCTGAGGATCCAAAGTAGGTCTCTCTGAACATTTTATGCTGAAACTTTTCATGAGTGAAGAGGGATCAACCACGTCTCTGGAATTCTAAGAGGGCTAACACATCAATTAGAATTTTTCAGTTTTGACTTATATTTTTCCTGTTTTTTACCCCATTTTCACTTTTCATTTGTGCAGTCCCCCTTTTCCCCCAGTTTTATTGAGAAATAATTGACATACATCACTGTATGAGTTTGAGGCAGACAGAATGATGGTTTCATTTACATATACTGTGAAATAATTACCACGATGGGTTCAGCCAACATCCATCTTTTATAATATTCTTACCTTCTCTAATTGAAGGGTGTTACATTCTGGAGACAGATGCTCTTAAGGGGAAAATCTTGTTAGTGAAATCCTTTTGTCAGTATTTTTACGCCTACTGTTACCCAAAGGCAATATTTCTGAGGGGTGTATTTCCCAATACACTTCTGTCTTTCCTCTTCCCATAGTCCTCCTTCCCAGTGCCTCTCCCATACTTCCAGCACCCTCACCAGCATCACACACATGCACACATCACGTCCTTCGCTATTTTCCTTTTGATCTTTGGGGCTTTCATAATTGAGCTATAATTACAGAAAAGATTTTCTTTTCATTAATGAGCTGACATCAAGGCTTTGGTTGGGAGGTGAAACATCAAAATTATTGGTTAAAATAAAATTTGGTGCCTCCATAAAATTTCATGATACCTGTGCCCCTGTGTCTCCTATTTACTGGTTATAGCTAGAACATTCCTAAATATTTTTAAATTGAGGAATGCAGTGGCATGAAGAACCTCTTTGAAAATACTACTATACAGTAATGAAGAAATTTCTTCACCCTGTGGCCCTGTGGTGATGGGGAAACAGAAACCTAAGGGCTGATAGAATTAGAATGTAAAGCATTAGGTTTTCCAGAGATGTTTGGGTTTTATTTGCAGCTAATTAACATGAAATCTTCAGTGGGCATGACTCTTTTCTCAAACACAGCTAGTTTTATCACTTAATATTCATAATAAATACGCTACAGTATAGAAATAGACTCTCTAGAGAGCAGCAGGGAAATTAAACCACCAATCTAAGTGAGCCAGGTTCGCCGCGTAGCCTGTACCCTTCAGCATCCAGGGTCCAGTAAGCATGGAGGCTGACACACTAAACTGCAAGTAATAACACGGTCACTCCTGTGGAGCAAATAGGTCAGGACTGCTGGCTGGATCTTCCGAGACCAGCATCCACCTTCATTCCAGGCACATAATCTCCCACAGTCTTGAATCTTGCCTCAGGTCCTAACACCTGTCTTCCGTCTCCAGGTTTTTTCGGTAACATGAACCTTTCTCCCTGCTTATCTTCTCACACATGAAGAGCTGCAGATCTCCATGTTTCCTTGTTTCCCAGTCCCTCTCTGAACAATCTCTAGGGCATTGAAGGGCCACTCTGGCAGTAGAGCAGATAGTTTTAATTATTTTTAAAATAAAATCTGGAGGATTGGGGAAAGCAATAACTGAAGATGCGCAAGCTTTCTTTAGAACAGACTCTGTGGGGTAGGTGTTGCTACTTACATAAAACGGGGGGCTGTTTTTCCTCCCTCCCTCCCTCAGGTAAAATAGGAGACTGTGTTCCTTGTGGAAGAATCCCTCCTCCCACTCTCTCCACCACACACACACACACACACACACACACACACACACACACACACACAGATTCTTGTTTTTCTTTTCAGGTCAAACTGGAATACAGTGACCACCTTGAGGGAAATTGTAGCTGAAACAGACAGGGTCCGGATCTTGCAATCGATTAGAGTTTAAATATCTGATTTATTTATGCTTACTTGGTTTGTTTTCAGAACAATCTGGAAACTCTTAGATTGTGCCATTTGTTCTGCCTGTGAAGAGAAGCACGTGAGATCATTTACAGCTGAATGAAGAGAAGTGAGGCAAGGATATTAAAGGACTTCTCAGTTGATGGAAACGCTGGTTTACACAATAGCTGCACGAAGAATTTTCTTTTCCTCTAAGATTACATTAAGGAAGGTCATGCTGCAAACTAGGAGCTATGTTTACCAGATATATAAAATACTAAATAAGTAGAATTAATCTGACCAGCAAGAGTCTCCATCTAGGTAATTTTGCCAAAGAAAATTGCTATTTGTCTTTAGCTGTGAAACAAGTCAGAGTGTTTGGAGCAGATACCTTATTCATCCTTATGACTTGGTTACTATTTCTTGCATTCCGACCATGATGATAGCCCCGATGAAGTAGGCCAGAGTCAAGTTCCATTCTAGAGACTAAAAATTTAAGTCAGAAATATATACTTTATCAAAGCCCTCTTTTGTTTGGTATGCAGGAGGAGGTAGGAGGTGAACTGCCTGGGAATTTTCACTGAACAGACCATGGCTTTCTGAACTTGAATATATCTCCTTGTCACCCCACTCTGCTAGCACTAATATTCTGTGTTTGAAAGAAATTAGGTCTACAGGGAAATCAAGCTTCTAGACCTCACAGAAATGAAATATTCAATACTCTGCTTTTTCCCATATTCCCTATACATTTCTCTGAGAACATGTGAGATGAATTTTAAAATTTCTGAAGATGTTTGGATTATTATTATTATTTGGAGTCATAGAATAGGCTAGAAATAATTTGGAGAAGAAATAGCAGTATTGGTAATTGTTGGGCTTGGCAGCCAATAAATGGCTCCCTCTCCCTGTGTGTTTAAGGATTATTTGAGAGAAATGCACAAGAGTTAGACAAATAAATATCAAAATACAAGTTTTATTAATGGTAGAGTAGAATTAGAAAAGAGGAATTGGAAATATGACCTTCATAAGGCCTCTTTATACATTTCTCTCAGAATTAAATAACTCACCAAGTCACAGTCAGAACCACAGGCCTTCCCATCCCTACCCCTATCTTAGCCTCCAAGGTTGGGAATTCTAAGAATGGATTACCCCAAACAAGAGGCTGAAGCCCAAGGCCATGTGTTTGCAGACCCTTTTCCTACTCTTATCAGTCAGGGAAGTAATGTCTTTTCTTTGTGAGGAGTAAATGAACTGGATGGACAGAAGCAAGGGAACCACTTTCCCAATATTTCCAAGAACAAGAAATGTCTGTTTCATTTGCCTGGTTGGGCATGCCAAAAAAGGATGAAAATGATTCCTTTAACAATAAGCCTCTATAAAGCTATACGAATTTTATGGAGGGACCAGAAGTATTCCAGAGTCAGTGATGTTTTAAAACTTTATTAGAGGGTGACTTATGAGTTTTCAGCCAAAGGTAAAGAATCTTCTATACTGACCACCACAATAAAGGGGTTCGTAAGAGAAACAAACAAAAAAATGGAGTCCTAGACCAGTACACAATCTTATTCTTTTTACCTTCCAATGAGCTCCATAACCTGAAGGAAACCTGAACGTTCTACTTTCCTATACCTCTCGGGCCCAAAGCCAGTCCTAAGGAGTATTTTTTATTTCTGTGCTGTTTCTACTCATACTCCATCCTGGAACTCAACAGAGGTAAAGACGCTCTCCAAGCAAAAGATACTCCTCTGCCACTAACTTCTCAAACTCCATCTACTTCAGTCAAAACCTCAGAGGCTAGATGCCCACAGATTCTCCAGATTTTCCAGTGTAAATCCCCACAGTAAAAGCCCAAAAGATATAACTTCAAATTCTGTCATGTCTCCACATAAGTACTATGTGTTTTTTTGTGTGACTCAGCGTCAGCAAATACATACCTTATGCTATTACAACTGAATTCTCTGGTCCATGCAGACATCAATAATTGGCCACGATGTGGCAAGTATGGCCAGCTGATCACAAAATTATTTCCCTTTCTGGGGCTGGCCCAGTGGTGTAGTGGTTAAGTTCGTGCGCTCCTCTTCATCAGCCTGGGGGTCGCAGGTTCAGATCCCGGGCGCCCGCCGACGCACTGCTTGTCAAGCCATGCTGTGGCGGCGTCCCATATAAAGTAGAAGAAGATGGGCACGGATGTTAGCCCAGGGCCAGTCTTCCTCAGCAAAAAAGAGGAGGATTGGCAACAGATGTTAGCTCAGGGCTGGTCTTCCTCACACAAAATTATTTCCCTTTCTTTCTTGGACTCAGCTAGATCACATTTCAGAGATTCCTTTGCACTTAGCTATGGCCATTTGGCTGAAGTCTAGAGCTAATGTAATGTATATGAAGATGATGTGCTTGACTTCCATTCTTACCACAATAAAACTACCTATGTATGATCCTCCATGTTTTTTCCCCTTCTGATGAGCTAGAATGAAGGTGATACCCAGGAAAGCCTTGGAAGAAGCATACTGAAGATGGATGAACCTCCATCCATCCGGGTCCTTCAGTAACTTCATGGTGCAGAGAATGCCCTGTCCTCCTCAGCCTATCAAGCAGGAATACCCATTTTAAGACTTTACCATGGCAATAAAAAAACTTCAATTATATCAAGCTACTGCAAATTCTAAGAGTATCTGTTATTGTGGATAACATTGCCCCAATTAACACTCATGAGTATGAATAATAGTTTCATTTCTTAATGAGTCCCAAATCTCTTTTCAGCCCTAAAAGCCAAGCAACTGACTCTCATCATAGTTGGCACATGGAATAAAACGACTTGCCCTTCTTGCTACAGGGACGTTGTTGGCATCTTCCTTCCCCCAGACTGGTTATTGTTCTGACCTTCTCTCCCCATTAATTTTTTCCCAAGTTTCATAAGTTTATTTCTTTTAAAAGTGTTCAATTTGCTTCAGTAAGTATTTAAGAACATAATCTATGAGCAAATTACTCATTATGCTGATTAAGAATATGAGTAGGTCTTTCTTCCCTCACTTATCTCTGTCTTTCTTCAATGTTACTATGTGATGCTTTCTAGGTCTCCTCTCTATGACAAAAGAAATGAATTCAGTCAGGTTGCTAAGCAAGTAAATACTTCTCAGATAACTGTTATATGTTCAGTCTTTTGTTTGGTGATGTGGCACATTTAGAAGTATAAAAGATGATCTTTGACTTTAACAAATTTAGAGTTTGTCAACAACAAACACACAGATATAGAGATTAGATTGGTGGTTACCAGAGGTGGAGGGGAGGGGAGGGCGAAAGGAGTAAAAGGGCGTGTGTGTATGGTGACGGATGGTAATTAGTCTTTGGGTGGTGAACATAATGTAGCCTACGCAGAAATCTAAATATAATGATGTGCAGCTGAAATTTATATGTTATATACCAATGTTACCTCAATAAAAAAAATTAAAAAAAGAAATTTAGGGTTGGTTATGATAAAAATTTTTACATATTACTATCAAGAACTATATAAAATCAGATAGAGATAATTTTTGATTACTTATCTACCAGATATTGCATTAAATCCTCTCTCTTTATTACCTTTTTAATCCTCACCAAAAAAAAAAAAAATTAGAAAAAGGGAAGCCAGCCCCAGAGAAGTTCAACATTAGTGCACTCAGAGCTAGTGAGCGGTGGAACGAGGATATGAGCACGGAATCTGACTGCAGAGAATGTATTCTTAACCACTGTGCTCTATACTACATTGCATACGTGACAATTATAATATTAATTTAAATACAAAACTTATTTTGCAATTGTAAAGCTAAGCTTTTAGCAGCCATTATCTCATCTAATTATCACAACAATCCCATGGGGCAGGCACCACTATTTATCATCACTTAACAAAGGAAACTGAGTCACAGACAGACTTTTTGGCACTAGCATTTGAAAACTGGCTGTCTGATTTAGGAAATCTCCTTCCCAAACTTGAAAAAAATTTAAATCTACAGAAAAGTGCCAAAAATAACCCAATAAACGTCCATCTACCCATCATCTAGTTCACCAATTGTAGCACTTACAACATTTGTAGAGCCCACACTGCTAACCACTATAATTATGCAGCTGAATTATTCCATCAAATTAAATGTTTGAGGAACTTATAGGAAATTGAATTAATTGTTAAGGGAGGCTGTATGAAGGTGTGTCTTGAATTAGTTCTTGAAATTTTTAGATAAATAGAAAAAGGAAGGTGTTCTGAAAGTAGGGGACAAGCTGAGCACAGTGGAATGATCATGCAGGCATATGTGGAGGAAAGATTTGGGTTGAAGAGCAGTAGAAAACTAATTTGGGACCAGATTATTAGTATTTGAAAGCTAAGAAATGGGTTCAGACTGATTATCATAGAAAACAGGGAGCTCTGAACATTTTCTCGTTAGGAGAAATAGCAGCTAAGTATTGGCATTTGTAAACAACTTCTCATTGTCTTTTAAGAACTTACATAGAATACCACAACTCTGAAAGAAGAGAACATTCTTTTCATTCAATTCCAAGAACTCAGGACTTAGACAATGCTTTTGAAAATCAATAACCTGAAGAATTCTTGAAATATTAGTGTATTGTGTGGACTTTGAAAAAATTAGTGAAATAGTAAAAGAAGGAAGATGTGTTTAAATTTCTTCATGATTTCTCCACCCACTTGTAGCACCTTGTCTTTGTTTTCCTTAAGCTACAACAAAGAAGAGACATCATTTTTTTGCTTGCTATCACTGAGACAGCAGATATACTGCAGAACTGCACTTTATGTTCCAAAATGTTCTCTTTCTCTCCAATCAAAAATTTTTCTGACCTATACCCTATTTTCTTAGGGCCCCCTTTAGTCATATTACTCAAACTGGCTAACCTAAAGAATTTAGGTGCTAGCTTATAAAAATGTAATGTGCTCCTCTTAATGAATGTGTGGGAGTGAAGAGATTTAGGAGATAGTAAACTAGCTAAAGATATGAACCCTTCACATCCTACCACACAGGTGGCAAAAAATTGGACCTATGACTGTGTTCATTCCTGAACATGGTGACAAGAGATTCTCGCATATTGAGGTATATGGGGTAACTATTCGGGTTTGAAACTGATTCAGCTTGAACTAAAAAGCCTGACTTATGGCCTATCAAACATACATTGCACATCCGCTTAACCATTGGAGTAAAAAGTGCATTCTCTTAAGAGAAGAATGCATACTTCCTTCACTGCGCCCTATTGGTAACGCCCTATTGGTGAGGCCTGAATTCGTCCCTTTCTGGACATCATGGTGCCTTGGCCTGCTAATTTGTGACTGAATACCTCTTTGAGATTTTGATAAAAATGTATCCTGGGTGTGTTTAGTGTACATTCTTTGTTCTAAAAAAACTATAAGGCTGTCCTGAAAACCATGCTTCTCTGAAACACTTTCTAAGGCCTTCCCGGGTTATAATCCTCACATTGGCTCAAGTAAACTCACCTTATTTATCTTATCTATAGAATAACCATTGGTTCTTTTGCATTGACAGTGGCCACTGGTTTTAATAAATGGAGAAGCAAAAAGTATGCCAAGCTGTAACACTGAATCACTGAAGGTTTTAGAGCTACCACATTCTAGAGGCGTGGATTCATGGTCACTGAGCAGAGGAGCTAGAAAAGGAAAGCTCTTTTACCATCTCTATCTGAGAATCATATTGCCTATACTTCCCATGCTTGACAGGAAGAACTGATGAATATTGCAAAATGGATACACCAGCCATGTGTGTGATATGCTAACATTTCAAACATGATGCAAATACATGACATGCCTGTCATCCTAACCTTGTAAATCCCTCTGGTTCCCAGTGTGGGGAGTTGTAAACAGTAATGTTTCCAAGTCGGTAGTATTCTCTGCTATTTCAAGGTCAGAAACCTTGAAAAAAACAATAAACACAAATGTTCATTTTTCAATATTAGTCAGGTTGAACCAATCTCATGCAAAGATCTAAATGGAAATGCTTCCCCTACACTAGCCTTTGCCAAAACAAAGCCCAAGGTAATTGAATTTCTGTAGTTTTATTGTAAAATGTTTTAAAAAAATGTTCATTTTGTTCAAAAATTAACCCAAGACAAGGTGAATAGTTTTTGCTTTTATGACTGCAATTTTTCCTATTACTTGAAAGTTGATGGCACTTAGAAAGCCTTAATATTGAATCAAGAAAAACAAAAGATGGATAATCTAGGATCGTTTCACTGCTGAAGGATTTTAATCAATAAGTAGGCAATATTGAGGTTGAAGAATTGATATGAAAGTGTGAGGACTACATAACTCTATTGTCCTCCTGCCACCTTCTTTTAACTCTGTCTACACTTTCTTTACCATAAATGGTTCTTTTGGGGCTAGTGATTCAGTGGTCATTGAGAAGCTTGCCTTAGTACTCGATTTAAACGAAAAATAAAATAGTCATAAATATCAATGGGCAAAGGATTACTGTTCTAAATTTATCTGTGAAATAGTGTCTATAGCCAGATAGGTAATAATGGAGAAGACATTGATTTTTTTCTATTATTGTTAATGAACTTTATGTTTTAGAGTGGTTTTAGGTTCACAGCCAAATTGAATGGAAAGTACAGAGAGTTCTCTTGTACCCCTGTCCCCACACAGGCACAGCCTCCCCCACCATCAACATCCCCCACCATGATTATCAAGTGACACATGATTATGACCCAAAGTTCATAGTTAATGTTAAGGTTCACTCTTGGTATTGTAGTCTGTGAGTTTTGACAAATATATAATGCTATGTATCCACCATTGTAGTATTATACAGAATAATTTCTTTGCCCTAAAAACCCTCTGTGTTCTGCCTACTCATCCCCCACTCCCTCCTAACCACTGGCAAATACTAATCTTTTTAGTCTCCATAGTTTTGCCTTTTCCAGAATGTCATAGAGTTGGAATCTTATAGTATGTTACCTTTTTAGATTGGCTTCTTTCATTTAGTAATAATGCATTTAAGTTTCCTCCATGTCTTTTCATGGCTTGATGGCTCATTTCTTTTCAGTGCTGAATAATATTCCATTGTCTGGATGTACCCCAGTTTATCTATCCATTCATCTACTGAAGGACATCTTGGTTGCTTCCAAGTTTGGGCAATTATGAATAAAGCAGCTATAAATAACAAAGTGCATGTTTTTGTATGAACATAAGTTTTCAATTTGGGCAAATATGAGAGAGTACTATTGCTGGATCATATGGTAAGAGTATGTTTCATTTTGTAAGAAACTGCCAAACTGTCTTCCAAAGTGGCTGTACCATTTTACATTCCCGTTAGCGATGAATGAGGGTTCATATGGAGGGAAACACTGCAGGTAGGAAGAGTGACTTCTCTGCAAGCATGTAGGATAAAGACCTAAACACTTTGGCTCAGCCCCCACTGGAGTCTTTCTCTATTTCAAACTTATCCTATCCAGAGAGCACAGACCTTCTCGATTCTCAGACTCCTACAAGAGAGACCTAGGGATGTCCAGTGTTTCTGTGATTGAATAGTTGACCTATTTCAGGGGTGGAGTGACAGTAAGACAGTTTGGTCACAAACCTAAAGCAAAATTTTCCATTTGTCTGTCATATTCTTATTTTGTTTCAAACTCAAGCAGGCAAATAGAATCAATATTATATATTGCCCTTCCTACCAACAACAGAAGTATTTTTAACTGGAAAAAATAATAATACATGGTGTAATAAGAAATGAAATAATATAAAAGGTTATACAATGAAGAGTTAGTACACTTTCCAATCCTAGTTCTAATCAGCCTTTCCAGAGTCAAAAACTATTTCTAGGGTTTTTTAAAGAAATATTCCATGTATAATTCGTGTGTGTGTGTGTGTGTCTATGATTTTTTCTATATAAGTTGTTCCTTAATCTTGATGTTTCACTTAAATATATATCTTGGTAATCATTCAATACAGTACACTTGAGATCTACTTCATTCTTTTTTAATGGCAGAAATGTATTCCATGTTATGGCCCTACTAAAGTATTTGATGACCAGTACTCTATTAATTGACATATAGGTTGTGTGCATTCTTTCATTGCTGAAATATTGCTTCACTAATACCCTCTGCGTGAGTGAGTACATTTGTAGACTACATTACTGGAAGTGGATAAGCTGTATCAAAGGGTATGTGCAATCATAATTCGATACATGTAACTATTTGTCAAATTGCTTTCTAAAGAGACTGCCCCTACCAATAGCATTTGAGAATGCCCGTTTCTCTATAACTTTACCAATGCTGCATAATATCAAATATTTTGAACTTAAAATTTTTGATTTTAAAAAAGTAGATTCTTGAAATGGACCTTGTCAATGTTGTTACAAATACCATCAGCATATAACTTCTTTATTTTATTGTTTGGCATGAAAATCAAAGGGACAAGTTAGTGTATCAGTTTCCCTTATTTCTTCATGAAACAAGTTTAGAGAAAAAGGTGTGTGTGTGTGTGTAAATTCTCTGTTCTTATTGTCATGCCTCAAACCCCAAATTCAAACATACTTTCAGGTTCCTTTAAAAAGCATGCATTTGGATGCAACACATTATTCTAATTTCGAGTGTGAGCAGCTCCATTTGCAAAGAACAAAACGAACTATAACAGGTATGTAATTTCATGGTGTCTTATATAAGTGGTCATATTTTGTGAGGAGAAAATGCCAATGAGGCATAGTTAAAGGTCGCCTATTTTAATGAACCAGTTTATGACTCGTGGTTCTACCTTTACTTTTCTTTTACTTTTTTTTTGCAGGTTATACTTTGATTAGCATAGAGATTGTCTAATAATTGTTGCAGTATTTCAAGTTCAAATGATTCCTTATCCAGTGTGCTTCTTCATCCAGAATTAAAGGCAGGTGAAATTTATATAATGTCATAAACTAATGTTACCTCAATTTTAAAAAAAGCAGGTAAATTCTTACAAGCTGGGAGGGGGGTGGGGAAGAAAAAGCAAGGGAAGGATGTGGGGGAAGAGACAGAGAGAAAGAGAGATTACAAAGATGAATTGGAAATGGCTCAAGGGGAAGAAAGTTTAGGTCCCTGTGTTGTTAGATTCTCTTGTGTTAGTGTCCTGTTGAGGTAGGAAGGATTCTCAGAGAAAAGGAAATGAATCCTGTGTTCCAAAATTAGAGTTGACGCTACATTTTTCATTCACTTCATTTTATCTGTTATGTTTAATTAGATTCAGGATATCTCTAGTCCTGACTCTGTTGGTGATAGAACATGGATGTCACAAAAGCAAAGTAATGGTCAACTTAATCTTCCTAAATGATGTTAGTAATAGTCCCTAACTCATTCTCCAGTCCCCACATCCAACTCCTCCTCCAGATTTTTGGGTGGCATGGGACCTCTGCTCTGGTGATTTTCAAAAATGCTATATTGCTGCCTTGAAGCATATTTAAACAATCTGAAATTCACATTTACCCAAGAAGAGTTTCCTAATGTCTGTGTGGGTTTCTCCAGGCTGGGTACTAGGTGAATTACATTGGTTGAGAGCCTTCTGTATGCTAGGTCTATGTGCTATTTTATTTAATCATCACAATATCCCTATGAAGTAAGCATTGTTATTCCAGTTTTATAGATTAAGAAACTAGGTCACTGAGACCAAGGACGTTGGCTAAGATTACAGGGCTCAACTCACCAAAGACAAGTTTTGAGCCCACGTCTAACTTAAAGCTATGTTTTTTTCCACCACACTACTTTGCCTAAATGTGTTTATGTTTGTGGGTCCTGCGAGATAATGGACACAAAAGTATCTATAAATTGTTATGTTGGCAAACTGTATATTCACGCTCAGTGATAGTTTCCCTATGTGTTTTGTATGACTTTATATTTCCTCTAACATGGAGGAAATGGAAGTGAACACTTAAATAAATTAATTTAAAACTTATCAGACCTATGAAGAGATCTAACAAATATACCTAAATCCCCACAACTCAGCCTAAGAAGTGAGACATTTCAGTGACAACTGAAACCCTACCCCATCCTCTCTACCTCTCCCCTACCCTTTACATTCCCTCTCACCCTTTCTTTCACCCTCCTGCAAAGGCAACCACTATCTTGAATTTGGGATGTATCATTCTCACTTATTTTTCTAATCCCTACCTCGTATATAGTACTATTTTTGGTTTTTAAAATCTCTATTACATTCTATTGTGCTTTACATGCCAATGGTCATTGGCAACTTGCATTTTGGTTCAATTTATGTTTTTTAGATTCATAGACGTTGATAAGTATTTTCTAGCTTTTTAAGTGAAAACATCTAAAATGTTCTTCTGAAATGTTGATAGTAAAAATAATAACCTGATTCTATGAGCTAGGCGCTGAACCTGAGAACTTTATGTATTAATTTATTTAGGCTTTACAATCCTAGGAGATGTATGCTATTATTCTTATAGCTGAGGTTCAAAGAGTTTAAATTATTCACACAAGATAACAACTAGGCAATAGCAGAGCTGGAATTCCAACACAACTATTTATAACTCCAATTCTGTACCTTTTTCTATTACACTGCCTACCTTTACTGAATTCCAACTTTCATCTCACTCAATTTTCTTCAAGATTAAGGCTCCAAATTCCCGGCTGAGGGCAAGACAGAGAGCAAGAAACAGTGACCCCCATGTGCACAGAAGCTGCCTTAGTAATGCAGCCCCAGGGTTACCATCTCCCCACCGCAGCTTATTTGCAGAGGCAATTACCCACTACTGTCACTGTGCTATGTAGTGACATTTGGCATCACCTAGGACACCTGTTTCCTGAGACATCCTACCCATAGAAAGAAATAACTACTCCATGAATCCATTCCCCATCTAAAACCCAGGCCAATTGACCACCATGCACTGTGATTGAAAAGATGCCATAGAAAAATGTAATAGGCCTTCACAAACCAACCGATGGCCTAATTGTTGAGAAAATTGCTGTGTCTTACAATTACTACTGTTACAAACTATCCATTAAAGAGCAGTCTCTCCCTCCCTCTTGACTCTTTCATTAGCACAATACTCCCACATTAGTACTCAATTATAAACAAGCCCTATCCAAATTTACATTACTCTCCAAATTACATACACACACTGATTACTGTTTCTTTAAAGAGCAAAATCTACGTGAGCACCAAATTCTCCTTTCCTTTCAGTGTTGTGGTTTCATAGTCAGACCCTTCTGAAAAATGTGGCAACAGCCTTTTAACTCAGTCTGCAGAAAGATTCACTATACTTGGAATGTGTTTCTTCTAAATCAGAATTCAAGAACAACAGAACCTAAAGAGGTGTGTTTTCTCCTCTATCACTGAAGCTACGTACCACACCTTTCTTTCTCTGTTCCCTCCCTGTTTTCTTCCTTCCTCATTGTTCTCTCTTCTCACCTGTAGCGTTTCTGTAGTTCTCTCATTTTTAACAGCCTGGCCCTTCTCTGTTTCTGATTCTCTTTCTACTTATCTCATTAGTATTTTTTTCTACATGCACTGTTTTGGCATTTCAGCCAGTTTGATTCTCAGTATGTTAGTATCTCTTCTGTGTAATGGTGTCATACTTCTAGTGACTCCTCAGGATCTCCTATAGGATCCTCTTGAAAAGGTGGCTTTGCAACTGGTGAATCTGGTCTCAAATCTACCCTCAAGAGAAGTCAGAGTTCTTTTGTCGCTTTGGTGCTCCAGGCCGTCTTTTACTTTCTGGTGACACTGGTTCTTCTCAGATTATATGTGAGAATTACCCTGCCTGAGAAGTATTTGAAATAGCAAAACATTTATTTTTCTGTTAGGCTTCTTTACAGATGAGGAATTCTGGTGATTAGAAATGGCAAATAGAAAGAATTTAATCAGTTCTTTCTGGAGGGAGGATTGGCATCATATTTAGTACGATGGACTCTGCTCTTTTCTCTTGAAACCCATCTACTCCTTCACCGCCTTGAAGTTACTCATTTACCACTCCAGGAAAGTGCCTGAACTTTGAGCTGGGCCACCTCGTGGATTTAGTCCTAAACCCTCGACCCCTTTCAACAGCTTCTATTAGCCTCTTGGATAACCACCACCACATGCTCTAACATGCAATAATTCCTAATTTTGCATTTGAAGTTGTTATCTATTTGGTATATTTTCAATTCTAATCTAAGACATCTTGTTTAATTTTTACCCTCAAAATAGAAGGCAATCATCCCTATTTTTTAAAATGAGATTTATTTTTCAAAATTGTAAATAACATCATTGTGATTTACCTTAAAATACTCTAATAGCTTCCACCGCACTCAGCATGTCATCTAAATTCTCAGTCATGGTTTATAACATTCTGCTTGATAGGGCCCCTGCCCACCTCTAGGAGCATTCTCCTCTCTCACTTAATGCGCTCCAATCACATTGTCCTTCTTAAAAGTTCTCAGACTCACCAAGTTCACTCCTGCCTTAAGCCTTTGCTGTTCCTACTTGCTGTTTCCTGTGCCTGGAAGGTTCTCTTCCCAGATCGCAGAAAGGTTGATTTCTTGTCAATCATATCTTAACTCAAATACCATCCACTCCTTTCCAGGTCTTCCCCAGCATATAACATACGCTAAATAAATACTTGTTGAATCAATCAGTTACAAGTTGCCAATGCATTTCATTCCTATGTAGCATACATTCTGTTTCTTTTGACACTGATGACGTCATCTGATGTCTGTTTCCACTGAAAAATCTGGTCCAAAAGTTTCTGGTGGGAGGAAGGAAAAAGGCCATTGAGATGGTCTGCAGCATTCTACGTATTGTCCCCTCACTCCGTTGGATCCTGCATTTCTTCTGTCGTTCTTTTACTGGGAATCTACAGCCTCGTGCATGGTATTAAAGTTTGGTAAAGAGACATATAAAGTGGCAGAATCTTTTTTAAACATCCCTAGCCCCTGATTGCTCATGGCTAGATCAAGAAGAGGCAGTGAAGCTTTGATAATTCAAGAGATATCAAGTATTTCTCTCTGTGTATTTTTCTCAGTCACATAGCTTCTACACGACCCCTCAACAAGTAGAAAGAAGGTATTCATGGGACAGACATGGTAATCTATCATGATATCATCCTATTTTGCTTTCTTTTGCCATGTTTAATGTTGTCAATCAACATTACTTTGACTTAAACCTTTTTAATTCAAGAAAAACCTATAGCAAATTTTGTATGTGCAAAACATGTTTTCATCCTCTCACAAGCACACCATTTCCACCAATACTGCTTGGAGGGTGGAAACAACACAAAAACAAATTTTTGTTTGCCATCCTTTTAGGCATGGTATATCTAGTTTCTTCTGCAGGTGCACAAACCTGACTAGTGGTACCTCCATAAGTTCTTGCCTCTTCACTCCCAGACTTGGATATGAGAATGATGGTCACAAACTTACAATAGGATTTTAGGTACACTGTCACTGACATATTAAAAACCTTCTTCCCTCATTGCAATGAGATAATTCTTTTGATCCAGCCACAAATAGAACTGGCCTTTTCTTTCCTGTTTCTTTGTCAACAGCTATTTTTGCAGAGTTTTCATTACTTCTTAATTGTTCAAACTTCCTATCTTCATTTTTCTTGTTAGGGACCGATTTTACAAATGAGTTCATTATCTCTACCATTTTAGACTCATCATTAATTTCATGCTCCTCATTTCTTAGTGGACCTGTTTCTCTCTGGTACTTCTTTTCTCACTGCAGTATTTGTGAAATGCCCTTGTTTCCTTTGAGTCCCCATTATTAACTTTATTATGTTTTCCTTATGCTATTAGTATCTTTCTTACGTTTAATTGATGTACCTCTCTTTTTATTCCAAATAGCAATGTTTCCTTCACTGACTTTAATAGAAGGTGTTAAAAGACGTTGATGTTTATACTTCATATTTGCACACCTCATTCTTCAAATACATTTTAAATCTGCTCTAGTCTACTTAAAATATCAGAGGAAGGAGCACTGACAGAAAGAAAATTGAGACAATTCCACATCTTATAAATGCATTACTGTATATCATAAATTTCTTAATCCTTAATTAGTGAAGAGATTCATAATAGTCTTATCTATTAGGCTAATATAAAGCATAATTTAGCAATGTCCTTGGCCAGGGTACACAGCAAAGCCAAGGTATAGCATTTCAGTTGCTAAGCTCATGGGCATTTGAAGCAAGAAGACGTAGGGTCGAAGTAAATAGCATGCACCAAGCTATGGAGGATCTGGTTCTAGATCATGAACATTCCTGAACAATTTTAACCAAGTCTCTTGCTCTTTCTCTCTACTGGAATCTCTTCAACTGCATTTTGATTTGCACCTCTCTGTATTTCTTAGAAACATGGGGGTAGGGGTGGGAAAAGGAGAAGCTTGTATTTGCATGTGGAACACCTTGGCAGAATCTAGGCAGCAAAGAATACTGTAATCCATGCTTCCTACTGCGAGACAGCAGAGCACTGGATTAAGAAACAGGAGGCCTGGGGTTTTATTGCAGGTTTCCTATTATTTGACTTCTTGGCAAATGAGCATTCTCACTTGTAAAATGTGGGAGTTGAATTGGATGGTAGTCAAGATTCTTTCTATTTCTACGTATATGATTCTCAAAATTTGGAATCTATTAAGTTATTCACTAGGAGGTTTGTGTATGTATTGCAATCATTAGGCTTCCCTATTAAGTACTTTAGTCTCCTCATTGGAACTCTAAACGAGTCTGACCATTCCATACACCACATCGTGCCAACCCACAAATGCAAGTTCTAGACACCAGCCTATATTTGAAGTTAATACCCGGGGTTCCTGTTTGCCTAACCTAATCCTGCACTGATTTTGTTTTTATTCAAGTTCACTTAGCTTTAAACTCTTGGTATTGAGGTCCCAACCTTGAGCTGAACTTTAACCCATCCAGAGTTGGTGTTCATTAGGGCTCTCTGGGACGTCTGGCCTCAGTGTTCTCACATGAACTAGACCACAGCTTTGCTCTAATCACAATCTGCTACATGGGAGGAACTCTCAGCCATAGCTGTGGATCTAAACAACTCAGTCTCTACCAGTCCAAACAAACCAGTCCCTGCCCCTCCCTGACTTATGTAATGTTGGGAGGGTGCATCAGATAATTATTTATTAAATATTTTGTCCTTGGGAAAACTTTTCTCTGAGTCCTAGCTCTGCCTTTTGTAAAAACTGCTAACCTACTTCATCAAAACTACTATGAAAATCAAATAAAAGAATTTCTGCAAAATCTCTTTGTAAAATATCTTATGCCTCCCTATGCGCAAGTCTCTAAAATAATAGTTTTCCTGGCACTCTACCTTGTTCTTTTTAAACTTCCTTGGCTCTTTTTGAAATGTACTCCCACATCTCTCCCACTCCTTGAAATCATCTCTTTAATTTTTTTTAATCTGGCAGACTCCTACTCATTCCTCAAGACCCTGCTCGAAGGTTTTCTCCTATGTGAAGGCTTTCTCTCTCTTCCAGGCAGAGACAGCCATGTTCTCCTCCACTCACTCTTTGTGCTTTGTTTTCACCTTTAGTCATAGTTACAGCAGAAGCAGCAGCAGTCCCATAGGTAACACGCTTTGAGCACTTCCTATGTGATTGCATTGTACGTGCCTTATCTCATTTAATCCTGAAACAAAAATATCAAGAAATAGATAACTTTATTAAGTTCGTTGTTTTGGTGGGAAGCTGGGGCCAAATAGCTTGCTGACGATCTTCCAGTTAGAAGGGTTTGGACCTAGAGCGGAACCCAAGCCTTAGTCCTCTCACTCCGCCTCATGGACCCTTCCAAAGCATCTTCAGAGGCAATTAGTGGACTCCACTCAGACAGCTGGGGCTAAGGACGATGACTCTGCCCTCACTCAGAGCTTCTCTCTCTTATCACTATCATGGTTTTGCAGTGCTAGATTTTCCTGTTCTGTATCTTTTAATATTCCACTTTTTGTTATCCCAATGTTTACACTTCTTGCTGTCTTGTAAAGGGTAGAATTTAAATATTATGGCACATGTTAACTAACATGCATGTTACCACTCTCAATCTCCCCGTCTGGAATTCTTCCAAGTTTGTACATGTTTAGAATTATTTGTTTCTTTTTCTTTTATTTTCAAGGAGGTTTGCCTTCCCTGTAAAATCCCTTCCTTCGTATCCGTACATCTTGATTTGACCACTCTCTGTCTGATTTAGTTCAGCACTGCGTGTTGTTTTCTCTCTAATCTCCATCATGGTGGGAGAAGTTATACAGCCCTCTGGGGTTTTGGCAGAGGGAAAGCAGCTTCCAGGTTAAGGCTAATCTTCAAAAAGAAGCCCTTTGCACAAAAGTCCTAGATGTTCTGATACTTCCCATGAGGTACTGTGTATTATGAAACCAGAGTCATTCTCCCTCCTACTCTCAACTAGAGCCATGAGAAATTTGCCTAGTTAACCATATTATGTCCACTGTGCAAAGGCTCTACCTGCATATTAATACTTCTATTCCCATAATTTTTAAACACTTAGATTGTGTCTTCTTTTAATGCCAAACAACTACAGTGTTCAAGGTACCCTGTGTGTCTCCTTAAGTGTTGCCCTCCTCCCGAGGACTGGCTTATCTGGAGGGAATGAGTTCACTACTAATTTCTGAGAATAGTACACAGTAAATCTTGATCACATAGATAATGCAACTCTATTATTTATATGAAATATACTTTAAGGAAAAAAAGGGTGAAAAGCAAGATTAATAAACTCATAGAGACTTTGTATAATCCGTAACTTGCTATATATATTACAGTCTTCTTAATTTTGTGTATCTATTGGAATTTTTACTGATCCTGAGTGTTCACAATGACAATTCCATAATTTTCAGTCATCAAAGAAAAATGCATTTCAGATCCCTATGGTATTAAGGAAAGAGGAACCATGTATTTGAGAAAGATTTTCAATAATAAGAATTGAAATAGAAAGAGATGTCTGTTTCATCATGGAATTAAATTAGCCAGAACATCCCATTGTTCAAGCATTTCCATTAATCAAGGTTTTACTATATTTTTAGATAGGAAGTCTAATCAAGGCTATCTGAGAAGTCAGTGTATTGGAATGTCACTTACCAAAGATTTCAAATATGCTTTTCAGAGCTTCTAGACCATGACTTTTAGGGAAAGTTCTCTGGTCAAAAGAGCATTTGCCTGCAGAATGTCACAGAGTAACTTAAACAATTGTCACTAAAACCTCATTTTCTTGTCAGACAGAGATGGCATTATTTCTACAATTGTGTGTATCTAGATACATATAAAGGCACAATAAAATGCAGAAATGGGTTGATATATTCAAGGCATGGCTTGAAAAACGAAGAGCCCTTCCTGGAATCAAGATAGCCTTGTTTACTGGATCCAATTGCTCTTTAGACACTTGAGCAATTTAGGCAGAGATGCAGTTTTTGGATCCTTTTGTTTTAAATTGTACCATCCATTATCTAAATGCATTTTTACCCAGCAAAAAATGGCAGAGCCCAGCATTTATAACATCAACACTCCCAGAATCAGAAGAATGGTGATTCTGATCATGGTTTTTGAAAAAGTATTAACATGCTTACACATGTCTGTCCTTTCCACATTCCCCCTCAAGCCCCCAAATATAATATAAATATTTTATATTGACGTTTAGTAATGAACACCCAATCCAACCTTAAAATGAATTCTCTTTTAATTAGCACATTAGTCACTCAGTAAAAATTGAGTTGGATGAATTATTCAAATAGAATTTAGCAGAAATTTAGGAGAAAATCTGAGAGATAGGGAGCAAGGCTGCCTGGTTGTTTTTCCACTCATGGAAGGTTAAAGAGAAATCCTGCAAAGTTAAGGAGTAGGAGTCATAAGGGTCACTTGTTAATAGAAGAAGCCATAGGACAAGTCTAACGCTGCCAGTATGGGAGGATGACCTTGAAGCATTGATCAACACCAAGCAAAGGAGGGGAAAACATGTTGGTGAAGAATGCTTCTTTATCTTTTGCTTTCATAGCTTAAATTAAACCCCAAAGAATACTGCTGTGTACATTTTGGGATGAACTCTCACTAGGTGTTCACCTGGTGCCTAAAATACTTTTGAACTGCAAAGACACATTCATGTTGAAGTTTTCTTGCCTCAGGATGATTCTGCAATGTAGTGCAGAGAAATGGTCCGATTAACAGTTGGGACCAGCAGGGGGAAGCTAACTGGAGTGAAGAGGTGAGAGAGAGAGTCAGAATTTTATTCCTGAAGCACAAAAAACTGCTCAAGGGAAGAAGAGGAAGTGGGAAAAAGCAGGAAGAAGTGGAATTCAGTTAGTCAGTGGCAGTGATAATTGGAAACAAAAATCACTTTTAAAATACTTCGAGGCCAAAGTCCATAAAAAAAAGCAGGGAAAAATCCTCTCAAGGATGTAAACTTTCTCATGAAATGTTCAGAAGTATGGACAATAAACAAAGCTTGAATCCTGCAAGACAGATCCCTGTTTTGTAGATTTCGGTGAAGACAAGAAATAACAGGGTTGAGAGGAGAGACGCCATGAAAATCAACCTGACTCTCCAGGTAATTTATCTGCAAAAGACATTTGCTTGAACTATTTGTTTTTGGTTGCTATTCTCTTTCCATTTCATGTTGCTTTAGTCAGAGAAAAACACTTGAAGGCAGGAAGCCTGCTGGGTTGTACTTTTTTCATGCTGAGTGAGCCATTTCCCTGGGCTCAGTAGGAACTAGTTTGACTTTAGCCTGACTTGCAACCTCAAGGAGAGATCTTCCTTTCAAGAGACCAGGAGCCCTTCAGTGCCCATTTTGAGGAGTTGGATTATTTTATGCCATTCTTGGCTGGTTACAGAATATTTGCAATAAATTGGAATCCGGAAGCTATTACCTTGTGCCCCAAATCCATGCCAGACTCCTAGAACTGACCCAGATTCACTCCCACCCTCAGGATGAATGGTCATCCTGATACCAGCTCAACACAAAGTTGACATAAGGGAAGCCATATTATAGAAAAGAAACATATTGTAACTTTGAATGACCTCTGATTAACTAACCCAGACATGGTTTGTAGACTTTTACGGCCCCTCCCTGCTGCTATAAGTTGATAACTTTGTTCTTTTGAGTTCCTTAGGAATGTAATGACCCCTGGGCAAAGAGTCTATGCTGATAGCCATCATCAATGACAACCGAAAGATCAGGGCATAGGGCATTGCTCCAATCTCTGATGCATGTCCAGTAAAACAAAGACATCAGGAACTAAGACCATATGTCTGCCCCGCCCAGAGATCAGCCCCCTATATAACTGGCCTGTAGTCTTTGTTCTGTAAGATCGTTCTTTTGGACATGAGTTGGCCAGCTTCCCCCTTGCTAGCAAGCTGTAATAAAAAGCCTTTTCTCTCCTACCGCCTTGCCTCTTGACTATTGGTCTGTCTTGTGGGGCAGATGACCTCCCCTTGGGCAGTTACAATTCGCTTATCTACTTCCCACTTGAACTCTCAGCCAAATTTAGTCTACAGGCTTAACCCAGAAATAACCATCATTTGACTCAAGCCTATGCTACTTCCCATTGATCATTTTTCTTTAATTGTTTGACTCCAGAATGGCCTTGGGTTAAAGAAATCTGTTCCTTCCTACAGGGTATCATTGAAGTGCTAGCAAAGTGCTACACAGACCAAGGTCTCTTTCTCCCACCTGGTCATCACAGAAGGTGAAATTCTATTCCCTGCTCCAGCCAATGAGGGACATATGGAGAATAGTTCATTTTAACTGGAATTATATTGCCTTTTGACTTGTTTATTTGATCCGTGCTAATATTATTTGTTGCTACTCTTGCTACCCCTCAAAATGTTAAGCAGCCTTGAGAGAATGGGAAACGAGATTGGGTATTTGTTATCCTAGGTACCCTGCACACAAACAATAAAATTTCTAAAATTAAAATAAAGAGTAAAAGTTTTCTCACATTCTCCAGAGGCAACCACCATTAATATTTTTGGTAGCTACTATCTCAACTTCTATTTCTTGACCAATTTCAGACAGTTCCTAGAAATAGGAAAATTTGGGCATCATAACACTACTTCTTACCTCTGATTTTTATTAATTATATTATTATTGTTTCATTATCAAGTTATATCAAATTTATGTTTTGACCTGTAAATATAAATAATTCTCATGTTTTCTTTGTCCCTAGGTTAAGTCTAATAGCTTAAACAGAATAAAAGCAAGATTTTCAGTTTATTATATAAATGTTGTCACTCTAGATCCATGTAGTAAGGCTGAACTGATAGAGGAAGAAATATCATTCTGTCATTAAGTCTCTGCTCAGATGAGAACAATTCGTGTTCGAAGGTCCAGTGCATTCCCTTCCAATTTTCTTTCTGTTCTCTTTATTTTGTCCAGATCATGTTCTGCTTCATTGTTTCTTTTGCATCACATCACCCTTTTCCTTGTATTATACTTTTGCTGCTTTGGAAGGCTGCCTTGAGAGGTTGTATAATATATGAGTCCATGCATGTCCAAAAATGTCTTTATTTTGCCTTCACATTGGTTGTGGAGTTCATTTTGGCTAGAATTCTATTACCTTTTAGCTTGCTTATTTGATTCCTGCTAATGTGTTCACTGATACTCGCGTTACGTGGCAAGATTTAGGCAGCCCTGAGGAAATGGGACATGTGATTGTGTAAATTTGGGCAGGGGGAAGGGAGAAGATTAACCTGAATGTAGTTAAAAACAAAGGGCCTAAAATAAAGGCTGAGACTGTAAAGGGGCAGAGAGTAAATATTTTAGGTTTTGCAGGCCATACAGTCTCTGTCACAACTCTGCTGTTGTAGTGCAAAAGCAGCCATAGATGGTACATAAATAAATGAGCAAGGCTGTGTTCCAATAAAACTTTATTTGTGTACACTGAAATTTGAATTTCATATTGTTCTCATGTGTCATGAAAGTGATTTTTTTTTTAATTTTGCTGAGAAAGATTCGCTCTGAGCTAACATCTGTTGCCAATCTTCTTCTTTTTGCTTGAGGAAGATTTGCCCTGAGCTAACATCTGTGCCCATCTTCCTCTATTTTATATGTGGGTCACTGCCACGGCATGGCTGCCAATGAGTGGTGTAGGTCCACGCCCGAGAACCGAACCTGGGCTTCTGAAGTGGAGTATGCCAAACTTAACCACTAGGCCATGGGGCTGGCCCCATGAAAGTGATTTTTTTAAAAATTATTTTAAAATATTAAAATCATTCTTAACTTGCAGACCATACAAAAACAGGCAACAGGCTGAATTTGGCCTGCGGGACAGCAAACCTGATCCATTGTCTAAAATGAAAATAAAAAGTAAAAGTTTTCCTTTCCCTCCCTATACAATTTTTAAAAGTTTCAAACCTAAGTAAGTTTCAATTAATCTTTTTTTAATTCTTTGAAGACACTGTCCTATTGTTTTCTAGCATCCCAGATTGCTGATGAGGAGTCCGATGGTGGTATAATTCTCATTCCTTCCTAGGTAACCTACCCCCTCACTTCCGGAAGGTTTTAGCACTTCCTCTCTGTCTATGAATCCTGAAATTTCACCAGGATCTGTGCAAATGTGGATCTTTAAAGTGTCTTCTGCTTGATACTTGGTGGTTTTTTTCAATCGGAAGACTGTTAGTGTTCTTTAGCTCGGGGAAATTATTTTGTATTTATGTGATTGTACTGCTTTTTCCTGGCCCTTGTTTTTTCCTCTTTCTATAATTCCTAATAGAATAATATTATATTTCCTGTATAAATCATTCATGAATCTTAACTTTATTTTCTCGGATTTATTCTCTTTTATACTTTATTCTGGGAAATTTCTTCAATTTTATCTCCTAATTTAGCAACTTCTAGTTACTCTTCCCATTTAATTATTTTGTCTATTCTTTGGGCTTTCAAAACAAAAATCTGGCCTCATATTTTTAATTTATAAGATTATCACTCACCCGCAATGCATTGCTGTTGCTTATGCTATTGTTTTGAGTTTTTGGAGCTTTTTCAGCCAGGATGACCCACTCATATGTCAGCTGTCTTCCCCAAAGGTTTCTCTCTACTTTTTCTGCATCAATCCAATTCCTACATGCTGACTTTCTTTCAGTAAGTCCTCAAAATTTTGCTTCACTTGCAGTTATTCCTTTTTTTTACTCCTCCTTCCTAGAACTGTTGTAGTTTCTTTCTATTTGCAAATATCATTTCTGTCATTTCCTTCTTGAGGAGGAAGGAAATAGATGTATAGCCTCCATCTATTGTCTTCAGCAGGTGGATAAGGATGAGGACAGCATAAAAGTTGATAAGAGTGTGGGAAAAAGGAAAAGAAGTTTCTTGGATTCCTGTGATACCTCCTTTGGGACAAAACGGGAGGAACTGTGTACACTGTAGGAAAGAGGAACCAAATCAAACTGAACCACTTGACAATTTTGGGAAGAGGTCAGAAATGGCAATGCCACTCCTGAAACAGAATCTATAAAATGTCAACTAACATGTAGCTGTTAGATCTAAATGTTAAGGTGGAGCTTTACAGGTTCAAGTGGTGCCATCGATTTGTTATTGAGATGTTGCCAACATGTTTGCACCAACCGATGAATTCAGGCAGGTGGAAGAGACCAGGCTAGTTTTATTAGATTTCCTGGAGGCCTAACCGATTGACCATGGATAGGAAAAAGATGGCAAGTATGACAAAGTCCACTAAAGTCTCCTCTCCATAGGATTAAGTAATTAATATCTATTTAAATGAATTACCAAATCTCCCCAGTAGCAATGTCTGTGATTTCTCAGTTAGTAGATAAGATCACCCATTTTAATGTTTTCCTGTCTTCAAAAGCGTTTTAATCTTTATCTTTTCAATGAATGTCATAGGGACATTAAAACCACAGTAAAACCACATTTTGATGTCAAAATATTTGTAATAGTGGCTCAATGTAGACGTGGTTTAATTCTGTTCCCTTCATGTCATTAACAACCCCCCTCAGAGCGCAGTTTCTGGCCATTCTGTTTCACCTTTGTGTTCTTCCTTTGGAATGGTCCACAATTTGCATGAATGAGGCCCAGAAGGGTACTCTGTCTGGGTTTTAATGATGTTCCTTAACTGAGTGGACTTGGGAGGAAAAGAGACAGAACATTTTAAAACCTACCTAACCTAAAACACAGAGCCGTTCCGAAACAGAGTATGCAGACTGTGGATGTTCATTTTGTGTGCAAATAGAACCTAATCTTTCTCTCCCTCTCTCTCTCTTGCTTTATAATGCAGAGCAGCTGTAGCAGTTTGGTCTCTCTGAGCTCTGTGTTGCTGAATTGAATAACTTGCAATGCAATCTGTAGCCCAGGGAAGAAAAACTGAGAAATTAATTTCTCATCCCCTACTCTACTCTTTATATTATATGTGTGACCCTTAATTCCATTCACTGGGTCCTATTCAGAATGTGTAATGCAGGCCTAGGAGACAAGGGAGCTACCAGAAAAATCAGACAAAAAAGATAACCTTGCAAAGCTTTTGTTTGTGAAATAATACTGTGCTGGGTTATAAATTTTACAAGGAAAAAAGTACATGAGAATAATAGGGCTTTGTAAATCAATTTGGCCTTCAGAGTTTCCATTTGGGGTTCACCCATATAAATGAAAGCAATGATATTAAACATTTCAACCTTCTAATCAGTGCTGAATTTAAATAGTATCATCTGTATAACAAAAAACACATCTCCTCAGCCAATCTTGTCTCTCAGGATGACGTCATACCTTACTCTGAAACCATTGTTATTGATTTTTAGGGCCAATGTGTTAATTCATATGTGTCTAACTTTTTTTTTAAACTCTTGTATATATCAAACTATTTTAAATGAAGTACATAAGGAAATACACACCAATCAATCTAATGTACCGAAATTCACTCTATGCACAATGTTTCACATGTGCATGTATTAATAACTTCAATACATGCTTAGGAAGGAAAAATGTTTCCAATTCACTGATTGTTAAGATCTTTGATGTGATCAAACATTTTCTTGTTAAAATAAGTAAATAAGCTTATCTACTACTATTTGCCCATAGTGCTTCGGCTGATATCTGATTGGCATGTAACAGAAACTGATTAAAATGTGTTGCAATATCACTTTACCTTTCTGTACCTCAGTTTTCTTACATACAAACTGAAGGAATTGGGATAGATTATGTCTAAATTCCCACTTGGCACTTAGAGATTTTAGGGATGCAGCTTAGATTCCTCACTCTCCACCCACCAGTTGGCATAATTCACAACAAACTTACCTTGTCTCCTTTGCAATTTTAAGACTTGGGAAAATCAAAATTGGTATTCAAATTGGAAAGGAAGAGGACTCATCCTAGTCTCTTCCTTCTCTAGATGACTGGTTTTATGTATATTCCAAGATGCAGACGTTTAAATGGCGTGTATATTTCTCTTGCAACAAATTCCTTCCTCCATCCAAAAATCATTATAATTGCCTACCATCTGCTTGTTTCTCCAGGTATATTCCCCATCTGCTTGCTAAATCCTGGTGCCATATTAAGACTTGGTGCCATTTTGTGTTAGGTAGTTTGTCCTCTTTTTATTGAGTTGTAATAATCCTTTATATAGTCCAGATACAAATATTTGGCCAAATGTATGTTTTGCAAACATTTCATCTCAATATATGGCTTCCTGACAGTGTTTTTAAAGAGCAAACGTTTTTAATTAGATGAAGACCAATTTATTGACTTTTGTAGTTTGTACTTTTTATGTCCCATTTACAAAATGTTTCCATAACTCAAAATCACAATTATTTTCTCCCATTTTCTGCTACATATGGTTTCCACAGTTACATTTCTATCCATACCAAAGTGTGAGTTAATTTTTGTATGTGGTGAGGTAAGAGTCAAGATTTATTTATTCATTTATTTTTACATAGGGTTATCCAATTGTTCCAGCAACATTTATTGAAAAGATTGTTCTTTTCCCATTGAACTGCCTTGTACTCTGTTGCAAACCAATTGACTATATGTGAGTCTATTTCTGGACTCTCTATTCTGTTACATTGATCCACATGTTCATTTGATGCCCATTCTACACTCTGTTGATTGCTTTAGCTTTATAAAAAGTTATGCAATCAGGTAGTGTATGTGCTCTGTCATTGCTCTTCTTTTTAAAAATTGTTTTAGCTGTTCTATGTCTCCTGCATTTCCATATAAATGATAGAGTCACCTTGCCAATTTCTGTGAAAAATGCCAGGATTTTGACTGGGTTGCATTGGATCTATAGAGAAATTGGAGAGAATAATATCATAACAATATTGAGTCTTCTAATCAATAAGTGTACTATATCAGCCCCCTTTGATTGACACTTCATTAATTTATCTCAGCAAAACTTTGTGGTTTTCGTTATACAGGTCTTGCTTGTCTTTTGCCATATTTATCTGGTAGCGTTTAATATTTTTGATGTTATTGTAAATGACATTAGCTTTTCAATTTTAATTTCCTCTTGATTATTGCCAGTATACAGAAATACAACTGAGTTTTGTATATTGACCTTGAATCCTGCTGTCTTGGTAAACTCAATTATCAGGTCTAGAGACTTTTTGTAGATTCCTTAGGATCTTCTACACAGATCATGTAGTCTGTGGTTAAAGGTGTGTTTACTTCTTCCTTTATAATAAGTATGCATTTTATTCCTATTTCTTGCTTTATTGTACTGGTTCAAACTTCCAGTACAATATAAGTAGAAGTGGTGAGAATGGACTTCCTTATCTTAGTTCTGTTCATAGGGGAAATCATTCAAACCATCACAATTAAGAATGACATTAGCTCTGGGGGAGTTTGTAGATGCCCTTTAATAGGTTGAGGAAATTCCTTTCTATTCCTACATTGCTGATAGTTTTCTTTTTTTTCATAAATGGATGCTGAATTTTTCCAAATACACTTTCTGCATCTCTTAAGATGATCGTATGGTTTTTCTTCTTTAGTTGGTTATTATGACGAATTTTCATGATTGATTTTAGAATGTTAAACCAAACTGGGGTAAACTCCATGTGGTCATAACATCTTCTCATTTTTGTATATTTTTAGATTCAATTGCTAAAATTTTGTTCATTTATAAATCCATGTTCATGAAAAATATTGGTACAAAGATTTGTTTTCTCTCAATGACTTTATCTTGTTTGGTGTCAGGGTAATGATACCTTCACAGAACGATTTGGAAAGTGCTCCTCATTCTATTTTTGAGAAGAGTTTGTATGAAACTAATATCACTAGTTCTTTAAATGTTTGGTGGGATTCACCATTGAAATGATCTGGGTTTGAACTTTTCTTTGTTAAAAGATATCTGACTAGAAATTCAATTTCTCTAACAGATACACAAATATTTAGGTCATATATTTCTTCTTGAGGGAGCTTTGGTAGTTTGTCTTTTTTAAGGATTTTTTCCATTTCATGTAAGTTATCACATTTATTAGTATAATATTCAAAATATTCCTTTATCATTTATTTAATATCAATAATATTTGTGTTGATAGTGTCTCTTTTATTCAGATATTAGTAATTTATGTCTTTTCCCTTATTTTTTCTGTTCCCTCTGGCTAGAGGTTTATTATTTTTATCAGTTTTTAAAAAGAATCATTTTTTAAATTTTATTGATTCTCTCTCTCTTTTAGTTTTCTATTTAATTGATTTCTTCTCTTGTCTATTATTTCCTTTCTTCATCTTACTTTGGGTTTAATTTGTTCATCTTTTTCTAGTTCCTTAAGATGAAAACTTAGGTATTGACTGAACACCTTTCTACTTCACTATTATAGATGTTTGATGGTATAAATTTTTCTTTAAGCACTGAATGAGATGCATAACACAAATTTTTATGTATGTATTATCATTTTTATTCCACTCAAAAAATATTCTAATTTCTTTTGTGACTTCTTATTTGAACCACAAGTCATTTATAAGTTTGTTTTTCAGTTACAATATATTTGGGAGTTTCCAGAATCTTTTTGTTATTTATTTTTAAATTAATTACAATGTCAATAACATGCTTTGTAAGATTTGATCATTTAAAGTAATTGAGAGCTGTTGTGCAGACTTTCAGAATATGGTTTGTCCTAGAAAATGCTTTAAGTGAGTTTGAGAAAAATTCTAGGTGGAATGTTTTACAAATATCAACTAGGTCAACTTTCTTGATAATATTACAACTTCTATATACTTATTGACTTTTGCTGTAATTCTCCTATGTGTTATCGAGAATGGAATTTTGAAAGAATGCTCAGCTAAAATTGTGTCTTCCTCTATTTTTCCTTGCTGTTGTTTCAGTTTATGTTTTGAAGCTTGTTATTAGATGCATATAGGTTTAAGATTTTTACATCTTCTTGATCAACTAACCCCTATATCATTATAAAATGACCCTCTTAATCCCTGATAATATTCATTGCTCTGAATTTTACTTTGCCTGACATTAAAATAGCTACTCCAACTTTACTTTGATTAGCGTTGGCATGGTCTATTGTTTATTATCCTTTTACTTTTAACCTATCTGTATCTTTATATTTAAAGTGAATTTCTTGTAGACAGCATGTAGATGGGTCTTGCCAATATGGTAATCATTGCTTTTAATTGGAGTGATTAGGCCATTTACATTTAATAGGATTATTGATATGATTGGGTTTAAATCTATCATTTTGCTACTTTTTTAAATTTGTCCCATTTGTTCTTTTTCTCTATTTTTGCCTTCCTCTGGATTAATTTAGTATTTCTTATAATTCTATCTCCTTTATTGGTTTATTAGCTATACCTCTTTGTTCTTGTTTTTGTTCTGTTTTTTTTGTTGTTGTTTATTCTTTGGTGGTGGTTGCTTTAGTGTTTTTATTTTCATAGAATCATGGGAACTTGCAAAAATATTATCATTCTTCTCATATAGTATAAGAATTTTACAGTAGTATACTTCCATTTATGCCCTTTGACCTTCTTGCTATTATATATTTTATATTGACACAATATAAACCCCACATGTTATTACTTTTTCTTTAAATAGTCTTTTATCTTTCAAAGCAATTTTAAAATAAGAAAAAAAATCTTTTATATTTATCCATATATTATCCCCTTCAAAAGTCTTCATTCCCTTATTTGGATCTGGTTCTCATCTAGTATTGTTGTCCTTAGGCTTGAAAGGATTACTTTAACATTTGTTATAGTGCAGGTGCTTCTGGTGATGCATTCTTTCAGTTTTGTATTTCTTTAAAAGTCTTCATTTCACTTTCATTTTTTGAAGGGTATTTTCCATGGGTTGATAGTTTCCCCCTTCCCCTGTATTTTAAAGATGATATTCCTCTGTCTTCTATGTTGCTTTATTTCTGAAGAGAAATTTGCTGATATCCTTATCTTTGTTCTTCTGTGTGTAGTATGTCTTTCTGTTCTGGCTGCTTTTAGAATTTTGCCTTGTCCCTGTTTTAAGCAGTTTAATTATGATGTATCTAACTGTAGTTTTTCTCATGTTTCTCCTGCTTAGGCTTTGTTGAGCTTCTGGGATCTGTGTGTTTGTAGTTTTTATAAACTTTGAATATTTCTCAGTCATTATGTATTTAAATATATTTTTCTGAGATTTTAATTACATGTGTGTAAGATTGCTTACTATTGTCCCCCAACTTGCCAATGCTCAGTTCATTTATTTTCCTTTCTTTGTTTCATTTTGGAGAGTTTCTATTGCTATGTCTTCAAGATCACTAACTTGTTCTTTTACAGTGTCTGATCTTCTGTCAATCTCACTTAGTGTATTTTTCATCTCATGATGTGTGATTTGGATATCTATATATCTGTAAATATGTATGTATGTATAAGTTTCTATCCGTATGTATGTGTATGTGTATCATGTCTTCTTTCTCCTGCTTTCCTCTACTTTCTTGAACATATGAAGCATATTTCTAAATGCTATTAGGATATACTTCTCTACAAATTTAATCATCCATGTCATTTCTAGGTATGCCTCTATTGATGGTTCTTCTCCTTATTATGGGACCTATTTTCCTGCTTCTTTGCATGCATAGTTATTTGTGTGTGTGTGTGTGTGTGTGTGTGGGTGTGTGTGTGTGTGAGGAAGACCAGCTCTTAGCTAACATCCGTCGCCAATCCTCCTCTTTTTGCTGAGGAAGACTGGCCCTGGGCTAACATCGTGCCCATCTTCCTCTACTTTATATGGGATGCCGCCACGGCGTGGCTGACAAGCAGTGCATCGGCGGGCACCCGGGATCTGAACCTGCAAACCCCGGGCTGCCAAGCGTGGACTAAACTGCTGCACCACCAGGCGGCCCCATGCAAGCATAGTAATTTTTGATTAGATGCCAGACATTTTGAATTTGGTTTTTTGAATGCTGGATTTTTTTGTTTTGTTTTGTATTCCTTTAAACATACTGGGGCTTTGTTCTAGGATGTAGTTAAGTTATCTGGAAACAGTTTGATCATTTCAAGGCTTGCTTTCAGGCTTTGTTAGGCAAACCCTGAAGAGCCCATAGTCTAGGACTAAGTTGGCTTATTACTGAGGGATTACCATTTCAGGAGTCTATTCTATTTCCTATGTGTTGAGAGGTCTTTCCATCCTACTGTTTGGAAATCAAACTTTCCAGCCCTGTGGAGTCTGAGGTTTGCTCTACCTGCTCCTTTTCAGTAGTTCTTTCTCCAGCCTTTTTACTTTTCTCATGTGAATGTGTTGGTGAATACTCAGCTGAAGGCACAAGGAGAAACATCTATAGATCTCCAGAGCTTACTCTCTCCTCTCTGGATAGCTCTCTTCTCTTTGGCACTCTTGCCTTGTGAATTCTAGCTGCTTGGCCTCTTTGAACTCTGAATTCTGTCTCCTCCACCTAGTGAGACAGGTGCCCTATTCCCTACCCCACATTGTGACCTAAAAACTCTCTCCATGTAATAAGCTGCAACAGTGATAGGACTCCCCTTATTTGTTTCACTTCTTCACGGATCGTGGCCTGCCTGCCTATTTTCCAATTTCTGAAAACTGTTGCATACTTTTTGTCTGATTTTTTTAGTTGTTTCAAAGAGTGCAAAGTTTCTGTGGGGAGCATTCACTGAAAATAAACTATACTGCTGACATTTCTGTCTACAACTTACCCTATATCTGAATCCAACTTGTTTGAAACTTTTCTGAGAATGTTACCTTTTTGACCTAATCCCTTCTATAGTTATGTCCAAGATGTATGACTGGGAAGGTGAGTGTGTCTGCATAAAAACAGGGCAAAATAGAGACATGAAGGGCCAGCCTTGTGGTGTAGCGGTTAAGTTCGCGTGCTCCGCTTCAGTGGCCTGGGGTTCACAGGTTAGGATCCTGGGCACAGATGGATTCACCGCTTGTCAAGCTATGCTGTGACAGCATCCCATGTAGAGTGAAGGAAGATGGACACAGATGTTAGCCCAGGGCCAGTCTTCCTCAGTAAAAAAGGAAGAGGATTTGCAATGGATGTTAGCTCAGGGCTAGTCTTCCTCACTCACATATACAAAAAAAATGGAGACATCAATAGGAAAATGAGGTGTAAAAATATACCTCCCACAGCTTTACTTCTAGGGACTTACTCATGTCTGGTGGTACCAGGTGCTTTAGTTTGATAAATGAGAAGTTACAATAGTATAATTCCATATTTTACCTCCTCAACTTGGCATCCTCCACTATCTTTGATTTGAGAGTCAGTGACAATATACATAAACACTAGAGGCCTTATCACCAGGATAGGGAGCTCACAATTCATTATGGATTAAACATTTATATTTATTTCTTATTTTTACTTATGGGTCCTCAAGTAGGTGTTAAATGTTACAAAGGGAATGGGAGGATTTTTATCTAGGATGTCAATCACAACAAGAAGGTTTAGTACCACAGAACATGTCTCTGATTTTCATACCTATTCCTCTGCAAAATTTCTAGAAAACAGCTTTGCAATTCCTGGATTTTTTACAAACTTTTTACCATATGCTCATCCCAAAGAAAAAGATTACTGTGACTCAGAATTGCTTGATTCTATATGTCGGTTCCAGGAGGACATACCACTGTGAGTAGGGAATAAAAATTATCACCTTTGTACTACTTCCTAGGATCCCTCATTATTATGTAATCATCCAAAAGCTTATGTTTAATTTTTGCTCTTATCTTACCATGGATGGATGAGGACCCTGCATCCTGAAAACATGTAAAATGCATATGTCTACTATCTACATGGGGTGGAAAGCTAGAAGTATTGATAAGAGATCAAATAAAGAAAAGATGAAATAGGTAATTTTGTCTTTATAAAGCAGTATTTACAAATACTTAAGAAACAGAAATTGTTGAACTTTGAGAATATTTGTGACAAACCATGCTGCCTTCAAATTATGTGATATTTCCTCCCTATCTTTGGGAGGTAATATATTATTTGCCAATGTATAACAAAACTGGGACATTCTTTTCAGATTCCTGTTTAGAGGAAGAAGGAATTCTGGGTGAAAAGTAGTTGGCTCAACTTAGGATCCTCTTCCGATTAGATCAGGATGTTTACTACATAATTCTTGAGTTCAAAAATTATAGTCTTTGATTGGCTAAACTGTTGATAGTTCTAGAAAAACTCAATAATTCTAAGTTCAACAATAAAATTCTCCTGCCCCACCAGGAACTACGATTCAATAATTCTACAAGCTTTTCATTGTCCCTCAGCTACTCTAACTTCTCCCTGTCTTCCTTATCCAGGGCAAACAGTCTCACTTTGTAGCATGCACCTCAACTCCCTTTGGCTCCTCTGGCTTCATCACATTCACCTGACAAAACCCCAACCCTGCTGAAACCTAAAACCCTGACTCTTTTACTCTTGAACTCACACAAGCCAATGTGTCCAGAAAAAAATGCATCATTTCTTAATTGGTCTAACGTTTAACTCACAATGACTAACCTCAAATGGACGCCTGGTACTTTCCAGCCATCTTATTACACCTAATATGCCTTTACTATTTTAAAATTTATAAATCGCTTCCTATTTCACTGAGAAAATTGAGACAATGGGGAAAAATGTCCACAATTTCTTACTACCACCTTTACTATATACCTGCATATTTATCCATATGCTCTTCCCGCTTACCTGGCATATGGATGACGTGTCCATAGTTTTGTCTGAGTCCAACTCCTACACTTGTCCACTAGGTCCCATTTCCTCTTCCTTACTCGACGACATCACACCAGCAGTTCTCCACTTCCCTTCTGCATCATCACATTGTCTCCATTTACCACATCATTTCTGTCAACATTCAAAAGTGCTTAAACTTATTCCAGCTTCAAAGAAATCTGATCTTAAGTCCCCTTCAGGCTAATGTTTCATTTATTTTCTCCCTTTTATAGCAAAACTCCTCAAAAGAACTGTCTATATTGGCTGTTTCTGATTATTCTTCATTTATCTTCTATTCAATCCACACCAATATGTCTACCTCTCCACCTGATATGCTCTAGTCAAATTAACCAATAATCTCCATATTGCTAAGTCCAATGGTTAACTCTCAGACCCCATCTGACATCACCTCTCAGTAGCATTTGACAGAGTTGACCGTTCCTTTCTCTTTGAAGCCCTTTTGTCACATGGCTTTAGGATTCTACATTATTCTTTGGATCTTCCTATAAGATAAACATTTCCAAAGTTTATATTTCCATTTTGGACTTGCACCATAACTCCAGATTTATGTATCCAGCTACCTACTAAACATCTCCATTTGGATGTCTAATAAGCATCTCAGATTTTATAAGTCCCAAACTAAACTCCTGATCTTATCTCCAATCTAGTCTTCCCCATCTTAGTAAATGGTAAATCCATCCTTTGGGTCAGGTAAAAAATTTTGAAGCCACCTTTGACTTCACTCTTTGATACGTACCTGATATCCATTCTCTCAGCAAATCCTGTTGGCCTTACCTCCAGAATATGTCCGTATTCCAACAGATTACCACAACAACAGTGCTACCCATGGTGCAAAGCAGCAACAGTGCTCTCTCAAATGACTGTAATAGTCTTATTACTCATTTCACCATCTCTACTCTCATCCACCACTCCATTCTTTGCAGAGCTGCTAAAGTGATCCTTGTAAAACTTAAATCAGACCATATTTCCCCCTTCTGCTCAAAAACCACTAATGACCTGCCCTTTCACTCAGAGTAAAGCCAAAGTCCTTACAACCACCTCAGGTTGCCCCATGGCTTTTTTCATTACACCCTTCAGCTCTTTCTCAAATGTCAGCTCCACGATGAGGCCTTTGCTGACCACTCGACTTAAAATTGTGAAATATCCCCCAAGCCATGGCACTGCCCATTTCCCTCCAACTTTATTCTTCTTCCAAAGAACTTACCATATCTTTGCATACCGTACATTTTATCTATTTATTTTTCATTGTCTGTCTTTCCTAATAAAAGTGTACTCACTGAGAGCAGGGCTTTTTCTTTTTTCTGTTTTGTTCCATGTTGTGATCTTAGCACCTAGAACAGTACCTGGTACTTAATCAATATTTGTTGAAGGAATAAAAGAAACAAGGCTTTTATACAAACTGAACAAAATATTGAGTTTTCAAAAGTATCTTTACTAGGTATAGAATATTATAAACTGTATGAATATCATATTTCTGTTCATACTCCTAGGTATCCATTTATAGTTAACCAAATTAAAGTGTCTACTTTAATAGTGATGTTGATAAAGGCATGAGGGGTGTGTATGTGTGTTTCTTCATTCACCATTCCTGCCCACACTGTATCACTGCTTTGCTTCAAGATTCCTAATAACTCCAAACTTATGCACACACACAAACACACACTTTTTCCAGAACTAGGCACACCTTCCTGTCTAATGTGGTTCACATTACTTCTCACCAAGGACCCACCACTTCTGCAACTCTTTTCCCTGTCTGTAAGAGCACAGTGCTCTCTTTTTGCCCAAGCCATAACCTATGAATTTCCCTCACCTTGAATGCCCTGACATTTCCCATCTATCTTAGAAAATGCTCATTGTTCTCTTTGACAAATGCAGCCAGTACTGACTTGCCTCTTCTTATGCTATAGACATCATTGTTTGTATCACTCATGTAACATTTATCCTAACCTGCCTTATATTGAAGCAGGTGTATCATAGTGTTTCATTGTCCTTCTAAAACATCCACCTGGAAAAGCTAATTCTCACTGAATTTAACTGCCTATCTTCTTTGAATTTCACCCCTAATTTTGAGCACTGATGGGAATAAATTTATAACCTAGCAGATTGATGCTACTCTGAATTCATGATGCCCAATCTCAACAGGGCTGCCACTGATTTCCTAATTAGTTCTCACCCCCATTTCATTGCAACAGCAATCAACCTTTTCCCTTTTGAAACCTCTGTTCCTGCCAGTGTGCTTCTCACGCCTCAGCATATGTCCTAGCATCCCTCTTTGAGGTGAAAATAGAAGCTTACTAACAACTTTCTCAACTTCATGCAACCAAAGCAGCTTATTTGCACCTGCTCTTATCCTCTCCTCCTCTGTCTCCCTCTCATTTCAGTGTATGAATTAACTGTCTAATGCTAATCTCTCCACCTGAGCTCTTGATCACTTTCCTTCTCACCTTTTCAGCATTCTTACGCTACGAGTGGGGGAGGATCCCTTCTCCTGTATCTTCAACTCTGTCATCATGTTTGGCTTCCTTTCCGTCAGTACTAAACATGCTCAAGTGTTGCCGAACTTTAGAACAACCTCTTCTTGATACCACATTATTGTCTAGCCACCACCCCTGTATCATCCTTCTTTCAGAGATACAGACCATCTTTGTGGTTATTCTTCTCTTCCCACTCATTCCACCATCCGCTGTATCTAGCTTCTGCCTCTACCACTATACTAAACTGTTACTCTAAATCTCAGGATGGAGTCTTAATTTTTAGCATGATTAATGAAATTTAGGAGGCTGCCTTTTGATCCCCACCTCTAGTAATGCCTGCCCCAGTGTTCCCATGCCCACACCTCCCCTCCCCCACACTACGCCCCACAGCTTCTTATAAGTCTTAGAGCATACAATGATCTGTCCCCTTCTCTGATCTTCGGGATTTCACATGTCTTGTGACTTTGGCTGGTTGTTTAACATTTGTGTATTCTCCTAGTCTCACTTTATTCAGAAAATTTCTCTGACCTTGGTCTTTTCCCAAGTCTGAGTTGAGGTGGTCCATGGACATCGTCCCATAGCAAGTTGTGCTTCCCTTCACATTGTACTTGCTCATTTAATTGTCTATATCCCCCAATAGATCACAAATTTCATCATGGCATAAAGCCGTTTCTCATTGTATCCTTGGCTGCCTACTACAGAGCTTGTAGGCCATCAGCAAATACACACATACACAGACACTATGTCACTAGTCATTGTGAAATTTGTGAGATATATATACATATATATGTATGTATATATACATACATATATATATAAATTCTAACAATAAACCTTTCATATTTTCCCCGTTGCAAACACATTAGGATTTGTGAAGAAAAGATGCAAACCTAGGGTTACATTGTCACTGTAAATCATCACATTGGTTTAACATTTTCAGGATACTAGAGAATCACTTCCATAGCAATTTTTAACTACAAATATATTTTCCAATAACATAGCCAAAATTTAATATAATATACATGTAATATTAATATCTATTAATAAAATATAGATAGTGGCTACAATATTAATATTAGAGTGCTCCAAGACCTAGCCTTTGATCCTTATCCCTTTCTTGTCCATCATTCTTTTGACTTTTATAAAGAATCTCATTATTTAAATATTCTATCAATTATCTATTGCTCTGTAACGAATCACCCCAAAACTTGGTGGTATAAAACGACGACAATTTATTATGTTTCGTGGTTCTGTGGGTTGACTGGATGGTTACTCTCCTAGTGACCTCTGGCTCGCTCATGCAGCTGCATTCAGCTGGAAGGTAGGTTGGAGGGTCCAAGATGGTCTCATACACAGATTTGGTAGTTGGTCCTGGCTGTCAACTGGGATGCCATGTTCTCCTTGTTGCCTCTCAGCCTCCTGTAGGTCAGATGGGCTTCAGGGCAGTGTTCTTAGAAAGTGAAAGGGAAAGCTGAAAGGCCTGTATAAACCTAGCCTCAGAAGTCATGTCATCCCTTCTGCCACAGTTTATTGGTTAAAGCAAGTCACAAGACCAAGGCACCTTCAAGAGATGGGAAAATAGATTTCACTCCTTGATCGAAGGAGAACAATGCCATGTCACAAAGGTACAGGAAAACTGGGAGAGGATGAATGCAGCTATATTTTGCAATCCACAGGAAAAAGAAAACATCTATGTGACAATGATTCCCAAATGTTATCTTCTGCCCACACATCTTTATTAGGCTTAGACTTGTATACATCTGACTTCTCCACATGGACATCTAAAATGAATGCGTCCACAGACAAGGTGAGAAAAATAGATGTAATTGATAGTTGTTGGATAAGCTTTAGAAAAGGCTTTTGTATATTTCCAGAATTTAAGAAAGAGAATGGTTCTAAATGATGGGTAACAAATCCCTTAGGAAGTCTTTTTCGCCTTCAACAAAATTGAAGGAGAAAATTTTGGATGATGGGTCATTGTGTGATTTGGGGAATTTAACCCAAAAAGTGTTGAAATAATTACTGAAGTTATCATAATAAACATCTTCTGTTCCTATCAACTTATTCATGTAAGAAAATTTGTCAATGTTTATATCTATAATAATGTAAAACAAAATTTCAAAAAAGAATACAAAAAAATAAATAAAATGAGCATATGCAAAACTAAACCTGTCACCTTTCCTACTCTGGAAAACTGCTCCACCCACCCTTCCCCATCCCACTTAATGGCAAATCCATTCCTCTAGATGCTCTGGCAAAAGCCTTGATGTTGCCTTTGTCTAGAGTAGCTGTATGAATTGTCATCCAAACTGGGATATATTTGGAAAGGAAAACAACAGTGAAAAATAGTTGAAATTATATAATTTTTGAAATGTTTTTTTCGATGCACCATTTGACTCTATTACAGACCTAGAAAAGATTTTATTCAAAACTACTTTTGAAAATAACATTTTTCTAAAATAAAATTAACATATATCTTCATATTTAAAAAATATAAAATAGCAATTTTGAATTGCTGATACATTCAATGGATTCTTCTCTGTACACTACGATATTTTTTAATTGGAAAAATACTATATCAACAAGTGCCAAGGTATCTAGGAAGCTCAGAGAAAATTCTGTTAAATGGAGATATCTCAATTCTAATTTTTTTCATTAAAGTACATATATGGTTCATTTTAAATACGCCACAAGTTCTTTCTTTTCCCCTCCATCAAGAGGACCTTTCTTTGATGGCCATTTTCACAATAAAAAAAGTTGTCAAATAATTTTCTCTACGTACGACTCTTTTGAGTGTTCTGCCAAATTTAAACGCTACAAAACCATAGGACTTTGCAATTTCAGTCCACTGGTGCAGAATATATATATATATATATATATATATATATATATATATATATATATATATATATCTCCATTTAAAAATAGGAGATCTATGAAATGAATCTTTCCACATTTGGGATATTGCAAAGTGAAGTGTTAAATTTCACAATGAAATCATGTACATCATTTGACCTGTCATCACTTATATTGTTCTGTTATCCCTTTGTTTTTTATAGAGATACATTTGAAACTCTTTCTGTTTTCAGGCTTTAGTTTCAATAATTAGCTGCAATTCATTAAAATCTTTAATAGCTGGAGTGGTTTTTTTTTTCTTTTAGGTTTTCTTATTACTGAAGGCTTCAATTAAAAATTTCCAACTTATTTTTAATGGAAAGCAACTAATATTTAGAAGATTCATCCAGAAAATGTTCCTTGCCATGCAGAACACTTAGTAGAGTACATCAAAGGACCAAACATGGGCTACCCCGCCTTGCTGAGGTTTCCTTATTGTTGTTTTTTGTAAATTAAACATCAGCTTTACAGCTCAGTTTTTCTGTGTGTGTGTGTGTGTGTGTGTGTGTGTGTGTGTGTATAAATTATTCGTAAATTTTGACAACTTCCAATTGGATTTTTAGAACACGACCACAAATTTGGACTCAGTTTTGAATTATGTATGTTCCACAATCAATTCCAATATATTTCTACCTCACAAGGATCTTAATCAGTAAAGAACATTGTTTTTTTCATTATGATTATGATATTGCATTCCCCCAAATTTGCATTCAAATTTTCACTACAAAACAAATAATTGTATCTTCGTTGTTGCACTTAACCAGCGGCATTTGAAATGATGTTAGAAATTTCACCTTCGAAGAAATGAAATGTTAAAAGCTTTACTTTGAACTAGGCGAGTAAAGTAACCAAACCATTACTGAGTTAACTGATTTTCTATCTGAAGAATCTGATGACACTTACGTAGCACCAGCATCACTTAATTATTCACAGAGCTCTTCAGCTGTGGGGCCACAGAAACCTTGAACTGGAAGAAGAGAAAAAGTCATTTAAAACAATAAGCATTGATCTAAATGAAAGTCACTTTTCCTTTGGTATCTATAAACCCACATTTGGCAAGTGCACTTGCAAAATCATTTCGGGGGACGATCTTCTTTAAAAAACAACTCACTTGAAGTAGGCACTGACGCTTCCTCAGCAGATCTTGTCCTCTGTTTTTCATGTGACCTGTGGTATCATTAATAGACCCATGGAAGATGGCGAATGTCAACAAGAGTTTGTGTAGTTTGCGTATTTATCATCAACTTTCTTGAGGAATGGAAACTCAGTTCTCTTTTTCTAAAGTTATTAAACATGAATTTAGTGGGTTTTTTCTTTTACTTTAGTGAGGCCAAAAGAATATATTGCAAACTGTTATAAAAACGTTACAAAAAAATAAAACAAATAGCTTCAGATTTATGCCATGCGATATATGACATATAATAATACAATATATCATAAAAATCACTGTAGCAAGAATGCTCAGATTCTTTTCTATACAGGACGAGCCAATTTCCAATTTCCCCTTATATTTCACAAGCCATTGTACCATTGACACTGCCAACTGGTGATCTAGTGGCATTCTGTATCTCCCCGGCCCAGAAGGCACAACTGGCTAGTTCACCCAGTGGTCAGTAGGAAAGACCGTGCTGAATACTTGTGCTCACTAGAGAGAATGAGTGTTTCTTCTTATAAGGGAGTGAACTTTATTTTGTCAGAAGGCACAGAGTCCTCTCTTCTCTTCACCCCACACCCAATCCATCAGTATATCCAGTTTTCTCTACCTTCAAAATGTATTCAGGATCTTACCAAGCCTACGAACTCCTTGCTGCCTCTCTGGTTCAATAACCATCACATGTAGCCTGGATTGCTGCAACAGCCTCTTACCTGTTCCCCCTGTTCTACCTTTGTCCCTCAAGAGTCTATACTCAATAGAGCAGCCAAGGGATGTTTTTAAAATTTAAGTTAGCACCTTTCATTCCTCTATTAGAAACCCTGCTATGGCTCCCTAGCTAGCTCAGAGTAACAGCTACAATCCTTATCTTGACCTCCAAAACCTTGCTCCATCTGGTCCCGTTACCCCTTTGCACTCATCTTCTCCAGCTTCTCCCTTCAACTTGCTCCAGTGGTGGAAGACTCCTTGATGGTCCCCAAATACTCTCAGCATTTTCTCCTCTGAGGGCCTTTCCTCTCGCTGGTCCTTCTGTCTGGAATGCTTCTTCCCCAGATAGCCTCTTGGTAAAATTTCCTCACTTTATTCCAGAATGCAAATTCCAATCTCACCTCCTCAGGGAGGTTTTCCTGACCTTCCTACTTCATATTGAACACAGCCCTGCCCCGTGTTCCTGACCCTCTGTGCTCTGCTCTACTTAGTCCTCTTTCCCACAGTGCTTATCAGTGTCTAAATACTGTGTAATTACAGTACTGACCAGCTTAGACTATCATACTGCTATCACACTACGAACAAAAGACCTCAATCGCTTACAACATTTTATTTCCATGGATTGACTAAGGCTGTGCTTCAGTATCTTTTCCATCCTGAATGTTCCATGCTGAATTGCCTTTCTCTTGGTGGAGAGAAAAGAGACAGCAGGAGCTTCTGCTTAGAAATAGCACCCATCACTCCCAGTGACATTTCATTAGCTAAAACAAGTAATATGGCCAAGCCTGAGGTAAAAAATGTAGGAAGTAAAATCCTCCCACAGAAAGAGGCTTAACACTAGTTAATGTTTATTATTTATTGTCTGTTCCTCCCACTAGCACCTCCAGGGCAGGCTTTTTTGTCTGTTGTGTTTGGTTTTTTCCCTGATAAATATTAAATACCTAGAACAGAGCTTGGCACATAATAGCTATTAAGTGAAATTTTATTGAATGAATGAATGAGTGAAAACACACTATTATGTGGTTTTGCATTTCCATAACCCTCTAATGTCTTTTAGAATTGCCACAGTTAAGGTAAATGCTATCTGTCTTATCTTAAAAAAAAGTATAGACCTATATAACCACAATTTATTGTTGATAGTTAAGTTCCAGTGAGGATATAAAAATATGGTAGAGGATATGAACAACACTCCAATCATAAGGGGATGAGGGGCCCGTTGTTGGTTCTGTAGCTTTGTAATTGGCTTCTTGGCCTCAGACCTGTTTCCTTTGCTAACAGAATCCATATAGCAATGTGCCTAACCCAAAGTGGGGTGTCAGGATTAGTCTAGGCCAATAATGGCACTTTTCTTCTCCTATCCCTTGCAGAGATTGTTCTAGGATGATTTCCTAAAGAGGAAGATTGCTGAGGACAACTGGAAATTAATTTGCTCCCTATTAAAAGAGAGAGTTGTATAACAAGAAGGTCTTTTTTAGGCCTCCTTTCCCTGTCTTCCTGCTTGGATGCTATTGGGTGAAGATGATATGGCTGGAGCTATGGCAGCTATTTTGTGACCATGAGGTGACAAATATGAAGATGAAAACAAACACATGGAGAATGAAGGATTAGAACAATGAAAAGAACCTGTGTCTTTACCACATCACTGAGCTGTCAAAACAATCCTGCAATTGCCAGCCAGAATTCTTACCAGAATTCTTGGTAAACAAACAATGCACGTACTTAAGCAGTGGTTCAAGACACTGTAATTTAGGTATTTTGTTCTGGCAGCTGAAGGCATCCTGAGACAGATCAGTTGGGTCAAAAATCATAAACAAATATCACATCTCATAGTGCAGTAACATGTTTCAAAAACATCTGAAATAAGTAAAGAATACAGATTAAAAGAGTAACTGTGGAATATTGCCAGTATGTTTGATATGGTCAGATAACAGAATGTAAACTGATTTGACTAAATATAAATGAGGAAAAAATCTTTAGAAGATGATTAACTGGATTTTTACCTACATTGACCCAGAGAAATAGTTTGAATATTTTTTTGTCAACCAGCTGTTTTGAAACCACATAGATTCAGCCATAAATTGAAACAGCCTATCCCATGGTTTATTGCCATATTAATGTGGAAATACAAAATATATAGCAATTATTTTACTATTTGCCTACCATACAAGTTTGACTTTGAAAGGGTCTAGTACTAATTTGGGGCTAAATATGGCTTTATGATTTCATAAATAATGGGACATACCTTTGGAAGAATCTGGCAATCAATATGGGACTTTGAGTATTAATGTATCACCTGTGGAGAATGGATGTTTTGCTCCAAATCCAGGAAGACATTGTGGGTTTCAGAAGGAGACATAAGAACCTGAAGATCTAGGTTTGCTGCGATGGGAAGATAAGTCAGTGACACAAAAAGGGGAATAAGTGGCATTCCTATTGAACTGAAAGGTGTATTAGTTATGAATTCATTTAGTAGTAATAACAGCCAATTCTACTACCATGGCTTAAGTAAGGTTTTACTGTCTCCTGAGACAGGAAGTTAAAGGGTGGGAAATTCAGGACCGCCATGACAGTTCAACGATGCCGTGGAATTAAAGCTGTTTCCATCCTTAGCCCCTCTGTCCTTATTCTGCATATAGTAACCTTTGTATTTCCTCTCTCAGAGTTGATGAATGGGATTTTCACCTTATGTTAGCTTTCCTGGGCAGAGGAAGGCTGAGAACTAAGCCTCACTAGGTTTTGCCTTTTGATTTGGGGAAGAAAACCCTGGACTTCTGATATCTCGCTGGCCACAGCTGTGTCACAAGCCTACCCCTGGCAGCAAGGTAGAGTGGGAAACTGAGTATTTTCGCTTTCTAACCTTTACAATAGAATAATTTAAGAGTGAAAAGAATCACAAATGGGTTCTAGGGACTCAATAAAGAGTGTGATTTTATGAAAAATACTTATGATTTTTTATCATCTCTCTTGCATGAAGCCGAGAAGGTACTTAGAAATCTTCATAAATGTGGAGGGAAGAAGAGTGTCCTCTTTCTACCAGGCCAGTCTCATTCTCCCTGCCTGCAATCCACTCCATCTCTCCATTTCTCTATACGGATATTACCCATCTTCAACATCAACTGCATGATTTGCGGTACCCAGCCCAGAATGAAAGCGTAGGACCCCGACCTACGCTTGTCAGGAAGTCAATTCCCCATTCTAATGGGACTACCTCCCCAACCCATGGTCATGCGTGACCCCCTAAGGGGTTGCAACCTCTGCATTGGGACACACTTTACCTGGACTGGAAGTGGGCAAGAAGCTCACTGATCTGTCACCGTGCCACTGACTCTTCCAGTTCTTTCTAGTCCCAGGTGTGCCCTGTGTGTAGTCATGATTCCCTAGGCTGATTGTAAGCTTCTCGGATGGTTGCAGCTGTGCCTGACACTGTTCTTAGCTTCCCCCTAGTGCCGAGCCCTTGGTAGACCCCTGACACATTAATTGTTTGTGCCCTTTTTCCTTAACTACAGCAGGGCATCTCTTAGTGATAGTCACAATCCTGCTATCCAGTGGCCAGAGTGAAGTCCTGCCCTATATTAGAGAGATAAATGTTTGGCACAGAGAATTTTCCAAAGGTCCTCCCCACGCTCCGGGTCAGCCTTCTCCCTGGGGACTCTGTGGCTGAAGCTTCATGGAGGGCTTAAGGTCACACACAGCATCCCCAGTTCAAGAAGGACTGTAGAGACAGAACTTGCTTTCTCCTTCCCGCCCTTAGACTTAGTTTCTTCCTTAATTTCTGTTACAAGCTGCGGCCTGACATTGTTTATTCTCTGTGCAGTGTCATATTCAGAGGAATAGCTCAACAATCAAGAAGTAATTAAAAGCAATCCCACCTTTTACTGATATTTCTTGAAGAAGGTCCAAGGGATTTAATGCATAATTCACATCACTATCCTCACACTCTGCCACTGCTCCCCAAACCCCTGTATCCACATTTTATAGTCCACGCCCTACAAAGACTCATAGAAGCACATTTTATTCGGCTCTTGGAATCTTCACTGTCTCCTTCACTCTATTAGATCTTTGTGTTGATTTTTCTTTGAGTGTAAATGTAGTTTCTCCCAATCTCCCTACCCCAACAATATTCCCTCCACCCCACAAGATGCATAGAAAGGCCTTGGGACTTCTCTGACTCACTCAAATCACTCTTCAAAATTTGAAGAGACAGAGAAAGCTAAAAGACAGTGCAAGACTTTGCTTTTGGGGGAGAGTGGAGGGAGAAGATTGAAACATTCATGATTGAATATCTTTTACAATCCCCATCTCTCACGATTCTCTGAGAATCACTGCCCGTGCCTGCCTGGACTTCCTTCCCCCAGACAAGGGAGAGATCTGTCTCGCTGACTACACACGGAATGGTGCTTGGGGGCAGAGAGCCAAGATTGGTTTCTGTTTATCATGGGAAAGAGCTCAAGGTACTTAGTTTTAAGCTGCACTGAATCTAGTATCATTCATCTATTTATGTTCTTTTAAAAAAGCCTTTAAAAATTCAGTGCAGAACAACAACAAAAAAGCAAATTGTCCTTTGATTCGATAATGGCTTTTATTCCCCAGAACTGCAGTGTGCAAATAAAGGAAAGCAAATTATGTTCTGAATTAAACTTCTCTTGCTCCAGCTAGGCTGAGTCACCTTTGACGTTCCACTTTTTGAACAGAGCCGGCCACACATCAAGAGCTATTTTAAAAGATGTCACACACAGACTTGCAAACTTTAGAAAGTTCTACTTTGAGAGAGTCATCTAAAGGAAGGTAACTGAGCTGAATTTACCCATATATTTCCCTAGGCTTTGGTTCCCTCCAAATCTATTGGTATCTACAGTAGCATCCAGAATATTAAAGTACAGTCATTATAGACGCAGGCCCCTCTGGTCCTCTTGGATGCACCACAGATGGCAAGATGCAATCAGAGGGAGAAGCTAAATGCATTAAACGTCTCCTTGCGTATATCCCATGGTAGGGAGATAAGTAAATGGTAAGCAATTTTTCGGTAAACAACTTCAGAATGTTTCTTAGGCTTTCAAATAGCCAAGAACACAAGCAAGAGCCCATAGCCCTAATAACTATGTCCACAGCAAATTCAGAAAGAACGCTACCTGTGGAGGGTGATATAGAATGGACGTAATCAACATGAAGCAGAGGACCTAAAAATTAGTATTCAACATCTCTGTGTTCTTTCTATAGAATTTGTTTTCTCAATGAATGCTACACATGAAGGCATCCTTAGGGCTGCAACTGACTGTACATCCTAGCTGTTCCCAAGTTTCTCTACAGATGAGGCCTGGGGCATCACTCTAGTAGGAAGGCAAATAGAGCTAGAGCATGTCTGGAAACTCTGTTCATTTGCAAGCATGCTAGTTTTATTTAGATGATGTAAATATTCAGGGTATCTAGGAAAATGCTGATACAGATTATCCGAGGAGAAAGAGCTGGCTAGCGCCCTTCCAAGTCACATCTGCCTTGATGTCATATCTACGTAGAGTCTAATCTTCCAAAGAGTGAAGCTGTCATTCTAAAATATTTCTGAGAAAGAAGTACTCACTTTCAACAGTTGGAAACAAACCTCCAGAGGAAGCCACAGAATCAGCTGGACACCTCTTATTTTTTTGGATGTTTAAGAGAAGTAGTTTGATGTATAGCTTGGAGGATAGATTTTAGAGTCAGAGAGACTTGTTTTCAAATCCCAGTTCCACCATTCATTTGTTGCTTGACCTTGGGTAAGTCACGTTGGGTAAGTCTCTCTGACTCTCAGATTCTTTATTTGTAAGTAACCTCCTGACTAGGATTGTGTGAATCAAGATGGTACATGCATCGTTCTAAGACATTGCTTGGCTCCTTGGAGGTGCTTTGAAATGGCAGCTATTATTACTAATATCATCATCAATGTTATTATTATTTGAACCAACATCTGCTCCTATGTCTTGCCCCTCTATGTATTATTCTCATTCATTGACTGAAAAAAAATTGTTGAGTCTTTATCTTGACCCATGCCTTGTCATAGGTCATGAAGACACCAAGTTAAGAAGTTGAAGACTTGACAAAGTGGGAAGACTTGCACATGAATTTCTAACAATAATCTGGTAATTCTGTACAAAGTGCTAGGGTGCTCTGAGGAGGAGGCCCTGAATCCTGATTGTGGGGAGTGGGGTAGGCTTCAAAGAACAGATGACATAACTTAGCTGGTTCCAAAGGATGAATAGAAGTTCATTAGCTAGGGAGTAGGATGAGGGCTGGAAAATTCCAAACAGAGAAAAAGAACAGTGTGCATAAGGGAAAACAAGTTTAGAAGTACAAAGTCTTTTAGAGTAATTAATTCTAAGAAACCAGAGCAATAGGTTTAAGGAGAGGGAGATGGTTGGGATAGGAGATGGGTAGCAGGGTATGAATGTGAATTACAGTCAGAAACCTTGTACGGCCAATTAGTTCATGCTTACTCTGTGTGCACTGCAGAGCTACTGGAAGGTTTGTAAGCCAGGAAACGTCACAGCAAGATTTGTGCTTTGGAAAGATAATTCTGGTATGTTGTGAAGGGTTTTTGTGGGAGAAATATGAGACGAGATGCAGGGACACTAATTAGAAAATTATTGCAGTAAGGAGGCATTTTAGGTCAGAGGCAGTGGAAGCAGAGAGATGAAGGTGTATTTCCAGGATAGAAACGCAAGACTCTCAAGTGAGAATATTTATCCCTCATCGCAGAGTGTCTTTCAAATATTCTAAGACAACTGCTGTGAGTTTTCTCGATCTTCTGTTTGTCAAACCAAACATCTCCCACCTCTTTAATTGTTTCAGTTGAGAGATGCCTTGTCTCCCCTAGCATACTTTGTGTGAGTAGTCTAAATCTGTCATTTTCCTCCTTTAAAATGAGGTGCCGGAATTGAAACCCATACTTCAAATGTAGCCTCATCACCCCCTACAAACCAGACATAGTATATATATTGATTTATTGTAAAATGTCATTATCTTTTTAAAAGTCTTGTCACAATCTTGGCATCTTTTGAATTTATGGTCGACTAATACCCCCAGATCTTTTTTGCTTTAACTGCTATTATGCCACCTTTAAGCATCTGTTTTGCAAGTTTCCTGCTTATCCACACAGTCTGATATTTTGACTGGCTGAATTAGTTGGGCAGGTGTCTGGGAAAATTCCTGGAAGACTATCTTTAAAAATAGCTTATGTTATTAAATAAGCGAGGGTTATTTATGAGTAGCCACATCTATTAAGCTGTTTGGTAAGCTGTTGGTGTGGACTTCTAGAGAGTAAGTCATGATTCAAAACATCCATCTTAAATCTGGAGTTCAAGGTGCCTAGCTCTGGAATCCTCTCCACTGTCACATCTACACAAGCTATTTTACAACAGAGGAATTTTGGGGGGAAATATGGAATCTGTCATAAAAAAATACATTTGGACTTCATTTGATTCACAGATCATCAACAAATTCACCTGTAATTTCTCATAAACCTAAATCATCTATACAAATACAAGATGGCATAATGATATTTCATGTGAAAAAAACTAGATATTTTTGTTAATAAACTCATAATGTGGCCTTGGGCAGGTCATCCTCTCAGTGCCTTAGTTTCCTCATCTGTAAAGGACGAAAGACAACAATAAAAATAATAACAATATCATAGGGTCATTATGAAGATTAATCATATTTGTAAGATAATTAGAATTCTGCCAGGCTTATAAAAAGCACTATCTAGTAAGCAAAATGTAAATGTTTGTTAACTAACTAAGTGCCATTTCCTCCCATCACTACCGCTTCCATCACTTATGATCCCATGGAGAAGAGTGAAGACCTCACTCATATTCTCTGTTCTCTAGCTTACCCTCCGCTGAACAAGAATATTTGCTCATTCAGCAAGAAACAATTATTAAGCACCTACTGTATTCTAGACACTGTGTATAACTTGTGCTTATAAAAGATTAATAAGACATGATTCTTTGCTTGAAAAATTTAGAGTCCAGTGGTTTTAACAAATGCTTGAACCACCAATTATAGCACAGGCCACATGGAAAAATTAGTGATTTTCAACCTGTGAAGTTATTGCAAGTACTTGGGCATATATCTGCACTTACATACTTTCTCAAAAAATGGATACTAGGACTATGACTGTTGCATGTGGTAGGAGGTTGGGGGCTGTAATGTGCTTTATCCTAAAAATAAGTCTTTAAAATTGTAGGCACTATTGATCTCTTAGCAACAGTTGAGAATGACTGGGTGCAGGGGTGACTAGAATGCAGTGGGAATAAAGCTAGTGCCAAATTGAAGGTAGGAAGTGATTCTGGGCATAATTATGCATTGTGGAAGTTATCTTTGCAAGACTATTTCAGACACCGTCATCTCAAACCTTTTTTGCAATGGGATAATAAACATAAACATATAACCTTATCCACATTTAACTGTGCATATTTGACACACAGATCAATAAAACACCTTTTCTTATCTGTGCCCTCCAGCACCCCACACATAAACCAGAAGTCAAGTGGCATTGTGGAAACATTGATCTTTCTCTACCCTGCTATGATCATTCCAAACGTTTCCAGTCATTCTTCATTGACAATGCTATTATGAGTCAATTCACCTTGCAGAACTCTATTCTTATTAGGAAGATAATTGAAATGGTCAGACTAGCTGTCCAGCATTCCTGCCTAGAGCCAAAGTCTAATTGTACTTGTTTCAAACACAGCAGAAGATGAAGCTGGTATAATAAGGCTGCAGCCAACTACTCTCTCAGCTCAGGGGAACTTAAACTGGTTCTATTCAGGACCACTCCCTTTCCTCCATTACCCCTCCTGCTCTTGGGATTGCAGATGTTATGGAACATTGCAGGGTAAATTGCAGCAATAAATTGGACAGGGCCAAGCCAGGTCTGCAGGCACAGAAGGGCCCCACATTTGTTGGGACTTTACTGGGAACAGTGGGGCAGCCCATGAAGACCAGTGCTCCCCTGCAGCAGATGGAAAGGAGCCCAGTTGAAGCCTTGGCCTCAGGCTTTGGATGGATCTCACTGGAGTGAAGGCTGGATGCTCTGCAAATTATGGCATGGTGTCCACAGGGCTTTTGAGCACACCGAGAATACCCCTACTGGGAGTAAGTTGGCTGAGACAGCTCTCATTCCTGTAGGAACCCTGCAGATTCACCAAGTTTCTAAAAATCCTTGTCTTCCATCCTCTCCTCTCAAATGCATTGCCTCCATTTTTATGCTTTTGACATCAAGTTGTCTCAAATAATGCCGTCTACTAGAACTGGACATTTGAAAACACTGGAGACAGAGATTAGCAGGCTATTTCTGCTTTTTACCCTGGTAGACTTGACGAAATGGATCAGGAACCTACTAACTGCTTGAATGGAGATATTTATGGAGAAAGAAGGGACAGGTTGGGAGCGGGGTGAGGAATATAAGCAAGAAAAAGAAAAAGTGGTTAGTATTTCAAACAACTCTACAACAGCTCAATTATGCATAGAGGCCTCCCACGCCTTATGGACCTTAGAATGAAATTGCAGGGATTCAACTCTTGTTCTGGCACTTGCTGGGTTAGTAACTTTCAACCAGTGGTTTTCTCTCTCTAGGCTCAACAATGTCCTCACCTGTGACTGCGAATGACACCAGCACTCTTTCTCATGTGTTGTTACGAGGATTAAAAGAGTAAATACGTGACATCCTTAGGCACATACTAAGCACTCAAAAGCTGAAATGTTTTATTTTTCACTTAACAAGCTCTGATAGAACTGTTATTATAAGTGAACTTTTTTTCAGACTCTCATATTTGTAAAACTTAAAAAATACACTTTACCAGTCCTAAAATTGCCCACGATGAGGAAGAATTAGACTGGTAATCTTATTACTGTCTCGTAAAAGGTTAGTATTAGGCTCTGTAAATATGTAGACAAAAGGAGCTTTGGGATTGAGCTCTAGTTTCCACGAATGCAAAGACAAAAGATAACGTCTCAAGTTTAGGGGAGAAGAGAAGAGTCCGGAATGGGATGGAAAAGAGCTTTCAAAGCTGAGCCAATGGCGCAGAATCTCTTAATTTGGCTTAAACTTAACCAACCACCCACTAAACAACTTCCTTGCCGCCAGGTAGCTTTTGCTTTTGTTTTGTTTTGCTTGTTTCTAATTCTATCAAATGATATTTTCCATGGAAACATATTTCTGGCTATCAATCAGAAATCAATGGTAAAGCAGGTTTCACTTTGCTGAACTTATTGATTCTATAAAACGAAGGAGACTCGTATATACACATGGCCCGGGCAAAGGGCACTCGGCCAGGAGTCAGGCTTGTTTCTTTCTAAACTGCCTTTCTTGGCCCTTTCAAATCCAACAGGGCTGAAAAGGAACAGGAGTGTTCTTTAGCTTCACACAAACTCACAGCCATTTTGATGACAAGAAAGCGGTGCTGCTTCCCGATGTGTCTTTGTTGGAGCGATAGCAGGCCCATTGAAACCTCCTGGCGGAGCTCATTGAAAATAATAGGCCCCATTATCTTCACTGGCAATGCTGCCACGAGAACTTCAAAAACTGAAATAATGACAGCACATATTGGACGTATAGTAGAAAGGCATAGCGTGATTATGGGCGATTTCTGGCTCTTTTCTACCCACCTCACTGGATGAGGAGGGGGCAGTGGGGCAAGGCTGGAATGCACAAGGAAGGGGCATTTTGTCTCTCTGCCCTTTTAGGAGGTTTGTATCTTTTGAATTTAAATATTCTGTCTTAAATAATTTGTGAAAGTAAAATATCAATTTCAGAATCACTTCAGAAACCAGAGTTTGGAAGTAACGGGCTCTTTAATTTAGTATTGCAATACTGTCCTGTGTGGTTAGCTGGTAGGGCTGCCCCTGCGGAATTGCCGTGAAACATCTATCTGAGAGATAGCAAGTGCAGTAACACGGGGTGGCCTGGGACTCTGTCAATAGAGGATGGTTTCTGTGAGATCACGAAGTTCTTCCCTTCCCTGGGTCAGCTCTCCCTGTAACCCCAATGTTCCCAGCAAATCTGATTTTCTGGAGTTGAGAAGAACAAATGGGAAAGGGATAGCCCTGGAAGGGGGGAAAACCTCAGCTCCCAGAAAAACACACAGGGCCAGGAACAGCCCTACGGGGCTGTGAGAAATTACCAGGAGAAAAACTCCCCAGAGGGTTCAGTGACAGCAGAGCAAGAAAGGGCTCCCTCAGGGAGAGACCAGCCTTTATTTCATTAAAGGGGGAAAAAGGGAATATTTGCTTTTTAGGAAACTTTCTTTTTGTCACTTGTTATTATCTCTATGTTTTCAGAAATGAAATGTCTTAAAACCACCAACCAACACACACAGACATGATTTTTTTCATTTGAAACAACTCTAAAGAACACGGTGTGCTGTGTACATCACCCTTGGGGCTTATATTTAATATCAGAACAAGATGGTCTCCTGCTTCCCTGGTGCCTGACCAGAGCTGGGGAGAGGCTCGTGCAGTAACAGCATCATCTTGCTGTGGTGGGAAAATGAGAAGTGACAAGAGGGAAAAGGACGTTTAATAGAAACGACCCACAAATCTGTCCACTGGTTGAGGCTGGCAGTTACATTCCCCCAGTCCCGGGGAAGGGAACATTGAGCAGCAAGACTAGGAGCTCCCTGGGACTGGCATCCACACAAGAAGTAAACTTCCTCTCCTGCCTCATCATTCTCGCGTACACTCTTCTATATTCAATCTGGCATGTGAAGACTTCCTTCAAGTGACTCAGTCCAGGTGGCAGTGTCATTTTATCTGAGAGATGCTACCCCTTGGGAGAAGGTGCCAGTATACTTTACCAGCATGCAGGATCAAATGCGTGCACCCACAAATGCCACATGTGGCCCCACCTTGTCACACTAAACCACAGAGAGGCCTGAACCAGCAAAGGGCAAGTGATGATTATCTGGGCTGCTTGGTGTCTGCAAAGCATGGTGCTGAACGGGCGTCTCCGCAAGTAGTCTGTGCAACTAGACTAAAACTGCTTCAGAGCCATGACAGTTCTGTCTCCGTGCCTGGCACCTAATGGGGGTTCCATAGATATTTCTGAACTAAACTGTCAACTGGACGTAAAAATCATTACTACTAAAAGTAAAATGGGAGAAGATTTTAAGAAAAAAATCATATTTCTTATTTATATTTACAGCTTCTTAAATTATGTAATTTTTGCCTTTCTAAAATCTCTTAGACGTGGAAATCAAAGCCAGAATTTCATTATATTTATTAAATTCTGTCTTATTCCCTTCAGCCTGCTATACAAAAATACAAGAGGCCGGGCAGCTTATAAACAACAAAAATTTATTTCCCTCAGTTCTGGAGGCTGGGAAGTCCAAGATCAAGGCTCCTGCAGATACAGTGTCTGGTGAGGACCTGCTTCCTGGTTCATAGAAGGCAGCTTCTTTCCGTGTCCACACATGGTGGAAAGGTCTAGGGAGCTCTGTGGGGTCTCTTTTATAAGGACACTCATCCCATTCCAAAGGCTCTGCCGTTGAGACGGAATCACCTCCCAAAGGCCCCACCTCCTAATAGCATCACCTTGAGAATTCGGATTTCAACACACAAATTTGGGGGAACACAACGTTCAAACCATAGCAAACTCCAAATAAAATCTCTTCCCTTTGAATCTGGCAGGGTGCTTTGCTCTCAGACCATTTCACCATTACAGGCGCTTCCCCTGAAAGATTTCTCTCAACAGCAACTCTTCTTGTCTACCATGCTTGTTATATCCTCTCATTTTGAGTGGGGGAGTGGGTGTGTGGGTAACATTTATTTATTTCCTTATCTGTTTGTTTATCCTTTATGCAAAAATGCTGGCTAGCTGAATCAAAAGTCAACATTCAATTGGAAAAAATGACAAAAAGGGTTCCACTTTTCTGAGGACCTCAGTGTCTCAATATTTGTTAAAGTTTAGTCCAAGAGTAACCTAAATGGGACCATTGGTGTGTTCATTTAAATCGCAGATTCCAGGCTCTACCCCAGATCTTCTAAATCAAAATCCTTGGGGATGGGCTCCAGGAGTCCTGCATTACCGGGAGTCTGTCCAGCTGGGAACACCCCAGATGGTTCTTATCCACACCAGTGCGTGAGAACAGCTAGATTCGGGCCTCAGACAGCATAGCTAGACCCATGTTTCTGGGTGTGACCTCGCAATTATAGCTTCCAAAGAAAATGAATAAGTTCTGTATCACCTCTCAAAAGCAATCTCTCAATACTGCACTGAGTTTTCCGCTCAGAGTGTAAATAGCAGCATTGAAGAGTTTTCCAACGCCACAGGTTTTGTTTTAAGGGCCTGGAGGGAAGATATGGCACAATGTATCAGAGAATGTGTTTCCACTCAGGGCATGTCCTACTGTAGAACTGGCTGTGAAGTAAAATCTGCCGAGTGTTCAATAGTGCAGTCTGTCAATAGTACACACAAAGCACCAACCTTCTTTCAAAAAACAGCGCTTAGGGATCTTTTGAATCTCTCTCTCCCTCTAGCGTGGCTAGGGAATTTAACTCTCAGAGTGGACCAATTTTAACACCTTTCCCTTTCGTAGGACAAAATTATTTTCTGTAATGATCACGCCATAATCAGTGATAATCATTAATTTTTGATTCATCCTTTATTTTTAAAATAATTAACAACCTAAAAAGAATACATTTTAACTTTAAAGAAGTTATATAAATTCAGTAAATTACTTCATGTATGATCTAAAATATGCACTTCCAGGCAATGTGCTGTTCCTACTCTGTTTCACTCTTGCAGATTTTAAACACACATGCAAACTTCAAGATTCAGCTAGAATGACAGAAGTAAATAACTCATGTGCTCTTTCTTCATTTTATAATCATGTGCAATCATTGTTTATCTGCTATTTAAAGTCAGGAATATGTAGAATCGCAACATTCGGACATGAAGGATGTCAAACTATTACGAACGTCTTTTGAACCAAACTTGTGTAGCTGAGTCCGCATGTGTCAGGGGCTACTGTGTAACTGGAAGTTCTCTACAGTTATTTCTTGTAGAATATAGTGTTTATTAATGAATACGTAATAAAATATGCTAATTTGAAGGTCACATATATATTATTAAACTCAGTTGTAACCTCAGTAACTGGAAATTAGACCAACGAGAATTTTTTGGGCAATGGGGTATTACATTATTGACATTATTTAGAATTGCTGGTGCATGGTGATAATGAAAAACAGTCTTTTAGTCTGTTTTACAGTAATAAATTGATAGTAAATAAATAATTTTTAATTCTCTGCAAACAGTGCAGCTCCTTTTTGGTTGCACCTGGGACAGTAGATCACATTGCACAGCTGTGATTGGGTAGAGGGGAAAGCTCAGCTTCTGTGTTTGTTTCTCTTTTTTTGGACTCCATGTAGTTTGCATGATTTAAGACATCAAACTATCTATCTCACCTTGGTAGTTAGGGGACTCTTTTTTGACTCTTAATGGATGAGTTCCATTGGATGGTGGTAAAAAAGCGCTGGTGATGCTGGGCAATTCAGGCTCCCATATTGATTTCACTTTATGGCAAACAGAATTGGCATTTCTTTGCCTGGAAATAGTCACCTGGTTTTACATTCTCCTATGCCTCATTCAACCTCTAGCTCGTTCCTCTGCTCTAGACAGTCCAGGATCCTTGTAGCTAGGCGAGCATGCTTTTGTGGAAAAATTTAATGTTTGTAATTTTATTTTGTCCTCAAGTCCTGTGGGAGTCACTGAAGGGATGATTTTTTCCTATTTTGTGGATGAGGAAATGGAAGTTGTGGACAAGCAAGTGGCAGAGTTACAATTAGAACTCAAGACCTCTGCCTGTGTCCCTCATCTTTGCTCATATTGTCTCCCTCTTAGGAAACGTCACTCTTATTTCCTGGGCTACGTAAATCCTTTCTGTTTTTTCATTCTTTTTTTTCCCATAAAACATTCTCCCACTACTCCAACCTTGTGGAAATGACAGCACATAATGTGTCCAACATTTAGCAGTTCAAAAGTCTTCCATATTTTCTTATTTTGTCTTCTTAAATTAGCTCTTCCCTGAGAAGCGGAGATTAATGTGACCTTTTGGTCATATAGGTTATGGAACTGCAACTCGGGTCAAGGTCTCTGATTCCAGTCTGAGACTCTCTCTACCATTCCTCACACCTTTCCAGTTCTGAAATGCCTTTCTGCATTTTACCTCTTGCTATTGCATTCCATGCCATTCGAATATTGTCTAGTTTTTTCCGTATGTGTTAATTTCTTCTCTTTCCCCATCTGTTTCCCCAACTGGACTCTAAATTCACTGACTAAAAAGGTGATGTCTTATGATTCTTTATGTCTTGCTCTTCCCTATAGCACCTAGCACATTTCTAAGCACATAATAGTTTTCAAGAAACTATTTTTAGTCAATTGATTGATTGACTGATTGGCTGAAAATATCTCTTTTCCAGTATCAGTCCTTTGGCTCTTGGCATGATTTATTTTCTGAGTCTCCTCTGCATATCACAGGTACTTTCATTAGCATCTCCTTATCACTCTTTCAGTGCTTCTGAATTTAGTACAATATTTTGACCCTCTATATAAATTAACATTTGAGCCCAGCATCTTTCCATATTGTGCAGCATCTTCTTGGCCCAGCTTCCTCCACTTAGGTGTTTAGTCCTTCTCTTGAATTGCACCCTGTGATGTATCACTATGCATTTGGTTTCTCAGCTCAAGACATGTGACTGTCTCACACCATCTCAATGCAGCAGTCATCCAGATGAAGCAGTAGAGAGAAAAGTTAGCAGATTTGCCTTTGTCGAAGGAAGGGTGAACTGTTCAGAAAATTCTGGCTTTGAAACTATACTGGAGATTTCCATTCACATCCTAGTAAGACAAAAAACATATTTTTTGATTAGATAAATGCCCTTGAAATCATCTGCATTTGGATTAAAATAAACAAACAGCTCACGTGGCTACGGTTATCAGCAAGGAGGTAGACTGATACATTAAAACAAATAAGACTGATACCTTAAAATTAAAATACCACTGAACTGAGAATTCAAGGCTAGGAACTCACTAGACTGTGGGGTCCTTGAGAACACAAAGTGTCTCATTATGAATATCCATATTCCTGGTGCGCGGATGATTCTGCCTTATATAGAGCTTCAAAAGTCTGTTAGATGAATGAATGAATGAATAACTGAATGAAGAAGGAATGACATCAAGCACAGTTTCAATGCTGGCTCTGCCACATGTCATCTGGGTAAACCAAGGTAAGTCAATAACGTTCACTGTGTCAGCTTCCCCCTGTGTAAACTTGGGATTTGAAGTGATCAACCACCTTACCTTGGGGTGATTGTGAAAATAAAACACTGCCTGCTTATTAATGGTCATTAGGTAATGGGCCTGTTAAATGGTAGTGCTATATATTCTGTATTAGCTCAAAATAGATTTGGCTGCAAGTAACAGGAAATTTTCCTAACTGTCATTTAAACAATAAATAACAGGAGTTTATTTTTCCTACATAATCTAAAGACCAGAGGTTAGCTGATGCTGGTGTTGGCCAGCAGCTTGGTGATATCAGGGTCCAGCTTTCTCCCATGATCACAAATGACTAAAGCAGCACCAGCTGCCATACTGTGTTCTAGAAAGGGATATAGGACAGAAGAAGAGTGACACAGTTATGCATGTTTTCTTTCATCTGGAAAGCTAATATTTCCCCAGAAACCTACCTAGCAGACTTTCCTTAAGGTCTCATTGGACAGAATTTTTCCGTGACTACTCCTAGGAGTTTTTAAAGTAACAGAAAGGGCTGTCATGACTGACTTGAGTCAATCCTGTTTCATTGCCTATGGATGGGCACTCTGCCCCATACAAAATTAGGATGCTGTTGGCCAGGAAGAATGTAAGAAGGGATCTTGGGTAGACATCTAACAATGTCTTCCACATAAATATCTGGAGATGTTATGAAGAACAAGATTTTAGAAGGAGAAAAAAACAATATGTTGAGATGACCCTGATGGCCTAGGGGTTAAAGTTTGGTGAGCTCTGCTTTGGCAGCCTGGGTTCAGTTCCTGGGTGCCGAACTGCACCACTTGTCTGTCAGTGGCCATGCTGTGGCAGCAGCTCACAAAGAAGAACTAGAAGGACTTACAACTAGAATATCTAACTATATACTGAGGCTTTGTGGAGGGAAAAGAAGAAAAAGAAAGAGGAAGATTGGCAACAGATGTTAGCTCAGGGCAAATCTTTCCCAGCAAAAAAAACACAATACATCAGTGCTTCCACTGGGCCTAAGTGTGCATGTGTGTGTGTATGTGTGTGTAGTGATAGTGTTCATGATAGTGGGAGCTCAACCTTTTTCTTCCTTGATTAGTAACTGCCTAGTTTGGGAAAGGACTGGCAGAAACTCATCTGGTATGTGATGTCCTTAAAATGATGGATTCTCTTAGAATCAGCCAATTTTGATGCTGCCCTGGGGATATCCCTGCTTTTCTAGCTTTGCCAAGATAGAGTGATGGCCACAGTCTTGGTAAGAGTGGAGCTGACTCTCCAATCTGTCATACACTTTACTCTTTAACTTGTGATACTGAAAGGAGAAGATATTCCATATCATCAGTGTGAAGTGCCTATCGGAGTAAGAATCATAAGAGTAATAATTACAGTGTATGGCAGAGGAACACACTCAGTCTGAGATACTTCTGACTTATGTCTTCTCCCTTGTTATGGGATCAACCCAATATGCCATTCCTGTAGCTTCTGGTGACCCACAGCTTCTTTTACGTGAGTATGTCTGGCGTACTTAAATAGGGTATTCATTCCATCATCTGCTTGACTATGATTCTCTCTTTCCCCTCTCACGTCCCCTGTAAATTGCTCTGCTTACTTCCCATTATGGAAGTGACTAGAACCTAGTGCTCTGACTCTCTGCTTATTTACGAAGTCAGTGTTTACTCTGTTGAACCCAGCAGTGTTTAAAAGGAAAGGAGGGGGACATCTGTGACCCAGCCAATGACAAGAGGTCGCAATTTACAACTGCCAAATTACCAAGTAATTTTATTAATACCAGCCTCTGAAACACTAGGAAAAGGTGCTTTTAAAGCCGTTTGGTCACGTGACAAGAATACAATCCTATATGAATTATCAGCTAAGTTCCTTTTTTCTTTTCTGCACACATAGTAGAGTCTGAATTATTTACAGTTCATCAGGATGCTTCAGGGTTATACTGCTGCCATTCAACAAATTTCTTTGTTTTAAGATTGCAGTAGATACTACATATTTTATGCAGTGAATTTCTCATTTCTAACTATAGCCACATAAAAGCCAAAGGTCTTTCAAATTAGCTGGAGGACTCTTGGTAATAATTTATACCTACCACAATAATTACAGCCCCATCTTTTTATTAATTATACCCGCTCCCTCAAGGTATTTCATTTGCAATATTGATGGAAGTTTTCACTTTATTAGGCTTCTATAGATTGCTTTCTGGATTTATATAGAAGCTGTTTGGTTTTTTTTCTCTTTGACAAAGTAAAATCATTCTGTTCTTGGCCCTTCCTCTGAATTTGGTTCTTTACCTTGTGGTCCATTTGGAATTAACATGAATTGAACTATTTGTTCCACATGAATTAGTAGCTTTTTTTTAAAAATTATTGTCTGTTACTTGCTCAGATACTGTAATTTATCTGAATCCAGGGAAAATCAAATAGAGCATTCATACTAGGGAGACCCAGTTGTTGATTTAAAGGTAAAAGCAACAAGACTTTTTTCCTTTAAAATTCACCAATATTAATTGAACAAATAAGACATTGGAGACTCAATATTCCACAAAGATGGCCGATTATCTTAGTCTGCTCAGGCTGCCATAACAAAATACCATAGCCTGGGTGGCTTAAATAAAATAAATTTATTTTCTCACAGTTCTGGAGGCTGGAAGTCCAGATCAGAGTGCCAGCACGTTCTGGTTCTGGTGAGAACATTCTTTCCGGCTTGCAGACAGCCACCTTCTCACTGTGTTCTTACACAACAAGGAGAGACAGAAAGCAAGCTCTCTGGTGTCTCGTCTTATGAAAGCACTAACGCCATAGTGAGGGTTCCACCTTATGACCTAATTACCTCTCAAAGGCCCATCTCCAAACACCATGAAACACCAAATACCATCATAACCATGAAGGGTTAGGGCTTAACATATGAATTTTTTTTTCTGTGGGGGGGGCACAATTTAGCCCATAACACTGACTAAAATAAATAAATATCCTCCAGCAATAATCTTTTAATACTGCTAATTTTGATAGACAAAAAGTAGCAATGAAATTCACAAGAGAGAAAAGGAAATCTTCAGATGCTAAAAACAAAGAACTTTAAGCAGAGAAGGTAAACTTACACCTAGGTTGATCAGAGTGGGTTATTGTCCAACTAACACAATAAATTGCATTGTAGTTCCCCATCAGAGAAAGAATACGAGGCTTTGGACCCATACAAAGCAGCGTGTTGGCATTAAGGTGTATGCATAAGTCTAAGAATTTGAAAGGGTGGATTAGGAAAAAAAATTTACCTACCATCTCAGAGACAAGAGCGAAGCTTGCTGTCTCTACTAATGTCTGTGTGAAAAAGAGTTTTCTTGAGGCCTTGCCACACTGAGCATGGGCCCTATGTAAGTTCAAATTTACAGTATCTGCATGGTCTGGGAAATCTGCCACCACAGAAATAAAAATGAAAATTAACTCCTGTGATGGAATCCCCGAGACTGGCAGAAATAAATGGAAAACTGTTCTATATGGATTCTCCTATAACTCAGGCTTTACAGGATTCTTATAGGGGTGAAAATGAGTTGGTAAAGGCAAATTATAATCCCCCATGAGTGAAATCCACAGGTACAAAATCAGGAATATTAGGGGCCAGAAACTTGAGATTATAGATTAACAAATACAAAGACAAAAAAAATTAAGGTGGTCTAAAATGATTAAAGATAATAAAGAAGAAATGCAAGAATATAAGATACCATTAAATGGATAAATTTCAAATCACTAAAAATAGAACATGTAGATATGAAGAATTTTGTCACTGAAGTGAAAAAAAATCAAGGTAGTGTTGAATAAGAGATTGAACAAATATGAAGAGATATTTGTGATCTGTAACATAAACCTGAGGCAATTACGAGAAAGAAGAGAAATAAAAATAAGAAAACATACAAGGGAGCTTAAGAAACAGATAAAATAAGGTTGTCCAACATTCCACTAATAGGATTCCAGAAAGGAAAAATAAACAGGCAAATAAGAGATATTTGAAAATAAAATGTCTAAAAATTAACAGAATTGATAAGTGACTAGAATCTTCAGATATAAGAAGCACAGCTCAATATATATATATATTCATTCCATATCTAGGCACTCTATAGACCAGGTACAGAACACCAAAGACAGAGAGCAGATCTGAGAAGCTAATAGGAAGATCACAATCAAAGAACAATTTAATTGACAGCAAATGTTTCAATAACAGAGGGCAGATGACAATGGAATGATATCTTCAAAGTGCTAAATAAAATTATCTTTGAGATTAGAAATATAAATTCAGCTAACCTGGTATTCAACCACAAGCCCAACCTAAAATTAGTTAATGAAATAAGAAAGAAAATTAATTTAGAAGTAAAGTGGAAGTTGCAATAAGCAATAGGATGTATTTTATTTTTTATACTTTTATGTATGTTTGAAATGTTTCATGATTAAAAGAAAAAAGTATGAAGACTTTTTAAACTAGTGATGAAAACGTGACTCTCTGACTCTCTCTCTCTCCCTTTTTTTCTCTCTCTCTGTAGAAGTTAAAACTTATGAAGACAGTTTTAACCATTATGCAGTGTAGAAATAATATGTGGAATCTGTGAACTTTTCAAGAACTTTCAAGAATATTTGCAACCCATAAAGAAACTTTACTCACTCCAAAATAATACACAAAAACTGCAGTCAAATTTTTAAATGTTTATTAAAATGTCTACAACCCAAAATATTGACATCATTAAACATTGAATTTAAATTCCACAAAACTTCCACTTCATTAGAAAAATTTTAGATTTTCTTACTTTGAAGGAATTCCTAAAATTCCAAGTCAATAAATAACAAATTGGTTTAGAGCCAAATAGTTCCAAATCAAAATCGAAAAACAAAATTTCAAAACTGTTTACCTTCTGAATTTCTCTTTAATTGGGATTTGAGTATATTTTAATAAGATTGATATGATGTAGAATGTCTCCAAAAAGAGAAGGCATGGGGTCTATGATGGTTCTCCAGTGATCCCATTATTAACCCAGTGGCCTCCTCACCATGAACATTTATGTGCCGCATGTAGAAAGTACGGATGGATTGGGTCCTACAACTCTGCCTCTAACCCTGACTCCTTCTTCTTCCATGGCTATCGCAAGAATAATATTTATTGAGTCATCGTATGTCAGATCTTGTGCCCAGAGTTCCAAATGCTTTAACTCCTATAATCCTCATGATAGCACTAGCAAGTAGGCTCAATTATCTTTAGTTTATAGATGTGGAAATTGCGGCTCAGAGAGTTATGTCACTTGCCCAAAATCACACTGATAGAAAGTGTTGAAAAGAGCTAGGAAATGAGCCTTTCTGACTTCAGTGCTTTGCTCTCGATGCTGTGTTGCCCTCGCGGTCTCTACAGAAAGTAAGAATACTGTTGGAAGCCCTAATATTTGCCAAATGAATTCAATTCACTTTCATTATAACCTCTAAAGGGTTGGACAGAAAAAAATTCATATAATGATGGTTTGAAATTTCCAGCGATGGCCAGAAGGCAGGGCCTTCAGAGCTCCCAAGCACTGAAATATTGTGGTGATTACAGAGTTTTTGGTCCCTCTCCATCCTGCGTCTTATCCAAATATAAAAAAATGCTAAACTGTAAAATAAGAATAAAAGAGCCAGAATCTTAGTTTTGTCCATGATGATTGTTTTTTCTGAAATATCATATATCAAGTTATTTCAGAAATTCTTTTCTTTTCTTTTGATGTACCTTATTTTGCTGTTAGTCCTAAGTATAAACTTGGTCTGTGTGATGGTTAATTTTATGTGTCAATTTGCAGGGCACATTGGATGAGATTAACATTTAATCAGTGAACTGTGAGTAAAGAGGATTGCTCTCCATAGTGTGGGTGGGCCTTATCCAACCATTGAAGGCCTGAACAGAACAAAAAAACTGGCCTCCCAGTTCAAGAGGGAATTCTCCGGCACACTAACTTGGGACTTCATTTACATAAGCATCTGCATCTCCTAGGTCTGCAGACTGCAGGCCCACACTGCAGATTTGGACTTGCCAGCCTCCATAATCGCGTGAGCCAATTCCTTTGTAATGCGTCTCTTTCTGTATATTTACACATCCTATTGGTTCTGTTTCTCTGGAAAACCCTGAATAATTTGGTCTGTCTGCTGGGTAATACGCATTTCTAAAAGACCTTCCTTGAGTCAAGTGTCCTAAATCTGTCTTCTTTTTTAATGTTAATGTTTGAATTCTCAGTTCAGTATGGTCTCATGTTGCAGAACATGTAACTGAGTATTTAAAAGCTGGAGTTTCTTCCTCTTACTTCAGTGGCGCTGAGGACACACTCCACAATTTGTTTTTCCTCAGGTCTCCTATTGGAATTTAACTTTGATTTAAGACACAATATAACATAATTGTGACTATGGGCTTTAGAATCAGTCCTTCATTCCAATCCCAATGTCCCGTGACCTTGGGCAAGTCACTTTGAGTCCACTACCTCATTGGTAAAATATGAAGATCAAAAGAGATATTGTCTGTAAGAACGTTTCACAAAGCTATGTTAATGCAAGTTTTCAATAAATGCTGATTATTTGGATTATTAGAGGTATTATACTATTAAGCATGTAAGCATGTATGTAATTCTTCATCTTTAAGCTGTAGTCTTTGGCCACTGGTGAAGGTGGACTTATAAACAACTAACTGAAAGGTCCTTTTGAGACTGTCCTATGGGCTCATAATGGAAGAGATTTGAGAGCCTCCATATTGACTGAGAGACCTGAATATGAACTGGCCACATATATTGCTTTTCAACTCTCTGCTATCCTAAGTATGGCGGCAGTCTCCAAACAACTGAAAACTCTACAGGAACATATTACTTCTTATTCTCCAGTCACCATTTTGCTTAGCTCCATTGCTAAACAATCGAGTCTACTCCTTTTCTGCCTGCTATCCAGCTGCTGAAGACTGTGGGGGATTGTGCTTCATGCCATTGTTCCCTTTTCTCATCTCCTTGACCAGTCTAGAAAATACAAGTTTGGTCATTGCCTACTCTACACAAAAGATGCCCTCTGAGCACTTTGGAAGAGCCCAACCCTTTTGTTGTGGGTTTTCATGTCACTTTCAAGCTCATGAAAGAGAAGTTTCCTACTTTTTAATATACCAGATATTTAACTGGTTCTAACGGATTCTGTGAGAGCCTATCTTTCACCAGGAAAACATCAGAACATGCAGTCCATGATCCTCTTAGAATTTCTTTTCTGTGCCTAGATTTTTTTTTTTTAATAGAAAAAGCAACTTCAGTTTTTAAAAAAAAAATTAAAGCCCAAATCCATCAAGTATTAGCCCTGGTCACAGGAGTTTCCACCATCCTCAAGAACATGGAAATCAATTTTAAACCCTTCGAGGATCCTGTGCTGTTTGAGCAGAGGCCCGGAGAGCCATGACCTACCCTGTGTCTGCTGCGGTGTTTGGTTCTCAGATAAGGGTCAACACGACTTTCCCAAAGGCTGGCTTACCCAAGGGCTATTTTTTATGTGGAAGCTGCCATCTCATAAACAATTGAATTAGTTCACATTCACCACAATCAATGGCAAAAGTATACAAAACATAAAGAAATCACCTAAAATAATGTTTTTGAACCAGCTGCTAAATTAAGTAATGTATTTGTTTTATTGCACATTTGCATAATAGGGCAAACTAGAAACTCTCTGTAACAGATGTGCTGGTGGCAGGGAAATTTGATTACTGGCTTCTGTTATTAATCACTGCACAAATCTTAAATGATTTGTTTCTACAGTTTGATCAATTTATACCTCAGAACGTACATTTATGCACACAATGTAGAGATAAAGCATCTGCTCACACCTTTTTGGAGGCATTGATATATTTATGGGAATTGAAGTTTTGTTAAACAAGGCATAAGAAACTTTGGCCAAAGACTGACAACTTTCGGACAGATCCCATTATTTATTCCCATCACACTAGTTAATAAATAAACCCATTTTGCCATTTCCAGAACATTATGTTCTGATGTCTATTGTTTTGTCTCTTCTGTGAATACAAATAAAACATATGATATTTGAAACTCATAGAGTTTGAACCATGGCCATTCCTATTTCCTACAAATCACCTTAGAATTTTGAAGACTTACAAGGTACCATGTTATCATCTAGAACTACTGTATAAAGTTTTAAAATTATCCTTCTCCTTTTAATTTTACATTTCACATTTCATAATCCTATATCTACGATTTCTATCAGCATTTTAAATAGATGCAATACATTTTAAGATGGCAAGCCTAAATAAAAGAAAGTAAAAACACAGACAATATAAATATTGTTTCATTAATTTCCAATTAAGCATGATAAATGCATTGGTTCTGCACAGAAATGTTTCGCCAATAAGTCGGAACAGTAGATGATGTGATTTTTTTTCAATTGTGAGTGTTGCAGTTATTTTGTAAGCAAAAAAAATAGTCAAAATACCCACAGAATGAAGTTAACTTTTCAGCTGTCGATTGCAGGGACTGATTTACATTATAAGGATTTCTTATTGTCGTGACTTGCTATAATTTACCATTTGGATTCTAACGATTCTCATAATATTTTATACATTTTCATATATATCATATTTGATTAATTTTGGTCTCTTCCAAAAGCACAATAACCAACGGAGACAGAAGAAAAAGCTTTGGGGATTTTGTTTGTCATACTATTCTGTTTTCCCATTTTGCTTCCTATTTCTACATGGTGGAGAGAAAAAAATAAAGGGGAAAAAAAAAAGAACTCAGGACTGAAATTAATTGCATCATCTCTGAACACTGGATGAAATTTCAGATAAAGGCTTTGTTTTTAATGCCTAAGAAAAAATTAAAATGTATATATTTTTCTCAGTCAGAGGCAAGACTGTTATGGTTGCAACCCCTGCCTTTTTATAGTTCATCCTGGGAACTAATGAAGCATTGCATATTGGTTTCAAATTCAAAGCATATGTAGTCACTGAGGCATTTTTTCTTTATACAGCGTGACTTCAAAAGGAGCCCCAAATGTGGTCATCTCAGAAAATGTAATTTGGTCGAGGACTAAAGAACTTTTTCCCAGATGACAAAAACCTTCCCCTTTGAGTTGCCTATGAGAACGCAAACTGGCTGTGAAGTGCATTCACAACTCTCTCTGAAAAATGTACAAGGGCTGATGAAAATGTATTAAAGGACTGGCATGTCAAGGCCATGAAGGGCATTGGGCAAATTTGGATAAATGTGTCCAGGTTTCACAGAATCAGAATCCGAAGTGAGTTAGAGGACAATGTAAAAAGATGTCGAAGAGGATAATGTAATCCAGACAACAAACTTAACAGCATTACACTTCCAGAGCCATCTCTGAAGTCATTAACGCTGTTGCCGGGGGTGTCTGCCAAAGAGCCAGATGTCATTCTGCCACAACTTGGCATCTGATGGTTGTCATTTATAAGAGAGAATCGAGTGAGGACTGTAATTAGGTGTGTGCTGAATGGAACCCTTCCTTCTGACTCCACTGGGGGCTTTTTCTAGGCCTGAGCACATGGAGAGCAAATCAGGGGAACTGATCTGCCCTCCAGACTTCTGAAATTTCATGTATTTTTTTTTTCCCCGGGGAAAATGTATGGCTTATAGTTTTTTGTGGGACTTTTTTGCTCACATATTAAGCATTTATTGTGCTCTTTGGACATGATAAAGACAAGTTCCAGGACCCCTCAAAAGCGTACATTCCAGTGGAAGAATCATCGTATAAACAGACCTGTTACAAATATACCCTGGTAAGTGCTATGTTAGGGATATTGGTTTAAAAATGGTGTCATGGGAGTTCAAAGAGTGGAACAACTCTTTGGAGATTTGGGAAAAGGCTCCACAGAGGAGGAGATATTAAAGGATGAGCATGCATTTGGGTGAAGGAGTGAGGGAGGTCTAGCAGAAGAAATCACGTGTAGAACCAGTGATTATGAAATCACTTATAGAAAGGTCTGTTGTACTCTGGGAATGGTGAGGATTTATATATGGTGAGAGTCTGAGGAGTGTACACTTTCTAGAGGAGGGTAGACGGAGTGGGACAGAGATAAAAAATGCCTATTGAATCCTTAATTCCTGTGTTTTTGAAGGACAGTCAGATTAAAGAAGGTAAGTATAAACTCGTGGTAATACCCCTAAAACTTTAATAAGAATAATAAAAATAGCTAATATTTGAGTGCTCTGAGTTCACAGTTATGCTATCTAATTCTCACCACAACCTTATGAAACGGAGTCAATTTTTATTTTTATTTTACAAATGAGGAAAAGGAGAATTAGAGATGCTAATAGCATGCTTACATTCATCTCACAGACAATCCACAAAGTGGGGGGGAGGGAGAATCCAGAAAGCTGGTGGCCTTGCTCTCAAAAACTACATGATGCCTATCTCCATGAAGTTGTATGTTTAGCACTTGCAGACTGTCATCCTATTGGCTAGAAAAGTTGCATCTTCCTAAATGAAGAACGTGGCCAAGCAACTTGGCCTCCAGAATGGTTGATCCACTTTTCTAGATTAAATCTAAAAATGGTACTGAGAAATAGATTTTTAAAAAATTAATTAAGATAGAAAATTATCTGCCTCATCGCAAGTACCTTCATCGGGCACTGAAATACCCTGGAGACATTGCCCAGACCAAAGGGCTGTTTTAAGCTTTCAGAATATATTTAGTAATACACAGAGATGCTCATAATATAGTTATGAGTTCAAATAATAGGATATAAAACAACATATACAGTATGATGATCAAATTTTTGAAGGGGTAAATATGAATCAGAAACACACACATATATAATATATACTCCAAGATAATATTAAACATTGTCTGACTGCTAGTATTACAAGTGATTCTTTAAAATTTTTGCATCTCTCTCCCATTAATAGGTAGAACTTGTGCAAACAGAAAGCATAAAACACCAAGAAATGGAGAATGTGTGGAAGAGAACACACTCCGAGGTTAGAAGTTACTTCGAGAACAATCGGGGCAGCGGCCCCTGAACTTACCTGAGAAGAGTCAAACCCTCCTGAAAACCAGCTGGGGAATGAGGACCCTTCTGCCGTCAGGACACGTTAGTTTCAGGAGCATCCCTCAGCTGGCTTGGTCCCTGTATATTTTAAAACTTTGAGGTTGCTCTTTTAGTTGACTCTCAGAGGCCCAAAGCCCTTCCAAAACACCCAGGGAATCTTCTCTCATCCACCCAACCAGGTGGCACACCCAAAGCTAAGGTAACAACTGGCTTCAACAATAAGATTATCTCACATAAAATGAGTCCAAAACAAAGGAGTCTAGTAGCTCGTAGATAGGCTTGAAGATGCCCAGAACCCTCGTCTGCCCACCTTTCTCGTGAGCTCCCACTTGCTTCCTTCTCGGTGTCGAGGCTGCTATAACCATTCCAAGCATCACGTTCGGGTAGACGTCGGTCCACACCTTTCTTGTGACTTTAAGAATGAGGAAATCTTTCCTGAAAGATATGGCAGCCTCCTTCTCGTATTTCACCATGTCCACCAAGGCGTAGATTTTGACTTGAATGAATTGGGTTTTTTGAAAGCCCAGTTTCCACTCACATTCCTTTTGATTGTGAGCTATGTTATATACCTCCTGGAGGCCCGATTTTGAAGCACCTGATTAAACAGAAATGTGCCCATCATATCAGAGAAAAATGAAAGAGGAGGATACTATTCCATCAGCCTATGCGGCTATGGTAGTTGTGGGAAAAGCTTAGTAGGCAGTTCCTCTGCTGTGCTATACCAGGTACCAGGAGGCATAGTAAGAAGAGGGTAAACAAACCTCTGCCACAAGCCTTTATTGGTGTGACGGGCCTCGTGTTCTGAAAACATCTGCACGCAGTTTGTTAGGTTGAACACAAGGTTTCTGGCCCAGCAGCATTCATCATGGGAGGTATGGGGCAATTTCTCTGCCTCCTGGCATTAGAATATCTTGGTGAGCTAAAACCTAAGTGCAAGTGACATAGACAATGTGCCACTTCTTTACTTTGCAAGCAGCACAGGTGGCAGTGGATGGGAATAAAAGGGGGCCTAGCCCTGCCACCTATGGTTCCAAGATAGCCAGTGAACACCTGAGCCTGAGATTGAGCTTGAAGAAAGTAAAAGGATGGGCTTGAAGAAAGTGGAAGGATGGACTTGGATATGAACGCACCCCCTTTATCAGTGGGCCAAAGTATTTCTCAGTTATAGGAGCAGCCCCATCCCAAAGTATATGGCCTTCCTGCCCTTTTAGAATTGTTGCTGCTCAAATGCTAACACTGCGCTGGGATAGGGGCCAATGTTCCCTGAGCTATGGAATTCATTCTTTTACCCATCTGGATATGCCTAGGTATCCAGTCTGCCCTCCAGCTGCACACGATGAGTCACTATCATGGCCAGACTGCTTGCCTTTGATAACAAAGGAATCGGACTGCTTTTTCTTAATAAAGCAGGCCGTATGCCAAACTAGATCCTATAGCAGTTAGGGCTCCTTGACGTTGCAGAGGAACATGTCTCATGGCTGACAGAGCAGCAGATAGCACCCTGTGCTGGGAAGGGTCATCTGAGGCATCACCAGCACATGGCTGATGGAGACCTGGGACATCCATAAAGTCATTCAGCAGGAGCCCTCTTCCAAGCCACCATAAATAAAGCAGCATCCAAATAGAGAACAATGTGTTTCCTAGGCAAAAAAATAAGGTACTCCTTCCAGCCTGAATCTGAGTCCACAAGGGCAGAATTCTGATATTCTTAAAGCTCAAAGGGCTGCTTAAAGGAGCCACATCAGGTTGCAAAATGGAAGACTGTTGACTTCTCTCCAATTCTGCTGCTTAAATCTTGTTCAGGCAAGTATCATTTCTTCTCTAGGTTTCTGCCAACTGCCTGCCAACTGCATACTCTAACTCCATTTTCCACAGAGCAACCAAGGTTCTTAAAAAATGTAAACTAGCATCTCGTGTCACGCTCTTGCTTAAAACCCTTTAATGTCTTCCCTTACACTTAAAATGAAACCTGGACTCCTCCCATAGCCCTCAAAGTCTTGCACTACCGGGACCCGTCTACCTCTCCGAACTCATCTCATCCTGCTCTCCCGCTTGCCCACTGGACTCTATCCACATGACCTTCTGCTCATTCCTAGAAAAAGCTAAGTTCATTCTCACATGACAAGTTTTGCAGAAGCTCTTTCCTCTGCCTAAAATGTACCCCCACTTCCCTGCTCCCAACATTATTTGCGTGTCTGTTCCATCAGGTTCCAGCCTTTCATTTCCTCAAAAGGCTGTTCCTGACCATTCTACATAAAATTCGTCTCCTTCATAATTTGTAATTCTTTTATTTATCTGTGTATTTGTCTTTTTTCTTATTTCTATAATAAGAAGGTAAGTTCCTGAGTCAGGGAGCCATGTCTGCCTTATTCTATTTTGCATCCCTAGTCTCTGGCAAGATGTGACTTACAAGTCGTCAATGAATATTTATCAAATGAGTAAATGTATCATGAATCAGGAGAGAAGTAGGAGGTAAAGTCCTACCTCCTCTAAAAAACATTTTCTGATCCCGCCACCTGAAGTTATCTTCATAGTCTTTTCTCCCTATTCTCTTTTTTACACTGTTGTCATCGTTAATATTAGCTCCCATTTATTGAGCGCATGTTCTGAATGTCACTCTAGGGATCAGATGTACTTAGAGATGTAAGACTCATTTTCTCTCCTGATGAGCTAACCGAAGTGTAAACAATCAATGAGAAAAGAGAACTGCAGAGGACTGGAAATTTGAGGAGATCTTTATGAAGGATGCTCTTAGGATTTAAGATCAACACTGAAAGAGGAATTAGGAATTAGAAACTATATAGAGGAGAGTAAAGGACAGTCAAGACAAGGCAAGTAGGAGTTTGGAGAGAAACTCCAATGTGTGGAAAAATAATGAGGTTACATTTATATATATTAATTTGATTTGACAGCAAATGTCTGGACAATTCTCGCTGAGTCTATGATTTGTACCATTGGCATAGCCATTAATCGCACCCTACTTTGTAAGTATCTTCATTTGGTGTCTTGAACCATAATTTGAATTGTGTTATTTATCTATATCATAAATCTGTTTTTCTTTCCAAAGACATTGTAAACATAATAGAAGTAAAGGCCTTGTCCCATTCATCTTTGCACCTATAGAATTTTAGATTATCCAAATTGGAAACCACTCTGGTCATCTTTTAGCTGTGTCTTCTGCCTGAGAATGATGCTTCTCTATGGCACATTTAATAAAAGATTATCCAGCCTCTTGATAAACTTGTCACAGAAAGATTCTCATGATGCAGCTTGTTTGAATATCAAATAGTATTTTATCGCAGCAAATTCTTAAATTTCTCTCCTTCTAAGTTTCCCCCACTAATCCTAGTTAAGTCCTCTGGAATTATATGGAAAAAAAAATTAACCATTTTCTGCAAAAATAGTCCCTGTCATATTTGAAGGCATAATTATTTTCCCTTTTGTCTGTTATTTTTTAGGCTAAATATTCCTGTTTTCATTAGCTATTCCTCACAGATATTAGCACTCATGTTCAAATACATCTCTTTTCTTAAACAATTGCATAATTGTTGTAAGCTTCATGGCAGCATGTATCTTCTTTGTTGCATTCACACTGCATTCATCTCACTTATAATTATGGCTGATACATAATAGCCAATCAAAAAATATTTGTTAAATAAATAAACAAAAGACTAGAAGTACAAGTTTTTGCCAGTGCAACAAAGCAAGAAAAGACATAGCAGGCATCCAATTGAAAGGGAAAAAGTAAAACTCTACTCACAGACAACATTATCATCTATGTAGAAAATGCACGGAATATCTAAAAAGATACTAGAACTAATAAGTGAGTTTAGCAAGGTTGCAGGATACAAGATCAAGTAAAGATCTTCCTTGACTTACGATTTGGTTATGTCCCAACAAATCCATGGTAAATTGAAAATTCTGTAAGTTGTGAATGTATTTAATACACCTAACCTACTGAACATCACAGCCTAGCCCAGCCTACCTTAAATGTGCTCAGAACACTTACATTAGCCTACAGTTGGGCAAAATTATCTAACACAAAGCCTATTTTATAATAAAATGTTGAATATCTCACATAATTTATTGCATACTGTACTGAAAGTGAAAAACAGAACGGTTGTCTGGGTACAGAACAGGTGTACGTGTGTGGGTTGTTTACCCTTGTGATCGCGTGGCTGATCGGGAGCTGTGGCTTGTGCTGCCCAGTATCAGGAGGGAGGATCGTACTGCACATCTCTAGCCCAGGAAAAGGTCAAAATTCAAAGTACAGTTTCTGCTGAATGTATATCACTTTCACACCATTGTAAAGTTGAAAATTGTAAGTCAAACCATCATAAGTTGGGGAGCATCTGTATACCCAATTCTATTCTTACATACTAGCAACAAACAATATGAAATTAAATTAAAAATACAATTTATAACAACATCCAAAAGTATGAAAAACTTAGTGATAAATTTGACAAAAGATATGTAAAACCTCTAAACTAAAAACTCTAAAACGTTATTTAATAAAATTAAAGTGAACCTAAATGAAAAGATAACCACCTTTGTGGGTTGGAAGGTTCAATATTGTTAAGATGTCAATTCTCCTTAAATTGATCTATAGATTCAACATCATCACAATCAAAATCTCAGCAAGTTTTTTTTGAGGAAATTGATGAATTGATTCTGAAATACCATGGCAATGTAAAAGACCTTGAGTAGCCCAAACAACTTTGAAGAATAAAAACAAAGTTGGCAGGCTAACAACCTGAATTCAAGATTTAGTAAAGAGCTAGTCATCAAGACAGTGCAGAACAGGCTTAAATATAAACAAATAGACCAAAGGAACAGAATAGAGAGTTCAGTATAGATCCATACATATATGTACAATACCAAAGGCAAATTCAATGGAGTAGGTCTAATCTTTAACAAGTTATGCATGAACAAAAGGATACTCACAAGCAAAAAGTAAATGGACATCAATCCATACCTTAAATTATAAGCAAAAATTATTCCAAATGGATCATATACTGAAATGTAAAACCTAAAACTATAAAACCTCTAGAAGAACATATAGGAGAAAATCATTGTGACTTTAAGTTAAGCTGATTTCATTGTTTAGACACCACAAACATGATTTAAGAAAGAAACAAAATATTGATAAATTGGACTTCATCAAAATCAACAATTTCTACTCTTTGAAAGACATCTTTAGGAAAATGAAAGTCTTTGAAAGACACTATTAAGAAAATGAAAAAGGAAGACACAGACTAGTAGAAAATATTTGCAAATCATATCTGATAAAGAGAATTTGTATTCGAATATACAAAGGACTCAAAATCTAATAATAATAAAACAAACAATCTAATAAAAAATTGACAAAAGAACTGATACTTCTCCAAAGAAAATACATTAATAGCAAGTAAACAGACAAAAAAATGTTCAGCATCATTAGTCATTAGAGAAACACAAATGAAAACCATACTGAGATAACTTCAACAAAACTATTAAAATAGTTAAAGTTAAAATACTGATCATACCAAGTATTGGTGAGGATGTGGAGGAACCAGAATTCTCATACACTCTCAGAGTGAATGGAAAATGGTAGAAACACTTTGAAAAACAGTTTTGCAGTTTCTTAAAAAATTAAACATGCACTTACATGTTGCCCAAAAGAAATGAAAGCATATCTTCATACAAATATTGCACGCTGCACATGAATGTTCAGACTGACTTTATCTGTAATGACCCCAAACGGAAAACAACCCAAATATCCACCAATTGTGAGTGAATAAATGAATTTTGGCGTATTTATAAAATGGAAAACTATTCAGCCATAAATAGGAATGAATCATTAGTACACAAAACAATATGAATGAACCTCAAAACTTGTGCTGAGTGAAAAAAAGAGTACACCTAATAAACGTTCATTTATATAAAAGTCTAGAAAATGCAAATTAATTATTTCAGAAAATAGATGAGTGACAGAAAATAGAGGAGGGGTTGCCTGGGGTTAGGGTGTCAGGGAGAGGAAAGAGGGAAGTATTACAAAGGGGCATGAAAAAATGTTTGTTGGTGATGTATATGTTCATTTTCATGATTGAGGTGATAGTTTCATGGGTACATATGTTCAAATTTACCAGCATTACACATTAAATATGTGCAGATTATTGCATAACAGTTAAACCTCAATAAAGCTGTTTAAAATATAAAAGAATACAGCCTTGAAATCAGTTAGGTTTAGATTCAAGTTTCATCTTGTCCACTCATGTGCTGTGTGCCTTTAGACAAGTTATTTAACCCCTCTGAGGCTCATTTTTATTTTAAATTGATTCTATTAGAATCCTTTGAAACTTCATAGCCGTGATGTGAATGTATGTAACAAGGTGTCAGATGGGTGAGGGGTAGAGCTCTCAAGCTGGTGAAATTATACAGGCTCCACCCTCCCCACTCTCAGCCATTAATTTGCAAAGGGACCGCAGAGTTTCCTGGGGGGAAAACGACACAATCCCTGTCTTCCAATTACCTTCTGCCCTGTTCACATACATCTGACGCACTGGCAGTGCAGTGAAAGAAATCAGATAGCTGGAAGGACAATGAGAAGGCCTGGATTTGGAACTTTCCAAAAGAGAAGGAGGAATCTAGATGGTGGTGCGTAGAGGAATAACGTTTGCCAGCTACAGTGATGGAAGAGATACCAGAACTCATGCTAAATCCAGCCACCCTGAAGACAGGTATGCTCTCTGAGGGTACCACTGAGTATATGTCAGTTGATGGGGCTGCCTCACTAGATTCTGTACACTTCAATGTCCAACCAACTTTATTGTGGCGTATCCCCAACTGAATGCAACAGAGGGATCGATCTGCCTCTCTGTTCACGAAAGTGTCATTGTAGCAGTAAGGTCTCCAGCGTTGTGCACCACTGTCATGTTTCATTGGCAGCAGGTGTGGTGGATTTCCATCCCAACTGGTGGCAAGGAACGGACAGTACTCATTTATAGATAATGTCGGCATCCTTGGAGATTCCCCAGATAATTAAGGTATGAATTTTTCTCAGGCAAGCAGGGAATATATTGCAACAAAAAGAGCTGGGTATTAATTTTAACAAAACTCCATCTGTATTCATTGCAGGTAATGGCTGAAAAACTAAAGTTACAAGGAACAAAGAAAAACACATTGAAGACACTTTTCCATAGCATGTCATTGGAGTAATACCACATCTCCAAACCTAATGGAAGCTTTTCTCGTCTTACTCAACTCCTTAACAGCCGCCAACACAGTTACTACCATAACCTTCCTAAAACATTTCTCTTCTGACTCCTATGACACTACATGATCCAAATTTGTCTCCTACCTCTATTTACTTTTTTCTCCCACCTCTCCATCCATCTTTTTCCAACCTGAACTTCTCTCCTGGTCTCCATATGTTAGTATCCAATTGTCTACCTGATATCTCTACATGGATATCTATCTCAAATTTAATTTATTCTTTTCCCTTCTAACTTCCTCTTCCTTCAGTCTTCACCATCCCACAATTATCCACCAAGCAGTAGTGAGCGCAGAGACCTGGGAATAATCCTTAATTTCTCTAGTCCATCGGCCTAGCAACTCTGTGAAATAAGGAAATGAAATCATCACTCTTGAATTATTCTCAGTGAATCCATGTTGCTCTTACATCATACAGCGCCCTCCCATGAACTTAAAAACTATCAATTTAAGAGTCAATTCTAGGAAATTTTCAGGGAATCATTGTAAAAGGTTCTGACATATAGTATACAGTCTCGCTTTTATTCCCTCGTTCACCTATTCACCACCACTGAAACATTTAGAGTTTTTATTTGTTTAGATCGTGTCTTATAAATACTGAATGTGTAATGCCACTTATATTGGATTTTGAACCATTCATGATCTCCTAAGGTTCTTCACTAGTAGCCTTGATAACCCTGCCTATCCAGGACTGCAATTTTATTCCCAGGGGTAGTAGTACCTTTAGTCAGTGTGGCCACTGGGGAGGGAACCAGGATAAATGGAATTAAACTGAAACAATAGGAGGTTCAGGTTAAACGTTACAAGAAACATGTTGAGAAAAGGTCACTTAGACACAGGACCAGTTTCCCTTGGGAACATAGGAATATCTTCATGGTAAGTTTCTTAGCAGTTAGGCTGACCATCAGTAAGAGTCCCCATCTCACAGTGGGTAATTCAGGTGTTTTCCCGTCTTAATGAAGAGATGAAGGGAGTCCATACAACTTAGGTATGAGATTTAATACTCTATGAAAAGGAAGCATCTCATGGCCCATCCTATGCAAAATCCCCCCTTCTCTTCTCCTTAAATATCTACTTATGACTCTGGGGAACAAGGTTGAAGAACTAAATTTACCACTAATGATGAAACTCCATATCTGTTTTGAATTGTGCATGACACATTTGTTTTGAAAAATTTGTTTGGAGCTGTTAGTCTATAACTGTTTTATAGGGCCTAGTGGAGTCGTCTGTACACACTTAGCACTTAGTTTCTGTTGATAATGCTGTTAAATGGAGTTAGTTCTCTAATAAGTGTAACAATGAAATCAAATCTCTTTTCCCTGCAGGCTAGGGCATGATGCATTCCTCTAGCAGAATGGTGGTGTCTATCAGTCAAGGGATTTGTAATTGGAGAGAGAACCCTAGCTGCAATAGGATTGAGCTATATTAATGCAGGCTAAGAAGTGGTGAAATGGGAACCTGCCTTCTCATTAATACCCCTTGCTTTCCTTCCTCATTGGGCAGAGGCCCAGTGCAAATCACATCAATTGACTGCATCCTTAATTGTTTTTCTTTAACCCATCAATTCTTAATTTGGCATCCTCGCTATTGACACATGTCACCTTTATTGAGGGCTAATCATGTTAGTTTTAGAATAATGAATATATCATTCTGACATAAACAAATTAACATGTTCAATAAACTTCTCACAATAATGCAATTCCCCAGCTTTCCCTGGCTCCACCTGTGGATTTGCAATGAAGTTCTTTGGAAGCGATGAGGAGGGAACAGAGTCCTTCATCCTAATTTTTATGTGTGTTGAATGTCTCTCAAGTAAAGGTTATATGCTGGTTGCTTGTGGGCAGGACTGAATGTGCAGATATACTTTGTTTGGTCCACATAATGCTGTCAAGAAATTTGGTGGAGAACTTTGGTTCTATTGGTAACAGCTCAGGAGATTGAAGACTCCATTGAAACATTCTGATGATCTCTCTCTAACAATAGTGGCTGGATTGTCAAAATGGACTTTTACAGAGGGCAGACTTATTTTTAAAAATTACAGATTTTGAGCTAGTTACACACAGTCTTGGGTCCTTTGTCACTGTCTGTTGTTTATCCTTTTTTTTTTTTTCTTTTTATGTGTGAGGAAGATGAGCCCTGAGCTAACATCTGTTGCCAATCCTCCTCTTTTTGCTGGGGAAGATTTGCCCTGAGCTAACATTTGTGCCCATCTTCCTCTACTTTATATGTGGGATGCTGCTACAGCATGGCTTGATAAGCAGTGTGTAGGTCCATGCCCAGGAACCAAACCCGTGAACTCCAGGCCGCTGAAGTGGAGCGCACGAACTTAATCACTATGCTGTTGGGCTGGCCCCAATTGTTTATCCTTTCTGATTTTATAATATACTTCTACCAATGTCTTTTCTAACTGATTGGTCTTTTACACTTTAAATATCAGTTATATCCCCTCATTTCAGCTATGACTTACCCACCTTCCCTTACTGAGAAGAATGAAGGCATCTTTTGGGAGCTTACACAACTTTCTCTTCTCCACCGCATCATTTGTCTGTTTCTTTAAGATTTGTTTTATCTTGTTTTAATTGACTTCTTCCAGTCTATAACGGTGCTTCAAATTCTTCTATCATCTTTGTTTTCTTTTTGGCTATATTTTATCTTACCACATCTTATTAATTAGTCAACTTATTAATTTAAAAGTAAACGTTTGTTGAACACCTACACATAGGTGTAAGTTTCAACAATGGCCAGGTTTTATGTCTTTATGGCTAAGATAAAATCAAGATCATAGAGACAAATGGTTTTTAAACCATAGATTAGACTGTAATGAGAAAGTATTTATAAAGAAGAATCTTCAAGGAACAATAAGAATACAGAAGAAGAGATGGGAGATTATTTCTGCCTGTAGTGTATGGAATGTAAGGACCTAGGTCTGAGGGATAAGAGACTCAGGTAGGGCGTTTATGATGAGGGGACTTGAATAAACCCAGAAGTGGATTTGCTGATGAAAGTCACACTTCATGTCCTGTAATTGTGTGAGTCCCTTCCACTGTGTTTTATGGTCATGTGTTTTTGTGCAATATATTTTAACCACTGCTATTTAAGGTCATTTTCTCTTTCTACTCCAACATACCCCCATTGGCTCAGATGGCCTTGGAGAGGCCATAGGCTTTTTAAAGATATGACTAGGGGAAAGTTGACTTGAAAACAGTTTGGGTTAGTGGGATACATTTCTGTGGTTTGCAGTCATATCCATGTGTATTGTTAGCCATCCCAAGGTGGGCATAAGTTCCAGGATATTCCTCCCACATACTGCATCAACTCACCCAGAGTTGGGATCTAAAGGTGCTGGGCTAGGGTTTATATCTTGATACGAGTGTTTCCTAAAGTGCCTGACACTATGAGAATGTGGATGGAGGAGGAGAAACAAGATATAAAATGTGCAGAACCAGAAATTAATCTGGGGAAAGTTCTTCTAGTCATTTGATGTGTAAGAGTACAAGAAAAGAGGATTTGATCTCACTGATGAATGGTCAAAATGAAAGTTCTCTCCTGCCAGGAATATACTCAATAATGCCTTACAACTTTAGAACCGATAGATATGAATGATATTGGAGAGAGGTTTGCCCAAATTTAACAACATTCTTAAAAATTGGTGTGATCTTCTCGAAAATAAGTTGTGAAGCTTAAATGAGCTTCTCTAAAGTATCATCCACGCTAGAGGAAAGATCAACTTATCTTTGTATTCTCTCTACTGAAAAGAGGATTACAAAATTGTTGTCATATAAAGAAACAAAGAATATGTGGACAAGAAACGGTGGAAAAATCATACTATAGAGCTGCATTAGAAGGTTCATTAATAAGAACATTACCCTATTTTTTCTGATTAGGGAAACTTTACAATATAGTTTTTTAAATTTATAGCATGCTGTATTTATTTTCTCACTCTAAATGCCTATTCTTTTTTATATCTAAATTTATATTTATAAATTTGTATTATTTTTCTTAAAGAGGGCCTCTAAAATTGTATAAACTTCCAGCAGCACAAACCAGACTAAAAGAATTGAACTTTTCCAGGCAAACCTGGAGTTTTACAGGTAGATGAAATAGTCTGTATAAAGATTGATGTCACATATCATTTAGAGTCCCACTCAAATTTGGCATACTCAAGCTGGAATAAGTCAGAGAGTTCAATAAGGGGACAATTTTAAAGTGTGGACAGGATGCAGGGGAACCATAAGGGTTGAGGCATCATATCTATTACCCACCTGTTATCAGCCTTGGACTGAATGAGTGAGGGAAAACAGCACTCCTGGAATCCAGAAGAAGAGAACCTTGTGGAGAAGAACCCCTCGTGGATAGCAGCTGAGTATATTGAGGAATGCAGAGACCAGGATAACCAACTGGGATGCAGTTGGGGAAACACATATGCAGATCCTCACTCCCTTTGCTCCCTCTGCTCCCTGCCTTAGTCTCCATTGTCCTAACTCCACTACAGCACAAGGGACAACCTCCATAGGTTGTCCAAATACATGTGTATGTGTGCATGTGTGTGTGTGCACATGTGTATGTGTGTATCACACATACGTGTATATACATATATGATGTTTGTGGTATGTATAATTACATTTAAAAATGATCACACCTTGTTACTGTTTTATAACCTGTTCAATTTACTTAATAACAGACAAAAATTTATAAACTCTTTTCTGTCTCATGAGGTTTTTTTTAAATACAACAGATTTTCATAGGGTTATATAGTTCCTTGTTCTATGGTGGATGTATCAGAATTCATTTAGGTTACTTTAATTTTTTCACCATTATATAAAGAATTCTAGTAAACATTCTTGTAGATAATCTTTTAAATGATCAACAATATACATTTTCTTAAAATAAATTCAAAGAAAATGTAATTGCAGTAACCGAGGGGATTCCCATTTCAAGTTCTTTTCACTGAAATGCTCTCTAGAAAGATTATGCCTGTTTACATTGCCATCATCCACATATTAGTGCTTATTTTCCCCACATCCTCACCAAATTACACTACAAACTATTTTAGAGATAGACCTGTGAGTCTCCTTCTACCGTCTCTCACTCCTTGATGTCTGTAATCTGAAACTCTTCTCTTGGCAGTGAACAATGATTTCCCAATTTTGAATCCCAATGGCTATTTATCATTCTTACCATTGACCTTACAGCATTTGATATTATTGACCTCGAGCTCCTGTTTGAAAAAAATCCCTCTTCTTTTTGGTCCCTTGATATATTCAATGCTGATTTGAATCCTCTCTGTTCTTACTCTGTCTTCCTGTTTTGGTTCATCCCCCTCCCACTTCCTGTTAGGATATGGCCTTCTACTCAGGCTCAGGGCTCCATATGCTGTTTGTGCATCCTGGCAGAGTCCAGCAAGCCTTCCATGACTCTCACGTTTGTCTCCACTTTTCCTTCCCCAAGCCCCCACTCCCATTTGAGCTCTTACTGTTTTTACCTGGACTATCAATTGCCTCCGAATTGGTCTCCCTGCCTGCACTTCCAGATGTATCTTCCTAAAATACTACTTTGCTTACGTCACTCTCTTGAGCAACAGCCTCCAGTCCTCGATTCCTATTCCCTATCAAATGAAATACAAGCTGACATTTGGTATCCCTCTTCTGCTACTCCTGAACATAGAAACTGCATTCTAGCCTCGCTGCACAGTTTTCGTTTCGTTTCCATCCACCTATAATTCTTTTGCTCATCTCTGCTCTTCAAAATTCTACCCTTTCATTAAAACTTGACTCAGATGCATCTCCTATAAGAATCTTTCTCCACTCACCTCCATTAAAAGTGACCTCAGTCTTCCAGGGTCTATAATTCACACCTGTTTCTATTTGATATTATAGCCAGTTTGGGAGGCTTATAACCTCTATGAGATTATAAAATGATTGAAAGCAGAATCAGGTACTGTTCATCTTCCCCTAAGCACCCAGCGTAGAGTTTTATTGCTGGTAGGTGATTAATAAATATTAATTAAATGAAAGAACCATCCCTAGAGCAATTCTACTGAAACTTTGGGTTTAAGAATTGTTAGGAAACGCTCAGAAATAGTCCATTGGCCATAGATCATCTCCAGAGTCAGTCTTATGAATTATCTGACTTAAAGATGCTGCAAAAATTTTAATTTCATGTCTTGGGTTAAGTAATGAATACGTCCAATATAGCTGTATCGGCTGTCCCAGAATTCTGAAAATTGGAACAGAATTTCTGTTTTACTTTCAAAGATCCAACAATTTACTCATATTCAGACTACTGAACAGTTCAAAGCTGAACAGATTCTTGAAGGTGCATGGCAACATTTGCCACTTGCAAACACAAGACAGACAGTTAAGTTCTCTGCCTCCTTTGGTCTTGCCCAGAGGGGACAAAATTCATTGTTCTTTTTTCCCCGCAACAGTGTTTCATGGGGACAAGGTAAAATACATCATGCAAGCACTTATTAGCCACGAGATCAGAAACAGGGGAGCAAGGAAAACCTTCTTCCCATCATGAACAACATAAAGCCATTTTGTCACTTTAAAAAAGGAAGAGATGCAGTGGTGGGACGTGGAAGGCACGCATATGATTTCAGTTCTACCTAATGCTGTGCAAGCCTTTCCCTTAGCTCTGTGCTTGCCTTCCCTTCCTGTGTGACTTCAGGCTAGTCATTTCATGTCTATGTGCACGGCATGAGGAGAGTACCACCTCCCCACCTCCTACTCCTACCTCCCGGTCTGGAGGAGCGCCAGTTGCTAATGCTTGAGATCTTCCTGGCCTGGCCCAGACTCCCGCACAACGAGATATCCTTTGTGCAATTTGTACTGCACCTTTCCCAAGCGTGGAGACGTTGCACAACCAAGCAGTGAACAATGAGGCAGCAGGAGGCAGCACCAACAGGCAATGTGTAACACGTTCAGGAAAACCAAAATTAAGCAGCAAAGCTCTTTAGAGCAACAGAGGCTTTTAAACAGAGTTCTCCCAGGTAGCTTAAGCAGCCGCCTTCTCATCCCTCTCACAATGGCATGCCAGAGGCCAAACAGGCAACCCCTCCAGCCCCAGGAGAAGGAGCCGAGCTACAAGAGGGACCAAATCCATTTATTTTCATGTCGCAATGAAAATACTGGGTAGTTTGTAAATCACACACGCTCTGATCGCATTCCTTTTAAGAATACACAGCAGATTTTCTTACTCTGGGCGCAGTCAATTTATTCACGTAGGGGAGGCATTTGATCAGCCTCCCCGTGCAGGGATTCTTAGATGATTGTGGCTGCTCGGTTTCTTACTAAATTAGGAGCTGCAGAGGAAGTGTGACCAGAGAAGGGGTGCTGGGAGGGTGCAGGGATTTTCATGTGGAAAATTTGGCCTGCGTACTCCAAGGACTACGCAGGTGGGAAACAACATTCGTGTCTGGTCAGTTTTAATTTCTGAACACAGCTTACAATCTCCAGTTGGACCACGTGTTGACCCCCAATTAAACCATGCCATGTAAGGCCCTGATGGCACAAATACAGAGAAATCCCATTCTCCACGGTGCTGTCAGGAGCAGAACAGAACGGTAATTTTGCATTTGGTCTTGTTTGTCAGCCTGCATTTTAATGCATTTTCTAATATGACCGTCTGATCCAGAACCAAACCCACATTGTTCCTCCTGATAAGCCTGGGGGGGGGGGAATTCCTCTCCAGCATCTCTTTGCAAAGGGACTTATCTCTTTAAGTTTGCTGAGTTTCTGAGTGGGTGGAATAGGTTATGCTTTGCATTTCAAGAAATAGAACGAAATGCCACCGACAGCACAGAATTGAAATAGTGGCATAGCTGGAGCACAGAGTGTGCTCTTCAAAGAAAAGGTAAGATTTGACCCATTCCTGAGATGTGGGTTGTTATGACAATTAATTGGATCCTCAAGGCATCATTTTAAAATGGCCATCAACACAATGCATGTTTACTTAGTAGCCGTGACGGTTTCCAGCTGGTAAATGACTGGGGTTAGGTAGTCTTAATTTTGTCCATGAAAACAAAAGGACTTTTTTTTTTTTTTTAATTTTAGGTTTCCTATCTACTGTGAAGGCATTATAACTATCCAGTGTAGTGATGAAGAGAACCGTTTCTGTAGAAAGATGATCTCGGTCCAGCTCCATCACTTGGCAGATTACTAAACCTCTCTCTGTCTCAATTTCCACCTATTTGAAATGGGGTGACAATAACTTCATAGCATCGGTGTGAAATTTAAACGAGATAAGTCATCCTAAGTGCTTAACAGTGCCTTACATAAAAAGTGCACATAAATGTTTATTTTTATCATGATGAAGGTTCAGGTTCATATGACTGAGCACCTGATAAGTCAGCAACATCGCCACACTCTGAAAACCTTACATCTAGAAGAGCAGCACATTGTCTTGTGGTCTTCACATTAACGATTTTACTGTTGGAGTCCCCTCCGCCCTCTCATTGGTTTATTTAAGGGCAGCCCTGCCCTTTGGCCCCTCCTTTTGTACGCAGCCTCCTTCAACCAGGGCTCTGCCTCCTCTGTAGGATCCATGAGCCTGTCACTCGCTCAGCCTCTAATACTTCTAACCTTTTGTTACTATATATTTTTTACTTCCATGTCTTTCTTTTCCAACTAGAGTATGAGCTTTTTGAGAGCAGGCAGCATATCTGTACACACCACTTTCAAGTTTGTTGGGTGAGTTTTCTCTTGGGATATAAGAGGATAGGAACTAGCTCTTAGGGAAATGTCTGTTGCTGCAAGTACCTTCCTGAGCTGAGAGAGAAATTAGAAAACCTTGCATGCCTTCCACACACTCAGCGCTGCTTCAGCACTGGTAAGGCCTCAGCCTCCCTGAAGAGAATGTCAAGACAAAAGACTACAGAGGTGAGAGGAGCGGAGGATTAGAGAGACATGTTTCAGCTCTTAGCAATCATATTTTAAGCCTCTTCACAAAAGATCTCATTCTTCACACATGGAGAGAGAGTTAGGCTCATTATATTCATTTAGGAATTCAAGGCAAAAGCTATGAGCTGACATAAGATTCTATCTGTCTATCTATCTACCTATCTATCTACCTATCTATCAATAGTCAGTGCTTCCTCTTGGAGTTCACGCAAGAGTACAGACAAGCTGGGACCACCGTCCTCTTTTGCACTATTCTGATCATCTTAATGAGAAAGCCAGTTGGCCATAGACATAGCTAGGGCTCCGATGAATACAGCGTGGGTTGCTGCTCTTAGCAGTCGGCAGTAGCCTTCTGCACCTACAGATGACTCTGCCTTTCTCGCTCATTATTGTGCTGCTCGCACAGTCATCGAGAAACAACTGCAGCCTTGTGGGTGAGGGACCAAACGCCGGGGGTGAGGAGTGCATTTCCAGTGTGCCTGCCACTGTTTTCTTTAATGATTTTTCAAATGAATATGGTCTCCGTCCTTCTGTCCTTTAGAGTCTGTATGTTGGGCTTCGATGATTTCAAAGCTAATGGTAAAATATGCACTATGTGGCAGGGCTCTGTCGAGGAGATTTGAATCATTATTTGTCCTCTTCCTCTGGACAGACTGTAGGGTTAAATGGCTGGGGTTTTTGAAACAAAAGATTTATACTCCATTTTCTTTGTACTATCCATCCACGCCTCCTGTAATAGGAGCTGGTTGGAAAGCTCTGCGTCCGGGTTGTCATTTCTCTTGGATGGTATATATTAGAGTCCAAACGACCTCTACACCATCAAGATTCCACAAACCTTAAATTTAAGCTACCTGCTCCACCAAAGTACCTAAAACAATAACTTTTTTATGTTGCAACAAACGTTACATTTAATGAGTACAGTGCACATGTAATGATACAGTGAATCAGTGTGAAGCCTCAAATAATGATTTCTGTTGGCACTATAAAAGGAATGTAATTTTTCTTGTTGAAATACCATTTTTCAGTTACTGCATGAGTGATGTGGTAATTATCCCCTACACCTGGGATTTAAATCCAATCCTACAAGCCCATTTTCTGTTTGCAAGCTGTCAGGCTGATGCATAGGCTTTGTTCTTATCTGGCAGTAGGCAAGGAGTCGGTAATTCAGAAACAACAAAGCCACTGATGGGTCATCATGTAATCTGCACTGAAAATTGCAATCTGTAATGAGATTGGAAACGCAGATGAGGTGACTAAAATTGATTACCCACCATATCTGAAAATTTCAATTTTATTGCACAAATATGATCAAACTAGTCCATAAGTTTGGGGATTAGTTGAGAAAGAATAAAGATTACTTTTAAATTAGGTGAATGTAGATAAGTTATTTAAATGTAAATTATTTGCTTTATAGCAATATGGTTGGTCTGCAGGGTAATTCACATGGCCACATATTTTAAGTTCCCTGATGGCATCATTTCTGCCTGAGAGTTCCAATTAGAGATGACATATACACTTTCAACTTTTAAAGGGACTATAGCAAAGCAGACCATGAATGAAACCCACACCAATTCCCAGGCCATAAAAATTCACCTTTAATATGCTTATTATGGAAAAATATAATCATCCAGAAGTCTTGAGATCTTCAAGGAACAAGCAGCACACTGTGCTTGGGGTATTTGAGAATATTTTTTCCCCACGTACGCTATTCCAAGGGGTCAGGCTCTGTGGGTTTAGCTCACAAGCCAGGAGGGCAGGCTCACAGTGCCCTGCTTCCCATAGGAAGCACGGGCTTCATTTAATCTTAGAACTGCAAGAGATATGGGTGATATTCCCGTCCAACCCCCAAACTGCTACAAACGTCTCCCTACTTCTTGTCAATAACATAATTCCTACCACTGGAAATCTGGCAGAACTTAGTGATCTTGGAACAAAAGGTATATCTAATAAGGGATCATTATCATGACATGATTTCAGAAATGAATGACAATGTGTTCAGACAATGCCACCAAAATATTTCACCTCTTAGTCCAGCTCCCCAGAAGGTATCCATTAGGGTGGTAAGAAAGAACATTGAGAGATCAATTTCTGCTTGAGGGGACATCCTTTGGGAAAAATACATACCGTCAAGACTCAGCTGTCCTTGTCTTTTGGGGGCCAAGGCAAAAGATGTCTCCACCCTGTGAGTTGCAAGAGATTCTCCCACTTGGGGAAGTTTTTTAACAGATTATGAAAAAAGAGTTCCCCGCTGACCATTGTATTTACGATCTTTACTCACATCAGCATAGTTGAGGAGCTCGAAGGACACATTGGTGAGGAGTTGGGTCATGTGCTCTAAATTACTCTCCAACATATAGTTCACATTCAGAAGTGCCTTCAGCGCTTCACTAGTCTCCTGCCCAGTGTACGTCTTCTCAGGCCTTCCGCAAACCAACCCTACTCAGAAGGGAAACTCTTAGGAAAAATATTTACTATTATCATTATTATTAGTTTTGTTTTACTTTGTTTTTGCTTTTGGTTCTCTGACATTGTGACTTTCCTGTTCAGTTCCTCTGAGACCTGGAGAGGGTCCAGTGGCAGCTGATGCAATAAATAGTCCTTAGTGTTGATCTACAAGTTCCAGAATGACTGAGGCTCTATTGGTACAAGTTAACATTTGCTGGGCTTTATGTCCCATTGTTATTTATTTTCACCATTGTGTACACTCTTCTTCCAAAGGAGAAAGGGGGTTTCTCATTCATTTATTAAACTATGAACAGATCTACAACATTCCAAGTACCATCCACATTCATGGAACTGCTTCCTTTTGTCTTGCTCTTTTCTACTTCAAATGTTAAAACCTTTCCTTCCGCAATGAACTCATTTTCTCCTTTCCATCCATTCCTCTCTTCTGAAAATCTCAATATTTCTTTACACGAAGAAGAATTTTAGTGTTCCTCATTTCTGGCCTCCAAATCTCACATTCAAAGCCCGTGAGAAAAGATGTCTGCTGCCCTTGCTCCCACATCACCCATCTCTACTTCCTCCCACAAGAATCTGACTCCCAGCCTCTCTTTTTAATTGAAACTGCTTTTTTTCATGAACCCTGGTCCAAGGCACTGTAGTCTCTAGCGTGGCAGGCTGCAGGGTTCCAAAAGGTCTCTCTGCTTCCCATGATGCATCTCTAAAATTCAAGCTGTCAGAGTGATCCTCTTAAAACATAAACCTGATGATGTCACCCTTGTGTTCAACCCCTCCAATGGCTTCATGTCACACTGAAAATCAAATCCAAACACCTTCCCCTTGCCTACAGTTTTGTGGTCTCTGCCAATCTCATCTCATAAAATTCTCAGCCTCGTTCACTGCAGTATAGTCAGGCTCTGCATCTTTGAACTCAACCAGCTTGTTCCTGCAATAGAGTCTTTGCCGTAACTTTTCTGCCTTTTATGTCTGGCTGGTCAGTCATATCACAGCCAAATTATCCCTTCCTCAGAGAGACCAATCCAATCAAAGATATCTACTCAGTCACTTTCTATTGGAACGTTCTCTTCAATTTCTTGATAGCATCTATCATTTCTGGTACTTTTTTTGTTTATTAGTAATATTATTTATTTTCTATTTTGTCTCCTCCGACTCAAATGTAAGTTGCATGAGAGTGGGGACCTCGTTTGTCTTGCTCTCCGCTGAAACCCAAGCTTGGAAAGTTGCCTGGCACACAGTATATGCACTCAGTAAAGATGTTAGAATAAATATCAGCACTTATCTCCTACCCATTTTGTCCAATTACTTTTTATTCACTTTTTTCAATAACCACTTTCCCATATCTTAAAGCAGAACTGATGCTATTGACATCTTGAAATTCTCTTGGCCCTTAGATTTTAGGTTACATATTCTGGGTTTTCCTTCTACTTCTCCAATTCCTTCTCTGGTCTTCTAATTAAAAGGCTGAGTTTCCTGAATTCACATAATTGTCCTTCATCTCTTTCTCACTCTCTTTCTTCGATATTTTGAATACCCCTATGGCTCCAAAGGATGTGTCAAAGAAAAACTACACTCGATAAGTTAAACTGACAAGGAAGACTTTATTTAAAACCATTGTAATAAAGGAGAGATATTGAACTTGACTCTGCTGAAACAAAAGGCGAGAGTGTTTTAAGCACAAGGGCGAGCTTGTGGAAAAGTACTAGAGGGAGAGTACTGGCGGGTGGGGGGGGGCAGTTGATCAATGTGATGAGGCCATCTGTGTTTGCTAATTGGCACTTATTGAAGTCAGGCTCTACCCTCCCAGAGAGACTGAGAGATAGGGGCCCTATCTTTCTTGATGATTACATTTCAAAGGGCTGGTTCCCAGGTCCTGGAGAAAGACATTCCTGAGTCATAAAACTGGCAGGGGATTGGGAGAATATTTACATCTCAAAGGGGCAGAGAAAGAATTTACAATCGCAACTTTTCTAAAGTCAATGCTCTAAGAAAACAGGAGGTCAGAGTATTCAGACTGCAAGAAATCTGTCTAAACTTTCCTTAAGTTGAGGGGAACATTAAGGCCATCTTGGTCAGATGGTTTTATTTATCAGCTTGCCTTTCACAACTGTATGTTCAGGCCTGATGTCCTTGACAAGCTTAGATCCTGCATTTTCAGTTGCCTGTTGAACACCTCCAGCTGGATACACCATTATCACACCCAAATCTTCATGTTTAAAACCAAGTCTTACTGTTCTTTTCTTTTGAGATGATTCTTGCATTCATTATCTCTTTTTCATTTCTACTGTCACTGCTTTTCTTAACTGAATGCCTTTTTAACCACTTTTGCCACTCTCACTCTTTCCTACACAAATACATCCTCTGGTAATTTTCCTAAAATACTACTTTAAGCATATCCCTGTCCTACAAAACCTTCCGTGACTCCGTGGTCTGCGTGATCATAATAGTATCCATTCTAGAGCTGGAAATATTCCTTAACTCTCAGGTTAGTGAGATTTCATAATTTTACAGAAGACCCTACTAGTTTTAACCACTTAGGGTGCCTGCAAAATTCTTAAAGTTGAAATAATTAAAGAAGAAAGATAGTAAAAGGAGGAGAGCGTGGCCCAGATCTATTGGAATGGCGGCTTTACTACGGCCTAATAAGTGATGTTAACAAAACCAAAGAAAGAATTTAAGAAAGGAAGGGAGTATCTCCATTCATGGTCCTTAAATTGTTTCCATTAGGTCAGATCTTAGTATTTAATTTTTTTGTTGTTCCCAGTTTATATGAACTTACGTATTTATCTTCTAATGTCTCCCACTCCCTAAGTCAAAAGCAACTCCTGTCGGTTTCTTTATTTCTGTTTCATGTTAGTTTTTGCAAAACTGGGAGCCTCTCTTGCAAAATGACTCAGAAATTTATTCATTGGTTGGTCCAGTCATATGACTATGAGATACAGTTACTCATAAACTTGCCTGCAAGCAAGGAGAGGATGGTAAAATCAGCTACTTATTATGCTTCAGTCCAGAGAAAATTCTAGGATTACTAATGTCCCTTGCAGCATCAATTGGCATCACAGATACTCACAGGAGAAAACATATAATTCAGAAAGAAATGTATTTCTGTTCTTTTGCTGAGCTATCTCCTCAGACATTTTGTATTATAACCAGAGCATTTTCTTTGTTACAAACACTAATTTTTATGGTAAAAATCAGGATGGACATGCCATTCTAGGCACTCATAACACAGAAGTTTGGCATCTTCTAGGTGTTCTACATCTTCTAGATATGTAGTCAACTCTAATATCTAAACCATTTCACCTTCATTAAGCAATGATACATTATATTGTATTATATTAGTTTAATATAATATTATATTATATTTACCTTTTCTAATCCCTATACGTTTGTTCAGAGAGTTTCAGAAAACTCCCCACATTTTCTGTCTATGCTTCATTATTTCATCAATTATTGGTAAGAGGTGAATGACAAAGGAGAACAATATTCATTGCAAAGCCTAATGATTGTAATATTCATTTCCAGGATTTTAGTATTTTAAGTATAATGTGCTATTTTTAAATATTAAATACCACTAATGTATCACCAGAAATATCAGAAATCTTTTTTGTTGTTTAATATTTTATTAGTTTAGGTAACGCTAGATACGCCAATAAATAAAGCCTAAGTCTCGGTGACTGAATCCAATAGAATTTTATTTCTTAATCAAATTAAACCCGTTTGACAGTAGGAATGTCTTCTAAGGTCAATCCAGGCATTAATATCCAGCCTGCTGATTAGAAGAGAGAAGGTGGAGAAAGCACACCTGCTTTTTAAATGTTCCTGCCTGGAATTCACACACAGCCCTGAGAACTAGTCACGTGGCACGATCAGGTTTCAAGGGACCTGGGAAATGTAGTCCCCGTCTAGGCAGCTGCCTCCCTGCAACAATTCTACAGCATGAAACAGCATCACAGATCTTTGGTATTCAGCTAGCTATTTCTGCCACAAATACCCTTATTCAGGTGTTTAAGCAAAATCTGAAAACTCAGTTATTTACATCTTAAAATCAAGATCAATGATTCATCCAAGTTATGCAAAAGGACACACATTTGCATAGGTTACAAATTTAGATAGATCTGTCCCTGTAATAGTTGTATTACTAAAAGCTTGTATTGGGAGGATAATTCTTGAATTTCAAGGCTTTCAAAACAAGTATGGAAATTGCTATAGGTAATTCTGCTATAGAATTTCCAACTACATAAAATAAAACTGAAGAAAATCAGATTTTTAAATAAAATGTACAATCCATGATGAGTTTAAAAATGTTTTTAAATAAAAATCTCATTCAAGTTATAAAATAAGAGAGGGGATTATTTAAAGATGCAGTCAAGAGAAAAGATTTGGAACTAGAGCAGGGGTTGAGAAACCATGGCCAACAGAACAAATCTAGCCCTTAGGCTATATTGTAAATAAAGTTTTATTGGAACAGAGCCATGTCCATTCACTTACATATTGCCTATGGCTGCCTTTACAGCTTGCCTTTTACAACATTATAATAACATAATTGAGTAGTATGCCCTGCAAAACTGAGAATGTATACTATCTGAACCTTAACAGAAAAATTTTGCTTACCTCTGTGATACAGGAATAACTGTCTCCTGTAAAGTCAGGAAGAAGTTTCTCAGCAGCTAGAAAAATTTGCACAAAAAAACTCTCATAATTGCATAATGACATGCTTGACCCACTTTGTTTTAATCTCGCACTTTAAAAAAGATCAGATAATGTTATTTTATTTTCAATTTTAATGACTAATCAAATTCCCTTTATTTTGTATAGTACTTAGCTTGTTATTTAGGGACTATGTTTTTTTTTTTTTTCTGCTAACAATTTATACTAGAAGGGTAACATACTTTAATATATATTATAAATTTACATTTTCATTTTAAAATGTGTACTATACTTATCCATTTTGTATTTAAATTGTATTAGATATTTGGTTCAATAAAATACTTATAAATTCTAGTCAGAGTATCTATTGTTTTCATTAAGCTTCAGTATTTCAATCACTAGAAAATTCCCACTGTTCCATTGAGATGGATGTTTGAATTAAAGTTAAAGGAAAGATTAATCCAGCTACTTTAAAGTCATCTATTATTCATACACTGAGTCTCTGACAAACAGACACACCTCCTTTAAGAAGCTTCTAGAAATGATTAGTAAATAAAAGCAGGGGGCACTGAATGAACGAAGAGTCTCTGAAGTCTGGGAACAGAACCCAGAGTAGAGTTGTCCCTGTCTTCCCTTGTAAGAGGTGGATATGAGAAAAGCTGATCAGGCGTGGATGTAACTCAGTGACTGCAGGGAGAAGGGGAAGTTCAGATTCAGATTTTAATTAACTAAACTACCTTTAAAGGTGTTTCAACTCCTCTCTCTGAACTTTGGTTTCTATAGAAGAAGGAACAGACTAGTGGTTTCTCATATGTATCAAATCTAAGTTTATAGACATGTTTTTTCAAGCATGCTCACTCATAAATAAATGATAGCTAGATCGGCCAATCTTCTCTCATAACAAATGGCTCTGAGAAAGGGTGATCAGCAGTGAGTGTTACTCAAAATGGCTACAGGGAGAAGTGGAAAGAGAACTGGCATGGGGGCCGGCCCTGTGGTCTAGTGGTTAGGTTCAACACAGTCTACTTCAGCAGCTGGGATTTGGTTCCCGGGCATGGATTTACACAACTTGTCAGAGGCCATGCTGTAGCAGCGACCCACATACAAAATGGGGGAAGATTGGCACAGATGTTAGCTCAGGGCGAATCTTTCTCACCAAAAAAAAGGAGAACTGGCATGAAAGTCAGGGCTTTAGGGTTCTAAAGTTCAGATTCTAATTTTATAAACAAATAAATAAAGAGAGGGAGAGGGAGAAAGAAAACAAGGGAGTGAGAACAAGAGTGAGAAAGCCATGGAACTCCCCATTTCCCCAACAAAATCTTACAAAAAAGAAAATACAATACCAACATATAAATCCAACAGTGGAAGTGGAGAGTGAGAGGTCTAGGTGCCCATTCTCTAGTCCATCCAATGTTTCTATTGCTCTTCAGTCTCCTTTTAGGAATGAATCCCTAATAGAAAGCAGCATTTGAAAACTATTTTAAAAATTAATATCTAACCTTCTACCTTTACATTGTTTAAAGTCCCTCTGTGTTAGTGAAACATTTCCTGACCATTCTTATTCTCTTTTATCTCCTGATCCCTTCCCCTAATTTCTACAGTACTTCTTTTTTTCAACTCTTCCATGCCCCATATTTTGAAAGATCGTCTATGATTATACTGAGTTCATGAATTTTATTTACATTTTCATTCATTTGGTCTGGTATTACCAGTAGAGTGTAAGATTTTCATTTCTCCTCTGTCCGCACCCCAACACTTAGTATGGTGTCTTACTAACCACTTAGTATGTTGATACTTACAGCCATTGGAAGGAGGTATGGCTGGACCCACCACTCTGTACTGTGTCTCCAACCTGGTGTTGGACCTGTTCTTGAGTCCGGGAAGTAGTTAAATTCCATACACTTAAGTGCTATGAAATACAAACCTCCAAAAATCCTGTAAGATTTCACTTTCCATACTACATTTTACTTTAGTCAGAAAAAGGGAGCTGGCTAATGAAATTGTTTAATGCTATGAAACCCTGTACCACTTGCCTGTTGCCTAGTTCTTTTGTGTTTTTTTTTTTTCGAGCAGTTGTCAGGCTTATGAGAACCCTCAATAGCATCTACTGCAGACAAGCAAATCAAATTCTTGCATCCTGCTACTGTAAAGAGCTCTGAGAATTATCACTCATCTCTGAAAAGTGAATGACCACAAACAGAGTATTCTAGATCTTGACATTAATAATTTTGTGTTTTAATGGGACTGGCTGGAAATATACTCCTAGCTGATAGTTCAACTAGGATCCCCTGCAGCTCCAAATATTTCCAATTTGGGTATTTGAAAAGATTAAATATGATCAGTAAATATAATGGCTATTTGAAATCTGGAAGCAGAAATAGAAAAAAAAACTGTGTGTATTTTGAAATGATAAATCGTATTTATGCCAGAGAAGATAAGTGAACTTCAATCTCAAGATGAACCAAGCTAAGGTACATAGATACTAGAACTCTATGAGAGGTCTACTAAGCAGTTCTGAGTCTTATTTGTACATTACTGTCAGGTAAAGAAAAGAAGAGCATATTTCAGCATTTGAAATCCTCTAGTGACTAAATTGCTTATCTATAGTCATTTTTCAAAAGCCATAAAATCACTTGACATATTAAAAACAAAATGCTCCATTTTGGTAGTCTGGAAATATTTGTAGGGATCTTAAAGCTAAAATAAACTGTTGTCTTTATATAAAGTTGTTACCAACGCCTATTCAATAGTGCAGTACTCTGCATTTTTATTTCAGTGGTGAAGATTGATGATCCATCCCCATCATCTCACTACTTATTTCTTAGTATGATGGCCTTTATTTATAAAAAGAGTGATTGTGAAACAAGGATAGTCATTGGCTGGAGAATAGGATAAATCTACCAGGCCCCTATGATGGTAAAATGAATCTTGGCTACATTTAAAATTTCTTATAGTAAAAGACATATTTCTGGCTATGGTGGATTAATTGGTAAAGACTAACCTTTTGTCCTATAAGAATTAGGAAGGCTGGATAAAACAGAGAGAAATCCATTTGAGTCCACTGGAAAAATACAAAGTCAGCAAGGATTAGAGAGGCCAAGATCTTGGTGAAATACCGGAAAGAAGGAAATAACAGAGAGGTGAGTGTAATATTCAGTTCTGCTTCTCCTTCCAAATGTTTCCTCATTCCGAAATGTTGGCCGAGCAAAGGCTAAGCAGTCCTTTATTCAGTCTCTTAAAACTTGGGAGACAAAAGTTGGAGTTAGGAACTGTCAAAGTGGGATGCTCTGGGCTTTTAGATGGGATTTCTAAAGGTACCTCTCACGAGGACAAGGAGAGAGACATGGAATGTATTAGGAGAAAGGGAAAATCAGGAGATCCATCAGCCTTCATAAAACTGAAAACTAGCTTTAATCAGCTCAGTCACAGATTGGGTTAATCCGTTTCATTCCTAGCCTAAAAAACATGTCAAAATAAAAAAATATTAAAAATTCTTGATAGAAGAGGGCAAAATCCTTCAGACTCTCAAAATACTTTTACAATTTTTCACACATAGTGATTTGGTCCAAAGTTACCACACACATCAAGAGACATTGCCAAATGACAAAAAATTATGAGAATAGGAGTGACAGTAGGAAGAGACCCACAGAGCTACAGATTTTGCAGTTATTAAATGCAGACTTTTAAATAACCATGATAAATATGTTCAAGAATATACACGACAAGATGGGGAATCTATTAAAGAGAACCACATGAAAGTTATAGAATTGAAACTACAATAGCCATAACTAAGAACTCAAAATATGGATGTAACAGAAGATTCAACAAGTCTACCTTGGTCTATTTTTCTATCTTCCACCATTAGAACATAAGTTTCATGAGAACAGGGCTCTGCCTACTGTTCCTCTCCAACATCTAAAATAATGCCTGATAAATAATAGACACTCAACAAATATTTGTTAAATGAATGAATCAGTGACAACTTGCCAAGAGGCAGATAAAATGGGCATACCCTTTTAAGGCCAGAGTTGAAAGCAAGGAGATGAAAAAGAAAAGACATGGGTAGAAATATTTGTTGGCAGCAGGGCAGCGAAAGATGAAGATAGGAAAGAGCTGCAGATTCATAAAGCAAGCCTTCACTTGATGCGTTCTCTTATTTGCCGCTCTCTTTTTCTTTCTTCTACCCCCACGATAATGAGACTTTTAGTTGGCTAGAGGGAAAAATGGTTGAAGGTCATCTGTGGTTACACACCTGCTACACAATTATGGGCTGCCCAGAAGAAAGAGCGAGTTGCTACATTGGTTCAAACCTCAATAGGAGACTAATGGAACCATAAGAGCAATGATAAAGCTTTTCTCATTCTGATAATGCTCTTCTCTGAACCTTTCCTCTTGGGCAGGACCTGCAGGAAAACCCTGTCTTAGAATTCTCTACAGCTTCACGGTGGCCAAGGCGGGAGGTTTTGCATGAACCACTTTCCTTCCCAAGGAGATAAGGGGTCCACTCAGGCATCAGGCAATGTAGTTTTGTAATACTTGTGTTTTCAAAATTAGATGGTATTTAAAAGGAGTCATAATAATTGGAAAAGAAGGCAGAAAAAAAAAGGGAGTGAGGAAGACAGGGAGGAATAAAGTAGCCCAGGAAGTTTATAGGCAACAGTTCTAACTTCAGAGCCTTCTATTACGGCTTCTCCAAATACCTTCAAATTAACAGTAAGAGGGAAAGAAAAGAATTAGCTTGAGTTACAAAGTAGTTAGACCATAAGGAAATGCTGAAAGCCAAAAGATTAAAAGGCTGAAGTTAAATATCTCCAAAGAGCTTTTCCCAGTTTCTGTAGCAACACAGACCTTTTTGAGAACTTTCTCCATTGAAAAGCAGTGATGGTTCTTAGACAGCCTGGCGATTTAGCCTGCTGCTTGGTTTCTTTGCTCCGAGTATCAGTGCAGTGTTAGCGCTGTCTCTGTGAGGCCAGTGCAAGCCATTTACTCTGGACCTTAGCTAGGTCAAAACAGGAGAGCCTGAAAGGACTTAGCTGAATAACAAATCCAGGTCCAGTGGAAGGAGAGACATGGGGAGCCATGGCCAGGAACCAGAATTCCAGGAATCAAGTACACGAGGCACACTCCACTGGGCAGTCTGGGGTGAAGCCTAACTGGAACAAGCTGGTCAGGGGCAGGGGCTAAGGTCATCCAAGGGCAGTCTAAAGCATTCTCCTTAATTTATAGACACTAGCACTCTTTGTTAAGGTCTAGGAGTGATCTCTTCAAACTGTGCTCAAAGGGGCAACTGCTCTTTCACTGTGTATTTTATCATACAAAAGTCATATTGGGGAGTTGGATTCTTTCTCAATCAGTCCAATTCCCAAAAGCTATATAGGGCAATTAAAAGAACACTTGGAGGCCTGTGAAAATATTAATGCTTTCCGGAGTTTGAGTAATTATTTTTGCTTAGCTTATCTGTGATTTTACATAGTTCCAGTTATAAGTGGTATTGTTTTAATTACAGAAAAGAGGGTTCTCTTCATTGAGACGTGGCAAGGGAGGAGGTAGAAGTTAGTGACAGTGGCTTGAAGGATTATAGACAACTATTTGTTAAAATTATTCAAAAGAACACACACACAATACATGTATATAAATACATACACACACAGTGAAATAAAAGTGATTCTTCTAGAACCCATTAGCTATTTATTTTATTCCTTTAAAACAGTGCCTTGCAATCCAATAACACACCATGAAACTAGGTAAGGGGGCTGGTTTTTGTCACTCAGTGTGTCATGGTATAATTTTACCTATCATTATTTCAGCTGAAGGTGGCATTTAGGAGTTCATTAGTGATTAATAGACCCCTCCATTGCTCAGAGATGATCTTAGATATTTAAAGAAAGCATTTAGTTCAGATTGACAGTTTTTCTACCCTTCCAATGTCTCTCAAACAAACAAACCAAAAAGTTACTGTGAATTCTATTAAGAAATGTATATTTCATGTAAATTCACATAAACTCTAAGCAGCAATGACAATAAGACATAGCTCTCTCTCTCCCAGCAAGTTTCATTTCCCTATCAAAAGAGAGCAGTGCTTGCAAGGTCTGAGTAGAAGACTCCTCACCATTTTTCAGCACCGTCACTCTCTTAGGTCTTGTTCATAATGGCAACTGTCTGGCTTGATACATTAGTTCTGATGCTTTCACCTGCTTGTTGTCATTCAGGTGCTAAACGAGGAGGATGAATATGTATAATTCTTTCAAAAGTGCATTTGAATGACCCATCTTGGCATATTTTATGACACATCCCACCAGACCCTGATTATTTTGCGAAGTTGGCATTCAGGGTATACTAGTTGGCTTTTGATCGCTTTTGCCAACTTCCTCTGAGCATATGATTAATCAGTACAATAAAATGGGACACTCTAAAATGCAGGATTGATGCATGGGTAAGGATTTTAAAACTTTCATTCCTTTATCAGTCATTTGAGACAGTTTTAGTGGCTCATTACTGGAATGTATTTTAGGAAATCTTCCCCTATTTGATCACTGTGCCAGTATTGTACAACCTCTCTGGGGAGAAACGGATCTTTTGATTTTGATAATGTTTCCTTCTTCCAGAATGTGGATGTAGTGTTTTCTTCTTTGGAATGTTGTCAGGTGCCTATTGATAGGTAATAGAGAGAACCCAACTGTAGCTGGGGAATCTTAAGCCAAATTAGTTTAAAAGGCCCCTTGAGAAAGAAGTTGGGTATTAAAATGGGAGAAGGCTCTTCTATACACGCCTGCAGCAGCCTACCAGGAAAAGCACACTGAAAGTTGGAAATCTGCAATTGTCTTTATTCATTCATTCCTTTAACAAATTCTTAGTGAGCCCTATGTGTCAGGGACTATGAAAGAAATGATGCTACAAAGTCAATAGAGAGTCCCAGTCCTTAAGATATTCATAGTTTAGTTGTGGAGAAAGATAAATGAATGTCTGGAAAACGTGCATTCAGTCTCAGAGCAACAGGTTAAACACAATCTTTCTGAGTTTAAGGGGTGGTAGAAAAGTGCCCTTAGAAATCAACTGGTAATTATTCACATCTTAAAACTCTACTTTCAGTAAATGCTTTAGCAAAAATCATGACTTAGTATGGAGGACCCTAAACCAAGAAACAGCAAATGCAGACCAGACCGACTTGTGTAGAAAAAAAGAAAATATATATATTACAGAAAAGAAGATTCAGGTTGGACCATTATTTTCATAGTCACATCATTTAAAAGTTATCATGTCCTTACTGTGAAGAATTTGGAGTTTCATTTAAGGATACACTACATGTATTTTCAAATTTGGTTTTCTTTAGGTTTGTCTGTTGAGGTCTACACACTTTTGTTTAATATTGATAGTTACACCATTTTTAGAAAATTATTTTTGTCATCTTTATACAGTGCCAAGTTAAAGAATCCTTCAGCTATCATTGTATATACATACTGGACTGGGTGAACCACCCTGACCAGTAGGATCAAAATTCTGGTTCCCAGTGGTGCCTTTTGCAGAATCCCATCCCACCTGGGAAGGCTAAGTATTGCCAAGGCAGGGACAGAACCACTCAGGATTTCCATTCCTACGAGGCCACTTCGGGAGAAGAGGAGTGAAAGAGGATCCACAGGAGCACAAGAAAAAATAGAAGAGGATTCACAACTCCTGCAGTTCCAGGAGAGTTTATCATATTTCTCTACTTCTTAGCAGAAGTAGCAATATTGATTCACCAAAATACTGTTGAAGGTCTCCTCCAAGATCTTTCTGTGTTTAAATTCATTCCTACTATTGGCAACACCAAGGGGTGATTGAGTTGGGAAAAGCTTTTTCCCTATAATTTCCATCTGTGTCCCCAGAGTCAACTGAAATAAACATACCAAGTAAAGCATATTTGTACGCAAACTTTCAATTCAATTCCTCCTGCCTTCCCTAACTGAATTTGGTCCCTAAGTGCCTCTTATGTAGAAATCTTGAAGACATTTCTGCTTCTTACGTTTTTTTGTTTTTGTCCTCAACCAGAGCCATGAATGAGAACTAGATAGGATAAACCATGGGAGTGGAGATTTACACGCAAGGCATTCCACTCTGTCCTGGCCTCTCTCACCCTCCATGGATTTCATAGGATAAAATGAGCACAGAGAGCAGCCCATGAAGGAAAAACAAGTCACCAAAAGACAACCTTTGTGAACAACAATAGAAGTCAATGTTTATTTAACACCTACGAGATGCCAGTTACTCTTCTTTATGCCTTCATGCACTGTAGTACTAATCCTTAGCTCATTTAATTCCCATTTGCACCCTCACTAAGTGGAGGAGCCATGATTTGAGCCTGAGTGGTCTGACCCTAGAACCATGTTCTTATACCTGGAGAGCAAGCTCTCTTTCATCCCAACATCTACTCTCCATAGCAACTCAAAGAGAGTCCAGAACAATTGCTGTCACTTGTAATATGTTAGTGGCAGCTTCAGCTTTAGGTGAGGGGATCCTTTTGGATCTCTTTCTCTCAAGGCTTTGAATCTGACTGATTATTTGGTATTTAAGAGGGAGTCAGTGCTGGTGAAAACTGGTTGTGTTACTCTTGGCTCTGGAGTCTAGGAGACAGAAAAAGCTCTATTTTCTTAATGTTCTATGAAATGGATTACAAAGTCAAAACTGTTTAATTGCAAATTGTATAGACCAAGAGTTCAGAGAGGAGGCCATTTTGAAAACAAAAAAACTCTATGATGATTATGGAGTAGTCTAATAATATGGAATAGGACTATATGACCTTCACCTTGCCCTCCAGGTGCCAGTGAATTTAAATGGGGAACTTAATGACAGGACTCACTCCCTGCATGTTGGTGACCAGTTTATCAATCTGAAATTAATCTCATCCATACCCTGTCATTTCATGGGGAGTCTGAGAATAAGCAGATAATCTAAGCAGAGAGATTTTTAGACTTTTAGAGGTAAGGTACTGCTGAATGTTTGATTTCTTATTTTTCCTTTTCACAAAAAATAATAAATGGAGGTGTCTAAAATTAATACACAGTGTTCAAAACAGAAGCTTGGAGAAACCTTTGATAAGCAGAGGCTGACTTTCTAAAAACAAATACACAGGGTTCCAAACAAAGAGGAGAAACAAAAGCCTGGGCTGCTTTGCCCAGTTAAATAGTTACATTCTGAAAAAAAGCAACCACAACTGGGAAAATCCTTATTTTTTTAATCTATAGAGAAAAAACATCTGATACCAGCTATCCTCAGCTTTCTGGTCTTTTGAGTTCATTTTCCAAATCTACACCGTATATGCCAGCCAAGAATACAGTAGAATAAATGTGTCTAGGGAAGAAATAAAGTGCATTGGGGAATTGAATGGAAATGATAAAAATCACTCACACTTCTTTATTGAAATAATTAAATATGAAGTGGAGTGGAGAGTGGCAGATGAATTCTAATAGTAATTGAATTGGCACTTAGGAGTTACCTTATCTGCATTGCCACAATTCAAAACTCCCCACAGTGTTTTCTCTCAGTCCACATCATATTAATTATGCCTCTCATCCACCATCTTGTTTGTGAGCAAAGTAGTTAGTATGCATGGAGAGGCCTCCAGCTATCCAAATGGGTTCAGTAAGCAGTTATTCCATCCTCATGAAAATGGCATGCATTTCTCTGATGCACAAGAAATAGCCAACACACGTACCAAATGCCATGGGGAACTCTCCCTTCCTGTCTCATGAAAAGAACAAAGGTTTCTATTTTATATAACTCAGATAGATGGTCCTGCTTTCTCTATTCGGGAGAAAATCTTGGAGTTTGATTCTGGTAAATTCCATCTCCAAAAGTATTTGGCTTTCCACAAGCAAGCTTTCTCTTTTCTGTGTATCTTCACAGATCCCACCTATTGCATGTCGTTCATGCAAAATATTTGCTAATATTCTATCAAAAAGGACATTGTTGTTATAAAATTATTCCTACTGTAATATTGCTTTAGTATACTTCTTTGTTTCATTTCACAGAGAAGAGAACACTATTAACCAAGGTTTTCCAGCCAATCAAATTATTCTGCCTCAGATTGTTTTCCTTTCTCTTTGGATGGGGGAATATAATGAAAGGTGGTCCTACAGTGTACAGGTTCTTTCCAACCTTGACTATATGGGCCAGTTTTTTGTTTTGTTTTGTTTGATTAGCCAGGGGAAGAATGGATTTGAGGAGTGAGGATTTTGCTGGCTGGAATCCTTTTTCTCTTGTTGTTCTGCTTGAATTTCTCCAGCAAAAAAAGGGGTATTAACTAAGTTTAACCGGAGGCAAATTAGTAAATTAATCGCTAGGAAAAAAAAAGAGAAAACAGAGATGATAATAGGAAACATTGTCTTCGGAATTGACCTATAGCCTTATTCATCCCTTTGTCTACATGTGCGTAATTTAAGTGTCAACTGAAATTACTCTTGTTCATTTTCAAAGTAACTTTGTTGGCCAGCAAAAAGTGATGAAGACTTAACCCTTTGGGTCAATGTATTGAGGATTCCATTCATATAACAATTTTCCTTGAGGATGGGGGATGTGATGTAATTTTAAACCATTAAAACCTCAGCCCTGAATATTAATTAAATTGTCTCTCCAGCCATCCAACAGACGACCCAGTAATACTAGGCCAGGACATGGAAGGTTTTGGTGGAGAGATATACTTTGTGAGGCATTGCCTGAGAATTCGGTGTAAGAGAAGATCATAGCAACTATTGGGGAGGAAATAGACATGAACATACTGGTTGATTTTTTTCAAGATCAACTCTGCATCCATATTGCTATCACTCCTCTAGATGTCATTCTCTGCCATTGTTATTGGATTCATAAATCTTCCTGTCTTGTCCATTATCCTTAGTTTCTGGCCAGATTCAGCAAGGATTCAACCAAGAGTAGATTTTCAGTCCCAACTGAGACCCCAGACTTTGATTTCCGCATTCTGATGTACCAAAATGTAGACGAGACTGAGAAGCTATGTCTGCACTCTGCTATTCAATGAAATGGATATTGAGGAGGTGTCAGATTGTCCCAACAAGACTTTTTAGAATAAGAAGCACTGATTTCAAGATTTAGTTAATTTTTAAACCTTTAAAATGTTTCTTAGTATTTTAGGGTGGTCCCAAATATGATATAATGGGTTAATTTTTGACACTCTTCTGATAAAAGGCCTAATCTGCACTAAAGTAAAAATATGATCCTGAATTGCCTAATTAGTCATCTGTATTTATCAAAATTAGTCAGTATTTACTAAATCTACATTCTTGCCTGGACTTGATGGACATGGCAGCAATTGTACAGGCTTCAGAGAGAACAAAACTGTAAATGTTGTACGGCATTAAAGATTTAACACCAAACTGTGTGATTAACTAGTGGAACTGCATTGCAAATGACAGCACAACAGGAAAATCCCTACAATACTATGAAAAAAAGTTAAGATGGATAAAACATATTAAATCCTACAAATGAGAAGGAAAAAAGTTGTGAGAAGAAAAAACTTAAATTCTAGTGCAGGAAAATCAGCTTAGTGAAAATTGAAAATGCATGTAATAAAACTAATTCAGGCAGGATATTAATCTTGTATAAAAAAGATAAAAGCATGTTAAAGCCTGATTGTAAAATATTAATGTGCTAAACCATCATAAAACTTCACATATGCCCTTTAGCGATAGTAATAGTTAATGATGATAAAAACTTATTTGCAAATTCTTCTTTTATGAAGTCTGGAAACAGAAAATCTGAAAAACGACTAATGTGGACATCTACTGTGTGCAAAAGATAGGAAATGGTGAAGGTTAATGAGGTTCAGGGCGACTGGTCTCTTGACATTCAATTGTGTGACTATATCAAGGGCCCTCTGCCATCTGTGAGTGACGTGATTCAGGGTAAACAAGTAGGATTTGCACCCTGATAAAACTGGGGTATTCTCAACTCTGTTCCTAATTTGCTTTCTGATAGTCCAGAGTGCTCTTGGACTTACACTTACCTTGGCCCACTGTAAATCTATGAGGCACCTATATCCCTAGACTTTCTCTTTCCTCAGAAACCTCATTTAACAAAAGCAAAAAGGGAATCTGTCTCCAGCTTGATTCTGCTTTCGTGTTATTATATTACTACTTCTGGACTGTAGGGCTAGATTCACTGAAATTCTGGGGTAGCTCAGAGCACTGATTTTGTATAATGCAGAGGGCAGCATAATATCGCAGGAAGACCTGAACTAGATTGTGGAATCAGCTTGACCTGCATGCAAATCCTTGTTATATCACTTACAACGGGCTGTTGATGAGTTTATTGAAGCTCTCTGGGTCATGCATACGTCACAGGAAAAACACATACACACACGAAAAGGGAAAATAATCCCTATTTGCGTGGTTTTTGTGAGGGTCTGTAATAATGTATCTAAAGCTTCTGTCATGCCACATGTGCTCAGGTGTAATAGTAATTATTAAAATATTTGTTATTACTGGGTTTTTCTCCACTCAGAAAGTTCTACTAGCTGACCTTCCACACAGGATGTGTATTTCACACTTCAAGATTCATTCACCCATTTCTATGTAACTGGAATGCTTTCCTTCTTCATCTATGTTTAAGTAAATCCCAAATTACATCCCACTTCCTACATGAGGAATGTTCTAGCCGCCCCATGACACAATGATCCATCACTCTCTGCACTTTCCATTCCTTCTCTGGATGTCTGTCATAGTTATCATCTCTGCATCTCTGGTTGAATCATGTTTTATCTCCCCCTTGACAGCAGGAACAATGACTTGTACTTCTCTCATATCTCACCTTCCTCACAACCCCCTAAAGTATCTAGCATGATACCACAGTCTATAACCTACTATTTAATTAAGAGATAAGCCTTAATAAAACATGGTTAGCATGAATAAGCTTAAGATATGATCCTGTGGTCATGTCATTCTGAATACTACTTGGATTAAACCATCAATAAATATAAGCTTTTGTAATATGATAAGATGTTTCTAGGTTGGATGAAGAAGAACTTTGGACATCACAGACTAATAGATTTAAAAAATCAAACAATTGAATGAGGTTTATTTTCACATTTTTAAGACTTTTCAAACACTCTAGCTTTGGGAATGCATACACGTGCACACACATACTGGCCCTGATTCAATTCTCCATTTGACATCATAGATCCATGTTTTGGTTTCTTCTTGCATAGTGTTTTCAGATACAATGAGATTCAAATAATCTGATTATGACGACTGAACCTCTCTTTTTGTTTTGTTTTAAGAAACATTTGTTAGCAGAAGGCATTGGGAGCGGTATTAGAGTTCTCCAGAGAAACAGAACCAATGGCATAGATAGATAGATGATAGATAGATAGATGAGAGATAGATAGATAGATAGATAGATAGATAGATAGATGATAGATAGAATAAATAGATAGCTGTAAGAGGACATTTATTATAGGAATTGACTCACACAGTTACGGGGGTGAAGAAGTCTCAGGATCTACCATCTGCAAGCTGGAGAACCAGGAAAGCTAGTGGTATAATTCAGTCTGAGTCCAAAGGCCTAAGAACCAGGGGTGCCAATGTCTGAGGGCAGGGAAAGATAGATGTCTCGACTAAAGCAGAAAGAGCAGATTCACCCTTCTCTGCCTTTTTGTTTTATTCAAGCCCTCAGTGGATTGGATGATGCCCACCCACACTGGTGAAGGCTGTCTGTTTTTTTTTCAGTCTTTACTACTGACTTAAATGCTAATCTCTTTCAGAGATACTCTCACAGACACACCCAGAAATAACATTTTACCAGCTATCTGGGCATCTCAGCCCAGTCACGTTGACCAGTAAAATGAACCACCACAGGAGCCATTAATTATAGCACCTCTAAGGCAGAGACTTTACGAGACTGTGACACTAGTTAAATCAGATTTTTGTAGAATGAAGCATATTTAGCACTTAATTATATATTGCATATATTGTTCTCTAATGTTTCACAAGTCTGATCTTCCCAACCCAGTTGTAAATACTTCCAGAGAAAAGTTTATTTCTTTCCTTGTTCCTAACACAGTGTTTGATGTTTACTATTAATGTCTAGTGGAAAATATCAGTCTAAGAATTAGGAGACCTGAGTCCTAGTTTGGCTCTATCACTTACTAAACCTAGAGAAGTTAGACACACTGCACAATAACATTGAACTTCAATTTCCTTTTCTATTAAGTGACAATACTGATCTCGACTAATTCATAGGATCATTCAGAGGCTTACATGAGATATCAGTTCTTCATAAGTTGTAAAGCCCTATACAGAAATTAAATATTATTATTGTGATAGCTGACACTCAGTTTTCTTTTATATGATATTACTATAATGAGATTGGTAGCAAAAAATTTGGTTCTCTGAAGCAATATTTTATTCATGATATAAAAAGGTAAGCAGTTTCTAAAGTACTTCATGTAATTCTAATTGTAGCTTATAGACCATGAGAATTGAAATTTTAATTTTATATATTTTTCATATTGATGAGATGGAACTCAGTTTATCCTCTGATGAAAAAAAACATTTCTTTTCCTTTAAGCAGCATATTTCTCATATCCAGACTGACGGAAGTTTCTACGAAGGGGAGAGATTGTACACTGATATTTTCCAAAATCTCTTCCAACACATATTTTGAAAAAATGAAAAATTCTAATTAAAACCGTTACAGTTTTCATTGCTTGCAGTTTTAGTCTCTATTTTTATTTTGTGAAATATCTAGGACCCTTAATATGTAAGAATGTCTTCATTGCCTACAGGTGTATAGAAGCAAATTCCAATGACTAGATTTGCTGGGTATAATATAGCAAAGGAAAGGAAAATAAATAGTTTTTTTTTTTTTCTAATCCTAAGAAGTCAACACAAGGGTTAATGTAAATTTTTTTCTGTTCTTGGTCACTGGGTCCCTAGTGTAAAATCTCAGAACTAGAACTATGACAAGGTCATGTGTCAGTAACACAACCATTTGAAAAAAGAGAGTTCTCATTTGCCAGTGCAAGCCAATCCTATATTTATTCCCATTTATCGATAAATAAAAGAACATAGAATATACTGGAAATAGAGGAAGGAAGGAATTGAAAAACTTCCTTCTCTTTCAAGTCCTTTATCTTTCCCTTCACAGCCAAACTTCTTAATTGTGGAAGATTTCATCTAATGAGACACTTATCATTATACAGAAAGCTGGCCACCAGCCCCATCACACCATTGAAATGTCTTCCATTAAAGTCATCAACACTTATTTTTAAGTAAAACAAATGAAAACTTCATAGAACTTAACTTACTTAAAATCTCAGCAGCTTTTAACACTATTGACAACCTCCTCCGTTTGAAATGCTTTCTTCTCTTGACCTCAGTCACACCATATTCCCCACGTCCCTGGTTGTTCCTTTTACAGGCATCCCTTTCTCTGCCTGAAGATCAAATGCTTATTTTACTAAGGGTTCTGTCCTCTTCTTAGGTTATATAATTTTCCCATGGGAAATCTTATTCAACATTTATATGCTGGTGATTCCTAATCCAGCAAAAACTCCTTCCTGAGTTTCAGACTCAAAAAAGCCTCATTGCCTTCAGGACATAAATATTTTCCTGCCCTGCTTGAAACTTAACATTTCCAAAAGTGGATTTAAAATCTTTATCAACTCCAAAATCTGCTCTACCTCCTCTGTTCTCCAATCCAATAAATGGTACCATCATCCAACTGGTTGCCCAAGCCAGAAACTTGGTGAATTCTTAGACTATTTCCCTCCCTGCCCCATGTCCAACCAAGGATCAACTTCTTTTGAGTTTTCCACTTGAATGAGGCTTAAGTCTCTCTGTGTGTGTCTCTCTCTATTATTTTAGGCCTTTGTATTAGTATGACCCAGGAAACGTGGAGAACTTGAGTCCCCTCACCCTTTGATATACCTCATCACTTTCATATCTCTCTAGGATAAGAACAAGGGTGTTAAAATAATTCCAAATTAGTTGCACATTTTTTTATGAGGCACTGATCTGCACAGATTAGGAAGGCTAACATAAAGCAGCAGATTTCAGAAATCCTTGGGCTTGAGAGAAAATCATATGGCCCGGCTACTCCATTCTTTTGCCCCACTCACTGCCCCTACCACAAATCTGACCACCATCACCTCTCACCCGGATCACTGTAACAGCCTCTTAACAAGTATTTCTGCCTCTAGATTCATACCTCCAGTCTACTATGCACACTGTAATTAGATTGATCCATAAGTATTTCAGAAGGAAAAAAGTGAGTGAATTATTATAAATATTTTAGAGGTTTTTTAAGTGTGAAATCTCATCCCCAAATAGGTAGGTTAGTTACTTCTCAAGTAGTAGTTTGTGAAAAAATTCTAGATGCGTAAGTGCCCATTAAATATCAGAAAGTTCTTTTTTCAGCATATTATAAAATAAAACACTTGTCCTCACTTAAAAGACAGAGCTAGATACTGTCCTCTTATTTCTTAAACACTTTATTCCGACAGACCAATCACTTTTTTTCTGCAACATATATCAATTCTAAAGCTAAGAAGAAATCGACAATGACAATATTCTTTCAATGGCTAAATATATAATAATATAATAATAATAATAATTATTAAGGATGTCCTCATGATACCTCCACAGAGAGGATTACGATTACATCATCCAATCTCCTCCATAAGTCTTCATGACATCCCATTTCTTTTCAATCTAACAAAGGGCACTTTGTGATGAAACTTGTTCCAATTTACTTTGGGCGCAGTCAACTTTACAATCTTTGTGGTTTACTACTTCATGTTCTCCATGGTTGGCACAGCCTGGATGACATAAAAGCAGACCTAGTGATACCCTGGAGAAATACAGCACACAATTTTCTAGCCTTGCTCCATTTTTATAGGTTAGAGCACTATCTAAATGGTTGACTTCCAGGACTATATTAATTGCATTTTAGGCTTTATTAAATTTCCTACATGATCAACCTTTAACTAAGAAACTATAATTAGAAGATTCATAAACTGAGCCAACTGTTTTTCTTATTCTGAAACTGAAAAGACAGTATATTGCAAGGCATTGCTACTAAGGGTTACTAGAGATTTATAATCCACTAACATAGATCTTGTCCATAATTTTGCTATGATGAAGTTGATGTGCAATGGACGTAATGATCATCACTAACAAACTTTTTATGTATCAAGATCTATATGGATACAAAGATGAAAAATAAAGTAAAAATAACAATTATGGCCTCAGCCTTCCCAGAAAGCAGACAACATACAGGTGTTTACAAAACATATACAGACATAACTACAATGCAAAACAGAACCCAAAAATAAAAGCTGTCATTTACTGAATCTGAATATATGCTTAGAATTGCCCAAAAGCATTTGTATGGAAAATCACTAATCTTCACCAAGCACATGCAACGGTTTATCAGATAAGGAAATGGTTGCTTGGAGAAGTCAAATAATTTGACCAAGTTTGACCCGGTCAGGATTCAAACCTAATTCCATCTACCTGTCTGTCTGTAAAACCTGTGCTGTTTCATAAGTTCCAGGGAAGAGACTCCAGGGAAGTTCTCTGTGTGTTTAAAGTAAGTTGTATTTGTCCCTAGTTGGAGCTACAAGGGAAGGCTTATAATAAAGGCTTTAGTGATATTTGTGTTGAAAGAGTTAGTGAAGAGTCTAAAAGAAGGTAAATATTCCATCAGAAGGAATGACAAGAAAGGCACGAAAGTAGAAAAGGGATGACTGTGTAGAGAAAGCTGTAAATTATGTATTTTCCTTGTGGGTCAAGTGAAGGATGGAAAGGTAAGTTGTGGTCAGTTCATGGAGGGGCTAAGTAGTTGGGACTTAATTCAGTAGGCTACAGGAAGCCATTTACGTTTTCTGAGAAGCATAATTACTGGACTGTAATTGTACTCTAGGAAACTTAACCTGGTAATAGAATGTAAATGGTTAGGTGTGTGTGGGGGGACGGGGGTGGGAGACTGAAAGACAGTGGATAATTGTAAAATGTTATTGAAGTAAGGGATAAAGACCTGAGCTGGGACAATGGAATTGGGAAGCGGGAGGAGGGAATGTGTGCCATAGCTGTCTTCCAAACTCCATAGCCTTGAGAATTGTTATTGCTGATCCTCAAATGATAGATTGTGGTTTGAAGCAAGGCTGGTCTAGAAACTGCAAGCCTTGGGAATTGAATGGTTCCATTTAGATCCAAAGTACTTTTAATTATTGAATTGCCTTAGAGTCTATAAGGAAAAACATTTGGAATAAATATTCTTGTGCAGACTGAGAGGCAACACACCACTAAAAACGCTTGGTTCTCTATGATGTAGAGAGGAAGAGTTATCAGTCTAATCAAACCCCTAGGTATTTTATTGAGGTCCCAGCATAACTGGTAGGGTGACTTAGACTTCCAGGCTGCAGAGTTCTCATTTGGAAAACGTGTATAGTAATAATTATCCTCCTTGCCTCTCTTGGCTGTTGTAGGAAATCAAATGAGATAATTAATGCGGAAGTACTCTAGAAAACAAAATTCTCTCCGCTTTTAAGGGTAGAGACTGTGTTTTTTTATGCCTCTTTGTAGTTCCCATAGCACTATATTAAACACGCAGTAGGTACTAGAAACATTTGCTGAATGAGTGGTTGTGCAGAGGAGTTTTGGCAGAAGAATGGCTCTTGTATCAATGCTTTGATGCTATGTTCTATGCAGTAAACGTGGGCTCACGCTTTGATCCCAAGTTATAAGGTTTCATAGAAAGCAGAGGATAGGATGCAGACGTAGTGGTGACCAGCTCCATTATAGAAACATGAAATAAATTGCAGCTGCTACTGGTTCACTTTCTGCTAGAGATCCTTTCATGCCTACTATAAAGATGTAAAAACTACAAAGAAAAAACTCATTAGTGAAGCAAGCACGTAGACTATAGACAGTATTCCAGAATCAGGAAAAGATTGGATTTCCTAGAGTAGGTCTTCATTTTACGATCCCTGGGGGAAGATGGACCAGAAAGAGGAATATCTAATTAGCATGTGGACTGCAAAGAAGGAGACAACACTCTTTCCTGTGACATGACTTCAGTGCCCTGGGCATTATAAAGGGAAAAGCCAAAGAGTTATGTTCAAGAGGTAGAGGGAAAGCCACATACTTTTATTCATTCAACAAATATTTATTGAGCATATAAATAGGTACCAAGGGAAAAGCACCGTGTGTGTGAGGTAAAGATGCTGTTCCCCAGAAGACGATGCCTTCGACTCATGGACTTTGAAGGCAATAAGACAAGGGATTATTTTATACACAAGCACATAATAAATTATGTTTTGGACAAATATTGAACACAAATAACATGTAACTTTTAAGCTATAAGAGGAATGGTTGGTTTCTGAAGATGTTTTCACCAAATTGAAACACATTTAGTCTATAACAGATGGAGCACAAAGGAAATAAAAATTAAACAAAAGAGGGATAAAAATTAGTAAGCTTTCTTTTCACTTAGTTGAATAATTTCTACTCTAAGAAGATTCTCCTTTGATTATCAGGACTTGGTTGTTTGAGTTTTGATTCTAAAGGGAAGGTAGCTGCTGTCCAGAAGTTTCAATAGTGGGTGTTTGTTCCTCAAGGTCATGGTGAACACTGTATTTAAAAGGTATTAAATTTTACATAAAGGGTGTGGATATGTGAAACAATCTTCTACAGAGATACAAACGGAATAAAAACAAAGTCAGGGGAATCCAGCTGGATCCACATTTGGACACAGAGCAAATAAAAAGACATTGCCAATGGAGTTTCAAATGGAAAACATTCACAAAGAAGGAAGCTAGGGAATATAAATTTCTGAGGAGAATTTGGCAAAAGCCAAGATCATCTGTTTCCCATGATCTAACAGATAAGATATAATCTTGCTTGTCCTCCCCATTTTCAAATGCTTCCTCATTTTTAATCACACATTTATTTCCAATATACAGGATTTATACATAAACATGTAGCCAATCACAAAGGTTAGATTGAACAAGGAAATCTGACACAGAAACAGAAAAAGACTGAAAGAGACAGGGAAATAGGAAACAAGATACATTAAAGGAGAGGATTACCCTTGGGTTTGTTTTTCTTTCTTTTTTTTTTTTTTCTGTTCACTAAAATAACATTTTTCTATCTTGAACATAAGTCCTTGTCTGGGGTCACAGCTATATTTCTTTCCAGTTTAAATGACATATTCACATGTATTTTTTTATTTTATTTTGTGTTTATCTGCAATCTTGTAACATTCCCATTGACAGGAAATTGCAACTTCAAACACACAAAGCCCTCTTGTCTGCTGTTGATACAAACTTATCTAAAGCATTATTTGGTGGCATTTTAAAAATCAATTGTGAATTTTAATATTCATGAACACGCTACCCTAAAAATAGCTGCTTTTTTTTTCCAAATTGGGAATCATGCAAGATATTTCCCTGGAACACCTTTGAGGGATCTGTCTTGGTTTTCAATTTGATGATGTACTGGCAGCCTACTGCGCGTCAGCACACCACTAATAAAGGAAAACAACAGAGCTCTCGATTCAGGATAGCTCAGAACGTTGCCCTTCAGAGACATTTTGGAGACAGAATAATGGGGTCTAATAATTTCAGCCAACCTAGGTATTTATCCCAGCTTCAAACAGGCGGTAATTCACTTATATTTATTTTCTCAGAATGTAACACTAGTCTGAATTAAACATTATGATACGTACCTGCACTAGCACAAACTATTTTCTCAAATTTTCCTAGTCAAGATTTCTTTCTCAGAGAAGAAAATTAGACGGGTGCAGCACAGCAAATGAGATGAACTTTGTCCTCAAAGAAAATTGGTTTTTCCTTTTCAATTTCATTTCAAAGAGATCTGACAAGTGTGGCTTTGAACAAACTTTAACAGCACAATATCCTTTGTGTAAGGTTTCCCTTGTCAGCTTTTCCATTCCGGCAGGAACTTAGAACAAAGTGGACGTTGCCCTTCGAGTTGAAAACTTCATCAGTTGAATGAGCACTAGGATAGCACAGTGAAATTGAGGCCATACTCTCTCCTCGAATCTCAACAGTGCAGTGTCTCCGCAAATATAATTTCTCTATCTGGTGCAAGGAGAGACACTAGCTATACATTTAGTCTCATACACTCTCCTTCTTCCTTTTCATAGTAAAAGCGAAACCATTTGGCAATATACCCACTTGAAACTTTTACCAATTATGCTAAGAAGTCTTCCACTGCGTGTGGAGCACAAACACACATAATTTTGTTACACCATTTTATACCCAAATCGTAGGGAGCCTGATGTTACAGGCGCAAAATCAGACTTTCAGGTGTGTGTTGTATGACAGAAAAACATATGCGTTTCTATTTGTTTTGCTTTGTTTCATTTTTAACCTCTGGTAGCTTTGCAACCATTTGAAAGTAAAATTCAAAAGCAGAGAAAAAAGATACGAGAAATCGCTTCACAGAGATTCTAATCTTTATTGCACAAAAGCTTGTTATGGCTGCTCATTCCTTAGAGTTTTAGATTGTGTATAAATTGTGCTACTTTGTGCTGGTAACGAATCACTTTGACAAGTTTATTTCTCTTTGCATATTCTCCTAACTTTCTTATGGTTTTTTATCACAACTGCCCCTTGCTGTCTTCTACTTTCTCTACACTCCAGCTGTTCGTTTCATCTTCCTTTTTTCCCCCATGCATTAATATTTAAAGACTGTACTAGTGTCAAACATTCACGTAGAGACGACTTAAACGCAAAGTGGATAAGGTTACAGAACAAGTCCATGTCCGATTTAATTACAGCATTTTGATTAACACAGATTGTGAGTAGTTTGAACGAAGAATTTTAAGTCGTTCAGCTTGAATATTACAAAGGCTAGCCAGAGATGAAGTGTAACTTTGACTCAGAAACTGCCAGAAAACACTCTGATTAACCAATTTAGATGTACTATCTAATTAAGGATCTAAATATCTCTGGATCACAGAAATTCATGTTTATTGATAAGATAAAATATTTATTACCCAGAGAGATGAATTAGCTAAAAGAACAGCTCTAATCAGGTGCTAACTCCCAGAGAAAAGAAGAATATTGGTTGAAACTGAAAATGTGATACTGATGAGCAGACCTGGCTTGTTTACTCAGAGGCCAAGCTTCTTGCCAGCAAACTCAGCATCCTTGAAAGGCAGGAGTTGATGAAGTCTGCGGCCAATTTTCTAAATGGGTTTGATATGTAATGACTGCCCATAGCAATTGCTAATTGAGAGTAATAACTAGGCAAGGAAGAAAGGGCATAGAGCAGAGAAGGAAGAAACTGCTCTGAAGGAGAGGCGTGAAAACACCCCCAGGGACAAGGGGAAAGAAACCCAGACCTTTCATATTTACTGGACCATCATTAGTTGACTTAAATTTTTCTTTTTAGATAAATATAGTATTATTCGTCTAAACATTCACCAATACAAAGAATGCAAGGACACATTATAAGCTCCTGTATTATATTTCCTAGTTCTTGGCAAAATTCCTATACAGAGAAAACAATCAATAAATTTACACTTTTCTCATCTTAAGAAACATGAAGATAGACGGTACTCTGATTTCTCTTTGTCAGATTTCATTTCCTGTTAACTTGTTTGTGTTGTTATTCAAGGCATCTCACATGGAGACAAAATCAGGTCTAAGTTACACAAAGATCAAGAGCAATATTGAGTAAGGTGATTGTTCATCTTTATGTTCTAAAAATTGTAAAAACATTGTGAATATAGAGTTTTGTACTCATGGATTTTAATAGATAGAATATAGTTTTGATAGAGAAAAATTGCACGAAAGAGCATGCTCTGTTTTACACATTTAGTCATATCAAAGACAAACTAAGTTCCAATACCTTTTCAAAATGGGATAATTAGCCGAGTAGAACCATTTGCCTGTCAGTAATTTTCTCCGAATTACAATTAAAAATTAAAACACACACAACTCACATACACATACACAAGCCCCATTCATTCTAGCTTTACAGACTTATAATACAGAAGGCATAAAGTCTAAGACATATCAGAGTATTTGACAAATATTTCTTGTTTGGATGAACTTTGCCTGGCAAGACTTACTAGAAAACGTTTAGAAGGGGAGAAGCTAGAACACTTGTGCATTGCATGACTATAGTTCTTGGCACTTATTACACATTTATTTACTCTGAAAAAGTTTTATAAACATACACAAGGTATATTTTGCATATTAGACCCTGTAGTTAGTCTCACTGCTATTCCGGTCCCTTATGGTTTGCCAAAAACATCAATTCAAAACCTAGTGAATACAATATTAAGGGAATCAGAAATTAAAAGTACGCAGCTATTCAATACAAAAAGTATGTAATAATCCAACTATCTCTTATCCACTTTTACATAATTGACATTTCCACATATTTTTAGTGAGATATCTTTTTAGTTTCCTCTTCCTTTGTTTGGGCACATATAGTAATTGATGCCAGGGCTGAATAATGTATTTATTCCTTAGAAATTAGAGTTCAATGCATTATCCTATTAAAATAATATATTACGGCATTACCAGCATCATTATTACAAAAATGGATTCAGAGCAATAAGCCAAATTTGACCAGGGACTCTGCACTATAAATCTCCCGGAATTGCATGAGATGTAGTTTTGCTGACCAGAAATTCCTGTGCATGGGCCTCCTGAGACATGTTAGTTAGATTCATAGGCATAGGACACAAGAATATCAAGTATTTCAGTCTGAGTGCTAAAGAGGACACATTTAAACAGATAATGTCCTTCAGGGGCAAAAAAATAAAGCATGTCTGTGTGAAACCAGAGTATCCACTAATTTCTCTGTTTGGAGCAACATCAAATGGACATTAAAGTAAGACTCCTGAAATGACTATATACAAAAGTGACAAGCTTCACAATTAAATTTACTGCCCAGAGTGATGACAAATTATAACCTATTGCCCATAATTGAGTTCTGGCTGTGGGCAAAATTATAGCTCAAACAAAATTTATCTTTGTTTCCTCCACGACATGCATTTCTATTCTCTTTCCCCACTGGCTAATTCATCTCTTCCATCCCAGGCCTAGTCATCTAGGGTGCTCAATTTCTTTATGATAAAAAAAGCAGACTATTGGGTTTGGAAATGTCCTTATTATAACTTAGTCTACACACTACTATTTATCATAAGGAAAGATCCTGACATGTTAGCTGAGTCACTTGACATCACTCAAATACTTCATAGCAAGTTCTTGAGTAGAACACCTCCTTTCTTGATTGATAAGATGCAATATGTCCTCCTCCTAGGATTGTTTTCATTAATGGCAGGTAAATCCTTAAGCCAAATGTCTGTATTTCTGACTGTGAAAATGGTGACAGCAGCAGATGCAGTTCTGTGTCTGTGTTTGTGATCGGGTGAGTCTGAAAGGGGAAGCCTAGCAAAATTACCTTTGCATTTTGAAAAATCTCCACCAGTGATTCTGATACATGGAAAGAAAATATTTCTTATGGACTTATCAAAATTTTAAACAGTAGACTACGTTTTTCTGGAGAAAAATGCCTACGTTTTTCCTGGAGAAAAAAAGGCCAATTGATGGATGCTGTGGAAGTCTTTTTAATCTAAGATTTCCTTCTTTAAAAGGATAAAGATAAGGAAAAAAGTTTCACTCCTTTTAATTTCCGTCAGTAGTTCACAAATTATTTGAAGAATATTCGGACTTATGATTCACTTCCTCCGTGTTACTTTTCCGCACAAATTCTATACGTAAAGTATGAAGTCTATCCACACTTGATTCCATATGTGCTCTCAGCACGTCTAAAGTAGCTCTCCACAGACACCAATGTGCATAGAAAGCTCCTGGGCCAGAGAAGCTGCACCTCTGAAAAGCTCCCAGGTGATGCCCATGATGCTCCTCTGGGAGCCAGGTGTTGAGTACAGGTGTTGCTGTAGACAGAAGAAAGGATGCCAGCCTAAGGGTCATAAGATTTGGGTTTGAGTCTATGTCCTAGCTGTGTGCTTTTAGGTATGTACAATGTCCTGATGTGGCTCTACAACTAACTATCCAAACAACCTTACACAAGTGTCCTCACCTATAAATGAGAATTATCTTACCTTTGCTGCTCCTAGAATGGTTGAAAGATCAGATAATATAATGCATTGAAATGCTTCATAAATCACAAAGTCTCATATGATTAATGTTAGTTATTAAGGTATTATTTCAAGGCCCTCTTCTAATTCAAAGTAACACTAGTCTGTAAGAACCAAAATCCACTGACAGAAAAAAAAAGTTGGGCCATGTCTACCATTTATTAAAATCACATGATCAAATTCTAGGAAAAAATATGGGCAATAAGTGTTCAAAAAAGACTCTATCTCTAATTACTATAAAGGCAAAATTAAATAACAAGATTAATAAACTTGTCATATTGGTAAGTTTTTTTCTCACTATGATGCTTAGTGATGGGGAAGGTGCAATGAGATGGGCACTAAGATATGCTGCTGTGGAGAGTGTAAATTGGTACTTGGTTTCTATAAAGCATCTTAGAAATATGTGTTAAGAGTCTTACAAAAGCGTTTGTTGTTAAATTGAGTAACTTCACTTCTAGGAATCTATTCTGGGGAAATAAAAAGAGATGTGGTAAAAAAAATAGTTTATGCATCAAATGTCCAATACAGAATTAATTTCATGATAAACTTGGCAAGATTCTAAATGGCCAAGCATAAGAGTATTGCAAATAAATATGGTAGATCAATACAATGGAATATGGAAGCAGAGGTTTATTCAGAAACACTGGTACTTTCAAATTTTCGATTCAATAGATACAAACAAAGCAGCTCTCCTCCAGAGCAAAGTATTTTGAAATAAAAGAGCCTTAGTATGCAATGGAATCTTAAATACTTTAAATATATGTTAATACTTTTGCCCTTAGCAGTGTCATTTCTAGGAATCTGGCTACGCGTGCCCATTCCCACAACTGAAGTAAGCGATTTCACAAAATCATGCCGAGTTCTGGGATTCTGTTAAGTCTATAACAACCTGTGAGGAAATGTGGTTCAACTACCATCTTTAAAGGGTGGCATTTTCAGGGCTTTTGCACTTCCCTTACTCCAATATTTTAGCTTAGTGGAGTCCTTCATTCAAGAGATATTTATTGGCACCTACTATATATCCAGTACTATGTTGAGTACGATAGGAATTCAGCGATAAATATGGATGCACCTTTAATCTGGATCACCTAGAAAGGAGCCAGTATGATTTAGTCATAGGTCACGCAATGTGACTGCCATGATGTAGCCATAAGAGAAACAAAAAATCTGAAGGAAGACCAGGGAGGGTCACTTCTTGTGAGGTGTTGATGGAACGGTTCTGGTAGAAAGTAGCCTGGAGAATGAGTAGGACAGGTACAGTGGGCAAGACTGGAAACAGAAGGCTTTCTAATACAGAAAATAAGAGCAAAGGCAACAAAAAAAAAACAAATAAATGAACTCATGCCATGTCCAGGAATACTGGATTCTTCTATTTGGATTATAACACTGGACAGGTTAGGAAAAAATGCGAGAAAGTTTTGCCGAGATCAAATCGTCAAGGACACTAAGTTTTAGCCAAGTATTTAAGCTTCATCTTACAGGGAGCAGGAAGCCATCGAAGGTCTTTAAGCAGCAAAATTACACAATTAAAGTCATACCTTAGGGAGATTATTCTGATGTTAATGTGCCCCAGAGTTTTGTAGGAAACTGGATCTAGGGAGTTCGTACAAGAGAGAGACAGACCAGAATTCCAAACTCATCTTAATAACTGCACTTTTATGTTTCCCTGAAAAAGTTCCTCCTCTCCTTTCTGAGATGGAGTCTACCAGCAGCAAAAATTACCTCTGTGTGAATTGGAAAAGGAACTATGATGGGCAGGTAGAGCTGATGAGCACATTACACTGCTTAAGAAACAGACAGCGTCTTTGTGCAAAGAAAAAGCTTCCTCCAGGTCTCTGAGTAGATTTTTGCAATACGATGTGTTGGGGGGACATGTTGAGTGTAACCTAGGTTGAGTTTTAGCCCTCACTCTCCACTTAGCCAGACATAGAATCATGTTTCACTTATGTGTGAAGTGAATATCAAATCCTACCTTCTAGGATTGTGTTTAGGACACATAGGCAGTGTCTAATGAAGAGACTTGGATTAGATATCCAGTGAATGATGATGATGATGATAGTGGTGGTGGCGGCAATGATGATAGTGAGCATTAGTCCTGGTTGTCATATTAATAGTAATGTCTACTACTATTATCTTGACTTGTGATATTAAGGGCTTAGACTAATATTCAGAGAATGGAAGTGAATGGGTGAATAAAAAAATGCAAAAGTAAAATTGGATGGTACTTGATGACTAGTTATATTTGCAAAGTGAGGGAAAATAAATCAAAGCTGATTTTCAGTTTGGTGAAGAGAAGAATGATTATGCTCCAGACAGAAATAGTGAAGCTAGGAAGAGCTATTATGGGAAAGATGACAAGATTTGTTTTCTATGTGTCGTTTGTGCAGGAAACGGTGAGGTATCCAGATAGAAATATTCATCAGGTGATTGAAAATGTGGGATTAGACCTCAGTATGAGGATGGGGCTGGACACAATACATCTGAGATTCAGATGCGTAATAAAGCTATAAAAATTAACGTGATCACTGAGGAAAGGTACCTAAAGAAAGAGAAAAGAACATAGACAGAAGAGGATTCCCTTGTGTACTTGTTACAAATTATCTACTGCTCAATTCCAGGGGTTGCCATTCACAGCATAGTTGATGTGATAAAACCCTCACAAAGAGGGAAGTGCTCCTCTATACAGTCATACATGATGGTCCTGCTTGGGGATTTCCCATGTTTAGGAAATGATGGAGGAATAAGCACACTCCACCTTGTCTGCAAGGTAAGGGAGACCACAGAAACCAAAAGAAAGAGGGGAACTCCCTCTCCAATTGGCGGGGCTGTGATCCCAAAAAAGTGAGATGAACCTTCATTGCTTTTTTGTTCTCTTTCTGTTCTTCTGCCTTTTGGCTCCAAGTGCAGTCACAGAAATCCATGGCAAAATGAGGGAATTAGAGACTTAGCTTTCTGGCTGGAGGACAAGAAAGGGGAGGCCCAGGGAATAGGAAAGTCACAGAATGATGGCAGAGAGAGATCCTCAGGGGCAGCCTTTAAGCTACTCCATAAAGTTGCTTATGAACAGCTGGGTTCATGTATGGATCTAATCAGTATACCAAAGACTTTGAGAACTGAACTAAGAGATTCCTGCCCACAGTGGCACACATGCAGGACAGATCTGAACAACACTGCTAAGGCAAAGCTGAACTGCCATGGGAACCACAGCCCATAGAAGCAAAGTTGGTTGGAACCTGCAGATGGAACCTAACCATGCCAATTACCTACTAAAACAAAAATGTTAATATTTCCCATAATATTTGAACAGGCTCAGAGTCCCATAATATTCAAAATGTCCAGGACACTATCCAAAATTACTCAAGATATGAAAAAACAAGGAAAACCTCAACTCTCGTGGGAAAAGACAAACAACGGACACAATGCCAAGAAGACACAGATGTTGGAATTGTCTGACAAATACTTTGAAGTAGTTATTATATAAAAGCTCCGATAAGCAATCACAAACACTCTTGAAATGAATGGAAAAATAGAAAGTTTTAGCAAAGAAGTAGGAGATGTATGGAAGAATTAAATAGAAATTATAGAACTGAAATTACAATAAATAAAATAAAAATTTCACTGGATGGGCTCAATAGCAGATGGGAGATGAACTTGAATCTCAACTTGAGTGAACTTGAATGACTAATAGAAACTATCCAGTCTAAACAACACAAAGAAAAAGAGAATAAAAAAATATAAGCTGAGCCTTAGGACCTGCGGAACAATATTTGTGTCATCAGAATCCTAGGCGGAAAGGGAGAAGAGTGCAGTGCTGAAAAAATATTTGAATAAATAATGGCTGAAAACTTCACATATTTGGTTAAAGATATAAATCTACAGTTTGGAGACGTTCAACAAACACCAATAAGTATAAACTCAAAGAAATTTATGTTTACACACATCATAATCAAACTGACAAAAACTAAAGACAAAGAAAATCTTGAATACAACCAGAGAAAAATGATGGATTACCTCTAGGGGAACAATGTTCAAATGACCATGGATTGCTCATCAGAAACCATGGAGATGAAAAGGAAATAACAGAAGAGAACTGTCAACTCAGAATTCTATAGCAGGAATGAAGGTGAAATAAAGATATAGTATGGAGCAGTTTTATGGGATGATGGAATTGTTCTGTATCCTGATTGTGGTGGTGGTTACACAAATATATACATGTGTTAAAAATTTGTAACAGTGTACATACAAAAGTCAATTTCACTATATGGTAATTAAAATAAAATAATTCAGAAAAAAATGATGGATAAGAATCTAAAGCAAGAAAATAAAGGTATCTATAGATGCCTTGATTTTAATGTATGTTTCCCTCTTGCTATTGTATTTCTCTTCCTGACCCTTCACTAAGTTTAGAAAGAGTGACATCATGGAGAATATCTAGTGAGGAGGTGAAATTATGGTTATTTTTATAATTGGGTAAGATAGCTTTTCCCAGAACAATAAATTCCTTGTGGCAATTTGGAAACTATATTCAGTATTTCAAGTCGTTAAGATATCATTTGTTGAATACGCTACAAATGCAGTAACTTAAAATGTAGCAACCAGTGGCTAATGAGCCATGGGTGGCTCGTGAGTGGGACATTGTGGATCAGCAACCTGGAAGTGGGACAGAGTAGAAGCCATTTCATATTACCGTGGAATGGTGGGAGTACCAAGGCCAAAGAGGCTAAGAACAGAATGGCAATAGGAGTGAGTTAGGAAATAACTGGTAGTTGAATTCAATTTATGCCATCCTAGATTTTGATTAATACTTCACTGGACTAATCCATGGCCAATTTATAGTTCATAGTAGCATTTTCAAGCACTGTTCTGGAAGACCTAGGGCTCAGTGTGGCTGTCCAAGGAACACTGCTGGTGAGACCGTGAGGAGACCAAGTGGGAGGTGCTTCCACTCCCCACATCAGCCTCAACAATGTAGGTTACAATACTTGGTTTCCATGAAGATCTTTCTTGAAAAAGGGGTTATATTTATAGAGGAGGAAAAAAGTGTTACATGGGTCATATCAAACATAGGCCTACATAAAAGCATTCAGTCAAAAGCAGATATAGAAGTAAATGAACCACATTAGTGAATCTTCGTATCACTTCCAAGAAGGAAGTGTGAGGAAATTTTAGGAGCAGCTAACTTTTTCACAAGATTCAAGGACTGCTCGAAGAGAAGCTACTGACATATGAATAAAGAAAAAAAAGTACTGAGGAAGCCTCTAGAAGAATGACATATTCAGTGGTGAAAATCAGAGAGGAACACATAACACAATTTTCAGATTTCCTAGTTGACCTGCATGCAAATGAGCCCACAGTGTAGAATCACCTTCTGGATTCTTAGCACAAGTAATTTCCAGCCGCTTCGCTGAGAATGTGAGAGAGGTTAAAAAGAATGTGAGAAAAGAGAAGAACAAAAGGGGCATATCATGACAAGGAAAGAATCATGTGGGCCTGTGGAGGGGAATAATTTTGAAATCACTCACACAAACAAAGAGAAGCCAGAGAAGATTTTAGAAGATACGATTTGAGAGCTAAGAAAGGGAGAGGATGTTTAAATATTGTAGGGTGACTAAAGGGAAGAGAAATGGTATTCATACAGCCAGAAATATGAAGCCTGTCACCAGAGTCAGCTAGAATAAGGTGCGGTCTGGACCAAATGAAAGTCAGAAGAATTTTAGACTTATCCCATCCTCACAGGAGCAGGTGCACGACAACCTGCCTAAGGTTAATAAATACTTCCACAGGACCGCAGTTGATCTGAGAGAGTCCCACAAAACCAGGACTGTGACCTCTGAGTCCCACCTCTTCTACGTGCCTAGAAGAATGAGGGCCAGGTGTGTAGCTGGGTGGAGAGGCGACGTCAACTCACAAGGAGGAGTCCTTTTGTCTTGCTTTTAGTAGTGGAGATAAAACATTATTTCAAGAACCAAAAAGTGAGAGGTTAGCAAAAAAGGAGTTCTTTCTGAGCTCATGTTAACTTACAGCAAGAGAAACAGCAAGAAGTGCCAGAGAAGGGCATTGACTGTTTGAGGACAGACCACTATGGATTACTCCCACCTCTAGAAAAATCCATCCGGCAAGTCAAAAGATAACATGTCTTCAGCACTATAAAAGTTGAAAATTCGAAAGCACCTTTTCCAAGAGCTGCTGGTTAAGGAGGATTTGTATTTAGGTTTACTTTTTTTCTTTGTTTATTTTTAAATACAAATTTTCTGAACTCAGTAATTTTCCTTGTGGTCTAGCAGGTCAATATACATTTTGGCAATTTTAGAAAGAATGGTTTATTTATTTCCCCAATCAAACCAAAAAGCCCCTTAGGAGCTATTGTAGTCTATTGGTTAAATATGTTTTCATTCATATGCTTCTTTAAAAGGTCTATTATTTGCAAATAGACAGTAATGACTTCATCTGAGCTAATCCAGTTCATCATGTCGTTATGTATTTAGGGCATGTCCTGCATTTAGAAAAATCCCTGTGAGAACACTGTACAGAGTTGCCAAGATCCACAGTAGCATTCATTAAGTTTCCTGATTGCAGTGTTATATGCATTTTTTTTTCTAGCAAAGACTAGCAACTCACCTCTCATTCCAGGAGTACTCAAACAAAAACAGTTCAAATACCTGGTTTTGATGACTTTTGCTGTACCCTCCGTAACTTGTCCCCAACTAGACAGGTAACAACAGATGTTCTTGGTCATTAAGGGGGTGGCAAGGGAGAATATGGATACATATTTGTCACTACCAAAGTAACTATCAGCTAGTTAGTAGAGGGTGTATCAGGTATTCCACTTTCGGGGCTCCTAGACCTAGAGGAGATGTTGGGAAGTGGGCGATGCTCATTTCCATTTAATCTCGACTGAGCTTCATGTAAGACATCCTTTAAGTTTTATTTCCTTCGTTTTAAAATAAAAAATAAATTGCTCTGGTTTGTTTTGAAGAAAGCTGATATTCCTCATTGAACCTTTTTTCTTGTACCTGAAGGAAGGAGAGTTTGTGAAAATATTTATCGTATTGGCTAGATATTAAATTTTTCCATATATGCATCTAGCCAAGGTCACCACGTGTGGGAGGTGAAATGTCCCATGGGAGAGAAATGGTTATGAACCCATATGAAAGACAGGGAGACTTCTAAACAGATATACGTAGATTATGTGGCAATAAGTGAGATGTACCCATTCAGGGTTGACACAGCCCTTTAAACCCTAACCCAACAGGGGAATCCCGGGTGAGGGACTCCTTGGGATCTGGCTACAATACTGGTCTCCATGACTTGCTCTGTGACACCCTTCCTTAAAGGATATGCCACATCCTCCTATTATGTGTTGAATTTAGGGCATTGTCATTGGCTCTTTGAAGTTAATGACCTGAGAGAGAGAACAGAAAACGGAGAGATCTTAATGATCAGCCTGAAGTGTGGTAAAGAGACAAGAGCTGATCAACAAAGCTCTAGTGAGAATGCCTTGAAGGAGGGAATCATAATGAAACTTCCCAAGACAAAGATGGCAATGAGTTATTTGTACTGACTCTTCTTGCTTGCAGGAGGGAGGTAGGGATGCTCTAACCTTTCAGGTCCTGACCAAACTCTTCAAAGCTACCCCAATATGTATTCAAATACGTATTTTTGAATAATAACATCAAGGGGCCATGAACAAGTATGATGCTCTTGAGGACTAGAGATGCTTAATTTTCCATTTTCTACATTTTTCTTTTGTTCCAGACAATTCCAGACTCCATTCCCATTTTTTTTCTCTCTATGTGCAAAAACTAAGGCTTTGTGCACTCTGTTGCTATGGAAACAGGAGAGAGAGAAACAGTTTATGTATTTCAAAAGCTGTCAGCCTATATGCTGTGGATTTTGATAACTAAACCTACACACGAAACATCCTTTCTCTACTCTCAAAGCCCAGCGCCGTAACGGTTTATTTTATTTTTTATATACATACATATGTTGCTTGGGAAAATTAAGGATCTATTTATTTAGCTTTGCTGCAATCCATTTTATACTAAATTTGATGTCCAGGGGACAGAGAGAAGCTCTGGTGACTCAGAGAAATATAAAACTGTTCTTAATAAATGCTTACTAAATCAGAATGAAGACAGAGTTAGCAGGCATCACAACCCAATCTATTGCCAAAATAAAAAAGATTGAAGCCCTATTAATTTTAAAACAGATCTGAATGTTGCCTGGCTTATACCTCATAGAAATGTAATGTCTGCTATCCCCTCTTCAGCTCTCTAATAAAAGAGCTATTTTGAAATTACAAAATACACTGTGTTCTCCCCCAGAGAACCCAATTCAATAGCTTATTGATTTTTCCTGGCATCCTTAGTCGGGTGTGAAGGGGTTTCTGGGCTCCTGGACCTGGAAGGAGGGAGTTTGTTTGTAATTGATTCGGATTCTGTACAGCAGAGCACTCCCCTCTCCCAACCAACGCATAGTCTTTATGATAGTCCAGCCCATTAAGTGCTTGCCTTCCTACCATTCTCAATTGCTTTCCAGCACTTGCTAATATTTTCAAGAAAATGACTGCCATTGTAAGGTCATTTTTATCAAGTTTAGATGATGCAGTTAAGTGCACCAGGAAAAATACATGAGAACTTCGACCTTCAAATCTAGAGCACACTGAGTAGTTGAAGGGTCTGTCGGCCTCTCTGCTGTAAGGCCCTCTTTCCCAGTCTTTATAACTAGATGATTCACTTGAACCTGAAGATCAGGGCCTCTTCTAAAAGCATCTATGTTTTTTCCCCTTCCATGAAGGCATACTAGCAATAATTAATCTAAGCGTGCATAAAGGATAAATGAAGGACGAATGAGAAAATAATGAAGAGTTAGTGATGCTCCCCATTTTCTTTTTCTCTTTTTTTAACAGAGAAAGGAACTGTCTTGATTAAAACACACACACACACACATACACACACACACACACACACACACACACTTCAAGTTTAAAATCTACTGGTCACAATGTGAGTTTCAGAGATGTATTAGCTTAGTTTCCTGGTTCCATGTAGTCATTTACCCAGTAGATGAGAATGGTTACAGAAGGATTAGGACCCTCCAAAGTAAATTATTTTGTTATTCTTAATAATCATAGGTATATAGCCCTTTTTCCTCCAAGGAACTTAAAGCATCCAATTGACCTTTTCTCACAAATACTTATCCTGCTCCTGAGAGGTGATACATTTTAAATTTCTATTAAGTTGCAGAGGGTAAATAAAACTCAGAGATATCAAATAGCCTCATCAAAGCATTTGACAGACTGACTGTGATATCTTACAGATAAAATGGAGACACAAAATTTGCCTGATTGGATCTTAAGTATGCAGATTAAATAATCTCCATTAATGTGGAAGAAATTTCTACAAAGTGTCAAAGGATTCCATTTCAGTGATCCTGTCCTGCTCACAGATTTTGTCAGTTACTTGGATGAGACTATCAAATTCACGATTATCAAATTTTCAAACAGTAAATGCTGCAAGGAATAGAAAATATATTGTACGGTAGAATCAGATTCCAAAAAGATATTAACATCTTGGGACAATGGCTAAAGCCAACAAAATTTAGTAGGGATGCAAACGATCTTGATTAAAAACAAATTAGAAACAGGTATGAAAGAACAGCTTGGGAAAGACTTGAATATTATTTTTATAGATTTTTATAACAGTACATCAATATGAATTTGTCATGCATTGCATTTGATAAAAGAGCAAACGGCCTTGGGCTGCATTCATATAATCATAGTATTATGAATAAAGACGGTGCTGGTTTGGCCATAATCTAGCTGGTCAGACATTCTCTAACAGGTTCAACTAACTGATCTTAAGAATCACCTACACCTCTTGATACAGAATCAAGGGGAAGAGACTCAGCCAAACTGGAGTTTATTCCAGAAATGTGAGCAGAATGTTGAAGGAAGTAAACCCTATCCCATGATGAACACCTAATGGGGCTGGTGATGTTCAGCCTAGAGAAAGAAGACCAAGGAAAACACAATAATTGCCTTCACTATTTCCTCAGAAATAAAATTAGGACTGATGTTTTGAGGTTACAGAGGCCAGATTTTCATGTAACTAAACTTTTTTAACAATCTGGGAAGTCCAAAGATGAAATGTTCTGCCTCTGTGGGTAGTGACTTCTCCATGGCGAGATCCAATTATCAGATGGGTAATTAGTTAGCCTTTGAGGTCTCTTCTAAATCTGGGCTTATAACTGTATTCTAGAACTTGCTCAGGAACACATAATACAGTTCTCCCTGGCCAAAAATAATAAAATACATAATGGACTGATCCATTTAAACACACAATTCATAATGCATCTGGACAACTGAAAGTCTGGAGCTTCAAGTTTATCTACCTGGTGTGTGTTACAAGAGATTTTATTAAACTCCACTTCACTTCTAACAAGGATGTAACTATGCACCCACCCAGGAAGTCTTCATATCTATCACTTTGATGCAGGTGTGTTCAAGTAGAATCATCCAGTTACCACCTGCCATAATCCTCCTGCAAGTTAAATGGTAGACAAAAGAGAAACAGAGGTGGTTGCCAGAGGCTGGAGGGAAGGAGTAATGGGGAGGTAGTGTTTGATGGGTACAGAGTTTCAGCTGGGGAAGATGAAAAACTTCTGGATACAGATGGTGGTGATAATTGCACAACAATGTGGACGTGCTTAATGCGACAGAGCTGTACACTTGAAAATGGTTAAAATGGTAAATTTTGTTCTGTATGTTTCACCACAATTAAAAAAATCGAAGAAAAGAAAAAACCCAGATATTCTCACTCTGAGCGACTGGATTCATCTCCCAGGGCAGTGTTAATAACTGGGTCAGCATATCCAAAGTAAAATCATCATCCTAAAGACCTGCTTACCAGGTGCTCCTGGGTCTTCCCCTTTCCTACGCCAGACTATGTCTCCTTCTGAGAGTATTCACGGGCATAGGGACACATATGGAGTTGCAGTGGGGGTGTACTAGAGTGAAAGAGAAAAGACTAGAATCTAGCTTTTAAATTCAGGCCTTTACATTCCAGCAATAATAGGATAAAACTTCCCATTTACGTATAGGGGGGAAGTGGAGTCACAGACTAGAGAGACTGAGGGAAGTGTACCCACAAGGAGCTGTGATTATTGTTGGATTAATTTATACATCTTGGAGAGTATGGAGGTTCTCTTGTCTATAGTGTAAGTCATCATACTTTATTATTCAAGAGATGCATTCAGCAGAGCTTATTTGAAATTCAGATTTCTGGCCCCACCTAGTAATTCTGATCAGTAGATATTAGGTAGGGGACATTAAATTTTTAAAAAGAAATCTAGACGTTTATGATGAAGTTTGCTAAAGAATACATTCTCAGAAACTCTATCCTAGAGTATAGACCAATAGTTCTCAAATTTCTTTACCCCAGAATCCCTTCTTATTTTTAAAAATCATTGAGGACACCAAAGAACTGTTGTTCATGTGAGTTAAATCTATCACTGTTTGCTGTTGTCAGAAATGAATATGGGGAATTCTTTAAAGATATTTACTTATTCATTTAAAATAAATAAAATAAAATAAACCATTATGGCTTATATTCAATTATTGAATTCAATTAATGAATTAATTTTAAAACTCCATTTTCCAAAACAAAAGTTTAGTGAGAAAATTGACCTAGTATTGCATTTTTGCACATCTTAGCTTCTGGCTTAATAGAAGACATCTGAATTCTCACATATACTTCTGCATTCAATTTGATGAACTACGTGGTTTTTGTTGAAGCATATGAAGAAATATGGCCTTAAACAAATATGTAATTTAACAAGAGAAGAGTGTTTCGATAACCTTTTCATATATTTGTGGATATTGGTCTTTGATGCTATACCAAAACCCAAGTTGTTGTTTCTTAAAGGTTAGTTGCAATGTGGAATCTGAAACAATGTCAATAAACCTTTTGTACTGTTACCTTAAAATCCATTAGTCTATCTTGCACCTTGTATGGATCTTTTGCCCATGCATGATTTTGTAATGGCAGGCATTTATGCTTTGTAAATTCTTATTTTTTTAGATATACAGACCTTCCAAATGCTGATACATTTTTATTTTACACCACCAAATAATTGTATCGCATTTATTAATTTTACCACTGGTCTCATCAGAAAAGTTTTAACATAAAATTTTTCCACAATTGTAATTATCACATAAAAGCTTAAACTTCATCGCTCACAACAAATACCGTAAGTTGTTTTTCCTTGAAGAAACAAACTCACTTAGTTCATCTTAGAAAAATCAGTGCCAAATACCTAATTCTGGCAACCATAGTTTGTCTGTCAGTCATTCTTTGAAGCATAAAAAAAGTATTCCACAGAAGGGTGGCTAGCTCAACTTGCAATTCAAACAAAAATTACGCCTGTGCTTTTCCTCAAGACAACCATTGTACTTTAGTATGCAGCAAAGGTTATTTTTCTCATATTTCTCATTTCATGACACAAATATTCAATAGACATGTATTCATAGGTTGAGATTTAACAAAATTCCTTATTTTTACTGCTTCATTTATTGAGGGCATTAAGTGAAACTGATTTTTTTTTTTTTTATACTTTAAGTGTGTGGTGGTGAAGAATGTAATAACTACAAGCGTATTTTGCTGGAACTGTGTTGATCCATCATGAAGATGACAGCAGTTCCTCCCACCACTGCTCTTGGTGAGACTTTGCCTCTGGACTGTGAGTTTCATAAGTATTTCTCAGTATTTTTCCTCCCCTTTTAGGTGAGACAAGAAGGCTAGAACGGGCTGGATTTGGGTATTTCTCTTCCCTCAAGTCAGTCAGGCTCTGATAAAACCCCAGCAGGTTAGGCCCCAGTTAACTAGTCTCTCCTGCGGCCTCATTAAGAAGAACAGAGAGCTCTGGCCTATTTCGAAATGGTTCCTTTTCCCCTCCCCCTGTCAGAAACATGAGAGGATTTTTCTCCGATATTTACCATGGGATCCTGGTCAAGGTCCACAAACGTGTGGAGGCGCCCCTATGACCGGGTCCCCATGGAGGTTTTAATTCTCAGACTTGTCCACGCTGAGTCTCTGGCAATTCATCAACTACAGCTCAGGTGTTCCCATTCCTGCACCGGTTCCAGCAGTGGTTTCTGCTCCGGTCTTCACTCTGGTGGGCCGTGACTCCCTGTATTTGCCTGTCCGTATCTCCAGTCTTGGAGCCTGTGTTCTCACCTCTCTTATGCATTCAAAGAGTTAATATTTCAGTCTGTTTAGCTCTTTGCTCATTGTTAGGACAGAGTGACAACTTCCAAGCTCTTTACACGTGGAACCTGAAACCGGTAATGCCCCACCACTGCTTTTGTATCTGTGTAAGATCAATAGAGTGAAAAAGTCAAATAACTTCTTAGCATTATTTTGAAAACAGTTTTGACCTCACAGACCTGAAAGGGCCTTGGAGACCACAGGGGTCTACAGACCATACTTAGAGAATCTCTGATGTACCCCATCCAGTGTTCATCTGTGGAGGTGTTCAGGTTGAAGGTAATGGCGATGTTAACATGATGACAGCAGCCAACATTTTTGTGCCACATGTTTTTTGAGTTTTACATGTATTTCATACAAGGTGCACCAGAGGGTGAAGGTAATGATACATGCTATTATTATCTCCATTTTACAAGTGAGGGATATGAGGTACAGAAAGGTTAAGATACTTGCCCAAGACCACAAAGTTGGTAAATGGCAAAGCCAGAATTGTCCTTCAGACCTTTTACTGGAAGTGAGGGAGGCATGCACTGGGAAGAGGCATCACCCAGGGACTGAAGGTCAGGACAACTGAGATGATCCACCAGCAGGAAGAGTGTATGGAAAACTGTCATGGCCACCCAGTGCTTGCCTGGATAAACATTACCAGTCTGTCCCAACCATACTTAGGTTTTCACTGTCGTAATGTAGGAAATATCTGCTCTATAAACATCCATTTCTTTATTTCATCATTTTTATTTTATCTTAGTTTGGTCGAGTAAACATAACCAAATCTCTTGCATTAGCTTTCTTAGTTGTCTGCTTTGCAGATCTTTTACAATGAACTTTACCAACAGTCACTGCCAACTCATTCAACCATGTAGACACATTGATGTGTCTGTTCACTATAAACTAGAGGAAAGCCTTTGTCACTGCACACTGAAAGAAAAGACATACCATATCAGAAGTTCTATGTGACTCTAGAGAGTCTCATATTTACTCACAAATATTAGAGAGTAAACTGTTTGTGTGCATCTGACCCCACCATTGGAGGGACCCAGCCCACACATACATGCCCATATTCTTTCCAAATATTTAACACTCATTCTGTGGCTAAAATTGTTTGCCTTTCCATGTAGTTTGATGTTTGTATTTCATTTTCGTAAGACCAGCAGGATTCAGATGTAACTACCAATTATTTAGTATCTATGTTATGCTCATGCTACCTCCATTCTGTTTTTCCCTTTTTCTACCTCACAAGTCTTTTGAGACTAATCACGTCCAGTGACTCCCACTGTGATTTCATTGACATGTCTTCTTTCCATCAACCTTCAAAGGAAGAAACCAAAGCTCAGAGAAGTTGAGGGACTGGCCCACGGTCACACAGTTTTAGCCCAAGCCCTCTAACACCAAATCCAGAGAAATAGGAGAACAGAACAAAAAAGAGAAAGTGCGTAGTATTCTAAATACTAGGAATGCCCTAATCCGGTCGAGCTGTATATTATAGTTAGGACAGGCTGGTAACAGTTATCCAGGCAAGCTGTTTTGGTTCATTCAGTAAACCTTGTATCTTAAATAAGAAAGCATGTATGAGTTGATCAGAGCTAGCTCTCTCTCAGCAGTAGGAGATTTTCTTTTCCTTTCCAACAGCAATGAATTACAGTTAGAATATGTAAGAATGGTATAGAGAAAGCATGTGGTACAAATGTTGCCATTCCCTTCTATGTAATTTATCATGGTTTTCTTTTCCATTGAGCCCCGAGGTTGCTTCAATATTCTTCTCAACACAGGACTCTAAGCACCACTACCAATTGATCACAGTTAGCAATTCGAGATGAAAGCAATTTTCTTCTCTGGTTTAAAGAATGTCTTCATCACTATAAACAACTCAGGTACTGTTTTTGCTTTTAGAGAGTTTACATATTGAAAGATCACATTTGCGATCTATGTATGTTTAAGATTACATAGATGCTCATTATCATAAAGGAAATAGTCCAACACTACTTAAGAGGTAACTCAACACCTACTCACACAGACTGGCTAAATTTTCCATTACCAAATACCTTCTGTCCCCTCTTATCAGCCACTTGCCACTTGTTTTTCTTCTATGACCTTCAGTAAGCCAAGGAAGGTGAGAGTCAGAGCTTTATACCACCGGGATCCAAAGAAAATGAGTCATACACACCTGAGCGCTGTGAGCTCCAGCCCAGACATCCTCTCTTGCTCACTCATCCGCCCTTGCCTGCATACTCAAAAAAGAAAAGGACAGAGTTGAAGTCTTGGATGAGTTCCCCAGAAGAAATCCCTTAGCAGTACTAACTGGACTCTTAATCAACTAGCAAATTCTCTCAGGCTTTTCAGAAAAGTTAGGCAAGGTCTGAAGATAAACCTCTAATAAAAATTAAGGTGATTATTCATTGCAGTACAATAGGAGAATCACCATTTCCTGGGAGGCAACAGGGAATGGTACAGCCCAACAGCTGTGCAGCAACATTGAAACTCTCCCATGAGTGCTTTCAAGCCTCAGTCAGGACAGTGATAAGGGAACTATATTGGAAATGTGGAGCTTCTGATGGCTCAGGTGAGTCGGTTAAAACCGAAAAATCACACTTCAAAGGCTTGTCTGCATTAAGAAAAGCACAGGAAAGGAGGAGAAGAGAGAGGGTGGCCCCACACCACCAACTCTATCATGGAAGCTTTTCTTATCATTTTGTTCCAGTCCCTGTGATTATGAGGAGGGAGTGAAAGCATCCACTAATCAGGGCAGTGTGGTATGCTATTCACAAGCTCATAACTGCCAGTAAAACAGAAAGGCCCGTGTCTGCTCAGCTGAGTAATTTCCACACTGAGGCCCTGAGCAGAGATGTCGTGTCATTTGTAACATCTGCCTTGGCATCCAGGAGCCAAAGTAAGCTAGTTAGGGAGTTTCACTGCTTCTTTCTCCCTCTTCGTATGACAAGTCTAAAGGACTCAGGGTTATTTATAAAGAAAACTAGTCTGAGCTCTTCAGAGATTTATCAGTTTGATGCAGGTGAGACAAGAGTGTATTGGAGGCAGGGAGACAATCTGGCCTCTTACTTAGAAAAGAGGGGAGAATGGCATTAGGTATTGATGGAGAAATCCTCAAGTATCAAAGCAGAAGCAGGAAAATTAGAGGGGTCTTCATCACCGCATAGGAGGGAAGACTCGGTCTTGATGCCTCATTAGTTTTTGGCTCCTCAGAATTTCTTGGACAGTGAGAGTGGACAATTTTTCTATATGAGACTATACCCCATTAGTAATGGTGGAACCCAATACCAACTGCTAACTGCAAGAGGACTTGGCTGTTAACTGTAATCTTCACCTTTCCTAATTATCCTAAAACCTAGGTCCTAGCCCAGTGCTTCTCACTCTTAATGTGCATACACGTTACCTGGGGATCTTGTTAGAATGAGGATTCTGATTCTGAAGGTCTGGGTGGGACTGAATGCCTGCAGCTTCCAGGTGATAGCCATGCTGCGGGTCCCCCCTCTCAGTAGGAAGGTGCTGCATGACACCTTTTTGGGCCATGGCAAGGTTTCTTAAATAGCCTTCACTTTTTATGACTTCTCTTAAAAAAAAAAATAGAGGGTCCAAGTTATAGTCATAGCATATAAACCACTCTTGTCAAGAGAGAGTCTCATTCTTCACGTGAAGGGAAGAAACAAAGCTGTAAAGGAGGACTCCATGCAGGCCTTAATGCATGTGGATGGTCACTTTCTGATGAGTTTGAGGGTAAAATAAAGCTATATTGGGTGTATACCCAAGCCATACACCTGTGCAACTGATTGCATGTGTAGAGAGCCCAGAGAAACTGGAAAGTAGAAATATGGAACCTCTTAACAATTTGGCACTTAGGTAGTATATCCAAGTAACACAAGAGAAATCAAAGCCATTAGCCATTCTACCTAAAAATTAAAGTTAAGTACCAGGGGGCTTTCGTTATAGCTTCTCTTGGCCTTGAATCATATCACGATTGGTGACTCTCAACTGATGGTTTCTTTGGTGCAAGGCCCTGACGTAGGTACTATGGGATGTGCAAAACATGAAGACATTCTTACAACCTCAAGAGCCCACTGAAAGGTTGAGGAATGGAGTATCTAATGCACATTTTTGGTCTGACATATTCCTATTATTGTCCTGCAAAATTTCCACAGGGCAGTTATTGCTTCAGCAGTTCCTGAAAGGTTGGCTACATATAACAGCCAACGCTATGTTGAAGGTTTGCTGCACCGCAATTGCCAACTAGTAATAATTTTAATCACATTTATATCAAATGATCCCACACTGAGATGGTTTTAAACTTTTCCACTGCCCTTTCTGTATCCAAAATCCTATGTGTTAATCGTGCATGGGTTCTGCCTCACAGCTTCTCTGAGAGGTTCATCAGTATTCCTCTTTCCATTTTACAGATGGGAGGACTGGGCAGAGAGAGGTTAAGTGACTGCCCAAAGCAAGAGCCAGAATCAGAGACTGTGCTTGGGGCCTCTGCTCCCATCCTTAACCACTGAGGCTTCCTGGCTCTCTCACCCCAGCTTCCTGCACACACCAGACCTGCCAACTACTTTAACAGCCAGTGACAGACGAGTCATTATGAGCTGCTATGTAGGGAAAAGAAAATATAAGCCAGATTCTCATCCTATATAACTCTAGGGGAACTTTAAATTGCCAGATGTCAATCTGGAACCTTTCCTGAGTGCTAAGCTCTCACGCACAGATGGGAAAGCACAGTTCCCTATGGAGCGTTGGGTTTTAATGACAGGCTCAAGGCAGATCTCCAGTTCAGAACACAGGAATGGCACCTGGCTCTCCCGGGCTTGAAAGTGGCCCTTTGCTATATGTCACTTAAGCTTTCCAGATTCCATATCTCATCTCCGGAGGGAATCTATTTTGCCCATTTGCCTGTGAGTCAGAGCCTTGTGTTGGAAAGATAATAGGCTTTGTTATTGTCAGACTTGGAATTGTATCTTGTCCCCATCTCTCATTAACTGTGTGACATTGGGCAAGATATTGAACCTTGCTGGACCCCAGTGTCCTCATATTTCAAAATGTAAAGCTATTGGATGTAATTTTCACAATGATACTGTGAGGGTTAAGTATGATGACATAACTAAAATGTTGCTGATACATAACTGACACTCAGTGAGTGCCCTATTTCTCTCATTCTTTGTTGATATTCATGAATAAAATATCGTAGAAATATTTAGTAAAGAGAAATAATGCTAATATATTAATCCCATTTAATAAGCATTCACTCTGAGTCAAAAATGTATCAACAAGTTGTCTCATAAAGAAGCAAGGTAATTGAGATAAATTAACTGGAAAAATAGAATGCTAAAAAGGGGTTACTTAATTGTCCTCAAATAAATGAACTGTTTTCATTCAATAAATTATGCTTTCCTATTAGTTTTCACCTCTGCTGAAAGACACAGTGAAATGCGTTCAGAAACAAGTAATGCATGAGGAAAAGTGTCCTAATATTAATGGTCAAAATCGAGAATATTTTTCTAGGAGAGAATGCCCACAGGTTTATAGAAAGACAGATATAATCCCATTTTAGGTCAACAGAATCAAGGAAAACCTGCAGTTACACTAACATTCCTAAAGTAATATATGACAAATATAGGGAATTGTTTAACTAATTAGAAAACTATTAGTAAGAAGAAAGGATTCATGGAGAGAGCCTAATATTGAGGGCAGAGGACAAGAGTTATTATCTTGTAACTACCCATTTGAACTTATATCAAAAAATAAAAAAGATAGTTATGTCTGTAACTACCCTTTTGACCTTAGACAAGATACATATTTGGTCCTCAGTCTCCTCATATGTCAGTGGGGCTGTTGATTTAACTATTTCTAGGATAATTTTAAGTAGTTGGCTTATCTCTGATTTAAAAGGTCTAGAATGACAAAATAAAAGGACATTTTCATCTTTTTGAGAATCGGACATACTTTGCAGGATGAAGTATGTTTGTAATATAAATTTCTACCTATCTAAAAGGACCAAACTACTCTCCTGTCTGGAGGCAGGATGACGGATTCAAGGTCACGGGGCACAGCACATCGCATCTGTGCCTGCCACACAGAGGTTCAAAACAAATTTTTTGGATAAAATAATGTATGACCAGATAATCCCATATGTTGGCTCCACAATCTGTTTGTGAGCTCATCCAGCAAACCTACTATGTGGTAGGAAGTCTATTTATTATTTGCAGTGGTATTTGGATACGACATGAGTACGAAATTTAGTTCTTTAAAGGTAATTTACCTCTCTTCTATTTAGAATTTTCCCGATACTCTCAAAGGCAAATGAAATCAGGTGATTCGTATTATAGAGTAAAAGCTGCAAAGGACAGTTTGCTGACCTTGGTCTACAAGATTGTCTTTTCAGTGGCAGGTGTTCTCAGGGAGGGGAGGTGGAATGAACTGGAGGATTCATAAAATTCTGAGGGTAAAGGAATATTCTCTGAGTCTTTAAGGAATGGAGTGACAGAGCAGTGAAGCAAGTCACATTACCCATGTTAACTTGGAGAGAAAAATGAGTTTTCCATTACGTGTAGACCTTATTAATGAATAATAACCAAATTGTTAATAACTCTGCCTATGCTGAAAAAGGTGAAATGGACAAGGATGAAAGGAAAGATGTCTGCAAGTAGGTTTTCCTGGGGATTTCACATGCAGACTGATTTTCAAATGCGTTGACTCAGAGGCCCCAGAAAGTAAAAAAGCAAAGAACAAGTAGGTGTGTGGTGTCATTTTGGTGGGTGAGTGAGTCATACCCTAGGTTTCTTTCCTGCAAATGGTATTGTCACAGCGTCTGCTTAAGTTATTTGATCCAAGCTTTAAAAAGAAACATAGCAAGTCTTCCTTTCAGAAAGGAGACCCTAAGGAGTTGAACAGAAATTACGGCTTGTTTTCATCAACACTGCTACAAGCCTTACTGCCAGCAGCACTAATTACTGTAGCTCACAAATCCTGTAGTCCTTCAATTTAAGGCTTCAAGAATATTCAAAGCAAAACAGTGGAAATCCAACACTGACGTGGGCTCTTTGCTCTCATCTTAAAATGCATTATATAAGAGGGAGAATCCTTATCTGGAACTACAGGTTTGAACACACCGTAGGTCTTAAATTAGACCTCTCTTTGAAGCTTAGTAACAGAAAGGTAGATGGGAACACAGATACAGCTGAAAGTTATATTCTGGTGCCAGAGCGACAGTGCCTCTGTGTAGTGGGGTTAGGAAAAGATGAGCACAAACGGAAAGACTATAGACAATAAACAGCTGTGTTTATTTGGGGAAGAAATGTCCATTATTGAGAATGTTTCCCTAAGATTTATTCCTAGGAATTACGTCCATATGGGAAGTCATGTTAACTCTTCCTGGGAGGAAAATACTTCCCCTCATGAGAGAAATTAACTCTTTTAATCACGATGCCATTGAAGGCAGAACTGTAGACAAGGATAAACAGTAGAACTGTCCTTCATCTGAAATTTGCAATGGTATTGTTTGGACTTTTCTTTCCTCTCGGACAGCATATCCCTCTGTCCATATAATTCTTGTATTTACCATAGTCTATTCTCATCATCTCTTTACTGGTCTGCTCTCCCTCTCACTCATTGTTTGTTATTACTTTATTATCTAATACAGAGCCTGATTTAGAAAGGATGTCCGAAAATATGTGTTGAATAGATACTTTGCTGATTTTCATTTTTAAAATTCATTTAAATTCTGAAGACAAAATATTCCAGAGTTCAGAATGTAGAGGGACTAAATCATCCATAACCTCACCACTCTCACCAGCAAATAGTATTTTGGGAAATGAATACTTTTTGGAGGAAATGCAAATCTAAAATTAAATATCATTTTACATCTTTAGGTAGAAAACATAAAATCATGCTCAGAGCGTTCTTAAAAATATATTTCCTATATTTAAATTTCCTTAAAAGCCATAACACTTCATCAAGATGTCTTAAGTGGGTGAAGATGATCTCATTTAGCAGATGAGGAGAAAGAAAGAGCGTTTCATACAACTATTTCAATGACAAAGAATGGATTAGATTTAAAATAATCCTTCCAGTTCAGGCTCAAACGGTGGTGACATACTTTCACTGCATGGGCCGGGAATGGATTTGGAATTGTTTCTTCCATCGAAGGGTTGTACTGAAAATTGCCTTGAAAATATTCTCTAAATTGTAGGCCTGATGAAAATTCTTTGAGGACTGTGTCTGTTTTTTTATCAGACCCCATTTTTCCAAGGTGACTATAAGAACAAAGAATTTCCAAGCGACTCCTGGACTATTAGGACTTAAGATGCATACCCATGTCTTTTTCTCTATATTGGCAGATAAGATCACAGGGCTCTGCCTTCTGGGGGTATTACAGACCCCTTCCTTCGTAGGCCGTATAGGCAAATGTAATTTGACTTTTCATTCTTCTTAATCTGGAGCCGATATAACAATAGAGGATATTACAAAGCCAGTAGTAACCTAGGCATTTTAAAACAAGATTTTTTTTTTAATATTGTACTCTTAAAGGAAAGCAAGGTATAATCTCCAAAAAGAATCTTTAATGTTCCATTTTCCCATAGCATTTTGATTACTTTAAATAAGACAGTTGAACAGACGTGATTTATACCCTCCTGGAGTTTCATGAAGACAAAAAGGTTGGCTTGGGTTCAAAACATCCCTTCCTCTTCACATATCAGATGACTGAGTCTCATACTGCCCATTGGTGTTAGCGGTAGATTTGGTGATCTCAAACCAACACAGCCTGATTAACCCAAAAAAGGCTCGGAGGAGAGAAACTATTTTTTCCCTCCATTAAATATTTGATAAAAAGTGTTTCTCCACAGTGCTCGTGCAAATTCAATCAAAATGAAACAAAAACAAACATTATTCAGCTAACCCATTTGGGGTAGGTTGAAAGGAAGGGGAGAGTAGGTAAATAATTGGTCAGAGAAAATTTTCAGAGCCAGAGTTAATTTTCACCAGATTTCTTCTCGGAATAGCCTGTCGTCTTAATCATTCCAACATCATACTCTGAGGAAACTGCTCGTTAGTCGGATGAAAGAGCCTGCCCATGGAAACCAATTCCTCAAACCAAATCTGTTCAAACACTTTTTGAGGATTCTGAACTCAAGCTTAAAGTGATTGCCCAACTCCTCTTTAGGCTCGCAGACCCTTGGTGCCACTCTGTTTGTTCTGTATATGACTCTAGTGAATCTCAGGCAACGTACTCTGCAGTTATACAGTCCATGGAACAAAGCTGATGAGTGAGCCTGCCACCTCAGCACCATGTGTGGCCTTGGAGGGCAGGGACCCAGCACCATCAGCTTCAGAGCAGAGCAGCAGAGCACTGCAGGTACTTAGCCATGGTGGACAAAATGCGTGTATTAAATAATTGATCAATCTTGGCCTCTGGTATAGGATTTCTAGGTAAGACATGGTAAGAGGAATGGGTTTCTTTGATAGTCTCTGGACTCTAAGACCTTTCATAGTGCCCAAACTCTTGCCGGGTTCAAAATATTTTCTCTTGTTGTTTGGTAACAGCTCCAGGCTTTTGGATTAGAGCCAATCCAAAAGGAGTTCCTTGTAGTTCATTGCATATTGTTTGGGATGGTGGCAAGTTAATCCCAAACCACCCATTATTACATAAGTGATTATTCAAATACCAGGCACTCTGCTAGTATTTGGGAAAAAAGAGATGAATGATACCAGTAGCAAGAATTACAACGCAGGGTAAGAGGCACTATAACCAAGAAATGCCCGGGTACAGTAGAATGGGAAAACTACAGCGGGAATCAGGAAAAACAACAGAGAAAGTGATACTTAAGCCAAGTAGAGACAAAGGCAGACAAAGTTGAGGAGGGCATTCTAGGCAATAGGAAGTCTGTGTATAAAAAGACAGAAATGGAACAGCATGGTGAGTCCTGAGGAATGGAACGTGATGTAGTTGGTTCCAGGAAGAATGGTACATGATGGTGCCAGAGGGTTACTTATGGAAGGCCCTGAAAGAGTGGTGAGATGAAAGAATCTGGCTGGATGGAAAGGCATGGAAGGGCCTAACTGCCCTGCCAAAGGGCTTGATTCCATCCCATCAGTGATGGAGCACTATGGAGGCCAGAGAGTGTCTGGATCAGACTTACACTTTAGAAAGGTCACTTTCATTGCTGTGTGGAGGGCGGATGGGAGGGAGCAAGACTAGAGACACAGGGAGGCAGGCTAGAAGGACATCGTACCAAAACAAACCACAGGCAATCAAGGCAGGGCAGAAAGAAGACAGCAAAATGAGAGAAATATTTTAGAAACAAAATCAATGGGACTTAGTAACAAACTGGATGTGGTTGATGAGGTAGAAGGAGGATTCTAGGATGAAGCCCAAATTTCTGACTTGGGAACAGGATATGAAAAGAAGGTTTGATCATAAATTCCACTTTAGACTGATTGAACTTGAGATGTCTATGAGATGCCCAGTTAGAAAAGTCTATTAGGATTTATTATATATGGGTCTGGAGCCCAAGAATGAGGTCTAGTCTTGAAATAGACAATTGTGAGCCCTCGGCATATAACCTAAATTGAAGAGTCTTGAACAGATTAAATGTGATAGGACAGAGGAGACATTTTGATTGAGGGGAGAGAGGACAAGTACAGAACATGAGATACCGCCCCACTGTGAGTGCGAGCCAGCACACCTAGAGGTTGCTGCTGGAGTGGTTCTCTGGTCTCCCTGCATTCATTCTCACAACGTAAGCACGGGCAGCAGACCACTTCTCTGAGTGGGCAAAAATCTGAGGCAAAAACTGCAAGAAGGTCATCCTCCTCCCCTAAAAGTTACTCTAGAGTTCCATAGCTGGGCCAAGCCTGTCAATAAATAGAGGTACTTGCGATCATGACATCCCCAGGAAATATTCCCCCGAGTCAGGTGTCCCTAGTCTGGGGACTGGACGATGAAGATTGCATAGGATGAGAGCATAGGGAAGAGCTCTCCCTTCTCCATGAATGGAGCACCTGGTTCTGACCAGGTACAAGGTTAAGATTATAATTAAGCAGCCTCTAGCCCAAACCTTAACCTCAGGGGCTGCCTCTTTATTATCCTAATGCCATTCCCTTAAATCTAACCTGATTTTCAGTCTACAGGGGTATCTATTAAAAAATACATATACCTGGGAGATGCTCCACTTTAGGAACTGAGCATGAATTACCTGGATGTTACAGTGGCAAAAGTCCTGGATTTAAAGCCAGAACATCTCACTTTGATTTTCTGCCCTGTCACTTATTATATTTAGGACTTGGATAAATCATTTCCTTTTCCAGGCCTCTAGGCCCAAGCTTATAATAAATGACAGGGTTAGATTATATAATCTCTAAGATTTCTTCTCTAAACATTTCTGGATTGGATTTAGTTGATAGCCAGACACAAGTAAATGTTTATTCATTTACTAACTCATTCAGTTATTTATTCGACAGACAGGTATTAAACACACATTAGGTGCTCCACAGATGTACAGATAAATAAGGAGCTCAGAGACAAGTGGAACTGAGGTCTATATTTTTCCTTAGGTGCAAATGTATTTTCTCAAGAACTAATTCTTCAGGTTGCAGGTCCTTTTTTTACGAGTCAAGCTTGGCACATGGGGTTGAAGGTTGCTGGAGAGGAGAAAAAACACTTATTGTCCAAAGTGATATCCTGAGAAACCAATCTTGAAACTGCAGATGCTGTGGGTCACAACATAACCACACTTTGGGGGACTTTTAGCAAAGAGTAGTGCCAATAGATTGCAGTTAAATAGACATCCTGGTAACAGAGGGATCTAAAATATAGCAAGACTCTACCTTTTAAGGTAGAGTCAGAATATAGATACTCAAAGGTACAAGAGAATGATAACCATGTGGTTTGGGGTCTTTCAGTGGATATGGTGCAATGTCTAGATATATGTGTCTAATGTGCACGGATCTGTCCAGTAGGGACGATTTCGCATGGTACATGGGGCCAGTATGTATCAGCTGGAGCATTCCCACTCTTTCCCAGACTCTTTTTTCTCCACCTGTCCCATCAAATAGAATATAAATTAAGTTTCTGTGAGTTATAAGGGCAACTTTACTTATTCTAGGAAAGCTAAGGTACAGGGGAGAGGAGCAACTGCTTATTAGAGAGATAAAGATTAGCTTTTCACACCAGAATGACCTGACTGGAAGGTTAAGCTTGCTTTCTAATGGTATTATTACTCTTTTCTCACATGTTTGTTTTTTGCTGTTCAGGATCCCTTCCTTCTTCTTTTGATAACAGAAGTCTGTTTTTCTTTCAGGGAACTACACTTCCACCCTTCCACACAGTCCTGATGGCTATGCCCTTCCCAGCTTCATCCTCAGCCAGTGGGTGAGCCCATGACTCATGGTAAGCCAATTAGACTGTATTTCCTTGGCATTTAGAAGTCTCAGAGAGGAGTGACGCATGCCTGGGAAAGCAACTGATGCAGAGTCATCCCCACTGCAAGCCTGGGTGAGGATGCCCCTTCATTTGACTAATTGGAACAACTTTGGATCTCACCTTCCCAGAGTCAATTCAACCCTATCTTCAATTCTTTTGTCTGCACAGTATTCTTTCAATAAGTTCCTCATCTGCTTATGCTAGACAGTCTAGGTTTCTCATATTCATATTGTATGGACTGAATGTTTGTGTCCCCTCAAATTTCATATGTTGATGTTCTAGCCCCCTATATGATGGCATTAGGAGGTGGGGCCTTTAAGAGGTGATTGAGCCATGATGGTGGAGCCACCGTGAATTAGATTAGTACCCTTATAAAAGAGGCTCCAGAGAGCTCTCGAGCCTCTTTCCACCATGTGGGGATACAACGAGAGGTCTGTAACCTCCAAAACGGCCCTCCCCATAACCTGATCATGCCGGCACCCTGATCTCAGACTTAATGGCCTCCAGCACTGTGAGAAATAAATTTCTGTTGTTTATAAGCCACCCAATCTATGGTGCTTTGTTATAGCAGCCCGAGCAGACTGAGACACATATTAAGTAGACAAAGCCTCCTCCGTATATCACTCAATACAACGAGCCCTTCCTATTCAGAGAAAAGTTAGGAAATGCATTTGAAGTAGACTTGAGAGACAAAGGAAATGGTCCTGGATCCTTCCCCCGACTGTGTTTTAAAAAGAACAATGAAATTCAGACTACATGGAGTTCTCTTAAAATGGAAAGCTTATTTGTGACATCTCTGTTCTAAAGAGATTGGTCTTGAAAACAGAAACTGCTGTTAACAGTGAATTGACTTCTTTGGAGGTTTCAGCATGCCCCTGCTCAGGAGTCCAAGTGCTACTGTAAGTAGATTGATGTGATCTGCCCCAGCCCCTCTTTGTTTTCTAGTAGCTAAAGTAGAACTTCCAGAAGTTTCCCTCAGCTTCTGCTTTGGTTCTTGAACAAAGGGATTCCATTATCTTCTACTCTTTTTTCAGCCTCGTCTACAAGTCATTCGTTACATTACAGCATTTCCTGAAATGTAGCAAATTCTTGAAAAGAAAGATTTAATCTTCTCAGGAGAAGCTGGAGAAGATTTATGGACGCCTATTCTTAACATGTCAAAGTGTGGCGTGGCTGCTAAATTTCCTGGGACCACCTACACAGCTGAGGATTTCTGTGACTCTGCTGGAAATAAAAGCTTTAGGAGGTAACCAAACAGCATTAGAGAAAAATATTTGAAAGAAAACAGATTTTTAGGTTGCAGAAGAATTTCTCATTTTATAAAAGAACATTACATTTTTAGGAGCTCATTAAGTTGTTTTCCCTTATGTTTGACCCCAAATTAGAGTTTGGATTCCTTAATTTTCTCTTCTAAAATCATCTGCAAGATATGGGGTAACTTGAGTTTCCAGGTCTTCAATGCCACGCAAAATGAAAGCATTAATTCTTAAGTATTATTGTGGAATAAATTGAATTTTGTTAGATTGCCTTTTGCAATCCTTTTTTTTTTTTTCTGTGCTTAATCATTACAGGTAATTTAAAAATAACTACTTCTGCAAGTGAACCAATAGAAATATTTCACTGTCATTGAACAGAAAGCTAAAAGCCTGATTACTACATGTATTGAATATTCTTCTGTGGTAGTAGTTTCCTCACTATTTCCATGTCTTTATTCCCTTTATTTAACAGCCACAATTTCTCCCTGTATATATTGGCCTTTTTTTTTCTATTTCATGGAAGAAAATGGTACTCTGTTATACAAATGTGCTCCCTATTTCCTTTGCAACTGTATTCAGTCAGTCTCCACAGAAAGAATAGGTAATGAAATTCTATCTCTCAAGTGTGTGTAGACATATCAATCACGTTAAGTGGAAACAATCATTCCTCTGCCATTTGGAGCCAACATCTTTGAACACAGAAGCAGCACTGTTGCTTGCTGTTACTAAAAATAGTTTTTCCATATAACGCTTAGGTTTACCTTCCAACCACATGCCGCAGAGGTCAAGAAAAGCAGATTTCCTGATAAGATTTGATTTGAGCAAAGGGAGCGATAAAAGTTGCCTTCTGTAATCTGGGTTTAGAGCCAACTGAAGATGTGGGGCCCAGCAGAGGTGATGGAGCAGCCCTGGGCTATCTCCCAGTCGTCATTCCTTGATCTCTGCCCAGGGCTGGTCCGGAAGTACAAAGATGTACAGTCCTTTTCCATGGTGTTGACTCCCAGTCCTCCCTACTGTCACATCCCCTTCACAATCCAGCATTTTTTTCTCCCTCCTACATAAGCAAAAAGATTTTGGATTTGGTCTGCCACGTTTCTCTCAAGAATCATCATACATATTAAGCTTTTGTCTTGTTTAGTGTTTTAGGAAGCTGACACCAGAAGATACAGAAAATAAGGCATTCAACCTCTTTGATTGTAACTGCTCCCATCCTTCATGCCTGCTCTACCTACCATAAACTTTAAAACCCACGCACATTTAAAATGCTGCTGGCTAAAGGCGTGTTGCTGATGAATGAGAGAAATATCATGTTAGCACAAGGCATTCCAGTTACAGTGAGACGCTGCCGTCTCTACCCAGGGCACTGATGCTGTGAAGTGAAACGCCTCTCGCTCCCAATCCCCAGGCACAGAGCAGCATCAGTGCCGACATATGAAAGAGAAAATTAATAATTTATTTCAAAAATTCATTTGCAGCTGCACTTCAGTGAATTAATTACTTTTTGTCTTTCTCTTCTTACTCATTCCTCTCTCTTGCTTATGATCAAGTTAGAACTAGGAAGAGGAAAGAAGTGGGGCTGGAAGAGATGGGAGTCTGGTGCTGCCAGAGGAGAAAGCACAACGAACGTGCTTTCCTGTGTGTGGGGGCCCTAAGGGGCTTGATATGTGAAAAGGGACCAGTTAAACTTAATCCCATCTTCTTCTCTACCCCAAAAGCAATGGGAAACCATGTTACCATGTTATGGATTCTACTTAGTATTTTAGAAGAGAGGAAAATTAAAACCAGAAAGCAAAAGTCCCAAGTTATTAAAAAGATTCTTCTGTTGTTTATCACTACATCATCTATGCAATTCACTTCCCTGTAAGCTCATTAAAATAGTACAGCCACACGGACAAAGTGATTGTATAATATTGCATAAGTGTTAATGGAGCTCATGTACTGACTTCTTCCAGAAGGGCTGGGGGTAGGTGCAGCAATTTTTGCTTAACACTTGCTTATCACAACTTGCCAGATGACGCTAAGGTCACATTATGGCAAGATTCAAATCCATAGCCATTTTAATCATTTTCTAAGCTAGAATAGGAAAATCAGTCAGAGAAATTTCATTTACCAAACCCCAGACTGAGGCAAAGCAGATGCTCTCTTCCATGTTTAAAACATTCATGGAACAGGAAGACAGTTTCCATCATGCCAGTCCAAGCCACCATTTAAACTCAAGCAAAAAGATCTCTTTTTAATATACCTTATTCTAAGCAGCCATTTAATGGGAGAAATAACCTTTGTACTAACAAGATTTTGAAAACAAATGTAAAGGCAAACACTGAATTTTCTCTAATCATCTTGTTGCTCTGGTACAGAATCGTAGCCATTTGAGCACCAAATGATCCCCTCAGGGGTAAACAATTCCATGGGTGTGACTGGATGTTCTGGTATGTGTGTCAGCATAAAGTTAAGAAAGAAGGTGGAGAGAATTCAGTGCTCAATTTTATCCAAAAATCAGAGACAGGGAAGGAAAAGAAGGAAGTACAGGGAAGGAAGAGGATGTCAAGGGCCAACGGTCATGACATCAGGAGCAGATATTCTTCTGTTCTGTTGAGTGCAAACTATCCCCACAAAAGCCGGTTGACTCCTCTCCGAGAAGTTTTCTAGCTTGCATGTGCCTCAGGCTGTCGTAAAGAGTCATTTGCCACTGCTTTCACATAACCTCACATGATCAGGAACTCATCAGCTAATTCCCAGTTTGTTTTCTGAAGGTTGGGATGGGACAACACCATCTAAACAGTGGATATTTTGTGCAGTCTCACCTCTGAGTAAGGACCTGATGGCTTTGTGACTTTGCGTCTTTCGGTGCTGTGGTTGTGGGAATGTAGCTCAACATACCATTAAGGCTCTTTCCTTGAATTTCTAAAACGCGCCTAACAAATAACCAAAATAATCCATCCCGAGGGTCTTGGTAGAAAAGATTTCCTCTCCCAACACTGAAAACTCTTCAGATCAGATGAATGTATAATTACACCAATGTTCTTTTATGTAGCTGTTATAACTTACAGACCTATCTGAAAGAGAGCTATTCAACATCATTAAGCCACCAAGAACCTCCATGCACTAAATATACTGGTGAACTTCCACTGGCTGTGAAGGCACACTTAACTTTTTGAGCTTCCCTTCAAATTCTGTATTTGAAAATTTGTCAAAAATCAACTCATCATATCAGACAATAAGAAATTGAAAATCTACATACCTAAGATATACTTTTGCCATTCCAAACAAACCTAGAATATCGTTTGATAACCTGAAAACAAATGGTTTGTTTGTCTGTTTCATGTTATGTATGTTAAAAGTAGTGTTAAATGCAGTAATCAATCCAAAAACTTCCCCAACATCTCCTGGCAAGTGATTGCACCAGCAGCTGGAAATTTGATAGATGTCTTTCCTTCCTAATTCCTTCAGCAAGAACATTTAGAACACCATAATGATTGGCTTTAAGGAATCTCATGCTTATGGATCCTGCTTTATGCATTCAAAGTTTGTCTCCTGCCAGACTCTCCTCACACACCCTGGAAGCTCCTGGAGGCTTTTGATTACCTAGCACTGCCCTCATGTGGGCCAAGCGTGTCACTATTAAAAGGAGCTACCTGCTTTCCATTTTTGACATAAGCAGAGGGAGGTAAAAAAAGCGTGATTTTTTAATAGTTTTCATCCTGTATGTTGATCTAAATTTTCAAGTGAAATAAGACTGTTTTCCGTTCTCTGAGTTAGCCGGAAAAAGCTAGTAGGCCGGTATGCCTGGAAATAAAGAACAGAGGAGAAGAGATAGGAAAATCTAGGCCAATGTTCTCTCTCACCTGGGCTGCTTGTTTTTCTCCGCCCAGAAGGTCAAATCTCAGCTGAATCAGTATGCAGATCACATACACAGCAACTACAGTTCCAGACTAGGGAATGTGCTAATTGGCTCACCCGCGCAAAGTACCGGGGTACCAGGCGTCTGACACACAGCCTCTGAGGGAAGCAGGGCTTAATGCAGGACAAAATGGTCTCGCCGCTCTGCACTGTCGCCTATCCTTGCTTCTAGCAAGCAGTCTGGCCATACACAGTGGTGACTGGAGCATTTTCATAATTATTTCCCTCTGTGTAGACTAATGTGCACACTCGGGATTTTAGAATGCAATCTAATTCAGAAGTGAAAATTAAAGCCAGTGTTCCTTCAGCCTTCTTTCCTCATACATTTCTCCTGTAGTAGTTCCAAATGGTGCTCTAAATAGTGTAATGCATTAAAAAGGCAGATCAGAAACCTGATATCAGTGATGTCAACACCCTTTAAGTCTGTTCTTAGCACTGAGAGTACGATTAAAGCTCTAGTCCTCTACCACACGTTCGATGTAAGAAACAACCCCGTCGGTTATTTGCATGTAATCCCCTGCACTATTGACTCATGATTCCAACTCAAACACTGTTTGACTGTTTTCTGACGTTGTTTCTGGAAGACATGGAATACGTTAGAGAAGGAGCATAGAATTTCCTGAGCGCAAGCACCTGCCCAGTTCCAGGAAACCATAACGTCCTTGGAGCTCTCTTTGAATGGGAAGCTATCTTGCTGGATCGTATGGTGTTCGTGGAGCTGTTGCAAGAGGAATGAGAACAAACTACAGCCATCAGTTGTTGATTGACTCTGATAACTTACCCTGCCTAATGAGGGGAAGGGTTTTCATGCTTCCACTGCCTAATGTTCCACATTAGATGCATGCTTATTAAATATTCAGATAATTGTGGTAGTCATAATAGTGGTAATGATAGCCACATGATGACATGATGAAGAAGAAAGCATCCTTGAACTGAAAAGGTTTCATTTTGCTGAAACAAGGCAAAGAGTGTACAGTATTGCCGTGGGCCGCGTGCAGAACACATCAAGACTATATAGGTGTTCCTTTGCTTTATAATCTTCTTAATAAACTAAGAGTAATCACCTAGATTTCCTGGGATTACCTGGATACACAAAAGTACAATTCTCAGACAACACACATACTTTCTCCTGATTTGAGTTGGTATTTTGACCTGAAACTAGCAAAGAAAAGCTGTCTCAGCTTTGTAATTTACGTTCTGCTTCAGTTTCTTATTTATGATAGTTAGATTTTAGGTCAAATACTCTTGTGGAGCCATCTACCTTATACTAAAGAAAGCCTTCAACCTCAACTAAACAAGGTTTTTTTTTAAAATACGTCTGTAGCTGGAAATTTTTTCTTGATAGTATTTTTCAACTTTTATGCTTGCCAGTCTCTAAGTTTGGGGCAGGATGAGATGTGAAGATGTCAGAAGATTCAAGGAAACTTCTATTTTGTAAGACTCAAAAGGATTTGATAAGAATATAAATTGTCAGTTTTGCTCATCATTCAGTTCTAAAATCTATACTCAAAACCTTTCATGTCTGTCTTATCATAAAATCAAAATAAAATCAAAATAAACATCAAACATCATAAAATCAAAATAAACTTCTGATAAAAATCAGGTTTCAAAATTTTACCATGGGTTTCTTTTCTGTTTGATTCTTTTGGATCAGCACCAGATAAACCAGAAACAAACAAGTTTCTCCCAAATCCCATTTTGTCTCAGCAGTACTCCTAACAGAAAAAAAAAAAAAAAGGACAAATATGGAAATGATGCTAAGATATTTCTTCTATCATTTCTTTTAACAAGCTCATAAAAGCAATACTCATGTTGGCCTTATGAATTTTCCAAATTGAAAATAAGATAGATAATACAATAAGACTCAGCTTTTGAATTCGTGGTGATCTTTCTTTTGCATTAAGAAATTGTGCATCCCTGACAGTTCAATAGCACGATTTTCTCTTTTCTCCTAAGTCTAATGGGCTCATTTAAGCTTGTAATGAACAGCTTAGGAGTTTTCACTCTCAGGTTCCCAGTCCTGGTAGGTGACACTGGCTTGTTTGCATCTGCCTTATGGATTTGATGCTACATGATAGTGAAATGCAGTCCTTTGCTGTCTATACAATTATGATGATGCTTTTGCAACTTGATGTGCTCACTGACACTACTTTACCTTTTACAGCCCCAGGCTTGCAACCTGGTGGCATTTGAATGTACCTGCGTCAGAGAAAGCATTGGTCTTATGACAGCTTTGTGAAGTGGAATGAGCTGAAAGCTGGCTCAGCTGACCCGATTATAACAACATCCCTGAGTCTGGAGACTCTTCTAGCTACTGATGATTGGTGTTCTCATATTTGGAAAAGGCTATAACATGGCTGAAAAAAAAGAGAAACATCTTTGGCCAAGTCTCTGAACTACAGGAAGTTGTCAAAGACCTTTTATTTATTTTTTTTCCTTTGTTCTGAGCAATAGAGCTAAAGATAGCAGACTACCAGGAACATATTTATGAAAATTGACTATTAATAGAGTCTGAGCTAATGTTGATGGAACAGAAACAGTGGCACTTCCAAAATTTTTATTTTGGAGGGGATTATGGGTGGCAATCTGATTAGGAGAGATAGCAGGGGAAGTGCAATCCTACTGTTTTTAATTAGAGTGTAAGATTGTATGTCTATGAGGGGATAACGATGATGGCCTGAAGGAGATTATGGACAGTTGCAAAAGTCTCCCACTCTTCCCACTCTTACCCTTTGGCACTTCTAAAATCCACTGCTAGTTTGGTGACCATTTTGGAAGTTTACTGTTTAACTGTTTTTACATTTCATGACATGAAAAATGTAGAGTAACATGAAATGAGATAGATTCAAGAAGGAATATTCATTTAAAAGAGAAACATACTAAACAAGTGTGGATCAAAGTAACCCACCTGATGAAAACAAACCAAACAAAATGTTTATTTTACACCACTGGCTTTTGCTCCAGTTTCCTCCATGAGATCTAAATTAGTTCTATTAAGTCTAATCCCCAAAGAAGCTTTCTTTGTCTGGGTCCATCTGCCAAAATGAATTGCCATATATATTGGTCCAAGAAAGTGGTAAGCATATTGGGCAAATTTGCTACAGATATGCCAGCTACTGCTGATACAGGAACAGAAATATTGCATAAGAGTTCTTTGAAAGGAAGAACAAACTAAAAACCAGTTACTGAGTGCATGAATTTCTCATCACTGCTGCAGTGCCACAAGGCCCCAAATTCTTCCTTACAAAGCCACCCATGAGATAGAAGGGGAAAAAAAAGACAATTCCAACGTTCAGAAAAAGAAGTCAAGAGCTGTCTCTAGTACTTTCCTCATGTTTTCTCCAGAGCTCCATGGCGAATATACTGTGCGGGTAATTGTTCTTAGTCAACTGGATGAAAGAGAAAGCAAAAATAAGAACACCCCCTAGCTATATATTTAGTATATGCTCAGTTCTCCTCCAAGATAGAGGACACCAAGGAGAATCTTTGAAAAGGTCTTACTAGACATTTATTCCCACCTATTACCCAGTTCTCCTACTTGCTCTTGTTTTAGAATGCTTTTAATACCTTCCCTGAAAATTCATGCAGCATAATAATTGATAATAATTTATAATCATCATAATAATCTTTAACATTCACTATGGTTCAACCTTCACCAAGTTCCAGCCACGCTAGAAAATGGATTTTGAATGAGTAGAACAGCCCCATCTAAGTCACTCTACTTAGAAATAGAGAACCACCACAATGAGTATGTGATAACCCCTTGTCCCTAAGAACAATCTGGGGATACTGTTAACAATGCAAATTCTGATTTCATAGGTATAGGGTAGGGCCAAAGAGTCTGCATTTCTTACAAGCTTCCATGTGATGACAATGCTGCTGATCTGTCAATCACATTTTGAGTAGCAAGGACGTAAAGTAAAGAGACCCTTTGTGCACTGTACAACCATCCTCATTTATTCTCTGCAGGATGGTAAAATAGAAGATGACCATTGAAACCAGACAAGTTCACCATTTCCAAGCTGTATGGTTTTGAGCAACCCATCTAATCCACTAAAGCGTCAGTTTGCTCATTTGTAAAATGATTATAATATTTATCTTGCAGGATTATTCTGAAAATTAAATTATACGAAATATGTAAATTTCACAATAGCTCCTAAGCAAATGGTATTTATTTTTTCATTAATTCACTGTGTTAATCACAAAGCATTTTGAACAATATGCAATTTACAGTAATAAGTGCTAGAGAGGAAGAAATATATGATCTCTGCCCTACAGAGTTTACAAACCAATATGAGTAAAAAACAAAATGTCTATAAGTTGCTATAATATAATACAAAATAATAATGCTGTAAGAGAAGTAAAAACAAATTCTTTGGAGTTTAAAGAAGGAAAGTTTGACTGAGGGATGGAGGAAGGAGAAAAAGGGGGAGAAATCAGGGAGGATTTCAAAAAGGAGGTTGCATTTAAGCTACGTCTTCAAGGATGGGTAAGAGTTCCCCAGGCAGAGAAGATGGGGACTGTCATTTAAAGCAGAAGAAATAACTTGTAGAAACCATGGTATTGTGAAAAATGGTGGCCTTTTAATGGCACCTCTCGAATTCCAATGTGGCTAGAATTAGGTCGAACTGGGAGAAGAGGAGGAAGATGGAGCTAGCTGAACCTAGAAGGTAAAGATCTTGTATGCCGTGCTGGGTTGCTGGGACAGAATGCTTCTCCTATTACAGCTCTCATCTCACCTTGTGAGAATTATGTACTAGCTCATATACAACTCTGCATCTCTACTACAAATGTCTGGCCCATAACAAGTACTCAATTCTTCTTTTCTGGTTTATTATTTTAATTTTTTATTGAGGTCACATTGATTTATAGTATGATATAAATTTCAGCTGTATATCATTATATTTTAGCTTCTGTATAGACTGCATCATGTTCACCACCAAAAGTCTAGTTGCCATCTATCACCGTACACATGAGCCCCTTTACCCCTTTTGCCCTCTCCCTGCCCCCTTCCCCTCTGGTAACCACCAATCTATTTTCTGTATCTATGTGTTTGTTTGTTTATCTTCCACATATGAGTGAAGTCATCACAGAATAAAAGCATAAATTTTGGAGCGAGTTTCTTGCAGTAGAGGGAAAAGGCCTTAAGCAATATTCCATAGACAGATCCCATACACAGTTGCCTGCTCTGCTTGTCCTGCAGTGACCCCAGCCCACATCAATGCTTCAGCATAAATATGCTCCTTAGAGCAACATCAAGCATTTTTTACTTGGAATGATTGTTACATTATATAACAAAAACAACCATCCCATTATACAACCCATTGCATGCATTCCATTTGGCCTCCCTGTGATGATTCAATCTCTTAGTGGCGCTTAAGATGGTAAAGGTTGAGAGAAACTATTACACTCTAAGCAGATGGGGATCATCGGATGAAAACTACGGTGTGTCAGCATTGCACCCACCATCGTTTCTAACACAAAGTTCAGTAATATAGCTTGCAGCTACTAGTTGATTAGAACAGCTTTCTAGGCTAGGACGTCTGCTTTCTTAAACACACAGAAGCATGGGGCTGCTTGTTTCCCCAAAGCAGCAGAATGGTACAATCTCCAGTGAACGATATGATTTCAATACAGAAAGCTTGCTTACATCTCACTTCACTTTCCTTCCATCTATTGATTTCTTCAGGATTGTGCACATGTATTGGAATACCTTTATTGAATCCCCCAGGCATTCCAAGTAAACACAAACAGAATAATTAGAAATAACTGTAAGAGAACAATTGTAAAGTAGATCATGCCTTCATATTATATTAGAAATAGAAACCTTGAATTTGTCAGGTGGGATTGTTTTAGGGCTGGCTCTAGGCGGAATGCTGAAGCAGATAAAAGCTCATTTTCTACAGAGGGAGGAGAGCACAGAGGTCAAGGGGCGTGGGCTGGAGGCAGGTTACTTGGATTTGAAAACCTGAGGACTTCCTGGCTTTGTGGCTTTGGATACATTGTTCACTCTTTCATGCTTCAAGCTCGTCACCTATAAAATGGGGGTTATAATATTACTTAATTCATAAAGCTATGGAAAGTTAATCCATGAAATATTGCTTAGAATAATGCTGACACACAGTAAGAGCCTAATAAATGTTAGCAATTCTAATAATCTTCAGGGTCTCTACCCCACTAATTCAATAAGTATCCCCTACTTCTAGAGTACCTCATTCCACATTTCAAGTGCCCCTATGTTCTTTCCTCTTCTTTTGCATACTCATTTCATGTATACGTTAGTGTGATTGTGTCCCCACAACATATTGCCTCAACAGAAAGCTTTTTATTTTACCTTTTATCTCTCACTGTAGAAAGAAAATCACTCTTTTATTATTAGGGAGTCCACAACATTAATAATGAGGTGGGAGGCCTCTTATCCCAGCCCACACCCAAAAGCCCCTGAAGTTACAGCAACATACAGCCATTTGTGCAACGAATATACATTGAAAAGTTCTATGTGTCAGACACTCCTGGATGCTGGGGATGGAATGATAAACAAGGCAATGCAGAAGTCAATATTCATTGGGGAGCATGGGAGTACTGGGAAGGGGAATTTAATCCAGTCTTCTGTAGGGGAGGAGACAGTGGCAGGAAAGCCTTCTCTCCCTGTATCATTGTAGACTTTCCTAGGGTTGTTTAATGACAAGCATCAGTTTTCATTTGTTATTTGACATCTAACTGGTTAGAAGACAAAGTCTTCTTTCTCTTCCCTCTATAAATCCTGAAAACATATCCCTCCAAGCATTTACAATGTTCAGAGGACTGGAAAAAATATAATGATTCTCCAACTTAGAGGTTGGAGACCTGGGTCACACACAGAAAACTTTCCTTCAGGCATTACTTACCGACACTATGAAAACAGCATGCGTGCCTTCATTCATTCATTCAATCAATTACCCCTCTTCACTGCGTCTTCCTACACAGTGCTTACTGAACACTCACAACCCGTATTAATAATGTTACATAAAATGGAGCTTATAAAAGGAATTGTGCCTCTGTCCATGTGGAAGTTAAAGATAGCTGAAAGAAAAGATGTATCTTATTATAGAAATAGCTAAATAACAATGAAATAAAATATATGATTAAATCCCGATGAATTATTGAGTCAACGATTCTTGATGTTCTGGAGAAGACATCAGCTAAGATAGCAAATACTGGAAGTTTCATCTCAAGTGCCACTTCCTATCAACTGAGAGTGGATGCCTGGCAAACTGTGCACCCAGTGATTGTGCGACTTTGCCAGGCTGAGAAGGAAATAGCTTGGGAAGTAATGGTGGTCATATCACAGGAATGGGAAGTGTGGGCACTTTGCCACACCTCTGCCATGGTGTGCTGGCTATGTAGCATGACAGTTAAGAAAAGTATCTGTAGTCTAACAGACCTGGATTCTGCTGTTTGCTAGCTCTGTGGCCTTGGGCAATTTATTTAATTTCTCTGAGGCTCAGTTTTCTCACTTGAAAAGTGAAAATACTATCATCTCAAAAAATGTTAGCTCTCATCATTTAACTTGTCTGTAAGTTCTGTGAAGGACAGAACCACGTCTGTCTCATTCATCTTTATATCCCTAGCACATGGCCCAACAAATATCTCCCCCCACTCCCTGTCACACACATACACACACACACACACACACACACACACACACACACACACACACTGGGAAAGGTCTTTAAAGGAATTGGGATCTGAGAAGAACTTTAAAGGATGGGTAGAATATTAATATGTCAAGGAGCATGAGAAAAGTTACCTCGAGCAAAAAAAAGACCTGGCAACACATGGAAACCAAAATGAGTATGACAGTCAGGGATTAAAGAGGAGACTGCAAGCCAGAAGGAAAAATAAATAGAATCCAAACAACTTTGATTTTAGAAGATGCTAAGATCATCTCATCTATATTTCACTTTGTGAAGCAAGAAAACTGAAACTCAGAGGAGTTTAAATAACTTATAGAGGTAGACATCAGCATTGCTGAGATTACAACCCAGATTGCCTGACACGCACTTCAGTGCCCACTTGGGAAGGGACTGGAGGAAAATGCTGAGAAGCTAGTAGGAAGTCATGTGGTAGAGGTCTCCATATGCAAGATTCACTCCTTAAGTAACAAGGATCTCTCTTATCTGTTAGCAGCAGGGTAGGGTCAGAATGAAATTCTCTGGAGGGCCCCTTTGGGGGGCATGACCAGGGATAGCGAGGCCACAAAGCAAGCACATTGGTTAGCAAGCATGATTCCTAAGAGAGCCTGGACTGAAAAATCCCCAGCCAATTTAGAGGAAAACAGAACCCAGTTGTGTTAGTACAGGGAGACACAATGGGCTGATTGCTTGATTAAAGCAGCAACTATATGACAAAGACAGAAGAATTTCCTCCACCCTGAAAACACCCTATTGGATTTGTATTGAGCCCAATACTAACAGAAGCTGAAAACTACACATAATACTATGATTGCTACTTTGGGGATTTTTTGGGGGGGTGGGTTGCTTTTTGTTTTTATACTGCTATTACTCTCACCTTCCATCCCTTTGTGTTTAGGGCCAGATATATTTTTAGTCTCATTTTATAATGGAGCAGCACTTAGTTAAATGTGAATGACACTTTGGTTGATTGACTCCCGTTGCCTTATTTCTTACACCCGATCCTGTCCTACCAAAATACATGGTGCAGGCACCTGGTGTTTTCCCAAGATAGGTAAATGTTGCTCATTTTTATCTGTCACCTAATAAGTAAAAGCCAGACTTGGAGGTGGAAACTTCAAAGTGCAGTTGCTCCATCCTGAGAAAATGTTGGTGTCTGTTTACATCCATATATTAATAGAATAATCTTCCAGATCAGTCAGAGTACTTGAGACACAATCAATGATACATGTGCCCCCATTGTTCTTAATTAGCTTCTGATTAAAATGTCTTCTCATGCTCTTCAAGCTAAATTGTTGTCATTGAGATCCACGAAAGTACTCTTGCAAAGATTTCTGCATGGAGGGTGAGAAGCAGGGGATCCACAGTGAAGCACCACGTCCCCGGGAATTTCTTCTCTCTCCCCTAATTATAATCAGTCTCTGACTGTCATCATACAAAAATTGTAATACCCAGGTAATAGACGCCATGCAAACCTACTGTGACTGTAATATTTGAGATCTTCAGGCAAAGGGGCCCTGCAGGGCCAGTTGTTGAGTTCAGCACTGCTCAGCAGTTCCATCCAGAAGTTTCTCCCATCAGTGGATGGTGTTGACTCCTCTTCTCCACTGGGATATAAGCACTGCGGAGCAGAAGTTAGGCCTCAATTCCAACTCGGTGTTTCTTGCGGTAGACCTGGGGATGGCCTCCTCAACATCAATCACACCCTTAACCCACTGTGTAACGGCACTGGTTTTCAACCCTGAAAGCACATCACAGTCGGCCTGGGAAATATTTTTTCAATCGCTGATCCCCGTGCCCTATCCTAGACCAGTTCAATCTGAATCTTTGTACAGAGGTTAAAAGCAAGGGCTCTAGAGCCAACAGCCTGAGTTTGTATCTTGGCCCTACAAATGCGAACTTGGGCCAGTTATCTAAACCCTCATTGTCTCAATTTTCTCTATTAAAAATTAGGTTAATAACAGTACCCATCTCACTGGGAATGTGGTGAAAATTATATGAGTAAATATTTGCAGAGTGCTTAGAATGGTGCTTGGCACATATAAGCATAAATTAAGTATTTGTTATGATGGTGATGAAGATGATCTTGACCATGATCACCGCAGTGGAGGAACTGGAGCTGGGACTAGATCATGCTGTGCCTGAAGCCCACCCTACCTCTGAAATTTTCAGATTGAGGAGCCAACAAACACTGTTTGTTTTTTAAGTCTTTCTGAGTTTGGTTTTTCTACTGTTTGCCACTGATACGCAACCAATGCTTAGACTAGGCTGGGTAGCCTGTGAGTGTTCCACCAATACTATAGAAAGACCACCAGGCTGTGACTTAGTCAGAAAACCTGAGTTCTAGTCCAAATGCTACTCTACCTAGGAGCTTAGCGTAGAATTTCAGAAGACTTTGTAGCATTAATTTCATAACATATGAGAGTCTGTGGAATTGACATCTGGTAACCCACCAGCTAAGACTCTTCACCCCTCAGTTCTGTCTATCTAATAGGAAAGACTAAACTAGAGGAACTTGAAGGATGATCAAGCTTAAGGAATCCACATATTTATTATCTCCTGGAGGCAAAGGGATAAGTTAACTCTCCGGATAAGAAAATTAGTGGACTGAATTTTGTAGTGCCTTGCACACGAGCTTTTTTTCCCTTGCAAAGGATTTCTCCCCACCTTCCTGAGGATGAATAGCAGGGAGGTGTTCAGCGCTGCTAATTTTCAGATTGGAAACCAAGGCAACGGGAGAAAACAAAACCAGAGAGGTGCTGATTCTAGATGGCTGATGAATACGGAAATTACCTGTCTTTGTTAACGTGTGTGGAGCAGAGCCATTCTACAACTGATCTATGCGTCTTGACAGCCTCTACATCCAACACTGAGATATTTTCTTAAATAGACAAGACTCAAAAACAACATTAAAAAAGGCTACTGTCCCTTGTTATGTGGTCACCTCCCATGCAGCTTGTCTACGACTGGTTTGAGGTAACCTGACTGGGCACTCAAATGTTTTAAGCTGTGAACAAGCAATGTCCAAAGAGCTACCTGAGAAATGAATTCTAAAGCAGAGAATGCAAACTGATCACTTAAAGGTTTAATGTGGCTGACAGGTGGGTTCGGTTCAGCCTATAGTGTGCTTTTATTTAAATTAGGAGCCAATTTTTTAAATCAGTAGTTTAAATATAAAAATCCCGTTTTCTGAGCTCTCTGGAAACAACTGGAAGATATGGCGACACTGGGCTGGCACTCCCTCTGGTGACAATAGGCGAATACTGAGTGGTAGCTGCCCTGAGACTTGTCCAGTTCACCGTGGTCCTCAACTGCCCTAACACCAGGGGCACACGGAGGCCGGCGGTGTTCATCACTCAGCTTCCGCCCTTGTCTTCTTGTGCTTGGCCTGCTTCGTTCATTTCTACCAATGGCTTGACCCCCGTGAACATCTGAGTCTGCAACCCCAGCTCGCCTTTAAACTTTGTCCACATTTAAGCTGACAGGCCTGAATTAAACTTTTAAGGAATTGAACAAAGTGCTTCAAACAATGCAGTGAGCAGGGATGAGGAGCAGTAGCTATAGGACACCGTGTCACTGGTTTAACTCTTTTACTTTCCAAAACTTTCAGATGATGTTCTATAGACACAGAAACGTACTTGATGGCATTATGAACTTCTAACATGGACTTAGACCTCTATGTGTCACAAAGAAGTGACAGTTCTTCAGATCACCTACTGAGATGAATTGAGGAAGAGCTTTCTGGCGTAGGCCTCCAATTGCTTTATAGATTAGCCTGAAGCCTTCTCTGCATTTTCCTCATTTCCTTTATGGAGCTTAAGTCGGAAACAGCTTTTCCAGTGCCATCTATTAGAAGCACATGAAATGTCAAGCCAGATTTATAGATTAAGAAATTGACATTGGATCATAATTCAGTTTAGAGTAAAAGGAACGAGAATGCCAAAGATAACTGGGAGCCAATTCCTTTGTGGTCACAACAGCAACAATAAAAAGAGAGTGTTGGCTTCTAAGTCAAAGCCCTTCCTCCCTCCACTCCTGCCAGAAACTCTCATTTCGGTGCATATACCAGTCACACAAATGCTGTGGAGACGATTAAAATGGAGATCGAAAATCTGCTTACCATTTCTGCTTTTTTTCCCCAGACATCTGACTCTGGGCTTCTTCTTTATGACCACCACTTCCTTTCTTCTTTCTTTTCTCCCAGTTCCTCACTTCTACGGAAAGAATCTCTCTGCTTTTGTACGTGGCTGTCTCTTTCACTAAATTGTGACTGCCACGGTGGAAACACAGTTTATTCATCCTTGTTCCCCCAACTCCTAAGCATCCTACTTGGCACTGTAGAAGCTCAAAACCTATTTGTAGTTACATAAATAATGGATGACCTCCAGCACCTCAAACCCCTTCTCTAATTCCAAGACATCAGCTGCCTTTTTGTTTCATTTATTCCACTACCAAACCTAAACTCCAAAGTCAGCTATTTCAGTGAATTCTTGCATTTCACTTTCTTCCGTCTCCCTTTGCCAAGTTCCCAGACTGTCAATGGTTACCAGAAAAAGTTTTGAATACATATTTATTAATCCTAAGGTAAATACATGTTATAAAATAGTAACTGATCCTTCACAGACATATAGTAACAATTGTGTACAGTCAATTCTTGTGTCTGTCACAGCATCTGTCCCCGGAATGTTCTAGAATCTTGTTTCCCCAATACTCCCAACCTAATCCACCTATGAAATTTAGATAACTCAGCTCAAGCTTCCTTAATTTCCCATTTTCCCTTTCAAAATATCATTGCATTGTCACTTTTTATTTTTCTGTTTGTCCTTCTTTCTCATCTAATTGATCCAGTTGTTGACTGGTTCCTTCCTATCCTATAATCTCTAGGACCTTTTTCTGGATCCTCTCTTTCTCTCTCTGTCTCTCTCACTCTCTTTTCTTTCTCTTCCCATTTTTCTCTTCTGTTTTTGTTTATTGTTTGCTTGTTATAGTCTCACTTTCACCCACTTCTCATGTCTAAAGCAGCTCTTTTGAAGGTTAACAATGATGTCACAACTGCCCAAACGAAACTTTTTCTAAATTCTATTCTTTCTAAATATTTGCATTTTCAGCACTATGTTATCATTTTCTTTTTAAATTCTTTGTAACAATAATTTTCATAATACCGTCACATTTTGGTTCTATTACTTTTTCAATTACTTCTTCCTTACCTCCCATTTTTGGCTCCTCCTTGTCCCACACTCTCAATCACACAGACCCATAATCAATTTTGATTCTTCCCTTTCCTTTTCACCCCTTGTGCAATCTGTCCCCAAGTCTTGACTGTTCTTCAGGGGACAAAAACACACATTTAATTAGCCATGTTGCCACCTAGCACTCAATTTGAACATGTCAATCTCTTTTCAGCGGCCTAAAATGTTGTAGAAGTATATTCTGGAAAACATTAGTAAGTGAGAGATTAAAATCAGGAATGTGACTAAGCTGTAAAAATCAGAAAAGCAGTTCAGAATTTGACATAGGACAAGTGAAATGATACTTGAACACATTTATCTCACTGCCTCTACTTCTGGATGGGGTTTAGTTCCGAGGAAACTCATTTCTTACGGCCAGGCTCCCATTCACTCCCTTCCTACTGAGAGGAGAGAAAGGAGAAATGAATTCTACGTAATAGCAGGGATCACTCTTTGTTGTACGTGAGAGAACTACAACTCAGTCAAGCTCAGGATAACGTGGGGGATTTATTGGCAAGAATCATTAAACTCGGGGAAGGGAAGCGGTGATTCTGGGACAGCCAGAACAATTGGCTCAAATAGCACTGCTCCTCGTCCCTTGCCCATACTCGTCTTTCACTTCAATTATATTCTCTTTGGCCAACTTTATCCATGATGCTTGAATCATGGCAACGGGAAGTCTGGGTTCACATGGTCTCATTTTATTCAACAGGGAGGAGAGGACTCTTCTCTCTGCTCCAATTTAAAAAAAAAGGAAAGACTTTGATGGACCAGCTTAGGTGATACACTAATCCTCAGATCAACCAGGTTGACGGGGCATATGGGGCCATACAGGAAGCTGGCAGCTCTCATTCACATAAAACAAGATCCATAAGATATGGACCTATGTAGCACCTCCCTCAAGCCAAAATCAGTCCAGACCCAGTCCGTGATCCCTATTTTAACAGGATAACCATTCAGACTAAGATTTGCTCTCAAATTTTAAGTATCTTTTCCTTTGACCAGGACAGTTTGATTTTAAGTTTATTTACTTTGAGTTCAGAAAATTTGAATTTTCCTACTTAAACAGATTGGTATTTCGTGCATTTGTGGCCACTGGGTTAGGGGAGAAGAATTAAGTATAGCCCTCACTAACCTTAGAATCTCAGCAATCAAAATTACTTTGACAGAATTCACCAATGGATTATATGACAATGGTACTTGTATGCCCTTTACAGATGATAGAACACTTTCATGAAACTTTTAGAACTGCCCATTGGGGCTGACTCATGGTTGAATTGACATGGTGATTGGGATCGCACAGGCCTGCAGAGAAGTGTGGGTGCGAGGTCATGCCATTTCTCTGCTATCTCTACCACTGTTGGAGACATTGTCACTGCTGCCCTCTTCCAACATTCTTACTCCTGGAGACCCCTAGGAATCCGTGTTCCTCCATCACACTAAGACTTACCCTGGATTTGGGGTCAGGATGTGAGATAGGTGAAAGAATATCTTTGTCTCAGAGTCTAAGTCCCACATACAGTATTCATTCTCAGATTACAACTCACTCCATATAATATCTAAATAACTAAAAAATTATTCCAAAGACCCGGATAATACACTTATAAATCTCAGGTCCTGTTTTGACAATCTTTTGTCAGCACAATCCTGAAGGGAGAAAAAGAATTCAGCATAATAGATTATGAGTAACTATATGTGTCTGACAATAGATGTAATGGAAACTTCAGAGAGCAAGGCAATCACATACAGAGACAGCTGCCAGAGCCCTCTGTGCTCCTCTCAGACAGGAATCTTCTTTTTTGGGTGATGTGATTGAAAACAATTCTCTATGTAAGACACAAAAACTACAGTTGAGAAATAATAATAAAAGGTCATAGAATCAGAAAATTCCCTTCAATCCATCTAAAAACACAAAGGCTGACAAAAATCAAAGCTTGGAACAAGCCAACACAGACCCTAATTCATGAATTCAGCTTGCCTTAGCCACTGCTAGAGCTTTTTTTTTTTTTAATTGGATATTCAAGGTCAGTTGTTGCAGAATCTGTAACTGGCGATCTATTGCGTTCAACTCACACGGATAACAGTCAATTCTGTAACAATGACTGCTTTAGTAAGAAATTGTTAGTGCCTTCAGTATCCCAAACAAAAATAATAATACTAACGACTCTGCTGAGTACTGATGGGAAGGATGTAATATGCATTTCCACCGAAATGTCTTGTAATTTAGGATTAATTAATGTCCAATTATTGTAAGCTGTTACTAATAAATGTTAAAAGTCAGCCCTGCGCTTCCATTTTGTAATGTTTTTATAAAATGGAACATTAGATGTTTTTAATCTTGTCTGTTCTTGCAAAATACCCCAGATAACATGCTGTTTTGCATTTCAAATAATACATACTCATTTAAATGCAAAACCAGAGTCCAATCAGAATAAGATGGCAATCAAATTACAATATTCAATGAAGAGTTTTCCAAGCTGACTTCATTAGGAAACTATCATGAATTTCAAGATCTTACAAGGTTTCTGTTTGTTTATACAACTGCAAAGGGCTCAATTATGGAGCTTTGAGAGAGTCTAAAAATAACATCAGACTAATTAAAAGTTTCAACCGGATTTGGGCTAGCACTATTTTGAAACTCTTTTTAATCTGTTCGACTTTCAAAACGGACTTAGGAAGCTAAGGCTCCATTTTTAAAATGTCAAAGTAAAACCAACTGGCAAAAAAAAAATGGAACCCGGAGCGTTCGTCTTCCCGGTATGTAAAATGACAGAGACCCGTGTGCATCTCTGTGTGAAAAGACCTGCCCAGCAGAGAGGGTGCCGCTTCTGCGTCCTCCTTGGCTCTTAAGGGGACTCAGCTCCTTTTCTGGCGTTGTCGTGCATGTCGAGAACAAGCGGGGAGAGTCTGTAGCTTCAAGTTGCTGAATCTTTGAAAAATTCAGGCAAGAGGTTCAGTCTTTGAAGTCATTTTCCCTTTGGGAGGTAAGATCCAGGTAATCAGGAAAAGCTCAGGAGGTCGGGCTATTATGATAATGTTCTGCCGGTGGGGCTGCTGGCTCACAATGTTACATCATTTGGATCATCGAACTCTGTGGAAACTCACAGCAGGGCTTCCGCCTCAACAGGTGCCTTCTTTGTTTGACAAGCAGGACAGTGATGGGGTCGGGGATTAAAAGCACCTAGAGGGAGCTGAAACTTTCCCCCATTCATCAGACAGTACAGTACTGTGCTTCCTTGAAACTGTTTTTTATTTTGTTTTTTTACATCTTTACATTTCTATGTTTGGACTTTTTTTTTTTTTAAATAAGAGTCTTAAGCTCTCCTGAGATTTTCCTTAAGATATGAGGTAAAATATTAGGAATTTATTGTCTTTGCAGAAATGCTAATTTCTCAGTCTAAGGAATCACAGAAATGAATTTCACTGATTTCAAGACTTCCAAAGTTGTATAAACACTACATTCATTAAACTCCTATTCTGGGGGTTATAGAGGTATCGGAGCATCTGTCATTGCCATGGAAAAACATTAGAGCGAGCCAACAGTTTGAGGAAGAGTAGAGCGTTGTAACTTGGTTTTATGTTGTGCTTATTAATGCGCAAACCAGTCTGGCAAATAGTGCTTATGTTCCTGTGCCATTTAAACGAACAAAAGAGAGATTGGGACCAGGGCAATGACATCATCATTAAACTGAAGGAGGCAAGTTGTGCCTCTCAGATCTTCAACGTAATAGTTGTCAGCCTCATTTCAGAGGCTGAATTTCCTTTAGAGGATTTCCTTTATGGTTAAGTATTTTTAAGGGCAGTAACCCATGAATAAAATATCTATGAGTGAGGGAACTCTAATCTCTTATAAAGCTAACTCAATCATCTATGCAAATGGGAGCATGGGTTCCATAAATCAACTTCAGAAGCTAATCTCCTAGTTTCAGTTTAGCCAATAATTTCTACTTTTTATCTTCTCTCTTCGACAAACTTCCTTTTTTCTCTCTAACCAGAGCTTCAGCTAAACCACAAAATGGGCCAGCTTGAATTTCATCTCACCTTCTCTTTCCATTCCTGAAGGACTGTCTGATAAATGGAAATGGTCAAAGGATGGAAGCAAGAAGACTGGAAACTCCACTAGCTGGAGAATAAATTCCTGAAGAATCTAGTATTGGGTGACACTCATATAACTTCTCAATTTCATCAGACTCATATCAACAGTTAGCAAATTCCAATCTTAAGGCTTTCTAGAATCCTGACAGAAATTAGGTGGTGGTCAGATTTCACCTGTATAGAGTTTTCTATGTGACTGGATTGGTGCTGAGAACAATCTGAATGGATCTTTACAAAAGAAGATATCTCAAAGGTAAGAAAAAGGACTAGATGATCAAAGAAAGTAAGAGTACCATTAGAAACACAGAAGCCCTTTAAAATGTAGCTAAATCCAGTGAAGATTGTTTATAGTAGTGGGAGAAAAAAATACCGTTAAAGCTCAATAGATGAACAGAGGTGATGCAGGAAGAAGATGCCAGACTATATCTATCAAAGGGAATCAGAAAGCAGGTGAAAAACACCATCACTTTGTGAAAGTATTAGACATGGGGTAATGTATGAGCCCATCAGTAAATATCACACAGCAATCCCACTCAGTGGTACTCACGTGCCATATTCCTTTATGATACTTACAACTTGAGACTACCTTATGTATCAGTTTATGCAGCAATATCCTTGGGGTTATAAGAAGCGCTATTTTATCAAATAATTCCTATTTTTGAAGGAAGTTTGTTCTGTTTAACTTGTGAACATTTTAAACCTCTTTTGACCATAAATGGAGAACAGGTTTTAAACATAGTTACATTGTAGTTTTCTCCTGGGGGTACACCTGTACTTTTCTAAGAAAAACAACTATCAGGATGAAGTTGGGATCATAAATGAAGATAATTCATACTTTTAGAATAGAGATGGTGAGTAGAGAAATTAACTCGAGTTGTCAACAGAAGATGTGGAGTAGGTGCCTATTCTTAGAAACAGCTTTGCCATAACTAGGAGAAAGATGCTCGCATGAACGTACATGAATATCCATGTTTTTAATATCTGCCCAGCACCCCATGCCTGTTCTACAGAACTCCAGGACTTTACTGGAATTACCGTTTTCCCAGTGAATATTGGGAGAACCTCTCTCCCCTACCCAAAAGGTGGGTATATGAGCTAAGATGGAACAAAAGGATGTTCACTTCCTGGAATCTAATGAGAGCAATGTGATGAAGTGACAGAAATATTTGGAGTTCTCTTCTAGAGACAGCTTCTGGATCAGCCTCCTTGCTAGTGATGATTATTGTGGTTCCTGCTCCATTGTTTCTAGCACTGCCTTGGTTCCCGTCTATTCTCAAGCCCAGGTCTTCAGGCTTCTGTACATTCTCTGAGCTCACTATATCTGTCCAATAAATTTCCTTTCGTTAAAGTTAGCCAGAGTCCATTTCTGTTGCCTTCGACAAAAGAATTATGACATATGGAATCTTTAGGGCAGCTTAGAAACTGAGAGGACATAAAATGTGGAGTGAAAAAGAAAGGATCAATGTCAATAACACAGAATTTTAAATCAGACCATTAAAAAAGAAAGCTATTCGTTGTCTGTCCTCAGACTCACTGGGGGGGAGTAGTGGGAGGTAAAAGTGATGCTGAGAAGACAATATCGCCCTGAAGGGGTGCTTCCCTTAAAATGTGTGCCTGACAAGCACTTCTGTCCTCTGAGAACATTCTCTGTGAAGGCCTTAGACCAATCTTTTCCACCCCAGCACACTGGAGGGAAGAGAAAGGGGCTCATCAACACTCGTGTCCCCTGGAAGCAGTGATTCTGAGTTCTGGAGGCAGATCAGAAAGGGTGAGGGGGCTGGAGAAGCCCTTTGGGTGATCTGAATACTTTTCTCCCCCACACCTGTCAGCTTTAAAAGATGTTTTTTTGATGTTAGTAGACAAGTTGGAATACATTTGAAAAGTCAGATTAAGTACTGATAAAGAAAAGAAGCCACAAAAAATATACCAGCAATAGCATGTAGGGAAATAAAATTTAAAAACAATTTAGTGATAAGTTTGTTCAGCCTCTTTATTTTAAGTTTGAAGACACTGAGGCACAGAGAGCTAGAACTTTCCCGGGGTTATACAGCCAGTCTGTTAAGGCAGGACTTAGTGCTGTTGGTTCTCAAACCATAGCGCATTCCACTAAGACACCCTACATTCTTATTTTTAAAATCTTTCTCCAAATAATATTTCTTCTTAATGATAATGCATGAGCGGTTACTTACCTGTCAAAGATTCATCATAGTATATTAATTAAAAATATGTAATGGAAGTTCACATTCATTTTATGTTTTTTCTTTGCAAAAGAAAAAAAAATCACCAGAAAACTAAATATTAAATTTTAGAAAATGTATCAGAGGCTTAAATTCATTTTGCATTTTCTTACCAAAAAGAAAAAATCACCGGCAAACTTCTTTATGTGATAATTACTGACAAAACATTCAGGCGCACATCTGTGTGTAAATTGAGGCATATCTCTAATGTCACGAATGAACGTCGATCCAGATTAAAGACTATCACTTCAAATATACTTCAGATGCCTTTTGAGATAAGAAAGTAATGAAAACATCTGCATTTGAAATTGACTTCAGTAGATGCTAGACCGACCACTATTTTATTTTCCACGAAAACCACTCTTTCATCTTTTCAAAGTGAAAGTACTTGTGCCATTTTGGGCAGTCTTTGGATTTTTTGTTCTGAGGAATCTTTTGTTTTCTATAGTTTTTTAAGTGTAGAGACTTGGCTGAAAGAGTGATCAAGCAGTTAAGATCCTATGCATTCCTATTTGGTTTTTGTCTTTCCATCTCTCCTTATTCGTTGATGATACAAACAGACTCATCTTTTGACTGAAATTCCTTTTTTTGTGGTTCATAATTTATGAAGAACATAGCCTTCTGTGATAAAGATCCATCAAAAGCATCATTATTCTGCATTTATCTGCATTGAACTGCCTGTTTCATCTACTAGTATTTAAAAGGTTCTGCTTTTTGTTCTGTATCTGGCTAGAGTCCTCTAATTCATCTCATCTCTATTATCTGCTGGGATAAGCCTTTGACTTAGATTGTGGGTCAAAAAAAATCACGTTATTCAAATTATCTCTGACATTCAAAATAAAAAATATTCCCACGCAATCTTATTATTTTGGTGAAGATGGCAAATGAATATCATTTAGCACTTCTGATGCTGATGTGATCTTTCATACCTATTGCCTCTGGTGATGCGTTGCTATACAAGCTGTACTGAAATAAACGATTTGTCCTTCCATTCTTTCAGTCCTGTGTTCTTTATCTGTTAATGAGGTTGCACAGGCTTTGCTTTTCAAAACTCCTCAAAGTGCTGCATAGAATGATAAATGTTTAGCTGATCTCAACCTTTCTGAACACTGGCCATTGTAATCTGCATAAAAACAAATGAGTAAAAGTAGTTGGAAAGGGGTTTGAGAATTTCAAATGAAGTTACCGTCATGGTGGGAAAACATAACTTGGACTGAAGATTGACAGAGGCGAACAGCTAAGACTTTTCCATGTTCTCAGAGATCACAAACTCCCACTCACTGGGGTTTAAAATCTGGAATGTGCCAGGGTGGTTTCCAAATCCTGTGTCCAGGCGTGAAGATGAATATTGTGTATTTTTACTCCTTCTCATTCTGTTAATAGTGGCACATGTACATTGAGCTCTTCTGGCTAGTAACTTGATTTCTGCCTTCCCTGACCTCCCAACTTTGGCTCAGCAGTGCTAACTTCACTTTGTTACTTTCATGTTTCTTACATAATGCCCAAGAGAAGATAGAATTCAGAGTTTAAAAAAAATTAAAATGTATCTTCAAGTGAGAACCAAAAGGAATCTTGAGAAACATTTGGTTAATTTCTCTGCTTCTGGCAGAGCAATGCCCAGACCATGCCTGAAAGGTACATATCAGTCTTCCTTTTAAAAACCATAAAGGGAAAGTGAATTGTACAACATACCTTGGTGACCTGTTCAAGAATATCGCAATCCTATCAGATTCCTATTTCGATCCTATCAAGAAAAAATGTGTGTCGGACCTAACAACTTCAAATCAAACGCCCTAATTTTTTAACACAAATCAGAGACCTTATTTATCATGGTATGGTGGAATTCATGCTGAAATAAGAATCTGAAGACCTGAGTCATTGCCTCTTCCTTGCTGTGGGCCTATTTCAAGCCAGTGAACTTGTGAGTCTGGATTTCTTCATCTGAGAGAATTATATCAGCATAATTTGTTACAGAATTGTGTCCAGTAGTTTAAATTTACTATCATCACTATCATCAAGTACAATAACACACTCAGCACTTAGTAAGTAAAGGGCCTTTTGCTGGGTAATGTAAAAAACAGGCATACAGCTCCAAGAAGGAGCGGAGCACTTAGGAGACAGAAAAGACATATCCACAAAATGTGACGTAAATCGATAAGATAACATATGTCACATATTAGATCATGGGTTCAAGAAACAAGTTCTGTTGCAATACAGAGGAGGAAAAATCTAACATTTACTGGAGTAGCCAAGGAGTCAGCATATTCCTAAAGATTAGCACATGTGGCTTCTGAAAAGAACACAAGGCCAGATTGAGGCTCATTCCTTAAACACAGTATTTTGGACTGAACAGAACTTAATTGGGACTAAAATGAACCCTTCTATTGCCTTTCATTGAAAGAAATGACATCACCCATTTATTCATGATTTATTCGAATAATGAAAATTTCTCTACACGGTGCCAGACTAAAGACATATAAATTAAAATAAAGCATAGTTGTATTCTGAAAGAATCTTGCAGTTAAGTGGAAGGAAACTGAAACTGAGATAAATCAAATGATTTTCTCACTTGACCCAAATCAGAAATAGCATAGCCAGGATTCCAAATAAGTTGTGATTAGTTCCAGATACTATTATCTTTTCACCCTGTACCTTACTTTGTTCCTCTTTCACACACACACACACACACACACACACATGCACTACATGCAGCGATAGGCACAAATGTAGCATAATAGTATTTAATAATAAACTGTGTGTTTTTTAAAATTCTTTTCCCCTACTTTTTTCTTCATCAGTCAGTCAGAAGGATGAGATTACTATATACAATGACTGATAGAAGAGATGATGCAAAAGAACAAAGAGTCAATTTATTGGACTTAAAACTCTTACATAGATTTTGAAAATCTCTGGCAGAGGCAATGATCTTGAAAGTCATGGCTTTCGTTTTCAAGATCCAAGCACTTAAGAAAGAAATGTTTCTGGTGGTTTTTTTTCTTATTTCAAATACTCGGTTTTATATACTAAGAAACAATTGAAAATTTAGAGCATGAGTTTATAACTAAAACCAGTGTTTCTCAAAGCATGGTCTGTAGACCATGCGCAACAGAAGCATCTAGGATGTGTCATAAAATTGCAGGTTGTGGAGCCCTACCCTGAGTCTACAAGGACAAGGACAGGAATATGAATTTTAACAAACAGCCTAATTTTCTTTGTCCATAATAAAGAGTAGCTCTGCTTAAACTATACTACAGAGAAGAAGACACAATGAAATAGTCATTTTTCTACTCAAATAGGCATACATGTTTGGCCAGCAGAAAAGAACAAGAGAATTGGAGGGATATTACTGGTGTAAAGATGACTGTGGGCCCTTGAGAAGGGTGCAGAACTCCACCTGCACTAACCCAGAGGAGGTGGTGGGATAACAGAAACATCACTGGAAACTGGGTACATTTGGGAAAGTTCCAGAACCGACAGGACCAATCCATGGCCTGACTTCCAGATTGTGTCTCCTCCAGGAGACCGCAAACCTCATTACCAAGCTCCAGTTTCACCATGACTCCAGAGTAAAAGAGCAGCAATCTAGGGAAGGTGTAAACAGGGATGCACTCTAGTGAGGCCTCACAAATCCTGTGGACCTCAGGGGGCACCTTCAGAGCGTGTACCGGTGCCTGAGAGGGTGAGCAGTCGGTACGAAGAACGTGCAAAGGGATCAAATGTTATGGGTTAAATTGTGTAGCCTCCAAGAAAGATATGTTGGAATCTTAATACACGGTAGCTCACAATGTGACCTTACTTGTAGATAGGGTCTTTACAAAAGTAATCAAGTTAAAATGAGGTCATTAGGGTGGGCACTAATCCAATATGACTGCTGTCCTTATAAAAAGGGAAATCTGGACACAGAGACAGACATGCTCTGAGGGAAAACAATGCAGAGATACAAAGAGAAAATGGCTATTATAAGCCAAGGAAAGAGGCCTGGAATAGATCCTTTCCTCACAGCCCTCAGAAGGAACCAATCCAGCTGACCCCTTGATTTAAGGCGTCGTATGGAAATGGGACTTAGTTTGCAGTCTTCTAGAGGAAATAGAGGCTGGAAGTTCAGACCATGATTCTTTCTGTTCTGAGAGCCTCTCAAATTTACTCAGAGTTTCCACTGATCTTTCTATCATCTAAGGACATCAGTGGTGAAATATAACAGGGCCAGACACTAATGTCCAAGACCAGGTGAGAAGTGCTGCACCTCAGCTAAAGGCAGACAGGAGCACAAATGGCACACAGGTTCAGTATCCTTCAGGGGCCTGGAAAGCACATCAGTCCTCCTCCGCCCTGGGGGAAAGGAAAGAGGATCAGGGAGGGAATCCTGAATCAACTGAGTAGTTTCCAAAATACTGCTTCTGGGAACAAAAGTGACTGAGTTATTTTGGATTGGCAAACAGTCACCATCAGTGGAAACTGGAACTTGAGACCTTAGCCAGGTATAAAGAACTATTTCTACATAGCTAAGTTTGTAAAGGTGTAAATATATATATATATATATATTTACTAATATATATATAAAATAATATATATATATAATATATATAAACTAATATATATATTAGTTTCATGTCAGCAAATATGTTTAGCACTTCATTAAAGTTTGGGAATACAGGGATGAATGTCTCCATTTATTGATTGATGAATGGTTCCGATGCAGTCTGAGGCACTTTTCACGCGTAACTGCTGCTCCTTACATCAGACCCACATGTGAGTAGTATTATCAACCTTCACAAACTAAATTGAGCATCATCAAGACTTGTCAAGGTCACATTGTTAGTGACTGGTGAGTAGGGATCAAACCCAGGTCCGTTTGCCTCTGTTGCCTGCCTTTTATTCACTAGGCACTAAGAAGTTTTGAATAGAATAATATGAGAGGTGTTGAATTGTAATAAATTCCATAAATGTCATAAGAAATGTACGAATTGAATGAGGTAAGAGCAGGGACTCACTATTGCCAAAGGTCTCAGGAAATGTTATATAGGGAAGTAATTTTTTCAGCTGTGTTCTGAGCTAGAATAAGAGTTTGGGAAACAATGAAAGGGAAGGTGTTCCAGATGGAAGTCATATGCCAAGCCCAGGGTTATAAAAGGTTATGGCTTGTGCAGAAAAGGTTGAGAAGCTGAGCTACCCAACCACGACATGGGTCTGCCAGGGAGCAGTTCTACCCGGGGAGATGGGTTGAGCCAGAATGTGAAGGCATTGCAAAGTCATGCAGTTTTTTTTTAAGTACAAAAATGATTGTGATCAGATTTGTTTTTAGGAGGAACTTCGGGGAAAGGAGAAGGTAGACTTGCGGAATCAAGCATGTGATGGGGAGATCCAAGGAGGGGGAGTCTTTCCAGTGATCCAGGAGACAGATGATAGGGCCATGGAGAGCAAGGCACAGATTTTGGAGTCTTTATTGAATTGGAATTAGCAGACGTTGGTGGCTAATGGTATGTTCGCAGTGCAAATGAGTGCATAGTTCAGAACATTTAGGTCCTTATTTTGTGAGATGGGTAGATTGGAGTGATTGTAAACATGACAGGAAATCCAGGCAAACCTCAGTGCATCATCAGTATTTGTATGAGATCTTACAGGGAGAATTGTGTGCAGGGAGATGAGACGCTAGCCAAGGAGCAGATGCCAGAAGAGCAGCAATATTTAAAAGCTTAAGTATAATGGAATTCTTGGCATGTCTTCACTCAGACTTTAAGCCATTTTTTTCTCCAAATTTAAATGCTCCAATTTTAAATGCTCCAAATATTCAAGAAATGTAAGGTTTAGTGGAAAGAGTTCTGATGTAGCAAGGTTCTACTGCCAAATCTGCCACTAATTAATTATGTGACCTTTGACATGTCACTTAATCTAACTCAGACTTGGCATCCTCATCTGTAAAACTAGATCTCCAAGATCCCTCTTTCTTGCTTTCAAATGGAATGATTCTCACCAGTTTCTTTGATTAGAGGATTTTAACTGAAGCCTATCATAGGCCATCGTGTCATGTGCTTCCCAAAAATTAGTGGTGGAAAGAAACATTTTCATGATAATCCTAACTTCATGACGGTAGACCTTTCAGGCCTTTGTACCTCAAAGTCATTGGTAATGAGACCTTGACATTTCTCTTTCTACCACTACTGAGAACAAATTCTACAGGCTAGAAAGTTGATACAACAGACTGGTAATATGAGAAAACTTATCAGGACTAGTTTTCCCAAATCATCATTGTAATTTATTAACATAACAAATTGTGTCTGCGAACAGACATGCTATGTAATGTAAAGATTTCTTCTTCATTTGAAAAGCTTATGTTCTAAATAGGAAATAACATTTAGATATTAAATTCTTACAACAATAATCTAAGATCTTACAACAACAATCTGAAATCACTCAATATATTGGCTCTTCAATGAGGGAGAGAGATGATTAATCTCACAGCCTAGCCCCTGAGCTCTAGATCCTCTCGTTCCAAGTATTGTACATAATTTTAAAACTACCATTTTAGACCTAGTGCTCCTCAAAGAGAGAAACTGTTGTTAAGTTTGTCTTACGACTTATCATTTAATAAAATGACCTATTTCTTAAAAGATGCCCTGCTCTCTCAGAGCACAGAGGAATTCAAGCAAAGACTTTTGCAAGGTGAATTAATGGCCCAAAGCATAGCCTCATGCCAAGCTAGTAAGTCAGAGAAAATCATTTCAACCTTCATCCAGAAATTAAATGGTTATTGATTGATATGGAAGATACTGTAGGCTTTCAGATTAAATTAAAAAATGTTGCTGAACACAATTAAAATTTTTCTAATGTAACACAGTTTGCAGAGTGCATTTTTGACTAAATTCCATCTCTGAGGTTAATTACCACGTCTAGGGTCCAGGAATAATAGATTAAGTGGAAAGTTGGCTCCAAAAGTTAAAGAGCGGGAAGAAGCTAGAAGTCTTCAGAAGTGATTTATGTCCTACTGATGAATTTGAGGGAGGAAAGCCAAATAACCACATCACCCTTCTATGTAAAGGTTTTAGGCCAGTGGAGTGGTATAAAATTAAGAGGGTATCCCTTCTTTTCAGTGTGGCAGGGGCAGCTCCCCTGTTTGCTGACAACGAGGAACAATCTCATTCTTGCTAGTTAGGCTAAAGGTAGACTGTCTTCTAGAATGTACTGGAGACCTCCTAGGCAGTATGAGTAGCCTTTGTTTCTAAGGAACTCACAACTCTTTATGGAAATCAATGTGGAAGCTCAGTTAACTACTTTACCGAGGCAGGCATGAAAGAATTATAACCTCTAACCACAGAATCTGTTTCAAAGTGACAAGAGTAGTGTGATAGTCTAAAGAATCTAAAAGCAGCTGAGTTTTTGTCTTGAATATGCTATTAACTGGCTGGTTTTAGACAAGATACCCAACTTAACTCTGACCCTTCTTTCTCATCTGCAAAACAAGAGAGGTGGACTAAATGCTTTCTAAAGTTGTTCCAGTTCTATAATATATGAATAATAAATATTTTTAAATTAGAAAAAATAAAATGTAAATATATACCTTTAAGCTCAGTTGTGAGGGTCCCTGCTAAGACCCTGCCTCACCAGAACCTTCCTGGGTAGAGAACATGCACTTTTAGGGAACTCCAACTAAACTTGTTTTTATATAAAGCAGGCTTCCAAAAACAAGAGCCCAAGAAAGGCCACTTTAAAAGAGTAGCTCACTGTGAAAACAGCAAAGAATATATACTAGAAAAAAAGGCTAAAAGGCCTTCATGACACATTCAGTGAAGAGATGCCCTCATAACTTTTACCAGTTAATTGATGCATAAAAGGTTGTGAAGATAAATGTACATCAAAATCAAAACTAAATTGAATTTTTGACATTTTTGCAAATAAAAACCCCAAAGAATACATAGGTGCCTTTTGATTTGTCACAGCTGGAGGACTCTGAATCACGAAGCGCTCTAGGAGAGGCCATTAAACAGCGTTAGATGGTTTGTCAGGGTGGAGGAAAAGTAATTGAAGAACCAAACTGTGTGTATGGGCATTGAATTTTAAAATATTTACCAAACAGAGACAAAGTGAGTCTCTTTCTCCCACAACTAAAGCACAAAGTGTTGATCAGGTAGTCAATAGGAAAATTTTATAATTTAAATCCTTTTTTCTTTTTAATTCAGTCAGATCGAATAATCTTTGCTTAAAGACATCCCTGGTCTGCATTTTTAAAAACGACCAGCCATCTAAGCTATTTGTTTTTTATTTTTATGGGCAGAGAAAAGATTTAAAAAGCGAAAACTGGTCTATGAGAATGACATTTGAAAACAGCAGTGTGGTACAGAATGAGCATAGAAGGTAAAATAAGAACCAAAATTCTTAGTACTGTTTCAATAAGACTACGAATTTGAAAACAGTTTCAGATCACCTCATTCTGACACTCCTACCCTCAGTGATGGGGGAAATACTGATCTTTTTCTTTTTTTTTAAGAAACAACAATGAAATAAGCAAGGGCTAGCATATCATTGAGTCAATGAGGTTCCTAGTTTTATTCTTTGGAAAAGAATACTAATACCAATAATATTAATAATCAGGTAAGTATAATGCCTTTTGTAATAGATATAAAATGAAGAATGTGTAGATCAACCAAGATCTATACTGGGACCCAAACACATAGGCCCCACAGGGGACCTAATCACATGTGTATGTCCATGCGTGTCCATATGGTCTGAAACGTCCCAGGAAGAAGTCAGTTGCGGCACATGGAAAGCAGTTCTGCCATCCAAATAACTGGCTTCATCTGATTCTGCTTGTGAGTCTATAGGTGTGTTTTCCTCCTTAGGTAGGATGATTTTTTTAAACTATCCCATTAGTAGTAGACATGGCTGACAAAGACAATACAGAAAGGGACATGCATTTGATAATTCCAAAAAGCTCTTGCGACTGTCTCCATTGTTTTTATTTCCAGTGATTACTTTAGCAGTTGGCAAAGTATGACTGTTCACAAGACAGAGGTGTCAAAAACAAAAAACAAACCTTGTCTTGAAAAACTGACTTTCACCTGGTACAGAAGGAACAGTTTCTATTCTTGGAAGGACAGCAGTACTTTGTTTTAATCAGTTGCGAGGGATCTAAAACTCAAAAATTCTAAATGAGGTTAATAAATCAAGAAGAGTCAAAATGAAAACAAGTTTCATAATCAGCTTGCAAATAAACACTGCTGCATATTCTATTAAGGCTGGTCCCAGGGCTGAGGCAAGTCAGAACAGATTTTTCATATGTATGCACAGTTCAAAGCTTTTAGGTGGAAACAGATCATGAGAAAACATTTTAATAAACAACACCACTATTTAATAAGGATGATAATGGCAGCAAGCAATCAGAAGCTATCTAAGAGAAAGTCCCTTCTCCTGAATGGATTTTTCCTCCATCTCCAAAATAACTGTATTTTCAGAATCACCTGCAAAAGCAGTCTAAAACACCTAGTCATGCATTCCTATCTCTCACTGAGCGTGAAGTACTTACTTATATCTCAACTCTTGCAATTAAGACTGACTGAGCTGAGATTTCTCTGAGGACTCTTTACCTTGTCCCCTAAAGTTGACAATATTTGGGAGCATAGACAGTCTGAAATGAACTTTCCTACATACATCAAGGAGGATTCCAAGTTTCTACTTTTGGTAGGTAGATGACTGAGTTAAGAGAGAAAAATAACTAGGGGACAATGATTATTTAAATTTTATACAAATTGTCTGTTGGAAATTCAGGTAAAATTTTGGTTCTAATAAATGCTAGTCAAGAGGTCAATGTAAGGGAGTGGTTACAGCCACCCAAAGGGAGATTATAAAGAGAAAAGAAAACTGGGAACGAAAGCTTGTAGTCACAATATTTAAATTTTGGGAAAAAGAAACACCTATGAAAAAGACCATGAACAAACAATAAGAGTCACCAGTCGGGAGAAATTCAGCAGGAGATAAGGGACTATTCAACCTTATGAAACACTGCCGACATTTGGGTAAGATAAGGGTGAACAGGATCCACTGGATTTAGCATATCAGGACAATATTGGTGACCCTAGCAAGTGCTGTTTCAGTGGGAAGTCATTATAGTGAATCTAGAAGAGTGAGAGGTGAGGAGTTGAAAGCAGTAACCATGACACTTACAGCAACTCTTGTGTGCATACTCCAGAGGCAGAGAGACCTGAGTTTTAATCCCTGTTCAGATATTGAAGGTATGACCTTGAGCAAACTGCTCAACATCAAAGAACGACAGCTTTTTCTCTGTACATTTGGGGGTAGTAATAGTACCACCTAGAGTTTTGTGAAAATAAAATAAGATACTGCACGTAATTTGCTAGAATAGCACCTGACATATGGTAAGCACTCAATAAATGTCAGATATTATTTTGAGAAGAAGAAAGACAAAGTCAAGTAAACAGTTTTTGTGTCCTTTGTGACTTTGTTTTGTTTTGTCTTGGAATTTATGTGAAGAATTGTGTCTGTGTATATGGATGTTTTAGATGGGAGTAAAGTGAACCCATTTATAGGCTAAAGAAAAGTCTGCCAGTAAAGAAAAGGAGGTACTTGAATTCTGCTTAGGGAAGGAAATATCTCCATTTGGAGAATACAGTTTCACAAGCCTACTAGGGATAAGTGAGATACTCTGGCTTGGGCTCTTGGCTGGTGCCAAGACATCAGAAGAGGAAGGAAGCTGCTTTGAATGAAACAAGGGGTTGGGGGGAAGGTGTGCTTTTAATATTGAATGCAGAATCTGCCTCAAAGACCTGGGGACAAATTGTTTATTGGGAGATGGTCCCAGGGAGCAGCGTTAGTGACCATGGAAATTGAAACTGGGAAGGAGGAAAAACCAACACACTGCTGTGTCTCAAAGAAATTTCTACCCATTGATTGAAGAAAAACACAAAAAGCCTCTAGTGATCATCTTCCATTCTCCATTGGTGCACGGTTGCCCCAGTGGGCATGAACTCAATTCCTTCATATTTCAGGCTGTGCTTGCACTTCCACTGAATAGACTGCCAGAAGCATCTCACGGTACAGTGTCAAAGAAGGCCTGAGAGATATTTGGTGCATGCTTGAGACAAGACGCTGTCAGTCCCTGGTAAATTGATGCCTGCACAGCATTAATTTGCTGTAGCCGTGACTGGAATCAGAGATGAGGCCAAGAAAATATGAGTTAGCAAACGAGAGTCATCTGATACAGTTTAGCTATAGCAGTATTCCTGCCTTTCATTAAGTCCAATCCTTAACTGAGTCTTCCAGGTTCGGGCCTTCAAAAGACTTAGGAGGGTATGTGACCACGGAATAGACTGGTCCTAGCATGAATATATACATTCCACAGAAGCAGTCAGTCTGGTAGAATGAGAGTGGCCTATTTGAAAATCAGCTGGGTGCTAGCTTGGAAAGAAAACCCTGCAGTGTTGGAGTGCTAAATCAGCAGTCAATGTATGGTGCTGTGTCCTCAAAATCTGGAATACCCCAGTTGAAAAATAAGCTTCGTAGGGGAAGGGTTTGTGAAACAAGATACGACTATCCCCCTTCTTGCTACAGTGGCCACAAGACCACACACATGCAAAGCCCATAAGTGCAGGAAAGTCAACATCTTAGACAATCCTCAACCAGTAGAGAACTGATGGATAAATGTTACTCCTTGTCAGTTCTTTGTGCCCCGATAGAAGGAGTCACCTCTGGGAAAGAGGACCCTCTAGATCCGCATATCTTAAGGTTGAAAGCACAAATTCTGCAAATCAGTCACTGGAAATGGTGGTGAGAGGGGCCAATCCTGTATGCAATGCTTGTTTTTCAATCTGGGTCTTCCAGGTTTGAGGACACAACATCATATATTGACTGCTGATTTAGCACTCCAACACTGCAGGGTTTTCTTTCCAAGCTAGCACCCAGCTGATTTTCAAATAGGCCACTCTCATTCTACCAGACTGACTGCTTCTGTGGAATGCATATATTCATGCTAGGACCAGTCTATTCTGTGGTCACATACACATTGCTATAAAATGGGTCCCTTATTTGGAGACAATATCGTGGAAAAATTCATACCAATAAATAAGGCATTGTGTAAGCTCTTACATGAGGGTGGGGGAGAGGAACTTTTGTCAGGGAAAGTAAAAGCAAATCTTGAGTAGATGTCAATCCCTGTATAAACTCTTGCTGCCCCTTCCAGAGTGGAAAGGTTCTGGTAAAATCCACAAGACACTCAAATGGCTGGCTGGTCTCCTCAAGGATGACACCATTTAGAGGAGATATCATCAGGCTCTGATGCTGACAGTTCAGGTATTCAGAAGGGTAGTAGCCGCGTCAGCCTTGGTGAGAGAATTCATGTTTCTGGAACCATACATAGTTTACACTCTGCCTTTATGGCCCACTGTGTAAGCACTGCAATGACCAGGGAGAAAGGCTGTAGATCCATAAAACAAACCATAGGAAACCTTTAGAGTCTGGACTTATAGTTTCCTTTGAAACTCCTGATTTTGAGTAAAATCTTCCCTGTAGCTGCGGGAGATGAGGGTGTTTCTAGATGCTGTCTTGAAAGGTCTTCTATTTTTCACAGTATGCCCTGAGCTGATAGTTGGCTGATCTAACTCTGTCATTTTCTTTGGTCACATCTTCTAAAGTGTAAACAGCAGCCAGTCAACTTCACTGTCCTTAAAATTACCATTGTGCCCATACCACTGATGCATTAGAGCCACTAAATAATCCAGCACTTCGCCCTCCACTCGGCCTATTCTACTGCAGGTGAGAGACTAAGTCATTGAGATGCTATAACATACGTGGACTTCATCATCATCCCACTGCCCTACCGATGGCTTTTCTGTTTCCTATTACTGCCTGGTAAGTGACTCAGCTCTGGAATCCTAACCTGTACATCTGCTTTCTAGATACCAACTGCTTTAGTCATTGTCCCCCCAGAAAGCAAAGCCTCAGTCAAAGACTTCTGCACAGGTAGTTTATTTGGAGAGTAATCACATTGAGCAGGAATTAGCAATCAACAACAGTGAAACAAGTAAGGAGAAAAGGGGGCGTGCTATCAAGTTAGTTACTGCCACAGCAACAGCACTCTAGGACCTTCTCTGAGGAGCGTATCGAATACCTCTCAGAACTGTCCACTTGAAAATTGACGAAGAGTAGCATTTATCCATCAGCTTTCTATTGGTCGAGGATTGTGCCAGAACGTGTTAACTTTCCTGCGCTTTCAGAGTTTGCATGCGCATGGACTTCCCATGCCACAGCATTAGAAGAGATTCATACCATATTCTGTGTGACTGAGAAGAGATGCCGTCACAATGAAGTGAGTGAAAGCACGCATGGAACTTCTCCACAGCTGCAGTCAAGTAAATTAGAGAGGATGGAGGTGGTGCACAGGGTCAGCTGATACGGAGGGAGGAGAATACACAGGGGAAAAGATCGAATGAGAGATGCGGGGAGAATCTAGAACTAGACGCAGTAAAACTCCATAACGGTGGACAAAGGACATGTTCATGAACAATGGTATCGATTACATTTAAAGTTATATACAGTACAGTATAAACCACTTTTCTATATACTTCCCAAATCTCTAATAAACTCTGTGGAACCAATGAAATCTGCATGTTAATAGAAATTTGGCAGAACCTAAGGAAGTGGCTAGCTGTTAATTTGAGTTAATCCAGGAAAGGCAGGAGGACAGAGCTCAGGAAAGGCAGGAGACCTGGAGGAAGAGAAAATCGAGAATATTATTACACCTTTCCCTGGAAATTTAGAGAAATCTCAGGAAAGTGCTTTCGAAATTCTAACAAGTCATGGAATTTTTTTTAAGTAAAGTATAAAATTCATAACAAAAAGTGTTCAAATCATAGGTGTATTTTTACAAAGTGAACAACCGCATATACTCAGCACCCATATCAAGAAATTGTCTTACCAGCGTCACAGAAGATGGCTTTGTGCTCCCTTCCGGTCACCATCCCCTGTGAGAGTAGCCACTTTCCTCATTTCTAATTCCATAGTTTGGTTTTGCTTCTTTTTGAACCTTACTCAAACACAAACATAAAGTTGGGGCCTGGTTTCTCTCACTCAACACTTTGCTTGTGAGATTCTGCAAGCCATGGGTTTTTTTCTGAAAAATGAGTTGAAGATCCTTGACAGCTACGACTTTGTTTCCACTTGGCTGTGACGACCTAGACTGTGTCTTATTCATCTTTGTCTCCCCAGCACCTAGTGCAGTGCCAAAGATCAGGACAAAACGAGTGATCTCTCTCTTCATCCACCACAGGATTGACTAGCACAGAGTCTGCCTTTTATCAGCATGCAATAAATGTGAGCTGATTCTTAGATGGTAAAATTATTGTAACTGTCCATTTGTATGTCTCTAAAATTGCTATTGACATCTCAATCCATAAATGCCAATCTGAAATATACAATTTATGCATGTTTCTGGTTTTATTTCTTTATCTATTTAGTTTTTATTGAGAGAATAGATTCTTAATTTTGCAACCAAGAATCTCAAAACAGTATGGCCCCAGTGATGATGTGATGGGAAAGGAAGACACTGATTTCTAATATGACTGAAGCAAACTGTGAGCAAGTGTAAAAATTCCAGAAGGACTGAGTTTCCTATAGTTTCAATATCTCTCCATCAATGTACCTGCTTTTTTTTTTTTTTGGTAGAGTTTGCTTAGTTACAACTATAGACGACACCGAAATCATTGATTTGGAGATTTTGGTATCATATTTCTCAAAGATAAAAGCAAATTTCATGAATTTAAGCAAAGAGCACAAAAGCTGATCAAGAGTGTGCGATGAATGATTATAATTACTAATTAAAATTATAGTTTCTTTTGTCTTAGTAGAATCTATATAGATGCTTAAACATCAAGGAGACATTGCTCATGAGGTTTTTATCTTTCTATAACAGACAATACAGTCTAGCATGATCTGCCACGAAATCCCCTTCTCTTCATTATTGTGTACGAGTTTAAGAATAGTTTTGGTCAAAATGTATATAGCTATAACTTAGCTATGGTAACAGTAATAGTATAATAGTATGCTAATAATTACATAGTAATAGCATAACTAGCACTCATTATGTGCCAAGAATTATTCCAAGTACTTTATATACTATATATTATAACTAAATATTTATATATTAATTAAAATATTAGCACATTTAATCCTTACACAGCTATGTGAGTAGGGGTTTTATTATCTTCACTTCACAATTAAGAAAACTGAGCCTCTTAGAAATTAAGAACAAGATCACATACCAGAAGCAAAGCCGGAATATGAACCCAAGCTTTAGAGTCTGTTCTTGTAACCGCTATGCCCTACTGCTGTCAATTAAACGAAGAGAGATCTTTGGCATTAGTACCTAGCTTTGTATGAGAGGATTTCACTTATATGTTCTTCTCTCAGCCAACTGTCTCTTTAATGTGAACCTTACGGAAGCCTGGAAGGAGAACTACAAGAGGTCTGGAAGAGAGGCAGGGAGAAGAGTAGAGACAGAAGGGAAGAGTCAGGAGGTGGTGGAGTCAGGCTGGGAAGGCAGGGTGAAAGAAATGGGAAGTACAGGTAGACTGGGAGGGAATCTTCCATAGTGTGACTGGGGACTTGCCACAGCAGTAAGAAAATCATTCTGAACTTATCACCCACAAGAAGGAGTGTGAAGAAAATCACACATTTATTAATTATCTATTCTGAAATATTAATTATTTTCAAAACAACACAGATATTAAACCTTTGCTTGGCTATCAGATGGGTAGAATGAATATTAAAAATTAATACAACCACATTAACTTTGTCAAACAGGAGATTAAGTCACTCTAATGTTCTTAAGCATTAGCATGAGAACCGAAAGAAATTAATAAAACTAAGTGACCAATTCTGGGGTGATCAAACAATATCAATCAAGAGAAGCAAAGAAATCTAATTACAGAAAAGAGACATATGCTCTAACGTGGCTGTCAAAATATCCCAACTGTAATTATGACCCTCCATCTCCCAAATCTTTCTATTCTTTTCTGCTTTAGAAACAAAGCTGGTAAAGAATTTAATTTCTTGGGCAGTACAACTTGGAGTTAACTTATCTGAATGACTTTTGTCAGGGCCTATCAGACTCACATATATAACAATATTGTTAATTGATATTTTATCATTCAAGAAAGATAGATTATTAATTAAAGCAAACTAAATGTTACAATGAAATCTCAGACCTCCCAAATCCCATGTGGAATTAATACATTAGCACTTTTAGGTAATATATACAAATTGGAAAAGTGACTCCATGTCCCAAGACACATATGTGGAATCACTTTTGGAATGTTAATGAGCACGTCATTTATTCTAGACAAGAGTTCTTAGATATTATTCTGCATCTTGATGTAGTTTTCCATCATGTGATTGACCCAGAGCTTGCATACAGCATATTTTCTGAGGGCTATAAACTTCAGAATTTGAATGAAATGTATATGATCTGTACACACCTTAAAAAATATCTGCTTTGGGGCCGCCTGGTGGCACAGCGGTTTAGTCCACGCTTGGCAGCCCGGGGTTCGCGAGTTCGGATCCCGGGCGCCCGCCGACACACTGCCTGTCAGCCATGCCGTGGTGGCGTCCCATATAAAGTGGAGGAAGATGGGCACGGATGTTAGCCCAGGGCCAGTCTTCCTCAGCAAAAAGGGGAAGATTGGCAACAGATGTTAGCTCAGGGCTGGTCTTCCCCACAAAAAAAAAAAAAAAAAAATCTGCTTGATTTTATAAAAAATGTTTCAGAGCGAGATTGTGAGAAATCAAGTTTCTTAGAAAAGCATATTATGAGTTTCATATTAACAGATCATATACATTCAGCAAAATTTGATCTTATATTTGAGGGAAATATTTTGAGTATGGTTGAATAAATCAAAGATTTATTAGTCATTGCTAAGAAAACATTTTCAAATTAAATTTAAGTTAACAACATCTTCTGGACATTCTCTATATGATATTGGAAGATCACAAAAAATGGCCTGGTATGATTATCATCAAAAAGCTTATAAGCTTGTTGGAAGGACAATACACAGAGATATATACCACAGATAATACAACAGTGTAATATGATATTTCATCTGGTGTCAGAATGCATTTTGGTAGGAATGGGAGCGATTTCCATTTGGCCAGAGTTTTAATGGAAGACTGAAGTATTATCCAACAATGGAATATAAATGGTACCCATGTCCTGGAAGCTCCTGTGGAGGGGAGAGGAAACATAACATGAAAGATGAATTGGGTTGTGGTGATCTTGGATGAGAAAGTCTCTAGGAAGGGTAAAGGCCCCAGTGGACCTAAATGGAGAACTCCGGGCTCTTCAAGCACAGGCAGGGATAAAAAAGAGCTTACCCAGGGCTGAGATGTTCATTCATTCAACAATTACTCATTGTACACGTACTGTGTAGCAAGCACGGTAGTAGGTAAAGATCCCTGACCTACTGGAACTCACTTCCTACCAAGGAAAAACAGAGTCACAGTCAGTAAACATAATATATAAGTACATAAGTGGATAACACAGTAGTTTAGAAGTTACAAAAGCTACAAAAAAAAAAAAAATAGAGCTCAGTAAGGGGGATTGAAGATAACGGGGAGAGAGTGGGCTGTAAGTTTGAAAAGATTAAGCAAGATAGGCCTCGTTAATAAAGTGACACCTGAGCAAAGACTTGCAGATATCTAGGGGGTGAATGTTCCAGGTGGAACAGTCAGCGCAATGGCCCTGGGGCAAGAGAATTGTACTAGCTTATAGGAGGAACGGCAAGAAAGCCAGGGACTCTGCAATGTAGTGAGCCAGGAGACACTAAAGGAGACAAATTAACAGAGGCAAAGGGGCTAGATCATGTAGAGCCTTGTAGAAAACTGTAGGAACTTTGAGTGAAATGGGGGTCCCTTAAAGGGTTTGGAACTGAGTAATACATGATATTATCTTACATTTTCAAAGGGCCACTCTGACTGCTATGTTGAAGATAGACTATGAGTGGAGTTGGGAGGGTACAGGTCAAAATAGATTATGAGACCATTGCAATAGTCCCTGTGAAATATGAGGCTTGGAGGAGGGTGATACCAGTGGAAGTGGAGAGAAGTAGTCAATTGCTTATACAAGTGTGCGTGTGGGGGACCACTAGAGATACGGAGTGACTGGGTGCTTGTACAGTCTCTAGACTTGGGGAGACAAGGAGGGGGAGTATTTATTGTAGAGTCCACTCTGTGAGAGAAGGCACACAATCGGCTCGAGATAGCCTTGAAGGCAGGGAGCCAAGGGAATGCATGCCTTGACTTCATTCTCCTCTACTGCCTCCCATCTCTTACCAGGGATTCCCACTGACTCATTGCCACTGATAGGCAGAGGGCACAGGAACCTACTGATGTAATCCATACAGGCCAGCCTCCATGCACCAAGAGCAGGAACGGAGAAAGGTAAAGAGTGACTCTGGAAGAGCAAATGGAGTATAAATGGTACCCATATCCTGGAAGCTAAATGGAGACAGTGTATCAAAGAGAATGGAGTGATAAATTCTGCAGGTAGCACAAGTAAGAAGAGGACAGAGAATTGCCACAGGGTTTAGCAATGTGGAGTTCATGGAAGATCCTGAAAAGAGGAGTTCTGATAGAACGATGGGGACAAAAGCTCGATTAGAGTGAGTTTAAGAATGAATGGGAAAAGAAGAGAGGACAGTTGTAGGGACAATCCCTACGAAGCACAGCAAGAATCCCAAAGCCCTGGGCTTAAACATTAAGCTTACCCAGTAGCAGAATTACCATGCTATACGATGAAATAAGTTACTTCTGGGTACTGATGTGGCTGGGATATAAAACACAGTGATATCATTCCTGGCTTCTTCAACCTGATGGACATCTCAAGCCACGTGGGCTGCCAAGACTGCAATTTGAGCATGCCTCCACAAGATGCAAAAGGAAGCTGGTCCCCGCAACCATATATTTGCCTCGTAATCTTTTTTATACACTTTGTCCTGCTTTATAGCTGCTTCAAGAGTAAATCAAAGTAAAGAACTTGAACTGTTCATTGTTGCCTATGCTTGAAGCTAAAACCATACCGCACGTTCTGGCCAATCTCAGGTGGGGATTATAAAACTATTGTGATAATACAGGCATGTTACATGGGGTGATATGAACACGATCAGGGGAGTGGAAGCAGAAATTTAAAAGATAAGATTTTAGAGATAAAGTAACTCTCATTCTGTTATGGACTGAATGTCTCCTCAAAATTCATATGTTGAAACACTAACCCCCAGTGTGATGGGAATAGGAGGTGGAACCTCTGAGAGGTAATTAGGTTTAGATGAGCTCGTGAGGGAAGAACCCCATGAGGGGATTAGTGTCCTTATAAGAAGAAACACTAAAGCTTGCTTACTCTCTCTGCCATGTAACATAATGAGAAAACGGCTGTCTTCAGACCAGGAAAAAGGCTCTCATTAGACACACAGTGTGTTGGGACCTCAATCTTGAACTTCCTGGACTCGATAACTGTGAGGAATAAATGTTTGTTGTGCAAGTCACCCAGTCTGTGGTAATTTATTATAGCGGCCTGAACTAATACAATAACCTGGCAAAATGATTGGATATAGGGGATGAAAGATAAGGAGGAACCAACATTTCTCCCAGTTTTCTTACAACAGAGCAAAGAAAAATTGATTCCACAGACAGATGCCTAGAATTTTTAGAAAGAAAGCATTAGGAAGGAAGTAGAAGAGGAATCAGAGTACTCAGTTTGAAATGAAGAAGCTTCTGTTTGCTGAGTACATAATCTCTGGCAAGCGCTGTGATACGCACACCCATGAATATTATCTGATAGAAGAGCTAAAACATAATGAAAGAGAGACGGTGAACCTGCACCTGGGCATTAAGTGAATCCCCCTGGTGAGGTGCTTGGGAAGACGCATAAGAGGAGAGAAGTAATGCAAAGAGGCTGCAAACACACCACAATACTTGTGCAATTAGTCTTCGGAACCTAAATCCTTGTTTTTGTGTTGTTCCTCATTGTTTTTCAACCAGTTCATGAAATTTTGATTCCTGATTTTTGTCTTCTATCTCATTAGTTTTCACTTCAAACTTTGGGTTCTCTGCAAGTTTAAGAAGTTTGCTTTCTACAGCTTCATGAGGGCCAGAGGTAAAGCTGTTGAAAGGTAAAGAGCTAAGAACAGACCCCTGTGACATTTGCTGTTGAATGGAAAGAGCAGAAGGCAGACTGAAGGAGTTAAGGATAAGGCTATGAAGGGGGCAAATTCAAAAGAAATAGTAAACCGTCTTGGGGCCAGCCCAGTGGCATAGTGGTGGCATCCCAGGACAAAACAGAGAAAGATGGGCACAGATGTTAGCCCAGGGCCAATCTTCCTCAGCAAAAAGAGGAGGATTGGCAACAGATGTTAGCTCAGGGCTAATCTTCACACAAAAAAAATACATATTTTTTTTCTCATATCCTTTTCTATGATGAGAGTTGAGACTCTACAACAATAAAAAGACATAATGTTTCTTATATTTTGACAAGTAAACAGCTGATTGAATATTAAAAATACCTGGTTAAAGCCAATTAATCAGATATTTATTCCACATGACATCACCATTTATGTTGTTAAAAGTGAGTTACTTTTTTAAAAATAAAGTAACCAGTTGATTGAGTCTAAGACACAGAGCCTTAATATTTTCTTTGAAAATTGTTTTTCAATGTTATCTTAGAAGTATTTTAAAGTAATGATAAATCCAAATAAAATGTGAAACTAAAATTCCTTCAATAATTTCACCAGAATAGCAATTTATCTTTTTTCAATTTTTTTTTTTTTTTTTTTTTTTATTGTGGGGAAGACCAGCCCTGAGCTAACATCCGTCGCCAATCCTCCCCTTTTTGCTGAGGAAGACTGGCCCTGGGCTAACATCAATGCCCATCTTCCTCCACTTTATATGGGATGCCGCCACAGCGTGGCTGACAGGCAGTGCGTCGGCGGGCGCCCGGGATCCGAACTCGCGAACCCCGGGCTGCCAAGCGCAGACTAAACCGCTGCGCCACCGGGCGGCCCCTCTTTTTTCAATTTTAATTGTAGTAAAATACACACAATATAAAATTTGCCAGCTTAACCGTTTTCACATGTACAGTTCAGTGGCACCCAGTACATTCACATTATTGTACTACGATCATGACCATCCATCCACAGAACTCTTTCATCTTCCAAAGATGACCTCTTCATCTTCATTGCCACCTCCCCTACCCCCTGGCAACCACCATTCTACTTTCTATCTCTATGAATTTGATTATTCTAGGTATCTCATATAAATGGGATCATACAGTATTTGTCTTTTTGTGACTGGCTTATTTCACTTAGCGTAACGTCCTCAAGGTTCATCTACACTGTAGCATGTGTCCAAATTTCCTTCCTTTTTAAGGCTAAATAATATTCCATTGTACATATATACCACATTTGTCTATCCCTTCATCTGTCGATGGACACTTGGGTTGCCTCCACCTTTTGGCTATTGTGAATAATGCTGCTATGAACACAGATGTACAAATAGCTCTTTGAGTCCCTGCTTTCAATTCTTTTGGGTATATACCCAGAAGTAGAATTGCTGGATCATATGGTAATTCTATTTTTGATTTTCTGAGGAACCACCATACTGTTTTCCACAGTGGCTGCACCATAGCAGCCACCCTAATGGGTGTGAGGTAGAGCAACTTATCCTCGGACACAGCATTCCCATTTTAATTTCAATATTAATACACCTGACTTGGATATTAAAGCATTGCTGATCAAACTTTATGTATTTGATCTAGTGGAATATAATTAAAAGATTCAATTGTTCACATTCAGAGTAGTGTGATAAGCTCACACTCCTTGCCAGTAATCCCTTTGGGTTTTGCTATGCACCGTCTCAGAAACAGTATATTGGAGCAATACTTCACCTGGAAAAAACTTGAACTCCAAATCAGAGCAACCTGAAAGACTTATTGAAGCAAACTAAAATTAAATCCAAATACTAATTAACATTTTAACCATGAACTACATCTTATTCCATATACAAATGAAGCAGTCCAAGTCAGAGTTAAATCCACACAACTCACAAATTTTTTTTTTTTTAAAACTGAGGCATTTGAAACACTTTCTGAAATAAATAAGAACTTAAGTAATATTTCAGCCAGATCAAGCCTCTGAATGAAAGTAATATTGGCATTCAGGGTTCCTGCTGCAAACCTCCCCACATTCCATCCCATTCAACCAGAGTGACATGAACCAGTGTGTTTTCAGTTTTGTGCTGATTATGGAACATTTCCATTGAATACCAAGGACTCTCAGTAAACATTCATCTTCTCTGTCAGCTAGTTTCCCTGTATCATTTCAATTGATCTTTATCTTCTTCAGCAATAACTTCTCACCTACATTTAGTTTTGAGGGTTTCTGTTCTTTGTTTGCTGGTGCTCTGTATCTTTAAAATTTCCTGTTTTTTTTTTTTTTTTCCTTAACAAATAGAAGTACTTAGTTTTGGGTGGCAGGCAACAGATTCATACTAATTCGTGTCACTGCCAACTGTCCTACCAACGTGTGGTCCAACAAAAAGTCAGCAATAAGACTGAATCTGGTGCCTGATTAACAGGTCTCTCCCTGGGGAACAAGGTGACTATAACAAGGTGACAAGTAGGCAGACCCACTTTAGAGTCTCCCGGGAAAGTGTGAACATGACAGTAAACAGCCGACATCAAAGACATTTCAATTCTGCAACAAGCCTTGCTGCTCCGGGTAAGTGATCTACACCCAAACACAACATCCGTCAGAACCTCATTTCATCTCCCTTGGGGAATCAGAGCTACAGCAGCTAATCCCACTAAGCGTGATTCTGAACATGAAAAGAGCTCCTTTAAGGGAATGTAGAGGCTGAGAGGAGCAATGTAAATTGAATAGGGATTTCATGATAATAAAAAGAGTCTCTTTGCAAGTAAATACGTGAACATTATAAAGTTTGAACACTTTCTTTTAATTATGCCCATCAACTCAGGGCTGTATTTGAGTCCATGTCCATCTGACAGGTTTCAATTAACATAAAGTCGGGAATGGTAGAGAATATGACATTTACATTGTCTGTGTAAGGACTGTTTGACCATGCAGGAGTTTGTTTATTCATTTGCTGTACCTGATACCTTAAAAAATGGAATTAAAAAGGAGAGCTGGCAGTAAAGTCTGAAAGTAAGAAAGAGGATAGTATTTGCTTTCCAGGCATGTGGAGACAGCTAATGTTCTGGAATTTTCTACTTATTCCATACATCTATTTGGAAATGTCAGTGGAATGTGAAAGTGTCCATGGAGGCCATCTAAAATTGACAGAGGAGGGTCCTTTGGTCTGTATATTGATCCTAATTTTCACTCTTGTGGAAAACAATGAGTTCAATTCACCCTCTATCCCACCCTTTATTTTTTTTCTTCTTCTGCTATTCTTGAATCTCAGAACCTTGATGCACAGCATAGGTCCCAAGATGGGTAGAGGCTGTAAAGACTTTGATAAGTTGTAATGATTTGGCCATATGCTTTCCTGACTCTTATATAAAAGGTGAGGAAAAGAGGGGGGGGTTTTCCTGGGCCAAGTTAGATGAGAGTCCAGTTCCTGATGAGGTTCTGATAGTCCATGAAGAAATTAAACCCTTAAACCCAAGTTCATTTCCTGCTTTGCTAAAGATGATAATCTTATTGCAAGTGTTATTTGAAATTTTAGTATTTGTGCTAAACTAGCACATAGGAGGTAGATTTTTTTCAAAAAAGGAATGAAATATTATTTTCTTACCCTTTGCATAATTTGAAAATAAATGAACATAATTTACTCTAAATCTTAAAACAGATTCAAGTCAGAAGTTGATCAAATATGGAAGCAATAAATTGCCTTTGGAAACCATGTGTTCATAGAAACACAATAATGAGAGAGATCATATAAGATCATGAGATATCTCTTACAAAGCTAATAAATGTCTTTTAAAAAAACAACTACAGAAGTCTTTATGGGGAAGTGAATCATCATTCTTTCTCAGTGATTGTATATTTTTACAAAGAAGGCATCCTTTCGTCCTACAGAAGTGTCTTCTATCAAGGATATGCTTGAGCATCCTAGAGCCCTTCTCTTCTTGCAAACAAGCAAATAATCAAGAAACAAATTATACTTTTTTTTTTATTGTAGTGAGGAGGAATTTCATGGAAGGAGAGGAAAAAATAATCTCTTCAATTTTTGCTTACCAAAGAAAGTAGACAGGCCCCAACTTATGAACAACTTTCATTATACCAGGGTGCTGTAAATATTAAATATATTATAAATATCTGCATGTATGCATTAATATCTTTATTGCATTCTTAATAATGAGTCATTATACCATAAGTTTTAACTTAATCTTGTTATTTATCTTTGATATAGTAGGAAATTGATTACTGAATTCTATGGTATGACATTTTTCTTTTATTAACAGTCCAAGTTTCCAAAAAATGAAAAGTTTAATTTTTTACTAGCTAATTGCATGTAGATCCAGAAAGTGGTGATTCCACTAGAGTCAGAGCTAGTCAGACACGCCTTTGAATGCAGTGGCCAAGTTTAATTTTCTGACCCAAACATTTTTGTTGAGGATTTTTAAATAATTCAAAAGAGAAACAGGAGAAGATGAAAAGACTTTGTTAAACAAATTTTAAAGAAATGTAGAGTAAATTGCATCTTCTAATCTGGAAAGTAAAGAGCTAAGGGAGATTTAGTTGTCTTCATTATTCTAAAACAACTGATCAAATGTGTCCCTTCTATGAGATACAATTGAGCTAAATCAGTTGTGTCACTGAACTGGGCTAGTCCAAATGGTTAATCTAGTAACTACACAGATAATCTTAAAATGATTTAAAAGACAATGAAATGAAGGAAGATTACTATTTACACTGAGAACAAAAAAATGGAAGACTCAGTTTGCGGTAATAATATGGGGAATTACACTAGACAAATTATTCAAGATTTCACCTTGTTTGTAGAAAAAAACAAAGAATATTTGTAAGGAAAATGAAGAATGTCTCATATGTTTGTTAAAACCTTGATTAAATCAGGTAGTACAGTTATTTAGACTGTCAACTCTTCCCATTACTGTTAAGAGATAAAAATGTCCATTACAGTATTTGACATGTTATACTGATATATGCATAGGGCTAGGAAATACTTAGTTTTGATAGACGGTGGTCTATATGGTCTTAGCCCCTCAAAAACAAAACAAAACAAAAAAGCCATCAATAAGTTGTAGCATCAAGGATTCCGGGCTCTTAGAAAATTACATCTACTCACCTCTCATCTAATGTCATCTAATGTGCTTCTTTGCATTTTGTGGGAGAATACAGGGAATAACAGAGTTGGAAGAGTTAATTTTCTTTAAGATAAAATCCAAAGAATATCTACGTAACTATTTCAGTATGTTTCCTGAACAATTCAATTTCTTTTCATTGCCTCTTCTAAGCCACAGAATAAGAAAAAATAGAACAGGGTGAACAATATTGAATTCAATAGTATTGGAGACAAGTTATAAAATATATGGGGCCTGGCATATGCCTACAGTATTGATGCGAGCATATATTAATGTAATATTTCTACGGGGAAATTTGACAATATGAAAAAGTGTCTTTTGAAAAGTTCACATCTTTGAAACAGTTATTCCACTTGAAGAAATAATTTCTAGTAATTAAAAATAAGAAAAGGATATACAACCATGCTTCACTTAACCACGGGACTACGTTCTGAGAAATGCATCCCTCGGTAATTTTGTCGTTGTGTGAACATCATAGAGTGTACTTACACAAACCTAGATGGTATGGCCTACTACACACCTAGGCTATATGGTAATAATCTTATGGGATCACTGTCATATATGTGGTCCATTGTTGACTGAAACATAATTATGTGGCACATGATTGTATGTACATAAGTATGTACTGTAATTGACATCTTCTTAATAGCCAAACAAAAAGTGAAGTAACCTAAATATCCAACAATAGGGAAATTGCTTTTTAAATTATGGTATCTCTACCTTATAGTGTTATATATACCTTAAAATTATTTTTCCAAAAAGATGAAATGCCTTGAGTAATGCTTATAGGGTAATATAAATGGAAACACTAAATACGAAATTATATAAATGGTAGGGTATGGTCACAAATTTATAAAAATATAGTTAGAAGTAGCTATATCTATACTGTGGGATTTTTTATTTTGTTTCTTCTTAATATGTTTCTATATTTTAGCAATAAACATGTATTAGTTTCTAGTCAGAAAGAATAATTAAAAATATTTCTTCTAGCAAATGGAATAATAATCAAGTAATCTCACCTGTGATATATAAATATCACTGCAGGTAAGGAACTCTGAATAAATGTTTTAAGACCTGGTTATGAAATGCAGGCATGCCAGGTCAGGTTGGAGGTAACCACAGAATTTCTGGATGTGGACAGATGTGAAAAAGGGCAGGCAGGAAATCTAAAACCAAATAACAAAAAAACAACACACACTATTAAAAACTTCCATTAAAAATGAACTTCAGAAAAAATGAACCTTCACAGAGAGACAAAATGAAATACCTTCAAAGGAAATATTGAAAACTTTTCTCAATAGGACAAAAGGCAGGAATTTTTAAAAAAGCAGAAAAAGAATGGTATACAAAGAACACAAAATATAAGGGTAGTCATAACAAATACATCCAATGGTGGCCTAGAAAATGTTTAACAACTGTTTTCTTCCTGGGGGAAAAAAAAGAGTCTTGATTTTTAGAATTGGCCAATTTCTGTGGTGTAAATAATCCTACCAGGACAAATTTCAAGCCACCACTGTGATGTCACTGAAAGTGGAATTGGGAAGAGACGTACACAATCATTTCTTGTGCACTGGTACAAGCTAGTTCCAGAAACCATTTGATATATAACAGTAAATAACATTGCAATAAATATAAATATAATTGATAAAATTGACGTATGCAAAGACATAAAATATTATCAGGTATCTGCCTCTAATATTTTTCATGATACACACAAAATCTGAAAATTAAGAGTTAATGTATACCATAAAATACTAATCAGAAAAAAACAGTCAAAACACACACCGTACATGCACAGAGTTTAGGGGAAAAAAAGATATATATATATATATATATATATTGGAAAAAAATACCCAAAATATACCAAGGTAAAAAAGCATTAATAGAAAAAAATATGACATTACATAATAAAAGAAACAATTCCCAGGATGTCAATATTACAAATTTATATATGCACCTAATAACACAGCCTCAAAATATACAAAGCCAACTCTGTGGAAACTAAAAGGAGATTTTAACACATTTCTATCAGAAACCTGCAGATCAAGCATATAAAAAAGTATCAATGAGCTTAAACTAATAGTTATTTATAAAGTCTTCAGCTAACAAATAGAAAACCTACAATGTTTCAAAGCTCACATAAAATATTTACAAATTTGACCAAGTAATAGGTCAGAAAAAGAAGTCTTAGCATATTTCAAAGAGTCAATAACATACAGAGCATATTAATCACAATACAATTAAATTATAAATCAATTACTAAAAGGTGAGAGCAAATTTTGATGATTAGAAATTAAAAGTACTCTTCTAAAAAGCAATGAATTAAAGAGGAAACCATAATAAAATTACGTGTTTTAAACTTAACAACAATAAAAGATTTACAAATCAAAGCTTGTGGGAAGCATCTATTAAAAATTTATTTAAAATAATTGCAACGTGGTGGAATACTTATTTGAAATAAATGAAGTTTTATAAAGGTAGAAAGTATAGTAAATGAAAGTGGAAATTAGAAAAATGCTTTACAGAGAAGTTGATATTTGAGCTGCATTTTGAAGGATAAATTGAAATTTACCAGGATAATTTTGAAGGAGAGAGCATTTCAAGTGAAGGGAATAACATAAGTAGTCAGCAAAATATTAAAGAACGTGATGTGTTCGGCGAAGCACAAGTAATCTGGTGTTACAAGATGATATGGCAGGGGATAAAATTGGAAAATAAGTGGTGATCAGACAATGAAGTCTTTTAAAAAATCCTAAATTACTCAGATTTTACCCTAAAGTTTTTAGAAAGACATTAGAGTTTTAAACAGGTACATGATATAGTCAAATTTGCATTTTGGAAGGTATGACTACGGAGGATTGAGAGATGTGCGGGTGGGAAGGTTAAGGAGGTAGACAGTCTAAAAGCACAGAGATCATGAATGAAACTATAAAATAGTCCAGGTAAGATATGGTAGGCCCTGAATTAGAGGAGAGGCAGTGGGATTAGAGGAAAGAGGACATATTTGAAAGTCAGAGAGAAATACAGTGAATGAGAATGTCAAAGTTGATTAAATATGGAAGGTAAGTGAGAAGAAAGGGACTGAAATTAATATTTGATCTCTGTCTTGGGTGGCTGGATAAATGACATGTTAGTCTTCTCGGGCTGCCATAACAAAATACCACAGACTAAGTGATTTAAAACAACAGACATTTATTTCTCACAATTCTGGAGTCTGGGATGTCCAAGATCAAGGTGTCAGTAAGACAGACCTTCATTCTGAGATCTCTTGGTTTGTAGGCAGCCACCATCTATGTGCTCACGTGACCTTTTCTTTGTGTACATGCAGGGAGAGAGAGAGGGAGACAACATTCCGGTGTCTCTTTTAAAGGCACTAATCCCATCATAAGGGCCACACCCTCTTGACCTCTTCTAACCCTAATTACCTCCCAAAGGCCCCACCTCCAAATGCCATCTTTGGGGGTTACAGCTTCAGCAAATGAATTTTGAGGGGACACATTCACTCTGTTCACACAGTAATGTGAAAAATGCAAAGAAATATAAAGGAGAAATGGGGGAAAGGCTGAAGAGTATGAATTTAATTTTAGAATGGTGATGTTTAATTTCAAATGCCTTTAGGAAATGCAGGTGAAGATTTCTGGCAGACATGTGGTTATGTAACTGTAGAGTGTCTGAAAGTATGGGACCAAATTTGATTTTGGAAATTATTTATTTATTGCTGGTAAACATCTAGAAGAGTGGAACATGTGTGGTGGAAAGAGGGCCCCAGATGGATCCCTTGGGAACACTGAAACATGGCCATACATAAAGATAGAGCGGAGGAGACTGAGAAGAGGCAGAGGGATGGGAAGAGAAACAGAAATCTGTGTTGTCATAGAAACAATGATGTGATTGTTGTCATCCAGAGAATGTTCGAGGAAGGATTCTATTCATTAGATTTGGGCATAAGGATGTCATTGGGGAACTTGTTCCTGTGACAATGCCTCCATCTTGTACCAAGTTTCATTAGCTCTGCTCATCCTTGGTTCTACCATGCCCAAGAATGACCCTGAATAATTTGCCTGCTACACTAGTTCTAGTTCTGGTGCTGCAGAGAAGGGCTCTGTGTTGCTGTCATTAGTAACCCCAGATAGTGAAATCCCAAGCTAAACCTGGACCTTTGCAGATGGCTTCTACGACCCAGGGTTGATTGTCTCTGACCCAGACCATCTTGTTGAACACGGCTTCCACGACCACAAGCTTCAGATGCCTGTCTCCTGTTCTCTGTGCGTAGCTAATTCCCCAATCCCATCCCCGCTGCATCTGGTCTAGCCTCCTGCTTATGAAGGGAGATCCCAGCTCCTCTCTGGATGCTTGATTTGTTTGATACTTTTTGTTTTAGGATCTGCTCTTTAATCCCTCTGCTTCCTACTGCTTTTTGAGAGCATTCTTTCAGCAGGGCCTCCCGATTCCTTAGAATTGCGTTTTTAAGGCAATTTCTGCTAGTGTTTCCAAGTCCAACTTTACTTTTTTAAAAACCGAGAAGGAAACAAAAAGATAAAAGAATTCTCTTAAGCCCCGAGGAAGCATAGTGGGAAGAGAGGCCGGGCTGTCCTGTGACTCTGCATTTTAAACAGGAGCTTCTCCTCCTGATGAGAATTACCTTGGCCCAGGCTGAGATTTCCCAGTGGACCCTTTCCACTTAAGCTTTTTATTAAAAAAGGAAATTGGGATTATTGTATTCCCTCATTTTACTTTGGAAGTAAAATTTTTAAATTAATTGTGGTCTAAACTGATAGCAACCCGAGAGGTTCTGATAGCATTCTGGCACCTCTTGTTTAGCCAGCAGAGATTTCCGTCATTGCTGCTGGGAATGGCTTGGCTGAAATCTTTTTAATTTACATTTTTTCTTCCCCTCATGAAGGATTGAATTGTGACTTACTAGAACATCCCCAGGGTTGTGGAGAGAGAGATGTGACTAACTTCCTCTGACTTGATTGGAATGGAGCTATTTATCTGGAGCTAGGTTGTAAGTCACAGGGGTGGCATTCTGACAAATTTCGGCTTTCAGGGCTGCCCCGTCTGGAAAATGCCTTTAGCTCCCTTCAGGAGTCATCACTTGAGCACAGCAAGCAGTGTCATAAAAGAGAAGGGCGTTTCCGTCCCAATTGCTTGTGTGGCATGACTGGGATGTCCACTCTGGTAGGATCTATCATCATGATTCAAAGTCAGGATCTCCTCTGGCCCTTCTGAAGCTACCTCTGCTTTGGCAGGTAAGGAAATTCCAAACGTCAGCCTCTCTCTATAGCCACCACCTGCCAAGGGAACAATCCCCGATGGACAGGACAGATTTGTAAACAGTAATCCCTGTGCTATAGCAATAGCTCCCCGCCTGCTACAACGTGGGAACGGTAAAAATGTGGATGTTGCAAAACATAATTACTGGTCTGGAAATTTTCCTTCTGTGGGCAGATGGTATGATCAAAAGCAAAGACAGACATGTCCTTCCACAAACCAAGGGCAGTGGTTACACAATAGGCTTAGGTAACAGCCACTTGGTAGACAACTTTAGGTAAAACTCAGTGGTGTATCTTAAAAGAACTTCTTGGAATCCAGACAGCTCAAACAACACATCTTTCGAAGGTATTGGACTCAAATCCCACTACAAGCCTAGACTACCCAGCTCATACATCACGGAGCAGAGTGGATGTGTCAGGTTTGCCCGTGTCCTAAGACAATTACATTCTGGGCATTTCCATATATCAGGGAAAGAATTTTAAAAGAAAGAAAACGGCACCAAAACTGAGAGCTGAACTCAAGCATAATGACATTGGAATAAGATTTACTCCGTGCCTCCCGTTTTTTGAAAACAGCTTTCAACTGAAAAAATATTTTTTGAAGTTGCCTATTAGAGAAATCTGTCCTGAAGCTTACTTCACAGTTTCATTACTGCTGCGATGCCAGCCAGTATATGGCATCTCAAGGTGCATGTTCATTTGTTCACACCACCTTATACAGAACTGCCGCACGCCCCTGTTGCAAAGATAGAGCATTTTCCCGGGGACTGGATGAGACATGCTGTGGAGTTCAATTAATGCATTTTTTCTAAATACAAGGATTTTTGTTTCCAAGCACTAAGCCAAGGAACACATGGAAAAGAGCCTTTAATGTTTTGTAGAAAATAGTCCCCATTTGGTAATGTATGCTGCAAGTTGAAAGATGGCATTCTGGCTTTTCCAATTGCTTCAAAGAGACGCACTATTTCCTATTTATTGTTTCTTTTTGGCAAAGCTCAGATTCCTAAAAGCAAGAGGGAGATAATTTCCTAAGGAAATTGAATTTTCTTTCTGAATAATTAAGGCCTTGAGAGTCCAATATTTAGAAAAGCTTCAACCACAGGCTTACAAAATAGGAAGATTGAGAAGAAAGATTTTATTTTTTGATGCTGCATAATTTAAGCTTAAAAGGCAATTGTCTCTTTTCTCATATTAGTGAAGCCATCAAATTGTTTAGATCACGTGATCCATGAACAGGTTCGCCCTTGGAATTTCCTGTTTGTTTCAGTTGAGCACATTGGTAAACAGTAATTACTCATGAGAAATAATGAGAGTCCTTCAACATTGCAAACTCAATAGTTGATTTGCCAACAAATAGCAAAGCCTTGATAATCACTGCTCTATACATCCTAGAACTAAGCACAAAACCACTGAAGAGGACAGTTGTCCTTGCTGTAGTCCTAAGTGAAAGAGGTGTGTAAGAGCAGAGGTGAGGGACATAGGTCCGCCATACTCCAAATGCCACACAAGTGACACCAAGGAAGTGTTGATAAGCATGTACCCATGTCACACTGATATCACTCAATGGTTGCTGTCAAGTGTGTGTGTTTATAAGGATACCCATAATAGCAATCATGGTTTCTGCTAACTTTTGAATGAATGGAGGGCTCTATATTCCTACCTTGTTTTGTTAAAAGTATTCAGCTGAGGATACCCCCACACGAAATAGATATCTATTTCTGAGGTTTATGAGGGAATTAGGTTTTAGATAAGAAAGTACAATTCTCAGGAGTGGTCTGATTTCTTCAAATGTAGTGTCTTTCTGACATTTGTAGGGGAAAAGCCAGTGATAACATCACAAGCATATTTTGTTTTAATAGTGTTTTACCCATTAATAGTTTAATACTAAGTTTAATATTAATAGTTTAATGCTAAGATTCTTCGAACCATTCATGCATAAATGATGGGAGAGGAAATGGCCGTCATTCATCCTGATATATGAAGAGAAGGAGAGTGGGGAGGGTCACATGTTGGGGAATGAAGATGTGCACTGGGGTCTGTGCAGCCCTTTAGCTGTTCTGTCATGGCTGCTTCTTCATTCTACAAACCTGCCATAGAGACTGAACTCCTGAGCTCTTTCTTAATCCTCCTGTTCCTTAGAATCTTTATTTGGGGTGCTAAGCTATGATTTTTTATTATTAATGATATTTGAAAGATTAAAACTCTGGACAATGTGGCAGATCCCACTCATCATGACAGCCTCGGAAGCAGGGTGGTTGGGGGTGGGGAGCAAAAAAGGGTAGAGTGAGTTTCTGCCCATGAATGTGACTTTCTAAGGATAAATGAGCAGGACAAAGGAGAAAAGTCTTTTCAAAATGTAGTCGAAATATTGTCATCAAACCACCAAACTTAAATTCACACTACATATCTGTGCCTGACCCACTGTCTAACTGCTTGCAAATGGTTTTTCTTCCAAGCAGAAGTAGGTAATGAGAATTCTATTCTAGCAATTTTCTATTTCAAACAGAATTCTGTAGGAGGTGCCAGTCTCTTTATACATTATTAAATCTCTCACTGAGGATTTTTTCCCCTGAAATCTGACCTAAGGTTTTCATTGGAAACCATTGAATTCTGAGCTGATTTGGAATGCTTAGCAGCTTAGACAAGCTGCATCGCTTTGAATTAGATTTCAAGTTCCAAGTACTGAAGTGCGTTTCCAACATCTGCCAAAGATTCTGGGGCCTTGTGTCCTCTGCCAGCCCCACCTCAGTGTGCCATGGCCACGCTCCATTCAGCAACATGTAATGGGTCTCCTCGTTTCTAGCAAGAATGAATTTTAAGTTGGAAGCCCTTTCTTTTCTACTTTATGATTCCGGCCAGAACATACACGGAACCTAAAGAAGCCTGTGGATTGTTCTTGCTCCATCGTGTCCTTCACTGTCCTACCTTACACCTGCTCAACAAGGAATGTGCTGCCAGTTGCCTAAATGTAGTAAGAAAACTAAATAGGGATTTTAATAAATAGCGGGAACAGATGGAGGCTAGTAACTCTTACGAAGTTAAAAGAATTGTGTGCTTAATAGACTAAATGCTTAACAACAGTAATAGCTGCCAAGTCACCACATAACTCGCTAATATGCATGAACTGTAACAGCCGGAAAGTGACTGCTTTCAGTCTCAAGGACTTTCCTAAAAATTCAAGGTTGTAAGAACCTAACCTAGAGAATAATTACTTGTCCAGACGTGATAACAGACTCTGGCAGAACAAAAATGACAGCTTGATTCACAGACAAATATAAGCCGGTCTTGGATGTCTGGCTTCCATTTTTCTGTGGAGAGATAGATGTCTTTAAAAAGCCTCAGCAGTGAACACCCTGTCAGTTTAAAAGGTCAGACACTGAAGTGTATCAGAAGAGATGATGCTGTACAGACCATCGAGAGAAAAGAAAATGATTTCATTATCCTTGTTCATCTGCTATGGATTAATTCAGTTCCCATCATCGTGACAATTAAGGCACTTCTGTAGTACTGTCCTGACCTAGTTGAGGTAGAACCAGGTAATAAAAAGCAGCACTGGGGAGGAGGGAAACTATGGCTGAGTTAACATTCCTTAGGAACAAATGCTGTCTGGAATAGCTTTTGGAGTTGATACATTCAACTGCAATCGAATAAGAGAAAAAGAGCACAAGAAACAACCCCTAGAAACATTTCCCTATATGTCAGGAAGTGAAATCTGCATCTTGGATAGCCAATGAGCCATACCAGGGCTTGAAAACAATCATGTAAAAGACGTTTTACTATTCACAGGGGACACTACAGAAGTGGAGGGGGGTTAGAAGAATGCTGGGAGGGTCTCTACCCTCCCACATCAGAGAGAGGGCGGATTTTCTGCCAACCTGAGCTTCTCAATAGTTTAAATGCAGCATCTGGAAAGAGAACGCAACAGATCCTCCTAAACTAGCTCCTGATTTTCTTTTGCTCAATCACTCCAGCTCAAAATCTTCATCATCAGGGGCCGGCCCGGTGGCGCAGCGGTTTAGTCCGCGCTTGGCAGCCCGGGGTTCGCGGGTTCGGATCCCGGGCGCCCGCCGACGCACTGCCTGTCAGCCATGCTGTGGCGGCGTCCCATATAAAGTGGAGGAAGATGGGCACGGATGTTAGCCCAGGGCCAGTCTTCCTCAGCAAAAAGAGGAAGATTAGCAACGGATGTTAGCTCAGGGCTGGTCTTCCTCACCAAAAAAAAAAAAAAAAAAAAAATCTTCATCATCAGGTTTAACTACTCTTCTCATACCCCTTGTATTAGTTGGCAGTTTATATCCATTCTACGTCCACTGCCTTGACAATGTCTTCTTTGTCCCTTCCCTTCTTTCCACTTCCACTGACACGATCCTCACAGAAGCTCTCATTAGTCCTCTCTTGGACAACCGTAATAGCTTTCTAACTGTCTCCTCATCTACCCTTTCCACACCCTAATGCATTTTACTCACAGCTGACATATTAATCTTCCTAAAGTCTATCTTTAATTATGTCACCCCTTGCTTGAAAATGTCAAATGGCTTCCCAGTGACTAAATTAATGCTAAGTTTTCACCCTGGCCTTCAAGGCTCCCCAGAGTAAGCCTTAGCTGATCATTTGTGCCTCATTTCCCGTTAGTCTTCCATACCCTTTATGCTCCGGTCAATCCAGACTTTGACTGTAGATCAGCTACATCTCCTGAGTAGTTGCATGTATGTTTCTACTCATTCTTTTCCTTCGTGGAAAGCCCTTTTCCCTCACTTTAGCTCAGAATCCAACCCATTCCGCAAGGTCAATCATGAAATGATTCATGGAGCGTTTCTTGACTTCCCCAACTGAACATAATTTCTCTCCATTATTTGTATCTCTTTCTAAAGGCACTAATCGTAACCCCATGGAATAGTTAAAAGTTTACAAGGACTTAGAGTGAGAAGATCTGTTCAAGTTTGTCTCTTATGAATTGGGGCAGGATATGTAATCTTTTAAAAATCTAGGTTTACATGACAAAATTTAACAAATATTTATTAAGAGCAAACTCTATGCTTGAAATGTATCTGTGAACAACAACAAAAAAATACCTTACATTCTAGGGGGAGGAGACAGACACAGACATTTCAAAATATACAAAGTAAATAAGTAAATTGTATAGCATGTTATAAGTTGCTAAGCGTGATTTTTAAAAAGTAGAACAGAGCAAAGAGGATGGGGAGGCAGGAGCAAGTTGAAATTTTAATTTGGGTTATTAAGTTAGGCCTCATTACAAAGATAAAATTTAAGCAAAGTCTTGAAGGAAGTAAAAGAGTTCACCATATGTCTACCTGGGAAAATGCAACCCTAGCAAAGGAAACAGCCAGTACAAAGGCCCTGAGGCCTGTGGTATTCAACAAAGAGCAAAGACTCAGGTGTGGCTGAAGTGGAATGAGCAAGGAAGAGAGTAGGAGGGGATAAGGTCAGAGAAATAATGAGGGCAGAGAGCAGAACTTGGAGGGCCACATAGCCCATAGTAGGACTTTATTTGCTACTCTGAGTGAAATGGGAGCCACTGCAGATTTTTGGCACATCTAAGTAGAGGAGTGACATGGTCTGACCTGCATTTACAAAGGATCGATCTGATCGCTCTGTTGAGATTACACTGTGGCAGGCAAAAACGGAAGCAGGGAGACCTGTTAAGAGTATATTATGTGAATCTGGCAAGAGATGATACTGGCTTAGGTAAAAGTGACAGTGATGGAAGTAATGAGAAATGGTCAAAATCTGGATACATTTTCAAGGTAGAACCCATGAGATTTCCTTGTGGATTGAATGTGATATGTAAATAAAGAGAGGAGTCAAGAATGACTCCAAGATTTTTGGCAAAATAGCACAAAGGAATCGCCATCAATTGAGATGGAGAGGATTGGGTGAAGCAGTTTGGGGAGGAAAGCAAATATCAGGGGTTCAGTTCTGAACGTCCTTGGAATTTGAGATTTCTACTAGGCATCCGAGTTGAAAAGCTGAGGAGGCAGTTGGATGCATCCAACTGTAAAATTGGAATAACAGTCTCAACAAACCCAACAAACAGAGTTAACACAGATAAAATTTGACGATGAGATTATATGTGCAAATTGCATATTATTTGTATATGTTATCCATCCTTTTTTCTTATTATTTTGTGTTTGTGTACGTGGTGTGTATGTATTTGTCTATTATGTATTCTGAATCTTCTTGAAGCCAAAGTTATGATCATTTTGTTTACTTTTCATTCATTTTGAAAATACATTTGTTGATCTCTTGTTACAAATGAATGCATCTTCACTGTAGAAAATGTGAAAAAATAGCAATAGTCATAAAAAAGAAAGTTAAAAAATAACCACCTGTCATCACACCACCCAGAGATAAAAACTGTTAATTTGGAGTATATCCTTCTTGAACTTTTCTTTACTTGATATATTCCTTGGGGGTTTCTTACTTTTGTGCATCCCCTCTCTCCACAATATTTATTATAATCCTTTGCATGAACATGTTTAAAAATATTTACTGAATTGAGTTAAAATACGCATCTCAGGTTTTCCAAAAATAAACCTGTTTAAAAGATACATATGGAACTCTGTGCTTTTCTGATTCATTTTTTACGATTTTCTCTATTTCCTTGGGTAGTTAAACTGAAACTTGAATCCAAGATTTTCAAGTCACAAACAAACAGTCTTTCTTGACATCACACCTTCAATATTGAACATGAACAGATTACTTTTTTCCAGAAACTCGTTCAAGGGTCCTCAGGAATTGCCACATACACACGTGTCAAGTGTGTGGTTGATTCTCTCGTGAATTTTTAACCTCACACCTGACTGATTTTAAGTTTCAATTCTTATTTCTCTGTTGTTCTTCTCCTAATTTTTACTGTCTAATTGCATCTTTTGTGCCTTTGTAAATTTTCTGAAATCTTTTCTGGAACAAGGCTTCAATCAGCCAACTAATAAACAAATAAACATATTTATACCATGTAAGCATGTGCTAGAAATGAATTACTGCTAATGGTCTCTGGCTCCCAGATGAGAAGGAGGAAAGAATATGCATGCACAGTATGACAACTTTAAACACTCTTTTAGTTCCGAGTTGCATAGGTTTCAGAAATCATATAATTTTGCTTTCTTAGATTTGTGTTTCTTTGATTGGCTCATTATGGAAAAAAATGTATTCCACACTTCCTCTCCCCCTTTTCCAGTGGGAAGGAGAGAAAAATAATGATTAATCAAATGTTGCTATAAAAGCCAGCACCTATGTTGCCCAAGCTGCAATGTATATGTTTATTGCTGTTATTAACATTATTATTGCATTTGTGTTTTCTGCAGTCATTTTGCTCAGTATTTATTTTTTAAGATAAAAGTGTCTCTAACAGAATTCTGGCAGATACTCTATTTATAGTACTAAAATTAAGGCAAACAGGGATTTTCAGTTCTGACTAATAGTTTGGTTATCCAAATATTTTATAGCAATAAAGGCAGGAGATCCATTCGTGAAAGAAATAATTATCTCCAATCCTTAAGAGTTCTTTCCATACCGATGTGAAAATTAATATTTATGGGAAAAATAATGAATAGGTGTGAACAACTGCACAAAATATCATATAGGCTTAGGTAAAATAAAATGTAATTCTGAGCCTAGGGTAGCAATAGATAAGAATGGGTAAAGAAAATATGCATACAGAACACAAATATCATCATAGAGTATTAAGGAAGCGCCAATCTAAATGTAGGTCCATAGCTATAGAAATTACCTCTATCTGTAAGATCTTTACCTACCCATCTTTTTGGTGCAGAGAAAATGTCTCACCATCCATTTGACAAAGGGAACTGAAGAAATGGTTTTGACAAGGCAGCAAAATATAATAAAAGGGTATGCTGTGATGAAGATTGCCATATTGGGTATTATATTATTTTAACATGAAGAATAAGAAAAGATGAAAGAGTGACATTTGGGGAAATGAAGCCATAAGAAGTTCATATTTTAAAGAGCAATGCAAACAGATGAAGTGTAAAGTGACAGTGTCATTATTTTTTGTTATTAAGATTATTGCAACAGTCGCTGTATGTTTTGACTCGCTGTTTTTATTCACACTGAAGCCTTCCTCATTTAAGCACTAGAAATGGCACGATCAGAGCACAGAAGAGACAAATGTGCCTGGACCTAAATGTCACTGGCACCGAACCAATGGAGACCACTAAAGGAGCAGACAATTCATTCTCATTTCGAGTTGGCTAAATTACCTGTGGTCCACGCAAGGAAAAAAAATGAAAGATGTAACAAACGGCACCACTTACAATTTGGGATCTGGCCAACAAAGAGTTCTGAGCGTCAGAGTAGTTGCATTCTGGCAACAGCCAACAACAGCCACATGCTCCCGGCCTAACAAAATACCAGCTATTCATTCAGGTGACAGCTCCCTTCGCCCAATATGTACGGTCAATGTTGAATAGGACTGCTCGTGAAAAGTTTCCTCAGCATCTCTGAGGCAGGCAGAAAAGAATCTCTGTGACGTGCTATCATCCCCACCTGTCATCTAAGATCTTCCTCCATCAAGTTTGATTATAATTCCCAACACAACTTTCAGAAACATTTCAAATAAGGTGGTCTAAATATGCTTAACTATATCTTCAATTTGGATTCAAAAGGAAAGTTACTTAAAGGATAATGTCTATGGCTTCAGGGACATACTTAGAAATAGAAGTAAATGGCTTTGTCAGTAGATTAATTGCCAAAACTAAATTGAAGTATTTGACATGCTGAGGAAAATGTAATTTATTACAAGAGTGCCACAGATTGTGGTGAAATTTCCAGTAACAATAAGTCAAAGCTGGTGTTGATTTTAATGACACATATTGTTTCCTTTGTTGTTGATGAATCAGATTTTTAATTTTCTGAATCTGACCTTTTTTTCCTATATAAGGAACAGATGAATCATAGTTCTACAAGTGGTGGCTGAACTAATAGAAACTAATCATGCCATCTGTAAAATGGCCAAATTTTTAAAAAATGGTCTTCAACTCTATGTCTCCTGCCAAATGCAATCTGTTTTAAACCAAGCACTAGGTATCCCTTTCCTTCATTCAAAAGTAGAATGATAAGATTTCTGTATTCCAAAGTGCACTCTGGAAATTGGACAGTATATCCAGTAGATGTGGATACACTCAACTGGAGTATGCACTCCAGTAGCATATATACTGGTTTTGTGCAGGGTTTGTAAATGTGTGTACTTACCTCCCAGAAGTAATGTCAGAAGTGGCCTTCCTGGAAAGATTTTCCTTATTCTATACTCTATGGGCCAAAACATCTTCTAGAAAAAATGGGTGTGTACTTGGATGCATATTTCAAGAATTGAAGGAATTCAGATTGCCACGCATTTGGTTGGACCATTTCCCATTGTGACTAAGCACATCCATTCCCCCATCCTTCACCACTACCACTAAAATGACAATGAAATTATACAAAGAATCAATAAATCGATAACATCTCTGGCAACAAGGAAGACTGCCTGAAATGTCCAGGACGGTTTGGAGAACGTCTGGAAACTAGAAAGCAGATGGGTTGTTCTTGACCGCAACCTGAAATATGTATAAGAAAAAGTTATCACAGAGAATAGGGCTGTTTCCTAGAAAAAGTCTTAGTTAGGATTTAAAAAGAAAAAAAAAAGGAAGGAGTAAACATGTGCTAAGCAATGAGAATAAAAGTAAGAAAAGGAATTTAAAAGAATGTAACAGCAATACAACAACATATGTTAGTGGAGAAACTTTGGAGTGCTGTGATGGTTCTTCCTCAGCCTAACAGTATAAAAAGCATAAGCTACAATTCTAGACTTCTCTGCCCTCATAGTCTCCTCATTCTGTGTGAGCTGCATTGACCACTGAACTTCAGACAAGCCTCCATGAGGAAGAGGTGAGACAACCAGGAATTGTGTCTGCTCACTTGTCTTCTTTATCTCTTGAACAATGAGCTCTACATCTGCACAAGCTCTTTTCTGGAAAATAGTGAACCAGGATAGAATAATTGTAAAAGTACCAAATCTGGAGCCACGATCTCTGAATCGGATTGAGATTTTGCAAATTGGTAGCTGTGCACCATTGGACAATTACTGAAGTTCCCTTTATCTCACTTTCCATATCTGTAAAACGGGATTATAGTAGTATCTACCACTTGAAGTATTCTATAAGCTAATATATGAACCCAGCACATAGCTAAGCACTGTTTGTGCTTGTTTTTTATTATTATTATTAAATTATGATTGTCAATTTGAAAGACAAGTTGAGGACTTAGTGTAAAAAATATGGACATAAAAGAGAAATAATGAAGTAAAAGAGCATAAAAGAGAAAATGAGAATGTTAAGAGATGTGGAAGATAAGTTCGTCTACCTAATCAGAATTTTAGGAGCTAATGAAAATGAGAAAATAATCAAAGGAATAGTAGAGAATTTCTCTGAGCTGAATATCTATGGTATTAGATTTAAAAAGATTCCTGGATACAAAGGAATAAAATAAAAGAGAAAACATGAAATGTCTTGTGAAATTTCAAAACTATAAGAATCAAGAGAAAAAATCCTAAAATTTTCCAGAGAGAAAACACAGCTTATCTACATTTAAGTGAAAATCAAACTTGCCGAAAGCTTCTTATCAACAGCACTGGAAGCTAGAGGTCAATGATGCATTGCCTTCAAAATTTTGCAGGAAAATGACTTTGAAACAAAACACTGTGTCTAGCTGAAATATCAATCAAGCATGGAAGTAAATATATTTTATATATACATATATATTAAATATATTTTCAAGCACAAAATGATGCAGAAAGTGTAGATCACATGCACTCTTTCAGACAAAATACTTATTTGAAAATAAACTTAGGCAAAAGAAAAAAGGAACCAAAAAATGTAAGAGACAAGAGACAAAGAGTTGAGAAGCAAACCTAGGATTCTGATGAAAAGAAATTCTGAACTGTCAGCTGATTAGTTAACATGCCTTCATCCACAAGTCGCAGAAGGCCCTAACTCAACTGGTTTAAACAGTAAAGAAAATTTATTATTTCAAAAATTAGAACATCTTGTGTTTGCAAGGGTCCGGGGTTGATTAATTCATTGGTTCAATTTTGTCACCAAGGATCCAATTTCTTTTCAACTTTCTACTCTGCTACCTTCTGTAAAGCACCCCTCAGGATCACGAGAGGGTTGATGCAGTTCAGATGTCACATTTAGACACAAGCAAATCCAGCAGAAAAAAGAGAATCTCTTCCTCTCTGCTCACCTCCTCTCTCCACTTTTAATCAGTGAATAAAATTATGCCATAGTTTAGCATATTTACTCTTATTTCTCATTGGCCAGAATCATGTCACTTATATATCCCTAAACCAATCACTGGCAAGGACAATAAGGTTAGCATAACTGTTTAAGACAAAACAGAAAGTTTCATTAGTGTATGAATATGTCCAAATCTATCATACCGTATACATTAAATATGAGTAGTTTTTCTATATCAATTATAAATCAATAAAGCTGTTTAAAAAATCTAAAAAGACAAAACTGAGTAACTCTTTTCTTTGAGTAACATGAGAAAGAGATAGATGTTAGCCTAAGATTCATGATCTACTAATGAAATTGGTACAGATGTAAATTTACAAATTAAATTGATACAAATTAGGACCAAAAGTCAGGAAGCTCTACAAAGAATATTCTTAAGGATGAAACCGGGGGGTGTCCGGTGGCGCAGCGGTTTAGTCCGCAGTTGGCAGCCCAGGGTTCGCAGGTTCGGATCCCAGGCGCCTGCCGACGCATTGCTTGTCAGCCATGCCGTGGCGGTGTCCCATATAAAGTAGAGGAGGATGGGCACGGATGTTAGCCCAGGGCCAGTCTTCCTCAGCAAAAAAGGGGAGGATTGGCAACGGATGTTAGCTCAGGGCTGGTCTTCTCCACAAAAAAAAAAAAAAAAGAATAAAACTGATAAATTACACAAATTTTATGACTCAGATGACCATGATTAATGATGAACAGAGGAGAGCATATGCCTTTTCTGTCAATGGTAGGGAATTAACTCTGAGAAGAAGAAAAAAATACCTGCATAAGGTCATGGTTCAAATAGGAAGCGAGGTAAAAAGTGAGGCTTGAATCTGAGCATTTGATGGAAGCGTGTGACTCAGAGTATCTGGAACAAGACACCCAAACGCCACCGGTCAGGTAATTTACAAAAGACTGACAGATCCTTGAGTTAATGAGTAGTCATTTTGGATTTATAATAGATACAATCTCTAATCAGATCTCCGTGATGTATTTGTTTGTTACTCTGAACATCATTTATATCTTGCATAAAATATTTTGTTTACAGATCAACCTTTCACAATTAATTTCTTTTGGAAAATCATCCTGAAAGTAAATGTAAATTTTAAAATCTGTTCTTTAAAAAATAAAAAAGGTTTCAAACTGTTCGATCTTTGCATGGGCATAAGCACTTTTTTCCGATTCCTATAAGACATCTGACTCAGTTTTACTGACTGGAAACTTAAGCTATTTGAGAAGTATTTAGTTTAAACAAAAATGAACTCAAGCTATGAATCATAACTTTAGAAAAGACTTGTAAGAACTAAAATCTACTGTGTTGAAGAAGCATTATGGTTCAGGCATTTTTTTCAGACTCCCTACAGGTTCTTTGCTATAATTAAATTTAAGTAAAATTAAATGTATTATATTTGTGTGAGATTTTTAAAAATTGTCAGTTCACTGGCCATTAAATGTCTGCATAGCTCTGGTGTAACTCATCAAAATTGGGCCCCTCGACAAAACTGAGTACAACAATGAAAGCTGCTTTACTTTTTCAGCTGTGAATTTTCCACCTGTGAATGTGGGTTTGGCTCATTCAGGGACCTTGGGTATTGCAAGGGATGATCCATAGAAGCCAAAACCTACTAGTTGACCTCATGGGGCCCAGCAAAGGTGACATTGTCAGTGTCTGCCCTCTTGATGGCTTCCAGCCACCCCCACACATATACACAAAGACATCCATCCAACAGATGAAGCCCACTCCTTGCAGGAGTTTTAAAGGATGAATTAGAAATCCTCCAGATGGATAGGTTAGCAAATAAAGTGTGAGCAGTATCTCGTGTCTAGAAAAGTACAAATTCAAAGGTTTTGTTAGTGAATGAATAGAATGAGTTAAAAGGATATATGAAAGAACTGTGAGCATCAAATAAGATAATTCAAGTGCTACACAAACTACAAGCATTTCTATATTTCCTAGTTCATGCAAACCTTATGAAATAATCTAGGTAAAATTGCTTTGGAAATTGTAAAAGAATACTGTTAATGTTTATTATAATAAGGAATTTCAAATATAGCTAGAGTGTCAGATCCTTTACTGTATGAGAAAACTAAAATATTTCTTAGTGTACCTTGAAACCACATATTTAGAACTATACATCATGCAGTCTTATTAATGTCCTTTTTTTCTCACCTCTTTAGATGAATGGATTCTAATCAATTTCAGTCCCTACTAAACATAGTAACAAGTAGTCCTTCTTGCTGCAGGATAGGCTTGAAGTTTTCTTTTCTCTTTTCCTCTTAATTCTTTGCAGAGAAATATCTATAAGATTTCTCAGTGTGTCCCTTCCTTAATCTTCTTCCCAGAGTTCCTCAGCGCATCACACCCAAACTAACAGCATCTCAGTGTTCCCTCGGTCTCCTGTCCGTCAGTTCTCTGATTCATCCTTGTCCCGACTAATCAAAAACAACGCTATTTTTGTTACCGCAACTATATTATGAGTCTCTATAATAGAACCAATGTTAAAAGAGGGAAATTGTAAACAGAGGTACAAGAACTGGAAAGAAGAAGAGTAAAAGGTATTATTTATGGATGAACTGGAAGATGTCCATGGAGCTGTGGCCAGACAGAGCTGTGGAAGCTGTGTTCTAGTTCTTATTGCTGTTGTCCCACTTCTGAAAGGATCCAGGTGACTGTTATGGGGTGATTCCCTTTCATCTTCCTTTTTCCTCCAGAGATATTCCTGACCTTCTCACTTTCCACAAAAGGGTGGGTAAGGAGATAGCTGTAACGAGAATTATTATTAAGCTTTTAAAAACTTAGTCGTACATAGAATTAGGAAAAGCAAATCAAAGTAGTGGTATTATAAGCTGTTGAAAAAAAGAGAGAGAGAGACAGAGCACTGTTTGTCCTTAGCTTTTCTTTTTTTTTTTGTGGGGAAGACCAGCCCTGAGCTAACATCTGTTGCCAATCCTCCCCTTTTTGCTGAGGAAGACTGGCCCTGGGCTAACATCCGTGCCCATCTTCCTCCATTTTATATGGGACGCCGCCACGGCATGGCTGACAGGCAGTGCGTCTGCAGGCGCCCGGGATCCGAACTCACGAACCCCGGGCTGCCAAGCGCGGACTAAACCGCTGCACCACCGGGCGGCCCCTTTAGCTTTTCTTTTTAATTTTTTTCCATATCGTTGGTATATGGTTCTTTTAATTAAATTTGTTCATATGGCAAATGACCTGCTTTCTTTTATATTTATAAATATGTCATTGCTTCACGCAAATAACACAGGCTTTCTCTGGCATTTTTAACTTTTTATCCCTAAGACCTAATTTATTTTCCAGTCTCGCATTGGCTAGCTACCTTTTCAAATAGCCCCAACTAAGCTATAATAGTAAATAGAACAGCAAGTACTCCTTAGGGAAAGGGCTGAACAAGACCTGTAAACAATCACCAATGGATGATCATGACTAAAGTTTTATGCACATATAAGTACCTATATTTCAGTCGGTCTGAGCATAAATTTTTTTGTTTCTCCAACATTATGATAATGTGCATATCAATAAAGAATCTTGACTGCAGTCAGCCAAAAAGAACCTTGGTACCTCATTCAAAGTTCAGGGCAAATCTTCCTGGTAGTATCTAGACAAGCAGCCCATGACGTAGCTGGAAGGGAGGCTGGGAAAGCAAGCTCGTGACATTTTTATTTAGTGTATTGGTGTATTACTTAGGTTATCCAGAAAAACAGAACCAACAGGATGGATCTAGATATACGATTTATTATAAGGAATTGGCCCAAGCGACAATGGAGGCTGAGAAGTCCCAATATCTGCAGTCAACAAACCAAACTCCAGAGAGCCAGTGGTGTCAGTTCCAGTCTGAGTCGGAAGAGAACCAGAAGAGCTGATGGTATAAGCTCCAGTCTAAGTCACTAGTCTTGAGACCCAAGAAGAGCCAGTGTTTCAGTTCACGTCCCAAGGCAGGAAAAAACTGATATTGCAGCTCACGCAGTCAGGCAGGAGTTCCTCTCTATTCCAGGGAAGGCCTGCCTTTTTGTTTTATCCTGACCTTCAACTGATTGGATGAAGCCCACCCACAGTAGGGAGAGCAATCTACTTTACTGTCCGCTGATTCAACTGTTAATGTCATCCAAAAATACCCTTGCAGACACAGGGTGTCCAGACTAATGTTTGACAAAATATCTGGGCATTCTATGGCACAATCAAGTTGACATATAAAATTAACCATCACAAGTAGGAAAGGAGTTCTGTTCCCCAAAAGACTCATGTGACAGAAAATTCCCCAAACAGACAGGAGAATCCATAGGCTTGGCAGCGAACACAACTTCATTTGTACAAGTAGTCTACTCATTTGTGTGACCAATACCAACATGTGTTCTTTTTTCTAATTAGTAAACATTAAAGAAAAAATTCCTGCCTAACACAATGCAATTATTCCTTGCAATCCAGAGATACACCTGTTCATTTCTAATTGCAGATGGCCCATGTTTTCTTCAGTTACTTCATTCAGGGCCAAGGCCAGGACTCTGGGTAATGTTTATTTCTCCTTTAGTTTTACTGAAATCCTCTCTTAATTATGTGTAATCTATGAATTGATTTGTAAAGTTATCCATCAACAACACACCACACATAAAATATTTGGATGGATGAAAAGGAAAGAACAAGAAAAGCACAAGAACAAAAATTCACACTAATTTTTCTAAAATTGATGGCAGGGATTCCAATTCAGTAGACATTGTTGTGTCTCTTAGTGGAAGCATTTTCTCTTTGGTATTAAGATTTCTAAGTCATTAACACGCAGAATAATAGGCCTGGGAGCAGACATTTTTTGAGAATCATGGGTTGTTCAGTTCATTACTGACAGTAACTCTATCAAACACTTTAATGAAGTGTTTCAAATGCTACACTTGTGTGCCCTTCAAATCCTCTCAGCTCTGCCTCTTTCTCAAGCCAGCTCAGTAGTGACCAGTCCCAATCAGGCTTCAATTAGCTTTGTGCAGGTGCAACTCAGAATGCTTCACCCTGGGCCTGTGTCATGTCCCTCTTGCTTCCTGTTCCAGATCCTCTCTGATGCCGTGTCATGGACAGGGCAGGAACCCACTCAGCACTCAGGCATGCGCAGTCCAGAAGCTCACGGGCCACCGTTGTCTGGGGAGTGGGTGAGGAATAGATACAAGCTTCCACTATGTTTTCCCCAGAAGGAACATTCTGAGATGCATTTCATTAGATACAGATCTTAGTACCATTTGCCCACAGTGGCCGCTAACTGGAAAATACACACTTGTATTGGCTTTGACTCATTCATTCATTTCATTCTTTCTATTGCGTCTTCCTGTTCCCAAGTTCACTTACCAAATAAATAACCTACACACAAGATTGTGTCACAGGTCTTGCTTTCAAGGATACCCAGGTTAAGACATGAATTACTTATACTCCCGCATCTTGGTTTTTGGAACTCTGTACGTTGACTGTAGGAGTAAGTGTATTGGTTTCTGGTTCAGAGTATATATCACTTTGTAAGATGATACCTCAGCCTCACAAGTTGTTTGCAGCTGACACTAAAATATACTTTAATAAGACATGCTACTGTTGCATGCAACCAGCTGTTTCTGGGTGAAGCAGTATGTGGTAAATTTGAAAATCTGACAGTAATCATTTTATTGGCTTAACTATGTTTTAGGCATAATTCTAAGTAATAAACAATGCTATGTGAGGTACTATCATGTACTATAGGGCATTCAGTAATTCCATGGATAATTGTTGAAGGACGCATGGTAGATAGGGAAAGAAAGCCCAAACCAATAATAGCTGTCTATTCTAATATTGGAAAATTGAATTTCCTCTCATGGTTAAACATGTCATATGTAATCAACCTGACCCCCAACATCTAGATGCCCTATTAAGAGTTAGGGTTGGTTTGTTGGTGCTACTGACAAATGGATACTCATCAATAGCAGTAGCTTGATTGGCCTAATGACAGAAAATCTGTTAATGAACCCATGCCTAGTATACATTCTTTCTACTGTCATCACTTCAAACCTTCTCTTTCCTTCTTCTGTTGTGGAATATCCACTTCTGGTACCAATTTTTACAACAATGTTCTTATTTGCAAGCCACAAAAGCTGCCAGAGTTCCTGATTCAATCAGAAGCTTGCGAATCAAATCACTAGAGTCTAGGTCAATTACCTACTCTCAAGGTGCATGAGAGCCTGGGAAGGCGAGTGTCTGCTATTTCAGCTTCTAGAGTGGGCAGCAGTCTCACTAGTTTGGGCATTCCTCAAACATAGGCAGGGGTTCTCAGATTTGGTTCACCAGTCAAATAAAATGACAAATTTCTACAACTAGGGTATCCAGTTTGTTGTCATTGACGTGGCTGTTGTTTTTGGTCAAATTGCATAATTTTCCTTTCAAGAAGGATAATTCTACCTCAGGTTAGTTGAAGCTAAGAAACCCGCACCTGCACCCCAACACGGAGGTAGTGTATAATAAAGAATAGGATTATATTTCCCAGTTGCATCATCATCATTCAACAAATTTTCATTGACTGCTTCCCTTTGCTAGGCACTGTGTTAAGGATGGGAATACAGAGTGATTAAGACAAACATGGCCACAGTGTCACGTGGTCGTGTGGTTTAGGAATACCCAACTTAGAATCTTGGAGGTCATATAGTTTAACCCCTATCCAATTCAGGAACTTGTCTAACAGATGGTTATTCAGGATCCAGGTAAAACCTTCCAACGATGGAGGGTGATGAAGAGTTCTGTAACTTCGCAAGGCAAGAAAGACTCCAAATGTGGTTGAACTAGCAGACTTAGTTCTAAGATCTAGACATTGTATATCTGTATTTATTAGGATAGGTTCCTATGCAAGTGGATCTTACAGTTCACGAGGAGGCAATCAAACAATTGATTGATTAATTATATTCGTGACAACTCCTCTGAAGGATAAATATAAGATACCATGGAAGAAAATAATGGGAAAACTTGGCTTGTCCTGTTGGGTCATGGCAGGATCACTGAGGAAATTACATTTACAACGAATCTTGCAAAAATAAAAATAAAGAGGCATCAACAAAGACAAAGTATGTTTGTGCCAGAGTCACATAATCCCTATTATTCTCTACTAGTCAAAGAATTTCCTATTCCTTCATGTTTATTTAATAGAGGATACATAAAGTTATTTATAGATTATCTGTGTTCATGCTGGGCTCAATTTAACTACAGTCTGTAAAAAAATAAAACACATTTTATGCAGAAAGGGATCACCCATATGGAGTAATGATATTATTTTCCTGTCACGGCATTTCTATGAAAATGGATAGCTCCAACTTATTGAACAGGAAGTTTTGTCTTCTGATGTAGTGTCAGTGTTTTCCTCAATGAGAGTCTGATGTACCATCCAAATCATTGCTTTGCTGCAAATAGAAAGTTAAAATTACGCTGATATTTTACTCCCTCTGCACTTTCCATTTTGGCAGCTTGGCTTTCTGGCTGGTTACTTTAATTATTTTAAGTGCTTGAACTAAGAACCCATTTAACACTTTCCATTAATAAAGAAAAATGTGGTCCAGGAATACCCAACTTAGAATCTTGGAGGTCATACAGTTTAACCTCTATCCAATTCAGGGAACTCGGCATCACTTGTCTGACAGGTGGTTATTCAGGATCTACTTAAAACCTTCCAGTCATGGAGAGTTCTGTAACTTCACAAGGCAAGAAAGACTCCAGATGTGGTTGAAATAGCAAAATCAGTTCTCAGATGTGGACATTATACATCTGCATCTGTTAGAATAGGTTCATATGCAAGTGACAGAACATCCAAATGAACAGTGGCCTAGACACACCAATACTTTTTAAATTTTGTGTAAACAATGTGTGGCAGTTGGCAGTGAAGGGCTATTATGGAAATTCCACAAAGTCATCAGGGACTCGGGGACTTAGGCCCTTTCAGGTCCAGGCTGCCAAACCTAGGCCTTTATCTACATGGACCCAGATGGCTATTTGAGCTCCAGCTATCAGGTTTAATTTCCGACCAGCATGAAGGGTGAAGGAGCTATCTTTCAAGGAAAATTTCAGAAAGCTGAAACACAATACTTCTACATATGTCTCACTGGCCAGAATACAGTCACATGAAATGCCTGATGCAAAGGATACCAAGAAATGCAGTCTTTAATCTAGGCAGCCATATGCCCAGATAACAGTTGTAGGTCCTATTGCTAAGGAAGATGGCGAGAGCGTGATTTGAGGTAGGATGCGGGTTGGCAACTTTTTCTGCAAAGGACCAGATAGTAAATATTTTCAGCTTTGCAGGCTGTGTGGTCTCATGCAAATACTCAACTCCGCTGTTGTAGTGCAAAAGCAGCCCTAGCCAATATGTAAGCAAATGAATGTGGCTGTGTGCCAATAAAACTTTATTTGCAAAAACAGTGAGCCAAATTTAGCCCAGCTGCTGACTTACCCCTGGAATAAATAAACAGGAAGCTGTGCCACATCGATTAATGTATCTGAAGGTAACATTTATTTTGTTGATAACGTTTGTCTTATTGTTGGGTCATATTAATATGTAGGCAACTAGATCCTTGGTTCCATTTTACATGAAATGCTGATTACAAGGTGGTTTTGTTTTTTAAAACCTTACATTTGTCTTTGATATGCTCTGTCATTTCTGACATTGGTAAATTTTTAAGCATGCTTTCAACATCTTTCAAATTGCTGATGAAAATCCTGAACAGGATAGTGATATGCATGTTCCAGAGATTTCTTTCACAGTTCAACAGATAGTTATTGAACATCTATTATATGCCGGACACCAAATCATCGTTAAAGCTATCAAAGCACCAGGGATGGAGCACTTGCCCTTTAGCACAATGCAGTACAGTTCAGTGGATTCCTGGAGAAAACCTGGGATAATTTTAATTCATTTGATTTATGGTGGGTTAAGGGTCATGACATCTTTATTTTTAATATAACACCCTGGTGATTCTGATATAGCCCATAATTTGGAACCTAATGGTTACTAAGTTTTGAGAAGGGCTATCATTAGGAACAATCCCCGTATCTTGCCTACAATGGTATCATGAGAAGCTTTACCAAATGCCCAGCTAACTTCCAGGTACATTCTATCTATGACTGGCCTCTGATTTCCAAGACTGGTAATATTCCATTTTGTTGTTGTGGTTGTTGTCTTACTGTTAGATTAATTGGTCTTCACTTAATCTTAGTGAATAGTGATTACTTTGTTCCTTTCTAAATAATCACAAATAATAAATGTTATCAGTGTTTACTCTGTATCCTGGCATAGTCCTAATTACTTTACACATATTGCCTTATATAAACCCCACAACAATCCTATGAAGTAGTACTATTATTAACTATATTTTACAAATGAATAAACTGAAGCATAGAGAGGTCAATAACTGCCCAGAGTCACAACTCTTACAAGTAGCAGAACATGGTTATAAACCGAAGTTCATCCAATTTCAGAGCACCTAATTTAAACCATTCTGCCCTACCATGTCTCCAAATCAACTTTTCAATATTTCTTTGAAAAGTTACACTAGATTTACAAAAGAGTTAATTCATATGATCTTGACTCTACCCTCTCCTCCTTAAAAAGGCATCTCCAGCCAGACACAAAAGAACACATACTGCATGATTTCATTTATAGAAAGTAATAAACAAAACAAATCCATGTTGATTACTGTCAGGATAGTGGTTACCCTTGGAAGGGGATAGGAGGGGGCCTTCCAAGATTCTGGAGATGTAGTGTTTCCAATCTGGCTGCCGTTACGTGGGTGTATTAATTTGGAAAATTTCTTGAGCTGTACATTTATCTTTATGTTTATTTCACTTCAATAAAGAGTAAAACTATATATACCTTGTGCATCTCAGTCATTAAGGTACTGAGAGAGATGTACTGAGGCATGTTTAGAGTCAGACGGACAAAAACACTTTGGGAAATACTGTATGTGTGGTTCTCAACACTGGATCCTTGTAAAAATCACATGAAAATATTATTATGAGAGATCTACCTCCCAGAAATTATAGTGTTAAGTGGGGCCTTGGGCATCTTGAATTTAAAAGCTCACCAGGTAATTGTCCTGTGCCGCTGGGACTGAGAACCACTGGTCTAGTCTACGGAACACCCTTCTAGCTTCCTAACCTGCATAGACCGGGAGATAGGAAACAGCTGAGCAGCTCGGGCTCTGGTCCTGAAGACACCTTCGAAAGGGTGAAAGAGGAAGATGCATGGAAATTATGGGGGCAAAGGAGGGCAAATCAGTGGAGTCAACATTCAGAGGTAGTTCGGAAATAATGTAGGCACCAGAGGCTTTGTCCTGCTTACATAAATGAAAATAAATGTCCTTCTAAAAATTTTAGTTTATCTAAAGTTACCAAATCAAAAGCCTAAGACCATTGTCTAGCTGCCCAAGGCTCACTTCAGTGTGCCATTATCTTTAACTATGGTCTGGAAAGTCATTTTCGCAGACTTCCATTCATTTATTTATTCCAATATTTTATTGAGGGTGTGCTTTGGATACTTTGATAAGCTAGACAAGCAAAGTCTTTGTTGTCATAAAGGTTATGTTCCAATCAGAGAAAAATAAACAAAGAAATAAACAAGATAAAATTTTATTCGTTCAGGCCCCAATATGTAGCTGTTTGACCTGAAATATATTTAATCCCTAAAACTCTGAAAGAGAGGGATGATAGTCACCTGTTTTACTGGTGAGGAGACCAAGGTACAAACCCTAATCTGACCAAGTCCACTCCTACCCTTTTCCAACATATTTCATTGACATCCAGAGTTACGGTTAATGCAGCTTCGTGGGTGGAGTGAAGTAGTTTACAAACAACAAAGTGAGCACTTTCTAGATACTAGTCACTGTCCTATGTATTGAACGGCATATGGCTGAGTAACCAGCCATTCGTTTCTGCCTTCTTAGAATTTATAATGTAACTTAGGAGATGAGATTCCATTTTTCTCACACATGAAAGCTAACTCATATCAGAACGTGAATGCTAAGTGCTAAATAGAAGATCAGACAATAAAGAGCATAAAATGTCAGGGAGGAGCAGTCTGTCCTTGCTGTACAGTGCAATCTTTCTTAAAAGCAAATCTCATAATGTCCCTTAAATGGGTAAAGTCCTTCAGTTGCTTTCAATCAATTCTCAGGTGGTGCACAAACTCCTTGATGTAGGTTAGGAGGCCCTTCTTGATCTCATCTGTCTTCACTGCTCCAGCCCCCACCCCTCCAGTCCCACACCCCTCAGTCTCACATCCCTCTACCCTGCACCCCTTCAGTCCCACACCCCTCAGTACCACACCCCTCCAGTACCACACCCCCCAGCCCCACACCCCTCCACCCTGCATCCCTCCAGCCCCACACTCCTCCAGTCCCATACCCCTCCAGCCCCAAACCCCTCCAGCCCTATCCAGGCCATGTGTTACCTTTTGCAGGAACTCATCTCTGATGGCATAAGCCCCCAATCTTCCTAGTGGGGTGGACTGATAAAATCTTGGGTATATTTCTCTCACAGTTCTTATAACACTGAATTAAGCTTTTCTTATTACTTGCGCATTCTCCTCTCTGTGCAATTTTGTAAAGTTAAATTCCTTCCAAAAGACACTTTTAGTGGACACGGTAGACTGCCCACTCAATGCCCATTAACCCAGTCTTCCTTGTCAACACAAACTAGCTTTATCTAAGTATCCAGCTTTCAGGGAAAGTGACTATATTCTCAATTCAGGAGTCAACCCTAGATTAGTGTACTGGTTTACTGCCAGTAATTGGTTTAGGGATAGAAAAGTGACATAATTCTGGTCAACGAGACATGAAAGGATGTTAACTGGGTGGTAAGAAACTCCTAGTAAGATTTCTTCACTTTTAAAAAGTGACACAGAGGAACAAACTTCTTTCTTTGGACTTTGTTATGTCTGGAAATTCTGTAGGAAAATGTGGCAGCAGAAATATATACAGAAACTGAGTTCCCTAGGTCTTCACTAGTGGATGAATTAACAGTCTCTAAAGCTACCCTGCCTTGGGGCTTCATGTCTTGTTACCTGCAGCTAAAAATATCCTAAATAATGCAAAATTGACTTTCTTTTATTTTTTGTATTCTGTTCTGTATAAACAAGCTGAAAGTTCAAAATGGTTGATTCTCCACCTATTCACCAGGCCTGTTTTTTTCAAACAATGATTTGTGAACAATTACAAATTTAACATTATTCAGGGATATGTTAAACTCAGTAATGCCATCTGTTCTCCTTTCTATTTTTTTAATCAAACAATGGAAATATATAAATGATTTTTTATATAAAATGGAATAATTGGAGAACCTCTGAATATTTATGAGATGATAATTTATAGCAGTTAGTAAAGCCCAAACAAAATGAGGTGGCTGATGACTTAGTTAATTTAGTCTCTCTCTCATCCAATTTAATATTGGTGCTATCATGATAATTTTTACAGGTATATGTTGGTTTTGTTTTTAATAATATATTGTTTAATTTGTACCCATGATGAACAATTGGATAGATAAAAAAATAAATGAGGAATGCCAATGCTGAGGTCCAAGTTGATGAGAAATATAAAAAACAGTAATAACTGCAAATTTGCCTCGGTAGGATCTACACAAGATTCAGTTCCATAAGTTACATTCGTCTGTTCAAAATTCTGCTCAGCATCGAAAGATGCCTCTAGTACTTTGAAAATTAAAGTTAAACAGATAAAATCTAGTGATGATTATATCTAATTTGGCTTTTTATTTATGGGGAATAAAAACTCTCCACATCCACAATCTGTTGCTTGAAGAGAAGAGCTTATAAATTGCACTTTAAAACCTTCTCTTTTATCTCATCATTAAAAAAAAGTGAAAATAATAGAAATAAGCCCATTGATTTTTGAAGTGTGAAACGAAGAATACTAAACAAGGTCATGAAAAGCTTCATATACTTTTATGTCATTGTGTATTTTAATGGCATCTTTAGAATTGAAGTAGAGAGAGTTTTTTTGTCATTTAAAACCTTTTTTATTTAGATATAATTTTAGACTTACAGAAAATTTACAAAGTGTACAGAGAACCCCCAGTATGCCCATCATCTAACCATAGAACCATTATCAAACATAAGAAATTAAAATGGACACAATACAATAATTAAACTAGAGACTTTAGTCAGACTTCACCAATTTTCCACAAATGCCCTTTTTATGTTCTGGGATCCAACCCAGGATCTCACATTGAATTTAGTGGTCACATCTTCTTGGTACCCTCTAATCTATGACAATTCATCAGTCTTTTCTTGTCTTGCACGACCTTTAATTTGGGCTTGCCTGATGTTTTCTCATTATTGGACTGAGGTTACGCAGTATTGGGAAGGATAACACAGAGGTGCCGTGCACCTGTCAGGGGTAGATAATATCAGTATATATTCCTGGTGAAATTCACGTGGATCACTTAGATAAGGTAGCGTCGGCCAAGTTTCATCACTGGAAAATTACTATTTTTCCATTTGCAATTAATAAATATTTGGGGGATATGCTTTATAATTAAGAAATATTTGGGGAGAAATAGAGTAAGAAACTTGGCTCTCATTATCACAACGTATTTACTTATTTGTTCAAGTCTAGTATGTGTATAGTTTCAGAACTGATAAATCACACTTCTGTGAGAAACACATTTACCAACCGGAATGCCATGGTAGTGTGAAATTATTCCTGTCTTTAGCCTTACAGAATCTAGTCAAATCACTTTTTCCCAAACTTACTTACCCGAGTTCATTTCTTCCCCACTCTATTCATTTGTAATGCCATTAGTTTCATTTGTCACAATCTGCATTTCATCTTTGCCCTCTCATCCTGGTTGACTTTTAAAATTTACATATAATAAAATCTATTCCTTGTGGAGCACACTTCTATGGGTTTTGACAAATACATGGAGTCATGGATGCACCACCGTAGTTCCATATACAACAGTTCCATCTTAAAAAGTCCCATGTGTTACCTTTGTTTGTCAACTCCTTCCTCCACCTTCCAACTCCTGGCATCCCTTGTTCTATCTTTGGTTCCTATACATATGCCTTTTCCAAAGTACCCTATAAATGGATTCACACAATGTGTAAAATTCGAGGTCTGGCTTCTTTCACTTAACAAAGTACATTTGAGATTAATCCACTGTGTGTGAAAAAACAGTTCATTCTTTTTAATTGCAGAGTAGTATACCATTGTATGGATGGACCACAGCTAGTTTACACATTCGTTAGTTGAATGAAGGATATCTGAGTCGGTTCTACGTATTGGCAATTTTGAATAAAGCTGACATCAAAGATTCACACAAAGATTCCGTGTTAAAATAAGTTTTCATTGTTTTGCGATAAGTATCTAGGAGTGAGATTGCTGGGTCAAAATGGCAAGTGTGTTTTCAAGTTTATAAGAAACTGCCAAACTGTTTTCTAAAATGGCAAAAACATCTTGCAATTCTACCTGCAAAGTATTGGAGTACCAGTTGCTCTGCATTCTCACCAACACTTGTTATTGCCCTTTAAAACTTATTATTTTAGCCATTCTCATAGTGTGTAGTTATATCCCATTGAGGATATTAACTGGCATTAAATTTGCATTTCCCTAGTGACACATCTTCTCGTGTCCTTATTTGCCATCTGTATATCTTCTTTGGTGAAGTGTTTGTTCAGATCTTTTGGCCATTTAAAAAAATTTTTTTTGTTTCCTTTTACTTGATTTTTGAGAATTCTTTATATATCCTGGAAATAAAGACTTTGTCAGATATGTAATTTGCAGTGTTTTTTTGCACTTGTGTTTTGTGTTTTCCTTCTCTTAACTCTGTCTTTCGTAGAGCGATCGTTTTTCAATTCGATAAAGTAGAACTTACCATCTTTTCCTTTTGAGGATCATTCCCTTAGTGTCACATCTAAAAACTCTCTCTAACTCAAGATTTTCCTCTAAATTTCTCCTTGGAGTTTGATAATTTTATGTTAAATTTAGGTTTATAATTCATTTTAAGTTAATTTTTATACAGGTTGAAGTTCATATTTTTGCATATGCATGTTCAATTTTCCCACCATAATTTTTTGAAGAGAATATCCTTTCTCCATTTAATTGCATTTGCACTTTTGACAAAAATCAGTTGACTATATTTGTGTATATCTATTTCTGTTTCACTGATCAATGGGCCTTTTTAAAAAAATCCTTTCATCAATGTATTTTATCTTCAATATACAAATCCTACACATGTGTTGTTAGACCGATAGTTAATATTTTGGGGGGTGTTATTTAAATAGTCTTTTAAAAAATTTTAATTGCAATAATTCATTGCCAGTATATAGAAATAAAATTGAGTTTTGTACATTGACCTTGTGTCCTGCAATATTGATAACTCACTTATTTGTCTGAGGACATTTTTATAAATTCTTTGGGATTTTCTACATATTAATGTTGTTTTTGAAAATAAACAGTTTTATCTCGTCTTTTCCAACGTTTCTGCCTTCTATTCCCTCTTTTTGTCTTATTGTCTTGGCTAGAACTTCCAGTAAAATGTTGAATTGGAGTGTTAAGAGAATATATCTTCTCTTGTTTCCGATCTTAAGGGTAACACAATCTTTCACCATTCAGTCTGATTTTAACTGTCGATTTCTCGCAGTTTCCTAGTTTTCTAAGAGTTTTTATCACGAATTGATGTTGAATCTTAGCAAATGCTCTTTCCGTGTCTACTGAGATGATAACGAGTTTTTTCCTTTAGTAAATAGTTTTTACTTTTTATTTTCTTCTTTCTGCTTGCTTTGGATTTAGTTTGCTTTTCTTTTTTTAGTTTCTTAAGATGGAAGCTTAGGTTATTGACTTGAGACCTTTCTCTTTTTCTAATATAAAAATTTAGAGAAGTGATGTCATCAAGATGGCAACATAGGTCATTCCTTTTTCCTCTAAGATCAGGGAGAAGACAAAGTTGTCCACTCTCACCCCTTATTGTGGTAATTATTTCACAATCTATACATATATCAAATCATCACATTGTACACTTTAAACTCACACAATGTTATATGTCAATTATATCTCAATAAAGCTTGAGGGGAAAAAGAATTTAATGCTGTTTCCCTCTAAAGCACTGCTTCAGTTGCATCCCTCAAATTCTGAAATATGGAATTTTATTTTCATTCAGTTCAAATATTTTTAAATTTCCATTGAGACTTCCTCATTGACCCATGGGGCATTGGAAGTATGCTGTTTGTCTTCCAAACGTTTGGGGGTTTTCCAGATATTTTTCTGTTATTTATATTTCTAGTTTAATTCTGTTATAATCCGAGTATATACTTTGCATTTTTTCTATTATTTTAACTTGTTGAAGTTTGTTTTATGGCCCAGAATATGGTCTATCTTGGAGAATGTTCCAAATACCCTAGTAAAGGAGATGTATTCTGCTGCTGTCCAGTAGATTGTTCTGCAAATGTGAATTAGGTGTGATTGTTAGATAATGTTCTCCATATCTTCTCTATATTTACTGATTTTCTGTATACTTTTTCTATCATATTTTGTTGAAAGCCAGACATCTTACATAGACACTGGAGACTGAAGTAAATAGTTTTTATGCCTGGAAATAAGCACACTTGTCTTTCTGATGGGACTTTAGTGTGGGATTTGAGTGTATCATATTTAGGAGTTGCTTTCAGTCTAAGTTCTGTTATTGCTATGGTTACCTTAGAGCACCATGGCATCAAATTCCTGTAGTGATTGTGTTTGGGCGACAGGGATGTCTGTCAAGGGGGAAGCCGTGGCACGAGGGGGAGGGAGTGGGGAGTGTTTTCTGTTGTTCTGATTAATCCTCATTCTTAGGCATCTATCCCTGAGTTTTGGGGGGCACCATTTCAGGTCTCCTCCCCACCCTGCCACTTGGTCCTGGCCCACTATGTATTCTTGCTCCTCCCAAGGGATAGAGATTTTTTCTCCCTGTTGCCTTTCTCAGATTCAATGAACTTTCACCTAGGTCCTTAGGGTAAAAATGTTTGTTGACTTTCATTGCACAAACTAAGGCTTTTGTTCATAGAGAAAATAAGGAAAATGGTCTAGGTGGAATCTGGTGCCTGTCTTACATAAGCTACTGTTCTCCTTCCCAGGTCTATACCACAGCAAAGGCTTTCTTAGGGCTCTTTCCTAGTTTTTCTGTGAAAGCACGATAAGGTTCAAGGAGAAAGAGCCTGTAGGTGGGTGCTGAAGGAACCTCAATGATGTGGCTCCCAGGGGCTTATACTCTCCTGCCAGCACACATCTGCCCTTCACCAAATTGTGATATATCCTATCCGAACTTCTCTTACTGAGGCCGGTGGCATCTTCTCCAGGTAAGCAAATGTTCACATTGCATACTCCCTGAGGTGCCTGCGTCTCCTTGGATTTGGGGCCAGTTGATTGTCCTGTGGACCCTTTCTCCAATGGATTTGAAATGTCATGAATTTGCAGGTTATCCAGATTTTTATTTATTTATTTTCATTCTATTTATTTATTATTATTATGAGGGCAGGAGAGATGCTCTTTCCAGCTCTCTACATCCTTGAGTAAAAACCAGAAGCCTTTGAGAAAGGTTTTAATGGGAAACCTGGTTGAAAGCAGAGGCTTTGGGTCTTGTCTTAAAGCAGCAACTGTACAGCATTTTGTTTAAGATTAAGAAATCCTTTGTTCCAAACCAAAGAATAAGGGAGAAGGGGAAGCAGTTGATGGAAACCCTGAAAGTAAAGCTAACAATCCCCTCCCACTCTACACCACCACTTGGTCACTATGCCCAAACCACTTAAAAGTCAAAGCTAGGTCTTTCTCCCTCCCTCCCTCCCTCCCTCCCTCCCTCTCTCTCTCTTTCTCTGATCTCTCCCTTCTGCGATTTCTGTCCCTATCTTTGTATCTTTTTGTCTTCCTTCCCACCCCACCCTTCAGTAAAATGGCTAAAGGGGGGCATGGTTGACAGTCTTTAATCTGCAGCCATTAGCCCCTTGTCTCCAATTAGTAATCCATCCAAGAGTGGTATCCTAGCCCTTTCTCCATTGGAATCCTGCCAGGTGGTACTGTGCAAAATTGATGAATTCACTTCAAAAATGTTAAGGAGGTTCATGCCTCTATATATAACTGTGGAAATGTTTATGAGTCACAAATACCAGGCTTGTATAGGTTGTAGGCAAATGTGCAGTGATTCCCTCCCAGTTTTGACTCCTACTCACTTGTTGTAAACCTTTCTGCAATAGCGGGATAACCTCATACCTGAATTTTATCTGCGCTGCAAGTACTTTCCCACTGGCGTCTTCCATGTCTGTCTGCATGGTGTACTATTCTCCTTTGGCTCCATGTTGATTTCTCGTGTCCACGCTCTGCATTCATAGGTCAGTCCTGCTCCTCTCCACAATTGCACCGGCCTCCAGGAACCTAGGTCAGGTTCAGAGGTGTGGCTCCTCATAGCCTAGGAGAAGAGTTTGGATATCACCGTCTGCCACGTGATATATACTCAGTGGACGTATGAGTGAATAAAAGAACAAACTAGCTGAAGTCCCAGCTGTAAAAGACTTCTCATAGATAGGTAACTTGAACTAAGTTTTGAAGAATGGTTATATCTGAGAATGGTAGAGAGGTGAAGTAAATGCCCAAAAAACACACAAATCACCCCTTTATGCCCTTTCTGCTGGTCTTTTCAAGATGCAGCAAATGGTGGTGATTATCAACATCCATATCAGTACATTGCTAGTGGCCAGTATCACTGTCAATTTTCCTTCTCATCTGATCTCTACCTTAATTCTCAGACACTTTAGCATTGCTTATGTTGATTCTTCAATACTGCAACTTCCTCTGTGTTTCTACTCTGTAAAGTCACACAGCTCATTTTGGATCCTGCATCAGCAGCCCATCCATTGATGTATGCCTGAGACCCTTCATATCATTTTTACCAGTTATGAGTCATTCTATCGCATGCATGGTACTTGTTCTTGAATTTTTTGAAAGCTTTATTTTCTCAACATTTCTCACTTCACCCAAACCATCTATTTTTTCCATGATTCTACCGTAGGGTGCTTCAATGCTGACTAAACAGCACCTTAGCATCATGGACTCCTCAGTAAACTGGCTAAAGGTGTTATCCCAGGAATACCCCATTCCTGGATTATTTCTGTGATCTTCTTCACATCAGCACCCTGGCCAAGGAATTGTAGCTGGAGAGAAAATAAGTACCAAGCTCTGTTGACATATTAGCCCAGAATAACAGCATATGTGTATTAATCATCTACTTTACAGAAGACACTCAACCAATTAGTTCATCTGATGATAGCTGGCTTTCTTGAGCCCCAGCATCCTTCCCTTTATCTTTTATGTGTAGCAGTGGTTCCAATTTGTCAAGTTAAACTATATCTACCTTAGATTCAAACATGTAGCAAACAGTGTATCCAGGGATTGAGGTCTGGGTTAGCGAAGAGTCTATTTGCTCAAACTGCTGAGGAGACTCTTGGGGGTGAAAAATCAAAAGAGTGGAGATCACCCAGGCACACTGGGTTTTTTTCTAAGGTCAAAGCTCTGGAAGCTGAGAGGGGTGATTCCAACCATAACACTATATCTGTCATTCAGATTTATCTTCTATCCTGGCCCCAGGGACCCCAGCCTGAGTCCTGGAGGGAGAAATCCACCATAAGAGAGCCAGTAAATGCTCTAAATCACTGGGACACTAATTGCAAAGTGGCATCATGTTTGACAGCACAGGAGTCTGGGGAACCTTCACAATCTACTTAGGCGACCACCACTAAGGCCTCTGCCTTCACTTTATACATGTGAGCATACCGCCATTGTGGAACGGGGAAAATTTCATAAAATTTTTCCTCCTGAACTTTCAAAAGTTGTCACCACCATTTTACATTGTGATGGTGGGAATCCTTTCACAATGTAAACGTATATCAAATCACCACGTTGTACACTTTAAAAAACTTACAACTTTGTCAATTATGCTTCAATAAAGCTGAAAAAATTTGTGTCTGATTTATATTTTTTGAAAGCACTACAGTATCTCCAGCAAGGTAAAAAGGTAGAATTTCCATGTTCAAATGTGTTGCAAACGTTTACACAGATATTGAATTTGAACTTGAAGGGTATACTTCAAAGAGTTGAATGTGTAAGTTCACGGCAACAAGCAACAGTGATGGTTTGGCCCACTACGATTTGTTTCTTCCTTTTTTTGTTTTTTGTTTGTTTAAGTCTAGAAATGTAGGTCGATTATTCTTTATTACTCCAATATGTCTTTTAATTTATTTTATCAGTAAAATTTACACAGTGAAATGTGCCAATCCCATGAGTACTGATATACGTGTACGTACACACACACACCTGTGTAATTGCATCAACCAAAATATAGAATATATCCATCACCAATCTCAGAAATTTCACTTCTCCCTCACTCTTGCCCCTCTAAAGGTACCAGTATTCTTATTTCTATCACCATAGTTTGGTTTTGCTGTTCCTGAATGCCATATAGTATTTACTTTATGTCTTGCCTCTTTTGCTCGATGTAATGCTTTAGGAGTTGTTTAATGTATCAATTACATGGTCCTTTTTAAAATTTTTGAATGGCTTTCCATTCTAATAATTTACTAAAATTTGTCTACCCATTCCCCTAATGAAAAATATTCGAGTTGTTTCCAGTGTGGGGCTATTCTGAATAAAGCTGTTTTAAACAATTTGTGCGAGTGTGTCATAAACTTATGTTTTCACTTCCTTTAGATAAATACCTGTGGTAGGCAGAATACTGGCCTCTCAAAAATATCCACATCTAGTCCCCAGAACCTGTGAACAAGTTAGTTCCATGGCAAAGGGGATTCAGGTAGAGTTGGAATTAATGTTGTTAATGAGCTGACCTTAAAATAGGGAGACTGTCCTAGATATCCAAGGGGACCCAATGTAATCACAAGTGCCCTTAAATGTGGAAGAGGGAGGCCGGCGAGCCAGTCAGAGTGATGTGATGAGAGAAAGACTCAACCGGCCATTGCTGACTTTAGAAGGTGGAAGACCACAAGCCAAGAAATGCAGGCAGGTGGAAAAGGCATGAAAATGAAGTTTCTCCTTGAACTTCCAGAAAGGAATGGAGCCCTGTCATCACCTTGATTTTAGCCCAGTGAGACTCATTTTGGACTTCTGAATTCCAAAACAGTAAGATAATAACTTTGTCTTGATTTAAGCCTCTACGTTTGTGATAATTTGTTAGAACAATAATATCACTATTGTAATTGATATGTTATACAATATCAATGAGTGGAAATGCCAAGTCATATGGTAAGCATATAATGAACTTTGTTAAGGAGCTACCAGATATTTTTTTTAAAGCACACCAATGTACCTTCACTCCTATCAGCAATACATAAGAATTTAGTTGCTTCACAACCTTTTCATCTTTTTATATTGAGCCATTTTGTTGGGAGTGAAATACCATAACATTGTAGTTTTAATTTGTCTGATGACTAATGATATTGGTCACATTTTCATGTACTTATTGTCCATTTGTATATCTTCTTCTGGGAAGTGTCTGTTCAAGACGTTTACCTGTCTCTGATTGTGTTGTTTGCCTTTTTATTATTTACGTGTATTTAGTATATTCTGGATATAAATCCTCTGTCAAATATAGGTATTGTGAATACATTCCTCCCATCTGCGCCGTCTTTCCATTTTCTTTATGACATCTATTGATGAGCAGACATTTGAAAATTTGAGTCGAATTTATCTTTTTAGTTTAATATTTAGAGCTCTTTGTGTCCTGGTGAAAAAGCTTTGCCTGACATAAGGTCATAATATTAATTATTTTTCTGTCTCTTATGCTAGAAGTTTGATAGTTTTTGTATATGTGATGTGAGGTGAGGATCAAGGTTCACCATTTTTCTTACTTTATCTAGTTGTTGCAACACTATTTGTTGACAGACTTTCTTTTCCACATTAAATTGCATTGGCATCATTCGACCATATAGGTGGGTGTTTATTTCTGCATGTTCTATTTGTTTCCATTGATCTATTTGTCTATTCTTATTCTAGTACCATGCAGTGTCTCAATTATTGTCCCTTAATAGTAATTTTTTTTTTTTTTTTTTTGTGGGGAAGACCAGCCCTGAGCTAACATCTGTTGCCAATCCTCCCCTTTTTGCTGAGGAAGAATGGCCCTGGGCTAACATCCGTGCCCATCTTCCTCCACTTTATATGGGACGCCACCACAGCATGGCTGACAGGCGGTGCGTCCGCGGGCGCCCGGGATCCGAACTCGCGAACCCCGGGCTGCCAAGTGCGGACTAAACCTCTGCGCCACCGGGCGGCCCCCCTTAATAGTAATTTTTAAAATTAGTGTAATACCTCCAGATTTCTTCCCTTTCTTGAGGATTGCGTTCTCTATTCTAGATCTTTCATTTTTTTATGAAAGTTTTAGAATCAGCTTGTCAATGTATATGCTATGATTTTTTTATTATAATTGCTTAAATCTATAGATTGATTTGGAGAGAATGGGAATCTTAAAAATATTGAAATTCTAATTTATGAATATGGTGTTTCTCTATTTTATTTAGGTCTTCTTCAAATTTTCTCTTAACAAGGGTTTGTAGTTTTTAGTGTAGAGGATTTAAATATGTCTTTCATTAAATTTACTCCTAAGTACTTAATGTTTTTTGGTGCTATTAAATGGTATGACTTACTAATGCTTTCCAATTATTTGTTGCTAATATATTAAAATCCATTGATTTCGGTATACAGATCTTGTATCCTCGGATCCTTCTCATTCATTAGTCATAGTATCTTTTTTAGGTTTATAGGATTTTCTACAGACACAATCAATCATGTCATCTATGAAAAAAGACACTTCTTTCTTCTGTTCCAATCTTTATGAACCATTTATTTCTTTCTCCTTGCCTTATTGCACTGGGTAGGAACTTCAGTACAATGTTGGACAGAAGCAGTAAGAGTGAATTCGCTCTTGTTTTTGATATTAGAGAAAAAGTGTCATGTATATAAATTTTACCCATAATGTTAACTGGAGGTTTTTCACAGATGTCATTTATAATTGAAATGTTTTTCTGTGCTTAGTTTGTTGAGAATTTGTCATGAATAAGTGTTAAATGTCTTCAAATGCTTTTTTTTGCTTCAATTAAGGTAATTATATGATTTTTATACTTCTGTTAATGTGATGCTATTTTTTAAATCTCGTCACAACCTTACAATCCTGGGATAAACTCCACTTGATTATTATGTATTATTCTTGTTACATAATGCTGGATTCCATTTGCTAATATTTGGTTAGGGATTTTTGTAAGTAGGTTCATAGAAATATTTGTTTGCAATGTCATTATTTTTAATTTATTAATATCCTTGTTTATGCTGGTTTTATGGTTATGCTGGCCTCATGAAAAGACATAGAAAATGTTGCCATATCTTATATTTTTCTAAAAGAGTTTGTATAAAATTGATATTAATCATCATAAATATCTGATAGAATTCACCAGTAAAGTTATATGGACCTCATGTTTTCTTTGTGGGAAAATATTTATTTATGAATGAGATTTCATTAATAATCAGATAACTACTCAGATTTTCTATTTATTCTTATGTCCGTTTTAGAGTTTGTTTTTTTCTAGGATTTTTGTCCATTTCATCTAATTTGTCAAATTTATCAGTACAAAGTTGTACGTAGTATTCCTTTTGAACTGAGTACAATGTGCTTACGTGTTGTTTCTTAGACTTATCCTACTTGTGGTTTATTGAACTTCTTGGATCTGTGTGGTATTGTTTTTCACTGTATTTGGGAAATTTTCAGTTGTTGTTTGCTCTACATTTTTTCTGACGCATTCCTGGTACTTTTTTTTTCCTGGTACTATATATTTATGTTTGACTGCTCAATATTGCCTCACAAGTCATTGAGGCTTTGTTGATATTTTAAATATCTTTCTCTCCCTTCCTTAATTTGGATAATGTCATTCACTCTTTCTTCTGCTGCATCTAATCTGTTGTTTAACCTCTCCAGAGTTTTTTTGGGTTTTATTTCAGATATGTTTTAGTTCTAGAATTTCAATTTCTTTTTATAGTTTCTATGTCTTTGCTGAAATTTGTCCATCTTTTCCTTAAATCCTTGAAGGTTTTTATAATAGCTGTTTTTAAATCTCTTATATGTGACTTTTTTGGGGGGTTTTGGCATCTGTTTTCATTGGATGCTTTTCTCCTTGATTATGGGCAACATTTTCCTGCTTTTTCTCCTAATAACTTTTTCTTGTATAAGTTACTTTGTAGAGAGTTTCAAGGATCATGTCTTCATTTTAGTCCTGTTAAGTTTTATTTTATCAGATAATCAACTGGTAGATTATCTTGATCCTTTTAGGCTTGATTTTGTGCCTTGAAGGCTGGGTTGGTTTCATGGTTTATTTTTGTTGTTGCTAATTAAGTCTAGGGTATTTCCTTTCCTTTAGGGCATGGGATCCTAACTGGATGCCTAAATTGCTGAGTGAGGTCTCTTCCCCCAGCTGGCCCAGATGGTGACTACTTTTAGCCTTGTGCAACCTCTAGCGTCTCTATACTGCTCTTGGCCTTCTAGAAGCCTCACTCTGCTAGGTCTGTGGACTCACTGCCCTATGCGTGAGCACCTTAGCCCTCAGCCAAGGACACTAGGTGAACTGTCATGCAAATGTCAGGGGTGCCTTCCCTATACAGCTACCTCTTTTTCTATACCCTGCCCCTCCAGTTCCACTTGCCTCAGCAGATTCAAACTCTAATCTGTACCTCCTCACCTCAGTGAGATTTCTGCTTTCTGCTGGACACATCTCCCTACTGCAAAGTTGTAGAAAGCATCTCATGCAGAAATTTGGATAAGAAGAAGATTGCCTCATGGGATTTCCTTTTCTCAAGTATGATAGGGCTGCTCTCTCTGTTTCTAATAACTGAAAGTCATTGTATCATATATTTTGTCCAGTTTTTATAATTATTTACACAAGCAGGTAAGTTCAAAACAAGCTACTTGGAATTAGTGGAAGCCAAAGTCCTCTAGCACACTTTTTGGGTACATACTGTGTATAAAACAGTATGCTAATCATTATGGAGCACAAAGAAATAAAAGACAAGCTCTCATCCATCTGAGAGAGATGAGAAAGGTGCCTATATAACTAAAATATAAGACTTGTTGACTTTTTTTCAGCTCCTGGAATGCACCAAGACCTTTCCCACCTCAGACTTTGCAAATGCAATTTCCGCTGTCTTGAAAATTCTTCTTTCTACTCCTGGCCTGAATGACTTATCCATCCATCCGTCAGATCTCAGCTAAAATGTCACTTCCTCAGGAAAGTTTTCTCTGATCCTCCCCTCTAGGTTATTTTAACATTATTCTTTCCCATGGCAACCTGTAGTTTTCCAACACAACTCTTACCACAATTTCTCTCTCTATATATATCTGTGATTGTTTAACTCTACCTTTCATAAGTGTAAGACTAAGTACACTTTCTTCACCACTATGCCCCTAGACCTATCACAGTATTGAAAAAGTAGGATAAATATAAACATTTCTTGAAGGAATGATGTATCACAATCAGCATAGAAAATATTCATATTTTTTCTATGTGAAACTCACTTCATATTAGGTTGATCAGAGAAGGTCTTAAGAGATAGAATTTTAAGAGACAAAGATGGGAAAGGGGGCTTTCTAGGCAAGAAATTGGCATGAGTTTAGAAAGCGCAAGTCATATTTCAGGAGGCAGTGACTAGGCCTGTTTTGCTAGAAGATTCATCAGGTAGGCAAAAGGAAGAAAGGCTTGGAAGGCAAATTGAGTTCAGATTCCTCATCTTACCAGCCTAATAATAATAACCAATTTGTAAAACATAAATTTGTAAATAATATCACCAATCACTACATACATTATTTCTTTTAAAGATGCAATTTATTTTGAAAAACCTAGGTATTACATAAGAGTTCCCACCAATAACTTCATAAGAAGACATTGGCTGAAGAAAAAAAAGTGATACCCCTGAATTTTAGACCCTACATCTGAAGTTCAATTTTGTTGAGAAGAATGCCCAGAAACGTACTTTATCAACTGTCCTCTGTGAGACACATAAAGAGAAAACTTCTCTGCCAATGGTTCATAGCCATATTAGTATTAAATGAAGCATGCAACATTTGAAGTAACATGGGGATAGGATGTTTACAAGTGTGGGCTATAATACAGTCCTTGGAAACCTACTGTGGTTCACTTCTTGTACCTGTAGGAGACCGTTTAGGACCACAAGTGAGTGCTTATGAGAGCTCCATGAAAATGGAGAGAAGGATAAGTGGGATGCGTACTGGGAAAAGGAAGCCAGATGCTATGCCCATCTGAGATTCTTGGTATGTGCACGCTCCAGTTACTTTCCCCATTTGTAGTTAAGCACAGAAATATATAAATGAGTGGTCTACCCACTGCTTCATGCTGTTAATTCTCCGAATAGCTGCCAATGAGGCTTTCTCCAAAGCAGCAAAGCCACCTTCAGGAACCAATTACTCTCTTCCTATTGCTCTAGTCCTGCTAGTGAAACCGACTCCATCACAAGGGATCGTAATCAACCCCGTTAACAGCACCTTCCCCAGTCCACTTAACAGAATGTGTAAGACTTCCCTCAACTTTGCTCTCTCAGAGTATTATCCTATATTCTGAAAAGCTGAATGACATGATACTTAACTTATGCTCTCCTTGCGAGGAATTCTCCACATAAGCCGATTAATAACTAACTGCACCGCAAGACGATTTCACCTCTTCTGACACCACTACAGAGTGGAAAGGAGGTGTGACCAATAAGAAGCTCACTCACCTGGTGGCGTTAGCTGAATTTGCTGCAAACTAATCCTCAGCTTGAAAAATTCCTACCATCTCAGCTCTCAAAAGCTGAGCTTACTTAGAAGGTCTGATTCTTCTTCCCAACCAGCTAAGTGCTACCGGTCTTTCTTATCTCAAGACAAAGTCATTTCATTGGGAAACTTCCCCTGAATCCCCCGACCAGGCCCAGTTCCCTGCTACCTCAGCCCTTTCCGTCACAGGGCTAGCACTATGAGGACAACAAGGGGGGAGCATACCATGATTAAGACGGTGGTCTCCTCGGGAGCCCAGCTGCCTGCCTTTGAACCCCAACTCTACCAGTTATCAGCATGACTTGGGCAAGGTTTTCCTCTCTGTGTCTCAGTTGTTTCATATTAAAAATAGAGATAACAATGATATCTATCTCATAGGGTTGTTTTAAGGATACAATCGATAATGTTATGTAAATTTATATGTCAAGCACTTAAAACAATGCCAACAAATAGTGATCAATATTTATGTCAGCTATTATTAGCAAAATTTTTCATTATCCATTTATTTCTACTTGACTCACTCAGATAGTCTCAAAATATTTATTGAATGCCCGCTATGTGCCGAGATGGCTGTAGAATATATCAGTGAACAAAATCTCTGCCTTTAAAAGGCTATATTCTAGTGAGAGAAAAAGAAAAATAATACAAATAATAAGAAAATTACATAGTATGTTAGAAAGTGATTTTAAAAAACAGAGGAGAGTAAGGAGAATGGGAAATGCTTATAAAATGGGTGGTGATTTTAAATTAGTATGGTCATGGAAGGCCTCATTGAGAAAGTGACCTTTGAGCAAAAACTTGGAGTAGATTCCTGGATGAAGATAGTTCTCATCACAGAGAACTATCGCGAAGGTCCTGAGGCTTGAGTGTGTGTGGTCTGTGGAAGGGCAGGGGAGTCAACGTGGTTGGAGAAGAGTAAGTGAGGAGAAAGGATGAGGCGATGAAGCTGGAGAGGTGGTGGCCAGGGCCCTTTTTGTGACGGCCAGGACTCAAGTTTTGCTCTCAATGAAATGGAAGCCACTGCAGGATTTGGAGGAGAGGATTAACGTGGTCTGACTTGTATTCTGAAAGCATCACTCTTGCCGCTCTGTTGAGAACAGGCCATGTGTGAGGGAAGCTAAAAACAGAGAGACGTGCTAGGAGACTATCGCTGGAACACACGCGTGAGATGAGAGTGACTCAGACCAGGGTGGTAGCAGGGGAGAGGTTAGGATGTAATCAGATTCTGGATACATCTTGAAAAAAGAGAAAATGAACTTCCTAATGGAATGCTGGCAGGGACAGCACAGAGAAAGAGATGATGATAACCATCTCCCTCACCCACCAGAAATCAGTAGTGACCATGTTCTTTGTTGCTTTCTGTTGTATCTTTGATAAGTAGTAAAACGTGCATAGTTGTCACTACTGTTCAGTGAAGGAAGTAAAACAATATTCTAAGAGATTGAAGTTTAAATTAGAATATCAGTTTATTTATTTTTAATCAGAAGTCTTTTTTGGTCATTACCCTTAACCAAGAGTACTCCTATCCCAGTAGAGTCATCCCTCGGTACACACAGGGGCTTGGTTCCAGGACATCCCCCCACCAAGGATGCCAAAACGCTTGGATGCTCAGGTCCCTTACTCAGTCCTCTGCATCTGTGGATTCAACCAAACACAGAACACGGTCCACTGTTGGATGAACCCGTGAACGTGGAACCTGCAGATACCGAGGGCAGACCGTACTTAAGAACCCAGAAAGCCTATTAGTAATCAGTAGGTTGATTGGTGTAGATGAAATTGGAGCATAGGGAGGTTGAGTATTTTAACAGATGTTTTTACTGGGTAAAGAAAAACCCAAACAAATTCAACCCTCCCTGCATAGTACTCCTCTTTGGTAGCCTGAGTCACTGAAGTTCTTCCCTGTGTAAAGCTTTATACCCATCAAATAAATACACATGGCACTTCTAGCAGTTTACATTCTGTAGGACCAGTCTGCTTATGTATTGCACATACTCTTCATGTTTGTAATATCATCAACTTAGCTATCAGCAAGCCTTGTTCTTGGAACCACTCTATTTTAAATGTTTTTTGTGTGTACATAACTTCATTACCTTTCTACTGGTTTTTATTAGTAAGTCACTGCAGAGACAGGCACATTGGACTAGGAATTTACATCTAAGATGGGATATTTAATTGTTTTGCCCCTTTTTAATGCTTGTTCTTCTGCACATGCATCATCAAGGTTTGGGAAAATTTCTGTCAGCTAGAAATGATTTCTTGCCTCTCCCATACTTTACATTTACTTAATACCTATCATTTGCAAGTGTAAAGTAGTGTCAGTTCTTTAATTTTCTTCATAAGGTGGTATGATGCCTGTTTGATAATGAGTAGAAAAATGTGCTTTCGTTGACTTTTTCTTTTCCAGAAGTAGAATGAAACTTCCCTCCTTTATTCACACTGTGACACGGTCCTTCTGGTGACCCCAGCACACAGTTGTGCATTGTGAAGCTGGCAACGGAAGAAGGGGACCCAGGATGAACCAGTAAAATTGGTCTCATTAGCACTGACTGCTCAGCGCTTCCTCATAGGTGATCAGGGTGTTTTTCTGTTAGCTAAACACACGCCATGAATTTCACATATACTAATAGTTAATGAACACCTTTATGCTCCACAGGACATTTTTGGGGAATGATTCATTATGAAATAACCTTAGTATATCAAAATTCCAAACAAGTTGAAAATTCTGCTTGTACAACTAAGCTAGCCAACTGACTGCAGGTTTTCGTTCAACTATTGTCCAACTATGATAACTGGTACAATACAACCTATTTGAAACCCATTTGACTAATCTGAAACCAAATGGAAGCTGCCTCACACTGGGGAATCTGGCATCTTTTAAAGGATTATCTCTTTGGGAAAATAAATATGTTCAATAAGTTCACATAATTACAATATTTCCAAGAGCATGGCATAGCCTATGTCTGAAATGACTTGCTTCCTATACGTAAACTTTCTTTTTTAAAAAATAAAACTTCTACAGACAGAAATAGTGGGACATAAAACAGCCATATGCAGAAGTACCCAAAACTTCCTCAAAAAAGAAGTGTCAACCATCAAATTACATTGATGAGAAGTGAAAGCACCTATTAGGTAAAGGTCATTTGGGGGGCCAAATAAATGTCTATTCCCAACTTCCGAAATAACAAGAGGAAATGCAATGGAAAAACACAAATTATCATTGATAGGGTAAGAGGAAAATTGTGCAATAATGAAAAAAAATCCTTGATTAAGTGCAGCATTGCCATGCATCAATAGCATCATCAGCTGTTAGGCTTCAGGATTTTTAAAAAGGAATCAAAGACCGAAATGAGAATGATTTAGAATCTATTATTCAGGAGGCAAGAAATTGGAATGATAATCATATCAAATGAGCCAAAAATAAGGGATTAAGAAAAGATATTTAAAAGTGAGTAAGAATAAAATATACAAATTTAAACCAAAGCAAGCTAATACCTCATTACAGTGACTTGACATTTAAGGTAGGCACACAATTCCGAATCCAGTCCTATAAAAATCACATTTTTATTATTAATAAAATCTACTGGACACTTTCTGCAGTTGCATATGAGTATGTTCGAAATGACTGGTTAACTATTTTGTTATCTCAATTTGAACAATGTTTCCATAAATGGAAATTTTGCAAAGTGGCACAGTACAGACAAGTGAATATGTGATGACATTTTTCTACTAAAAATTATAAGCGATGACATATATTTATGTATCTATCTACCTATTTACCTACCTACCTATTTACCCATTTGAATAACTTACATCTCTGTGCTGTGACATATGCCCAGACACCAAAAGAAATGCCCCAACCTCTGAAATCTTCTAACATCTTTGAGAATAGATGCATTTGCAGAAGCCCTCTGTGGATCTGTGATGTGTGAGGCTTTAATGCTTTGTCCCCATGCAGTACACAGGGAGTAAATCAAACATTTCAAGTACTGGACATTAATCATACCTCCATCCTCAAAGGAGGACCCATTCCTAATGGAAAGATTATTCTCCAAACCTCATCAGCAGTGCCAGAGTCAAGGTGACTCACTCTCCCACCCGAACCTGCAGCAATTTCTTCCTCCACTGCTCTTGCCAGACATTAGCTGTTGCCATCCTCCACAAAGGGACATTAATAGTCTTGAAGGCAATATGCTGTTTTTGTTCTTGCTTCTTTGTCCCCTCCCTTGTCGCTCATTAACTTATATCTGCCCTCTAGGAATATAATTAGTAATCATCTAAGGTGAGGTGGAAAACTCTTGCAACTTCACAGATAAAGAATAGAGGCGACAGATTTTTAAAAAGCAAATTGTTAAAACCAAGATACCTCATTATTCATGAACCAGAGATCAGCAACTCCAAATGTCCTTAATGTTGGTGATCGTCAATGTCATTGATTAATACATTTGAATTCATTCTGGATTCCAAATGCAGTTATAAACACCACTTTCTCACCTCTTAAAATGTGCATTCTATTGACAGGAAACATACAGGAGGTTAGCAGAGATGACAACACATATTGAGATAACGCACAAAAAGCTTGTCCTCTGGATAGTTCAACATGGCGCCCTTTAGCGCTTAAAGGAGAGAAAACCTTTGTTTGCTGCAAAGAATGTTGGCTAAATTCAAGTGTATAATTCCTTCAAGCAAATAAATACTTGCCTAGAATTGGAGATCCCATTCTTCAAGAGAACTAGACTCTTAAGTGCCTTTCAGGGTTACTTAAGGAGTTAGGACTAAGTTCTCAGAATGCACGGAGCAGGGAAAATGAAGACGTGTTGGGAGGACGTGCTGGGGTACGCAAGCCACAGCCCTCCCATCCATTTCCTTTGTGAATTCCCACACCCGAGGCTATGAGTCATGCTTGCAAAATACTGTGTAGGAAATTTCACTTCCTCTGTCAACCAGTAAACAACATTAGGACAAGCTGAACAGAAACTACCATTCGAACTTCTGTGCTCGATATCGGCTTCCGTGTTCCCTTTTGAAAAAGCCTTATTTGACCCCCGGTCATAACACATTATGCCCCAATTTAAAGTCCCTTTTATACCCTGAAGAGAAGATGCTGTGAGATGCTCAGATACCTATTGGCTGGGCTGTAATGGTGATGATTCAGCTAAGGTTTGCGAAGGATACTGACATGCTAGGAGGAAGGAGGCTGAAGGGCGCTGCACGGGACTCAGGAAGAGCAGCCCTTTCCTTATGCAAAGATGCTCTCAGACACTTCAGAACTGTGGTAACGTTATGCTTTAGATGGCAAGGAAAGTGCTTTTCTTCCCCTCCAGGTGGGACAAGAAGTCGAATTTCTTGATGACTGTAACAGCCTTTTCAGAGTTTCTAAGAGTCAAGTCCACAGCAATTCTATTTGTCCTGAAATTTTCCTATTGGGAGAAGCTAGTAATGCTGCCCTACTCCTTACAAATGTACCTACACCTATTTTCAGTTTTCCCATAGTCGTATTTCCCTAATGAGCACAGATTCCCTTTAAACCCCACAAAAATAAATGCAGACCAGATTAATGATTGAGCAGGAAGGCTGATGTTTATTTTATGCTTTCGTATATTGCAGAATATACCTTTCTATGAGCATAACTCACACAGCCAAAGTAGCCTAGTTTCTTGCTACTCAAAGTTTGGTCTTCAGATCAACATCAGCAGCACTATCTGGGCCCCAACCCAGCCCTACTGAGTCAGACCCTGCATTGTAACAAGCTCCCCAGGCAATGTGTATGCCCAGTGACTCTTGAAAGCATTGGTGGTTCCCCAGGCCAACATGGTTTGGAGAATCTGGGTAGGAGGCTGGATTCCAGAACTAGAGCAAAAGGCTAGATCATAAAAGATTCAAACTACATTTAAAAACTTGAAAGTTTTGGTGGAGGTGAACTTGACAACCAGTATATTCCCACCCAGAAATTATATTCCCAAGAATCTTTTCTAAGTTTCAGTTCTCCTCTCTTTTTATTCATCAAAGTTGTTCCAGCACTGCCATGCCTGAAAAAATATATTTACATTTTCCAAACACTTTTAAAAATTAAATTACACGTGTCCTCTAGATAGACTCCATACCATTAAAAGTATTTTTCTTGTGAGTATGTTCTAGGGATTTTTTTCTTCTCAGTTTGAGAGATTTAAGAAAAAGAAAATCTAATATCACTTCGAGTCATTCTTTAACCTTAAAAACTCTGCAGTATTGTCACCTAGGACTGAGCTGTCCACTGTGCCTTCTCCTATAAGTCATGCACCTTATCTCTGCATTGCAGCAAATGCTTCCTAATTTTGGGCAAATCCAAAAGCACCTACAAAGGGGCCTTAGCATCTTACAGCGCCATCTGGAAGATTTCTCCCTCTCTCTCTCCCCCATCCCTTCCCTAATTCTCTCCCTTCCTAAATCAGATGTCTGGTTCAGATTATCTTGGTCCTGAGATGTTTTTCCCTTTCAGCTACTATCTTCTATTCTCTGATTCCTTATTTCTCCCCACACCCCACATCTGTATTAAAAACCAGTTCTCCTCAAGCCTTGAGCCTGGCTCCAGCTCAGAAACCCATTCCCTTTGTTGGCTCCTGCTTCAGATTCCTCATTTGCTCAGGAAGACAGTTCAGAAACTTATTCAGGGGGTTCTCCCTTGTTCCAGCCCCTATGCCCATGCCCAGAAGACTGGGCCTAACATACTCTAGAGTTTAGAGCCTCCTAGACTGCCGACTGTAGCAGACTCCACAGCTAAGTAGAATTTTTTCCTGGTTCCCCACAGCCCCATCCTCAGCTTTAGCAGCCCCCTTCTTTCACCCCAAACCACTGTCACTCTTGTAGATGCTAATCCAAACGACTTACTGGAAATGTCCTCAGTGCATTCTGACACATGCAGCACTACAGTCACTGTTTCCAGTTCTGTTTCTGAAAATCTCATCTGTGAGTTGGAGAGCTTGCTCCTTCTCCTTCAAATCTGGCTGTTGTAGGTTACACTAAACTTCAAGTTTGGGGATAATCAAGAGAAAGGTGTGAGACATAGAAAGTATTTAGTATCCTGCCTTCAGAGTGTTATTCCAGGATCCACAGTCCTTTAATTAAAATCAACAAGTTTCCATTTATCAAAAGCTAGGTTGTAACCAAAACTTTCTAAGAGGCACATGGCAAGACAGTATACTCATTCTGACCACGGCTTATCTGAATAGTGGTTTCTTTTCCTCATTACCTTTCTAGGATAAAATTAGGTTGTGGGTTTACCAGAAGTTTGATTTCTTAGACCAAAGATTAATGGGAAAGGGTAAGTGTCCACAATGAAGCTATTTCTCAGTAGTCTCTTCTTTTGATGGATAGAACTTTCTGGGTCTTTTCATATTTGTTTGTTCACTGAGCTTCCCATGAGAGAAGTGAAGAACCTGAAAGCCCATCAGAATTTGGTGCTGTGTTTTCAAAGGCTCTTGACCTTAGCCAAAAAAAATAAAATAAAATAAGTGTAACTATTTGGGATTACAGCCTCCGATGAGATGTGGGACCAGGAAGATGGGAGGGACTCTTTGCCTCCATGATTAAGAATAAATGTCTTCCTACAATTAAAACATTGATATAACCATAAGGTTGGCAAATAAGGATTATAATCCAGATTAGGGACCTAAGCAATACCAGTGGCAGAAATTCAAAGTGACACAGAGGGCCTATGTCTTCTAGGAGATGTCTGGAGCGTGGTCTCCAGCCAGAAGAGGTTAAGGATCATGAGACAGCTAGAGGAGCAGTGACAGATGGCATTAAGCTCCTGTTAACAGTCCCCTCGGGTACAGTTCAGGGAGGCTGGTCTTCTGGGCCACAGCCTTCGTGTCAGATAAGAAGCTGACCTGCTACCTTAAGTCTAGAAGAGGTCTTTCCAGATCAAAGAGTATCTATTTTTCTAAGGCTATTGATACATTTTTCCCTTTGATACAAATTGCCCTTCAAAGAGTTTAATGTCAATTTATAGTTTAACAAGGTGAATATGAGAATGTCTGTTCCCCACACCCCGGTCAAAGACCTTGGAGATGACCTTCAGGCCGTTCTCAGAAAGGCCAAGCACCAGTAAGAGAAGTACATCAAAAGAGATGGCATATAGGATCTGCTTCAATCTCATTAAGTTCACCTGCCCATACCAGAAAACTTAAGAATAAATGCTCTCTGGAGCCTTGCAAAATGATAAAAGTCTTTATTCCAAAGATTTTTCCAATACTAGTTTTCTCAACCCACGTGAACCCTGGCTTTTACATTTCTTGCCCCACCTAACCCAAAGAAGATTCACCTTCTGTCCTTCATAGCGGTGGACTTCTAGCTTCAGAATCCAGCCCTCACGGGAGAGTTCAGACTGGAGGACCAATTGGGAGAACCCGCCGCCGCCCTTTAGCATGTGCCTGAGCACATTGGGACCTTCTATGCAGCAAACCTGAGGATATGCTGGTCCTGATGCACGCACGAATGAAGAGCACGATCTGCGTAGTGGGCGTGTGTGTTTCTAAACCTACATGTGAGAGTGGTGTCTGAGTCTAGTTAATTCTACCCCTAAACTGTCTCTCGTATCTGTCTTCTGCTCTCCACCTCCATTATCAACAGCTGAAGTCCAGATGCTTGGCCATCAACTGGTGCTTGAAATGTTGCAACAGTGCCCTTAGCTGTTCATTTCCTAACCTAGAATCTAACTTTCTGAGCTGATTAAGTCCTACATGGGATCAACAGTGCCCCGTGTAACTGACTCAAGTATAAACTATATTTAATTGTACTTTTATTCGTTTTCAGTCTGGCTTGTTTAGCATAGGCTAAAATTTTTTTAATGGCAGAACTCTATCATCTTATTTTTTCTAATATAGTCAAATATAACACCACAAAATTTACTTAATTACTATCCAAATTCCTTCCTTCCCTGGGAGGAATATTTAGAAGCTATAAAGCAAGGAAATTACAGCTCTTGTAATTCACTATAGCTCTCTAATATACACACAACATAGGAAATACATGATTATTAATATCATGTTCCATTAAAACCAAGAAGAGATTAAATGGGCAAGACGTGGAGGATGAGTTTCTATGTACTTTTTGTTATTCTCTGATGCTTCTCTCTCAGTCCCTCTGTACCTGTACAGAAGTTTTTCTTTATAGTTTAAGTAAAAACCTTTGTGAATTAAGGGGCATATCTTCAAATGTTCCTTATGAAGAAATGACGGGTGTCAACATCTGATTCCTTCATATCCGTAAGTGACACCTCTCTGGAGAACACCTAAGATGTTCTGTGATGAAATCATTACCTAGTGGACCACTTGAGAAGATCTCCAACCTCACTCCCATCTCTTTTCACTTAATTAATAGCTCACCCATTATGACTCTTCCATTTTTCTCTATCATTCATCTTTTTAGCTCAGGTATCACCTTGTATATTTGATCCATTCTGTTTGCTTTTTATGGTTCCTCTGTTTTAATATACTGTACTAAAATTACAAAATATGATTTGGTACCAGTTTTCTTTGAAAAATACGCTCTATTTAGGATACATTGGGATGAAATGGGCTATTATGAGTTTGCTTGGAAACTACTCCTGAGGGAAAATGAATTCAAAGATTCAATACCTAATTACAAATACATGTGGTTACAATGTTGAAATACAAACCACATGTAAGTTCAGCATGCTAAGTGATTTCTTTCAGGCTCTATTGCTCTTACAAAGAAAATATCTCTCCTAATATATCCCATCACCAATTAGGGATATGATCAGAGTTATATTAACTTCAATATCCATTCAGGGAGTATTGCTTCAAGAATTCTAACTGTATCCATAAATTCTTCATTTATGTAATAAGTGTCTATTAAGCATCTATCAGTATGGCTGGCAGTTAAAAAAAAATGAGTTCGGCCCTACTTTTTTGAATCACAGTCTCCCCACCCCCTATAAAAGGAGACGTAACAGAATCTATCGAGTGGACAATGGCTGAATGTGTAATTTGGAAACCCTCTCCAGGCAATTCTGATACCCTCATCCATGCCCATTTGAGAAGTCCTATTCTATATCCTTTCTGTTGGAAATGTCATTTACTCCCAATGGCTTCAAATAACTTTAATATGCAAATAACCCTCAAATCTATACTTTTAATGTAGTTTTCCCCCCTGAACTCTAAAACCTTCTGCTTCTGGATTGCTTCCTTAAAGTGGTTCCTCAATAAAACTTCTTCAAAATCGTACTCAGGTCATCTGTCCTATATATGAACTTACCCTAGGGTTTCGTATTTCATTAGATATTGCTGTGCATATAGCCACTGATATTGGAAACTTTAAGGCTTTCTTGTCTCCTCTCTCTCCTGTATCTTAGAAGTTACATCTTATCTGTGTCAAAGTCTAGTTAATTCTTTACCCACAATGTGTCTCTAATCTGCCTCCTGCTCTCTGTCTCCACTATTACTCCCTACAGGCTAGACCTTTATCAATTAGTGTTTAAATGATTGTCAAGTGTCCTATTGAATTCCACCCCTCAGATAGTTCTTCAGTTATCATTCGAAAACAAAAATCAGATAATTTCCCTCCCTTTCTTAAAAACTTTTAAGGTATCCTCATCACCTACCAGATTAATTTAAACTATACTGAAGGATATAACACTCTGCAAATTCTAACTTTATTTCATCATCTGCTACTTTCTCTCTCCCTTGAACTTGAAGTACGTAAAATTTCTCTGATTTTTAAGAAACATTTCCCTCTAGTGCCTCTGCACTTTTGAAGCTGCTCCATTTAGTAGAACAACTTCTTGGACTTGAAATGCATCTTAACTCTCTAACCTTAGATTCACAATATATAAATTGAGAATAGCAATAGCTATCCTGCAGATTTGTTGGAGGATTATTAAACGAGATGTTTATAAAGGCCTAAATACATATCCTAGTACAAAATTAATGTTCAATAAGTGGTGGCTATCTAATGCTGTTTATTTGTATCTGACAGTTTTAATTTAGCATTATATTGTGACTATTTCTCCATGCCATCAAATAGTCTCTGAAAATATGATTATAAACTGCAGCATAGCAATAAATCACATGGATATACCTTAATTTATTTCACCAAGTGCCTATTGTTGGATACTTATATTGCTTTCTTTACTCTTATAAATAACACTAATAAATATCATAATATATAAACCTTTGAAGAAAACACCTCCAAATATTCTCCCAGGACAAATCACTAGAACTGGAACATTTTAATGCTCTAGAAACTTATTGCCAAATTACACATCAGAGAGGTACCAAATGATGCTTCCACTAGCAGTATATGAGAGTTCCTATCTTCTGCATGCTTCCAAAGGTACATAATATACTCTTTCTCTCCCTCTTTGCCAGTATAATGGTATCTTGTTTGTTTTTGTTAGAAGAATCAAACATTTCTCCACCTTTAACCCATTAAGCTCTTTTAGTAAAAGAGGAGCCCACTTGCCTTGAAGAATGTTGGGAGGTTTTATTGACCTCTCTATCTTTTGGTCTCATGGGAGTAGACTGTACACTTCAAGCATCCTCCAAAGGGGTTACCTTATCTTTATTTAACCATGTCTTAAATAAATTAATTTAAAAAAATCACCTCCAGGGGCCGCCCGGTGGCGCAGCAGTTAAGTTCGCGCTTGGCAGCCCGGGGTTCGCGGGTTTGGATCCCGGGCGCCCGCCGACGCACTGCCTGTCAGCCATGCTGTGGCGGCGTCCCACATAAAGTGGAGGAAGATGGGCACGGATGTTAGCCCAGGGCCAGTCTTCCTCAGCAAAAAGGGGAGGATTGGCGACGGATGTTAGCTCAGGGCTGGTCTTCCCCACAAAAATAAATAAATAAATAAATAAATAAAATTGTTTAAAAAAAAAAAAATCACCTCCACTATGCCACCAATCACCAAGCAACAAAAAAAGCTGAACTCCCCACACTGAAGCATCTTATGATTCCCTGACATTCATCCCTCATGCTCTGACCTCAAAATATAAAACTCCATATCCCGTGATAAATGACAGAGTAATTATTAGGAGCAATAGAAGGGATAAGACTACTTAACCTCAAAATTTTCCAGCTCAATCAAGGCTCTGTTTGAATCATTGGTATAAATGGTCCTTATCCAGCATCAAGAGATCAGTTAAACAACCAAAAATTACATAAATCCTACTTATCAACTGGCAAAAGAGGAGATAAAGGTAAAATTATTTCATACACTATTTGCTAGCTAAGGAAATGCAGGATGATATAAGGCAATAGTTCAATAAGATTATATTTATCTTACAGTTATTGTCTCCCCAAGGTCAAGCATATTATAATCACTCTAAAAAATATGTTGAATAAAAGAATGAAAGAAAAAAAAGATGAAATATTAACCAGATTTGACTCTCAACTACTTTCACTTAAGCAGGGAGTCTTAGAATAGCTCTCAAAATTCTGATTAAACTTCCTCTCAACAGCTTTAATTTGCATTTGTTGGATTGATAGTAGATAAAGATGGTTTTTAATTTCATTATTAGCCATTTGTAGTATTCCTTTGTGGACTATCATAACATGATATCCTTTGATATGCTATGATATGACATATGTCACATGTATCCTTTGAGCCAGCAAGCCTGCCTGTGACAATTTAACCTAAAGAAAGAAACACATAATTTCAGAAATTAAAAAATATGTATTTTAAAATATTCCAGTGTATTTTTAGAAGCAAGAGGAAAGAAAACGAAACAATCTATATATACAAACATATATAATTAATTAAATGCACTGTGGCACAACTACAAAAAGTACTATTCAGCCATTAAAACTGAGGACATAAAAGAATATTTAAGTACACAGAAACTATTTATAATATATTAAGTGAAAACATTAGGTCACACAACTATGTATGGAATGATGTCCTATCTTCCTGTTCTCAACTGAACCTATCAACCATTTCACCAACCACATGAAGGTTACTAATGACCTTTGTTTTGTAAAATCTGGTGCTCAGGTCTCAATCCTCTTCTTACTTGAACTATCATCATCATTTGACCCAGATAACTGGACTTTCCTCCTTGAAACAATTTCAGCACTTGACAGTTCCATGCACTCTTGGTTCTATTTCTTCACTGATGGCTCTTCCTTAGCCTCTTTTGTTGGTGTCACTTCATGTCCCAAATCTTAAAATATGAGTTCCCAGTCCTTAGTCCTTGATTCTTTCTACTCTGTCTTCACTCACTCTCACGTGATTCCATCCAGTCTTATGACGTTAACTACCAACTATATGTACTGATATCTCCCAGATTTCTATCACTAGCCTAGACTCTACCCTGCACTCCAGACTCTGTAGTTGATTGCCTATCAGACATTACCAATTGGATATTTAATAATCAGTTTTGATTAAACACATCAAAAATGAATCTTGATGTTTTACCCTCAAGTACTGCCCCCTCAACCCAATCTTCACCATATCAAACAATGGCAACTCTATTTTTCAAGCTGAGTAATAATAATGGAGTGAGGTGGGTTAGGGCCCTGAAAGATGAAGGAGGGGGGAGTTAAAGAGAGAAAAGACTTAAATATTCTATTCTCCCAGTTTTCTTCTAAATCTGCTTGAATATTAGACAGAGCTTCCATAAGCTTAATTTTAGGCCTCTGTAGCAATCAACTTCTGCAGCATTAACTGTGAGTATTTTTCAACCAAAGTGATTACCAAATTGGCATAAAAATAATCTAGGTGAGTTACAAAATTCCAGTTTCAAAATATTACGCTTATTTACAGTACAAATTCTACCCAACGGTGAAATGTTAGAAGCATTCCCTTTCACTTCAGGAACAAGATAAGTATGTCCATGATTGCCTCATCTATTCAATATACTGGAGCTCCTACACAGCATCATCGGGCAAGAAAAGCTGTAAAAATATAAGGATTAGAATGCAAGAAACAAAACTATTAATCACAGATGTTTTGGCTATATTCAAAACACCAGATAGTCTACAAATTATCTGAATTAATAAGAGACTGACAATTTTGCTTAATGAAAAATCAATAAGCAAAAAGAAAAAAAGTCAGTTGCATCTCTATTCACCAAGATAAAGGGCTAGAAAATATAAATTTTTTTAAAGGCCGAATTTATAAAAGCAAAACTAGGTATGTTTAAGAAACCCAGAAATCTAAAAAAATATTTTAAGACTTTCCATGGAGAAAAATATAATGCTTTGTTGAAAGATATTAAAGAATAAATAGAGAAGAAGCATATAATGTTAATGGATAAGCAGGATGAATATCCTAAAGATATCAGTTCTTCCCAGTTTGATCTAAAGGTTCAATGCAGTTCCAACCACAATCCCAACAAAAATTTTTAAATTTATGTCAAAGAGGAATGGCAAGGAAAAAAATATTATTGAAAAGGATGCATATAGTAAAGTAAAAACTCTAAAAAGAAAAACTTTAGAATTTTTTGAAAAAATAAAGAATATTCTCTTTATGCTTTTGTGACAGAGAAGGATTTATTCAAAAAAGTGTAAGTCATAAAATAAAAAGATTAAACTTTACTATAATAAAATTAAGAACTTCTGGTTCTCAAAAGAGACATTAAAGAAAGTTTTAAATGTACAACCTAGGAGAAGGGAGTTGCAACACAACTACCAAAATGGTCATGTCTAGAACACACAAAGAACTCTTACAAATCAATAAGAAAATGAAAAGAAAAACAAAATAATACCCCCCAAATGGGCAAAACACATTTAAAAATGTATTTCACACAGGAGGACACAAGAATGAAAAGTTGCTCAAACTCATTAGCAATCACAGGCATGAAAACTGAAAAACCACAATGGACTACCTTCTTAGAGCAAAGTTTTTTCTCTGGGGTAGGTTGGAGGATGTTGTCAGGGACACTATACAGGGTGACTTCACTGTAAGGATAATGGTCTATTTAAGATGTGTTGTGAATTCCTGTGTGTTCATTTGTAAATATTCTTTATAACTTAAGCATTGCATATATTCTCTTGTATATACTATATACTTCATACACATGATGCAGAACTTTCGGTCTCAAGTTTGTTATAACAAAACATGTTAGCTCATGCAATAGCGAAATGGCATGTTGATGAGTATTAGAGGAAAATGCTTCTGACAGCTTTTTGTAGGAGAAACTGTGGAGCAAGTTCCTGGAAGCAAGAAGTTCATGACTTAGCAAGCCAGTAGGAACTGGCTTGATGAAACCGATCCTAGAGAGCAATTGGAGGGGTTCTCCAGGTGTGGTCCCTTCATACACCTAGTCCCACATCACAACGTGCAGATCCTGATCTTTTCTGGAAGCCTCATCTATGAAGTGATTTCTGTCTAGGTGTCAGGCAAAGGCATGACATGACAAACAAAACGAGAATTTAGTTAAACAGCTCTTTTTTTGCTACCAATAATATTTTTAATTTGTATCCTTCTCATTGCAAATTGCTTTCGATTGCCTTGTTCAAGGCCGTTAGCAGCATTTCATATTCCACTCTAGGTGTTTGAGCCTGCATTGCACCAAAACAAACACTCATTAGTGTTTTGCCCTGCCTCCTCTTAAACCTAGTCTTTTTATATTGTTAATTCGCCCACAGTGGACTCTGAAATGTCTCTCTGTTTAGCACCCCCGGCAGATTTAATTAATGTGCCGTTTTGCTCATCTTCTAGATGATTAATAAAGATGTGGAATAAAATCAAGCTTAATATCATAACGTGTGGCACCCTGTAGCCACCTTCCTCTAAATGAACTCAAATGTGGTTCCCTGTTGTATCTGTTCACGGTCTTTTATGATATTCTCAATCCACGTGAAAAGTGCTCTTCTGGAATCATACTTGGGTTTGCAGATCTGAACTGGAAGTCTCCCTCAGAAGAATAGCTCCTCCATGGATTGCCTGCACCATCACCGACATCATTCAATGCTGTGTGCAAGCCAGTTCGATGCAGATTTCTAAAATGATGTATCCTACATTTTTTAACACGTTTTAGATTCTCAAAATGTCCTCGCAGTTACTATATAATTTGGCCTTTTCAACAACCAATGACTTTTTAAGAAGGTTCTATATTTCTCATGAGGAGCCTGAGACTCAGAAATTAATTTACAGAAAGCTAATGACAGTTCCAGCTCTAGGATTCTGGAATTCATACTCACTGATGCCTAATTTGGTGTTCTAATGAGTTGAAATATGCTGCCTTGAGTTGCAATATTTGAAGTTTGGGGGAAGAACTCCTGTTACCATATCTTCAGCTCAGTGTTTGGGAGCAAAAATTAGAAAGATTTTTATAAATGCACAGCAACATGAATTTTAATTTTTCTCAACACTTTTGTGGTGGTTCTAACTGATACTAAATCAGATAGTAAAGGCAATTGAATGGGAAAAGGAAAGGTAAGGCTCATAAATATCCTCCTTTAAGCAGGACACACTTGTAGATACGCCCACAGATAAGCTCATCTTTCTGTTGGCTTCACAGAATGCACACAGTTATTCAGAGTCAGCGAGGCTAAGTTACTAATGCCAGTTTATTACTTATGAGTGGCTTGTTCTAGCTGATTTTCTGCTTCATAGAAAAAGTTTTACTACCCTCTCTTAGGCTAGATCCTCTCCCTTCTACTGCTCAATGATTGAACCCCTGAATTCATCCCGAGGCCACATAGACTGCTGGCCTCTATTAGCCAGCACTCAGTTTCCTCTACAGGGAGAGATGCCAGGAGCTGACAGCATATTCTTCACTTGCTCTTGCCTCCAGGGTGATTGGCAGTGGAGGGTTTCTCAGCTGGCTGTCCTGCTGATTTCCAACTCACTGCAAGGCTCCCTTGTACATGAGGCTGTCAGGAGCTCCTGGGCATGTGGAGGTGAGGGACCCCTCTGTGCCCAGTCCAAAAATGATGACAAAGAACTGGATGTGGGATGAGAACCATAAACAGCAAAGCCGAGTATTTCTTCACTAACTTTCTGCTCTGGCTAGTTCTTAGGACACTGTTACAATCAGTTGTGTGACACTTGGGCAAGTTACATATCTTCAGTTTTTCTCCTCTATAAGGATAATAAAAGTAGAAACTTCAACTGACACAAAATAAGTACCGTGCCAGAAAAGTATAATGCATAAATGCATGGTCTCACATGGTAGACTTCCTCTCCTCTGTCTCATAAATCATTGCGATTCTCTACTAAAACTTATTCACCAAATTGTTATGTTATAAAGGTACACACCTTCTTAAAAAAGAAATTAGTATAGCACAACATACAAGGAAACAATTATTTTAGGTGAAGTTTTTATATATCTTTGAATAATAAGCAAAAGGTAAAGCATGCTTTTTTAGCTTTATGTTGTTAAACTTTTAAATGAAAGTCATTATTAACCAAACATAAAAATAGAAAGAAAATGTCTCAAGCCAATTGTTCAAGGTACAAAGTAGGATTTGGTGCATAAATCCTACCACTTACCTCTTCCCCTTACTCCAAAGTCTTCACCACAGTATCTACAGAAGAGAACCGAATCAAATGGGAATCAGACTTCAGCTGGGCTGATGGTAAACCTTGATTAGAGAATCTTTCAGGGACTTGAAGCCAAAATGAAGTTTACTTCTCCTTCAAGGATGGCCAGGTCCACAGAGTTAGTCAACTTGACCTGGTTCTTCGGCTGTATTTATCACCTGGATATCAGAAGAGATGGGCGAGCCACCATACCTGAGGACAGGTGGTTTCCTCCATGGGGTGGGGTCAGGGGAGCAGGCAGGGAAGAGGGGAGTCAGTGAAGGAAAGAGAAAGTAAAAGGTGGAAGCTTCTTCCACCAGAACTTCTGAGAGCACCTAAATGGTGGTTGTCCTTCCCTTTCTATGGCCAGAGATACAGCGGTAGGTGGAGAATGGTGTTCCTTATATTATCACCTGCCACAGTCATAGATCTGATATATTTGCTTGATACAGTTGGTGTCAGAGCTGTTCTTGGACAAATTGGGAATTTTCCCCAGTAAGAGCACTTAATGGAGAACCCATCCTTTACTTAAAATTCTCTAAGATATTCAGTCTCAGGAGTTAATGAGGAAGGGTGAATAATAATATTTATTTAGCATCAACTTTGTACCAGGCACTTTACATATATCATCTCGTTCTCTTCCTATCCAAATCATATGATAGATACCATCACAAATATTTTACTGATGAGGAAACTGACACTAAGGCAGTGACCAATGTCATACAGATGGAAAGAGGTACAGGCAGGATTGAGATCCAGCTATAGCTGATCTCAAAGCTGTCATAGAAGGCTGTGTATGTCCAGCTGGTAAAAAAACAAATAAACAAAAACAGACATACTCATACGCTTATAATCTATAATCAGCCAAACTGTGGAACTGGGAAATATAGTCTGGCAGGAAGAATCCTATTCGTTTTCCAACAAATATTTTTCTGGTGTATTGTCATTTCATGGCATCTCTCTAGGCTCATTTCAAATTATTTTTTAAACCAGATTTCACCATATTTGCCAGATATTATCTGATGATACTGACTACCACTCACATCCTTCTGAGCTCAACCACGAAGGAGCTAAAACCCAGGAAATGACATTCCTCAGACTCCGTACCAACTGAGGGCAGGTGTACGAGTGAAGACAGAGCTTGCAGGGCTGCGGCTTCCTCCTGACTATCGCCAGGCCAACGCTGTAGACAGACAAGGACAAGATGATCTGCTCCCTTGAGGCTTTCGCCCTTCTGGATGCTCTGAAAGCCTGCAGAGCCCTCTCTTCTCCTCGTTCCTTTTAGCTCTTCCAACGCCTGTGTAAGCCTCTAATTCTCTATCTTCAATTTGTTCCTGCTTGAAATATCTAGACTGGGAGGGTTTTTTGTTGTTTGTTTGTGTTAAATCTACCCTACAGTGGTTGGCAAACTATAGCCCAGGGGACAATTCTGGCTCAGGGTCTGTTTCTATAAATGCAGATTTATAGGGACAAACCACACCCATTGATTTACATATTGTCTGTGGCTGTTTTTCCTCTACAACGTCAGAGTTGAGTAGTTGCAAAAAGAGGCCAAACGATCCATATGGTATGCAGAATAACGGCCTCCAAAGATGTCCTTGTCCTAACTCTAGGAACCTGTGAATGTTAATTAACATGGCAAAAGAGACTTTGCTGCTGTGATTAAATTAAGGATGTGGGATGAGGAGATTATCCTGGATTATACAGGTGGGCCCAATGTCAGGGTAAGAGAAAGAGAGGGATTTGAGGATGCTATGCTTCTGGCTTTGAAGATAGAGGAAGGGCCCACAATCCAAGGAACTGGTCTTGGAAGAGTGGTCTTGGAGCTGGAAAATGCAAGAAAACAGATTCTCCCCTAGAGCTCCCAAAAGGAGTGCAGGCCTGCCAACATCCTGACTTTAGGACTTCTGACCCCCAGAACTGCAAAATAACACGTCTGTGTTGTTTTAAGCCACTAAGTTTCTGGTAATTTATTATAGCAGCAACAGAAACCTAACACAACTATTAAGTCTAAAATATTTACTATCTAGCCCTTACAGAGGAAGTTGGCTAACTCCTGTTCTACCAAACACACAAATGACTCTGATTAGTGATAGAATCTTATTCTTTGGGAAAATGAACAAACATGGTTTTCGTTGGCCAAAATGCGCCACGTCTTTCACATAAAAACCTGAATGTTGCCATTAGTAATGATTACCCAAATCTCACCGAGAAATCATTTTGAAAAAAGAAGCATCTGTTTTTTCCATTGACTATTCAACATACAAATTCCTAATCCCTCTACCGTCAGGGCAGTCACCATGTTTTCATCACGGGCCTTCTCTACCTCATCATTTTCCTTCCATTCCAGTGAGTTCAGATCATCTTTCTTGCTCATGACTTTGTTCATGCCCCTCCTACCGTTTGCTCCCCTTTTTTCTTTGCATAAAATTCAGACACTTCGTGGGCCACACAGTATTACTTTAAATTACTTCCCTCTCCCTCATCTCCTTCCTGCACCTTTTTTTATCCACCATGTTGCTTCCTGTTTAACTTCTCTACTCACGCTTGTTCATTCTTCCAAACGCTTCACAATTTCCAGAAAGCCTGTAGTATACAATTTAGAATAGCACACACTTGCTCACTCTCTGATCATTCCTTTCCTGCTAACACTCTCTCTTGGCCACAGCAAAGGAAGTGCTTGGGTGACATATCTTTGAATTATACAGGACAGCTTGGCAGGTACCAAAAATTTCCTACTCACAGATTGATTGTCTCAGACAATTCTAAAAACACATCTGTCCCTAGTGATTTAATTTACTTGATAGTAAATCCATTGTAATCTACTCAGATAACAACTTGCTATTTATATCAAACTCGTATCCAATTCTGAGATGTTAAATATAGGATTCTCCACATTTCCTGACACTCATTTCTAATAAACCATGGCATACGCGAGAATGAACATTTAACTTTATAGAGAATCAGCTGTGAGGCAAAAAGGTTTCAAGCACCAGGGCAGATAGAAGCCACAAGAAAGGCCTTGATTTCTCAACTAAAAAGAGCATTAAAAATTTTTCAGAGCTCGAAAAGAACTTACAGGTCATCATTTCAATCCTTTTATTTTAGAAGTGAGGGAACAGACACAATTTGAGAGCACAGGCGGCTCATTCAAGGTCACCCAGCCAGCCAGGGGGAGAATAGAGTTCCAGCCAAGGGCTTCTGACCTCAGCCCACAGGTCACCGGCCTTCCTGCCATTCCCTGACGCAGCACCAAAGAGTCCACTCTGGACACCAAGAGTTCCACCCATTTTCTCAAAACAGATTCATGACATTTGGAGTTTCAGAAAACACTTGCTATAGTTGTGCTCTCTCAACTAAATGGACAGCCCTGACCACTGATAAGCACTTGTGTGTGTGAAAGCGTGTTTGTGGGGTGACAGAATGGCCGCTGCACCTAACCTGAGAACTGGACTTTAAAATATTCAGAGAAAAAAATTGTGTTATCAAGAGGAAAGTTATTCCAGCGACTTTTCTAAATTCAATCTTATAGATAATAAGTCTAAGTCGGGATGTTACAAAGAAGGAGAAGTCAGCCCAGGGTCATCTTGTTGTTGTTTTTCTATTTATCCCAAGAGTCGTTGCGAAGAGACATGTTTCAGCCTTGAAAAGTGTCAGCAACGTTAATTAAGAAAAACCAGTGAAGCAGAAAGAAAACTACAGTGGTGTGTTCAGTTGCAACTGGTTCCCTAATACCTCCGTACTTTGTCTGAGACGCCCCTCTTCCTGCTAGCCAACTTAGAGGAACGTTTACAGTCTCAGAACAGACAGGGATTGCCAATGTAAGGAGACACAATTGTGCTTGAAAGACCAGCTGTGAAAACCCACCACTTTTATTATGTTTAATGTTTGACTAAATTTTTGACCACATGTATCATGAACTACCATTCAGATGTCTCCACGCACTACTCTTCCACTTAATATGGTCAACCATTGAATGTGGACACATACATGTAGCCATAATGATAGAAATCACAGTGTTCTAATAATTTCACATAACAAAATGACATCTCTGAGTAATTTTATAACTCTATCAGTTACTTTTATGTCTAGGAAATGTGGTTCATTAACTGTTATCTATTATTAATTGAAAGATTAATCACATTTAAGGAGAAAAGTATCAGGGACAAAAACAATGTTATATAAGTCGCACTTCATTAAAATGATAGAATGCAATAAAATATTTTATATTACATATTACATTACATTGTGTCAACCTAATAAAACTGATAGTGAAACCCTACTCAGTGTCTTTAAATTCCAGGGTCTGATGTTATTCAAGTTGTTTCACTATTTGTTGAAAAATATTGGGTCAGACCCCTGCTCCCACTCACGCTTTCACTCTCTGTCCTCCTTCCTGTTCTTTAACCTGATGAGTACGTTTAGGTTCAGAGTAGCTGAGGGTTCCTCGGCCTTGAACACTCATCCCAGAGAGCTTCATGGCTCCACTCTTCTCTTCATTCAGGTCTGCCTTCAAATATGGCAACTTCCCTGACAGTCTGTCTAAAATAGCAACTCCTCTCGCTCACTATTTTATTACTTTTATTACCCTGTTTCATTTTTCTTCATAACAAGTTCACTACTTGACTCACGCCATGTTATCTATTGGTTTCTTTGTTTACTGTCAGTCCCTACCCTAGAATGTTAGATACGCGAGGTCAGTGACTACTTCTGTTCAATATTACATTATACCTCCAGGACCTACAAGAGCATCTGGTATGTTAGCAGCACTTGATAAATTCTTGTTAAATGTTGAGTGGATGACAGTGTTCACAATGACTCTGACCCTAATTCCATATGTTAAGTAAAAAAGGAGTTTGAAATACATGTAATTTAACTTCCAGTCTGTGAATCTTTGCATTCAAATGTTGGCATTGAATTAGGTACAGTATTTACAGGATCCTTAAGAGGCTGTCGAGTGTCACCTGTTTTCTGATGCTTTCCTCAGCTTCTCCAGGCACAGTCACTCATCTCTCTTCTCTGTACTCTCATCACCTGATCTGTACCTCGATTATAGCTCTTATTACACCGGCCATCACCAGTGAGAAAAGTGAGTATCAAGACATGAGAGAGCAAGGCGTACTTTGGGAACTAAATAGGAAGTCCGGTATGGGCAGAATGGGGTAAATTGACAGTGGAAGTGCAGGCAGAAGTCAGATTTTGGAGGTCAAGTTTTATAGGACAAATTAAGCATTTGTGTTTTATACAAAGGCAATGGGTGGTCATTATAGGATTTTAAACTGAGGAATGACATGATCAGAGTTGCATTCCCAAAGGATAAATCTGGCTAGTTTGTAAAGGATAGAGTGTAGGGTAATAAGACTAGCTGCAAGGAGGTCCTAAAGCTTTCACTGCAGTTGTCCCATCCAGAAATGGTGGTGGCCTGACTAGAGGGTGTGGCCACGGGGAAAGAACTCTGGATGAATCAACTGCTCTGCATCTCTCGGATTTTTTACTTAATGATTTTATTGCCTCTCTAGGTTAGAATTCAGTTATATTTCTATGAAAGGGAGCACAAAATACACTGTAGCTCTCTGCGGTTATATCCACTATACCCCATAAGCATGGCACTGGCTGATTGGATTAATCTAGATTCTTTCTTCCCAGAATTGTCCCAAATTGCTTTCTTTTAAAAAAAATAAAATTCTTCATGAAGAATCTAAATACATTTAAGGAAGAAAATAAAACAATGTTGTTGCAGCCCAAAGTTATTAGTTAACCTATAATTTTAGTAGTTTGTGAACATTCTGATGCCCGTGGACCTATTGAGGGGATCCAAAGAATCCTGTTTAAGAACCTCAACTCCACAGGGGGCCAATCAGTGGCCTAGTGGTTAAGTTCTCACGTTCCACTTTGGCGGCCCGGGGTTTGCGGGTTTGGATCCTGGGTGCAGACCTACACACCACTCATCAAGCCATGCTGTGGCAGCGTCCCACATGTAAAATGGAAGAGGATTGGCATAGATGTTAGCTCAGGGCCAATCTTCCTCACCAATGAAAAAGAAAAAGAACTTCAGCTCCAAGACAAAAGCGAGTTGATGACTGAATGCCTGATTCCCAGGTAGGTGTGTTCCATCTAAAAGATTGTCATGAGAGGAATCACAAATAATACAGCAATAGATATTTTTGTAGTTAAATGTACATGTAGAGCCACTGTAGGGAAGAATTTATGCAGTCCAAGATTTCTGATACCTATTATAAAATAGATGGTATACCTTTAGACCTCATCAGCAGTGCGTAAAAATGCCCATTTTGTCAAATCTTTGTTAAATTTGGGAATTTTTATTTTAAAAGAATGCTTGCCAGGCGGGCAAATGAAAATGGTGCTTCATTATTTTAAAAATTTCTTTGATTGCTCGTGAGGCTGAACATATTTTTTATAATATGCCAAGATGGTGAAATAGCAGAAAGACTGCCTCCTTCCTTCAAGACGAAGCTGAGGAACACACCAAGAAATGTAACACAACTGGGAGAAGTTCATGGGGTGAGGGGGACTGTTCGGTACCGTAGTGTTGGGGGATGCAGCTTTGACCTGAGGAGAGAGGCAGCAAGCACAGCTGTGTGGGAGGGGGTAATAAAAGAATTGGAGATCACCTCCTGCTTCTCCTTCATCCTTAAGACAAAGAGGTACTTGATGACACACCTTGTGGACTCGGACCTCTAGTCTAGGTCCCAGGGCAGAGTGTAAGGAAATGAGGAAAATAAATGTGGACAAGCCAACCCAGGCATCCAGACTCAAAAGGCTGGTTAATTGTTACATAAATAAATATCAGCGAATTAAACTTACCTGATACGGCTGTTTACATGAGGCATGTTTAAAGCCTAAGGACACAAAAAAATGAAGAAAAGGATAGAAAATGACATACAATATCAGAAAAATGCTAACCTAAAGAAACTGCTACAACCTAATTAGTATCAGGCAAAAGAGGTTTAGAATAAAAATTATTATTATGTTTGCATGGCCATGGCATCATGGTAAAATTTCAATTTACCAAAAAGATATAGCAATTTTAAACATGTTTACAGCCAATATGATAACCTTAAATATATCTGAAGAAATGGATTAGTGTGCAGAGAGTATGTAAAAATACCATCATAGTGACAGCAGCATACTCTTCTTCATTGTTGATAGGCCAAGCAGATATAAAATCATGAAGAATATGGATGATCTGAGCATCACATTTAAAAACTTGATCTAATTGACATAGAGAGAGTTCCGGGCAATACATATACACAAACACACACACTATATATATAAAATGTGTCTGGAGGTGGGGTGTGGGAGAGAGATAGCTAATGGATGTGAATAGTCAACAATTAAGTCACAAGTTAACATGAAAATAGACACCCTCTCCAAAAAGAGATGATGTTATATATTCCATGGGTTTATCCATGGAATTCAATAAAAGAGGCATTTCAAGGGAAATGTATAGTTATAAATACTACACATAGAGAAGCTGAGTGCTATAATTACAGATATATAGACAATACAGAGACTATTGAGAGTGTTCACAACTATATTCCAATATTTTTAAAATTTATATTTAAAAAATCTAAACATACCCCAAAGTAGAGAGACTGTCATAATAAAGCCTTGTATGCATATCATTCAAATTTGACTTATTCACCTCATTCTCTTCATTTGATTTTTATTTTATTTTTCGTGGACTACCTTTAAAGCACACTTCAGATATTGTGTCATTTTATCCCCACATACTTCAGTAAGCATCTCTAAAACTATATAAACAGCCACAATATCACTATTACACAGAGTGAAACTAACAAAAATTCTTTGGTATTACCTAACTCTCATTCTGCAATCAATTTTCTAATTTTCTCTACCCAGTTTTCTCAAATTTTTAAAAACTGGTTTGTTCAAATTAGGATCCAAACGATACCCACACATTATATTAGGGGTGCTATGTCTCTTAAATCTCTTTTAATCTAGATCCACTGCCCCCTCACTTTTGTTTATTACGCCAGTTTTGTAGAAATTGAGTCAGTGTCCTATAGAATTTCTCACATTCTAAATTAATTTGCTTTCTTATGGTGACATTTAACTTGTTACTCTATCTCTGCCTTTCTTTAAGTGGAAGTTATTTCTAAAGGCTTGCTTAGAGTCAAGTTAAAAAAAATTTTTTTTGGCAAGAATAAAACAAAAGTGGTATGTATGCTTTCTATTGGATCTCATAACTAGCCATACAGTGTCAGGTTCAAGATGTGACAGCCTAATCCCTACTTTTTAAAATTTTCTCTCAATTTTTAATCTAATGGCTTCATCCATTAGTAAATTTTTCTTAAAACAATTATTTCATTATGGGCTACCAATATGTGGATTTTTTTGACTCTATTATTCCTTCTATATATATTAGTTGGAAATCTTCAGTAGAAAATGTTCTCATCAGATAGGGCTATTTGGTTCCATTGAAATACAGTCCATATGAGAAAGTTACGCCAACAATTTTGGAAACGTAAATGAAATAGATTTCTAGAAAAAAATAATTTTCTGAAACTGACTAAAGAAGAAATAACATCTGCAGGAATTCCACGACTATCAAACACTTGAAGCAGTGGTTTAACCTCTTTCCAAACTGAAAAAAACACCAGGCCTAGACGATGCTGGAGAAAAGTTTTCCTAACTTTCTACGACAAGACCATCCCAACTTTTTACAAAATCTTGCAGATGACAGAGGGACTACCTCCTAATCAATTCCACAAGGAGAGTATAACTCTGCTATCAAAACCAAAAAAAGAAATTACTACAAAAGAAAACTATAGGCCAATTTTATTCATGAATATAGGCATAGAAATCCTAAACAAAATTTTAGCCAATAAAATCAGGCAAGAAAGTTACTATATCTCAACCAAGTTGGGTGTATCCAAGATATGGAAGGCTAGTTTAATACTAGAAAAAACACGTCATCATCTCAATAGATGCAGGAAAGGCATTTTAGATAATTAAACAGACTTATTCAAGATAAGGAGCAATAAAGACCTCTTAGTAAATTAGAAAGAGGGAGGAAATTTCTTTAACTTGATAGAGTATCTATTTTAAAAAAAAACACAAACCTCTTCAAACATTATCTTAAATGAGAAAATGTTAGAAGTATTGTCTTTATAATCAGGAATGAGGCAAAGCGGCCCACTATCCTCATTTCTATTCAAGACCACAATAAAATTCCATTTTGAAACTATTTAGTTAGCAAACATCTATAAGTTTGATAACTCCATTTTGGAGAAAGTGTGAGTCCACACAATCTCTTATACATTGCTCACTGACTTGTAAATTGTTGAAACTGCTTTGGAAAATAGAATGACGTTATATCCCAAAGTTGAACACTCATTTAGAAACTAGCAACTCTAGGTATACAGACAATGCCTTGCCCACGTACCACAGGAGATTTGCACAAGAATGTTCAGAGCAGCACTGTTCACACTAGTGAGAACCTGGAAACAACACAAATGCATATCAATAGAAGCCAAAAGAATGAACTACTGCAATAAAACACAGTATCTTTTCTATATAGTTAAAAACAACTAAAATAAAATATTCTGTTTTTAGGAATACATGTAAATGCCATGAAATAAAACACTACATAAAAGGGAAAGCAGGGAAATGATAAAGACAAGATTCAGGATGACGGTTCCTTCCGGTGGTGGAGAGAGGCAGAATAGGATTGGAGGGAACTATAGGGTAACACGTAGGTTATTGTCAGGTCTACCTTTGTTTTGTGTGGTGGGTTCATGGATGCTTAGCACATTATTAAAAATAATTATGGTATCTAAATAACTGAAAATATATCATATGTGGGTCAATGATGGGGGTATGTCATAAACTTATGATTAATCCAATTCTATATACCTGAAATTCAAGGAGAAAAAGATAAGATTTTTAGCTATTTGAGTGACAGAAAATGGTTAGGTAGCAAAAAGGCCCAGAGAACTGGAGAAGCATTAAAAACAAACCACCTTTTCATGTGTTTGCCTAGTATTTACCCCTCCTAGAGCACCCAGGACACGATGAACACAGCAGGCATAAGAATGCTACTATCAATGCTGCAAGAAAGAGGTAGCTCTGTCTCTCCAATCCTTAGTCTTCATCTCCACTGTACATAAAGAAATATAATATGTGAAACATTTTGGAAGGATAAATATCACAGAGACTTGAAAGGTGCTGTAAATATTTATACACTCATCTGTTCACTAGTACATCCAACAAACATATTAAACCAGAGTTCTGTACCCAGATATATATTTGAGGCACTGGTGATACAAAGATGGAGGGATACAGTCCATGTTCTAGAGGGGTGCCATTATGCAAAGGAGACAAAATGACGACCATAGTTGTGGGACCGAAAACCACGACTCTTAGGTTAAAGTATTTAAAATTAGGACTTTTCCAGGTTGACCTCTTCTATTAAAATATTACTTTTCCCCAATTAAACTATTATTGATCATCCAAATAACACTTTGCCTTAGGAGCTATAATGCTGTGGATGAAGTTTCTTACTCTTTTTCATACTGACTTCCCAAGCTTTTCCATATTTTTAAAAATACATCTTAGCTATTTGATAAGTGAAAAATTGTTTCTCAGTATCGCTTTAAATTCACACTCAAATTTAGTTTCATCCAACAAAAGACCCTGTGTGAAAACAACCTTTGTCTTCAAAGTCAGCTCATATTTGAAAGTGTGGGTGAGTGTAATCAAGTGAGGACCTCGAACAAATCCATTCCCCTCACCTATGCAGCAGTGAACCAGTGGCTGCTGAAATACACTCCGCAGGTCATGGGGAGCTGTACATCATTCATCGCCATGCCTCTTGTGACTGGAAGCTGCCCATTCACTCCCAGAGCTGATCTGAACTTGCCTAGCAACAGGATATAGTTGCTAATGGTTACCATTCCATGGGGAAATATTTGTTCTGGGTGTTTGAGGTCGTTGTCTTTACAGAAACATAACAGTTTGATAGACTTGATAAGTATGAGCAGCAACGCCTCAACCCATTCCATTCTTTTGCCTTCTGTACATGTACAAGTTAGAAACGTCCTCAACCAAAGCACAGTCTGCTTTCCAGAACTGGCCTCGCCCTTGTTTCAAATATCTACCCTAATTTTTTGCTTGGACCAAAAATAGATGTAAGTCCTACCGAGTCTTACTGGGACTGGCTGTAGATTCCTGCTCTCTCACCCAGGCCCCACCTGTGAGTTTTCAGATGTGGCCAGCACAAGTTATATGGAACCTGAATTTTAGACAAATTTTTAAAAATAACAATAATTTAGAAAGCAGTAAAATTCATTTGAAAATATGCTCTAGAGGTATTTAAGTTAAGAACATGTTGAATTGAGGTTGAAATATCTTCAGTTTGAACCAATTTGCTTTAGAGCACGGCTTCTCAACCTCAGCACTTGACATTGTGGACAGGATAACTCTGTTGTAGAGGGTTGTCCTGGGCACTGGAGGATGTTTAGCAGCATCCCTCGTCTGTACCCACCAGCAGCAAGTAGCAGCCCACCTCCCAGTCGTGACAACCAAAAATGCGTTCAAATACAGCCAGATATCTGGAAACCCTTGGGGGCAAAGTTGCCTTAGTTGAGAACTACTAATTTAAAGCACTCAGTTTAAAATAAAGACAAAGTTTTAAAATGCTGAATCATTAGCCAAACAAGCAAAGCAGGCATAATTGATTGAAAGATGAATGAGAATCTTATGATTTTTAAGTCTGAGAAAATGGCCAAAAATACTAAAAGCCAAATAAATCTTCTATAGTGCTTACAAAATACTAAAAAAAAATGGCCAAAATATGGGAAGCCAGTGCCTAAAATCCCATTGACAACTTTAAAAATATATATATATATATATTTAGGCCAGCTTATTTTTCACTAGTTCGTGTGGTATCAGTTTTCATCCTTTGCTTAAGCCTTTTCTGTGACTCCAGCTATGATGAATTCTGATGATTCTTATTACTGACTGGTGAATAGGTTTCTGTGTCCTGCTATAATTTAGGTTTCTGACCAGGAGTTATATATAATTGACCATATGGGGAAACTGTGGTACCCTCAGAGACTAAAATATGATGCTACCACAATTTCCTGATGTTGATGGTCATATGATGGTTACATAGGAGAATGCCTTGATTTGTAGGAAACACACTAAAGTATTAGGATGATGGGATATCGTGTGGGCAACTTGTTATCATTCAGGGGAAAAAATCCTTTTACAATAATTGCAACTTCTTTAAGTTTGAGATTATTTTGAATATTATAAAAATATGAAAATTTCATTCTGAACACAGGCAAAAAAAAAAAAGAGGGACAATAATGCAAATAGTGTAGGTGATTCCACTAAATAGGCTTAGCTTTAACTGAGCATGAGCCGTGAGACGTGATGATTCTCTCAGTAGTCTTCAATTCCTCCATGCCTCCTACAGTGTGAATATCTTGACATGTTTACATTTCACTGGTGATTTCAGTAATTATCAAGGGTAACTTTTTACTATATGCAAGTTTTTCTTTACACATTACTTTTATAAGTGATCCCCACAATGAGATACAACCAGGGAAGAATGAAGAAAATCAAAACTAAAAGATATCAATGGAAGCTGAGGGAGGAGAGAGTTTTGAGAAGGATGGATGTGTTTATAAATGCTAAGGGGGTTAAAATGAACACTGGGACCTATGCAGACCCAGCACATCAGGAGGGCAGAGATGGTCTGAAACCATCTGGGATGGTGACAGAATGAGCTGTTTAGGGGAGGCCATATGTCCAGGGAAGAGCCTTCTCGAGGCCCCAGTGTGTATAGTTATGCACCCCATAGCAATGTTTTAGTCAACGGACCGCACATACAATGGTGGTCCCATAAGATTAGTACCATATAGCCTAGGTGTGTAGTGGGCTATACCACCTAGGTTTAGGTAAGTATACTCTATGATGTTCACACAATGATGAAATCACCTAATGCCACATTTCTCAGAATGTATCTCCATAGTTAAGTGGCACATGACTGTAGTCAGGTCTCCTTTTATTAGGGGCCACTGACTACCTGCAGGGATGGTGAAGAAGCTGGTAAGTGTACCGGCAGAGCCTTCAACATAAGTTGGGGACCTTCTAGGTTAGTCACTAAAAGAGTATCAGTGCCTTGGCCAGAACAATTCCAGTGAAGCCATGGCAGTGGGTTAAAGAGGTGAGAATGTGGAGACCTTGCATGAAGATGACTCTCAAGACACCAGGTTGGAAGAGGGAGGATGTGATAACATCTATGGAAGGGCATAAGACCAACAGAGTTGGTGTGTGGTTTTTTTGAGACGAGAAAAGCTTAGGCATATTTAAATGTGATGGGGGGAAAATACACAGAGAGTGAGTAGCCGTGCAGACAAGTAGTTTGGGAGATCAGCAAGGGTCAAAGGAATAGAGGTCTTGATGAGGCTGAGAAACACTCCCAGCAGGAAGTAAGACGTGAAGAAGCCAAAAGGAGAGAAATGTGCACTTATGGTTTCAGGAATGAAGCAGTTCTGGGTGAAGAAATGGCCCTGCAGAAGTCTATTTTAAGTCAGAAGAAAGGAGCCATGGTATTGCCAAGGAAGTGAGTGACTGAAGAGAGCCACAAACTGAAAATATAAGGTGTGGAGTGGGTCACCTACAAGGCCATTGATTATAACTCCTGGGTGTGTCTTATGCGTCCGAGGTATGAGAAAGGAAAACCTATGATCATAGTTTAACTTTCCAGTGGGAATTCTGTGTATAGAGAGAGTCCCGACCATATTCTGCTCCCTTTTTGCAAAGTATTGGCTACCTTTTTGTTTGCTTCAGATATGTTTTCCACGTTAATTTCTCCTGCCTCTACTAGTTGGATGTAGTAGACATTTATTAAGCTCATTCAGCACAACCTACAGGTTCCTACCGTCACCACCACCTTCAGGGGACTCCAGACCAGCCCCAGGAAGCCACTGAGCTCTACGGGCAACAGTTTGGGACGCCATGTTTCAAGACACAATATAACCTAGTTCCCATGCTTCTGGGAAGTGTCATATATTCATATTCAAACAGCCATCCTTATTTTATATCTTACATTTTCACTTGTTTACAGGAATTCTCATCCAGTTTTGGGGAGTAGAGCCTGGGTCAATTGACCTGCAAAGCCCAGGGCATAACTTTCCAAACTCTGGTGATCCTTGAGAAGGGGCTATTTTGAGGGAATTGCTTTTAAAATAAGATTTTTGTAATGCTGCTGACGCCAGTGTTTTAAAACTTGTACTTGTGCCCTTTGGCAAAGAGTGCATGGGATGTCCTTTTATTGATCTAAATAATAAATAGGAGGCGTCTATGTGCTTTGCATTTAACAAATGGGCCTTTTCTGCTTGAACATATATCTCAAATTCAAGCAAACAAACAGAAAGGGAGATTCAACTAAAGACAAACAACAGCAAAAACTTCCCAAGTGGCTAATGATGAGCAATGAGTAGACTGCCTTTGAATCTTTTCAAGACTAACACCCACACTCTTACGATTAGATTCTATCCTCACACTCTTCAGTGAAGTTGGGTTTGCTGCCATTATCTGGGAAAGTCAAATTTGGACTTGTCCGGAATTAAATTTGTTCTGTGGGTCCTGACATTTATCAATACAGAATGCGTTGCCTAGAAAGCCAGTGTCAGCACTTCAGGACCTGCAGCATTGAACAGTTCCACTTTCCTCTGAAGTGGTTGTTCATTACGACTGATGTACAAGGAGTGATGTTGGAGTGCATGCACACACCACGGAGGTGACGGATGGAGGGTGGAAGGAGAATAGTTTGAAAAATCCAAGGACTAGTAGAGAAAAGAGGACTCGGTTACCACTGCCTCCTATAGGTGTGAGCCCGTCCCCTCCTCCCTTCCCTTATTGTGTTGTCTTATTTACATTGCGGACCCACTGGGTAGAGATTGTAGCTTCTTAATATTCCATTCAGAGCCTGCTTCACAGTTGGCATTCAATAAATGTTAAATAACAATAATAACACCATGTAGAGCCTCTAATTTCAAAAAGTGAGGTAGAAATTGGTGTTTTGAATCTCCATACTAATGGCACTGGCTTTGGATGCATTTTTCTCCCCCGGACACTGTCTGTCTCCTGCTGGCTGTTACACATTGTACACTCCACAAAGCAGCTGCTATTAGCTAACCATCCTAATCAGCTGCCACAAGGGTCAGGAGGCATCCGGCTCTTGGAGATGAAGAACTGCATGCATGCATGCATATATGCATGCCAACACAAAGGGCAGCAACACAAAGCCACTGCCCTCAAAAAAGAAGTTCCGATGCAGCCACTGGATGCACACGGTCACCTCCAGAGTGGACGCCTCCCCCATGTGTACTGGAGGGTGTTAGAAAAGAAAGATCATGGAATCTTTTATAGCCCTCGCTGGTCACTAACAATGACCAGTGAGCTAGCCACAAGTTCAGCTGACCAATCATCATTTGCTTGAAATGCTTGGGTTGAAATGGATCTTTAGTTTTTTTGCCTGAGGAAGAGTAGCCCTGAGCTAACATACGTTGCCAATCCTCCCCTTTTTGTGCTTGAGGAAGATTAGCCCTGAGCTAATATCTGTGCCAGTCTTCCTCTATTTTATATGTGGGACACTGCCACAGCATGGCTGATGAGTGGTGTAGGTCCATGCCCGGGATGCAAACCCATGAACCTAGGCTGCCAAAGCGGTGTGCACCAAACTTAACAACCAGCCCACAGGGCCAGCCCCTGAAATGGAGTTTTAATGCCTTTTTCATTTTAAAGTTTGTAATTTTCTTTCATAAGAAAGATTTCTTTTTCAAAGTGCCACTTGGCAACTGAGAGAGAGCACTTTAGCTTCAAATTAAAATAGTTGCTGTCAATTAGAAACTAACTACAGGGCCAGTGGGCATCTTTTTTTTAATTGAAGATATTAATAGATTTTCTTTAGATATAAGAAAGGGAAATGCATATGTGGGAGGGGACAGAGGAGGAAGGAAGGGAAAGGTGGGATGTGACGTGGGTTCAAGGAGAGGTATTCAGAGGGCAGGGTGAGGGAAAGAAAACCAAGACTTTGTTTTTTTGGCTACTTCTTTGTCTATTTTACCAGCTGTGCTTAAATTGACTTGGTGTTTGGAAGAATATAATTCATCCCAGAAGGTTTTCTAAAGGGCAAAACAATATCTTTGTTTATGTTAAATGTGGTAGAGATAGATAAACGTTCTAATTCATTTTTATAATTGACTCTTTACAATGGCAAATTTTACTTGCAGGAGTGTGGGGTGACCAGTCCAACAGTGTGGGTGCTGCCATAGTCTGGACCTTAATTCAGAGGAGGGTTCAGTGGGTGGGCATGGCACAGTCTCACTGGAAACCAGGGCAGTGCAATAATAAAAGCACTAAGTGTTTTCTACAGGCCAAGTGCTATTCTATTGAATGCTTTACACAAAATGATTTCCTTAAATTCTCACAACAAATCAATGAGAAGAGGGACTATGATTATTCCTATCTTTCAGAGGAGGAAATTGAGACACAGAGAGATGAAGTAACTTACCCAAGGTCACACTGAGAAAGTCACGGTACCAGAATTTTAACTCAATCATTTTGGTCCAGAAGCTGTGGTCTCGGCTGAGCATTTGATATTTTAAAAAAAGGAAATCAGACATTTTACATACTTGGATATAATTCTATTAGCTATACTGAGTCCAGTGACATGATATAACTAGAACTAGAACCTCATGTGGCTTTTCAATAACCTGCAAGTTATTTTGCCCTATCTCTGTCGCAAGCCCACTGCACTCTACATGTGAAAGTCCTTCATGGTCTAGCCACACCCTCCATTTGTAGCCTCAGCTTTAGCCACTTCCACCGCGGAGAATCTAATCAAGCCACTTCATCTACTTGCAGTTGTCATTTTCCCCATGTCTCCTCATCTGCAAGTACTCATTCTTTGACTATTATTCCCACATCCCTCACTTTCTCTCTTCTCTATCCATTGGATAGATTTGCCTTTCAAAACTCAGCTCAGACTTTGCCTCCTCGGAGAAGACATTTCTGAATTCTCCAAGCAGATTTAATAATCCCTTCCTCTGTGGTCCCACGACACCTATACACTCAAGCTTTGGAGCACTTACCACATTGACTTATCATTATTCTTTGATATATGTTACTCTGTCATTTGAATATAAACATTCCAAGACAAATGCAATACCTTATTCATACTTATATATCTGAAGTTTTTAAAAGTACCTTGTGAGGGAGCAGTATTCAATAATTATTGGTGAGTGAATGTTAAATAAGCCTTAGCATCAGGTTCCTTTTCACCCATCAGGTCTCAACCTAAATGTCAATTCCTCAAAGAGTTCTTTTCTGACCATTCCCTCCAGTTACCCTCCAAAGGGGATTAAAGATTAAGTTAAATTATTTGCCATTCCTCCCATTAAGAGATGGGTCTAAACCCTTTCTCTTGAATCTAAGTAGACTCATGACGGCTTAACCAATGGAACACAGCATAAATGATGCTTTTCTAGGTTTCAGGCTATCAGAGACTGGCAGCTTCCTCTTCCTGTCTCTTGGAGCACGTACTCATAGATCCCAGCCACCAGGCTTGAGGAAACCAAAGCAGTACTAAGAGGCCCACGAGGAGAAAAACAGCCAACAGCCCTATCAAACTGCAATCCACGTGAGTCAAGTCAACTCAGCTGATGCCATTTAGAGTCGGGATGAGCTGTCCCAGCCAAGGCCTGATCAAATTGCGATTAGTCAACAAAATAAATGATTATCGTTGTTTTAACCTTCTTGGTGCGGGCTGGTTACTTTGTGCAGCAATAGAAAACTGGAACGTCCTCTAACACATCATCCTCTTTATTTTACTTGATGTAACATGTGTCCATCTGCAGGAGTCATATTTATCATCTCTTTCCTCCCAGTCACCATCCTCAATTAAATGTGAACTCTACATCTGTCTTATCCATTCCTATGAATGGTACCTGATAGAGAGATACTTAGTACCTATCTTAGTAAACGCTTAGTAACACATATTGAATAACGGCTTAGTAAATAAATGCTTAGTAAACTGAGTGCTCTTGCTAGAACTACATTAGAGAGTAGCCTCATAGATGGAAAAAGGACCTTTGGAAACTTTGATGAAGTAACCTGTCTTTAGTTATCTTAAAATAACTGTATTTCAGGTTTCATGCTATAGGCAATGACAGTTATTACCTTAGATTTACTTTATTAGGGTAAAGTACACATTTCTTGTGTTAATAGATACTTCTTTTCTTAAACTGGATATGTTCTAGTAAGGAGAGGATGGGAGAACAGAGAGTGGTGACATCATGGTGGAAGAGGATGGCTGTGTTTATAGGCAAAATAATTTACAAGAAAACTGGGATGGTTTAGATCTCATTTTTTCTTAGAAAACCATTCTAGAGAATTCAGTGTTAATGTATAAGTTCTCTGAACTATGATTTTTTAAAAAATCACCTTAATAGGCTATGCTCTTTTAAAAATCCTGTCATGTTTTAATTTAGTCTTAAATAATTACATATGGTCCTTCAAAGTACAGATTCTAAAACTGAAAAAGAAAAGCTCACTTTCCCAGAAGTCATTTAAATAAAAGAACAAAAAGATGTAAAAGTTTTAATGGTATTTTTCCCAGTAACTCGGCACTGTCTTATAATGGTAAGAGGAGAATTTTGGTCTCACTATATTCATTCCCAGCTCCATAAGTGAGTGGGACACTTTAAGTCCATGTGGGAAATAAAGTATCAAGTGATCAGCAAGAAGCTGAACTTTAAATTTACAAGTGCACTTTCAATTCCTATGGAAATTGCACATTTTGTGGAAATGTGCTCAGATTGTCATTGTCTAGTCAAATACAGTGAAAATGCAAGTTGAAGGAGCATGATTAAGGTTGAAAAAAAGATGCAAGGAGAATGGCTGTCTTTCATGAAGCCTAATCAGCACCTTGGCTGTATCTACGGGCACGGAATGGTCAGACATTCTCCTGAACTGCTGGTCCTCAATTATCATCATCTGTGGCTTGTTATGTAAGTGTATGCACTATTTCAGTATCCTTGCTTAGGTAATCTGGGTGCTTGTTTGAATAGAAATTTTCGTTGAGTGGGCTCCTTCAAATCCCATTGCCTAGTTCTATTTCTTTGATTTCATGCAGCTTGTCAAGTCATCAATAAAGTAGAAATACTATTTTTTCTTTTTGAGAGACAGAACTTTTTTGGCAATACAGTCAGTGAATTCTAATGTTAGGTTTAAAGAGAAATTGCAAAGATACCAAATATGCCATTGTATTTTTTGTGCATCCACAGAGATAGGGATAATAGAAATGCCCTGACAGAAGAATTATCTTTGCACAGCTAAAACTCCAAATGTCAGACCTCTCCTACAGAACAACATGAAATGTAATTAAACTTGAATCCACAAGTATTTATTATTTATTGAACATCTACTGGGCTCAAGGCAATGTCACATGTTCGGTGAAGGACATAGTGAAATGAACCTACAGTCCTGACCAGCAAGTAGCTTTCAATGTATGTTAATATCCCACCACTTAAAAAAATAGATCCTTAAATTCTACTTCTGGGTGGCTTTACTATATTTGGATAACCAGAAGTGGTCAGGTAGCAGTCCATTAAGAAGTATTAGATATGGGTACATGAAAATAAACTCAAAGACTCAGAAATGAATTTATTTTCTTCCTAATACTTTTCACTGGACTATTGCTAATGTTACCCAATGGCCAAGAATTTTCATGTAATTTTAATAATGTAAAATGGTCACAAACTTCCAATATACTGTCTGCCTGTCTTGCCTATAAGACATGTGGCTCACTTATTTTTTTACTTTAAGCTATTTCATGAATTTAAGAGGCAGAACACATCCCAGAGGAGGAGGTAATGTTCAAAAGAAGATATTTTGGATTTCAAAATTCATCTAGGCCATAAAGAGGACTGGGGAGATGCCTCAATCATTTCTTCCTACTCCTCCCCACTGTGCATTTTTTTACTATAGAAGTAGGTAACTGTCTATTTTCTTTTATAAAAATGACTTGAAAGGTTTTTGCTTTCTTGTCTATAAAATCAAGTTCACAAAATTAAATTCCAGGAGACTGGCAGGTTTGCAGTCATTGTGCTATGTTTCATCTCCTGCTCCTTGAATACAATTCTGATTATTTCAGAAACTCATTGGCTGTAGGATATAAATGTTCTGTGTACTTTTCACATTTGTTTCAAGGACAAATTTTCTTGAAGACAATTAATTATCTTTAAAAACTCCTGGCAGAACTCAGACACACCTCAGTAAAAACCTGTTTCAAGTCATCACATTCAAATCCACATATGTAGAGTGTTACTGGAACTAAAGTGTAAAACCGTCAGGGAGGAGATGATAAAGAATCCTACAGGCAGAGCCAGGAAGTTTGCACACTTTGTTTAGGTAATGGGACCCTGTCGAAGAATTTTAAGCAGGGGAATGGCATGATAATATTTTCAATTAAAAAGATCACTAGAACTGATATGGAGAATGAATTGGAGGAAACAAGTTTGGAGACCAAGACACCATTTGTAATCATCTTATTAAGAAACGAAGAGTCTTCCTTGAGGTACAGAAATAGGAAAGGGTAAGAGATATAGAGATGAGGAGCGGTTTAAAAGAGAGGAACAAAGGAGAATCAAGGGGACTTGGAGAGTTACTAAGTGTGAGAGGAAAGGAGAGGGCATAGCTATGATTCTCATGGCTTCTGGCTTTGGGAGTCGGATGGCGATTGGTGCCATCTAATAGACTAAAAGGGCAAAAACAAAGAAGCAGTTTGGAGGTGATGATGATGAGTTGGAGAATCTTGGAAGCATTTTCTCAACAAGATGCTTGAAATAGTTGTTCGAGATATCTATCTAGGTCTGGAAATCAGGAGAGAAAGGTTCTGTAGTTTTTTATATTGATTTAATGACACCCCCTTTGTTCCAAATTGTTGCAGAGAACTGTTAACTGGTATATATAGGACTTGCAGATAATTGGTATAAATGTGGTAGTTGATAAGATCCCTCAGAGAGGGTAGGTAGAATGAGAAAAATAGAAGGTTGAGAAGGAGACAACCATTTAAAGGAGGATAGGTAGAATGGAAATCTGCAGCAGATATGAGGAGGTAGACAAGGAATCAAGGAGAAAAGCTGACCTAGAAGCCAAGCAAAGAAAATGTTTCAGTATGACAATGATCAACAGTACCAAATGTGAAATGAAAATGAAATATGACTAACACAGGCGCACACACACATTGTATATTGGATAATTAATAAGACCATTTTCCATGGAGAGGGTACACTCTTCAGGCTGTTTGGTCTTTGATACTCCGTGTGGAACCCACCCCCATGCATGAATGCCCTCCTCATCCTGCTTGGGTTCTAACTCCCCACAACAAGTCATCATCCCACCAGCTCGTCCCCTGGGTCACCCTGCTTAGGCTCCAACACCTCACGCTGTGCTGCAATCCTATGATGACATCTTCCTCGCCTTGATCAGACTCTAGTAGTGCACTCCGGTCCAACACAACTCCTCCTGCCCCAAGCAAGGAGAACCAACATACTTTGACTGACTTAATGCCTTTAAGAATGAGCTGTCCATGAAGGGAAGGGAAGGAAAAAGACAGAGCAAATTCGTATAATTTAAACCTGTCTACGATATGAATCTGCTGGCCTCACGCTCCAGTATGCAGCACCTGCTTTTTTTTATTTCTCATTTTTAGGGAGCTCGGGAACCATCCAGACATGGCAAGTATGATAAGCCAGTTTGGCCAGCCATGAACTTTAAAAGGTTCGTTAGATCTGTCAATAGGAGGGTGTCAATGATCTTGGTTAGAATGATTTTACTGTCTTTCTTTGTCTGCATTTTAAATGTTTCAGATTCCACTCTTGGCCTTTACTTCTTCTGCCTTATATACATTTTATGTACGTCCTTTACACACTACCTTCTCTAAATTGATAGCTACAGTTCCCCAGCTATAATCTTTCATAATTGCCAGATTCCTATTTCCAAATATCTTGTAATCTCCATTAAATGCTGAACCGGTGACTAAGAATGTCCAATACGTAACTATTGTCTTTCCCCCCCAAAACCTACTAATCCTACTGAGTTTGCTTTTTCATGAAGGGTATCTGTCTTCTACTGGTCACCCAAGTTAAAAATCTAGTGCTACTCTACACTCTTTCCTCTCCCTGATTCCTCATACCCAGTGTCTAGGCCCTATTGTTTCTACTTCCTAAATAAATCTTAAATAGACTCCCTCCTCTTCATGTCCACTATTACTGCCTTAATTGGATGCTGTGGTTTGCAACTCAGATCCATAATCAGGATCAAGGAACTGTCTTCCTCCAGCTGCTAGGATGTTGCCTGCTGACTGCTCACAGCTGAATACCCTCCAACCAGGGATTTTCCTCAGTCAAAGGAAGCTGACTTACCTCAGGTTATATCCCCTTCCCAGAGGCAACTCACATCCGATGACTCCTGGTTGGTACAGGGGTACAAAGGCTGGCCCTCTTTCCACAATCGAGGACAACTATGAACAGCCATCCCAGTGTCCAAGTTCCCGCACGGGAAGAGCCAAGGATTTGTTACAGTTCCATTACAGTTCAGCTTCTCCCAATCCTGGTGTCTTTACTCCCTCACAGGTATTGCCAAAAGCTCACCCAGATAAACTTCTTGTGTGTAACTCTCCATGTCACAATTCGTTTGCTGGGAACCCCGACTGAAGACATGTAGACACTTGATGCCAAGAGTAGACCAAGGAAACTGGATCGCCTACCAGTCAGCTGGCAAGTCTGGCAAGAATTCTCAACATTGATGGTAGTCTGATCATCTCTGACGTGCTGTACTGATTCAGTTGTTAAGACTTTCCCCAGTGATACATTCAAATTGTGTAGTTGTGGAAGGGTGCAATGTCTCAAGTATTTGAGAGATTGAGAGTAGGTAACCATAATAAGGACAATGGAATTGGGTGGCTGTTGGTGGTGCCATTTATTCATTGGAGAAAACAAAGAAAGCCTGGGAGTGATTAATCACCAATCTAAGACAAGTGTTAAAATCAGAGGGTAGCTGATAAAGGGACTCACGTCTTATCGTTTAAGGGCAGATAATCTCTGGATCAGGTTGGGATCAATTATAAAGATAGTGGTGCACCAGGGACAGTTGAATTCCCAGCCACGGCAAGTCTGCTATGCCAATATCAAGACACTGGTTGGAAAGCAGTGGGGCCCTGAGACTTGGGATGGGAATATCTAATCAATATACTCAAATAACTTCAATTCCCAGATTCCCCTGAATCCTCTGAGGGTGCAAAATGGCCTGTTCCTCCCCCTTAAAGGCTAGCATCCTTCTTCTCTTCCTTGAAAATAATGCAGAGACCTCTGTCTTTAATGAAAACATGCACAGACACACACACACACACACACACACACACACACACACACACACACCCAACCCAGGATTTATTTGCACCTCATCTTCTCACCACCAAACCAATAACTAGGGTTAAGTCACAACAATACCTAGCCAAGGAAGCACTGTGCCAGCTAAGATAAGAAAAGGACTATAATTTGAAGAAGTTGCAGGACCTAAGCAATGTGTATCAACAGGAACTAAGGAAGCATGTGATCTAGCATCTGAGATTGCTAGATCAACAAGGGCGGAAAATAAAGTTGGATAAGGGAGAGTTCATCAACTGTGAAGCACTCTTCTTTGATGGAGGATTTAATACCACCATGGAAGAGGCACTAAACAGCCAAGTAGTCAGAAGAATGGCTTGACCAGTTGATATCAGCCAGCCTGTGCCAACAGCCACTCCAGTGCTGACAAATTGGATGCATGAATGGAGATAGCATGGGTTCCCACTCACCAAAGATGATTTAGCTCTTGCAACTGCCAAATTTCCAAGCTGCCAACAATAGAATCTTACACTGATCTCTCAATATGGCCTCAAGGAGGCCAACCAGCCACTTGTGAGAAAGTTGACTATATTATACCCCTTCTACTCTGGAAGAGGCAGTGACACATCTTGAATGGAATGGATGCATATTCCACATAAGAGTTTGCCTTTCCCACCCACAAGTCTCAGCTAACACCACATCAGTAAAAATGTAAATAAAAACCCCTACCTTCACAGAACTCACATTATAGCAGTGTGGGAAGGAAAGGGTTAGTAGTTCGTCTGTAATCCGTCCTTCTTACCCTGGAGACAACTTGGAGAAGGAGAAAATCAAGAAAAGTAGAAGATGGCAGAGGAGGGAGAGAGGAGGAGGGAAAAGAAAGAAGTGACATGGTCAAATATTTTTGCAAATATGCTAATCAAATTTCCTGGTGATATTTACTGACAGAGAATCCTTATCTGTGGTATGCTGTAAGCAGCATGCACCTTGCATGTCTAGGTTTGCTAATGGTAAGCCAGTCTGAAATCTATGCATTTATGAAGCATGATCCTCTATAAAATGTTGGTGCTAACTGTGTAATTATTGGAGCATAACATGGAAAAGTTTAATAAACAAAACAGCCCTCTTGTGTACATCAGAGGTTCGCAAACTACAGGCCGTGGGCCAAACTCTGCCATGCCCATTTTCTTACATATTGTGAATGGGCCATGTCTATTCACTTACATCTCTCTACTACTGCAGACTTGAGTAGTTGCTATAGAGACCATATGGCCTGCAAAGCTGAAATGCATACTCTTTGGCCTTTTACAGAAAAAATATGCTTATCCCTTGTGTAGATGATGCCCCAGAAGCATCACTTAGACACGCCATATCTTAATTCTGTGCCATGGCTCATCCTAACGTAGCAAGGAAGGATAAAAGCCAAGATGGTATAGTTCCTGTAAACCAAAGGAAGAAAGTGTTTCTAGATGGAGGGACCTTTGTTCACCAAGGTTTCTTTGTATTAACAGAACTATAAATCAAACCCTCCTATGATTTAATCTAGGTAAAAGTCCCCCTTGATCCCTCAATCAGAAAGTAATGGAGATCTGGCAGATCAGGAGACCTTCTCTCCTGACTGTTTATTGTTCCCTTACTTAAGTGGACAAGTGGTGCTCTCCTCACTGAAGCAGAGTAATAATGCAGTATTTCAATACTGAACTATGTTTGTTATGCACTGCAAGGTCCCTCAAGGTCTTCTACAGCTCCTTGTATAGTGTTTCATTCTCTAATTTTCTTGGTAGTTAAGCTTGTCATTCTTCAATGAAGGTCTTCCAAATTCCTTTTAAAAGATACCTCAATGTTTAGAATAGATCTTCATAAAGTTAAAGTTTGAACAACTCTAATTGAAACGGAGGGTTTGGGTCCTAGAACCTTATCCTCTCCTTCCCTGTGGTCCCTCCTGCAGTGGCTCTAGAATGAGTTTCTTGGAATCCCCAGAGCTCAGCAGATCAGGTCAAAATATCACTAAAACAGATCATATTAAGCTCTCTTTCAAGACTAATTTATTATAACTTTTAAGTCTCGTATCTTAAAGGGCTCAAGGGATTCTTTTCCCTGCTTTACAAACTCACCTATGTTCTTTGATAGAAATACGTATTACATGTTCAAGTGTGCCAAATTTTTCATTATGTTTCAAATGGATACCCAGGCTTTCCACTATAGTAAGACAGAAGGTTCCTCCTTCCTCTACTTTTTCACTTTAGCCCATAGAGGAGGAAACTTCTGCTAACATGCCTAGCTCTTACAGGTTCCTTCCCATAGGAGGAGCAATTGGTCTAACTGGTCACAGTCCAGGGTGTTCTCTGAACCGTATTTCACCAGCACTCATGGTCCCCACTTTAAAGGCCAATGATAGTACTTGCATGTTCTTTCACCTCCTGCGCCCAGGTACATACGGCCACTTCCTGTCCTCCTGTTTGCATGCCTAGGCAGAGCCCAGGGTTTGCCCTCCTGAGATCTATGGTCCATATTATTGCATATTCCAATGTTAAATGGACACTTAGATTCAAAATAATGAGGAAAAGACCCCATAACAATCTTAGGACTAAGTTTCTTGATCCAACAAAATTTAACAAAAGCATAGCATTTAGGGAGTATTAGGCATTCACCTGTTTATAAATAAAAACTTTGATACCCCAATGGTCAGAACTCTGGATGGGAGGAGAGATGAAAGTCATTCTCAAATCTTACATCATTACCAGCGTTTGTGAACTAAGTGACTCAGGGGAAGCAAGGCCCCTAGGACCACCATGGTAGTAGATGTCTGCAAGCACTGAAATGTATTCAGCAGGCATGACTTGTGATAGTTACATATCAAGGCATCTATGGCTGGGTCTCTAAGTAATGGGCTACAGAGGAGCTAAGCAAAAAAAGAAAAAAGTCATTTTAGGAGTGGGAGTCCAAGCTTGTTTGCCAAAATCACGAGCAAAGATCAAAGCCTGAGTCTTGGGCAGAGATAGAGATTTCTTTCCTGGGAACAGGAAATCAGAATGAAGTTGAAGTTTCTCTTCTTTGGAATGCTCTGCAAACAGATACCTTCCATAAACACAGCTCTAAGATACAAGACCTAAAGAAGTTTTCTCAACTCTGGGGCACCTTAGAATCACAGAGGGAGTTTTTAAAAATATGTGTCTGATTCCTAAGCCCTACAATAGACCAATTAATACCCGAATGTCTAATGGAAAGGGTCCAAGCATCTGTAGTTTTAAAAGTTCCCCGGGTGACTCTATTGCACAGCCAGGTTTGGGAATCACTAGGCAGCATAAGTACTGCAGAAATTTAGAGGGAGAGATTTTTATTGCACTCAATATTGTAAGGCAGAAATCTCACAGGTTTTGCTATTTGTTTTTGTTGTCATTTATTATATATTTCAGCCAGGGCTGAGAGATGGCTAGGAGGAGAGGTCTGCCTTGGATGCACCAGGAAAACAGGTAGAGGAAATGGATTTTTGTGCTGGAGAGGCAAAGGTTTAAATTTCAAAAGCTGAGGAGAGGCAAGGTTTGGGAGAGAGGGGCTCATAGTAAAGGGCTCATTTGGGTTTTGAAGAACTGGAAGTCGTTTTGAAAGTTAAAATGATAGAGACTGACAAGAATTTTGGCAACCTTCGTATTTATTTAGATTACCCTTATGAGCAGCATTGACTGGAGGTGAGCTAATGAGATAAAGAATGTTCTGAAACCCTCCCACTTCCTTCCTTTGTTCACACAGTTCAGAGTACCACCAGGAAAAGTCAATTTTTAAATTTCAGGTCCAGCCAAATCATTAAAATAGCTAGGGTGGCTTAGTGACCATAAAAATTAAATCAGCACACATTTCGAGTAAGCTCATTATGGAAATAAGAATCCACAGAGCCTTTTTAAGGCTGATGTCTGATCCAAAATCTTGCTATTATCTTATATATGTGTGTCTATATGTGCTGGGATGTCCAGTGTGTGGTTGTATAAAAACGCCTGATGGCGGCCCCTCTGCTTCCCCCAATGGATGGTTGGATTTATACTGCTTCCAGCTTTATTCTCCTGCCACTGATTAGTTTGCATTTACATTTTCACAGCATCCAGCTGCTCAGCTTTCATGATTTACATTCATCCAACGTAATTAAAGTATTTGTTGTGGGTTTATAAGCTTTTTAATGGTCTATATTTCTGCATTTTGTGTCTCTCCTTTTCCAAATTTATTTTATTCATCAAGCTGTGTCCTAAAAAGCAGCAGAAACAATTACCTCTAAAGTATGTTAGTATATAGCATGAATAACGCTCGTGCTGGATTTAAAACTACCCTCACTCGAATTACCAATTCAGTGCTGAAAATAAATGTCTCTCTCTCCAGAAATTAGAGTCTAATTATGTACAATAAACCATGTTAAATAATATCAAGGGTCTAGCCTAAACCAACAAAGATTCAAACATGTCCGCAGAAAGCTGGAACATTCCTCGTCACATTTGTTTCAGGGGCAAGGTTATTTGCAGAGGTCTCTGTCACTTTTGAAAGCCTGTTCAGGTGTCAACACGATAGCGTTTAAGTGCACATTAGGGAAGAAGAAGCCTGTTTCTCTTGCCTGCTACCCTGCACAGACCGATTTGGTAACGACTTTGATTTCATTCCCCTGTAATTAATAGGTAATTAGCTGTGGCTCTGAGAAGTAACAGCAAAATGACAAATAAACCATTCAGACTTTTACTACAAATGAAATAGCCCGATGCAGTCAATACTTTAATATGATTTCAGAAACTGAAATAATCTCTAGGATTTAAATTCCTGCTGACCTCTAAATCAATCCTAACTTCTAAGTCTCTTTCGGCATTAATCTCACCGCATATTTGCTTTCATCTTTGGGTATATGCCTATAAAACCCTGGAATCAGCTAACCTTGTCTTTTCCCAAACTCAATTCGTTCAGCCACCTCTCAGCCTTTTTCCAGGCCTGTATGAATTTCGCCAACTTACCATTTTATTAGATGCTAAAACACACACACTCCTCATCTTTTTCAAGTCACAGGTCAAGGCTAACATTTTAAAGAAACCCTACCCAGTTAATACCAAGAATTTACCCTCAACTTCTGGGTCATTGCACATTTTTAACACATTGAAACATTTATGTTACCTTTATGTCTATTTATCTCTTTAGTATTCATCTGTGGCAATTTTGACTGTCTCTTCTCTCTCTTTGGTTGTAGAGGACAAAGGATTACTCTGTTTTAATTGGCACTGAAGAGGACAGCTTTGAAAGATCATCCAAAAAAAACAGTGAATTTTGATTGGGAGAAGAGGGAGGAGGAATTCGATAATAGCAAAATGGAACTTCATTCCAATTGATTTCTCTTTTGAAAGAAACAGAAAACATATAATGTTATATATAATTACAAATACCTCTGATATTCTAATTAGAATACTAATATTCATCATCCATAATCTTTAGCATGCTGACTCTTATTAAAATAAGTTAAAAAATTATGAAACATACTCAGTGCTACATGTCAGTGTGGACTGCTATTGAGTAGCCTACTGAGATTCTGATGTAATTACTTTTTAGTTTTTATGGCAATTTCATGATTTTAACTAAAATCCCACCTCTGAACCTTTAGACCAAAACAGCTAAAACATTACTCTGTCTTTTTAAGAAATATCTACCAGAAACGTTTTTTAAACTTATTTTGAAATAATTCCAGACTTAAAAAAAAAGTTGGAAGAATAGCGTACCAGTTTCCTACTGCTGTTGTAACAAATAATCTCAAATTTAATCTCACTTGGCTAAAATCAAGGTGTCGACAAGGCTGCATTCCTTCTGGAGGCTTTAAAGGAGAATCCATTTCCTTCACTTTTCCAGCTTCTAGAAGTCACCTGCATTACTCGGCTCCTGGCTCCCTCCTACATCATCAAAGCCAGGAGTGTACCATCTTCAAATCTCTGTCTAACTCTGACTCTCCTGCCTCCCCCTTTCACTTTTAAGGATGTTTGTGATTATATTGGGCCTACCTGGATAATTCAGGATAATCTTCCTATCTCCAGATCCTTAACTTAGTCACATCCGCAAAGTCCCTTTTGCCATGTTAGTTAACATATTTAGTCATTTGGATTAGGACATGGACATCTTTTGGGGGGAAGGGGCATTATTCTGCTACCACAAATAGTATAAAGAATTCTTGTGTATTCTTCATCTGCAGTCCCTAAATGATAAAATTTTACCACATTTGCTCTCTACATTTCTCTTCCTTTCTCTCTACACATGCATATTATTTCTTTCTGAATATTTTGAGAGTATGTTGCAGACATAAAAGATGTCTTTTTACCCCTAAATACTCAGTGTATATTTCTTCAAAACAAGCTCTTTCTCTTACACAATTACCATAAAATTTATTCAAATCAGAAAATTGACATTGGTAAAATACTATTAGCTAACCTACAGATCTGTTTCAGATTTTGCCAGTTGCCACAATAATGTCCTTTATAGCAAAAGAAAATCCCAGATCGTATGCTGCATTTGCTATCTCCCATGTCTCTTTTGGCTCCTTTAATCTGAAGCAGTTCCTCATTCTTTCTTTAATGACATGGATAATTTTCAAGAGTACAGGTCAGTTACTTTGGAAAATATCTCTCCATTTGGGTTTGTTTGTTGTTTTCTCATGATTAGATTCAGGTTATGCATTTTTGGCAGAAATATCTCAGGTGAAATTGTGTTCTTTTCAGTACATTGTATCAGGAGACACTGGAAACTTTTGCTGGATCTGAGGTGCAATCTTACTTTAATAATAGCAAGGCCTAACATTTATTGAATTCTTACACTAAGTCAGGATCTATGCTAAACATTCTACATCTACTATCCAGTTTAATTTACCATAGTTGTTTTCACTATAACTGAATGGGAATTCACACAACTGATGCAATAAAGATCCAGAATTTGAATGCTTCATCTTTTTTACTCCAAATGCCATGCTCTTTCCATTTTATAATAAAGGGAGTTATTAAGTTTTCATATGTAAGATTGACCAGCACAGCCTTAATGTTCTTCTCAGCTTGACTAAACTCCAGATATGTTCTTCCTGACTACAGGCCCCTGACCTCCCTTTTCTTAGAGCATTTACTTCAGAAAACTTGCAATGTGAATTCTTTTTCTGACTCTTTGAGAGGGCAATCTTGTCCCAACCTCTTGTCAGTTTTAGAATCCAGAAATGTCTTTCTCAAGGGCCTGGGAGCCATTCCTTTGAAATGTAATCATCAAGAAAGATAGGGCCTATATCTCCCAGTTTCTGTGAGAGGGTAGGAGCCTGACTTCAATAAGTGCCAGTTACCAGACACATTGACCAACCTCTCCCCTGATGTCCTCCAGTACTTTTCACTAACTCACCCCAGCACTTACAACTCCTCCCTCCTTTTGTCTCAGTGGAGCTGAGTTCAATCTCTCTCCGCTATTGCAGTAGTCTTGAATAAAGTCTTCTTGTTTGGGGCAATATTTCTTTTACAAGTTTATATGAAAAAATAATTTTAATTGATTAAAGTCAAGTTTCCCCCAACAAGTATAAAGTAATTAAGCAACACCAAATATAGCAGTTTTGGTTATTATATTTCAATGACTCCTGAATCAGGGACTATGAAGTTCTCACTTTGACGTAGGCATGATCTTATTTTAAACAGAAAATTATACCTTCCTGTTTTGTCATTGAAATAAACACCCAAGATTGCTCACTACCCATTTTCTAGGAATAGCTGATGCACAAGGGCTAATGGGAGCTGCTGGGTTAGCACCATGCAATATCTCCTTCCTTAAGCCCTAAAACGTTACTCTCTTTGCTTAAAGAGTTGGGTTTCTGTCCTTTGCAAAGAAAGGAGTTCTATTAATATTCTCACCACATAAAATGTATTTCTACCCCTGCCTTAGGATGTAAGCCCTTTGTTTAGAGGTACGGTACGTGTAAGAGTGCTTTTGGCTCTCTAGGAACTTTAGGGCAGATGTCGTGATTTAGATTTCTGCATCCTCACTTTTTTGGCTCTCTGCATGGGGGTTAGGCAAGGTTGCACGTTTTCTTGTGTAAAGACAGTGATTTTGGTATCCTAGGAGGAGGTACCAGCTGAATATATTTACTACTAATCTTCAGATTCCAACTCTATAATTGCCTTGTTTTGTGTTTGATTTTTTATTTTTGTCTTCCATGTATGCAGTTTCCACGGTTACTCTTTTGTAAGTGATAGAATGATAAGAAAAGATAGGAGCATATTTACACTTTCTCTGAAGTTTTTTCTACTCCTTGCATTGGCTCTATTTTATCCAAGTTTCTTTATTAAGGTTGTCTCATACGGTGTAGGGGCTTCCTTTAACTAACTGGGGAAGGCTGGCTCCCCATTCATATTTAAAAGTAAGGTACTAAAAAGCTAATGGGTAGCTCTGTGTGTCCCTAGAGCTTTCCATCAACTGAACTTGCCCATTTCATCAGAGGACTTCTAAACTGCATTATCTTCAATTCCATTTTATCAATGAGGAATCTGACCACTTCCTGCCTGTGAGTATAAGCCTGGGGGCAAGATTCTAGCTGCTGAGGGTAAAATCAAATGTATGAAGCTAGGAAGCTCGTGATTTGGGATTTGATCCCCCTTTTCAGTTTTTATTTCACCTGCCCTACAATGTTTGTTGCTAAGTCCATGTCTTCTCTGGTTCCATTTTTTCAGCACTTTCTGGTTTCATTTTGCCTGTTGAGTATGTGTATGTATCTGTGTGTGTCCTGGGGGAAAATAGGGTGAAGGGCTAGTTACCTGTTCATAAAAATTGGGAATGAGAAAAGTGCAGCTCCTAATGCTTCTTTTACATATTTTACCCAGTTCTCTTCCCTAGGGTTCTCAATTCTGGAATATTTCTGAAGTTCTGCAGCATAAGCTGGCCCTCTCTTGTTGGTTTCCACTTATACAAACACCTCATCTCTTCTTCCATTTCTCTTTGTCCTTGTTGGCTAAATTTTTTTTAGAAATACTTTACACTTATTTTAATAATGGATTTGGGGGAGGGTACAGAAATAAATGCAAAAGTTCAGTCCACCATGTTTTACTGTTGGTACTGATATGAGCTCAACTCAAGGTTGACATAAGGGAAACCATATTGTAGAAAAGAAACCTACTGTAACTTTGAATGACCTCTGACTAACTAACCCAACTGGATTTGCACCCTCCAGGAGATCTAACTGCTCTGTAGATTTTATGACCCCTGCTTGTGCAGGTACCTCCCAGCTGCAATAAGATGATAATTTTGTTCTTTTGAGTTCATTAGGAATGTGATGACCCCTGAAACAGAGAGTCTATGCTGATAGCCATCATTAATGAAAACTGAAAGATCTGGTGTGGCAACTCCCAGTCTGTAACACCCAAGGGTCAACATCACTAACCCCCTCATTCCAACCCACCAGCCTATATAGCTGCTGTAAGATTCTGTGCCCCCTTAAGATGGTTCCTTTGGATATGAGTCGGCCATCTTCCCTCTTACTAGCAAGCATAATAAACCCTTTCTTTTCCACCATCTTGCCTCTTGACAATTGGCTTTTGTCATGCGGCGAGCAGATCATGCCCTTTGTGTGGTAATGGTACTATTCATTTTTTAATTTAGATTTCTCTGCTTTAATGCCTATATCTTTATAGAATCTCTTTTCTAACTAGATTTAACCTCCTAGAAAGGTATACTGTCATAATGCTTTTGTGTGTGGTATGTATGTGTGTTATCTATGTCTATGTGTATGGTATCTGGTGTAAGTTTTACAATTATAGAATTGGTAGACACTCATGGAGTGCTGACACTTGCCAGGCACTGAGATTAGCACTTCATGTGAATTAACTCATTTATGTATCATAACACTCTTGCATCATAGATGTTATTATTGTGTCTGATTTACAGGTGAGGAAACTGAGATGGTCAAATGTTAAACAACTTGCCCAAGGTCATATAGCTATGAAACTGTAGAGCTGTGATTCAAATGCAGGCAGTTGGGTTCAAGTCTGTGCACTTAACCACTATACCACACTGCCTCTCAGTTATGTAGCTTGAATGTATGAATGTACCTGTACTTCTATCTATTTATCTTATGAATGTGCTATCTGCTGTATACATAGTTTTTTCCTTTTATTTGTGTAGTTATTACAGTAACTGAGAATAGTGTTTGCCTTGGAACAGATAACTGTACCATTAGAGGACTGGTGTCATTGACACCATACTGCACCTTGTTATCCCACCCTAGCAGCATGCCTCGTCCATAAAAAACTCAAGGAACATTTATTCTTTCACTTTACTCTGATACACATACACAGGTAATTTTATTCATAATTTGGAATTTATAAAAGTTCCTCAATCTGCAAATATTCTTATATCTAAAATCTAAGCTGTTTTTATTGGGGGGTGGGGGAAATGGTTCACACAGAGCCATTATTTACGTGGGAGTTGTTTACTTCTGGGTTGAAATGAAGAATCTATTATACAACCCAATTGTTCTATTCCTGTAACAACTTTGCATTTAGATGTACTCTATTTAGAGTCCACTGTACATGATTTAAGTCATTTAAGTTTAGATGGGCCTTGGACTGTATCTGATAGAGAAAGAAAGATAAATAAAACCACCTTTTTAAAAGAAAGTGAGTTAAACTTCTGGATGTGTTAAGTGAACGAAAATTGCTGTGACTTTCTTTCTACAAAAGATAGAACCATAAGTGCTTGTCTCAAAAAGGTTTATATGTATACACCCTACCCCCTACCCCAAACACACACACACATGCACACGCACGTACACATGCTCACACGTGCACATACACGTGCACACACGCACACACACCACTTGTTTTCAGGTTTGAGGTCTCAGCCAAGGTTATTTTTTCAGTTTATGGAATGCTAACAATGGAGAATAAATGCCTTTTCATTTTGGGTCATGTCATATTTTCCTGATAGTCTTCCTCCTTTACCTTGCTATAGGAAAGAGCCACTGTTTTTAGATAAGAAAGCAGTGAGATTCTTAGCTGTACACTGACAAGAGACTCAATTAGTATTAGATTTTGCAGTGACTGATAATTTGCATTCACTTCAAAATAGCCTCAAGCCACGCACTTCTCTCACACAGCGCACCTGAGGGCTTGAGGGAGGCAGTGACTTGGCCATCATTACTGATCTTTCTATGATTCTAAATAGAAATTGTACTTTATATCCTATCTCCCAGCACCTCTTCTCAAAAAGAAAAGTTTTCCCATAAATGATTTGGAACAGTCTATGTGCATTCTTAAAAGAGAAGATTAGAAAAATTAGAACCAGTGATCTGGGTAAAGTGCGCAAACACAGACTTAGTTTACTTTTTATCCAGACTGAGGGTATGTTTGTGCATATGTGTTTACGTGTGTTTTTCTTCACAGATTGTTATAATTGGATGACAAAGCAAAATTGTTTTTCAATGTTCTAAGAAAATGAATGAAACAGATTTTCCTTAAATTCAGTGGGTGATTGCCAATAGCAGTATTCAAAATAAGTGGCCACAGGAATAATTTAAATTTAGCTTCTGTTTTATTCTCTTTCTTACTGTTCTCAGCTATACATGAAACTGTTTTCCTTTGTCTGTTTTCTCAGTACACTGGTGTTATCTCCTCTATGTCCCTCTTGGTTCTTTTTTTCTTCTGGTGCATAATTAAATTTCATGAAATAAATATGGATTCATCCTGCTGAATGTTAATATGTTGAACTCTGCTATTAGCTCTGGCCATTTGGGGAATGTTGTAAAAGTCTTTTGGAATTTTCCCAGAACTAATAGGATTCTGAAAAGAAAAATCCATCAGTTTACTCCCCAAGTTTGTTCGTTGTTGGTTTCTTGATGAAAGAATATGACCTTTTCTTGATGAACTTAGCATTGTTCAGACTCAGGGTTGAGGGCCTACCTAAAACTCAGGGGCCACATGACAAGTGGATGCAAAGCAAGAATTTAGTTTTCATTCTCAGAATCCATTGCACTGTTCTTATTCTACAAGGTTCAACTTCAACTTCTTGTCCTCTCTTGTCATTTAGGAAGGGAACTACCTCAACACCTGTGAGATTTGTGGCACTAGAAAGTACTGTGCTCTTAATACAGCAATGTCATTTACATAATTTCCTTTCCCACTTAGGAAGTTTTCTCTTCCTTCTCAGTGGAATTTGCATCTCAATCTTTCTTCGTTATAAGAGCTTCCCAAAACCCTTAAATCACAGTATTTCTCAAAACATGAAAGTTATGATCTGACTTTCCCATTGCCTGTTTATCCATTGGATTAGTGATTTTCATTAACCTCGGGAATTTAAAGAGGCAAAGCTCCTGACTGTGAATAGATCTTTATCGTAAAATCAAATTATCAGATGAAACCCTAATTAGGATTTGCACTGCTGATCAAAGGAACAGCCAAGGGATTATGTGGCAAAAAAAGGAAACTCAGAATCCACCCAGTGCCAATGGATGGATTTTCTCCAGGATGCTTTTATATGTACATACTAAAGCAAATTTTTGAATATACGGCCCACTAATAAACTAGAAATATGAATCTGATTTTTAAGTGAGCCTGCTAATTCATTATTTGAGAATCTAAAGAGAAATATGAAAAGTATCCAAACAAAATAAATCCTATAAGATCTGTAAACATTTAATTTTATCTAAAAGCACCATCCCTTCCTTTATTTCAGTCTATGAAATCATTTATTACAAATGGGGTCATAGAGGGTGAGCCAGTCAAGGGAGGGTAGTCCAAGCAAGCTTGTAAGATTCAGCATAGACTGGGGCCCAAAGAAGGGACACACCTCTGTGTTAGTTTCCCCAGGGATAAGCACAAAAGAATAAAAGTCTAAAGTTAGGTCAGTGGTATCAGCTTTTGGTATAAAATCAGCTGTGCCTGCCTGTGCAGCTTTGGCCAGCTGCTGGTAACGAAGATCATCCAGTTACAGATTCAGTCTCTCTAAGAGCTTGAGTCATTGAGAATCACGTCTATCATTACAGCATTATCCCCTGCCAAAAGTGAGCTCAGAACTGGCCCATGTATTCAACTAATATTGGTTGATCACTTTTACGTGCCAACTGCCTTGAGAGGTTCTGGGGAAACAACAGTGACAAACACACCATTGCTTCTTTTAAAGAGTTCACTGAGTATATACAAATTTATACAATCTTAATAAAATATGGTAAGTGCTATGTTAGAGGTAAATTTGACAAAGGATGCAATAGGAATACAGGGATATCAGATCCAATTGTGGGGGAGGGGTCAGGGAAGATTTTCAGGGACTTGAAAATGTTTCACTGGAGTGTAGAGGGTATGAATAAACTCTGTGGCAGCAAAGCTAGTTGTGAGGTTAGAAAGGCTGGCAGAGGCCAAATCAGGAAGGTCTTTGGATTCCACACTAAAGATGTCAGACTCCATCCTTAGAGCAACGGGGAATAAATGGAAGGTTTTAAAGCACACAAATGACACGACCACATGGGCACATTAGAAATAACTCTCTGAGTTCATGGTGGAGCTGAGCAAAGCTGAAGACACTTATCTAGTCTAGAGATACCAACAGCTCTGAGAGGAGCAGAGGGGATGGACAGTTTGAGGAGCTGTTAAGGAGATAGAATCATAAGATTCAGGGACTGACTGGATAAGGGCAGGGGAAAGTTAATGAGATGTAGAAGCAAAGGATAACACTCAAGTTTCTTGTCTGGGCAAATGGGTGAATGGTGCTACACTTTACTGAGATTGAGACTACATAAAAAGTAGGTTTTATGAAGGCAGTATAGGGCAAATTCAGCTTTGTATATATTTCATGTGAAGTGTGTGCAGACACCCAAGTGGAGCTGTCCATCATCCAATGGTTACAGGAACTCAAACAGGTCTGAACCATAGATATTTGGGAGTTATCCACAGAAAGATGGTGAGTGAAGGCATGAGGATTGAGAATAAAGATAGAAGAAAACTTAAAGGACGTGCAGAGAAAAAGGAGCCCATCTCAGGAAAATGAGCTGCATCTTCCTCCACTCCCTTTCCCTATGTCCCCTTGCTATATGATTTGTCTTCTGTCCTACTTCTTTCTTCCGATTCCAGTTCCCTGCTGGGATAGGAGCCCTGCTCTAAATCCTAAGATCACTTTGTCGGCACTCAGGAAGTCTGAAAGCCCTTACTTAAGCCCCTTGGAGAAGACGAGGCACTGTTCCTTTACCATCAGCTAGTGACTGGAGTCCTGCTACAATCCAGTCATTCTCTCCTGGGTTGAAGCTACTTTCAAGATCTTTCCAAAAACACCTCAAGTTCAGTCCCTTCCATGCACCAGATCAGACTTATTGGATGTGAATACCATCCCAGATGAAATTCAAGATTGTAATGCCTCCTTGGTCTGCTTCCTTCCTTTTTGTATCAAACATATTTGAATTTTCGAGTTAGACAAATCTCAGTTTAAAATCTGACTTTATGACTTAATAACTTTGTGACCTCTAGGGAGTCACCCTTTCTGAACTTCACTTTCTGTATCCATAAAGTGGATTAATTCCCCCCTACCAGGGCTCTTTGAGGACTGGATGAGAACATGCACATAAAGTTTCTGGCACTTCTCTGTAAATTAATACATTTTACTTCTTTCTATATTGTCCCTACCTTGATCATAAGTAATGTGAGAGCAGTACGATACAGTGGAAATAAGAACTGCATGTAGTAAATGCTTAAAAGTTTATATTTTTAGAATCCCAAAATGGGTTTCAAATTACCTTACTTCTGTGTGAATGATTTTGTGTGTGCCAGTTCTCTTTTTGAGCTTTGGTTCTCTCATTTGTAAAATAAGGATAATAATACCCGTGTTATTTACTTCACAGTTGTCATGAATATCAAAGATAATGCATGTAACAGCACTTTGAAAACTAGAAATTTCTTTAAAAACATAAAATATTATCTTAAGTCCTGTGCTTTACTCATAGGAGATTAACAAACTTTTATTTTTGATATTGGTATGCTGACCCATTAGACATTCCATACTTGTGACAAGAAAATATTAATTTATTGCTATTTAATTATTAAATTGCCTACAAAAAGTCTTACTTGCAAAGAGACTCAAGAAGATTAAATTTTTTATTGCTATGGGTTTTAATTGGCCTACAAACATTTACTGAGCACTTAGTGAAAAGCACTATGTTTGGTCCTAGGAATACAAAAAGGAAATACCTAGTACCCGACTTTCAGAGGTGTGTATCCTAAAATAAAGATAGTCAAATAAATAATTTCTACATAGACTGATAAGTTTTGTAGATTTAGTAGATATGAACTTAGTTGAGGCTAAGGGGATCAGGGAAATCTTAGAGGTAGTGACAACATGTAGGGTTTTGAAGGATGATTAGGAGAAGCTAGCCAGGTGACTATTTATGAGTGGAAGGAGAGGTTCTTGAGGATATTCCAGGCAGAAAGAACAGAAATGACAAAGCAAGGTCATTGACACATTTGAGAAATCACCAGGATTTTAATACAATTGGTTTGCATTTGTTTGGGGATAGAGAATGTTGGGAGAAAGGGAGGAAGAAGCAAGAGTAGGTCCAGAAATTGAAAAATAGGTAGAGAAGAGCCATGTATGGAAGTCTTGCCATTGAAATATATTAAGTACTGGGTTCTACATGATGAGAATAAAATTTACTTTGGATACCTTCTGGAGTAGAGCAACACTGGGGGCAGGGAGAGTAGTGGGGCTGGGGGGATTATTGCAATGACCCAGGTGAGAAGCAATGAGGCCCTAATCTAAACTACTCATGGTGGGAAGGAGAGGCTGTTCAGAGTCAAGCTTTATTAGAGGAGAAGACTTGATCACTGATTAGACATGGCAGGGGAAGGGGAAGAAAAAATTAAGATTATATTCTAATGTTCTGACTTGTACAAGAGAAGGAGGGTGTTAAGCTATTCAAAAAGCTAGAGAATTACAAAAAGGAGAGTACCACTACCCTGCAGGAGAAGAGATGAAGACAAGACCATGGGATATGTTTAGTTTCACACATCTAAAGTTGATCAGTAGCCAAGCCCAGAAGACAATCTGTATTGTTACTAGGAAACCCCAAGGAGAGGATGTGGACATTTCCCTTAGATACTATCATCCCTTCTCTCCCTCATCTCCTAACTTATAACCACCTTTTTGATTAGCTGTAGAGAATCTGAAATTCCTCTTAAATATATTTGATAAAAATCCAGAAAAATTCCCTGAAAATATATTGACTCAAGTCAATTGTTTGGTATTTTAAATTCTGGTAAAGGGAAGAGGCTCAAGGCTCCTAAAAGAAAACTAATGACAATTCCTAACCGTAAAGTAATCATATGAACAAGCAATTTATCCTAACATGATGAGGATTAAGTCTCCTTCCTTTCATACATTAGCCATGGAACATTGTTTCATACTTTAATGTTACTGCTGTTCTTATTGTTTTAGAGATCTTAGCATATCAGCCAAGGCTTCTTAAAACTATCTTAATCTGAAATCACTGAATGATATAATAATAATAATAACAATATTAGCAACTTATATATCATTTACTATGTGTCAGATTCAAGTGCTTTAAATACATAAACTCATTTAATGATCACATTCTATGACAAAGATTATTGGTACTATCTCTACTTTACAAAAAAGAAACTAAGGCATGGGGAAGGTAAATGACTTTCCCAGTGTTACACAGAGAGTAAGTGGAAGAGCCAGGATTCAAATCCAGGCAGTCTGGGACCAGATGGCATGCACTTAATCACCCCACTACGAAATGCGTGGATTATGGGACAGGGACTTGGTGACACTGGGTAAAGCTGGCAACTCTGAAGCATGATTTCTGCCTGTCAATAGGTCAGTATCCAGTATCATATATATTATATTATATACGATCTCATCATGTAATATATGATATATTAATATATTAATTTGGATACACTAAAAATATAAAGGCAAAATTCTCTTCAACCAGGAATATAAAGAATAAAATCACACATCATACTGCCTGGGTTCATATCCCAACTTGGCTTAGGATCTCAACTTGCCTAGGTTGGAATACTTACAAGTTGAATGACTATGGACCAGTTAATCAATCTCGATGAGACTCACTTACTAACCTGCAAAATAAATATAACATGACCTTCCTTACAGGGGTATGGTAAGGATTCAATGAGAGAACATACCCGAAATACTCCTCCTACATTTATATTGTGCACACTATGCACCATCACTGTTCTCAGCACTTTGTGTATACGAACTCCTTTAATCCTCCCAACAAGCTTATGAGATAGGCACTATTTTTATCATCATCGCCACTTTACAGGTGAGGAAACTGAGGCACAAGGAGATGAAATAACTTGCCAAAGTCACACATGTAGTAACAGGCAGCTTAGGCTGGTCTGGCTTTCAAGCCCCTGCTCTCACCAGCCATGCTGTGCTGCCACTCAAAGCACAGTACACAGGGATGTAAAGACTATGACCTTCCTGCCCAAGTGGGTGTTGCGCTTTTTGTGTGCAAAGTAATTTCATTTCCCTCTTCTGAAATGATAGAAATAGCCCCTGAAACTCTACAGATAATAGTTAGCTCAATAAGAAAAAAAATCAGTGAAATGGAAGAATAAAAGATTTTAAAGGGCAGCTATGAAAGGAAGGATCTCTCCTCCTCAACAATTGATTGGAAGTTGCCTCTCTCGCAGCGAGGACACAGGTCGTCTTCGTGATTGAACTAGATGCAGTGACCCAATCTACTAGTGATCTTAGGTAGTTATTATTTCAAAGAGCCATTAACTCAGAAAGAAACCTGTTTCTTCCTATCTCTATATTAGTATCTAGCTCATGTAATAAAACTCTATAGGAAAAGAAGTCAAACCTGGTTTTCTTTCAGTGCCAGCTTAGACAGCATTTTGATGGAAAACCACTTGGAGGTGAAGTCTGACCACAGCTTTCTGACCATGTGATCTTGGCCAATCAGTCATTTTACCTCCCAGTTTATCCACTTCCCAGGGCTGCTGTAGGGAGTAAAGGCAACGTTCTTAAATCCCTAAAACCAGGTCTGTCCTAGAATTAGCATTCAGTAAATGGTGGCTATTGTCACTATTATTTTGAACAGCCACTAAACTTTCTTAGAAAAATCTAATCCCTAAGACTTCTTTTCTTGTCCATATTTATCATTGATCTTTCTATTTTAAAGCCAATGATCATGTCCCATTTTGAAATCTAACAAATTCTAATCTCTCAGAAGGTTCAAACAATATTATCGTTCACTATGAATTTGAGCAGTCCTTCTTCTTTCTACTTTGCTGACATTTTGGGTTGAGTTAATTTCATTACAGCTGCACATCTTTCCTCTCACAGCAGTTAGCTACACAATTGAGAATTATGAACCACACAAATCAGGTCAATGAAAAGTTCTAACTGTGCTGGGCTATCTTCCTCATACACCTTCTTTTATAATGCAGTAACTCCAGATGTATTACAGTCACCATCTCAGAACTGCCGGGGGACTCCAGCCTCTCTTAAACTATTCAAATGGTTACAGGGTGAACCTTCCAGAAGGTCCTTTGTCTCTAAAACTAAGTTGTTTAAGGGCTTCCCTAAGTAAAAGCCCACAGTGCATTATGCACTATGTATTCAGGCAAATAGAATGTTTAAATCTACGGACTGAAAATGATCTTCACACATAAAATGAAATCTGATCAGTTTACAGCCCAACATGAACAGAACTCCCAAATTAGGCACTTCCAAATTCAGCACAGCAAACACTGCCAGCCGCCAAAGGAGCTGGAGAAATCAAAGCTCCTCTAAATCTTCCTTCCATGACATATAAAAGATTCAGCAGAGTAGAGGTCAAAGAATATGAGGGGGAAAAAGGTATAAAAGAAAAGAAAGATAGCTGACTTTTTTTTTTTTTTTTTAGTGTGAAGGGATAGAACCTAATTATTCTTTTATGCAGAAAATCCCTTTGGCTGTACACATGAATAAGAGCACTCAAGGCAGCAACATTTTTCTTATAATTAGAAGAAATTATGATGTCTCTCTTGAAAGGCAGAATTTTCCTTATCATGAAAAACAGTGTTCTTTATCATCCTTACTTTTTATTAGAGCCTTCAAAATGAGGTTTTCTTGAGCCTCTTGAAATAAATCCATTCCACTTTGAACTGCCGGAACTAACTATTAAAATGTGGCCAGATTCATTCTGAGAAATGGCCCCATGCCCACTTGCCTGGGATAATAATGACTGCTGGGCGAGTTATAAAGAACACTGAATTTCTTTATCCTACAACCTGAACCGTTCTGAGATGGAAAATGTATTGATCACCCTTTTTAATAGGCTGGCATGTCTCATCTTCACATTCATTTATTTATTTTTTCAACAGGTATTTATAAAGTGACACTATGAGCAAGGCGTTGGGCAAGGGGCTGAATTTGCTGTGGCTGCTATGGAAATTACGCTAAACAAAACACCCTACATAAAAGATGATAATCAAAGAAATGAAGGGAATTTTTTTTTTTCAGATGGAGTTTGAAAGCATTTGGAAGGTAACAATGCTTTTTAGTTTCACATCAACTCTACACAGGGCATAGACTGTACAACGCCAAGTTGTTACTGGCAACTGATGAAAATATTGACACCAGGGACAGCAAAATCACAGTGCAGTAGCTGCTCTGCTCTCCTGTCCTTGCTGAGTTCTGAGAGAAGAGCTTCCTTCTAGGGCACTGTCCACAGAATCTGCTTGGAGGTTCGCCTTTCAGCACTTGGGAGGCCCTCCCTCCCTCCCTCAAGTACACACTTAAAGTGTGTCGGTCTCTCCAGGCACACTCATTGTCTCTCACTCATCCCTCTTTTGTTGTTTCTCTATTATTTTTCTTTGACTTTTTTCATAATTCCTTTCCACTTCTGTTTCTCACAAGCCTGAAGCACCTTAGAAGGTGTGGAAAAGAGAACAGGGGAATAATTAGAAACTCTTCCAATAAATGTGCCTCTATGAGTTCCCATGAAAGACTGTGATTATCCCCAGCATCTTAATATTTACGTGGAATTGTAATTGCCTAGAACTATCAGCCTCCCTCCTTCTAAAGACAGTAAGTTCCCGGAGGGAAGAGGCTACAGTCTATGTATTCCTGTACCTTTAACCGTCCAACCACCATAGTGAGTGCTTGGGAAGTAATTTATAAATGAAGAACTGATGACTTCTTTGTCCCACCTTACATCCTCTACATAGATTATATTCAATTTATTAAACCCAAATCTTTATGAAACCTCAGCCTCAGACTCTGCGCTACATGCTCTGGAGAAAACAAAGATGAGCAAAACAGAGAGCCTTCAGAAGAGCCTAAAGGGAAAAATAAAATGAATGTAAACTAACAGTAATAAGGCAAAAGTTCAGGTTTCAGGGTAGCAGTAAACACACAGAGTTAGAACACATTCATAATTAGCATAAGAATTATATCGTGAGCCACTCTTCACTTCCCTGTTTGTAATTATAGACAAATATATAAAAGACAACGTGGACAGTTAACATCACAAGAACTAACACCTACCAGGACAGTGCCACAGGCCCACGTGCATGAGCTGTAAGTGTGTAATGAGAAATTTTTAGAGCTCAAAGTGAGGGATGGACCATATTTGGCTGAGGGGGCAGGAATGGCTTTCTTAGAAAATACTATTTAAAACGGGCCTGCAAGGACGGGCAGAATGTCATCAAAAAAAGATAGGAGCATAACATCGCATGTGAGAAAAAAGAACCCCACCAAAGTATGGAGGGGCATGTGGGGGAAGGGCCTTATGCTTTGAGTTGTTCGTTTGGGGCCAGGAGATTGGAGTGGAAGATTGACAGGACTCTATCAAAGCTAGATTCTCCGTTGAACCTCAAGAAACAGACACTTCTACCTAGATTTTCTATGGAAGCACCTGTATGACACCAACTGGAATGGTTCAAGACCCAAATGGGTCTCTTTAGAAGGAAAGGGTTTGAGTCAATTGTCTGTCTCTGGCATTCTTCATCAATTGGGAAGTTTAGGTTATATTGCAAGTGCTCAATATTATTCATTGACAGACTACTGAGCTTTATAAAATATCCTAGACTTTAGTGACAAACTAAAAATAATATGTACATAGCCTTCTCCAATATTCGCACATTAGCCCACAGAAATAGAACTTTTTAACTCCTGGCAACCATGTCAGGCAGGACCTGATCAAAGTGTGTATACAAATGGTTTTGGAAAAGTTTACTACTTTCTCCCAAATTGCCCTTTGTGTCAAGAAACCTAGAAATGTGTTCTTTTATTATATAAATAAGAAAAGTGGCATACCTTAAGAATACATAGTATGTTATCCCACTTATTAATTACCTGTACTCTATTATTTATGAATGTATTTATTCAAACATGCATATTGATTGGCAAAGATGAGTCAGGCTCTAAACAAGGTTGAGGCAATTGTGAAGAAAAGTGAGATAGGATTCCTGCTCACTCGGGTTCACAATTTAGGGTGAAAAAAAGAAAAAGAACAATGAAACAGTTTTTGCCACTAAGGAGACATCAATTCCTTCCCCAATACTGCCACTCATAGCATTGAAATTAGGTGATCACTTATTTTTAACAATCATAGAGTCTGACAGATCAAGTTTTCCTTTTGACAAATTATATATGTAGCCATTTAGTATTTTATTAAAACATCTATTGATTTTTATAATAAGAAAAACAACAATATTTTAAAATTGTAATCATTGAGCCTAAAGGATAAAAATAAACAATTTGGTTAAAAACATCTAAAGAAGTATTTTACTAAAACAATCAATGGAAATATGTGGAGAGACAAATGATTAAAAAAAAACTAGCTCCTCGTCTCTCAAGAAATGTCATAATTGAACACAAATGAATCATTGTTAAACCATAGGAATAATTAACAGAAAAGGCTAATTCGCGTTGTTTGTTTTACAGCAATTTGAAATAAATCCAGCCTATAATTGATATGATAATTTACTTTCAGATCTAGGGCAGAGGATTTAAAGATCACTCTGGTTGTCTATATCCTCATGCCTGCCAAGAATGGAGGTATCTTTAGAATCACTAAATGACCATTTCATATATTATCTTCCCCCTTGCAATGGTTTGAGTTCTTTATATAGTCATCCATATAAGTCACATACGTGCCTAATTTCCTTAATTTATTTTTCGAAATAGCTGTCAGGTCTGGTGCAGAATGAGTGGTATTTAACCCATGGGGCAAGTTTTTTCCATCATAATTTCAGTGCAGGTGAGAAGAGTGTGCGAGAATGCCATTGTTTCTTGCCGTCATTTCACATCCAGAACTTAGAGGTTTCGACAAAGGGTCTTGACAGTTCACCCTTTTGGACAAATGGCTGGATCATAAGGAGTTAACAGTTTAAGACTTGAAAGAGAAAAATGTTCCTAGCAAAAAAGGCTTACAGCAAAATAATGAGTGCCAAGGTTGAAGACGCTCTTTCTTGCTTTCGTGCAAGAGCGGCATTATTCACAACTGCCAATCAGCTAATCTGAAAAGAATTTGTTCTTTACTGCATTTCTCCTTTATTGCTCCCACCCCACTGGTCTGGTGTACATTGCCTCCAGCCAGGAAGGTTTAGAAATAGCTCCTAAACAGACAACAAATGCTGTTCCGTGAATCGAAGGGCAGCGGACACCGTGGAGAGAGAGGGCTTTCGCTCACCCCCATTTCCTTTTCACATTTAGCCTTGCTACTGCAGTCCTGAAAAGCTCTGGCTATTGCAAAAGGAGAAATTGCCTGTCAGTTTCTGACAATTCAACACTGAGCTTTTAGTGAAGACCCGGGGTTGAGGACTGGTTGCGGCTCCCTGAGATATTGGTGGTGCAAAAACCTTTTTGACTCTATAGGAAATGAATTTTAACAGACTGTGGCCACTGCCTAACCTGAGCACCGTTACATGTGAAGTGAGGGAATTAATCATGATTTACAGTTGAAGACAAAGAGCCCCACAATTAAGGCGAGATCCATGTTCTGCAATTACCCCTTCATTGACATTAGGAGCGTTTTTACAAATGCTTGCCATGTCATTATGCCAAATGTGTACGTGAGTGTTTGCATGAGCAACATTAGTAGACATATAAAAATAGATATATGTTTAAATAATTGGAGATGTATCTTTTAACCAAAGAAGTAGTACCTTGGCAAATCTGATTAATGCCCCAGGGTACTTTTTTCCCCTTGGTATATTCATGAAGTACCAGTTAAGAATGTTGGAATTTATATAGGTCTGCTGGGGAGTAATTATCACTCAATGCATTGGCAGTGAAAAATCAGAGATCGTTGCCAGCTTTCCTCGCTTCCAAAGCAAAGCTAAACATTCTCCCAGATTGAGTCAAATGGTCTTTGTTAATTTCTTGCACTAATTCACCAAGTGACAACACAGGAGTGACACTGGCTTCTGTTGTAGATATTTCCATTCCGTGGAAAACACGGCTGTGAAAGGTTCTTCATTCTAAAGAAGTTGTGGTATGCTCCACACGGGCATACACCGGGGGGATGTCCAACTGGCAGGCTCTCGGGAGGTAAACGAGGTAGGGATTGGGCCTGAGCTGGTTTACGGTTTGCTGCTGCTGTTAGCTCCTGAACCGAAGCGCGTAGATCCGATCAGATTTTGGGGTGCGGATGGGGTGGGTGGTCATTGTGGTTAACTCGGATGCATGTGCTAATTCTACCTCTAATCCCACATCAATCCAATTGGACACTGGAGCTTCGTTGCCAGCCCCAGCATCGCTGTCAACCCCTGGTGACAGGCCCAGCACCCCATCTTTCAACAGAGCCCTCTCAGCTGCTGACCCAACTCCTCTTTCACTGCATCCTGGCCACATTCACCCAGGCCTCACTCCTCCCCTTACCTCGATCCCACTGATCCGCTTCCTGCCACTCCACTAATCCCGTTCCACTCCATATCATTTCAACCTCCTAGGGAGCAGTGGGGGCACAAGCCCGTGAGGCTGTCGGTGGCATTGCAGACCACAGGCCACGGTACAGTCAGGTACAACTCAGCTTCCAGTCAACCGAGCTGCAGTGTGGCCCGAGGAACGGGGCAAGAGTCTACATGGGCCCAGCATTCATTTCCTAACAGGGAAAAATAACTGAATCATTTAACAGACCCAATGGCCCCTAAAACAGTTAGGCCATTCGATTTTTTTGGTCAGAAACAGTTCATTCATTAAGACACACCACTGAGAATCCAATGAACACATCATTTTATCTTCCTGAAAGAATTTGCCTCCCCTGCCACCATGACGATGTATATATAATGTCATTTAAATGTGACTTTGTTGGAAATGAACTGTATCCACGTGACTGCACATGCACACGTGTGTCTATAAATACTAAGCCAGAGAGGTAGGGGCGGCCGAGAGAGCGCAAGAGCGCCGGCGCACGCGCGCTGTTCTAAAAGGGAAAAAAACACCCACAGGGCTCACTGCAATGCAGTTTTACATACCGGCCTGTAGGAGCAACCAGAATGTTATTAGACCATAAAAGCACATCAGGCTGATTTATGGTTTCTGATCAAGGTTTCTGTGAAAATTACTCTGCATCACGGGCTCAAGGTGACTGCTACCATTAATGTGTGGAAAATAAATGAGATGGGGAGGCTGATAGCAGAGGAAGGAGAGGAAGCGGGAGGCAGTTTATACAGCACAGGTTCCCCATTTTGTTTTACAGTGCAGAGAAGCCTGTCATCAAAATGATTGCTGTGGGGCAGGAAAGGCAATTCTTGGTAATTAGATCTTATGGCATGTATCTGGTGCTTTCTTAGAGCGAATGTGTCAGGCTAGGAGGACGAGTGCCTGCTTTCTGCATACCATCTTTTCGTTTGCTGCTCGTATTCAGATAACATAGTGTAGATTTAGGAGGAAAAACGTTGCAGTACTGTTTTCCTGACTCCATTTGTTTCTAATGGTATTCATCGCCCCCAAATAAATAATCTTCCAAATTTCCGAGACACTTGATGTCTGGAAATATTTTATATATTATCTGATTGCCACAAAAGAGTTCCACTGGCCTTTCCATTCCTGCCCTGTTTATAATTCATCACCAAAGCATTTCATAGATGGAATGCCCCGCTGCTTGTTTAAATGTAAACAAATACCATAGATCCCAAGATTTTCATATGATTGCTGCAAAGGGTATAAAAGCTGTTTGCTTGAAAAATATCCTTCTCCTCCTCCTTTTTTTCTTTGCTTTTTACTCATCGTGAATTCTGGTTGAGCATTTGCTTACATTGGGAATCTCTGTATTGACTTAGAGTTGGGATTTCAAATCTATTCCAGGATTTTGACTCTATATGCAAGTAGAGAACCCGGCATTCTGGAACACTTGAGGTGAAACCAAGTAGATTAAAAGATTTTCGAATCTCTTTACTGCATCCCTTCCTGTAGTTCTTAAGACTTGCCCTCTGGTGCTTCTGTGTAGCATTCCACATCTGGAACATGTCGGTATCTGCTCTCACAGCTGGCTTCTGCTGCAGTGGTAGCCGTTAGGAGACATGGCTTCAAGGAAACCCACAGGCCAGAGAACACAGCCAGTCTAGCCAAGAAAGAACGGAGACTCGTGTTTCCCTCACCCTATATTTTTCAGTCAGATTTTCTTTTTTGTGACACGTCTAAATGCCCATCTTTATGTTATAGCAAGTCTAGATTGAGACTTTCATCCCTACACACACACACACACACACACACACACATCCTAGAATATTAATTGGGACAAACATTCAATATTGGTGGTGCCCATACATGTTGCCAAGGATTCTGTTTGAAAAGCTCAAACATAGTCACCACTCTACCCCCAAAATACAGCTACAAAAAGGTTCCATTGAGGCAAAGGATTCTAATACCCAGATAGCGTTTTAAATTCTTCAACAAAGCTTTCACTCACATCATGTCATTTGATCGTCACAACAGTGCCCAGAGATCACTAGGACTGCCATCATGATTTCCACCTTCCACCATGGAAATGCAAGCTCAGAGAAGCTAGGTGTTTTTCCTGAGATCATCTCCTTCACAGAAATGGAGCCAGCTCTCATTTTCCTTCCCTTTATCTAGGCAGACTACTATGGTTTAAAAAAAATCATTGTCCTGGGAGAAAACAGACTGCTGTTCTTGTAGTGACTCTGCTATGAGTGGGAGGCAAGACACTAGGCAAGGCTCCTAACTTCTTTGGTTTCCTTGATTTGCCCAGTTGTATATGGACTAGAAATTACCACCTTCTAGAACTTTGTTTTTTTTCAAAATCTTCCTCATGGACCACACTATTTAGGGGTGAATAACCAGTCACTATAAACATCTTAAAAACAAAGAAAGGGACTACCTTCCCAGTTACTGCATCTTCTGTCTCCAAATCTCCAAAACATGCATACACACACGTGTGCCCCCCCCCCCCACACACACATTCTGCTTGAAAGAGAAAATTTTAGGACAAGAGAGAAGCCAGCAATTCTTAGGAGTATATGGGCATCTGAAAATACCTGTTTCATTTTAAGATTAAAATTTAGCTCTGAAAATAATTACTAAGCTCCATATAGAAGAGAAAGCACATCTAGGTTCCAGGGGACGTGTGCCAACGTAGAGCATCATCTGAGAGGTGACCAGGTTGCTATTGCTGGATGGCGATGACACGAGCTGAATGGATCTAATATGTCTACCCTCATGTGGGGTCATCCTCCCGTTATGCAGCTTCATTTAATTTGGCAGAAGCTACCTTTTACAGCGAAAGATTCTACAATTTGCTAGTTTCTTTAGCTTTAACAGGATTATTAAATTGATCTCTGGAAAGGCCCATTTGTAAACTCAAGGAAAATAGCAAGGTATTTGGAATTCAGCCACCTCTGAGGATATGGGAATGTTGAGCAGGGGCACCTTCTTGCCTTAAAAAACAAATGTTTTGCTTGAGAGATTGAGAGTTGATTGGTCACAGATCTTCTCCCTTCAGAAAAAATCTATTCCAGAAATCTGTCCCCTTCATGAGCTTAATATAGTTTATTGGGTTTCTATGGCCTGTTTCAGCTATGAAATGTGATTGGTCTTTCGGTAACTGTACTAGGCGTGGTGGAGAATTTCGAGTTCCAGATATAGTAAAATTCCCTCCTCAGTTCTACCTTCCCTGACCAAAGCCTCAACCTCTTCAGCTCCCTCTTCCCATCCCTTCTTTCTAGAAGATGAAATATTTAAGGACCAAAAGGAAACCAGAAACATTGTTGAAAAAAAGGACTGTAACTTTTGCACAGAAATTATTTGGGAAGACCTCAGGGCATGACCACACTGAGTAATGGTCACAAAAAAATGGAGGGAAAAATACAGTGCCACACAAGTGTCTGAGCCCAGCCACCAGCTGCTCTCAAGTCAGCCAATACCCTCAGGATTGCTCTTGGTGGCTTAGAATCAACTGCTTTTGCTATTAATAATGAACACTGCATATCTGACTTCCCACAAAAGACCTAACACCTACTGCCTGGCTGAGAGAACCACACAAGTTTCCTGGTGACACATATGTGTGTATTTTAGAGGAACTAGTGAGTCAGAGCAGGAATGACAAAAGATGGGACCACCTTTCTTTTCAACAAATCTTCAGCTGTCTGTTCTCCCCAGACAACAAGCAGAGTAGTTAAACTGCTTAAATCTCCATTCTTCATAATGCACACAGCAGACATTATCTCCCTCCATAGAAATCCTGCCTTTCTTTCGGATAACTAGCTAGAAACAAAATGCCACACGTTCTGTCTTCTAAGGAAACACGTCATGATAGGGGTGTTTAAATTTAGGGCAATGGAGGGAAACAGTTTGCCTCTCAGCCCTTAAAGCCCAAATCCCCAGGCCCCTACATTTCCTCAGAGAATCAGTGCTTATACCATGGCATCATGTTTTGTCAGTTTTGCTGTAAAAATACCCAGCAATTTTTTTAAGTACTGTAATTTTGAAAATTTCCATTTATTCCAGAAGACATCATCTAGTGGCCAATCAGACAAAAGAAGCAAGAAGAATGACAAAGCCCTTCAATAAGCAGATCATAATCTTCCAAGCTTTACATCATAAACACAGTTTACCCCAAAGAAGTTTTCATTTCCCCTGTATTCCTTGCTCAGTTTAGTAAACCTTTATAGAAAACTTGTCTAGCTATGCAGCTCTTGTGTATGCAAGAGAATGCGTGGCAGGGTTATGAATGTTCAAGGTTGTTTTGATACAGAATTAAACTCGTTCTTCCTTCTTTTGTGACGGAAGTTTGTTTAAAATTCTTGCCTTCAAGGAGAAGGAAATCTATTTTTTGGTTGATTAACTTTGGTTATAAAGGTTCAACAAGATCTATTGCAAGAGAACCTGAGGAATGGTGAGGTGTTATAGAGAAGGCAAAAAAGAAAGGATCAAGGTACTTACTAAATATCTTGGACAAAAGCTGAGAGGAAAGGAGCTTCCCTGTCAACAAGGAAAGAGATTCTGCCTGGCTGAGGAAAGGAGAGGAGAGAGAGTGAGGAAGGGCTGTTGTATATCTAGGAGAACAGGCAGCCTTGGTTGACGCTTGTCCCACTAGCACAACCTGTAGGAGCATTACATCTTCCTGATAGACACTGTTTGGGCATCCAGAAGCTGTGTGAGCACTAGATCAACATAGCAGATCACTCAGCCCTCACATGCAGGGTATCAAGCTAGTGTCCTTTCTATTATTTCTGGAGAGGATTTCCCTTTCCTTCTCAACAACAACTTGCCTGGAGATGGCCTAGCTGGAGTGACGCTTGACCAGGTCCGTGAATATCCTGGGTCTCCATTAGACTTATTCTGTGCAAACCCCACCATTCTCCCCACACTGCCAGGACCCTGACCACCTGAGGGCTCAAGACAAGAAGCATGGAGTCATGACAAGAAGGCAGCAATGAGTGGAACCAGGTAGAAACCCACCTGAGCTAGGGTAGTGCTCTCTCCTCTCAAGGAAAAGAAATTCATAGAATTCACAGGTAGTCCAGCCCATTTGTCAGGGTAGAAGAACAAGTTGGGGTTTGAGAACTAAGAATGTTGACTTGCCTAGAGAGTCTGTTGTGCATATCTCCATTGGAAACCCACTGTCACATTAGGTTGAACCATATAAAATTTCAAATGTTCAATCATTTCTGGCCTACTGAAATGGCAATTTTGTGTTGTCTAACATAATCATAGAATATTTGGGGACTTCAGAAGCCAGCCAGTGATGGCTACAGATTTTCTCTATAAGAAGGACTTAGAAGTGTTATTCTGGTGGAGGAGGGAGAAGACATATAAAGAACTGACAATGAAACTTCATTTGCTTAGCAAACACAGTGCTTTTATTTAGATTAAATGTTTATTTAGAATGCTCTCCTTCCCCTGTTCTCTCTAAGCCATCCTTGCCACTGCCACCGATCCCAACCACTGTTCTAGTTCTTTCTATCACACACATGACTAAAACCACGTATGACTAAAACCTTCTCTTGTACCACAGTGACTTTTGTCCCACCACAATCTGAAATCCAAATCAACATATATGCTGTCCATCTTCCTCAAACATACAGATCTACATTCCTTCACTTTTTTTTTTTTTTTTTTTGTGAGGAAGACCAGCCCTGAGCTAACATCCGTCGCCAATCCTCCCCTTTTTGCTGAGGAAGACTGGACCCTGGGCTAACATCTGTGCCCATCTTCCTCTACTTTATATGGGACGCCGCCACAGCGTGGCTGACAGGCAGTGCGTCGGCGGCGCCCGGGATCCGAACCTGCGAACCCCGGGCTGCCAAGCGCGAACTAAATGGCTGCGCCACTGGGCCGGCCCCCCTTCCCTTTTTTTTTATTTTTAATAATTTTATCATGAAGCTGAACACGTTCCATTCCATACTCTCTAGTTTCTCACTTTCTTCGAGCAGAGAGTAGTTCAATCCAAGCCCCACTACATGGCTCTCAAATTCATTTTTTCTGAGCTAGGTATCTCTGATTGAGTGGAATCACTTGTGATTTCTCCCTCACCATGCCCTGCACCTTGTAAATCACCCTCCCTGCACAAATCTCTCTTTCTTTTTATCAATTCAGCTATAGTAAGTGCCTTCTATGAGCCTCTCTCATTACCAGCTGCTCCTTTCCATCTCTTCCTTCCTCTGGATGCTACTGCAGTTCAGGCTCTTATCACCTTCTGCTTGGATTTCTGTATTGCCTTCCCAACTATTTACATTAGACCATCTCCTTACACTGCTGCCAAATTGATATATTTTATCATTTTTACATTTTATGAATCTGACCCAAAGATGAATGATTATTTACCAAATAAGATGGAAAAAAGAGGAAGAAAAAAGGGAACTGGCATAAGGCTGGTCACCCAAAGCAAGACAGAGCACCACAGTTATTGGGAAAATCACAGTGTCCATAGTCTTCCAAGGGTGTGGCAGGCTCAGTCAGGATTCAGGCATAGACAGCACAAGAGTTCCCAAGAGGAACCATCAGGTTCCAAACTGATGCATTAGAGATAAAAAAGGGAATGAAAGGTAATTCGAGAGTCATGGAGGGTGGCCAATGCTATGCTCCGCCGGATTTAGGGGTAGAGATGCTGAGTCTGTTGAAATATTCCCTGATTTTTATTTAGTCTGGTATGAGAACTTTGGCAGGGTTGTGTTTTGAGGGAGGAAGTTAAGTGGGTCCAGTCTTGTGGAACTAGAGAAATAATGCAGGAGCTGATAATCCTTTTATTTCTCTGCTCACAAACCCTCACTGGTTCTTTATTGCCTTTAACTGTCAATGAAATCCTTGGTATGTCCTTCAACCTACCTTTCTAGCCCTGCCTTCAACAACTCCCTTACATATGCCTAGTAATCCATCCAACCTGCAAAATGTCTACACTTTTCTACTTCATGCCTTCATGGTTCTCTCTCCCTAAAATGCTCTTATTTCCTCATCTGTGCATTTCAAGATACTATCTACTGTTCAAGTGCTGGCTCAGATCCCACCTCCATCCAAAAGTATTCCTGAATCAGATAGATAGATTGAGTTGCTTTCTCCTCGAGACTTTGCACTTCTCACATCGCACGCCCTGTTGAAACCAAATTCTAAGGATCTAACTAAATGCCTGCCCACAGTATCTGGGAAAAATACATTGATTTCCTTTTGTACTCAACTCACTATGGACATTTTGCACTCATCTAGGCCTTTCTATGACATTAGAAGCATTTTTTTCAGACAGGGGCCATAAATTAACTGATTAATCCTTTATGGGGCCTATCATAATGCCTCGTATGTACAGGCCTCAATCAAGATTTATCTAATTTATTAAATTATCTAATTACATATTAAATTGTGTAGCTCAAGTATTGAGCTTTCCCTAGACAGTGAATATAGATGTATTGCCATTAACGTTTGCATTCAAATATCAAAGCCCCAAACCCCCACCTGTTGAAGGAGGTGGGGGTCTTTTACAGAATTCACTTACACCAATATTTCTGAGAATCTCCAACAGTGCTGACATATGTTTATAAGTCTGTCTTTGTGGTCACCGAATGCAACTGCTTCCCAGTAAGGATCATGTAGCCCAGGCACCACCGTCATACTAAGGAACCATTCAAGGCTGGAATTCTACTCCTAATTCTGTTGCTGCCACTGCCGTAACTGGGAGATCAGAAATCCTCCTCATTGCTTTTTGAAGTGAGAAGGAGAAACCTTTTTCTGTGTTACTCTTAACTGATGGGATTGGAGGTGGGGGTGAGAGTGAGCCCTTCAATTAGGCTGTAGAACTGCAAAGCTTTATGGCACCTATCAATAACTTTCACTCACTGTCACAGCTAGTAAAACCATGGCTTTGCAGCCCAGACTCTGTTAGTCTCACAGATATGCCACTCGTATCTAGCCGTGTAGTCTTGCTGCTGCTTTTAGGTGACTGGCTGCTCTAAATCTTAGCACCATGGCTGCTGCCACCACTGCTCCCTCTAGCACTGTTCCCCACCACTGCCACCACATTAGTAGTTAGAGCTGGTGAGCCAATGACACCACCAGCATTGCTATTAGCCTTGCTGCAGAATTTATAGTCCCTGGGTCCATTTGACATGAAAAAGTGCTGCTTGATCACGCTGCCTATTGTACCATTGTAATGTAGCTTTCTACTCATTTACCTGGGCAAAGATGATATGGTGAGAAATCTTATGGTTGTTCTTTTTTATATTGCCTTAGAATATGTCCCCAGCAAAGTTGTCTGAGCTCAATTCAGTTCTTTCAATTTGTACATGCATAGATCTACATTCTCTCAAGTATTCTCCCACCTCCTACTCCTCATCCCATTTGTTGCTAGGTTGGGAAGAATTCTGGCATCAGCCACCTAGCTATACTAGAATCAATACTCCCATCCTCTCTTTGGCCCATGTTGTCTGGCTCACTATTTCAGTCTTCTTCATTCATCATGAAATCTCTCTCAGGGGTCCTATTTCTTTCCTGAAAAGGCCTCCATTAGAGTTACAGCAGTCCATTTTATATGTGAGTAAACCCTTGAACCTCATTGGTGGTCAGTCCAAGTCTTTTATTTTATCCCATGAGGTCGTCCATCTCAATATAAATTAGTGAATGCAAGTGATATGGCATAGAGGGAATGGCTTTCGATCCCTTTATCCTGACCATCAAAGACTTCTGCAATCACTGCATATCAGAAACTATTTTAAAAGTCTTCTAAATTCCCTAGAGAAGACAAAGGAATTTTAAAATTTGACCATTATCATGCTTGGCTGTTCAGCAGAGTTCTGTTGCATGAGTTAACTTCCTGAGGATGGGGAAAGAACCGCCCAAAAGCATTAGAGGGAACACTGCAGGGCACTCAGAGATGGCTGACAGTAGTGCCTGTTCATCCTAGCCAGACTGGAAACTCTCACTATTCAACAGCCAATAATGTAAAATTCATAATGACTGCCTTCGAATCAAAATGTATAAGACCTGGAAAGAGGCAGGAAAATACAATCCATAATGAAGAGAATACTCAATCAAAAGAAATGGACACAGAAGTGGTACATATGTTAGAATTATCAGAGGACATTAAAATGGTTATTATAACTGCATTTCATATATTCAAAAAGTTAAGTAGAGGTATGAAAGCTATAAAAAAGATTCAAACAAAACTTCTATAGATAAAAACCACAATATCTGAAATGAAAATTGCAATGAATGGGATTAAAGGAAGATTAGACATTGCAGAACAGAAGATTGAAAGACTGATGACCTTGAATACATAGCAATACAACTTATTCAAAATAAAACAAAGATAAAAAATTTAAAATGAACAATGATCAAGGGGAGAACTTCAAGTGGCCTAACATATGTGTGATTAGAATTCCCAAAAGGAAAAGGGAGAAAAAAATATTGGAAAAAATAATGGCTGAATTTTTTCCCAAATTTGAGAGAAACTATAAACCCACTGATCCAAGAAGCTCAATAAATCTCAAGCACAAGAAACATGAAGAAAACTACATCAAGACATCATAATTAAATTGCTCAAGACCAGTACTTAATAGAAAACCTTGGGGCCGCCCGGTGGCGCAGCGGTTTAGTCCGCGCTTGGCAGCCCGGGGTTCGCGAGCTCGGATTCCGGGCGCCCGCCGACGCACTGCCTGTCAGCCATGCCGTGGCGGCGTCCCATATAAAGTGGAGGAAGATGGGCACGATGTTAGCCCAGGGCCAGTCTTCCTCAGCAAAAAGGGGAGGATTGGCGACGGATGTTAGCTCAGGGCTGGTCTTCCCCACAAAAAAAAAAAAGAAAAAAGAAAACCTTAACAATTCCAGCAGGGAGAAAAAGATACATTACATGAAGAGAGCCATAGATATGTACAACAGCAGATTTCTTGTTAGAAACAATACAAGTAAGAAGAAAGGGGCAACATCATCTTTGAAGTACGGAAATTTTAAAAAATAACAATAACTGCCAACTTAGAATCCTATACCCAGCAAAAATATCTTTGAAATGTAAGTGAAATAAAGAGTTTTTCAGAAATACAAAAGCTGAAAGAATTTATCACCAGCAGACTTTCACTATAAGAAATCTTAAAGGAAATCTTCAAGCAGAAATACAATGATACCAGGTAGAAATATGGACCTACACAAAGTAATGAAGAGACTAGAAATGGTAGCACATAGGTAAATATGTGCTATGAGATTTTCTTCTAAGTATTTAAATATCTTTAAAAGACAGTTTATTTTTTAGGCAAAAATAACATGGTGGGTCATTTATAACATGTATAAAATTCAAATGTATGGTAACAGTAGCATGGAGGGGAGAAATGGAAATGTACTATTGTAAGGATCTTATACCATATGTAAATTTGTATAATACCACTAGAAAATCTGTGATAAATTAAAGATATATACTATAGATCCTAAAATAATCACTAGAATAACAAAACAAAAGGTATTGTTATAGCTAATAACCTGAAAAAGAAGACAAGGTAGAATTTTAAAATACTCAATTATTCCAAAAGAAGACAAGAGTAGAGAAAAAGAACAGATGAACTAAATAGAAAATGGATAACAAAATCATACATTTAAACCTAACCATATCAATAATCATATTAAATATAAATGGTTTAAACTCTCTAGTTAAAAGGCAGAGATTGTCAGATTTGACTTTAAAAAAAGACTCACCTTTATACTGTCTAAAAAAATTGCATGTGAAATATAAAGAGACAAATATGATTAAAAAAACATAAAGGAATATATAAGATATGGCATGCAAACACTAGAAAAAGGTGAGAGTGGCTATATTAATAACAGGCTAATTAGAATTCAGGACAAGGAATATTATAAAGGATAAAGAAGGACATTTCTTAAAGATGGAAATGTCAACTCATCACACATAATAATCCCAAGTGTGCATGTAACTGATAACAGAGTTGAAAAGACAAGCAAACTCATAATTATGTTTATACTATATATGAAAAGATTTATTTTAAAGAATTTGTTCACATGATTGTGAGAGCTGGCAAGTCTGAAACCCGTAGGGCAGGCCAGCAGGCTAGAAACTTGGGCAGACGTTAATGTTGCAGTCTTGATGGCAATGGCTTACAAGGGAATTTTTTAGGTTGATAGAATATTTTATATTTTGATTAGAGTGAGATTCCATGGGTGAATATATTCAGTAAGAGTACATTTTATCACACGTAAATTATACTCTAATGAAATCAGTATGTATTTTTTTAAAAAAAAACCATACTCATTATAACAAGTCAAATAGAAATGTATATAAAAATGTAATGGTCCATCCCACACAAAATCCACTTCCCTGGAGTAAACAGTGGTTAACAGACTCATCTCTGTTGAATTCCTTGACACCACTCTGTTCTCATTGTTTATCAGCCTTCTCCATGTTCCTCACTGGCAATTCTGATTCTGCTGGACCATAAATAGCAGTGCCCTTCAGTGTTCTGTACTAAGTTCTTTTCTTGTATCACTCTGTACATTCTTCTTGATCTTACATTTATTTATTGCCTCTAAACTGATGATTTACGAATCTAATATCATTGACACAGTTTCTTCCTGAATGGTAAGACTCTCTCTTCCTAAATGTCCCACAGGAATCTCAGTGAACATGTTATCTTTCCCCAAATTTTCCCCTTGCCTGTGTTCACTTCCTTGTAGAACAACACTACTATTTACTTAACCCCTTTGCAAGAAACTGAAAAGTCCATCTAGAATATGATGGGCAAAGAGCAGTAAACTTTAGGATTCACAGCAAACCCTGCCTTCATTACATGCTTTACAGCCTCCTTCTAGTAAATGTTTCTTTGACCCAAGAGAAAATGATGTAGTTAATATCACCTACAGCAACCTGGCATGTCAATCATGTAGTCTGTGCAGGGGAGGGTTATAAAGAAAATTGCCATGCCCTTGGATGCTCATCATGGACCTCCATTAGTTTCCCTCCAGCTCCATCATTTCTTACCGTGTTATTAAAATAGTTTCCTAACTAGCTTTCTGGCTCCAGTCCCCAAAAACTCTCCCCACATTGCTGCTAAGTGTTCTTTGTAGAAAAAAAAGTACCTATGACTTAGAATTGTGTGTGAGGCCCTCCATACGGAACTTCTGATCACCGCTCATGACATGCTTGTGCCCTACGTTATTCTCTAAACTTGGCATGCTCCTGTGCCTTCCAGCTCTTGCTTTATTTGCTTCTTCAGTCTACTCCACCCCATTCCTACATCCCAAGGAAAATTCCCAGTCATTTTCCAAGTCTCATACAAAGCATTATCTCTTTAACAAAAATTCTCTGACATCTCTCCCTACTCTAATCCTAGTATAACTCATTTTATGTCCTCTGTACCCTCGCCAGTATTGTCTTCTACTATAGCACCGATAAGATGTTTTTACTTTATTTGAATAAATATCTTGTGCTTTATACAACTTTTATATTCAGGAGCCAACACAGGCTATCTCAGTCTTGGCACTACTGACATTTTTAGACCAGATAATTCATCGTTGTGGGGGGCTTTCCTGTGCACTGGTAGATGTTGAGTAGTATCCCCAGCCTCTGCCACTAAGTGGTACTCCCCGCACCTCAGTCATGGCAATCAAAAACAGTTACAGATGTTGCCAACATCCCCTTGTGGGAAAAATCACCCTGGTTGAGAACTACTGGCCTAATACATATCTGGGCACATGAAAGCATGTGGAATAAGAAAATATGTTGCTTTTTAGGGGTGACAAGCAATGGCAGGAAAGGGTAGAACTTAACATATCATCCCATAATTAGCCTTGAGAAGTGAGGAATGAAATGGGTGGGGAGTGGACCAAGGCAGAGGCTGTAATGTTGGAACCTGTGGAACAAAACGGAAGGGCTCCATGTGGAATCAAAGAAGGACCAGAACGTGAATGTGTCCTCTCTTCTGTTCTCTCTACAGGAAAAGTCCAAGCTAGTAAGCATACAGCCAAACTTAATTCTTAATCAAGAATAGGACTATGTGGATTCCCCAACATAAACATGATCAGAGCTGGCTCATCTGAAGGCATATACAAAATGGGGCAGGAATGTGCTCCAATATTCTGAACGAAAATGCAAATCGATTTCACTGGTTCGTGAAAGTGAACAACAGTTAGGTATTTCCCCAAAATTGATTGCTGCCCCCCTGGAGACCTGAGAAGGAATGAGGAACACTCCATTTCAATGGGATAGAAATGAGGTAGAACCTCCTTCCTTCCCAGTTCTGGATTCGGTCACCAAGACTTGGAAGACACACGCAGAAACAACCACAGAAGGATTTGGATTTAAATCAGCAGGTTTTTAGAACAGGTCAAATACATTTTTGCACAGAAATAAAGAACATGTGAGAGTCATAACAGAAATGCAGAAATCATAAATAGCAACACTAATGCCAACACAGCAGCAGTACAAGAGATCAACAAAGAGGCATGACTGAATGTTAAAAATAAAATAGGCTCTGAATAGACACACTGAATACAGGAATTTTTTGTTTTGTTTTTTAAAATCAGTGTAACAAATGATGGTAATGGTAACTTTGGCAGGCTGCTAAAAAGCTGGGTATGTCAAAAAAACGATTCTCTCTTCCCTAGAAAAAATAATATTAAAATGAAACTGAGATATTTATTTCCCCTTTTAACACAGCAGGGATCACTTACAGCAAATAAGCCTAACAAGGCTCTAACAGGAGAACCACTGATGCTGTTAAGAAATGACCATTGTCATTATCCACACAATGCGTTAGATGTCCAAACCATGCCTAACGACAGTCTTCCACCTCTGCCTTCAAAGTGCTGTTTCTTTTCCCCATAAAATCTTAAAAGAGGTTATTAAATAGAGAGGGAGCTCCTCAACTATTCTCTCTCTCACCTCACCCTACACTGACCCCCAATGCCAGGAAGAGAGTAAGCAGACCCAAAATGTAGCATAAAGATTAGGATACCGATGAAGAAGGACTTACCAGTTAGACAACTATTTTTATTCAGCATCTCTATTGTGTCAAGAATTTGGATCAGGTTCTGTGAAAGTAAAAAACGAGAGTATCCGAACAAACGTTTTTTTCTTGAGCTTGAGAATTGAAGAGAACAATAGGCCCATGAAACAACTGTATGTTTACTAAGCAGGCTGCCTAGATCAGAGTGCACAGGCAAAGGAAGGCCCGGAATCTTCAAGGGGCTTCAGTCAATGAAGGCTTTCAAGAAGAATGTTTAATTGTTTAAGGGTACATGACAGATGCTTAAAAGCAGAACAGACCCTTATCAACCTGAGAGAAAATTAGATTTAATAACACTTAAAATCAGAGGGGTGAATTAAAGGGCATTAATATGGCTGCACTTACACCCTTGAGAAGGTAGCTCCATCTCTCTGAACCTCATTTTTCTCATTTATAAAATGTCACAGAGCTAGTCCCTTCTTCATAGGTTGGTTGTGAAGTTTAAGTGAGGTATCACACTTTGCATGTGCACAAGCAACGTAGCTGTTATTACTATTATCGCAACGACTTCCAGACCCATGAACTGATAATTATTGGGCAGGAGAAAATGCACCAAAACTGACCCAAAGCGATTGTCTCTTGATACTGGGATTAGGGGTGAACTGGTTTCCTTCCTTCTGCTTTTCTGCTTTTTCTACATTTTCTATAATGAGCATATATTATAATCAGTAAAACATCAGCATTTAAAACAGATTTTAAATTTAAATTTATTGAATGAATTATTTGGCAGGGTAATAAATGTTAATCCAACTCACATAATCAAGTGGCTTTTGAATGTACAAATCCTTGATTATACTGAATACTTAAATTGTGCCAAACACTGTCCTAAATCACATACAGAAATGGGGCAGCATGCTCTGGTCCACAGGGAGATTAGTCTTGTGAATGAATGTGTCTTTTCCTCTGTCTCTCTGCAAAAGCAGTCCAAGTAAACTGCTGCTTTGTACATCCACCTGTGTGCAAAAGGTACCAAAGTCCAACCGTTAAAGGTTCAGGATTGGGAGTTAGATGATGTGAATTCAAATTCCGGTTAATATTCAGCAAATATTAATTGACTGCCTACTACGTGCTGGACGTTTTCTAGGCATGAGGAAAACAGTAAACAAACAACAAGTGTGTGGCCTTGGATATGGTTTTTTAATCCTTCTGTCCCCCTTTTCCTCCCCTCCTAATGGGAAGGAGTAAATGAGATAACATATAGTGTCCAGCATAGAGCAAGTACACCGTACCCTTCCGTACTGAATCTTTCCCATCAGCATTCGAGCATACTGGCAGATCACCCATTTGCAAAATAATAATAAAATTTCTTTGATTCTACATCCCAGTTATGAACGCATTTTTCCCCTACTGTTTATTGGCTACTCTGCCGGTAAGGGTTGTCCATGCTCACTGTCTCCACTTCCTCCCTTCCCATTCTCTCTTTTTTTTTGTGAGGAAGACCAGCCCTGAGCTAACATCTGTTGCTAATCCTCCTCTTTTTGCTGAGGAAGACTGGCCCTGGGCTAACATCCGTGCCCATCTTCCTCCACTTTATACGGGATGCCGCCACAGCTGGCTGACGAGCAGTGCGTCGGCGGGCGCCCGGGATCTGAACCTGTGAACCCTGGGCTGCCAAGCGCGGACTAAACCACTGCGCCACCGGGCGGCCCCCTTCCCAGTCTCTCTTGAACCCACTCCCCACAGGCTTTGGCCCAGAAACTGCTCTTGTCAGCCGGTGCTCACCTAGCAAATTGTATGCCGTTGTGCAAATTAGAAAATAGTGCCCCTCTGGGGGGCGGAATTACAAATAGCCGTGCCCTCCACGTGGATGGAGCAGAATGCAGGAATATTTCATGACCATTCACTCACCTGAATGGGCACCTTCATACAAAGCATAACCGGCATATCCACAGTGTCCTGCTTCTCACGACCACCAGCGACTTCCGGGTGCTTAAAGCTACTGATCAATTCCCAGTCCTGATTCCACCTGCATTATCAGCAACATTTGCCAGAGCTGATTACTCCCTTCTCTTTGAAGCATTTTCTTCATAACGCACTCCCCTTTTGATTCTTTTTTTCCTTGCTAGTTCCTCTTTTTTTCCAGCTTTATTGAGATGTAATTGAAATACAACACTGTGTAAGTTCAAGGTATACAACGTGATGATTTCATAGATGTATATACTGTGAAATGATTACCACCATAAAGTTAGTTAACACCTCTGTCACCTCACATAAGTACCATTTGTGTGTGTATGTGGTGAGAACACAAGATCTACTCTCCTAACAACTTAGTGTACAATCCTGTATTAACTGTGGTCGTCATGCTGTACATTAGATCTCCAGCACTTATTCATCTTATAACTGGAAGTTTGTGCCCTTTGACTATCATCTCCACATTTGCCCTACTCTCAGTCCCTGGCAACCAGTTTTATGCTCTGTTTCTATGAGTAAAATATTGCACGTTCTCACTTATATGCGGAATCTAAAAACAACCAAAAAATGTGAAACTCATAGAAATAGAGAGTAGTAAAGTGGTTGCCAGGGACCCAGGGGTAAGAGAATAGAGAGAGTTTTGTAAGACAGTACAAACTTTTAGCTATAAGGTGATTAAAGTCTGAGGATCTAACATATAACAGGGTAACTATAGTTGATAACACTTTTGTATAACCGAATGTTTTTAACAACAACAACAAGTATTTGTCTTTCTCTGACATTTCACTTCACATAATGCCCCAAGATCCATCTATATCATTGTAAATGGTAGGATTGCCTTCTTTTTTTATGGCTGAATAGCTTTCCATTGTAAAACAATGCATATATATATATATACACACACATATATGTATATATACACACACCACATTTTCTTTATCCATTCATCTGTCAGTGGACACAGTTATTTCCAGGTGAATAATGCTGAAAAGAACATGGGAGTGTGTTTCCTTTGGATATATACCCAGAAGTGGGATTGCTGGATCATATGATAGTTCTATTTTTAATTTTTTGAGGAACCTCCATACTGTTTTCCATAGTGGCTGTATCAATTTACATCCCCACCAACAGTGAACAAAGGTTCTCTTTTCTCCATGTCGTCACCAACACTTGTTATTTCTCATCTTTTTGGTAATACCCATTCTAACAGGCATGAGGTGATATCTCACTGTGGTTTTGATTTGCATTTCCCTGAAGATATGTAATGTTGAGTACCTTTTCATTTACCTGTTGGCCATTTGTGCATCTTCTTTGGAAAAATGTCTATTCAGGTTCTCTGCCCATTTGTAATTGGATTATTTGTTTTTTTGCTATTGAATTGTGTCAGTTCTTTATATATTTTGGATATCAACTCTTATCAGATATATGATTTATAAATATTTTCTCCCATTCTGTGGGATGCCTCTTCATTTTGTTGATTACTTTGCTGTACAGAACTTTAGTTTTATGTAGTCCCTCCTGTTTTAATTTTACATTTTTTCCTTGTGCTCTGGTGTCATGTCCAAAGAATCATTGCTGAGACTACTGTCAAGGACCTTTTTCTATTTCAGGAATGTGTTGTTTCATTTCCACATATTTGTGAATTTTCCTCCTATTATTGATTTCTACTTTCATATCATTGTGATCAGAAAAGATACTTAGTATGATTTCAAACTTCTTAAATTTGCTAGGACTTGTTTTGTGACCTATCATATGATCTATCCTGGATAGTGTTCCACATGAGCTTGAGAAGAATGTGTATTCTACTGCTGAGTGGAATGTTCTGTATACATCTGTTAGATCCATTTGGTCTAACGTATATTTCAAGTCCAGTGTCTCCTTATTGATTTTCTGTCTGGATGATATATCCGTTGTTGAAAGTGGGGCATTAAAGTCCCCTACCATTACTATATTGTCATCTGTTTCTCCCTTCAGATCTATTAGTATTTGCTTAACATATTTAGGTGTTCTAATGTTGGGTGCACATATTTTTACAATTGTTATATCCTCTTGATGAATTGACCCCTTTATCATCATATAATGACCTTCTTTGTGTCTTGTTACAGTTTTGACTTAAAGTCTATTTCGTCTGGTAGAAGTATATCCACCCTGCTCTCTTTTGATTTCCATTTGCATGAAATATCTTTTTCCAACTCTTTACTTTGAGCCTATATGTGTCCTTAAAGCTGAAGCAAGTCTCTTGTTTTTTCTCCCTTCAGTCATTCTATGCCTTTTGATTGAAGAATTTAATCTATTTACATTTAAAATAATTGTTGAACAAGTAAGAACTTACTCATGCTTATTGTTTTCTGGCTCTTTTGTAGTTGCCTTGTTCCTTTCTTCCTCTCTTGCCATCTTCCTTTGTGAATTGATGTATGCTTTGATTCTCTTCTCTTTATTGTCTGTGTATCTACTGTAGGTTTTCACTCTGTGGTTACCATGAGGCTTATATAAAACATCTTATAGATATAAGAGTCTATTTTACACTGACAACAACTTGGCTTCAATCTCATATAAAAACTCTACTCTTTTACTCTCCCCCCTCCCATTTTGTGTTTTGACATCACAATTTACCTTTTTGTGTTGCATATCCATTAACAAATTATTGTAGCTGTAGTTATTTTAGATACACTTATCCTTTAACCTTTATACTAGAGTTAAGTGGTTAATACTCCACCATGTTACAGTGTTAGAGTATTCTGAATTTGACCATATAATTCTTTACCAGTGTGTTGTACATTTTCATATGATTTCATGTTACTAATTAGCATCCTTCACTTCAACTTGAAGAACTCCTTCTAGCATTTCTTGTCCGTCCCCCTCCCATGAATTCCAACTGCTGTATCTAACTGCTTCCCAGCCATCTCTATTTGGGTATCTAGCAGGTATCCAAACTTAACAAGCCCAAGACTGAGTTTCCAATTCCGTTCCATGGTCTTCCCATCATTCTAAGTATTCAGACCAAAAAACCTTGGAGTTACAGAATTTCTTCTTTGTCTCATACCCCCACATCCATCTGTAAACATATTCAATGCAACTTTCAAATATTGAAGGAATTCAACAATGTCTTACTAACTCCACTAATCATGCTTTGTTCAAACTACCACCATCATTCATCTGTTATTTCAATTGCTTCCTAACTGTTGAACCTGCTTCTGTTCTGGTCCTCTTTCATTCTATTTTCCACATAAGTCAGAGTGATCTTATTAAAACTTAAGTCAGATTATGTCACCCGCCTGTTCATAACCTTGCAGTGTGTTCCTATCTAACCCAGAGAAAAAGCCAGTGATTGCAATATCACAGCGGCCTCCTCACAGCACCTGGTTTACATTGCCTCTCCGAACTCCTCTCCAACATCCCCTCTCCCTCTGTTTCTCTTTTCCCTAATTGAATCCTCTCCCTATGGCAAGTGTGTTCTCAGCCCATCTGCAGGCCTGGCAAATGCCCCCATGGAAGAAAATATCTTGTGAACTAAATTCACCAGGGAAAGCTTCTCCATCCCTAGAATTTTAGTTCACTTGTTTATTTTTTCTTCTAAAGGTCTCCTATGTCTGTGAAAATATAAATTTTATGAATAATCTGGTTTTTCTTCTCCTAGCTGTTATATCAGGAATTATAGCTTGCCACTACCACTTATATCATAACTACCAGTGGAAGTCAAATTCTGTATTTAGGCTCTTATATGGTTAAACCTATACATGAGACTTTATATTTATCTCTGTAAAGCTTTAAGTGCACTGATCAGACTTTCAAATATTAATTACATTATTCAAAACAGAAATTATTGCCAGTTTTGTCTCATCTAATACTTTGATTAGCATATCATCTATAGTTTCAATCAATAAGTTAACTAGGACTAAGTTGCTCTGACTAGGATTAACTACAGATTTTTCTAGTGAAATATTAGAAACTTTGCTTGAATTGATAACTCCATCAATTAACACTCCTCAAGCAAATATTCAACCAGATGTTAGATGATTCTCCATTGATGCTCATTGCATTTCTTCACCTACAAGAGATTGTCAATGGGAGTTAAAGGAAGGAAAATACTGTAGAGTAACTGTGGCAGCCTTGCTTAATTTCCCTAAAGCACCTAAAGTAGTAGCAGTCAGTTGTTTTGAAGTTGATAATTCACATGTTAAAATTATAACTCCTAATAGTTGTAATAGTAGCTTAGAAATAATTATACATTACTCAGAAAATTTAAATCATCGCAAGCTGAAAAGATAAAGCATCCATCTTAAATATTAAAGTATAAGTCACTGAAGAAAATACAGGTTTCAGATCTGAGCCATAACAGAAATTCTAATAAAATAAATCAGCACATAAAAGAAAAATGCCCTGGAAGTGGTATTTGTGAGAAAATGGTAAAAAAAGAGGCAATTTTCATCTGTACAAATAGATTCCTTTCAGTTCTAATAAGCTATCCACCAATTTTTTTAATTTGATTTAGTTTTATTTCAAAATAAACAAATTTTTACTTTATTTTTAACCCTATAAATGCAGGCTTCTCAACACTGATTGTGTATTAGGATCACCCAGGTGTTTTTGCTTTAATGCCCATGTGGGACCTGAACATTAGCATTTTTAAAGCACTAATATCAGAACCTCTGGGAAAGGAGCCCAGGAAACTTTTTTTAAAGATTAATTTTTTGTAACAGTTTTAGGTTTATAATAAAATGAAGAGGAAGATTCAGAGATTTCCCATATATCCCCAGCCTTCACACATGCATAGCCTTCCCCATTGTCAATGTCAGTCACCAGAATGGTACTTTTTTTTTTTTAACACAGATGAACCTGTATTAACACATCATAATCACCCAAAGTCCATAGTTTACTTTAGGGTTCACTCTTGGTGTTGCACATACAAGGGGTTTTGACATATGTATAATGATGTATATCCATCATTATAATGTCAAACAGAATATGACAACCCACTGTTGACAACTGCTGCTTTGCAGAGTTGCCCCCTCATAATGAGATACTAAGTATGATTTTCCAACATTATGGCCAACTTCATTCCTAGTTTGGGCAAGTAGAATGGAGGCCTAAGATGAAACAGTGCAACTTTCCTAATAAGTGAATATATGTCAGAAACCTGTAACCTAGTGGCTGGAGGAGACCAGCAAAGGCGAAGCAAGGAAGGTAAAGTATGTATGTGTGACTTTATGATCGGGTTGTGGGAGAAGAGGTGGAAGAAGGCTGACTTCTGGAAGCTAATCAGAATGGGACCAGAGCAGAAATCTAGCATCCTGAGTTGGACCACACAGCCATGTGATGGTAGAAGTGGTGAAGGCGGTGGTACCTGGGTTCAGGAGTTCTGACATGGGGTCTTCTTATAAGAATTGGTCCCTAACAGAATGTTCTGTGTGACTCAGAAAACATCTGAAAATTGTAGAAAGTCAACCAAACAAGAGCCTAGAAATCATCACTTGAGTTAGAATTACTAATCAGGCAAACAGGAAGCATGGCTCCATACCAAAGCTTAATGAACACTAGATCAGAACTCCCTACCACTTCCTGCCTCTGCCTAAAGCGCAGATTACACCAAGAACAGACACCGATGGAGATCATAGGTTATACAATCAAAAGGCCCAATTATTCTAGAATTGAGCTGGAAGCGGTGGTGGTGGTAGGTAGATAAACAGCATGGACCAGGGAAATAAGTCAGGGGCTAGCGACACAGAGAGAGGACACTTTTCTGAAATGAACTGCCAAGAGGTTGGATAGGTGGAAGAAAGTAGTTTGAGTGTTGCCTCAAAGCTGGGAGTAGAGGAGAAAGGAGAATCTGTGCTCAATAATTGCTGGAGGACCAAGAAGTGCTTATGAGCAAGATGCTGGATCCAATATCACCTTGTTTTAACATCTTGAGCAGACCACTTGTCATCTTATCAGACCACTGATAATGCAATGAAGGCAAAAGGCAGTTGGGAACTGAACTAATTAATAAGTCAAAGATCAAAGATCTGTAAGATAAGATAAGAACCAGCCTGTGCAAACTGGAGGCTGATAACTTAAGAGAACAGAAAGAACTGATGCTGACATCCTACAGAGCAAGGGCTTCCAGTCTTAAAATTGTGAATCCCCAGGGAGTCCCTGAACTATCATTAGGAATGTTCTGATCCATATACATTCCAGGCATTTTCAAATGATAAGATAATATGCTTGCATATATTACTACTCTTTTTAAATGTCTGTAGGTACTATAAGATTAATCAAATATAAATTAATTTAAAATATTTATTGTTTTACTGAATTCATAGAAGTTTATTTTCACCATGTACTTTCTCAGTAATTACAAATACTAAAGTATAACTACTATCAGATATTGGTCTGAGAAAATGTGTGATGTTAGAAAACATTCCTCATAGTCACATAGGCTGAGAACTACTGCTTTAGAAGAAAAGACAGAGGCAATGTTATCCCAAAGAGGAAGCAACTAGCATTGGTGGTGGCAGGGTGAAGGCAGAGTGCTGAAGTGGCGGGAACTCGGACCCTGTCATCAGTTCTGGTCCCTTGTGCCCCATTTCCTAGCTGTGGGATCTTGGGCAAATTATTTCTCTTTCTATGGCTGAGTCATCAATGTTAAAATGGTGAAAGCTTTATTTATATTGTTGCAAGGATTAATGACAATGTACACAAAGAATCTGGCACATAATAGCTACTCAATAAATTATATCCATTACAGCTACTTTAAAAGAGAAGGTAATTAATACTGAGGAATAAATGAGATTCAAAATAAGGAAAAAATAAAGAATGCTGAAATATTGGTGAGAGAAATGTACATGTAGAGTCAGAGAATAGAGAGGTAAAACTTTACTCCCAGATTTGCCACCAAGAAGGTGAGAATAAATAAATTATTTAACCTGTGGACACCAGTTGCTTCCTCCGTAAAATGAAATGGTTGGATTCAGCTTTAAAAACCCTATGATTTTTCCATAGTTACTTTTAGGGAAAAGAATAATGTCCATCCCAGAGAGAGGAGTTGGTTGAACTGTTGAGTAATTACTGCACTTTCTCTCTAGCTTCCTGATCTCTGCTCCAGAGATTAATGCAAACTCCTACTTATTAACTTTCATCTGGTTCCTAAATTTTGTTTCTATGAATAATGCCCCTTCACAAAAAAAAATCAACTTGCATATGTCATTATGTATTCATGCTTTCATTTCTACAGGAGTGTCCCATGGTGTAGTATTTCTGGTTGAAAGATGTGTTTTAATTTTAATAACTTGTGCCCAATTGATTTCCACAAGAGCCTATAACAATGCATATTTCCACCATTAATGTCTGAAAATGTCTTTTCCTATGGTCTCCACCAGCAATAGGTGTTATCATTCTTTTGGTTAGTTTTGCCAATATGAGTACAAAATAAGTTCTCAATATTACTTTACTTTGATTTCTCTGAAAATTGGATATAGAGGGGGGCTCAATTAATTTTCATACATGTATTTGTGATTTGAATTTGCTCTTCTCTGAAATGCCTGTTTATAATTCTGCTTATTTTCCTACTGGGTGTTTTTTTTCCTTGTTATCGATTTTAGGGATTTTTTTCCTACACTATTGATAAAAAACAAAATTCAACTGAGTAAATTTTAAAGATATATTGGCTTTATTCAATGATTCATGAATTGGCCAGCATCCCATCTAGCAGATAGAAAGGAGCTCTGAGGAGATGTACAAAATGAAAGACATCTATAGGCAGAAGGGAGCAGGACAAGGAAGTTAAACTGGTAAAAAGTGGATTGGCTGTGGCAAGGTCACTTTCCTTTAGGGGATGGCAGGGGTCTATCAGCCAGATGAGCTAACTAGTGCTGATCAGGTGATTCCTGATTGAATGGGAGAGGACATTTCTGGCAGAGGACAAATCTATAAGTACATCTAGTTTGCTGAGGGGGGGGGCTTAGCATAAGTGACTCCATTTTGGGCCTATTATCTTGTTTTTAACATTATAGACGGTCATCATAAACTATGTATACTGCCAAATACCTTGAAAATGTTTTCCCAAAATGATGTTTATCTACTGGTTTTGCTTTTGCCACACAAAAAATATTTAAATTTTATATAGTTAAATATGGCTATATATTCTTTCAAAGCTTCAGTATTACCTTTTTATTTAAAAAGTTCTATCCCAAATCCCCTTAATTTCTTGAACTATAATAACTTTTATTTTTTAACATTTAAGTTTATAATGTTGCTAAAATTTATTTGAATAGAGTGTGATATAGGGATTCAAATGTGTTTCTTTTCAGATGTTTAGCCATTTGGGCCATTTATAAATTTATTCAGGCATACCTCAGAGATATTGTGGGTTTGGTTCCAGACCACTGCAAAAAAAGTGAATATTGCAATAAAGCTAGTCATATGAATTTTTTGGTTTCCCACTGCATCTAAAAGTTAAGTTTACACTATACTGTAGTCTATTAAATGTGCAATAGCATTCTCTCTATAAAAAACAATGTACATACCTTAATTAAAAAATACTTTAAGGCTAAAAAATGCTAATCATCATCTGAACCCTCAGTGAGTCCTAATCTTTTTTATGGTGGAGGGTCTTACCTCAAGGTTGATGGCTGCTGACTTATTGGGGGGTGGCTGCTGAAGGTTGGGGTAGCTGTGGCAATTTCTTAAAATAAGACAACAATGAAGTTTGCTGCATCGATTGACTCCTCGTTCCAGGAATTATTTCTCTGTAGCATGCGATGCTATTTGATAGCATTTTACCCACAGTAGAACTTCTTTCAAAATTGGAGTCAACCATCCCAAACCCTGCTGCCGATTTATCAACTAAGTTTATGAAATATTCTAGAATCCTTTGTTGTCATTTCAACAACCTTCCCAAGGAGTAGATTCCATCTCAAGAACCCACTTTCTTTGCTCATCCAAAAGAAGCAACTCCTCATCTGTTTAAATTTTATCATGGGATTGCAGTCATTCAGTCACATCTTCAGGCTCCACTTCTGTAGTTCTTACTGTTTCCATCACATCTACAGTTACTTTCTCCACTGAAGTCCTGAACTCCTCAAAATCATCCATGAGGGTTGGAGTCAACTTCTTTCAAACTTCTGTTAATGTCGATATTTTGACTTCTTCCCATGAATCATGAATGTTCTTAATGGCATCCAGAATGGTGAACCCTTTCCAGAAGGTTTTCAATTTACTTTTCCCAGATCCATCAGAGGAATCACTATGGCAGCTGTACCCTTTGAAATGTATTTCATAAATAATAAGACTTGAAAGTTGAAATTACTCCTTGATCCAAGGGCTGCAGAATGGATGCTGTGTTCGCAGGCATGAAAACAACATTAATCTCACTGAACATCTCCACCAGAGTTCTCGGGCGACCAGGTGCATTGTTAATGGGCAGTTATTTTTGGAAAGGAATCTTTTTTTCTGAGCTGTAGGTCTCCACATGGGCTCGAAATATTCAGTAAAACATGTTGTAATAGATGTGCTGTCATCTAGGCTTTGTTGTTCCATTTATAGAGCACAGGCGGAGTAGATTTAGCACAGTTCTTAAGGGCCCTAGGATTTTGGATGTGGTGAATGGGCACTGGCTTCAGCTTAAAGTCATGAGCTGCATTAGCCACTAACACAACAGCCAACCTGTCCTTTGAAGCTTTGACTTCTCCTCTCTAGCTATGAAAGTCCTAGATGGGATCTTTTTCCAATACAAAGCTGCTTCATCTGCATTGAAAATCTGTTGTTTAGTGTAGCCAGCTTTGTTAATTATCTTAGCTAGATCTTCTGAATAACTTGCTGCAGCTTCTACGTCAGCACTTGCTACTTCACCTCACACTTTCATGTTATGGAGATGGCTCCATTCCTTAAACCTCATGAACCAACCTCTGCTAACTTCAAACTTTCTTCCACAGCTTCTCACCTCTCTCAACCTTCACAGAATTGAAGAGAGTTAGGGCCTTGCTCTGGATTTGGCTTTGGCTTACGGGAGTGCTGTGGCTGGTTTGATCTTGTATCTAAGCCACTAAAACTTTCTCCATATCAGCAATAAGGCTGTTTTGCTTACTTATCATCTGTGTGTTCACTGGATTAGCACTTTTAATTTCCTCCAAGAACTTTTCTTTTGTATTTACAACTTGATCAACTGTTTGGTGCAAAAGGCCCAGCTTTCAGCCTATCTAGACTTTCGATATGCCTTCCTCACTAAGCTTAATCATTTCTAGTTTTTGATTAAAAGTGACAGACATGGGACCCTTCCTTTCACTTGAATGCTTAGTGGCCACTGCAGGGTTATTAATTCACCTAATGTCAATATTGTTGTGTTTCAGGGAATAGAGAGACTGGAGGAGAAGGAGACAGATGGGGGAAAGCAGTCAGTGGAGGAGCCAGAACACACACATTTATTGATTAAGTTCACCATCTTATATGGGTACAGTTCGTGGCATCCCAAAACAATTACAATAGTAACATCAAAGATCACTGATCACAGATCACCATAAAAAATATAATAATAAGAGGCCAGCCCTGTGGCCTAGTTGTTAAGTTTGGTGCGCTCTGCTTTGGTGGCCCAGGTTTGGTTCCCAGGTGCAGACCTACACCACTTGTCGGTAGCCATGCTGTAGTGGCAACCCACATACAAAATAGAGGAAGATTGGTACAGATGTTAGCTCAGGGCGAATCTTCCCCAAGCAAAAAAGAGAAAGATTGGCAGCAGATGTTATCTCAGGGTGAATCTTCCTCAGCAAAAAAAAGATATCCATATATGTATATAGATAATGAAAAAGTTTGATATATTGCAAGAATTACCAAAATGTGACACAGAGACACAAAGTGAGCAAATGCTGTTGGAAAATGGTGCCAACAGATTCGCTTGATGCAGGGTTGCCACAAACCTTCAATTTGTAAAAAACACAACCTGAAGAGTACAATAAAGTGAAGCACAATAAAATGAGGTATGCCTGTAAATTGAACCATTATCTTCCTTTCAAATTGATTGTCCAGCTTTGTGATATATTAAACTTGCATGATTACTGGAAAACTAAGCTAATACTATGCTGTTTTTATTATCGTGACTGGAGACAGTTTGACTATTGTATTCAGTCTTCACTCTCTCTTGCCGTATGACCCTACAGTGCACAGGAGTAGGTAGAGCATATTTCCCACATCCCACTGATGTTGGGCCTAGCCATGTGACTTGTTTAGCCAGTAGAGTGTGGGCAGAAGTGACAGTGTGCCAGTTTCAAACCAAGGTCTTTGTACTCCTGTGAACCACCGTGAGAAGAACATGCCCCACACGATCCAAGAAGAGTGTGAAGACATATGGAGCAGACCTGAAACTTACCTGAAACCTGGATCCAAGCGCCAATACAAAGCATGAAGCAAAGCCATCCCAGCCAACCTGAGGACACGTGAGAAGAAGAAGAAACACTTGTTGCTATAAGCCACTGAGTTCTAGGGTGTTTGATATGTATCATCAAGGCAATAAAATATGATTGATACAGTATGACTGTAGTATGTAGTATCTACCCAGGGAACCCATACATATTCTTTTTCATGTATTTTTAGCTATAGTCAGATACATTTTTTCACAGGAAGTTTAATATCACATATAATCCAAAGGTTAAAAAATAGAAAAATCATAAAATCAAGTTGCTATTTATAATTACATCACATGTCTTTCCATTTTATCCAGATCTTTTTTATGTTCTGCAATGTAATTTTACAGTTTTCTTGAAGTGAGTCTTTTATCACATAGTTTGTCTCTATTAGAAGTGGATTATTTCCCAAATTCTATTTTCAGCTTGTTACTGCCAAAGATAAAGCTAATAATTTCTCAATATTAACCTTATTTCCAGCTACCTTATCAAATTCTCGTATTAAAGTTCTCATTTTCTTTACTAGAGTATTAAATTTTTAAGGTATCCAATCACATCAGTAGGATGAAAGATAATTGTATCTATTTTCATGGTAGTTATTAAAATTTACTTACACTGGACTATCTTATTGCGGTCAGTGTAATAAAGTCTTGGCAGAAAGCATTATGGAAGGCAGTGTAATTGCAACTTAGATGAGGAGCTAAAGATATAAACAGAAATGTTATGGAGAATATAAATACATGATAATATTAGAATTGAGTATAAAAAGATTTAGCAGTTCTGGAGTTAAACTGTAGGTATCATTATAGACTTAAAAGAAAAAAAACTGAAAAAGAAAGCTGTTTCATGGTCTACCACTAAGTGGTCTACCAGGGGACTCATATTACTGACCAAAATATCCAAGTGGATCAAGTGCTTTGTTCCTCTAGCACTTGGATTGTCATCACTGATAATACTTTCCATTAGAAGCAACCCTGTTCTTTGGGGCAGGAGAAAAAAAGAGATGGGCCTGGAAAACATTGTTACTAGAAAACAAGGATGCTTTCAAAATGCCTGAGGTAGTGCTGGAAATACAAAGGAAATGTCTAAAGGGGTTTGCACTGGCCAATTATAACAATATGAGCATCAAAAGGAAAATAAAAATTCTGGTTGACTGGAACAGGTTGTGTTTGGAAAAAGCCATCCATCTATAATGATACTCAAAAACAAAAATGGAAAAGTAAATATTAAAAAAATTGATGAATTTGTATAGTTTTAGTGAGATGTGAATGTTGATTTGTACAGGTCTTCTGTTTATTCTACTAGTATATATTTGTTTGTAGAGAACAGATACACACCTTCTGTATTAGTCTAAGTAGAGTGGATAGAGAAAACTGGAAATGATTAAATAATATCAGAATTTGGCCAAGAAAATGGGCATTATCTATATGAAGAACATTTTACATTGCTTCTGAGGAATAGTAAAAAATAAACAAATGAAAAAGCATGCCATATTCTTTGATAGGCAGACTCAACATCATAAAAATATGAATTTTTCTCAGTTTAGTCTATGAATTTATTGTGACCGCAATAACAATAAAGATTGTTTTATTTTGTTTTGTTGGACTAGGCAATCTAATTCTAAAGTTCATAAGAAAATTTCTTTAAGACAATAAAGAATAATAATTTTGGAAGTATATCCCTAGTACATATTAAAACAACCTGTTAACAAACAATAGATTTAAGAGTTTAGTAAGTGCCAGAAAAATATGCAAATCATTAAAAGACTTCATAAATAATAAGATAGAATTTCAAATTAGTGGGAAAAATTGTTCATGAGTGGTATTGGAGAACAGGGTAATGATTTGGAAAATCATAAAGTTTGATTCCAAATGCACTAATTACATTTAAGTAAATGTAATAGTTTTAAAAAATTAAAACTGAAATTATAAAATTATTAGATACCTTATAAATATCTTTTCTCAAGTTAAAGAAATCCTTTCTCTGCTTAGTTTTCTGGGGTTTTTGTTTGTTTTTTAATGGATGCTGAATAATTTTCAGAGTTTTTGTTTTTATTTTGCTTGAGATCAAACAAGTCGACTTTTCCAGTTTAATGTATATTAATGTGGTGAATGATATTTATAGATTTTCTTTTTCTAAACCACTCTTTCATTTCTGTGATAAATAAAACTTGGTCACGGTTTGCTAACATTTTAACATACTTTGTTAGTTGGTTTGTAAATATTTTCCTTGGAATTATTATATCTATAATCATGAGTGACATTGGTTTCTAATTTTCATTTTTTCATACTGTGGTTTAGTATCAAAATTATATTAGTCTAATAAAATAGGTAGCAAAATATCTTCTCTTTTTCTGCTCTCTGGGAGAATTTCTATAAAACTGGAATAATTTGTCCACTATTTGGTAGAAGGCATCTGTATAACTATCTGGATTTCATCTGTTTTTTATGGGAAAATTTTAACTTCTGATTTGATTTATTTAATAGCATTGGGACTATTCTGGCTTTCGACTTTGTCTTCAGTAAATTTCGGAAAATTATATTTTTCTATGGAATTGTCAATTTCATCAAGTTCTGTACTCTTCCATAACTGCTGTGTAACAAACCATCCCAAAGCCTAGTGGATTAAAATAACACAGTAATTTATTGGGCTCACTAATCTGCAATTTGGGTAGTGTTTAGTTGGATGGCTTGTTCTTACTCCACATGGCATGAGCTGGGAGGCTAACTGAAGCTAAGTGATCTACTTCCAGGATGGCTCACTCACATGGCTGGTAATCGCTCTGCAGGGACCTGAGCCATGGCAGTTGGACTGAGGCCTGTGTTATCTCCATGTGGGTATTTCCACAGAATTGGTTGGATTCAATATAGCAAGATGGATTGGTTCCAGGCATAAGTGTTCCAAGAGACAGGAAATGGAAGCTGCCAGTCTCCTAAAGTCTGAGTCCAGAAATGGAGCCCACCACCATTGTTCATATTGGTCAAATTATTATAGAGCCCTTTCCGAATTAAGGTCAACAGGCGTAGATTTTTTGATAGAAATGTCAAAGAATCTTTGGATCACAACAATTACTCATATAAAATTATTTAAACAGTTTTATTATCTTTTAAATATCCTGTCTGTAGTAACATTTCCATTTTCGTTTATATTAGTGTTTATTTGTTTCTTTCCTCCTCTTTTTGTTCAGTCTTTCTAGTTAATTTTTATCTTATACTCTTTTCAGGGAATCAAATTTTAGCTTAGCTGATTCTATTATCGTTTTGGTGTCTATTTTATTAATCTCTATATTGTTTTTCATTGTTTAATGTATTTTTAAAACTAATTCTGCCATTATTCTAATTTCTTCTTTTGGACGACTTTTATTTGAACACAAGCATTTAAGGTGATGTATTTTCCCTTTAAGTAACTGCAGACAAGAGATACCATAGCAGGCCGGACTACTATTCTTTGAAAGGCCTTCTTACAAGGTTGGACCTTTGCTGGGATCCAGAAACTTGGATTCGGGGAGGGTTCCTGCCATGAATTGATAAGAGTGGCTTGTTGTGCCTAAATTGTTTGTACAAACAATACAGTTTATTCTGAATACCTGCTTTCATTATGGTAGTCTGGAATTTGGGTACCTGCCAGACAAGGGGTATCTATGTGACCAACCCAATAAAACCCTGGTCATTGGGTCTCTCATGAGATTCCTTGATGGGCAACATTTCATATGTGTTGTCAAAAGACTTGCTGGGTGAATTAAACTCATCTTGTGTGATTCTTCTGAGAAAGGACTCTTGGAAACTCTGTCCTGTTTTCCCCCGAACTTCACCCCGTGTGCCTTTTCCCTTTGCTGATTGTGCTTGGCACCGTTTTGCTGTAATAAATCATAGCCATGAGCACAACTATATGCTGAGTCCTGCGAGTCCTCCTAGCAAATTATTGAACAGGAGCGTCATCTTGGCGACCCCCAACACTGTAACACTTTAGCTTCATCCTACATATTTTAATATATATTCACAATCACTCATTACTTTCTAATTTCCATTATGATTTTTTTCTTGAACTCACTTATTTGGAAAGAGATATTTTTAAATATCTAGTTATAATCTTTCTCAAATACTTTTATTATTTGAGAATAATAAAAGTTAACCTCGTTGCATTGTGGTCAGAGAGATGATATATGATATTAACTCCGATATTTTTGAGGCTTGATTCCAGGCCTAGTATATGTTCAGTTTTAATAAATGATGCAGGTGTGCTTGAGAAAAGTATATATTGTCAAATCATTATTTGCAGTTGTATGCATATAAGTGCAAATTATAAAATGTGGATTTCAGGGAAGACAAATTACGGAAGGAGTTTCTCTTGCTGGATCAATTAGGGGAGAAGTTGCTCCTCTTGCTATTTTCTAGGAATTCCAAGCAGGAAGAAATCTATTATGAGGATTAGGTACCTCCAAAACAACTAGAAGGCCTAACATACCAAAGGTCAAAGAAACTCATTGAAAGTTTTTAGAAAATCAGGACGTTATAGGAATTATTGAAAACTGTCATGATGGTTTCAGCTTCCTGCATCCTTGAGGTGGATGATTCACGGAAGACCCAGATGCCTCTATTATAGATGAGAAATATATATTTGGTCTTCATCCCAGTTCCTGGCACAGAGCTCCTAAAATCCTTGGAATCTCCTAAGTAACAAGAGTGATATAGGTGTCTTTTGTTGTTCATTACAAGCCCCTTTCAACTACACCTGAGTTAATGTTAATGAGGTGACTTTTAGAAAGCCCCGAAGCCAGAGGAACCGAAAATATGATTAGAGCGTTGAAACTTTCAGCCCCACCCCCAACCTCCAGGGAGGAGAGAGGGGCTGAATATTGAGTCCAGTCACCAATGACCCATGATTTAATCAATCAGGCCTACGAACTGAAGACTCCATATGAGGCTACTATTTCGCACATACCCAGCCCTCTGTCTCTCTTCATCTGGCTGTTCCTGACATATCCTTTTATAATAAACCAGCAATCATCTAGTAAGTAAACAGAGGAATTTTCCCGGACAGGCATGTTCTTCCTCTTTTACCTCTGCTATCCGCCAAAGCTCACACACCACCACTGTCTCCACAGCAGTAAAGGCCTCTGCTTCAACTATCTTCAAAATGTCACAGGACACTTCTCATGGTATAATTGAAGCTAGAAACATTAGGGCAAGGGATTTTAGAAAACACATTTGCCACACTTACTGTCCCTGAAAACCATGAGAAAACAAAAAAAGTGGAGATGAATGCTGGTTACAAAATAAGCATGCATAACACACACACAAAATGAACAAACAACAGGAAATCAAACCCCATAATATGCAGCATGGTAGACCAACTAAAGGATGAGTAGCCCCTCCCACAGGCTGAGTCAGAGCCACAGGAGTGTACAGGGCTCCGAGAACTGGGTTTAGTTCCCACTGGACTCTTGTCATCTAGGTTGTATAGGACACCAGCAGGTGTCAATGCCCTTAGGTCAAGCTTATTAATTTTGCAGTTTGAATAATCTCCACTTTTACTGATTTGGGCTGCCCTATTCACCAATTAATGAGAGAAATCTTATAATCATTTACTATGATGGTAGATTTGTTGTTTTCTTGTAATTTTGTCAAACTTATATATTTTAAAGTGACCAGGTGCATACAGTTTTAGAGTCCCTATATCTTCCTGGTGAATGAATATTTCATCAATATGTAATGATCCTATTTATCTCCAATAATACTTTTTTTTGCCCTAGAGTCTGTTTTATCTGAGACTAATATGGGCCCACCAGCTTTCTTTGAATAGTGTTTATCTGGCATATCTTTATTCCATCTCTTAAATTTCAATCTTTATGTGTTCTTATTTTTTAAGTTGAGGCCTTATAAATAGCATATAGCTAGATTTTGTAGGATTTTTATTCAGTCTGAAAATTTTTGTCCTTTACCTAGAAAGTTTGTACATTTACCAGGATGACCTATATACTTGGATTAATTTCTATCATATTATTTATCTTACTGTTTCTATATTTTTGCTCCTTTCTTGCATTCTTTTGAACAGATTGAATTTCTTTGTTGCTGTTGTTTTCACCTTAAAATATTTGAATACTGGGGCCAGCCTTGTGGCGTAGTGATTAAGTTCAGCGCACTCTGCTTCAGCAGCCCAAGTTCATGTGTTCAGATCTTGGGAGTGAACCTCCACCACTCGTCAGCCATGATTTGGCAGCAACCCACATACAAAATAGGGGAAGACTGGAACAGATGTTAGCTCAGGGCTGATCTTCCTCACCAAAAAAAAAAAAAAAAATTCCTATTTAGTCTTTTATTCTTAGATTTCACCCTGTTTAACATTCATACTGAACCCCCATTTTCTTTTTATTTGCATTTCTTAGTATCTCTTAGCCCATTCCATTGTATTTCAACCTGTCTTTATAGTTCTCATGAACAATATATAACTGGATTTTGACTTGACACAATATTACTGTGTTGATTTTTTTTAGAGAAACTTTACTATTTTTTTGCATTTTCTTTTTTACCAGTTATATTAAAATATAATTGACATATAATATTGTATAAGTTTAAGGTGTACAACATAATGATTTCATATACGTATATGTTGTGAAATGATTACCACAATAAGTTTAGTTAACATCTATCACCTCACGTATTTACATTTTGTGTGTGTGTGATGAGAACTTTTAAGATCTACTCTCTTAGCAATTTTCACATATACGATACAGTATTGTTCACTGTAGTCACTATCCTGTACATTACATCCCCAGAACTTGTTTTTCTTATAACTGGCATTTGTACTGCTTGACTCCCTTCAACTATTTCTCCCGTTCCTCACCTGCCTCTGGAAACCACCAATCTGTTCTCTGTTTCTATGAGTTCCATCTTTGAACAGCTAAAAACAGGTTCCTCATGTTTAGTATATCCACTGATAGACTTTATTTCATACCTTCTATCTCACTTTTTATTTATTTTATTTCTCTTTCTTTATTGACTAGCTTTTTCAAATTATAACTTATTCCTCTTTCCTCTATACAATTTGTGAGCTCCATATTTTTTATTTTCACTAGTGTTTACCTAATTTCCAAATTCTCATTCAAATACATATTTTTCTACTATTAATAATATGCCAACTAATCAACTATTTCTTCTCACCAAGATGCTCTATCCACCCTGCCCCAGCAGTTTCCTACACTCATGCCGACAGAATGAGACCTTTAGAACACTTTTGTTTTACCACCCGGTTCCTCCCACATCCTAGGTTATGCTAAGTTTCGTATTTTTAGTTCAAATCTATTCCCCTGCAGTATGTGTGACTTAAATACATCCCATCACTTATTATTTGCCGTTTGGAGGGAGGGAGGGAGAAGAAAGAGAAAGAGAGAGAGAGAGAGATCTGTTCTATATGTCTTTGTTTTTTCTACTTCATCTTTTCCAATCCGAGGACTCTGATTTGAGCCATGTGTAGCTTAGTTAGAATATTTTCATCAGATTCTTTGTGTATATAGATTCTATTTTCTCAATAGAATTTCACCTTTTGCTGACTTCCAATGTTGAAGATAAAAAGGGTCCAAATCAGTCAAATACTATCTTTTTTTCTTTTTAAGTAACCCATACCTTCCATTTTGAGGCTTATAAGACTTCCTCTTTATTCTTGGAGTTAAGGATTTTACCAAGGTATGTCTATGTGTATCTATTTTATTATTCATCTTGCCTGGAACTTGGTGAGCTATTGCAAACTACATATTCAATTCTTTATTTAGCTCAGGAAAATTGTCTTCTACAATTGTTTAATTATTGTCTTTGCCCCATTTGTTCCCTTTTTTTTTCCTTCTGGGACTCCTATTGTTGGTGTGTTAATTTGTCCATATCTCTTTCCTAACTATCTTATTTCCCCACAAGATTTATATTTCTTTGATCTTCCGTGTTTTATCACTTGATTTTTCAGACCACTAATTCAAGTTTCAATGATAGCGTTCTTCAACTACAATTCTCTGATAATATTTAAATATTTTTTTAAATTTTCATTAAGAACAAGACATCAGAGGGTTAGTATAGGATGACATAACACTTGTGATTTAAAATATATGGCAAACAGCATTGGAAAGTATTTTTAGCTAATTCTAAGGGTTCAATATCAGAGTTCTGTTCCTTGAGGAACTGGAATTTTACTAGGCAAATTCCTAAGAAATGAGCTTGTGCAAGGGGTTTATGATAAGAAACCTGTAATCAAAGCTGGAGTAAAAGTAAGAACAGTATATTGAAAATTTGGCAGAAATTTTGTTATTAATATAGGGGCCGAAGTTCAAATTAGGTTATCAGGAATCTCAACCTGTTGCTCTTTCTAAAGGGTAGACTAGTACTCCAGAACGAGTGCCCTACTTGGAGAATGAGATGCTGATGAGCACCTGAAGATACAGGAGTGGCAGGACTCTGAGAATTAAACTGGTCCCGTCTGCTTCTAGAATAAAATTCCTATTGGAACCCACAAACTAAAGGATTTAGGATTTGGAGGGCAGGTGAGCAAGGATAGCTCCTTATTTACATGGATCGGGCACATTGGATGTTTGCAAGTGAGGTGATGAGGTATCATCCATACTAATAGTGGAGATAACCCTTGCCCAACAATTCCAGAGTCTTCCCTGCATATTCTATTTACAGGAAGTGCAGCGGCTGAAGTAGTCAGAGTGTACTATCTTTATGGTGTCTGGACTAAGATGATGGGTCCAAATGGACAGAGAAAACAAAATGATCGTGGGGCAAGCGTAGTTCACAAAACTTTTAATGGTGCAGCTGCTATTCAATGTGATGGGAGGCAATAAGCCACCCCATGGTGGAAACACGGGATGAACCTGTCCAGGGCAAGAGAGAAATGGCCTGTGTGGGAAAAAGTTGGTTGGAGAAGTATTTCATCAGTATTAGCAGGAAGGTCAAGGAGAACAAGGGTAGAGAGGGGAACCTGAGAAATAATTTGGAAAATAATCAATATCCTAGATATTTAGAGGAATTCTGAAGTCATGAATACCAAGCTACCAGGCATGTTTTTGCTGAGAGAATCAGCAAGAGAAAACAGGTCAATGTGCTGATGGAGTAAAGATGGATTTTTCTCATCCGTCTGACAAGTATATGCTTCATGTGTTGTGATCTGCAGCTGTCTCTGGGGCTTTGATCAGTTATGAATGTTATTTCATCATATGCATGACCTGTGGGGAGAAAAATCCTATATAAATGATTGGGATTACTGCAGCGTGCACCTCACAGCTGCATCCAGTTTGTAAATAATTGAGCAAGATTTTCTTGCCACGGCCTACCTCCCAGGTGAATTTGATCTAGGACACATTAAAATAAAAAGTTAGATCAATGTAGTTCCATCTGGGCTTGTTATCATGTGAAGACCATCTTGTAATGAAGAATACTCAAGAATGACGTCTGAAACAATAGTTCCTCAGGTTGATGAGCTCAGTAATGAATCGCTCTGCTATTTCCTTCCAGGACTGATTAAAATGGCACTTGAGTTGCTGAAAATACTGAAGTGCTTTTAAATGAAGCAAACAGATGTCTGGTGGAAAACAAGGCAGGGCACGCTCATACAGGGGTCACTGTCTTTATGGTGAAACCAAATCCCCTCATCAAACTCATGAATGAAAGTATTTATTTCATACTGAAGAATTCTAATTTTATGAGGGAGCCTTCTCTCCAAGTGGGTGGATTGTAACTTCTATCTAATGTAACTGGATCGATCTTAAGAATCTGTTATTTATATTATTTGTATTTGTATGAGTAGAATCTGTCAGAGTATATGTCTTACCTAATCATTCATTCAAACAAGAATTACTTAATAAGCAACTACCATGTGAAAGTTTTAGTCTCAGTAGGTAAAATAAAGCTGAATCGGGGGCTGGCCCGGTAGCATAGCGGTTAAGTTTGCTCACTCAGCTTCTGGCGGCCCAGGGTTTGCAGACTCAGATCCCGGGTGCAGACCGACACACTACTTGTCAAGCTATGCTGTGGCAGTGCCCCATATAAAAAGTAGAGGAAGATGGGCATGGACGTTAGCCCAGGGCCAATCTTCCTCAGCAAAAAAAAAAAAAAGGAGGATTCGCAACGGATGTTGGCTCAGGGCTAATCTTCCTCACAAAAAAAATTAAAAAATAAAGCTGAATCGGACCTAGCCTTGACCAGGAGGAGCACACAGACAGTTAGGAAAATAATTAGTGTCCATTACTTACCAAGAATATGCTATATTATGATACAGTTCATTAAAAAAGTAGAAAACATTGTAATAGTTCATTTTTGTTTTTAAGCTGGAGAGAGATTAAAATAGGCTACTCTGAGGATGGGCTATTTGAACTAGACTTTAAAAAAAGTTAAGATCTACTTATGTGAGAATAGGTAGTACAGGAAGAAAACCCATGGATCAAAGGAGTGGAAACATGCATAATAGTAGAATTATAAAACACGAAGAGACCACAAGAGAACATTTGATTCAGGTGATGTGTAAAATATCTTGGCCTAAATTAATCTCTCTTCTCTGAACTTTTGTAATATTTGATTAACATTTATGACATATTGCCTTAGTTTTTATATACCTGTATGTCTTTGTGAGCCCTTGAGGACAAGAATCATGTCTATCTTTATATTCCCACGGAAAGTGCTCAGTACGTGGATGGACAGCAGGAATGTTTGCAAGGTCAAAACAAATATGTGGAAGAGAATGGTCTTAGAAATGGTGGGTGTGCAACACCTCCTCTCCTTACTTTTTGTTCTTTGTTCATACTGTAATAATAAGATTTGATTTCTGCATCTCTTCATTCTCCTTAGTTTCTTTTATCCATTTCATTACAGTTCTTAAAAATGTACGTCTCATTACTTTCTTCAATTTTCATGTGACATGACATCATTTCCTTCATGCCCCTCATTAGATTATTTAACGTGCTCATGTCATTACACCTTTCCCATCTTGCATCTTATTATACACCTTAAACATGCACATCTCATTACATAGTCCTTACATATCTCATTACATGATTCCATTTTTGTATTTCATTGTCATTTCATTTCTGCATCTTGTTACATTAAAACCTAGTTCCCATTATGTCTTACATATTTTGAAAATTTATATACTCTCCCATCCTTCTTTTATGCATCTAATTATACCGCCTCTCCTTTATGTGACCAGCTCGTTACACTTTCCCTTTCACCCATCTCATTTCAGCCCTGAAGGATGCCCATCTTACAGGACACTTCCTGAGACAGCTCATTAAACCATCTCACATATTCACCTCATTATGGCTTTTTAACATATACATCTTATTACATATAACTCTTCATGAATCTCATTAAAATCTTGGAAGGTACCTATCTCACTATCCTCTTCTATGTTATGCATCCTGTCACCACATCACAACTACACATCTCATTAAAATATTTCTTTTTTATTTTAATACATTTATTAAAATAAACTTTATTTTTAAATTAATAATTTAATTTAATTAATAATCCTTTATTATAAACTTCCTATTTACTAATATTTTAGCACTTCATTACAATTTTGTATTTGTTTGTATTAAAGAGAATAACCATATATCTTTCAAAAAAGGAGTTTTCTTAAACAGTATTTCATAAGTCTTTAAATTATTATGTTATTTCACTGATGCTTCTCAAACTGGTGACCTGGCGATGTTAATAGACATGAAGTAAAAATAAGTTCAAATAACTTTGGGTTAATAATAAGTTTATAAGTTTACATGGATTAATGTAAAATTAAATTAAAAACTTGCATTCTTATTTCAGAAATGCGTGAAGCGGTTTATATGCTAATGAGAACTATGAATATTCATGAAGGAGGCTGGCCAATAGCATTTCTCAAATGAATCAGCCACACATTCTAGCCACAGACCATATATTTACTGCTCCCAGAACTTGTGTCCTGTAGAGCATACTTTAAGAAAGGTTGCATTGTAATATTTTATATACATTCATACCTATGTTCACATCTATATACAGTTCTATATTTACCACTACTTATTTTACTTGCAGCCCTGCACTGCCTTCTAGAACTAATGACACCTGCATAAATGATTGACTGATTAATACCTCATCACAGTGGTTCCTAAACTTTGGGGGGTAGCAGAGTCACCTGAAGAATTTGGTAAAGATACAAAGACCCTGGCCCCATCCTATTTCAGCAAGCCTAAGCTTTTGTGTTCTTTATTAGTGCTCCAAGTGCTCCTGATACACCCAAAAGTTTGAGAACTACCCCTTATTGAGTGTTTACTGTATTGTATTCAATGTGAGAATAAAGACAAAAGACGTGGGCCCTGATCATGAAACTGTAACAGTTCAATGATAATGGCTGCTTTCTTTCTCCTTAGCCACTAGACAAAGATATAGAGGAACTTTCTCCCCATGAGTTGGCCTGTTTATCTAACTGCTAGCAATACACTGATAGCGGTTGGAGCACGGGCTTTGGCATCAGTTGGACCCGGATTTGAATCTTCTTTCCACCAATAGCTGATGATCTTGGGAAAGGACACACCTACCTCTCTGAGCATCAATTTCCTCAACTGCAAAATAGGGTAATAATACTTTCTTATATCATTATTGTTAGGAATAAATGACCTTAGTACATAGAAAATTCTTGTCACAACCACTTTCACAGAGTGTCTCCTCAAGAAATAATTATTATCAATAACTTTATTTTGACCCTCATATGTCATATTAAGTTTACTGCCTTTTGAAACTACTGTGTATAAATTGATCCTCAGTTAACAGAAGTAGAGGATGAAAGGAAGACATAATTTCCCTACACGATCATCAAGGAGATTGTACCTAAACACGAGAAGTTTGCCTGTGTACTTGGAATCTCGACAGATCTTACCACATATGGTAGATTACCATCCATCATATGATAGAAATCCAGAAGTTACACACTCATTCATGCATAATAAATGGTGTGGTAGCGACCTAGAGGATAGAAAACCTTAGTACGTATCTCCAAAGTTGAGCGATCTTTAGACAAGTTGTTTCACTTCTAACAGTCTTGATTTCTTTTCACCTGTGTAAATGTCACTCATAATCCTGTGACTAACTCAGAAAACAGTTGTAGTCTTCATATAAGATCATCCATGTGAAAATATATTATACAAAATAATACAACCCTAGAAAGGAAATTTGTTGTTTCCTAGCATTTATCAGAAAAGCTAGCTCCCATGAGAAGCTCAGTTAATTACAAGTATATTTACAGTGTGGTCTCTAGATAGCAAATCTGCTCTTTCAACTATTCAAACTGATTCTTTGAGAGGCCCAGACACAAACCTAGAGATTCTGATTCAAGAGGACAAGACAAGGATAATTTGTAAAAGTAACCCCTCTCCACCCCCAAGATGATGCAGTAAAGTTGATAAAGAACCCTAGAGGATCGGTTCTCAAACTTGCCTGCACACTGTAATCAACTAAGGAGCTTTAAAAACTCTTGATGCCTGGATCCCACCAACAGAGAATCTAAATTAATTGATTTTTGATGAGGTCTGGGCGTCAGGATATTTATAAGCCCCTCATCCGATTCTAATGTGTAGTAAAACTGAAGAACCACTGCCCTTTCAATTCAGAGGACCCTGTGGCTCTATTATCTATTCTTGGTTTGAAACAGGGAGTCAGCTTAAAATCTATTTCTATATGCTCAGTCTTTCTAAGGATTCTCGGCATAATGATCTCCTGTTGAACCAATCTTTCTTCCTAATTCCTCTAGAGCTCTTTTAAAAATACTGACACCAGCCCTTGTTCTTTCTCAGAAGTATCTAGTACCATAATTAGGTAATTTCATCCTTGGGAGTGAGGAACAACTTTCTTTCACTGGCCTCTTAATTCCTACCTGGCACCTAGCATCCTGCTGGCATATGGAGCTCACTGAATACCCGGTGACTGACTAAACCCTGGCCATGAATATTGCCAAGATCAGATTTTTAATTAAGTATGCTAATCAGAATTAGTACATAGTGGTCCTCCCTTATCTCTGGAGGGTACGTTCCAAGACCCCCAGTGGATGCCTGAAACCACAGATAGTACCAAACCCTATATATACTAGGTTTTTTCCTATACATACATACCTATGATAAAGTTTAAGTTATAAATTAGGCACAGTAAGAGATTAACAACAGTAACTAATAATAAAATAGAACAATTAAAACAATATACTATAATACAAGTTATGTGAATGTGGTCTCTCTCAAATTATCTTATTGGACTCTACTCACCCTTCTTCTTGCAAGGATTTGAGATGATAAAATGCCTTCCCGGTGAGATGAAGTGAGGTGAACGACTGCAGGCATTGTAAAGGAGTGTTAGGCTGCTACTGACCTTCTGATGATATGTCAGAAGGAGGATCCTGTGCTTCTGCACCACGGTTGACTGCGGGTACCTGAAACTGCATAAAGCAAAATGGCAGAGAAGGGACTACTGTACTTACTAATTCTTCAAGAATCAGAAGTAAAGTAAGATTGTGACTTTATTTACAAACAGATTGAAAACTCAAACTGAGAAAACTTTTTCTACTAGGAGATGTACATACGTTTGGAAGGCATCTCCACATTCTGGGCTCCAAGCATCACTTTAGATTAATTCTAAAGTTGAAGATGTGTTTTCCCTTAATGTTATGGTTATATACATCTGATTAGGAAAGATGTTGGCAGGATCTAGAATTTATCTGGTTGTAGAGAACTACTTCCAAGCTTGTTTGTCTCAGTTTTATATTTCTCTCTATGATAGTAACTGCATTAATACAGTGACCTTACATAATATACCGTTTCTCAAAAATTATCAAGGATGGTTCCCCAATACTATGATCTTACCAAAATATCACAAAAAAAATACAGATAAATATCCTAAATAAAATATGACTAAATGAAATCCTGATTCAAAATATTCAATACTCTAATCCTAAATGAAAGTAAAAACAAAAATAAGATTTTATAAAGAATAAAAGAAAAACTAATATTTGATAAAGAATAAAAAAATTAATACTACACATCAAATCCATGGTCAAAATTAGACAAATCAAATGCCTCATAACAACATTTGATTGGATGTAGTACACATTAATGATATTTTAAAGAATTCAAAAATGAAGGAAAACAGAAAAAAAGCTACAACACTCATTTGGGGGAAATGCTAGTGGCATTTACATTAAAATCAAGAGCAAGGTAAATATGTTTAAAAGTTGATCTTTATTTAACATAGTTTTAGAAATTTTGACCAATGACATGAGATGAAACAAAAATATAGTATAAGTAAAGTATAAATATCAGAAAATAGATGTTAAAAATTATTATTTTCAGATGATATAATTTTCTATTTTGTAAACCTAAGAGATAAAACTTTGTATCTCATGATTGGACTGCTACAGTATAAATATACAGACAAAAATAAATATGCTCACTGGCTATCAGCATTATCCAGCCCAAATAAATAATAGAAAAACAACCATTTTCTAGAATGGTTTAAAATACCAAGTATTGGAAAAAATTTTAACAGGAAATGTGAAGTGCCTTTGTATCGGCTGCTTATAAAGCTGCTAGGAGATTGGACTTCTACCTTATCTATTTACTCCTCTCAGATGATGTGAATTTCCTCTTCTTCTCATGGGATTGCCAAAAATAAAACAAATAACCCAAGGGCCTGGCACTTAAACAAGAGGAGTTATATTAATTTGATCCAAGATGTAAATATTACAGCATAAAAGGCGTATTATTTGTGTAAGCAAAGACAGGTCCCAGCTTCTGGTGACTTCATAGACTGTCAACGTCTCACCCTAGATGTTCCCTCCTAGTCACTGCTACATAATGGTATATGATCCAGCATCCATAACCCAAAGTGCAGCCAAGTGAAAGAACTCGTCTTCTGACGGTGTGGTGACATTTGAACCCATAATCCCCAATTCTAGTGACTCCATGAGTTTGTTAGAGTCCCATGTAATGATGGGGCCAGGCATAAATGCTTCTGTTCTCAGCTCTTTTGAGGCTCGTAGTAGGACTGTACTTCCCAACCCATTGGAAGTTAGGTGAGGGAACGTGACTCTCTTTGGCCAATGAAATATGAAGAGAAGTAAGTGTGTGTCACCCTTGGATGGAAGCTGTGTGAGCCGGTACACTATGTACCACCTCACCACAGAAATAATGGGAGCCCATGTTGAAAATGAGTTTCTATTAGCCTGAGTCCCTGAGTAACTGTAATGGCCAAGCCCCCAACCCACCTACAGTGAGAAAGAAATAGATATGTATTATGTTAATAAAGAAATAGGTTCTAGTCTTCTTATGCCATTGAGATTTTGGAATCTGACTAGAGGAAGCCCATTTTAGGTTTTTTATAGAAGTAGCCATTCGTCACTAATGCATTAGCCAGTCTAAACCTGTGATAAGATTGCTACCCAACTGCTATCAAGCAAGAAAAAGTTGGTAAAGTCAGCTATTAGTTTGATTTTAAATAGCATGGAAAAAATCTAACTCTAGCCTTATACTGCCACATTGTCATCAAAATCAAATTGGATATGAAATATTAAGATTAAAGTATGACTCAATGATCTGAAGGTTACAGAATAATAACTGAGCTTTTTCCTTATTCTTTTGCTGAGTTATTGCCTCTCTATTTCTTTGGACTGAGGGCCAAAGACCTTTCTTGAAAAGGTCTGACATGAAGAGGCAAATGGGAAAGATGCTGGGAGGGAGGAGAAAAGGGAAAAGGAGAGAGACAGAGGTGTAAAGGAAATGTGTGCATACTATAACCTCTTGAATTTTTCCTGGAAGAAGAAAGAATGACTTAAATTTAATAAAGAAAAAGAAAATGGAGAAATAGTCAAAGATGAAATAAATGGGGAGAGGAGAAAAGATGTAAGCATAAAAAGATCACTGGGAAGAAAACGAGCTAAATAAGAGAGAAAAGTAAAGTGACTATTGAATGCTTGATATTCTAAGTACCTCAAAGATTTTTTCTAATTAGATGAACACAACTGATATAATGCTATTCATAAATAACCAGATCACCTACTGCAGCACAAATTGCATTTTCACCTGACTAGTTTATAATAAATAAATATTCACCAAAGTGCATACTTCTTGAGACTGGGTCATTTAGAAACTTCCATTCCATTAAAAGTAAGTTTTATTTCCTTCACAAAGGCCATTAGCTGAAACGTCAATTGCCTGTCCTAATGGATGACACCTGTAAGTAAAATAAACATATTTTTAATGGAATAGATGGTCAAAGTGACCTTATCTCAAGGTAGCATGCACTTTGGTGAATATTTATTGCCGAATTAAAGAGATCCTAATATGAAAGGACACTAGTTCCTCTTCATTACCTTTCCTTGCTACATAAAGGAAGAAATTTCTTAAATGCCCAAATTACCATCAGAATTCACCATCCATTGTGTAAAAACACAACACATATAATAGATACTATGAATAATTTGAAATAAATCTGCTGGTTCAGATTATAAATATGAATATGATGGTGCTGCTGGAATTAACCACACATCCTTTCAACGAAAAGTTCTTATTCCATTTATCACTGATACATTTCTTTGTTACCCTACAACATTTAGTTGGTTTGCAATATATTATCAAACAATAACAACCGACATCCAAGGCTACTGGTGATGTGAAACTGAAAGGTCAAGCTGTATTTTTTAAATTAAAAATAAATTTGGTGATAAGCGCTGTATTTTCAATTTAACTAGGGGAAAAACCTACATTTACTTTGGATCCGGGTGGAAGGTTTCAACTGATAACAGATGAAGAAATGACATAAGATGTGGTAGCTCATTCAAGTTAGTAGAAATTGTACCAAATCCCCCGGGGAAAAAATGTCAGAAGTGTTCTAAGATTTTTTTTTTTTCTTGATATGTTGAAGTAGATTTACAAAATCTAGCATTTTCAAATTATGAAGTATCCTTTGAAATCATATAATTGATGTCTTGCTTTCAAGATTAACAAATGAAGTCCCAGAGAGTTCAAAAGGCTTAGTAAGATTCATACCCCTTGATATTTGTAGAATTAGAACCAGAGCTTTGATTCTTTGGGGAAAACATACAAAGCACTCCTTTCAAGGTTCTATGCTCCTCGGCCTGAATCACAGCCATCATTGTCAATATTCCTACTTCATATTCCACATTACACATGAAGACTTCCTCTCTGACCTATGTATGAATTACCTATCGATACATCTAAAAATCACACCAAAATTTAATGTCTTAAAATAACAATATTTATTATCTTTCAGAAATTTGGAAGTAGCTCTGCTGGGGTTTCTGGCTCAGGGTATCTTGTGAGGTTCAATCAGATGTTGGCTTGAGATGCAGGCAACTGAAGCCTTGAGCTGGATGATCTACTTCCCAGATCTACTTTGCTCTCAGGACTGGCGGGTTGCTGCTGGTGATTGCCCAGACCCTCAGTTATTCTTCACACTGGCCTGTCCACAGCGTGGTTGGCTTTACCCAGAATCAGAAATCCAAGAGACCAAGGCTGATGCTTCAATTCTATAACCTACCTTCAGAAGACATACTGTCTCTTTCACCATATTCTACTGGTCACACAGGATCAGTCCTAATTAAATGTGAGAGGAGGCTACCCAAGGGCGTGAAGACCAAGAGGCAAGGATTATTGAGACCAAACTTGGAGGCTGACCACCACCATCTACCCCAGGGTCTCAAGTGATTCATGACACTCCCACATGCAAAATATACTCACCTACTCTCAAGGCCTGCAGAAGTCTTACTCCACTATAGCAAAGCTATCTATATCTCATTATACAAATAAGGTCCAGACACAAATGAGGCTCCTTGGCTGTAGTTCCTCTACTACCGAGTCAGGTCTTTCTCAATCTCAAGCCCTATGAACTAAAGAGACAAGATATCTGTGCGCACAAACCAGCATACACACACACACACACCATACAGTGGGGAGAGACGTGAGATGACTGCTGTGGATCCATTCAAAAAAGGAGAAAACAGGAGATACACAGGAATTACCGGTTGTTAAAAATTCTAAAATCCAGTCAGGCATGTGTTGGCAGTTGCTTGATTAGGGCTGGACTCTATTCTCTGGGAATGTTCTTCACAGCTCTTGGGTCTGCTCTCTTGGCTCTGCCCTCAGAGCAGTGAGTCATCCTTCTTTTTCCATGATGAATGGCCAGTGTTTGCAGATGAATCGTTTTCTCAGCCTGCTTCTAGCCTATAGCAGTTGAGAGATCCAAAGGCCTCTTTTTATTTTGTATTCTCTATCCCTTTTAATTCAAAGTGACAGTGTTTACCATAGTATAATCCTCTTAAAAACCTCTGGGCTTCCTGGGGCCTGCCTGGTGGTGTAGTGGTTAAGTTTGCGTGCTTGTCTTTGGTGGCCCGGGGTCTGCAGGTTCGGATCCCGGGTGTGGACCTAAGCATCTCTTATCAAGCCGTGCTATGGTAGGCATCCCACATATAAAGTAGAGGCAGATGGGCACAGATGTTAGCCCTGGGCCAATCTTCCTCAGCAAAGAGAGGGTGGCAACAGATGTTAGTGTGGGGCTAATCTTTCTCACCAAAAAAAAAAAAAATTAAAATTAAAATTAAAAAAAAAAAAAACCTATGGGCTTGCTATGAAGCTATTGGCTTCACTGTGGTAGATAAAAATCCATACCCACAAATAAGTCCCTCTCTACCTTGGGGTTCTTGGAAAGCTCCTGTAGGCCAACAGGCTTAATATTCACAGGAGCCCTATTGTTTGATGAGAGGATTTGTGAAGCACAAGATTCTTAAAGGAACTTTTTTCTGTTTGAGGCATCACTTAAAATTTTCCTGAGGTTTTAATAAAGAGTTGTTCAATCACACCCTCAATTTCATCTTCAGACCAAGAGTTCTCAAAGTGTGGTCTGAGGACATTTAGAAGGTCCCCAAGATACTTTCCACAAGGTCAAAACTATTTTCTTAATAATACTAAGGCATGATTTGTCTTTTTCTGTCTTGCTATCCCATGTAGAATTTTCCAGAGGCTACATGAACTATGCTATCTTTCAGCTGTCTTCTGTCAACTTAGGTGTCAAAGAAATTTGCAAGCATGTAAAACAATGACACTCTTCTGGCTAATTTCTTTGTTTTGAAAAATATGGTTATTTTTTATAAAAATAGATTATTTTATTAACATGTAATAAGTGTTATTGTTTTAAATTTCTCAATTTTAATTTCTAAAGTCAATATATATACCACATATAGAAAAAGCATCTCAGGGTCCTCAGCCATTCTAACAGTGTAAAGTGGCCCTGAGATCAAAAGTTTGAAAAATGCCACTTTAGATCGTATTTTATTTACAAAAAAAGCTTGTTTGTTCAACATGTTGATTACATTAGCTATTCTTATAAAGACTCTCTGCAAATAATACAAACAATAATAAAAATTAATCCTAAACAAAACAAAACCTGTACTGCAAAGAATCACATTAGGACAGACTGCCTGACTTATAGATGAATAGAATTCTAGGTTTTTTTGTAAGATAATTGTCCAGCATTCAAAAGTATATTTTTTTCTATAGAAGCAACATGTGGACCACAAAGACTCAATGATGAATCTTTCACACTGGGCCCAACCCACAACAGGTGATATGTCTCCTATGTTTTCTTCTTTTGACTAAGGAAATGAGGTACAAGCAAGATCTTACTTGGTTACAACAAATATGGAGAGATCCACACGCACAACCAACAAACTAAACCAACAAGTCAGATTAAAAGGAAAGTGGGTGCAATACCAACACATTCACCATGGCTATACTGTAGGAAACATTCTCCTAGGATCATTGAACTAGTAGTTGGAGCCATGTTAATATCTGAACGAGAACAATTCACTGTTTGGTCATCTCCAACCCAGCCAAAAGCTAACAAAAAAAATTAACCAGACTGTGGTTCTTAATATGACATCACATACTATTTTTTAAAGTTATTTCCAAAGAAAGACTTCTTTTTGTTAGAGTTTTATGTTTAAAATCGGATATTAAATGAAGTTGATTCTTAAGTAAGATTTCAATGCTGTTAGGTGAAACATTGAGTATCTTAGCTTTCAGATCATTTTGTGCATTCAAGAAATGTCTGTCACTTCACTTTAGTTCCATGCTCAATCATTTAGAACAAAACACAACACAACAAAAGTCGCAATCCATTCTGCCAGCTCAACAAAAGGCTTTGTGTGGGTGTGTGTTGGAAAGTAATTATGAGGTTTTTATTTCACTAATTATTCTTCAGCCTTTGAAATGTCAGTGTAGGTCAAAGTAGCAGCCAATGCTTTGAACCAGATCTGAATTCAAATAAGGAGACCACTTCAGGAATAACAAGAAAAGGAATCAAAAGGAGAGTAATTTGACGTTATGAGTGACAGTAAAAGAGACTCAGGGTCACAGGCACTTACAGTTTCCATCCAGAGGACCTCAAAAACCCCAAAGTGTCATGCAAAATTTATTTCTTAGATATGACATGATCGACTATACCTCTATATCCACACTGCAATGATGTTCTAAAGAAGTATAAATTGAGACTTAAGTAATGAAATTATTTTTAAATATTTAAAAAGTTACAAAATCATATCAGGCTTTTTCTTTAAAGTAGCCCTTTTGGGAGATTGTAACTAATTCCTAATATTGTATAACTGCTCCAAACATTTTCCTTAATCCTCCTTTAGAAATTAAATTTTTGAGCTGATTTCATGAGTTAATTTGAGGATTGATCTCATTATCTTATAACAAAATTTTCTTTTTATAAATATGAAATTGTGACTCTAACTTCAACTGAAAGTAAGCACAACCTCTGAGAAGATGAGTAAGGCAAGCAAATTGATTGATTGTCCCTCATAATAACTAATATGCATGAATATGCTGATTTTTCATTAATGAATTATCTCAAGAAGGTTAGTAGACTTAGGTGTAGCACTAATTTCCCTGACCCCAAGTCCTCAGGATCAACTAAGTTTACACAATGAAAGCAAACCAGATTGGAGTAAAGTGGATCCATTCATTTCAGTCATGCTCATGACTGATACCCAGTGTCATGACCAAATTGATCACACAGCAGCCTCCATCAATCTTTGCAACAGTAGAATTGAGCAGGTTAGTTGTGCTGTGGCCTGTTCATTTCACCTTCTATAGATACAGCTCAATCTGAGAGGAGAAGGATGAGTAAGTTAATTGAGGATAGAGGGTTCACACTGGTGGTGTATGACAATCACCTCACTTCTCTTCTTTGTCCCCAAATTTTGATGTCTGGTGGGTCTAGTGTGTTCTAGACCCTTCCTTCTTCATGTGTGGTCCCCAGACCTGCACCCTTGGCATCATCTCAGGCCCCTTTCCACACCTAATAACTCAGACTCTGCATTTAACAAGACCTCCCCTCACCCCCATGATTTCTATCCACTTTAAATTTAAGAAGCACTGGTCCTGCCATAGTTAATTTTGGGGTTGATGGAGCTCTCAATTTTAAGCACGTGGGTTGTTTCTAAGAAGATCTGAGATAGTCTGTACAGCTGGAGACCAAGAGAAATGCTCAAGAAGAACAGACCAAGAGACCAAATGAGGAGTTCAGAAAAATCTCTCCAAAATTGACTCAAAGCATCACCTTCACTAGAATCTGAATTATTTTCTGGAATAGAAACACTCTTGCAGGTTACTTTGGCTTGCCCAATTCCTGAGGCTCTAGCCAAGCACTGTCCAACAGAAACATAATGTAAGTAACAAAGTGAGCCACAGATGTAGTTCTAAATTTTCTACTAGCCACATTACAGGGATAAAAATAAACACGTAAAATTAATAATACATTTTACTTAACCCAACATATCCAAAATAACGTTTAACATTTAATCAATATAAAAAATATTAATGAGATAGTTTACATTTTTGTACTAAGTCTTCAACATCTGCTGTGTATTTCACACTTACAGCAATCTCAATTAGAACGAGACAGATTTCAAGTGCTCAGTAGACACACGTAGCAGTGGGTACCATATTGGATAGCACAGTTCTAGCCCAAAGACCAGAACTGTAGATAAGGCCAGCCTCCCTAAATCCTATGTGTTCTATTTGGGGCCCATAATTTTTTGAGTGTTTGTGTTCTGGTACATAATTTAGAGATTTATGTTAAGTTTTAATTTGTTGCTCATGTGTGTGTGATTTATTTTCCTCCAAACTGAAGCATGTACAAGTAATGTACCCACAGCTTTACTAAGATATTAACTATTCCCAGTGAGTTCTGCTCCTTTCCAACTTACTAGATTAAGCTGTGACCTAGGTTAGTAAGTATTTTGTCTTACGATATTCTCCTTTCTTATCCCTAGACAACTTAGAATGAGGAAAACTCAATTTTCCAGGTACCCCATTGTACCTGGAAGCTGGCTTCTCTAATTCTCAATTTCTTTGCCTATAAAAAGGGAAAATGACAGTGTCTCCATTGCAAAGTCGTGGTGAGGGTCAATCAGGGTAATGCATGTACTGTAGTCCAGTGCCCAGCATATATGAGGGCTCAATAAATGCTGTTTATCATTATTTTTAGTCTCCCTTTAACCTCAATAGTAGCCAAGGGACTGAAAATAATAACATGACTCAGGATTGGGGCCTAGGCATGGAATAGATTATAAGAATGATAAATGCTCGTGTCAGGGCCGCCTACCTTCCAACACTAAACCAGTGCCTCGTGTTTTAGGTTTTTGTTTTAGCCATCACTCTTTTTTGGTACAACTTTCCATATTAGTCGAGATAAAGTTGGGTATGTTGTGGTTAAAAGATAAGTCAATAAATAAAACTGAAATCTCAGGGATTTAATACAATAAAGGTTTATTTTTTGTTCAAGTCACTGTCTAATGTGTGTCAAGTGGATCTCTGGGGTGATTGCCCTCCAAATGGTGACTCAGGGATCTAGTCTATTTTTGTAGTGTTTGACTGATATCGTAAAAACTTGGCCTCTAAGATTTCCAAAAATGAGAGACCTAAAGCATGGATAACTGAGCAAGGTTTATGAACAGACTCAGAAATGGCATGCACTGTTTCCATCCATATTCCATTGACCAAAACATAATCAAACAGCCACAGCCTAAGCACAAGTTTGCCTCCATGCCCGGAAAGGGGACTATGAAACAGAATTTGGAAAATACATTGCACTGTTTTTAGTAGAGGTTGATATTTTGTGCATTTGGAGTACAGAATGCAATATTTTAAAAAAGCATTCCTCCCACGTGTCTGGCTGTGTACTGTGGGTTATGCAATGGATGGAAGGGACTGAATCAAAGACATTTGGAAGGAGAAAATGACATCCCTGGCTTGTATGTGCATGACAGTCAAAATTTGAAATCAAGAAAAAAATTATAGTTTTATCTTCATTTAATAATATCATATTTATTTAGTTCAGTACAGTTTTTAAAGTCATAATGTGCTTTCAAATTTCTATAAATTATATTCTATTTTCACAGAACCTTGTAACATAGGTGATACTTTTCCAGTTTTACAGATGAGTATAAGCTGAATATTGGTAGATTCAGTGACTGCCATCCAAGGCATCTAATGCCAAGGGCAGGACTCTGCCTGGGTGCCACAGGGCCCTAGAACCCAGCCTCTCATCTGGGCCAGCATTGCTCTGAAAGCAATGGCAGATGTTCCCCCAGGCTCTGAGTAAACACCAGCAGAACAAGTTCACGTGGCTTCTTTTCCGTCCTCAGATAGTACCAGCTACTCTTTTACTGTCATAGACTGTCCCTTATTTTGCTTTAGGGACCATAGTAAAGCCTAATCCTTCTTTGATATCACAACTCCTTTAATAGTTGGAGACAATTATACCTGTTTCCCAACCCAAATTCTTTTAAAATATTTTTTCCAAACATTCCTCAATGACATTACCAGATTTTATTGACCCCATATCGTGTTCTTGTTTGTCAACATGTCCTTTTAAAGCTTAGACCCCCAGTCAAACACAGCATTGCATATGTGATCTGAGATTGCCATCTGTCTTGAGAAAGAAGGGTGCACTGCATGTCACACCCCATCCTTCACCCCTCCAATTCCCAATGACTCTCTAACCGCTGCACCCTGCTCCTTGGACCTGACCCACCTCCCTAAGGGCTCCATATATCGTGAACTGCCCAAAATTTGAAATAGAAATCTCTAAATGTGTTTCTCTGTAATAATCTTCAACCTTGAAAATATCTAAAAGACTCAATAGCCACTGATGTTTTTTCAAAAACATTTTACCAAATAGTCTTTAGTGTGTACTGCCCTCTAAGTTATAGGAAGGTATGGATGGTAATAGAAACCTTTATATATTTTATTTTACTTTTTTCATCTTTATTTTATTTCATTTTACACTTACTACGTGCCAGAGCCTGTGATATAGAATGGATTAAAATGGCAAACAAAACAATCACGGTCTATGCTTTCATGGTGCTGAGAGTCTAGCAGAAAGACAGACGTTGCTCAAATAATCACGTAGGTAAATATAGTCACACCAATGATAAGCACTTTGAAGGAAAATACCAAGTACTTGGAGAGGGCAGAAAAGGGACCTCTTATAGACTGGGGAGTAATTTCTGAGGAGGTGGAGATTTGTGATCTGGGTGATGACTAAGAAGATGAACCAGGATGGCTGGAACCCAAATCTCATGCTCTATCCGTTATACATTCTGCCTTGCTAAAGGAAAGTGAAGACACCTGCCCTGGAAAAGTTTGTCATATAGGGGAATTCCCAGCATAAACATCATGATAAACATATAAGGGGCAAGGCAATCCATGATACCCTTTAGAGAAAACACAATCCGACCGTGATTGTTTTGAAAAGAAACCCACGTGCTGAGAAATCAGAGAGATGCAAAGGACCAGGAAGGAGAAGTAACATAACTTGAAACATGATTTGGAAAAGCTTCCAATAACCTCAGTCATTGTTAGGATATTGAAGGAAGCAAAGGTGAGGCTTGAGGAAAAGGAAGTTAGATGAATTTTCAAATGGAGTGATGGCATAAGCAATGCCTCAGAGGAAGGAGAGAGAAAGGATATGCCCTGACCCTCGGCTCCCAGAAGGAATTGCACACACCATAGGACACGGTCTATGTGCTCATGAGAAACTGACTCTTCTTCATTATGAGAAACCAGGTGTAATGGACTGTGAGTGCCAACTACAATGTGAACTCCATCTCACATACGTGAGTTCTTCTGTGCTCCCCAAATCAGATCTTTTATGTCACATTGGCTTTGTCTATGCAAAGCAAGATTCTGAAATATGGCTTTTGCCAACTAAACAAATAAGGGAAGTGGTTTTCCAATGTGCTATAATGTTTTCAAGGGAAATTAGAACTATGCATTGCAAAGAATATATTGGTTTGATGCTTCTGAAAGGTCTTCACCTGATTTAACTTATGGCTTGGAGCATGTTAACATTCTAAAGACTTCAGAATGATAAACATAAACTGCTCTAATGCAACTTTATACCCACTCACTTTCTCAGCTGGCAACACTTTTTTACAGAGCAAAATAATAAATTTCAAATCTGGTATTGTTTAACCATTCTAGATTTTCCAAGAGCAGCATTAACAGGTACGTGCATTGACTGGAATTTACAACATATAAGTCTCTTAAAGGATGGTAGAAATCTCAGAAACGTGTCCAATGGAGTTTGGCTATAAAATTGGGTTGCTTAAAAACAGGCTATTTCCCATATTGAAATTCCAGCCAACCTCCATATTATTTTTCAGAGTCTGAGGGCAATTCAACTTTACACCGCATTTTCAATGGAATTTTAAAATATACTTCTTGAGTAAAAATATTTCTGTATAATTAAATCATTATTTAGCATTTCCTTTTCTGTCCGTCGGTATCTGGTATCTGTATTTATTTCTCTTCCTCAATTCCATGATTAGGTAGAACTTCTATCTCTTCTATCAAGGACATTTAAACAGGATGTAGATTTCAGGCTTGTTTTGTCTAGGCCTCAAAAAATGCAAAGAGCTTTGTTTTAATGTATTTGATTTTCTTTAGAGTCAACATTCCTTCTTGCATTTAAATGTGATGATGTAAATCAGAGCTGACACTGTAAGCGCTGTCTGCATCTTTTGCTTGGTCCTGATATTTATGCACCTCCTCCACAGATTCCAGCACATTCTACATTGTTTATCCTAATCACTATTACACCAAGTGAACCAATACTGTTATAGTTTACATATAAAGCAGCTTCTGCATAGAAAAGATTCATGGTGATTCGTGATAACACAGGAAAACCACATGACTCCAGATTTTCAGACGTGTCATATAATGGAATTGTATGTTATGTTCAATTCTATGTGGAAAATTGAACACCCCTTAAACTGCACATAAAATGCACATCACACAACCAGAGACCAGCAGTGTCTTTCAAAGTCCAACAGTTTGTCCTCTGCTTTGAAATACAACCACTTTCCTTTGAGATGAGGCTGTTGGCTTGCATTTCTGGTCTGTGTTGCATGAAAAATGTGTATCTCTGAATACTAGACTTACACTCAGCACTGTGAGATACTCACACTCAGGAAGCCTTCCCGAAAGAGCAGGTTCTCATCCCCAGCCCAACTGCACTCTGAGGCGTATGCTCTCTCCATGACATATGCTCATGGAGGTCAGGTACAATGGAATCCTCTGCCTGTCATCAATTCACCTTTTCATTCTCTTTGCCCTCCTTCCACTGATCTCGCTCCCTGTTTCCTCCTCTTTGTTCCTCTCTCTGTCCTTAGACCCCTATCCTTCTCCCTCTCTCTTTTATGTAGAAAATGTAAAGTCGAATGTTATACAAAGATGATGTGATTCCTTTCCATTGTGCTGCTGGGAGATGGGCTCTGTCGATCCGATGTTACTACGCAGCTCACAGAACGACAGACATCTTTCAGTTAGAAGATGATTAGAGATAACCCTGCGAAGTGATTTCCAAATTATATTTTAGCAGTAGAATCTTTGATTTAAAGGAAATTCTACTTGGGATCACAATACATAAAATTGATGAAAGTGGAATTGCTCTTTGAAATGAAGAAATAAGGAGGGCCCAGAGTCCCTCATCCTCATCCTTCTTCTCACCTTCAAGAAACCCCGGTCTCCTCAGGACACAATTTAAAAACCTTGATCTCCTACTATCCCCTACGTGAGGACCAGAAGATCAAATATTTTATTCCAGGTAACATACATTTTAAGTTACAAGGACGCAACTACAACCCAGCTTTCTGTATCTGGGAATTGAAGATGATTTTGCTCTTATTCTAATAAAATGTGAATTCAGTGCTGATGAAAACACAGAATGACATTGAGTGAGGGGTAGAATAGTTATGTAACTTTAATAAACACTTATTTAGCATTTATACTATGCTAGGCAATGAGCAGGTGTTACAAATATGAAAAGAAAGATTCATTCCTTCAAGATGCTTTGAGTCCAGTAGGTAGAAAGGTGCATAAAACAAAACAAAAATAATAACCCTGGAGTTTGAGAAGAATAAAATACAGAAAGAGCCTTCACTCTTTCCCGTGGAGTCATGGAAAGCTTGATAGATGAGGTAGATTTTTAGCTGGGGGAATAGAACAGGAGTTGGCCCAGAAAAGGACATTCAGGTAGAAGATCCAGCCTGCCCAAAGGCATGGAGGAGTGAAAGAGTATGGCATCATCCAGGAACTGCAAACTACTTGGTGGAGCCTACAGTGTAGGAGAAGGAATGGGGGGCAATGAGGTCAAGGAGGTAAAAAGGACCAAAGAGCTATTTATCTTGTGAGAAACTGGGGAGAATTCAGAATTCTGAACAGGAAAATGACATGCAAGTTAGAAAATTTATTTTACAATGAGGAAGATGCAAATTAGGGCTGTGACAGTGAAGGTGACGATGAAATACAGAGTCAAGAGGACTTAGTTATGCACTGGGTGTGATGAATGAGGGTGAGTGATGAGACGGGGCCAGGTTTCTAGTCTGAGTGATTGGGTAGATGGTTGTCAGTCCCTGGACAGGGAATATAGAAGGGAGATCAAATTTTAGGCTCAGAGAAAAGGATGATTGTTTTGGTTTTGAATACAGTGAGTTGGAGAAGATTTCCTGATGAAAAAGTCTCATGCTTTTAGATAAAATGTTACAAGAGTCAAAGATTTTATAAAGGGGGTGGAGGAGGCCAGAGGGCACTGCCAGCTTATATGTGGTAACCAAAGAATTGAATAAGATTTCTCCAAAAGACCACAAGTGTTAAAAAGATGAGAGCAGAGGAGAGAGCCCTCAAGGACTCCAACATCTAGGTCCTGGGTATAGAATAAACGTCCCACAAACAAGGCTGAGAAGGGGCCACCAGAGGTATAAGTGAATGTGCCTAGAGAGAGAAGTGCCATGGAAACCAATCCAAATGAGGAAGGAACCTCACAGGATAGGGAGTGGCCAACTGGGTCCAATTCTGTAGAGAAGCCAGGTCAGATGAGAACTGAACATGGCTGGCTCTGGTCAGTTACGAGGAGGTTGTTTGTGGTCTTTGCGGGGCAGTTTGGTGGGGTGACAGAGACAGAGGCTGAAGCCTAGCTCTAGTTGTTTGAGGAATGAATGTAAAGTGAGAAGTGGAGATATTTATCGTATATTGTTATTTCAAGAAACTTTCCTATGAAGGGAAGGGGAAATACAGGTTTTTAGCTCAAGGAAAATGGGAGGGAATATTAAGGTTTTTCTTTTATCTTGAGAGATACTAATGATGGGGTAAGTTTCAAGACCTAGGAGAGAGAGAAATGGAGGGGGAGAAAATGGGAGCACAGTCCAAAGGAGCTAAGAGAGGATCCCCAAATATGAGAGGCAGCAAGAGTCTTGAACAGATGGGAAGATGGGTGCAAATTGAGATGTTTCTGAATAGTGGAGTAGAATCTGAAAGTATTCTCTCCCCAGACAGCTAAAAGCTGGAAGTGACAGACGAGGTAACAGGATAGAATTTGAGGACAGAGAGAAATTGGAAGACTCACTGAAATGCAATGGCTGAGGACAGGAAACGTAGTGATAGGGACACATACAAAAATTGCCCATAAATGTTAAAGTATGAGCTTAGAGACATAAATGTTGAACTGAGCTTAGAAACATGAATTTCTGGTTCCATCTAGTTCAAGGAAGATGTCCATTCATAATCCTAGCCCTAGGTGTTGGGAAAGGTGGCAATGGTATTGTGAGATGCAGCAACATTATACCCATTAAGGCTGTCCCCAATAAGGGGACACTGGAGCGGACAAGAAGGAAAGTATGCATTCTGAAAACTTTCAAAGTTATTAAGAGGCTCAATTTCCCTCAGGAAGATTTAACCATCTTCTCTAAATTCCATCCTGACTTCCTATGCCCTTTGGGCAGAGACGGGCCAAATTTCTCCCCTTCCTACCAGCAGCATACTCCTACCACTCTGTGTTCACTTTCAAGGCCACTTTCCACTTTTCAGGGTCATTAGGATGAGCAACAGCAGTGGGAAACCCTTCAGTCTGCAGGATGATGGTGTCCATGGAGGCCATTTGCAGTCCATCAGAGGACAGGTATATTATCTCCATTCGGGGGTGATTATGCCGTATACATAATCAGCAACACTCCCCATCTCAATATGGTCAGTTAATAACAATCTATCCTTCCAAAGACCATGATGAATTCAGGAGCTGTTGCCCCTCAGAGTGTTTTCCCCACTAAAATGGCTCCTAGAGATAGAGGGGAGAAAAATCAAATTAAGTCATTTCCCTCCTACCCCTTTGCTACCTACTTGGAAATCACTAGTACAAATGAAAGTTAGCCCAGCAATAGCGATGCAATCAAAACAACCACATCCATCTCAGTGAACCATGTCACTGGCTTGGGTATTCCATTGGCTGCTAATTAACAGTGACACACATTAATGGCCCCAGCAGCAGGGTCAACACAGCATTAGCAGTGCCTTAATGCAGGCAGAAATAATAGATATTAAAGTCTTTTCTCCAGCCCCAAGGAAGAAGGGGGGAAATGAAAGTCACTTGACAGCAGACATTCTATGGAAACAGCTCTCTAAAGCAGCAGGCTTCCCAAACCTGAAAGAAGGAGGAAGTGCTGTATGAAAATAAGTTCCTGCTTCTGAGTATCTGGGTAATTTTATGTTTAATAGAGCGTGAACTTAGTCCCGAACACAGAAAGGAGACCACTAGTGTGTAGTGTTAGGAGGGGACATGACAGTTAGGATGGAGCCAAGATTTTATTGTGAAACCTTTCTTCCAGTCCCTAGGTTGGTTTTTCCTGAAAAAAAAAATTTTTAATTAAAAAACCCACCCATGGCTTTCCACCACAGCAACGACTGTGGGCTAAGCTGTGTGAATAGAATCAGAAGCTACCCAGAATGGGACTTAAAAACCTTCCTTAAAAGAATTCTCCCTCTAGCCTTCCAGAGGGTCCCAAATGGATTCTTCAGGGGACCCTGTAAAGGAGCAGTTGTGTTATTCCACCAAGATTACCCAACAAGGAATCCATCTTGTGCCCGCAGGCTTTGCAGAGCTCCAAGCAGGCAGCAGGTGCTCATTAAGTACTTGTCAACTAAATGAGTTAACCCACCCCTGATGGTTATTCACTTAGCTCTGACTTGCACCTACCCCTGAGCAATGTCCAGAGAGGTGAAAAGACAAGTTTGTAATGGTGCTGGGGGTGAGGGGACCAACATCGAGTTGATCAGGAACAGCTGGGGAGGGAGGAGAGGAGGGTTTGGGGGAATGAAGGGCAGCTTGAGGGCCTCAGGCACCTGTCAGGAGAAAAGACGTGAGAGCAAAGACAAAAGTATCTGCCTCAGAACCTCAGAAGGCAACCTGGGGGCCTCTCCCTTCTGGGGAGGAATGTGAATCCCAGCCCCCTACTCCATGCTTCACTTTTCTGTTGCCCCTTCCCCCAGGCTCCAAGGGAAGCAGACTCTGTTTGTTTGTTATGCACAGTGCTGCAATACACAAACAGATTGACATAAATTTATGCCAGCCTTTCTTGTTTAAAAACATGAATTATTCAAGAAATATTACAATATTAATTAGAGATCATTAAAATACGAGTGTTGGGGGAGGGAGGAATGAGATGGTGCATTAGCAAAATCGCATTTAGCCCAAACATAAAGTGTGCCAAAGCTGCTTAATCATTGTTTTGATAGTCAGAATACCATAACACCAGTTTCACAGAACGGGGGAAAGGAAGGCTCTTGGAACCCTCTGCTTCCCATTATTATTGGCGAGATTAATTATTTATGGAGCTCCGGCAGTGTACTGGGTGCTCCAGAAGACACAAATAAGACGAGGTTTCTGCCCGAAGGGCATAGGAGCGAAACCCAAGGGGCACAGAGCTCCTCCGACACACACACCAGCCAGTGATTAATGATCAAGAGTACGAGGGGTTTTTGCTTTGACTTTTCAGTTTGCTCAATGTTTTGAATTTTCAGCCTTCAGAGGAATCACAAAGTGAATGTTGTTGCTAAAGAATGCCATGGAAGAAGTAAGCTATCAAGAGCCCTATAAATGAGAAAAATGTATAAATCTGGAAGGTCAGTGTCACATTTATAAGCTCTAGAGGGCAGCGGGAAAGAACTGGGACACTGGAAGGTGTTTACTGAATTCAGTGATTTGGGTCTGGAGGATTCAGTAGTGATGGTGATTATTCCATATTTATTATGGATCCACAAACTACGATTGTTACACAAAATGCACACATGGCATAACTTCTGTAAATGTTCAAGGTTACAACACAGGTAAACGTGTGTATCACATGTACAAATACAACACAGGCGCCGACATATGGTGATCATTTAAAAAGGGACTTTAAGGTGATTGATGCGACAGTGCATGTCAAAGAAAACGCCAGGAAACACATGAGTTCATTTATGTCAGTTTTAAGAGGGGCCATTTCGACAGCTGAATTAACTAGTATTTACATGGTGGTGGGGTATCGTTCTGAAGCTGCCGCCATGGAACACAAATAGAATCCTCATGACCTTAACTGATTACAATAGCTTCCAACTCAGCACCAGAAGATGTTGACTCGATGAGCAAGTGATTATCACACCCCACAGGAGATGGGCAGGGAAGAGTAAGAGCAGGGTTGCACAGAGTCAGTGTTGGAAACTAGTTCATCCTTTTGCCCCATTTAGCTTAGTTTATGCCCAGCAATGGACTGTGGTCACGCCAAAGGACTATCCGCACTGAATTGAAGACGCGGGGTGGGCATGGCAGAAGGAGCCACTGAATCTTTCAGTCATACCCAAATGGACAGAATCTCAGAAAAAGCCAAGGACATTCAGGGCCGTGCTGTTTCTCCTACATTTAGAATATGAGCCTGTTCTGTTGCAGGATAAAAGCACCTGACCCACAGCTCCTCGACAGTGGGGACTTTGTGTTATTCCCCCAGAATCCCAGGTCACATTTCCACATATTAAGATGAAGAGATGAAAGGTGGGGCTTGAAGCTAGTATGGCTGGAATATAGAGTCAGGAAATCAGATGGGTCTAAGTAGACATAGGCAGTAGCGGAAGAAGGAGGAACAAATCCAGAAACAAGAGGTGGGCCAGCATAGGAAAGACAAACCCGGAAAAGCCAGTCTCAAATACAAGTCGGGAATCTAGACGCCACAGCAGATCAAAATCTTGAGAACAGTAATGGTCACAAAGGAAAAGAGGAGTGAATTCTCCAGGGCCGGCTCCAACTGGCTTTTTATTCCTTTTCACAATTTTTGTGGGCGTTTCCTCTTACAGAGTGCCTTCAGTTGCTGAGGGAGCCTTCTGACAGCCGACATAGGCCCCAGTATGCTCAATAAATATTTGTGGGGTGAAGGACTTGATGATTTTAATTTTGCTTCAAGTCCGTCTAGAGACCAGCAGATGTTCAGGGAATCTAAATTAATGTACTTCCCACTCGACATATATAAATTGACCAACATTACTAACAGGAGTGGAGACAGGGGTTGGAACAAATGTGACTATTTATAAAAATCAAAGCTAAGTGAGGCAGTTGTAAAACCTGAGAAGTTGGGTAGTTTTCCAGACTCATTAGGGAGCCTCTAAAGGACGACTGGCTTATAGCACCCACAAGGGTGCCCTGCATCTCGCCCAAAAGTGCCATATACTCCTTCCAGGACAGACACTTTTCTTTTCTTGCGCATCTGCACCTCTTTCTTCTCACTCTGCTAAGACAACATGAGAATCTGCCTTCAAGCACTCTGAGTTCAGGTCCAAATATGTATTAACCAACTCTGTTTCTCTCTGTCTCGATACACTCATACACACCACATTCACACAAAAGGGAAACTAGTATATTCACTTTTTCATTAGATTCACTTATTTTTTCAAGAATGTTGCCTTTAACTTCTGGGAGTGGGAGCAGGAGTTATTTTTAAGGCTGCAATAATAGGCTATAATAATGGGCCAGAAAAACAACCAGCAGAATAAAATAAAGGTATGAATCCACTTGGAAGAAAATACAAGTGTAATGAGGTACTTGACCCCATAAACATGACCTCAGTAGCTGATCAAAAGCATTGTGCTTTCCAAATAATCAGGATACAATCTAATATAGTCATAACTGCCCAGGTTATAAGATCAACTGTCACAGTCTGAATTTGCTTCAGTTCATGTTTACAAGCTCTGAATATCTCTGCAGAATGAAAAGCTCAGAAAAGCATACCTCCACTTGAAGAGAGGAACTAATCAAATGCTTCAGGATTGATTTATTAACTGATCAGGCATTCAAGCTGAGTTCAAGTTCACCCTTCTGCTACCAAAGCAAAGCACAGGACAGAGGTGGTAACAACGGTGACAAAACTTGACTCAGACAGTCATGCTCCAGTTAACATCAAAGACTAAAACTCCAATCCCACACCTGTATCCTCTGGGATGTAAGGTAGGCCAAAAAGAAAGTGTGGCACCTCTCAAAGGGGGAAATTTTAAGATGAGTAGAAATATGCATGCATGCAACACACACAAACACACACACACATGCATGTACACACTTAGCATCATGTTCTTCATGAATATAGAATACTCTTAAAAGTTAGGTACAACTTGAAACAGTCTAGATGTGCTCCAGACTGATTCATTAGAAATCTCCTGGGTCCAATGGGATCTTCTGGGAAAAGGAAACCCACCCCAAATTACCACGACTGTCAGAAGATCCCGAACTAGGGGTCAGCCCACCTGGACTTGAGAATCCTCAGCGCCACCATCAGGGCATGCCTCTGGGGAGACAGATGTGCTCTCAGGCCCCTGCAGATCCCTAACCAAGGCAAGAGGGAGGGCTGCTGTCTACTGGCCTAAGTAGACAGTTTCAGTTTCAGTCCATCCCAGCCCCATTGAAAATTCAGTGTCCTACACATGTCTGGAGAACAACCCCATGAGGACTTCCCATCGCTCTCCCCTAAACATTCTTCTACTCTTCCACAACATTCTCAATACACAGGCTTCTAAATGTTCAGTCTAGCTAATATTAACTGGAATTAGTGTACACCATAACATAAACTGTCACAGGCAAAGGTAGACACGATGCCTGTATTCAAATGTCTCAAAGTTGCAGCAAAACGTGGTTCTTTCCATTCTATCATCATATAAAAATAAGCTCCGTAGCAACCAAGCCACAGATGTCTTTAGACGTCATGTCATCATAAATGCTTCCCTTTGGAAGCCTGACATCAAGGCAACTTCTCCAACTTTCTGGATAGAGATCGGGATACTCTATATGTTGCACTGGTTCCACAACATAAGGTGGAATTTACTGCAGCAGGAAGAAAATAACCAGAGGTCTCAAAATGAAACCCTCATTCCAGTGCTTCTCACTACTTATTACTAAAAAAAAAAAAAAAAGCCTCAGGGAATCTGCATCCTGCCTGTTGCAAAGGCTCACAGGGTTTGGGTGTCGTCTGTGGGCAAAGGTGCAAAGGCCACATAGAGTCCTAACCCCTCCATACCGGAAAGCTACACCTCCCCAAAATTAAAGCCATGAAACCAGAGCAGAGGAAACAAGTAAATATCCCCTTTCCCTGTGGCACCTCCCACCTAATGGGAATCGTAGTTAATGATCTGAATCGAAAGCGAAGTCTTCTTTTATAGAATGCTCACTCTTTGTTAAGCAAAGCTGCTTGGGCGAAGGACCATTCTATTGATTTAAAAATTGATTTCTTTTTCCCCCTTCATATAACTAAAACATGGCTCACAAATCACAGCTCTTTTATTCTTTTGGCTGCATCTAGACTGAATCTCTCCCAACCTACTCACCGAGGGATGTCTGATGGAGGAAGTGGGAACATTTGGACAGAGATTGCTCAAGATTCTATTAAAGGTTTCAAGTGGCTTCCTTTGAACATTTGGTAATTTATATTTCGAGTCCCTTGGTGTAATTATTGTAATTATCATTAATCATCAACTTCCAGACCCAATCGAAACACAGAACATTGGAAAGGTCAAAGCGTTGGAGAATTCTGCTATCCTTCATAGAAGATATGAGGCATTAACATTCCGATGCTCCACTTGTGTGACAAAGATTGTAATGAAAACAGAAAATAGCACAAGATTAATGTGTTCTCATGATAAGAATCATCATAAGGAAAAGAGAAAATGGAGCAAACTTAACCCACTCTTGTCACAGAGGCATGGTGATGAGATGGGTTGAGGCTAAGGGACAGGCTTGGGGCAGCTTAGCCAGACCCTGCTGAAGAGGATTATGTCTTCCTTCTTTTGTGGAGTAACAAAAGGTAAGAAACTAACTCAGGAGCGCAGCAGGTGACCTTCTGGATAATTCAGTGGACTCTTGGTTATCTGTCTGGCTCCTCCCCTAGATAACTGTCTCCAGCTCAGACCGCTCACTTGACCTTCAAACCCATATCACAACTGCCTGATGGAAATCCACCTGCTTGTCCAAAACAGGACTCATCATCTCTTCCCTGAACCGAATCCATCTCCTGTGGACAAAAGAGGCTAGTGCTTAAACACCAAATTCTGGAGCTGTCCACATCTGTATTCAAATCCCACATCAAATTCTAAGCCATTTATTGTGTGACCCTGGGAAAGATGCTTGCCTTTTCCATGCCTCCATTTTCCTATTTGTAAAACGTGCTTAATTTCTTAGTGTCTACTCCTAAATGTTATTTTAAAGATAAAGTGAGGCAATATACTTAAACTACTTAGCACACAGAAAGTGCTCAATAAATGTCAGCTAATTTTTTTTACAATACAATTCCTTTATTATTATAAATTCCATCCAGTTACTTAAGCAAAAAAAGATAAATCTGGGAATTATTCTATATTTCTCCATCTCTGCCACCCTCACAGAAGCAGAATGGGACCAAACTCTGTCAACTATACCCCTTAACCTCCTTCAAATCTTTTCTTTCAATTTTCATTGCTTCTGCTTTAGCTCAGGCCCTTATAACTCTTCCCTGTATGGACTTAATAATCATCTTCCTGCCTCTAGACTTGCCCCATTCTAAACCATCAGCCACACTGGAGCAAAATTCTCTTCAAAAGCATGAATGTTATAATGGCCTTCTCCTGCTTAAATTGTATCAGTGGCTACCCAGCCTTTCAACTATAGCCCAGATTCCTTAGGAAGTCATGTGAAGTCCCCATGATGCAGCCCCAGCCTCTACTTCACACCCTCACTCCTCTTCTACACCTCCACATTCCCCGTGCTCCAGACATGCCAAATTTCCTGCAATCCCAGCCTAGTCCTCAGTCTCTCTTGCCTCCAACGCTTGTCAGTGCTGTTCTCTCTGCCTGAAATCCACATCCTCCTACATCTGGTCAATCCCTTCCAATCCTTAAGTGACTCAGCACAGGCATCATCACCTCTCAGTTTTCCCTAAGCCCTCTTCTCCCTCAACCAGCTTTAAATGTTCTTCATAGGTCCTCACAGCACTGAAAATACTCTTCTCTCAATATTTATGTTGCATTTTATGCATGTAGGTCCCCATCCCCTTAGGCCATGAACTTCTGGAAAACAGACACTCTCCTTTCATCTCTGTGAAGCGTTTCTTAGCCTTGTGTCCAGTATATAGGAGACGCACAATAAATTTTCTTGAATAAACTCACGCCTCCTTCTTATTTCTCTTGCTATCGACAATTATGAATGAGAAGGGAAGTGAACTAAAATTGAAGAACTTCCTTTTTGTATCTTGTTAACCAGTAAAATGGGAAATGAGTTGAAAAGAATCTGAAATTTAAAGGGAAAATAAACATTGTGGATTACCTATGCATTTCCAAGATTACTCGGGTTCTTTGCATTGTCTGCTGACAGAAGACAATGTAGGGCCTGCTGAAATGCACCAGCAGGCTAAAGATAACTGTGGTATTTTGCTGAAATTGGTCCCCCTAAGCTGGCCCCCATATAACAGAGAAAGGAATGAGAGACAGTATGAAGAAGAAAATTTTTAAAAGCTAACTTTTTACAGGAGCAGGGATGCAGGGGAATTGCACTATACTAGTTTTCTGGAAGTCCATTAAGGGAGACAGCAGGGGAAAATACACAGAACAATAATTCCACTTGACAACACAAAGGTATGGAAGCCGAAGGAGTCAGTTCTAGTACCCAGTGGAGGGACTGCTGTTTGTCTTCGTGCCAGAAGCAAACAGCCGCCATGAGAGTGGTAAATGCTATAGCTGATCCCTCTATTTGAAGAGTCCCTTTCTGTACTCCTACTAATGTGAAAGGATGACAAATTTCTCAGCAGGCAGGAGGTGGGTTCCACTTGGAGGGCTCAAGAGCATTCACCGAGCACAGAGACCATGGGAGCTTTGCCAGTGGACAGTTTCTGGGTTGGGTTGACCAGGTTGGCTGTTTACTGCTAGAGGCAGTGACATGGAAGAAAAACTAAATCATAGTCAAGAAAAGAAGAAAGTTTGTAGCTGGAAAGACAGTACTGAGGCCTGAGGAGAGAAACAACGTCAGAAATGGGAAATAATAACAACATCAGAAAATGCGAGCCAGTGTGAAATGGGTCAGGGCAAGGGAGTCAGGATGAAGGCTGTGGAGGAGGCAAGGGAGCCAGAGGGCAGACTTTCAGTAGCTGCTTTCAGTCCCAGTCCTGTGTAGAGTGGGGGCGGTTTGAGTTCTTAAAGGAGCTAGTCAGGGTTAAGCAGCAGGAACTCTCTAAGGCAGAAGAAAATATTAAAGTTTACTTCAAATGCCCATGTTTCATGACACCACAATGAGGAAATGGAGGGAAATCCTTCATGAGACTGGAGAATAGAGGCACATGGTCACAGAAAGAAAAGAGAAAGAAACTCAGCACCCCAGAAGCTACCTGATGAGTGCCCACACTGGGTCAGCAGCTTTAATAGCAACCATCCTGTCTTCATCTGAAGGGCCAGTAAGCCCCTGATAAAAACCCTCTGTGGGGCTCAGACAATTCCTCCCACCCTCTGTTCATCTCAGCTGTGATCTGGCTTTCTCCATTATTCTGTCTCTCCCTTTCTGGCTGACAAATCCATCTGATGGTCTCCCCTGCTTTATTAAGTCATGTCCATATGATGCTGCCTCTCAGCTCACCTCCTCTGGGCTATGTGCTCCACAGCCCTCATGTTTGATCAGAACTCCCACGTGCTGCACCCAGACCAGACCCAGGGCAGGAAGGAATGTCTCCCCAAGCATGTGTTCATGTGTTGGGGAAGACGCGCAGAACAATAAGAATTCTCGAGTGTAACAACACAAAACTACTCATAGCTCTAGAAGGAAATGACTTGCGGTAGTTGTTAAAGGAAACCGAGTTTTGAGGACCAGGATGGTTTGCTGAGTGCCTGTGCATGCATCTGATATGTAAGAAAGAATTTTCTGAAGTACATTCCATTGTGTGTTTGGTACCCAACCCTACATGGAAACAAGTTAACACTTTCAGGGAAGATGCAGGATGAATTCCTAGGAACTTAGAAGTCCTGGGCATGAAAATAAACGTCTTAGAGGAATAGGAGTTCCATTCATGCCCAATTCCAAATGGTGACTGGGGTTTTGACTGAAAGAATACACACATCAGAAACAACAGGTTTGGGGCTAAAGAGGTTATATATCATTAGAACGGGAACTCCCAGTTGAGCTCATCAAGACAACTTTAAAATAAATTTAGAGGAACACTCCCAGATTTAACTGTGTAGCCAGTTAAAGATTCATGTATGATCCCTGCAAAAAACCAATAGTTAAACATATCCAATTATTTTAGAAAAAAAAAAATACTTGAAAAGGAGTTGTAACCAATACAGAAGGCTTAATTAATGATAAATAAGACAAAATTGAGATTATAAGAAATATAAAAGACTAAACAATAAGGTGTCACTGAGATTTGAGGATCTGATACTCATGGTAAAAACACTAGTTGAAATGTATGCCCTATAGATGAGAAAGAAGCCCATTAGAAGGAAGTGTTAGTAAGTCCCATTCAATATGGTCCTAAAGGGGATATCCACCCCACCCCCACTTCCTCCAGTGGCTAATAGAGGGATTGACATGGCAAGCACTTGTGGCTACTGGGAGGCATTCTGCCTTCCCAGCAAACCCAGTGCTGGTCCCAGAGTTTTAACCAAACCAGAGAGATTGTGTCATTAGGTACTGAGTACAGATGAGAAGATCATAATCCTGGAGTCATGTGAAATTAATATCCAGTATCAACACTGCAATCCAACAAACCATGTGGTTTACATAAATATTCAAAAAATATCATGTGAGTAGAAAGGGTAACAGAGCAATTTGGGGTGAAGGGGAGAACTAAAGCCATAGTCATTCACATAGCAGTTAAGAACATGGACCCTTAAGCTAGGTTGTCTGGGTTCAAATCCCAGCCCCACAAGTTCCTAGCCAGACAGTATTGGGCAACTTATGTAACCTCTCTTTGCCTTGCAAATTTATTTGTAAAACGGGGATAGTAATGGTACCTATCTCCTAGTCTTTCATAAGGATTAAATAAGTAAACTTTTGGAAAACACTTAGGAATACAGGGCACAAAGCAAGCTATGTATTTTCTATCATTTCTAGTCAGTACAGATCATACAGCTAAGAAATCACAACAGAGAACAGAGGATAATAACATGAAACTCAAGGGCTTGTTAACAGGTGATGGCAACATTAATTGAATCAATAACTTTTTTTTTTCTTTTTGGTGAGGAAGATTGTCCCTGAGCTAACACCTGTGCCAATCTTCCTCTATTTTGTATGTGTGATGCCAATACAGCATGGCTTGACAAGTGGTGTGTAGGTCCGTGCCTGGGATCTGAACCCATGAACCCAGAGGTGCCGAAGTAGAGTGTGCCAACTTAATCACGACGCCACTGGGCCAGCCCCAAATCAATAATTATTTTTGAGCATCTACTATATATTGGACACTGTGCTAGGTACTCAGGACACTACAGTAAGTGGTGAGACTATATAAAGGAGCTAGAGAAATTATATACCCGTGCGATACCTGCCATCCTGAGGACAGAAGTGAGCTAGAGAGCATTTGAAAATTAAAGTTCTTCTTTCCTTTAACTACCTTTCTAGAAAATTTAATCCAAGAGCCATCAGGCGAGACCATCCATACTGGTAGCTGGGGGGAGCCACGATTTCCCAGAGCCAGGGGTTAGAGCCTCTGAGAACGAGAAAGGAGAATGTTTAAGAGGGTGGTCATGCTGGGGTGTCAGAACCTGAGTGGGGTGAGGAGGGCATCTGGGTGAGATGTCTGGACCACAGCAGGATGTCACACACTAATCAAGGCTAGCGAGACATTACACACAGAGAGACTGATCAAAGCAGCGAATATATCAAGGCCGATGGGAACCTGGTTTCTCGCTAATGAAGAAGGAAATTACAAATAAACAGAGAGCACTAGAAAAAACCATGTGGTGTTGGATTGGAATTGGATGCATCCATGTGAACTCAGATTTTCCATGTATATAGAAAAGTGTAGAAATAAACATAGACTGAGTCATTGCCAACATGATACCACATCACCCTTGAATACTTGAGTATATTTCCTGCAAAAAACATTCTCCTAAATAATCCAATCCAGAAAGATGAGTTTTCCTTCAGGTTTAGGTGTCTATGTGGCTGCCACTGCCACCACAGTACTGCAGATCTGTGACTGCAGCTGGCCTTGGGGCAGGCCCAGGACAGAAAAAGAGGAGGGAGAACACAGAGATCTCCCCCACTCTCTCAGGCTGACAGGCCAGGAGCCCCTCTAGTCCAGAAGACTGGCTTCTCCCAGAGATTTTGCTGCCTGCACACACAGCACAGTTCCCTGATTTGGCCTGATCTCGGTCAAAGCTGGAAAATAAATGAGTTGGTGGGGGAGGGCAACTCACAGCTACCTTACTAGTCATTCTTCATGTTTTGACTTTCCGCCTCAATCCACCTGCTGTTGTTTACATTTCTGTCCTTAGGTGGTTGGTTTTGTATTTTATCCAGTCTTTAGTTGTTGTCGCAGGAAGAGATAGACTTTACAGGTCCTACTCCACCTTGGCAGGCACCAGAAGTCCCAGATTCTTTTCTATATCTGTCAGCAGGGTAGGTTAGCTTCATGAGTGTGCAATCTATGCAATCACATGGGGCCCAGTGCTTAGAAGGGCCCTGTCTTGTTTTAGTGCTCTGTTGTTGCCATCTTGAAATTCTTGATGATTTTATTTTGAACTTGTATGAGTGAAGTTCAATGGGATAATGGGACATGTACGTGAGCATAGGAGATCCACACAATATGCATGTGCACTACTATTCCTTGCTGCTCCTATTAGCATGTAAGCATTCATGACGTCCCATGAGTACAAAATTCCAGTGGACTCACAAAGCATGGGAGTACAAAGCAATTACAAGGTGAGTGCGTTATATCTATAACTGAGTGAGCAGCGGTGTTGATATCCCCAAGAAGCCATACTTTCTATTGGAACCAGAATTTACTTTGAACACAAAAAGAAGACAGCGGTGTTTTAAGAAACACAAATGACCAGGGAAATCTATCATATCCTTCTTACTAGTGTTACTTCCCAATTTTAGCCATCAATTTACACTGAAAATGATGCTTTAGAAGGAAAGGGAAAGATAATAGTTCCTTTATTAGATATTTTCTTTATAAAATAGTTTCTTTTTCCTTTCAGTCCTTCCTTACTCATCAGTATGGCAAACTAGAGAGTATGAGTAGAATGCGAGCAAAGAAAGACGTGAAATAAAACAGTTGGGTTAGTTTATGCAGCATTTCTAATATTCTGGTAAGAATAAAATACATACGCATGTATGAATTGTATAATTTCAGTGATTCGGCCTAATGTTAAATGCTAATATATTTGCATTTAAAACTGGCATTGCACAATGTAAAGATAAATGGTAAAATTCATACTAATAATTTAACATTTTAGTTTTTTTTTAACTTAGAACGACATTAAATAGCAAGTAAGAAATACTATGACAAGTTGAGAGACCACAGAAGAAAGGAAAAAGCTTTGTACTTAGTACTTTTACTGGTGCTTCTTTCCTGATGTTTGATCATGGGGCCCCATATTTTCACTTGACACTGGGCCATGAAGAGTATGTAGCCATCCCTGTCTTTCAGTTTGGGCCTGAATCCAAATCCAGTTTTGGAGCCTCCTAAGGACCTCTCAGTTTATTTGCGATACGTTCCTCCCCAGTCCAGCCTAGATAATAACCTAGCTAATAACCATCCTCCTCCACCCCAAATCCAGGAGTAGTGTTAGCCTGTGGGCTGAAATTCAGAACACTCTAGAGATGAGACTAAGCATTGGACCCTCTAAATATCCTTCAGGGGCAGGCAGTTTGACTTGTTGGCCATTTTTTTTGTTTTCTAACTTTGCAGGAACGTGGCCAGCCCCGTTTGCCTATGTATCAGGAATACTAAAATGCCTAAATAATCACATCAGCATTAAATTAAATTGATTCTCAATCTATGCCATGATTTGCCATCATGGATTCTGTGGCATGAGTAGTAGACTTGGAATCAGAAGCACTAGGCTTTGCACACTCTTTAAGTTTACATGTTTCAATGTGTAAAACTGCAGTAGCAACACCAACGTCCAAGAATTGGTTTTGGGGTTATAGGAGACTGCATATAGCAATATATATAGAAGTTGTTCAATAATGCATAAATATTTGCACTTGGCTATTGGTCAGTTTTGAATCATTGTCCAAATAGCTTTGGCATGATTTATAATGCAGTTCTGTCACCTCCCTCAACCTAGGGACCATTTAAAAGGTAATGCAGCCATTGTAAAATGCCTTGAGAATTAATGCACACTAGGATCTGAAACGAGGTATGTGGCTTATTAGAATGATCATATTCAAAAGAGCTCAAGATGTATCTTGAATTAATAAGTTTCCTCGCCCTTCTCTTCCTGCCTTTATCATGTTTCTCAAAACTTCAAATCTGAGCAGTTTCCTTTGTTCTTACGAAACCATGGGAACTGATCAAATTCTGCCACACTCTTTCCAAAACTCTTCTGTCAGTTCACTGTTATGCTTTTTTCCCACCTGATCAAATCAACTTACCGAATGTCTTGACTTGTAAAATTCATGGAAAAGAATGGACTCACCCGCTGCTAAAATGACAAGAACACTAGAGACGGCCATGATCAGAAAGAGCACTGTTATTGTAATCTGGGCAAAGTGAGCTTTCAGTGGCATAGAATTAAATGGTAAAATTATACTGATCCCTAGTTTATTGTCACATAAACTTTAAAAAAAAGATATTTTCCAAGCACCTTACCCTTATCCTTTACCTATATAATTTTTATTTGCTTCTATTAGATGTAATTAGAGTACAAAAATATAAACACATACAGATGTTCATAAGTTTGAACCCCCTTCATTTGCAACTTTGATAGGTGTGCCCGTTTTAGTTTATGTATCCTGTAATTTTCTCTAGGACAGAAGAAAGACACAATAAGTGATGTGAGCTTAAAATAGGAAGGACAAGTCTTACCCAAGCAAGTGGATGATTTACATTTGCCATGTAAATGCAATTTTTTGCAGTTGTGTCTCAATTATTTATGGTATTAAGGGACAGGGATAGCACAGATGAAAGAATCATAGCATCTCAGGGTTGGAAGTGCTTAAAGGTCCTGGAGTTCAATCACTCATACGATAGTTAATTTAATTCCATAGCCTTCTTCCTGTACCACGTAGACTTCTAGCATGTGCTTGAATATCTTTAGTGATAGAAAAAGGCTAGCTCATTTCATCCTTGAATAATTCCATTAGATTTTGGCTCAATCTAAAGGACAAATCTTTCTATCCCTCTGTAACTTCTACACCTATTCGGTGATAATGGAAGATAAGAACCATGCTTTTCGATCTTTGTATCTCTAGCGCTTATGACGGTGCCCAACTGACATGTAGTAGGATTCCATTCAGTATTTATTGAATTGAACTGAAATACAGACCTAAAAACAGTGTCTCCCAGGCCATTTTCTCTCCAGGCCTTCAAGAATTCTTCTTTAGTCATGACTTTGAACTTCCTTATCATCCTGGTGCCTTCTCACTGAATGACTTTAATTTATCATCTCTTTCTAATTATGTTGTCTCCAGAATAAAACAGAATACTGCAAGTGCTCTTACAAGTACAGAGTATAGTATACTGGCAAGTCCAGCAACCTAGAGACTACTTTCCAAATAATACACCCCATAATTAAAGTACCCCATGTCAGCAGCTGCCTCCTACAGAAAGACATCAATATTAAACCAAGTCCTTTACCAGGGGCTGCTGCTGCAGAGCTATATTTTCCTGAATTGTATTCATAGATTTCTTTTTAATTTTATTTTGCCGACACAAGCTCAAAACTTCAATATAACCTTATTAAAGACTGGAAACATCTGGAGACAGTGGGCATCAGACCAGCTCAGGTTTGACGCTGATGCTACTCATTACTGGCTGTGTGATCTTGACAAAGTTCTTTCACTTCTCTGAGTCTCATTTTCCTTTGTTAATAGGAGATGAAATGTCTATTATTTAGGAATTATCTTTTGAAGGACAATTGGAAGAATGGAAGTGCCATTTAGTGAATTAGGAAGACTGCAGGAGAAGAAATATGATAATAAGTGGAGGCTTGGCATTCAGGTTCTGTTTTAGATGTGTTGAGTTGGAATGCCTATTAGACAATGAAATGGTGATGTCAAGTAGGCAGTAGAAAATACATGCTAGGAGTTCAGGAGAAAGGTCTAGACTAGAGAAATAAATTTGGAAAGTCAAAGCTATAGCTGTGTATAAGTCACGGGACTTGGTAAGCTTCCTAGAGAATGAGAATAAAGAAGAGTGCCCTCGGGCCCTCAAATATTGGGAAGAAACAGCAATGGAGACCAAAAAAGAGAGATCAATGAGATAGGAGGGGAACCATGAGAAAGTGATATCTTGGAAGGGAAGAGAGAGTTTCAAGAAAGAGAAATTGATTACCACTGCATCTGTTTAACCCTGCTGAGAGCTTGGGTAACTTAAGGATTCGTACACAAGCTCCAATCTCTAGTTCCTAGAACACTACCTGATGTAATGTAGGCCCCAATTTTAGATCTCGACTCAGTCATCCAAAATATTTGTTATATCTTCCAGCTTAAATAGGTTCACCCAATCACAGATTTAAAATAGAAGTCATGTTGGATGCATAAGAAACAGCTCTCCAGGTCTAAAATTGATTGCCTAACCAGCACTCCTTTGTATGGATGCCAAGACAGTTACGATACATTTAATGCTGGTAATATTCTATCCAAATTTCTCCCTTTTGTTCAAAGGAATAGCATGGAAGATCTGACCTATTGCTCTGCTGCTGAAAAATATGTTACTTGGAATCAATTCTCCAATTTTACAGCCTAATAAGTCTATCTAAAAAGGAAATTGGGTTTATCTGATATGATTTTTCCAACGTGAATTCATGCTGGTTCCTGATAATCCTGTTAACTCTGAACGTAACATCTTCATATTAACACTTTTCTTTAAGCTCATGTAAGACTACAGACCAATTCTTTGGTTTGTTTATATACTTTTTTCTACCCCTCTTTATCTTTTAAAAATTGAAAACTATACTTTCTCATCTTCAGTATATCTTTCATCTGTGCCAAATTATTAAAATTTAATATCAGGAATGTACTACCAATTTCCTTCCAGACTAGAAAGTCTATAGTAGCTGTAAAGGTAGTGTTTCCTAGTGAATCATATGAGAGTAAATTGCTGACACAAACTTACAGATGCAAGAAGCTCAATGAATCCCAAACAGGATAAACACAAAGAAAATTGTGCTCAGACACATCATAATCAAACTGAGGAAAATGAAATATAAAGAAAAAATCCTGAAAGCAGTCAGAGGAAAACACATTACATAAAGGGAAACAATAGAAATAACTGTCAATTTCTCATCAGAAATCATGGGGGTTGAAAACAGTGGAAACAACATCTTTTAAGTGCTGGGAACAAAAACAAAACAATCGGACACAAAGCTATCAACCAAGAAGTCTATATCCAGTGAAGATATCCTTCAGGAACGAAGGTGAAATAAAAACATTCGGAGATGAAGGAAAACTAAGAGAATTTTTCACCATCAAACCTGCTACAAAAGAAATACTAGAGGAAGTTTATTAGGTTGAAGAGAAATGGTAGCAGAAGGAAAACTTGGAACTTTAGGAAGAAGCAAGAGCAACTGAAATGGTAAACGCTTGGGTAAATATGATAGACTATTTTTCTCCTGTTATGCTCTTTATATATGTGATTCTTGAAAGAAAACCTTATAACATTATCTCACCCGGAAAGGTTTAGTGTATGCAGATGTAACATGTATTAAAACTATAACATAAAGAAAGGATAAATGAGACATATGTGGTTGTAAAGCTTTTTCTACATTTTACTTGAAGTGATAAAATATGAATAATATGTAGACTAGAAAGATAGGTATGTATATTATAATCCCTACAGGAATAACTAAAACTTAATACAAAAGACATAGTCAAAATGTTAATAGATGAATTAAGTGGACTACTAAAAATAATCAAGTAACCTAAAAAGAGAGAACAGAAAAACAAAAAACAATGCAGAGGGAACAAACAGCAAAATAATAAAAGGGTAGACTTAAATACTAACATATCAATAACTACTTTGAAAGTAAATGATCTAAAGGCACCAATTAAAAGGCAGAAATTGTCAGATTGGATTTTAAAAATAGGATCAAACTATATGCTGTCTACAGAAACCCCACTTTAAATATAATGATATAGTGAAAATAAAGGTATAGAAAAAGATACCATGCAAACACTAATCAAAAAAAAGCTGTATTGGTTATATTAATATGAGAAAATATAGATTTCAAAATGAGGAAAATTGCCAGGGATAAAAAGGTACTTTACATAAAGATAAAAAGTTCAATTCACTAAGAAGACATAACAAACCTAAATATGTGTGAATCTACCAACAGAGACCTCAGAATACAAGCAGCAGAAGCTGTTAGAAATAAAGGAAAAATAGACAGGTCTATCTACAATTATACTTAGAGCCCTAAAGACTCCTCTCACGGTAACTATTTCCCCATCTATCCCTGGTATATTTCAGGCACATGATGTGTGGCAGGGGTCGGCATGGCCACTTAAAGAGACTGCTCAGGGTTCAGTGACTGATTAGAAACTTGAAAAGTCCAACCTTGAGGGGCCAGCCCAGTGGCATAGTGGTTCAGTTCACGTGCTCTACTTCGGCGGCCCGGGGTTCGCAGGTTTGGATCTGGGGTGCAGACCAACGCACCACTTGTCAAGCCATGCTGTGGCATCGTCCCATATACAGTGGAGGAAGATGGGCACGGATGTTAGTCCAGGGCCAGTCTTCCTCAGCAAAAAGAGGAGGATTGATAATGGATGTTAGCTCACGGCTGGTCTTCCTCACGAAGAAAAATTCAACCTCACATTTGCCTCTGAACTATCTAAAATATATAACATTTCCTAATCTATCAATCTAACAGGTACAAATTAATATTAAAATAGATGGGCTAACGCCAGAGTATAAAGCAAAACTTTGGAATTAAAGTATGTATCTCTTTTAAGCAAGTATTATGGGTAATTAAAGAGGAGTATTGCTCATTCATTAAAGATGCCCCTCCTACTTGGAAGTACCGTTGGTTGTACTGCGAGTTGCTTTGGGTCCTTGAAAGTAATTGCAGTCCTGGTATTCAGAAACTATCCCTTGATCTATGTGGCTTCAAATGAGAGAATGTTATTGTAGGCATGGAGGTCACGATGACTACTCTTTCTGACAACTTTGATCCTCTGTTATGTACCTTCTTGCACTGCTTTCTTCGCCATTCAATACCTCAGGCCGTGATTAACACAGCACCCTCTCTTGATTAATAAGAAAAGGAGCTGAGAATGTGTTTTACCATCTCCAGCTTCCTGGTGTTTGTCAAATACTCTTGTTTTACAAGAAGTAGTTTTCTTGTAGGGCTGTGAGTGTGTCTGCATAATTTTTCATCAAGGCAATAATGTAGGATCCTAAATCACAAGCATTCTTTGCAAGTCCCTTAAGTGTAGCGTAATTTGGAGCCGGCAATCCATTTCAAATTCGGTAAATTAAAGGGGAAATAGCCAAGCACGAGTTGGAGGAGCAGGCCTGACTCCCACACCTGCAATTTCAACCAAATGACATAAAATGCCAAGCCATTATTCTTCCAATTTAGCTTCCTCAGCTTTCATGTTCAAACCCAAATTCATTCTAAAAGTAATCAAATCAGATAAGGACTGTGTGTGTGTGTGTGTGTGTGTGTGTGTGTGTGTTGGGCGGTGGGGGGGGATGCTAATGATGCAGCTGGAGGAAACGGTTGGAAGGTTCTGGTGTTTTAACATTCAGGTTATTTTATAGAGCATATTTTAAAATGATTTTTCCAGGTTAGTTTAATTCGAGTATCAGAAATCCTTTCATCTGTTTTGACAATTGAAATGATGATGTGCTGCCTGCACTATGTTTCCCCTGTTAGAGATAGGAACATCCATATTGATACTCCAGCTACTGAGAATTTAAAAGGACAGGAGCAGCTAAAGGCCGATTAGCCATGGAGAACATTAGCTTCGAGACTCCTCACGCAGAACCAGACATTACGTCAAGCACGACAAGCCACTCTCGCATAAAAGTATTAGTGGGCTCTGAGTCTCAAGCCTACCCTTAAGTTATTTCATTAAAATACAAAATCACGTTGACCTAATTTTTTGACAGGTTTCAAAGAGAGCAAAGATTTCCTCTGTTGCCATACCTAGCCTTTCCCGCTCTTCAACCTGCCCTAACTCTGGGGAGTTTGCCAGGTTCAAGTCCTTACAGAGTGCCTTTCCCTTTTATTTTAATCAAGGCAGACTCTCCGGCTTTAAATGCTTTCTTCCCTCATCGCCAAACATGTATGCTGACAGTCTTCACTGGCATGAGAACTTCTTTCAATGGCAGTAACTCTTCATGTCCCTGGGGGGAAGAGAGCTACTCAGCATTCAGTGGAGGAGCCGGAACCGCCTGGATCGGTCTCATTATGTAGGCCATATGCAATAAGCCACGGTACCTAACAGCTGCCGGTGGTAGGATTAAGGGGAAAATATTTAATTTGATGCAGGAGCACGTGTGCATGATTTCAGCCGTAGCTCTTACCTGCTCCCTGGGGTGTGTGTTAGATATATGGTATAACGCAGAAATCATTTAATTGTGTCAACACAATGTTAGGATGTTTGTTTAAAGTAAAAATTAGTTTTTGCAGCATAAATTGATTAGTTGACAGGCTGTTCGACTGTCACAGAGGCTACTGGATACAAAGAAAAAATTGACTTGGTTAATCTGAGCAAAGGGGAACAGGCCCTCTGAGAGCAGGGGAAATACAAGCAATGTAAATTCGGATTAGTCTTTGTGTTCTGTAAATCAATAAAGCAACAGGGAAGTGTGAAGAATAGGCTAGATCATCTATCAAACTAGTTTTTATTGTGTTTCTATTTCTATCCCTAGTAAACATGTGCCTTCAGTTTCCCGTGAATAAAAGCTTTTGACAAAGGAAAAAAATGGACTGGAGTTCACTGTAGATGCAGTGCCAATGACAAAAAGGGGGGTGGGGGGTGGCGAGAAAAGATGAGAATCAAAAAGGCTGCTTCCTGCAATCACAAAGCTAGATCATTCTAAAATTCTCAGGTGACAGGTGGTGAAAGTGAAGATAGATTTTATATATCCACTGCAGTGAAGACTGTATCTTATGCAGAATACTAATCAGGATTTTTTTAAGGCAGCTGCATTGTCTTAACAGGCTTTAAAAGACATAGAGGTGCAGGCACGCACACACACAAAAGAAAATCAGTTAAGATGGCTTATGTTGCAAAGGAGATTTCTCCCCACCAATCACTTTCAATCACAAAAGAAATAACAAACAACAAATGTGCTAAAATAAGAAAACACTAATTTTGTGGCCCAGGGAAGGCCCAGCTCTTTTAAAACAGTCCTCTGGTTCTTTAAGCTCTCTTTAAAGGCAGGTATTTCACCTGATTGCTTTAATTGAGGGAATCCTTTTGTCTGTGTTGACAGTGTGCATTGTCATTGCGTTTTACCTTGCAGTGCACTCAGAATCTCATTCTAAGACTGCCTGCCCCAAGCCACACAGTGCACTGAGATGCTGCGGAGAATGAGGAAGGGGAGAAAACGCAGGTTTCAGAACCGAGGAGCAGCACGTTACATTGCAGTAGTTGAGGCGAGCTAGGCAGAGCAGTACAAATCTTCCTTTCCAAGTGTCTGAAAGATGGGGGCGTCTTTATGGCATTATCTTCCCAGGTGCCCCAGATGGCACAGTGTACTTCTAATGGAAAACCATTCATCTGGCCCTGGGACTGTACGTGTTGCACATCACGATGGTTCATGGAGGAAACGAGCTCAGACAGCTTAAGCAGAAGGTGCAGAGCATGTGGTTGTGAAGGCATAATGAAAGAGAGGCACAAAAGGGCAGGCGAATGAGTCAGGCTGGGGAAGGGGAGAAGGCTGTTATTTCTGTGTAATTCCCCAGGATCCACTCCTGCTTGGGTTGGCGGTGAGAAAAAACCAATTCAATTTGAAGGTGGTTCAGGGTAAATGAACCAGGGAATTGAGCTGCTGGAATCTAATTAGGGATCCCCCAAATTACTACTACCTGCCCAGCAGAAAAGTCAAATGGCTACACCAGCCAAAAGAGTTAAGGGAAGTTGGCAGAATAAGCAATCCAGAAGGAGAAGGTTTGCAAAACTTCCAGATTCTATCTCTAAAACTCTTAGAAGTGATTTTTTAATACTAATGCCGTAGGCATAGAAGATTGCAAAGCAGAAAATATGGCCATGGAAAAGGTAGATATAGGATCCCGAGATTTGAAAGGCCAGCAGCATCTCCACTTCCTCTGGGGAAAGGTGAGAGTCCTGGCATGCCCGTCTTACAAGGACCTGTCTCCCTACCGCACTGATAAAGCAGATTACCCAGCCCCAGAGAGCTGGTCCACGCTGCTGGATACTGACACAGGAGTGAAGGAAGGATGGAAGGATGGGGACAGTGCGACAAGATCAGCCCTCCAAGCTTGCCCCTTGTTACCTTGCATCTTGTGGTTCATTTCGAACTTCTGATATCTGCTTATTCAAAGGCAACCCACCTTGGGGTCTTGTGCATTTCTCCTTGAAGAGAAATATAGCAGGATGTCTGAACCTGGTCTGGGAAAGCTAGAACTGGACTTGGAGTCAAGACACCCAGTGTGGTCCTGACACTTGCACTAATCTATGTAAATTTGGGAAACCATTTTGAGTGTCATTTTAAGCTCATTTGTAGAATAAGCAGTTGGAATAGAAAATCTTTCAGATCTGTTATAGCTTCTAAGTCTGAGGATCCTCCCAAAAAGGGAAGATTTTTGTAGCATTTTCTCAATTAGCTATAGATTCACTTTGATACAAAAGACGTGGAATTAACCCCAAGAACAACGAAAGCCCCCGCAGCTGCTGTCGCCTTTGAAACTGATTTCCATCCTGGCTCTTATTTCAAATCTTTATTCTCATACAACAAATCAAAATCTACATAAAAGGCCAATTGTGCTTTTATTTACTGTATGATTATCACCATTGCAACAGCTGATTTCTCCCCAAAGTCTTGTAATAACTACAGTTGCCGAGATTTCACGTAGATCCCTGAGGGCAGAAGAGAGCCAATAAATCCAAGGGAAATAAGTGAAATGGAATATGTTACCCTTTTCTGCTTCAGCCAGGAAAGTAAAATTTATGTTTCAAGGTGTCAATTAAATGAGCAGCTACAGTTTGCCCCCATTGAATAAAGGAGGTTCTCACATTGAACATTGCACAGAAACACAACAGTAATAAAACAGGTTAGCAAAAAAAAAAAAAAAAAAAAAACCCATAGTAGCTAATCCTGGCATGCTTGAATACAAAAAACACAACCAACCACCTATACCTTAATATGGGATGGCCACATGGTGCTAACCCAGTCTGGCTCCTCTGTCACCTAGCACATGTTCAGATTGTTTTCTACCACCATCAGTGGGGGTGAGCTCAGGGAAATCAAGCTCATTTTATTACCAGTCTAAGCCAAACATACTTAAGCAAAAAAACTTCCATCAGGAAAAGGTGTGATTCACCCCCCAAACAAATAAAAGTGTTTGAATTACATCCATTCTTTGGATGAATAATTGAGTTTGTCATATAAAACATTATGTGTTGACACTTTGGGAGGTGACTTCACATTTATAAAGGTAGATTCTTTTTCCCCTTAATTTAACGTAACCACTGGGGGTGGGGGGTCACTAAGGATTCAGTAAAACTTGAGGGATCTGGAAGGTGGTAACTGACACATACCACGATTCCCCATCCTATTGACTAAGAAGTCAGTCTCTCCCTCTACATAACTCTTGAAGGTAATAAAGCGGCTCGTTTAGTTGTCACCAGACAATGTCAGTGAAAAGACTAGAGTTAGAGGACAGGGTAGGAGCAAGTGTAGGACTCGGGAGCACAACCCGCATCCTCCCCACCCCATCCGAAAGCATAGAGCAGATCAAAGCTGCCCCCTGGACGTTCCTTCTGATTCATAGATTTATCTTGTTATCAATGCACACAGATTTTTTTTTATCGGAAACCTCTTTTGTACGCATTCCAGCACCAGACTAGAAGATATCCAGGACCAGGACAAAGGTTTTCTGTCAGTATACCCTGCTTTTCCATCCCTCCCCCATGCCCCAAGCCCCTGAAAAAATTGAAAATAGCAAATAAATCTAGAACTGTGTTTACGCAAATCCCAAAATACAGTTTGTCTAATTTTGAAGTCACGTGATGCTGCAGTTATTGTATGTGCACGCAGCTGACTGCATCAGCTATTCAGAGATGTTGGTGAGAAAGGGATTGCTCACTTACAAAATGCTCATCCAACCCGATTAGCTTAATCACTTGACCTTAAGCAGCGTGATTCAGTTATTTGAATCATGAAGCACCCAGATTGGATTGAGCATTTGCAAACTGATTTTTTTCTCTGTGATTAACTTTAATGATGACATAAATAACAAATATGATGCAAAAATGGATAAAGGGGTGACTTTCTGAAGAATTCTTATTTTTCAAGGTGACCAAAGATTACTCTGAGTAATAAATCCAATTGAAATATTTATTGAGCATTTCCAAGTTCGAGATGCTGTATCAGACACTGAAGAAGCACAAAGATGACTCAGACCTAGTTCCTGGCCTCAAGTTTCTGATCTTAAGCAGAAGACAAGTGTGTGAACAGGTATTCATCCTGCAAAGGACAACACAACGTGCTAAATAAAGTTGCACTAATATGTAATGAGAGCAATTAATTTTGAGAGGAAGGAAGTCAGAAAAGGCTTGGGCTGGGCCTTGGAGGGTATGAAAAACAATTAAGGGTAGCAAAAAGAAAGGCCTTCAGGGCCAGCCAGGTAACATCAGCATGTGAATCGCAAGAGGGCTGGAGCCTGCAGCAAACTGCACCCTCAAACGCTCCACCTAAAAGATTTCAAAGTCAATTTTAAAACTAGTTCTCAGCAAACCAAAATATAGCTGTGGGTCTTATTTGGCATTCCTTGGTCACACGCACTTCATTTAGTTAGAAACAGAATGACCAAGGAAGCACTGCATGAGAAAGAAGCAGAGCAAGGCGAGTGCCGGGGACGCGTCTACCCTCTGACTGCCGTCCTTCCTCTTTCAGCCCACTTTTCATCTTAATCCTGTAGGCTCTGGGATTTACACCAAATGTGCTTGGAAGAATTGAGCCTCCCACATCATTCACATTTCTTTTCTATTGGTTTGGTTTGTTTCTAGGGATGATAACAGAACTTCACCCTGCACCTATCCCCCCTAAAACGTATCCCAGCCTTTAGAACAGCATTCTAATGCATTCCTGATGCTCAGATCCCTAGGTTTGCAATTTGCCAGTCATCCAGTCCAGACCATCCAGTTACACAGACACTTCAGGGTTAGCATTCTGTCATCTACTTGTCTCTCGACCACCTAGAGCTGAGGGTCTGCCCAAGCCCCAGCCTAATGAAGTGAGTGCTGCCACCTGCCGGCAGATTTCCCTGATGCCGACTGCGTAAGTGTCTGGTCTGTGGACAGCGCCACTGTGCTTCACCGGACATCTGGCGGCCGGTATCCTCAGGACTTCCTGTGGCCGCTTGCCAGGACTACCCCCAATTGCTTTTTGACGTATACTTGGGTGACAGAATCCTGTCCAGATGACTCAAATTCCTCAGCATCTACAGCAAGCCATCTCAGCAGAGCTAGACCAACCCTGCTGGGGACTTCTGGTTCTGGGACTCAGCCCTTTCCTCTTTAAACCCCTCCTTCTCTTGTTCACAGAGCCACGCTGAAGTGTTCTCTGAGGTACGATGGAACTCGATCTATTCAGAATATCAAAGTAAATAAGTCATTCAATAAATATGCATTGTACCCTGCCATATGCCAGGCCGTCTTCTGGGCTTTGGGGATACAACCACGAACAAAACATGCACAAACCCCTGCCTTTATGGAGCTGACATTTTTGTAGGAGAGACAGACAACAAATAAGTAAGTAAAATATAGAGTAGATTAGATAGTGGTAAGTACTAAGGAGAAAAAAATAAGCAGAGAAGAAAGACATAAACTGCCATGGGGATGGGGTGTTGAAATTTTAGATAGGGAGGCCAGGCAAACCTCTCCAAGAGGGTGAAGTCTGAATAAAGACCCCAAGGACACGAGGAAGTCCCCAGGGGACTTTCTCGGGAAAATCACTGTAGGCAAGGAAACAGGAAGTGAAAAGGGCCAAGGTAGGACTGTCTCTAGCATGTCTCATGACCTCTCTGGAGGCCAGGGTGTTGGAGCAGAGGAAACTAAGGGGTCATGTAGGAGTAGGAACTTACGGGTCCTTAAAAGGAGTGGAGCGTTACTCTGAGTGAGATGAGCAACCATTGGAAGATCTCAAGTAGAGGAGTAACATGGTCTTAATTAAGGTCTTCACACAGCAGGAGGCCAGTTAGGAGGCAGTTGTAGTGATCCAGGTCCAAGATGAGGGTGGCTTAGACCAGGTGGTTACCAGATTCATGTAGTTACTATAAAGGATGCCTGAAGAGAGGTAGGGAGAGAAGTCATGGAAACATCCAGATGAAGGAGGCCTTAAATGATATGCTGACGAGTTTAGACTATTTTCTGAAGAGTGGAAAGAAACTAAAGACTTTAAATAGTTTTAGAAAAATATTTTTCTACAGAGTTTAAATATTTTTGGAAAAATAACTCTGGCAGAAATATAGAAACTAATTTGAAGAGAAGAAAAAAAGAGAGAGATGTTAGCAACCTCCTGTATCAGACAAGGCAAAAGCTAATGCAGAACTCCCCAGGAGAGGAGCAGTGTAAGAGAAGGACTTTGAAGGTACTAGACAGTGAGATCTTTGCGGACGAGCAAGTCAGTTTTAATAATCTTCCTATTCCCCGTGTCCACCATAGTGCCTGGAACACAGAGACATTCAATAAATGCATTCATTCAAAAAATATTTATTGAATAGCTTTAAAAAGCAAAATAGATTGGTGTGTTCGTTTCCTAGGGTTACCATAACAAATTACCACAAACTTAGTGGCTTAAAACAACAGAAATTTATTCTCTCACAGTTATGGAGTCAGACATCTGAAACCAAGGTGTTGGGAGGGACATGCTCCCTCCAAAGACTCTAGGAGAGAATCTCGTCTTGCTTTTTCCAGCTTCTGGTGGCTCCTGGCATTCCTTGGCTTGTGGCAGCAGAACGCCAACTTTTGCCTCCATCTTCACGTGGCCTTCATACTTCTATCTCTTAGTGTCTTCGTTTCTGTCTCTTATAAGGACATCCATCACTAGGTTTATGACCCACTGTTACCCAGCATGGGAACAGTAATCCAGGATGGTCTCGGAAAGATCCTATTTTCAAATAAGGTCACGTTCTCAGGTACTAGCGATTAAGACTTGTATATATCTTTTGGGGGCCACTATTCAGTCCACTACACTTAGATTTAATAAAGGTATGATTCTAGAGTTGAATTGCCCAATTTCAACCCCAATTCTGCCACTTAATATCAGTGTTTCCTTGGGTAAGTTATTTAATTCCCTCTGGGCCTCAGTCTCCCCATCTATGTGTTTCATAGAGCTATTGTGAGGTTTACACGAACCAACATATATAAAGTGCCTGGCCCATAGTAAATACTCAACAAATGTTTATTATCATTATTATTATAAAATATTAATATATGCAGCCAAGGTTTTAGAGATCCAGAGGCAGAGCACATATATTGTTTCCACAAGGAACTTGTAGTCTAGTGAGGAAGGAACATACGCAAAAGGTGTTATCGTATGTAGGGTGCTAGTTGCCATGATGGCGTCAGGAAAATGAGTTGAGGCGCATCTTGAGGAATGTGTCAAAGTTAATCAGATACAGAAAGAGATTAGGGGTGTGAGGAAGGAAGGAGTGATAAGGTACAGATGTGGGTTCCAGGCCAAGGCAGCAACATTTGCAAAAATGTGGAGACAGGAGAGATATGAGAGGGTATTGTCCATTTAGGGAACTACAGATAGTTTAGTGTATCCAGAAGGAAGGCTACAGGGAGAACACGCCAGACATGACAGTGGAGAAAATAAAGTCAGATCATGAAAGTCCCTGTGTGTCATGCTAAGGAGTTGGAATCTATCCCAGAAGCAGTAGAGAGCCACACAGAACTGGAAAGAAAGAGTAACATGGAGAGAATGTGCTTAATATCAGAGCAGTCTTTCCAGCTAATGAAGACCAGGGGTCTCCAAACCCTCCAAACCTCTTATTATTATGTACCACATCAGTGAAAACTGGGGACATACCTCCATGCTTGCATATATATATATATATATATATATATATATTTATTAATATATTTATTTTATCCATGAATAAGATAATAATAAACCAATGTAAAACACATAAAAAAAGCTTTAAAAATAATTATATACAGTTAACTTAATCACAATTTTAAATAAGTTATTTCATTATCACTTCGAAAAACTTTTTGCAACCACTTAAAAATCATCATTAATAATATTTTTAATGAAAATTATGTGATTCAATATTTTATTAATTTGAAAATATTAGTTTAATATTTTGGGAGATAGTGATTCAAAGGTCTGATTCGAAATTCACTCTACTTGGATACTAATTAAAATGGCTATCTTAGCTGAAAAAGACTCCTCAAGAAGACAAGTGGAGCCCAGATAGAGGCCACTTTTGGCTTGCTTACTGAATCATGACATTCATTTTTTGATCCTGACCACCAATTTAGTATTGTGAAATTCAGTCTGTAAATTTTCATCTTCCCTGACGTCACTCAGTTGTACTGGAAAACTAATCGGAAGTTACAGCATTTGTATATTTTTAACAAAGGTGTTCAAACACACCAAAAAAACTATTTCTTTGGAAAATTTTCAGAACCAGTTAGAAATTTCCATTTCTAAAATATTTAAGTGAACACATATGAAAATTGTTATATATGGCATGCACACTGCTTTTGATAAAATATTACATAACATGAATATAGACTATAAATGAAAACACAAATTAAAATATCATATTTAGAATGTTCTTTCCACAGTATCAATTTCTTTCAAAAGTGTTAATTTCTTAGTAATTGTTGACCTGTCACTTTTAACATGAAATGACACATTAAGTTTGCTTATTGTTTCAAAAATATCTGCTGGGTAATAAATTACTGATAGATAATCTTCACAGACAATTGCCAATATGGTATATTTGTCTCGTTGTAATAGAAAACCGCCTAACATATTTAAGTTAGACAACACTTAAGTATTTATTATAAGATAAAGAGTGACCTTTCGTGCAAAATATTTCATGCCCCATCTCCTCAACGAAGAATTATAAAGAGTTAACTTGTTAAGATGGTATCCATTAATCTGAGAGGGAAAATGCAAACTGTGTTGTTCTTTTTCTGTCCCAAAGACCAAGAACAACAAAGCATATTCCAAATATCCCCACTAGCTCACAAGCTCAGAGATTTGAAATGAACTCTGTAACCATTAGTTCATTACCTACAAGTGGACTATACGATAGAAGATAAAAAGTTTTAGAGGGAGTCTAAAAGGCGGATAGAAGAGATGTCTGTGGGAAGACGAGTCAGTATTTCATGAAGCCCTGTCCCCTACCATGGGGCAAGGTAAAGGGGGTGCTCTGAAGGCAAGTGAACTATTCAGAGCACTTTACATGGGTCGTCTGGGCTTTGAGGAACACAGGAATTGGTACCGACACATTCAAGATGCTCTGATGTTACAAGAAAGAATGGTGGCTGCTCTGGGATGATCGGCTCATCCTAAATCGTCAAGGCGAAGGATGATGAATTTCCCAAGGGTCAGACTGGGTCATCCTGAGAGAACAGTGAATCTCCCGAGGCATTAACTCAGAGGGACCATAGGAGATGGAAGAGGAGGTGGGGTGTGGAAATTAGTGAAGAAAGCTGAGGGAGGGGAGACAATCTATATTGGACGATGGCTTAGAGTTTGAGTATTAGACTGAATTGGACATTCTGTTACCTGAGAGTGACTGGAGAAGCTAAGGGACCTGCCTGGGATTTCCTCCTGAAGTAAGGAAAAACAAGCCACAGCAAGTTTGCAGGGACGGTCATAACAAAGTCTATTCACCCCAACATGCCCGGGAATGTCAGCATCGTTGCACTATGACAACCGGGCTGGTAAAATGTGTGTTCTTGAAATTAAAAGTCCTAGGCACATAGTGGCTACTCAATAAATGCCTCTCATCTGATTGAGGATTGTAAACACTTTACAGTTCTTTATTCATTTAGTGTGTTGCTGGAAGAATCTACATCTACAACTTTTATAGAATACACTGGCTCACATACCTTCTGTCCTTTATGGCTTATTTTCCATTGGAGAAAACTTGTTTTCCTCAGCACAGACCAAATAATGAGGACTATAAAGCTTGCTCTTTTTAAAGCATTTATAGTAAAATAATTTAGTTCTCTGAGTTTGTACATTTCCCCCTACAGAATCAAGTTTTCTTTGGTAGGTTGTTCAACTAAATAATGTTATAATGAATAATGAATAACAGCAATCTACTGCATACAAGTAGATTTTCCCAGACAGTTGCATATGGTAGGAAAGTGTTTTCAGAAACAGTAGGCCTGGGGAATATTCAGAGTGTTAAATAATGCAAGAGCAGAGAGATTGAAACTTTCTTTTGATTCAATATTGTTTGGAGGCTGGTGTGGCTGGACAGAGAATGAATATGAACTTTTAAAGAACTGGAAATTGTATTTAGATGGAATAGTCTACAAGTATAAATCATAAATTTATCTTTTGCCTAAAATAAATTAAAATAATTCTCACTTAAATCCTACTCTTCCTTCAGGAGCCAGCATCAGCCCCTCTCCCCTACCGCCCCCCAGTCCCAGTGCAGTGGCCCTCCTCTGAGCAGCTCCCCCACACCTTATCCAGACCACACAGCTGGTCTTCGTTGCTTTACCTTGAATTCCTGGTTCCTGTTCATCTGCTAAGAGTACTGTTTCTCCAACTACTTTTGTTTGGGTATATTTTCGTGGGGAAAGACCACACATATATTTCTCTGTAGTATGTATGGTACCTAAGACCCTACTATGTGAATAAACCTAGGGTTAGTTTGTTGATTGCATTTTTCTCAAATCTTTTTGTTAGTTGTTGTCTTTGGATGGGCACTTTGGATTGGCATGGAGACAATGATAAAGGTACTGAAGAGGAGGAGGGGGAGGACTACATGTGTCCATGTATAAACAATGAGGTTGAAAGTCAGAGGTGTGAATAAATAGATGGCTTCTTTAGTCAATAGCCAAAAGGGATCTTCCAGCAGTTTTCTAAAGTGCTACATACTTAAAACAAATTGGAAAAGTTTATTAATGCCTACCTAAACACCACAAAGGGGTTGCAGATAAAAAGGGATAATTTATAAAAAACATAAGGAGACGAAAATGAAATATATAAAAAATTCAGTATTTAACTTCATCCGCAGTTCATCTGAACTACATCCCCTCATTTAAACTCTACATATCAGCCAAAATTCAAAGAGAACAACAATTTGGCAACTATTAGATTAATGTAGTTTAAAAAATTAAACATGATGGCAATTGTTATATTTTTCCCCAAACTGATTTGTTCCATATCCACAGTTGACATAATGCCCATATAATGTCCTAAGCAACTCAGTAATAAATAACAAAATGTGCACATGCAGACATACATATATATGCAGACCTGTCATACTTAAATCAGACAATTTGATTTCATGTCAAGATGGTTCGGGGGCTGCCTGGTGGCGCAGCGGTTTAGTTCGCGCTTGGCAGCCCAGGGTTCGCAGGTTCGGATCCCAGGCGCCTGCCAATGCACTGCTTGTCAGCCATTCCGTGGCGGCGTCCCATATAAAGTAGAGGAAGATGGGCACGGATGTTAGCCCAGGGCCAGTCTTCCTCAGCAAAAAAGAGGAGGATTAGCAACGGATGTTAGCTCAGGGCTGGTCTTCCTCGCAAAAAAAAAAAAAAAAAAAAAAGATGGTTCTTTTGCAAACAAAAATTCTAGGAGATATTCTGAATTTTTCACATTTCAATGAGTTAAGTATAATATAAACAGCTCTGGATTGTAAACCTTCTAGGGCAGAGTCCATATTTCTCGTGTGAATCTATAAAGGCCAAGTTGGGTGCTCATCACACAAAAGGCTTTGTCTAATTGTTACAGCTGAATAGAGAGCAGGACAATAATGGATGGGGAGGAAACGTGTGTTATTCTGAACTACTTTCTGAAGCCTCCTTCACTGCCTTACCTTGTGAAATCAACAGGAAAAAAATAAGTCTTCTATTCTTAAAGGAAACAAAGAAACAGATGTGTTCAGCCCTCATACTTTTTTTTTTTTTTTTTTATCTTTGCCATCCTGTGCTGGGTAACAGTTCTTTCTTCAGTGTAGAAAGAAGCAGGTTGTTTTAGTAATTAACCATCTTCTGGTTCTTTTTTTCCTCAGATATTCTCCAAGACACATGTGTTGTTATTGTGGACAAATCTCTAGAAATTAAACCAGCAAAGAATAAAAGACTGAAGTGAAAATAAACTAATATTCCTTGACCTCCTCTACTAGAAGCATATTGTTTCTTGAAATGATCACTGTGGAAACAGAAAATCATTACTGGTTGAAATCCTGAGAATATGCTTTAGAGGTAAAGGTTATGGACATATGGGACTCATAAAAATATTTGTATAATGTATCATGCCGTAAGTGGCTGCATCCCGATCACTTGTATACGTAACTCTTTTTGAAAGGTGAAGATGCTCTTTAATAAAGCAGTTCCTAAACAACTGCAGTTGAAATTATGGTCTTACTATTCCTCTCAGAATTACTTCACGTTCTGTAAAAATACATACGTTTCTAGGCTGTGAATTTCTAAGTGTTTATTATTCTCTTTTGAGACAAGGAGAGTGGTTTTCTTTCAGTCAAGGCTATGAATCAGCTCTCTCGACCAGTGACAATCCACCATAGGTGGATGCAAACCACTGGGTTCACGGGTTCATTTACGTTTGCTGGCCATCAGGGGTCAAGGCTGAAGCAGGACGTGTAAGGAAAAACGCTCCTCTGGAGCCCTATTGCCTGGGAAATCTTCCGAGCTCTGCCACTTACTACCATGCGCCCTTGGGCAAGATACTTGTTCTTTCTGACCTCAGATTCTCATCTGATAAGCCTGGAATAATTGCCCATCCCATACAGGTATTGTCAGGGTCAAATTAGTAAATGCAGGAAGTCCTCAGAAAAGCACCAGGTATGCAGCAAGCCCTTGCAACCTGTTAGTTATTATCACCATGGATGCCGGATCCACTGCCAACCCAGCTTTCCTGACTACACACCAAGTGACATTTGCCTCAGCTACTCCCAACCCAGGAGCCTTCTTGAGATTTCTAGAATCCCACTTGCCCTCCTGTCCACTTGTGTAATGTAAAGTGCAACGTTGAGGCTATCCTTGAAGTCCTATGTTCCCTTAAGTGTCAAAACAATGATATAGAAGAATAAAGCATTTCTTGGCCACAGAGCTCTAGAGTCAGACTGCCGAAGTTCAAACCCCAGTTTAACTATTTGTTAGCCATATGTCTTTGAGAAAGGTGTATGAGTTTTCTGCATCCCAGTTTCCTTATCTATAAAATGGGTATCATCATCGCTGCGTCTCAGAGGATTGCTGTGAAAAGAACACTGGTTAGTTATGTGAAGCATTTAGCCTTGTAGCCCCGTGCCTGGTGCAATGTTAATGGTCAAAAATCTTAGATGGGGAAAAAGGGCAAATGAAAAATGCCAATACTGATGAAACCCAGAGAATTCCCAGACTAGCCAATGCCCTGGGAGTCCCTCTTTCCTCAAACCGGAATAAACCACAGAGAAAGAAATTTTCTCATCACTTCCAGGTCATAAACTCTTGCTCTGTGGTGGTCATGGGACCCTGTGAAGCCAAACTGGGAGAGGACTTTCGGCAACATGAAGTACAGAGAGAACACTGTACAAAGCATCGGGGTGCCCAGACCCCACAGCGGTGCCTGGGAATCCTCTGCTGCGGAAGATCCGAACTTGGAAGAAGAGTGTGCCCTCAGTGAGAAATCTTCATGGAAATTCTTTCACTCAACCACCCAAGTGTTTTACACTATGTTGGATGCTGTGGGAAATGCCAAACATCAAAACTCCAATCCAGATCCTCAAAAGAAATACCTTGAGGGAAGAAAAAACTGACACCAGTTCCAGTAGGAGCACAGTGGAAGCTTAGTTGGGAATCTCCCACTTCTTCTCCTTGGCAATCATCCAGAGAAACAAAGATAATGGAGAAAACCACACATTTTCAGTGAAGCTGGGATTCAGATAACACCCACAAATTCCAGGTTATGAGCTGGCTTTGTTCAAGTTTTATCTGACCAGCAAGCCTATACCGGAAGTCATGAGTGCTCCAGGAAAAAACAGGGAGTTTGGAGGGGGTCTAGTGATGATAGAGTTCAGAAAGTTCCAGCAAAGAACAGCTCCCAGAAGGAGAAGGTCTCCCCTAGAAGGGTCTGCTTGAGCAGAACTGAAGTTGCACAGAGCACTATCAGTGAGGGAAACAGAGAAAGATCCAGAAAATGTCCTGGGGGACCCACTGAGGGAAAACTCTGACAGAATCTTCAGAAAAACCTAAAAGTGTGTGCTTCCTTTGGTGAGCACATGCTGTCCTGTGGCAGTGTGAAGAAGGAAGCTCAAGGTTCTCTCTGATCAGGCACAGGTGCTGTGGTTCATGAGAGCAAATGCGGGGCAGATGGAAACTGCTGGTCTCATTCTCATTTGCTCGTCACTGCAGAGCAAAAGCAGCCTCTTACTATGTGCCAGGCACTGTTCTAACCACTTACATATATTAGCTCATTTAATTTCAACAACCCTAAGACATAGGTTCTCTTTTTATGCCCATTCTACTGATGAGGAAACTGAGGCATACGTTTGCCCAAGATCTTCCACTAATAATGGACAGGCCAGTATTCAGCCCAGGAAGTCTGGCTCCAGAGTCTGTGCTCTGATCCCCTATCCTGTACAGCCTCCAAAAAAGGTGAGGGGGCCGGGAGTGCTTGTGCATGTATGAAGGAGAGCTCTTCCCTTCCTTCTGGAGCAACAGAGGTGGAGTCTTTGAGGTGTAAACCCTCAGAGTACCTGGACACTCCCACACCACAGAATCCTTCTCTTGGTCATCCAGAAAAACAATGAGTATTAAGAAAGGAATATAATCCATATAAATAAAAATATGGAAAAGAGCAAGCAATATTCCTATAGACAAAAACCCACTAGAACGATGTTGCCAAAGAGAAGATGCAAGTTATGAACATGAATTAAGAAAACTCTTACGGAAGTCACTGGACTTGTGAAGAGATCAGGAAATAAACCTCCTGCTAACAGGAGGATATGAAATAAACAAACAGACCTAATGACAAAAATAGAAAGAAAAAAAAGACCAGCCAAGAAATTAAGACTAAATTACAATGAGCACAAGAAAAATTTGTTAATGTGTCTCAAAGTCCAGAAATCATAAAAGAAAAGATTGATAAATGTGAACACATGGAAATTAAAAACTTCTGCGTGGTAAAACAAGCAAACAAAAAGCACTGTAAGCAAAGACAGATGTCAAATGATAAGTGTGGAAAAATGCTAACAACTCATATCACAGCAAAAGGGATAATACTCCCAATATTTAAAGAGATCCTAGAAATCAATAAGAAAAGGACCAGCCGCCCAATGGAAATATGGGCAAAGGCCATGAATGACAGTTAGCAAAAAATGACAATAGAAATGAACCATATATATAAGGAAACATGGCCAACCTCATTCATAATAAGAGGATACAAATTTAAAATATCTTGGCATACCATTTTTACCTATCGATTTTGCAAAGCAACATTTTGACAAGATGCTCCATTAGCAAGGCCGTGGGGAAAAGGGCACTTTCATACACTGCTGGTGGAAGTGTCCGATGGAGGGCAACTTTTTGGCATATTTAACAAAATAATAGATGTATTTAGCATTTAACCCAGCAATTCTAATCCTGGGAATTTATCCTACAGGTACAACAGCACACATGACAAATAATAAACACACAAACCTATTCACTGCAAGATTGGTTGTAATCATAAACATTCGGAAATTGCCCAAATGTTTTTCATATAGAACTAGTTAACTTAACTATGGTACATACACACGGACAAACCCAAGCTCTTTGTTATCTCTAGAGGGTGTGGGGCTGGAAAATGACAGAGAAGGGGTAGAGACGAGAGGACTACTTCTCAGTACATCTCTTGTTACATTGTTTTGAGAAAATTTTTAGTACTGTGTACTTGCGTTTTGATTTTTTATTTTTGTTTGAGAATTTTGAGACTTTTGCAGATTTTTTTATAACATTGACTTTTTGAAGAGTTTAGGCCAGTTTGTTGCGGTTTTTTTAAACTATGTAAATGTATTACTTTTTCAAAACTGAAAAATCAAATTAAAAAGTCAAGTGTATAACATGAAATATCTGAAGACCAAACCAAAAACATAAACAAGTATTAACCTAGTGGTATTTCGGATAATATTTAAAAGCTAAAAGATTCAGAAAATGAAATGCCATTGTGAAGAGAGAGAGAGAAAGAGAGGATACAGTTTTAAAAAATCTGCCTCTTTGGAAACTGGAGAAATTTTGCATAGTTAGTATAAAACTACCAGTTAAAATGGCAGCAAGTTGACAGAGAAGCTCAGATTGACTAGCAGAGAGAGAGCCTGTGGACTAAATCTGCACTTTTTTTCCTCCCCATGGTCAGCAGCATCTCATACTCAGACCTCTCTAGTCATCTCTAACCAGCTGCAGAGGCTGAGGTACCAGATCCTGCCCAGTCCCTCACAGCAGTCCCCCGGGTTCACACACTCCCATGCCTCCAAGAACAGCTCTTCTCCTTTTCTCTGATAACCGCACGTGCAGACCCAGCCCTTACAGCCCAGGGTTTCAAATCCAGAGTCCTCCTTTCATTTTCAAAGGAGTTCCGAGCAGCTCCAGGCCCTCATTTCCAGCCTGAAGAATGTAACCTTTCCTCTGTGAGCATCATCCTCAGAATGCAACGAGAAAGACAATTAATATGAAAATAAATGCATCGTGCACTTAAGAAAAGAAAGATTTTGGAATATGAACCTCATTGAATTCTCATTATTTACACATGAAGCAGTTTGAATTACCTTGTAGGGTTTTTTTTTCTCCAGAATTTTTTGTTTCTTCCATTATTCTACATGCGACGGTTTTGTCATTTTAAGTGCCCAAATTTATAACAACCATTTAATTATTTTGACAGTATATCGCGAAATGTGCATCTCACATAAGGAAGAAGCACTGGTTTTACAAAACCCTTCCTGAATTGTTCAAGAGAGAAACCTTAAAATCTAAAAGTCTAGTTGGTAAATAATGCCAAGGCCATTAGAAAATAAAAAGGATATGTAGAATTCAGTCATTCTTTTATAGTTCCCATTAACAGTCAATGTGGTAACAAAATATAATGCTGTAAATCCTTCTGAGTTAAGCGAATAAAAAGGCCATAATAAAGGTCAATTTTACTGCCATCAATTTGCAATGATGGGACATTTGGTTGCCAAAGGAAGCAACAAATGCAACCCAGAATTATGGCATCTCTGAAAAAAAATGTTGCTATTATGGCAAGAAGTACTTTGAGGAGATTTATACTGAAACCGACACTCAGCTCTGCTCCAAAATAATAATGTGAATTCTTTACAAATTGTTCTAACCCTGTGCAGGGCAGTGCAAAAGACCAACGCATTATCACACCGCAATGAAACAGACTCACTATACAGAAGACAGAAAAGTTATAATAAGTATTTGAAATATATGCAAAAATGAAGAGGAGAAATGGTAGTTTCATGAACAATTAATGCTATCCATAATTACAATGTGCAAACAAAGAAACCACCAGGGAACAATTGCACAATAATGAGATTTGGGGGTATTAATCCTTCTGTGAAATGGCAAGAATGCAATTTTTATAACAACAGTCAAAACAATAGCACAAAATAGAAAGGTGGAGACTATTGCTGTTTATTTTAGGATTTTTTTCCATTGGAAAATTGAAACATCAAAAGAGCATTAAATACCTGAGTGATGCCACGAGCCCCTCATCCTGTCCCTTCTGTGTCCTCACTTGTTTTATCTCCCAGTTTAAACTCCCTTCTTAGGCAGGACATCTGTATGTTGTGTTCTAATGGATGTTTACTTTCAGAACCATCTGTAAACTAGAGAGAACGCGGAGTGGATATTCATTTGTACAACTGGCTTCTAGGCCAGCAGTGGCAGTCACCATACCCAAATACTGGCCCATCACGAAAAGAAAAAAGCTACATGGGATTAAAAACGACCACCAGGTAAGAGCACGGAAGGAACTTTCTCTCAAGACAGGGGAAGCTATTAAATGTCTCGCATTTCTATTTATAATTAATTTTTTCTTAGATTACAAAATGCATGCTTAGTGTAGAAATTCAGAAAATAACTAAAGCATCTGTAACACTACTACCAAAAAATAAATACTTTAATATTTTAGTGTAATTATATCTTTCTAGAGTCTTTTTCTGTCCATATATATATGCATATTTGAACAAATCTGGGATCCCACTGCAAATACTGTTTTATAACCTGCAGTCATCACTTAATATTACATTAGAAATATTTCCCACATGATTCCTAATACCTGTGAAGTTTTCTATTAAGGGCCAAACCATAATTTATTTAGTGAATCCCTTGTATATTCATTCAACAGATACATATTGAGCATCCACCAGGTGACACACTGTTATAGGTGCTAATGTGTCAAAGATGATTAAGAATATTCCCTGACCTCAAGGAAGAAAATGATCACTATTACGCCCTAATAATTTGTATCACATTGTATGTAATTGGCTGCTGGTCCCAGAGGACAGTGACTACCACTCTCTAGAGAGTTCAGGAAAGGCTCCACAGAGGACATAACAATTGATACAGGTTTTGTAGAATGAATAGAAGTTAACAGGGCAATCAAATGAGGATGAGAGTTTTAGACAGAGAGAAGAGCACGTATAGGGGTATGGAGACCGGAAGTGATGATGGTGTTGCCACACAAGAAATATTAAGTCCTCTTCAACTTTTAAAACTTGTTAACTGTAATACTTACAGAAACCTGCAAAAGTGATACGACCAGGCTCTCTCTGATCGGTGCCCCTCTCCATTGCTTCATCACATCGGACTTGATAAACATGGGTGTATTTGTGCTTCTTGTTCCTTCTGAGTGTGGCCATGTTATCTGGTTAGGGAGGAGAGACTATGATATCAAAAAGAAGAAAAAATCATCAGAAACAGGTGGATTCTGAACATTTTAAATGATTATTTTACATCATTTGGGAAGGGAGATATAATTTAGCAAACTGGCTTTTATTCTAAAATACACTGGTTCTAATTATTAAAAAGAGGAAAAGACAAATTCTAAAAACATAACACTAGGTGGAAGTACAACAGATCTTGAACACACTATGTGTTTGGGATCTGTTGTCCAAAGAGCATCATTAACTCTTGAAATCCACAGCCTACAGCACCACAGACAGTTAAGGAATCTGGAAGGGCTGTTTGGGATTAGGTGTGAAGAACTCTTCGGAGACTCTTGAACCTTCAGATCAAAGCCATATATGCCATCTCTGTTCTCCACGTCTCCTTGGAGCTATTTGAATTTATCCTTTGATTACCTACTTAGAGATAGTTCAACTGACTTTGGAGTTATTACCAACAGTCAGGAATTTCCATCTGTTTCAAGACGTGACACCTTGACTTCTAGGATTTCCTCTCAACCACAACAGTATTGTTTGGTTCCCTGGAGAGCTGGTAACCTGCCTACCGTTCCATAAACACTTGATCCTTTAACTGAGTCCCTCTGAAAAGTTTTGACAATATGTTTAGTATAAAGCAGACCCATAGGCCAGAGCAGAGCATTTCCAACAATGACATGACAAGCAAAATATTTACCAAGCAATGGGGATCATGAAGTTCCCACAAATGGCACACAATGATGCAAAAGTACAGTCTGGACTCGTACACCACTCTTCTGAGACCTGCCCTTCCCCATCTTTCAGTCTTAAAGGGAGCTGTACTGGCAACATTCTACTGGATAAAGAGCCATGCAAATGCTTCCCCATACTCTAGGCCATGAAGACTGTGCCGCTCCCAACTGGTAAAGAGCTCCATCCCTGTATCCCAGGGAATGCACTCATAAAGCAAAGCAGAGCAATTCCAACAATGAAATGACCAGCAAGATGATGCTCTCCTCTGATAAGAGGCACCCACTACTGCATTTGTCAATTTAATATAAATCATTTTAAGCTTTTAGTGCCTGGTAAGGGTATTAAATTTTACTTAGTTATTTCCGTAGAAACTAAAGAGTTTGCAGAGACATTCAGCATTTGATTTCTTAATCACATCTTCCTAAATGTTGCTTTCAAAAAACAGCATTGGTTTTCAAAGACTGGGAACTGGAAATAGGAAGAACCTGATGGAAAGAAATGAGTTACTGTAAACCACTATATTATATTAATCAACTGATATTTTAAAAATTAATGTGTTTATTATAAACCAGGTTAAAAAAAGAAATGTGCCAAGATGTATGTATACATAAAACTGCCTCCAGATTCCCACTTGTGGTAAACATGCCTAAATATTTTCCAAGCTATAAAAGGAAACCCAAATAAATACCAGCTGTGCAGGTTTATCTATAACAGACAAAATATGGAAAGAAGAAAAAGAAGGCACTGCTACATCATTAGTGTAAAATTAATCCAAAAGATTGTAAAGTAGGGAGATGGGTTGTGGGGCTAAGGATATGGAAATAAATGACTCCTTGGTTCCATATTGGAATCTTGTTCTGCTCATCACACAGATGGTTGACAAACAGAGTCGCATAGGGTCTATATCAGTGAAAAGGCCACTTCTACTTCTCTGCTCTCTCTCTCTTTTTTCCTTTCTCTGTGTCTTTTTTTTTTTTTTGGTGCACGTTCTCTCTCTCTGTGCCTCAGCATGCATGTGAGTCTGCACATGTCTCTTTCTCTCCTCTTCCATGCCTTTCTGTGTGTGTGTGTCTGTGTAAGAGTCTGTCTGTCTCTTACTCTTTCTCTCTTTCTTTGTCTTAGCAAGGCCCTATGTCTCCCCTTCTCCTCTGTCCCTACTTCAGACTGACTTTTCTGCTTCCAAATGCACAAAAGCAAACAAGAAAGCCCTAAGCCTTATTTACATTACTTCCAAGAGAACATAGAGTAATTAAATTGAGGCCAGATTTTAGGCTCCTGAGAGAGAGAGAATCTAATGGGTCCAGGTTGGATCAAGTGTAACATTTAGTTCAAACAACTGAGGTCATAAAGGGTACATAACAGTCTCCTTCTACAAACATGGTCCCACACGTTGGGTGGGAGGGGCAGAGGCAGTCCTCAGACAAGGGGGCATGGGAAGGAAACATCCCTCAATGCCTGGGACACCTTGTTCACGATGACTTTCCCAATTAAGCTAGTTCAAAAAGATGTTCCACTTAGCACTTAAATACATGCCACTTACTTTGACACTTGTTAGCTATATGACCTTAAGGAAGTTATTTTTCATTCTGATCTTTAGTAATATTAACTACATTACTGAATTGAAGATTGAATATGTGAATATAGGTGACAATATTTATGACTGAGCTTGGCACAAGATAAATGCTCAATACAGGCATTACTGCCTTCACTTACAAAATGACTGAATGTTGCTCCTTTTGGGGTTCTGATTTTGTCATCTGTGCCTGATCTCCTCAAGGACTTTACACCAGCTCAGTGGCCCACACAGCAGCTGGCACAGTGCCTGACACAGAGCGCATGCTCAGAAAATCCCTATTGATTGATCAATTATGTTAATACTCTTAGGAACCTGAGAACTAAAATCCAAATAAATGTGTTCTATTTCTCATTCTATGCTACAGGAGGGATTCTTGAATAAAAGAGAGGAACCTATGATCATACATCAAATGGGTAAGTAAGTAAAGGTAGATGGGCCCAAGAGACTAGAAATGGTTTGGGATTTTTCTTTTGCTCCTAGGATGACAGATTCCTAGGATGACTGTAGAGGAATAAATGCTGGAGCAGACAATATTATTCACATACATAATAATCCTATAAGTATTTGACCCTGTATTGAATCTAGTAATCACAAGACTTCTGAAATATGATTTGGAAGTAGAGAAAGACCATAACTCCATCATCAAATCCTCCCAATATCTACAACCACATACACAAAACACAGATCTCCTAAGAACAGAGCACTTGTCTGTTTTGTTCCCTGCCATATCTCTAGCACTGATCACGAAGCCCTAACATAGTAGATGCGAAATGTATGCTATCAAAATGAGTGAATTAATGAAATAAATAAACAAATCCTAACTCCATCACCAGTAGGGCCAGCTTAATGGGCATGTGACCCATGTAGTTGCACAGAGCTCCACACGTAGAAGGACCCCATGCTTGGTTTAATGCTCTGTGGTCATCATCTTGAAATTCTTCATCATTTTTGAACAAGGGGCCGACCCACATTTTCATTTTGCACTGGGCCCATCAATTATTTAACCAGTCTTGCTTCTCAGGGTAGGTGAATAATACTGGGTGACCATCAGCCTCTCACTCTGTACAGAAGTAAACCCAAGTGTCTTATTCCATTCAGACTGCTGTAACAAAACACCACAGACTGCGCAGCTTAGAAACACCAGAAATGTATTTCTCACAGTTCTGGAGGCTGGACATCTGAGATCAGGATGCCAGCGTGGGAGAGTGAGGCCCCTCTGCCAGATCACAAACTTCTCATTGTATCCTCACATGGTGGAAGGGGTGAGGGATCTCTGTGGGGTCTCTTTTATAAGGTCATTAATCCCGTTCTTGAGGGTTCCACCCTCATGTCCTAAGCACCTCCCAAATACCATCACATTGGGCATTAGGATTTCAGCATAAGAATTTTGGGGGCACAAACGTTCAGACCATAGCACCAAGGAAAAGCATCAGAAACGATGATGCTTGCACTGAAACAGCTGTGAAGCCCCATGGACGTGTAGGCCCACTAAGTCACAGATGTTCCAGTCCTGCCACCTAGTTCCTCCTGGAGTCCCCTGGAAGCTTCTGCTTCACTCTCCCACCTGGCTCTGGCTCTGCCTCTCAAAAAGGATACCAACATCATGGACAAACGCTCCTGGGTTCTAGCTATACTGCTTCTTATTTGTTTACTCAACAACCAGAAGCCAGTGGTGTCTCTTATCCACCCACCTTTCATACTGTAGCTTAATATTGTGGTTATTACCTGTGTATTTTCATTAGGGTTTGTAGTTTCGGATTTTTATTCGTTTATAAGAAATCAATAAGCTTCTTATCAAAGGCTTCAAATCAAAGCAAGCCAAATTACTTGTAATTCCAAGACAGGTCACTTCACAAGCTGTGACACATATTTTAGGGGTAAACATTGACATATTAAATCCCCAGTAGCATGAAGAGTTAATAAAAAAAATTTTAACTTAATCTATACTTTATAGCATGCTTCTATTTGACGTTTTTCTTTTCAAATATCACTTTGATTATTTTTTATTTTAATAGAGTGGTGATCTTCAGTTCAAGCCTCCTGTCTCTGATCATAATGTATGTCCTCACTTTCAATGAAAATTTGTTCTTGTCACATAGGAATCCACTCTTATTAGATTCTATTGCAATGATTTATTAATATCAAGTCCATTAAATGATGACACAGTAGGCACAGAAAAATATTCTAGACTGAAGAAATAATCTTGGTCCAGAGTTTTTTAGTTCTTTTAAAATTATTTGGAAGCATTAATAATTATTTTAGAAGATTTGTCACAGAAAAGAATAGAGCGAACATTTGTGTCTAACAAAGCCATCTCCATGTCTATGTTAACAGTTCTGAATTTACTTATGAGTTTCAATCTTCCTCTAAACCCATCACATTCTAAATGTCCCTATTAAAATTATATGAAGGTCTAAAGGTATTAAAAACTCAAGGAGTGGGGATGGGATTTATACCTATCCACTGAATTATGTAGAATAGTTCTCCTTCAAGTTCCCTGTCCCCAACTCTGAGCTCTTTCAAGTCTTTTTTAGTCTTTCTTTGTCCAGCATAATATCCCTGCTCAGTTCCTGACTCTTTAAAATGTTTCTTAGTCTTCCTTGGTCCAGCATAACATTTCTGGAGAAGACAAAGGAAGGTGTTAATCCTTTTGGACACTCACTGACCATACATCTCTGTTCTGCCCAGCTCTCCTGCCACGACTTGCTCGCCTCTTCTTTCCTTTGTTCTTCTAAGTGATCTGCCTGGGGTAGAAAATGCACAGCCTAACCTGAGCATTAAGCACCCTGCACAGACAATGTGCACCTCAATTTTCCAAAACAGTTAAACTGAAAATAGCTTCAATTTACAAATAGAAAGAGGAGTGCTGAATTGGGAAGAAAATTTCTGTATATATATCAGTGAGTCAGCAGTGGATCTCCCCTCAGTAAAAACAAATTTAATACTATAGTCACTAACGGCTCCAAAACATATGAGTAAGCCATTGTTATGCCAAGCTTTGGCATCACTTATCAGTGGTAACTCTTTAAGAACATACAGAACACTTGTTACTATTACCAAATCATTCTGAAGACAGAACACTAGGCAAGCTTCTGCCAGGGCTGAGAATACAGCATACTATAAAACCAGGAATGATGCTGTATATTAATTCTTCCATCCATTGTTGGGTGGCTTCCCATTGCCTACAGGACAAGTCCAGCCCCCTCTGGTATGAAACTACACATCCTGCTTAATTTTCAAATACATACTTTATATGCTAGATATACTGAAGGTGCCAGTTGCTACACTTCTCTCTCTCACCTCCAAACCCACTCTTCTATGTACTCGGCTTTGTGATGTTGAGGCTGGGACTTTGCAAACAGCATTTCTGTATTTCGAGTGTCTCCTTGTTAAGTCCTGCCAATATAGGATGATAGATGGAGGCTGCAAGACTGGAGAAGGAAGAAAGGAATTACTCCTTCCTGTTTGCTTCCTGTTACCGTGAATATGGCCCTAGCAACGCTTCTTCGCCCAGAAGTGACAGTTTCTCCCAAAACAGCAGCTAATTCTGTTTGCAATTTTTCTCCCATTTGCAGAACCAGCCTCAGAGTGGGCTCCTCAGAGACCAGTACCAGCCACCTAGCTCCCTCTCCTCCGATGTCTGAGCCCCAGCCCCACAGGGCCTCTTCTAGGTTTTAATAATTCCAGTTTCTTCCCATTGTTCCCCTAGCCTTGATTCCTGCAATTACTACCTCAGTAATAAGTTACTGTTGTGGTTGTTATTTTGCCATTTTGTTACCTGGTTAACAACTTTATGCCTAGTTAAAATTCTTTACATTAAATTCAGACTGATACCCTGAACCAGTAGCCACATTTAATCTGCTTTAACACCTTGGTGTTTTTGTAAACTCTCCTGGAATACTCTCGTTTTTTCTCCGGAGACATAGGCTTAAATGTTCTTTAATACCTATCTTAAACATTACTTCTTCTGTGATTCTTTTTTTAATATCTTTAAACAGAATCACTCCCTATGACTAGTATAATTTCAGTTTCCACATCCTGCTCTATGCTAGTTAACACTATAATTATTTATTTACATATCTTTATGCTCTACTGGACTGTGAGCTCCATGGAAGCATGGCCTAATGCCTCATTCATCTCTGCACCCATAGTATCCAGCACATTATCTGGCACATAATAAGAATATCATAAATGCCCATTTAATTGCTTTGTTTTGTGCTAATGAACTATAAGGTTCTCTGTGCAGATTTGGAAATAGTCTTTAGTACCAGCATATAAGGCTTTTGCTCATGTTTTATGATATCAGGGGTATTGAGAAAGATGCCAACTCAACTCAAGGAAAATCCCCCCAATAACCAGTCAACTTTGCCTCAAATTCCATCTTTAGAAAGTACATACCACAATACCTAGTACATAATAAGCATGAAATAAATGTTAGTATGTTTTTTTTAATCTGCTTACTCAACAACAATGGCTCTCTATTTATGACTGAACTAAGCACAAATTTCTCACCGGGATATTCAAGACACTTAGCAATATGGCCAAAATTATTTTATCTCCCACAGACACATATTTTGAGCCTCTAAACTAGGCGTTGGCCAACTACAGCCCACCCCACAGGCCAAATCCATTTTTGTAAATAAAGTTTTATTGGAACACAGTCAAACTCATTCATTTGTGTATTGTTAGCTCCAAACTCACCCTTGTATACTATCGTCTATCTCTACTACTAACATGTACATTCTTGTCTCTGAGTATTGTCTATGGCTGCTTTCATGCTACACAGGCAGAGCTGAGTAGTTTTGAAAAAGATCATATACTATCTGCTTCCCACATATGATCCCCACCACTTCTGCCATTGCTAATGTTATTCCCCCATTTTTGCCTGTCGTATCCTATCAGGCAAATTTTTTGACCTGTCCAACTAAAAGGCATTATTGGTTCCTTTGAATTCTAGTTTCATTTTTTTATCACTCTTATAGCATTTATATTTTTACTTTCAATTATCATTATATACACACACACATATATATATATATATATATACACATACACACACACACACATACACACACTGATCATATCCCTTCAAACTGTGTATAGATACTTAGAGAATAAGTTCTAGAATTTATATATCTTCCTATCTCTTACAGCCCTGGAAACCAGTAGAAATGTATAATAAATATTTGCCAAATTGAGTCAAATAAAACTGAACTGTTTCCAGCAGTTCGCTTATGCTCTTCTGTCAACAGCCTGAGATCCTGGATGATCACACACCACATCACAGACCAGTTAGTGGGTCAACGCAATGGGTTATGACTAGTTTCTTTCTTTGATCTTGATAACACTGCTCAATCAAAAGACATAATTCTTGATGACTACGGTCAACAAGTTACCCAAAGTAATGGACCAAATCATATTTAAGACCGCATTTCGGATTTATGGGAAACTGTGACTGCTTTTCAGATTAGCGTGAAAGGCACTGAAAGCCTTAGGATCTGATGTGGGACAGCTTTAGCCAGTGATTTGAGTTAATGAGGCTATTAGATGATTCGCCTTGAATTTCCCCCAAAGTCATTAGTCACAGAATTATTTTCCAGAATTGTTCTGTTGGTGATTATAAGGCATGCGGGAGATTTGAAATCAGGGTAAATTCAGTTCACTTTCATAATTAAACCCTACCTTGGTCTCTATCTGTATTTAATATACTCTAATTGTTTTTATCTCTGAGATAAATTGTGAAACTATAAAGGTTTGCAATTCAATAAATGTGTTTGATAACATAAATACAATGTGCTAGAGACAGGAGTACAGAAGTGATGCATTATTTTGTCGTAATAAAATGAGAATTAATTGATTCTATTTACCCTGCTTAAGTTATCTTCATTACTTAAGAATCTTTTCGTTTTTAATTCTAAAACAGCAGACCCCTCTACAAATGCTTCTCATGTAACAAAAGCCCTCCATTGAAGAAAACAAAACTTCTATTCATATTAATTTCACAGGTGCCAGTAACATTTCCTCCAAAGTTATGTGTTAATGAGTCATGATCAAGTCTTCTGGTAAAAGACTCCCCTCTAATAAAAGAAGTTCAAGGTTCAAAGGGCAATCCCCTAAAAGGAATACATATGAAAAGTTTGACTTAACTCAGCATGCTTCTTCCTCTTTATTTTATGATGTCCTGATACCTTGGATGATATTAATCATATCACAGCTCCATCAATATTACCTGCACTGTTATTTCAACTTGGCAGATTATCTCATCCCACAGCAATGATGGAACATCTACATGAAAAATGAGAAGGTTTCAAAAATCCTGGGCTTCATTGCATTCCTCAAATATGGAGTGCCACTTATCTACGAAAATGTGTTACTGCTGCTCGAGGAGACACACTTAGCTACCAAATTCACAAGATATAGAATACAGCAACCTAACCACCAAAACATAGACTATGACCCTCGCAGCAAAACAATGCTGGATATAGATAGTCCATGGGAAACGGAAAATGAAAACTTGGGACAGCAGCACTGAATAAATGCACAGATTTATATTTTGAAAGATGATAGGATATAAGGAAGGTCACTCAAATAATTTAGTTTATCACAATGTCAGTGTTGTTGACTCACTATGATACTGATGTTTTAAAAATGCCTGATAGAGAGGGGCTGGCCAGTGATGCAGTGGTTAAATTCACACTCTCCGCTTTGGTGGCCTGGGGTTCATGGGCTCGGATCCCAGAAACAGACCTACACATCGTTTATCAAGCCATGCTGTGGAAGACATCCCACATATAAAGTAGAGGAAGATGGGCACGGATATTAGCCCAGGGCCAATCTTCCTCAGCAAAAAGAGGAGGATTGGCAACAGATGTTAGCTCAGGGCTAATCTTCCTCACCAAAGAAAAAAGCCTGATAGAAGCATACTATGCACTCATAGACTGATAACACTGGAAAGACTTAAGATATCAAGTAGACTAAGGATCTCGATTTTATAGACGAGGAAAATAAAACCCAACGAGTTTCAATGCTTTGTCCCAAAATTTCATAGTTAATTAGCATAGTAGAAAGTGGATTAGAACCCACATCTCCCTGAAATCTACTGACTATTCCTGTAAGTTGGGTTGCTTATTTGGAAACACAAATATCACATATCTACTGTGCATATATTATGTTTATGTTAAATTAAAACTATCACTCTCAAACAAAGGAATATAAAAAATAGAAAAAGAAAAAAGACAAAATTGGCCACAGGAATGAAATAAGCAACAGCGATCCTACTATCAACAGCCTCTGAGCTTCTCCATCCATGAACAGACGATGGAATCCCCTTTCCAGTTGACTGACCCCTAAAGCTATTACAGATTTGCCCATTTGAAACAAGCCAACTTTTGGTCTTTTCCTCAAGAATAAATAAATAGTTATATGTATATACACTCCTCTACAAAGTATCTAGTATGAGATGAAGCATAAGTTCTCAAGATCTCATCATAAAATATCTAAGGATTTTTATCAAAACTTGCACAGTTCTCATTGTTGGTGGCCAAGAGAAAGATAAAAGGAAGGAGAAATACAACAAAACACTTGACCTCAATAAGAGGTATTGGGGGCCATTTGGGCAAATTTATCAATGTAAATTTCAAAATATATTTTACTTTGTTTTTCTCCTACTGAATATTAACCTTAATAATACTGTCATTTACCTAGCTATTTCCTTTTTTTTTCCCTCTTCCTAATATGTTCCTCATTACAGCACATATTTTTCAAAATATACATATGAGAGATAATGTCATTGGACTGGAACACTGTCATAAGATAATAGTTCCCTGTTGCTAGATAAATGCCAAGGTAAAGCTAGACATTTATTGAAAGTAAATGTCAAGGCAAATTGAGAAACATTGATTGTAAGAAAATGTTCTTGTACAGTAGCTTCATTTCTGTTGTACCAAATGATGCATGTTGATGTAATCATTTTCCTTAATAGATCTTAGCGTAGTCAAGTTAAAGGAGCTTACGGTATAACAGAACAACTACATTCTGATTGAAGAGAACCAAACTTGGCACGATATGCAGCCAATCCAACAGCTGTTCATAGATAACAGGCCTAGTTCCTCCTCCAAGAAGTTGTGTGTATCACCGATTTCTCACTAGCAGAGGCTACTTGTATTCCAACCGTAAATAGAGATTGGCTATTGCACAATTTGGTTTGATATTTTTCTTTCTAAAGAGTTTATGTACTGCATTTTAAACATATCTTGGCATATATACATGTATATGTGTGTATATACACATTTACATATATATAAAAAATTTAACAAGAGAGATGGCTAAACTCTTTGCCTACCCTTAGAAATAACTAAATGTGCCAGCACAAGTGTGTAGAAACAAAAATCTAGTCCAAATTTTGAAAATGCAATGCTTTGACCTTTCAAAAATTGGCTCTCAAAATACACATTTGCTATTTTGAAAACACATCCAAATTTTCAGAGAGATGACAACTCAGTGAGAGCATTCTGTTCCATGAGGTTCAACCTAGCATGGTGGCCCATCCAACCTGGCCTAAGTGAAACCTCAAGGGAGATCCAAAAACAAGTCTTCCATAGAATTGAGAAAAAGTGTGATTCACTAAAAGGAATTCCTAAGTGTATGGGAATGTAGGGAAAACAGAACAAGGTCATTTCACTGGAGACTAGTTTTGCTTAAAGAGACAAAGAGGATACCAAACCAAATTAATTACCCAAACTTTTTCAGCGTTCGTAAGTCTAGAAATAGACTTAGAAGTTTTATAGCATAGATTTAAAGCAACTTTTCTCAAACTTCCAAGTTCTGAAAGGCAAAGGAACAGAATCCATCTGAAGAAAAATACATTTTGTTGTTGGAGAGAACAAAGATAATGGAGAGGTGGAAAATATGTAAAAATGCAGTTTCGCTTAACTTTTCTGGTCATGGGGAGGGAAGTAATAAACTGAAAGACAGACTTGGTGTAATTGTGTCTGTGTGCACGTGTGTGTGTGTGTGTGTGTGTGCACGCATATGTGTGTTGTGGATCTGTACCACATTCACCACCAAAAAACACATTAAAAAAGTCACAACATCAGCCAAAGTTTTCTTGGATTTTAAATAGTGGAATTTCTTTTTTTTTTCCCTCCCCAAAACCCCAGTGCACGGTTGTATATCCTAGTTGTAAGTCATTCTAGTTCTTCTATGTACGCTGCCACCACAGCATGGCAACTGACAGACGGGTGGTGTAGTCCCATGACCAGGAAGTAAACCCAGGCCGCTGAAGTGGTGAGCACTGAACTTTAGCCACTAGTCCATCAGGCCTGGCTCTAGAGTCGAATTTCTATTTACATACATGATACATCGTATAATGATTTAAAACAATACAGGTTCAGGCACCCAATATACTCACCAGGTAGAGAAGTTGTTAAAAAACCTTAGAAAAGTAATTTGATCTCCTTAATTATTCATTTCTATATCTCCAAAAGGTGGATAATAACCTATTTTGGAGGACTGCTGTAAGAATGAAATAAGATAATGCATGAAAAAGTATCTAGTACAGTCCAAGTCCAGGGCTCACAATAATCACTCCATTAGCTTCTACTTCCCTTGATGTGCATCAGTATACTGAACAAGTTAGAAACGACCAGTAGTTGGGAAGGAGCAGCAATCCCGGGACTGCATCTGTTTATGAGACTGAAGAGTCTGAAGAATAAATCTGTAGACAATGAGGCTGCAAGAAGACATGGTCTGGTTCATTCAATATCATACCTGAGCAACAGCTGTTAGTCTATGCCCATTTGCTTGGAAAGCGAAAGGCCACGCATCTTGCCACCCTGGACATTGGTCCCAGCTCCAGGGAGCCGTCATGTGGTTAAGCCCAGTTTTCTCACTCATAACTTTGTACAATGACAATAAAGCCCTTACTTACCCATTTTTCCTTCTTTCCCTCCCACATAGATTGAGACAGAAAGAATCTTTTAATATAAGCTTTTCAAAATAAAACAAAGAAGGGCAAACCCTCCAGCTTTCTTGTCTTTTCATCTTCTGCCTTAGGCTGCTGAGAAAGATTTTGTTGCTGGGTGTTTCTTTCTCTTCACGTTTCTTTAGGAGTGTTGAGTAGTAATAAGAGAGAACTTGCTCTACCTTCAGGTCTACCAGACTAGGTCTGCAAAGCCTAAAATCATAACTTATGATTTTACTTATGCCTTGAAAGGGGGCTTTCAGACAGCAAATCTTCCTAAATTCTTCCTACAGTAAGAATTCCTACATTGCCAGAGACACTGGATAAACTTACGTATCTGTATCCAAGGACCTAGGGATCCGGATGAAAAGTAAAATGATCAATTGTCTATACATAAAGACAATTGATTTGGTTTTTAACTTTAATCTAGACATTAAGCAACATTGCGCATTTACAGACTAATAAAAAATAAGAATAAGGCAATGGGTACATGAGTAGGCGTGAATCTTGAATCAAATTAATATGATTTTTTGGATCATTCACTTAAAATGCGATTCTCAACCTTAGCTAAATATTAGAATCGCCAGGGAAATTGCTTCAAATACTGAGGTCTGGGCCCTCCTCACCAAAATTTAAGATTTAATTCATCTTGGGTGAGGCAAAGATATGAGTATTTTAAAAGATTCCTGGGTGATTCTAATGTGCTACCAATTTTGAAAACCAATGACCAAAGAGACGATCATAGAGGTTGTCTTCATTTTAGACATCTCACAATTATAGCAAAAAGTCGAAGTTCATACGTGTACCTACCAGCCTCCAGCAACCTATATATGAAGAATTCTGATCCGATAATAACAAAGGTTTGCTAGAGAAGTCATGACTCCCTGTTTTGTTTTTTGCTCCTATGTTGGAATTTGTATACTTTTATGTTGAGAACAGAAGGGAACTGGATATAATAATGAACTCTATTCATTGGCAAACTGGACTAACACCTGCCACGCAGGCTAACCCTGTTCTTTATTACGATCACTCTATTTATCATAGTTAGCATACTAGGGTTATGATGTGAACCTCTGTGTCATATAAAGCTTGATGCAACAGGATTCTAAAAATTTCTTCAGGAAGGACCTCATTGTAAATACTCCAACTTGATTTTCTGTTTTTGGTTTGTCCAAGTCACAATAAATAGCCATTATTATGACTATATACCTTTAGTTGATCATGAACATTCTTATCTTCAATGGCCAATACTCTGATTGGCTTCACTGGAGTTCTGAGCTAGTCTGTGGACGTTAAGAAATACAACGTAGACATGGACAAACATTAGTTCAGTAATTGAAGTGATCAATTCATAAGCAGGTCAAGTTTTACTATCGTTTTCCTTTAGCAATGGGCAGGGTTTAAATCTCAAACTAAGTTATACCTCTCACAAGCTTGGAACCAATATATCTTTAGAGTTCTGTTCTTTCTATTACCTTTGTAAGAGCACACAGGTTATGGCAGATTCATCACAAAAATGGTCCTCACTCTCTTTCCATCAAGAAGTGGAGTCTATTTCCCCACCCCCTGAATCTGGGCTGGCCTGTGACTTGCTCTGGTGAACAGAATGTGGCAGAAGTGACAGTGTGCCTGTGTCTATGCTTTAAGGGGCCTATCATACTTCTGCTCTCTCCTTCTCTAGGAATTCAGCTCCTGCCATGAGAAGAAGCCTGGACCAGACTGCTGGAGAAAGTGAGGCCACAAAGAGGAGAATTCAGCTGTCCCATCCAAGAACAGCCTGCATCCAGCAGACTTGCATCCAACTGCAAACACGTGAAGGAGCCCGGCTGAGATTAGTCAAACCTAGCTGAGCCAGAAGACCCACCCAGCAGAGCTGCACATTCATGAGATAAATGAATGCTTCTTGTTTAAGCTACCGGGTCTTGTCATTTGTTACACAGCATTAACACGACAATAGACAATTGATAACATAGACCATACTGATTTGTAAATATCCAAAAATATAAGAGAAAATCTTTTCCAAATGCCTACTGAAGTACAATCTCCACACATTTCCTGAGTCACCAGAAGAAAGCAAAGAGAGTGTTTACTCTGGTCACTCCCAATCATACACTCCCACAATTGGAAACAAAATTAAATTACATGTGAATTATAGTGCCCTACAGGGATGTAGCAGTAACAGCTAAGGCCAGTCATGAAAAAAAAAAAGACAATTGGCTTTGAACTCACAGTAGTCCTCAGACAATTCAGACCAGCTTAAAAAGGAGTGTTGTTTTTAATCACACTGCACTTTTCCATGTGTGCTGTTACAGATTTCACTGTTCACGTTTCCTCTAATTGGTAAAATCCAAGCACCTTCAAAAAATAAAGCAGATTGCTTAGTTGCTGATATGACATGTTGCTACTAGAACACTCTGACCCTAACATTCTGAATTTTTTCATAGCCTACCAAGTACAACAATCAACCAAAACGGTTTGAGGATGGCACAAGGAGACTGATTAAATGAGGAGCCTGAAATAGATACTGTTGAACTCATTTTGCCTTTTGTCCAGAGCACGTGACTTCTAAACCTAACCACTGAGCTGTGGCATGAACTTAATTTAAACCTAATAATATGATAATTATGGAAGGAAAAAGAAATGGTGATTTCAGGTTTATGGATGAGGCAGGGCTTTCTCAAATGGCTTTTTCTCCTTTAGTGCTGTTTGTTCAACTCGTCATTTTAGAGTGTGTACAAAAGACCTATCTTGCAAAATGATGAATGCTGGAAGACATATTTTTAAAGGAAACTTATCAGTAGTCCATTTCAGAGAGAATTTTAACTGCAATCAGGCTCACTGCATTTTCATCTAACTGCAAAGCTCTTTGGCGTGATTTTGGCAGGTTTAGAGCACCACTTTGTGGTCTGTTGGTGAGTATGTGAATATGTGTGTATATTTTTCAATACATTTTTACACACGTATATATTATATATATACATATATATGACAAAACAACAAAAAATGATAGTGACGTTTCTCTGATAAAAACAAGATCATTTGTTCACAAGAGTATGAAATGCAAATAACCTTTAAAAAGGGTAAATGAAACCTTTGCATTTAATTGTGCAAAAACAAAAATAATTTGGTAGCTGATTTTAACAAATGGAAAAACACCCAGACCATTTTTTCCAAGCGATTCTATCTTAATGCATTTTGCTATTGTGTTTCATCTGCATGTGGTACATTACATTTAATGGAAATCACACAGTCCAATTATCTCTCCTAGGGGAAGAGGAGAGAGGAAAGAGGAGGTAGGGGAGTCTATTGTAAGCACAGGGAGATGCCTTTGGCAACTTAATGGGAGAAGAAAAAACAGACCCTGCTTTTCAGCCATCCACATAAATCCCTCACACTTGGTGACTCCCAGATAGAAACCCCCAGAAGGGGCACAGATTGGCCTCACCAGAAGTGGAACCAAGAACCTACTCGCTCCTTGGAGTGGGTTCTGGAGAGAGTACACTTTTGCTGTTAGTAAAACTACTAAACATGGCTCCTTTTCTAGCAGCTGCATAACCTGGGGGACACAATTGAGCCTGTTCTCTCTTGGCACTCAATCCAGCAGGCTAACTGTACAGCTCATTTCTGCTGAAAGATGCTTCTAGTTGCCTAAAAGCATAACTCAGCTTCTAGAAGTTTTCATCTTAAAATGAATGGCAAACGATGTTACAGTGGATTTTTTTTTTTGGCCTAAAATAAGAAAACAGACAGCTGTTTTACCAGCAAAATGGGTTTATTTGCAAACAGCAAAGAACTGCAATTCAGGAGTACCTCTACGGGGAACCACAAGCAAGTAGGACAAACAAAGGAGATGATCGTTCTTTTATGAAGTTGGGAGGGGCTGTTATAAAAGAAGAGTCCACTGGAGGAAACTGGGAGTTCGAAGTATAGTGCCTTTTCATTGGCTGAGTTATAGCAGTCTCTCATTGGCTGAGTTGTTGCTGGGCAGGGAGGAATTTCTTCCTTCCTTCTGCTGGGGTAGTAAAGTAGTATCACTTCCTGTTGGGAAAGGAAAATGTGTCTCTTCCTGTTGGGGTCTGTCGTGTGCACTGAGTGACACATGTGTGGGAGTTTTCTGGCCCTTGAACTCCGTTTTAAATGAGGTTTCTGTTAATTTTCACAGATTCAATTAGGATTAACAGACTATTCTGGACTCTACATATAAAAATCAAGGGTCTAGACTGCCCTGGCCAATCCAGTAGACACTAGCCACATGGGGCTATTTAAATTTTAATTAATTAAAGTGTAGTTCCTCAGTCACACAGCCATATTTCCAGTGTTCAGTAGCCACCTGTGAATGGTGGCTACTGTATTGGACAGCACAGATTGAAAACATTTCCATCATGGCAGAGGGTTCTGTTGGACAGTACTGGTCTATAGCAACATCTGAGCTCCTGCCTGTGTTTCATATATATTCAACCAAGATCCTGGGCGACAGCCTGAGTTCCAGTGCTGTCTTTTAATACCTTTTCCCTTTCTCCTGCTAGTTGTGTGGGGGTCTATGTAATTCTGGTTATTTGTACCTTCTGACCCTAAATCTGGGAGTAATCCCATGTTCCAGGATTGGAGATAAAGACAGGTATCTTCAGTGCCTATGACAGACGGCAAGAAGTCACACAAAGAAGATGCAGACAACTTCCAGGACAAAGGACGAAGACCACAGTAGTGAGCTGATATATCTCATCTGTACCCATCATGCATCTCCCTCCCTTTTAACCATAAAAATGGGTGCTTACACTACGTTTTAAGAGGGATGAAATTGTGAGAAAACTGTAAAACTATGCTGAGGATAGAAGTTTCTTGATGTCTACGTAAGTCTTGGTTTAAAACTCACCTTTGAGACAGACAAATGTTATCTTTTCAAAGAGATTTACCTGACTTTAAATTGCAGATTTCCCCTGACCTCATCCCCTGACACTTTCAAGTCTGCACATGCTGTCTGTCTCTCCTCCTGTTAGAATGTAAGGTCCAGGAGACATAGATTTTTGTCTTTCGGGTCCTTTGATCTATCCAAGCACTTAGAAAAGTCACTGCCTGTGGTAAGTTCTTGATAAACATTTGTTGAATGAATAAATGCATTGGTCATCTCTAATGCCATTCTCTGTCTGCCCAAGGATAATAAAATCTCCCTAGTTACTGACAGCCAGGCTATGATTTGCTGGCTTCTAAGTTACCTCCAAGTTCCCCAAAGAACACAGCTATGAACTTGGACTCTCTGATTTCTGTATAATACTATGTACTTAGAGAAACTTATTCAACATCTCCTGCTCTTCTCCAATTTTTCTCAGTTCTTCTTGATCTTACCTGTACTTCAAGACTCCATTTCTTTCTTCCTGAACTTCTGCAGTAGCTCCCAAGAGGTCTCCCAGTACCCAATCTATTACCTCACCAATCCAGCCTTCATAATGCGTCGAGTTATCAAATCTCCATGAAAGGATTCTTCAGGTGCTATCTATGGTAGGCGTGCAAAGGCCTCCATGATCTGCACCACCAAATACCGCTCGAGCCCTGTAAGCTTCTTGATAATAGGTGCAATATTAATTAAGACTCTCTTGGTTGCAAAGGACAGGCAACTCTTGGCTGGCAGTCCGAAATGACTTCATTGGCGCAGAGTATCTAAGGATAGGATGAACAATCCAGCTATAAGAGGCTCAGAAGTGCAGTCCAGCCTCAGAAACAACAGAAGCCAGGGAATTAAAACTTCCAAGACTCTGTCTCTCATCTCTGCTCCGCTCTGAGTATTGGGGTTAGTATCTGTTACTGCAGACAGCCTCTCTCCACGTGGTGGAAACCTTACCACCACTAACTCCCAGAGATTCTGTCCCATACCTTCATCGCCAGAAGAGGGAGACCACAGGCTCTCTGGTATCCTAAGATTTAAATTCCCAGGTGACAGACTGATTGCCCTGGCCTGGGACAGGTGCTCCCAGGAGGCGGGGCATGCCATACCAACATGCAGGCTCCCTTGTTAAGGACAAGTATGGGGGAAGGGAGGGATTTTCAAAGACAAGTGCTGGAAAACTCACAGGTATCCACTGCAGGAACCAGTCTTTCTCAGTTTTTCTTTTTAATCTTTGTAGCACAGTGTCTCATATCTTTAGATGCTTAATAAGTGTTTGTTTAATTGAGACAAAAAGACATTATTTGACAGCCAAAGTTAATAGAAAACTCAAGAAACTCTAACATATCCTTATCATCATTTTACTAGTAAAGTATTTTGGTCGAGCCTCTTAGTACCAAGAAGAGGGGCATGAAAAGCAGTCTCTGTTTCTAGAACTCAACTAACTGCCTCATCGGCATCCCAAATAAAACTAAGAAACTACCTTGGAAATAATAATAAGTACATTTTTTGTGTGCTTTGCTAAAAGTTTCATGCACATTATAATGTAGTGGATAATGTCAGACTATGAAATCTAAATCCAGCTGCTACCATATTTAGCTGTGTGACTCTGGCAAATTACCTTACCTTTCTCTACGCAGTTACTGCATCGATAGAATGGGGATTAAAATAGTACCTAGTAAATGGGTATCATATGTAAGTCACTGGGAATAGTGTCAGGGACATTAATGCAGTGTTTCTCAACTGAATATGACTCTGCCCCTCAATTGGACATTTGTAATGACTGGAGACATCTTTGGTGATCACAACCAGATGGGGGGGGTGGGTTACATCCAATGGGTAGAAGCCAGGGATACTGTTAAATATCCTGCCATGCACATGGCAGCCTCCCACAGTGAAGAATTATCCATCCCAAAATGTCTAGTGCTGAGGCTGAGAAACCCTGTGTTAAGGGATCATTAAATGTTAGCTATAATTATTACTGGAAATAATAGTCATAATAGCAAACTCATATACAACACTTACCATGTACCAGGTACTGTTCTAATCACTTTACATATATTAACCAAATTTAATCCATACCAAAAAATACCCAAATACGTGGTCGATACTATTTGTATCTCTATCTCACAAACATGAGGGTATAATGACAAGGATTCAGTCTCTATTCCTCCTGGATGGTAATCAGAACTCATCAGTTAGGTTACAGTAAATCTTTGTGAAAAGTCATCATCACTGGGGGATGTGTTTTTATTATAAGAAGACTATACAGATTTTGAACACTCTTTCCTTCTCCCTCTACCTACTCTCACTCTCCAATCCACATTTTTAGAGTGTTGGAGTTTTCATATTTATTTGTTTTTAATCAGTGATTCAAACCCAGTAGTTTCCCTTCCTCCTCATTTCCCAGCCCCTCCCCTCACTATTAGAGGTTGCTTTGCAAGGATTTGAGCAAATAACTCATACAAAAAGATAAGAGATTTGGGTATTTATTCTAAAGCTTAAGTTGGCTTTCCTGCACTTTGATGTCTAAGCCTCTTTCTGAATTTTCTCCCCAAACATTGAGCAATTCTGTGAAAGTACCTTCCAAGGCAAAGGTCTGCAAGATGGCGACAAAACGTTGAACACCCCGTGTCCTTTGGGACATTAGGGATGAAACGACTTCTTTCCCAGATTAATGCAATTGTTTGAAAACCGATTAGTTATTGAGCCTTTAGCTCATTTTTTAAAGATATCATTTTACTTAGAAACAATGCTCTGTGGGCTTTATTTTTGGGGGGGGGGGGTGTGTGTGAATGTTTTAACCAACCTGACAGAAACTGAATTAAATGTAATCAAATGGCCGTTCTTAGGACCTAGTAGAGTGAAAAATCGAGGCATTCAGCCAAATTCTTAATCTTCCATACAAAAATACCTCCTACTTCTCAGGCAATATAGGTAACCTTAAGAAAATAAAAAGATGTCCATTTATCACCAAGATTCCAAAGGCCATACTTTTTCTATGTTTATCAATCTTTATTCACTCTCAATGACCTAACATTTCCATGATGAACATTTCCATGACAGTTTATGGAAGCATTTGAACATGGCTCATCAGGATGGTTAATCCAATCAAATTAACTGTATCAACAGATGTGGGTTGTCTAGATTTAGGAAAAGAGACTGGCCCAGGCTTTCCTGAGACAACATCTTGCAAGCGCCCATAGCTAGCAGAATTTACGGCACATATGTATGATTTGCCTGTTTTGTAGTATCTCCTCGGACACTCACAATACATGGCAACTGAGAAGTCAGAAATCACAAACTACAAAAAAATTCAAGCCTCCTTAGCCCTGAGGAAAATAAAAAGCAGGACTTCACCACAATCAACTGGGGCAAATGAGCACTGAGTAAGAAGATGCCTACCCCCCACCAGGGACCCAGTATCCTTAAGTCGTCCTCTGGCCCCTCACCACAGCACTTCTTCTCTCAGACCCTCCTGGTTTTACTCTATCAAGCCTATTATGAAACTCTCTCATATGCAGCTTCTACAAGAAAATGAAACATCTGATGTGAAATTAAGAAAATGATCTTATAGGGGGCTGGCCCGGTGGCGCAGCAGTTAAGTTCACGCTTTGGCAGCCCGGGGTTGGCGGGTTCGGATCCCGGGCGCCCGCCGACGCACCGCTTGTCAAGCCATGCTGTGGCGGCATCCCATATAAAGTAGAGGAAGATGGGCACAGATGTTAGCCCAGGGCCAGTCTTCCTCAGCAAAAAGAGGAGGATTAGCAACAGATGTTAGCTCAGGGCTGGTGTTCCTCACATAAAAAAAAGAAAATGATCTTATAACAGTACTCTGACAAACATGCCCTGCTTCATGTATAAATGATCAATGTCACTTATAAATGAGGGTCACGTATAAATGGCACTCAAGGGGTTTGTTTGCTGGACTAGCCTTTGTGTTGAGTGTGGCAGGTGGATGAAGACAATCAGGATATTGGACATGTCCAGGGGTGAGCAGAATTGCAGGAGAAATAAACATATCTTTACTTTGGACCAACTGTTCCTGAAAATGGCTTTGTTTTACAGGATGTTTTCTGATAAGGTTTTTCATGAACAGTTTAGTTGACAGATATAGAATGATTCCAAAATATTTAAATCAGTGATAAATCTGTCAGGTGAATGTCAACGTGTGTCTGAGCACAGACTTAATGAAAGATAAATATTGGATCTTTAGAGATGCCCCTAAAAGTTCCATTCCTGCTCTGAACTGTGGAACAAAGTGGGCCCTTTTAATGGAATACTTAGAAGTGCTCTCTCTAAGCAGTAATAGATTGTTTTATCTGTCTTATTCTTGAGACAAGACTAGGATTGGTCTGTTTAATAACCAACCAGTAGGAAGACCAGCAGGGAAGCACCAATTTATTCAAAGGTGGAAAGACCAGTTCTGCTCACACTAGGTCATAGAATGATAAAGCTGGGAAGTTCCTCCAGAGATCCTCTATCCCCTTCCTCCTTTTAAGGTGGTTCAAGGTCACAGAGACAGAAGCTCGGGGACAAAGCTCAGGTCTCCACTCCCAGAACAGTGTTCCTGCTGCTGCATTGCATCATCACTTTTTATTTCACCCGCTTGGAGGGTATCCACTCAGACTAGCCAAGCAAATACTCCAATGACCATCTTCCCAGGGTCGAAAACAAGATGAGAAAAACTGAGGGACAATCAGCAGCAGACCTGAAGGTAACCTGGGCACTGCTTTAGTCCCTTTTCCCTGTGTTTTCTCTAACATCTGTCTCTGTATAACTACTACGTATATTTGCTGCTATCACATCTTCTGTCCCTCACCTCAGAAGTTGAGGAAGATTAAAGGGAGAGGATGCAGTAGGAAAGTTGAATGAAATAAGGCAGATCTGAGAGCCCATAAAGAAGATTTTAGGCCTAATGGGCTTTGGGAAGTATGTGCAAAACTGAACTAAACATTGGCCTGGTTGTCATGGAAACCAGCAGTGCTGAGAGGTAGAGATGAGCACTCCAGTGAGGTAGCTTCTCCCTGAAGTTCTGGGGGATCATATAAACTCCCAACCCACCTCTGGGCTTGAAATCAGCCTGTTCCGCTCCATAACAAATCTACAACATGGGGCTGAAAACATTTCTGGAGTTAAAAGTGTTCTGTAGCTTCCTTTGTTGTGCTAGTTAAAAAAAAAAAAATCCATCCAAGATTGTGTTCTGGGCTCCTCCTATCTCTTATCTACTACAGAACAGGAGCAAAGGAGAGAAAGACGGGCATCGGCAGAGAACACATTTGGCAACGTCCTATCGATTTCCACTTCCTGCTTCATCAAATTACAGCAAAAAAAATGTGTTTTTCACAAATGGTGCTCATGGAGTGTCAATTGTTAAGATGTGTTTGCTGAAGAACCTTTCACAAAAGACCTTATTTTGCCAAGGAAGTAATTTTTGGCATGTGAGTACTGCTTGCTACTTTTTACCTTTCAAATCCTAAGAATTCAGGTTATGGGATATTTTCTTGTTGTTCTTCGCCTTAATTTAAAATAATTTCTGTGTGTATGTGTGTGTGCACACACATACATATATATGTATATATATATACCTACGTGTGTGTGTATCTGTATATACGAATTCTTTTTTTATTATCTCCTGTGTTTTCATTTTCATGCTTACTATTGTTTTGCAATTGGTATAAATTATTTTCTCTGCTTTGAAAATTTTTGCATAATTATACTTCTTAACGGCGCTTAGTATTTTATTTTTATTGATAAGGGAGTAGTTAATATGTGTTATCACTGAGTCACGTCCACATATAATCCTGTCTTTAGTTTCTTCTCCCAATACACTCAAACACGGTTACATTGCTTTTATATAATTATGCAGACCTCAGTATAGGATATTGACAAGTTTGCATCCTGAAAAAAGCAGTGCAGAAAGTAGGAGGGATGGATATAGCTACAGGTACCACCTTATTCTCTCCAGTAGCGGGAGCCAGATAGGTACTGAGAGTCAGGTGGGATCTGGGACTTGGTGTCCAGATTGCTTTGCTCTCTGCCTTTTCCCTTCTCTGTTGTGTGGAATGGGCCTGCATCCCCTGCAGGCTCAGGCCTGCTCATACTTCAGGTAAGTCGAGGCTCTGCACAAGGTAGGCACCAGATGCCCACAACTCCAAAAGTAGCTGGCTTTGGTCAATTTTCATTTCTGTTGATGGGCCTACACATGCCTTTTACTCTCTCTCTTGCTTGGATCATGACAACTTTTAGCCGTACTCTTTGTCTAGGCTCACAACTTTCTGCCACCCGGTTTCCCAAAGTTGGCTTTTCATGTCCGTTAACTGATTCCCTCATCTCTGCATTCCTGGCAACCATTCTACTCTACGTGTTTAGTTGATGAACAACCTGAACTTAATCTCTGATCTGCCCAAATCTTCCATGTCCCTTTCTGGGTACTAGCTAATTACCGTCTGGAATTCCTTCAGTGTGCCTTCTCATACCACAGAGGCAGAAAAGCTATAAACTGCATTTCCCAGTCTCTCATGTAACCAAGGTGCTAGATGTGAATTAGAGTCCACATATTAGATGCACTTGGATGAGATCTGAAAGACAGAAGCAAGTCCTGTGGGACAACAAGGACATAGAAATGTCAAGGTTTGCTACAACATTGTTCCAGTGTCCATGCTGCAGCTTCCTGGGAGTGAAGAGGCACCAGCAAAGGTTACCAGGCTCCATCACCAGCTTGTTGAGGTACCATGCACCAGTGGCAGGGGTGGCAGAATTAGAAGGTGCTCCATCCCTGGACTGCAATCTCACCAATATCTTCTGGAATCAACTGTTCTAGTGGAGGCCTCAGAGGTAATACAGGTGTTCTGGGAGTCATCTCTGGAGACTAAGGTTAGAATTCCTTCTCCTCAGCCTCCCAATGGTTTGGGAAGCAACTAATTCCTGCATTAAATCACTTGTGCCTTAAAATACCTAGAATGGTTTCTGCTTTCCAAATTGAACTCTGACTGATCCATCAACCAGGTGGTCAAACTCCATGGGACAGCAGGGAGGCCAAGAGGTGACAAAGCCAAAGTACTTAGCAGATGAGAAGTTGACCCCACAGGGACAGATAGATCAGGAGACACACAAAGCTCCACTGGTCTAGGCAGGCAAGGCCCAGAGTCTGAGCTCACAGAGTCACAAACACGGGGGATGAGCTCTGATCTTAGAGAAGAAGCTCTTTTCTGTCTGCCTTGTTTTATAGGTGGGTTTAAGCCATGCTGACCCCATAAGTAGTGTTAATAGGACAAATGAAAAATTATTCCTGGGCCTCTCTGAGTGGATTGAGCCAGGTAGATCTGCCTGGGTTTATTTATTCCACTTGTACTAGTCAGGGTTTCTCCAGAGAAACAGAACCAATAGGATAGGTAGATAGATAGATAGACAGGCAGACAGACAGACAGAGATAAAAAGAGATTATGAGGGATTTGCTCACATGATTATGAAGGCTGAGAAGTCCCACAATCTGCCATCTGCAAGCTGGAGGCCCAAGAGCATTGGTTGTGTAGTTCCAGTCCAAACCCATAAAGCCTGAGAACCAGGAAATCCAATGGTGTAAGTCCCAGTCTGAGTCCAAAGGGAGCCAGGGAGGGTCACTGGTGTAAATTCTGGTCCATGTCTAAAGGCCCAAGAACCAGGAGCACCAGTGTCCAAGGGCAGGAGAGGATGGATGTCCCAGCTCAAGCAGAGAGAATGAACCTGCCTTTTTGTTCTTCTCAGACCCTCAAAGGATTGGATGATGTCTGTGAGCATTGGTAAGGGTGATCTGCTTTACTCAGTCTACCAATTCAAATGCTAATCTCTTCCAGAAACACTCTCATAGACATACCCAGAAACAATGTTTTACCAGCTGTCTGGGAATCCCTTAGCCCAGTTGACACATAAAATTAACCATTACACCACCTGTGATACACGCCTCTGAAATATATTTTTGAGATGAAGTTACTTAAAGACTATTGTGCCACAGAGAAGACAAGTTGGAAAGAGAGAATCCCATGCCTTTCTCACCAGCACTGGGGTAGATTTGGAGAACAGTAGCCATCACTAGCTGGAGTTAATACTTTCAAGTCAAAACTGGTGCCTGACCCCCTCTGCATCTGCCTGAGCCTTTAAAGGCCCCTGTTTCCTGTTAGGAGCTCCTTAGGGTCCCAGAAAGTGAAGAGTAATTATTAATAGTAATGAGCACTATAAAATGCCAAGTGCTTTATATACATTTAATCTATAACAACCTATAAGGCAAGTACTATTAGGTACTACCTTACAGTATCAAAATGAGGCAGATACTATTATACTATGAGGTAGATATCTAGAAAGTACAGATCTTCCTCAACTTACGATGGGGTTATGTCCCAATAGACCCATTATAAGTTGAAAATATCATAAGTCAAAAATGCATTTAATACAGCTAACCTACCAAACACCCTTGCTTAGCCCAGTCTACCTTAAATGCACTCAGAACGCTTACATTAGCCTACAGTTGGGCAAAATCATCTAACACAAAGCCTATTTTATAATAAAGTGTTGAATAGCTCATGTAATTGATTGAATACTGTACTGAAAGTGACAAACAGAAGGGCTGTCTGGGGACAGAATGGTTGTCAGCGTATTGGTTGTTTACCCTCATGATCGCGAGGCTGACGGGGGGCTGCGCTCACTGTCACAGCCCAGCATCACGAGAGTATTGTACCACATACTGCTAGCCGGAGAAAAGGTCAAAATTCAAAAAAATATGGTTTCTACTGAATGCGTATCAGTTTCGCACCATTGTAAAGTCAGAAAATCATAAGTTGAACCATCTTAAGTCGGGGACCATCTGTAGGTACTATCACTACCACCGTTTTAAACACTACAACTTACAGAGGTTAAGGAATATGCCCAAGATCCCACAGCTCCTAAGGGGCACAGTCTGGATTTGAACGCGGGCCACTGCAAGCCGAGGTCTCTGCTTAACCTCTGTGGAATCTGCCTCCCATGAGCTCTCCTTTCCTATAGGCCTTGACTATACGAAGCAACTCTTGATGGGTCATGGATGGATTGCTCTTCAATTTCTTACTCCCTGAGATAAGCACCAAAAATGTTTCCAAATGAAATCTGTTCTGTGATATTCCCAACCTTTCCTGGAGCAGGGCAGTGACACGAGAACTCCTAAGGATCCTCACAGTATCTGCTCTACCAAGGGGAAGGCCTTCCCTCTTCTTTAGGGCCCCGAGTGTCAGAGCTGGCCCTGGCACAAGGACTGACCAGTAGTCTCCAGTCATCCTCCTTCCATCTGGCAGGCCATGAAGGTCCCCCTTGCTATTAGTCACCAGTGTCTGTCTCCTGGTTTTATATTACTGTTTGAGGGAGAAGAGCTATTCTGCCAGGAAGATGCTGCCCAGATGGAATTTAAGGAAGAGAATGGAACACAAAATAACTCTTAACTGTGTGTGGGAGAGCACATTTGAAGGTAGTAGGGAAAATCACAGAATAATGAGAAAAAGTTTTAGATATAATGAAATGTCCCCATTGCTGCTATTTACCTGTATCTCTTATAGGTGTGTTAGCCTTGTTTTGCTGTATTCTGCTATTTTCCTGCTGAGGCCACCCTTACCTCTCCCACATGAGCAGGGGCCTTTCCTCAGAGGGCAAGTCAGTTCTCTTTTCTATTATCTGGCAAGAGTCAGCTTGTCAGTAAGGAAAATGAAACTGAGAAGGAGAGTCTTAGGCAGAAGGGAGAAGAAAATCTTGCCATGTTCTTGTCCCACACCCACGGGTCTAGGCCCAGGCTCCTGGATGCTGTGTCCTAGGATGGTGGCCCACTCACAGAGGAATGCAGGAGTCAGAGTGGGGCAAATCCTGGAAGCCCAGGAAGTAAGCCATCTCTTGGAAACCTAATTATCTGGATCTCTACTCCTTTTTGTGTTTATCTCTCTTTTGCCATCTCCTGACCTATAGTAGCATTTTGTAATAGAGTTAATATCCAACATTTACTGAGCATTAACTATGTGCCAACACTATGCTACATTTTCCTGGAATTACCTAATTCAGTGCTCACGGGAAATGGGGATTATACACATCCTTATTCCATAGATGAAGAAAGTGAGACTCAGAGGGTAAAGTGATCCACCCAGAGTCAGACTGTTAAAAACTGGTAGACAGTGACTTGAACCTAAGTTTGTGTGATACCAGAAACACTCTTAACCACTTGCCTTATTGCAAAAGAAAAAACAACCCCTTCCCTGTGGGCCTTGTCTCAGCTCTATTATGGAATAATAAGGAATCAGGTTTTCCACACATGGCCAGAATGTTACAGAGGGGGAAGTACATGAAAAGTCTACATGGAGGTGGCAGGCCTAAGTAATCTGAGATCCCCAAGAGTCAGGTGAAGCTCAGGAAACAAGAATTAGAGCCTCAAAGATCTTTCTCATTTCTCTCGATTACCAACCATTAAGAGCATAACAAGATGAGAAAATAACAAGATGTTATTTTCCTCATATGAGGCACTGTGGCCAAGTTTTATGGCTTGGGGTAGAGAAGAAACTTCCATAGGAAGACCGATATTTTGTGTGGGGTTACCAGTACACCTGGACTTTGTCATCCTGTTTGGTACTTTTTATTTGCTGGTGTGAAGTAATGACCGAGGTCATATGCAAGTCTTCTCCCCAGCTTGTGATGGAGAAAATTAGCACGCATTTATCAGAGAGCTTCAAGGCAATGGGGAACTTGAATGAACTATAGCTATTACTTACAATACACAGGAACAAATCTGGCTGCTGAATATGTTATATTTTCTAAAAGTCACCCACAAAATGAGAAGGTCAAGTGGGCACAGGATCATGTTCAGGTGACCTTTCATACTAACCATCCAAGAGTTTTACAAGAAACCAAGGTGATTCATTTATTTATTCACTCTACAAATATAAAGTGAATGTATTCCCTGGGCCAGGCATTGTGCTAGATGCTGGGGTAGAGCAGTGCAGGTACCTCGCCTCATATTACCTACAGATCCTTGGAGCTCTCCAACTCAAACATGCTGTTTCCTTCCATCATGAGCTGGGAAAATATCTATGCATGGTGCCAACAGAATCAAACCAGCAAATCAAAAAGGCCAAGTACAATTACAAAATCCAGGTCAATTGCTCACCCAAATGGAGCCCAACTTTCCATAGGAGTAGAGTTTGGAGATTCTTCAAGCATCCACCTCTAACCTTGAAATGAACCTCTCTTTACCCAGTTGCGGCTATAAGTAGCAAAAGGGTGAGAAAATGACAGTGGGTTGGCCTTACAGTTGAGAACCAGTAGCACGAGCAGAAGTGTTTCAGAGTTTGAACACCCTGACTGATAAGTTGCCAGAGTGTACATGCGCGCACACCGGGTGTGCACACAATCCTCACTGGCACCCGACCTCCGTCCAGACTTTGCTCCAGAACCCAATTTATTCTCATAAATACATTTTGGATTGATTTGCTTTTTGCCATTATTTTTGCAGGTCCATGTTTAGAGGGCTTTTGTTTTTTAATGTTAACTTTGTACTCTTCTTTTAGCTTCCTTTCAATTAGCTTATTTGAAGAGTTCTTTGAAGTTGAAAAGTCCTATGCTAAATGTGAAGCATTAACTCTGCTGACTCTGCAAACAAATAATGTGAAGGTCATGAAAAACTAGCATATTAAGACAGAAGCAAACAGGGAAAAGGCAATTTCCAAAAGGAGATAAAATTTAATCACAACAATACCGACAGTTTAGGATCTCCTTTGGTTTAGGATCTCCTTTTCATTTGCAGTCTTGGAAATATTGACTCATTTATCATTAGAAAGTCCCACAAAGCTAAGTTTCTAAGAAGTAGCTACAGTCTGGTACAAGAAAGCAAAAGAATTTGAATGCTCGCCCCAAACTCTCAGAACAGAGGAGGAAGAGAGAACCCAGCACTTCTGAATTTATTTGCATATTTCCTAGATTGCCTCCCCGGAAGATGCAGCCTCGAAGTAAGGCAAATTGGCAATAAAACATCAATTGGCTAGCAAGCAGAGGAGCAGAAGTTGAGCTTAGTTTGAAAAGCCTTGCGTGCCTCTCTCTGCTCTTTTCTCTGCTTATTCTAACCAGTGGAGGTTGACAAGTATTTTGGAGGCAATTCCCAGATCATCTCATCTGCATTCTAGAAAGCAACCTCTATGCAGCACTCACCTGCCTTGCCACATGATTTCAAGAACAAGAGTCTGGAGCAACAATTCATATGACCTTTTCTGGACGTCTGTGAAATCTCCTCTTCTAATGAGGAACTCCTTGATGCCTCTGGGGTGACGGCTCATTCTAGGAGATGAAGGAGGTGACCATGCAGATGGAGAGCCTGAGCAGGAGCTCTGGCTACGTAATCCACCAGGGGGCTGCTTAGGAGAGACCAGCAAGTCACTGAGCCTGGCACGGGGGAGTTGCTTCCATCTCTGTGGTTCCAAGAGTAGGGGCTGCACTCACTTAAATGTTAACATATGAAGAGAAGGATAATGCAATTATCCTTCAACCAATGAAATTACACTTCAGACCAAAAAGAGGTCTGAAAAGCTTTCAAAAGAGATGGGCACATTTCATAAAGAATAGCTTGAAATATCTTGTAGAAATCTCTTAGCCCATCACTTTTCTGCCTGGAGGCATTTCCCCTGTTGTCCCAAACTGTGTTTGGGGGCATACAGTGGCACAGGCAAAGAGATTCTAAACCCTTTCATTCCCCCATCCTCTAAAAATCTCCACTCACAAGAAATTCCTACTAAACTAAATATGCTAACCATTTTGTTCAGGTTAGAAATGTCAAATATTTTGATGTTCTCTGATTTGCTCCATACCAGTAAAATTGATATATTTTTTCATTAATTCTAATTGGTTAACTAAAACAAAAATACCCATTGCTTGGTTTGCCCTCAGTACCTTCATCTGTAAATAGAACATGTGCTAGGATTGTTTTTCTCTAAATTGAACTTTCTCTAAAAATGCAGATTTCTGAGCTCTGCTCCTCGAATTTCGGATTCAATATGTCTGGGGTGGAGCCCTAGAATTTGCATTTCTAACAAGTTCCAGGCAATGTTGTTGCCGCTCAGGGACCACACTTTGAGAACCACTGGACTAGAAGACCTTTAAGTTATATTTCAAATTTAAGTATCTGTTTTTTATAGTTACTATTTGATGGAGGAAGGGGTAGGCTTCAGTTCAATATTGAAAACATTTATGAACTCACATATTTACAGTCATCTGATTTATGACAAAGACAACAGTGAGCTGCAGGGGGGAAGAGTGGATTTTTCAAAAACTAGTGCTGGGTCAATTGAATATCCATGGAGGGCAAAAAAAAATCTATCTACCTATATATATCCATATCCATATATATATCCATATATCCATATATATATATATATATATCCATATATATATATATATATGGATCCATACCTCACACCATATACACACACAGACACACACACATCAATTCTGAATGCAATGTACATCTAAATGTAAAAAGAAAATCAAAATGTTTAAGAGGAAAATATATGAGAAAAATGTTTGTGACCTTGATGTAGACAAAGTTTTTTTAATGAGACATTTAAAAAAATTAACCATAAAGGGAAAAAACAAAGACTTGACTATACTACACTTCTGTTTATCACAAGATACCATTAAGAGAGAGTGAAAAGGCAACATACAGAGTGAAAAAAGGATGTTCACAACACACATATCTGATAAAACACTGACAGAATATATAAATTACTCTTATAATCCAATAAGAAAAAGATAGAAAATCCAATAGAAAAATGATCCAAAGGCTTGAAATGACACTTCATGAAGGAGAATACCCAAGGGGGCAATAAAATATGCACATGTGTTCAAATTAATTAGTCATCAGGGAAATGCAAATTAAAACTACAACGAGATACCACTTATGCACCAATCAAAACTGTTAAAATGAAAAACACCAACAATACCAAGTGTTGTCAAGGCTTCAGAACAACTTTCACTCTCATACACTGCTAACACAAGTGTAAATGGCTACGACCACTTTGGAAAATGTTTGGCAGTATCTACTAAGGTTGAACATTGGCATATGCCATGATTGAGCAATTCCATTCCTAGTTATGTCCCCAGCTGAAATATGTACTGTACATATGTTCACCAAATATACATACTAGAATGGTCATGATGGCATTATTCATATTAGCCAAAAATTGGAAACTACCCAAATGCTCATCAACAGTAGAATGGGCAAATAAATTAGAGTATCTCACAAACCCAATGTTGAGTGAAAATAGACAGATACAAAATAATATATACCGTATGATTCTATTCATACAAAGTTTTAAAAGAGGCAAAATTGATCTATGCTATTAGAAGTCACTTTTTGAACAGTGAGGAGCGCGAGTGGATTTCTGTGGTACTGACAGTGTTGTTTCTTGATCTGGGTGCTGGTTACATGGACACTTTCATTTTGTGAAAATGCACGGAGTTACACACGTGCGATATGTCCACTGAGCTGTACATTTACATGTAGGTTTAAAAAATCATGATGAAATCCGGTGTAGTTTCCCTTCAGGTGTTCAGTTTGGTTCATGTGTCTGTTTAGCTCCAATAAATCCCTTCTGCTTCAGGCAGAGTCCATTTTTTCTTTTCTTGCTCTTCTGTACAACTGAGTCATTAAGTCACTTCTCAGATTCCTCTTTTATAAGTTAAGAAATTATTTCTCTACCCCTGTCTTTTGGGATTTTTTTCTTTATGATACTTTAATTGAAGAACTAATCGCATCTTGTCCAATAGATTTAGATATCATGTCCAAACTGACAATTCCCGAATCTGACCTTTCTTCTAGACTCCAAATACAAGTATCCATTTCTTCCAGATTTGCTTCCTGTCTAGCCTTACCTATCTCAGTAAATGGCACCACCTTATTCAGTTGCTTAAGCTGAAAACCTACAAGCCATCCTTGACCTTGCTCTTTCTCTTCCATTCACTATCTAAATCCATCAAGTCTCCTATCCATTCTTTGACCAATCCTATCTAGCAGGGGTATTATACTCATGCTTTTCATCATCATCTCTTACCTGAAAAATGGTTCTAGCCTTTTAGCTGGCATGTGTGCTTCCAGTCTTAGTCCCAACATAAATTCAGACCATCCCATTCTCTTGCTTTAAACCCTCCAATGGCTTAGCATAACTACTAAGGATACAACCTGAACTCCTCGTGCTGGTCTACAATGACTTTAAAGATACTCTTGCCAATCTCTCTACCTCTTTTCATTTCACTTCTGCCCATGCGCACTTGTTAGGATCCTTCCCTCCTTAGGAGCTTTACACATTTCATCCACCCAGAATTTTCTTTTCCCCAAATCTTTGCCTGGCTAGTCTTTCTCGCTATACAGATTTTTATTCCCTTAGAGATGCCCTTTCAGGCCACCGACTTTATAATTGTTTCTCAACCCCTGGTCCTCAATCACTCTCTATCTCATTGTCTTGCTTAAATTTTCTTCATAGCACTTTTTGTGATGTCAAATTTTCTTGCTGTGTTCTAGCACTTTGCGCATATTAAGCACTCAGTCAATATATGTTGGAGGAATTAATGAACTGTAGACCCCAATAGGATATAAAACACAATCCTACCCAGTCCTTGGCTTCTTTAGAGAAACGCACTGACTTTGTTCTTCATTACTCTGGTGGGAAAGTATTCCTGAAGATGTTCATGCTAAACAAATATCACCCGACAGCTGAACAATGTTCCGTGGCTGCATCTCTGGGTGTCACACTGAGACACAAGAGGCAATAGATTATGAACTCACAGAAAGAAGGGCAAAGGCAGGAGCACCGGGCAGGCCTCAACTGCCAATGCAGGATCAAGATCTGAAACTAAGGAGGGAGTCTGAACAGCTGTGATCCACGGATACATGAGAGGTCCTCAGGAGAAGAGCATCAATCTTGGGCCAACATTTGCCAATGCCAGAGAGCTTTGATATCTTTTCTGTTTAGGGCAGGAAACAATCTCCAAGCTTAGGTAAGCTGGGGGCTAGGTATGATATTATGTGAGGACAAATGGATAAACTAGGACTCATAAGGGTGAACAGGAGACTTCTTGCTTACAAAGGCAAAGTTTCATCCTTAGATGAAGACCGATGACCACACATCATGGAGCAAAAATTTGGCAAACATATGTTTCATCGAGAGAAACGGACCTTCAAAATGGTGAACTGAAATTACAATGTATTTTATAGCTAGAGTTTTATGCCCTGCTCAGATACTCTTTTTTTTTTTTAACTTGAACAGCAGGAGGGCTTCTAAAGTAAGTCAAAAAGGGAGATGTAACGCACCACATCCAGTTTTCACTGTCTCATTAGGACAGATCCCGTGGTCTTGGTTGCCATCCCCTTAAAAGATGCAGCACGGCTCAGCACTGCAGCTGCTCTTACACAGCTCCGCTCCTTCCCCGTTCCGAGGCTCTGCGTCCCTGACAGGCTGCACGGAGCAAGGTAACAATCAAAAAGCCATCCGCACCCCAGAGCAGTTGATGCAAATAAACCCTAGGCCATTGTGATGTTATTGGGACGTAAACCAACAAATGGATGCTGCATTCATACCCTTCTGGAACTGTAAACGTGCCCTAATTAAAGCAGGCACAACAGCTCTGCAGACGCAGCCAGACAGCAAATGCAGGGGCTGCCTGCCTGACTCCTCAGCTTCCAGGCTATGGCAATGCTACCGAATTCAACTCATTTGTAACTCAGTGTTCTCCACTTTAAATGATTGGGCTTTTGCCTATTTAGCCTATCTAGCCTCTAAAAGATTTGTATAAAAGGAATATAGAATCTTAGAGGACATTCCACCTAGGAAAGGAATCCCATACAGCTTTACTTGTATCATGAAGCCTGCCCACCAGGGGTGCTGACAAAGGCTGAACCAAGCCTGGGGTCACAGAGAGTCAATCCCAGAAAGCCATGAAGGGGCAGCAGATTTAGCCTGTCATCCCGGAGACTGATGGGCCAGCAACCGAAGCTGATCTTAGAACCCTGGCATAGAAAATTTAAATGGAGCCCAGGGACAATGTAACATATTTTCACCCCCTGTCTCCAGCTAAGCTAAGAGTTTGTCTGGAAATAAATGAACACATAGTGAAAGTAGAGTGTGATTATGTCTTTGATGTTCAACAAATCTAAAGATAGTAACTCAGTGTAAAACATTCTCCAAATGTTTTGCTTCAAATATCCTGTAAACAGAAAGAGATCATTTGTTCCCCTTTGGCAAACTCCTACCGCCAGCTATATCTCTGCATTGGAACAAAGCAGAGTCGAGTCACAGAGATGAGGAGCCATAGAACATGAACCACGGGTGAAGGGGAGGCAGGGTAACAGGAAACGTGTCAATAGATGTGGCAGTTTTGAAAAATGGTCTCAAATTGTTTTACACTCCTCCCAATAGGAGATGGAGTATATATCCCCTTTTCTTGAATCTGGCTGACCTTGTGACTGACTCAACCAACAGAGTACAATAGAAGTGACACTATGTGGCTTCAAGGCTATATCAGTAAAGGCCATTCAGCTTCCACCTGGTTCTCTTGGGATACCTGCTCTTGGGGGAGCCAGGGGCCATGTGAGAAATATGACTACCTGAGACCACCAAGCTTGAGGGACCACATGTAGGAGCTCAGGTCAACAGCCCTCACTGAGCTCCCAGGCAATATCCAGCATCCACTGCCAGCCATGTGACTGAACCATCTGGACACCCAGCCCGTAGAGCCCTCAGATGACGCACCTCAGCCAGCAACTAACTGCAACCTCATGAGAGATCCCAAGCCACAGTGACCCTTAATTCCTGACCCACAAAATCTTGAGCAAAATAAAATATTAAGTGCCTAGTTTAATAAATATCTAGAACAGTGAAGTTTAAATTGTTTAATTGAAAGACATCATTCGCATGATGATGGAGTACCTGCCCATTAACTCTTGCCAAAAAGCATCCTAAGAAAGCCATCTCTCTGAGCAAAGCCACACACAGCCTCTGAGCAGACTTGGACCGGAAGGTCAAGACAATGACTTCCGGCAGCCCTGTCTTCCCTACTTTGAGCTGAGCTCTGTCTCTGTGTAACTTTCACACATCTGTCCTAGTTCTGCCTTCTGATGCTGTAACAAGTCTTCTCTCTTCTTCTAGGTGACATCAGAAAAGATTATGCAAATATAATAATAGGTCAATAGAAAAAGAAAAGCCTTCTTTGTTCTCAGGTCCTTTGAAGCACTAAGACATTAAAGAAGTGTTCTCTCCTGACATCTCCTTGGGGGTCATAACATTTACACACTCTGCATATGTGCTGCTTCTATGCAGAAATGGAGGAAATGACTGTGTGTTTTTATTACAGAGTTTTTTTCTTTAAATGTGTTTAAAACGCCCAATCGCAAAAATAAAGAAAAAAAATTGCACACCAAAAAATTCAGGCTGGGTTAAAGAGTTAAATGCAAACTCCTCAATTTGTTCATTGAGAAAATGAAGAAAAACACAGATGAGTATTTATTTTTGTAAATGAGGGAAAGCCTCAAAGACTATAATGAAAATTTGATAGAATTACAAATACAAACTCAGAACTTTTGCACAATAAAAACATTTATAAAGAAAATTAAATAGCTAATGACAAACTAGAAAAATTATTTCTGGCATGCAATAAAACAAAACATTAAGAATCTTAATTTTTTTTTTTTAATTCTAGCTAGTAAGAAAATAACGTTCCAATAGGAAAAAAATACATACAAGAAAAAAAGAAAAATGAACAATTTGCTATAGGAAAAGAACAAACAGACTATAAATGCGTGAAAAAATTTTGATCTCTTTTGTTACTAATGAAATGAAAGTTAAATCACCTATGTCATAGTTTTACTTCTCTTAGGAACACTTTTTTTTTAATTGCCAATAACTACAGTTGACAAAGGTGCAGGAAAGGTATGCTCCCATACATTGGTTATCAGCTATTTACTGGCCCAATCTTTCTGCAGAATACTTTGGTAATATAAATCAATAACCTTTAAAACAAGCTCCCTCTACATCTCAGCAATCATGTCTACACTTTACATGTGGAAATAGTGAAATGTGCAAAGTTTTATCTATAATAATTTCATCAGAGCACCAATTACTATCAGACAAAAAAAGAAAAAGAAACTCCATGTATTTCAGTAAGAAAGTAATTGAATAAAACATAGTATATCCATGTAACAGCCCTATCCAGCCATTAAGTATCCTGTGATAGAAAAGATTAATAACAAGAAAAATACATATGGATTTTGTTAACTTATATAAGCAGGATATAAAATATAGAGATAGGTTTATACATATATCTTAGAAATGTTTAAAATATATATGTTATGAATATATAAAATGTATAACATAATGTATAATTATAATATAGACATTTAAATATATTGAAAACAAATATATTAAAATAAATATAAAATAAAACATGTAATGTGTATTTTATTTAATTATAATAGATATAAATATATAGGCTATAATTATGTATATACAATTTTGTACCTCAATTTTGTGGGGGTTTTTTTAATAGAAAAATAAGGGTCCCACCAAAATGTTTGTAGTGGCTATCTACAAATGTGGAAAAGTTATGGGTAATTATTATTTTCTTCCTTTACTGTTTTATACTTTCTGAATTTTCTACAATAAATATTTTAATCTTGAAAGTAGAAATATAGATGTACTGACCCAAGTAGAAAGGTTTAACATTTTGTGATGCCTACTAACTACTCAGATTGTGTATCAACAAAAATTAAAAAAAAAAAAAGTTTCATAATGAAGACCTATTTGATAAGAAAGGGGAAAGAAGACGAGGCAAATGAAACCCAAAAGAATAGTGCTGGATAACAGGTGTCAGAAAGGTGTCTTCTTTGGACGGAGACTGAGTAATGGAGTAGACAGAGCTCTGAACTGGGAGTCAGAGAGCTCGAGGCTTCAGTGCAGTTCTGAGACTAAGTTGCCCTGTGACCCCGAACAAGACACTTCCTACCCTCATTAAAAATAAACACGTTAGACTAAAGAATCTCAAATTCCCATCTAACCTTAAAAGACTAGTTTTTCTGATGAGTTAAGACACGATCTGTTTCGATAGATTTTCTTTAAGCAGATAATGCCATAACTAGAGCTGCCAGACAAAACAAAGCCCATGCAGTTAGATTTGAATTTCAGGTAAACAGTGAATAATTTTTGAGTGTAAGTGTATCCCATGCAGTATTTGGGACATATTCGTGCTAAAATATTTTTCTTTTTCTTTCTTAACCCAATGCAATCCTCTAAAAGGCAATCTCCTCTGGCACTCCCCTATGAGACATGCTTATGCTAAGGAATACACATACTAAAAGACTTGTTGTTTATCTGAAATTCAAGTTTAACTGGGTATCTTATATTTTCATTGGCTAAATCTAGCAACCCTAGCTCCTTATAACATCCTTAGCTTATGCAACTGACTGTCATACAGAGTTCAAGTAAAATTATATTTTGCTATCCCAAAATGATCTTATCTTGGTACCGTTTCTCCTATCTTGCTTACCTCCTATGTCCGGTCCAAAGCTAAATTGAAGGAAAGCTATTTATCCTAGGATAACCCATTTGACACCTGTCATGTTCAGACATTGGTGGAGGCTGCTATAATTACGGGAGGGAAAAAATCTTTTTCCTCTATCCATCTTAGGTTCTCCAGCTGGGGCCCTATAAATTAGACTGGCAAAGGACAGATTAACAAGAGAAAAACAAACAGAAGTTTATTAACAGGTGCATTGCATATGTACACATGGGAGCACCCAGTGATGAGTAAGCCAAAGAGGTGGTTAGAACTTGGGTTTATATACCTTCTTAGGCTAAACAAAGGAAAAGGGCATTTCAGCTTCTGGGCAGGCGAGGCAAGTTATAGGAAGGTGTTCAGGAAAAGTATGGTCAACGGGGTGGTTTAGTAAGGTTTCTTATGCATATTTAAGTTGGTGCCTTCTCCATTGATAAAGAGTTGTTAAAAGTCCTCTTCTTCCTGGTACAGGGCAGGGAGACACCTTTCACAATGGAAACTTCCTTTATAATTGTAAATTTCCTTTACAAAAGGAAAAATCTTGCACCCTGGTTTTAGAGCTTTCCCTGCATCTGCTGGTTCTCAAAGCCTTTAGCTCAAAATAATCCATATGCCAAAGAGGCATATTTTGGGGAGGCATATTCTGGGACCCATCACTGCCCAGGAGGAGCGTGGCTTCAGCCTGATAGCTGAGGCAGATTCTGGAGGAGTCACACATGGGGTGCACTCCTTGAGAGAGAGAGCAAGTTTTCTTTGGAAGGGAGGACTGAGTGGTGCATCTCCCCGGCTCCCACAGCCCCTCAGTTAATGGAAAACATATACCCAGGGCCCACTAGGCCTTTCTTCTCCTTGAAAACCTGCCCTTTCCTAAGGAAATAAACCACTTATTATAATTTAAAGGAAAGGTGGGCAAACTTCTTCTAAAGGGCTAGACAGCAAATATTTTAGGCTTTTGTGTGCTATATATGGTCTCTGCTACACATTCTTTTTTTGTTTTCTTAAATAATCTTTTAGAAATATAAAAACCATCCTTAGCTCTTACATGCTATAGAAAAGCAGGTCACAGTCCAGATTTTGCCCACGGGTTATCACTTACCAACCCCTGACTTAAAAGGTTTGGGATTTGGATCATGAAAACTTTAGGGTTACCTATACCTGTTTATATCTTGGAATTATCCAGATGATGATAGGGCTTCTTTGATAAACATTTAGCTGGTTTTCCAAAATTAAGATGTAATCCAACTGTATTGATAAAGGGAACATATCCCACCCCCCAGCACCAGACAGGTATATTGCTCAATTTAGTCTTCAATGCAATCCTTTTGTTGGTTTTCTGGCCATCCCTGGGGGCTAAGTGTTCTCCTCTGTTTCCCTACAGCATGCATAGGTCAGATGGACCAAACTTTATGTCCTGGCTGAAACCTATTAGCTATGCGATCCTGACCCAGTTACCTTAACAGTTCAGAGGCTCAGATGACCCTTCTGAAAATGGGTATAATATTACCTACCTCATTATGTTGTTGGGAGGCTTAAAAGTGATAACATGAAAATCTCTAGCGTGAGGTGTATGTTCTCTAAAGGAGATCTGTTATAACTATATTCCTATCACTTTGAACACATTTTCTTAATATGTCTCCTCTTACTAGTCTTTTAGCTCCCTCAGGTCTAGGATGTATATTTTCCACCTCTGTACCCCCAAAGTCTGTCCCATAACTGGCCTCAGTCAAGATTTGTTGAGCTAAACAAAACTATCACACACGCCTGCAGCCATTAATAAAGCTCCTAATAGCTTTAATGATATATTCTCCGAATCCATACTTACAAAGCGGCAAGACTGCAGACTGGTTGATATTGAAATTGTCCTGAAAAATTCTGAGTCGCTGTACTTATACCAAGAATAAGAAGAAAAGTTGCAAATAACCATAGAGTACCTGAAATTGGGTCACTGCTTGGAGAATGCTTTATTATTGGTGGATTAAAGATGAAGCAGGCCCCTAATTACAGCTTTAACTCCCGTATGTCGGTGTCAGCACTACTCAGGGATAAACTTCTAAAATGATAATACTTTGATTTAGTATTAGACTTTTACCATTCAGTGCACTTTGCCACCTATTATTTTCTTTTATCCTCACAACGTGCCCAAGAGGGACAGCAATTTTACAGATGAGCAAATAGCAGCACAGCAGGTTAAGTGACCGACGGAGGGTCACAGAGTGATTTGAATAGCAGAGCTGGGCTCCCAGACAGGCTTCAGCCTCCCAGTCTGCACTTACTTCCCGGGACCAGGGTGTGCCCTTTCCACGTTCACAGAGTAAGGCTCCTCCAGGAACCAGTGCCAGTACAGTGCTGTTCAAGGCCCGCCGGGCATTCAGCAAATGTCTGGGGAAGGAAGAGAGGGAGGGAATGAGGGAGGAAGGAAGGAAGGAAGGGGAGGAAGGAGGGTGGGAGGAAGGAACTAGACTGGAAGGAAATTTTCACTGTAGTAACCTTTTGTGCCTGGAGAACTACAATAAGAGAGCTATTCCGATGTTTTAGTGGTAGTTACCTCAATGGCCTCAGAACTTTGTAGTCAGGTCTAGACTAGAGCAGTATCAGGATTGTTCAACTATATATGCTGCACAATTTTCTGGAAAGTCACATTTACCAACCTTGGTAACTGGCTATGGACACACAACCGGCTTGTTGATTCATTGTTGGCTTTTAAAAGCCAAAGTCACAATTTCTTACTAAAGAGTCCCTGTCCCCATCCCTATCAACGAGGTCATTGAGGATGATGTAAGGAGTCTAACAGATGGTACTTTTGTGTGAATAGTATTTTATAGTTTACAAAGCACCTCTACCAGAAGATCTTGATCTCCCTTGAGTCATCTTAAGAAGATGATGGAAACTATGGACTCTATTTCCAGAAAAAAGAAAAAGTGCATTATGCACATACACAGACACAATTTTACATACAATATAGGCGACATGGGAATTCCCATACATCTTTTAGCAGGATTACATGGGAACCAGTTAAAAACCTACCATTTATGAATGACATCGTTTCAAAAAGACAACAGCTTTGTGAAATATGTAAGCGGGTATTATGTACCCCATTTTACACGTGAGAAGATTAAATAACTCAGAAACATAAGTGACTTATCTAAGGTAAAAAGTTAATTAGGCAGAACTAGTATCAGCTCTTGTCACTCCAGGCCTGGAGCTCTTTCCCTCTATCAAGGGACTCAAGTCATAGGTGAATATATAAAAACTGTCCCAAGCAATGACTTGACCTCTCAGGATATGAGTCAGTTCAAGACCGGAACAGCTTCCCCTTCTCTGTCACAGACATTATCAAAAATATCGCACTGTAAGCCTCCAGGGCATTTCAACAATCGCCAAAAAACTACCTTGCCCCGAAGGCCTAACTGAAGCTGATGTTGGCTATATGCCTCAGCCTTGAATTCATAACCACTTAATTCTGTATGAGTGAGGCAAACATTTGCAAAAGTTAAAAAAAAAGTGTGAAAGCAGGTGAGTGCTCTAACAGGAGTAGTAGGAGGTAGGCTGCAGGAGTACAGAGGAGCCAGCTGGACAAGAGTCCAAGCAAAAGTTGGGGTGGCTTCGCTGGGTGGTGGCAGCGCAGTGCATAGTCACAGTCAGATTCCACTTATACTTTAAATGTAGAGCCAATCAGTTGTTGATGAGTGATTGTAATTGTGAGCAAAAGGGCAAAGGCAAGGATGCCTCCAAAGTCTCGGCCCGAGCATTTGGAAGCCTGGAGTTGTCATTAACGGAGATGAGAAAGAAGGGGATCTGGCCACGTTAAATTTTATGTGTCTATTAGACACCCAAGTAGAAATGTCTAAGACGTAGTAGATGTACAAATAAGTCTAGAGATTTGAGAAGAGGTCTGGGCTAGACATAAACATTTGGGGCTTTTGGTGTATAAATGGTATTTAAAGCCATGAGACTAGACAGGGTCACCAGGTGAGCGAGTACAGATAGAGAAGAAGCCCAAAGATTGAGCTCTGAGCACACCAATGTTAAGCAGTTTTCAATCTCTAATGGCAGCATCTTGGGTCATGGGCTCATGCGTGAACCTAGCACTGTGATCTGGGAAATGTTGTGTTCTGACGGGTGGAGGCCGGACATGTGTGAAGCAATCACTATGGCAAGAATGGTGGGACTAATCAGGTTTAGACCAATCAGGGGCCACCTCCGAAGCTGGGGAGAAGGACAAAGCAAACCCATCAAACCACTTGGCTGTACCCAGAGGAGTGGAAGAGATGTTGGGGAGGGCACCCCAATGCCCACCACACCAATCATACACCTTTAAGTTTTTTGTTGTTGCTGTGAGAGTTTAGACACTAAACAAACCTGTATTTAAATTTTGGCACTGTCACCAATAGTATGGCATTGTTACTGAACTTTTTAAACCTGTTTCTTTATTTGTAAAGTGAGAATAATAATACTTCCTCCTACCTTAAGAGATATCTGGAAAGAATCAACTCAGCTATGCCATATAGAGTGCTCAGTGTAATGCTTGATAAAAGTAAATGCTCAAAAATATTAAATACTATTATTTTTCTTAGCCTGGGTTCCCCTGAAAGTATTGCCTGAAGCAAAGGCCCAAGTGCATGTAAATTATTTGGGAAGTAAGCACAGGAAGCAGGAAAACAGGAAGGATGGAAAGCCAATAGCAGGATTGGTTACCATTGCAAGTGACAGGACGGACTGTGCAGAACCTCCTGCAGAACCTTATGAAATGTGTCTCAGAATTGTGTGTCCTGGATGACAATAGGGGGAAGCATTTATCCATCAGCTTCTGTCCCTGACTGATCAAAGATGCCCCTCATCCCAACCCCCGCCTAAGCTCTCCCACATCTCCAAGTTATGAAAGCACAAGTCAGTGGTTTCCTGCAGCGCTCTGTACCACTGCTTCACATAAGACCCACGGCGAGAAACAAGGGCCACAGGCCAAGGCGAGGCACTGTCAGACTGCTCTTGTGCAAAGCGCATGGAAACCAGTACAGAAATGGTCCCTGCAAAAGTGTCTGGGAAGAGGTGAAGCTGAGACCATTTAAGATGAGCTCAAAGAGTGTGTATTGGAGATTCTTATCTGTGGCTCCTGCTCCACCAGATCTGCTCCAGAAACTCAGAGCTAATTTCTTTTCTTCTTTCCACACCTGTAACTCAGTGTCTTGCAAACAGAACACGGTCACTATTTGTTTAATTAAGATGAATTAACATGACAAGAAAAAAACCAAATGCATATGCATGAAGATTTATAATTTGAAACATGTGTGTTTGGGGTATGCCTGTGTCGGCTCTCTCACCTATGCTGTATTTCCTCCTTTAGCAATTTGAAAGCAGAAATTTGATGTTAAACTCTTGGACTGCTTTATTTCCTTTGGCTCTGTGCTGGAAAAACAACAACAGAAGCAAAAAAACCCTGATTTTGTAAAAAAGGCAATAAGACTCTGAAAAAATTTTTTTCTTCTCTAATTGCTCCCCCAGCTACCTTTTCTAGATTCGTAGGAATTAGTGGTGGGAGAGGCACAGCTCAACTGGTTGTGCAGAGCTGAGCTCCTCTGAGCTTCATTACAGCCTGGGTAAGAAAAGGGCTGCGGGCAGAAGCCTGTCGATCCCCCTCAATGCCCTGGGAGCCTCTCACATAAGCAAAGGTCAGCCTACTTCCAGCCCCCCGTGTGGACTGCGCAGGTCACGTGCTCTCACATTTCACCCTAGTTAAGTAGAATCCCATTAGCCGCATAAAGAAGACAGGACTGGATTACATATTATCCTAGCTCGATCTGTTCAGTATTTTCCCACGTGTGAGCATGTTTTTTATTCTTTTCAGTACCCGTATGAACGATACGTGCAGATAATGGGCAAGGTCAGCCTTATGCAGAGACTAACTAAGCCACTAGCCACACTGCATAATTAGAGGGCAAATCCTTCCCCCAATTAAGACTTGAAAGCCATTATTAGTACTTCATTCCTCTCTGCTAACAGTTTCCTTCCCAATGCATCTTCTTTGAGAAAGATTATGTGGTTTGAGGGAAAGAGATTTAGCACACTCGGTCTCTAAGAGCTTAATTGATTGGCTTGGTCGGGCGCTGGTAGAGACAGGCATTCTGAAGTTGGAGGCAGAGAGAGACCAAGCAAGGCAGGAGGTCAAAGGCTATGAGGGTGGACTAGGAAACCTGGAGAGGATGCAATACACTGCAAACCTGACACAACAATCTAATTAGCCAGCCCTGAAAGTGAGAGACGGCAGGCCTTTTTAAATCCCTAAAACTATAGTGCAGACCCTTTGCTTTCTGCAGTCTCAAATGGCAAGGAGATATCATCTCTGACCCCAGAAAGCAGCCTGGGTCAGGTGCGAGCAAGTGACCAAGCCAAAGGAGCTTCACAGAGGGGAGGCGCGTGTCCTCCATTCTGCCTCCAATAACCCTCCCTAGGTTTTGTTCTCCCGATGAAAAATTACATTACAGTTATCTGTTCTTATCACCTTTCTCTAAAAGGGCATTAACTCTTTGCCAGGTCTATTGCCTTTTACAAAAACAAAGCACTTGGCAATTTAAAGCACAATTTACAAATGAAATGTTCCCCCTCTAATTCTAAAGGGCTCTATCAGATTGTCCTTCAGAGAAGGAACTTGAGTGCAAACAGAGACCCTTTTCTTCTCTTGCTTGTCCTCAGCCTCCCTTTCCTGTGGAATTTCCCCACTCTGCTGTTGCCCTTTCTCGCAAATCTCCTTGTTGCCTCTGCCTTTCTGCCCAAGTTCTTAGGAGAAGGGCATCTGGCGTTTGCTTTCAATTTCATCCTCCCACCACCACCACCTCGATTATTCTTTCATAGGGATTTCCATTCCTTTCTCGGTTCTAATTTTGAAATGATAGCCCTCCATGGCTGCTAAAGGCAGTTCAGACAGTCTCACCAGTTAACTGTTCAATACAGAGATGAAAATACAAGATTCTGTCCAGAAGGAGCCCACAATCCAGGGGAAAGTGTTGAATTAATTAACAAGAAGGCCATTAGACTGAGGTGGATTTAATGCCTTGGTGGCCTACCTAAACAAACCAAAATCTAAGCCTATAAATGCCTCAAGGATACGAAATTGAAACCTAAGGACAATCACTTACAAACAGTCAACTAGGCTTTAAGCTCTAGCCAATCAATAATTTCCTTACTTCGCTTCCGCCTTTTCTCTATAAAAGTCTTTCTCCAAGCCCCCTCCGGTGGAGCGCTTCTGACTTCCAGTTTGGCACTGGCCAATGGAATTTGGTTTTGCCCAAATTAACTCAAAAATTTTAATATGCCTCAGTTTATCTCCTAACAGAACTGTAAACATGTCATGAACACACAATGTGACAACCATTTCCATGAAGTTGTGAGTAGAGTCTCCTTGTCAAGAGTACTGACAGAGGCAGAGGGCCCCTGCCTCCAGAGACCTGGAGATATTTCTCCAGGGAAGAAATATTTGGCCAACGTCCTATGAAATGAGCAGGACCTTCACATATAGAGAAGTTCATGGAGAAGCTCATTTCTCCAGATTGGAGGAAGAGCAAGTGCAAAGCACAGAGGAATTTAAAAATGTTCAATCTGCAGAAAAGAATGAAAAATGTGGTGGCAGCAGGCGGACGCAGCGAGGGTGGTCCAGGACGAGGTTGGAGAAGTGGCTGGTGGGAGAAGGAAGTTTTACAGGCCAGGCTGGAGCAACCAGAGCTGACAAAGCTGAGTCAGCTTGGGAATGAAGTGACAATATCTATTTGTAAGTGGATTACCAGGGAGGGGTAAGCACAGCTGGAGAAGATTTGTCTCTAGCATACCAGATGGGAGGCAGCAAGCAGCAAAAATCAGAGAGGGTGAGAGCGTGAACTACACTATTGAACAAAGGTGGCGGGATGAAAAGCTTTCCTTACATGGTTCAATCAGGGTTCAAGGCAGCACCCAAAATGGGCACCTCAAAATGCCCTGTTGACAATGTGGTGTGTGTGTGTGTACGTGACCAACTGCTTTCCAATCTAAACCAGTATTTGAGACTTGAACTGTCTTAATTTGCCTCACACTTGAGTTTTTAAAGTTTTCTTTCACTTTCTCTACTCAGCAAATACTTGCTCCCCGCATCTCAAAAACCAGCTGGCTGTATTTTAACCAGAAAATAGTTTTCTTACCTAACAGCGACTGATTTTTTAGGGCTGCCATTACTGATAACAGATGTTGAAACATTTCAACTCACTTTTTATTTCTTTTTTTCTCAAGATTTTAAAATGGGTATTAAAAACATTTTATATAGTTTTTTAGCCTCAATATGTTTTTCCTAACATTATTACTTCTTTTCTCCTAATGTATAATAAAAAAAATTAACAGCTCCTGTTGCTGTTTATTTCCCATCTGTTGGAGATGATATAAAATTTCAGATGTGCTTATAAATTATCTACCGAACACGCCAAATATAATCTATACTATACTAAACATTATGTTCATTGTATATACTTTATGTACCACTTCTGGCTGAACTGTCCATTATTATAGCATGAGTCATCCTGTTTAACCTATTGGAATTTTACCAGACTCAACGGTGGCACTGAAATTGAATTGGGATATCATATAAATGTATAGTACAAAGTATTTGAAATTTTTCTATACTTATATAGCAAACTATATTCTATCATTCTTAAGAACATCAAAACTGCAGTTGATAAGTATGTTACATTCAAATGTAAAGTATGAAGTCTAAGAAACTCAGCATATGAAACAACAAAGATGCTGTGGTGAATTTATTTAAAGTTTTCTTCTTGATGTAGGGGAGGAAGAACTAGTCCTCTACCCTCTAGGTCCTTCTGGCTGGTCTAAGAATTAAATTGACATGGGACAGAATAATAGGAGAAAATCAAACAAAGTTTAATAACATGTATACATGGGAGAAACCCAGGAAAACTGAGTAACTCGTGAAAATGGCTGAAGCCACCACCTTAAATACCATCTTCAACTAAAGACAAAGGAGGATGTTGGGAGTAGTGCTTTGGGACTTCAAAGGGGAGGAAGGCAATTTAAATGGAGATGAAAAAGCAAATGTCAATAAACAAATGTTTGCTGGGCCATCTCTAGACAATGTGACCTGAGCGAGAGAACTTTGATAAAAATGGGCTCAGTAAGGACCCTCCCAGTCTATCATACCCAAAGTTACCTATGGTGATGGCCTGTCAGAGACAGGTGTTCTATCTTGAATTCTTTTAGAAAGTTAGAAGGTCAAAGTTTCTTTCAGAGTCTTTTGTTCTTAAAAAAAATCAAGCCAAAGAGATACATTTTGGGGTGGCCAATCCTGATCCTCCACATTGACATAGTGCAATTCCTGGTTGTTTGAAGCAGTAGGTAGAAGAATAAATAATTGCTGCCTTAAATCTGTCTGCAGACTGCCTGGATATTGACAAGAGATTCTCACATATTGAGGTGTATGGGGTAACTATTCGGGTTCAAAACTGATTCAGCTTGAACTAAAAAGCCTGACTTATGGCCTATCAAACATACATTGTACATCTCCTTAACCATTAAAGTAAAGAATGTACTCTCTTAAGATAAGAATGCATACTTCCTCTCCTACACCCTGTTGGTAACGCCCAGATTAGTCACTTTCCTGACATCACCTTCATGTTGACCCGCTAATTTGCAACTGAATACCTTTTGAAATTTCGATGAAAATGTATCCTGGGTGTGTTTAATGTATGTTCTTTGTTCTAAAAAGATGTAAGATTGTATTGAAAACCATGCTTCTCTGGAATGCTTTCTAAGACCTTCCCGGGTTATAATCCTCACCTTGGTTCAAGTAAACTCACCTTATTTCTCTTATCTATAGAATGGTTATTGGTTATTTTGCTTTGACAATGTAAAGAAAATGTTGGTGAACATTCCCTTCACTCCATCACATCATCCTCACTTCACACCATCCTTGTTGACTAAAAATAAGCTTCCAGAAAGTTAAGGGGAGCTAGCTATTCATTTTCTTGCACAAAGATTGGCGCCAAAATAGTACTTGTTGGGATAGATCTACTTTACTATTCGTAAGCTTCAGATATTCCTTAAACTCAGTTTCAAGTACACACTGTTTAATAAGAGTCAAAAATACTACACTTCTACATATCCCCTAACACAGGTAGTTGTTGTAGCACAGTGTATTTTTCAGGCATTCTGAAACATGTATGAGCAATGAGTACACACACACACAATCCTATTTTTTGTCATGGAAACTCACCTACCCTCTTTCTCACTATCTTATTTCTGCTCTATTTCCATTGATGCTGCAAATGGTTTTATTCAACTGTCAAAGTTTATAATGATAATCAAAATAAATTTTGTTCATATTTTGCAGTTGTGTTAGAGTATTGTGTCTCTTTGGGGTTCCTGGCATAGTTCCATGTAAATGAATTCACTTCGGTTAATTCTTAGCTAATCAACCAGTGCCCAAAAATTGTTACTAGGAAGAAAAAGAAAGATTTAGAGTATGAATATTCTGGATTAACTGTGCACTTCCATCCAACTATCAACTAGCCCAGAGGGTTCTCAAAAGTGTAATCTAATGACCCCTGGCAGCCCCAAGACTGTGAGGGGGGACCTGTGAGGTCAAAACTATTTTTATAATAGTACTAAAAAATTATTATTTTTAAAATAGTACTAATAAATTACTTATAATAATACTAAGAAATTATTTTTACAGTAATACTAAGAAAATATAATAATACTAAGAAATGATGAGTACTAAATACTAAGTATTTCTTATACTGAGAAATTAATAATTTAATTACTACTAAGAAATTATTTTTATAATAATACTAAGAAATTATAAGAACACTAAGAAATGATGAGTACTAAAAGCTAAGTATTTCTTATACTTAGAAATTAATAATTATTTAATTAATTCTCAGATATTATTGGGGCCAGTCCCATGGCATAGTGGTTAAGTTCAGTGCATTCCATTTTGGTGGAAGTGGCCCAGTTTCACAGGTTGGGATCCCGGGCATGGACCTACACCACTTATCAGCCACCCTGTGGCAGCGACCCTCACATAAAGTAGAGGAAGATTGGCAGATAGCTCAGGACTCATCTTCCTCAAGCAAAAAAATGAAGAAGATTGGCAACAGATGTTAGCTCAGGGCTACTCTTCCTCAGCAAAAAAAAAAAAATTATGATAATACTAAGAAAATACTTAGTATTTTATAATAATACTAAGAAACTGTTTATCTTACAAGTGTACAGGGGAGTTTCCCAGAAGCTACCTGATATGTGATATTGCAAGAGATTTAATGCAGAAGTGGATATGAGCATCTAGTTGTCTTCTATTAAGCCAGACATTAAAGAGATTTGAAATAATTTAGAAAAATAGCACTTTTCTCACTAATGCTTTCCTTTTGGAAACATGGTTATTTTTCATTAAAATATGTTATTTATGTTAACATGTAACTCTTATTCTTAAACATTTTAACAATTTCTATTTTAATTTCTAATACAGTAAACATTGATTGATAAAATCCATATAAACAAAAGTTCTTTGGGGTTTTCAATAATTTGTAAGAGTGTAAAGGGGACCTGGAGCCAACAAGTGTGAAAACCGCTGACCTAGCTTCCAAGTAATTCTTCCAGGGTAAACACATAAAGCAGAGAGAAAAGGTCAAGATCATAGGGTTTCTTATACTGGCTCCCTCAAGTGCCCAGGAATTACTTATATTGTAATCATTAATTTGAATCTCTATTGATTTGGTTTTCAATTTACATTCAATTAAAGTTAAATTTTTTCCTGTTAATATAACCAGACTGAACTAGCAATTAATGAATTCTCCGTAGTTAATTACAATGGCATCATAGGAGGCTTAAGTAGGACAGAGAATTAACACTTACTAGGTCCCTACTATGTGTCAGGCACCTTACAAATGGCAGGTGGTCAAGGGCAAAGGCCCTGGATCCTGACTGGCTCACGTCTGTCTCCACCACTTACTAGTTATGTGAGCTTGGGCATGTTATTTAGCCTCTCTCTGCCTCCCTTTCATCACCTGTAAAGTGTCATCTCTCATCAGGTTGTTGTGAGAAGTAAACCAGTCATTACATGTAAAGCCCTTGCATAGTGATGATAAATCTAGTAAATACTAAATAAGTGTTAATTTATCTAGCTATATCATCTTCACAACAATTCTAGGAAGGAGGACTTATTATCAACTCTTATTGATAAGACAACAAAGGCTCCAGGAGGTCACGTATTCTGTACAAAGTATGGAGATTACAAGTGACAGAGGTGCTATTTAAGTCTAGGTGTACATGATGCAAAAGCTCTTGCACCAGATCAGCAGTTTTCAAACTTGAGTTCACATTAGAAACACTCTACCCTCAGAGATTCTGACTCAGTAGGTCTGGGGTGGGACCAAAAATTAGCGTTTTGAACAATTTCTCTGGAGTTGCTGATGCTGCTGGTCCAAGAATTACACATTGATACCCTCTGCCCTAGACACCAGGCTTGGTCACCAAGAACATTTATATCCATGACACCATTCTTAAATAGTCTAGGAAATCCTCACTTTGCTATATCATTGTTATTTTTGTAGTACTCCTTTTCTGGACCTTTCTCATATTCCCACTGTGATGTAGGGAAAATCAATTTTATGATAACTTCTGCAAGTGTAGAACTAAAAGAATGGCCATACCAAGTAATTGGTTAATCTCATGCCTTCTAGAAGTGAGGAAACAAGAAGATCCAGTTAATGCATATTAAGCAATAGGTTTTTTTCCCCCAAAGCTTAAATTTTTTCTATCATTCTCCTTACATGGTTCTTACCCACTTACCCAAAAATAAAACCTTAGAATAGCTAATGAAGGATCTCACCCAGACTCCTTACTTTCATTCCTTCTGTCTAATGTGATCTAAACATAGATATCAAGTCCAGACAAAAGCAAAAAAAAGTTGGCTTTCTCATGGGAACCCAGCTTTGGAGTGAGCAAATATTATTTCTCAATTGCCTGAAATTTTGAGATCACCATAGCAAAAAGGTGGAAGGGGGTGGAAAATTAATTTTCTGAATCAAATTGAAGAGTCACCTTTCCCTACTGAGCTTCACTCTCTAATGAGAAATCAGTAATGTGATTGGAAATTGACATGGTAATATGTTGACATAAGTCAGTGGGTCAAGATGTACATGCTGTGTGATGCAGAAGTACACTCTTAGTGTACTCTGTCCTATTTTAGATTATTTAAGTAGGATGTGCAGAACTCAGCACTGGTCAAGATAAAAGCAATGACAATGATGGGATTTGAGGAAGGAACTGATATTCTGTTGCCTCTGAAACACAGACTGGACACCTAGGACAATCACCATTCTTAACAAGAAGCATAGAGCCGGAGACAAAAGTCCCACATGCTAGTATACTAGAGTATACTAGAAGGAGCTCTTTTCCATTCCATTCTAAGAGAGAAAAAGTCCTCTGGAAGCTATGATTTCTCCTCTTTCCTATACTCTATTTCTAGTTATCCCCTCTTCCACTTTTTGATTGCTGTTGTTCTCCAAGAATTTGGGGAGAGAATTGAGAAGGCTTTTAGACACTAGCTTATTTTCTAGTAAAGGAATTTTACAGGTGTTACATTTGAAAGAAAAGATCTTCCACAGAGGGAAGGCGAAAACAGAAAAGAATAACTTTGACGTGTACTGGCAAATTTAGGTTAGGTGCTTGGAATAATTGTCAAACTATTAGAAATACTTACTGCTACTGAGGGTAGTAATGCCAAGAAGCTTTTTAAGACTAGAATAGAAAACTTTATCTGTGTTCTTGTAAGAATATTCACACCCAAACAGAGAAGGTCAGGACATCTTCTAACCCTATGATGCTGTGAAAATAGAAACTGAACATTGAACCAAGATGCCCAGTTTCAGTGTGATTTGTCCCAGGCCTTGGTCCGTTCTGTAGTTGCTTATTGAGAACCTTCCATATGCCCATCACCATGCGAGGTATCAGTGATACAAAAATGAGTAGGACAAGACCTCTGCCCCCAAATTGCTTTTGGTCAGTCTAATGATTATGCCCAGATGTTCTATTTCTCCTTAGATGTTTCCCTCCTAGTTAAGCAGATTTATTTCATATGAAACCTCTTTAGATGCAAGAAAATTACAACTAGAATACATCTCAGTAGAAATACACTTCCCTTTTCCTCCCTAACCCTTCTCAGCTGTACCCAGGATGTTCTGAAAAGGGCACTATGCACCGTAAATTCATAAGCCTGTCTAGAGGGGCAGGGCTAGGCAGGAGAGCAGCTATTCGATTGATATAATAAAACTCTAGGAACAAGCTTGAGTGCTTGACTGTTAGAGTTGTCAGCAAAATCCACAGATTTAATTATACGCAAGTAATTGCAGAAAAGATCATCCATTATTCTAACTACTCTAAAAGAGAAAAGCCCATACCCTGAAATGACTGTGTAGTAGTATAAATGGAGATCTATTCATTAGGACCATGAAATAAAATGGAAATCTGTTTTCTCTTCAGAGCAATGTGATTACCATCACCAGTAATGATATTATGGGAGGAAAAACATACTGTCTGTTAGGACACACATTTTCCTTTTTGCTTTGGCCTTCTTTCTTCCTTCAAAGTGATCATGGTAAGAAAGACCTGGATGACTTGGGCTCATCCCAAAGATTCCACCCTGGCACCCAGATTTGGTACTTCTTAAACAAAAAGATTCAGGATCCTCAATGTACAGTCACTTCTCTTCACCAGTTCTAAAAGGTTTTTGGTTTTTATTTTTTTTAAACCCCTTTGGTTATATTCACAGAATGCAGATTAAAAGACTAGTGCAGCATTATTCTTATAGAAAGACTGATTTAAATTGGAAATGGAACTAGGTATTGAGCAGCTACAGAGGCTAAAAAACTAGAAGTAAGGTCTTAGCAGGAGAAGGCATAGGTATTTGATTTTTTTTTGCAATATAAAAGCAGGATTTGGAGCAAGGATTATAGAGCAGGAGTAAGTGGATTGAAGGGCAGAAGAAAGAATAAGGTGATATATGGCAAACCCAAAAGAAGCTTATATTTTACTTCAATTTAATTAGAGATTAAATATATTTGTGAACACTGAACTTATAATGAAGCAGGATGGGACTGAACAGAATAGGAGCTATGACTTGAAATCTTAAAAGTTTCTTCCTAATAGAAATGTGACAGCTGACGGGATGAAGAGGAGGACCTGGGCAATTCAAAGAAGGGCTTTAGATCTCTTGGCTGAGACTCAAGGAAAAACCAAGTAAAGGAGACTTGGAGATGAAAAGAATGAGAGAGGAGATATAGTTAGGACAGAGCGAGCTCAGAGGAAACAGTTCTGTTGTGCTAAGCATTGGGAAGACATCGGGACAGAGAATGCAGACCACTGGCCAAGGGCATAGATATAACTCCTTTTGGATTTCTCTGAAGTCTTAAAGTGTGTATATTTACAAAGTACGTAACTCTTTAAAACATATTTAGCATTCATTCTCTCATCACATCCCAATAACACTCTTCTGAAGCAATTAGGAGAAATACCCTTAGTCTCATTTTATAGATGGTAAAGCTGAGGCACAAAGATGAGAGACTCTAAATCACATATAAAAGAAGAACCAGGAGTAAATTGCAAATCCATCAATTTCAAGTCCAACTGTCTTATTACTATGCTTTCGCCATGGGAACGAAAGCCCTGCACCACCCTTTTTCTGGCCCCAGGCAGAGGGAAGAGATCTGTGGTCTATACTGAAATACACAACTTTTTTAAAAATTAGATTGTCACCTTTAAAATCTAAAGAGCTGCCAGGTAAAGGAAACACTAAAATGACCCTATCTTCACACGAAAGAGAGAACCAAGAGTAGAGGGTAAAAGCTACAGGGAGGCAGATTTCCATTCATCATAAACAAGAACTTTTTAGTACTTAGAACTTGTTAAAAATAGAGTAGTTCCTTTACTAATAATGAGTTCCCTATTACGTGAGCTATTCAGGTAAAGATTGGATGGCCATCTGTCGGGGATATCACAGAGAGTGACGACCTTGTGTGAAAGTTGGACCTTATGACATCTAAGGACTCTTCCAAAGATTATTTAGCTCTTTGGTTTTTGTTCTTCATAGTCTCAGACTCATTCTTTCTTCCATCTCATGTCCACTAGAACAGAGTAATCATCTGCTGAGTCAGGGGAAAATGATCAGAGAAAAAATAAAGCCGGTAATCACCCCAACTCCCTTTGAAATGTAAAGACTGATAATAGTAATCTTTCTCTGGCTAACTGAAAACAGGTCCTCTTATTCTTTCTTGGAAATTCTTTGACAAAATTCCTGTGGGTCAGATAGATTTCATAGATTTCATCCATCTGTTCTCTTAATGGATGGGTACCTCCACAGTACACAGAAGTTCGGATCGAAATGTTTATACTTCTGGCTGTTTGAGATATAGCTTTTCAATATCCAGAAGATTTGTGAACACTTCAGTGGAATTATTTAAAAATAGCTGTATTATCAGCTTCCTAAGTGCTTAATTTTCTCCTGAATCAAACCATGTAAAATAGAAAATTTCAGTAGCTGGTTGAACAATCCTTAAAAACCTAAAACTTCAGACAATATTTGAGCCATAATCAATGAATTTTATTGAGTCTTCACTACATTTCACTCTCCATAAAGTTTCACTAGAGTTAGAGCTACTGGACTCAATTTAGGTTCATTATCAACAAGTTATGGCCAATGGATCTAATTTCTTTATTTGAAAGGATTATTAGACTAGATAGCCTTAGCATGCAGGAAGCATAGCAAGCACGAACATGGTATGCCTGGACTTTAGCAAGGGATTTAATGAGGTTAGTCATCAAGATCTTAATAAAAGCCTGGAGTATTGGACTGGAAACAAGAACATCTTAGGTGGAATATTACAATTTTTAAATATCCAGACCCAAATGGTACTAAGCAACAGATAGATAAGTAAGAAGGCTTTCTTCCCTTTAGTTCTGGCATTAGTTCTTAAAATTATTTTCTAAGTCTGAGACAGTAACTCATCACATTTTCAGATAACACAAAGCTCAAGATGGATAATAAGCATGCTGAATACAGTAATCCCCCTTTATCCAAGGGGGAATGTTCCAAGACCCCCAGTGGATGCCTGAAACCATGGATAGTACAAAACCCTATATATAATATGTTTTTTCCTAAACACATATACCTGCAATAAAGTTTAATTTATAAGTTAGGCACAAGAAGAGATTAACAACAATAATTAATAATAAAATAGAACAATTATAACAATATTCTGTAATAAAAGTTATGTGAATATGGTCTCTCTCAAAATATCTTATTGTACTGTACTTACCCTTCTTGTGGTGACATGAGATGATATAATGCCTACATGATGAGATGAAGTGGGGTGAATGACGCAGGCATTATGACTTAGCGTTAGGCTACTATTGACCTTCTGATGACACTTCAGAAGGAGGATCATCAAGCCATGACAAGATGGGGTACTGATATGTCACATCAGCCTGACATATGATAAGGTCTTACATATTTTAACTGACAATAAACTGAGTCTGAGTAAAGAGAGTAGTGTGATCCCTTAAAAAAAAGTGAGGCTAGGTGTGTAATATTGTGATTTATAAGAACTATTTGATCTTCGTCCCCATTCCCAGCACAGAGCTCCTGAAACCCTGGTAATTTCCTAAGTGATAAGAGCACTAGGAGCATCTTTTGTTCTGATGAGGTGGCTCTAGATGGGCCCCTGGATAGCTCCTGGATAGGGGCTGGTCACCAGAAAGACCAAACTATGGTTAGAAGCTTGGAATTTTTAGCCCTATCCCCCATTCTCCAGAGAGAGAGAGGAGTGGCTGGAAACGGAGTTAATGATTCATCATGCTTAAGTGATGAAGCCTCCATAAAATCCCAGAAGTACAGGGTTCAGGGAGCTTCCAGGTTGGTGAACACATCCACATCAGGAGGGTAACACGCCCAATTCCTCAGGGACAGGAGCTCCCGTTCTCCTTTGTATCTCTTCATCTGGCTGTTCACCTGTATCCTTTATCATATCCTTTAAGAAACTGGTAAATGGAAGTAAGTGTTTCCCTGAGTTCTGTGAGCTATTCCAGCAAAATAATGGAGTCCAAAGGGGGAGGAGGTCAGGAGAACCTCCGATCTGTAGCCAAGTCAGACAGAAGTTGTATAATCTGGGGACCTACTGCTTGTGATTGGCATCTGAAGTGAGGGGCAGTCTCACGGGACTGAGTCCTTAACCTCTGGGATCTGATGCTGTCTCCAGGTAGATAGTGTCAGAATTGAGTTAAATTGCAAGGACACCCAGCTGGTGTCACAGAATTGCTTGGTGTGGGGAAAAAAATCCCACACATCTGGTGTCAGAAGTGTTGTGAGTACGGTAGCAGCGTGAGAATAAAAGAAACACAGGAGGAAGACTAAGGTTTTTAATTCAAGGTGATATTCACAGAAGCACACAACCTAGCATAAAGAAATTTATACGCCTACGCTTCCACGTTCAGGCAATTCCTAGGGAGTTGCATTTTTGTTTTGGATTTTGCATTTTTTTAAACAGATTTTAGTTAAAAAGGAACTCAGGAAGATAAAACAGTAAGGATAAGCCTTAAGCCCAAAATGACTGAGGAAACATTGAAGGGCACAGCACATTTTAACCCAAAGGGACTATGACTGCCATCTTCAAATATTCCAATGGATGTGACACAGATATTAAAGTTGTTCCCTATGGCTCCAAGGAGTAGAACTACCGGAACTATTGAAAGAAAGATAAAACAGAGAGATTTCAGTTCATCTAAAGGCGAATTTCTAATAATCAGAAGTATGCAAAGACTGAATGGGTTGCCCCACTGTAGGTTTTCAATCATTAACCAGATGCCCAATTGAGAATGTTGCAAAATCCATGCATTCAATGACATCTGGACTGTGTAAACAAAAAGAACAACAAAACAAAATCTTCCCATGCTGGAAGTTTACTATTTTAAAATAGATAAATGAATGCCAGGAGACTAAAGCTCAATTTCCTCCCTTTCCAATTTGCTGAAATCATTTATTCTCTCTCTACCTCTATTTTCTTGACTGTGAAATGAAGGCAATTCTTTTTGCCATCTCAGGCCAGATGGGAAAGTCTGTAATGAGTTTGGAGCCTAGAGTATTCTTCACTATAAATTCTCCATGTGTTTCTGTTACCATCTTTTTAGAAGGAAATTCAAAGTTTCCTGCTTAAATAAGAATGGGGTTGAAAGTTTGGGAGAGTGATCTCAAATTATTTCTTTTTCTCTTTTGAAAATAAAAGTGGGATGTGATTTGGGCTTATCAGTTTCTTTGATGGTGCAAAAAGCAATACAGCTGCTGGATGTCCCCAAGACCTTACATGAATTGTGTTCTGCTAACCCAGGAACTCCCAGGTTTTACTTAAACATATTGGCCTGGTACCAGCTCATCCATCATGCCAGCCTCTAAACAAACAAAGGCCAACCTGCCAAGGCAGAACTGAATAGGTGGGAACAACTAGGGGATTAAGACCAATTCCAAATTGTACCTTCAATGTATTTCAAATATCAACTCAGTTTTAACAATATTTCTTCTTGGATCTAATATTTCTTTTTTCAGTCCCTTTCATTCTCAGATCCATTTGCCCAGAAGAAGAGTAAATCAATTATTGAGAGGAAAAAAAAAATGCCATGGGAGGGAATGCATGACAGCACAGGGAATTCTTCCATGACTCAAAGACAAGAGGGAAGAAGACTCAGTGGAAAATATCAAGGCAAATGTGACCTCCATAAAATGCTGAGATTTTCCATTTCAAAATACCTGACTTCCAAATTAAATACTTCTCAGTGTCACCATAATGGTTATGAATATCACAAAGCTTTTATTTTTGACATCCTACTTACTTCTGTTGACGAGTTGGGTTTTTTCCATTTTCTTTTTGTTTGTTTAAATCAAAAGAAAAAATAAAACACTCAGCTCGGCCAACAGGGAAAAAAATGCAAAGAATATAAAGCTGTTTGTTTGGTTAGGTCCACTGATTGAAAATGTTCAATTTTTAGTAAATGGTGATGGAGGATAAGCTGCATTAATTATGTAAAGTGTGATAAGGGCTCTGAAAAGGAGAATAATCATAATGCATAATCATATGGGTAGGTTGTCAGAATATAACAAAAATAAATACCATACTTTCTTAAAGATATAAAAATTATGCATCTGTGTGAAATTTCTTAAATAGTTCCTAATGCTTCTGCCAGGAGAGAGAACTCATAGCAGACATTTGTTGCTTGAGTATGGATTTATAGTTTTACTTGAATTATATCATTGATTGGGGGTATAAGTATCAGCTATTTTCCCAGCATTAGATTTTCTTATTGTTTCTCCTATACTCTTCATACTTATCTTTTTTGTGTGTGTGAGGAAGATCAGCCCTGAGCTAACATCCTTTGCCAATCCTCCTCTTTTTGCTGAGGAAGACTGGCCCTAGGCTAACACCCGTGCCCATCTTCCTCTACTTTATATGGGACGCTGCCACGGCATGGCTGACAAGCAGTGCGTCAGCGGGCGCCTGGGATCCGAACCCATGAACCCTCAGCTGCCAAGCACGGACTAAACCACTGCGCCACCCGGCTGGCCCCTCTTCATACTTATCTTGATTTGGATAACAGGCACAACTGATATTCTCACTATCTAATCTCTAATAAAACACAGGAAATGATCTTCCAATTTTGTTGGGTTATCTATGGCATAGTCCACACATGAGGTTAAAGTAACTGAGGCTTCAACAGGAGTCAAGAGTGTTGCAAGGTAATGACGCTCATGCATGAGTGGAGAGACAAGAAGACCTTTAAGTTCACTTTTAATGATAAGGAACATTATTATTGGATCTTCAAATTTTACAAAACGAGAACACCAAGTCATGGCATCTCCAGAGCCATTTGCACACCAGAATTCAGACAGAAAAAAAAAAGTCCAATCGTCAAAAATTTTAAGATACTCAGTATTATGTAGATCAAACATTTGGTTTTTTAATTAATTTTATCTTGCTTTATTACGGTTAGTTTCAGTTGTGGATGAGAGGGAAAATGTATAAAACCCCAAGTGGACATTTGGCAAGTCTTAGTCTATTTGGGCTGTTATAACAAAATACTATAAGACTGGGTTACAAACAATAGACATGGACTTCTCACAGTTCTGGAGGCTGGGAAGTCCAAGATCAAGGTGCTGGCAGATTCTGATGAGGCACTGTCTAATGAGGGCCGGCTTCGTGGCTCATTGAAGGCTGTCTTTTTGCTGTGTCATCACGACGCAGAAGGAGCAAGGGAAGTTCTGAGGTCTTTTATAAGGACATTAATCCTTTTATAAGAGCAGAGTCCTCATGACATATCACTTTCTAAAGGACTCACCTTTAAATATCATCACTCGGGGGATTAGGTTTTAACATATGATTTTGGGAAGGGAGGACACAAACATTCAGTCTACAGCAACTATTTGATCTATGTATTTAATGAGTGTAGATCAATAAAAATAGGATGTGATCAGAGGTTGGCCAACTTTTTGTAAAGGGTCTGAGAGTAAGTATTTTAGCCTTTTGGGCCACACAGTCTCTGGGTCTTTCTGTGGCAACTACTCAACTCTGCCACTGAGAGCAGCCATAGGCAATATGTAAAGGAGAGTGGTTCTGTTCCAATAAAACTGAATTCACAAAAACAGGTGGTGGTTCAAATTTAGCCTACTGGCTGTATTTTACCAATCCCTAATGTAGATAATCAAGGTAGCTGAATCAAATATTTAGAACTAAATGGAACCTAAGTGAGTCATATAGTTCAGGGAGTTATAGAGGCATAATCTCTGGTTTTATACATAATACAAAAGAGTTCCAAAGTGATTAAAGGATTTTCCCACAGCCTCATACAGAATAAACAGCTTTCCTATTTGTTTAAACAATGACAAACTTTTCTAAGTGCACCAAATTGAATATCCTGATCACCAACAAATCCCCACATAATAATCTAAAAATAGATCAAGTCAAGTTGGATTTAATCTTAATAACAGGTTTGAGTTGGTCCAACTAAGGCCAAAAATTGTCAGTAACAACCTGCAAATTTTGAATTGACCCAGCACAGTTAAATTCCCTGTGAACTATTCAAATAAGTTTTGCATTGTGGCAATTAAATTTAGAGATTTATCTTTACTGACATGGTTTGCAATTTTTGGTAGGACAAACAAGAGAGAGAAATTATAAAATCAATCAAAAAGCATTTGTTGACTAATGAACCTGTGGCTAGTACAGCAAGTGCTAAGAGTTAAGAGTCATGGAAGCTGTGATCCTTGAAAAAGTATACATTCTACTTGGGCTGGATTACAGTTCATTTCAACACACATTTATTAAGCAGTTATTATAAACCAAGCACAAATACATAGGGTACTGTCCACCTTTGAAAAATGCACAGACCAGCGGGACTATGAAGCAGAGCATGTCAATATTTGCACCTCCCTTCCCCACATGTTTCCTTTCTAGTCTGTAGCACAAAACATGCTCATTGTCATGATGGTGTTTTGCTCATGCTTTTCTCTTTTTCTGTGGAGCAGTTTCTCCCACTAATGCTCCGTTATACATAAGTGCACAGAGAAGGAACACTTGCAATTTTTACGTAAGTTCTTAGAAAACTTGAAGAATGAGTTGACATTATTTAGGCAAAGATGGGAGACACTGTACTACTGAAAAAGGAAAGCACATGAGTGAGGAAATAGTGTCGTGAAACATCCTGTTATGCACTATAAACTACAAACATAATGGGCAAGGAAGGGAACTCAGAGGATGGGGCTGGTGAGTCGGGGGCCAGGTCATAGAGGGCCTTGATGCTCACACACAATTATCAAGTGGCCATTTATAAAGAGTTCAAGCTTTTAAAATCCGTGCCCATTTGGTATAACTTATATTCACCAGCCACCGATACCAATACCATTGTATACCAACATGAAGATTCTGATGTGTCCCCTCTGCTTGGAGGATACTGCAGAGAAGCTTGACAGAAAGAAATAAGAAGAAAAAAAGCTAAAGATTTTTAATCAAGTTGTTAGTGATTTGGTATTTGATGCAGAGCCCTAGTCCTCTTTCTCCCTAATAAAATAATAAAAATATTTAATAAAAATATTTAACAAAATTTACATTACTGCTAATGCTTTCTGAAGTTGGATTTGTTTTCTGAAGATTTCATGAATGCAGAGTTTGTCCTCAAGGCTGATGCCTGCTCAAGAGTTTCTCCACGGAGGCCCAGCCATATACGGGTTATATTAAGCATATCCTATTTGTCAGGAACTGTGCTCAGTGCTTTAGAGAGAAAGATGAATTCTACCTAGAGAGACAAACATTTACAAATAATAATCACAGCACTATGATTAAGTGTTTTAAAAAAAAAAGAGGCATATACCAGCGATATGGAAGCACTGAGGAGGGAATGATTAATTTTACCTAGGGAGGTCCCAAGAAGGCTTTCCAGAAGGGATGATATTTGAGCCAACCTTTGAAACGTAATCGAGAGTTCACCAAAATGAGAGGGGAGTTAGGAAAATCATTTAAGAGAAAGAAATAAAAATACTTAGAGAAAATATTCTGTTTTAAAAGACTGTACGAAGATTTGAGTGGTTGAAGCACAGGTTGTGTGAGGTTGATGAAGCAGGAGACAAATCATGAAGTCATAGAGAGTAGATATGTGATGTGAGCAAAAATTGTTGGACTAAAGTCCTGGAAGAAGAAACTGGATCAATGGGACCCAAATATATGACTTAAGCTAAGCCCTGAAGAATGGGCAACATAGATTACCATAAACAGATCAACCTAGAGAATCCAGTCCTGCCTCTGAACTTCATTTACTGATTGACTAATTGACACAAATACCACTAGGAACTTATCTTGGATCTTCAGATGTCCCTCCAACTACCTAACCACAAGATGTGTAGAAGAAAATATATCCTAAACAGTCATCAGTATGAAAGAATGCTGGCAGATGCTTCAAAGATTTAGAAGGCTCTATGAGAGAGAGAGAAATGTTTTTAGAAACCTGCTCTCTAGAATGTTGGGGGTCACATATTCCACCCCCTTCCTTGCTTTTATTTTAAGGTATAATAATGCCTAAATCATGCAGCCCACTGAATATATATTCTGCCTTTCATATCCATGAAAAAATTCATTTAAAAAGTATTCATTGAGTATCTACTATGTAACAGGAAACTATGATGTAGTACTCTGTTTACTGGTACATGAAGATTCCATAAAATAATGATAAAAATTAGAGTATAACACAGCATGTAAAATATGATTCTATTTATTGAATTATTTATATATGTATATTATATATGTATATGTGTTTACACATACACACGTTAAGCCAAACTTTGGTTCCATTCAGCAGATCTTTCTACCCTGTTTTTCATGCTATGTAGCTCAAAATCATTTCTTAAAACCAACAGGAAAATTAAAAAATGATTGAGCATTAATTAGCTTTCTTTATATGCTCTCCAAGTACCAGAAATAAAATCGTGTATTAAATCTCAAAACCTCCACAACAGAAGAAACAACAAATTTTTAATGTGAAATGCCCCTGCTCAGAGCACATAGGACATGTTTTTTTTAAGGAACAGATACGCCAATAACCTCCTCCATGCAATAAAATTGGCCCACTTTCTCTAAGAGTTTATGGCCAGACTTCCAGACTCCATATTGACATGGTAGAAGTTTGTCCTCCAGAGGAAATAAATTTCTGTCCTGCTGGCTGCTGTTACCCCAGCTTCAAATCCTATTTCAGTTTATCCATTTTAATCGAACATTTATGTTGTTTATCTTTGCCAAGAAGGTTTGTAATCCCCTTCATTAAGATTTTTAATAGATATTGCAAGTCTTAGAGCAAGAATCACTAAGAAGCAATTTAAAATAACAACCATGTCAGCCTTATAGGTTGTGTTGGACTGGGGGAAAGAGATAAGAACATAATATTCATAAACAAGAAAATTTCCACTCTTAACTGCTTTGCCATTATTTTAATCCAAGTGTCTAACATCCTCTTGTATATTAAAAATGTATTAAAGATTTTCAATATAGTAAAACAAGGTTATTTGATATTCAGTAATGTTAAAGAAAATTTCAAATATATTTTAAATTTTTATATTTTTTATGTACATTGTGGTTCAGATTAACACACTATCTAAACCATTTCCCAATAATATCAGCAGCAAGCTTGTCATTTTTGTCTACAACAGCCTGAGGAAACTGTTGAATTAGACGACCTGAAGCAGTAAATGTGATGGAGAAGTACAATCTGCAGGAAGAATCACAAGGTACGTCACATGTGGGTAAATTCCTTCTAAAGAGAAAAAGTTGGAAATTTCTTGGAGGATCTTGGAAAACTCTGAAGAATCTTTTAAATCAATACTAAGTCATTTAATTCAGTGAAGTGCCCTAATAGTAAATTTCATGTCAGTATATTAACTAATCCGTAATTGACTTGAAAAGGTTAATGCTGCCTGAAATGGCGCTGATAGTTTGGGGATATATGGCTAAAATTAATAATAACGTGCTCAGTTTTACTCTTTAAATTTGTATTGTTTTACCTTCTCCTTCTATATATAGATAGATTTCACCCCCTATTTGCCACTATTTTAACCCAAGCTATAACGATCATCTGTGGATTGATTGATCGATAGATAGACAGACAGACAGAGAGACAGAGCAAGCCTTTCTTTTGTCTGGCCCTACAAACTTGAAGCCCTGATCTCAGCCCAGATTTTTAGGTAAGAATGTCTGTGTGAGATGAATCACATATTGTTACATAGGACTGGACATAAACATTTGTCTTGTCACATTTCCACTTACCCCTACCACCACGCTCTATCCACAGACTTGTCATTTATTTGTGGAGTCTTTATCCACACTTACCTTTTCCTAATTTTATAAAATGTACAAACATAAGTGAAGTCAATATCTTTTAAAAAGATTAAAAGATGTCTTGTTAGTTTAAAAGGTGGAGCATTGGGAGATTGACATCCTACGGAGAAGTTTCCTGTAATGTGACGAGGTCACCAGCAGACTCTAGGTGACAAGGGCACACTGATTCACACTCACCTTCTTACTCCAGTAGTGGCCCACCTCTGCTAGTCAGCTGGCCTGACCTGAATAAAGGTTGGGTCTGTTTTCCACCAAGGCATTCATTTAGATTTGCAAAGCTAGCCAGTTTTTCAAGAGCTGACATTTCTCTCGAGTTCTATGTCTATATATCATTATATCTAATCCAATGGTTTCCAAATATTTTTCTGTTTAGCTGCAGAATCCTTTCAATAAAGAAAAGTTTATTCAGAAGACGAATTAAATCAGATAAAGGTGGAGCAACTCTGGTGAACTGAGGGACCAGTGTCTTACTCCAGAGTAGCTCTGAGCCAGAGAGTGCAACAGAGGACAGTGGGAACCTCACAGCTAGCAGTTCTCCCGACTCATAGCCGGAGTTCACTGAATGGCTGACATGTCCTCTCTTTGTATTTAATAGATGAAAGAATTAAGGTCCTTGGAAGTGAAGCAACTTCTCCAAGACCACAGAGATGGTAGCAGAGCTGTGAATCTATTTTTTTAATGTATCTTTTCAAAATACAGAAACTGCATTTTTATAGTAATTTCTAATTTCTGAGCACTTCTAAATTGATTTGGCTTGATTTCATTTGACTATCACAATTACCGTGTGACTCAGGCAAGGTAGATATTTTTCTTACTCCAGGCTGACACATGAGAAACTGAGGTTCAGAGAGGTCAAGGATTGGTCCCGAGTGAACTTTCTTGTAAGGGGCAGTGGTGGGAGTAGAATGCAGGTCCTCTGGCATGCTGATCAATGTTTTATCCGCTGTGCAACGTCCTCGTGATTCATATGAAAAATTTTGCCTAAATATCAAATAACTAAAGCCAAAGAGGCTACCACGTGCTTTCCAACTAACTTATGCCTTCAAAATAAAAACAGGAGTAATTAATATCAACAAGTAAGCATTAATATTAAGGGCTGCTAGGGTTAAATAATATATGACAATGCGAAGAGGTAAATTGGGTATCTCAGCAAATCTCAATCAACTATGACTTAGTTCAAAATAAACAGCTTTTTAATTTATCCTGAATCTTTTTTGGTTTGTATGGAACTTATTCAAACACCTAAGGCCCTAAACAACTTTCTCGTCAAACTCTCACAGTATTTCATTGCTCCTGGTTTCCATCTGCCTTAACTGAAGAGGGAAAACAAAACTATTGAGTTAGAATTAGTCTTAGTTGTCATCAGTCCACGCTCCCAGAAAGGGCCTGGCCAACAGTACCGTTGATAGGAAACCCATTTCCCTGCAGCCTGCTCCATTCTCTCCCTTCCCTACTTCTGCAACTCTGCTCTCACCTAATTTGATACAGAACCTTGAACATGGCTCACTCTGCTCTTGGAACTGAGGTCCAAACAGCTCTCTTCACAATGGTGAATATAATCCACCTCAGTCTCTCCATCCTTCAGAATCTGAAATCATTCTCCAGAGGGTGCAGCTCATCTTTCGGAGATTTAAACTTTTTCTTTCTTAGAGCTTGACAGAAATCACAAGAGAGAAAAGATTTTGGCCACACCATAGGCCTGTTTCTCCATGATTCTGTGTGCTTGTGTGTGTGTGTGTGTGTGTGTGTGTGTGTGTGTGAGAGAGAGAGAGAGAGAGAGAGAGAGAGAGAGAGAGTACGTGAGTGTGTTTTCCCAATGAGAGGGGAGGATATTTTCTCTTTTCAAGGAGAAAGATACTCCCCTCCCTTTAGTTTTCTGGCTGCTGGATGCTTGCTGATTAATTTAAATCTACACACAACTGGTTCCCTTATTAATGATTCTGCCAGGTTTCCAGAACATAGCAGGATTAACATGCTCTGAATACAGACTATTCTTTTTTAAAGGGGCCATTGCCTTTTAATAAGAACATACGAGGATATATAGCATGGCAATACAATTGTTTATCACAGGGAACACCATGAGTTGATTCCAAAAGCTTTAAAATATAACTGAAAGTTAAAGGTCACAAAGTCCCCATACCACGGTAATGATCAGCCATCTATGGGAACAGACTGTAAAATTTCCTAAACGTGTGGCAGTGAATCAGCAATGTCAAAAATTCCAACTAAGGCAACTGGGGAGAACCTCGAGGAGGTGAAGTAAGGCTGAAATGAGACTGTAATTTAGTTAAGCACAAATCTAAGCAATTTCGTTAAACCATGTTTGAAGAAAGATCATGTGAACAGAGGTTTGTAATTATCATAGAAACTAAAAGGAGAGTAACGTGGACAAACACTGGTAGAGCTCACCCAAGGACTGGCTGCGAAAGAAAGAGTCTGGCCAGACCCTCATCTTTGACATCATTGAACTCGCTGTGGATCTGATTCCAGACCCACCACAACACAGCTTCCCACATGGCATGTTTTAGGGAAGATGAGAAGTGTGTCAGGCTGAAACAAATAACCATTGCACTTGACATCGTGTGCAAGTCGATGTACTCAGATCCAGTTGGCATGAGTCAGCCCAGATCTCCTTGCAGTGGATTCCTTGTCCAAGATGTTGAGGCCTGCAGATTGGAGGAGCAAAGCCTGGACCCCAGAGAGTTCTTTAAGATAAATTGTACCCCACGGGCATCTGCCCGAGAGGCGAGGTGTCCTTCTACAAGCAAGATGGATTTGCTTTTTTGTATTATATGCTTTCTGTGAGCCACCACAAAGGAAGAAACTTTTTCAACATACTGACCTCACAGAATTATGGTGAGAATTAGATGGAAACAGCATCCAGCTCACAGTGAGTGCTCCATAATTCTTAGTTATTATTCTTACACAAGGCCTCCTCTGTTACACCTCACACGGCGTGAGAATCTCAGATAGCATTCTATCTAATTGATATCCTAGTTTCTGGGACATGGCGTTTGGATGACACACATCACGACAAGCAAAATGTTCTGGTGTTTCTAAAGTTATCTGACAGCCCCAAATAAAGTCACCAACCTACAAGATTTCACAGAGACACAATCCAAGCAACCACCTCTAAACTTTATACAGGGTGAGCTAGTTCTCTCACAAAGATGAAATGAGACTGCTTCCGGCTTCAAGGAGCTTACAACACACAGCAGGCAAACAGACACACAAACATCCGATGACTCTTCGCCCTCCATGATCTCTACAGGATGATCTGGATTGTGATTTGATTGTGCTGGCTATTGCAAAGGGGCTGTAGATTGAAGTTTTTGAAGGGACAGTAAATAAGATCAGTTTTTCCAGCATGCACGTGTATGCAATCTAATGCAATAGGTAAACTGCCCAGGTATTGAAAGGCAAGGCAAAGGAATTTAATACTATTTTTTTAAGGAAGGGAAAAGATGAAGGATTAAGTATTTCCCCTTAGTTGCTAGGTGTTCTCTGTTGCTATTCTGGAACAGAAAACAGCAACCAAAGAAACTGCAGACTATAAAACGCTACATGGACAGCAGGTTTGGGAGCTGTCCAGCTCTCTCTGTTCCCACCAAATACCATACATCCCCCAGAGCTGAGATTTCCTCTAAATCCAGGATTTAGCCATGTGTCTCCATGGCAAGCCTGAGGTTCAATTCCAGGAATCAGGGTTGGCCTTCCTCTGAGTGCACTCACAAGACTCTAGCAAGAACCACAGCCTGTCATCAACACAAACCCAAAGAAAGACCAGCATGATCACAGTATCTTCCAGCAAAGCGAAACTGTCAAGAAAGCCAAATAATAAAATACAAGAAGACTGAGGAGAAAAAACGAAGGTCAGAAATACAAAATAATTTTTAAAACCCTACATTACACATATATTTAAATAAAATTAAAAAGAAAAGAACTGGAAAGCAGGCATGCATGCTTCTAACACATTTCAATGTCCTATTTTTCTAACGTCAAGCTTTTGTGTGACCTCTGATCATATGAATGGCGTACGAATTTAAGCCAAATGACAGAGTCTGCTTAACGTTTGTCTGAGCAAAGCAAATGACACCCTCTCCAAGTACCTTTCCAGATAAGAAACTTGTTTAATTTCCCAGGACCCTGTGCATCTTAGAAATACTACTGGACTCTGCTTGTCTCTATCTTGGGTATCTTAAGACAATTAAATTTCTAATGTGTTTCCACCAGAGGGCAGTAAATAAAAAACAAACAAACAAACAACCTGTTCACTGAACATAACTGCTCCTAAAATTGGCTGTAGACAAATTTTATTTTCCCATTAACCTGCATTATAGGTTCAGAGATTTTTGGTGCTGAAAACATCTATTTGATCACTCCTGGATGTCTCTTTAACATTCTCGTTCTCCGTCACTAAAACCACGACCGGTTAGATACCACCGAATGAAACAGGGGAGGCTGCTTTTGTAAAATGAAAAGGCTTCCTTCACCTTAAAAAGTGCCTGTTCTGTCCATCCACTCGGGGCCTCCCTGGGTCTGAAATCCCACCCCGGCTGGTCAAGGGCTGGGTGGACACCAGTGATTGTATTTCACTGTTGTGAACGCCAGACACAGGCAAGAGGCCACAGGAGCTTCTAACAAGAGCTGTGGAAGCTGAGCAGGAATCCTGCAGGGAAAGGAAAGACAGGGCTGCCATCCAGTGGTCAGCCAGTGGCCTTGCTGCCCGTGTGGTCCTCAGCACCAAAAGCACTAGAATGCAGCTTATAGGCTCTGAATCTGGGAGGAAACTGGGGCCAAAAGAAATCATTGTTCCAGTCTGAGCTAATCTCAACTACACAGCCTACTTTTCTAAATTGCAAAATGAGAATGAGGGTAGTGTAGCTGAGCCAGGGACCTGGAAGTTAACCTGAAAAGCCACCTCGCTGAGGAGTTCTCGAGGGCAGCTGCTTCTCAGAAGCACCCTGCAGGTTTTTAAAGCACTGATTCCTGGGACCACCAAGGCCTTCTGAGTTACAGTCTCCAAGGATAAGGCTTGAGAACGTTATTTCTAAAAAGATTTCCGGGTGAATCTACAGAAAAGTCTCACCTAGGCCAAAGACTGGCTTGTGGGAACCCACTGACTTAATCCATTCTTCCATCTTCAGGCAGGGCTGAGCTTCAACTCTCTTCAATGCTCTACAAGTCGTTTCTGACTCTAAAAGCTTTAGACATCCCTTCTAGTCATCTATTCTAGTGTCCAAAACCCGAAACCATCAGGAATTCTCCCTTCTGGTCTGAGTCCAAGCTCTGCTGCTTATTAGCTGCAAAACCTAGCCTTCGACCATCTCAGCTTCACATAAACAAATGGGGTTATGACCGTACTTACCCCGTAGATTTGTTGGAGAAAGTAAAGTGCTCAGAGCAGGAGCTGTCACTTAGTAAGCACTAAAGTGCTTGTTATTTGTATCATTTATTATTACTCTCTTCTGGCTGCTCTTTTAGCTTATTTATTTTCATTTGCTTGGTTCCAAAGGATATAGTGACCATGCTGAGCCTAGAGCTTGATATCTAGCTAGCTCTCTTACCTCTCTGTCCCCAGGCCTGTACAGCCCTTGTTGTTACTGACAGATTTCCCTACAGACTCAGCCTATCCATTTTCTGAGCTAATACCACAATAGGAGCTTCAGTGCCACATTGGCAGATAGAAGGAATGGACAGAAACATTTCTTGAGGACCTACTATGTGCCTAGTGCTAAATAAGGTACATTATGTACATTATCTCATTTAATTGTCCCAGCAATACTCCAAGGTAGGCATTAAATTCCCTAACTTACAGAGGAGGAAACTGAGTCTTAAAGAGGTACAGGTGTAAGTGGCACACTTCCCTGTGTGCCTCCAAAGGCTAGGAAATGAACTGTTTCCTGTGACAAGCCCTGGGCACACCTAGCCAGTCTCTGACTTTAACGGTTGATGGCCCAGTTTGTGCATCTGGGTCCTCATTAGCACAGCTGGCCGACCTGATTATCTGGGATGTCTTGTCTAACACCTGCAAGCCCCTCCTTGGGCAGATGAATCCTGTTTCCTACATCCTGTGGTCCTGGCAGATGCACTGCTCTGAAAGATGATCCCTCAGGCCATAACAGGACAGCTTGCCTGTTATGAGGGCTAAAACAAAATACAATAGGAGTAAAAGTCAAAGACCTGACAAAATGGCCTCAGGACCCAGCATGTCCTCTCACCCCACCCATGTCACCTTTTTGACCTCACTTCCTGCCACTCTTCCCCCCTTTAACTCCACTCCTGACACTCTGTTCCCCTCTGCTCCTTGAACACTCCAGGTACATCCTCGATTCAGGGATTTTGGCTTACTCTTCCCTCCACCTGGAACTCTTTTTTTTGTTTGTTTGTTTTTTACTTATTTTTTATTGTCTGTCCACTGCCAATAGGAATATCTGCCCCAACAGGACAAGAATTTCCCCTCCCTTGTATTTTGTTTTAGCCCTATTCCCTCATTGAGTCAGCCCCAACAGCAATACTCCTCCCCCAAGTGCACAATCTCTGGTGGAAGCAAGCCCACATTTGCCAAGGCTCGTAGATGCCACACACATAATTACTGGATGCCCTTCCCATAAAGACCAGGCCTACAATTGCCTCAATTCCCCCAGCAATCCATTCTTTCCTGGTTCCAATTTTTCTAACTTCCCACCACCTGAAGTTGCCCAGCCCCAACATCCCCCACACCGAGCCTGCTCTGGTCGGTGCATGACCCGTGTGCTGTGTGAAGAAATATAGCCACCAAAGTCCACGCAAACCTACTGGCACACACAATGGAAGAGTATGAATCAGGATGAGGGCAAAGTGTAATAAAACTGGAAAATAGTGAATCCTGTTCCTATCCTCTTACAAAGTGTTCAGGCTTACTTGTATTCACCAAACGTTTATAAACAAACATGTCTATAAACAGTGAACAAGTTAGTAGATTAGGTTATGGGGGAGACAGAGAAGACCAAGAGATAATCCTTGCATTTAAAGCAATACATTTGGAGATAAAAGCACACAATTTTAAGTGTTCATATTAACACATGGCAAGGTATGTTAAGGACCACGTGAATAACATGTTCAGTGTGCGCTGTAGGAAAAGACTTTGCTACAGCCTGTCGGGGTCATGGGCAGCTGCCCAGAAGAAATAACCCTTCTGCTGAGCAATGTGTGATGAGTAGAAATTAAGTGGAGAAGCTGTGGGACAGCCCATCAGGATTCACCAGAGAAAGGACCAGAACGTATCCAGTGGAGTTGAAGGCCACTTGAGAGCACCTGAGTACCAGGATTGCGTGTGGAAGGTGAGGGCTAGACTGTGGACAAAGCTGAATGTGGGGTTGAGGAGTCCAGAGTTAATCCTATAGACAAGAGGATCCCCATGTGATTTTTGAGAAGGGAACGATATGGCAAAAGTGTGTGTTGGGAAGATTCAGTGGCAACAGTTCATGAGAGGCTTGGAGGATGTCCTGGAGGTGAAGGAGGTCTAGTTCAGCATTTCCCAGCAAGTATCTCAGTACGTCCCTTGGAATGTAAGCAGAAAGTAAATTAATCAAAGATATTTCAAAGTCACAAAAGGAAGGCTCTACTAAATTAAAGTAAAACAGGTGTCTTTTTTGCAGATCTTCTCAGAATCTTTATGGTAAGCCTCTGAAGGAGATATAAAATGTAGCATTTCCCAAACTTACTTAGGTGCCCACTGAACCACTTTTCGCAGTGAAGATGCAAACTTTGGATGACTGAGGGTGGCCTGAAGCAAGTCACAGATGTAGTCATTTTAAAGAAGACATCTACAGATCTCTGCTCTAAGTTGTGAGGATTAAGAGGAAAGGCAGAAATGGAGAGACAACTATATCTTTCCAGTGCCTCATTCTAGATGTTTTGGTGTCATCCTTGACGCTTGTCTTTCTCTCAAATTACACGTCCAATCCATCAGCAACACCTGCTGAATCTACCTTCAAAGTTACATCTGGAATCTGAGCCCTTCTCACCACCTTCTTGGCTACTTTCCTGCAGAAAACTGCTATCATCCCTCTATCTGGTCTCTTCCTTCCACCCTTGTACCCTAGTGGTTTGTTCTGTAACAAAGTCAGAGTAATTGTTTTACAAATTAATCAGATCAGGTGGCTCCTCTGCTCAAAACTCTATAATGGCTCCCATCTCACTCGGAGTAAAAGTCAAAGACCTGACAAAATGGCCTCAGGACCCAGCATGTCCTCTCACCCCACCCATGTCACCTTTTTGACCTCACTTCCTGCCACTCTTCCCCCCTTTAACTCCACTCCTGACACTCTGTTCCCCTCTGCTCCTTGAACACTCCAGGTACATCCTCGATTCAGGGATTTTGGCTTACTCTTCCCTCCACCTGGAACTCTTTTTTTTGTTTGTTTGTTTTTTACTTATTTTTTATTGTCTGTCCACTGCCAATAGGAATATCTGCCCCAACAGGACAAGAATTTCCCCTCCCTTGTATTTTGTTTTAGCCCTATTGCCAGCATACAGGAGGCACCATATGTATTGAATTAGTTATTTAAATTCCAATAGCAATGCTGTGAGTAGGATTTAGAAGGCATTATCTATATTTCATAGGTAAAGAAATTGAGAGACAGAGATGGTTTATGATTTGTTCAAGAGTGTAAGTTAATGATTAGTTAATTTACTATTTTCTAATTTTCGGAGTAGAATCTAGGTCTCTTGACTTTTCAACTATACGATAATATCTTAGGGCTGTGGAAACAGTTAGAAAAATAGTTTTTAACAAATTGAAGTGGCTAAAAAATCACTTAAAAAATTGTGCGCTAAATATCATCCCTTTCCTTTGGCTTCTTATGACTGTTCAATATAAAAATTTCACTTATATTCTATATAATATGTCAAGCAAAGAAGTGAAATGGGGATAAACACTCAGAGAAATACGAACATGTCTTAGAGAAACCTCACCCTACAGAGTTCCAACACAAGTGTGTGCTGGTCTAGAGGGCCCCTGCTTACATTATGGACCTCTTAAGGGGGCTTTTTTCTGGCCTGGGGAAGGGTAATATCTATGCTGGCAAGACCTGAGACAGAAAAAAAAAAATGTTTTGAAAACAAAAGAGCAACAATTCTTATATCACGTATCTATGAAAAACAACAACCAAGCAGTCCAGCATTCCAAAGCATCCATCAGGACACAAGATGTGAGCAAGTGCTGGCAGAGAAGAGAAACTGTGATCTTTTCCACTAGAAGGCACAAAGACTCTTCTCTGAACTGGACTTGTTCCCTTCCCAAGACCCTGGGGGTATCTCTGCAGGAACTGTGTACACCTTAGGTTAGGGATGACTGGAGTTGCTTTTGGTTTATCTGAAGTGCTTTACTACACTGTCCTGGTACTCAGAGATATTGCAGGAACTGATTGTCCCTAAGAAAAAATGGGGAGTGGGATGGGAGGAAGAGTTGTGGAAACAGGAACGCTCAAATCATAAGACTAGAGATGCAGGAAACATGTTTGTTTCAGAGAAGATGCTTGTTATAGACCAATGGTTCTCAGACTTTAGCTTATATTAGAATCACCTGGAGGGCTTATAAAAAAAAAAAATAGATTGCTGGGCTCCACCCCCAAGTTTCTGATTCAGTGGATCTAAGAACTAGCATTTCTAACAAGTTCCCAAGTGATGCTGATATTGCCGGCAAGAAATTATGTTATGGGAATCACTGTTCTAGATGTACCAGTTACTGAAATAGGACTCCATCTTGGGAAAAATGTAAAAGAAGCCCATAATCCTCTAGAATAAAATCTCACAGAATCTTAAAATGTTAGAATTTGAAAGCCCCTTAAGGGGCCCTCATGTTATGGAGAGGAAATAGAGGGCCAGAGAGGTTATTTAATGTGCCCAAGGTCACATTTTTCAGACTGCAGGTCGTCGAAACCCACTCATGGGTTGTAAAATCAGTTTAGGATAAACTGACCAAAAAAAAAAAAAAAAAAGACAGAGAGAGAGAGAAGACTCAAATTACAAAAGTGAGGAAAGAAAGAGTGGACATCACTACTAACCTTTCAGAAACAAAAATGATCAAAAGGAAATATGATGAATAATTGTATGCCAACAAATTAGATGGCCTAGATGAAATAGACAGAGTCCTAGAAAAAACACAGACTAACAGATCTTACACAAGAAGAAATAGTAAATCTAAATAGACCTAACACAACTAATGAGATTGAATTAATAATCAAAAAAATTCCCAAAAAGAAAAACCAGGCCCAAATGGTTTTAATGGTAAACTCTACCAAATATTTAAAGAAGAAATAACATTAATCCTACACAAACTCTTCCAAAAAATGAAAGAGGGAACACTTCTCACCAATCCTATGAGGCTAATATTACTCTGATACCAGGACATCAGAAGGAAAGTAAACTACAGATCAATATCTCTTATGAATATAGAAACAAAAATCCTCAACAAAATACTGGCAAACCAAATCTGGCAACATATAAAAAAGATTATACACCATGATCAAATAGGATTTATTCCAGGAATGCAAAGTTGGTTTAACATATGAAAATCAATGAATTCAATACACCAGGGTAATAAAATAAGGACGAAAAAATGCATAATCCTCTTAAATAGACTCAGAAAAAGCCCTTGACAGAATCCATTTTTTATCATGTCATGATAAAAACACTCAACAAAGTAGTAATAGAAAGGAATTTCCTCAATCTGATAAAGGGCCTCCATGAAAATTCCACAGCCAATATCATACTTAATGGTGAAAGACTAGATACTTTCTCCTAAGATCTAGAAAGAAGATGAGGATGTCCCTCCTTGCCACTTATATTCAACATTGTACTGGAGGTTCTAGCCAGAGAAATTATACAAGAAAAAGAAATAAAACTCACTCATATTGGAAAGAAAGGAGTAAAACTATCACTGTTAATAGATGACATGATCTTGTATATAGAAAATCCTAAGGAATCCATAAAAAAACCATTAGGACAATTTATGAGTTCAACAAGTTTGCATGATACAAAATCAATATACAAAAATTAATTGTGTTTCTATGCAGTAGCAATGACTAATCCAAAAAGGAAATTAAGAAGGCAATTCCACTTACATTGGATCTAAAAGAATAAATACTTAGGTATAAAATTAACAAAAGAAGTGAAAGACTTGTACACTGAAAACAGCAAAACATTGCTGAACGAAATCAAAGATTATTGAAATAAACAGAAAGATATTCAATGTTCATGGATTGAAGAACTTAATATTGTTAAGGGGACAATGTTCCCCAAGTTGATCTACAGATTCAATGCAATTCCTGTCAAAATCCCAGCTGGCTTTTTTTGCAGAACAAATTGACCCGAAAATTCAAACATCCTTTTTTGCAGACAAACTGACCCTAAAATTCTTGTTCAAAAATATCAGAATCTAAGGTAAGACGAAAACTCTATTACCAGAATTTCTTCCCATCAAGCCCATGAGTTTAAGATGGTATCTACAGACTGAGATTCTTAGTGCAGCTGCCTAAGATCTAGGCATAGGACAGATTTCAGATATATTTTCTCTGATGTTAGAACCATGCAGTTAGGATAATAATGGAGTGTTGGTACCATGACGACAGAATATAGTATGACAGAAACGTGACGATAAAAACTTTATTCATAAACCTGTAGAGAATGAAGCTAACCCTCTTCTCATTCAAAGGCAAGACTGTGCCTTCGCAGTGATGGTTGGCTCAGAATACACGAGTGGCCTGAAGATTTGCTGGAAAGGGAAAAGAGAAAAATGACTCTTCCCATCCATGGGTGGCTGTGGCTAGGAAGGAAATTTGCATGGGAGAGACTCTAAATCACCCAACTCCTCTCGAAAGTTCCAAACAGCTCCACTCCCTATCAGCAGATTCATGTTTGCGAGTCTATTGGCAAAGCTTAGGCTGGTGAAGTCTTAACTTGAAAAAGAAAATGAAACTGTTCCAGGTGTGCTCACACCTGTCGTCTCAGTCATCGAGCAAGAGAAAGAAAATCCTTGCAGGTAGACAAAGTTGATTTGACTTTTAACTCTTGTCACTTACTCAGTAACTTTTTTTTTTTTTGGTGAGGAAGATTAGCCCTGAGCTAACATCTGTTGCCAAGCCTCCTCCTTTTGCTGAGGAAGATTGGCCCTGGGCTAACATCTGTGCCCATCTTCCTCTACTTTATATGTGGGGTGCCTGCCACAGCACGGCTTGATAAGTGGTGCGTAAGTCCGCACCCAGGATCCGAACCTGCGAACCCTGGGCTATCGAAGCAGAGTGTGTGAACTTAACCACTACACCACCAGGCCGGCCCCCTGAGCAACTTTTTTATTCTCTAAAATGAAAATAATAGTATCTGTGGATTGTGATGATTAAATTAAAATGTAATCTTTCCACTTGCTCATCAGAGTAACTTGCAAGGTGGGCATTACCCTAATTTTTTAACCGAAAAACTATTCAGATGCATTTACCACTTGAAGAGTTATAAGCCTTCTTATTTATAAGAGTGCTTTTGGGATATTGTTATGAGAATTAAGAGCAAATTCCTCTGCCATTTTGGGTTTCTCCTTCATTTTTAAGGGAAGGAAGGAATAAAGAGGAAAACGTATAACTATTAAAAATTTGCATCCCAATATCGTGGGCTGAATGTACTGTTATTCTCTTTTATAAAAGCTTCTCCCAGCTCCACCTTGAAATGAATAGGGAAGTCAATGGCACAAACTGTGGCAGTGCCTACTTCTGATTGCACACACCTGTTTAGCACTCCTTGTGCAAAACCGACAACCAGGAATTTACCCCACTGTTTCAATTATTTGAAACTCTGTGTTTCCCAAATGTCTAAGTAACTTATTTTACTTCTTGTTTTTCTTTTCTCCACCCCCACCCCCGGGGTTATGTTATTATTAGTTTTTCTCATATTGATCAGTAAGCAAAGAAATTCATTCATTTAATTATACAATTAATTGGAAATGTCAAGAGCTCCGTTCAGAGCACAGCAAAACCCTGAAAGTTTCTGCCTTCTCCATATAATAGCCTGGGTGACAGGAGAATTTTAACTTATATTTGGGCTCTCATTTCAGTCTTCCTAACCTTTTATACACAATATGCTTTGAAAAGGAAACTGTTATTTGGTAGGGAATATTTTCCTTTTCACTGGGGAAAAAAGAAGGGGAAATAAGCCCCAATCAGGCAATTCCATGCATCTGCCTAGCCAAAGATGACTAAAATACATAAAACTTTTTTATTTTTTAATTAACAGCCATAGGGCTGGTCTCCAGGAACTATGCATAAATAGCCCATAAAAGAGAAAAAGTCCAAAATCACCATGCAAACATGGTAATTAAAAACAGGAGAGAGAAAGGCCTATTATAAATTACACTACACTTGAGGCTATTAAAAAAAACCTTCTTTTTAATTAACTGAAAGAATAAGTGAAACAAACTCTGAGCTTTTATGACTGTCTACTGAAGTTTGGAGACAAATGACACAATCATGTTTTTATGTGTCATTGGTAAGCTGAATACCACTAATCACCATCTCAAGGGGTGTAGATTATCCTGAACAAATTCTAAAAGTATTGTCATTGAAGAATCTGGAGTTTGCACGACTTCTCTGTAGCTCACCTATTACAGCAGAATCCAGAACAAATACTGTAAGAGCCAGACTTTTCCTAAAGAAAAAAGAGTTTGTCCAAATTTCTTATGTGCAAGTCAAACAGAAAAATCCAATACTGCAGATGTTAAACTCAAACGCGTATATGCCTGTTTTCTCTGTTGTAGGAAAAGCAATTTATTTTGGAAATAGTTTCTTAATCGGGGACTTTAGACCCCAAGATCTGTTGCCAACTTCATTGTGTTTCTTTGAGGGTGACTTCCACCTTGGTCACCATCTCAGGTATTCTTACGCATTGCATTACCACAATGATAGTGAAACCATTACCAACACACTATTTGGTTTTCTAAGAAAACTCTATCACACATCTGTAGCACAAAAATGGTGATATGCTGTGTTGACTTCAAACCTTTTTGATCCCTTATCAAAATCTATGCTTCAGTGGGCCTGAAGATTGGAGAGTGAACATCAGTGCTAGGTTCGGAAATATTTGATACTATTGATTAGTATGATTCAAGAAGGGGAAACTAATCCTCAGATCATGGCCTATAATCTAATCCAGTTAGATGTATCAAGCAAAATTAGAGATGGTTTTGGACCTCCCATGTTGCTCTTTATTTTCCACAATTTCTCCCATTAGGGCTTTTTTAAAATGACACGTATCATCTCAAAAATTCACTTTTCCAAACACGAAAGAAGAAATATGACTTCTAAGCATTTTAATTCTGTTAAAGAAAAAAGAAACTTAAAAGTCTAAAGCCTAGAAGCAAACCACCAGAGTATAAAAGTTCTCAGCTAACTCGAAGCATCCCTGGAAAGGGAGATAAAGGGCATTATTCAAGAATTAATAAGGTCTAGGTCCTCGCTCTGTGTCAACACAATTTAGTACTCATGACGCCTGACTCCATTACCATATGGCTATGCCTACTGCTCCCTTTCCCTTATTATCAATCACGAGCACCACAATTACAGAATAACACAGCTCAAGGTCGCGTTGAAGGATGATTCTAGAGACTGAGGTGGAGTTCTAAGCAGGGCCTCTAGATGGCACTCTTTCTTAGTAGTAGTTAATGTGAACAGTTTTCTTTCCTATCTTCACAACAATCAATTGATGAAAATTGGTCCTCTTATATTTTGATACAATTGCCCTATGCCATCTTAGTAGAAAGCTGGATGCTTACACAACACATCAAAGTTTACCAACAGCAATTTAAGGGAAAAAATCATATCTCACCAGAGTGCTTCAGTTCCTGCTGCTGTCCTCACTGAACCCTGCATAGCCAGTATTCCACCATATGGAAGTGTTCATCTCAGATCTCTATGGTTCCTACATCCCACTTTGGACCCTACTTCCAAAGTCACTAAGGTAATGAAAGAAGAGGGAAGTCAGCATCTCCAGTCCCCATGAAGGCTAGCTCCTTATACTCCTTACCACGCAACTAGAGCTGTGTGGAGGTGGGGGATCATGGCATCTGTGTTTAGAAGCAGAAGAAGCTGGACACAAGCGAAACAGAGCTGGGTTTCCCACCAACCCAGGTTTGTCTCTGTAACTGAAGGGTTGATGGCCTTGAAAATAACCTTTGTCTTCCTGTGTCACTAAAGACATTAGGGACACTTCTATGAAGCTCACAACTAGCCTTAAAGTCATTGCAGCTCTCCCACCACACCCAATATTCCCTGGCTGAATAGGCAATGTCCCCCAAACACTACTCATCCCTCCCCGTCTCCTCCCTCGCTCCCCCCACACACAAAGAGTTCTCAGGAAACCAAGTCCCTTGATCATGCTTTGCAGGGGAGCACATTTCAGCTCTACTGGCCTGGGCACAATTAGGATGTGATTATGGTAACCAAGAAATGAGGGTAGGTTGTAGAGTAGAAAACTGAAGAAAGTTGATGAATTTCCTTTTTTTCACGCTTCAGATGATATTTAGTGAACACGCTTTTTAAAGTCTGGGTCTTCTTAAGAATTCATAGTTCTATGCAACTATAGACATTTCAGACAGTTTCAAAGAGTAAAAAACCAGTGTTTCATTCAAATTTATTTTCTTTCATTTTATCTTATTTCAGCTTCAACTCCCTGGTCCTGACTATGGGCTTTCTATTTCCCAAAGCTGGACCTAACCATGGGTTTGCAGATTGACTAAGAAGCTCCAACAAATGCAACACAGGTTGACTTTTAAGACTCTTAAGAAAATATAGGACAATCTCTTAGTAACCTTTTGTCCTCAAAGCAAAGTCCTTGAGCTTCTTTGCAATTAAGAATTCTTATAAACATTCTCTCCTCACTGAGTTATTTTTCTAATAGCTTATCTTGGTGCGACATAATGCAGTGAGGGTCATAGGTGCCATCCATAAAAATTTAGTTATATAAGTTGTATTAAATAATTTAAATGGGGCATTTAATTGTGGATTTTTTCCATAAAGCCAAAGTTCTGCCTGTGATTATTTAGTTCATCTCTCCTTCCATTTTTCACTCGGAAGACTGTTCCTTAGGACTCAAGAATGGGAAGAACACAACTACAGCTGCAGGTTTGCCCAGAAACATTTTCAGCCTGCCATTTCCCTGAATATTGGCTTAAGTGTTTAGAGCTCCATAAAACGCAAGCTGCATTGGATGAATTCTGTAAACACCACCAAATGTAGTTTTCTAGGAAGAAAGCTGCCAATTTTTTAAGACACAAGATTAAGTCTCCAGATGGCCTTTTTCTGAAGGGTGAGTACTAATTGGGTTTCCATGTCCTTGTTTGACTCTCTAGTCCACCCTGAGCATCCCTTTCTAGAACAGAGTCTGGGAAACCAAAGTTCACACAAAGGCCAGGTAGAAGGGTAGACAGATAAAACAGTTAGACTATGTGGTTTTGATTTATGGGTACTTGGGGCTCGCTAACTGTTAACCCATTTATTTTCAAACAACCTCCTTCCTGTCTGACAAAATGCCTAAACATCTGCCTCTAGAGGATTTCTTCTTTTGGCTCTGAAAGACCATTTTTTCTAGCTCCCTAACCAAATCCAAATGTCCTTGGGGAAGGTACAATCTCCAGAGTTTATTAGCAACACCTGCATTCCCTTAACTGCCTTGGATGAAGAGTCAAGGAGGGAAGCAGCAGTGCAGAGAAGCTATGAGGCTTGCCTAGGGTTACACAGCTTGTAAGTGGCTAAATCCCTGTAGTGCTTAAGAGTGAGCCTTTGGAAGGAGCCAGAAAACCAGTTCTGTCTCCATTATTCTCTCTTCTCTGGGCTGTGGGCAGGCTGGCAGGCTGGCAGGCACAGAGCTCAAAGACTTACTAGTATTTTCTTAGAGCAGCAGCTCCAGGCAGGAGGCAGGCAGGAAAGACACCTTTCTTCTGTGGTTAGAAAAGTGCTGGTGACTTGGTTTAGAGGAAAACCATGGGCTTTTGCATTAGGAACGCCCAATTCCAATCCATGGGGGAAAAAAAAAAACCCCAAGGTCAAATCAATTTGGAAAATGTTTCTTAATGTGTCCCTTTTGGAAGATTTTTGGTGAATATTAGCATACAGTCCTGAATACCACTTACAACATTTTTTTAACCTCACTATTTCCCAAACTATTTGACCACAGAATGCCATTTTCCTTAACATCTATTAACATCTCTCTCTAACAGTTTGGTAAATTCTGCTTTAGTAGAAATTGTGAGAATTTTCTATCTCCTCATGTTACCCTGCGGCTGCCATGCAACCCAGAACAGAACTCTCTGAAACCCTTATTCCAGGCAGAAGTTATGTGCGTGTCTTTTCTCCCAGGAGGCACAATCTGAAAAGGCCCTGAAGGGTCTCAACTGCTTATCACTTGGACACCTTTTCATTAAGGCCACTAACAACTCTAGAGAAAAATCGGGTGAGGGTCAAATGGAAGTAAAACCCAATACCCTCTTCCCTCTTTTCCACCTGCAGGCCTATCCTTGTTTGAAGACTCCTCTGAGTACTCTCTTTTCTAGGGAACTTCCTCACCACCCCCAGGCAGAGTTAATTCTGCATTCTCTTCTCTCCCACAGCCAGAGTTCCTATTTGTATTACAGTACTTGATATTCTTGCATTGTAATATCTGCTCACACGCCTGATTCTCTTAATACCCTAAGGGCAGTTCAAGACCAGGGAAGAAGAAATATGTATCTTCTTAGCTCCACCAGCTGCAGTCCCCGGGATGTGGTAATTGCTCATGAAGTTCTGTGATAGGCATAATGTAATGTCAACAAATTCAAGAGGCCAAAAATAAGATGCATATGTAAACTTAAACTAAATTGTTGTTGAAAAATCATACTCCATTAAATAATAATCGCTACCTAAATATATTTTATTATGGCCATTTAATTTTTCAGGTAGAGGAAGAAGAGGAAGGAAGGAGGAATGAGGGCAAGAATCAGAGAGGAGATATAACAAAAAAGAACAGCAAGAAAAAAGGTAGAGGGAAAAGAAGAAGGAAAAGAGAAAAAATTCATACAAAAGTGCAGGTAAAGTTACAGGTAGAAAGAGAAGTAAAGCAAAAGAGTAGCTAGAGCGAAAAAGGTGAAGAAGAAAGCAAACAAAAGAAGGAAGAAAATTCAACAGTTTTGAAGTGTTAGTTCAAGAGTCTACAGGTAATTTACTATTGTCTCTGCATAGACTAACTGTAAGTAAATCAACCATTAGTCACAGCTCTACAACTGTTTTTTATCCTTTCATCTGCTGATTTTTCACAATGAAGGTCCAATTGTTTGGTCCATAACTGCTGCCATTATAACTACTACTCTGTGGAAGAGAATTCACAGGTCTAAGTTTTTGTTCCCTTTAATTTCCTGGGTAAGATTGGCCTATTCCACTTGAAAGTGTCATGATTTAGCAATTTTTAGAAACTTCAAATACAAATTTACTAATAAGCTATATGAATTGAAATAAATGGAATCGCAATAAATGTTTGAATGGCAAACAAAGATTTTATTTGTTTTGATTGATTTCTAAGCATAGGCCCTTAAAAATATCAGAGTGTTTTTATTTTTGGCTAGATTTTCTTCTCTGTGAAATTTTCCTTTCCATCTACTCCTATCTTCCTAAATGCCGTCAGGTTCCATAACAATTACCCACTTTCCTTTGTGGGCCTTATCTACTTTTATTACTTAAACAATAGTCTGTTTCCCTCAAGCAGGGTTGTGGTAATTAACCGGAATAACGGGGAATGACTCAGATCCCTGATCCAAATTTCTCCTCCAGCTTCAAGTTCCAAAAATAACCCTCTATTAGTCAAAAGACTCATTTCAGTAATATTCATTGTTGAGAGGGTCTGTGAGTACATTCTTTATACTCGGGAGCCTCTAAGAGGCTTTGCGTTTTGGCTTTCCAGCAGATTTCCCTGGGCTAATGTAAAACATCAAGTCTTAGAATCCTTTTCAAGCTTTCAAGCCCAAAATATCATCATGAGTCTCTAATTACCTCCAGGACTTAGGAAATGCAGTGAGTTCTTTGGCCTTCATTTTCAGGATCCATAAAATGAACTCCTGCACAAGTTCCTGCTCTAAAATCTTCTATTTCTAAAGGGACTTGCTCTTCAAAGTCCACCCAAACTTTTACGGAATAGAATTTGAGGCAGCAATTCTGCCCAGAAGTTGAAAAGAAAGACTTCTTGCAAGATTTTTTTGTTGCTTTCCTAAATCAGTCAACCAACCAATATCTATTAAGGAACGATCGTATGCAAATATACACACTAGAATTCACAGGAAGAGGTCCCTGTCCCCTGTCCTTCAAAGAGCTTGTCTGCTGTCTAATTTGATAGGACATACAATAAGAGAATAAGTGACAATAATACAGATACAATGTGAGCCCCCAAATGAATGATAAAACAATAAAAATTCATATCAGGTAAACCTCAGATAGGGCAAAGAGGTCTTGAAAAGCTTCGATGGAAAAGTGGAATTTCAGTTAAGCCTACAGTAAGAATGATGTATGTTTCAAATGGGGCTGAAGGTGGGAATGAGCATAGAGGTGGGGTGGTATTAGTAAAAAAGATGTTTCATTTGCTACCCATGAGTGTCCTTCAAGTCTCCCTTGCCTGGTTTCGCTCTTGCTGTCCTTCCACCTGGAATGCCCAATATCCATTCAAGTCCACAGCTCCCCTATAAACACAGAGAATATTTTGAGGCATTGATAAAATAAATTAGGCAGTGAAAAGGTTCTCAAGTTATCGCACTACAAGTAGGAGTAATAAAGATAATTGATATTAAGAATCATAATAATTAGTATTGCTATGTGTAATAAAATAGCTAACATTTACTACGTGTCTACTATCTGCTAGGCAACGTAGCAGACAATCCCTTCAACCATGAGAGAGTTATTACTATTGTTCCCATTTAACAGATGAAGAAACTGAGGCTCAGATGGGTTAAGTAACGTGCTTCTGATCACTAGGTAGTAAATGGACAAGCCACAAATGGAATCTGGAACTGTCAGACACAAATGCTAATGTTGTTCATACTGAACACCTGCCTTTTCCTAGGCGTGGATGGAAGAAGGTTTTCTTCTGGCTGCTTCCCGGAGTCTCTCCTCTGAAGGATGTCCTGGAAGCTCCCTTCAGCTTTGTGCCTGGCTTTTCTCTTAAGAAAGCAACCATCTGAGCATGGAGGAGAGGTTTCCCAATCCAGAGCTTAGAAGGGAACTGACAAGAAAGTGTGCACGTTCTAGTTTCCTACAAAAGGAATTCAGCCCTGGCTTCTATAGAAGGATGTCTTCTGAGGCTGCATGGGCTACAACCAAAGGTGGTGCCAATTCAGGGAAGGTAGGTGAGTGCCACAGGCTCCTCCCCCTGAGCAGCAACAAGCCCAGCTCTAATAAAATTCCAAGCTTCAAGGTCAAAAAGCACGAGTTCTGGGCTGAGATTTAATAATGAGGTCCCGATTCTCTGAGCCTCCAGGTTCTATGATATGAAGAGAGGCTCACTGCTCCAAAGAAGGAGTCGGGTTTCCAAGGTCTACACAGATGCAGAGCAAGAGGAAGGGAAGTGGAGAGAGAAGGCCCAGGTATCTATCTCCATGCACGGTTCCCTGTTCTGGGTAGCTGGCCCCTCACTTCACCAAGCCATCTGTCTCACGCCCCCCTCAAGCTGGTGTTGACAGCCCTGACAGCCCCAAAGGAAGAACAGTGCATCAGCCCTCCACCCCATTAGAGCCACGCTAGACTGCGGAACAGAAATGTGCAATTAAAACTTATGTGCATTACGATATTGAATTATCCTAAATAGGCACAGCAAGAGGGGGGAAATCCCGTAATTACTTCCGTAGTCAAACCACTGAAGTGTTGAAGTGCTGGAAGTAAGGAACCACACACTAGAGTGTTTGTTCCCGGGATTGAGCTGGGCCGCTACGGAAATGAGCAGGAAGTCGCTTAGCAGCCTCTCCCTAAGAGGAATCAGTCGATGATCAGAGCAAAGGCTCAAGAAGGAGGAGAGAGTTCTGAAAAGAACCTTGGCTTCCCTCCTCAGGGACCATTTCCTTCTTGAATCAATAAGCCACTCCCGCTAATGTCTAAATGCTGAACCTGGATACAAGGAAATATCAGAGAAAGTTCTAAAATGCTCTGCTTCTCAAGGAACAACACAGTGCCTGGCACACAGTAATTGTTCAGTAGCATTTCTGTGAATGAAGGAATACGTGGTTTCTTCAGCATAGCTCATGCTCTGTGATATACGCCTACTACTGTAATATACGTGACTGTAATATACATCACTACTCCGACCACAGAGGACAGGCCCGTGGATGAATGTCTGACCCAAAGGCAGATGTTTCTAGGCAGATGTGAGGTGTATGAGGGGGTCTGGCAGGATGACTCTGCCTAGCATTCGGTACTTGAGGGTGAAGGAAAGAGTCAGTAGAAGGAGAAAAATATGAGGAGAGAAAAAAGACAGTGGAAGCAAATGGGGCACAGGAAGCCACGTGGAAGAGAAGTGAGCAGAAGCCACTTGATTTAAGAGATGAAGTGAATGCATAGTGGCCTCAACAGAGCGTAGTTGAGTCACCATCACGTACTCTGCAGAGGATGGCATTCTAGTTACCCATGAGGCCTGATGGCATAGTCATGTTTGAGCGCCAAACCACAACCTAATCCTTGTGGGGCAAGGATGTGAGACTGACTTTCCCTCAGTTCCTTAAATAAACTCACATTACCTGAGATTCTCTGAAACTATGTCAGAAAACATGAGAGACTCGGGAAGGGGAAGGGACAATAAAAGCGCCAAGATGCCACTAAGACTAAACTGTCCTGGGAATTCCCAAAAGCCTGTTAGATATTGCCTATATCAGAGCTGCCCGGAGACTCTGATAAACAGGGAATCCGAGATTCTGTATGTTTATCAAGCACCCAGGTTGTCTGGTATTCAGCCCAGTTGGGATTTCTCTTTCATACTGTCCTTTGAGGCACACCTGAGGAGATAACCCATCTGTCCTTCTAACAATGCCTGCATGCCTTTGCTAATGTTCTTGTTAAAATTGTAACTTTTCTGTATGAAAATAATGAAGGCTTATTGTAAAGATTTTAGAGAATTCAGGCAAACAAACAAAAGGACTTTTAAAAGCATCTGCAATTTTATTTAACAGTGACACAGCAAAATACTTGTGTATTTTCCCAATTTTTTCTTCAATACAGGCATTGTATATATGACTTTGTACCTGCTTTTCTCACTTTATGCTATATCTTGAACACTAAGCATTTTGCTATATCATCTCTAACAACTGTATGTCATTATAAAGAGAATTGATATCAAAATTAATTTAACCAATCCCCTATTGCCAGACTTTTAAATCGTTTCCAATTAATCTCTGTCGTAGAAACGCTCTGAAGAACAACCTTGTATCAAGTTTATATACCTGATGATTTCTTCAGCACAGACCCCTGAAATGGAATTGCTGGGGGAAAAATGTATTCAAAATTTATCATCAAATGGGCTTCCAGAAAGTTCATAGTTATTTAAACTCCCAAGAGCAGTGTGTGAGAGTATCCATTTCCTATGCCCTAGTCAACACCGGATGTTATCATTTTAAAAAATCCTGTTAATACTTTCTTGATGGCCTTACAATAGTCCTTCTCAGTATTGACTTCTCATTAAAATCACTTGAGAACCTTTTGAAAAGTATCAATGCCCAGGCCCCATCCACCGAAATAATTCAGAACCTCAGGCATGGGGCCCAGATATTTATCTAACAGAAACTACAGACTTAGAAGAAAACATAGTCACATAAAATAGCCCTGATTTCAGAGTGAGATGTTACCCTAAGGAGGCAGAATCCAAACAGAGAATTCTAGGCCAGATTCTCTTGCTATAGCCATAGTACCCAGCCCTGTGAAATGACCATTATCATGAGGAATATCTGAGAATTTTCTTCAAACAATCATAACCAAATTAACTTTATTTGTCAATTTAAAACATACGTGAAGCATCTACGTTTTGCCCTCCTTCTTTGCCTCATTCCCTGCTGCCCTTCCACCAGACCTCAGCCCCGGCGTCACTTTCTCAGGAAGGCTTCTCTGACTCCTGATCGCGTCACGTCCCCTATCATGCCCCAACACAGCAAGTAACTTTCTTTGGGGCCACTTAGTAGAGTTGTGATTTTTTTTTTTTCATTGACGTTCTGGGATGGGAATTTTCACTGAGAGCCAGAAGAGTTATGGAAGGTTCATGAACAATGAGATTTGATTTTGAAAGTGGGTAGGATTCAGACAGGCAGAAAGGAGTGTGTGGTGGTATGCAAGCCAGAGTCACTAACCTTTACAGGTTTATGGACACATTTGAAAATATGCTGAAAGCTAAAAACTCTCCAGAAAAATTTAAACGTGACCATACATTGAAATAGTGCGTGTAATTTCTGGAACTTCACAGAACTCTAAGCACATCCATAGATCCTTAATCCCAAGTCGACAGTATTCAGCTCTTTAGGAGGAGGCAGCATAATGATCATTTTTGTCCCTTCCAGCCAAACAACGTGCTCTCAGGAACCCCAAAAGTCAGTCATCACTGTCCTAAGTAAAGGGCAGAAATGCCAGACTGCCAACTACCTGTGTCCGAATTAATGGACCCGTACATGATTTGCCTTTGCGTTAGTAAAACTGGGTAGGATGGGGTCAGAAGAAGGAAAGAAAAGGACAAGTGGGGTCACGAATTACAGTGCCCAATTATGTAGCCAACAGAGCAGCTATTCTTTTATCTATTTTATGCAGGTAAAACAGTATCTATCCCAAGACAAGAGAAGTTAAGAAATTCAGAGCTGAAGGGAAAATTCTTTCCTTGTATCACCTTGTATCTCTATATTCCCTGTCAAGTTTTTTGACTTTAATGAGCACAGGGCAAGCTGGCATTTGTTCTGTCCCCCTGCGCTCCCCTCCCAGGGCATCGAAGCCTCAGGGTAGGAACTTTGTCCTTTGGCAGAATGCCATCTGTTGTGTCACTCTGCAGTGCTGTATAAAAACACCACCACACCTTAGCTGACCTCACTGTGTCTAGACAACGTCATTATCATGCAGGACGTGACAGACAGGCAGATCCACGAGCCCTGGAGCCAGCCTCCACTAGGCTCACCACTGTCCCAGCTGTGTGTACCATCCCAGGCCCCATATCCTGTCTTCCTTGGCACCTGAGAAATATTCAGAATCCCACTAGGGAGTTCACCAGAGCACCATTTACAGGGACAGAGCACTTTTTCGTTTAAATTCTAAAGCTCCTTGACAGAGACGTTCTTAAAAGGTGCCAGCTAGTCTGTGTGATATTCATCACTTTCCACCAAATTTTTATATGCCAAAGTTAGTTTTACTACTTCATTTACACACTACAATGTGTATGATTTTACTACCCCAAATTTTAAAGCAAAAATAATTTCCCTTCGAAGGGACAAAAGTGGCACTGGAGGTGGTTGTTAGTCATTTAATACAACTATAGCTGGTAGTTTATAGCTTACCCTCTAGAAAAGGATCTAATGTGCTTTTCTAGGCAGACTACCAATGGGGAAGAGCCCTAATCAGAGCCGGGTTCATCTTTGACAGTATATCAACCTTCACTTCCTTCCCTCCTCCTCCTCCTTCTCTCAGCTCCACTCACTTATCACAGGTTTGTAAGACAAAGTTAGTGAGACGGCCTTCTGAGAATAAGCATGAGGAGGGTTACAAGTTACACAACCACAATAGGAATATCCATGTTGTATTAATTCCTTCTGTTATTGTAGTACCTTATTGGTTTTCCCATCTGTAATTGTGTAAAGCAAAAGGACAAAACTTCACCTTTAGGACTTCTTTTTCTTTAAGATAAAATTTCTAGCATGTTTACTGGTTTGGGAATGAAAATCCCTAATCCTCAGTCTAAAGTCAGGTAGTTGACTTTTGCTCAATTTTACTGCCTAACATATCTGGCTACTTTTTGCCCTAACTATCCTTCCCACTAATCGTTGGAAAATATCATCATCCAAAAATGTACATTATGGAGTTAATTTTGGAAAGAAAAGGCCAGTAAAAGGGAAGATATTGAATGGAAAAAACTAAATGCAATGGAAAGGACATGAAGTCTGCAGAGAAGACATAAACAAGGATAAGATAAAATGGGGCCTTTTAAAAACACTTTGAATATTCACAGTCTATCAACCGGGAGATAGAATAATAGTAATAACTGACTTTTGAGCACTTCCTATGTCTCTCATATCCTTTATGAGCATAATTATATTGAATAGTCACAACAAATTATATTGAATAGTCACAACTTTCCCCAAGTTGCAGAGGAAATGGAGGCACAGAGAAATTAAGTAATTTTCCCAAAGTCATTCAACTAGAAAATAGCTCCACTGAGATTCAAACCAAGGTCTCAGTGGCTCCAAAGCCCCGGCTTTTAGTCACTATGCTAGTCTGCTCCCCAAGTCACAGAGACGTCAACATTAATTTTAAAAGTCACAGACATATAGAGCACTTGTGTCTATATCATGCTTGAAAATCTATGTCTTTTTACATAAGATAAAACCCTCACGACTACCCTGAAGAAATACACATGACAAATATCAATCTACTCACTTGCAAATTTGGAAAACTACATGCACTCATTAATTCATCAACAAATATTTATAGAGCACTTGCTTTTTGCCAGGCAATATTCTAGGATCCAATGGTACACATCTTGGAAAAGTTGCCTGCATTCTAGGAGCTCACATTCTAATAAGGGAAACAGATAACAAACAACCCATGAAAAAATAAGATCAATGAGAAAAATAAAACTAGGTGAAGTGGTTGAGAGTGTGGTGGTTTACCTAATTATATTGGCACTTGAATATTTTATAACTATGCCCCAAATTGAACTCCTGACTGCCCTTCACACCTCTTCTCCATCTCAGCTATCAGCTAAAAAGCTTGGAGTCAACCTTGACATCTCTTTTTTTCTCACATTACACATCCAGTCCATTGGCACATCCTGTCGATCCTAAAATCAAAATATTTCCAGAATCCAGTCTCTTCTCACCATCTTCTCCGCTGTCACCCTGTTCAGAGCCACCATCATTTCATCAGAGCAAGGAGCCTCTGATTAATCTATTTCTCCCAGTCTTGTCTCCTACAATCTATTCTCAATAGCGGCCAGAAGGATCCTGTTAAAACATAGGGTCTTTGCATCAGCTGTCCCCTTGTCACCCACTCTCTCACCTCCCTCAAGCCTTTGCTCAGATGTCACCTCTTGATGAGGCCTGACTTGCTACAGTCACCCTGCTCTATTTTTCCATAGTACTTAACACCTTCTAAATACTATGTAGTATCTTATTTATTATGATTTTTTTGTTTATAGTCTATCTCCCTCCACAAGAATGTAAGTTTCACAAGGGTAGGATTGTTGTCTGTTTTGTTCACTAATGTACCCCCAAGGCATAGAATACTGCCTGGCATGTAGCAGTTCCTCAATCAAATGTTCAGAAGAAGCCTCCTTTCCATCAAATTGGATACAGCTGAAGAAAAGATTAGTGCACTGGATACACAGATCGAAGCACACAGAGAAAAAGTATTAGAAATTATAGAAAAAAGAGTAAGAGACTTAGGGACACAAGGAAAAGGTGATGTGTAAACATAATTGGACTCCCAGGGGCACAGATATCAAAAAAGGGACATGAGCAATATTTGAGGAGACACTGAGAATTTTTCAAAAATGAGGAAAACTTCAAGCCACAGATTCAAGTGTCATAAAACTCAAGCAGGTAAATACAACAAAACCATACCTAGGCACATCATGGGGAAATGCTGTGAAACAAAATCATAGAGAAAAATTCTTTAATCACTCTAAATATTACTGTCTTGAAAGAAAAGTTGCTGAGTATTATGTGACCTTGCACTCAGTTTCGCAGCCTTTGTTTTGCCTTTCTTCATTCGCAGAAACCCACTTGCCGCAGACACACAAGGGTATGGGTAGAACCCTAGAGTGAATTTATCACTGGATAAATTCAGATTTCCGAAATAGTAGGGACTTTTGAGCATTATTCCTCACACTATTCATATAAAATGAAGGTAAGCATTTTTTCTAGATGAATAAATGTCACTCATTTATAAAAGATTCACCAGTCTATACAAGATGCTAATACTCATAAATCCTATTAATCTTCCTCTACAAAATTCTATGAAGGTAGTGGTGCCATCATAGCCTAGCTTTTTGTTATTAGATTACACTGAGCCAGGCACCGAGACAAGTGCAGTGCACCCAGATGCCCAGGTTCTTTTTCGACAGCATCAATGAAATGGCAGAGAAAACATTTGAAAGGAAAAATTCCAAACAGCTTGTTCTATTATGATACTAACATTAAGTGTATCTTTTAAATACTCAAGTAAAATTTTAAATGCTCATTTCTATCAGCTAAAGTTGAAAAGAAACAGTAGCTTCAAGGCATTTTCTCAGATGTTTAAGAAAAAGACAAACTATCACATCCATTAACCATCAGACTTTTTTTAATATAAAAATGAGCTACTCTGCCATACCCCTGAATCAAATATAGGGTGGTCCAATTTAGTGTCAACAGACATTTTGGCTTGATTATTTGAGATAAGATACTAATATAATCCCTGCCCCCAGAGTGTGTGTTAAGTTGCAGAGTGAAATCTTGAAAGAAAGAATTCAAAATGCTAATTTAGGGTGTTTTGATAATCTTAGAAAATTAGCAATTCTCTAGTGAAAGTAGTTACAGTCTCTCTTTAATATCTGTCACCCTCCCTTTGTAGACTAGAAACAACAAGGTGGCAAGAATGCCACTGTCATTTGATAGCTGTCAGAAGTCATTTTGAAGACTTTCATCTGGCTCTGGGAAAGCCATCTTGAAATGAAACTAAAGAGGGGATTCAGGATTTAACGACAAAATTGCTCCGTGCTTTAGAAACAGCATTATGGAAACATGTAAAAGTTTTTCCCCAAATAACAAAGCTGTCATCTTAGTCAAATCAGTGTGGCACTGTATTAGACAGTGAGACAGAATGCAAAAAAGCAGAGTGCAAAAGTTATCCAAGGTCATTTCAGCATCAAGGCTGAGAAGGGAATTACACGGATTACAGCTAGGGGGACACACTCATACAGGAAGTTGTGGTCACATGGAGATTATGGTCTTGAGATAATAAACCATCCGTCAGACTCTACCTGAACCTACCCCCAGGTGTTACCTCAGGCTGAAAAACGATGGAGGATTTCACTCTATGCGATGGCAAGTAGAGAAGACAGTTAGGGCCAGAAAAGAGTATGAGGAGAGGGTGGCTTTCAGAGGCAGAGAACCTTTAGGATACCACCTGGAACAGCTTTAAAGTCACAAAGCCGCATGATCACGATATTTTGATAATATTTATTAATTGGCCTATTACCGTGCCATTTTCTAGACACTGTGCTAAGTTCTTTACATGCATTATCTCATTTAATCCTCACAACAGCCTATAAGACAGGTACTATTATTATCTTAATTTTACAGTTGGGAAACCTGAGGTTGATTTACTTTCCCAAACTTACAGCTAGTCAGCGGAAGAGCTGAGATATAAGTCCAGGCTTATCTGGGTTCTAAAATATATGTGCTTTTTTTGGTAAGGAATATTGTCCCTGAGCTAACATCTGTGCCAATCTTCCTCTATTTTGTATGTGGGATGCTGCCACAGCCTGGCTTGATGAGCGATGCATAGGTCTGTGCCTGGGATCCGAACCTGCGAACCCCAGGCCACTGAAGCAGAGCGCATGAACTTAACCACTACATCACCAGGCCAGCCCCTAAAATATGTGCTTTAACCACTAAGTATCCTACCTCCCATTGGCTTTCTAAGCATTGCCAGAGTGCAGCTCCTCTCACCTCATGTGTCTTACTGGTACGCTCCACCATTTCCTGAAATTAGTATAACATGTCAGTACTAAAGTGTCCACCCAGCCACCAAGGCACAATCATTCTGTCATACCACAGTGAGGTTCCAGAACAAAATGCAGAATTTACAAGGAAATATTCAACAAATATTTCTACCACTTTGGGATCCCTCAGCTAGATCAAGAATCGAAAAGTGGTTAGAATGTGAAGAGAAATTTCTAAGGGGCAATCCTTGGAGAAATCTAAGCTGTGAACCTGAACCCCTGGAATAGGGAAGGCCTGCCCCCTCGTTTCAAGCCAAGTGAGGACAGAGCTTTAACTGAGACACTTTGAGAACCTGCTGTAGGTTCCCTGTAGTTGGAGGACACTGAAGACAGGACCCTGTTTGCTAAATAACTACAAGCCCACCACCCATGGTGAAGTCAGTTGTGTATGAGGATTTCCCATGGACCAAATCTGGGCCACATGAAGAAACGTCCTGGCCCAAAGGGACCCCTGGGAAGGTGAGGGAACTCCACCATCGAGAGTCTGTGTGTGTGGTGGACCACAGAGAAGCAGAGGGTGGAGAGAAGTGGCCGGCCTAATCAAAGGCCTCATCCAAATTATGGGAGCTGGTCTAGTGAAACCCAGCATGGAGCTGCAGTGAAACACTAAAAAGCTTCTACCAGGAAAGCATTCATTGTAAACCCCTTCAAGGCAGAAAGTACAAAGCCAGAGAAGATACCAGACACCAACATTGTGGGAACTTTCATTGCCATCCTTTGACCTCTTCTTCCCTCCCACTCTCCTATCCTGTTGTCTAAAACGTAGCCAGTGAGCATGTGCAAAAGGGAGAGGAGAAGACAAGCATAGCCCCTTCCCCAAGTTGGGCCATCTGCCAAATCAGGCCTTCAGCATTAACTAAGAGAGGGCACGGAGAAGGCTTTCCTTTGAATGAAAAATGAAAGGTTGATTAATGTCTTGGACTGGACACTGAAAGTTTCTGAATTGAAGAAATATGTTTACACTTAAAATATCCATTATTTATGAGTGAGAGGGAAAGTAATTCAGTGGCGGGGGAAAGGCTACCCTTTCTGAATTAATTTTTAAGAGACAATTGAAGACGAAAATAAATTGGTTTGATTCATCTCTCATGAGCTGTATATTTCTCTTAACTTTTACACTAGTAGCACCTTTCAATGGAGCAGGTTGGGAACAAGAAATATAGGCGTGTATTCAAGAATCTGGGCTCTGAAACTCTTAAAGCACTCCAAGGAAGATGAATAGCCCTATTTAAAAAAGGTTTTTCAACCCTTTACATTCTTCAGATCTCATTGGCACAGCCTTAGCCTCCCATATAAGAAGATGGGGACTCACGTGCAGGAGATGACAATCTTCTAAGGGCAAAGGAAATAAACAATTACACCAAAAGTCATTCTTCCACTCAACTTTTGCCCCCCAAAAAGCATATTCATTTCTAAAAATTTCCAAAACACAAAATAGGATCATAAAACAGACAGCACCTATTGAGTGGTTTCTATATGCAAGACATTATACTAATTGCTTTACGTGAATTATCTCTTTTGATCCTCCCCAAAATGTTATGAGATAGCTATGTTTTTTATTGTTTAAGGGAAGAGATTTACAGGCAAACATTTAATATTACCAAACAAGTGATAAAGAACAGCATGTATTAAGTTTCACCTAGAAAAACTGGGGGTGGCGTTAGAGAGCAATATTTAAATAACATTTTGTTTCCAAATATAAAAGTGACGCATAACTACTGTACAACACTTGGAAAGTGTAGAAAACTATAAAAAGGAAATGTACATTTTATTCATTTTCTTTCTATACAGATGAAATTATATGGTACCTATTATTTGGTAAGGTGTTTTTCAACTAATAATGTATCATGAAGATTGTCTCCATAATTAAATATTCTCCAAACATAATTGCAATTGATGTTTAGTGTTCTATCCTGCTGGTGAATGATTTATTTTAAAATCCCTTATTAACTTAACCAAACCCCTTTCACTATTATAAAATAGTGAAAGATGAAAATTCTTTAAGAAAAACTTTTGTGTAATCTCTCATTATGGAGGAAGTAAAACAGCAAGCTTAGCCCAGGTAATGCTGTAGTAACAATCTCAAAATTCGGTCTACAAACAACAAGCTTGTGGGGGGTTTTGATTGTTTGTTTCCTCACCTACACTGTCAACAATCAGTTTATGGAGAATCAAATTCAGCTCTGCTCTATCTCCAGAATCAAGGCTGGCTGGAGGAGGACTTCTATCAGTCATTACCATTTTCACAGCAAAGGGAAAGGAAAGATGGCAGAATCATGCAACGGTTCTTAAAGCCCATGATCGGAAAACTGCAGGCATTACTCCCACTCATGTTTTGTTAACTAAAGCAAGTCACATCGACAAGCCTGACATCAATGGGAGGGGAGGTATAATCCTCTATCAGGGATAGGACCTTTAGGGAAGGTCCTGGATGGAGGGGCAGCAATTATTTTGACAATACTGCAATCTACCACAGGGAGGTAATGGGTGAGCTTGGTCTAAAAGGGTGAATGGGAGTTTTTCAGGTAGCGAAAAACAAAGGGAGGAATGAAGAAGAAAAAACATTCCAGGGAATGGGAAAATCAAATGAAAACACAATGAATTGTGAAAGAACACTTCATATCTCAGGAACAGCATAACCCAGGGTGCTGGATATGTGGATAGAGAGGTCAGTGAAGGCTTAGTGAGGTGTGCAGATGAGAAATGAGATCAGATATAGAGGGCTTTGTGTGTCACTGCATCAGTCAGGATCACTCAGATGGCCCAATTAAATGGGATTATTGAGGAGAGTTAAATAAAGGACTTGTGTACAAATGTGTGAGAAGGTTTAAAGGAAACCAAACAGGATAGTGGAGTTATCTGGAAAAAGTACTAGCTGGGAGTTCTTACCACTTCTAGGATTAAAAGGGCAAGGGAAGAGTCATTCAAATAGGCCACAAGAGTGACCACCTGTAATAGAATGCCACCTGTCAGAGGAGCTGCCTGTAAGAGAGGGCTACCTGTAAGAAATTCATCATCCAACAGGAGCTGTGGTCTTCAGGAGATGGCTGCAGGCAACCTGTGGTAACCCTGAGGGGAGAAAATAGGATAATAACCTGCCCTCGCTGTTTTCCTATGCTCCCGTCTTCTGCCAGGGCCTCCCTTTGGCTGAGCCTAGTAGATATCAGAGGACAAGGAGACCTAGAGATGCAGGCCATAAAGGTCAGTCTCTTGGGCAGAGAGAGCACAACTTGAATTGTAGAGAAGGAAAGAGAATGGTTCTAGAGGAGCAAATGGAAAATACGCATTGGAGTCACTCTATTATGAGCAATTTATGTGAAGCTGAAGCAAGGCATTGGCAGCTAAAATGAGTCAAAGGGAAAAACTCAGAAAATATTACAGTGGACAAAACTTACTAATAACTGGATACTGAGGTTAGTGAGCAAGTTGGTAACACAAAAAGAGAGCAGATGGCAAGTGAGAAAGTAGGATGGGGAGAAAATAAGTGAGTCAGGTTGAGGACAGCATTGAACTCCAGATGGAAATGCCCAGAAAGCAGTTAAAAACATGGGTCTGGCACTCAGATTTGGATTTGAGTGGCACTGATTGTTGGTTGTCACAACAACTAGATAAAACTTTCCTAGGGGAGCACATGGAATGAAGAGAGGACAGATGAAGCCACTGGGATAAGAGTAAACCAGAGCTAACACCCACTTCCCACCACAGAGACTCGGGGAAGACCACTGTGTCACTTACACAGTGAGAAAAAAAAAATCCCTGAGAAATGGTGGCCATAGTCCAAACTTCACACAAGTTCTCAGCTCATTTAAACATATTTGTTTGGTCCAGGGAACTCCAAGCTGCGAACTTGGTTCAAAGTGGTCCCTGACTGGAAGTGCCCCCAGAATCCGGCAGGAGCTAACCCACATCCTATCCTAGGAAGGATGTTCTAGGAGGACACCATCATCCCAGGTCATGGTGGATCACTGAAAGTTATTTTTCAAGGACACTCAGCAAAATATGGTGAATGAAAATGAGACACAAAAGAAAGTAAGATAACATGTAAGAACCAGCAGGAAAAAGACGAATAGAAACAGACACAGATGTCAGAGAACTGGAATTATCAGAAACAGATTATGAAACAACTATGTTTACTATAATCAAATAATTAAAAAGGCAAGCTGACATGCTTAGAAGTGCAAAGTCAAACAGAACGTACATCTGGGCTCCCAGGCCAGCCTCCAGTGTCCACCAGGCACTCACCCGGAGCCTCTCTGCTGGAGAGAGAGCCTCTCCAGCCTGCTACGGGGTCCTCTGGTTCACTGATCCACCTGGACCACGTTCAGAATCATAATCTCCAGCGAGTAACGTCACTGAGATCCCTTGGTTCTCCAACATGGGCTACAGCCCCGCACAGGGAGGACATTTACCTCACAGGATTCAACAGTCCAGCATCCCCGAGTTTCAGTCTGTCTCTGAATGGACACCAAAAAGTGCCTTACTGATGATGGACAGCTGCCCAACTTTAGGATAGCTTAGGCCTGACCCAGGGGCGGACATGGAATGAAGAATAAATAAGTTCGAAATTTCTTTCAGGTTGACAAGCCTGCTTTAATTTACAGGTTGTAGCAGGTGCAGACCACTAAGTGTGTTTCCACATGCAACTTTATTGTCCTTTCAAAATATGGAAATTCTTCCAATTTTCTGTTAATAGATTGACTTTCAGTGTCTGTTTGGAGTGGTGGTATAAATTTTGTCTTTTTTCAATTTGGTCAGGAATTACAGAGCCATGGCACATGTCAGGCACTCAGTAAGTATTTACTGAATGAATAAAGGAATGAAAAAATGAATAGAGGCATTTTCAAAGAAAGTTGGGAATCTACACCAACAGTTGGCAGCCAGACATCCTTTTAAATCAGCCTAACTATATTTTCCTAATAATTTTTTGTTAATTTTTATCTGAAGTTTTAATCAGCGCCATAAGAAAATATTTTTCCAATAACTGTACTTTTGAGAATTTCAAGTAATGGTGGGCTCCCGCAGGAAACAAATGTGGGCGGCATTGGGTCTGCATCTCACCCACATTCATGTTTGCTTGTCTATGTGTATAAAAGTCTTACTGGGAAACATACTTTGGACATCTACCTCCGAGTAGAAGCTCAACAAATAACACTGAGCAGGTGTTGCCCTGTCCGAGATGTTCCCTTTAGGACCCAACAAAAGGCTGACAAATCAAAACAGAAAATTGGCTTGAAATGTTGTGGAAAATAAATAAGAGCTGTCTTTTCATCACCTTTTTTCTTTTGACACAGATTACACAAAATGAAGCCTACATGGACAGCCGACTTTGCCATTTTCTTATTACTTCAATAATGCTAGATTATAAGGAAACTTAAAATACCTGGTAAAAATCCCCCACACACACCTGATAAAAGTTACTAGAATACAGTCTGTTAGGGTTTTGAATGAATAGTATTTAGTAGCAGTTTCCATATACTGTACACAGTTCGTGCAAAGAATGGAAAAGAGCCAAAGCAGAAAATTCACTCAGAAAACAACATTGCTAGAATGGTCCCTGGGGATCCTGTCAGATAGTGACCACACAAACATGGCTACAAAAAATTAGAAAACCTTACTGAGGTCATATTAAAAGGTGGGGCTGGGGGGAAGCAAATACACTTCTCTCTCCTCTTTCTCAGGGAGAAATCCAAAAGTAGTAGAAGAGAGCATGGTGGTGAGAAAGTACAATGAAATGGCTAAATGTAAGTGAGCACTGAGATACATACAGGAAAATGTAAAATGAGGTGCAATGGTTTCAGAATTGCAATGAGATAGCAAATTAATCAGGACATTAGAAGTCAATAAAGAGAAGTTTTAAATAATGCATTAGTTGAAGGTACAAAGAAGTGTGTAAAAAGATATATATCTGGAAGGATACCGATTCTTGTAGATAAATGCTTAGTGATTCAGGAGGTAAGTTAGAATGATATGTGCTTCTTTACAGGATTTAACGAGCATGTAAGCCTACAGGTCAGAGTTCTATGGAATGTTCCACAATTTGAGGACTATTGAAAACTTTGACAGTCACCTAGATAATCAAAGGGATGGAGAATAACATCTTTGCAAAAAGGCTAAAGAAACCTGATTGTTTATGGTTTGCTTGTTCATTAAGGACTATTATTTAACTAGAGAGAGCAATTGAATTCAACATCCTCTGAGCAGAAAGCAAAACATGGTTTCAGCTGCATTATGAAGACTTTAGATTTACCCTAAACATAAGTGTCCTGGGAGAGATTTACACACTAATTTGTTAAAGTGGAGAAAGCTGTACAATTTTCGTCTACGTAAATTCTCCAGATTGTAATGAAAGCTCACAGGTTTAGCAGAATGATAGTAACCACTGAGCCACTTACCCAACAGTAGGAAAATATTGGGAGCATTCAGCCCCTTCAACGTAGTCTTTGTTGCCAAAGGTCCCATGGGAAACCCTGTAAGAACGTGGTCTTCCTCCATGATATCGCTGTATCTCAGCTACGCTTAATAACTATTCACGACCTTATCATCATCTACCCAGAATCTGTTATAACAGGACTACTTCCAGAAATAATGAATTACATTGACTATTACCCTCTATGTATGGAAGTCATCCTCTTCATTTTCTCAAATTTACCTCCATCAGGTTGCAAGGATGTCTGGCTGCCAATTGTTAGTGCAGTTTCCCAACTTTCTCTGCAAATGCCTTACTTCCCCCTCACACCCAAAGCCACACAGTGCACCCTGCGGACCCCAACTGTTCCCTATTTGCCTTACTGGGAAGCACTACACTCCACCAACTGTGGGCATGCCTGTAGGCATCCCCCGTGGTGTTCAAAAGAGAACATTTCCTGATGGAGGGGCTTGGGTGAAGGAGATTTATTATGATGGATTGGTTCATGTGATTATGGAGGCTGAGAAGTGCCGTGATCTGCCATCTGCAAGCTGGAGACCCAGGAGAACCAGTGGTGTAACTCAGTTTGAGTCCAAAGGCCTGAGAACCAGGGGAGCCAATGATGTAAATCCCGGTCTGAGGGCTGGAGAAGGTGACACACGAGATGTCCCCACTCAGCCAGTGAGGCAGGAAATAAAGCGGTGGATTCCTCCTTCCTCAGCCTTTTGTTCGTCTATTCAGGCCCTCAGTGGGTTGGATGATGCCTACCCACACTGGGGAGGGCAAAGTACTTTATGGAGTCTACCAATTCAAATGCCAAGTTGACACACAAAATTAACTATCACACTGACCCTCCCCTTCACTTCTTCAAGACTTCAGGCCAACCTGCACCTCCAGAGAACAGAATCACCAGCAATGTCAATAACCCAGTACCGGAAGTTGCCAGAAGAGAGTGAAAATTGTGCAGGGCTAGCTCATCCATGCACTCATTCAATAAATATTATCTGAGCACCAACTATGTGTGAAGCATTATGCAAGACCTGGAGAGGCAAAAGTGGATATGCCTCAGCCCTTATCCCCAAGTTACTTACACTCTGACTGGGAGACAGACTTTTTTAAAAGAAGGGAGACTATCAAAACAGTGTGATTAAATGAGTAGGCATGCATTTATAGAATGTTCTGTCTGAACCATTCACCGTGTTAGGCACTGAAGACACATCAGTGAACAACAGACATAATCCCTGGTCTCGGGAAGTTTACAGGCTAGGTGGACAATGATACAGGTTTTTTCTGCTATCTGAAAGTTTGCTTTACACCACTTCACTTTCACGGAAGCGAAGACCTACATTAGTATCTGCTTTGCTACCGAAAGAAATCCGAAGATGATTTTGCTTGTACGAAAAAAGGAGAAAATAGGAAAATAGCATTCAGCGTTTGTTTTGCAGCGAGGCATTATAGAGGACGAGCGGTCAAGCATGCTACTGTATATCAAGCCTTCCATGTCAGCCACAGCAGGCAACGAGCAGAACCTCAACCTTCGACATCAAGGCAGGCAGACATAGAAGAAGGTGTAGATGCTGGTGACCTGCCTGCCCCGGTGGATTCAGACAACAATGAGATGTTAATAGATGACCCTCTCCCTCTTTCACCTACACCCCAGAGTCCTGTACCTCCCACCACCCAAGCTCCAACAGCTCAGCCTAATGCACCATCATCACCACCACTGCCTCTTAGCCGTCCAGTGTGCTTGCTGTCTTCCCGATTCTGGTAAGTGAAACTACAGTGTATATACATTACTTCTACTTTATATAGGCTGTGGATCATATCATTCCTGTTTTTACTATATTAGTGTTATTTTAGGTTTTATCTGTTACTTAGTATGATTTGGCAGGTTATTTTTTGGGTCTGGGAACACTCAAAAAATGTTCCCGTATAAATTAATAGTAATTGCTTCTTCATTTTACGCCATTTTTCCTTACAAAAAGTTTCATAGGAATGCTCTACTTTCGGACAGCAAGGGAAACCTGTACCTTATAGTGGTCTTAACCTAGGGTTTGTGGATGGGACTGTATTTCAATTTCATTGGCTTCCTTGTAATCCTATGTATTTTATTTTATGTATTTAAAAACAGTACCCTGAGATGGGGTCCCAGAAGCTTCCCTAGATTGCCAAAGATGTCCCTGGCACAAACTTTTAGTCTGTAACCCTGCAATGTGAAATAGATAAGGCAGCTTTAGGCAACACACTCCTTATCCGTGGTAACAAATACATTCTCACGATTAAATGCTAGAATTTGTGTATATTTGAGAAGGGTCTTCAGTAACAGATATTGGCCCAAAGACGTCACTGAAGGTCACTAGACCAAGCTCAGCTCGCATCTCCAAGAATGGTCAAGAGCATCTAGGCAGTGGGGTTAATGGACAATAGGAAGGCACCCAGAGTACTGAGAACTACTAGCCTGGGCCCATTTGAAGCTCCCTCAACTGTATCCCTTCCTCTTATCCCAGTTTCTGTCCCTTCTCATGCCAATTAGGTAGAAACACTTAGGATTAATCTACTGTGTCATAGCAGCAGCTCATTGCTCCTCCAAATTAGTAAAAATAAGAGCTGACAGTACAATATAATTTTAGAGATGGAAGGGACTTTCAAAATCATATGGTCCAACTTCATTTCATAGATGAGAAAACTGAAGATTAATAAAATTATGCGACTTACCGAAGGTCACAGAGTTTATTAGGGATGGAGCTAGACCTAGTATTTGAGATTCCTAACATCCAGGGAAATGTTCTTATCATTCTCCCCTAGTCCTTTACCATGGAAAAGTCACAAATATCAGTATAGATATTGCCAGTATAAATACGTTTTAACTGACTTTGGATATGTCAATGTGGACAATGCAAGGTTGAAAGAAAAAAAGAGGATAAACATAATAATTCATTAGAAAACAGAAGCGTAAGTCTATAAAACTGACTACAAACGACGTGGATGCACTACATATACACCACCATTTTTGTCTGTTATTTTATTTCAAAATCTGTTTTTTGAATTAAATCATTAAGAGCTTACTAAAATCATCTTTATCCCTAAAGAGCATCCTATTAATGGGCCCAATACCTCTACATAACCCTCATGCTAAATTGTATTCCTGCAGCTCAATGTTGATGGTATAATTTCCATTTTCATCTTCAAAACAAATATAGTGTTGTCATTCTCCCAAGTTCTCCTGGCTCCTCTTCAAGAATTACAGAACTATGTCAACAGCGCAATCTGAACAGATCCCAACACGGCAGACTAGAGCAAAATGATATTCTAGGCTTCTATAAATTGCTGCTCCTCCTGTCCTTTAAAAATGAAGAAAGATGAATTGTATTATATATTTCCTCCAGACAACTTTTCAAAGCCAAAGAAATTTTGATTTATGATATTCTTCTGAACATAACTTTCAGAGCATCCTTCTCATTTACATTTATACCTTGTTGGAGTAACACCAAGTTTTCTGTTAAAAGTTCTATTTGTCTCTCTGCTGTCCTATATAGTGCTTCAGGACGGGTGTGTGAGTTGTACCCAAAGTGATGCACGTCACTGTTTATCTCCCACGTATATAAAGGGAAACAATGCTACCCAAAGTGATTTCCTCAAACCAGCACAGTAATCAGGTCCTCCTTCATTAAACAACATGCTCAAGAAAAACACTTGCAGACACTTAGCTCTTTGCTCAATAGCCGTATGTTTTAGTTGTGGAGATATATGTGACAAAAACAAAGATCTTTATCTTTGGATATTTTCCCCCAAATATCCTGTGATTTCTAAAGTAATATTTGTGAAGAGTTGTAAGCTGTATAAGGCCCTTTATAGATTTTATAGATCTTAGTTGTTATTGTTGTTGTTATGATAGCTTAAAAATCACTTAAAAATGGGTATGCGTGTAGCACAAGAGTCACTTGTAAGCACATGTATGGCCCTTCCCTTACACTTGGAAATAATCTTGGGAAAATCTCATTTTGAGTCTTTCCATTCAGCCGTATATCTCTTGTGGTCCAAATGTTTTGTAGCACACGATGAACACAGGTCCATAAACTAATTTCTTATCTGGTGTCCTGTCTGGTGCCCAGCGTAATATCTGGTGTCTACATAGTTTATTAAATGGGAGAAGAAATGCTGGAAAAGAAGGGATGGGGGAGCCTCTTGAAATGTCCATGCTTGGGTAAAGTTAAGAAAGAAAGAAAAGAAAACTCATTTCAATCACCCCTTCTGTGAAAAGTTTTTAAAAATCTCTTCTCTCCAAAAGAGGTAGAATTGACCACTCCTTTCTGGGTGGCACCAATCTCCCCTCGATACACTTCTTATGCAGTGCAAATAGTATCCCAACTCAGTTCTTTGTTTACACTTCTGTCTCCCTCTGATTGACAGATAAAAACTGTGTTGGCTTAATGTCTGCATCCCCCACACCCAGCACAGTGTTTAGCATATTGTAGGCACTCAGTAAAGTTTGTTGAATGAATGAATTTTCAAAAATTGGGGAAAGGAGAGGGTTAGGAAAGAGAAGAAAGGAGACAGAGGAGAGATGAAGTAAACAGACAAGGTGATTAATAGAAAAGAATATGAGGGAACAACATGGGAAGAGAAAAATGAAGGTCACTTAACATTACCTAACTTTGTGTCAAGTGGCTTCTCTGTAAAGGATTTAATGGATCAGGGCTAGAAATGTGTGGATTGACAGAAAAGATTAGGTTCCCCCGAATTTCTAGTGTTGCACATTTGTTTTAGTCAGGGTGGTGTGAAAAGTGACTGCTCCTCCACTCTCACCTCTCCCCCAGGGACCAGGGAGCAAACACTCCAAAACTCATTCATTCTCATAGTCAATCACTTATCCAAAATTATTTGGTAACAACTACTGTGCTCCACCACCCCTTCCCTCTGAAGCTACAATGAAGAGAGTATGGTCCTTGCAATCATAGATGTTACAGCCTAGTGGGAGAGACGGCAATCAATGAGATAACCACACAAATAAAGTAAATCTGTTGCTGTGTTAAGAGCTATGAAGAGTAAGACATGGTTCTAGGAGAAAACAAAATAAGAATTGGACCCAGTCAACAAATTGGAGAAATGATGCTGGGGTTGAGATAGAAATTAACCAGCTTGTTTTGGGGGAGAAGAATGTTCCAACCGGGGATACCAGGATCACAGTGCACACACCCCATAAAGGAAGTGAGTATGAAAGAAGGTTAAATTGGCTTATGGACAGGATTTTCGGAAGGCCCTCCTCTTCCATTTGCTGTATCAACGTCAACAAATTACAAATGTAGTCTCCCTACTTTGAGGGTGTGCCTCAAAGAAGAACGAGAGAGATAAGTGGATTTCATAGGCCTTTAGAAGAGAGTGGTCAGCAATACCATCCAGAGCTGGGTTTGTTATTTCATATGGCCTACAGACCACTCATGTGTAGTTCTGCTTTCTCTGTTTGTTGGGTTTTGTTTTCCTGTTTCTGTTTTTTTCACAAAAATGGAAACATGCTCTATAGCTGTTTTGAACCTGATTCTTAAAATTTAATGTTATACAGTGAACATTTTCCATGTCAAATAAAATATGGATTTTTCAATGTTACTCTATTTTATTTATTTATTTATTTATTTATTTTTTGCTGAGGAAGATTCACCCTGAGCTAACATCTGTGCCAATCTTCCTCTATTTTGTATGGGTCACCGCCACAGCATGGCCGCCACCAAGTCGTGTAGGTCAGAGCCTGGGAACCTAACCTGGGCCATCAAAGCAGAGCACACTGAAATTAAGCACTAGGCCACAGGGCTGGCCCTCAATGTTACTTTTAAGTGTTAAAAATTATCCCATCATAGAATTCTAACACAAATTCTTCAACCAGACCTCAGTTGTTGGACATGTATATTGTTTCAAATTTTTTTAAATAAAAACAACATTGTAAGGTCATTACTATGGATGAAATTTTGTACCTATCCTTAGTCATTTAATGTAAATGGTGCTGGGATCAAGTTCAGTATCCGGAATCAAGCAGACTTGGTTCAAATTCTAGTTATATGACTTACAGCTGTGTGACTTGGGCAACTCGATCAATAAGCCTCAGTTTCCTCATCAATAAAATGAGAATAGTAAAAGTACCTATCTTATCAGATTGTTGGGGGACTGAGATAATTCAAGGAAAGCACATAGCAAGATGTCTGCAATATAATAAGCACTTAATAAATGATACCTATTATTTCTACTAGAAAAGTTCTTCTATGTTTAACACTTTTGATATATGTTGCCAAATCACCCTCCAAAAAAGTCAAATGAATTAGTTTTTTATCAGCCACGTGTGAGACAGCCCAAGGAAATACATCCTTTATGTAGCAGAGTTTCGCTACACAATCACTGCTTCAGGGATTTTTGTTATAGGGAAGATCTAGTTTAAAAGCAGTAGCAGAAGCAGTCTGTGCTCTGCCATATCTCCTTGGATCCCTTTACCACATTCATGCACATCAGCTACTGATGTGTTTCTCAATGTCAACAGCCAGTTCTGAGTCTTTGCTGGGCTTCCTTCAGGCTGCTGGAATCTTCTTTATTTTGTGCATAAGGAAAGCTAAAAGGGCTTGGGGATTCACTCCCCTCATCCTGGGGATAGCCCTAAACCAAAGACTGACATGTAAGTGCATATAAATAGTCCAGTGTCCTTGCTCCCACTTGGGGACAACTCTGAGTGTTGACCTACACTGTCTTCAGAAACCCCTGGGGGACTGGACCAGTCATTCTCTGTGGGCTTTGTTTGAGTGTCCTCCTTTCTTTCCCTGCCCATTCCCCATGCCTTTATCCAGTCTTTTTCTGAAAGCATTTCTTAATAAATCACATTCACAGAAATCCCCATGTTACCATTTGCTTCTGAGAAAGACAGAAGCCAGCTTTTTTTACTTGGTTGTAAGAATTTAAATATAAATTCCTCGACAAATTATTTTCTAACAAACGACATATATTTCACATATATTTTATAACAGAAAATGGTATATATTTTATTTATTTCTTGGGAATTTGCATAATGTAGCATTTCTCAATTTCATCAGCAGAAGAAAAACTGGAGAGCGGGTAAAGGAAGCAATACAGTTTGTGTTTTCATGGAAAGTGTGCTCATGTGGTAAGAGTTTGGATATCCTGGACTCTAATCTAGGTCTGCTAATAACTAGCTGTGTGATCCTGAGTGAGTCACTCACCATTTCTAGGCCTCAGAATATCTATTGATACTTTCTAGGGCTGAAGAAGATCTACTGGGTATGTCTAGGGCTTTTTCATGTCTATGAAAATATTGCTACCTGGAAAGGCAGACCTCAGAATGGAGTTCACGTATGCCCTTAATCCTTAACATTCATATTTCTTTGAAGATGCCCACATTTCTATCATGTGCTTCTTCACTTCAAATTCATTTTTCTTCTCTCTTGCCCTCTTAGGGAGGCCTGCTTTGATAAGCAGCAGATTCTATTTCTGCTGCTATAGAAAATTCATCATCTGTTCCCCCACTCCCATCCCCCTCAATTTCTGACTCTTTCACTCAATATATTACCAACCACACAGCTTCGAGCTTTAATATTCTCAGCAGAGCAGGCATGTTTGCACTAGATCAAAAAGGAGAAAAACGGGATCTACGTCACTTATCCTCTTGCTTGTGCAATCTGAGTAAGCAGGGCCCTCTGAGTTCAGAGAGACCAGAATGGGAGAAGAGAGTTCTGAGACTGAGGAGTTGCGTCCTCTTCCTGTGCTCGCAGGAAGCACAACATGTGAATGAGGAGACAGAAAGCCTGGAACAGTTCAAAGTTTTCTCTGTAAGGCAGCAGCCTCCAACTTTTCTCTCACAGTAAAATTACCCTGTGAACAAATGGATTGGGAGGGTTGGCAACTTCTGGCTGGGAGCAAGGATTTCAAAAGAAACAAAGCCTACCTCTATTTAAAGAAATACTTAAACCTCAAGACAAAGCACCACATACACCCACAAGATGGGAAAAAAGTATCAAAGTATGATAATATCAAAAGATGATACGGCTGTCGATCAATTGGAACTCTACACCTTTGGTAGGAGTGTAAATTATGCAGCCACTTTGGAAAACACTATGCCATTACCTGCTGAAGTTGAATATATGCATAGTATATGACTGTGCTCTTAGATAAATACGTAGAGAAACTCTTAGTTACAAGCATAAGTTCATAGTAGCATTGTTCATATATGTGAAAAATGGGGAACAATGCAAATGCCCAAATTTTCACTGACAAGGATATAGATAAATGAATAAATAAGTAAATTCACACAGGTATCTATTCCTCAGTAATGAAAATTAATGGACCACATCAAATGAAACATCAGAAATAAATCTTTAAATAATATTTAATGGAAAAAGTAAATCATAGAAGACTATAGGCTTTGTTTCCGTTTATTTAAAGATAAATATCAAAAAAATATAAAACAGTCATTATCTCTAGGTGGGAGGTGGGCAGGAGGGCAGAGGCTAGAGAGCAGCACATGGGTAGAAAAACTCTATCAGTGTTTTTCTAGGTCTTATATACAGTGCTGGGTTCATGGGTGTTCACTTTCTTATTATGCATCATAATCATCATATATATTTCATACTATTGTTATGTAAGTATCAAATGTTATCTAAAAATAAATTTTAAATAAATAATATAAATAAATGGGACTGCAACTCGATAATGAAAAAAGCAAACAGGCAAAATGGACTCCTTTTTTGAGTAACTATAGGCATTTGTGGGCGTTTATTCACTTGTTACTCTCCAAAATTATCACTACAGGTTGCTCCATGGAATAGTCAATATCACACTTCAATCCCTTTATATTTAGATATGGAATAATAAATCCCTATACTACCAAATTCACCGATTTCTTGAAAGATTAAATGGGATCATAAATATGAATTGGTAAACTGAGAAATGTTTCACAAGCGTTACATGGAATTGTGATAATTTTCCCAAGTCTACCTCATGAGAATGTTTCAGGACAAAAGACAGAAAGAGGAAAACTCGCAGGAATGCTAAAGAAGAAAAATGACAATGATCTAAGAAAAAAATAACTTAAGGAAACAACCAACTCCAAGACAAGTGGTAATTGATCCAGAGCCTTTGCTTATTTTTTTCCTCTCATGTTCATATTCTCTTGATATTTATAGAAATGTGGTAGATTAAAGAAAAGAACAAAAAAAGGGCACAGTACAGTCTATGCAATTTCTGTTAAGCACTGAGCTAATTTGAGAGCAAATACTAGTACATATTCCTAGTGCTGTATAATTTCGTGTCTCTGAAAGCACAAACCTACCTGCCTATATGATCTTTTTAGCAGTAAAATTCTATGAGGTCAAATTAAATAATAGATGCAATTTGGAAATTTATCATTTTATAATTGCTATTAAATGTGTGAAGCAAACATATAATTTCTCATATTTGATTATTTATAAAATGAAGAGGTAAAAATTCAAAAATTATAAAAATGCATTTTGAAGTATTTTCCAAAAAGTTTACTTGATGCAAACAAAATCAGTCAAAAATTGAAAAACCAGTTAAACAATTTTGAGACATATTTATCGATAGGATAATAACTTGGTTGACTGTTTTCCTTTCCCCATTGAACGAATTGAATTATTTTACAAGATTGACCAATGTAATTTGACACAGCCTCTGTCTCATTGCTTCTAATAATAACCCTGCATTACAACACACTGACCAGGGCCACCAGAATGGTCTGTTCCGACCTTACCCCAAGCTCATTTATCATTGGTAAAACAATTGAGCTGTAAAATAGGAAGATGAAAGCAAACAGTCACACAGGTACAATGGACAAGCAGAGGCATGGAAAAGTTCAGTGACTTCCTTAAGGTCACATGAGGCCAAAACCAAGAACAGAAAATAGGTTTCCTACCAATCAGTCTAATGAGCTATATTTCCGAGGTTGTATTGCTTTCTTTACTTAGATCACAGAAAAAGAGAAACCGATTACCATCAGTATGATATTTGTGCTGAACTTCTGTTACATTACCTGATGACCAGTGTAAGAAACAACTTTCTCTCCCTCTCCTCTTGTTTGTGTGTTGGTATACTGGGAAGAAAAGACCTTCATCCAAGCCCCATCTCCCTGCTGAACAGAGTGTTGGAAGGTAGACACCTCCGTCTATTCCATCTGTGAGAAGTGGTGAGACAGGCCCGCTGTTAGCAGCCTGAAGCTGGTTGGCAAAGTGTATTGGCATCTCTTCTTCAACCTAGTTTTAACTCTCTGACATTCTAAGCAATGAGTCCAAGTGTGTGGGCTCTAGGATTTAAATTAAATGTGAGAAAAAGAGGGCTCCTGGGGCCTCAAGCCTAAGCCATGTTCTCCAACTCAGTCTACCAGAGGCCTTGCATTTCGAGGAGTGTGAGCTACATGACCAGCTGTTCATAACTGTAAGGGAGATGTCAATCATACTCCAATCTCAAGGTCATCTGAGATGCTTTAATTCAGCACCCCCTCCCCCAGTTACCAGGGCAACAAGTCTGCCTACTACTCCACCACCAGTTATCAACTCCCCATTTTAAGTACAGCAGTATCCATACTGAGCAATATTATGAGGAATGAGCATGTTCTTATGGGACAGACTGATGTTTGCTCTTCTGGTCCACCAACAGGCAAAATTCTAGATGCTGCTGAATGCAGTCCTTACCAGACTGCATGAGAGCAACAGCTGAAAGAAGTCCTAGGCACAGAGAACAGGAGATACATCAAATAAAACCTAAGTCATCTCAAAGTGAAGACCCAGCTTCTATATGGTCCTAAGCATTTGTCTGATGTTTCTCACTGTGGTCCTTTCCAGGTCCACCTGCTTGGCTCTTCCCCAGGAGCAGGCTTTCTCTCTCCCCATAACAGAGTCCATTGGTGTCTCAACAAGATCCCTTTCCTAGGCCTGGGCTGTGGTTACTGGATGCTAATGGCTCACTCCTGAACCCTGCCTCTATTGGAGATACCTGGGACATAATACACCACCCACCAATAGCTCATTGGTTGATGTGGTGCTTCTGGTCACAACAAACCCTAAGGTTCATTTCCATCAGGCTGAGACTACACTCCATCTGAACCGGTATCTTTGCTTAGCTTCTCCTGCTCTATTCTGCTTCCCTTACACCCTTAAATATTTCACCTGAGAGTTCTCCCTCATTAAAACATTTGTATGAGGGGGCCGGCCCGGTGGCGCAGCGGTTTAGTCCGCGCTTGGCAGCCCGGGGTTCGCTGGTTCGGATCCCGGGCGCCCGCCGACGCACTGCCTGTCAGCCATGCCGTGGCGGCGTCCCATATAAAGTAGAGGGAGATGGGCACGGATGTTAGCCCAGGGCCGGTCTTCCTCAGCAAAAAGAGGAGGATTAGCAACGGATGTTAGCTCAGGGCTGGTCTTCCTCACCAAAAAAAAAAAAAAAAAAAACATTTGTATGAGAATCCCCTTCTCAAGTTCTGGTTCTAGAGGACCTAATCTTAAGACACTTTTCAAGCAAACTTCCCAGGATCAGCTCCCAGATGACTACAACTCCTCTCTGATAATCAACTTTCTTCTTTTCCAAAGGTAAAAATGCTTTTTCCCCCTCTTTGATTTTTCCAGAATACATCTTTCCTTTCCTCCTTCTGTGTTCTCCATAAGCCCTGTTTTTCCCTGTATTTCTCTTCTACTATTATTCTTTGCTTATTCTTTTCTTTTCTTGTTCTTCCAATGGTCCAATACACCTATAGAGCAAATCACTAGCAATCAAAAATGTAGCTCCCTTTGTCTTGAGGGCAGGAAGGGCTTTATCTTCAAACTCTCCAATGAAGTAATGAAACATTTCTTTCAGTATTGTCATGAGATTGAAAATTACATGTATGTAGTAGGTGCTTAACACATGGTGATTAATATTATTACTTTATCTGCATGTGCTAATCACTCTCTGTTTCAATTATGCCCAGAATCGAGTAGTGAGGACCTTCAGCTACTATGTCAGCCTTGCCAAGTCTTTAAACTAATGAGAAAAAAACGCTAAAAATACATAATTACCTTTGAACCCCCAGATCTGTAGCCTTTCCTCAGTTTCAGTAATGTAGACTCCTGAGAGTAGAAGATATTTGAAATCTGCATAAGCTTTATCTATCCCCTCTTTGCAACCAGAGCCAATTCCTGTACCCTCAGCCACTAGCCATGATCCCACCTAATCTGAAAGAAATGCCCTAGAATCAACATATTGTTCCCCTCCAAATGACAGGTGCCACCACTGCCCAGAAACCATATGGGATACCCACCCCAATCTGATCTAAATTTACATTGCCATGGACCACTAGTCATTTTTCCAGAGGATTGATTCTATAAACAATTACTTTCCTTACGTCTGCCCTGCCTTATCCCACTCCCCTAAGTCACAGACCATTAAGCTACCAGCTGGTCAATTACTACATGCAACTAACTTGCATGAACAAAGCATCCTAAATTGCTGGCCATTATTCTTTCTACAACCTTAAGGTAATCAACAAGGAATTAAACAGCATTGGAAAGGAGTGTTGTTTTGTTTTGTTTCCATCAGTTTAACACAAATAATACTGGGTGGTAACTTTTTCAGAACTAGCTAGAAATCAAGTTCAGCAATGAACGTGAAAGAAACACTCAGAGATGAAGAATATTTAGAAAAGAAAACAAGTTAACTTGCAAAAAAATTTGTAATGGAGTCCAAGCTTTAGAAAAACTAGCTGACCAGATTTAAATAAATAAACAGGCATTTAAAGGGGAAAATTCATAAGGTTATCAAGTTTACAAGGTTACAGTTAGCCTCTTCACGATGGGAAGGCTTCCCAAAATGATTGTCACATTAGTAAGTGTTGTCACATATTGCTATTGTGAAAGTCAGGGATAAAGTTGGCTTCATTTAGTCAGTAACTTACCAGAAATGGCTGAGGGTTGAATTTACTCTAGAGGCTAGAGCTAGAGAGGTGACCCTGGTTTCTTGCTGTTGTTGTTGTTGAGTGTGATGGTGCATACTATTCACAAAGAGGCAGTGCTGGTAGGTTACCTTTGTTTCACATGGGCTGTACTTTACGTTTCATAGAGATGAAGTTGTGGATTCCTTCAGGAGTGGGGTATTCATTTTTTTCTTCCAAAGTCTCTGTTTTTAACAGATCTTCATTTCTTCTTGTGAAGATTCCCCAAAAGACTTTTGTTTGTTTTTATTTGTTTTTGTTTAGTCTGTTTTAAAGAGAGAGAGAGATTTATTTTTAGGAATCGGCTCACACAATTGTGGAGGCTTGGTAAGTCCAAAATAGGCCAGCAGGCTGGAAATCCAAGGAAGAGTTGCACATTGAGTCCAAAGACAGTCTGCTGGCAGAATTCCTGCTTGCTCAGGAGAGGTCAGTCTTTGTTCTGTTAAGGTCTTCAGTTGACTAGATGACGCCCATCCACATTAGGGGGGGTAGTCTGTTTTACTCAAAGCCTACTGATTTAAATGTTAATCTTGGCCAAAAAGACACCTTCATAGAAACATCCAGGATAATGTTTGACCAAATATTTGAGCACCTTGGCCCAGCCAAGCTGACATAAAATTAACCACCACAATTACCTTGGCAAATTCCAAGGGTTTTTGCCCATTACTTAGGTTTTCAGAAATGGAGATACACCCTACTCATTGTTCCAGAGTAGATCAGACCCAACATGTCTCATTGAATTTCATCATAACCAGGGAATCAGAATCCTAATTTAGTACTTTTTAATGGGAGATATCTCTTCTCATTGGCTGGTATGGCTTTATCCTCTGTAAAGGGCATTCCTTTCTCCAGTATCAGTGAAGCTGGTAGATGATTTATCTTAGTGGCAAAAGTCTGAGTAAATTAAACTAGTTATTGGACAGGTTTTTAATGAGCCTCAGATAACTGACTCAGAAACTACATGCAACATCTTTAGAGGAGAGATGGATACCCATGTAGTAGACACTGACCAGAGCCCAAAGACAGATTTGTCAGGACAAGAGACAGGGAAGCATGGTTTCAAAATGAAGTCCTAAAAATACTGTTGTAGTGAAAGGAAAGAGCTATCCTTTGAAGAGATAAGGTACAGAAGAGTGAACTTGCAATAAGGTGACAATAGCACAGATGACTAGTTGTATAGTATGGAAAGAAAATATATGTAAAGAAATGTCAGGAAATCACATTGCCTGCTGCTGGGATGAGGTTTTTTATATTCTCGCTGTTGTGAGCTTGGATCACTTTAATAAATTCAGCATCTGCTCATGGGCAGTAAAGAACCCAAACATACTGGTCATCTTTCAACAAAAGATGTGATTGGTTAGTAGTTCTCAACCTTGGTTACACATTAAAACCAATAGGAGTAATTAAAAAATCTTCATGCTAAGGCTACCCCTCAGTCCAATTAAATAGAATCTGTGATGAGACACAGACATCAACATTTTTAAAACTCCCCAGGTGATGCCAATATGAAGTGAAAGTTGAGGACCATGTACATGCATCCTTTCCATAATATATATATAAATAGACCAGAAAGATACAAAAGTTGTGTGGATAATAGACATGAATTCTGGAAAAGGTTGAGGATTATAAGAATTAAAAAAAAGAGACTAGTGCATTTCTCCAGAATGCCTTGGTCACAGATGAGAAATAACGAAGGCTCTTTAGCTGTAATAGGAGTCAATCCTGCAGTGATTACAACATAGGTAGGATCCCAGAATACTCCCTCCATCCCATTAAAAGCATACCAAAAGAGCAGTATTCAGATATGAAACACTGAGAGGACCCACAGCCACAAGAGCTACAAAAATTATGTAACCAAGGAAGCAGGATTTGGGTTTCTAGACATTTGATTTTTGCTGTCTTTTCCAACCCACACTCCCAAAAAGGATGGCGCAGGTATTGAGATTAGGCTGTTCTGCTGAGGAGCCTCCAGAGGGCACGCTTGATGTCCATGTTCCTCAGGCTGTAGATGAAGGGATTCAGCATGAGGGTGATGTACCACAGTATCTACCACCAAGGCCACTGCACCCTTCCTGGGGGAAGCTGAGATAGCCAAACTAAGGCACACCCCAAGGTCTGCTCCATAAAACAAGCAAACTGACAGCTGAGAGCCTCAGGTGGAGAAGGCTTTATACTTCTGCCTGTTCAAGGTACTCTCAATATGGAGGAAACTATCTGAATATCAGAGTTCAGGATCAGTGAGAACGGAACACTACTAAATATGGCACCAATAAATACATTACTATGTCATTGATGGAAGTGTTAGAACAGGCAAGGTTAAGGAGGTGAGAAGGGTCACAAAAGAAATGAGGAATTTCTACATTTGTGCACAATGTGAGTTGTGACATGATCAAACTGCAAGTAGGATTCCAAAAGGCTGATGAAAAAAGACACCAGAACTCAAGAGGCCACAGAGGTGGGGATTCATAATGACTGGATAGTGCAGGAGGTGACGGATGGCCACAGGTTGTTCACAGCCTATCACAGTCAGGAGTAGATTGTCCAGACATCCAAAAAGAATTTTAACAGATCTGCGTCAGGCAGCCTGCATGTGAGATGACTCTGCTGTGAGTTTGGATGTCCACAATCATCTTTGGGATTGTGGTGGAGGTGAAACTGATGTCAGCCAAGGGCAGGTTGGAGAGGAAGAAGTATACTGGGGATGTGGAGGTAGGAGTGAGAGCTGACAGTCAGAATGATGAGAGGTTCCCAAGCATGGTGACCAGGTAGCTGGTCAGAAATACCCCAAAGAGGAGGACCTTCTGTTCCAGATCATCTAAGAGGCTGGAGGAATTCCAAGACACGTGTTAGATTCTTTGGTCCCACGTGGCTGGGACACCTTTACTTATTCATTCTCTGATGTTCTTCCTTTCTTTATGTAGATCCAAGTTTCTGACCTAAATCATTTTCCTTCTCTCTAAAGAACTTCTTTTAATATTTTTTGCAAGGCAGATCTACTGGCAAAAAACTTCAGTTTTTGTTTGTCTGAGAAAGTCATTATTTCCTCTTCACTTTTACAGGATAATTTCACAGGACACAGAATTCTAGGTTGGTGGTTTTCTTTTCCTCAGCACTAACTATTTTGCTCCACTCTCTTGTTTGCATTGTTTATGAGGAGAAGTAAGATGTAATTCTGATCTTTGCTCCTCTGTAGGTAAGGTGTTTTTTCCCTCTGACTTCTTTCAAGATTTTTTTCTTTATCTTTAATTTTCTGAAATTTTAATATCATATGTTTAGGTGTAGTGGGTTCTTTTTGGCATTTATACCATTTGGTCTTCTCTGAGTGTCCTGGATCTATGGTTTGCAGTCTGACATTAATTTGGGAAAATTCTCCATCATTATTGCTTCAAATATTGCTTTTGTTCCTTTCTCTCTTACTTCTCCTTCTGGTATTCCAATTATGCACATGTTCAACCATTTGTAACTGTCCCGCAATTCTTGGATATTCTGTTCTGTTTTTTCGGTCTTTTTTTTCTCTTTGCTTTTCAGTTTTGGAAGTTTCTATTGTCATATCCCCAAGCTCAGAGATTCTTTCCTCAGCTGTGTCCAGTCTACTAATGAGCCATCATAGGCTTTCTTCATTTCTGTTACAGTGTTTTTTATCTCTAGCATTTCTTTTTTATTCTGCCTTAGAATTTCCATCTCTCTGCTTACATTATCCATTTGTCCTTGCATGCTGTCTACTTTGTCCATTAGAGTGCTTATTGTATTAATCATAGTTGTTTTAAATTCCTTGTTGATAATTTGCAACCCTGCCACAGCTGACTTTGGTTCTGATGCTTGTTCAGTCTCTTCAAACTGTGTTTTTTGCCTTTTAGTGTGCCTTGTAATATTTTGTTGAAATCTAGACATGATGTACTAGGTGAAAGGAACTCTGGTAAATAGGCATTTCATGGTGTGGTGATGAGTTGTAGAGGGAGGAGAAGTGTTCTCTTGTCCTGTGAGTAGGTCTCAGTCTTTTGGTGAGCATGTGCCTCTGGTCTGTCAACTTCACCAGTGCTTCTCTGTTTGTTTTTTCTCCTCCCTTGGATGGGACAGGGTGGCTAGAAGGGGCTAGAGTTGGGTATTTCCCTTTCCCCAAGTAGGTTAGTCTCTGATAAAACTCCAGCAGATAAGGCTCTTGTAAAATAGTTTCTCCTGAGGGCAGACCTTGTTATTTTTTCTTTTATTTTTTTGGTGTGTGAGGAAACATTCATTGCCAATCCTCCTCTTTTTGCTGAGGAAGATTGGCCCTGGGCTAACATCCATGCCCATCTTCCTCTACTTTATATGGGACACCGCCACAACATGGCTTGACAAGCGGTACATCAGTCCACACCCGGGATCCGAACCTGCAAACCCCAGGTCACCGCAGCAGAGTGTGCAAACTTAACCACTACTCCACCGGGCTGGCCCAGGCAGGCCTTGTTAAGAAGAACAGAGTGCTCTGGAGGATTTCAAAATGGTTGCTTTTCCCCTCCCCCTACTGGAAACAGGAGGGAATTTTTCTCCAGTGTTCACTGTGAGGACCTGGTCGAGCTCCTGGAGGTAAAACTCACAAAAGTGTAGAAATCCCCCTATGATTGGGTCCCCCTGGAATTTTTATCTCTCAAGCTTGTCCACACCGAGCCTCCACCAATTCATCAATTATAGTTCAGGTTTCCCACCCTGGCACTGGCTCCCAGAGAGGTTGCTGACCATGGGTTTCTTATCCAGTAAGTTGTGATTCTTTGTATCTGTCTGCTATCTCACCAATTTTATGATCAGCAGTTTGCCCTGTAACCTCACTTCTCCAATGGCTATAAGAAGAGTTGTTGATTTTTTCAGTTTGTTCTACTTTTTATTTGTTGTTAGGATGGAGTGGCGACTTCTAAGTTCCTTACATGTCAGACTGGAAACCCCTAAAAAACTTGTCCAGCACATAAACTCCCATAAAGGTTCTACTAGTATAATACCTTGCCATAAACTAGAACATCCCTTATAAAGCATATCTCAATAGGATATTATAGTCAGTCATGTTAAAATAAACTCATATCAGAAAAAATGTATTTTTTAGGTAAAAAATTCTTATAATTGACCAGCTTCTTTATTAAGTTCATCTCTTTCCAGTCTGAGCTTGCCTCTTCGGAAAGAGCTTAATCATTTATGAAATAATTTAAAAATAGTGAATATTTTATAGATTTTTATTACCTAACTAAAATAAATTTGCATATTAACAGAGAATTATTCCAGGAATGCTCTCCAACTCAGACCCACCCCCTAAAAGCTGTACTGTTCTAATTAATATGACCCACAACATCTATGTGCATGGAGATAATTCACCTCACTTCTTCACGGCCTCAGTCTACAATCTAAAGACAAAATGTCACTTCCTTTTCCCAAGGAATTCCTGTTTCCCCTGGATCAATTCATATTTTTCCACAATGAAAATTCAAAAGCTTAAAAAATCTATTCTCCATCTCAGCCAATTTCACTCTAAAATGTTAAAGGCAAATGCTTAAGGTTAAAACAAAATCCATACAAAATTAACCTTTAACATTTACCTTGTGCCATGCATAGGAATTCCATTTCAACTTGCAAAATAAAGTGGGAAATTGAAAGACTTTTCCCACTAATTCAGGCTTTATGTCCACTTTTAGTAAAACTTTCTAACTAATCGAGGCAAGCATAGCTTTTAAAGATAAGTCAGTATAGGCCTGACCTAATATATCACCATCAAGCGCATTGGGTAGATGGCACAGCAGCAGATGTTTGGTCTATTTAATCCTGAGTCGGGCTCAGCAATGGGTAATACTATCATTAATCCACTGAGAGCACACCCCTCAGATGATAATTAGGAAGGAACTTTTTTTTAAGTAACCGTAATTACAGTGACACTCTCAATAGCCCTAATTATGGAAATGAGTTTCACATTAAATTCACCGGCCTGATAATATACAGTAAAAGTCTATTTCAGCTGAACTATGTTGTTTGTTAAAGCAGTAGTGCCTTAGGGTCAGGTATTCAACATGTGGCTAATAGAGCCATCATCTCTAGAGTTTCGGCTCAAATTAAAAACAGGTACTAATTTGCCTAGAGTTAGTGTTGTATGCTTGGCATGAAAAGTACATCTCTAGACAAAAAGCTAGAAGATTCCAAACAACATTCTAGTTCAGGTTTATCTCCTATTTTTATCTGATGCCCAGCATTTTGTTCTATCCAGACTCTATAAGATGCTGAGCAAGAAAGGCAGCTTCCTGCTGGTTTTTATGCTAAAAAAAGTCCATGAGTTTGATGCTGATTATTGATGATCCTACTCAATTTTGATCCCGAGAAAAGTGATAGAATTTGTGATTCCCAAGATACTTCTCAAAATCCCAGGAAGAAAATATGTACACATACATGCACACACCCCCACAACGGCTAAAACCTAATTCTCTTTGTTTAGATATATCTCTATTCCACATGGAAAAGACTTGGGGTCACATATCTGTCTTTCAGAGAGCCTAGGCATACCACAGTAATGCAGTAATCTTCTGATGTTCAAAAAATGGTAAAGATACTGAAAAAAATTGCAAGCAGTCTGTTGTTTACAAAGAGAGGTTAAAAAGAGAGATCTAAAAAAGAACTATGTAGCCCTTGCCTCCTTTTCCTCGGTTTGGCTCACTCAGAATTATTCATCAAATATTCAGTGAGACTCAGGATTCAAAGTCTGCCCTTCTAGCATCCACAAAGCAAACCAGTCAAATTAACTTTGCAAACTACTGAAAAGGTCTTCTCTCCTTTTCTCTCATCCATGTTACTCTGAAGTACGGAAAAGCTTTCCAGCTCTGTAAGGTAAAAGAAAGAGGACAGAGTGATTTATTTTCCCTCAAAATTCCAGCTTAAAATGGCAAATGAGGACAAAATCCTGCCACAAGTCGTTGTTATGAAGGTGACTTCATTTTGATGAAAGTTGCAAATAGACAGAATATGTTAACGCTGTTTTGAACTTGAAGACAACTTTGTCTCATCAACTGTAGTCCCAGTGGTGGGGTTGAATGTTGGGGGACATCAGTTGTTTCAGTCCTCATTAAATTTTTGGCTACAAGCCATTGGACTAAATTCAATAAGCTGAAGCCGTGGAATTTACATTAGTTCTTTAAACAAAGGCTTCTTTCCTGGACAATGAAGTTTGAGTACAATTTGCTCTCCTAACTGTAGAAGGTTCACAGGGAGTTCACAGGGAAAAAATTAATTGGACTCTGTATTGTTCTTTTCTCTCCTTTCCCACCCCCAATGTGTTAAACCCTTCTATAGACTTCAAATGCTGATGTCTTTCATTTGGTGAAATTTAATTCAACTAAAATTTACAAAAGTGATGCAGAAGAGATCATATTAAGAATAAATTCTAATAAGAAAAACAAGAAAACTATAAATTGCTCATTGATCCCTGCCCTCCAGTAGCTTATAATCTTAGACATACCAATTTAAGAGAGATCCCTCCAGCTGATCTTTGATAGGATTTAAAGAGTAAATCTAGCCAATTTGATTCCATATCTTACTGAGGGTTCATTTCCTAGTACAAAGAAGAGTGCTATAGATAAGCTTTCTTAAAGGGATGACCCCCAAAATAGTGGGAGAGAAGTTAATTTGTGATTTTTCCAGATATTAACATTCTCTGTCAAGGTTACTTATTGATTTCAAGCACCAAAGGAAGGAAATGGTATACAGATGGGGAAAAAATAACTCAAAATGGGAAAAAATTAGAGTCTAGACTATAGAGTCTAGTTCATGCAAACAAAACAAATGTTGTATTGGTGACTATGGTACTTTAAGAATAGACGTAACCTACAGAAGTCCTCACTATGGCAACAATGTTGACCCTTCTCATATGTTTTAAGAGAGAGTAAAATGTGAATGTTCTCCACCCACTTGCTACCTCCTGTATAGAAGACATAGGTAGCGCACAGTCTACGCTATTTGGACGCTATTACTGCATTCTGGCCTGTACTGTTTCAGTACTATTTCATTACAGTAGGGGGAAAGAGTACCAGACATCAAGTGAGGGAAAAAGTGGGTTCTAGTCCCTGCTCAACCATTTACCACCCTCAAGGCCTTGAACAAGCATCCTGATTTTCTGAGCCTCAACTTTTCTTCTATGAAATGCTGAGCGCAGGCTATTTGAGATAGTAAACGTGAAGGCACTTTACAAAACTATCTATCCCTTTATACAAGTGGGAATGATCATGGCTGGATGACCATTTTATGAACAGATCAGGTCTTTAAGAGCAGAGATGGGACTAGATCCTTTTTAGAACCTGCCATAAAGTTAGTGAACAACTACTGAGAATGTACTAACTCAGATGGCTTTTTTGACCCATAGGTAGTCAAGCTGGAAGGGACCTGAGATATCATCTGGTCCAACCCACTCATATAGTAGATCAGAAGACTGAGCTCAAAACTGTCTTGCCCAAGTAACTCGTGAAGGTGGTGCAGAAATGGAACCAGATCACCCACCTTCTGAACCAGGCCCAGTGTTCTCATCCCTGTACCACCCAGACCAGACTGGGGCAGGTTTCATTCAGGGCAAAGATACTGCAAGTTCATGTATGCTTGTGATGACAGGGAGAAGTCCCAGTCTCCATGAGCAGCAGACTTAATATATGAATATTTTGACAAAGAAGTTCTTATTCCAACAGGCTGTCATCCTGAAGATTTATACTTTGTTGGAAGAGGCAAAGTAAAGCATAGGCAGTGAACAGTGAGTGGTTTGACTACTAACTAGGCTTCTAGATAAGCAGCATTGGGATTGCCAAGAGAACAAGTGAAAATTGGCACTTTAGGTCTTTTCCGAAAAGCCTCTTCACCCCAAAATTCTGACTAGGAAGCTCTGTTCAAGGGACTATACTTGACATGCAAGGTTAAGAGAGACAAGAATGGAGTATGAACTCCATTGTCTATCAGGTATTGAGGCACATTTTAGCTTCCTCAACTCAGTTGAAAGCAAGGTCTAGGGCCTTCTTTTTCCCTGGAAATTTATCCTCAAGGAGGTCATAAGAGGCAGGCCTCTGGGAAGCCACACTCTCTCTGATTCAATGAGTTATTTCTGGGAGAGTTTCAAGGACAAAAATGATGAGAGGCAGGGTTAGGAAGAGGCCTTCATCTGGCACAGCAGAGCAGCAGGAGTTGGGAACAAGCAGTCAAACCCCAGGTTGGAGGTAAAATGTGCTTCCCTCTCGCATCCTCTTAAAGTCTTCAGACACGTATAAGCAGCTCTTCCCTCCCCTGACCCTCAGCAGCCTGGTCAAAGCGAAAAGGCAGCAAGGGAGAGTGGCACATTATGTTCTGCTATTAATATCTAGTTAATTGACAAAAGGACTACCCAAAGAGCATAACTTCTAGATGCAGAAAAGGCAGCACAATAGTGACAGTAAAGTGTGGTCCCTGACCACAGCCTTATCAGTCTAGAGAATCTCTTGGGGTGTCCTACTAATATTTTGGAAAGGAGCCCAGGGCTTTGTGGGTTGCTGAGGCTATATGATTTGCAGATACACAGACTTTCAGATTCTCTCTCAGAATTACATCCCATTCCTGAAAATGAAAAAAGAAAACCATCAGTGCCAATGAAACAGGAACACCCGGCACCGTTTGATCTGTTTCGTTATTCATCTCCTTACCCCACACAGAATTTAACCCTAAAAATAGCCTGGCATTATTGGTGTTGCTGTATCCAAACTTTTCTTGATATTCCAGCTTAGGTTAAAGTAGTACAAGGAAGCAGAGTTGACAGATGCAAACGTAAGGCAAATTAATGAATTCTGATTTGTTATGGATTCATGTGCCTGGTTTAATTTTCCAGTTTTTCTTCAGAAGCACTCTCAGTAAATTGGTGCATTCTGCAGGATAGAAAGTAAAGGATTGCTCACGGGTGTTGGGGGAGGTTGGAGATGGGGAGTGCATTGGAAGGGAATGAGAATGACTCAGTCCACCCACGCCTCTGATGTACCGTAAATAGTATCTTCTGAAACCAAGGGTCAGACACTTACTAATGCTGCAAAAAAATGTCCTAAGCCTTCTTCAAGTTGCCCAGTTTCCTCCGGTTTGTATATTTCCAGATCATGCTTTAGAGACTTGAAGCTCAATGGCCACCATTTCTGTTTATTTAGATCTTGCGTGATTTCTGTTGAGAGTCAACCTCACCTTGATTGGTTGTACTGGTTACATTATAGAAGCAATGGACTGACAAAGAGTGCCAAGCAGCAACTCCTGTACTGACTGGATTCTTAGAATTTGCATTAAATTTCATCTGCTGCTACTCCAAAAGGAAATATTCTGTTTGTTTCCTACAAACCTGGGACCTTCCCTGTTCCATTGGTTATCACACAGGGTATCATTGAGATCTACATTTTGCTTTCAATAGTGTGAAGGTGGAGAGGTTATTTAATTAATGCAATGAATATTTATTCCATAACTACAATTTGCCTATGAAACACAGCGGAGGATGAGCCTTTATGAAATATAATGCTTCCCTCAGAAGCTGTCATCGTAGAGGAGGAGAGTTCCATGTGAAGAGTAAGACAAGCCCAGGCAGTGGATGAGGAGAGAGCAGTCACTGACGCCGCCCATCGATGCTCCAGGGATGATGGAGCGATACTCGATTGCATTCTGACCTGGGACACATTGTAAAGTAAACTTTCCTAAGGTCAATTTTTTTTACCTGATACTTGTGGCAGAAAAATTCCTGAGGGAAGAAGATGGAAGAAAATTATTTTTTTTATCTACACAAAGTAGATATTTTTGTATATAAATACTAAAGAGGATTTTTGATGATTTCTTTAGAAAGGAAAATAGAAAGCAAGGCAATGCTGTTTAAATTAACACAAAGAAATGGAGCTACAGCTTTTTCAGAGTGCTTTCTACAATAAGAGAGGTATTTTTCCTAAATCTCTTTCATAGCTATTATGAGTAAGCAATGAATTTTAAAGGATATATCACCCTAATGAATGTATGAAAGAATTAGCCAAATATAAACCATTGGGGAGTTCTTATTGTTCACATAAGTCAGATTTCTTCTTAAGGTCCTCCACAGAAAACAGATTTTGAAGTGTTACTAGGATAAAATCATTATGAGTCTCCATTTATAGCCCACATCTTTGATCTTTCAAAAGTAAGAGGCCTATAAATAGCTTTCAAAGCATCATTTAATTTAGAGTTTATTCACCCTAGATGAACATTTGAATCACCTAGGAGCTTTCAAAGAATGTGCTCAAATCTCACCTCGGATTAATTAGCATTTTTTTAAAGCTCCTTAAGTGATGCTAATGTGCCAACGGGGCTGAAATACACTAATTTATTTTCTTGTTCTTTGATTGTTGTTTTATTTCAATGGCTTCATGTTTTTCAATACTTTTCCAAAGATTTTCTGTTTGATCCCTGCCTTCATATAGTTAGAATTTTCTAGTTAATTCTATGTTGTATTCTATCCCCTAATCTTCAGTTGACTCTCCTTTCAATTTTTTATCGTAGCCCTTTATCTTGGACGATGTTTTCTCTCTTTATTCCAAAACTTTTCCTATCTGTTTTACCCATACTACTACATTTATGTTGATTCACAAATTATTCCCACCCAAACATTACTGCAAGGCACACAGGAAAAACAAGTGACAATCTCTGAATAGTAATTGGTTCCATAAATTCCTAGATGACATTGATGGTGGGGTCTTACTAAATAACAGACTACTGATAAATCTGATTGACTTATATGGAATTTCAACTTCAGAAATGTTAGGCATATTGATTCCCATCATAAATTCTTCTCTTCCCCTAGCCTGATCTGAACTTGATATAGTAATATGCTGCTAAATTTCAGACAAATGAAGAATTTTGATAAAACAGAGAAGCTTTCTCTGGCAGCTAACCACTTCTACTGATGTTGTGGCTCAGAATCCTTGCAGGTGGAATAAAAATTATCTTCTTAAACATGATTTTATGTTTCCCTAAGCCTAGAAGAGACAGTGAAGTCCATTGACATTTGCCAAATGCATGTGGTGGTTTTGGGCTTGTCACTGTAGCTCAAGGATGAGCAGATCTATAAAAGTTAATTCCTCTGCAAAAGAAAGAAATGCCAGCTTCATATATGTTGCCCTGGGACAGATAAAATAACGGCCCTTTCTGAAACGCACTAATGTTTTTGCTTCAGATTCCCTTATGGAAACGGAGCCATTCCAATCCAACCTCCGATCTTAGAATGACATTAGGGTCGAGTTTAAACCTAAACCATGTGAAAAGTGAATGACTGGCACAAAGACAAACCCTAACCTTTGTAAAGACATGGAATTTAGGTAGAGCTGTGACTCTGCATACAAGTAGTCTAAGAAGTGTTTAGAACAACAAACATTAGAGTCCAGAGAAGCATCTGAAATTCAGAGGGCAGGCATTAGAGCCACCTGGCTGACCTAAGATATATGATCCCGGGCAAACTATTTTATCAGTCTGTCCCTCCGTTTCCTTATCTTTAAAAATGGATATAATAACATCTACCTTATATAGCTGGTAGGGAGGAAGTAATAGAACATTCATGTACACAGCATTTGAGATTGTGTCTGGTTTATAAATGCACAGACACATGTAAAATGTGTCTCATGATGTGAGTACACAAAGCTCTATATCTCCACGTTAAGCCACATATAGCTATACAAATACATACACAAAAAGAGAAAAAATACCCGTATAAGAAAAATAAACTACTTTATTCTCATGACTCTTCTTTCTAGAAATGGGGCCACGAGTATTCCCAAACAAGAGCGAAAAAAAAGACAGCAACAAAACTCTTACCAGCAGTTCATAGCGCCTCAGCTTTTCCCAGAATGCTTTCGAAGATGAGTTAGGTGATGAGGACACAGCTGTCACCAGTTAGGCCACTGATATTCTAAACTATTAATTCAATTTGAGGACCACAAAATCCTTTATTAGGGATTAGGTTGGTTGGGCTCTTTAATTAGTAATGATTATGTTTTTTCCACTGATTAGTCAGCTAAATCAGCCCCAACTCAGGACATATTTTTGAGCTCCAAATGAGCCAGCTTGTCTGTTGACATCAATAAAATTTACCAATGAACGCCAAATTTCCCCTCCTACTTGATTTTGAGATGTGTCAGGCTATAAATCACACTTTGAATATCTCACTCAATTGTATTTCTCTAATGTAAGAGGAAATTATTAGAATTTGTGAGAAATGCCCAAGACATCAATGTGGCTTATGGGGTGCTTTTTAATTTCCTCCAAGTTATAATGTTTAATGGAACAATTATATCCTAAAGTGAAGGACTTGGACCTAATATGTGTCCAAGGGGTATTTATTATGCAGTTGCTACACTTACTGATCAAAATTTTCATAAAAGTCCTTTGGGGGCAGCATGAGAACAGATATTTGAAGGATTTGAGACTTTCAGGAATGAGAGAATAGTCACAGAAAAGAGCATTAGAGGAACAGTAATATTTTCAAATTACATTGCAATTCAGAGGAGAACATAGGAGTGGAAGTGGGTCTTTCAAAACCAAGACAGATGCCCTAAACCAAGACAGATGAGATGAGTAGGAGAGCAAGGCTCCATATTAAGGTTCTCAGGGGAAAAAACTTAGGCTAGAGTAAAAAAATCTAGCCTTATATTACTATACCCTCTTCCTCCTCCTCATCTGAAAATAGTCTTGAGATTAAATGACCTGAGAAAGGAGTGTATTGACTGTGTTCCCATAGTTGATTTTGAACTGAAAATTTGATTCTTTTGAATTAATCTATTGGGAACATTTCAGAGTTTTCAAGGTGGAGATAATTCAAGTCCCCAAGTAAAACACTTTAGCTGTTTAATAACTTGGTGTTATCTTTGATTTTCTAAAAATGAGTTTAGGTCAGGCGCATTTTTTCTAACAATGAAAATCAATACTTTGCATAATATACATTCTACTAGAAAACAATCCAGCTTAACTTATTCACCGGGTAATAACTAAGCATCTACCAAATGTAAGGCATAAAATATTTTAAAAATATTCTATTGAGCACCTTTAGTATAGACATCTTATATATAATATCTCATTAATCCTCACAAAAAGACTAAGAGAAAACTAGGTAACAAATAGCTTAAATAACTTGTCCAGATTACATACCACTAAATGATGAAGCTGTATTCAAACTCAGTTCTGTCTGACTTCATATTCTGTGCTCTCAACCATGTCCTGAGTAAGACCAAATCCCTTGTCTCAAGTGTCTTATATTCAAAAGGACAGAGAAGACAAGCATTCAAATGACTACACAATATCTAGTGCAATGAGTTAGGAAAATAAAAATTAAGTCATATCGGATGATCATGACATGACAGACTTCAGAAGACTGAGGTATTTAAGAATGAGCAACTGATACTCAGAAACAACATAGAAAAAACCTATGTTGTGAGTTTTAAGCCAAAGTTCTAAAATTATATTCAGACAGTGTTTTAAAACCAAAGGTAGGTTTATTTGTAAAATACTTGACATTGAGAAGTTAACAGAACCCTCATAAGTCACTGATTCCAGTCTCATTCTAAAATAAGAACTCTTCCTACAGAATTCCCAACACACAGTCAGATTTTAGCATCGTACACTCCCAAATTCCTACCGTGTCTTGGTACTCACCATATATTACCTAAACAGAGATAGGCCAACCCAACTACGACCAAATCGATCCAAGTCCTCTCCATCCCTTTTGTAATTGAATGTTTCCTTAAAAATATACTCCACTAACACCCAATGTATGTCTCAGATTTTTTTTTTAATCCCCAGAGATTGGTTGGTACAATTTTCAGTTTGCTTGTTTTATTTCAGATTCTCTTTTTATCATAAATAAGCATTTTTTAAGCAGCAACTAAATCAGGACCTTGCACATCTGAGGATGCATAAAGTTTTGATCTCTCTATGTATGGGCTCTACAGGAACTTATATTTTAGACAGGCTTGTACATTTAAAAAAAATAACTCCAATAAGCATGCAAAGTGCCAAAGACTCCAAGAACCATGCAGAAGCACCAGAGGAGCTATTAAAAGTTTTAGAAAAGAAGCCCTTTTCATAGGCTTTGCTGAATGGGCAAAACTTAGACAAAAGAAAAGAGATTATCTGATGAATTAAAATTTTAACCTTAATTAACTATTTAATTCAAATAAACATTTCTTATTCTAACTCCTATGGGCACTAAAACAAAAGGTGCCAAGGCAAAATGCAAAGGGGAGCTGAAATACAATTTAGGAAGGAGCAACTAAATCAATTTCCTTCCTATGTGGGCCCATCATGTTTCCTCTATTCCACATCATTTCATTTTCTTGCAGCTTTTCTATAAGCTTTCATTGCTAATAAACTAAGTGAACTAGATATCATGTTATGGTCAAAGTCTTTATTCCTTATTTTCAAGAAGTTCATAAAAGTTGGGTTCAGAACCAGAATTAGTTGAGCAATACTCGTTACTTGACAAGCGTGAGGATCAGGCCTGAAGCAAGTGGTTTAGAAAAGTTTACTCAGGTAGAATGAGTCCAGCATGACACATAGAAACAGTCTCCAAACAAAAGTTCCATTTGCAGGATATCATGCTGAAGTCAGTGTCAACTTTCCTTCAACACAACTAGAGATGGTAAAAACAGAGAAAGAATGATAATGGAAAAGGTCTGCCTGGACTATGCCTTTCAGGCAATGTCAAAAAAAAGAAAGCCAAAAAACTAGAAACAAGCTAAGTAATATTTCACTTAGAATCTGCAAACCACTGGAGTCAGACTGAGCAGATGAGAAGAGATTGCCCTCTTTCTCACTACCTGGGCCAGAGAATTTAGATATTTACAACAATTTATAGCTCCAGCAAGAAGAGCAAAGTGAATGCAAACTTTTCCCTGCAGAAAGTTGATAAATCTCACAGGCCTTTACAAAATGAGCTTTGCCTTCACTGAAGAGCGATATTGTGGAGGAGAGCAGGAAAGAGAGAGGCAACCTTGAGGCGCTGGGAATTTTACCAATCATAAGAAAACTGACTGAACTTGTGCAGAAGCAGTTGCAATAGAAGGAAGTAAATTGTTTGGGGAGCAACTGCTCTAATAATCCCATTTTAAAATGGGAATTGAGTTTACAAAATACCTGAAAGAATCAGTATTCAGGGTGCCTATCCTGGGATATATGGAAATGCCCAGGTCCACTGAAGGCACAGAAGTACTGAAGGACTAAAAAGATCGTAAACAGAACAGAATGTGAGATTGTGACTAAAAACCCAACACTTTAAACTTTCAGCTAATAATTTTCAGCTTTGTCTGCATTATTTTAATTTTGTGAGACTAAACATTTTAGCAATAATATGAGCATCTGAACTTTAGTTATTCCTCATTTTTTTAAAAGATAAGGGCAAAATAAAATTCCCAAATAACTGTGGCCTTTGCTATTGCTAGTAATTAATATTCAGAATATTGTAGTTTTGTGAGCACTAATTTTCTGTTAGGACTGTAGAAAACACCTTTGCATGCATTCATCTATTTAATACTGCAATACCGTGAGATGCTGAAATTATCCCATTTGAACTGAAGCTTAGCAGAGTAAAGTAAATTGCACATGATTTCACAGCTAGTAAGCAAAGGAACCACTTAGAAAGATGGCATGATTTCTGGTCACCTCTCTGTAATATTTTGAAAAATTGCTTGTTCAGATGACATATCAAAAGTGTGAATTTAGTGTAGGAAAGGAAGTTTAGGTGTGTTTATATTGATTATGTCAATGTTGATTATACAAATGTTGAATCTATGAGAGTTGACAACTACATATTCTTTTAAACAATTGTAACGTACTACTTTACAAAGAGGTATTTATTTCATCAGTCTGAACATTAGCTGTGGTAGAATTTCACATAATAATTCAGCGCTTAAATTTCAGAATCTATGTGAATTACCCACTCAGTCAGTACCTGAATCTGCCAGGCAACCAAAGTATACGTTGAGATGATTAGTGAGGCTAATTTAATGAAAAAGAGTCTGATACAAGGAATGGAGAATTTTGTCTCAAATTTTCCAAATCTACCACCTAACCCAAAATATGTTATACTATATATAACATATATAATGATGTATATAGGACATCAAAGTCATGAAGTCATAACTTAACTTGGACAGTTTGGCTAAGAAGACTGGCCTACCGTCGTCTTTGGTATGTGTGATATTTACATCAATTAAAATTCTCTAAGTGCTCAATAATATATCTCTGACATACATATTAACTTTTTCAATATTTTTATTATATGTCAAACACCAATTTTTTTTAAATCAGGTTTTTTTCAACTCTGGATAAATTATTTTAAAAATAAACCAGGAAAGTATCCAAACCAAATTTACATACAGTATCTACTTAATGGCAGAAACTTGAGTGCCTTTATTTAAAAATGCTTATTGAAAGTCAGACAGAGAAAGACAAATACCACACGATTTCACTCATACGTGGAAGATAAACAAACAAACATGTAGATAAGGAAAACAGATTAGTGGTTACCAGAGGAAAAGGGGGTGGGGAGAGGGCAAAAGGGGTAAAGGGGCCCACGTGTATGGTGACGGATAAAAACTAGACTATTGGTGGTGAGCACAATGCAATCTATACAGAAACTGAAATATAAAAATGTACACCTGAAATGTACACAATGTTAAAAGCCAGTATGAGCTCAATAAAATAAAAATAAGTGCTTATTGATTTGTGCTTGATTTGACAAATATTTTCACTTTTAAAATACTCTGATGTATGTATGTGTGGTATAATGTAAACGATTGCTAGTACTTTTGACTTGAATATGCTTTTTCAACCAAATACCCATACTCAAATCTCCGGTATTTGTTTATACTGTTCGTAACCCAATCCCTGACTGCGGTGGCTTCAAATGTCTCTTCTTGGCCTTTTAAAATTGATATGATACACATATATGCTTGAGTGATGTTCAAACTCAATGAATCATATTGGACCTAACACACCCCTTTGCTAACAGACATTTTGTAATGAGCATTCTCATAGATGATATAACTTGTCTATAACCATAATTACCAAATATATACATATATTAAATAAAAAAAGAACAATTTATATTAGTTAGTAGGCATTTCGAGATATTAAGTTCTCAGGCACAGCTACATTGCAATACTGCAGCTACCCGGGAAGACGTAATGAAGAAGTCACATTCTTGCCCCTGTACATAGAAGCACCGTGAATGGGACAGGAGCAGTAAATGCATGCTGATGAGTTGGAGTGTACTGCTTAAATTTATCTACCACAAGCAGCAGGCATTCTCACTGATGGCATGATTTATCAAAGCAGAAATCACATCTTTGTGCAATTAAAAATAAGACAGTATGCAATTTATCTTCAGTGTACATTACATTAGCATTTCTGGAAAATTCAGTTTATAATAAAGCTCTCAAAAGAAAAAAAATCAAACTTTGTTTTGATGTGAAAAATCGAGTTACAGTCAAGCTCAGATAATTTTAAAGGGGTTTCTCACCTATGTAAATGACCAATAGAATATTCCGTGGCTGTGCAGTGCAGTATATGGGGAGATTCTATGTTCTGTAAAACTGTTCCAGACTTGGCAGGATAGCTAACATCTCGGCCCCACCCATCAAACACCAGTAAGGTTCCCCAATCATTGTGACAAACCAAAATGCATCCACAAATTTCTAAGACAATCCCTAGGGGGTCATGATGATGTTGTTGAGAACCATTGGTTAAATCAACTTGGTTATCCGTCTGTGTGACCCAAATTCATTGAAAAACTACCTAAAGCATGTTTTTGATAGACCTGTAAAGTTTTAACAATGAATGTAATCAAGAGTTAGAAAATAACCATCCACGTGTGTTTTACAGTTCATGATAATTTGCTGTCTCAAAAATAGGGCATAAAAGCAAAATTAAATTTATGGGTTTAAGTACCCTTATTAACTCCTTTACAAGTGAACCAAAAGTAAAGCATAATTAAAAATAGCTTCTAGTGGGGCAATTTCTTTTATATCTGAATCTCACTTTGAAATACATTTAGTATCCTGTTTATCACCTGAAGCTTCTATTCCAATCTACTTGCTTGAAATGTTCAATTGCGTTTCATGGCACTTTTAAGCTTAATTAAATTTTTGCAACAGAGCAGGTCTGCCCTTTAAGACAAGGTATTTCTTTCAATCAATCTGATTTTTATACCAAAAAAAGGAGCTTGCAAGGTTTATTTTCTCATTTTTGGAAAGCAAACACCATCTGCCTATAAATAAGTAAATAAATGGTTTCCTGTGGCTATTTTTAAGGGAAAAATTAAAGTAGTTTGTGGCAATATGAATGCATTTAAGCTTGGAGGAAAAGGAGTAGAATGTTTAATCCTTTGAGATATCATCTAATCCTAGAACCCTATATTTCGTTAAGCTCTAGATGATGCAAAAATATAACTCATATTTGAATCAAAATTACTTGCCATTATTTAGCTTTATGGTTCTTCTGCCATTTAGATTATGTTGCCAAGACTGGAAAATCTAATGTATCTAGGAATAAATCTGAGCTTAATAAAGTGATTCTTGTCCCTATATCTAATTTTATCTTCCAGAAGAAGCCAATTTCTTTTCCCATTTTTAGTTGCTTCTATATTTTTGTGGCAAGTGACAACTATCCATCTTCTATATTTTTGTGGCAACTGTCAACTTCCAATCTGCAGCAGTAAGAGCAAAAGCCATAGAGAAGCAGGACACTCCCTGCTCCTGTCATCCTAGACTGATCCTCATTTCCCCATATCCCGATCCCCGAACATGCCAGAGCAGACCTTGCCCCAGTCCCCAGAATAATCCATCAAGCAAGCCTGTCCTCATTGGTGCCAGGTGTTCGGTTTTACAAGAAGTTCAGAAACAAGAAGTCATTCTTAACACCTCTTTTCCCCTCACCCTATCCCTCTGATGTTCAGTTCATAGAATCCAAGCAATTTCACCTGCTAAAAAGCTAAGATCCACCCATCGCCGCCCATCTCTTGCAACAGCAGCTTTTTCTAAACTACCGTGACTTCTCGCTTGACATATTACGATAGCCACCAAATTGTTCCATTTGTATCTGCTCTGCTCCCCCATCTCCTCTCCACGATATTTTCAGAATGAATGTCTAAAAATATGATCTCACTGCTTAAAATGCTTCAATATCTTACAATTGCTCAAAAAAAAAAAAAAAAAAAGTCCTTCGCATGCACCACTAAGCCCTGTGTCAGGGACCTTTGTCTACCTTTCCTGCCTCACTCCATCCCTTGCTACCTGTGCTTGCATCACATTATCTTGTTTCAGTTCCTCACTCCAGATGTGCCTCTTCCAGAGCTTTGAACATGTCATTTCTTCTGCCTGGATGCTCTTCCTTATCTGGGGAGGTGGTATAATGAGAACAGAGAGAACTAGAGCAGTGGAACAGATGTCCGGGTTCATATGCCAGGGGCGCTGTTTACTAGCTGTATAACCTTAAATCCTCTGGGAACCGAAGTTTCAGTACCTGTGATGTGGCGATAAATAACAGAGTCTATATCATGTAGTTATTCTGAAACTGAAAATATTTGATACATGTAAAGCATTCAGAAAACATGTGACACGTAGCTCTCAATATCGGCAGATGTCATCCCTCCTCTCTTCACCTAATTAACCCCTACTCATCCTTCAGATCTCAGCTTCTGTGTTGCTTCCTAATGGAAGAATTCCCTGATCTCTCTATTCTAACCAGGGCAAACTCCTTGTAGAGTCCCCTAAGACTGTATCTCTCCTTCTTAGGTCTTGTCACAGTTGCAGTTTTAAATTTATTCATGTTAATATCTGGTTAATGTCTAACTCTCCATTAGATATAAACTCCTCAATGGTAGGAAATATTTTTGGTTTTGTCCAAAATTACATCCCCAGTACGTAACACAGTGCCCAGAACCTAGAAGCACTCAATAAATATTTGCTGAGTAAATGAATGTTGTACCTTCTTCCTTGCTTGCCTTCCCTCTGCTATCACTTGTTTTCAATTTATCAAAGTCCTTTTGATTCCCATCTTATTTTGTGGCCTTCCCCAAATTTCTCAGTTGGCATTAATCTCTCCACTCTCTGCTCTCTTATTGCTCTATTTCTCTTTTAGAATAATAATCATTGTCTACCTTGCATCAAGCTATGTTTGGTCTTTCTTCAGTTGTCATATATTCAAATCTGATGTAGTCAAAGTTTTCTGATGACTTCTCGGAGGGTAAAGTCAATCTCCTTATCCTGATGCACATACAATTCACAACCTGATCTCAGCCAATTTTTTTCTAGCCTCATATCATGTTATACTACCTCTAAGTCCCATGGCAGATGTAGATAGGTGTTCTTTATGTGGAGCAGAGGGGACCTTTATAGAGAAGCATGATCATCACATCATGCAGTCAGGAAAAACAAACAAGTAATAACCCCCAAAATAAACAACAACAAAACATTTTAAAAGGGTTCCTTTGTCTAGTTCTAGACTCCAAAATAAGTGAAACCTTGAGCCTTTCCCATAGGATGCTGACTCACTAACAAAAAACAACATTCTTTATTACTTTGGCAATACTGATGTCTGAAAATTGTGTGTGTGTGTGTGCACACCACAATGTTTGCGGATATGGAAATCATGTGAGAAAAATTGCTGTTTTCCACCATGAACAGTCAGTGTGGTAGAATGCACTAGTGTTTTCAGTTCTTCATCCCTCCCTCTATCCTTGCTATCTACATGTGGCTTTTCAGTTTCACCCACTGAAGGTGAGTATACTTCCCCACACTGCTGGTGTTGGGAGTGGCCACAGAGCTTGTTTTGACCAATGGGTTGAAAGTGACAGTTTGTCAGTTTAGACTTCAGTCCTTGAGAGATATCACCTTTATTCACTTACCCATGAGCTTCTGTCTTCACCTGAGAAGAACATGCCCCAGCTAGCCCAGTAGAACAAGGAGGATAGGGTGGGAGACACTTGGAGCAGACTTGAGCCCATCGGAAGCTTGGAGCCACCAGCCAAACCCAAACTAGAAGTAACAAGCCCCAGCTGACCAGTTTATATGCTCGTTAGGCCATTAGGTTTTGTAGTAGTTTATTACACAGCATATTGACAAGAGCTGACTGATAAATGTCATCACTTTAGCAATCTTGTAGGGAATTTTTTGTTTAAATACTTGCTGTATTTTTAAGTTTGCGAGCTGGTCCTTTTAAATCCTGGTCTTCTTGCAATCTTAGCAAGTAAACTTTTTTCCTTTTCTAAATGTTTTGTCCCTGAGTCATCCTTGACAAAAGCAATCCATGAAACTGCATTCAAAATCAGTTTTTAATCACTGGAGGGAGTGGTTTATTCCTGAGCAAAGTTTGTCTATCTGACATTTTCCCTTGAAATGAGTTCTCTCCCAGGAGATGCCTGAATTCCTTGTTTAAATAGACTTCTGGCAGGCTGCTGCCCTTGAATTTAAATTTAAATTCTTCTTTCATCATTTCTGACCCCCTGAGACAGATAACATTTGTTATTCAGTTTCTGGTCCTTATACAGAAGTAATGTTAGGTGGCAAGTTTATTTTCCCAAAATGTCTGCAACAGTATTTCTAGTTCTACATACTCTTCTAGAATCTTGTCACTCTCCCATCAATAGGTAGAATCTATTTCCCAATCTCTTAAGCCTGGGCAGAACTTTGTGACTGCCTCAACAAATAGAATGAAGCAGAATTTCAGACTTCCATAAGAGGTAATACACTTTCTGCCTGGATCTCTCTCTCTTGGAACCCACGTTATGAGGAAGCTCAGGCTACATGTTGGTGTTCTAGCCAAGAGTTCCAGCTAAGGCACCAGCTGACAGCCAGCATCAACATCATACATGTGAATGAATGAGTCTTTAGATGATTCTAGCTCCCAGCATCTGCCTTCATTAACTCCTTGACTAGCAGAGCCTATACTGCCCTTATACTATACAGGGGGGAGAGGGCATCAGTGTCTGGCTGCAGCCACATGGACTTCTTCTGTGAAGGAGTAGCATTGGGCTCAAGGAAATGCAGGGGAAAGGGAAAGCAGCACTCAAGAAGCTTCCTCTCGTCCCTGCTCTTCCTGCCCTCCGCAGCCCTCCCTCCTCGGAAGCTTTCTCCATTTGTACCAGCTCAGTACAAACTTTAGCCTCCCTAAGGGTTTCTCCTGTTCAATTTGTTTTCTTAGTTCCTGAACTCTCCATTTCTCTCTCACTTCTGTAGATTCCTCAGGGCTGATTTTGATGCAAAGAGATATCAACCCGTGCTAGTTCACTATCTTGGCAACAGATATATATAAAGTACAGATAAGAAAAACATTTACTTATCCACCAGATAGATATTTTACGCTTTAGATGTCTAGTCATAGTTGATCAATTTTCCAAACATTGCCTTGACAAGATAAACCTAGTAACTGTGTGTACAGATAGATTCAGAGGACTATCTTTGCAGAAGCCTATTTAAGCAGGGTCCCTGGTTTGGATAACATTAGTGCTTCAGATGCCTACGGTCTGCTGGTCACTATTAGAACGTAGTATACTAACCAGATGTATGGTTGGTTCTACCTAAGTTTACATTTCTCAACTCCAACTATATTTAAATAGAACTCTTTCACTGGACTTATATAAACAAAGAAACCACACCTTAGATAACTACTTATAAATTTGTTAAACATTTAAAATAACCTCATATTTCATTCAGAATAAACTCTAGCGTTCTATCCTCGTGACACTGGCTCAGTTTCCCAGTACTGTACTACTGGTTCATCTTTACTTCTACTATCTTCATAACTTTGTGGGAGAGACCTGTTCTTCAACAACATATCTTGTTTTATGATGCAAAATCTGTCTTGTCTTGATTTCTACAGACCTTCTCCGTGAAAGCTGTGGTCCCTTCATACCTCTCTGGCTGTGTCTACTGTGGTGGCTATATTGCCTTCTAGGCTCTTAGCCTCACAGCCCAAAGATGACAACTCTGACTTTACCATATGATTGCTGGACCCCTTTGATTCTTTATGTGTTTTAAGGAATTTTTATTTGCTCCTATACTTTGGGGAGAAGAAAAAATAAATTCCTGACTGATACTCATGGTTGGCACATGATAGAAAGTCTGAAATGTTTACTAAAATAATTGATTAATGTTCTGGGGCAAGAGGGTTAAAAGTAAAACAAAAAAATTAAAGTCTAAAGAGGCTAGCAGAGCAGATTCATCCATCCACAGATGGGAGAAAACTTTGTGACCATCTGTTCCTGCTCCCTTATTTTGTAGACAAGGAAAGTGAGGCGGGGATGTGGCTGAAGTCATGCAGTCCCCAAGGGTCAAAGCGTGGTGTGATCTGGCTCAGAGTATCTCTGCTCAGGGTAGCAGCCCTGGTGTGCCCATCTCAGAGTGGTCGGCATCTCTGTTTGCTCCATTAACAATGTGGGATCCCAGCTCAGGGTGACCTGTCTGGCCACAAACACAGAGGCTTTGAGAGGTGTCTGCGAGAGCACAGAAATACACCTTGGGCTCCATGAGAAACCTTAAAATAGCTCCCATGTGGTGGCACTGCTTGGATGGCCTTGGAAAGACAGTCACTGAGCCAACAACCCAGAGGAAGTTTTCAGTTCAAGGTTGAAGAAGCTTGCAGGCCAAAGTCAAGGGGCTGGAACCTTAGTAGTGTTCTAATAATCCAGAGAGGTATTCACCCCTGCGAGTATTGAGGGATGTTTAAGTGGGAAGTATCGTCAAAGTTAAAACAAAGATTTCTCTTTTATTTCAAGCTCTTGTCCCTGATTCATTCTGGGTGCTGAGTAATATACCTTTAGGTGGGAGGGTGATTGACATGCAATTGTGGGTGCCTGCTGATGGTTTTTGGCTTGCACCTGCCTATCAGAGCACAAACAATTTTGTGTGGCAAAGCTGGAAAGAATAAAGGGAAAAAAACATATGGGAAGTATTTTAAGTCACTCAAATCCCAAGGTGACCAAAGTACTCATTAATATCTCCAGATACTGGGCACTGAATAACTAGTTTTCAAAATAAATGCAGTAATTCACCAGCTATTATTTACAACAAGGGGCAAGCTTGGGAACTGGCAGGGCATGTGGCTAAACTGTTTTTATTTTGCCCCTAACATGCTTTTGATCATCCTGGAGATGGGTTTTACTTATTGTGAGAGTGAAAATAACATCAGTCAGAAATAAGAAAGCTAAAATCCTCATACAAAGATCTGCAGAATCATTATAAGAACTAGTCTTCCTATTCTTTAAAAAGTAAAATAAAATCCAAGAACTGTTAATGATCAGATGAAATGTACCACGACATTTTTTCCACATTTCAACAGAGAGTATAATTTTTCAAAAAAGAAATGTAAGTGGGTAATAAACATATGCAAGTATGTTCAATCTAAGTAATAACCCAAAATGCAAATTAAAAGAATAATAACCAAATTAGCACAGATTAAAAAAGAAGGTAATGTCCAATGCTGATAAGGGTACAGGAAGTGGGCAATTCTCTTTTGCTGATAGAAGTGTAAATTAATTTTCTCTTTCTGGGAAAAAAAAATAGCAATATGCATCAAGAGCCTGAAATTGCTTACAGTCTTTATACCAGTGATTCTATTTATAGTTATCTTGCCTGAAGAAATAATTTTAAACACAGACAAAGCTTTGTGCAAAAAGTTGCTCATGCCAGCATATTTTTAATACTTAAAAGTCAAAACCAACTTAAATGCCTATGTATGATAGAATTTAAAGAATAATAAATGAAATATATGAAATACCTACTTACATATGTACACACAAGAAAAATTTCTAAATGCTAGAAAGAAAAATTTTTATATATCTGGATGATGAGATTCTCCAAATTCTATGACATGTTTGATGAAGTAAAATCCTGAAAATGGATGATTTTTTCCGTCAAATAAAAGATACTCACTATAAGCACCTTGTGAGTGTGTTTTTGTTCATTAGAGTTTTATCCCACTAAGATGACCTCTGACTTCAGTTAAAACGGGATCAAACGTGTCAAAGTCTCTCATTACAAAGTAGTTCCATCGATTCCTGGACCCTAATAAAGGTTCTAGCCAGCCATATGGAAACCTGATTTTGAACCCAGTATTTGTTATAAGTACCTGCCTCTCGGTCTCTCTGATAAACTGAGCCAGACACCAGAAATTAAAAGCCCTGCACAGCCACTTCCCTTCATCAGCCTCATTTGGACTTTTTCCCTATTTCAGGCAGGTCTCACCAGTCATCAGCTTCATTGGCCACACTGAAAATATTACTTTCAGTCCTCTGAATCTTACACCTGACTGGAAACTTACATCTCGCTGTGCTAAGTGGTCTCCTCCTATTATTCTGCTACTTTATTTTGTTCCTACCAGTTAGAAATATACCCCTCTGATAGAAGGCCCATAGCATGAATAGAGATTTCTCACTTCTAGTATACTTAAGCATACACTCTGAAACATGGGAAATCTATCTCTTAGTAACAGTTTACTAATTTGTGTGTATTTTTTAAAACTACAACTGGCAATGCCAAGTGGCATATGTAGGGATGTTACACGTGCCCACTTCTCTAAAGAATCCTTACAGAAGTAGTGAGGGAAGTTTTCCTTCCTTCCCCAGTCTCACTGATCGCATTTGGCAAGACTTCCATGTGGCCCTGAATATCAGCACAGCTGGTAGTAAAGACACTGAAAAATGGCTGGGGAAAGCCTGACTCTAAGACAATGGGATCCATGACTCTTTCTGAATATCTTTGTATAACGACTCCTAATGTGAAACACAATTAAAACCCAGTCATATGACATCAGCCTTTTATTACTTGTGACTGATTCATTTTCAGCAGGTGCTTTGAACTGTATGGTAGCCAATTTCATGTAATAAGCCAAGACATAAAGGAATTCTGTCACAGTGGAAAAGGAAGTGTGCTCACTGTGAGGTGAAACTTATGTACTTTAGTCATGGTGGAAAACTGACCTGATTAAAGGAGAAACTGGTTATGTGAATTCTTGTTTTTAGCACAACCATTCAGAACAAATTTCCCCAAAGCGCCAATACATTTTAAAACCAGAGAAGGCTTAGAGCACTTGACAAAAATATATGGCATTGTGCAACAAAATAATCTCTTTTCCATAGACGAGACTGTATTGTCTATCACTATTTTGATGGTTTGGAAGGAGATTCAGCAAAATCTTGAGAGTTAACTACCCTCTCTCCTACCTCCTTCAGTGTCATTTGTCACAAAGCAGGCACTTGCTTCAAGATTATTGAAGGTTTTTCAGAATGATATGTTGTTTACTCGCTTTCCTGATCACCAATGTGTAGCTCTCCTCTATTAATTTCCTGAATGTTTCGAAGTTATGGGTTTTTCTTTGCAGGCCCTATTCATATTCATACAAGGAGATGTTTTTCTGAGGGACGCGGGGAAGCTGCAAAGAAGAAAGTGTTTCCATTATTGACTCAGGCTACAATCTGAAAACAAAAAAAATGAAATGGGAGGAACAAAAGACTAACTGAAGCAGGAGGGAAACCAGAGTAAAAACGTCCCCAGGATGTTGGAAAGATGAAATAGTCATAAGAGCAGCAGACCTTTGAATAAACACTAGGGATCTGGAGGAAAGTCAATTAGAATGAAAATAAAATTTTTATAAAAAAACGGGAGGGGGAGGAGTAGAATTGAAAAGGGCATGCAAATAAAAAAGAAGGCTATTCATGTAAAAACATGGATAGGATGAAATGAAGCAAACAAATGAGGAGGGCCCAGGCTCACCCTTCCCAGTGTTCATCATTTAGTAAAATTTGTTTCCTTGCTTTAGTTGGCAACACTCCACAGGACAGGAGAGCAAACGCCCCACAGAACAGAACAAGAGAGCACTGAGCAGTTTCTACGAGCTCCCTCTACCACCTCTTCCACCTCTATAAAATAGCCATTCTCTGTAGGAAATTTTGGAAGACTGGGGAAGCCAGGTCTCTGTCTAATCCCCATGTCATCTCTTGCCTTAAGTAACCATTCGTGAAAATCTATTTTTTTGCCATCAAATAAACTTGAGGCCTGTAACTATATCTGTAGACATCTTTCTGAAAATCACATCACTGACCCAATGAGACAACTACACAGGAGGCAATCAGGTCCGGACACACAGAAAAGGGAGTGTATGTGAATCACTGCCCATGGCTTCTAATTTCCCTAGAGCAAAGTACACACAACTTGGAAATGTCTATTGGTAATATTCATTAATCAAACTTGTAATTATCTACCATAGACACAGTCTATTCCAGGAATGTAGAGGGATGCAAAAATAAATGGCTGCATTTTCAAGTAATTTACAATTTAGTGGGGAAGATCAAATAAATAAAAAGTAGAGAATAATAAGTACTACTAAAAGGAAAACCTAAAACGCCTCAGAAGTTCAGGAAAGGAAGAGATTAATTCCTACTAAGGGTCTTAGAAAAGCTTCCTGGACGGGATATTGTTTGAGTTGGGAGGGGTGGTTTTAACAGAACAGAAGGAAATATAGTGTTTGAGAGGAAAGGCATTTTGAGCAGAGAAAAACAGGAGTAAAGATACAGATTGAGAAATTCTAAGATGTGTACAGGAAGAACATCTAATCCAGTTTGACTGAAGCACAGGGTAAATGAAAGAATTTTGCTGACTTCTTCTTCTTTTAACAAGGCTGTGTGGATAGTGGTCAAAAGCAAAGTTTCTGGAGCCAAACTGCTGGGATTCAAGTCTGTTCTCTGCCACATCCTTGCTGTGTGACCTGGGGCAAGTGAATGAACTTTCTTTGCCTCCATTTCCTCTCTGTAAAATGGGGATTATATGGACATGTATTTCATAGAGTCGTCATGGGAAACAGACCTTAGAAGAGTCCATAGCACGTGATGAGCACTCAGTGAATATTAGTTATCCTCACTCCTATCTAGAGAGTCTGCAAATGTGGAAGGACAAAAGGAAAAATTTTCAATGTTTTCTCCTAGCTACATCAAACTAGTTTCTTTAACTTACACACAGAAAGCCTGGGCCATTGGGGGTTGGGGAGCAGAAGTTAAAGAAAGACTAACCATTAAATAACCTGATACTCTCACATTCCTGCTCTTAAAATGTATGTAAGATAAAACAGCTCCTTTGATAATTCTGCTCAACTTTAAGCATATGGGCTCATTGTACTTTCTTGGTCTGTCAGTGAGGCAAGGCAAATCAAAGAATGGCTAGTTTCATAGAAAAGTGTTTAAAGTTGGGCATTCTTTTTCTGTGTTTATTTACTTGCTTTCCTCCTTAGCCAGAACCATTTGCATCTTTGAAAGTCCCAAATGTGCCCCAAATCAAAGATCCACCTATAGGGGGGAGGGAAAAGTTTTCCTCAACCCCTTAGCATCCCTGGCTGGGTCTGAAAATTAAACTGACAAAGACAGATTAATAGAAGAAAAGCATTCACATTTATTTAAAATGTTTTACATGACATGGGAGCCTTCATAAGGAAACGAAGACCTGAAGAAACAGTTAAACCTGAGTATTTTTGTGCAAAATTTGATGAAGAGTGGACAGTTGTGTAGAAATATGACAGGTCAGCGAGTATGAGGTGAGTGTAGTAACATGGGGGAGACTTAACAAGGCCTGTTTGTTCGGATTCTTCTCAGTGTCCCTGTATTCAGAGATAAGGATGCTCCCTTCCTTCCGGTATAGGGAGAGCACCTCTCACATTAAGATTTTATGACGAGTTTCAGGGAAAAGGGTGGGGGGAAGGTCAAAGTGACCTTCTTGATTCTGCCATTTTCTCAAACTCCTTCAGCTTAAAATATTCACTATGCCAAGATGCCATGTTATGGGATAGCACATCCTGAATCCCATCACATCCCACTTCTCAGCTTAACACAGTTCCACCATGTAACTCTATTTCCACAAAGAAATCCAAACCAGCACTGGTTTCTACCTTCATGTATGCATGGATTTCGAGTAAAAACAACAAGGAGATCTGAGTAAATTTATTTTCCTTTCTCTCTCAGCATATTCTCTTTTACTCATCTGTTAATTCAGTAAAAGAACTGTAGACTGTAGTTAAACAAAAAAGCAGAGTAGAGTCTCAATGTAAAAATACATAAATTTGAGGGCAAGCCTTGGTGGCCTAGTGGTTAAGTATGGTACACTCTGCTTTGGCAGCCCCGGTTCAGTTCCCAGGAATGGACCTACACCCCTCACCTGTCAGTGGCCATGCTGTGGTGGCAGCTCACATACAAAAAAAAGAAAAGGAAGATTGGCATTGGTGTTATCTCAGGGCAAATCTTCCTCAGCAAAAAGAAAAAAACAAACTAACAAATAAATAAATTTGAATCCTAGGGCCTTTTTAGTATTAATTCTTTCTGGAATATGACAGGAATTAGATGACTAATAATATCTATAGCCATATCCCAAGAGCCACGGAATATGGATTAGCAAGATACTAAAGTGACTTTTGGCTCGGAAGGCTCCTCTCCTTCACCCCACGACTTCTGTGCTTTTCTCCTTCCCACAGTGAATGATTCAGTGTGCTCTGAACTGTGGCTCCTACTGCAGAAAAAGGGTTTATAGAATGTAAGAATGCCCATCAGAGAAAGGAAAGGAAGAGTGAATGAACCTTCCTTTGAGAAGGAATCACTATCACGAAGACAGTGATGTAGACTTTCAAAAGCAAAGGTTCATCTTAAGAGCAAATTAATGAACTCTTTCACTCATAGAGATATTTTCAATAGCTGCCTTTCCACCTCTCCTCTCTCTCTGTCTCTCTCAGTCCTGAGATATGAGAACTACTTTTATGTTTGACTCCGTTTCCCATTTCTTTACAAATTCCTAGAGAGATAAAGACACAAGTCCTTCATTTTTCTCACTTTCTAGGAAGACTGAAAGGCACACAGTAATGGGGAAGCCTGGTTAGTATTCTTCAGTATAGGATTCTACATACCTTTACCAATTCTAATTGCATTGTCTGCCTAGAAATTCTATTTCAGAACACACCAAAGTGAACAGATGCCTAGAAATACTTTATTGTTGTTTTTCCTCCTTTACAGCTTCATTTCTCTCAAGTGAAAGCTTAGTTTGTTTATTGAATTATAGAATAGAGAATTTGGTCAATTCTGGGCTTGACAATGTAGACAGTCCTCTGAATAATGTCCTACTAATTAATTAAATTGAATTCCAAGTTACTTCTTGCTCATACATAACTTATATATTTCTGACTTTTTTACAAGTGAACATTGAGAGGATATTGCTAGCTCTCAGGAAATAACAATGTGCTTGCTTGTATTTATGTCAACGCACTCTAAGTCTTTCAAAGAAACTTTTATCATTAACTCTCACAATAGTTCTGTGAGACACGGGCAACATTGATATCTTTGAGACGATAGCAAAAAAGTCGGCTCTGAAAATCTCCTGATTAGGAAAACAAACCCCTAAATCCATCAAAAGGAACCCATGTGGTTTCTTTCCAGTGTGCTGTTTCAACTTTGAAATTCCATTTTCTTTATATTACCAGAATTGTTTTTGTTCTTAAACAAAGGTTCATTTCTGCCACTAATTATTTGGGCAAGTCATGTAATTTCTCTGCATCTGAGATTTCTTATCTGTAAAGTGAATAAGTATTTACAGTTAAAAATGGAAGTTTGACACACCTTAAAAATGACAGCAGAAAATTGTAAAAGGCATAAACCCATGAAAACAGAGAATGAGAGAGGAGACGGCAGCAGATAAGAAATGTCAATGATAATGCAGAGGATGAAAAGCAGATAGGTGAGTGGTAACTGACTGTAGAGAAGCAAGGCTGCAACTAAATTGGCTGCAGGGGGAAAGTCAGTAAGAAGCAAGCTGATTGTGGGAAGTTAAATAATGGCCTCCCCAAATATCCACATTCTAATCCCCAGAACTGTAATAAGTTACCTTACATGGCAGAACGGACTTTGCAGGTGTGATTAAGATAAGGACTTGGAGAGGGAGATAGTAGCCTAGATTATCCAGGTGGGCCCAATGTAATCACAAGGGTCCTCAGAAAGAGGGAGGCAGGAGAGGCAAGCAGAGAACGAGATCTGAGGATGGAAGCAGAGGTTGGAGTGATCTGGGGCCATAAGCCAAGGAATGTAAGCAGTCTCTAAGAGCCAGAAAAAGCAGGAGACATTCTCCCCTGGTGCCACCAAAAGGAACACAGCTCTGCCAACACCTTGACTTTAGGCTCATTTAGACTCATTTTGGACTTCTGAGCTCCAGAACTGTAAGGTAAAAATTTGTGTCATTTTAAGGCACTGAGTTTGTGGTAATTTGTTACAGCAGCAATAGGAAACTAATACATCAATTCACACCACAAAACTTAGGGTGGACTCAGGAATTAGAAGCAGTAGACACCTCTGAAGGTAGGGTGAGGGATGGGCAGAAAATGGGGTCAATTGAAAGTCTCTACATGAAGACTTAGACCCCCAGTTCTCCTCTCTTTTGTTGATGAGATGACATCTCCTCCTCTCCTCTTCTTTTGTTGAAAAGATTAAATGAGATTTTAGATATAAAGCATTTGGAATCATGAGGAGAGTAAGAAAAGATAAAGTCCAACACAAACACACATACAGAAGGAGTTCAGGTGGAAAGAGCTAATGTAGAGATTCAAAGAAAATTTCCCCAAAAAAGCCCTTTAATTAATATCTTTAGATCAAATGAGAAGAGTATGCAATGGAAAAAAATTTAGAGAAGGGCTCTTGAAAATTAAAAATATGATATCAGAAATGAAAATTTTCATAGAATGGTTGAAAGATAAACTTTAACTATTCTCCCAGAAAGTAGAATAAAAGATAGACAATTTAAGAAAAAATGCAAGGGAAATCAAAGATCAGTCAGGTGGGCCCCACCATGCTCCACCCTCAGATTCATGGATATTTATGTAGGTACGTATCCAGGGTATGTATCTCCATATTCATTTTTCCAAGGCTATTTTCCAATCATAAAGCATATCTGCCAGTGTTAGTGGTGTTTGGGGGAATAAAATTTTGCACCTTCAACCACAACTGCACAATCAGCAAATAGACTGCATATAACACCAGCAACCAAATATTTCCTTCTCATTCCTCTCCCTGGGGCTCATTTCCTTTAAGCTTTGTCCAGAAAATCTTAGGAGCTACTTCTTTATCTTTCCTTTCAACCTAATTCATTTTTGGCAGTGAGCCTTAAACCTACATTTCATTATAAATGCGAAAGAGAAGGTGAGCAAGGAAAAAAAGTAATAAAATCATAGTTTCAATAGATTGCATAGTTTCAATAAACTGCATAATTTGTGTTCAAATTTTTCAATTCTTAATCCTTCACTTACACGTTACGTGGTTTGTGTATTCCTAGGCTCCTTTTGTCCTATCTGCACCTGAGTATTACCTGAACTCTCAAAACCTGCTTTCCACTCCTTTTACTTAATTTGTTTCTCTCTGGCTACAATAGCTCATTCTCCTACAAAGAGTATGATAGGACAAAAAGAAAAGAAAAAGAAAATTTTTAAGTTGTTGAGATTCAGAGAATTCTGTTATTCTACAGGAGCATATTGTTACCAACTTCTATAAAACTGAGCCTGACGTGGTTAGTCTCAGCCAGGGATTTTTTATGCTGGTATTGAGCCCTTTCAATGACCCTGAATAGATCTGTAATAACTCTTCACATTAGTTACACTTAATTAAATCAGCATTTACCCAGATGAAAACTGGTAAAAAATGAACATCAAGAGCTGCCTTAAAATGTTTGTTTGTTTGTTTTTAAAGAAAAAGAAAAAGATATTCGTAAAGATAGTGAGCAGTTGGTCTCCCAGCGCCGAGGTGATTATCCGAAGAATATAAGCCTCCGGTCATCTTCAACACCAGCTAGCAGCATTGCTTTTTTTCCTTCACCTGCTGTATTTTTCAATTATTGTGCACTTCAAGAACCACCTGCTATCCCTAGCAGAAATGCATAAAATGTCAAGGAAGAAAACACCAGACTTTAACCAATGAGATTTTAGAATGGTGGGTGGATTTATATCAGCTTTTTTCTCCTGCATTCATTATTACCAATGATTAATCAAAAAGTAAGCTCTCTCAACACATTTAGTAGAGTCCCTGCTGAATATAATATATCACTTAAGCAAACTAGACTCCTTTACCTTCAAGGCAAAAGCCCAGAGCAGCTGATAGAAGCAACAACTGAAAAACTGCCTCCAAAACTCATTCTGTATCTGAGAAATGGACAGACCAAATGAAAGCAAGCCAAACTCACATAAAGACCATACATGCAAAGGATGTTGATATATGATGTCCCTCAACCCTTGCAGACCTCAAGACACCACCCTACTCCTCTCCCTGAAACCCAAATCACAACCAAGCTGACCTTGGTCAATGGCACCATCTAGTGGTTGCCACAAAAGACTGCCCCAAATCATCTCATTTCTTCTTCCTCAGGAGATTATATAGTGATCATATGGAGATTCCACTCTTTCATTACATGTAACTGTTTGTTTTACCTCAAGTAATTTCTATCTTTTGGAGTAGGAAAATTTTTATAATTTTTATAATTCTTTTTATAAAATTTTTATAATTCTTATTGGATTGTGTTTTGCTTTGTACCAAAGTAAAACATTAACAAGTACAGAAAATTCAGAATATATAGATATGCAAATTAAAATGAAATCAAACACAAACCCACCATCCAAAATAACCACTAATGGGCTCCTCATTAAGGTGGAAGACTTAATACCTGCATATAATTTTACTTCCTCAACCAACCCTATTAAACTACAATAAAGGGATTTTTTTAAGACAAATATTCACAAGGGTGGGAAGTACTAAAGAAAATAGTAACACAATTTTGGAAGATGGAAAACAGATCATGAGAGGAAACTGACTTGCAGACCGAAGGCAGGGGAATCTGAAGACAACAGGGGGGAAAGCTGATAAACAACACAATTTGCATTGTAAATTCCAGCTACTTCTGGAACTATAGGTGAGCAATGGAGGCAGAGAAGCTAAAATAAGAAAAATTCTATTATAGTTGTATGTGTGGCAATTAGACTCTTTACCTCACGGCATGTTGACAGATGACTGTCCCTTCTCAACACCAGCAGAATCCTATAGTTTCCTCTTCAAAAGAGTAAAACAGGGTTTCTGAACCAGGAGCTGACCAGGGCATCACTGAGGAATTGGGCAGCATTCATAAAGGGTAATTAAGGTACTAAATGCATTTTGAATGCTTTGTTCTAAGTGCTGAGACCTTCAGCCCCCTGGCCTTACTTTCCCACGACTCTGGGAGCCAGACCACCACTCCCCAAGCAGGAGCCAAGCAGGGAATACTTCTCTGGGCAACCTCAGAGAACAGGTAACAAGGACATAAGCATCAAATCACCCTACAGTGAAACTCAAAGCCTCACACATTCGATAAGAGCTCTAGGCTCGCATTTAATTCTGAGCAGATAATCAAGGATCAATGAACATTTGAAGAAATCAGTTAATGAGGAAGATAAAGACAAAAGCAAACAAACTGGGAAAAAATAACTTAGAGGAAATAGAGATCATTTAGGGAGGAAAAAAGCTTAAAAACATAATCCATAGTTAATATCCTCAGAGCAATAAGAGGAGATATTACATCCATGAAGTACGGTGCTATAAAAAAAAACTGTTCTTGGAAATTAAAAACATGATAGAAAAATTTTGAAAATCAGTACGATGGTTGGAAGATTCGATTGAGAAAATCACAAAGAAAGCAGAGTAGAAAGGTGAAGAGATGAAAAATAGAAAAAGAGATTAAAAAATTGAAGAACGAATACAGGTGGTCTAATATCCAAATACGTATTAGGATGCTCTGAATAAGAATTCCAGAGAGAAGAAAGCAGAAGAGAGGATATCATCAATGAAATCATTCAAGAAAATTCCCCAGGACTAATAGACCTGAGTTTCTAGGTTGAAAGGAGTCATCCAGTGCTCGACACAATAGATGGAAATAGACCCACATTAAGGCACGTTATTGTAAAATCTCAAAACATTGGGGATACAGAGAAGATCCAAAAAGCTTTCTGGAATTAAAAAAACAGGTCATATACAAAAAAAAAAAAAAAGAAACCCAGGCATCAGAACGGCTTCTGACTTATCAGAAACACTGGAAGATGGAAGATAATGGAATACCTTTAAAATTCTGCTGGAAAATGATTTCCAACATAGAATTCTATACAAGTCAGATGGAAAAGTAAACAAAAGACATACATAGAGATAAAAGATCTCAAATTCATCAAATTTATCTGTCATAATCCCTTCTCAGCAAATTGCTGAAAGTTGTCTTCCACCAAAATGAGGAAGTAAACTAAGAAAGAAGAATGTATAAAACATAAGAAATAATGTATGTAACCTAGGAGAACAGTGAAGAGAATCACCGAGGTGACAGGGAAGGAGGAATCCCAGTCTGCAAGTATAGAGCAAAGCTGGTTTCAATCAGAACACGTTAGAAACTGTGTGGCCAAGGACAGCACGAGAACCCAGGTCGGTAGGCATCTGTCCTTCCAGAGGGAACAGGTAGAAACAGTCAGGTCATTGTTGATGTTATCCACAGCAATGATGGCATATGGCCATAACTGAAAGATAAGACTATAAATAAATATGCTTCTAACAAGGTGTACAATAAAGCCTGACATCACTTTTTTACTAAACATCTTGACAAGAGCCTTCTGGTCCTTGGAAACTTCAATGCCAATTAAGCACAAATCTCTCCGAATAATGATTTCATATGTTATATATGTATATGTGTGTATTAATACATGCATGCATCTAGATGCTCATATATGCATAGAATTTCTCTGGAAAGATAGACTAGAAATCTGTAATATTTGTTTCTGGGGGAGGCAACTGGGTCAGTGGGAGTTAAAAAGTGTAAGGGAGATTCATTTTTCATTACCATTCACTTTTCGTCCCTTTTGATTTCTGTAACACAGGCATACATTAAGTAAATAAAACAAAATTTTCCCCCCAAAATAACATAATAGCACATAGGTACATTGCCTGTTATTCCCATCTCCCTATCAAGCTCTTACAGTTTTGCTTACTCACACATACACGTTAATTTTTAACGCTTTCCTTCATTCCATTTGCTATTCATTTTTTTGCCCGATTATTCTAGGGGGAAATAAAACTCTCTTTTCATTTCATTTGTGAGGCAAAAAATTATCCTAATTATGGTTAATCAACCTAAGAGTAGTGCTAATGATATTTCCATATCAAGGAAGAGTAAATCTATAAGTTCTGAAGGGAAATTAATGATAATAGTCACTGCCATCAGTTTCTGAAGACCTTGCCTCAAAGGCTCAGATAATTCAGATCTTTGAAATAATTTTCATGTATCTCCTCTTTTTCTCTAATTAAGACTACCTGCAGCACCAGCTTTAAAGATTAAGCAACTGTTTCTTATTCAATTTGTTTTTAGTTCTGTTTAATTACCGTAGCGCAACAACCTTGCTTCGCTGTTTCTTACATCCGGGTCCCTGGTTCCGGCTGCATCACGTCTGCAGTAGAGTGACATAGCTCTGATCTCGGTGCTGAGGCAAGCCCAGCCCAGAATAGGCAGGAGCTGGAGACCTGCTGGGGCAATGGAGATAACTGAGGAAGCATCCAAAAATAATCTTTAGGAAGAAATAACAATAAGCAGGTGGGCATGGCACCGTCAGCCTGGAAGTTAGAGATAATCAGATCTCCAGGTGGTGGTTGGTGACAAAAAGACTCCACAAAGAGCAGCAGACAAATGGCCCCATGGGCCAGTGGGAACAAGCATCCAGGCATCTGGCAGTGACGGCAAATAGAGAAGTAAGGCATGATGGAAAGCACCTGAGGGCCAGATAAAGATCACATCGGTAACTGGGGTGAAGGATAGGAACCAGGTCACTGGGAGTAAGGGAAGAGCCAGCAACAAGTTCTGCTTAGGCCAAAATCTGGTCCTAAGTAATAGACTCCTGAAATATAATGCCTTATAGTCACCTTGACCAAAGAGATTTCAAGAAGAATCTAATTTAGGAAAAGAGAAAGAGATTTAAATGTTGGAATTAAATGGCTTTAGACTAAGAACTTGGGGTGGGAGTTGTAGATAGGGGTCAGGCCAGGTGAAAACAGCAGGGGTCACCTGCTGAAGTCAGGCAGGGTCTCAGCAGCCTAGAGACACAGTCATCATTTATATCCTTCATTATGTAGAAAAGTGTGTCCTACATTTTGACCCATGAAAGTCACATTTGAAAACAAACTTGGAGTTGGAAATTACTTATATCTAGGTAGTGTTTACTCTTTTACCATCTACAATGAATTATACTCTAAGAGTTGTTGTTTGGATAATTGTGTTGGGATGCTTTTGGTGGTTGCAACAACTGGGATGTGCTCCTGGCATTTAGGGTGTGGAGTCCAGTGATTCTAAAAGTCCTGCAATAAGCTAGACAGACTCGTACATACCACCACCCCCACACACACACACAAACGCGAAGCTTCTGTACAAATTTACCATAATATTAAGTACGTCGTTGAGGCCACTGCGTTATGCCTAAACACCGCTTAGACAAAGGCCTTTCTACCAAACTGTCTCAGGGCACACTTACTTCAGTAATGGGGGATACACACGTGGGCTACATGGAGTGTTAATCAAATCTGTCTTGCCGATTTAGCTTTCACATTGTGAAGTGATAGAAATTAATTTCTGAGGGGAAAATGTGATTCAAATCTTATAAAATTTGGCAAGCCGAATTTAGAGGACAGAATTTTTCATATTCTCTTGTATTAATTGAAAAATAGACAGTCTGGTTTCTGTCCCCACCCCCCCAACACACACAAACATACCACCCCACCCCATGGAAGTTCTATCCACCTTCCTGGTCCAGGTAAAATTCAAGTTATTCCTCTCCTTTTCTAGGTCCTGTGGCTCTTGGTTTCTCTAAAAAACATTTAGCATATGCTACTTCATGTTATTTTTTTAAAAACCAGGTTTCATATATTCATTGCTCATACGTAAATTATGTGCATGTTGTACACATGGCATAACCCCCTGTGCAGAGTAAGAATATAGGGATTTGATGATGGGGTTATACTGTTATCAACTTAAAATCTAAAAAGCAAGTTTCTTGAATTCACTTTATTAGTATCTATCTCAGTGATTATTTTAAATGGGCTGCTCAGATGTTGCCTAGGTGGGGGATTTGAAAGTGACCAAAACACCTTGCCTGGATCAAAATATCTCCCTTGAGTTGCTGGGTTTTCTTCTTTCCAGTTTGAATTTTCTTATTAATGGGTTAAAATACCAAAATGAGGACATAATTTCCAAAATTCTCAAATAACGTGGGATACTTTATTTTCTTGCATATAGGCAAGGGACACATATAAGCGTTTATAACTCAATAGAAGCACACATATGCTACAAGGAGAAAGAATTTTCATTGGGAAGAGATCTGTGGAGAGGATCAGCCAGAGGCCCAGAAATATAAGAGTTAGGTTGACTTTGCTTCCTTGTTTGCTCAGGACGGTCCCAATGTATTCTAGTTGTCCAGAATAATTATTCATGAACTCCCCTTTTACTCTCAGAAGGGTCCCAGTCTGGGCAATAAATTATAGTCACCTGATGTGTGAGGGTCTTAGGTTTAACTGGGGCCCAGGTTGCTGGGCCCCTTAGCCTCTGGAAGGTTGAAGACGGATTATTATAAGAGCTGGAACTGGAACTTAACTCTCCTGACTCCTAATTCAGTGTTCTTTTTTTCTGACCAGCCTCTTACAACAACATAGTTATTATTCCTGAATTTTCTCCTCTAGATTACTTTTGTCTTCCCAAAAATGTTTGAAGACCTTTGATGATCTATGCCATCTCTAGTCATTCTTTCCCTTGATCCTTGTCATCTAGAACCATGCTAAAACTAAAATTAGTAGTTCAATATATGCTTACTGATTGACTGATAGTCTTCTTAGATAACAAAGGAAATTATGTGTGACCATTTTATGTTCTGAAGGGCAAGTTCTTGCCATTTGTCAGGGATAAAACCTGAGATCTTCACAATCTGCCAAATTTGTTTGTACAATTTTTTCCTCCAATTTATTAACTTTCTCTTCTCTGCTATCACTAGTACCAGCAATTGTAATTTTTTTTTTAGATATGCTTTTACAATCACTTCCCGAGTGTGTCTACATATATAACAAATCATCTGAGATGTGGTTGCTGGGCAATGAGTGAGGCATATTCACAAGCTAAAGGAGCCTTAGTTGCACACCACTGCACCCTCGGGTCCACTTTGTCCCTCAGCACAATGACAAAATGTGAGAGACACAGGTTTAGAGCAGTGGGCTATGTTGTGCAATTCTGGGTTGCCATGTAACACAGCAGCTCTGCTGTCACTTTCCATTAGTCAAAATCACAAATTTAACCTGTGAACTCCAAGAGTCTGCTAAGTATTAAAAATACAAGTTATAATAGGCAAAATTTTATGTTTTTTTCCTACTTCAGTTTTGTTTCTGTCTGAAAAAAAATCTGAATTCATACCTAAAAGATCTTCCTTCTCCCCATAATTCCATTTTTTAAAAAAATTGTCCATAATCAAGCTCCATTCGAACTGCAATATCAAGTTTGTGATGGAGAAAGGAAAAGAAAATCATCTGGGACAGGTGCCAGATCTCTTGATCTAGTTTTGTCACCTACCTAAGGACAGACATTTTGATGGATCTGTTTACACGTATCTGGCTATATAACATAACGATCACATTACACTAACCTGGCACCTCTGTGCTCTTACTGCTGTGAACTGGCATAGACTCCCTTGGCATTTATCACAGCCAGGTTTCTAAAAGAAAGATTAAAATGAAAAATACATTTCATTTGAACCAAGTTTACTCTAATTATATCTACTTTCATGATTCAGAGATATTGCTTTTTGTGATTATTAATTATGACCCAAAAAGGTTTTTAAGCACACATTTGAGTTTAATATGGAAATGAGTCCAAAAATACAACTGGCAGAGCTCACCGTAGACCCAATGACTCACGTGAGACATACCCTTCAATTCAGGCAAAACAGGTAGTTACCGTACGACAGCTTGGTGATCGTTGACGCCTCGTGGTACGTGGCAAGCCATCTTTTAAAAAGTTTCTGCATCAAACTCTCTTCACAGAAATTCATAGAGAAAAGAGTACATCCAGCTGTTTTTAAAATGCAAAAATGCTTAACTGACAGCATGATTATCAGTTGAAGCCAATGGAATATGGTATTTAGCTGTCAGAGGTTCTCAAGGGCAGATTGTGCAGCTTTGTCGAATTCTTACTCATTAAATGCTTAGTTCAAAAATAGGGCTTCCATCTTTAGAGTTGGGACTTCAACTCTTAAGTGCTTGGCATCCCATGGGCAACAGCAAAAGTATTTACTGAGAGTTGCTAATAGGAAAATAATTACAAAAGACAGTGAGTCCACCATTTAACCCCCTGAAGAAACAGAGCGACATTTATTGGCAAAGCCAAGTGGCGTCTTAAAGTAATTAGGTAATTCTCCAGCAAAATGTCTCTAAATGAGGGGAGACAAAGAGGCTTTGGGCCTTCATGGTACAAATAGCTCTTTTTAGTGTTGACAAAATCTCACCTGAGTGCTTTCATTAGCCTGTGTAGATGTCACTTCTCTATACATACACCTCTATTTTACAGACCACGTTTCCTTAAGAATTCCCAAGATCCTGCCCACAAGAGCCAGAGTTCAGTCTACTTGAGTTGTTTTGTTTCTTTCTTTGTTTTAAATAGTTTCTTTAAATAATTTTAGATTTATAGAAGAATTACAAAGATAGTACAGAGTGTTCCCATATAGCCTTCACCCAGCTTCCCCTAATGTTAACATGTTAAAAAACCATGATACATTTGTGAAAATTAAGAAATTAATATTGGCACAAGGCTGTTAGCTAAACTACAGACTTTATTCCTGTTGCACCAGTTTTCCACTAGTGTTCTTTGTCTGTTCTAGAATCCAACCCAGGATACCACAGTGCATTTGGTCATCATGTCTCCTTAGTCTCCTCTGGACTAGGACAATGTCTCAGTCTTTCATTGTTTTCCAGGATCTTGACACTTTTGAAGAGGATTGGACAGGTGTTTTGTAGAATGTACCTCAATTTGGGTTGTCTGATGTTTTCTCATGGTTCGACTAAGGTTATGAGTTTTCTGGGAAAATGCCTCAGAGGTGAGATATCCTCTTCATAATATCCCTGAGGTATTTTTAAGCAAAAAATAAATGGTAAAAAGTTCTTATCTTATCCTGTAGCACAAAGATGTAACAGCTTACAAATAAATGACTTGAGAAGTTGTTTCAACATGAAAAATAATTGCTAGCATGAAGTCCCAGGTTCTAAACCTGGGTCTGTTTGCTTTATAGCCTTTTCAAGTCTCTTTAGACAGAGATTTCAACCTAAGGATCACAGCACATCTCTGCTTTACAATCAGTTATTGAGGTGTTAAAAGAAATTTGGCATTCGTGATAAAGTACTAAAGCCTACATTTGACTAGCTCTATCTATAAATTGGAGTAAATTTAAGAATATCACCATGATAACCATATTCTTACTGACTTGCACCTAATGCACTTCCTTGAGAGGGAGAAGAAGGGGTAGGGTTATAGGTAATATGCCCAAGGAAACAGCACACATCCATAGAGGTGTGGCACATATACAAGCATAAGAATGTCATCTGATAGGTTCATTTCTTTAAAAAAGAAGTTGATAATGCTTTAGAGCAGTAATCGCCAAAATGTTTATCTTATACCCTTTTATAAAGATGTTTTAGCATGCACCCTACTTGGCCTGGATTCTTCCCCCAAAAAACTCTAAGACAATGGCTTCCATGCAGGCAATTTATTTTCAGAAATGATCCCCCCAAGAGGAATAGGAGTGGTGCTGGAAACAGGGAAGGGTCAAAGACCAATCCAAAGTTGCATGATTGGGCTGGTTACTATTAAGAATCAATGCAGTCAATCATGCCGGGGACCCTGTGAAGAGCCAGGCAGAATGCTCTTCAGAATCATCCGTCTGGGACATGGGAAAGGCAATTATTTATCCACTGTCTTCCTGCTCATGTCAAATTCCTTATACTTCTAGATTTGTGCATGCTTGAGAATGGCTGGACAGAGATAGAGACGGCCCAGAATAATAGATGAGAGAGATACAGAGCAGCTGAAGCCGGAGGCTGACAGGTTATGCCTGTGCACAGCTGGTTGCCACACAACAGCTAGAGCACAAAGGTGGGACAAGAGTGTATGAGCCAGAACACAAGGGGGGCCCTATACCCACAGCTAATGTGTGTGTATTCACACATAAATTCGTGTGTTACTCTCAACCCATATTAAATATTAGTGAGGTTTATTTTGTTCTTATTTTTAGGTAAACATTAGTGTAAATAGAAATCCTAACATTTTCTTCCTACAGCCCAATGAATGGTCTTGCTAACCCCTGGATTGCACATAGTCCACTTTGAAGACCACTGATTTAGACTACACAATATTATCCTGGAAAGATTTTGAGGAAGTGTTGCCTGGCTGCTTCAAGTAAGAAAACTGACAATGTTCACTGGAAACAGAAAGTCCAGTTAAGAAGCTCAATTAGACCATTGACTTCCCTCCTCATGTAACAACAGTTGCAATTAATTCCACTTCTCTAGTTAAAAATAATAAAGGTCTTTTTAAGGAAGCATGGTATAGTACAGTGGTTCTCAAATTTGAACATCCATCAGAATTACCTGTGCAAGTTGATTCATAAGACCTGTGAAAACACAGACTCCTGGACCCCAGCCTCAGAGTTTCTGATTTAGTAGGTCTAGGGTGAGGCCTGGAGAATTTAGATTTCCAGCAAGTTCTCAGGAGATGCACACTCTGTTGGTTAGGGGGTTGGGGGGCAGTCTAGAGAGAGGGGCACACTTTGAAAACCACTGGCCTAGTAGAAAGAGCATGGGCTTTAGCATCAGAGAGACAGGCCTGGGTTGTATCCCATCTCTACCACACGTTATCATGAACTTCTCTGTGTGTCAGCTGTAAAAAGAGAATAATTCTCACTGCATAGAGCTATTGCAAGAAGTAAGGGAGGAGATAACATTAGCAAAATGCCCAGTGTAGCAATGGGCACACTCTAGGTCTCAATAAATCATTATCAGTAAAAATAAAAGCACTAATGTCATGGATTACTTCAGCAAATAATTTTAGATTAACAAAAAGTAATTTAACAGTAATTTGGCAGAATAACAGATCTTTCTAGACCAGGTGCTTGTTTGAAAAATTGAGGATCATAAAGGACTGGCACTAAAATGCTGGTTTTCATAATAATCAGTTAAGGATTTTCCTGTTATTATTCATGTCTCTAGTTTCTCCATCTCACCTCCCCACTTACCCTAGCCTTTGTCCTGCTATGAGCTCTTTCATGGAAGCACGTGGGGGAGAGACAGAGGTGGCCTCGTGGGCCTGAACACCAACACACAGGGCAGGGTTCCACAGCATTGGGCCCCAGGCAGAGTTTCCAGCGGGTAGAAAACCTCTGTCGATCTCTCCCTTGCTTTTACAAAAATGAGATAACAAAACCTGCCAAATGTCCTATGGACTCTAGGTAAATGTTTTGAATTTTAGAGCACAAAATATTTCAGATTGTCCAGTCTGTCAGCAATATTTTCAACTCTACGTTTTCTTTAAAATGTCTTTATCCATCTTAAATTATTTTTACCATGTTGATTTGCTCATCTACAAATGTATGCTGCTTAAGTAGTAGTTTAAATGTGAATTTTAATGAATGCTATGAATCAGTGCCTAATTTGCACATTTTGTTAATTACCTGTGGTTTAGGATAATCCATCCAAGATGTTCCCTATTACCCTGGATAATTAAGAGTTGACCTATTTTCAAATTTTTGCAGCTCAAAGAGAATGAATTCCAGTCGATTTTCTTTCCTAATAGAAAAAACATCATTTATTTCAATAGTCTATCAGACATAATTGGAATATAAAATCTTGGGATGAAAATTGACTTTCAAAGGTCATAGAATCCATCCACCTACCCTTGGGTAGACTGTCACACCAGCTAGAGGAGAATATATTCCATCTTTTCCAACATATTTGTAAAATGCAGCCAAGAATGTCCTGAGGAGCGGCCTGTTTCTTCCTCTTCACCATCTGAGTCCTTGACCTAAGGAAAGGTCAATCATAGCAGTTGCCAATACTCGCATATGTAAACGTACTTTCAAATACACCCAGACACGGCATACACACACCCTCACACACAAAGCCTTGCCAGTGAAGATTCATACAGCGTGGAGGGCACTCCTCCTCCAAATTCTCTTCCTTGGGTACAATTCATGGTCTTTTTATGCCTAGAGGAGGATCGTATGTTCTCCCATGAGATTTCTCCCCACTCAACAAAAGAAAAAGAAGTTGACTTTAAATTGTGGGTCATAGTCCTCATTTATAAGATTCAGGAGCAGCTTTACTGTGGACTCTTCCCTGGCTTGGCAGTGGGGAATTTTTTCCAACCTATCTTGCTCTGGTCTATATCTCTCTTTTGTGAAGGACCCCAGGTCCACAATGGAGCAGTAGTTATTTAAGAGCTTCTCTTAGTTCTTCCTCAGGGCTGTTATGTTAGTTTCTGAAGCACTGTACCCCTGGGTTTTCTTACAGACCTCTTGCAACCCTTCATCCTGAAACCTGCCTGTGGCATTATTTGCCTCTTCCTGTTTATATCCAGAAAACTCTCTCCGCATATAAGTTCCCTTTCTAGAACACAGAGGCCTTCTCTCGCCCTTCTTCCACTTGAGCCAAATATACCTATTTGCCATACTCTGCTTGCTTAGACTTCTCATCTCGAAGCCTTGTCCTGGCCTAGAGCAGAAGACCCTGCCTCAGACAGCCTCTGGCTTAATATTAAGCTGCATACTGAGAGCTAGTGCACTGAGCCTGCCCTTCAGTTCCCCTGCTCATCTCACCCAAAACTTAATCCACCTAGTCTTCCCCATTTGGTTGTGGCAACTCCCTTTTTCCTGTTGCTTAAACCAAAAATCTCAGAGTCATCCTTGATGCCTCTCTTTCTCTCACATCACATATCCAACCTATACGCTCAAAATACTAAATACTTTTTGGCGGATTGAGAATACGAATACAAATTCCTCCTATCCCACTATTCAGGTCCCTTTGCAATGTGACTTTGCTACTCCTTCCGTCAAGAGATGTCTATTTCCCCACCAGTTATATCTGGACTGCTCCTGTGACTTGTTTTCAAAAATAGAATGTGGCAGAAGTGATATTATGTGACTTTGAGGTAGGTACTTTGCAGCATCCACATTCTCTTTCCTGGAATTCTGCCCTGTAGCCACCACATAAGGAGACTGGTCTAGTACTGGAGGATGAGAGGTAGGGTAGAGGAAAACCAAGGGTCCCTGGCATGTAAGTGAGCCCATCTTGGACCTTTGGCAGAGCTAGCCTTCCAGCAAATGCAGCCACATGAGTGAGTCCAAAAGAAACCATCAGAGGAATCATCTGGCCAACCCACAGAATTATGATAAATAATAAATTATTTTAAGCCACCAACTTTTGTGGTGTGTTACCCAGCCACTTCTCACCACCTTCAGTGCTGCCATTTTGAATGGGACCACCAGCCAGTATAACTTCAGTAGCTTCTTACCCGGCCTCCCCACCTTCACCATTGGCCCCTACACTCTTATCAACACAGCACCCAAAGTGATCCCTGCAAATTACAAGCCAGATCGTGTCACTCCTCTGCTCAAAATCAACCAAAGCCTCCTATTTCACTCAGAGTGGAGGCCCAGGTACTCACAGTGTTCAATATGGCCCGGTATGGTTTGACCCCATCACCTCTCTGACCTCATCTCTTGGTATATTCTCTCTCACCCACTCAGCTTCAGCCACACTGGCTCATTCTGTTCCTTACATGCCAGATATGCTCCCCCTGCCTGCAGTGCTCCTCTCCCAGATATGTACATATCTAACTCACTTGCCTTCTTCAAATCTTTGCTCAAATTATCACCTTCTCAATGAAGCCTACCCTGACCACCTTATTTAATATTGCACTTTGTATTTGCACCCTGCCGAGGACTCCTAATCACCCACACCATTTCTGTGTCTCTTATCACCTTCCATCATTCTATAGAATTAGCTTACTTATTATGTTTACTGTCTGTCTTCCTTCATGAAAGCAGAGATTTACGTCTATTTTGTTCACTGATCCCTGGCATAGAGAAGACACTGGATAAATATTTGTTGAATGAATATTCATTATTTACAGAAAAGGTCATCAGGATCTTTGATAACTCTTTCAAAGTTTAACAAATCTTACTGATTTTCAGAAACTCCACGAATGTTTTCCTTGAATTACCTTTTTAAAATATGCTTTCGCCATTTTGAAAAATGGTATCGAAAACACACACACTCAAATACGGTCTTGACCAAATTTTGTGTCAAAATAGCCCCATGATTGTCATGAACTGAAGCATGGCAGCTGTTTTTTCTCATTTTTCCCCTCCACATTTTCTATCCTAAAGGCCCTCAGCGCAGGGGAGCCTCAGCTTTCTCCAGCAAGGCCCCCGTGGACCCGCCCTGGCGCCTGCTGTGTGGTGAGCTCAGGTGCCCACAGGTGACTGCAGAAGTTGTTCTCCATGGAAACAAGGGAGGAAGCCAAGAAAAAAGAAAGTCAGGGAACCAGACACAACATCTGGAAACCAGTAGGAGGCAACTGGAATCCCAGAATGATGGCAAAGGGAAGTACCAGAAGAACACAGCAGGAATGCAAACAGTTTCCAGAAAAAAAAAATGGAACTGATTGACAGATTTGACCATGTGGAAAATTGTATAGAGAGGCATTTCACAAAACTGTTGGAGGGTGTGGGACGGCCCAGTCTCAGGTCGAAAGAAAGTAGTCTAAAGAAAAAAAAGTGAAACGATTATTAACTACAGAAAAAAAGGCAAATGTTGTACTTGGAATAAATATCACAAAAATCACTCCTTTATCTACAAAAATTCTTACAGCCAACATCATACTTAATGGTAAAATATTAAAATCTTAGTCCTTGAAATCAGTAATGAGACAGAGATGTTTGCTAGCACCTCATCTGTTCAGTTTTGAACTGGAGAGTGTTGCTGGTGCAATAATGCAAGAAAATAAATAAAAGGTGCAGAGACGAGAAGGAAAAAGTATTATTACCATTATTTACAGACAGCATAGTTTTTTACGTAGAAAATCCAAGAGTCTACAAGCAAATATTAAAATTAATAAGTGAATTTAGGAAAGTCTCTAGATACAAAGTCAATATACAAAAAAGTTATATTTCTATTTCAGAACAACAAACAATTGGAAAATAAAATTTTTAAATTCTACCCTTCATAATAGCATCAAAAGGTATAAAATACTAGGAATAAATCTAATGCAAGTTATACAAGACTTCTACCTAGAAAGTATTTATGAAAGAAATTGAACTTACTCATAAAAATGACAAAATGTACCATGTTTATGGATTGTAATACTCAATATTGTAAAGTTTCAGATCTCCTCAAGTCAGTCTATAGATTCATACAATTCCAGTTAAAATCTCAGCAGGTTTTTGCTGTCATTGTTGATATTGACAAATCTAAAATTTGTCTGGACATAAAAAGGCCTAAGAATACTCATACAACCTTGGAGAAAAATTAAATTAGAAGACTTTCAGATAGAAAAAGTTAATAATAAGTCACAGCAATTAAGACAATGTGGAATGGATGCAAAGATAGACAAATAGAAAAATGAAACAAAATAGAGTCCAGAAACAGAACCACAAATATAGAGTTGGCTAACGTATGATACAAATGCCACTACGGTATACTGAGATCTTTTCAATAAATGGTACTGATTCTAAATAAAATAATTTTTTAAAAGAATCCCACAGGGTAAACAAGACAAATAGAGAATGTAACATCGACAAAGAAACAGTGTTTTAGTGTTTCTGGATCCACTATGGACAGCTGCCTTCATCACCTGCAGACAAGGTGTGGTTTTTGATAGGAAAAGAACTCATTGCATCTGCTTTGTTTTTAAGCCCCTCTTTGATTGTTGCAGAGAAAAGACCAGCAGGTGTGTGAACCATTTTCAGGTAAGGCAGGATCTGGAGGAATTTAGGTGGACATATTTTGCTGAATTTTGGTACATCTTCTAGCAGTTCTAAAACTTGCCTCGCTCTCCTTCTAAAGTATTCTTGGTTCCTGGTGATACTAGAATAAATACTCTGTATTCCTGTTATTTTTTAGAATGACACTTAAAGAGTAAATATGTTCCAAATCTGAAATGCTAACTTCCGTGGATAGCAAGAGTCTTCTTACTTTGTTGTGTCTTTCTGAAAGCAACACTATCATCTGCTCATTTTAGTTTTTTTTTTAACTAATTTTTTCTATTATTTAAACCATTTCTTGAATATGAAAAATTCTTTCATGCCGAATTTAAGGCCCGAGAAAGCATGGTTTCTCTTCTTCTCACCCCATTCGCAGGGAGTTCCCAATCAAAGTGAACAGTATTTTGAGAATTTATCAACGGAAATGTAGACATCAAAAGGAATACAGTTTAAATGATTCTGATTTTTCTCTACCCAAACTCATAAAATAACTTTGAAACCCTCTTGACCTCTGCATATTTCAAATTCTGGTACCCAGTACAATGCCATGCTCCCTGCAGGCATTCAATAAATGTTAATTGAATTGAATTGAAATTTAATTTGAAGTCTTTGAGGGAACTAAACTTACTACTTTTTTGTAGCTTTTTGCTTTACACTGAGGAGTCTTTTCCCTGAATGTACTGTAAATTAATTTCAGAATTTAACGTTTAAATGAAGGCAAAGCAACTCAATACAGAGCTGAAAATAAAAAGTCTCCCTGTGATAATCAAACTGCTTTGGTACCTTTGCAATAATTCTCCTCAGCAGAAAATCAAATGGATAATAGCCTACGTGTTTAGCATATTCTAGTCATCACAATAATAGCTCTTTTAAAACCGGTTCCAAAGGGAAATGCTATTGAGTATTTCATTGATTCACAGTAAGAGTTTTGTTAGAGAATATTCAGGGAGCCTTGTGCCACAAAGTGCATTTATAAACTCAATAGCTACTCAAATTATCTTTGACTAAATCTGCAATTGTAATGGCAGATCTTCAGACATTTTCACAATGGTACAGAGCCTGTTTCCTCTACCTTTGTCTTTACTTGATTTCTTTTTTGACGAGTAGCTCTTTCTCCAGAACTAGTCATTTTCCCATGAAACAGAAGATGAACTGAACTGGAAAAAGAAATTCTACCTGTCCAGAGGACTGTCGAATAAGATATTTCCTCTTCACTCTTCCTAGTTCTTGTTCCAGGTCCTCAGCCTTCTTGTTTCTCTTCTTCAAGCTGTCAGAGAAAGACAGGAGGGAGGACAAGTGTTCTTGCATGGAAGGAGAAGGTTTTGTGAGGCCCTCTGAGGATGTGAATACGGCAAAAATGGGGCTAGACAGAATTTTCCCACACTGGTTTTCTGGTTCCAGTATAAAAGGTCAAACATAGAAGAAAGATATTCTCTCCACGCTGAGGTGCACATTGCCCAGGAGAAAGAAAAGAACTAGATGTTCTCACTTTAATCTTAAGCAACGCAGTGAGAGCAGTCTGTGACTCGGAAGAGAACAAGAATGAGAAATCTTGGTTCGATACTCCCACCATTTTTATAGGAGTTCTTTTAAATATAGTTCAGAAACTCAGCACTTCATATAAGGAAAAATGTCAAAATAAATATGTAACTGAGATGTGTTCAAAACTGTGGGCAGCCTCTCTTCTTATGTGAAGCCCACTTAAAGCAGGCCTCAAAAGCAAATCCAACTCTACAGACCATTAGTGAATGTTTTAGATTTACTGAAAATTGTCTGAGGAGTCTGGGAAATGGTTACTTGACATACTATATGTAAAAATGATTCTTAAATCCCTATTCAGTGTCTCTGTAGTACCCTCCTGTGGTAGCCAGCCTCAAAGATGGCCCCCAATGATCCATTTTTCCTGGCATCCATGCCCTTGTGTGGTCACTCCCCACAATGAATTAGAGCTGGCTCTGACTGATCAATAGTATACAGTGGAAGTGATGCTGTGCTATTTCTGAGGCTGTCATTAAAGGCATTATAGCTCCAACTGGCCTCTTGGATTGCTCGCTCTGGAGAAAGCCAGCTACTATGTCACATGGACACTCAAACAGCTCCATGGAGTGGCCCACCTGGAGAAGAATAGAGGCATCCAGCCAACAGCCAGCACTAATTTACCAGCTATGGTAGTGGGTCCTCCAGCCCAGTCAAATTTTCAGATGACTGCAGCCCCAGCCAGCATGACTACAATTGTATGAGATACCCCAAGTTAGAACTGCCCAGCCAAACCTGGCTCACTGAATTCCTGGCTCACTGAATTCCTGACTCACAGGACCCACAAGCATAAGAAATGATTATTTTATGTCACTAAATTTGGAGGTGATTTGTATGTGACATTACATAACTAGAATACCCCACATGTCCACTTTTCCTCTCTTGCTGTCACCTACTTCTTCCTCTTCACCTTTTCCCCACATGACTTATATGCACCTTTTTCTACCTTCTGAATCTTCTCCCTCCCTATCCCAACCCCTCTCTCTGTCTTTTTACACAGAACAATTTAGCTCTCTCATGGTCTCTCATTCCTCTCAGTAGATACAGCTATCCTCTCTCTTAATAATAGTGCCGTTTCTCTTTAATAATATCAAATGATTTCCCCAGTAATTTCCTTTTACATACAGAGGTGCTAAATCATACTTTCTTAGATTAAGACTCAGATCTGATGTCACTAGCACTTTCTGGTCCCAAATTTACTCAGGTGCTCTTGACATCCATCTCATAAACCAAATTTAAAAGTAAATAAGTGAGTCCATCTCATTAAAACTAAAAGCTAAACAAACTTGAAGACTTTTCCATCTTATGTATTTTATTTGTGCATCAGCATTATGCTCAACTGAGAAATGTGATTTTAATTATCATTATTTGTTTTTACATTTTGTAACTTATTGTGTAATATTTGCAAAGCCTTAAAAAAGTACTTTTGTCCAAATGATGGATCTCTATCACAATAGTTGAAATTACCCATTGTAAATTTTTTACATGTTGTGGGCTTTCCGAAAAATAAATAAATCTTTTTTTTCTGTAAGTTATTTAATGTTTTCTTTCAGGTCTGTTGCTCTATGTTATATTCAAGCGCAGCTCACTTTAAAGTACTTGTAGAAAGAAGCGGAAGAATTTATATTTAAATTGTCCATAAACAATTCATTTTCATTCTAGCCTTAAATTTTTAAGATGCTGGTTCCTAGTTTTAATTCCATTACCAAAAATACCTACCATTAGAAATGGAGAGAACTTTCAGCTTCTCTTTTTCCTCCCATTTCCTTGTGAAACCTTCCCAGCCTATGGTCTTCAGCGGCAGCATCCAAATTCCCACAGCAAGTATCCCTCTCCTGCTTTATTCCCACTGCACTTCAACATTGTTTGATGCTGTTATTTATTTCACTCTACATCAGAGAAGAAAAATTGACTGCCTTGGTTGATAATGCATACTCAAAAGTTAAAACCAGTAAGTTTGTCATTTTTTCTAAATCTCTTTTATTCAGGAAAAAAAAAATGTAGTCCTTATTTTGCAGGAAATGACAGTTTTCTGTTTGTTAACAGATAACATGTAATTAAAATCAAATAATGAGCCCACAGGTTTATACTATGCCTGCATAAATAAACACGAAGATACATTTTAGAATTGTTCTAATTCATTCTTTGTGCTCTCATTAATTTCTGTAATTTCACCTAAATTCCACATCTGTGTGGTAGGCAAGAGCAGGAATTATTCCACTAGTATTTTAGAGAGAGAGATACTCTGTCCTTGTGGAATTACATGTGTTTTGTGGTCACTCCCTTTCTCTTTTGTACAAAATCCATCTAGTGTGTGTATATTAGTCAGGGCTCTCCAGAAAAACAAAACCAATAAGATGTATATAGATATACAGAAAGATTTATTATGAGAGATTGGTTCATGCAATTATGGTGGCTGGGAAGTCCCATGATCTGCCATCTGCAAGCTGGAGGCCCAGGGAAGCAGATGGTGTAGTTCCAGCCTGTAATGGTAAATTCAAAAGTAGCATTCACCCTAGTGTTGATCCTGAGATTGTTTAAAAAAATAAAAGCATGCCATGTTAGCAGATATGTGCAAGGAGAGAAATGTGAAGAAGAGAGAGGGAAGGTAGAGATAATAGACAGAAGAAAATATAAATCAAAGCAATCACATGAAGAGGAAAGCAAAATACTTACAGATCTTTGATGAGTAAGGGGTCTAAAACAGTGCCATCCAGCTGTCCTGTAGAACTTTCTGTGATGATGTGGGTATTATTTAAACTGTAGCTAGTCCAACTGAGGAACTGAATTTTTAATTTTATTTAATTTTAGTTAATTTAAAGTTAACCACATATGACTAGGGGCTACTATATTGGCTAGTGCAGATCTATCGGCTAAAAGGGACCTTGTTTTTATTAGTGCCTACGGGGATCTGGGAGACAGCGGTTCTAGCTTAGAGAGGCCGAATGGTTAGGAGGAGACAGCATAAGATGAAACATCAAAAAACATGTATTCTGGCCCCTGATTGATCCACGAGCTTGAGCAAGTCATTTGGCCCTTTGTTCCCTATCTGTGAGGGAAGAGGGTACCTATCTGTCTGCCCATTTCACAGATTTCCTAGACTACTCTAAATGAGATCACAAACAAGAAAACCCAAAACTGTAGTTCAGTCACTCAGGTATAATGTGCTCTTGTTTATTGACTGAGGATGAGTCCAAAAAGGACAAGTAGGAAGAAAAGGTTTGGCTTTATGTATAACCAGCTCTCTTAAATCGGGTTGCCCAGAAGTGAACCATCAGAAGGAGATTTCCATGCTGATGATATATTAAGGACGTGCTCCCAGAAGAAACCAGGAAGAGAATGGGGAAGCAGAAGAGGAAAGGGGAGGAGGACAAGCAAAGTCCAGGGCAGCTCTGAAGTGTAAACTATACCTCAGAGTCTGTCTTAGCTGGAGGCAAGGGAGCTGGACTTTCACAGTCCCCAGTCATGGCCTAGGGGCTGCCCTGAAGGACGTAAACTTCCAAGCAATTTCAGCTCAGAGTGTGTGTGTGTGTGTGTGTGTGTGTGTGTGTGTGTGTGTGTGTGTGTGTATCTTCGCACAGGCACACAAGCATGGATGTTACAGGCAGAAGGAAGCAGTTCCAGTAGCCCAAGTATAGTCAAGAGAGTCACCACAGGAGCTGCCCATTAGAAAGACCCACAGTGGACAGGGGAGGGGTGCAAAGAGGTGATAAAGGGATCCCAGGGAGCCCCAGGCAAAAAATGATATAGCACCTACCAAAGAATGGACAAAGACTAGCCAAAGACATCCTAGAAATGAAAAAAATCTCTAAATAAAACTATTTACAGCATGAAAAGAAAGAGCATTTAGCTATAGCAGTTAATCAGAGTTGTGCTCTAGATAAATGTTCTAGGGCTTTTCTTAAGATTTGCGTCTTTTTGGTTTATACTTTCCATATTCCAGAAAAGAAATTAAATGTTTTGGGTTTTAAAAAACAATCACTTTGTTTTTCCAGCTCATAAAACAAAATGATATCTTATTGATTTAGGGGAGAATATGAAGTTAAAACTTAGACTTATGAAGACAGGTCAAACTTGAGTGGCCTGCCTACCAAGCAAGTTCTTGTTGAGGTCCACTAACTTTCGCTTTCAACCTAAAGTAGCTATGCTGCCACAGATTTGCAATTTCAGGGGTTTTTTTTCACTAGAAAGGATTGTTGCCAGGAAATAATGGAAACTGCTTCAATCTATTCTCTTGGCCCAATGCTGATTTTTGTGCCTCATTCCTGTATTCACCTTCTCTTACAGCACCTTGATAAGAATTCAACAGTATGTTATTTTTCTTCGATGCTCCAGTATATTCAACAAGCATAGATTGTAAAAGGATCATCTTTATTTTCACATGTGTTCTTTACAGATTTATACTTTAAAACCACAAACAAAAATGCGGGCGATCATGATTTTAAAACAATTGGCCATGGAGACTAACAGTCTTTCAGTTACTTTTAAGATAAGGAGAAAATGAAATACACATATTCACTTAAATGATACAGGAAACGCTGAAAGTTTTTCATTGCCGAAAAAGAGACTCTACTATCTGATATGTACAATATACTTAATTCCAAGGGACATTTGGCCAGAAAAAGCATCCTAAATATTAAATTTATCCAATTTAAGGATTGCATCACTCCATATTTTAAAAACTTTTCCCCAGCAAATTAAGTGAAATTCTAATACATAATTTCTGTTTTTCTATTTTCTATATAATTTCTATTTTTCTGTTGACTTCATAAAATTAAATATCTGCTCCAAGGGAGGAAAAAGAGTGGGCTCCTGGATATTAAAAAAAAGTCACACGAGCTAATAACTCTTTACAAAGAAAATATCAACACTGGTAGAATAATAATAAGCAAACTAATAGCACATCTCAAATGAATAACATATTAAAAATACACATTATTTTACTATGTGTGACAAACTAAAGTGAAAATGTCATGCAGCGTCAGAACTGTACAAATATGATTATTTACTTGCATTGTTTTTAGCAAATTGCCTATTTGACCAGCACCAAACTTTCTTAAAACTTCTTAATTTCCTTCTTAATTTTCATATCTAAATTTTTATCATTATATCTAATATTTTGCCACCTTGTCCACCAACTTTACTATCCAAGTGCTTACTACATCAATTCACTCCTTGTCAATTTTTCTCAACATTCATACATGAGAGAAAGCCAACCATCTACCAAACTGTGGGAATGATAACAGGAATGGTTAGATAAATACAGCATAGTCCTTTCATTACAGAGTCATATGAGAGTGGATAAAGAGAACAGGTCACAATAAGTCCCATCTAGAGAAATATAACTATCAGCAAAAGCCAACCACACTCTTTAAAAAGGCAGAATTCTTGAATGACAGGTTAACCTCCCTTCACACACACGCGCACAAATGCAAGACTAATTGGTATATGGGGAAAAAGAATCTCAACCTAAAAAACTCAGAATTAAAGAAATGTAAATTTTAAAAATTCGACATCATTTCTTTAACCTTCAGATTGGCACAGATCAAAAAGTTTTAAAGTATAAAAGGTTAGCAAAAGTGAAGGGAAATAGACACTCTCATATCCTTCTGTTCAGAGTGTAAATATGGCAGCTTCGTATTTTTAAAGATGCATATTCCTTATCCTTGAAATTCTTCTATTAGGAATCTGTCTTACAGACACAAATTTATGTCACAAAATTATGTCATGGTATATTTATATGTACATTCATCTTGTTATCTGTATAATAGTTTAAAAAACAAAGCCTAGATCCAAACTATCAGTAGTGTTGGGTTAATTAATTATTAAGCACATGCAAATAGAATAGTATGCAACCATTAAACAAGAATTGAGGATTTTTGTTTGTGCTGTAATAATCCCCTGAATATGGTGTTAAGTGAAATATGACATGAAACCCTAAGATCCTGTCTGTGACATTTTCAACCATATGTGTGTGTGTGTGTGTGTGTGTGTGTGCGTGTGTGTGTAGAGAGAGGATATATATATATATGTGTGTGTGTGTGTGTGTGTGTATATATATATATATAATCCATATATGTATACTATATATAGTATATATTTTACTGTCTATATAGTATATGTTATAGTATAAATATAATATATAATATATACACTAAATATATACTATGTATAATATATATGTATCTACTATACATATACACGTATGGTTAATATATGTATAGCTTGAATATATATGTAATATTTATGGGTAATGCCTAAAAATTAGTCTGGAAGGTGACTTTGATTAGAAAGACTAGTTCTAATTTTTTAATCTTTCTGTTCCATTTAAATATTCAGCATTTACGTATAACTTTTACTTAAAAATGAAAACTCAGAAACAATTCTGAAAGTTCAATGCAACACTAGGAAGACATAGGACCCACTCACTCATTCACTCTGAAATATGAGCCCCGCAATTATTAAGGGCTGAGATATCCAATCTCTCCCTAGTAATAGAGGCGTCCTCAGTGTTTCCTGGGACTTGGAGTCATCTGGCAATTAACTAATGTCCAATAATTATCTGTAAATTAGTAGATTCATCACATGTGCAGCTTCTGCCACCAAACTAATGGTTTGTTGAACAAATGGCTGATGTGTCCATTAGAGGCTCTTTTGCTTCTAAACAGCATTTGTTGCATTTGGCAAGTGCCCCAGCATAGGTGTTTGCTGGCTGGCACTGCTTGATACCTACAATGGAAAAAGTGTGCTCTCCAGCAGAGGACAGTAGCAGGGGACTATAAGAAAAGCCCTCCAGATTGTGAAAGTTCGGGGGGTCCCATTATAGACCAGGCCTATGGCTTAACTTGCTTCCCCTCGTTGGCCTGCTGCTGCCATCCACCCATCCATTCATTCATTCTTTCACTCAGCAGGTGTTTGCTGAGCACACACTATGCACAGATAATGTTCCAGGTACTAGAAATAACTCAAGCCAATGAAAACCCTGCCTCCCGGAGCTTACATTCTAGTGGAATGATGGATAGATACAATAAGAAATTAAAACATAGTTCATTTAGACCAGGTTTGATGGTGATAAGTGTGTGAAGAAAATAAAGCAGGGAAGGAGTGCAAAGTTATAGTCAGGAAAGCCCTCCCCGACAAGGTGATCTTCGACTGAAGATCTGAAGGAGGTGACAGAGCGAACCTAAAGATAAGTGAGAAGAAGAATGTTCCAGAAAAAGCAAACAGCAAGGGGCAAGTCCTTCCATGAGAGTATGCCTGGAATGTTTGGGGAATAGCAAGGAAATGAGGAAGGAGGAAGATGAGGTGAAAAAAGATACCCATTTGGAAGAGATGAGCCTACACTGGTAAGGCTGCAAATAGGCCACTGTAGGAACCTGGGCTTTTCCTCTAGGTAAGAAGAAAAGATATTGAAAGGTTTGAATCGTGAAGCAACTTGACATGACTTACATTTTTAAAGAATCACTCTAGCTAGGTAGTTCTGAACCAGGGGAACTGGTCATCCCCCCACTGCCACTGGTCAGGGGGCATTTCACAATGTCTGGGACATTTTTGATTGCACGACTTGGGACAGAGAGGTGTGCTACTGGCATCTAATGACTAGGGACCAGGGATGCTGCTAAGCATCCTACAACTCCCTACAACAAAGACGTATCTGGCCCAAAATGTCAATAGTGCCCAAGTTGAGGAAACCTGCGCTGGGCTGTGAGCAGGACATAGGGCAGGCGGGGGAGAAAATAGGGAAGCAAACAGAGGTTATTGGTATAAACCAGACAAGAGAGTATGGTGATGAGACATGGTTAGTTTATAAATGGTTTGTGAGCGTAGATTCCGTATGAGTTGTAAACGATTGGATGTAACATATCACAGAAAGAGAGGAGTCAGTGGTGGGGGCAAAGTTTTGGGTCTTACTCTGTTTTTTGAACCTTGTCTTCTAATCCGTTTTCTTCACTCACCACATGTCCTGAACCTTCCTGTACTTCTCGTTAATGTCACCATGGTCTGCCTGCCATATCCAGCTCCATACCAAGTGCTCTAGCTTCTATCCTCAGAGTCACAGTGCATTTCACACCTTTCCTATTCCCCAAACACTGTGCTAGACCATGCCGGCTCAGTCCACACCCAGACTGCTGCAACACCTTTTTCATTATATCACACTATTGATCCAGAGTCCTTTGCTACCCATATCAAATCCCCAAACCATGCCATAGTGCAAGATTCACCAGTTTAGTTTCTAAACCTTCTCTTCCATTCACCTTTCATTCCAAACATGCTGATTTTGCTGTCTCCTGCATGGACCTCATTTCATTGTCTCCCTCTGGAATTTCCTCTCCACCCTTACCTCTAAAATGGTTTTGGAATCTCACCTATTAGGAAATCTGGTTCAATCAATGCCTATCTTTCTAAGAAGCCTGCCATGATTAAGCCTGGATAATTCTGTTCACACCTCTACTAGAAATTTGGCAAGATGGCTTCTTGGAGAGTGGCTTTGGAAATTACCATTCTGCTGATCTCTCTGCACGTGCCAGAATTTTCTGTAAGTTTCACAAAGGAAAAAAATCATATATTCTGTTCCCTTTGTACCTCTTCCCTGAGATTCTATATAGTGCCGTCCAGACAGGAGAAACTAATTAAATGCTTTGATTTACTGACTAATGCAAGAAACGCTGACTTGGATTTATCATATGAGAACATTTTGTGTAATACAAAATTTAAAAAGACACATGACTGTCTGGATAGATGACATGAAAATGTGCCTGTGTAAGGCTTGTTTTCTCTATTAAAACAATGAATTTTCCACCAAAAGAAATAAAATAAGAACACAATGCTAAGAGAATTAGTGTATCTAATTAGTGGAATGCTCAAGACAGGAGATGGAGAATATTGGTGGAAGAGGGCAGTTCATAATAAACGTGCAGACATGGTATTAATTCTTGGTTTAGGTGTTATCTGACTAAATGGCTAACGAGAAGGACTGCAAGCACTAGCCACGAAGGTAAAATGCCAATCAGCCTGCTCCAGTCTTTTTCAGCAAGTGCTCTCAATGGTTCCTGTAGGCACAATGACAATAGGCGTTAGATTTTAGCAGGAGTATAGACTCAGGTCTTATTCAGCCAGTCTCCTCAACGGGTAACATTTAGCCTCAAACATAGATGATCCTGCTGATAACCTGGCTTCCTCTCCTCCACTTATCTTGTCTTTCACCTGCTTCTGCCACTCATTCCCAAGGCCATACTCAGCGCTGTCATTATCAACAAATGCCAGTCTACGGTCCTCCCACAGCCTCCAAACCGGTCTCCCTGCTTCCCCCCTGCTCCTCTACAGTCTTTTCTCAACACAGCAGCCAGAGGGATAAAATGGAAGTCAGATCATATCACTCCTGCTCAAAACCCCCTGGTGGCTCCTGTCTCCCTCGAAGAACAGGACAAAGTCCTTCCCATCACCTCCAAGGTCTTATAGGATCTAGATCCCCATCATTTCTCTGATCTCGTCTCCTACTGCTCCCATCACTCACTGTGCTCCAGCCACCCTGACCTTCTTTGTGTTCCCTACCATGCCCAGCCTCAAGGCTTCTGTTATTGCTGTTCCCTCTGCTTAGAATGCTTTTCCCCCAAATAACTCACTTCAGTATGGATCACTTCAGCGTACCCTGCTCATTCTATTTGATGAAGGTGTACCTCCCACAGTATTCCTTTTCCTCTGCCCTGTTTTATTTTTCTTTTGTGGCACTTAAGCAGCATCTGACATGCAATGTAACATATTTATTATTTTTATTATTTACTGTCTTTCTCCCTCCACTAAATATAAGCTCCATAGGGCAGAGGTTTGTGTTTTCTTTACTCCCATACCCTCAGCATCCAGAACAGTGTCTGGAAGGTGCTTGATAAAGAGTTGTTGAATGGATGTTACCTGCAGTGCCAGGACCTGTGCCCGTGCTTGTGCATTTATACACACATCATACACATGTTCACATGCAGGCACCCACATACACACAACCACAGACATGCACACACATACACACATATAAACTGGGATTACAGCTGCTTCCATGGAAGCATAAGAGCCTTCAAAAAACTCTCTTCTGGGACCGGCCCGGTGGTGTAGTGGTGAAGTTCGCATGCTCCACTTCGGCAGCCCAGGGTTCACAGGTTTGTATCCCAGGTGCGGACCTATGCACCGCTCATCAAGCCATGCTGTGGAGGCGTCCCATATAAAGTAGAGGAAGATAAGCACAGATGTTAGCCCAGGGCCAGTCTTCCTCACAAAAAAAAACTCCCCTTCTTCCTCCCGCTCTTGGCTTTCCACTGAGTTTTCTCCTTAATTCAAAGGCTGTGGAAATTGTACCTGCACTGAGGACAAAATGACCAAGTCAAACTCTCTCTCGATTCCTTTCTTTAGGCAGACTCTACTCCTGAAACACCTGAGTTTTCCACACACTCACATCTCCTCTAACTTTGCAAAGCCTGAAGTTTCAAACCTTTGCAACCGGAGATCCAAATAGCATCCCCATCTACTTGATAAAAAGAAATAACTGGCTTTATCTCTGATAGGATATGGAATTGGCTTTTATGCATTAGTCATTCAACCTTGAATTGAATTTTGACAGACTCTGCAGTGTATTAAATTGCTCCCGCAAGGATGAGAAGTGTACATTTCTTATTAAATGTGTAACAGAACTCAATAATGCCTGTCATCTTCTACTGCTGAGATGAACTCGAATTAAAGCAGAATTAATTCAGCTAACTTGAGCAGAAGTCTAATACCAAGTTTATTTCAGTTAAGGTATAAGACAAATAAATCAAATTCCTATGCAAAGCTCTATAGTAGTTCAAACAATAATCTCTGATTCAAAATGATAACTAGAAATATGTCAAAATCAGGAATTTTATGAATCCTTTACAGCCTACAGAAATGCTTAGATGAATGGCACATGTTAAAAAGAATGAACTCTATTTTTAGAAAGGACATATCGTTGCAGAAATTAGCCTGTCCTTAAGACAGATCTGCTGTATGTTCACAGGCACAGTGGACAACTAAGGCATATGGGGAGCAGGCCCCTAGCACTCACTGAGCACCCACCATGAACACCTCACTACATCCTTTTAACATATGGATCCCGTTATGTCCCTCTCTCATTTCTCTTTTTATGTCTAATTATGCCTTTCCTTTCTTTAAGACTCTACGGATGTATTCCTCACAACGCCTCCACTCGAACAGTTCTCATTATACCCTTCAGGTCATCTCACTGTTCACTATGCCCGGCCATTTGTAGATTTCAGTCTAATTTCATCATTTATATATTTCTATGTACCATAACACTATGCATACAGACACACACACACAAACAGAGTAGTGAATCATCTTTCCTTCGTTAATGAACCTTAGTTAACCTGATGGATTATTGTTGTACAGAACCGGTCTTAGGCAACATGTTGAGGTAGCTGCTTTTTGCTTTTACCAAATCCCTGCTTTCCCTTATTTCAATTTTTTCCCACTCTCCCAAAGCACCAACAGTCTTCACAATTCCCCAGCTGTCCAGCACCGTCACTGCCCTTACCCCAGGCCCGCAATCTGCAGTTGTCAATCAAAGACCCGGATCCTTGATGCTTGTCTTTCTCTTCCTCCTACCCTACACAAAGCAGATCTGTTCTGGGTCCTATTCTCTTTGTGCCTTAGTCTCTGACAAACTAAAACATGTCAACATCAAACTATTAAGACTTTTTATTAAAGCAAAATATCTACATTTTACAGGCAATCATCTAAGCAGTAAATAACCCCTTAGGGAAGAGAAAAGAAAACAAGTTTGAAAATCCCAAGTGAGACAGCAGGTCAGTCAAGAAGCTGTTCTAGAGCAGACGAGCCTTCCATCAGTCATCAAACCACATCTTTAGATGAGTGCCACTCCACCTCCTTCTAGGGCCATCAGCGCTCCCTGTTGGCGCCATTTGAAGGTGTTTCACTGTCTCACCTCTAAGCTGTTAAAGTCCCTTCTATGTCCCTGTTATCTAACTCAACACATCAGACCTGCAGAAGCATGTGTAGTAAATACCTGATGTTGAGTGAACGTCACCACTAAATTCATTCTAACTTTAAACAGGACTGCTGCTTAGTTCTGATAGGTATGGATCGGAATCCTAAGCTCATCATTCTCCCTAACTGTCCTTCTGGACTTCTGAGAGTGACTTATCCCTAGATTCTCAATTACTGGGCTTTGATCAGCTGTTTGGACTTCCATTGCCTCTTTCTGAGCCTCTAATGCAACTGTTGCCTGATTCACTCTACCCTTTGGATACTAAGTTCTGTTTGGACCTTCTTCTAACTCCTACTAGACAGATTTCTTATCCCAACCATTCCAGAACTTGCCCTTCACTGAATAGGTAAGTCTGCTTGTCATTCTTAGTCCCTCTAAATTTGTCCCTCTCACTGTAATTAAGGAAGCTCTACACCCCGCTAGTTCCCAGAGAGAACAGTTTTGTCTTCCCTGTTAGGGTTCCATTACCATGTAATCAAAGATCATGACATCTGACTCTATACAGCACCTTCTTCCACTCTGTTCATCTCATTTCCTATGATTTCTCCTGAATGCCCTATGGTGGATTATTTTATTTACAACATAAATCAGTCCTTTTCTTCTAAAGTCAATGAATCTGAAGATTATTCTAGCGGCCTGCACACTTTGCTGTGGTGATATTAGTCCTTATGTACAATTTATATCTAATTTAGCCAGGCTTGGCCAATAATAGAAGATTGCTAAGAATTGATAAAGAAGGGAAAAATCCTATGAATTTGTTAATTTTGTAAAAGTGATCTTAAAGGTTTATTCAAAAAAGTTACTCAAGAGTACAGGGCTTAGGTGAGCATAATTAAGTTACACACCCATCCAAAGCAAAAACTTAAATTATATGCACCTTACATTCTACATATCTTTATACTCTTCAAGGTGATTTCACATAAAACTCAAGTAAAATTCTGTCCCCACTCATAGATCTAGAATATATCCACAATCTGACCTTGAGAAAGAAATCGTGGACTAGGACCCTTCCTAACACATCCCATCTCATAGAGCTGAGCCCTGAAAAGGAGGTTTTCTCCTCCAGGTTTGCTGCCTCAGAAGAGGTGCAGGTGACCACAAGCTATTCATCTTTATTTCCAAAGCACTCTGGGAGATCAGAAGAGATGAGAATTGATTCATGTTCTCTATGAAAAGTTCAATAACTGTTTAATCACAGCTTGGAAATAAAGCAATGCTTCTGATCTTTTACAAATTAATTTAACTTTGCATTAAAATAAAATAGGCTGTAAATTGGGCTGTGCAGGGATAATCAATGGCTCATTATCTTTGCTTCCAGCAAAATGCACTGATTCTTTTAAAGCCATTAATGAGCAATATTGGGCAGTACACAGTTGCAAATGTGTTCAAGTATTATTGATCCTACAGCCATAAAACTAATCTTATCTCGGCAGAATTTATGAGCAATAATAATGCAGACTGTTCTGCAGTCCATACTAAAGAAATAAGGAATAAAATTCACATGCATAAGGCAAAATTATAAGATCATTAGGGAGAAACAATTCCTGAGCCCTTGTTCTATTCTGCTGCCAGCACATCATGGCACTTAATCACTGTTACACATAAATCTAATACAAAGAGGTCATCAATGGTGACCAATGAAATGTTAACAGAGTCTTACCATATAACTAAACCATCATGACAGTTCTGTAATGTGGATTGATGTTACTACTTTCTTTAGACATTACTAGGACGTTATGCACAAATTATCTGTAAGGTTACTTCTAAATTATTTCATATTTTATGACATAATGCTTACAAATATTTTGCTACTGAAACAGAAACGTTGGGTTAACAGACTGTTTTCATTGCATTGTCCAACTTTGTAAAATATATGTGTTGTCTCTGTGTTCAGCTGCCTGTTAGATGTCTCCCACTTGGATGTCCATTTAGTCCCTCAAACCTAACATGTCCAGTAAACTTGGGCTAGCTCCTGTGATGGTGAGATAGTGGTGAAGCCTTGGGACCTAGTTTGCCCTCGATGCCAGAGGGTGGGAAAAAAGGCATAACTGCTCCTTGCAGCTTCTTCAGAGGGAGAATGGAGAATTCTCCACAAATAGAAAAGGTGGATGGAAAATGGAAATCAAACCACTCCAAATGTATCAGATTTTTATGTTCTATTTCCATTGCCTAAAAATAAAAGCAGAACTAAATTATTTTCAGGCAACACCAAGGACTCCCTTACAAAGAAACAGTAAGTAATCACTAAAATGTATCATAACAAAGAGATCACATTTTACTGAAAGAGACCAGATTAATTCCCTTCCATGCTTTTATGGAATTTCAGCAGCTTTGTTGAGCTGAGTTCTGAAATGCAAAGATTTTACATCCTCCCCTTACTACCTACCTTCATCTCAAATAAGAAAAGAGAAATAACAACAACTTAGATAATGTTTATGTATAGAAATTGCCAAAGTTTGTTAAGTCTCTTTAAAAGCCGTATCTCAAAAATGCAAACAACTCATCGTATTGCACCTTCAAGGGTTTAGGATCGCTGCTATTGACAATGGCAGCCTACTGCCTGGAAAGTTCGTGGAGACAAAGCTGACCTTGGTTTCTTCTCTCAGCATTTCAAGGCCCCAATATGCAGGTATCACACATCCCGATCTAGCAATGGTAAAAAGAGATGTAAGTGACATATTTCATCCACTCTCCCTATACAGCGCATAATTCTAAAGGAATGTTCTTGCCTGCTTATGAGAAAGTGTAATTTTATTATAGAAACACAACCAAAAACTCACTCCCAGCATTTCCTCAAAAAGATCGTCAAACTTTTCGTCAACTTTCAAGCAGTGTTTCAGAACCGGTTTAGGTCAACACTCAGTCGTACTTGCCAAGAGTAAATCTGAAAACACTTGCATTTCTCAGAGACTGAGTGAGGCCAAAAGCAGGACCCGAGCTGAGGTAAGACAATAAGTCCAAATGAGGGGATGCAGAACTTCTCTCAAAGGCCGAGCTGTCCCCCAGCTAATCCATGAGGGAGCACCAGGTCGCTAGTGGTTTCAAGGGGCACACCCAGGATATCTGACAAAGATGGTTTCTCTTTCCCACCCACTAGCTCCCAAGACAAAGCCGACTTGGCCACTTACTGCTGTCAGCAATTGGATGTCACAGACTCACAGGACAGGAAACAAGCTAGTGGGAATTTCTGAGGTCACATATACCTATGAAGACTGTTGGCCTAATCATAAATTCTTCTGTTACACTTTGTCATAGTCCAGTTTAATGTGGATAACTAAGGTCCAAGAGCAAGGGTTTAAGCTGGGTGACAACTTTGAATTACAGTACATCTACAACCCTTCTCAAACTTTAGTATGAATAAAAATTACTTACAAACCTTGTTTTTAAAATACATTTGCATGAAAAAAATGCTCAACATCATGAGTCATTAGGGAAAAGCGAATCAAAAGCACAATGAGATACCACTTCATACCCACTAGGATAGCTAAAATCAAAAAATAGACAATAAGTATTGAGAAGGATGTAGAGAAATTGGATTGTAAAATGGTGCAGCCACTTTGGAAAACAGTATGGCAGTTCAAAATGTTAAATATAGGGCTGGCCTGGCGGTGTAGTGGTTAAGTTCACAAGTTCTGCTTCAGTGGCCCAGGGTTTGCAGGTTCAGATCCTGGGCAGGGACCTACACACCATTCATCAAGCCATGCTATGGTGGCGTCCTACATACAAAATAAAGGAAGACTGGCACTGATGTTAGCTCAGGGCCAATCTTCCTCCCCCACCTCCAAAAAAAGTTAAATATAGAGTTACCATATGACCAAGCAATTCCATTCCTAGCTATATACCCATATTAGTCTGCTAGGGCTGCCATAACAAAATACCACAGACTCAGTGGCTTAAAGAACAGAAATTTATTTTCTCACAGTTCTAGAGTCTGGAAGTACAAGAGCAAAGTGCCGGCAGGGCTGGTTTCTGCTGAGGCCTCTCTCCTTGGCTTGCCGATGGCTACCCTCTTGCCGCCTCTTCACATGGCTGTCCCTCTGTGTGTCCTAATCGTCTCTTCTTATAAGGACACCATCAGATTGGATTAGAGTCCACCCTAATGGCCTCATTTTAACTTAATCACCTCTTTAAAGGCCCGATCTACAAATACAGTAACATTTTGAGGTACGGGGGGCTTAAGGTTTCAATGTATAAATTTGGAGAGGACACAAATCAGCCCATAACAATACCCAAGAGAATTGAAAACATATGTCCACACAATACCTGTACATGAATGATCATAGCAGCATTATTCACAGAAGCCAAATGTGGAAGCAAACCAAACATCCGTCAGCTGATGAACACATAAATAAAATATGCTACATCTGTACAGTGGATTATTATTGGGTGATAAAAATGAATGAAATACTCTTTATGCTACAACATGGATGAACCTTGAAAGCATTATGCTCAGTGAAAGAAGCCAGTCACAAAAAGGCCACATATTATATTCCATTTATATGAAACATTCAGAATAGCAATTCCATAGAAACAGAAAGTAGATTAGTGATTTCCAGGAGCTGAGGGGAGGTGGATATGGAGAATGACTGCTAATGGATTCAGGGTTCCTTTTTGGGTTGACATAAATGTTCTGAAATTACTTACTGGTGATGCTTGCACAACTTTGTGAATATACCGAAAACTATTGAAATATATACTTTAAAAGGGTGAATTTTATGGTATGGGAATTATATTTTAACAAATCTTTTATTTAAATTAAAAACCACAAGTATATCCTGGGCCCCAATTCCAAAGATTCTGATTCAAAATGTCTGGAGAGAGTCCAAATGTCTGCATTTTTTTTTTTACTGATGTCTTAATAGTTTATAACATTGTGAAGTTTTAGTTGTACATTACCGTTTGTCAGTCACCATATAAATGCACCCTTTCATCCCTTGTGCCCACCCCACTCCCTCTTGCCCCTGGTGACCACCAAACTGTTCTCTCTGTCCATGTGTTAGTTTATATTCCACAAATGAGTGAAATCACGTGGTATTTGTCTTTCTCTCTCTGGCTCACTTCACTTAACATAATACCCCCCAGGTCCATCCATGTTGTTGTGAATGAGAGGATTTTGTCTTTTTTTATGGCTGAGTAGTATTCCATTGTATATATATACCACATCTTCCTTACCCAATCATCAATCGAGGGACATTTGGGTTGCTTCCACTTCTTGGCCATAGTGAATAATGCTGAAATGAACATAGGGGTACATAAGCCTCTTTGGATTGTTGATTTCAGGTTCGTTGGATAGATACCCAGTAGTGGGATAGCTGGGTCATAAGGTATTTCTATTTTTAATTTTTTGAGGAATCTCCACACAGTTTTCCATAGAGGCTGCACCAGTTTGCACTCCCACCAGCAGTGAATTAGGGTTCCTGTTTCTCCACAACCTCTCCAACATTTGTTGTTTTTTGTCTTGGTGATTATAATCAATCTAACGGGAGTAAGGTGATATCTTAGTGTAGTTTTGATTTGCATTTCCCTGATGATTAGTGATGTTGAACATCTTTTCATGTGCCTTTTGGCCATCTGTATATCTTCCTTGGAAAAATGTTTGTTCATGTCCTCTGCCCATTTCTTGATCAGGTTGTTTTTGTTGTTCACTAGTGTGAGTTCTTTATATATTATGGAGATTAACCCTTGTCAGATATATTTTCTCCCAGCTGGTGGGCTGTCTATTATTTTGATCCTGGTTTCATTTGCCTTGTAGAAGCTCTGTACTCTGATGAAATCCCACTGTTTATTTTTTCTTTTGTTTCCCTTGTCTGAGTAGAGATGAAATTCAAAGAGATCCCTTTATGACCAATATCAAATAGTGTACTGCCTATATTCTTTTCCAGGAGTTTTATAGTTTCAGGTCTCACTTTCATGTCTTTGACCCATTTTGAGTTAATTTTTGTGTATGGTGAAAGAAGATGGTCTACTTTCATTCTTTGGCATGTGGTTGTCCAATTTTCCCAGCACCATTTATTGAAAAGACTTTCTTTTCTCCACTGCATGTTCTTAGCTCCTTTGTTGAAGATTAGCTGTCCGTAGATGTGTGGTTTTATTTCTGGGATTTCAATTCTGTTCCATTGTTCTGTGTGTCTATTTTTATACCAGTACCATGCTATTTTGATTACTAGGGCTTTGTAGTATATTTTGAAGTCAGCAATTTTGATGCCTCCAGCTTTGTTCTTTTTTCTCAGGATTGCTTTAGCTGTTTGGGGTCTTTTGTTGCCCCATATGAATTTTAGTATTCTTTGTTCTATTTCCTTTAAGAACGTCATTGGGACTCTAATTGAGATTGCATTGAATCTGTAGATTGCTTTAGGTAATATGGACATTTTAACAATGTTTATTCTTCCAATCCATGTGCATGAGATATTTTTCCATTTCTTTATTTCATCATCGATTTCTTTCAACAGTGTCTTATAGTTTTCATTGTATAGGTCTTTCACCTCCTTGATTAAATTTATTCCCAGATATTTTATTCTTTTTGTTGTGATTGTAGATGGGGTTGTCTTTTTGAGTTCTCTTTCTGTTAGTTTGTTATTAGCATATAGAAATGCAACTGATTTTTGTAAGTTGATTTTATACCCTGTAACTTTGCTGTAGCTGTTGATTATTTCTAATAGTTTTCCAACGGATTCTTTAGGGTTTTCTATATATAAAATCATGTAACCTGCAAATGTGAGAGTTTCACTTCTTCGTTGCCTGTTTGGAGTGCTTTTATTCCTTTTTCTTGCCTAATTGCTCTGGCCAAAACCTCCAGTACTATGTTGAATAAGAGTGGACACCCTTGTCTTGTTCCTGTTCTCAGAAGAATGGCTTTCAGTTTTTCCCTGTTGAATATGATGTTTGCTGTGGGTTTGTCATATACGGCCTTTATTATGTTGAGGTACTTTCCTTCTATATGCATTTTGTTGAGAGTTTTTATCATAAATAGATGTTGGATCTTGTCAAATGCCTTCTCTGCATCAATTGAGATGATCATGTGGTTTTCATTCTTCGTTTTGTTAATGTGGTGTATTACATTGATTGATTTGCAGATGTTGAACCATCCCTGTGTCCCTGGTATAAAACCCACTTGATCATGGTGTATGATCTTTTTGATGTATTGCTCTGTTCAGTTTGCCAATATTTTGTTGAGGGTTTTTACATCTATGTTCATTAGCAATATTGGCTAATGCAGTTTTCCTTTTTTGTATTGTCCTTGTTTGGCTTTGGTATCAGGGTGATGTTGGCCTCATAAAATGGGTTAGGAAGTGTTCTATCTTCCTCTAGTTTTTGGAAAGTTTGAGAAGGATGTATATTAAGTCTTCTTTGAAGGTTTGGTAAAATTCTCCAGAGAAGCCATCTGGTCCTGGACTTTTGTCTTTTGGGAGGTTTTTGATTACTGTTTCAATCTCTTTACTTGTGATTGGTCTACTCAGATTCTCTATTTCTTCTTGATTCAGTTTTGGTAGGTTGTATGAGTCTAAGAATTTATCCATTTCTCATAAAGTGTCCAATTTGTTGGAATATAGCTTTTCATATATTCTCTTATAATCCTTTGTATTTCTGTGGTATCTGTTGTAATCCCTCCTCTTTCATTTCTAATTTTATTTATTTGAGCCTTCTCTCTTTTTTTCTTAGTGAGTCTAGCTAAGGGTTTGTCAATTTTGTTTATCTTCTCATAAAACCAACTCTTTGTTTCATTGATCCTTTCTACTGTTTTGTTGTTGTTGTTTCAATTTCATTTATTTCTGCTCTAGTTTTTATTATTTCCCTCCTTCTGCTGACTGCAGGCTTTGTTTGTTGTTCTTTTTCTAGTTCTGTTAGATGTAGTTTAAGGTTGCTTATTTGGGATTTTTCTTGTTTGTTAAGGTGGGCTTGTATTGCTATGAGTTTCCCTCTCAGGACCACTTTTTCTGCATCCCATATGAGTTGGTATTGTATATTTTCATTTCATTTGTTTCCAGTTTTTGATTTGTCCTTTAATTTCATCAATGATCCATTTGTTGTTCAGTAGCTTGTTGTTTAGTCTCCACATCTTTGTCACTTTTCCAGTTTTTTCCTTGTAGTTGATCTCTAGTTTCATAGCTGTATGGTCAGAAAGGATGCTTTTTATGATTTAAATCTTAAATTTATAGAGGCTTGCCTTGTTTCCCAACATATGGTCTATCCTTGGGAATGTTCCATGAGCGCTTGAGAAGAATGTGTAATCTGCTGGTTTCGGGTGGAGTACTCTGTATACATCTGTTAAGTCCATCTTGTCTAGCTTTTCATTTAAGTCCACTATTTCCTTGTTGACTTTTTGTCTGGATGATCTATCCATTGATAGAAATCCTATTTGCCAAGTTATTGTTGTCACAACTTATTCCATCTTGTGTTGTGATTTTGTGTTTAAAGTGAGGAGGTTATATTTGTTTTTGGTGTTTCCTTCCCTTGATCTTTAATGTTATAATTAAGTGTTTGCTAACCTATTCTGACAGCTGCAATTTATCTGATTTTGTCTACCTATTTTTCTCCTTGCTCAAAGTTTTGTATCCCCATTCTCTTTCTTTTTTCAGACATGAGGGACTTCTTGAGTATTTCTTGCAGTGAGGGTCTTGTGGCAATGAACTCCCTTAGCTTTTGTTTATCTATTATAGTTATTTCCCCAACATATCTGAAGGATGTTTTCACTGGATAGAGTATTCTTGGCTGAAAGTTTTTGTCTTTGAGAATTTTGAAAATATCATTCCAGTCTTTCCTAGCCTGTAGGGTTTCTGATGAAAAATCTGCTAAGAGCCTAATTGGAATTCCATTCTACATTATCTTCTTTTTTCTTGCTGCCCTTATTATTTTTTCTTTGTCATTAACTTTTGCCAGCTTTACAACTATATGCCTTGGAGATGGCTTTTTTTCTTGATATATTTAGAAGATCTATTGATGTCATTCACTTGTATTTCCAGCTCCTTCCCCAGATTTGGGAAGTTCTCAGCTATTATTCCTTTGAACAAGCTCTCTGCTCCTTTTTCCCTCTCTTCTTCCTCTGTGATACCTATAATCCTTATGTTGCATTTCTTAATTGAGTCAGATATTTCTTGGAGAATTTCTTCATTTCTTTTTAGTCTTAATTCTCTCTCCTCTTCCATCTGGAGCCTTTCTACATTCCTATCCTCAATAATACTAATTATTTCCTCCATATTGTCAGCTCTGTTATTTAAAGATTCCAGATTTTTCTTTATCTCCTTCATTGTGCTTTTAATCTTCAATATTTCTGATTGTTTTTCTTTATAGTTTCAATCTATTTTGTGAAGAAGCTCCTAATTTCATTGCATTATCTGTCAGTATTCTCTTGTAATTCTTTGAGCTTTTTTATGATAACTATTTCGAATTCTCTGTCATTTAGGTTATAAATTTCTGTGCCTTTAGGATTGATTTCTGGATGCTTGTCATTTTCCTTCTGGTCTGGAGATTTAATGTATTTTTGCATTGTGCTTGATGGTGTGGTTTTATTTTTCCTCATCCTGAAGATATCTGGTCACAGATTCCACTTGCTGTTACTAGGTGGGTGTTTGTAGCTCTGTATTCCAAGCCTGCTGAAATTTTCAGGCATTCAGGCTGGACTGAAGTGCTACTGAGCTGATGTGAGGCTGAGCTGGGGCTCTGAGCTAGGGAGCCACGCACTGCTGATCTGGGATGCCACATGCAGCTGGGCTAGAGCACCAGGCACTGCTGGGTTGGAGCACTGCATGCTGCTGGGCTGGGCTGGCTGAGCCAAGACACTGAGCACTGCTGAGCTGGGACACTGAGGGGACAGGAGGCACCCACCTTCACCTCCCCAGTCCTAGGAGCCCCTTGTTCTTTCCTCACTATCTGCTCTCCTGGGGTGTTAGTTTGATGAGGACACCCACACAACCATTCCATCCCCTCACTGTGGGAGCTCCCCATGGGCTGTGAGAGAACTTTGAGTGAACGTTCTCCAGTGGAGGGGTGTCCCTCCCCCACCTATCTGAGAGCTGTGTGGTCTCAGTCTCAGAGTTGCTGTCATTGGAGAAGGAGGCGGGGAGCCTTTCTTACCTCCTCCCACTTCCTCTGGGGCTTTCAGCACCACTGCTGTCAGATGTAAGGCTGTGTGGGTCTTTCTGATATCTTATACTTAGTATGAAAGACCTCTGTTGATATATGAATGACCTTTTGTTGTATCTTAGCAGGGGAGAGTTTAGGGGAGAAGCTCACTCCACCATGATGCTGATGTCACTCTCCAGAAATCTGTATTTTTAACAAATGTTTCCCCACCATCAGAGATTCTGTTGAACTTTGAGAAATAATAAGCTAAAAATGTTGGTGATGTGGGCTTCCGAAGGCTACTTTGAAGGAGAGACCAGGGAGCTTTTTAAGAAGCTGACAATAGAACCTCTAGACTAAGTTTTTTAGTCTTAGAGGGATAATAGTCACCTTCGGGGTGGAGAAGGAGCTCACCCTGAGTAGGGAAAGAGCTGAGGTATACAAACTTGCACTTGAGCAGGTGGGAAGAGAGAAGCTACACCACAATGATACAGATGGTCATTTGGGCCTTGGATGTCCTGGGAAGATGAAACTAATGCAGAGATAGTCAATTCAAGTATTTATTCACTGAGAACTAAACCAAATGCATGCAGTCTAAATAGTAGAGTGTCTTGCACTGGGGAAGAATATGGACTCCTCCTTTTCCAGCTTCAAGTCTGAGACAATTGGAGATAAAATAAAAATTACCACAGTCAAGGAATAATAGAAAAGTCACTTTGGGATGGAAAGATGGCCCTGGATGATATCAGTTATTATTGGATTCTTTTAACCATTATTGAGACAAATTGCAGGCACACAATGCCAAAGTTTGGGGTTAGGATTAGGGTCAAAAATAGGATACACTATGCAGAATTCTGTCCCTTTTTCTATAAAGAGTGTAAGGGTGTAAGGCCTGGGTAGCTCTACAAAAGTAATGATCAAGTTTCTGCCCAACACATGTGTTTGATACAAAGCTAATGGGAGAATGGTCAAGTTATACAATCTCTAAATATTATCACAGAAAAAGCAAGTAAACAGCGCCAACAAAGTCAATTCATGAAGGACTTTTCTTGATTCTCAACTAAAAAAAATTAAAACTGTAGAAAGTGCGATAGCCAACCTCCAAGATGGCTCCCAGAGAGCCTCCTGGTATTCGCACTGCTGTGTAGTCTCTTCCTGCATCGACCAACAGAATACTGCAGAAGTGATGGTACACCACTTCCAAAGTTAGGTTGTTAAAGACACCACAGCTTCCAGTTTGGTCCCTCTCTCTCATATCACACAGTCTGGAGGAAGCCAGCTGCCATGTCACGAGGAGCCATAAGGAGAGGCTCGTGTGGCAAGGAACTGGCACCTCTTGCTAACGGCCATCTTGGAAGTAGATCCTCCTGCCCCAGACAGGCCCTCAGATGACTGTGGCCCCAGTCAATAGCTTGACTACAACCTCATGAGAGATCTTGAGCGGGAACCACCCAGCTAAGTCGCTCTCAGATTCCTGACTCACAGAAACTGTGCGAGACAAAGATTTATTTACTTCATCTGCTAAGTTTTGGGGTAATTACGTTTGGGGATAATTTTTACACAATAGATAAGTAATACAGCAAGCTGATACTGTTTTTATACTACATTGTTTTAATCAATTGGACCTAATTCCTATTGTCTGCTAAAGAGACAATAAAACAAGTAACTAATGGTATTAATGCAAAAGTCAGAAACCTCCATCTGTGGGGAAGGGGAGTAATGTGGTGAAATAAGTTTGGAGTCAGAGCGACCTGGATTCAGTACTGGTCCCATCACTTTCTTGGTGAGCAACCTTGGGCAAGTTTCTTAAACTCTCCCAACCTTCAGCTGGGGACAGTGCCTTCCTCATGGGGCTTTTGTGAAGTATAAATAAATGATCATATATATGTGAAACACTCAACGCATAGAAAATGTTCAACAAATGTTGATTTCTCTCCCATCCTTTTTGATAGCTTATTGTAATTTTGGTCATAAGTGATTGCATAGTAGTCATTTTTCTTCTAGCAAAAGTGTTCCTAATTAGATATCATGAAATAAAATATATCTATCTTTCCTAAAATTTTGTGGACAAGAAAAACTTGATTTCTAGCTACATCATTTGAATTTGATTAGAATAACTGGACCCTATGACTAATTTGGAATATATAATCGTTCATTAATCATTTGCATGTGGCAGGAATAAAAAACATATTATTAAAATTGCCACCTTAGAATACAAACTCCCTTCCCTATTCCCATCTTCAGAGATGACCAAATTTAAAGTGACTTTATATTTCATGAAGAACAGACAGCATCTTTGGGTAACATTCAAGGAAGTTATATCCCAATCCCATAATCAAAAAGACTTGCCCTTTCCTATACAAAGGAGAAAAGAGAGGAATTAAGTAGAAATTTAGAAAGTCATAGTAAAGTCACGCCTGAATCCATCAGACAGTAAAAAAAATTTTTTTAGAGAAATGTTTTTGGAGAAGTTACCTCTCAAAGTTTGTTTCTTGGGTTGTAAAACTCTGGAGAATAATTAGAACAGAGACAGAAATATAGGGGATCAACCTTCCCGTTTTCTGCCATGAGAGAAGCTTCCTAGTGGAAATTCTCTGGGTAGCTGGTTTCCTCCTACTCCTCTGCACTGACTGCCTGCTCTTCCATATATGTGCATAAGACGCTGTCTAATCCAACCACAGAGAGAGACAGGTGCCATCTGCCTCATCCAGCTCCGTGACTCACCTTGTGACGATCTAACACTGCCTAGAAGACAATGATTGCAATGGCACAATAGGACTCGAGCTTATGCCCACCTGCTCAGCCAGACACTCACCTCAACCAGATGTGAGAACAGGATGGGAAAGGCCTAACAGAGCAGACCCATGCGCTATTATGCACTGTGATTTTAGAGTGTTTATAGTGGTTTTGAGACTGCTTATTTATTAAAATGATAGGTGCTCATCTTGAAATTAATTTAGAGTTTAGAAATTAATACAAATAATCTGCTAAATCTTAAATTTTTCTGTAAACCATAAACTCTCGTCATATCCACATCACTTACATGCTCCCTCAAGTCTTTACTCAAATATGATCGTCTCACTATACCTTTCTCAGACCATCCTATTTAAAGTTGTAGGCCTCTACTCCTTGAACACCCTACATTCTTCCCTCCTTTATCTTACTCCTTAATACTTACTATTACATAATATGCCATCTAATTTACTGATTTGTTTTGTTTAATGTTTAATTCCCTCCAATAGAATATAAAGTTCATGAGGATTTACCTCTAGTACCTAAAACAGTAACTAATGCATAGTCAGCACTTACTAAATATTTGTTGAATGACTACTATTTGTTCTTTGATCTTCATGTACAAATACAGTGTCTTAAAGGTTTGTCTCCACCTCCTAACTAACTCCACTGCCATCCCCCTACTCATAATAGACCTATCCCAGTGCTAAACACAGAGTAAAAGTGCCATAAATATTAAGAATATCAATCAATTAATTAATTGTTGATCCCACTAGAGAGATATGAGAGAACAGGGGGAAAAAGGAAAGAAATCAATCACCTGGGTTAAAATATCATAATATTTGTTATTATTCTGTTCACTGGGCATTCATTAAGAGCCTTCTATGCTGTCTTTGCTTTCACAAGTAGCTTTGCCACAGTGAGAGATTGAACAGTGAAAATATCAACACTCAGTGTAGTCACTTTGGTGTGCTGTTGGAATATGTAATTTTGCTTTTATATGGTTTTCCTAAGGCAATAAAATATAAGCTTAACTATATAATGAGCTGTCTAAGGGTCTGGCACAATTATATATCCTATTCTCTTAAATCAGTTGTTTAGCAAACGGCAAATAACCCTTCTAATTTACAGGAGGAATTTTCAAGACTCTATTTGAAATGCAGAAATAGTTTAAAAGCTTAATAGCATGGAATGGGCTGGTTGTTTCTATGAGGAACAGAGAGATAAAGGGGAAATGGAGCTTAATTTTAAAATGGGATCCAGAAAGGACAGGTTGGGGATGAACTAACAAGGAGAGAAGGGTCATTGGGACCCAACATCAATGAGGCTTGGACTCTCCATGAAACACCAGAAATATTGCCATTCTGATGTCTCTTGAGATGCCATTTAGTAAATTGCTTTGTTAATGTATAAAGGATCTGTCATTAACTTGCAAGCACTAGCCCAGATTACGGAGGATACCTAACTCGCTTAAGTGAGCAGTGCTTTAAGCACCAAAAGAATCTGGTTCATGGTGTGAACATGGAGGACTTTTAAAGTGCTCTTGTGATCAACCATATGTAACATGTATGTTCTTTGGAGTTAAATATATCCCACAGCTACAAGAGTTATTTCACTCATGTATTTAACAAGCATTAATTGAGCACCTACTCCACTAATCCTCAAGGATATAGTGCTGAAGAATAAAACAATGAAGGTTCCTGACTTCAGAGAGCTGATGTTTGAGATGGCGAGACAGTCAGGAACCAAAAAATTTAAATTAAGATATTTATAGGCTGTGATAAGTGTTGTGAAAGAAATATATAGAGTGATGAGAAAGAGAATAACTGAGAGAGGCCACTCTGAGGAGCTGACTTTGAAGTTGTGACTTGAGGGATAAACCAGCCATGCAAAGAACTATAGAAAAAGGATTCCAAGCAAGGGAACAGCCTGGAGGCAGGAGAGGGCATGTCGTGCTCTGCGACAGAAAGGAGGCCAGTAGCTTGAGTGAGGAAGGGAGTTGCATGAGATGAGGTTTGAAGGCGCATAGGAGCCAGTTTATACAGAATAATGTGGGCCAGGTTTAAGGAGTTCGGATTTTAGTTTAGGTGCAATGGGGAATAACCTTTTTCCACAACTTCCAATTAAGACCATATGTTTACATAGGTGGAGACAAAACTTCCAGCTGCAAACATCTAGAAATACTGTATAAAATGGCAAAATTTTTTCAAAAACTTAGTGCAGATCTGAACTTATGATATATAAAGGGAGAGTCCCAGGTGCCAGGGGAAAAAGGGTGGAGATTGACTGAGAAGGGGCATAAGGGAACATTCTGGATGCTGGAAATGTTGTAAATTTTGATCTGGGTGGTAGTTAAATGAGTGTGTATTTATATAAAAATTAACTAAGCTGTGCACTTATGATTTGTGCACTTACTATGTATATTTTATATAGCAATAAAATTTTAAAAATAAATAAAAGCAACCAGAGAGATAAAACAGGGATAGAAATTAGACTGACAACAGATTTCTCCGTGGCAACAATAGAGACGAGCATCCAAGGAATATTTCAACATGCTAAGAGAAAATATCTTATTCCAGAACTCTGTATTCTATCAAACCATCATTCCAAAAAATGTAGACAAAATAAAGACATTTTAGAAAAAGACTAAGAAAGTTACCAATCACAGATTCTCATTGTAGATAGACTTAAATAAAAAGCAGATTGAACATAGTAGAAAATTTGCAAGAAACAATGACCAGTGGAAAATGTGTTTCAGACACAGTGATCTACAATCCAGTATTTGGGGACCACCAAAATAGACTGAGGTTTGTTGGTCTGGGTTTTTAAACACAAATTCTCTGTGCCTTTGCTTTCTCATTTATAATATGGAGATAATGGCACTTTCTGCACGTCATAGTTGTGAAGATTGTGTGTTTGTGTGTGTGTGTGTCTCCGTGGAGCAGTGCCTGGCAATGGTGAGCTATTATTATGACATATTATACATCTGAACCCTGATAGAAAGCCTTTATCTGTGGTCCATCAGAGAAAGTTCTTTCAGAAGTGTCATGACTCTTTTTTTCCTTATATATCACAAATAGCTTATTTTCTATTTAAAGTCTTTGAGATGTTCATTAAACTATTTTTTTAAAGATTATTGGGAGTCCATTGAAGAATTTCAAACAGAAGAGTAGAAGACTCTGGTTTATATATATATTTTTTCTTTTTGTGTGTGTGTGTGTGAGGAAGACCAGCCCTGAGCTAACATCCGTTGCCAATCCTCCTCTTTTTGCTGAGGAAGACCGGCCCTGGGCTAACATCCGTGCCCATCTTCCTCTACTTTATATGGGACGCCGCCACGGCGTGGCTGACAAGCAGTGCATCGACGGGCGCTCGGGATTTGAACCTGCGAACCCCGGGCTGCCAAGCGCGGACTAAACCGCTGCGCCACCGGGCGGCCCCTCTGGTTTATATTTTTAAATGCTCACGGAGGCTATTTTGTGGAAAATAGGTGAGATGGGAAGCAAGAAAGTCTGTTATAATGTATTTCAATAGGAAAAGCAGGAACTGATAGTGCCTTAGTCTGGGGACAAATTATTTTAGGGGAAAATGTAGAAAAACATAACAAAAACAAAAGTATATATTAGGATGTAAAATACGTTACTGAAGAACTAATAAGAACATTGGAGCAAAAGTTATTAAATGACACCTAGATTCTTGAAATCAGAAAATTTGACTCCAAAAACTCTCTTATTGTATTCCAGTATTATCTTTTGTTTATGTAATACTTTTAATAATCCTAGATTTCCATCCAAACTTATCTCCAACTGTACAATTGCAGACTATACAATTCTCACTCCCTTGCCTTTGGTCACGCATTTTCCTCTACCCTAAACGTCCCCCCTCCCTCCTCTGCCCTGCACAAAGAAGTCCTGTGCATACTTCAGAGCCTTGCTCAGATTTCATCTCCTTCCTCCTCCCCAGATTTTCTGCAGGGAGAATCGATATTCATTTCTCTTATTTTCCAAATGGGCTATGTCTACGATATTAATGAATTTTTCCTTATTCCAGTCTACCTTGTCTTATAGTTACCTACATTATCGCTCTCCCCAGATTACCAAGCCCTAAACATTATGAAAAATGTCATATTCAATTTGCATCCTTTACATCTTCCAGCAGGGTATCTTAAAATATTAAAGGAATTGAAGTTGAAGTGAAAAAAGGAGCCTTCATCATGGAAGTACTTGAACGATGAAACCTCTGATAAAAAGAACGGAGCTAACCATCACGAATGAGGAGACTTCAGGGCCCAGGAGGGAGCTGCATAAGGTGTGTCTGATTGCATCACCCCAAAAAGTTTGCCTCTTTGAGTGTCAGTCCTGATTTCTGAAATACTACTTAACCACCAGAAGCACATTCCTACTTCCAAGTACCAGGGAGGTGGGGAAAAAAAGCTGAAAGTAATAAATATTTATTTGCCATTGCTGCCTTGGGCACCTTAATTTGGAGATGTTATTCTTATTTAACAGGGAAATATTTTTATTTGTTAGCATCTTGCTGGTTTGGATTCTACTCCTACATTTTTGTGATTGCCCCATCACGCGCTTCATGGATACTAGCACTATGAATCAGAAGCATCCATGCAATAGATGTAGAGGGTCCAGCTCAGAGACAAAATAATACAAAATGGAAATGGAAATTAGCCTGTTTACGTAGTGAAGCAGCTTGATGTGCTCTTTGAATTCTGGGAACGATGTGGCAGTTTTCAGAGTTCACCTGAGGACAACAGAGACTGTGGCATCTTGGACAGAATGTGGCAAACCTTGTCTGCCAGTGTCCGTGTCCTTGCACAACAGCTGCTTGGAGACTTGTCGGTAAAACTGTGTACACGCCCTCTCCCAAATAGTCTGAGGCCAAATTAAAAATATGTCAGCTGCTAAATCAAGAGGTTAAAGGTTAGATAGGCTTTTCCCCAATGACACAGGCACAATTTTGCAAATTCCCAAATTGGTGGGTTTGGGAAGACCCTCTGCTCACCCAGAGAAGATTCCTCATCTGTAAAACACATTTAGAACCCTATCCCCTACTCGGCTGCCCGCATTTCAGGCTGATCTTTAGACTCTAGGTGTGGAAAGTTTAGCTCTCTTACCCTGTGAAGGGAATCTAAAATAAACAATACAAAAAGACAGAATCAAAGCAGCTTTCTTTTCTTGGAGCTGAAAAATAGCAATGGCCCTGCACTGGCCAGTGTTCTGTGGGCGCTGTGTGGTGCAGTGGCAGGAGCTCACTCTGTTGAGCCACGGGCCTCAGCTCCTCCACTATGTGTTAAGGTAGTTAATCTCTCGGATCCTCACTTTCCTCATGTATAAAATGGGAGTAATAATACTTAGCTCACAGTGTAGCTATTAATGACATAATGTTGAATGAAGCAATCCTACTGCCAACTGTGTGGAAGGCACTTACCAAATGTGTGTCCTTCTCATGCCCCTCAACCCCACACCCCACACTCCTGCAATAGCCACATGTCTCTCTCCATTGGAAGAAGGAAGTGTTGCAGTAAAGCCAGATTAAAGAGAAGCCCATCTGCTCAGTTGTGCCAGGCCATGAACTCTAAAGGCTAAAATAGCTCTGGGAAAAAATGGGACATAATTCTAGCCTCAGTTGGCAAAATGTAAATGGTTCTCATTCGGTGCATATATTTTGATTTTGAAACAGTTAAATAATATTCTTTGTATATAATCTCTTGGGGCCTTCACGGGAGGATGGATTTTGGTAGCAGGAGGATCTTTTTGTCCCTGAGGACTATTAAAATCTTCGTCCTTCTTTTAATGGCTGTCAATTAGTTGAAGACAGTATCAAGTAGTGGGTTGTGGCATAAAAGCTTGGAAATAGAAGCTAAAGAGAGAAAAAATGCTCCAAATAAAAAGGGTGACAGAGAAGGGACAGGGGAGAATTCAGGAAAAGTAAATTGAAAATGCCAATTGTTAGAACGGGGAGAGAGAGAACAAATAAGTCTGTGGGGTTGAGAAAAGACATTGGTAAGAAGTGAAATATCCAATGGGAATTTCTGGAAATGCTATGTACCCCAAGATGAAAACATCCTCCTTATTCTCTCCTATGGAATTTGTATTAAATTTTACATTGCTCATTAATGATCCTAGACAAGTGCATTTTTGTTTTAAGAGAGTTTAAAGAGGAAAAAGAGAGGTCAAATGATAAATTACAAGTATAGAGGCATATTACATTTGTATTAATAGAAAAGTTGTTTCACTCTGCCCTCCACTAAATAGGTGTTGAACAAATACTTAAATGTAAGTATGAAGGGGTACCACACTCCTGGGGTGCCAACCTGTTTCCTTAATTCAGCTGGTGTTTGGGGGATACGAGAAACCAGACTAAGAAAACACAGAGAGATACTCAGAGGTGAGACAAGTGTCAAGAGAGAAGAGAGCTGAGGAAACTGAGAATCCACTTATCTGCTGAGATTAGTCTGAGGTTGCCAACCTACTTCTACAGGATGGGACAACAAAGGAGCTTTCACAAAAGCAGTGGGAGAGAGGGAAGAGCCATATGTTGAAAGAGGAGGGAGTTTCAGAAAGGCAGAGAAAGTGACTATCAATGTCAAATGCTTCAGCGAGGTCCAGTGAGATCAGAAGAAACATTTCTGTTTGGTGGCAAAAAGCCATCTCAGTGAAGAAATGACCTCAAGTGATAACACAGATTAACCAAGAGACCAACTTAGAAGAGATGCTTCTGAGAGTCAGAGAAGGGCTCCATTTGAGGCTCTCCTCTCTCACCCTGTGTCCTCTCCCTAGGCGGGTTCATCCGTTTCCGTGATATCAGTGACCTTCTAAGTGATGATCTACCCTAAGTCTACCACTCTAGCCCAGACACCCCCTCCTCCTCCTCCCTCCCTCCTTCTTCCTCCACCCAGCTTCAGGCCAGTATTCCAACAGCCTTGCAGCCATTTCCACCTGCTTATTCTATGGGAATTTCCATTTCACTGAATCCAAAATGAAACTGAGCATCTTCCTCCCAAACTGTTCCACCTTTTACTTTCTCTCTCTTGAGGAATAGTGTCTAATTAACACCTGAGAATAGCCTGGATTCCTCCGTTTTCCTTACTTTCCACATAAAGCACTAATCAAATGCTAATGATACCTGTAACGCCTTGATAGGTCTTTAATCTATCATGTCCCTTCCTTGCCCCATTCAATTAGTTTCTCAGATCTTCATCTGTGTTATTTCCCATCTGTGTTATTGTACCAATTTCCTAACTGGTCTCCCTGTCCAGCCTTGCATTGCTCTACAGGTGACCTTTCTGAAACACAAATCTAATCAGACAAATAACTTAGATTCAAATTCTTCCTTTAACACCAATAATTAACATGGACATCAGATAATGAGAAAATCACTTCACCTCTGTGTTTTAACTTTCCTTGTGTATACAGGGAGTTGTTCTGAACTTCTTTACCTACAGCAGAAGGATTTCTGTGATGATTAATTCAACACTGCTTTCTAAAAACTAAGTTTTAAGGATTGTAAATGTCAGGGAAACAAGCCTATGATATAAAGCTAAGTTTTAACTAGCAGAATGCTAAATTATATTTGTAGTATGACACCGTCAATGTAAAATGCATAGTAAAGTCCTAGACGAAAATGGTCTAAAGTTTTAATGGTGAATGTCTCTTACTGATGTGATTATGGACAACTGTTATTTTTTTCGTAATACGCTTTCTTCCTCTTCCACAATGACCACATAACTCTTTAATAATAGAGGCAAATATTCGACTTTTTAAAACCTAAGCTGTCTGAAAGTGGCACTAGTGCAAAAGAGAATTCCCAATATTTAAAACTGTTGTCACAGTTCTGAAGGGGGTTGCTGAACTTGATTACTTACTGAACTGTTGCAAGGAATGGTCCTTTCTCTGTGTTTCTCCAGGGTTAATGTCTAGGAGATATGACCAAGGGTAATTCTGAACCATCCCCACGCTACCAGGCTAAGGATGGTGAAAGAATACAGAAGCCCACGGTTAATTAAAGGAGGCTACCGTGAGGCTGGCAGGTCCAGACTGTGGTGACCAAAAACTCTTCTGGGACCTCAGAATTAAAATTCTCAATACTAAAGCAGGCACTAAATGAAGTGTAATTTATATTTGGACTTTAACAAAATTGCTGAGTGAAAATTCAGCCAATAATGTTCTCTACCAATTTTATGCATACTATCCAGGAGAACTGAAGAATAACCCCCAAAGCAATCATTTATAGATTCTTTCTTGGCAGCTGGATTTTCATTAAAGAACTATTTTTCTACCTGTCTATAGTCTCAGCTTCTTGGCCTATCTCTTTCAAAGAGAAATTTCCTTTTAAACCTCTTTACCATGCAGGAGAATAGACCCATGTTAATTACAGGGGCTCAAGTATATTTCTGCAACTTAGTTCTTCTCACCTCACATAGAACAATCTGCATGATAATTTTTTAAAACAAAATAGACTTAGTAAAAGTGGCCATTAGAAAAATTTGGTAGCTTTAAACCAGTGGTTCTAAAGGGGTGATTTTGTCCCCAATGAGACTTTTTTCATTATCATAACTGAGGAGCTCCTACTGCATCTAATGGGTAGAGGCCAAGGATGCTGCTTAAACATCACACAATACACAGGACAGCCCCTCACAACAAAGAATTTTCCAGCACAAATGTCAAGGCATTAAGGTTGAGAAACTCTTAATCAAAAGAATAAAATTCTAGTTCGTGGTAACCAGATTTCAAGAGTGAGAGATAAATTTATTTATTTCTTTGTTAAAGCCAAAGTCACCCACTTTCACCCACTAAGTGCCTGCCTGGTAGAACTCAGGAATCTCTCCAGAAGTTAGGAGAGAGGATCAACTGTTTAGTCTTTTCCAACTTCTTTCCCCAATACACGAGCAGCAAGCCTCTCCTTGTCAATAGAAATCTGAAAGGTTTCCTTCTAAATTTCATACACACCTGGTCATCATATAAACTATCATTTTTCATCATATTAATTATCATTGTATACTTGACAGAGGCTATTTAACAACCTGAGAGCAGAGAACAAGAATTAGGTGCAAATTCGGCTCTGGGGATGTACAGAGGCCCACGGTGGAAGAGAAGGTATATATAAGGGAGATGATCAAGACAAAATCCAATGTCCTCAAATTCCGCCTAAATTCGCCATGCCAAACAAAGTACATAGACTATGGAATAAGCAGACCTGGGTTTGAATTCCAACTCTACTATTTAAGAGCTGTGCAACTTACAACCAGTAATTGTCTTCTTTGAGTCTCAATTTCCTCCTATCTTAAGTGGAAATAATTACATCTATCTTCTTGTAATCTTTTTGATCCCCAAAACTGCAAGTGATCATTAAACCTTAGCTTCCTTCTCTCTTTTATATGCAACATGGTAATAGTGATTAGGTCACATTCACTTTCTAACACTCTTCCTCAATGGGAAATTATTTAGTATCTCAGAACCTTGGTTTCTACATCATAAAGGATACACATAAAGTGAATATCAAATGATACATTAGCATCTAGTATCATGCCTGGTACTCAGAAAGAACTCTAAGATGGTAGCTATTGTTACTCTCCAGAAAGGTCTCATGAGGATTCATCTTCCTACAGAAGACTCCTCCACCCATTGTGTGTTCTGATTGAAAAGTCTCCAACATCTGTGTGCTCCTGCCCCAACTAGTTCATTGCTCTGAATATCACTCCATTAGAACGTCTGAGCATTCCACTCACTCCCAGGGAGTCACTTGGGCACCAAGAAGAAAGTCCAACATCTCTCAAATATAGTCCCCTTTTTCCCCCTGTCCTGGAGCTTGCCAAAATGAGAATTTTGTTTTAAATATCAAGGTTTATGTTCACTATTGTACCTAGACCTTGGTGGACACCTAAATACGATAACAACCAAGGAACAGGGACCTTGTGTCTGGGGCTTTAGATGGGAGAACAGGGGGATCCTTAGACCTTCTAAATCCTTGCCGACCTTGCATGAAATGATGTCTGAAACGTTGCTTACTTCTCTACTTGGGAATATTCTTTTTCTATTTTGGCTTTTGTAACATGTTTGAGAAATGGTATCTAACTATACTCTGGTCTGTATCTTTCTATAGCTTTTGAGCCAGAGCAATCAAAGTTAGCCTCTCAAAGCCATTGCTTGTGCTATGCTGTATGGTCAACTCTACAAAGAGCTTCATTCCTCCTCTAGGTTTGTCCTCCTTCCACCTTTCACTGAAACACTGAGTTGATTTAGCAAATACTCACAAATACGGGCAATCTCTTGCCCCCCCCCCCAAAAAAAATTCCATGAGCTGTCACATCTTTCTATTGCAGTGGATTTTTGCTGCAGTAGATGAGACGATATAGTCTAAAAGGAAGTCCACACATAATTTCATATCTTCTTCCATGAACTAATTCGCAGATAATCTTTCAACACTCCTGCCCCATCTTCTGTCCCAAGATTTTAATAATGTCTTATCCTTCTTTACTGACATTCTTCTTTACATACAGCTTGATGAGCATTTTATCCTCCTGCATTGTACCTGTTCACTTGTCTTCCCACATAGACACTAAGCAGGTGCTAAGCAGGGCTGGTATCATTTGTTCATATAAACTGTTGTAGCTTGGAGCATGGCCCATTAAAGGTAAGCAGTACGAATGTTTGTTTAAAATAATGCACCTAAAGCATATGTCTATTTGCATACACAATGTAATATAGGGTTACCCGATATACAGAAAACATGAACGGAGATGTTTTATAAATTGATGTAATTGTCCTACTCAGGCATCAGATGGACTGCTACCTGAACTGATGACAGAGTGGGAAAGGTCATCTAGGACTTTGAGTAATGGAAGGTGGTGATGCCAACCAGAAAACTCAGTTCACAATAAAGGATCCTAACGCCTATGAGAACTGGCATTGGAGTACCTTGCTTTCTTTCAGGCAGGCAATTTCAATTTAACCCCAGCTCTTACCTGAGAGTGCGATCCTCTGGCTTCATTCCCATGGAACCATGGACCCTGGATCATTCCTCAGAGGGATAGCTTCTTCTTTGAAGAGCTTGGGCAGTGACACATCTGAGACCCACTTACCAATGAGTAGCTCTTAGAATGGGTCCAGACCATGAGACACGTGTGAAGTAATTAAGCCAAAAGCAAATATCTTTTGAAATTGCTGCAAATAAGCTGAACTTCTGTAAGAGAAAGAAAGGAGGGCAAAAGAAATGCTTTCTGGTTTTATTGTAATACAATCCTGTATACTGTATTGTAGTGAATGTTGAGGAAGAATATATCTGACAATAACAGCATACAGGTCACTCTCAGGAACAAGAATGTTCTGGATAATCAACAATTCCATGAGCAAAGAGATGGTGGCTGATGGTTAGTCAGTTTTAGGTACTTAAAATATTGTCTATGTTGGCTCAAACTTGAAAACACTCTGAATTTTCTTTAGAGAGTCCATGAAAGCTAAAAAATATCTTAAAGAGCTTATCTGGTTCAAACCTCTTATTTTACAGATGAACTACCAAAGCCTAGTAGATTAATTTGTCCAAAGTCACTAGTGGCTTAGTCTTAAATTTGTGTTTATTTATATTCAGGAAATATTTAAGGCAGCTGATCAAAAATACATTCAGTTCAACAAGAGGAAATAAATAATTAAATGAGGTTAAAGAGGGACAAGCAGGTAAGACTGAGGTCAGTACACCATAAAGCCCTATATTTTGGTTAGAAGTGAGCAGCAAAATTGGTTCCAAGCTTTCTAACGGCCAATCATATAAAGAAAGAGCTTCAATCTGTTTCATAGTTTGGGGTCTATAAATTAAGAACCAGTTGCTCAGAAAGTTATTAATTCTGTGCCAAGATCACAGAATAATTTCTCCCATACATTCTCATAGAGAAGGCCCTGGGCCTCACAGAAAATGCTTCAGTGTCATATGGTTCTATCTGATGACTTCCCCCATATAAAATGATGGCATCACACTGAAGAGCAATTCAATAAAAGTGACTTTGGAGAACTAAGATGTTTCAGGCACATAGCTCAATACAGGGACAGAATCTAGAGACTAGAAAGGAATAAATGGACTGGATACCCTTGAGGCGAGGCTCAATAAATAACATTTTTCTCAGACATAATTGTGATAGATGTTGAGTGGCAGTGATTTGTCAATATTTAACACGCCCCATCTTCACTGTGTTCTCTCTCAACATGGGCCTTCCGCTCACCCACTCAGTGTTCAAGCAAGATCCAAGAGCATTCCTTGATGTCTCCCACTCTCTCCCCACCTAATCAGTCAGCAAGTTTTATTAATTTTACCTCCTAAATATCTCAGAACCAACTATTTCCCTCCTGAATTTCTACACCAAATTGTCATCATTTCACCTACCGCAGAATTCTCTGCATCTAATCTTGTGCTCCTCCAGTCATGGTCTGCACAGAGACCCTGTGACCTTTCCAAACAGAAGTCTGATGACATCACTCTCCTGCTGAAAACCTTTCAGGATTTCCCTGGTGCCCTGGGAAATAAAATTCTAAGTCCTTAACACAGCAGAACAGATCCTGCATTGTCTGGTCCCTGACTGTCCTCAGCCTTTTTCACAGCCGCTCTCCTCCTCACTCTCTTTACTGCAGGCACACAGGTCACTGGGCAGTTCTAGTAGGTGCTTTACCCTTTCCTCCATCAGGACTTTGAAGTCTACAATTATTCACCCTCATGGTACCTTATTTGCATTTGTCACATTGTAATTAGTTGGTTATTTGGGTAATCACGTTGTTGAAATCTCTCTACCTCAGGGACTGTAAGCTTCACAGAGTAAGGAATTGCGTCTTTCTAGCTCACTGTTGTACTTCTTATCGAGCATAGCACCAGGCACAGTGCCTGGAACATAGTAAGCTTTGAAATATCTGAAGGAATGAATAAATAATGGAATGATTAAATGGATAAATAAAAAGTGAATATTAAAGTCTAGCTATTCTATTTTTCTAGGTAGATAAATAGATGGCAGATAGATAGATAGATAGATAATATTATATGATGTGTAGAGCCATGTATTGGCAGACATGACTCCACTGGTCTCTTGTGTTTCTGCCTGTCTTCCAAGAAAGCTTCATTTTGGACTATCTTTGCAAGGATGTCTACATAGTGAACAACCTTGGAAGACAGAGATTTGTCTCCCTGTAAGGCAGAGGGCATATTTGTTTCCTGACCAAGATAATAAACATAATGTCTCCCTCTGGAGCAAAGGTTTGGCAAGTTTGCTGGCAATCCTCTTATACAATTGAGGGTTTCTCTGATAAAACTCTACGGCGTGTGCAGCATCTTCCTTCCTTGCTCTTCGTTGCCTCTGTGGAACTTGGTGGGCAAAGGGAGCCAATATAAACATGAAGCTCGTGATGCTTGCTGTGCCATAAGTCACAAAGTTCTTTGTCTCTGACCCAAGAGTCTCATGTCTTCTGCCAGCATTTATGAAACTATGGCGGGCTAATTTATTAGCTTGCAAATAGGATAAAACCTCAGACTCTTCACAGTTCTTGACACCTTGTGCTTTAACAACTGGCAGAGCTGGGAGGAGGAGGTGGAGGCTGAGATCCTCTTGTGAAAATTGGGAAGCTGTGAAAGACAATGTTTCACTTGGCTGTGAATTAGAGATCCTCCTCAAAATCTGGGGATGACTCAAAAAAAAGGAAAATTTTCGCCCCAGATTTCATAAATATCATAAAATAGAGTTAATAAAAATATGATTCTTGGATCCCTCACAACAGAAATACCTGTGTTTAAAATAAAGACCCTGTACCCTACCCCAAGTCCATTAAATCAGAATTGTACTCATAAGATTATTTTTCTAGTTAACAAAGCAAGTTTTCACTGATCCATTGATCAGTGAAATTTTTTCCAATACCTCCTACAAACCAAGAGCATACATCTTCCCGAGACAAAAAAACCCCATATATATAATAACTGGCCTTGTGTTAGGGTTGGGTCTGAAAGCGTATAATATCTGTTCAACACCAGGATCAGAATCCCTAAACTCTTAAAAAGAGTTATAGCTAGCCCTTACTTTAATCTCATTCTGTCCTCTCTGTTTGTAATAATCCCACTCATTTTCTTCAGTTCTATATATCACCATTATATATGTATTTTATAGATAGATGATAAATAGATAGATAAAGAGAGACAGCATATCTGAAAACAAGATAAACACAGTATGCTAAAACCTCTCCTTTTAGAACAGGGTAAGTATATAAGGCAGATAAAAAAGAATTTATAAAGTTTTACTTTAGCAGAAAATGCATTGGTAGGGTAGTCTTCTCTTTAAATCTGTAGACGCAAAATTGAATGACATCTCCAGCAAATAAAAAAGCTCAATATTCAATAGTCTTTATTGCCACAGTAAGGTCTGCATTTTCTGCTTCCCTTTATTTCACAAAGAAGCTCCAAACCTTGCAGCTTCCTGTATGAAAAGTACTGCTCGCTCAAATGCCAAAAATGAAAGATCTAATTACTGATGGAAACTCACCTGTGAGCACAACCCAGCAAGAGCTGCTGGCGGGGCTCATTTAGGGTCTCCTAATGGTTCTCATTCAAAGAACTCCCTGAAGACGGAACTGATTATATCAGGATTTCCGGCTGCAATGGTCAAAGTAATATCCACAGGATATGTCAGGAATTATGATGGATATCGAAAGCTCTGCAAGTCGAAGAGCACTTTTCTACCTGAGAGTTCTGTTCCATATAAAACTCAGTACATATCAACAGTGAAAAGCTAATCTCTTCCCAGTGGAAGTAACGAAGATATACAACACACAACTCTGCCAGAGAAAAGGAAAAGAATCTTTTCTGCATGAAGATTTTCTCCTCACTCAATCTAATTGAAAATTTGTACATGATACTAAATAATCTATCAGATTATTAAATATCCACCAGATCAACAGGGAAAAAACTTTGATCAGTCTTCATGGTATATATAAATTTAGTGTTGAAAAATTTCTTTTTTCAAATCAGTGTCTTCCAGATATTAAGACGTGGCTTTGAAATTGACCTAAAGTTTGGTGCTACGACAAAAATTTTGTTGTGGAAAATTATACTTTTCCTCATTTTTGAACGTATATTTATAGAGCCAAACCTACAACTTTTTTAAAATATATATACATTTAAAATGAAAACTAGTTAAAGCCCAAATAATTTATGAAGCATAACTCCCCACTTTAAAGTGTGGGCTGTGCAGAGTGCCTTCTTTCCAAGGAGGACAGTATGGAAAGAGGGGAAACATTCGAGTGGGAAACCTGAGAGGCACGGCCTCAGCCAAGCAATCAAGATTTCCATCACCAGTGGTGAGTCCTGTCCTCTGGATATGATGTGATGAGAATGACACGTTCACCTCTGCATGGTCACCTCCTCCCCAAACCCAAAACCCAGTCTAATCATGAAGAAAATACCAGACGAACCCCAACTGAGGGACATTTCGCCATACCTGAGCAGAACTCCTCAAAACTATCAAAGTCATCCAAAACAAGGAAACTCAAGGGGCTGGTGAAATGGTCCAAACTTTCAGTTATAAGATGAATAAGGTCTGAGGATCTAATGTATAATGTGGTGACTCTAGTTGATAGTACTGTAATGTATAATTGAAATTTGCTAAGAAGGTAAAACTTGTGTTCTCACCAAAAAAAAAAGATAAGTATTAAAAAAAATGAATTTCTCATTTTCTTACCCTATATATTAAAAACAAAAGTTAAATGAGAGGTCTATAGTCTAGTAGACAGCACGTCTTATCGTATAGTGTTCCCAGAATGATCATTAGAGGTGCTCTGATTTGCATATGAGTGGGGAAATTAAATTATACACTCCTGAAAGACAGAAAATCTGAGAAACTTGTCATAGCCAAAAGGAGCCTAATGAGACATGATGACTAAATGGAGTGTGATATCCTGGATGGGATCCTGGAACAGAAGATAACATTAGGTGAATACTAAGGAAACCTGAATGAAGTATAGACTTTAATTTAAATAATGTATCAATATTAGTTCATTAGTTGTGACAAACGTGCCATACTGTAAGATATTAATCATAGGCGAAACTGGGAGTAGGGTACGTGGGACCTCTCTGCACTTATCTTCTCAATTTTCCTGTAAATCTAAATCTATTGTAAAATACAAAATTTATTTTAAAAGTTTTTTTAATGAGTCAATCAACTATTATTTATTTCCTGAAAAACAAATTAAGCCTACAAATATCTGAAGCCAGACTTGACGCTAAGCCAGTAGTGATTATCTGATTATATCCATGTAGGCTAGTTATAAAGTAGTTATATTTCAACAGAACTACACAGAGTCTAAAAGCAAGACAGAGAATTATATATTAACAAACAAACCAATGCATAAGAATGCACCTATATTTACAAAATCTTCCATGTCGCATCTGACTAGCATCTTCTAAATGTCAGTTTTTCTAGCAAATGCTTTCAAAATGGAAGCCACTGTTTTCCTGTTTCTCGTAAATACAAAGCACCAACATTACCTAAGAGCAAAAATAAACTATGCAGGGCTAATAAGGTATGAATTCAGGATAAAAAGTTACTTTCTCTTAAAAAAAAAAATCTTTCTATACTGGTGCCTGAAAATCCTTTGCCAGAGTATAAAAGTATCTCACAATTACAGAGATTTAATTGTAAATTCTTTCTGATTCGTGACACACATAAATTTCTACTCAAATCTAAATGACTGATAAGGGTTGTTTTGCTTCCACAGCTTGGCAATGGCCTTTCATGAAGACATAGATTGAGATGAGAGAGAAAGAGGAGGAGAGGACTGTACTGTTCACACTTTAACTCAGCAGTTCAGCTATATTTGCATTTATATATATTTCATATGCACTGAAGTGATGTTATAATTAGTATTTAGATTCCCAATATATCTCATGAGCTAAATGAAGTCTCGTGAGATATATTGGGAACTTAAATACCAATTATAGCATCACTTCAGTACAAAAATATGTACTGATTTTCAAACACTGAATTATAAACAAGTGACTTTGGAAACCAGACCTGTATAAAATGTTGCCGGCTGATAGACATTCACACCAGGAATTTTACATGTTGCATCTACTTACTTAACTATTTGAGTAATGCTATACCTATCCTCATCTTCATAGGAGCCCGATTAAAGTACCAACACTATTTGTCCTAAGGAAAAAATAAAGGAGATAAACTAAACTCTAGTTGCAGAGTTGTTTCATAATAATATTTATAAAAAGGAAGAGCTAATGTCTAACAAAAAGGAGACTACTTAAATGAATATGTACATCTGTATATTGGTATTATGCAATCATTGAAATGGTTATAGAGAAACACCTAATGTCAGGGAAAATTTGTTATATATTGTGTGTGTGAGTCAATTGCCTGTTTGTTCTCAGCTCTTTCCCCATCATTCTCTCCTCTGTTCTGTCTCATGGGAACTGTATTTCCTTGCCCTGTGGCATCCAGCAGTTTCAGACAATGAAAGGCACCGGCAGAACACTGAGTGTGGGTAAGGCCACAAGGTCAGCGCTGCACTCGGATCAGCTGGGATCCCTTTCTTGTGATTTCTGTGTGTACCTCACCCAACGCCCACTAGCTTCTGTGACTCATTTCAAGGCAGCCCCTGCAGGTATTTCCTGGAAAACTGTTTTCAAGCTATTGGAGCCCACTTTGTGTAGCAAAGAGCTGGAAATGCCTGGGAATTTACTTCCAGGGGAGCGGAAGGGGGTCACCCTTAACCAGTGACTGAGATGGCTGAGAGTAAGAAGACTCAGCTCCTTTGCTTCAGGGGAACTGAGCGCAGCCGACACTCCAGCTGTTCCCTGCTGGTGCAGCTACAGCCACTCTCTGAGGAACTGTGTTGGCTTTCACCCCTCTCTCAGCCTGCCTCTCCCTCCCCACTGTGGTCAGTCTCAAGAGCACCTCTCTAATAATTTCTTCCACACAAATCCCTGCCCCAGGAGAACTCAATTTAAGGTAGTAAAAGAAGGGGAGAAGCCAGGATATTTTTTCCCCTGCCTCTCTGCTCCAGAATTGTCTGCAGCAGGGGCTGCTCTCCTCCACAGCCCCAGCTCCTGCCCGTTATGTGGCTGTTCGGTGCAAGCACACTCAAGTCTCTCACATGAAGGTTAGAGCATTATTTAGAAGCATGGGACTGTGAGATTTGGGATGGACATATTTGGGTGTCTCAGGTAAAACTGAAAAATCTTGACTCACCAAAACCTCTTGAGCCTTCATTGCCATTTCAGAGTGAAAAGGGAAGAGCTTTCAGCAATGAGCTTGCACCCATGTTATCCCTTCATCTTATGTGGCCCATGACTGAGAAGCAGCTGGCCTAACAGAATAGAAGAATGGATTACTGAAGACTTACTAAGGTTGGTGCACCATTCTCCAAGGTGTAGTATAAGGTCCTGTTTCTCCCATTGCCGGTACACATGGACCGGAAATTAAAAGACGAAAGTAGAAGTGGCCCTTTTCACTATTACACATAATATTCCATCGCTGCAACCTTGCAATGTTGGGTTCTGATAGTTTATAGATCTTAGTCCCCAAGGGAAGAAGGTTTCCACTAAAAGGCACACAATCATCCCATTAAATTATAAGTTAAAAATGCCACTTGGTCATTTTGGGCTCCTCATGCCATTAATTTAACAGGCAGGGAAGGAGTTACTGTACTAGCTGTGGTGATTTATTTAGTCTGTCAAAAGGAAATTGCGCTGCTGCTACACAATAGGGGCAGAGAAGACTCTACCCAGAAGATGCACCAGGATGCTTTGCAGTACTCCCATGTTCGGTACTAAAGGTCAATGGAAGATTACAACAACCTAATCAAGGCAGAGCCACTACAGATCCACACACTTCAGAAAGAAAGATTTGGATCTCTCTACCAAGAAAAGAACCCAGTTTAGGTGTGCCTGAGTGTAAGAGAACATGGAATGGATAGTAAAAGAAGAAAATGATAAGTGTCAACTACGGCCTCATGATCAGTTACAGAAATGAGGACTGTAGCAGCTATGCATCTTTTCATTATGCATATACTCATATATATTAAAAATACCTATTTTTACCTTTCTTATTCCTTCACTCTCTTGTTTGAGGAGTATTAGTGAGTCACAATTTTATGATTTAATTCTCAGATAAACCTGACCACAAATGGGAGTATCCAGAATTAGTGGAGGGGGCCTCTCACTTGCTCTGCCATTCGACATACTCTGACTCTAGATTCCAGGCTGCCTCCAGGCTAAGGAAAAAAGAAGGAAATGTAGAAGAATGGAGGGAAACCCCTCTGAGGCACTCTGGCCTTTAGGAAGTCTACAGCTGAGGGAGAGGGAGGGAGCTCACAGGCGCCTGGGGCCATGAGAAGGCTGGGATAGGGTAAGAGGACTGAGGAAACAACTCCAAGGTGCTCCAGGTGCTCCTGGAGCAGAAAGCAGCAGCCCTCAAAGACAGAAGGAGCCAGAGGACTGAGGGAAATCTTCCCTGAAGCATATACAAGGGAAGCCTGCTGAGGGACAAAAGCAGGGCGGGATTGAGTACTCATTTTTTATGTAAAGCTCCCACTCTCTTTGAGAAGCAAATAACCATCCAGGAGAGAGGTCAGGAATATACTCCTTTATCAGTCACTGTGTCCTACTTGAGAACTTGAATCTCTTCCAATAGCCAAATCTTTGTCACTGGATTAATCTCACTGTGCCCAGGTCCCTCTTCTCAGGAAGAGTTCTGTCATGGAAGGTATAGCAGATACTGCTGGGTGCCTACTCACATCTAATCCCATCCCCTGCTACCTTCCTAATAGAATTCCCACTTTCTGCAGAGATCTACCCTCCTCTGGGCATCCACGTGCTTTAGGGAAGCCTAGTACCATCAGTAGGCCCAGGGGGCAAACGCTGTTTGGTGTAAGCCAATCATGGAGGTCCCATTCCTCTTGCCAGTGTTTGCTTTAGCCATGGGAATGTGAGGCACTTGTCTCCAATGAAACACGAGGAGATGCCTGCTGTCACATTTCTGGAAAAGCCTTCTTCACTCTTAAGACCCACATGAAAAGAGATGGTCTCTTCTAGATATGGGTGTGTCTGTTGATGACCCTTGGAACTGTTGGAGCCCTCTCACAATTGTGAAGAGAGCATGCCTGAGGACAAATCCAAAATGCTGAGGACAACAGAGCAGAAAGGCAGAAATAACATGGAATCTTAATAATGTAATTTATCCATTAAATTAGCCAATGCTGGCACTTCCTTATCCTTGGTTTGTGAGATACTAAATATCCTTGTTTAAGTGGATTAGATTTGGAGTTTTATGTAGCCAAAAACATTCTAATAGATATAGGAAGAATCTCAGATCTTCTCCTGATGGGTGGTGTTTTAGTTAGAGTTATTAATACTATTTATTCTAAAAAATGACCCTAAAATCTCAGTGGTTTAACACAATAAAAGTGCATCGCTGGCTCGTGATCAGAAGTTTGACTGATGACTTTTTCTGTGGTTCAGGGATTCTTGCTGCTTCTGTCTTATTGTTCCAGTATCCTTTGGTGTTTCCTTGAAGTTGTCCATTGGATCTTCTGCATTCAGCCCACTGACAAGTGAATTGAGAGAATATGGAAGATGGCAAAGACATTTAGGAGACAGATCGGCCCAGGTGGCTCATCCACACATTTTCTGGGCATGCCCAGTGTATTTGTCAGGTTTATATTTGTCTCCACATAACAGGAACCCAAGTACATTAGCATTAACAAATTGAGTTCATTTTTCCACACACACACACAAAAATCCAAAGAAGGCAGTTTAGTACTGATACAACTACACCAAGATGCCACCAAGGACCCAGGATCCTTCTATCTTTCGGTTCCACCATCTTTAGCATGTATCTTCCTTCTTCCAAAATGGTGTTGCACTTCTAGGGATTAGAGTATTATACTAAGTTCCAGACAGGAAGAAGGAGAAAGGACTAAAGGCATGTGCCACCTGTCCTTTTTATTCTAGAAAAAAAAAATAGCTTTTCTGGAAACCTTACCCAGTAGACTTCCGCTTATTTTTCATTGGCTAGAACTGCGTATTCTAGCAAGGGAGATTGGTGTAATAAGTATTTAACTAGTACATTGCCATACTGAACAAAAGTGGGCTTCTCTAACTAAGGAGAAAAGGATGGACATAGGGTAGGCAACTCTGAGTGTGTGCCTGCCCTAGATGTGCCAATCCTCCAGAGCTTTCACTGAGCTTTCCGATGCACCAATTTTTTCTCCGACTCCTTTAAGGCCTTTAACTCTGGAGTCCAACCAATGAAAATAAACACCCTCATTTCTTTACTGTCCATGTGTTGAAGGAGTTGAAGATTTCAGATTTGCTACCTTACTCGAGTTATAACTCTAATTTCCTGTTTGAGTCAGAGGAGAGTTTGCCCTGAGATAGACTAACATAGGGTGGGGTCCCAAAGTCATTTATTTTCAGCCAAGGCGCTTTCTGTTGTCCTCTAACTTTATTCATGTTTTTCTCACCTAGGCATGTGATCTGATTGTGTCTGTAACTCTGGTTAGCAAGGACAAGAATCAGCAGTTCCGATCTCCCTGAGAACTCATACGTAAACTGAAGAGAGGCCTCTGGGCCGTGCAGCTTAAGGCACTTATGATGCAACTTTGCCTGGAATGCGGGAGGCACTAAGAGCACTACTTTGCATTGTCTAATGTGTTTTTAGTTAACTCACCTAACGCATATTTTTAAAAATATTTTCTTTTACGTGTAAAATCAATATTAGGCAATTGGAAAGATACAAAGACATATTAGGCACAAACCCACCCTCAAAGATTTTACGAGGTAATAGAGAGCGTATGACACGTACCAAAATAATGACAATACAAATTAGATTATGATAAGCACAATGTGTGTACTAAAAAAATACAAAGGACAGAAAATCGCTTTTTCTGTGGGTGTTTAGAAAGGTGATTATGGCATGCGCCTGGGGCTTCAGCAGGGGTAGAATTTTGATAGGTGAATATAGGGAAGAGGAAATGCAAATAGAAAATATAAGTATGTAAACTTAGCAAAAACAAAAAGTAGAGAACTCTACGTTCAGAAAATGTAGAGGATACTTCGACAATGAAGTTGTCAATATGGGTTAAGACCAAGTTATGAGACCATGGACGCCTACATCTGAGATTATCTGAATATATCCACTTGTCCTAGGTTGTAAAACTGGCAAGAAGCATTTTCAAAAAGTTACTTCTCTAAGGGACAGAGAAAAAATTTACAATTACAAGTTTTCCAAAGTGAGTGTTCTAAGAAAAGGGAAGTCACAGGTCTGGAGTCAGCAAGAAGTCTGTGTGAAGTTTAGTCAAGCTGAGGGTCGCTGGTAAATGTCATTAATTATGGCGTGTCTGAAATAACAAACCGGGGTCTCTGGGCCCTGGTTGTTTCATGAAATATGGAATGGAACCACAACACTGAGCTAAAACAGTTTCCAAATTCTGTATCTTTTTAATATTCATATTTAGGGAGTTGAATATTTTAAGTTAAATATATAACAGTTTTTTGCAACAGTGGCTTTATTTTTAAAATTGAAAAGCATCTCTGTTCTCAAAATTTATTAAATCAATGCACATTCCTAACTGAGTGCCAACCAGCCTGCAGTGGTGGGAGTACAAAGATAGCACCGAAAATAGTCTTTTTTTCACTTCACCTGTTCCTAAAACCAAGCATTTTCTGTTCACTTGGCATTGACGCCAGCATGGCTGTATCTTGCTGTCACTCATCCCAAAGAAATTACTGGCATTGGTATAACAAGTGCTGCCCTCCCACCAGTGTAATCTTGAGTTACTGGTGTCATTAATGTGAAGGTGGGAAGTTGAAGATTATTTTCATAATTGCCACCCACTCTGATGGAAACATACAGTGAACAGCTTTTTTCAAGTGTCAATGAAAATATTGTCTCAAACATATAATTTGAATGATTCATAAAGCACATTGAAAGTTTGCTCTTGCTCAAAGACAAAGAAAAAAATTTTTAAGGAAGAATGAATAGGTAGAAGTGGGGATAAAAATAGATTCTCAAACAAAATATTGACGGCGATAGGTGATGGTAAGAAATACTTCCTCCTAAATAATTCATCTTCTCTACAGGATCACTCGATTCTTTCTTCAGAGTACATCTGGAATTCTCCTTTTATTTTCTACTTCTTCCAACTGTATGGACGTGAGGCACAGTAAGATTTAGGGTAGATGGTGTTTCCAAGACATATTTATGTAAATATCACTTAGAGAAAAATCCTGTATTCCCAGGGCAAGAAAATCAACCCCCAACCTTACTGAGTCTTTGGTCTATAATTACCTTTCAAAATTAGGTATTGGAAGAACATATTAGGTTTAATTCCAAAGAAGTATTTTTAATAGTGTATGTCAATCATCCCTTATTCCTCCTACACCTGTTAACAATTTTCTCAGGTAATTTTATGAATGAAGCTGACAATCCTCAGGGATTATTTATAAGGAAATTTTAAAATCATCCATCAGGAAGACAAAAGAAGAACTGCATTGCTTTTTGGAGTGATTTTCCCTCTCCATGGATGGGGAGGAAGAATCAATAGTTCGAATTTCAGTGTTTTATGAAAAGAAAGTATCCCATTAAGTCAAATTATTTAGGAACTCAAGATTAAGTCCAAAATAAATCCGGATTTTGGTTTGATTTCGTGCCATCTAAAAGACAGATGGGGCCAGTTTTCAGATGGAAACCACATGCTTCTTTGTTTTTCTTTCAAAAAAATTAACAATAGCCACCAAAAAGGAATATGCAGAAGCCTAAAACAAAGTGCAAGTGAGAAAGCAGAGGTAAGCGAGCACCTAAGCTGGCTTTGCAAGAGAGTTTCTGCTGAATCTGGAGCCCTTGTACTCCTGCTTTGAAGTTGGCACGAGTTTCAGGGGATAAAGCAAAAATTGACAATACTACAAGGGGAAATAGAAAACTCCACCATCGCAATGGGATGTTTTAACACATCTTTCTCACTGATCAGAAGAGAAAACAAGAACAGCCCTAAACAAAAGAAAGATGCTCAAGCTCATTGGTAACTGAGGGAGATACCAGCTGCAGCTACGGCAAGACACAATTTCACATCCACCTGTTTGGCAGAAATTTAAAAATTGAACAATAAGATGTGGAGCAACAGGAACTCCCATTCACTTGCAACTGCTTAGGAAAAGAATTTGGCAGCCCCTTTACCCAACAACTATGCTCCTAGAAATAGACCTTAGAGACACTCGTGCACATGTGTATCAGAAAGACTTGTTCATGAATATGTATTTCGACTTTTTTCAAAATCCCAAAGTAGAAACAATAGAAAGGATAAACTATGGTATAAACAAAGGAAAATTATAAAGCAATGAAAACAAGGCAACAACCAAACAATGGAGGAATCTCGGAAATATAACATTGAGTAAAAGATGCAGATAGCAGAAAATACATGGGTTATGATTCCATTTAAAGTCTAAAGCAGGCAAAACTAAAGAATATGTGTGAGTGGCTGTATGTGTATGTGTATATTTGTCAGTGTGTGTGTGTGAGAGAGAGAGAGAGTGTGTGTGCCAGAGTGTATGTGTGTGTATGAACTGCAATCCAGTACAGGGCTTGCACTGGGCCAACTAACTGAGTGAACTAACCTAACCCAGGAAAATCTGGGAATCTGAAAGCAATAATCCAGGTGTCAGACAAAGGCTGACAGAACCTAAGCTCCAGAACATTTTTCAGTCCTCCACGACTGCCCCAAGTAGTATAGGCAACAATGAATCTGAAAGGAATTTGAAGTTCAAAGAGGGAATCAAAGCTCTGAAAGAGAAATAGTATGGAAACTGTGGCCTGAGAAACAAAAGCTGTCAAGTGTTGGAAAGCCCCCAATATTCATCACACTCCCTCCCTTGAATCCTCCAATTACTCCTCATAATTAAATACCAATTCCTTAGCATTCTGAACTCAACCCACCTTAGCTAAACACAACAGGCTACTTTTATCTCCAACTGCACACTTTCTCCATTCCTCGTTTTTGTTACTATTGTTCCTTCTTTCTAAAATTCGTTTTGCTGCATCTCATATGTCAGAATCCTATTGATCACTCAAGGTACGAATTAAATGTTGCTCTATGAAACTTTCCCTTGTTCTCCCCGTTAAAAGTAACCTCTGAACCTCCAAAACAGGAATAACCTTTATTATGATACATAGCACATTCTCTCTTGTATTATAACTTAACAATCTGGGGTAGAGAGCTTGGTCTCCAAGAGAGACAGACAGAGTTCCAGTCACTCTATTTACGGGAACACCTGCTGCGCCTACTGGCAGACATGGCAATCAAGACTTTCATAGTGACAGATGCAGGGGTTGATGTTCCTGAACAAAGAGGGGAAATAAAGATTAGCCCACCCCATCCCCACTCCCTGGGAAAGTGCCCAGGTGGGAAGAGTGTGCGCTCTGAGGCCGGAAAGTTCAGGTGTATAGGCTGCCCAACTCTAAGACCCAATGGCTCAGCTATCCCAGAGCTCTTACATTCAATTAAAAGTTGACTTTACCGGCCTAGCAGTTTATGACTTTAAGGAAAGATGTGGAAATGTTAATGGCCTTCTTGACATCAGAGAGGAGCAGCAGTGATGTTATAACAGAAAATAACGTGAAACAGCCCACAAAGGCAGCAGCCACAGAAATGTGGATTGAGGCCACCAAGTGGCAGCGAGTGATGGCGCTTTTATCAGCACAGGCAAATAGACTTCAACACCTGTTTCTATTAACAGTCATCAGATATTTCAGCAAATGATGCTAACAAATGCAGAGAAGGTAGGCTTCTTTTGCAACTCTGGATATACTAGTTAGATGTGAAGCTGCAAAAGAAGGAAGCCTGAAAAGAAATGGCCATCCCCTAATGTTCCTTCACCTCCTTTATGTACAGAGCCAAAGGTTTTATTATTTATGAAAACTGTACAGATTGAACTGTCGAGAATGAAATGGAGATGCCAGATCTTAGCCAAGGATTACTATATTGTTTCGAAACCCCAATTCTACTTCATTGGAGAGTCTGCCCATCAGAGAGAGTGAGTGTGACACAACTGAGTTGTTAATTTATAACCTTTAGTTCGATCCCACTCTATCTTTCTGCAGTGACCAAAAACTTGCCTATAACTTCACAATCTAGCTCTCTAAAGTTTGGCCTGTTCAGAGAATGGGAAGAGTCTCATGGGAGCAGAATCGTTAGGGGATGTACATCAGCCTGTAGAGCACAGATGTACAAAAGACATAAACTTGTTTTGCAGTGTGCTACCTGGCAACGACTCTGTGAGATCTCTCCAAACAGTAAAAGTTGAGTACATTCATCTCACTCCCTGATCATAGTCATCAGTCAAACCCACATTAGCTCACAGAGTTATGACACAATAAATAACAAAGTACAACTGCCAGATTATTAGAACTAGTCATTGCCATGTTCCACTTGATCCAAGCACTGCATGGGTGTTGGCTGCAACATGTTTGCTGGGTGCGAGTGAATTCTCTTTGGGAAATCTCACACAGTAGGGGTGTTTAGAAGATTCAGTATGTAATTCATTATATTTAATGAAACTGATCTTTGAATATGAAATTGCTCCAAGAACTATATTCAGATATATTACTTTCATTTGTGTCATTCACCTGTTTCAAAGCCAGCTCAAAAATAAATTATCGAACTCCACATTTTTTATTCATAGGCCGTATGTTTCAATAGCAACTAATGGAAAATTAAAGAGCTGTTAAAATGAATGTTTTTGAGAATGTAAAGAATTGGATTGCAAATTACTTTTGTTGAAAATGAAAAATAAGGGGAATGTTAGTGGTGTTTGCATATTAATTGCCACAAAATTTAAGCAAAAGTCATGCTTATGCAGTTATCTTGTAACCATAAAATTGAGTTTGTCTACATCTATTTACTAAAAGGAAAAAAAAGTTGAAATATTTCTCTTAATAGCTACAGGGGCTGTTACCTGATAACCTGAACACTATGAATGTTTGTTCTCAGAAACTGTACTTGTTAGCACTCATTAAATTTTTTGTTTAAACAATGTTTTTCGTGGGAAGCTGATTTTTCTCACCAACCTTGAGATAATTAACCCACCAACTACAAATTCCCTGATCTGGCTCTAATTTACTTAATCAGTGTAAAAGACTAGAAAGATACTTTTGGAATTAAAAATATATGTAAGGGAGATCAACTTCCAGAGTGGTGGTGTGGGGAACGTGGATCCTATCTCCAGTGATACAGCCATTCAGCTGCTCAAAACTTAATCTCTGGAAAGTGTCCTAAGGGCACACAGTAAATGGAAAGCATCTATTCAAGAAAAATCTATTAAATCTCAGTAAGAACCTCAAGAGGCTGAGGCATGTGAGCCATGACTTGCTCACATCTCTGCCACCCCCACGCTACCCCAGCCCTCAGATCAGTGTGATGGAAGCTCTCCTGCAGGTATATGCAGCCAAGAAGACCAGGATCAGTCTCTACCTAACTGCCAATCAAGGATGAATGGAACTAACAGGTATGTAGAGAACACGCACCCAATAAAAGCAGAATAGATATTCTTCTCTAGTGCATATGGATGTTGGAAGGGGTCAACAAGAGGACGTGACTGCCTTTTGACTTGTGAGCTGAACCCAGGGAATTGGAGACTCCTTGCCCCCTCCTCAGTCCTTGGAATGTGCGTTCTGCTTGCCTTCCCTGCACTAGACGCTCCCCTGAGGGAGCACCCTTGAGATAGTAAAGTGTTGTTGAGACCATTTGGACAATATACATGGCTGAATCCAGTTAAGGCCCCTATATAAACTTTTGAGATTCTAGCTGGCGGGTGAAGAGATCTACTCATCTTGTGACCCCCAAGACAAGCCTTGTATGTAAGTTCCTTTGTTTATTAAACCTGCCATCTACCAATCTGGAGTTCTCTGCCTCTTTCTTCAGTCTCTCCGTGCTCTCTGTGTATGAGGGCAGTTTCAGGTTTCACCTGGGAACTCCTGAGAGTGCAAACCAACAATGGAACATTCTCTAGGAGAGTCCCTATGCTAGGCTATAAAGAAGCCCTAATAAATTTAAAGGATTGAAATGATACAAAATATATTCTCTGATACAGAGGAATGAAGTTAGAACTCAACGACAGAAGGAAATTTGGAAAATTTACAGCTATGTGGAAATTAAACACATTGTGAAATAACCAATGGGTCAAAAAAGAAATCACAAGAGAAATTAGAAAATACTTTGAGATGAGTACAAACAAAAACACAACATTCCAAAACTTATGGAATGCAGCTAAAGCAGTGTTTAGAAAAATCTTTTTAGCTATAGATGCCTATATTAAAAAAGAAGAAACATTTCAAGTAAATAACTTAACCTTAAGAAGCTGGTAAAAGAAGAACAAACTAAACTGAAAGCAAACTGAGGAAAGGAAATAATAGGGGTAATAATAAATAATTATTAAATTAAATAATAAATATTACAGTGGACATAAACAAAACAGAGAATAGAAAAACACTACAGAAAACCAATGAAAGCAACAGTTGGTTCTTTGAAAAGCTCAACAAACCTTTAGTTAGAATGATCAACAAAAAAAGAGAGAAGACTCAAATTATAAAATCCGGAATCAGACCATTACTACCAAGTTTACAAAGAAAAAAAGACGATAAGGGAAAACTATGAACCAATGTACGGCAATAAAACAGATAACTTAAAAGAAATTGATGAATTCCTAGAAAACACAAACTACCAAAATTAGCTCAAGAAGAAATAGTAATCTGAATAGACATATAAAACCTAAAGAGATTGAAATAGTAATTTTAAAATCTCCCACAAAGATAGTATCCGGCCCAGATTATTTCACTGGTGAATTTTCCCAGATGTGTAAAGAAGAATTAACACCAATTCTTCCAAAAATAGAAGACAAGCGAACACCTTCCAACACATTCTATGAGGCCAGTATTATTGTGATACCAAAACCAAACAAATAAATCACAAGAAAAGAAATTACAGACTAATATCTCCTATGAATACAGATGCAAAAAAAATCAACAAAATACTAGCAAACTGAATCCAGCAACATATAAAAAGGCTTATATACCATAACCAAGTGGGATTTATCCAAGGAAGGGAAGGTTGTTTTAATGTATGAAAATCAATCAATGTAATACACCATATTAATAGGATAAAGGACAAACCATATGGTCATCTCAATAGAAAAAAGCATTTAACAAAATCCAACACCCTTTCATGACAAAAAAAAAAAAAAAAAACTCCACAAACTAGGAACAGAAAGGAATTTCCCCAATCTGATAAAGGACTTCAGCAAAACTCTACAGCTAATTTGATACTTAATGGTGAAAGACTGGATGCTTCCCCGCTAAGGTCAGCAACAAGACAAGGATGTCTGCTCTTGGCAAAACAGGCCATGCGTCTCTGCACTGATGCACCGTTGTTCATGCTACTCCTCCTGTGTAGAATGCCCTCTTTGGTCAATCATCCTCCAAGTTCTATCCCCTTTTTATAACTTTTTCTGATTTCCTGTCCCAAATGGGTTTCTCTGCCCTCCAAACTCATGATACTTAGTGGCAGTGCCAATTAGTTATATGCTGCCTTGTGATATCATTTGATTTGCTGTCTGGTATCATAATTTAATTCAGTTATCATCAACATAACTTCAGGGTGTGTGTCCTACCTCCCCATCTAGAAGATGAGTTCCTTGAGAAGATGGCTTTTTTTTTTCACTGTCTCATATGTTCTAGACCAGGGTAATAGAAAAAGAAGTTTCCAAATAAATAGTTTGTGAACAAAATTACTTCCAGAGCCACCTATCCAAGGGAGAGACCAGGGATTTACAGTTGGGACAATTCTGCTATTGCTCTTGCTCTTCTACCACACAAAAGTATAATGTATAAAGCTACTTTTCTCCCCAAACTCAGGAATCTTCTCTAAATACACCCAGGTTGTTGGAAATACACCCATTCCTCTCTAAGAAACAGAGGTCACATGGTGAGAACTCCGCTTGGAGGAGTCATAAGACAGCGTGGATTCTGATTCTCCAACGCAAAGGGAAGACCTGCCCCTATAACTTGATGTGAAATTGTGCACTTGTTCTTGCACCACAAGCCTGTGTTGTCTGTGGAACCCTGGTCCTTGTGAAGTCAGTTTATCGGATGCACACAACAAAGACATCAGTGAGAAGCACTGGAAAACCGCTGGGCTTTTTGTTCAGCACCCATCTGTGCAATGCAAGGCATCTCCAAGGTGAATGTTTTAATGACCTATTCTTTCAGCCACAGGTGGAGTCATCCATGAGCACTGCCAAAGAGCTGTTGGAAAAAATTATGATCACTGGTGTGTCTTCCTATTTGTGAAACTAATATGAAAATAAGTAAATTCAAAGGAATTGGGTGAGGTTTACTCACATGTCAAATTAGTCCCTCTGTGGGAAAAAAGAATGTTTAAACACAGATAAAGATTACATGAGTTTAAACTAGGAGGGGAAAAGAATCATTCATCCCTAAGAGAGGAGCAAAGCAGCCTTAAGCAACAACTGTTCCTCAGAGAAGCCCAGTGAGCCAGGGCCCTTAGGGCCCCAAGGCCTCCTGGGAGGCTGCAGTGTGGAGCATGGGCCAACATGAGTTGCCATGTTTTTCCAGGGCACTGCCAACTCCCTTCTGGGTACCCTATAAAAGAGAATGGCTGCCAAGGTCACCTGCCAATTCATGGGGCAGGAGATTGAATGGACAGGAAAGGCTTTCCTGGAGAGATGGACAGACAAGGCTGTCTCTGATGAGTGAGCAATAAGGAGAGTGAGTTCTTCGGTGTGAAGAGGAAATTTGAGTCCACTTCTCTGGCAGACACTGTATGTCAACCAACACAATCTCTATTATCGACTTCAGTTTACTTTGCCCATCTCCCCTATAGAGGCTGAAGGAACTAAACACTGCACCCTTGCACTGTTCTGGCCAATGAAGTATAGGGGAAACCCTTCTGGAATTTAGAAAGACTTTTCCCTCTTAATAAAAGAGTCAGCCATGGCTGGTGCCACCGCCTTTATCCCTCCTGCCTTGAAAGGGGGTGTTACCACAAGGAAAAGACCCAGAGAATTGTAGAGAAAGCAACTCTGACATCACTGAGCCACTGGGCCAACCCCAGCAGCCACCTGCTTCTCATTATGAGACAAAAATGTTTTTTTATTAGTCCACTGCTGGTCAGGATTTCTATTTCTTGCCTCTGAAGGACTTTATAACTAATTCTACCAGGACGGAGAGAAGATAGTGCTTATAATTTTGACAAGAGACTCTTAAGGCTTCATACAAAAGAATGTAGAAAGTCATTGTGGAATTCATGTCACAGTTTTTTTATTTCCCACACATGCATTCTATTAGGCACCACATTAGAAGTCACACATACTATGGCTACCCACAATCTTACTTACTACTATGCACAGCCCTGAAAGCAGCCCAGTTATCCATTCTAACGATTGCTCACACTCTTAGTATACATGTACAACACTGGCTAGTTCTCCCTGTTTGTCTTCAAGACTCTCAACTTGTAGTTTACAGCCTTGGATAATGGTCTAAAAATCATTTTCAGTGTGGTTAACGAACTGAAAAAAGTTGGAGTCTATACCAGAAAGGAGTAACTGTCGTATTCCCATAAACAGGATAAATTTAAACCCTGATAGTGGTGGATATCAAAGTGTGGTCCCCAGAGCAGCTGTATCAGCATTATCTGGGAACTTGTTAGACATGCAAATTCTAAGATCCCTACAGACAAACTGAATTACACTAAAAATTTGAGAATTGCAGCCCTGTAGTACAAGGGCATATCAGGTGATACACTCTGTCTACTCTTACTCTCATCTTTTCCTTTTCTTCCCACTTTCGTACAATCTCCATTTTTTTCCCATTCCCTTCTGTAATGTTAAAAATCTTCAGATGGTATCCAAATCCATCATTTGGTCACACTAATTACTAAGATGACCACTGACCACACAGTAAGGCTCATGACAGATTTTTCCATTTATAGATTGGAAATGCATATCCCAAAAGCCCACCCTCCAAGTATTTAACTACAGAATGTCAAACCGATACGTGGGAAGCAGAGTGAAAGGTCCCAGTCCATGTCTTGTCCCCACCCCCAATAAAGACATTGAACCTCCTTCTTCATTTAATGCATCCTAAATCCTGGGCCTTTCCTTCCATTTCTCATTCCCTCCCTGTCTTATTCTGTTTGGGCTGCTAGAGCAAAAATACCATATGCTGGGTGGCTTGAACGATAAACATTTATTTCTCACAGTTCTGAAGACTGAGAAGTCAAAGATCAAGGGGCTGGTAGATTCAGTGTCTGGTGAAAGCCGGCTGCCTGGTTCATAGAAGGCCATCTTCTCAGTGTGTCCTCACATGTGGAAGGGGCAAGAGAGCTCTCTAGAGTCACTTCTATAAGAGCACTAATCCCATTCAGGAGGGCTCCACCCTCGTGACCTAATCACCTCCAAAAGGCCCCACATCTTGATACCATCACCTTTTGAACTAGGATTTCAACGTATGAATTTGGAGGGGACACAAACATTCAGTCCATAACACTCCTCCTCTTTCTCTTCACACGGTGGTCAATCAGCTCTCACTTCATTTTCAAATTAGCTCTTACCATCCACCTTATCTCATTTCAATCTCAAATTATTATCTTTGCTTCTGCCTAAACCTCACACTGTCCATTTTCATTTATTTCAGCCAGGAAAGTGAAGGCCAAGCTTCGATGAGCTGTGTGTATATATCCTAGAGATTCAGTCTAATTATCTTGTGCTAAAGACAAGGTATTATTGTTCCATCCATTTTTAATTGGCTGTCACTGCAGTGACAGAATGTCTTATTTGAAGATGTGAGCTCAGTGTGAACCACCTCCCCCACCCCTAGCTCCCTTTTACCAACCTCTAATTTATGTAAATGTTCACAAGTTTGTGTTTGTACACTCCCCACTGTGCATCCTCTAGCAGGTTATTCAAACAGATATTCCCTGTCTATTTTCCTTATCTCTTCAAGTGTGATTTTGGTCGTACGTTCATTAGAATGTCATCTGACACTGTGCCTCCACCTGGAGACATAAAAGGGCGTGCAGGACAAAGCAAAGCCATGAGTCCCCTCGAATGGGTGTACAGTAGAGTTCTCAGTTATACTCCCGTGCCCTTGTTTAAGCATCTAAAAAACAATTTTTAAAAGTGTTGTAGGACAGACATCCCCTCAAGTGGCAGCTGTTTGAAGGAACATCGAAGGGCATAATGGAAATGATGCCTAGATATCTGTATGTATTATTCTATGAACAAAGCTACACTCTCTAACCTTTATATTCTCCTTCTTCCTTTGGTTCAGATATTTCTCTGTTTCTGTTTTATTACGCTCTTTGAAGCCACCACAAATCCTTTTTGGGGAAAAAACCCATAAAATCAATGATTTATTCTTAAAATCAGTTGTAGTAGTATATCTATTACTTTTAGGAATAATTAAGTGATAATAATACTATAATTTATATAGTAATTTTAACTTTTCTAAGCATTTCCTTAATATTTTTTTGAAGGATCCTTACAGTAAATCCAAGAGCAGCAATTTTTTTCTTTTAATGGATGAGGAATTAAAATTGAGAGACATGACTCTCCCAATGTCACACATTTAGTTATTACTAACAATAACAAACAAAAAACAACAGCAGCAGCAGCTTATTACATTTGCTGATTCCTAATCAGTACTTAAACTCAGATCCCCAGCTCCAAATCCCACACTATTTGCTCTGTATCTAGTATACCTCTCTAGTATCCCCGAGAGAAAGTAACTAAGTTACTGGATTACCAGGAAGGAGAAATCGTTAAAGCCTGAGCCTATGAAACACGTCATTAGTCACTAGTGTGTGACAGAATATTCACTTAGTTGCTCAATTCTGTGTTAAGGAAGTGTGGACAAGACAGGGATAGGACAAAATAATGGAAAATCAGTGGTTCAGGATCCACTTGGTGGCAGAACCAAGATGAATTACTACTCTTATCATGCACTGGGAGTGCCCAATTACTCCCATTTAAACCTATTTCTCTGTCTTCCATTCTAACATATGAACTTGGGCTAGGTCATTGAGCTCCGTGAACCTTGACGATGTTGCCTATAAAATAATATTGTTGGACTAGATGACCTCTAAGGTCTCTGTGTTTTCATAGTTCCTGCTTCTATGAATGAGAGGTGAGCAGGTTCTTTTAACAGTTCTTGAAAAGTAACAGTTGAGAAAGCAATGCTCAGTGACCATCAGGCTGGGTCTGACCAAACATGGCTCAATGATTCCAACACGTTAGTGTGCAGGAGAATCACCTGTAGTGTGTATTTCTTTGTCCTCATGTCAAGAAATTCTGATCCATGGGCCGCACTTTGAGAAATACTTATCCCTTCCTTTAAATGCTGATCTTGAATTTGGTGATTCACTCGAGTAATGCCTGTTTCTGGTGGGTGTAGTTGGAGCCATTAGTCATCTTAGTTCTAGATGAAAATATTCATTGCTTTGTTAAGACCTTAATATTTTTATTTGTCAGTGAAGTAAACACATTTTCTATTTCTAACAATGACCTTAGTAAAATATATATTAATAACAAGCCATCTGAAAAGAATAAATTAGCTACTAAAAGAGTAGAAAGAGATAAATTACAATATTACATACTTTAAATGCAATTTTTAAGATCCTCACAAATATTAAAAGGCATTTTATTACAACAGAGATATTTCCCTTTTGTGTAAAGATTCTCAATCTCAACTTCAATATCAATTCATTATAAAAATAATAAGGTTAACTAATTTTTAATCTTAATCATTGAAATAAAGGTTTGATTGCTCTATATATAAAATGAAAACATCTTCCGATAAAGTACAACATTGTGGACAAACTCAATTAATCGTTATAAACATATAAGCAAAAGGAGAAAATTGGAAACAAAATATTGAACACTAAAGGTTTGGACACAAGGAATTCCCAAAAGCAGGACAAATCGCTACAGTTCTGAAGGGATAGTATGGAGTCCTGTAAACAGTGATGAATAATGAAAAATTGAAAATCAACTAATATATGTCCAGTATAACTCACTGGACTTGAGTAAAGCATAATGTGTTGGTGGAGAGACTGCTACAGAGCTCTAAAGCACCCTAAACCCTTCCTCAACTCAATCTTCTGAGAGATTTAATGTTTTGTCAACTTAAACACTTTTCCATATATACAGTGGAAATCAATGGGAAAATAAAACCTCTGCTCTGACTTTATTATAGTAGCTGATGTGTTTTCCCATGAGATTTCTAATTTAATATTTTTGATGCAATGTAATTGTTCTTCTAAATAGTCTTTTTTATAGAAAAATTTCATATTCTTTCATTTATCCCAAACTCAAGTCAATGAATTTTGATTTTCAAGGGAAAAAATATTTCCAAAAAAAAGTTTCAGATTTTGTGATCTAACAGAACAGTGGTTGGCTCAGACTAGATGCTCAATGAACATTTGTTGAATGAATAAATAAATACAGTACCCATCCAGGAAACTATATTTCTGGTTTCATCATAACTTCTCTTTGTGAATTAGTTTAATTTCTTAACTATTACTTAACTCTCTACCACATGGAAGGATAGACCTTAACATGACAGAGAAAAATATAAATAAAAGATAAGTTGCTGTCTTTAAAAAAGATGAAAAATAAGAAATTAAGACAAACATAGTTTGAATATGGTAGAAATAAGAAATAAGAAATTAAGACAAACATAGATAGAATATGGTAAGTGCCCACAAAAAGGTGCAAACATAGCTTAATGCAGGTTAGAAATGAGAAAATATTTTATTCAAGTAGGAAAAGTATTTCATCGAGGCCGTGTTATCAGATATGTCCTGAGGGACTGGTGGAATTTAAACAGGTGGAGAAAAAAATGAGACAGATATAGGACACATATGAGTTTTTAAAATGCCAAATAGAAAAAAATCAATATATGCAAATATCAGTTAGAAAACATAACTGAAGAGAGGACATAATTTACATGGCAAAATATAGTAAAATAAAATAAAATATCTAGGCATAAATTTAGCAAAATATATCTAGAACCGATACGAGAAATATGTTTCAAGATTCCTAAAAGACACAGAAGTAGACTTGAACAAATAGATATTTATTCCATGTTTTTGGATATGTCATCATAAATATATCAATTTTCTCTATAAATTAATGTAAATAATATTAAAAACATAAATTTAATGTAATCTCGGAAAAAACGGTCCATTTTTACTGACCTGGTGTAGGAGTGGGGTATAACCTGGCAGGTTCGGAGCCTCTGGGCCACTGGGCTTCCGAGGAGAGTATCTCTGGGTATGACTGACTGTCATTGGCACAAAGAGCTCCAGCCTCGGGAATCCAGTGATGAGCACCCTGGTTGAGAGAGTTGTTACCCAAGGACCATGATCGCCCTGACCAGGGCTAGACCTGCTTCACCGCAGATTTCCCTGCAGCAGGCTGAGCCATGCAGAGAGAGAGAGCTCAAGTCCAACAGCACAAGAGTGGGAGCAAGCAACAGCAACTTTGGGGATTTTCCACACTTAAAGTGGAACTCTTGTTTAGACTCAGACAATCCAGGAGAAAGGGAGAAGGGGCAAGAGAGTGGTAATGCCCTCCCCGCAGTCTGCTAGGAGGGCTTAAGCTAGTTTTAATCTGTGTAAACTGTAATTATATGAACCAGCTTTACCTAATATTTAAGGGGAGGGAGGGAGACGAGGATGAAACACGACCTCTGCCTTAGGCTGGATTCCCTGGAGAAAAACCTCTCGGAGCGCAGTGGTTTTATTGGAGAGTCTCCCGGAAACACTTGTGCGGGAGTGAGGGCAGCAGAAGTGGGCAGAAGGAAGTTGAGCTGGTTTGCCAATCCCACGGAGACTCTGGAGCTGGGATGGCCCTGCAGAGTTGTTCAAATTGAGCCAAGGGGGGCCATGCCTTCAACCCTCTCATTGGCCAGTTTTTGGGGTGGCTTGTGTACCCTCCGGCAAGGCAGCTCCCTTCTGCAGGCGGAGGGTGAGGCTCAGAAAGGGACTCAGGTATGAGCCAATAGCAGGCAACACACCATGCATCTGGGAGAATGAAGGGCTTGTTTCTGAAGGGAGACCTGGTTGACGCACCACAGCATCCTTTCCATCTACACCTGCACCGCAAATGGTTATGGAGCTGTTTGGGCTACTTGGACGTGTCTGCCAAATTTCAACATCAAAATTATGAAATCAGTGTGTCTGCACATCTCTGTATCCTCTACAAATTTTAACCCAGTGATCTGCATGTATTAGGTCCTCGATAATTATGTGCTGTTACGCACAGAGGTTCTGAGACTGGAGACCAATGGGATAATCAGATCATTAACGGTGATAGGGGAACCAGGAGGGGAAGCCAGTTTGAGAAGGAAAGGAGATGAGGATGGTCCATTATGGACAAATTCAACTTAAAGTGACAATAGTATGGTTAGGTAAAGACGTTAAAAAGCGGTTAAAAATGGTAGGATAATAGTTTTGGGGACGCTTCAATGCTACACAACAGAATTTATGAATTCTTTTTCTCAGTTCTTAAATGTAAGAAAAAACATCTGGGGCTGGAAGGTAGAATAGTAGATAAATATTTCCCCTTAATAGTTTTTATAGAAGATAAAATACAGTTAAAATTAACATCAGGGATATCCTTGCAACTTGTGACCAGAGGGGCTAAGAGATAATTCTACTCCATCTGTCTTAGGATTCAGGCTGCATAAGTAGGGAATTTAATTGGGTCACATGTACAAAAATAGCCCCAATCTCAGTGCTCCAAGTCCTCACCTATGTAAAGAGCAGAAGGGCTCAGTTTTTTGTATAGAGCCTCCTCTCCCTAAATATTCCAAAACTTTCCAGAAGTGCCCACATGTATCATTTACATGGCCCCTAAGCCTCACCAGGATTGGGCCCTTCATGAAATCACCTTCTCAGAGTCTCCAAGGGCTGGGAGGGGGCTGTGGGGGTGTGCAATGACGAAGAGTTAATCAAATACCCTCAGAGCCACTCCTTACAGCTCAGCACTCCTCCCACTCCATCCAGTGTTCTCTATTGATGCCGCCCTTGGGCCTCTGCCATCCTACAGGTGCTCATTCAGGACCACTGGCCCCCAGATGTCTGTAGTTTATCATTCTCTCCAGTTAGAAGAGAAATTCTGTCTCTTTTCTCGTTCACTTCTTCAAAGATGATCTAGAGTGGAGCTGTTTTGAACCCAGACAATAGTCGTTTTTCCTTCCCTGAAGCACATGAGGACTTACACAGCCGGGTTTATCTTCTGTGAGCACCTAGAGGACACTGCTGGTGGAGGGAGAGGATTCTTACGTCACAGGTGGCCTCTCAGAGTCCCAGGCAGGCTACTTCTTTCCGTATGTGTTAACGAGCCATTGTTGTATTTATCATTACCTTGTCTCAGTTTCCATTTTCTTCCTCTTCCTCTTCCCATGGCTTCCGTTGGTCCTTGCTGGTGTCCAAAGTGCCCCAAAGTATGAATCTCACAGTAATGTCCCGAATTTGATACATCAAGACTGACTCTAGTAGTTTCTGTGCACTAGGCAAGTTCAGCTTAAAAACAAAAAGTGCAATCTATTTTCAATACGAAGAGATAATGTTGTCTGAAAGCCTGGGGATAACAGTTAAACCCATTGAAAATCAATAAAAAGCCCTTTAAAGGCCACCATTCTCTTTCATGACATTTTTCTTAATGCTGGATGTCCCACACCACCAGGCAGTCAGGTAATAGGATTGATTTTTATATAACTCTGATTCAGGAACATGCAACCATTATAGGGAAGGTGTAGGGGCTGAGGAGAAAAGAGAAGATGGATTTCTATGCTTTCTCCCCTAGCACAGCTCAATTCTTTTTCAGGAAATACCTTCCACACATATATCACTAAGGAGCAGTGTTCTTCAGCCACTACTTTTGAGCGCTGGATACCCAACTCGGATATCCCAGGAACCTACCAGATTGCCAATTCTGCCATAAATTTGCACTAAAGCGTGCCCTCACTTAACCTCTCTATGGGTATAAAATGAAGAGACAGACCTGCCCATCATAAGTCAGCACCATGCTCCAGGCATATCTACTGGTGATTTAATATAATAAAGTAGGTGAGCGCTTCAAAAAAATACAGAAAATTTAAAAATGAGGCTTTATCACCTCAATGGAATTCATGAAATCATTAAAAATTTCCAGAAAACTATTTTTAATCCTATCTAGGGATAGGCATGACAAAGCATTCTCCCCAGTCAGGCAGAAAGCAGGGGAAGGACCAGCTGCTCACTGTTCATCTGAGAGACTGGCCCTGGGTCACTTCTACGGAATGTGAATCCAGCTATTGCACCTCCACAGCTGGCCATGAACTTTTACAACCGACTTTCTATTCTGCTTCTACTCAGTTTCCACCCTTGACATGGGACTCCTCTGACCTTCAACTCCGTCTTCCAGATCACATCTTTATCCTGCCTGGCTCTGACGTCTGATAACTGACATCATCTGGCCTTAAGACATCTCTCTCATGAATAAGCAGTCAAAGTCCATTGTCTTCTGACTTTCATACCCCCAGGTTGTGATGAACAAACATAGAAGTATCAGACACATTTTTCGGAAGGCAGGAGTCTGTAAGAACTAGCAAATGATGCAGCATACCAACTCAAAATTAGTATGTTATTCTACAAATGAAACCCAGTCAACATGAACAAATAACTGAACAGTTCCTCCAAAAAGTATGTGTGGAAAATATTTAAAAATAAGAGACATTGAAAAATAAATATTTGATTGATTATCTACTACCATTACTCCATGCAGTGCCTGGTTATTCAGCTTTGCATTCCAGTCAGATGAAAGCTTCTTGAACTAGTATTTGAGTTATGCGTGTTCTTTTTTAGGAGAACTATGTAGACAATCCTTGACTGACAAAGAAATTACCACTTCTTCCCTGTCTGCGCTTCTTTCTCCCTTCTCCTCACTGCTCAGCTCCTCACAACTAGCAGACTTTCCTGAACTGCCTGGATCTGACTGTGCTGCCCAGAGAGAACTGTAAAATGTGTTGGTGCTCTCAGGTTCAGAAGCGAGGAAAGGGATTTAAGAAGTTTTTAGAGCTACGTGTATCAGTTAGAAATGTTCATTTTCAATTAGGCAAACCCTTAGTAACAAAAGATATTTGCTGTTTTCTTAACAAGAAGTCCAAGGGTAAGTGGCCTTAAGATAGGTCCAGTGACTCAGTGATTTCATCAAGGATCCAAGTTTTCTCTTTAGATCCTGCTATTACTTTGAGGTACTTCTCTCAAAATTGTTCTTCATCACTGTCTCCAACCAGTGTCCCAAGGCAAGTTTGTGTACAGTGACTCTCTACTAATGGGGTGACCTCTTCTCTCATCAGTGCACTGAGGGGGCACAGGGTGGTCATTGATTTCTGACTCTGAAGGCCCTTGACAATCAGGTGTGAAGAGAGTGAACTTCCAATCATTTGTAATATTCCAAGAAGGTGAATTACCACCTAAAAGTAATGATGAAGAAAGGAATAGAGTAGAAATAAGAGGCTAAATTAGATTAGATTTGATTAACTCAACTATCCCATCTAGCTCTAACGTGGGGACAAAAAGTGTATCGAGGGCAAATCTCAGTGTGATGTGCTACTAGAGACAGAAAGAAGAGTAAGACACGCTAGAAGAGGAGCTAGTGCAAGTACACAAATTATTCTTGTACAAGACATAAAAGGAGAGGTGCCAGCGGGGCTTTGGAGGACAGACAGAGAGAAGAGCTGATTGGGGAAATCAGGAAGGCTTCTGCAGGAGGTGGCATCTGGGATGACCTTCAAGGTGTTGGCACAATAGAAATGTGAGCTGAAGCAGGAGGGGCATTGTAGACAGCCTTGGATGTTAGACTGTGGAAGTTATATTTAATGAAGGCAAAAAAACAAAGCATTAAAGCTTGCTGATGATAAGAGACATTGAGAAAATTCTGCCAAAAAGCGATCAATTTGGAATTGACATCAACACTGGTCTGGAGGAAACTAAGTTCTAGAAGTCCAGTTAGAAGACTGCACCAATCCAGAGAGTGAGGATTCTAACAGTGAGACCAGACAACGAAGAGGCAGAATCCTCAGGCCCTGGCGGCTGAAGGAATGTGCAGGAAAGAGAAGGGGAGAATTTGGTGACTGTGACCTTGATGATTACGGCTGAGCCCGCAGTGCCATTAACAGGAACAGCAAAGTTAGAAGGAATATCATTTTGGGGAGCTGGAGAGAAATGTGGAGAGAATTTTCCTTTTGAATGTGTTGACTTTTAATGTGTTTCCTGGCATGTAGATAAATAAATCAGGCAGGTGTTTGGAAACGTGAGCCTGGAGTTTGGGAGAAAGGTAGTCGGGGGGTGGGGGGGGCGTGCATCTACAGAGAGTATAGTTGAGCCTAGTGAAGGGATGAGGTGATCAGGGAGAGAATGCAGAAGAAAAACGGAAAGAGAAGGGAAGGGAAGAGGGCACTAGCTTTGAAACGTAGAGAATGCCCATATTTAGAAGGAAAATTCCATTCTCCTCACATTTATCACACTGTGTAGAAGTTGCTTGAGGGCAGACTGTGTCCGGTTCACTGTTGAAATTCCCAGTGTCTGCCACAGAGCAAATAAATATTCAATAAATATCATTCAATAAATAGATGAAGCTAAAGGGGGAAAAAATTTAAAAGCAAGGGAAAAAAGGAATCTGAAAGATAAAGTTGTCTGTGGTATCATCTCCTGCATCAAAAAGAATGAGGACTGAGAGAAAGCTCGTGGATTTGGCAATCGGGAACTCATTTGGATTCTCTAAGATTAAGTTCAGTAGAGTTCAATAAAGTGGTCAGGGTAGAGAGCATGTTGCAATGGGTTACCTGGGAACCAGCAGTTTAAAAGAAAAAAAGTGCAGATAAGTGATAGACTCCAGTCTTTAAAGAATATCACCTTTAGAAAGGAGGGAAGATAGGGTTTGGCAGAGTCACAGAGTCAAGGGAAATTTTTGTTTAAAGCAGAATTTCCTAAACGGTGTTTATAAATGTTAATAAACATTGCAGAGGAAAACAGAAAGAGAAAGGTGGGTTTGACGGTAAAATAATTTGGGGATAGATATACATACTGAGTTAGAAAAGTTAAACAGATTTCTTTTCGTTATTGCAGAACTTCTCAGAACCTTTAACAAATTGTGAGTTCTAAATATTCAAAAGGGAGATAATAGTATATAGGATGACTCACACTTATTTGACAAAAGGATGCTTTTTTCCACTGAGTACCTCCCAAAACTAGTGTTAGGGAGATAGACTTTGGAAAACATGGCTTAAAGGAGAGGGGAGACAATTTTTATAAGCCAAGGAGAAATGTTCAGGTAAAAAGGAGAGATTAAGGAAGCCTTAGGTAAAGGGTTACCTGATAGGAGAAGGTCCCAGAAAGTGTAAGAAAGGACGTGACAGAGTGAACAGGTGGAGGAGGGAAGGGTGCTCTTTCCCCAGGTGTCTGAGAGGCGTGAGGAGAGAGGGAGAGTGAAAGATGGCAGCAGCGTTTACATGGAGAAAAGGAAGTTGAGGCAGTTCCTGGCAGAAGGCATCTTTCTTTTCAGAAAAGAAAAGTTGAAGTGTGTGGAAAGGACACAGGGCAGCCTTGACTAAGGGGCAGGGAAACCTGAGGCCCTGGGTCCTGGGAGGGACTTGAAGAACAAGGGGACCAACTGTGAAGAAAGGGAGGTGGGGCAATGTCAGTTTCAAAACTGTGTTTTTATTCACTGTCAAAATTATAATTACATGTAAGCTTTGGCCTAAAATTTCACTTTAATGGGATTTGCCCCACACATATACTGTCATAAATCTGTAGTTGTGTGTACAAGGATGTTCATTACAGCATTGTTTACAGTAGCAGAAAAATTTTAAAAACACTTATGTAAGTTAATTGAGGGTAGTTAATAAATTAGGCCACATCCTTACATCAAAACACAAGGTAGGCAGACAAGAATGTACTGACTTGGACAGATGTCCAGGATATTTTGTTAAGTGACTACATCAATTTATAGAATGATATGTATAGTATAAACTCACATAAAAAAGTGTGTGTCTTTGTGTGTGTGTGTGTGTGCAAAAAATATCTGATGGTTGCACATCAAAGTAGGTACTTGTAAGCTGTAGGTTTGGGGGAATCCAGGCTGGTAACAAAGGGGGAGTTTTTACTTTTTACTTACGATCCCTCTGTTGAGATATATTACAGTGCGCACATATTACATGGATAACTTTTAGTTTGTTCCTTCCTGGGCCTATAATCTTGAAACCCTCCTTCTTCCCTGCAGCACCATATTGCCCCCCCAGCTCCCAAGAATCTCCTGCTGGGATCAGGCCCTCCAAGCTCTGAGGACTTCATGAGAGACAGAGTCCACTTAGATTTGCTGATAATCTACTTCGTGGTTTTGGAAAAGTCACCAACTCTTTCTGGGTCTCGGATCTTCGGTAGATTATCACAAAAATCTCATCCAGCTCTAAGTTTGATTCCAATTCTATAGCAAACAGACTAGAAAGGGCCATGCTGGGATAATAGCAAAACATTAATTTCAGAGGGAAAACAGGTTTTGGTTTCCAATAAATAACGTAAAATGGATTCCTGGAACATAAGTATATTTATAAGTGAAGCCTGATCACACGTGACTAAAAACCAGTAAAAAATAGGGGCCGCCCGGTGGCGCAGCGGTTTAGTCCGCGCTTGGCAGCCCGGGGTTCGCGAGTTCGGATCCCGGGCGCCCGCCGACGCACTGCCTGTCAGCCACGCTGTGGCGGCGTCCCATATAAAGTAGAGGAAGATGGGCACGGATGTTAGCCCAGGGCCAGTCTTCCTCAGCAAAAAGGGGAGGATTGGCAACAGATTGTTAGCTCAGGGCTGGTCTTCCCCACAAAAAAAAAAAAAAAAAAAAAAAACCAGTAAAAATACCTGTTTGGAAACTATTTTCAGAGAAACACAATTTGCCTAAATTTCCTTTATTATTATTTCTTCTCTGAACTCTTAATTTCTCTCTCATTTTTATTTCATATTCACTTTTCAGAAAATCCAATCAAGATTTGCTGCTACAATTGGAGTGTAGATGTTTCTTATAACCACTAGGGGTCAGACTACTACATTAATACAAACCAATCCCAAAATGAAAAGTGGTATTATTTGGTTGAAGGCTATGCCAACTTATTTTCCTGCATAAGAACGAAAGACCGGCCATTTAAATTAAAGATTACATGAAGAAGATAATGACAAAGAATGCATTTGACAAGAGAAACTGAGAAAGTTGAAACTATCATACATAATACGATAAAAAAGTTTTATCCTTAATAAAAATTTCATTTATTCACTTGCTCATTCTTGTTGGCAAGATATTACTCCAATCTAAGTGAGTCCAGATTGGAGGATTAATCAGTGAACTGGGCAAATGCTAAGAGAGCAGAAACAACTGAAATTATGAAACTGTCAGCAAAAAAAAGAAAGCCTCATTTTTAAAGGATGGACTGCATGACTAGCAGAGGATTGAGATGGATGGCAGAAACACTTTTCCAGTGGATTTCAGCCATGCTAATAATAAATCTGAATCATCTTAAGCAGTGAAAGCGTTCAGGATACAGGCAGAGGGCAGCCCTGGACTGTGCCTCTGTTCCAGCTTCCAAACTGGCCCTGTGGCCTCGAACAAGCACTTTATCTTCTCTTGGTGTCATTTAACATACCTTCAGAATGAAGAAGTAAGATTATATGGTTTATAAAGAACCTTCAAGCCCTAAAATTAAACAGATTTGTGTAATAATACTGTTATATAGAAGATAAGGAAAAGCATGCCAAAGTTTCAAAAAGGAAAGTGTTCATTGTCAAGATATATTATTATAAACTGTCATCATTTAAACAAATGGAACAAACTGAAATCATAGATCACATCCATTGTCAAACAGAGTTAAAGTAATCAACAAAAAGTCAACCTTCAATCTATTTACATTTTTTAATGTCATAGCGTTCTAAAGTAAGCACTCTAAGGGTATACGTGAAAATATATGCAGATCATTCTCTGGAATGACAAGCAAGAAATTAAAAGTGGTTACCTGTTGGGGGTGGAGTAGAATTGGATGGATAGGGGTAGAGTGAGTATAAGAATATAAGATATATTTCTTTATATATTGTTTTGATATTTTTACCCAGGTGAACACTCAACAAAATCAAAAATTTAAATACAATTATTTAAATAAAAATTAAAATAAAAAAATTTAAAATTTTTTTAATTAACTTAAGAATGTCATAGATGAGACAGAAATGTGGGTCAAGACAAAAACAAACACAACTGAAAGTGAAAATCCCCATGATCCCAATGGGAGTTAGGAATGACACAGGGATGTCTGTTGCTAATGAGTTGGTCATAAAAGAGTGATACTGTGTTTTAAAAGGGTTACATCAAATTACCTCAACCAAACTGGCCATGTCAAATGGCTGTATCCAAAGGTTCTATCTGGCCGTTTTATCACCTGTGCCCCAAGCGCCCACTGAACTGCTTGTCCTGGACCCTCTTTCTCCAGACAGACACTAAATCAGGACAAGGACCATTCCATTCCCCTTCTTTCTTTACACACAAACACACACACACACTCATGTACATGCACACACAAACATGTTTCTTAGCAAAGCCTTAATGAATATTAACCTATGCAAATAAACAATGGAGAGGGTTACAAGCAAATCAGTTGTGCAAATAGTTAAACCCTAAATCCCAGACTTCTTAACATACACGTGTGGTAAAATTTCTACCAAAATTCCAGCAAGATAACTTATAAACCTAGACAAGATTACTCTAAAATTTATATTGAAAGGCAAAGAAACTAGAATAGCTAAAACAGTTTTGAATACAAAGAATAAAGTGGGAGAAATCAGTCTACTTGATTCCAACATATTCTATACCTACAGTAATCAAGACTGTATGGTATTGATGAAAAAAAAAGACACAGAGAGCTCAGTGAGATAGATTGGAGAACCCAGAAATAGACCCACACAAATACAGCCAATTTATTTTTGACAAAGGTGCAAAAGTAATTCAGGGGAGGAAAGATGACCTTTTCAAAAAACAATGCTGGAACAATTGGACACCTATCAGCCAAAAAGATGAACCTTGACCTAAACTTCATACATTAAAGAAAAATTAGCTCAAAATGAATTGAAGACTTAGATAGAAATGTAAAACTAGAACCTTTTAGAAAAAAGTAACCGTAAGAGAAACTCTTTAGGATCTAGCACTAGGCACAGAGTTCTTAAAGTTAACACCAAAAGCACAATCCATTAGAGAAAAAACTGATATATTGGACTTCATCAAAATTAAAATGTTTGCTCTGTGGAAGACCCTGTTAAAGGGATAAAGAGACAAGCTACACACTGGGAGAAAACATTTGCTAACCAAGTATCTGACAGAGGACTAGTGTCTAGAATAAATAAACAACTCTCAAAATTCAACAATAAAAATTCCAGTTAGAAAATGAATGAAAGACATGAACAGACACATTACTGAGAATATACAGATGGCAAATGAGCACATGAAAAGATGCTAAACATCATCAGCCATTAGGGAAAGGCAAATTAAAACCTCACTAAGATATCATTACACCCTACTGGAGTGGCTAAAATTAAAAATGTGACAACACCAAATGCTGACGAGGATATAGAGAAACTGGACCACTCATCCACTGCTGGTGAGAACGCAAAATGCTGGAGCCACTCTGGAGAACAACTTAGCAGTCTCTTTAAAAACTAAACATGCAACTACTACACAGCTCAGAAACTGTACTCTTGGGCTTTTAGCCCAGAGAAAAGAAAACTCGTATTCCCGCAAAAACCTGAACAAGAATGTTTTTAACTACTTTACTTGTAATAGCCTAAAACTAAGCCTAGCCCAGATGTCCTTCAATAGGTCAATGGTTATGCAGACTCTGGTATATCCATATCACATGACACCACTCGGTGATAAAAAGGAATGTTTCAGTAATAAATGTAAGCACTTGGATGCATCTCCAGAGAATAATGCTGAGTCAATAAAGCCCATCCCAAAAGGTTACACAGCATATGATTCCACTTATAGAACATTCTTGAAATGTCAAAATTTAGAAAAAGAGAACAGATCAGTGATTGCCAGGGGCTAAAAGTAGGCTAGGGGACATGGGGGGAAGGAGGGGAGGAAGGACAGCTAAAACGGGGCAACTCAAGGATCCTCGTGGTGGTGGAAATGTTCTGTACCTTGACTGTATCGATGTCAATGTCCTGGTTATCATTTTGCACGACAGTTCTGCAGCTGTTGTAGTATAGTTACCATTGTGGGAAAATGACTGAAGGGTACATGGGATTTCTCTGCATTATTTCTTGCAAGTGCATGTGAATCTACAATTATCCTAAAATGATAAGTCTAGTTTAATATAGATAAGCCTAGTTTTATATACATACATACAAACTACGGCCTCAAGTTCGGTTGCAGAAATAAGGACTGTGGCAGCTCTGTATATTTTTTCCTTACTGGTTATGTGCATGTATGTGTGTGTGCACAAGTTATTAAGCTATTGTCTATAAGTTCTAAATCTACTCCTCTCTGCTTTGGGTTTCTGGGACTAAGACTCTACAAACCACGTTTCCACATTTTAGCCCCTTCCCTCTTAAGCCACCAATAGGGGGCAACATAGGGAGACTAAAAGGCTGGAGGGAATTAAAGAGCCCTTCCTTCTCATTTGCTTCCTGTGGGATTCCTGTCTGTTTCATGTCCCTCTAAGCATCACACAATAATGTCTTATTCACATAATAAGAGTAGTGAGGCCTTCCAGTAGCAGCAACTGAAACCAATTTGCATTTTTCTAACACTTGCAAAACCAATCACAAAGAACAGGTGTCAGCAAACTTCTGCTGTTGACGGCCAGATAGTAAACATTTGAGACTTGACTGGCCACATGGTCTCTGTGGCACCACTCAACTCTGTCCCTGTAGCATAACAACAGCCAGAGACAGTCTTTAAATGAATGAGTGTGGCAAGTGTGACTTTATTTGTGGACACTAAAATTTGAATTTCATATAATTTTCATGTGTCACAGAATATCATTATTGTCATGGGTTGAATTACGTCCCCCCAAAAGATATATTGAGTCCTAACCACCTGTAGGTGAATGTGACCTTGTTTGGAGATAAGGTCTTTGCAGATGTAATCAAGTTAAGATGAGGTCATTAGGGTGGGCCCTAATCCGTGTGACTGATGTCCTGATAAGAAGAGAACACCATGTAAAGACAGACACACAGAGAGGCAAACACTGTGTGAAGACAGAGGCAGAGATTGGGTTTATGCAACTTCAAGGCAAGGGACGCCAAGGACTGAGAGCTACCACCAGAAGCTAGAAAGGGGCAAGGAAGGCAAGACCTCAGAGGAGCACAGTCCAGCCGACAACTTGAGTTTGGATTTCTAGCCTCCAGAATGTGAGAAAATAATTTCTGTTATTTTAAGCCACCAAGTTTGTGAAACTTTATTACGATGACCCTAGCAAATAATACAATTATTCTTTTGATTTTTTTTTGCAACCATTTAAAAATGTAGAAACCATTCTCAACTCACAGGCCATACAAAACGCAGCTAGTGCCCTGGTTTTGGCCCATGGGCCTTAGTTTGCAGACCCCAGTCACAGAGCCTCCCTCACCCCGCGATATCAGCCCCAGGCAAGTAGTGCCCCCTAAGGCCTAAGCTTTAGCTCCACACTACTAAATTTCAATAATTTCAACCTGTTTCCCTTTTTCTTCACTCTTTAGGAGAAGGTAGCTGCTTTCTGGAATTGCCACCTCCGTTATACCTCACTGTTCTCTTTTTCCCCTTCAGTTATCTAGTTTTTAACTTTATATCTTGTTAACAATTATTTGGATTAAGTTCTCTCTGTTAAAATAACTGTGTGATTTCTATCTCCTGACTAGACCCTGACTGGTATAATTTTCCTTTTAAAAAATTCTTCAAGATTTTGTACGAAGTGCTCTGACCTTCAAGGCTCTTTGGAGGTCTTGGTAATTATTCAATTTAACTTTAGGTAATTAAGATAACTCTTTGCAGAGTCGGGATTTCTGACACAAAAACTGCATACTTTTTTTGTCACAAACTTTAATTAATAATCATTCTTGCTTAATAGACTTGTTCCTCTGAGGATTCCCCAAGTGCTTTAGAAGAACTAAGGAATTAACACTATGTTACACTGAAGAAGGACTAAAGCTGCCAGTGTTTTATAAAGTTGAACATGCACCTACCCTTCCATCCAGCAATTCCATCTAGGTATTAACCCAGGAGGAAAAAATACATGTTCACACAAGTCACAAAGACTATTACGAAATGTTTACAGCAGCTGTATTCATAACAGCCGAAATCTAACAACCCAAATTTCCACAATGGGATAATGGATAAACAAATGGAAGTATATCCATATAACAAAATATTATCCATCAATAAAAAGGGGTGAAATGCTGATACATAGAACAACACGAATAAACCTCAAAAATACTATGTTGAACAAAAGAAACAAGGCACAAAAGAGTATGTGTGATTCTGTTTACATGAAGTCCAAGAACAGGTGAGACTAATCTATGATGGTAGAAATCAGAAGACTGGTTGCCTTGGAGCAGAAGAAGAATATTGACTAGAAAGGGGCAGGATGGAATTTCGAGGGTGATAGAAATAGATCTTGATTTGGGTAAGTGTTGTAGAGGCTTCTATATTTTTCAATGCTCATGGATCTGCACTCTTAATGTGTACATTCTACTGTATATAAATTTTATTTAAAAATTTTAAGACTAAGTAAAAGAAAGAAATTAAGGCATAGTTGAATCTCTCATTTTCAGACCTAAAATCCATAGCATAACCTTTGAAATTGTAGACTCTGAATGTTTAGAAGGCAAGCAGCAAAACTTTCTTGTTAATTTTCCATATATTTTAACATGATGTGACATATATGTTGACCCAATAAGTGTTAATGTTAGAAGCATGAGCATTTTCCAAACATATGAAGAAGGCGTAGCTTTGTTATTTCTTTTCTCATTCTAAATAAACACTCATTTTTAAGCCTAACTTTATATTTTAAAGAAGGCCACCAAATTTTGTAAGCTTCAGGCCCCACCTGAGTCCACCCCTAGATGGAGTGACCAAAAAAGTGTCAATAATCTAAAGACAAAAGTAAATAAATAAAACCAAGCAATCAAGGAAATAAAGATATGGAAGAATAAACAATCTATCAGCTGGAGCCCTAAGAAAGGGTGGGTCAGGAATGAATGGAATGTTACACCCTCTCATAAGCAATACTGTTTTTCCTTTTATACCCAGTTACTTGGTCATATATCCTTCCTTTATGATCTCAACCTCTGGTAACAAAAAATCTTAAAACCTTAAATACAGTATGAAAGATTCCTGAGGATTTTTATTTTCCTTACCAGATTTTGGTTCCCAACACACATCATCTACATGAAATAATTTACTGAAGGAAAGCACTCTCCCTTTGGGAAAAGACTCAACTTGAACATTTTTCATCTACCTAAAAATGCTTCCAATGGCATCAACAATGTGAATAATTTAATCTGCTCATAAAACATTGCCTACCACAGAAAGTGCTGGGTGGTATGTTCAGATTGACTCATTTTAAGAATTTCTATACAATAAATGGTTAATTTCAAGTTGAAATGTGGCCCCAATTGAACAGTCACTTTATTCAGTCTAGCCCACAGATTTCAAGAGTAATCTTCTGCTATGTCCAGTGATTTTGGTGTAACTTTTGCCTTTTGTCATGTATGGCTAAGCATTCCTTCTATTTCTTTAAACTTAACACTCTCAATCATACAAATAACACATTGTTGTGGTTGTGTGGGGTTTTTTTTAAGGAAATTCAGAGCATAAATTGGAGATAACCTCATTGCTCGTTTATAAGAGAACTGATGAAATAATTATGGAAACATGCAGGGTTTTTTTCTTTTTTAATGAGGCATGTTTAAACAAAGGGACATGAAAAAATTTTTCTGGATATATTATTAAGTTACAAAGAAGAAAGTCACAAAAAGGTAGCATAGTATGATCACAGATTTTAAAAATCTATAAATATGTGTGAAGAAATAAAACATATATAAATATTATCAAATGAATAGAGAAAAGATCCACAAGGATCCATCTAAATTGTTGAAGTGGTTAAATGGAAAGGAATATTAAAACGAGGATGTACATAAGAGGATTTGTGCTTGAATTTTATAATCAGCACATAACCCCCATTTCTAGAACAATACTTGATAGAAGGTTGATAATAAATGGTTGTTGAATGAATTAGTGTTGTTAATTAATGAATTAATGGGTTCTATAACTTTTTAAAAAATTAACCATAAGAAATACAAATAAGTAAAAACAAGTAGAAACCCACCTAAAATCTGCTACCCAAAGAACCATTACTTACATTTTGGGGTGTATTTACATGCCAATATATTTATTTTTCTTTTTAATACACCATATTAAAACAATACACAGTATTTCATAAATTGGCTTTTTCCAGTAAAAAATGTACAAGGGCATATTTCCATGCCAATGAATATATATCTAAACAATTTCTAATGGCTCCTTTCTATTCTAGCATTCATGATTTTTTATGATAGAATTACTCTTCTTAATTTAAATGCCAGTAATGTTCATTCACTCATTCATTCATTCAGTGAATAGTTACGGAGAATCTACACTATTCCAGGCAGGTAGGGACTCAACCAGGTGCGGGGGATGCAATAGTTAATGGAAAAGAAAAGGCTCCTGTCCTCACAGCAACTTGGGTCTATGAGGGGGAAAGAAGCATTACGTAAATAAATAGGAAGATAATAGTTAGTTTTAAAATATAAGAAACTGTGGGGAAAAAAAGATGTTATGCATAGGAACATAGTAGGAAAATTACATTTAGATAAAAGAATCCAGTCACTTCTCTTCGCCAGTGTGCAGTTTAAGCTGAGCTTGTAGGATGGGTGAAGTCAGCCAGGGGAGGGAGCAGAGAGCAGGGCAGGCAGTGAGCACAGGATCAGGGGAGAGGACGACTCTGTGGAAGGGAGAAGAAGCCAGACTAAAGGAACTTTGTGACTGGGGGGAGGGGGGTGCATTAAGTTAGGCTTCAGGGCCGAACTCTGGATTTTTATTCTGAGTACAAATGGGAACCACCAAAAGGGAGCAACATAGGGAGGATTTTTGTTTTGCCCCCACCCCACCATGGATATAGATCAAGATTTTTCTAAGTTTCACTTACTGCTGAGAGCAGAATGGATGGAGCAGCAAGAGTGAAGTTACCCAGATAAAGAAGAGTAAAATGAGAGTTCCCAGGCTTGGAATTGTCCTTGTTAAGGAGCAAGAACAGCTATGCATGAAGAGCAGTTGTTGCAGACCGATTTGGCAAAGGAAGATGATGGGCAAAGAAAAAGGGACGTGTCTTTTGTAACACTTGAAAGAACACAATATTTTACATATAACTTTAGAGTCCTTGTCGAACTCCTACTGGAAAACCACAGCTTTAAGACATGTCACCGTCCCCATCCACAGTAGGGAGGGGTGAGGGGTTTGTGTCACAATTCTGAGACTCCGTAATGCTCTTGCTGTCACCGCTCTTCTTGTCTTCCTTCCCGTCCCTTCAGAAGGCACGGAGACCTCAGGAGCCCTGGTAAGGTGAGCCCTAAAGTATTAAAACTAATCTGCGTTCTCTGTGCAACTACCAACTCAGAAAAGAAGGTGACTGCCCAGCAGGAGTGTTCTGGGAGCAGAAAGAAACCAATAGAGCGCTGTTTCCTCTCCATGCTTTATTTAGAGTGAACTGGTACAAACTGGCTCGTGATGGAATATCTCCCCAGATTTCTCCCCTTGACTTTCCCCGACGGGCCCTTTACTGGGACACTTCTATGTTACTAAACATAGTTTAGCCAAATGCCAACAATAACTGAGTCTACTTTCCTCCATCTCCGGGGGACAGGAGCCGGATGTGAAACTGAAAGTATTCATTCTGAACAGAGAAATGTTTTGTTGTTTATTTTTGTGTGGATTCTTTACCAGTCTTTTAAACTAAAGACAAAAACTGTTCTGTTGTCCCATATGTGTTTTACAGCATTCTATAAATATCAGAGAATATGGCATGCCCATTGCCGTATTCCTTAAGGAATAAGGGAAATACCAATACAGTTTCCAGTGACCTAAAAAATTGGGTCTCTGTAACTTTCTGCTAGAAGGTTAAAGGAAAGAGTCCTACAGCAGATATGAAGTTCTCTTCACCGAAATTTCCATGGAGCCTCTCTGGCTGTCCCAAGCCATAGAGTCCTCCGCTCCTCTAAACTCATCCAGCATTCATACACTCCTCGTGGGGTTCGATATCTTGGTATGTGATGTGCCTTGTCTTTACAAGATCCTCAAGGGCAGGCACTGTATCTTGCCCTTATCTATGTTCCCCATAAAACTGGCCAGTGCTTGATAATCATAAAAGCTCCTAAAAGTTGTGGGGGGAGGGAATAGAGTCTTTAAAAAAAACCAAAAAGGCATCTAGAAAGACAAGATGTTCTGGACCTTAGAACAGTTTACATGATTATTAGATCATCCTTTACATTCATATTCTGAGGCAGAAAACCTAAATGTGGCACAGTCATTAACGTTTGTCAGGAATCCACAGGCCCAACTCTGGCTCTGGGGTTATCTGGGTGACAGAAGATGAAGCTCCCACCCCGAGGAGAGTAAAGCCCCTGGGAAGTAACTTGAACACCTCATCCCACCACGTCCTGGCTTGGCGTTGGCCCAAATGCATCTTTAAGGGGTGCAGACACCCTAGAGGAACTCCAGGCCCACTAGACGGCCTGGCCCTCCCTCAGAAGCTGACGCAGAAGATCAAACCAGACATGTCTGGCTCACTCCGATCCAGTTTCCCTAAGCTCATTTTAACCTGTCAGGTCCCCACAATCCAGAGTCAGCTTCTCCTCACAGAAACAGGCCCAGCTCAGGACAGCTGTGTTCAGGGGGGCACAATGCCTAAAAAGAATGGAAACCCCGTGAGCTCAGCCCTGCATGCTGGGAGCAGCACTCAAGGAGCCACAGTTTAAAAAGACATGACATATGAAAGTGAGACAACAGGAATGGTGAGAGACCTGGAAACAGCATTTTGAGGAATCATTGAGGAACTAAAAGTGTTTAGCCAAGAGGAGAAAAGGCATGACAGCTCTCTTCTGGAATTTGAAGGAAGAAGGTGTATGAATGGTGCCGCCCGTTCCAAAGCTAACCAGATGGCAGAATTACAAGTAGTGAGGGAAGCTCATACACGGCAGATGTCTTAGTCTGGGTTCCTTAGAAAACAGACTTTAAGGCAAAGCTTAGGTATTGCTGCTTTGTTTGGAGGTACGATCTCAGAGAAAAAAGAGTAAAGGAAAAGAGATTTATTGAGTAAGTCAGGGATGAGGGAGAGCAAATACAAGATAGTATGTTGCCAAGTTGCCCACAACTTCCCCCAAAACACAGCTGGTCACGCAGGACATTTCTGGAGAGGCGGGGTGAGCCAATGCACGATGGAGCGCAGTGCAGGGGGAGGAGCTAGCAATGTATCTTCTGGATCCTTCCTATCTCTTACCTCTCCCCACATGGCATAAATACCCCTGCACGTCTTGGTTACCTTCCTCTGCCCCTTTAGGGCACTGAGAGAGCCAGAGCCCCCGTGGGTCCAGAGGGCTCTGACCTGGGCAGTGGAGCTGCCACAGTTTCTGCCATCATGACTGTGACAAAGGCTGTGCCGAAGCCCAACCCTCCCTGTAAGGAAGGTCAGAGACAACTCTAGGGTAAGGGGATGAAGTGACCACATGGCAGCAGCGGCCAAGCCTTTTGCGGGAACGGCAGGAAGCAAGGCTCGCGGCCAAGGGATGGGGACAGACAAGGGTGAGCAGACGTGGGTGGGTCCACAGACCTCACCAGTAGAGCAGGTTTTACTAAGATGTTTTCAACACCCAAAACCATCCAATGATGGGAAAGCCCAGTGCTTCTCGAATACCTGGAGATCTTGTCAAGTGAAGATTCTGATTCAGCAAGTCAGGCGATGTGGGGGCGGGGCTCAGATTCAGCATTTCTAACTCCCTCCCAGGGGATGCCCTGCTGCTGCTCCCCAGACTACACTCTGGACATACATGATGGCCTCCTTCACATCCAGGTGTGTGCTGTAGCGCATGTTGCATTGATTGATTTTCTGTCACAAAAAGTCAGGGATTTTGTAGAAAGTTCTGCCTGGAGTGAAAGATTGAACTAAATGACCACTATAGAACCTTCCAAAACCTGTTAAATACTAAACCAGTGATGAATGACAAAAGAGTTAACAAAGAGGAAATGCCTAACCTGGATCTTACTCATTGCTCACTTTTCAATGACTCCTAATCAGACCCAGGGCACAATTAGCCCAGACCCTGACTGAAATTCAGAGCTTTGCCTAATGATGACTGACAGGGAACAGACGTAATTCAGTCAGTAATTAACATGACTGATGCTTTCCTCATCATCTCCTTTCCAATATCCTTCCTCACCCACACGAAACTCCAGGAGTAAATGCAGACATGTCAAAAGGTATAGACAAGACATCCAGGATCATTAGAGACTTTCTCCTCCAAATTTAAAGTAAAAATGCAATCATTTCACTTCATTCTCTGATGAATAAAAACCGAAACGAAATCTCCTCAATCCAAAAACTTAGGGCCTGGGAGTTTCTGGAGAGCTAGAGTTTTCTAGAGAGACAAAAGTCGACCATTTAGAACTATATATTTTTTCTTTTTTAATTCTAATTATTTGTAACCACTTAGAACTGCTCTACAAATTTGAACTACAGATAGTTAATTCTCTTTACTTTTCAATTAATTTCTCAAATTCTGATATTCTCTATTATCAGGAGTCAGGGCTTCAGCCTCTTGAAGCCTCGTCCACATACACACTGTCCCCAAGTGCTGGGGGCTTCACGCTGCAGAAGGCTGCTCAGCTTCCCTCTCTGCAGAGAGGACTGGAGTCAGATTGGACTGTGACTGCCACTCCCCCTCTCTGCCACATGGCGGCACTGCTGAAGACGGGTTCTACCCAGTGAGCGTGTCCGCTGCTGCAAGGAGCCTTTGCTGGTCTAGACCCTGGGAAGATTTCCAGGGTTCCCAGAGCAAAGAACCCCATCTCCCAGTGCCGAGTCAGCCACACAGTTGCATCCCTTTGTTTCTTGCTCTTTCTCATCACACACGCCCACTTCCCAGGGTGCCAGCCAGCCCCTCCGGGGATGCTATTAGGGACCAAATCCAACATCCACCACCTCAGAGAGCCAGAATCCTTTTCTCTCTTTCCTCCCCAAAGAGGAATATGCAGTTAGCCTTTAAATCCTCAAAAGACAAAAGGTGTTATCTTCTTTCTTGTACAATCTGCACTAACCTTTCTTAGGAAACCTCGCTGCCATGACTCTTAGATGCCCTAACCGAGCGTCCTATTCACTTCCCCGACTTAGACAAGATACACTGAATGTAATTTCACTTTGTCCTCATGTCTCAAGGCCAACATTATGAACATCACAGTTTGGTTCAGTGTTGTTTGTTTTTTTAGGTAAGTATATAAGTGCCTTTTACGTTAGAAAAATTATAGGTTCAGAGAGGTTATTTGTCTTAGCTCATATCAAAGAGCTGGTATTTGGGGGACTCTTGATTTCAACTCTGTCTCTGGCCTGAAGCCCATGTTCTTTTCTCACCACACAGCCCCCTGCCTCCCTGCCCAGGGCTCTCTGACATGGGTCGTCACTCTTCTCCTCCAACCTTACAACCTCTTTTTCTTTCTTTTTTTGACATGCATATCTTTATGCTCTGGCTTAATTTGACTACTACCTTTTCTCCAAAATTGAGCTATACTTTCCCAACTCTGTACCTTTGCTCATGTTGTTTCCATTTTCTTATTTCATCCCTGGCTTTTGAAACCCTAAACGTTCTTTAAGACCCAACCTACACATTGACTGCTCCTTCAGATCTTTTAAAATCCCTCCCACCAAAGGCGATCTCTTTCTCCTTTGAATCCCCATAACATTTTATGCATACTTTTCTTGCAGTGATTTCATTCCTACATTGCAGATGTTGGAGGACATCTTGATCTCAGGGAACGTATCTCTTTAATTTTTTATTTCCTGCAGCACCTAGAGTAGCATTGCATCGTAGACTTAGCAAGCATTTAGTAAATACATGTTGAATAGAATTTTATTGCCAAAAGCATCCCAAAATCTTTACTAAAATTCTCTCTCCAATCTAAACATGGTCCCTTTTAGCATAATCTACTCCCAGGAGGATTAGATACAAAATAGGAAGGAAAGGATGATATTGAGGATATTTTTTATGGGTTGCAAAAGTCCCGAATGGTTCTGCGGACTGGGAACTTCTCCTGACACATTCAGTGACTTCACAGCATAGGAGAAATTCATCCATCCCTGCAGCTGAGAAGGGCAAGAGGGGAGCTGTGGATGGTGAGAATTAGGGTGTCATTTCACAGAGCTGATCACACTCTCGTCCCTTGGGTGCCATGACGCCATGCTCAGTTTGCTTTCCTAACTTCTCACTGACCCCAGACCCCCCTCCTCAATCTCTTAGTGTTGGAGTGCCCCAGGACTTGGTCTCACCACTCCTATTGCTCTCTTTGTACATCTTCTCCATAGGAGAGTGACTTTTGCCACCTGAGCAATTTACAATCCCCTGGAACCAACTAATGAGGGGCAGAGAGGGACTGCCGATGTCATTCAACTAATGAGGGACCGGTCAATGTCATTCAAGCATTGCAACATATTTCTAACTCTGACATTGGCAGTGACTTGCAGACTGTGAGTGACAGGCAGTGGTGAATGGATGGAACCAGAACTTTGCATTTAGGTGCCTCCTGGGACCAGCGGTGATTTGCAAGACTAGTAAATAAAATCAAGTACATGTTTGCCTGAGAGGCATAAGAAACCACCCTGAACCAAAGTTTCTCTTTCTGCTTTTCTTGATGGTGATTAGAAAACTCCACAGACAGCCTTAGAACTCGTGAGGCAAGTCACTGTTTGCTTATACATACTAAATGCTTTGTTCTTTGGGGAACTTTTGAAGATGGAAGAGAATCAAAAATGCAAAAGCCCTTTATGCTCATTTACTGTACCACTGCTAATTTGAAGCCTGCCACTCAAAACACATGGAATGCCGATTACTATGTCTTCTTCTATTATGGAAGTAGCTAGGTCTCTGGTACAAAGCCAGGCAAATCTTTCCCCTAGGATACATAAATGCTGGTGTGTGTGTGTGTATGTGAGGAAGTGTGTGTCTGTGTGTGTGTGTGTGTGTACATGATGTATGTGAAGTTTTCTCCTTACCCCGTTCTATTCCCTGATGCTTTGACTGCATTGAATTGCATTTTCCTAGGGTAGCTGCTGAACCACCTAATCTTTCCTATGGGACATATGCAAAAAACTTCCAAATAAATGGGTTGATGAAGACCCTTCAAGACTTTTTAGGGCTGTGTCTGATTTTCTTGCCATTGCAAAAATGGTACTGAATAGAAGACAAATGTTAACAACAACAACAAAAAAAACTAACAAAATTCAGCTTCTCTCTAGAAATAGATTTATTTAAATCATTTGAGAAGCCATCTTTAAAACCTGAAACCCATCAAGAAAATCTTTTTATTTAAATCTCCATAGGAGAATATGAGTCACACAATCATAAACTCGTTTCTCTTAGAATGAAATTTTGGTTAGTTCAGGTCTTCTGTTGTCTTGAAAAATTGCTCTTTTGTGTCCTGGATCTGAAGGACCTAAAGTATCCAGCTTTAGAAAGGAGGAATCTAAGCCACATTATCATGGCCAGTGGTCCCTAAACATTTTTAATTACATAGCCCATCAACAAAACACACTGGAGCATTCACTTATATTTATGTATATTTACTTATTTGTAAATTCTATATATGTGCTACTACATAGACTATCAAATTACCTGTATAATAAAATAGTAATAAAAATTTTTAGAAACTGAATTAAAATCAAATTACTATCCAAAAAATTATTGTGTTAATGGTACAAAAAAGCCTTCCTGCCCCTCCTAGAAATCTAATAGTAATATTTTTACTGATAGTACTGATTGAATATATTTCAGTGTTCATGAACTTTTGGTTTGTCTTCATGTGCTGAAAGCTTAGTTTCAAATGTCTTTCTAGTCTTAATGACTTTGCACTATCAGTAACTAATACCTCGAGTTATAACACATAGTGACGGAGACCCACTCTAAGGAGACTGGATGTGAATCTGTACTAGTTTTGTAAGGCTGCCGTAATCAGTCACAGACTGGGTGGCTTAAGCAACATAAATCTATTTCCTCACAGTTCTGGAGGCTACAAGGTTGAGATGGATCAAAGTGTAGGCAGGCTTGGTTCCTTCTCAGGGCTGTGACAGAAGGATCTGTTCCAGGCCTTTCTCCTTGGCTGGTAGATGGTCATCTTCTTCCTGTGTCCTCACATGGTCTTCCCTCCATGCATGTCTCTGTGTCCAAATTTTCTCCTTTTGTAAGGACTCCAGTCATTGGATTAGGGCCCACCCTAGTGATCTCATTTTAACTTAATTACCTCTGTAACGATTCTATCTCCAAATAAGGTCACATTCTGAGGTGCTGGGGGTTAGGACTTCAACGTGTGATTGGGGGAGGGGACAAGGAGGACACAATTCAGCCCATAGCAAAATCCATATTTCAAATAGTTGCATTCCTAATTTTGAAGTTTTGGGTCAACTTCATGTCAGATGTGATCAGTTCTCCCATTGACCTTACATTATTAGCTAATATTGCCTTTATTACATGGTTTCATAACAGAATTAAGACCTTTGCTCACTTCACCAAGCTCACACAAACTGCAAAACATCACAATATGCTGGAAGAAAACTAATGAATAATGCCAGTACTATGCGACCCCCATGCTTCCCTCATAGCACCTTGACCATCTGACATCCAGACCAGTAGAGGGCACTAATTCTTTTATTGCATAAAGTAAAACTCCAGTTCATTTTTTTTTACATATTAAATAAATACGCGAATTCTAATATCTCTTTCCAGTGTGCCAATGGATTGTCTTGTGTGTGTGATCAGCCCACTTGGGAGGCATCTGGTCTGGGCTATAATTTGGAGAAACTGCCTGGACATTTTCAAATTCAGACTAGGCAAGTTATTTGTAAGAAGGATCTTTGGCTGCAGGGTAGGCTGTGACATCGTGTTGCAGTCAAACTAAATCAAAAGGGCCCACAGAATTTATGATTCTCACTTTCCATTGTTTCAGATGCTCAGGTATTTCATTGTTCCCTGAAGTTTAAGGCGGTGGACTGAGAATAGCATCAGCAGCACTTCATTAGCCCTATGGATGACGCCGTTCCGTCCACATAGTTGGAAGCATTTGTTGAAAATGTCCTTCAGAAGATAGCAACACTGCTTGAGTCATGGTTTGATCGAATTTGTAGAATAATGTCACAGGAACTGCGTTCTTCACAAAAGTCACAAGGCGATAATGACAATGGGGTTTAGGGATGAAAGATGTCAAATATTGTATCCAGTAGAATAAGGCGAACAGGTTAACGGATTCAGTGCTGCGGGCATCGGCATGAATGTGTGGTTGGAATGGCAATGTTACCCGCTTCCTAAAGAACTGCAGGGGGACAATCTCCTGTTTACAGTGAATTTGGCCAAGCGTATTCTAGCTCTGGGGGCCTAAGCGAGCCATCAAAAGAGCAACAGCACAGTGGCCAAGTGATATATTCAGAGGAAATCAAGGGCCTGCCAAAGGGAAAGGAGCCCTCTGCAGAACAAGAGGGAATGCGGTATCGAGGTGCCCCCACCGTTCTCAGAGCTGGTCCTGCCACCCACACACATAGACAGCAGGAAAAGCTAATTACATGGAGACTGTGTTTGATGTTTTTCACCTCAAAGTGCATTCTAAACTAGCACAAAGTAATTACTTCCTACAATTCTGGGTAGAAAGGAGATGGAATGAGTGGGCATTATAACCGTCTCTAATGGTGGTAGAACAGAAGCGCAGCGAGGCTGGAGCCTTGGTTCTCTGTGACGGAGTGATACTGACCGCATGTGCTGCCCCACCTCGCTGACCTAGTTCCCAAGCTCACCAGGCTGCTGTGTGTTCCCATGATTTTTATTGGTACTCGAGGATAAGCTCATGACTCTGCTCTACGAAACTTAAACTGCCCCACTCAAGGCACTTTGATTACTGCCTCTTTTGCATTGCACATATTTCTACAACTATACATATTTTACTACATCATGGTATATATTTTTTAAATGCCAGCCTCTGTTACTAGACTATAAGTTCACTGAGATCGGGGGCCATGTCTAATCTTTGTATTTCCAGTGCCAACACAGATCTTGACATTTAATAGGTACTCTATAAGTGTTCGGGGGACATAATGAATAATAACCTGGTCTGCTGTTGAAAATGCTTAAAAGTCCCTTGTGTTGTTATACACTTGGTCTCACGGACCCCTCACAATAAACCTGTGAATTTGTTATCAATATTCTCATTTTAATCTTGTGAAAAGTGTGCTCAGAGGAAATAGTGGTTTGTCCAAGGTCACAGAGCTTTGAGTAACAGAAGCAGGACTTTCACTCAGAGTTTCTGATGCCAAAATTGGTCAGTTCTTTTTTACCACTCTACAGTGAATCCATGCCCTCTACTTGGTGAAAGAAGGAGGCACACAGGCCCAGTGGTAAGGGAACCAGGAGCCAAGTTTGAGGTCTGTAAATGAGAAGACCAGAACCTGTGAGCTCCTCTCTTACACTGATGGGCTACCTAGAAGGGTACCTGGGCATTCTGTACGATGAGTTAATGAAAAACTGAATCGACAAACTGCCATACTTTAAGGCATAGACAGCAGTTCTCACACAGCTTAGCACTGACCTCAGGTATGGGGCCTAAAATGTCCAGATCAGGCCTGAATGGTTTTAGGACTGATCCTGAGAGAAATTGGGGGGGTCGGGGGGCAGTAAATGAGTTCTCATGAAAATTTAGACTTTTGCCCCTCAAAATGGGAAGTGCATTACAGCTTGAAGTTGCCACTTTTGCCTTGGGTTTCCTCAAGAAACTATAAAAGAGTAGGTGTGGGCCCCTACCTGCCCGATGATCACTCCTACACAGTTTCCTGAGGATTCTGGACAGATTTTCTGGGTAAGATATTGAGAGATCTCAAGGAAAGAGGCTTTGGAAACAGATGCACCTGGGATGGAGCCTTGGTCCCTCTCTCACTGCCTATGTGGCACTGGGCAAATTCCTTCACCTCACCACGTCCCAGAGCCTCATCTGTGAAGTTGGGTTGATGCTGTGTCTACCTCACAGGGTTTAATTCATAGGTGAGAATTAAATGAGGTGAAATTTAGCTGGTCGAGGCAGTAACTCAACCAATGTTTCTTAACTTGGAGTCCTAGGACCTCAGAAGGTCCTCAGACTTTCCCCAAATCCAAAAAGCCTATGAGAATGTAATTTTCTGTTTTCATTTTGATGATAATCTAAATATAAATATGAATTCAAACATAGCCTGTGTCATCTGGAGGAATATGAGGTTCCAGTGGCTGCCCATGTGTTCATGTTTACAAGCAGGCATACACCAAGCCAGAGACATATGATGTCACCACACGTTGTGCAAGACTTTTGTAGCAATTTGAACAGAGAAAAGTTATGGGAGAATTGAGTCATGATATGGCACATGACTGTTGAAAAGCTAAGCATCCAATAAGCATTCTTTTGTTAAAGGATACTTTTTATTTTTCAGTGTGGAGAGTGTGCATTCTAACTTGACTGACCTGTTAATAATTTAACTTGACTTTACCATTCAAATAGCAAAATAATGATAATGAAAATGACTATAATTTAAATAGTGATTTGCAAGGATTAAAATAAAGAGAAAACAGTCATGAGTAAAGCATAGGTATGGCAACACATCTTTTTGTTAATACATCCAGCACTGGCAATTTAAGTTCAACAAATATCTGCTCTTTAATGTCATTAATTTGAAGTTTTTGGTTGTAGTTTTGTTTATATTTAATTTGTAAATTGTTTTAGTTTTTATGATTGTATAACACACACATATATATAGTTTTATAATTTTGCATATTTAAGGAATTTTATAAAAAAAAGTGATAGGAGGTAATGCTGTAGGTGTACAAGAATTTATTTCCTTTCGAAGGGATCTGTATATACCCAAGATTACTCAAGTCAGACATTGAACCAGACAGCTCCTCCAGGTCTGAAATCCTCTGATAAGAAACTGACAATTGCAGAGTGCAGATGGAAGGAAGGGGAACCATGGGGTGACGTCAGATCATTACAAGCCTTTTCATCACATTATTACATGATTTTTCTCTCTGCTTTCCTACAAGGAGAAAGAAGAAGACAGCAGAGACATTCTAGACAATCAAGAATGGAACGCTATCCTGCAAATTCAAAACTATCAAGGGAAGCATCTCACACTTGGCATGTATCTCATCGCTTAGAAAGCAGTAAAGAAGGAAAGAGCTAGTAGTTACCAGGTAGTCAGATCAGGACTGTCTCGTCTGTGGAGGATTCATCACAAACCTGCTCTGAATATTTGTGAACTACAGAGTCCACACATCTGAGTGTATTAACCCAGCAGCTTTGTTGCAGGAAACCAGCTGGAAAGTGTCTCTAAGGGACCCGTATCGGCTTCTGTTTTCTCCGAGCCTAAACAATGACAAAGGCATTTCTTTTCAAAGTTCCAGGGAGGCTGGGAAGGAGACAACTTTTTAAATATGTAGTATTAACTCAGGTTGCATCCTCTGCCTCCGTCAATGGGCAGCATGTCCCCCTCTCGTTTAGATTCCCCACTTTGGTGATCATGCCATTCCAGACAGAGGGGACAGAAGTGAGAGTAACAGGGCCGCAGGGACTCCACGTCTGTAACCCATTTGCTAAGTTAAAATCTGGTTGATTCGTATAAAATGGGTTTCCATATTGTGGAGTCAGACACAAAACGTCACCGATGGACTGTCAGACTAGCTGGGCCATGCTAAGAGAACACGTCACCATGAAAAGCACGCTACCCTGGACTAGCTCCAGAGTGTCCTGCTGGTGGTGCAATATCGCACACGTTTTCTTCACCCTGTAGATATAGCACGAATATATCTTCTCAATAAGTGCAGTATTATGAGCCAGAGGAGAGCATCTAACCCCAGACAGCAGATGCACAGGGTGTCCACAGATGCTTGGTGGGAGAGGTTGGCCCGGTAACCACGATGTGACTCACGGCAGCAATCTGTGTCTCTTTCTCAAACATTTGAACTCAAGGATTGGATTGAGAGTCAGTTGTGGTAGATGTAACTAGAAGCACAAAGACACACAAAGGCAATAATGACAGCTTTATCTTTTGAGCAGCTACTGGGTCCCAGGAAATCCTCTAAACATGTTACACCCACTATCTCATTTAATCCCACAAGTCTACGAGGTAGATACAATTAGTATTCCCATTTTTCACACAGGAAAACTGAGGCCAAGAAAGGTCAGGTAAACTGCCCAAGGTCACACGGATAATAAGCCAGAATTCTAATTCAAGCAGCCTTATTCCAGGACTCCAGCTAAGCCCCTGTGCCGTAAGCAGAGACAGAGAGAATTGTTGAGTCCCAATATGAGTCAGGCACTAAAGGAAGAAACCCTGAACTCCCGCAGCTGGGCAAGCAGTGAGTCAGCCTGGTCGGTCATCCCAGAGCCTGAATCACACTCATGCTCCCAGACCACACCCCAGTTCCTGGGATGCCTACGTGTGCCACAGCAGCTCATCACATGGATCCTGGTTGGGCAACTTTTCTTGTGTTCACATGAAGCCTGGGCTCTTATTTCCACAAATATCCTTGTATCAAGCCTTCTCCATTGCTTTGGATAAGCTGGGGGAATCTCTCTTTCTTGCCTCTCAAAAGCCTAACACTGAAGTAAACTCAAAACTATTGTCTAGCAGTGGTTCTCAAACGTTAGAATCACCTGGAAGGCTTGTTAAGCCAGATTGCTGGCTTCACCCCCTGGGTTATTAATTCACTAGGCCTGGGTTGGAGCCTGAGAATTTGGTGATGCTGATGCTTATGCTGCAGATCCAGGGACCACACTTTGAGAACCACTGACCTAGAGCCTCATTCCCCAAAATGTGGCAAGCAGCAGAAGCAGCCTCACCTGGGAACTTGCTAGAAATGAGACTCTTGTGCCCACACAGGCCTACTGAATCAGAACCTGCATGTTAACAAGACGGCCAGGTGCTTTCTGTGTGCACTGCAGTCAGAGGAGCGCTGCTCGAGGAGTGGTCTCAACCAGCAGCACTCGGAAAGATCGAGAAGTTTGAAAAACCACTGATGCCTGGTCCACACCCAGAGATGCTGATTTTGGTGCCTGGCTCCTTCTGCAGAGATGCTCATTTAGCAGGTTGGGCGTGTGGTCGTGGTGTGGGGATTTTTAAAATCCCCCCCTGCAATTCTAATGCTCAGCCACAATGGTGAACCATTGACCCAAAAGCGCTCACTTTGGTTGATCCATTGGCATTTTCTCTTGCCCCACATTCATTTATAAAGCATGTACTTCTACAGGGAAGAAGAGTGGTCACTATAATGTTCATTAAACTGACAGGAGAGGAGAAAGAATGAAAATAACTTTATGTCTGAAATCTGCATCTTGGCCAAGGCAGGTTTCAAGTTGTAAAGGATTGAAGAATAGAATAGAATGAGACCACCAAAATAAAATCATTTCTAATCCCAGCAAACACTGCAGCAGTGGTCTGCTGACCCAGCAGAGGAGTCAGATGGAAAAATCTCTTCTTCCCAAACAAGTATTTGTTCTCAAAATGAAGTGCTTCACTGCCGCCTCCTTTCCCTCTAAAGCCCTTTTTCTCCTCTACCTCTTTTTTGTGTAGTTTTGTTTTTTAATAAGATGTGTGATTTTAGACAAGTTGTTTCCAATTCTCTGTACCTCAAGTTTCTCAACTGAAAATTGAGACTGAGCCCCAGCTCGTAGAGTGTGAGGATGGAGTTGGATTCATACAACGGGCCCAGCGCATGCCTGGCCACACAGTGAAAGCACAGTGTGCTCTACCTAAGAGAACTCCTCAATTAGGAACTTTAATGATTAGGTAGCTAATGATCTGTAATATCCTCCTGAGCACCTGCTAATCTGGCTTTAATAAGGAGAGCGTGTCGACCTTCTGAGGAAGCCACAGATACTTCAGCCAGCAAGATGGGAGGCAAGGTTTAGATCCGGACGGAGCAGGCTGGTCAGCAGGTGCTCGAAAGCCAAGCACTGAAACTGTGAATCAGAAAGGTTTTCCGTCGCTTCGATGGCCCGTTGGTTGGGCAGCAGGCAGCTCTCGAAATCTTGCTGTAGTCAGAGAGTTCAGGATGTGAACCCACTCAGAAAGGGTGGGGTGCACAAGGATTGTTTTCATCGCCGGGAGAGTGGAGTACGTTGTGAGAAGGCAAATACTTCTGCAAAATCCCTTGAGAGATCACTTTGACATAGGAAATATAGAGGGGAAGGGGCCAGAATGAAAAGTGAAACAAACCTCTTTCAAGCTTTCTTCCTGCCAGCTTCTCCCTTCTCCTCCTTCTGAGCTCTCAGATGGGTGGTATTTAAGAAGGTGTCTCTTCTAAGAGAAGTTTCATAATGCCTCAGAGGCATTTTCCAACTTGGAGTCGATATACTTTGTATACTGATGAGACACTGCAGTAGAGTAATTAGCTGTCTACAGCTAGTTAATTAAGAGATACTGCAGTACCTTGGCCTCAGGCAGTTAGCAAGTCTAGTTGATAAGCTGGAAAGTGACAAATAAGAAGACTGACGGGACACAGGGGATAAGGGATTTGTTTGTCCACTGGATCACAGCCTAGAGAAGGTCATGTGGGTGGGCCCTTCCTGAGGCTTACTGTCAGGAGAGCAAGGATTTCCAACTCTTGGAAAATGCAGGAGTAAACAGAGTTCTTCCTAAATTTCATCCTATTTTCCCTCTATCACCCTAGTACCCAGTTTCCCGAAGCCAAGGAGGGCCTTAAGACTGAGAGACTCTTGGATGTGCCACCTGGCAGGGTCACAACTAGCAGAGACCTTGTATGGGTTTCTAAAAGGTGCCCCTTCCTCTGGCCAGACACAGCCCTTGCTCTTGCTCTGACGTCCAGCTTGGTGAGGAGGACCTAGATTGGATTCCAGCCACAGGCACCCTTTGGGAATGAATGCACAACCGTAGGCCGGGCCCCCACTTCCCACCCCCAGCCCAGATCAAAGGAAGACTAGACTTTGGAGAGGATGCCCTTGTGGAGAAGGAACCAGATTATCTCTCCCCACCCTGGAAGGGAAGGAATATCCCCAAGTGTAAATTCTTGTCCGCTCCTCATCCACAAAGCAGGTCCCATGGTGCCTTGATTGTTAGCAAGTCTCACGCCCAGAAATTCCCCACCAAGAGACACTTGCTTTACTCCAAACTAAGAATTGCCTGTTGGCGAGCAGAGTGGGAAATAGGAGAAATAGTATCAGAATCTGGGAGGGCTGTACACATGCCCACCTGGAGACCGTGATGTGTCACCCCCCACAGGAGCACGCACTCTCCCGCTCCCTCCCCGCATCGCTTTCAAATTCCTATGTAATTAGGTTATGGTGAGAGAGTATACAAATGTGAAAAGGATCAAAGCAGAAAAAACATTTGGAAATTACAGATAGTCCTTTAAGTCAAAACACTGGAACGTCTGAATGGTGTCTCTCTCTGTCCCGAGCGGTTTCTGCTATTCAGTGCCACGCTTTCTTATTGTGTGCTCACGGCTACCTGCACAAGCATCACCTGGGGCACATGTCAAAGATACACCCTACTCAGTCAGAATCACGGGGAGCAGAGCTGGAAATCAACATCGTTTAACAAGGTCCTCAGGTGACTTTCATGTATTCTAAAGTTTGTGAATGGCTAATCTACTAGGACAGTTAGCTTATTTAGTGAATATTTATTCATCTAATTTATCTGCTTGTGACTTCTTTCACATTTAGAGAGTGGAGAGTGAGTTCCCCATGTCACTTACACAGCTATCTATTAGCCTAAACCTAGCATAATATAGTCCTACTTGGCTAGAAGCACGGAACAGCAATCTAACTTCTAATGGCCATAAATAATCAATCATAGGCTTTTGCTCAGAAGTTCCCATCCATCTTACACGGCATCAAGCATTGGTTCTGACGCTGCCCTAAAGCCAACCATGTCTCAAGTCCATGCCTTATTATCTTATGTGTAACCACAGTCATTCTGTTTCCAACTCTTGAGATGGTGCTGGGAAGGAACTCTTTGCTGGGAAGAGGAGTGAAGAGACAGATGGAGTTGGAGAAACAGAGGAGTAGGTCAAATTGTCTCATTGAACAGGGCAGTCCACTTCCTGGCCACATTCAGAACCTCCTTTCTACTGCCCCTGGGGGACTGTGTAAAGTGAGAGGCCCCGAGGGCTCTGGGTCAGACATGGAAGGACAGCTTACAGTGAGGGAGACATGGTGTATTCGTTTCTATTGCTGTTGTAGTGAATTACCACAAACTTGATTTCCTCCCTATCTTCCTTTTAATCCTTACTTTTGTTCAAAGATAAATCAGAGGAAATGAGCTTTATGTACAATTGGAAGAAAATTAACCTCCATAATTTTCTGAATTTAATTTCATATATATACTACATGCCAGTGACATCTCCTCAGAGGCATTGTCTTTTATTGCTTATGAAAAATTTCAGAAAAGTTTTGCATATATTCTAGCACCTATTATGAAAACTTTACACTGTCATGAACCCACTAAGCATTAAAATGTAAATTGAGGGGAAGAGAAAGTATAAAAAATTGCTTCAGGGGAAAAACAAGAGGTCATTCTGAAGTTCAGAGTCAAAGGAATAGCTGAGGAACAGATAATAATGCTCCTGGGGCACTGGCTGGAGTGGACTGTTATGTGGGAGAAACTGGAGTCTAGTTCTACCAACCGCAGTTCTGCCTGGAGTGGCCATTTTTGGCTCTCCTACGTGGAGCAGATTTCAGCATGTGTGTATTTCCGTGGTAGACGCCGGTATGGAATCAACCATGACCTCAAGTCGCCCTTCTCTGCCTCCAGCCCAGAAAGATAATTGTCTACTACAGACTGTTCTTCACTTTTATTTTATGAGTTTATTTTAAATTATAGCAATAATAAATGTTCAACGTATCTTCCCAAAATTCAAACCATGAAGAAATGTGTGAAGAGTGAGGGTCACCACATCCACCTCTTCCCATTGCACCTTCTCTCCTCCAAAATGACTGCTAAATGGTATGGATCCTTCCTGACCTTTCCCCCATGTATATGTAGATCATTTTTTGTCATTCTCATCAGCTTGCTTTTGCACACAGTATATCCTGGATACCCTCTCGTGTAAGTGTATACAGGTCAGCCACATTTTTAAATGGCTTCATCATACTCCTTAGGGAGAAATGCACTGTCATTGTTTAACTCTGTCTTTATGGATAGATATTTACTTGGTTTCAGTTTTTTATTTTTAAACAGTGTTGGAATAAATATCATTGTACACATATCCTTGCAACTTACATGGTTATTTCCGTAAGAAGCATGCCAAAGATGAAATTCCTGGGTAAATTTTAATAGGTGTTGCCAGTTTACATGCCTCCCAACAGTAAATTAGAGTTCCATTTTCTCTATATTCTGAAAGACACTGGATATTAAAATATTTATAATTTTTCTCTATCTGATGGCACGAAAATAGCATCTGATTCATTTGATTTGCTTTTACCTGATCAGTTAAAAGATTGAACATCTTCTCATATGTTATCATAGCATTTCCTTTAAAGGCTATTAGAGTCCTGAGGATCCTTTGGAAGATGGCTATGGTCATTGACAGACAGTATAAGCCCCCAGGAGTTAATCTGGACCATAGCAAGCGAAGACTCAGAGAAAGTGGGACAGAACCATCTTCAGACTCTTTATTAGGCAGCTCCCTGTCTATCCCTAGGCTTTCTCTTCTCTCTCCGTGAACTGACAAGAGGCTTATGGAGAGTCAATCAATAGTTCTCATGCTGCAAGCCATCAAGGTTGGGAAATATCTTAGACTTCTCTAACACTCACCTTCTGGAAGTATAATGAGCAGCAAGGCCTGAAAATCCCCAAAATAGCATAAAAGAAAGAAGGTGGGTTTTAGAGTCAGTCAGACCTAAATCCTCCACTTATTAAATTCATAATCTTGATCAAATCACTAAATTTTTCTCTTAAGAGTGTTCCCAAGATTGCTGCAAGAATTCAGTAGAGTTTATGGGATATTAAATGCTCAATAAATATGAGAATTCCTTGCCTTTTCTCATTTCCTCTGTCTAGGCCCCTTGAACGCCTGGGTCTCTCTCTACCCACAGGGCACAGGTGCAGCTGGCACGGTCTTACCCTCTGCTTGAATCATGGACTGGGGCTTGCTTTTAGGTCTGTGGCCAGCTGATTTCTCTGAAGGTTGGGTTTTTGTCTTTGCTCTTCTTCTACCTTATATTTAGAAAGATTTTCTAGAAGGACGCCCTTCTTCTTCATTGTCCCATCATGTTTTCCCTATAGTTTAAAGCCTCATCCCCTTCCTCTGGATTTCAAAGCTTGCCTGACACTAGACCAGAATTACCATCCCCAAGCTTGAATTTGGACTTGACCTTCTATTATGCACCCTCCCCCCCTCATAATTCAGTGTCCATTTATATGTCTGCATATACCACCCTCAGTCTCACCTCCTATTCCCACTCTACCATAGCTTTCCTTTGCTAGAACAGTAAGACATCACAATACAGTCTAACAAGCTCCCAGGAGGCCATGCTGACTGCTTATCTAGGTTCTAGCAAATGATGCTGAAGAAGAGAAGGAAGTAAAATTGCCCTAAGAGAAAGGCCTGCCTCTCATTCCTGTTTCTCTTTCTTACCAGTTGCTTTTTGTATGGCTACTCATGGTACAAGAAGCTCCCCCTACTCCCCAAACTAGAACAATTGATCGATCTACAGGGACAAATCTCTGGCAGAGCCAACTGGCTAACACAGCACACAGTTCCCGTTCTGGAAGTAATGGGCAGAGTTGGAAAACAAAATATTGCCACTACACTTCATAGATTTGAGATCAAGTTAAAACCTTAAAGAACTAAGCAAATCTTTCACCTTTTTACAATTGCATCTGGTCCTGCTTTTTTTTTTAAGTTCTATCTAAGTACTTTTGTGAAACATACGCACATCTGATTGCCAGAACAGCAGAGATGCAATGTTAAGCATTCTGCTTTTATTAACAAATCTTCTACCGGGATTTGCTACTTAGCTTTATTACTGAGACAATTAGTGTCTTTAAGTATTAAATAATTATAAAATTTTACACAGTTGCTGTCTGTACTAGCCAGGATATTAGTTCAGCTGCTTAAACAGAGACCAAATCACAACGGCTGAAAACAAAATAGATGGTTATTTTCTCTTATTAAAGTTCATCTGATAGATTCAGCAGGAAGAAATTCTACCCCACAAGATCATCCAGGGACCAAGGCTCCTTCTATCTTGTTCTATCATTCCTTAGTGTGTTGTCCTTGTCCTCTTGGTCGAAACCAGCCTACCCACCACTGCATCCATGTATCAGCCTATGGAAAGGTGGAAAGAGGACATGGAAAGCGAGCAGCTTTCCAGAAACCTGGTCTGGAAGTAGCATACATCATTTCTACTCAGGTGCCATTGGCCAGAACTTGTTTGTGTGGCCACACCTCGCTAAGGGCAACTGGGAAATGTCATTTCTAGTTGAACAGTCATGTGTCCACATGGCCCTCAGGTGGTTCTGTTACCAAAATTCCATCATACCTTATATACAACTTTTAGCCTTCTTTTTCATTTAATATTTTAACAATCATTTCCCCATGTCTTTAATAAATTTTCATGAACATCATCTTTAATGACTATATAATGGTTCTTTATATGGAAGTATTTCCCAACTCTCAAACATGTAAGTTGCTTCCAGTTTGGAAATTTTATAAATAATACCACAATTAACATCTGATATATTAATCTTTATTTGCTTTTCTGGTAATTTTCTCTGGATTTATTCTACAGGTAGAATCATTTTGCTTAAATTTGTACCAATTAACCTTCTTCTCAGCAGCAAATAATAGGGTCAAATTTATGCCACCATCACTAGCAATAATTTCGTCCTTTTTTTTTTTTAATCTTTGCAAATTTGGTTGGTTGAAAATAGTATCTAATTGTAATTTAAAATTTCCTTCCTTTAATTATTAGTGTGTTTATTTTATTACTTGTGAATTTTAACAAGTTCCATATATTTATTAACTGTTTGTATTTCTCTTAAGAATTTTTGTTTGCCCATTTATTGTCTCAGGTTATTTTTTCATCCGTAAAACAGGATAGTAATAGTACCTGCGTAATAGAGTGTCATGAGGACCAAACTTTGTTTCTTCTACCACATTTGTTCTGGCTTCTTCTGGACAAACCCTGCAGCCTTGGGCCCAGTCCACGTTGGGGCTACAATGGACTGATCTGAGGAGCCCCATTTACTTTGCCACACCACCCCATCTTACTTTGTTCACAACACTGATGATTATAGAAAATTATATTTTTCAATGGTTTGCTTATTTTTATCCGTCACCCTCTCCCTGCCCCCCTGTATCTCTCCCCCACTCTAGAACCAGGCCCTAGTTTCTCCTTTTCACTGGTGTGTCTCTACCACCAAAACAGAATCTGGTACATAGTAGGTACTCTATAAATACTTGCTGGATAACTAAATGAACCTCCTTCTCTCACTGCCAGAATCTCTTTATTATGTTAAATATTTAGGCACAGTCTGCAATTACCTATTTTCCAAAGACAAGTATTGAAGGCCCCACACACTCGCTCCCGCATCCGTGCACACTCACTCAGTCACTCACACTTCCTGGCTCTCATCTCTGCCTCCATCTGTCATGCTTACAATCCCAATGCAACGCACCACCACCAATCATGCTGTAACATTGCACTACACCGTGTCAAACATCTGACACAGTTTCTACCGAGACCTGTAGTCTCTCATCAAGGATGAAGAGAGAAGAGAAGAGGAGAGCCCTAATCTGGCTGCCTAAAAACTACTGTCCTCATGCAGAAAGGAATGTGGTTGCCTGACTTTCTGGTTGGAAACTCTGAGCTAGTAGCAGGCTGTGACGGTAACAGAGAGCTTTGTCTGCCAGATGATGTGTCCTTTTCCGAGGCAGAGGGTGGAGCGACCAGAGTCCACGACTGTGCTTTTCAGTCCAGCGCCACTGACGTGGCAGTTTGTGGAAATCCTCCCAGAGCCCAGAGTACGATCTTCCCGTCTCCTGCTTATCAGAACGGCTGCAATTAAAAAATACATAGTACTGGTACATTTTCAAAGAGATTTTCATGGAATCTCAGGAGAGAACAGATAAAGTACTTCTAGTGTGCCTCCATGTTAAACTGAATGTCTAGCTAATGTCTAATTTTGAATTCATTTTCTTTAGCCTGAAGTAGGAGACAGGTATTGGACTTTTTATGTTGGACATTTTGTCCTATTTTACTTTTGTTGCCTCAGAATTATTATGAGTCACCTCAAATATATTTCAATATTTTAAAATTAATTCCACTTTCATATACTATTGTGGTCTACCGGATAAGAGTAACCATTTTTGAGATCCAATAATGAAGTAATTAAATTTCAGAATTTCTTTGACAGATTAAAAAGCAGGGAAAACATATAAATTGTTTCTGGGACTTAGGCTGAATGTTTTGTAGTGAAAATATGAACCGTCTTTCTCAAGTGCCCAGGGAAAGCATACCCCTAGTTCTCCCAATTGCTAAGCAGCTCCCAACCTCTGTTACTCTTCCTACAGCTACTTAGTCTCCTTGAGAATTGAATGGAAGTCCACTTTAGTAAACCCACCTCAAAATTATATCCTGACCACCCTCAACCCTAGATCTGTCCATCTTGAAACAAGGGAAAATGCCCTCTTTTCTCATTGTTTCATTTAAAAGGGTCTACGAACTCATGAAAGCACTTCATATTACTTTAGAGTCACACCAGCTACATTTTTACTGGTTTGGAGATTCACCGGCAAGAGAGTGAGCTGTTGGCTAGATAATCAAATCCCCTCGTGTGTCCCATCGTGTTACCACGTCCTAAACATCCATTCAGTGAGGCTGTCTATTGTGGCCAACATCCAGCGTGCCTGGAGCTGAAGCCAACTTAGTTGTTTCTTCAGTCTCTTCCAGATCTGGCCTGGGCTCAACATCTGGGGACCAGGGAAATAGCAGCCTGAGAATAATTAGGAAGGATATTTACTGTGATAAACAAGGCACTGATGTGGCAAACTCACCAGAACATCCCTGCTCAGGGATGTGATGACAAACTGTGTCTCTCTCCAGTCCTCTTGTCCTATTGTTTGAGTGACTGTATCTCATTCTCAGCACTTTTTTTTTTTTTTTGGTAGAGATGATTGGCCCTGAGTTAATGTCTGTTGCCAGTTTTCCTCTTTTGGCTGAGGAATATTGGCCCCAAGCTAACGTCCATGCCCATCCTCCTCTATATTTTGGTATGTGGGATTCCACCACAGCATGGCCTGATGAGCGGAGCATAGGTCCATGCCCGGGATCCGAACCCGGGAACCCCAGGCCACTGAAGCAGAGCATGTGAACCTAACCACTATACTACCGGGCTGGCCCCCATCTCAGCGCTTCTTAATGTTCCTCACAAACTGACGACCTAATACTTTATGCCAGGATATTCTTGGTTATCCTGGGAACCTAAGAAATTTTTATTATCATTATGCTTTCAGCGATATTGATTTCCACAATACAGAAAATGTTAGGAACTTGCATACCTGTGAAACCAGAACTTACAAAACCTACCTTGTTCTGGGTAGCACGAGAACAGTCAAGGGATAAATTGCTCTCTAATAAAACCACTCTTTATCACCACAGGATCTCCCTGCGGTACAAATACAGATGCTCAAAAAGAATAAAATCACTGGCACTGATACACAGAACCCCTTGGCATATGTAAAGGGGAAGTAAAATGACAAACAAATACATAAAATTCTAAAGCAACTTCACGGGAGGATGTTTAAAAGTTTCCAAGGTCTTCAGTTTATAAAACCAACTTTTAACAAGTTTTAGGGCATCAACACAAGTTTTACTACGTCGGTAAGACCCAGCCGGGTAACTAATGAATCTGAAGGATTCAATCTAGACAGAACTGTCTTTTTTTCCACAATATTTTAAAAGACATTAAATCTCAGATGTTCCCAGATTATTCTTCAGAAGAGTTCAAAGAAAGGGCTTTGATAGAGACAGCTTTGAATGTGGGCAGACCGTCGTTTCCAAGAGGAGACTTGAAGCTGGGTGGAGGCAGCCACAGCAAAGAGCAAACACAGGTCCAGGCGCATTTCAGCAAGGTCAGGCTTCAGACACAGCGAGAGGCCCGCCCCGTGCGTGCCTTAGAGTGAGAACAAGCTGAAGATGCTTGGTCGGCTGCAGAAGCAAAGAGCTTCTCAGATATCCTATGTCTCCGAATACCCATGTAGAGACCGATAAGACGGTTCACCCAGAAGAGATATGGAGGGGAGATTAAATAATTTTTCTATTGAAGAAATAGCCTTAGAATCCCCTAGGAAGGAAACGTACTGACCTGAATTTAATTCATGAACCCGACCTAACTGTGAGCGAATCATAGACTTGCAGAGCTGCCATGTAGTCAAAGTACCTATATCGGTGTTTCCCAAAGGCCACCCTGCAAAGCAGCTTTATCAAGATCCACCTGGGAGAGCATTCTTAAAATATAGATTCCCAGGCCACACCATGGGGGTTTCTGATCCAGTTGGTCTAGAATGAGGCCCAAGCATCTATGCTTTTAACAAGCACCACTGTTGGAAAAGCAACTTGGAAAGAGAGGGATGGGTCAGACTGATGGAGCTCAGGCCCTCAGAATCTGCCCCATCTCCTGCCCAGGCACAGGCACTTGGTGGGCAATGGGTGAATTTCCAGGCAGGAAGTCACATCAAGGGGCCATCAGACTGAGTGTTCTAGCAGAAGGCTGGGGCATGGTGACATGCAGATATCCAAGTGCACAGGCAGGCCAGCAGAGGCCAGCAGCAGTTCCACCCACAAGTCTGGAAGAAGGAGCAGTCACAGCCATAGGCCAGGTTCAGAGAAAGATTCTCAGTGCTGAAAGTTATCCACATGGGGACACAGGCATGAGAGGACCAAAGAGGTACATGAAAGTGGGCAAAGCTAGGGCTTGGTCATGAGAACAGAGCAGAAGCCCCATCTTTAAATCTAAGACGGAGCCAAGGGGAGTTCGCATCTGTTGAACGCCTTCTCTGTGGAAAGTACTTTTTGCAGGCTGTCTCATATCCCTTCCCATGTGTTACCCATGCTGACTTAATCCCTGATTAATAAGTGAGGTATATTTAAAAGGTGACCATGGGCTAGTTTTTCTCCCTTTGGGCCACAACATCATCATCTTTAAAATAGGTAGAATAATTCTTACTCCACGGAGTTTGGGAAAGGATAAAACATGGCAGTCTGGTCCCTGGCACATAGTCATGGCCAAAAGGAATTTCATAGTTTTTAAAAGGAAATCCTAAAATTATGTTGTACTATTTTGCAAGGCAATGTGTTCAAAAACCTACCGCAGCTTTCTATGTCTAGTTAACTTCCCTTGCTAGCTTTTCAAACTCTCTGTTACCCAGTCATCCCTCTGGACCCACCGCATCTCACAGCACGCCTCCGAGTCCCACACTCCTGCAGGCCAACCCAGAGGGACGCCAGGCTCCTTCCCCGTCCTCACCAGTATCTGCAGGTTGTCCTTCCCTTCCTCCTTCCTTATATAAACAGCTAACCTCTATCAAGCACATACTCTGTGCCAAGCACTGTACTGAGTATTTTATTGGTGTTATTTCTTTCAAGGGTCACAGTAACCCTATTAGATCGGCACTATTCTTTTAACCCTTTTACGGATGAGAAAACTGAGGCTCTAAAGCGGAGAAGTAGCATGCATAACATCATGCATTTGGTAAACGGCAGAGCCAAGACTTGGGCTCAGGTTTATCTGTGGCCCTTGCTCCCAGCCTGTGCTGTGCTCCCTGCAGTGGGCCAAGCTGTCTGTCACTCGAGGCTGAACTTGAACCCCGTGGCCTCCATGAAGTTGGGGGGGGGCAGGGCAGCTCTAGGCTGCACTGGATTAAAGGTAACACAAAAAAATGTATTTAAGCACATCAAAGTCTGGAAACCAAACAGAGAATCGGTGAGAACACTTTGTTATCCCTTGCAAAAGAGGCCTGCGGGGCAAACAGGGAAGTAGTGAAGCTCACTGAATACTTAAATGGAGTCTTTTCCCAGGAAGACATTAGCTGAGCCTTGTTTTTTTAAAACAATTAGTCAGAAACAGGAAAACAGATAGTGATAACTGCTTTAGGAAAATCACTCTAAACTTTGGTTTTAAACCCATTTTAAGTGGAGATGGTGTTTTAGAACAGACAAGCCCAAGTCTGCCCAGTTATCCCTGAACCTTTACTCTCTTCGTGCGTTAGGGCCCCCTCGCCCACACCTGCAGCCCCAGCCCAGGTGGGGAGGAATCGAAGAGCTCCAGCCTCATTCTCTCTGCCGGAGCATTGTCACCACTTATGCTGCCCTGATCTTATACTCAGTTTCAATAACTAAGAGATAATAGACAAATGGTGAGATATGTTTATATAACTACACACGTATGCAGAGATCTGTGTATCTACATAGATCAATTTAGCTAGCTAGCTATATAAATATATCTGTATGCCAGTCACCTGGTAGGTGATTTAGCACAGTTTAACAAACACTTATAAAGGGACTACTATGTGCCACCCTCTGTATTAGGCATTAGGAAAAAAATCAGAGTAGGATCTGGTTCCTGTCCCCAAATAGTTTATAGTCAACATTATGCACCTAGATGTTAGCTCATCTAGCCATTAAAGTAACCCTGTGACACCATTATTATTTTAAACAGAATATAAGAGAGACCAGGGACACCCAAATAAATTAAATAATTTGCTCAAGGCTATACGGAGAGTGAGTGGTAGATGTTTCTGTCCCCAAAACACAAACACTTCTAGCTAGTTGTACCGCCTCTGAGGCTTTCCAAGATCTGGTCTCCCACTTCGAACCTGTTTCTAGCAGTTCAGTCAACCTGTTGACTCCCTCACCTGATTCCTCTCCCATAACCCTTTATTTCCGAACTCCCACACTCTGGTTGAGGAGCTTTCCCAGGGATTGAAATTCTTCCACTGAACTCCAGGTGGCGCTCTGTCACTTGAGGTGGTGCTTGCTGGCTGCTGGGCCCTCAGCTCTTCTTTCCTGGTACCCCTTGTTCCAGGAGGAGAGGGCCACAGTGCTGGCTCCATTGGCCATCAGGATCCCTGTTTCTCCAGTGGTGACCTTCCTAATGCTCCGGACTTCACCAGAGGACCCAAGTAGCCTGTCTCCTTGGCCTCTGGATCCACCCTGCCTAGCAGCCCATATACCCTCTCGGACCTCCTAGGCCCACCAGGGTGTGTTCTAGGTCTTTACCCCTCCATATGTGCCCCATCCCAAGCTGGTTAATCAGCTCATGCCTGGCCACGCCCCAAGATACAACAGGAAGTACCATAAATGCATTCAATCTTCCTGCAGCACGTCTGTCAATAAGTAACAGCAGATGTAAAACGTCACAAAGGGAAGGAGTTCTGCATCAGAGGAGAGAGGCCTGGCAGGCTGGAGGGCGTGGTCTGAGTCAGTCTCTCTTTCATACACACACACGCTGCCTCCCTCTCTCTCTTTCTCTATCACAAGTACAAATACAGTTTCTCTCTCTCTCTCTCAGTTATGATTCTCTAGAACTGAAGGCCAGAACAAGTTCTCACCCAGAGCCACAACGAAGGGGTCAGAGCGACTTACTATGAATCTAGTGATGCTTGAGCTTTAGGGCCCCTCACGTGCACCGGCCTCTACGAGCACTGGGGTTGTTGAGCGTTCTCAGTGGTAAAAGGGAAGCCAAGCTACAACAGGAGGCATTTCGTATAAGCTTTTCTGATAAATTGCCTAAAGAGATCTCTGAAGAAAGGGACACAAATCTCCAAGGAGCCAAGTCCTGATTTATTTTCTCATTCTAAATAAGTATTTATATTTGTACCTAAGTTAATAGTGATAATTTTGTGTTATATTAGGAAGGCTCCCCAAACTGAATAGGCTATGGGCACCACTAAGCCTAGATATGCTCCTGGGCAGAATGCAGGTACTGAAGAAGCAAGGAAACTCAAAAAAGTGCCGAGATCCAAAATGTCAGGAGGGGACTCCGAAGTATCTGCCCATCAGAAAGAGCAAGGGCTGTTGAGGAGGCGACACGTGGAGTCTGGGATCCAGGAGTCCAGTTACCAGTAAACAAAGTGGGAGGGATTCAGAGAATTGCCTGAGGAGTTGTAGCTGGCTGTGAGGTGTCCCCAGTCAGAGCAGAGGGCAATGGGAGAGCTGAGTGGGGTAGGATGCTCAGGGCAGGACAGGGTCAGGGACCCAGCCAAGAGCACTGGAGTTGGCAGTGAGGCTGCAGTCCAAGCAGAGGAAGCCAGGACCTGAGGACACGGGCCCCATTGCACAGACTGGGCAGGTGTGGCGGGGGCTGGGAGGGGAGAGCGCTGATTAGTGGGCACACAGTCACCATCAGTGCATCCTATGACCCTGCACCCCAATAGTAGACTTGGGCAGCCTACACTCATGAGCTTCATCAGGGACTCCTCAGGGAGCGTGCAACGCTAAATCGCAGGATTGGGGGAGGCTGGAAGGACAAGGAGCAAAATAATCAGCAGAATCTCACCTGTAAAATGGGGACAAGAATATTACCTATCTCCTAACATTGTTGGGATGATCAGTCAACAACGGAGGCACCAGGTGTAGCCTCCCCCAGTCCTGGGAGAACCAGTCAAGCTCTCTTCAATATGATCCTACCCTGAATATGGTCAAAAGAAAAGGAGTTAAAAGTCTCCTGGGATGAGAGCAACAAATTCATTCAGGAAATAATGCAGTCAGGAAAGAGCAGATAAATTTACTATAAAAAAGAAATCACCAATGCAATGCAAAACTGCAGTTTCTGTGTTTCCTTATTGATTGAGTGAATTTCTTATAAATTTTTATCTGCTCATTGGTTAGTGATTGGTTAGTTTTCCTTTACAGTAACAGTAATAGTTTTAGCTTTCCTTATCGTAATGACTACCATTGCTATATTTTATTTTCTAAATTGATTTTGTATTCTAGTATCACCCTGTTATGTTTCCTGGTGTTGTGGGGAAAATGAGAAATTTCTTTCCATTTCCACAGCTCGCAAGGTGTGTGTGGCCCTCCCCCCACCGCCCTTCACCCTGGAACGTGGCGCGTCCTGTGCGTTGACTTCGGCGATAGTGTCTCCAGCGCCTGGTCCATCACTCAGAGATCCCGCCCTCAGGAGGGCGCGTTGATCCGCAGCACGGAGACCGGTCTGCCAAGGCCTTTGGAAGCCATGTTTCCCCATCTGGAAAGCTAGATCCTAATTCTATCTGATCGCAAAAGGTCGGCTCTCAGCCTTCCAACACAACCGCTTAGACCAAAGCAAGAGGTACTAGGTCAGCTGCCAAAGGATGTTAGAACGTCAGAGGCTGGGATTTTTATTCAGCTCAGATGTAGACCCTTTTGCTTTCCTCTAAGGGGAAAAATTACTTAATACTATTAAGGAAAAATTTCCACTAACTGCAGTCGTGTTCAAAGCACTCAGGGAAAACACTTTGAATGCACACAGTTTCTCTCAGGGAAGAATATTCATCATTTCAGAGGGGGAAAAGGAGTCAGTCATAACTTTTCTCCCACCTACCCTGGCATCCACAGTTAAGGGAATTAATTTGGTTTTGCCTAATCTCCATGACAAAGCAATTCTTTCTGACCTCTCAAATTCCCCTCCATCTGGAGATTATATAACCAGAAAGAGTGGTAGTAAATTCTCGAGGATGACAAAGGTGAAAAATGGGGTAAAATCTGGAATCACCAATCACTGCCTAAATTTGTGGGCCCGGGGAGCCTTACTAAAGTGCATCCATAAACCACAGCAAGATGCTTACATCTCCCCACCCATTTTCTTTTTCATTAATAAGTTTTCTTTCTTTTTGAAAGACAGAAAACATCTACCCCAGCTCTTACGTATTTAAATGAGACATCACTTTACATAAAGAAGAAATTGCAAGTGAAAACATGGCTCCCAGCACTGTATATTGTTTTCTAAAATGATTTATAACACAACACAGCATAAATAACAGTCAAAATTAGAAGAGAATCATGAAGTACAAAATGAATCCAACTCAATAAAGTCAAAGCCAAATTATGGTGCTTTAGTAAATGTTTACTAGACCCTGAAAATGTACATGAATGAAAAGCTTCAGAAATAAAACAAGTGTACAGAATTCAGCTTAGGGCTTTGTATCTAGTACATGCCAAATAAATTGTACTAAATTTTTTACCAACAACTGTGATGACCAGTACACATTTGTGTGATCTCAGTGAAGTCTGTGCAGCCGCAACATAACTCAGTTAATTCAGCATTATAAATGCCACTGCTAATTTGCCTAAATTATACTGTCAGTTCCTCCTTATTTATCTCATTGATTATCAATCCCACCTCCCATTTTATATCTGACCTCAGAATGACATGCAAACGTAATGCAAGTCAAAATTGAGGACACCAGCAAACATGGCTCAAAATCTAAATCCACGACAGTGTGGGCATCAAGAATAAAAGAACTCATGCCATGTGCTCTCCGGGGATCAAGGTGGCAACAGGTTGTCCTTGCAGCCAGGCTCTCACATTTGAAGGAGGAAACTGCCATACAGTGATTCCTCCCGGCCACTCTGCGCTCTCCTGCAGAGAAAATCCACTCAGGGCGTTATCTGATTGGACACAGTGATTTTTGACCTAATAGGTATGGATTATCTGCCAGGCCACGGCCTCATTCTAGGTGCATTCCGGAGAGAAGTCAACAGATATTCTTCTCACAGCAGGCTAGTGGCTTCATCTGTTACCTTACATGGTGAGCAGGGCAGCCTCTGATTAATAAAGTCCAGCCAGTTTGGGAATCTGGGTGGAGAGGCGGGGAAAACCACTGCAGTGTTTCACAAATGATTCTGACTCTGAGATACCAGGAAAAGGATGCTTTAGAAAAAAAATAGATACAGATCAATTATCAGTAGAGGTGAATATTTCTAAGTGCTCACGCAACAGGCAGACGTCTTCTCCTGCCCCCTTGAGATCTTTCAGTGGTGGGCTCTGAAGCTGGCATAATTTTTATCTTGGGCTTCTTAGACCTTCGTCAGTAAGAATGGATGCTTTCACAGGGAGAACTGGTCCTGCTGGCTTTAAGTGGTTTCAGCCATAATTTTAGACAACAAGGAACACATTCCACAACGCAGCGTGGGAGGGAGAGCGCTTGCCTTTGAGTCACAGGACCCGGGAATGGTCCCACCTCCCCCAGCAGCAAGCACGTAGCCGCCCTCCAGGTCAACTTTTTCATCTTCAAAATGGGATTGATGGGCTACTCTCTGCCATATCCAAAGGGAGTATTGATATAAATAATTCATAATTCTTTGGAAGAGAAGCAGACAGACTGTTAAGATAGGGGGCATGGGCTGTTTGCACACAGAGGCAGAGAATGGAGGTAATTAGTCAAACAATTACAGCACTGCAAAACCACTCTCACCTCCCACAAAGAAGGGAAAACAACACACACACACTTACCAACACTTACCTCACCGATCTGAGAATTTCAGATGAAAGGAAATTTTGGGCTGCCCGAATTACCCCGCTAGTTCCCTTAAAAATCTTAATTTTATCTGGATAGAGATAACCTTAATAAGAACAATTTTCTCTTCTTTAGAGACTGAGGTACCAGACCTAAAACCACTTCTTTCCCTTTAAATTTAATTTCTAAGGAAGACAAATTATTATGCTATGTTCACCCAAGGAACCTTCAGATTTCAGAAGACCACAAGAGCCATCTGGAGTTTAGCTAAAGGGTTAAAATTCAGAGTCTTCCAGAAAGTGTCTCTTCACGGCATCTCTCTAGGGTGACGCACCTAGAATCCCCAGGGGATTTCTGGGTGACTCTTGCAAAACATTACAATTTAGTTCTGTGGTTGTGCTGCCAGGAGATATACATCAAGATCATAATAAATTGCAATGCCTCAGGCTTAGACAAGCTTTAAGGGTTTTATTGTGGTCATTAGTCTAATTTCTAGAAAGAGTTTGTGGAATTTCTGGAAAGTTCTTCTCAAACTAAGAAATAGGATGAGAGAATGATACCAACTTTGCACATTCTATTTAAATATTATTTAGAGGGGGAAAAGGAAAATAATTCACTCACTGCGTCTCGTTCTTTGATTCCAGAAATGAATCTACATTCCTAATTTTTGACATTTGATACAAATATCTGGAAACCTAGACTTCTCAATTTATAAGACTAATTTACCCTCAATTGTTTTTATAACTCAGGTATGTCACTTAGCATGACAATTTCCTATCTTCATGAAGTGGGTCATTTTAATAATGCATAATAGTTATCGAGAGTTTTAATTCAAAACCCTTTATTTATGTTACATCTTTACAGTATCCTTGGGTGGAAGACAGGCAGCGCTCCATATTTATGACTACAAGAGGTTGTATGTACCTTCCCGAATATAACCTAGTTGCCTAGGGAAAAAATGCTGCTTCTAGAAGCACCTTCTGTTAATGTGTCTCATGTTCAGGAGAAATTGAACAAATGTGCCAATGCAACTTCATACCTATTTGTGCTTCTACTTCGTAAAATTTGGGCTCTTGAGTGTCAGCCTTCCATGGCTCCTGTTAAGCTGTCAAGTTCACCAAGTCTCATAAACGGGAATCCAAACTTTCTTATAACTTACTTCTTAAGTCTTACCTGAAACCTACACAAAGGTCAAAGTCTCCCCTGCTTTGGCCTTAATGTTATACGCTTTTACCCAAGCTGTGGCTTAGCCCTTGTCCTAAAAGCTAGGCTCTCCTTTCAGCTGCTGTCTGAGGCCTCTCCAGATAATCAGCCCTACACCCAGGGCTCCCACCTTCAGGAGAGCCACACCCCTGCGGGGTTCATCCTGGACCCTGATTCAGAGCAGCAGCAACCCACTATTACACGGGAAACCACAGCAGCAAGAGAGGGAAAAAAAGAAAAGGTCTGCTGGCCTACAGTGCCCTAATCTTGCTCAGTAAGGTTTTCTTAAAGATACGACTTGAAGCACACTAAGCATTATATTTATGCCCAGAATTCCAGACCCACAAACATCAATTTGTTTTAGAGATTCAAGGAAAAAACATGATACAGGAAGATATGTCAAAATCAAGGATCTTGTTCAAAAATATAATGTTCTGACTGCAGAAAGTAAGTCAGAGCACTGTAACTGTATATCAGCTTCCAAAGTTTTAAATATTTCTGCAAAAATACAATCTTAGATGTCTACAAGCCTTCAAATTAAATGTATATGTATATATATATAAATATATATGTGTATGTATATCTTGACATTTTATAATTGAATATCAGGTTTAAAAGTGGTCTTAGCACACTGAAGCTCAAATGCTGATGTACAGGCCCATTAAATCAGTAGTGGTATTTGCAAGATCTAAGCGAAATGAGGGGGAAAATTTGATGTGTGTTTGTGTATGTATATCACTGTAAGGTTACTACTGTCCTTACCCCAAGAGACCTATTCTTTATTACGTCCTTCTGATTTTTATGTAAAATCATCTCTTTTTTTTTAATAAAATGATGGTCATAGTAGAAAGTTGTTTCACTTTTTTGTTGCTTGGGTTTTTTGTGTGTGTGAGGAAGACTGGCTCCGAGCTAACATCCATTACCAATCCTCCTCTTTTTTGCTGAGGAAGATTAGCCCTGAGCTAACATCTGTGCCCATCTTCCTCTACTTTGTATGTGGGATGCTGCCACAGCATGGCCTGACGAGTGGTGAGTAGGTCCGCACCTGGGATCCGAACCTGTGTACTGCGGGCTGCCGAAGCAGAGTGCACGAATTTAGCCGCTACACCACTGGGCCGGCCCCTTGTTTGGTTTGTTTTTTTTCAGCAAAGTAAGATGTTGAAAACCTGATATAAGTCTCCAAATTTTGGAAGTGGCATGGTATTTTGCTCATCCTTGAAATCCTTACATCTGAGATATGAGGTAGACCACATATGCCAAAACTCTACCTGATGTTGGAATACTTCTTAATAACCTCTCCCCATTAGTCCTGTTCTAGCTCCTGCAGCCACGTGGACTCAGTTGTCTCCTTCCACGTGAGAGCTGAAGACACATGTCTATAGTTGAAGACAGTTCCTCTGTTCCCCTAAGATCTTTTTCCTTCAGAATAAAAAAAACCTTTTATTGTCTTTAGCTATCCTTTTGAGCCAGACCTCTAAAAATAGCCTGTAAGGAGGAAGAAAAAACTTGAAAGAAATAAATGTGTATATACTATTGTCATTAGTATTATTATTATCATTTAAGGAAAGAAATCACTCTCTTTGTTTTATAAATGAGGAGACTGAATCCAAGTGGTTAAGAGACTTAACCAAGATCAAACAGCTTGTAAATGACATTCAGTCCCCAGCAAATCAAAATGTCTTGCCCTTGATAAATGTATGCATTAAGACAAAGGACAGAGGCAGTAGCAGATGTGTATAAATTGATTCAGTGAATGTTTTCATTGTGTAAACTACGCCATGCATTACCATAGCAGCAAGGTTACAGAGAAGGAGGTAGACCCCCCCCCTTTGAGGAGCTCACAACCACAGTATGTAAATTAAATAGCCAAAGTGTGAAAGAGTTGCATGAGAAAATAGAAACAGAAACAACTAACTTCACTTGGGAGAGCCGGAAAGGATGGGACATTTAGGCTAGGCCATGAAGGATGAGTAGGAGTTTGTCAAGGAGAGTGAACCATTACCTAAGATATTTACTGCAGAAAGAAGAACATGCTTGAAGGGGAGATACAATGAGTTCAGTTCCAGAGTGCTGAACTTGGGTAACTTGGAGACATCCAAACAAAGGAGCCAGAGGCAATTAAACCATGTAATAGAAAATTGAAAAAACAGACTTGTGAGGTACATGCACATAGAAAGGAGAAATGGAAAAAACTTTTTCCCTCTTCTACAAAATTGGAAAATCCTTGGTACAAAAGCTTAGAATGAATTTACTTTTAACTCTATGATCCAAGAGAGTTTTCTATTCTGAATCATGGTGCAGAAATCCATTTTCACTGATAATGGTGAAATGAAAAGGGAACAGGAAAAATATCCTCCAAAGAGATGAGTTTCAGCAGTGAGGATAGTTATTCGACCTCAAACTTTCTATCTTTAACTCACAGATATATGCAGTTGATCTACAGCCAACAGGTTTTCAGTGTTTAAAGAATATCTGCCTTAGTTTGCCATTACTAGAAGAACAGAAGTAATGAGGGAGCCTTAGCTTTGAAGTTCCTTGAGACTGCCTGCTTAAGATTATTTTCATATAAATATGGAAGTGACTTCTTGGTACTGATGAGCACTCTGTGGCTCTTTGCATCCTAGCAAAGACGGGTAGGTTCGCTTGGGTCCCAGCAGATTTGAAGCGTGTCTCAGAGATACCAAGACAGAGATTTGCCATCTGTAACTCTGCCTTGAAAGGCACGTGGCTGGGGGCCAGCCCGGTGGCGTAGAGGTTCAGTTTGCGCGCTCCGCTTCAGCGGCCCTGGGTTCGCAGGTTCGGATCCCGGGCACGGACCGATGCACCACTTGTCAAGCTATCCAGTGGCAGTGTCCCATATAGAGTAGAGGAAGATGGGCATGGATGTTAGCCCAGGGCCAGTCTTCCTCACCATAAAAAGAAAAAAAGGCACATGGCTGGTAGACTGAGAAGTGCCTGCTGTGTGCTGAGCAGCGTCGCCCTGATAACTGTCCTGTTCAAGTGAAGGGAGCTTATCTCAGGGTGACTCTGTACTGAGAGCAGCTGCATATGACAGGCTGCACTCGCAAGAGGCGGTTCTGGCACGATGTCTCCAACCACCTGTGTTCTGAGCCTACCTCCTCCACGTTCCCTCCAACACCCACCAACTCCACTCCTGGCATCTCAAGGAAAGTGAGCTTGGACCTCACCATCTCAGCTTCCAGCTACACTCAAAAAGAGAAATACAGAGACGTAGCTCAAAAAACCACAATTACATATTAAAAATAAATAAATTTGAGTCAACACCACCTAGCAACGCAGCCTGCTCACACACTTAGGATGCATATTTGGAGGTCTTCAGCAGTCATTGATCCAGAAAAATTCCTCCAGGGATCGTCTCCTCCTTCTTTTTCACTCGTCTCATGAAAGTTTCCACTTGGGATTTTGAATAAGAACCTGGATAATCAATTTGGTTTATTTTAACCTCTATTACTACATTGAAACTTACCGAGCAAAATGCTCTCTGTCTGTCCTGAGGCTTCTATTTTGAGTTCTCTCTTGGCACCATTTTAGCATGCACTTAAAACTGGGATTTTTTTGAGCTTGGATGAGATGCAGAATAATTTTCTGTTATGCATGACTGAGAGGCAGGAAAAATATTTCAGAGAAAGAAAGCTGTCTCTAAGTGGTTATAAGAATAATTTGGGATAAGACAGATAGAGAATTTAATTTTAACAGCATTAATATGTGGAACAAACTACTAAAATGTTGCTTTCATGCTTTGTGATATACTGCTAATCATACATAACAGCTGTGGTTAATACATATTTTGGTTGCATCTAAAGAATTCTCATCTATGCGTCTGCATTATTCTGTAAATGTAAGTTGAATAAGTGCATTTCAGTGTGCTGTTAACTATCCCGCAGTTGTAGATAGAGCCCAGGGAAGAGTCCTTTGTAAATACACTCTAATAATGACCCCAGAACATTTAATTTGTGCACAAAAGTTGCTATAATTCCTTCTCTTAGTAGCTGGTTTTATACACTGATGGCAAGAAAATTAAGAGCCTCCATTAAAAATCTAGAGCTTTGAAATAAAAGACCAAGACTAAGATACAACCCATTCAAGGATATTGCTCTCCTGGGCTGTTGTTGGTCAGCCTCTCTCCAGTTTAATCTGTCTCTCAGCAAAAATGCCAAGAGAGTTTCAGAAAATATTACACTCAAAAATGTTGCTTCTATATATATCGGCAGGAAGCATTGTCTGTGAAGGAAAATCATCTTACCCTAGAAGCCTGCAGAAATTGTCCAGTGAAAAATAATGAAGTAAATCCAATGTGGCAAACCAAAGCAATGAAAGTAAAAACACATTTTACAAAGGCTTTTGAAGAAAATTTGAAGTCTTCTTTTGAAAATGTTTGAGTCCTGCATAGACCCTACTCCTTAAGACTCGGGGGGAACTGTCTCTCTCTCCTGTAACGAACATTTCAAAGGAAAGTTTGAGCAATAATTTGTGGTATTGTAGGATAATTCATTTTAAAGCTAATTGTGAAAACAAGGCCATAATTTAAAGAAAATCAATGGAAAGTTTCCCAGCTGGCCAATTGTGGAGTTGGTGTATTCCTTGCTCTCTTTCTCCCTGACTTCTTTGTGCCACTCAGTACAGTTGAAAATCTTTGCCCCCTGAGCCTCTGGTCACAGCATTGCCATGTTCTTTACCTTCCCCTCCAACCATGTCCAAGTTCTCTCATCTCTGTGTTACCTTCTATCCACCTCTGACCATTAATTCACATCAAGATCTCCGCTTATGTAAAGTTATGGGAATCTACCTACTTAATTGTATGATTTTTCACATCAAATTTAATGCCTAACACCGTACACATCATCTTCTTTCCAAAACCTGGTGTCCCTCCTGGCTGTTGTAGTTCTGGCAAAGGCATGTTTGTCCTTCCAATCACTCAGAGTCATAACCCCAGTCAACTGATTGTCTCACACTTAGGCCCCACATCCAGTTAGACACCAACCCTCCTAGATTTTTCCATTGTAGGATCACCTAACAATGTTTATTTCTGGGTAAGGAGATTTTATAATAAATATGTATTAAATGTTTAAACACACACACTGCATCTCTAATATACATATAGACAATATATTTCTCTATATATCTATATCTTGTCTCGGTCACTTTCTTTGTTGAGAGAGCTTTGTACCTAAGTTTTGCCTTTAGCTTTACTTCATTCCTCAGCTCATCTCCTTGTCCTCAGTCTCCCACTTCTATCCTCTCCATTTGAAGCAGATAACCTCACTTCTGACTTGGCTAAGAAGAATGAAGTCTTCCAATGAGTGTTCTCCCCACTTCCATTCTTAAAAACCTCAAAAATTACCAGAGTTCTCAAATATCCCTCTCTCCTATTTTCCAATTGGCCTTGATTCTTTGCCTTTATATCTGTTCTTGGATCTTGGTTCATCAATCAATTATCCCGTATCTCTCTCTGGCATCTTCTACCTCTTTCTGAAGAAAACAACTTCACTTCTACATTCTCAAGTACTTCATCTGGGAAGAACGGCCTTTTTCACTCTGCTAATCTCTCAAGCTACCAGGCCAAGTCTCCCTTTCCCTCACCCCATTCTTCTTGAGAGAGGTCTGCCTTCTCATTCCCACTGATTCCTCAACTCACTGTACTATTTTCAGTCTTTAGCACTCCACTGAAATAGCTGTCTTGAAGATCATCATTTAACTTCTAAAAAGCCAGTCCAGTAGCCTCATTGCTGTTTTCAGCCTTCTTGGATTCTCTGACACGTTTGCCACCAACAACAACCCCTGATTCTCAAAATTCTCTCCTCCGTTGGCCCTGTGACTCTCCAATGGTCTGAGTTCCTTCCTGTTTTCTTGACACCTGTCAGGTTCTCCTTTCTGGCACGTCTTCCTCTTTCTATCCCTTCAATACAGATTTCCTCCAAGGTCCCATTGTTAACCCCTTCCTTCTCTCTACCTATTCCTTTTCAGGTCAATTCACTGGCTCACATGTGACTGGCTGGCAAATTTGTATCTTGTTCTCTCTTGAAATGCAGGCTAGATTTCTAACCACTTCCCAGACAGTTCTGTTTGTTCTTTCGCAGGCACCTCAAACTCAACATGTCCAAAATCTAGCATATCGTCTTTCCTATAAATTTCCTTTCCTTGCCTGAATTTCCTGTTTTATCAATTTTCTTCCATATTAAAAAAAATCTAGTAGAATTGTTCTATTTACGGTCCCAAAACACATTTCTCAACCATTTCTTCCTAGATATTTTAAGTGATTCTCATTACTGGAATATCTTCTTTCTTTCAAACAATTCAAATGCTACATAACTTTTCAGATCTAGATGTCGAGTCCCTACTGCACCGTGGCCTGACCTCTTCTCTCCTCTGACTCCTGCATTACTTATGGTCCATTCCTTTGACTGAACATATAACAAATTATTACTTGTGCTTCATTTATTTTTGCATCATATTTGTATTTAACTTTTTATGTTAATGTATTTCATTTACTCAGTTAGATTGTAATTTATGTCAAAAACATGGCTCATTTGTTATATTTTCTCAATCTGTCTCCCTCATTCATGTATTTAAATCACGTTTGTGGGGTATGTACTATATACCAAACACAATGTTAGATCCTGAGAAAAGATATATACAACATGTTCCTGTCCATACAGGGATCTACCATCCAATGGAAGAGTCAAATAAAAATCAATAGGTACTGTAACGTGACACGTGTTGCATTAGAGGTGCGTACAGTGTACCTTGTCACGTAAGGAAGAAATGCCTTAAGGGATTAAAAATTGTCTCAGAAGATGCCACCTGAATTTATTCTTAAAGGAAGAATAATAGTTAAGAAGGTGGACAATGATGAAAGGGCAATCCAGGCAAAGCAAAGGTAAATATAGTTTATTTGTAGAAAAAATATAGTTTATTTGTAGAACACAAGTAATTAGGTATGGCTAAACAGGCATTTGGAAAGACAAGAATCACAAAAGGCTTTACAAGCTAAGAGTTTTGACTCAATCCTGGGGACAACGGGAAGCCATGGGGAGTTTTTACGTATAACCTTTTTATTTAAGTCATACGTACAGAAAGGAGCACAGCTCATACGTTTACAGCTCAGTGAATTTTCACAAAGCAAACATACCTGTGTAGCCAACACCTAGACTGAGAAAGAACACACTGCCAGAACCCATGGAAGGATTTCAAGCAATGGAAATATATTATCAGACTTGCATTTGAAAGATCTTTCTGGTGCATTGGAGGAAGAAACTGTTTGGCAGGAACATCATTTAAATTATAAAGGCAAAAAAATCATAAAGGCCTTAAAGTAGTGGCATTGTGATTGGAGAGGAAGGGATAAGTTTAAGAAGTATTTCAGAGGCAGAATCAATAAGATAAGAGCTGTCTTTTAATAGACCATTATACCCATGTGGACCAATTACGTTCATATGGAGTTCACGCTCTGATTCTTTGACAAAGACCTTGTTTAGTCAGGATTCTCCAGAAAGACAGAACCAATAGGATGTGTGTGTAAATACACACACGCATACACACACGTACACACATATATATACAAGATAAGCTAAAACTGTATTATTGTGGTTGTGGCAGCTTCAAGTTATCTTAGTGTGTATATTTATATATTTACAAGCTATCATATATATGAAAATATATATATATAACTGTATTACTTAGTATATATATTTTATAGTATATACACTATATATATATTTAAATTGCTAGATAGAGTAAAGCAGATTGCCCTCTCTCTATATATATACTATATATACTATACACATGTATATATATGTAGAGAGAGAGGTATTTATTATAAGGAATTGGCTCACATGATTATATGACTATAAAGGCTGAAAAGTCCCAAGATCTGTGGCCAGCAAGCTGGAGCCCCAGGAGAACTGATGATATACGTTCTAGTCTAAGTCTGAAGGCTGAGAACCAGAGAGCTGGTGGTATAATCCAGTTTGAGACCAGGCAGACTCAAGACCCAGAGGAGCTGATGTTCCAGTTTGAGTCCAAAGGCAGGAAAAGACTGATGTCTCAGCTCAAGATAGGCAGGCAGGAGGAGTTCCCTCTTACTCATGCGAGGGTGTTTTTTTAGTCTATTCATGCCTTCAACTGATTGGATGAGGCCCGCCCACATTAGAGAGGGCAGTCTGCTTTATTCTGTCTAGCAATTTAAATGTTAATCTCATCCAGAAACACCCTCCCAGACACACCTACAATAACGTTTGACCAAATGTCTCGGAACCCTATGGCCCTGTCAGGTTGACACATAAAATTAACCATCACAGACACCTCTCTGCTGGTTGTTCCTGAATGAACACTTGAAGAATTGGGCTCTGTGACTTGCTTCTTGCTCTGCCTCTACTGCTGACTTTGTTTCTGTTTGACGTATTCTTTCTTTAGATGATATAGCAGCCCTTTCTTGTCTCTAAAGTAACTTTCAAAAACTCTATTCTTGTCCGTGTTGTATACATATTTTTTCTAGTTTAACTATTTCTACATTAATTCCAATGATGGGGGAAGCGCATTATCCATCCATCCATGCTCCCATACTACTTCTATCTGATATATTTGCCAAATTATATAATAAAAGTACTTACATTATTATTATATAATAAGGATAATAAGAGAAACAATATATAGAAAGCAGAGGAAGTAATACATGTATTAAAACAGAAATGCCCTCCCTTAGCTATAAATCAGTTTTTAACAATGTTTATTTCTACAAATCTGAGCAGGTAAAAATGTAGTATTTATTGTACTGCTTTTATTTTCTTTTATTATTTATTTAATTTTTTTTTAATCACTCAAAGCAAATGTATTGTCCAGGGCCTTTGCACACGCAGTTCCTTTTTCCAGTTTTATTGAGATATAATTGACATACAACAGTATGCAAGTTTAAGGTATACAACATAATGATATAGTATATGTATATATTGTGATACTGCTTCTATTTTAATTAATTGCCTTTTATGTTGTCTTTAGGTATTGAATGTTTTTAAAGTCAATTAGACCTTGACCTCAACTTCTCTTTTTTCATTTCTCTAATTTCAGAAGTCTTCTTATTTCTCCATGGTAAATTTTTAACTTTTATCATGCCTAGAAAAAGTTCTGGGATGAAACACACTCAATGACGGCCATTCCGGAACACCGCTTTCCTTGGTTGTCAGCCTGCTTCTCCAGTCACTCTTTTCAGCTTTTTCCACTGCTCCTCTCCTTCCCACTCCCTGAATATTCATGTCCTGTCAGCATCTCTCTTTGGCTCTTACCTCTTCTCATTTCATGGCTCTCCTCAAATGACTCATCTACTCCCGTGGATTCCGCCGTGTGTTAGTCTGGGAAGAAGAAGCCAACATGAGAGAGAAAGTGGGAGGGGAGCTGGTAGAGGCTGTGAGAGCCGTCAGGGAGTGATGACATTCTGACCCTAAGTGAAGGACAGAGGGAAGGAAAGTCAGATCTAGCAAGTCTAGATTGGCAAGGTCACTGGAGAGTCCTCAAACCAAAGTGACTTAGAGGAGTCCCCATCTCCCTTGTACATCCAGTCATGGTCTGGGAGGGCCCAGGGGAAGGCTGGCCTCGGGACAAATATGGGAAGGATTTCAAAGTGTAGCAGCTGGAGCCATTGGTCAGTTATGCCCGCTGCAGTCAGTGACGTGAGAAAATCATGGCATGGCCACCACAAACCACCTCCTCACAATTCCCAAACCCTAATCTCCAGCCCTGGCTTCTATTCTAAGCATGAGAATTGTAATTTTGATTGCCACCAATTATCTTCAACAGATGCCCCATATGAACCTCATTAATGTGTACAATAAATCATTATTGAGTCCCTATTATAGGCCAGATATTGTACTCTTCTGAACAGCTCATAGACTGTACAGGGATAAATAATACAAGTCATTTGTTCTTTTAACAAGTATTGATTGTGTACCTGATATATACCAGGCACTGGGACAAGTCTGGAAATACAGCAATAACTAAAACACAGTATGTGCCCTAGGGAGCTCTTGGTTCAGTTGGATAAGTCAAATAATAACCACATAATTATCATACAGTGTAACATGTGAAATAAAAAGACATAGCCTGCATCTTAAAGTATAAATAGGAGGTGTCTACATGAGTAAGGAGAAGGACAGGGTTTTCTAGGACTCATTGACAGGTAACAGCATGGTGTGGAAGGAACTACATGGTCTTACTGTTGTAATCAGCTTTTTCAATAATTTAAGTGAGAAATAATAAGTACCTGATTTGAATGTTTGTCAAATGAATGAAAGACCATGAAGGGAGAAAGGAGGTGTGAGAAAGATATTTAAGAGATACAAGTGCAAGAATTTGGCGACAGACTGGATTGAGGATGGCAGAAGAGAAGAATCTTCTCAGTATGTCCACTACCTGTCTCACCTCCTGCATTTCATCTCTTCCTGACACCACCGCTCACAAAGGTGCTCTAGCTGGAGAGCTCAGTGAGGTCTAGCACAGAGCCTGGTGGGCCTACAAGAAATGCATACTGAGTAAACTAATCAATATCTCTGAGTCTACAACATGAATTGGCATAATTGCCTATATCATCACAGTTATTAGCTGCAACCACAAAGTCCATTCTGGCTAATTTAAGCAGAAAAAGGATTAATTAAAGGATATTAAGTAGCTCAAAGAAAAAATGGGAGAGTTGGAGAAACAGACTGTAGGCTAAGTTTTCAGGAAGAATGCCCAAGATCAAACCACAGAACTGGTCTGAAGAACAAATGGCCACCGCCACCTCCCATGCTGCGTATTAGATCTCGGAACTTGACTGCTGCAGCCAGCACCAGGGCCACTTCTGTGTCAGCATTTGGCCTTGCCAGCACTGCTGCTGCTGCCACCATCAAAACTGGGTGCCACCCACAGCAGCAACGACTGAAGTCCCACATGGAGCCCATTTCCTCAGGTTGCTCACGTCTGGCGTGAAGTCTTGCACGGGTGCATCTAACTGGTGGATCCTGGGTCACTTGTCTGAGTCTCGGCTGCAAGGGAGACTGAGGAATTTGAGTTTTATCTTCAAAGTCAGAACTTCTATATTGGAAAAATGAGGCTCTTAATGCGGGAAATTCCCCACATGTAGAAAGTATTTAAGATATGATGGGCAGCCACGCATATGACGTGCACAGCTTCACTCATCTTGTGATTTTATTTAATAATTAATTTGGATGCCTATTTAGAGAAGGCCCCAAGCCACTGTCCAAAGTTAAAAAGGAATAGTCCCCATCTTGAAGCACACATTTCAGAAGCTAAGACCTCCTTAAAGAGTGTGAGACTCTTTCCTATTGCAAACAAAGGTCGTCTTGCAGGTTTTGATTACAACTAATGTGTGACATTGTTTCAAATAAATGGTAGGTCCATGTTCCACAAAATACGCTCTCCTTTTCCAGGCTTACCAAGTTGGCTGACACTGTCTTCCATTTAATGGGTTCCATTATTTATCTTGGATTGAATAATAGTCTGTTTTCTTCTTCCTTCTTCAAGTTGAACAATTTAAGAGTGCTGTGGGTCATTCTGTCAGCTACCACTGCTAGTTCTTGAATAAAATTTGCTGAAATGTTTTATAGTCTAAATCAGGGCTTCCAGTAGAACTTTCTGTGATGATAGAAATGTTCTATATCTGTGTTGTCTGATCAGAAACCACCAGCCACAAGAAGCTACGGAGCCTTTGAAATGCAGCTAGTGCCACTGTGGGACAGGATTTTTCATTTTATTTAATTTTAATTAATCTAAATTGAAATTTAAATAGCCACATATGGCTGGTAGCTAGAGAATTGGACAGTGAAGGTCTAAATCTTTTTTTTTTTTTACTTTTTTTTTTTTTTTTGTGGGGAAGACCAGCCCTGAGCTAACATCTGTTGCCAATCCTCCTCTTTTTGCTGAGGAAGACTGGCCCTGAGCTAACATCGTGCCCATCTTCCTCCACTTTATATGGGACGCCGCCGCAGCATGGCTGACAGGCAGTGCGTCAGCGGGCGCCCGGGATCCGAACTTGCGAACCCCGGGCTGCCAAGCGCGAACTTAACTGCTGCGCCACCGGGTGGCCCCCAGTCTAAATCTTAATTATTCAAAAAATGATCCTAGGCTCTTCAATCCTCAACATTCTTTCCTTTACCTCTCTTTATGCAAAATATTACTATCCCTACTATCTGGCATTGGGTCATTTTCCTTTCTTTAAATTTCATTGACAGTATTGACATAGTTACGTAACTATCTTCTTTACTGGAATCAGTCAGAACTGGACACAGTCCAAGTACATAAAATCAGGATGATTTAGATAACTGAGTGAAAGCCTTCTTGATCCATCTCCACCAGAAAAAGAATTCAGTGGTTCACAGTGAACTGTGATTATACAAGCAAATTTTAGGAAAGGTTATGTATATATCCATTTTAATAATAGAGGGGTAGATAACTGATATTGATTACACATGTGCCTTTAAAGTCCAGTTATGGAGAAAAATAGCCACAATACCATTAATGCAAATATGCATCACAACAGTCATAGGATTAACCAAGTGATCTTAAATGAAAATAAATGGAAAATGATGAAACTAAACTCAACACAATTTATGTTTTAAAAAAAGACAGTAGTAGTTGAAAACCACACCATTGCAAGCCAACGCTTTATCAGGGTTGAAGCAGCTATCACGTACACACATTCTCAGCAGGAACCCCCTACACTGCCCAACAGTGCGTGGCAGCCTGACTTCTTAGCTAAGCATAAATACAATTTTACTTTATAATTACAGAATTCTAGAACTCATTCAAGAGGACAGCCAAATTCAATCAAATTTACCATCTACGTAAATGGTGCATCACTCACCTGGAAAAACTGAAGGAAGGACATGCTTTGCTTTAGATTGGTTCACAGCCCCAAGAAAGGACTCACACTTGAGAAACCCTGCTCTACGGAGGAACGTCATTGAATTTAGACTCTGCTCTTTGCCCTTATATTCCTCCATTTGGGTCATAGTCTCCGGAATTTAAATGGATCAACAAGCAGACCAGATAAGCAAGGTTCAGATACATGATGTTTATCTGGACTGGGTATTCACATGCATTCATATCTACCTTGAGATCTGTTTCCTGACCCTTCTACATCAAGAAAACCTCCTTGATCTCTACACGTGAAATCAAGAGGAAAACAAGGCAGAGGAAACTGGAAAGCTGAGAGGGGTCAGCAAGGAAGTCCTTTGGAGCATGGAGAAAGGCATCAAAGCAAATGTAACCCTCTCCCAAACATACCTAAGTTCAGGTCTGTCCTTCAGGTCTGTCACTCATTCAACAACATTTATTGGGGTCCTGCTTAGCAGCCTCATCCTAGGTATATGAACACAGAGAAGCATAAACACTGTCCCTGCCTTCCAGGAATTACAATCTGCTTAGTGAGACTCGTTTATCAGACTCATTCTAAGCCTAAAGTGACAAAACACCATTCATTTTAGCATTAAGTGATGCTTTCATTTTTTAAGGGTGCTACATCACATTTAAATATTCCAGAAATTTCTATTTAACTATTTTTATATTATTACTGTGCTGAATAGAAATGAAATAAGTAACAATTTATCCACAGCAATAATGATAATACCATTATGATAATGAACTGGATAAAATGATGATATTTGTATGATGAAAAGTAAATATGTAAGTCATCCCCAAACATCTAGAAAATTCTAGTCATATGGAAATCAAACATCAGATTCTCTTATTTTTGAAGAGCAATGTAAAAGCCAATGTATCAAGAATAATAGTTCCATAACCAGAGATGTAGACATTCTCTAGAAAGAGAGAACATTAAACTATTTTCAATATTTCTATGAAATAGAAATAAAAGGATAGTGTCCAATCTGAAACATCAGTGAAAGATTTGCTTAACCCTCCTGACTCTGACTTCTTCCAGTCAATTCAATAGTATGGACTCTTTGTAGCCTTTTTCACTCAGCTACTCTTTCCAATACCTGGATGTAGGGAAGAGTAAACCAATAAATTAATTTTAATGCTTTGCATTATTCTTGTGAAAATCTTTAGAAAGTTTTTTGTGACACATTCATGATAGACTCCAAAATATACTGTTAATATAGTACAAACTCATTTATACAAATAGATTGTAACCTAACATGATTCCTATATACAAAAATATGGGTATCCACGTGTCCAGAGGGACTATTCCATATACATTCACACATAACACAGCTTCCAGCCATGGAAGTAGACACAGGCAAATCCTTTCAGCTCCTCCTCCATAGGCTTTCAGATTCTACGGCAGTAATCTCCTAAGAGAGGTGCACATACTCCTGAGGACTATACCATAATCCATTGGAATTTGAGAAGAAAACATTAGACTATCTGCTTATATGTGTACAAAAATAAGAAATAGATTAAGGTTACTAATAGCTTCCATACTACAGACCTCACCTGGCCCACAGGTTAGATGGTCACGTGAGTGTGCAATGCAAGAGGTCTCCAGAAAGAAGTGGAGAAATTCCTCGATGACAAGTGGCAGTGGAAACTCACCCAACCTCTACTTCTAGCACACTTCAATAAATTGTAGTTTACATGTGTTCAGTGTAATTAAAGACTATTTTATCTTCATTAGTAGAATGCTAGGCACCAAAGCCTGGTAGTTAAAAGCAGAGTCTCTAAAGCCAAAATGGCTAGGTTCCAATGCTGCCTGCCTTTGAACAAATGTCTTGTCACTAAAGTTGTTATCTTAGTTATCTCATCTGTAAGATGGGAATGAAACCTAACTCATAATGTTGTTATGAGATTAAATGAGTTAATATTTGTAAAGTGCTTAAAACAGTGCCTGATAAATAGTAAGCACCATAGAAATCTCTGTTAAATAAATGCATGCTCATGAGACAAGGAGTGTCTGTGACAATATTTTGTACTGCAGAGAGGTCACTGGTTATCTCGTGGCAAAACATTTCAAACTCTTGTCAAACTTAAGGATGAATTATATAGTTTTCTTTTACAGGACAGAAATGTGTTCCAAATTTGCTGATCTTCCCGTGATGACAAGTGTCTATCAATATCGAGCATCCTAGCAGATACAAAAGAAGGAAAAGAAAACATGCTAATCTTTTCTGTGATAACAAGTACCTGTCAGTAGTAAACCTCCTACAGATGTTAAAACAAAACAAAACAAAAAACTAATACGCCCCACCAAGGTAAATGTGAGAATTTAGCAATGAGTAAGAATGTAACTGCTTCTTTTCGAGTGCTAAGGAAACAGTCTTCTGAAAATGGGTGTTTAGAAATGTTTATATCATTGTGTGATTTTGTGTGAAAATGATATATGTCATCTATCAACATTTTTATTTCTTCACACAAAAACCTTGGGAACAGAATTTTCTAATTTGTTTTTAAAAATCTAGAGTTGCATTGGAGTTTGGAAATGTTTGAAAAATTAAAAATGCAACAAACATCCCATATACACTTTATATTTTTATTTATTTCTAAGTAGTGTTTATTTCTGTCACATTTTAAAAATTTTACTTTTACTTATGTTGTACGCTCATGCTGTATTCATCTAAAAGGTATATGTATAAAATTATATAAATAATTAAGGGCTAGATGATGAAAATATTTTTACTATTATGGATGCATGATAAAAAAAAGACCACCATTTTACTGTCTAGAAATGGTAATTGTTGAGTGCCTTTTAGGTGACAGAAATTTATCATATATGATCTTATTTAATCCTCACAATAACTCTAAGAGATAAGCACTTACATTATTCCTATTTTACAGAGTAGGAATAAGGTTAAAATAAGTTCAATAATTTCCCCAAAGCCATAGAGTATACCAGTGATTGAATCTGGAGTAGAACATATTTCTATCTAGTTCCCAAGGCTTAATTGTGACCACGCTGTATCTCTGCTTAACTAAATACAGAACAAAGGGAGGTGGTGATATTTGCACAGCAAAATAACTTGAACAGAATGACAGCAGAAAATTCAGATTGGTTAATTTAAAAGACATTGAACTGTATTTTGGTTGCATATGTACAAGCCATCTTCAACTTTCAAATGGTTTGTGCTCTAAACTTGGAAATCACTTGTTAGGAATGTAGGATGCATTTCCTTCTAGAAACAGGACTAAAGATAGTGGCTGAGTTTCTGGACTATACAGAATCCTATTTTTCTCATAACATATCTCAATTATTAGATGTCAGCAATGAAAAACGGTAGAAAACCAAACTTCTGCAATGTCAGCAATAGAATACACACACACACACACACACACACACACACACACACACACAATCAGAATATTGCTACTTAAGGAAAAACATGTTCTAAAGGACGGTGATAATGTATACAGAAATTTTGTGCATGTTTTCAAAGGAATAGTTCTTCATTTTCATGGACTTCAAAAGTTAATGGCAATTGTTCTTCACAATGCCTAATGTAACTTCAAAGTATATAAATTTAATTGATAGAGGTGTATAATTAGTGTTCTTTTATTTTTATCGGAATTGATTAAGGCTGGTTTTTGAGCAAATGGATGAATGGGAAAGAGGTCAGAGGGAAAGAAAGAGGGGCTAAGAATTTGATTTTCTTGAGGTAATTAGCAAAAGGTAGCAGAAAAAGAGAAGAGAATAATGAGATTAGCAATGACACGTGTATACTTGTAAAAAAACCATTGTCTTCAGTAAAACTGGCCGACACATGGAATGGAGAAAACAGACGGGAGAGTGACACGAGCTTATTCAAACACATTAACTGTGATTCTGCTAGGTGCCCACTGTGTCTGTTATAATCTTGTTTAATGTTTTTGAATGATGTAGCATCTCCTTCCCTCAATACAGAAGCTTGGTTGGTCCATGGCAGCTTGGTTGATGGGTGGTGATGACCGGGATGGATGGGCGTCAGGTGTCAGGGATGAATGGACATCCGGTGTCTCTGGTGCAAGAATAGCCTCAAGGGGGCTTTGAGAGCAGTGAATGACCAACATCCAAATTATGAGTCCAGGGCTTTTAATTCAGGAAGCTCTTAAGATGCAGATGTTCTTTTTGGCAATGAATTAAATGGGCAACCTCCACTGAGAGAAAGATTTAACTAATCACTCTGAGATCTCCCAGTATTCTCTAGCTCCGAACAGGAAAAACATTAGAATTGGCATAGTTTTCAGAGACCAGATCATTCTCCTTACCTTTAAGAGAAACATATTTGATTTATTTTCTGTCAGCTTCCCTAGATTACCGAAGATAGAAATACCTCTGGCTATCCCCTCTTCTTTCTTACAATACACTTCTAAATTCAGTGTAGTTTAACTTCCTGGTCCTCATCGTCTCTACCCTTAAGATAGGGCATAAACTGATGTTACTTACCTCCTTCCTTCTTGAAACTCTTGTCTCCCTCCTAACTCTTCTCGCTCCCCTCCTACTTTTTAAAGTGCTCCATTTCTGTCTTTTTCTTTATGACTTTATATTTGCCACACTTCTATATTTAAATATCTCCTAACATTCTCTCAGCTTTATTTTTTTTCTTATTCCCTCCCATGGGATGTCATCCACACACAATTTGAGCAATTACACTGTTGAATAACTCCCCAGTGGATGATATCTCTATATCTCCCAATTTATATCTCTTGGCCTCTAAAGTCCCAGGCTTTTCTAATGCTCGACAGTAATTCCACTTGCTAAATCCATTAGATTTTATTTCCTCAAAGATTTTTTCCTCCAGTCTCTCTATCCAGCCCTACAGTCACCTCAACAATTTGGGACAAATCATTATTTCCATCCTGGGCTGTTGGATAGCAACCCACATACTCTCCCCACTTCCGGTTTTCTTCTGTGGATTCCTTTTGCTCAAGAAACCTCGTGCAGGCGTATCCTAACATATAATGTCCTTGCTCAAAAACACTTGATAGCCCTGCGAAGAACCTAGCCCCGGTGTGTTGGAATCCTGACTTACAGAACTGTGAGCTGATATATGAGTGCCGGGTTCAGCTGATAAATTTGTGGCAGTCTGTTAAACGGAAATAGAAAAGTAACACAGCCTTCATGATGCGGCAGCTAACATCCCCCAGACTGAAGAACCCAAGAGAAAGCAAGGAGGTAGCCACAATGGTTTTATAGGGAAAACAATGTACAGTCTATTTGTTAGAAGTCACCAAGTCACCTTCATGGTGGGATTTATAATTAGTTCAATGACCATTTCCAGAGGTGACCAATTAATGACTAATTCAAAGTCTATCTGGAAGAAAATTTATAGTGGTTTGTTTAAAATTATATCATCTACAAATTTCTCTACAACATTTTATTAATGCCTTGACTATCAGCATTGAAGGCATGCTTACCAAATTAATGAATGGCAAGAAGATAGCTGAGTGGCCAGTATACCAGAAAACAGAATCAGAGTCCTAAAGGTTCTCATAGTAGGCCAAATTATAGGCCAAATCTAACACAATGAAATTTTTAAATGATAAATTTAGAAGTTCAGCATTTGAGTACTGGATTGAAAAAAGTGACAATATTTGCACTTACAAAAAATGATTTTGGGCAGGTATTAGTTGACTCTAAGCTTAATATCTGTGAACTTGGTGATGTGCCCGCCAGAACCTTGACAGAAGCTTAGGCTGTTGATTAGAAGCAGAAGCGATGCTCCTCAGACCAAACCTAGAGAAACAAATTCTGTGCCGATTGCTACATTGAAACAGGAAAGGCAGAAATTCACAGAGAACAGATTAACTAGAATTCCAAGAGTCTTAATAAGCATGTCATAAGAGAAAAAAATAAAGGACCAAGGAATATCTAACTTAGAAAAGAGAAGATAAAAGGAGAACATATTTACTGACTCAAATACCAGAAGAGCAGATATGAAAAAAATTTCATGTATTTTGTGTGGTTTCAGATGGCAGAACTAAAATAAATGGATAGAAATTGTGGGGAGGCAGATTTTTGATCAATACAAGAACTCTAACAATGTCAGTCATCTAACTGCAGTCCAGGTTGTCTTCAAAGGTGGTGACTTATGAGTCACTGGAGGAATCCCAAAAGCAGCTGAATAGCCACTCGTCAGATGCTGTAGGAAAGATCCATTTTGTAGGTGGAACAAAGTTGGAATAAATTACTTCCAAGTCACCTTCAAACTCTAAATGTCTTCATTCCTGTCCTCTGGGTCCTTGATACCTCTTCAACCTTAACTTGTGTGTTTGGCTCACTAGACTATGCACTTCAACCAAGCATGGCTACTCTGTATTCCCCCAAGCTATCTTTCATTTCTTGGCTCTGTCTTTTTTCTCGTCTTCTTCCCTTCACGTAGACTGACTGTTACTATCCGATGTGATTGGAAAAATCATGCCCATCCTTGAAGATCAAGTACAAAGCTAGTGCATCCCTGAAGCTTTCTCCAATAATTAATCTAATTATTTGCTTCCTTTCACACTATGTTCACCTCTCCATGATGGCTTTTTTGACATTCTGTCTTGTATTAGACATTTTTTATAGCTATCTTTATTCCCTAGAAAATTGAAAGCTATTTGGAGGTAAGGACCATCTATTGCTCATTTCAGCATTCCCATTCAGTTTTAAGTATGACTGCCCTAATACCACACACTTATTAAATTGGAGTTGACACAGTTGCTACATGAAATCAAGAGTGATATTGGAAGGCAGGAAAATCTAAATATAATTTCTGATTAAATGTACTTCTGAAGTAGACTGTGCCTCTCTTTCATGGAACCTACTAGTTCCTTTTTTTTCCTGCCTGATTTTTTTGTTGTTGTTGTTGGGGAAGATTTGCTCTGAGCTAACATCTGTAACTATCTTCCTCTATTTTGTATGTGGGTCGCCACCACAGCATGGCTACTAATGAGTGGTGTAGGTCCACACCTAGGAACCAAACCCAGGCCACTGAAGCAGCGTGTGCTGAACTTAACCACTAGGCCAGAGGGCTGGCCCATGCCTGATTTTTTTAATTTTGGTAAAATACATGGCATTCACCATTTTAACCACTTTAAAGTATAGAGTGGCATTTAGTATATTCACAATGTTGTGCAACCATTACCACTAGGTAGTTCCAGAACTTTTTCATCATCCAAAAAGGAAACCCCAGATCCTTTCAGCAATCACTCCTCATTCCCCTCCCCCTTGGCCCCTGCTAACCACTAATCTGCTTTCTGTCTCTCTTCTTAGTTCTTTTGAAGCTCTACACAAAGTCTTGCGCTCAGTAAGTATTTGTTGAACTGAATTTGAATGAAAAGGCACTCCCAGAAAATATACATGATGCAAGAGAAATAAATAGCAGGAGAGATCTATTTTTTGAAGTGGACATTATTTTCAAAGGATACTGTTTCTGAGTATAACACTGCATAGAATAATGGCAGTGATTTTGTCAAGCAAGCACTTGGTTCTACGTCAATGCCAAAAAAAAACCCCACTAATGAGTTATAACAACAAATCAGAAATTAGCTGTGCAGAAGTATGTTGTAAGAAAGTCTCCTAAAGTCTAATTTTGCAACTGGAACTTCCTAATTTCCCTCAAAAATACGCATGAATGATTAAGATGACAAAAGACATCTTAGGAGTTGGTCTTGAAGAGATCTTGGGTTTTCCATATATTCTTCATCTCAATAGCTTATTTTGGAATATTCAAAATACTATTAATTTTTATTTCGCCTTCTTAAAACCATTCAGTAAAGGAGGATTTTTTTTTTTAAGTGTTTGTGTGATTTCTAGAAGCTGGAGGATGCACAGGGGTGAGCTCCCACATGAGTTGTCGCTTCCAAGCAACAACTCCATGTAAATTCTGGCACTAGTTTGTAATCTCGTGTATTAGTGGTTGCAAAAGGCTGGGTTTGGCACATGAAAACATTCCTTTATCTTAATTTTTCTCTGTCTCCATGGTAGCATTCTTACCTTTATAATTTTATGATATGTTTTATTCCTGCTGCTGGAGAATCCACTGCTCTATGCCTCAGTTTCTCCACCCAGTAAATTAATCAAATCGATCTTATAACTTAGAGGAACTGCATTTTTGTTCATTGCTAAGAGCTCTCTGACCAAGGAGGGTTTTCCAAAGTATAATGATGTGCAAGTGACAATTTAAGTTAATTAAATTCAGTGACATTAAACTAACCATAAAACTCCCAATGTGTACGAAATGACTCATTTCCAACAAGCCCTATTTAACATCGTGAAATTGTAAAGGGTTATGATTTAGTTAACTATTATTCCAAACAATCTTGAGGTCAAAATTAGAGTATTTTTTCTTGGTGAAAAAGAAGACTGCCTTGCTATCATAATTACTTTTACTAGAATATTCTAATGCATTCAAGACATTTCTTAAGTCATATTTTATTTATTTGTATATCACAGGGAAAAAATGGAATGAAGGAATTTCTCAAATTGTTCTAAATGGAAGTAGAGTAGGTAGTAGATATATAAAAGAAAACATATAAGGGGAAAAAATCTTTCAAAAAACAGCCTTGAGTGTTGACTGGAAGATATGGTAAAAGTCTTATTGCTAGAGGGAATGAAAATGGGTACCTCCTTTCTGGGATTTAGCTTGACCAAAATCTTAAACACATACATATCCTTTGCATGAACACTTCTAGGAAATGATCCTAGGGAAATAATTTGAAAAGTGAGAAAAATATATAAAGAAGAATGTTCATCCAGGTGCTATTTATAGTGGGGAAAAAAAAACAAAATAACCTAGAAACAACCTAAACATCCAAAGATAGGGGACTAGTAAACAAATTCTAGAGCATGTATTCTATTAAATACTAGACAGTTGTGAAAGCCATTATGTAACCAATTATATACCAATATACAGAAATTATTGTCATGGAGAGAATACAACATAATACTTAGTGATAAAAGCACTTTACAGAACAGCATGCACGGTATGAGTCCCTTGTAATTAAATGTATATAAAAATACACAGCAGGCACACACAGAAAAGAAGTTTTGGAAAGATAAATGATGAAATTTTAACAAAGGTTATCTCTAGGTCGTGCATTTATGTATTTTTTTTTCTGTTTATCTGTATTTTCTAATTTTGCTAAAATGATCATGGATTTCTTATATAATTTGAATGCAGGAAATGTAAATAATTTTTTCTAATTCTAAATTCTTATATGAGTTACCTAAAACCCACTGCTTTGTTCCTAGGTGACTATATCAACTGCAAAAATAATGAATGTGGATAGGTGGATGGATGGATGGAGAACTGATTGCAAATAATAGCGTTATTGCAGCTCTGCTACTCACACAAAACCACCTTATGTAAGAATGTTTGTTTTAGGGGGTTCTGCTAAAAATACTTGAAAATGGAATGACTTTATTAATCTTGAATGACTTTATTTTCAAATTCAATGTATTTTTATATAAGTTCCATTTTATAAAAAGATGTACAGTGAGCCCAATTCATTCAAAATAAATGACTTGACTAGGTGATTTTAATGCTGTCTCTTTTATGGCTTAGACTGGAAAATTATTAAGCTAGATAAGTAGCTGTCCTGTGCTTACGTTTATACCATAATTCTTCTAAGTATATGTATTAGTCAGTTTTTGCCACAATAATGCTGTGTAACAAACTACCCTGAAACTTGGTTGCTGCAAGAACACAGATTAAATGCTCATGGATCTGCAGGTGACTATGGCTCGGCTGATCTAGGCTGGTGTGGCTGGGAAGTTATGCTTCAGAAAGCAGGATAACAGGACTTGGCTCCAGGCTTTGGATTGGGTTCAAGTCTACTCCATTGTGTTTTTTCTGGGGTTCGGGATAAAGTAGCAGCAGCTACCTGGGGCATGCTCTTCTCATGGCAGATCACTGGAATACAAAAATCAAGCAAAATTACAGAAGCACATTTCATTTACAGCCTCTTCTCACTTTCATTCACCAAAGCAAGTTGCATGGCTCAACAAAGTCAGTGAGTTAGGGAAGTATATTCTGTTCCAAGGGGAAGGGAAAGTGATTGGATATAGGTTAAACAACACTCCTAATTATCACAGTAAGTGAATCAGGGACTGGGAAGTAACCCACAAGCCATTCCATGGAAAACCCTGTAACAGGAAACTTTAATTTGGGGCTTGAGAGAAAGCTTAGTCGGTTCTCAAAGGAGCATTTCTACATGCAGTTTTTGCCTTTAATTACTGATCTACCTTTTCCCTCTTTCCTATCCCACTAAATCTATCCCACTAAGTGAACCATTTGCCCGTGTGTGAAGCCAGCACTATACTGTTCTAACGGCCATTCTTGTATACCAATGTAGCTTTCATCCTTTTATAGGATGAAAAATACCTGTTCACTTCATTGGACAACTTCACAGCAAGTCTACCCCCAAGAACAACCAAAATCAATTGAACAGTTCTCCATAAAGAGAAGCTGGTTTGCGATAAAGGAGAAACTAGTCATAGAAAGGTGTGTTTTTCCTCTGTGACCTGGTAGGGCTCATCTGATAGATAAAAGGAGAAACACAAGTTAAACATGGCTGCAGTTAATTCTCTCTAGGTGAAAATTAAGAATCAAAGATGTCACTGGGAAAAATACAATCATCCTTCCCTAAGAGCTCTCGTCTCTGGCACCATGGCACCTGCCATGTAAAACTTTTAAACACGCCCTCGTTTACTCTTTCCATCAGCTGCCAGAGTTCTCAACATTCCCGTTCACTCCCTTTATTCTTAGTGCTATGTAGGTTATGTTGTGTCATCCATAACACAAAGAGAGAGGATGACATATTTTCTTGAGACCTATCTGAATATGCCCAATGATACAGATAAGATGAGGTAGAAAAGTAAGGATATGAACAAGTCACATGGAGCTCTATCCCGTCTCATGAGACATTCAGCTTGGAAATGACTTTGAACCGGTGCTGGTAAGCATAAGAGAGTTGTAGAGGGTTGAAGAAGACAATCTGTATAAATTTGAATTCTCGCCAAGGAGAACTTGTGCCTGATGTGAGAATGCTATCCAACAGTATAATTACGGTGGAAAGTTAGAGGAAGTGAATGGAGGGCTGCCAATTTTGCTGAGACCAGTCCCTTTGGAGGTTCCTTCCTCTTCCTTTTTTACTATTTGTGAGTGCCACAGGGTGTGACACTCTGAATCATTATGAAGAAAATGAATAGTCAAGGTATTTAAATGGAGGGTGGGGGTTTGCCCCATCCCACCCCTCCTGCCCCCCAATCTGGGAAGACAATAGTGCCTATCCAAATCATCTAACTTCCTTTCTTTAGTTCCTGAATAAAACGTTAGAAAGTAAAAAAAAAAAAAAAAAAAAAAAGACCGTCTTGTTCATTACTTTCAGTCGTCTCTCTTCCTAAAGCAGCTCTGTCAAATTAAGACCAAAATTTACCTGAATAAGGTAGTTTTTTTTTTTTAAGGAAAGGGACACTTTTGGCAAAGTTCTATAAATAAATTTAAAGGAAGGAATAGATCATTTGTTATAGATCATTCAAAAACACTTATATGAAGCAAACTGTACATTTTATGTAACGTCTATAAGGCAGGGATTTCATGCATTTAGCAGTTGTGCTGTTAGAATGGAGGGCTGGTCATGTTTGAAACTTCTGCAAAGTTAATCCTAGACTGGAGATAGGAGAGTTAACTGTTTAATATATAAGATGACAATAAATAGAGAGATGCAAAAAATAATGATTAACAAAGAGTTTGGGGATCAAGACGAAGTAAATACATCACAGGTATTATCCTGCAGAAATTAAATTATGAAAAATAATCAGATGTTAATTAGGTGTTCATTATGTATTAAATAAAGCTTCAGCATTATAAAAAATAATACACTTCTAAAACCCCCACTTTAGTAAAACAACTGTTTTTTATTCATAGGAGCACATCATTTTGCTTGACCTCTCAGCAGTATTCAACACAGCTGACCACACCTTCCTTCTTGAAACACTATTTTCTTTGCTCCAGAATTACTCAACCTCTCTCCAGCCTAGAAGTCACCTTTGATACCTCCTCCTCCTCGAAAAGACCTCTTAATGCTGTGGTTCCTGGGGACTGAAATGGGCTTTCCCCCCTTGTCATTCTATACTCATTCTGTACAATAGTGTCAAATACCATCTAATTGCTAATGGCTCCCAAATGTCTACTTTCCAACTAGATCTATTTTCTGAATTCCAAACCTGTATACTGTCTATTTGACTATTCCACTTGGTTCTCTGACAAGATCTCAACTTGATGTCCAAAAAGGATTTTTGAGTTTTCCTTCCTAAATTTCCAACTATATCAAACATGTGGATGACATCATCATCTATCCAGAGGTTTAAGGAAGCAATATGGAGATTGTAGTTAATGTTTCCATCCCTACTCCTCATCCATTAACAAATTTTATTTTTCTTACCTCTAGACTGTAGCTCAATCTGTGCTCTTTTCCTCATCCCCCCAGTTTTAAATCTTGTCTAAACCACCTTCATCTCTCCCACCTGGACTACTGCAATGGTCTGCAAAGTGGTTTCCCTTCTACTCTTGATTTGTTTCAACCCGTTTCCCACATAGCACAAAGTGGTGTTAAAATGTGAATCAGTCCCTGCCACTCCTCTGCTCAAGAAGCTTCAGTTGCTTCCCATAGAATTAAAAAGATAAATCCCGAAGGCATAGCATGATCTGGGTCCTCAGGGTACACCAGTTCCCTCTCACTCATACTCCAACCTCTCTGGTCCTTCCTTCACTTCTGTGATGGCATCAAACCCTTTCCCACCTCTCTGTTCCTGCTGTTTCCACCTGGAATGTTCTCCCCCCGTCTTCCCTTGGCTAACTCTGACTCTTCCTTCACTTCCTCAGAGAGGTTTCCTTGATGAACACTCTCTTCCCCGAACCAGTTTAGGTTCCTTTAGTACACATTAACACCCTTACTTCATAGCATGAGTCATATTTGTAACTATATATCTACCTGTTTTGTATCTTCCTCCTGCATCAGACAGAAAGATCCCTATGTCAGGAATCACATTTGTCATTTTTCACTGCTGTAGCCCCAGTGTCTAGCACAGTGCCTGGTCCTGAGTAAGTTTTTAATATTGGATGTGTGATTAGTTTCAATAATACTTTTATACAATTTCATGTACTGAATTTTTTTTAATTAAGCTGATTTCATAAACAGTCTCTAGTTAGTTATCCCATTTATTGTTTATAAAAAGTACATAATATTCCATCAAATAAATATGACAAAATACACTTAATTATTTCCCATTTCCTGAGAACTGCTACTCATTCTTGCTATTATAACTAACGCTGCTATAATAGAGCTGTTTCCTTGAGAGAAACTCACAGAGGTGGTCACAGGATCACTAGTTTTTCTTTGAAAGTATTATAAGAAGTTACAGTACCCCCAAGATGACTGATCTTGAATAATTTGGTCATGCTTTTTAAGTGCTTATCAAAGAAAACATGCTATTCTATGTGAGCTCCATTCCTATAACCGAGTCTCCCCTTGTGGGTCATTACTCATTTTATGAGTCACACCAGTATTGACACTAGTGATGTCTAATTTCTTATAGGTCCTAGAACATTTCCCATTATATTTTGTGTGTGGTAAAATTAAAATCACTCCAGGATTGTCTGTGGGGAGGGTATGTTTATTGTGACATGACATCATTCATCTGATTGAGAGTCAAGGTTTTTAATTGACTCAGCTATCAATGAAAAGTAACAAAATGACTTGTTCTTTTAACTTGTACCTTGCAGCCACAAACTCATTGCCTTTACTCAAGGATGCATTACAAAAACTTGAATTATGAACACTGAATATTTTTCAGTAAGATTTCTTTATAAAGAAAAGATGCTAGAATCTCGAAAAGATTTTCAAAAATACAATTTTATTTTTAGAAAAAAACCTTTTTTTAACTTTCAAGTGGGAATAGACATAGGAGAAAAAGTTGGTGAAGAAGTAGTCCTTTCAGAGCCCACCCCATACCTCAGCCAGGGGTCAAGTCCCTAGCAAAGCGAATTGTGACTATTCTAGAAAGAGGCCTGCTTTCTGCCAGGTCTAGGGGGTGAGTGCTGTGATGAGGTGGACTTGAATCTGATCTGGTTCAATTAGCTTCTGGAAAACTGTTCCATGCCTAGTGTGTTGGGGATCTTTGGGGATGGACATAACATGGTTCCTGGGTTCCTGTTTCAAACAAGCTCAAGTCCAGCCTTGGAGCCAAACTCAGTTTTTCAGAAATATTTACCTCACTAATGAAGCTCTTTCTTCCCTTTCTCCCTTTCTTCCTTCCTTTCAATAAGTAAATAAACTTTTCTCCAGGGCCCACCATGATAGATACTATAAAGGAAATAAAGAAGTTTCCAGCAAGTCTCAAGGCTCAAGCAGGGTGGATTAGACCTGCGTAAACCCACTTCTCCAGTGTAAACAGACCATGGTAAGAGCCCAGGAAAGATGCAGGTAGAGTGGGAGATGCCTCTGGCTGACACAGTCAGTGAAGATTTCCATAATGGAGGCATTTGAGACAGCTCAGAGAAAGACAGGGTAGGATTTAGAGATGCAGAGATGGGGCTTGGAAATTGGAGTAAGAAAAGGCCTCAAGGGCAAAGGAAATAGATTCCACCTTTAAAGTGCTTTTTGTTTTCTCCCTGTCTTTCTTGGCTGGGTGTCCTAGGGCAGTGCTTCTTAAACTTGAATGTACCAATGAATTACCTGGCAGTCTTGTTAAAATGCAGATTCTAGGGACCAGCTTGCTTGTCAAGCTGTGCTGTGGCAGCGTCCCATAAAAAGTAGAGGAAGATGGGCACAGATGTTAGTCCAGGGCCAATCTTTCTCAGCAAAAAGAGGAAGATTGGCAAAGGATGTTAGCTCAGGGCTAATCTTCCTCACAAAAAATAAATAAATAAAAAATAAAATGCAGATTCTGATTCACCAGGTCTGGGGTAGGCAGGAATCTGCATTTCTAACAAGCTCCCAAGTAATGCTAAAGTTGCTAGGCTGAGAAAAGCACTTTGAGTAGCCAAGGCTTGGCGACACGTTGCCCAGATGAAGCAGCAGCAGGTGGAAATTATAGGGCCACCCGCAATCAGGCAGGTCTGTTTGGCCTGAAAAGTTTCTGGAGACAGAGCTACAGGAGCTTCTTTCACTGTTAGTCTTTTGGGAGAGCTCAGGGACCACAACAAACAAGAGAAAGAGCTGCCTGTGTAATAGAGGAGACCCCTCCACTCAGATTGGGAATGGATGGCATCATTCTATCCTCCACCGATCACAGCAACACAGGAACCCGGGGAGGGATAGCAGCTCTGTGTGGTCACTGACTTGCTTGTGTCCTGGCAGAATAAGGGATTCTTTGTTAGCTCAAAGCCTAGCAGCTTTTCTGGCTCTCGGTGGAGACAGTCATTTTAAACCAAAAATAGGTCCTTCAAAAATATTGCTGAAATAACAGAAGGAGTAATTAGGACAGTTCAGTCTACCAAACTCTGAACTTAATACAACAAACCAGGTCTGAGCTAAAGTGGAAGCTCTGCTGCAGCAGAGGGTGATCAAAATAATCTTAGTATATTTTTATTTTTCTGCTGGATACTATTCTTCAAGACTTTGAATTCAAGCAAGTCAAGAGATAAGAGAAGAGCCATACTTGGCTATTTGTGATCAAAATTCAGAACTAGTCACTGTTTAAACCTATTTATCTGTATAATGTCTTAGTAGATCTTGAGTCCTAATTTAATAAATACCAATGCTGAAATCTTTAAACTATTAATCTACCCTGTTAGGCCTTTTCTTTGGAAATATAGTAATAGGTGGAAACAGTAGGACATCTGGACAAGAGAAGGTGGACCTTTTTTAAAAAGCACTTTCTATGTATGTAAAATTGCTTTTGTGAAAACAGGAATGCTTCATTGCATCTGTGGAGGTAAAATATGATTACTGGTAGCAGAGGCAGTGCTTCTAAGAAACAGCGTGGATTGGAAATTCAAAGCATTTTTCCCCCTACCATTTTTCTTGAAGTTACCAAGATGGGTGGTCATGGGATGAGAGTAGCAACATTTATTCAGCACTTGCTGTGGGCCAGGTACCGTGCTAATAAGTATATTTCATATGTGTTCCCTTTTAATCCTGCAATGAAAACCATAAGTAGATAGAAATATGCATTTTTTAGGAATAAGAAATCTGGCATTTAGAGAAGGTGTAGACTTTGCCCAAGGTTATATAGGAAAAGCGGAGTTGAAACAGAGGTTCAAACCCAAATCTGTCTAAAATAAAATCCATGCCCTTTCTGCCATGGCATGCTGCTTCCTAACACCAGATTATTTTATGTTTCTTGCTGAGAATAGTTTGCTTTTTTACAGCAGCTGTTCTTATAAGATGTTGAGTTACATTGAAAGTCTAAGGGGTTAGCAACTGGTTAACCGTAAAGACCTTTAAGATGCCTCCCAACCTTTCACACATCCTCCCACTGCAGTGCTCTTGCACATGCTTTTTTCTCTGCCTGAAATTCTTTCTCTACTTCTTTTTTTGACTCCTTAACTACTTCAGATTTATCCTGCAAACCTCAGGTACAGAATGGGCCCAACTCTCAGGACCAGATACCAGTCTGGTACCATTACAAATCACAAACATTAAATAGGTTTCTCTGAGCTGGCTCTTGTGGGAAAATGAATGGCATTCCAAACAACTTAAAGGAAAGACCCTTTCAGCTCTAAAAACAATGACTAATTTTTGGTTGATTGAACCATATGAAATTGCCAATATTCAAGTGACTATGACCAACAAAAATGGCAGTTTCACATAGGTCAACCTAAAAATTGATAAACTGAGATTTCCTGAATTTATTACCTGAAATCACATCACCAGAATGAAAAACTTGAAAGGCTATGCTGTGTCGAAGGATTTTTTTTAAATATAGACTTTGCTAGTTTTGAAGACATACTATGATTGATGATGCTATACTACATGTGATTGCTGTTAGATATGTTATAATGCACAATTCTGTAGATCAAGCTCTCTTTGTCCATGTCAGTTCATTCCATTTGTTGTTTAGACAGCACTTCCTTCTACAGCCCTATGCAGCATAGGACATTTAAATCTATGGTGTTTTAGGTTAAGGTTGACAGTGGGCATTATGGGTTTCAGGAGAATTCTGGGTGAACTCAATTTTTTCTTGCACCACTTAATGTTCAGATGGAGGGTTTCGCCACGTGACCTGGTGTCTTCAAGATGATGAGCTTACTTGTACCCCAAGAGGGAACTGCTTTCATGTTTTCCTTTTCTATTCCAGAATATAACAGTAATTTTAAAGTCTATAATTTGGCATCTAGGTGAATTATAAGGTATTTTTCAGTTCTATGGTTTCATGATTCAACTTTAAGGAAAAAAACCCAACTATGCTTGCTCTCGTGTGCATAGGATATTTCTGTAACTATATGCAAGAAACTAGCAACAATAGTAATTCTTGGGGAGGGAAACTTACTTTTTCTCTCTACTAAGGCTTTATTTGCACTGAGCTTCTTTTTAATATCATATACTATTTACTACTAATAAAAATTTTAAAAATAAATGCAATTAATTTCAAATTTAAGTAGACAAAGCATTTTACTTGTAAAAGCACAGAACCCCTCCCTTTATAAATGTTTACATCCTGTTCTTCTTGCTCTTCTTTACAATCTTATCATTATTGTGATTTTTTTAAAAATAATAATTCTTAGGAACTGTGGGAGATGGAATAGAGATATCGAAGATTTTGATGATGGAAATTGCTATTTATTCTGCAAATATTTGTAACTACCTGTTATGCGATAGGTCCCGGGCTAGATACTTCTTCCTTTCCATAACCTCTGGGCGGCTTCTCGTGTCAACACCCCAATTTTTTTTTTCTATGCAAGTTCTCCATGCTTAAAATGCTTCCCAGAGATAAGTGGTGGTCTGTTCTCCATGAATGCCACAACCAATAAGCTCACCTGCCGTACTGAGGTAAGTCCCAGGTGTCTGGTTGAGGCAAGGAAGGTGGTGGAAGGGAGGGTGACTGGCCATAGAAACTACTTCAGGGACATTTTAACTCATAAAATTGTTGAATTACCCAAAAGCTTTTTCCAGAGATTTGTAAACAGAATCCTGAACACGCCAAAAGAGCTTGCTAACTCAAAGAAGCTTGCTACTTAAGTCAATTTTTGTAAAGCCTTAGAATTTCCTTGTTTAAATTCAGATTTCATAGAGATGATGTGTAGATAAGACTAATGCCTTATATTTGCTTAAACTCTGAGTTTTTAAAGCCCTTCGACGTGCGTTATTGCTCTGAATCCTCACAAAAACGCTGTGAGAATTGTTTTCCATTTCACAGATGAGGAGAGTGGAGCCAAGTGCCATGGAAACCTGGAGGAAATGGCTGAGGTTCAGACCGGAATGGGGAGCCCTACCTGTTGGCTCTAAGCTAAGCCCCACCACGAGCCTCTGCAGAAATAAGCAGAGCACACCTGAAATTATTAGGGAAATTCCTCTGATTTTCATAAGACCACAACAGTGTATATGCCCTAGGTATCCCCATTTCTTCCATTCTTCCCTTCCAAACCACCTTCCTGGGTCTGCAGCCCAGTCCATCTTCCTAGAGTTCAGTTCTGATTATGTCTCAGTCTTCCCCAACATCTTTGCTAGCTCCGTACAGCCTACAAAATGAAGATCAGGCTCCACAAAGGGGCAAGGTAGTCCTCAGCCTCCGCCCCCCACCCGCTACTCCAACCTCTTTCTCATTTCAGTATGCTCTCTCCTACCGGAACCAAGAAGACCAGGGTACCACCATCTAACACCCCAGCAGGGCCTGGGCTAGGGTGAAGCAGGCCAGAAAATTTCAGGGGACATCAAAGAACTGGATAATCAAGATAAATGTTTTAATGCAGTGTTTTAAAAAGTTAATGCAAAAAACGATGAAAAATATCAAATTTTAAAATAAAGACAGGGTCAGTATTACTGGGTTTTCCTTTATTTTCAGACTCCAAAACGCCTTGGTAGGGCACTGCTACCGATCCTGCAGTGACCTCCCACTCCGGTACTTTTATTAATGATGTTTCCCAAAAGTTAGTTCTCACAACGCTTTGCACACTAGTAACTTCTCTTGAATGTCCCAGCATTTATTTGTAGCTCTCCTCTGTCTGGAGAACCTATTTCCCTTAGTAACTGGTTGTACTTTGAGGGCAATCTGAATCATCTTGGCTCCCTTTCAGCGCCTTACCAAACCGCCGTGGGCACTCAGCGCCTCTTTGCTACAAGAATGCAGCCAACACAGTTCTCCAAGTGGCATTCCGTGGGGTTGAGCAGAGAAGGAACCCAGTTATGTTTTGTTTGGTCCAGGGTGTTTTTAAAAAACTGAATCTGTTATCAAGATGTAAAAATCAGGATATTTTACATAAAAAATAGAAATCTTTGTCATTTCTGGAAAAATTAGAAACTCTAGCCAACGTAGGCCGGGATTCTTCCTTGACAGCAATGGGCATTTAGAGCAGAGCCGCTCTGCCTCCGGAGCTCTCTCTGGTTCCCCGCCTCCGCCCCGTTTCACTCATTTGCATTGCCCGCCAGGTCCCATTAGCTCTTTGAGTTTGTGACTCTAGGCACGAAGGGACGAGTTCAGTAGATAAAACCCATCTGCTGGGTCCCCGCGTTCTCTCCTGGAGGATAAACGTTTCCTCTTTGTCCTTTCGAATAGTCTTGCAGAGGCGCACAGAAGCAGCTCACCTTTCCAGCCCACAAACTTCCCACAGCCCGTGCAACTTGCGTTGCCCTCGGCACACTGTTCCTCCCCGGCCCTTTGCCCTCTCCTCTTCTCTCCACCCCACCCCACTGCGCTCTTGAGCCTGGGGCGGGTCCCCGGCCCCCCGCCGCAACTCTGCCCAGGGCCAGGGCGCTCGGGCTCGCCCACGGCGGCACTGGGCATGCTCAGAGGCGGCCGCGGGGGCAGGTTTGCTTCGCAGGCGCTCGCACTCGGCGGCGGCGGGCGGGCGCGCGGCTGCAGCTGGGCTCCGGCGCCCGGAGTTGGAGTTGCCGGGAGTTTCCCCCCCACCCCTCCCTCGTAGCGCGCGGCAGCGGGAGCCGGCGCGGGAGCGGTGAGCGGTGGCGAGCCAGCACCCGGGTGGCCGAGCCTTGTCCGGAGCCCGGAGCCCCGCGCGGGGCAGCCCCCGGGGAGGAGCCTCGCCGGCCGGGACGCGTGCCGAGCACTGGCACTGCAGGGGCACGAGTCGGGCTGCACGGTAGGGCCGGGGCGTGGGGAGCCGGGCGGGCGAGGCAGAGGCCAGGCCAGGGGGGATGCGGCTGCAGCAGCCGCGGCCATCCGGGCGCCCGGCGTTCGGTCCGATGCGGGCTGCCGGGGCAGGCACCCTGCTACGGAGCCGGAGGAGCAGGGAGGCGGCCAGAGAGATGCTTTCAAGTTGGCGGGCGGCGGGATAGGGGTCTGCGCGCCCCAGCTGCTTTGTGCGCGCCGAGAGCGGCTCGGGTCCCTGGTTCTCCCCAAACCTGGGACCCGGTGTGCGGGCAAGGTTGGGCAAGTTGCGGAGTGGAGCAGTTTCCTCCGAGAAAGTTGAGGATGGAGCCCTTCTCTCCTCACTGTCCCCGCGGTAGGATGGGTCCCGAGGGTGCCGCCCAGAGGCCCTCAGTGTGGAGGAGCGGAGTAGGTCGCTGCGCCCCTGGGCTGAGCTCCTCCACCCCCGGCTGAAATCCACGAATCACCCCGATCTTCGCTTCCCTGGCGTCTTCTAGGAAAATCATTCCTGCCAAAACTGAGGTAGGCGCTCCAGGCAGGCACGGCTCCTTGCCTCCAGGGCGCCTATCACTGGCCGATGCCCCCTTCTCCAACCTCAGAAGCGGCCAAGGGCGCGGGATTCGGAGTTAGCGCTTGTGGTGCGCGCGAGAAGCGAACCTCCCACACATGGCGGGGCAACGTGGCTGGGGTAGGTGGACGGCCCGATTTTTCCTCCAGCCTTGCCTCAGGTTTACAACAACCCACCAGCCCCACTGCGTTCATCTTCGCAGAGGACAGGACATGGAGGGAAGGGCCGGGTGGAGAGTTTGGGATGACATACTGTTCCTTAGGAGAGATTGCCTGGATTGTGTCTGCCTTGGGCTTCCGTCCCAGGACTTCATCAAGAACCCTCTGCCCTTTCTTTTATTCTTCCTTAGTGCCTGGATGGGAAGGAATGGGGCCAGTGGCTCCACAAGAATGTTCACCTCATCCCACCGTCTCCTAAGGTCGCTTTCCAGGCGAGCCCAAGACCGTGGCACTGGCATTGTGCAGATTGCGAGGGTGTGGAGGATGCTGAGGGTTACTCCTGCCCCCACTTTTTTCGCTTCTTGTTTTGAGTTTTGGGGATTTGCCCGCACACGAGTCAGAGCTGCGCTGTCATAACTCGAGGGGTGGAGGAGCTTCAGCCCGGCAGTGAGCGGCTCTTGCCTCGGAGGCTGCTAGTGGGAATCGGTCCAGAAATGATCATGCAGGCTAGAAGTATGCCTCTCTTTTTTTCTTTTTTGGCTGAACACCTTGCCTGTTGGATTTGTGTGTTAAGTTCTTAAAGGGGCACCCACACACTGCTCAAGTGTCATGTTTTAAGGGCTCACCGCTTCTGCTGCATTTTTTTCTCTTTGCTTTTTCCTTGGAGGTAATCTGCTTCGGGGCAGATTTCCGGATGTGGGAAATCACATGGTGTGGGTGAACAGGTTCCAGAGTCAGATGGACCTGAGGTCAAATTTTAGCTTTACAGCTGATGACTGTGCCGATAGACAAATTGTTAGCCACTTGGAACTTCACTTTCTCTTCTGTCAAATGGGGATAATAGTGGCCTTATTTCCTTCCATTGCAGGGTTATTGTGAGACTTGGATGAGATAATGAAAAGTGCTAAGAAAACTTGAAAGCACGCTTCCTGTCTTACAGTGGCTGTGGGCTTTACTCAGTTTTTTTTTGAATTAACCTAGTTCTTTTAATTATAACAAGACACCTAAGTCTTCTCCCCTCTACCCACTCCGCACCAAGAGGTTTATTTAGTTGCTCAGATCTTTGGAGGTAGCTATTTCTTTTTGCCTCTTCCCTTAAATCCATCTCTTTTGATTTTAAGGGTTGAGGCTCCAGTCTTCATATTTATTTGACGGAAGCAGCATGGTGCAGATGGGGACGTGGGGGGGTGCCTTGTCAGTGTTCAGACTCCTGTGCTCCGGAATTGTCATGTCAGCAAGGCCCCAGTTTGAGATCGAAGGCTGATGAAGGAGTCAGTGGACCCTAGGCTGGAGCGCTGGGTTGGCCCGTAACAGTGACCTTGAACTAAGGACTCAACCCTTCAGCCTTCATTGGTGAAATCAGTCTGTGAGATGGAGAGCCAATGCTGGTCAGAGGCAAGAACACGTGAGATTGTCTCTCTTCAGTTAATGACGGTCTAATCAGGCGCCTGAGCCCCACCCCAGGTGGTGCATCTTCCCTGATCCAGGGCAGTGGTTCTCTAACAGGAGCGTCAGAGTCACCTAGAGGGCTTGTTAAACCACAGATAGCTGGGCTGCCCTGCTGGAGTCTCTGATTCTCTAAGTCTGGGGAGGCGGGGTCGGCAAGAATTTGCATCTCTAACTAGTTCCAGATGATGCCAGTGCTGCTTGTTCATTGACTTATGGGGTGAAAGAGAGTAAGAGAGGCGAGGTTTGTTTTGAAATGCCATTATTTTAATATTTCACATATAGAGACAGGATTTCTTTGGGGCATTTTAAGAACTTGCCTAAAGCATTTTATATTTCCAATACCTATGCCAGTTACCACTGCCGAGTTTTAATAATTCTGATTTCTCTTCAAATGAATCAATTTTACGCAAAAAAAGAGGATTCCGCCTTCTTCTCATGCTGCAAAATACTTAGCCTCTGGGGTCTCTAGATCACTGTTGGGTAGACTAAGATTGATATTGCTAAATCCAACAATTACCCTATTTCCTTTCTTTGGAGATCTCAGACATTTGTGGAAAGGAGGTTGCTTAGAATTCTGGCAGCTTGAACCTTCAAGTTGGAGAACAGGTTGAATCACTTTTGAGCAAGTTTTAAAAAAATTTGCAGTGTGGTGTCTTCCTTGAATGAACAGCTTACCCAGGCCTGGGGGCAGGTGAAGTGCACTCAGTGACAGACGTCCCATGGTGGTCAGAGCCGGCAAAGGCCTTCCACTCCTGGAGGATGGTGGTGGTGATAGTGACTAAGACCAAGGTGGGGCAAAGGCTGACTTTTGGGGGCAGTTGTGCAGTATCAGTATGCTCTGTGTAATTGAGGTTATAGTCAAGCACTATATGGGTGCAACCCAATCTTCTCCTTGATCCCTAAGCTGTGGTCCTGGGCTGAGAGCTCGCCATGACTTACAATGGCCTAGATTTGGCCTTGAATTTTAACTGCTTTGTATCAGAGAGGCTTCGGGAGCCTGCTTGAGTCCGGGGGCTTCCTGAGGTGACATCCTAAGGAAGGAATAAGGTTTATGTAGCACCCAATGGACTAGGTGTGGGAGGAGGTCAGCACTTCAACTAGTTCTTGTGTTGCCGTGCCAAATGGAATCCCGCTGACCATCATGCTTTATCTCAGCTTTCCATTGTGCTTTGTTTTAGTTTTAGAATGATTAGCACCAGAGAAGCCTATCAGTAAATCAGAAACCTATTCAAAAACTCAAGTGCACCGCTTAGAGTTTTAGTAGATGAAACTGCAAAGCCCCTGCCTTCCTGACTGTAATCAGCACTCAGTGAAGAAGCAGCCTTCAGGGTTGTTCTTAAGATTCACTAGCTAATTTAAATGGTTTCTCCCACTTAACACAAGTAGGGAACATTTCTATTTTAAAATTCTTTCCGATAACTTGTTGTTTATATTTTGGGTGTTACCCCTGCTTTTCGCTGCTAGGATTTTTTCCAGCGTGGGGGAAGCCTCTTTCCTTATCAGCGTGGTTCTCTTTTCTCAGCAAATGACTACTTGATATCCTTGCTCCCTTGGATAAGTCTGTTCTGAGACAGTCATTATGATACTTTATTTCTCTTTGGTCAGCAGAGCTGTTGTTACTGGGACAGAGAGAGTCACAGCCCATTCCTGGAACACGGTTCTCCTCAACCTTCCTGGAGAGTGCTTTTAAACTAAAACTTGAGTTATACTGCACGAGCTCAAGTCTAAGATACATTTTTTTTACACTGCATTATTTTCCAATTTCAGAAATCGAGATGGGTCTTAAAAATTATGAATGCATTTAATGCATGGTTTCTTTTTTCTTTTTCTGTAACCTGGCATGTTAATAGAGTGACTTCCAATTGATGATAGTCTAAAACAAAGCTAATTTGGTTCCTTACACCGGTAGAAAAGATGGTTTCTACTCATTGCCATCCAGCTGATAGAATTGAGTAGCAATTGAATTAGCTCAGCGGTTCCCAGAGTCTGTCAGAAGGATTCTACTGGGTGACTGGTAATAGGTGTGCTCTTGTAAAGGGCAGATCAATTTGGAAGCACTGCCTATTATTTTTCCTCTCTTAGAAAGTCTCAGCATGTGCATCATCATATCATAGCCTCTGAGCAGTACTCCGGTTAGTATCAACAACAAAAAACGTGGTTATATTTATTCATTTAAATGTTTCCCAGAACACGGAACATTTTTGAGGTTATGTGTGTATCTTCTAGTACCCCATTCCTGAATTAGCACATTCCGACAATTCTAATATGTTAACTCCGTCTGTGGGTGGAGTGGTTTCATCTAGGGCATTCCTAAAACAAAAGGGCATTCATTATGTTTGGATATTAATTGATTAATGGACTCTATAGATGCTGTTTTTTATTTCAGAGTGGAGAGAAATCATTTTAAGCTGTGGTGGCTAAGAAAGTCTCCATGGAGGGACCAGACTATGAAAACGTTATAAATGGTGGATAGCACCTTTGTGGAGAGGAGGGGCATTTTAGGTTGGTGGTATAATAGAGCAGGAGTGGGAAGATGGGTGCTTGTGCCTGCGTGTGTAATTTTCAGAGCACACGAGGAAAGGATCGTGTCTAGCACAGAGTGAGACTGAGTGAATCTGTGGCAGTTGTCAAAGAACCTATTGTTAAGTTCTTTCGTGGTTCTGTGAATTCACTGAAGTAGCAGATGAGTTCCAGTGACCACAGGAGAGCTAGTTGTGGGTAAACAGCGGGGAGAGGCACAACAGTGAGGCTGAAAACAAGGAAGGATGCCTGGGACAGAGAGGAAGAGTGGAAGTGTCCCTTGGCCTGTGGAGGATAGCGATTCTGGGGACAGGGGTTAGTGAAAATGTAAGTCTAGTTGAAGAATATTGGATATTTGGAGGAAGAGCTTTCTAGGAAGAGGGGTCTTGACTAAAGTTTCCAAAAAATAGCAAGAAGAAATAACTCTTACAACTCAATGAAAAGGCAAATAACTCAATTCAAAAATAGGCAAGGATTTAAACAGACATTTCTTCAAAGAAGATATTCACATGGTCAATAAGCAGATGAAAAGATGCTCAACACCTCTAGTCATTAGGGAAATACAAATCAAAACCACAAAGGGATACGACTTCACACACATCAGGATGGCTTGTAATCAAAAAGATATATAATCAGAAGTGTTGGAGAGGATGTGGAGAAATTGGGACCCTTGTACATTACCTTACTGGTGGAAATGTAAAATAGTGCAGCCACTTTGGAAAATAGGCACTTCCTCAAAATGTTAAGCATAGAGGAAACTCATGACCAATTCCACTCCTAGGTATAGACCCAAGAGAAGAGAAAACGTGTTCATGCAAACACTGGTACACAAACGTTAGTAACAGCATTGTTCATAGTAGCCAAAAAGTGGAAACAGCCTAAATGTCCACCAAGTGATGAATGGATAAACAAAATGTGGTGTATCCACACTATGGAATACCATTCAGCCATAAAAAGGAATGAAGTTTGCTTCATGCTACAATACAGATGAACCTTGAAAACATGCTATACGAAAAAAGCCAGACACAGAAGGCCACATACTCTATGATTCCCTTATGAAATGTCCAGAACAGGCAAATCCTTAGTGACAGAAAGTACATAGTAGTTGCCAGGGGCTGGGGAGAGGGAGGATTGAGGAGTGACTGTTGATGGGTGTGGGGTTTCTCTTTTGGGTGATGAAAGTATTCTGGAATTAGATAGTGGTGATGTTTGCACGACTTTGTGAATACGCTAAATACTACTGAATTCTACACTTTAAAAGGGTGAATTTTATGGTGTGTGAATTATATCTCAGTTAAAAATATCCAGAAGGCCAGGGTGGCTGAAGTGAAAGTAATAAGAAAAAAAGTAGTGAGAGAGATCCAGGAATAGGGTGGCAGTTTCAGGCCAGATTATCTGCTCTTGGGAAAAAATATCTAGATAATTCCTTTCTCCTTGTTTGTCTTTGGATCTTCTAGGATTTTCCTGTTGCTCTTTGATCCAAAGTCCTTCCTCTGAATTAAAAGGATTTTGTTCCAAGTTGCTCCTGAGTCAGTGGGATAGTTTTCACGGCAAATGCCTTGTGATGTCCAGATTGGAGTGTGTTTCTGGACTTCCTCTGGAGACTAATTCCATATTTAGGCTTCCTTGTGGTGCTCCACCAGAAAACAGCAGGTACTGCTGACTGGGCAGCTTATGTTTAGCTTCTCCCTTAAGATTTGACTGTGGTAGACATTTTAGTGTCATCTACTTTGTTTGTAGAACTCTTTCAAGACTGCCCTTTAAAAAACATCTGACTGTATTAAACAGGGTTCACATGGTACTTGGTATTACACAAGCATCAATGTGTTTTAGTCATGACACTAAATGAAGTTTAATACCACTTGAGCTGGGGCTGTTGTCACCCTCGGTAGTGACTGTTTCTCCAGCAGTATGGCGTAGACAGGCTTCTCAAACTCATGGACGGGAAGCACCTGGGATCTTGTTAAAGTGCTGATTCTGATTCGGTAGGCCTGGGTTGGGGCCTGAGATTCTGCAATTATAACTAGCTCCCACTGATGCGGATGCTGCCGGTCCAGGCATCGCTCTTTGAGTAGAAGCTGATACAGTGTGGAGGAGATGGCTTTGGTGTGGGATAGAGCTGAATGTGAAATGTCGCTTCACCATTAATTTGCTGTCGGGACTTGGGCAAGATAATTAACATGGGAGCCACAGATTTATCTGTGTGATCAGAGTAAGACCTAGCTCACAGAGAAGTGCCTAACGTGATGCACCTGTAATGTTAAATATTATTTGCCTTCTTCGCACAAGGGCTACGAGTTCCTTGGTTAGGACTAAAGAATAAATGTATGGAAGAAAGCCAAGGGCTTCAAAAAGGTTTTTGATTTGTGTGGGGCGGGGGGGGGGGGGTTGGGGTGAAGAGAGGATGTCGGGGAAGGAGATATGAATCCTAGTCCTCGGGACGTTAATTTGCTTATTGGTTTTCAAATTACCATAGTTCTGGTAAAGTCACTCTGCTCGTCTCAGCTGAGTCTGGATAATTTTGGGTCAAGGTGTTGGGTCTTTACTCTGTCTTCATGGAGTTGGTTTCTTTTTGACCAGAAGGTCATCCCTGAGCTGCTCAGTTGGTGCTACAGTTCCTTGGGGTGGCAGTCTCTGCCTCTCCTGGCCTAGCTGCCTTCCTGCCTCACTTGCTGTTTCTCTCTCGTGAGGAGGAGAGGAAATAAAGGGAGCTAAAATGCAAACCACTGAGCTTCATTAGTCACATGAGAGAAAGTTTCCAAGGATGAGGTTGAGAATACTTGCTTCATTGTCGACTTCAGAAAATCTGGGCATTTCATTGGTTTACCTTCTGTGAGTCTATTAGCGCTGGGAAGGTTTAATTGAATTAGGTTAATGGGGAGCAACCGAAGAGGAAGAATTGGAAACTAAATCCTGGCTCTGACTGTAATTCTCTCATCTGAAGCCTGTGTCACTTGCCTTCACCGGGCCTTAGTTTCCTTTGTTGCTATTTGGGACCAATAGTAATCTCTGCTGGCCTGCCTCGTGGGGTTGGTGTGAGGCTTAAATGAATGGCACCTGTGAGGGCATTCTGTGCTCTAAGATGGCACGGTGTCACTCTGCAGTGCTGGCGTAGGCCATTAGTCCTCACGGGGTCACACAAGGTGAGTTGTAGCTTTTTAACTTTTGCTCTGTTTGTGTCTCCTTGATCATCATTTGAAGTGGGAGGAAATAACAGACTGTGTTTACATTTCAATTAAGTTGATGGATCCTTTTCCCTTTCTTCTGGGAAACAATACACACACATAGTTTTAAGAGTTTAACAAAACCACTAGTGCAGTAAATCAAACTAGTTTCCAGCCTTCACAACCTAAAATTCATTGCTTTCGTAGGGATGGTAATTTCACCGTGTGAGGCCCTGTTCACCTTCTTGTTTGTTTTTGTGGATTGGCAGGCGTGGGGCTTTAATGCCAGAGGACCTGGAAGAAAACGAGATTGTTCATTTTGTTAGGTCAGGGCTGAGCACTTAAACAGATGCTGCACCAACATCGAATAATCAAAGATAAGATATGCGGGTTGAAGCCTATTACAGCAGGCCTCACTGGCACTTACTGTCCTTCCAGAAGGTGGAGGTGGGGTGTCGTTGGGAAGTGGGCGTGATCTGGTTTCTGAGGCGAATGAATATGTGCTGTAATCTCATCTCCTTTCATGACCGCCGCTGGTAACTAAGCTTGGTCAGAGGTTGCATATCAGCGAGCTGCTCTCGGTTTTTAGACTGCCTAGGAGTATGTTGCCTCATAGGGTCCAAGGTGAAAGCCAGCAGTATCTAGTGGCTAGCAAGTTAACATTATTCTTGAAGAACTTAATCTACCCTATCATTAAGTAGCAATAAGGAAGCTGTCCCGCTGCTGAGAAGGAGCTGGGTGGATATAAAGCTGGGAGTTCCTGAAGTAAGACCTTTTAAAATTAAATCCTTATGCAACTATAACAATAGTTGATAAAAAAACAAAACTACCTTAAAGGTGGAAATTTGGTGCTTCTATAAAGAGCTCAATGCTAATAAAATGGACATTTCTCCCAATTTCATCCCCTGGAGAATGAGACTTTTTCTCTTTAATCAGATCCTTGTCTGACGTTGCCAACCATACCTCCTCTGGTCTATCTAGTCATTGATTTTTAAAAATGGAACAGGGAATCCTGAACTCAGACCCCTCTTGTCTGAACAGCCCTGGCTCTCAATCCCGCTGGACTGTGAACCCTTCACTTTTGTATTGCTGAGGCCTCGCATGTCTGTCATATAGGAGAGAAGCAATACAGATATGTTGGGACGGACAGCTGCTTGCTTCTGGGATTCCCCTCCAGTGTCTAATCTATTAATTTTTCTGTCAGTATATTATTTTTATTATTTAACATTTCCCTAGCGATTATTATATGCTAACATAGCGCACAGTTCTGTGCTCTTTACAAAAGCTGATTCCTTTTATCCTCACACCAACTCTCAGAATTAGGTTCTGTGACTTATCCCTGTTTTACAGTTGAAAAAACGGAGGCAGAGAAAGGTCAAGTGACTTGTCTAATGTCCCGCCATGGCGACCATGAAGCAGAGGTGGAGTTGAACTTGGGTGCTCTGGTCTCAGAGTTCCTGCTTCCAACAATAAGCTCGGCTTAGCCTCACTCCCCTTTCCTCCCTGCTACAGTGCTCAAATATTACCCCTCTTTCCCTCCCCTGCTTTTCCTGAGAGTAGCAGAGAAATGAGACCAGGCACGTCTTTGCATCTTCCCTTCTCTGTCCTCTACCTGCTTTCTGCCCACTCTGAAGTTCCAGAAAAATGTGACTCTGAGTTTGGAAAATAGAGTAACAGCCATAGCACCATGGCTCGTTCGTGTGGGTGCAGGCTTGGGGTGAGGCCATTCGCACAGGGGCTGCTGAGAAGGAGCTCCGGTGCCTGGGCCAGAACGTGACCTCTAGCCCTGGGCCTCTGAGTTTGTCAGGTGACAGGCTATGTGACCTGGGTAAGTGACTCTCAAACCTTTATGTGCACGTGAATCACCTAGGCATTCTGCTAAGGCACAGGTTCTGATTCACTGGATCTGAGATGGGGCCTGGGATTCTGCATTTCTAACAGGCTTCCAGGAAGGCCAAGGCTGCTAGACCTTGAAGCAGGGCCCTAGAGGAGCCCTGAGTCTGTGAGGCCACACCTGCGCTTCCAAGCACTGTCTTGCCTGAATAGGCTTAATGCCTAGCCTAGGACCCGGAGAGGGACATAAGATGTCTAGAGAGAGAGACACTCGGAGAAACCGGAAGTTGCATGATGTCCGAGAGAAGCTTAAGACAGAATGAGGGCATAGCTGAGAGTAAAGGACATTTGATGCTTTCAAAATGAAGAGTGTGTGTCATTTCCCAATGTGAGCTGAAAAGCGCTTTGTTGATGACGGGAAGCTTATTACAGAGCAGCCCTAGAGAGACAGTGGGGAGAATGAAAAGTATAATAACTCTTGTTTGAGCTGAAATGAAATTTCATAAAGAACCTATGCTACTTGCCCCCAAAACTCTTGAAAGTAACCCCCAAAGCTCCTCAAAATCTCCTTGTGTCTCCTCAGGTTCTCTCTGCTTTCCAGCTCCATCTGCGATGGTAGGTGATCACGTCTTAAGAACCAATATCGGAATACGAATTTATGGTCTACAAAGTGCTCTCATTGTACCTCATTTGATTCTCATAATTACCCAGCTGTTTTTTCATAGATGAGAGTAGAGAGGCCCAGAAAGTCAAACTCCCTCAGAATCACAGGCTCACAGGTTGGGAGCAGGTGTGGGGAGGGAGCATGACCTGGTGCCTCTTGCTCTTTATACCAGGCCTGACTGCTTGAATAATTTATGCCAATGGACAATTAAGCCTGTTTGGCTTTGCACAGGAAGAGGCATCTAGATGGGTCTGCTTTAAAAAAAAAGAAATGATTTTTTTAAAGTTTAACATACATACAGAAACAAGCACAAATTACATGAGGACAGTTTGGTGAATTTCCATTCCATGAACACACCCATTTAGTCTTAACGTAGAGCAAGAAAGAGAGAGCCACTAGCACCCCAGATTCTCCCCTTGTACCTGCCCACTTCCAGTTACTTCCTCCCCCATGGTATGCATTGTCCTGACTTCTAACACTGTATAGATCAGTTTTGCCTACTTTTGAGTTTTATATAAATACACTCAAATCGTGAGATTCATCCATATTGTGCATACAACAATAGCTGGATTATATTCCGTTGTATAAACATACCACAATTACTGATTAGGGATGTTTGAATTGTTTCCAGTTTTTGGCTAGTATGAATAATGCTATTGCGAACATTCAAGTATATATGTCTTTTGGTGCACATAGGTATGCATTTCTGGTGTATGTGGGTATAATTTTTGATTCTGTGACATGAATATGTTCAGCTTTAGTGGATATAGCCAAGAAGTTTTCCAATATGGCCATTCCAATTTATTTTCCCATCTGGTGTGAATGAGATTTCCATTACTCCACATTCTTGCCAATACTTAGTTGGATAAGTCATTTTAATCTTAGCTATTCTGATGTTTGTATAGAGGTCTCTCATTATGGTTTTAATTTGTATTTCTCTTATCATCACTGAAAGCTTAGTGTCTTTGCATGTATATTTTGGCTTTGGCTATCCCCTTTTGTGAAGTGCCCATTCAACTCTCTTGCCTATTTTTCAATCGTGTTGTTTGTTTTACTTTTTAAAATAAGGAGCAAGTTCCATAGAAATATCTATGAAAAGTCCTTGAAATCTATAGTGATGGAGTCACCTGTCAGTGGTATCTGGTTGTATTCTCAAACATAATTCTGGACAGCCCCTCCTGCAGGAGGCACAGCAGGACGAGGTGAGTGAGGATATGCAGAGGCATGAACCCTTAGCAGGGAACTTGCTGAGAAGTTGGAGAGCCCGGATATGTGTGGGCCAGTGAAGTTGTGAGATCACCTGAAAGCTTAACAGCACTTAACCTACAAATGAGTTTGCCTTGGATGGAAGTCACTCTGGAAGACTGTAGACCAACTCCAAAAGTATTGCTGAAAACATTTTTGGAATTGCTTTGAGTGTATTGTTTCAGATATTTTTAGTTGGTTTCAAAATGCCCTTTGAGCGTGTATGTGGTTTTGGGGAATAGCAAAAGACCTCTCTGAACCCAGTCCAGTGACTGAGGAGGGTGCTTCATGCGTGACTTCAAAATGAAAACGTTATTTATAAGGCTTGCCTATGAGGGGACGGAACTTCCTTTCTTGGGCAAGGAATGAGACATTAGCAGGGAGGGAGAAGGCTCTGTACTAAGGGCCTTGCTTTCGTGATCTCTTTTCATCTTTAGAGTAACCCATAAGGTACTTACTGTTGTGAGTATCCACTTTATAGATGAAAAGTCAGAGATTAGAAAGAGAAAGAGAGCAGGATTTAGGAGTCAAACCTACCTCTGTTTTACCCAAGGGCCATGAGGAATTACCAAACTGTTGCAGCCAAAAAAACACGTGCTGATGGTGAAGGTCTGGTTTCTGGCTGTCATGATACAGACTCCCAGGAACTGGGTGGGCCCTGAAACAGAGTGGGTTAATGGCTTTGGTGTGCAGTAAAGAAAATTATTTCAGAAATTATTCCTAAAAAGAATGCCCTGGGCAGATTGCTTTCCGATAGACCCTGGGGCATTCAGCTGCCCCTGCAATGTGGAGGGCCTGAGAGAGATGCGAAAATGCACTTGACCACCGCAGGGGCTTGTTCTCACCCCGTCCTGGCTCAGGGACGCCGGCAAGCTGGCTCTCTTCCGCCGAGATTGGGAATGTTGTCTCAAAGCTGAATGCATAGAAAGCAGAAGCTACAGCCTATTTCTCTGGCTCAGAGTAGTAGCAAAGAAGCCTCTCGACTTCTCCTGAGGCTGCGCAGTGGAGCGGTTTCTTCATTTGGAGGTTTCTTTATTCTGACCACCTCATATGCTGCACAGCCTTGGTTTTTTTAGGGCAAAGATAACCAAGTCATTTCCTATACAGATTAGAGTTTTATTTCATTCATATTCACCCAGTCTTCCCTGGATAAAGTGAGGTAAAGACATTTTAATGAAAACCTCCCCTGGTAAGGTATTTATTTTCCTACCGCATTTAAATCCTGTAGAGTATTCTAGAGCAGGTGTGGAGAGCCAGGTGTTACTAAGGAATACCTGAAAGGGCCTCTTCCCCTGTTTTCTTAGCAGATTATATTATCCCGTCCGTGTGTTCAGTCTGTACACCTCAGATTTGAACTTGGCTGGCAGACGTCTGAACTTATTATTCACCTCCTGCCAAAAGAAAGAAACTTATAAATAGTGCTTTGTATTTTGAATTTTACAGTGCACTGGGTAAACACAAGCTATACATTGTGATGGGAGGAGTCGGCCCACATCCTTATTTTTTTGAGTGGGTGTAACGAGTGACTGGTTCCTGGATGTGTAACTAAGATATAGGTCACAGTCCCGCTGTCATCTCCAGTAAACGCTGTCTCCCTGTTGGTCACCGTGTTATCTTACAGGGGCAAGAGTCTAAAGTTCTTTTCTTTCCTGAGAAATTTTCTATGAAGTTTTTTTTTATAAGCCTCTTGGTTTGGGAATAAGGAGCTCGTTTCGGTGAATACCTAAGGCTTCCTTAAGATGATATTAATTATACCAATAGTTAGCGGTTGCACACATTGTAGTGTATCAGTCACTGTGCTAAGAATGTTTTGTAGATTCTTCCAACTCTGTTAATGAAGTGCTGTCATTTGCCTCGTTTTACAGAAACCAGGGCACAGAGAGGTTGTCTCTTGGTCCCAGGGTCCACAGCCCATCATTGTGACTCTGGGCCAGGCTCTTGACCGCCACACTGTGCTGTACTGAGGCGGTGAGTGACTGGAGGGCCTGGGCGGGAACTGGGGCTACTCTTGAGACACTGGATACCAAAAGAGGGACAATCAGACACTTCTTAATAGGAAGTATATCAATGTGGGCAGCTTCTGCATTTTAAATATGCTCAGTGCAGGTGAGCGATGGGGAAATTAATTGTAGCAGATTTCGAGAAGAAATGGATTTTTGAAGGAGGAGAGAGACTTCCATTGGCATTTAAAGGAGAGGGAAAGATACTCAGCTTCGTATGAGTGCTGACCCGCATCCTGGCAAGTCTTCCACAGAGATGACGTGGTATTTGTCAGGGGCTTCCTAGGAGCAGTTGTACCTGAAACAGCTGTTTCCGTAGGTTTCTGGGTATTTCCGGCCCCTCCCTGCCCTGCCTTCATGGAAGGAAACAGACAGGGCCAAGCTCCTACTGTGCAGAGCCCTGCTTCTTTCCTTGTTTATTTCACCTCTGGGCTCGGGAGAAGAGAAAGGACAGGTAAAGATATTATAGTTCCCCTCCCCTGCTTCACATGGACACCATGTCACAGTGCTATGTTGGGGTGAAGAGACCTCGAAAAATTCCCAGGAAAGACCCCTTGTAAAAGCAAGAGGTCTGGTTTAAATCCTGTAGGAGCCATTTATCTGCATCTGCCTTCAGGCGCCTTTTCTATTTTGCTTTGTATTCATCTTATCTCTGTCTTTTCATTCATTCAGTAAAAGTGCCTACTGTGTGTAACCGATTACTATGGTGAGCAAAACTAGACAAGGTTTCCGCTTTCATAGAATTTTTTTAAAAGAAGCTGTATACAAAAATAATTGCATCAAATGTTAACTGATGACCGTTTTAAGTGACTTTGGGAGAGGTAGGTGTCCAGGGGGATTCAGCCTCAGGGAAATTGGGCAGCTTTCCTAAGGAAGTAATAATGAGCTGACATCTGAAGGATGAGTAGGAGTTAAAGAGGGAGGAGATGGCATTACAGAGGTGACAGAATGTGCAAAGTCCCTGTGGTAGAAGGGACCATGGTATGAGTGAGAGACAGAAGAAGACCCCTTCACTGGGGACAGAGAATAAGGGGTATGAGACAGGGTCATTTCCCAAGAGTCACGAGGGCTTCCAAGCATGGGTTTGAAGTCGTCAGATTGACAAAATATCACTCTGGTTGCAGTAAAGAGAATGGATGAATGGATTGTAGGGGTCCAAGAAGAGATATGGATGGACCAGTTTAGAAGTCTTGGCAGTAGTTTAGGAAGAAACAATGATCACCTGACCAGGGAGATAAAAATGGAGAGACCCGGGTGGATGTTTAGAAAAATAGAAAGAGGTGATATGGCTGAATACGATGATAGGCTGTAAGTACAGGGTGAAAAAGACAGAGGCATCAGAGACTATGTCTTGGTTTCTAGCTTGCATGATTGGATGATGGTAGTACCATTCCATGGACATTGCCACGTCTCCCCACGTAGACTCTAGACTGCTTGATAGCAGGACCTTTTCTAATTTCAAATGTTCATGATGTTACCTATATACTAGGTACTCAGCTTTTGTTTACTGTATTATTTGAGTAAGAGGAATTTCTTTTAGAATGACGGCATGTGTGTGGTTGGTGGGAAGCAGCAGTTAGTATACCAGTTAGTGTGGTTGGGGCAAGAGAAGAGTTCCATAGTTGAAGTACAACCCCAAAGGTGTTTACCCATACAGAGGTATGACTTCAGTTATCAGGATGCATTTCCAATAATTTTGAGCCTCTCAGGACTTAGAAGCTGCTTTTTTCCATTTATGTTAGACTCAACCCTTCTGATCTTCCCTTTCTCCAATGTAAGATGAGCCTAGTAACACCAACCTTCTGGAGTGCCCGTGAATGTTATATTTGATAACTTTGTGAAATGTAGAGGGTTTTACATTAATTGAAGGAATCTGTCGATCTTTGCTTCCTTTCCCCTGTATTCCTCCCCACCACTAGTGGGTGCTGTTGCTAAGAGAGCACCAACCACGTGATGACAGTTGACTTGCTAGATGAGGTATCTCTTGGGTGGCTGCTGATGCGTAGGTAAATGCATGTATTTCTTTTTTTCACTCAATCCTTCTGTAAAATGATGAGTCAGTGGGTGGGTTTTTGATTGGTGTGGCTCTGTTGACTGGTCTGAGACTGAGGGAGAGATGAGGGAAAGATAGGCTAGATCTAGTTTCTTTTTTATTGAGATTGTTTTAAATTTCAAGTTCTTAAGGTGCTCAAGGCAAGCCACAGCCCCAGGATAGAGAATGTGGTGAGGACAAATGATTTCTTAACCTCGATCCTCAGTGTAGATATGTATATGTAAGATGATGGTACTTACTCACCGCCAGCCTTCTTGAAGACTGGAGAGAGGATACTTCTGGTGTGGTGGTTGTCACTGGGAGCAATTCTCCCACAGTGCTTTCTTCTCACAGAGTAGAATGCTTTCACAATGTTGGTGATCATGTTCAAAATGATTTGCCTATTAGTTGGTTTATTTTCCTCCATCATCTCACAGGTTTTATATTTCAAGCCCCTATTTTTTCCATCCCTGTCATTTCTGTTACTTCAAATATTCTGGAACACTAGCATATTTCTTTCTGTATTTACCACCGTTTTTATTGTCTTTTCCACTCTCCACTTTCTCTTAGAACTCAGTGATGCCATCATCCATTTCATCCTTTAGTTGGAAGAAGGGCATTTTTTAGGCTCCAAGGGTAACCTAGTGGTATTTCTACTCTCCTGTGCTGATCTGTTGTCCTAAGCATGCTGTTGATAAACATGTTACTCTCTTAAAATAACTAGAGATGATGGGAAATAGTGGCATATGCCCAATTGTCCTTGTTTGTCCTGTACATTAGGACATACAAAACTGAGTAAACAATTGCTTGGGAGGTCCGTATAGACATCTTTCAAAAATATTTTGTGCCACTTAGTCATTTGTATTTCATAAGCTGATATTTGTATAAAAATGGAAGTTTACTCTTATGCTAAATAAATGAAGCACTTTCATTGTCCTCCATCTTTATTTTCTTTGATTATTTTTAAAGATTTTATCTAAGTTGAAACAGAATTCTTCTCTTTCTAGAAAGAATTTATTCTGTGTATATCACAAAATCCATTTTTTTTTAATCAGGAAAATGCCTTAGATATCTAATTAACCCTTTTGTCCTCTCATCTTTTTTGTGTACTCCATTTTACAGAGGAGGAAACTGAGGCTGCACAGTTCTATGGTGAATCAGTAGTAAACCTAGGACTCTTAATTCCAATCTTTTGTTCCTTGGCTCAATGTGCTATTCTAGAACTTTATTTCTAAAATTGTTCGTTTTAAAATCTAACTTTCAGTTTAAGGTCATTCTCTCTTAGAAGTTGTTTTCTTCCTTTATGGTAAACAAAGCTTTAAATTGGTTCAGTACAAGGGGAGAACCAAGCAATGACTTTGTTCTAAAATTAATATAAAAATTTATAGCACTATAAATAATGTTTACTGAATTTGGCAATATTATTGGTATATATGAATAAATAATTTTAAAATGTGCCAATATTTCACGTCTGGTCTGGCCAAATTTCCACTTGGAGGAGATTGCATCTGTGTTGAAACATCCTGTCCTTTCTCTATCATCTTGGTCTTTAAGAGGGGTGCATCCTTGAACTGACGATTTTTCACTCGGAGTTTGTGTAGGAAATCAGGATGTATCTAATGATCATATAGGGTGTCAGGAAATTCTCATAACAGTTAATTTAAATCCACTTTAATTAAAAATAGAGAAACATGTTATATAGCAACAGGATTTTGTTCTTTCCTTTAAAGAGGAAATGGGAGTCCGTGAATCAGATGAAGACAGGCTATAGCGATTTCAGAAAGCCTGGGGATTACTGCTTGAAAGGCCCAGGAGGAACAGATAAGAACCCAGCAACTCTGTCAGTCTTTATTGTGCCCTGGTGTTCAGTACAGATCATCTGTAATTGATGATCTATGATCTAGCTATTTCCTTTTAAAATCTGTCTATTTAAAATCAATTCTTCCCTGCTTAGCAAGCTTTTTTTTTTTTTTTTTTTTTCCTTGTGCTGCCCCTGGAGCTGCCCCTCAGGATGAAGAGTCCTTGATGGAACAACTTCTTGTCTTCAACTCAAGGTCTTAGAGTCATGATTAACTGGCAGATGTTAGCCTCAAAAAAAGGCAAGATACTAGTTCTTAGATTCCGCAGGGCTTATGGTAAGAATAAGGGTGCTGGTGGGAGAGTTGGAAGGCGTGTTGGGAAGAGGTAGCCAGGCTCTCCTGGTGCGCTGATGAGCTCCTTGACTTTCTTTGCCCATTCGGCTGCCCCAGCCCTTCCTTTCTCCCTCTTTTAGGGCAGGGTGCTGTCTTGGGTGCTGTGGTCAGACAGGCCCAGAAGACTGGACTTTGGGGACTGGGGCTTGTTCACTTTTGCTTCTCTACTGGCCGGCTCCGTCCCTCCTTCCCAGCTGCTTCTCTCCATTGTCATTTGATACTATTCTAAAGGGCCTGGTAGCATCATTCATTTTCATTCTTTTGTCCTTAAAATGCCCTTCTCCTCCTTGTCAATCTTCTACCTTTGCCACCATTCTTCAGACACCACCTCTTGGAATCCTTCAGTGACTGTTGAACTTCCACCCTGAGGCAGAGCTGACCTGTGCTACTCCTGTGCCATATATAACTTATGCTCAAGTACGATTATTTGCTTGCATATCAAGACTGAACATTTGAGGGATGGGACTGTGACTTGTACATTTTGTACCTTTAGCACAGTGCCTGGTATACAATAGATGCCCAAAAGGGGATGGATGGATGGATGGGTGGGCACATTCAAGGAGAACTGAGAAGGAGGAGAGAGAGAACACATTTTTAGCTGGGATACATGGGAATGACTCTAGATGTGGACGAGAGAGTTGTTTCTGCTGCATGCTTACTGAGAAAGATGTATGTATAGTAGGGGATAGAAGTGTGTGCTCTGGAGAATGAGCTGTGCCAGTTTTTTCAGAGCAGAAACCAAGTAATTGGCAAGAGGTGACATCACAGTTATTTGGCTTTCCTTCTTAAAAGCTCTGAGATCTTTAGTGAAAGATGCAGTTTCTTACGTGTAGAATGGGGTGATACCCTATTAGGTAGCTTCTATTATTAACGTGAGGGTCAATGGAGACTTTCAAAGTGCTCAGCCCCCTGCCTTGTATGTAGTGAGGGCTCAGGAAGGTAAATGGTGTCTATTGCTGTTATTATTGGCCTCTGGGGTATGATAGAATCAAGAAGTCTATAAGTGTTATAAGTGTTCAGAGGCAGAATTCTCCCACTGTCTGAAATAAGAACTTCCAGATTCATAGCTAACCACAAAATGGGTGTCCAGGTGTTAAGATTCATTGGAAATGGGATTATGCATTCCCCTTCCTCTTCCTGCTTATGTAATACTTCTTTTCAGAAAGGAAAGCACTTGCCAGTTTCTTAGGGAAAGTTTTACCCCTTCCAGCATTTGGTTCTAAAACAAATTTTTTACATGAGGCATTAGGTGGGAGTCTTTTTGGTTGTTTAAAAGAATATATGTATATATTTACATCAGTGTATTATTTGCAGAAAAATTTATTCCACTCCTCCCTGCAGTCCTGGAGAGCAGGCAGCATGCATTGCTGTTTCTGTTTTGATATGGAAACAAGTCGGGTTGGTCTGGGACAGCTTGATTTTGGTTTATGAATGCCATTGCTTGTATGGGAACATGTCTGCCCCCTCAGTTGGAGAGCCATTTAGAAATCAGTGATAGGAGTTTCTAACGGTATTTATTTACATAATCATTCATACATTCATTCCTGCTCTGTGTATCCCTGCTTTTCTCACCTGGTCCTTCAGTGCTGGATCCAGCAATTCTTTTTTTCTTGTTCTAATAGGCTGCTACCCTTGCCGATCCTACAGTGGTCAATCCTGCTGTAGTGAATTTCTGAGCAAATGAGAAAATGGATGTGAAAGAGCTATGTACGCAAATCAAGTCGTATGGATCCACATCCTTTTTCTCTAATTCCAAAATCCAAAAGGCTCTGAAAGCTCTCGTAACCCATTTGGTGGTGAGATCTGACTTGAACGAATGAGAGTCTATTTATATTCTTCGTTTATCTCATTTAGTGTGGTTATTTGTAAGCTTTACTGCAGAAATATTACTGTGTTTGAGTATGCGGTGCTGACCTACAATCTATTGGGCGCATAAGATACATATTACCTTTCTGAAAATGTCAAAATTTTTGAATTCCCAAACACAGCTGGCCTTAGGGGATTTGGCTAAGAGATGTGGACCCGTAGTATTTTTATTAGGGCCTGTAAGCCTTTTTTCCTGTTGACAACCTTCCCTTGAGATTCTCTCCTTGGCACCATTTTTTGTGGTATGCAAATGAGGATCTCCCTTGCCTGTCACTCAAGGAACATTTACTGAGCTGTGTAGGTTGGGCTTTGTACTAGGTATGGGGAGGAAGACGACACTGGCCCTCCTTGCCCCGAAGAAGCTCAGAGCCTCCTGATGACGTGGAAGGTGCCATTCTGCGGAGTCCCGAGTGTGGCAGGATCATCACAGTCAGAAACTTCACCAAAATGGCAAAGGCAAAGAGGTATGGCAGAGAATGTGGTCAGGAAGCAGTTGTATATTTGCTGTGGTCTTTGAAAAGTAAAGCCAGAGATGAGGCTGCAGAGGAGCCAGTTTTTGAAGAGCCTTATCTACCAAGCTGAACAGCTGAGAACTTATCCTTTGGCGATAAGGAGTCTTTAAATGTGGGAACGAATTATCGGGTTTGCATTTTAGGAAGAGCTCTCTGACTTCATCTTAAGGGACCCCAAAAAGAAGTCTGCAATATTTTGGGCAAGAAGACATTTTACTAGAATCCCTAATGATACTTTACATTGTATAGTGCTTTAGGGTTTTGCAAAAGATTTTCTCCTGTCTGCATTTTTTTTTGCAGTGGCCCTGAGGGATGGGTAGGTGATAACTAAGGAGACAGGTTCAGAGTGATTTGCCCAAGGCCAGATCTAGCAACTGGCTGCACCAGCTCTCCTAATGCCACATCCGTTGCTGCTTGGACATGATATTAAGAAACTTTAGTGTGTTGCTCAGTTACTAAGCGTATGTCAAGGTAATCTGCTACCTGTGTATCTTTTATGTTTGTCCCCACTGATTAGACAGTTCCTTGAGGACTTACAGTATTAAATTTGATGTGCCTTTGGCACCAAGGTAGACTCACAGTAGGCACCACCAAGAATGTGCTAGACTCTTTCTCCTCCAGAGCCAGCAGAGACTAGGAAGAAGGAACATTTGCAAAAACAGAGGGACCGTCCTTTTTCTTATTGTGTATCTCATCATGTGTCCTTATCAGGCAGTTTCTTGTTTAAGACATTGTTCTAGGTGCTGTGGGGAATACAAAATGTAACACAATTAGATGTAAAAAAAAAACTTTGTCATGAATTAAGCCTATTCTATTTTACTCAGATCTCACACACCAAATTTCTTGGCTTTTGCAACAAGTTTTCTTTTTAATGAATGTTGGGTGTTGAAATCAGAAGACTCCTTGCACAGACTGATTAGGACTATTAAGTTTACCCATTTGCTTTGCATTAGTGTATGCAGTAATTAGGTTTCACAGGGCACCTTTCCAAATGGGAATTTTTGAAACAAAGAAACAAAATCATTAAGTGGGCATACTTTATTATAAAAGAATGAAAGTTTTAGCTTGGCCTAGATGCCCAGTAATATCACTTCACAAGTGAAAATTGACTTGTGAATTATGCTTCCATTAACAGTCAACTGTCAAGTTTTGTGCCAACCCTACTGAGTTAGCCGTGACAGTAAGGATACATCTTTATCTTACATACCTGGGTTGTATTGCTCAGTATGTTAGCAGTATCTCCTAGGCTGTCTAGGAGTTAGAGAAAAGTCAAGTTCTAAATTATTGTCAGTTTTAGAATCCATGTCAATTTAAAAGCATTTATTGATTGACTTGACTTTGTTCTGATTTTCCTTACCCAACTTTGTATCAGAAAAGCGTTCGGGGCCCCGGAAGAAACTCTCGAGATCATTCAGATTCAGGGGCTAAACTGGGGGAAAAACAGATTAGGAAACTGATCCCTATGGGTTCAAGTCCATATTATTAGTCCAACTTATCAATTATAACTTTGGGCAAGTCTCTGAGCCTCTGCTTCCTTATCCGAAAAGTGGGGCTTGTCATAATGTTTTTCAAAGATTCTAAGACGTACAATTTTTATTATCTGAAAACAAGATGTGTTTGCAGTGCATCGTATGTTATGGTTTAATTTGTGGTGTTTTTTTCTAATATAGTGATGGATAAAATGATAGTACATCTTCCAATCAGTGATTTCTTGGATTTGATGAAAAAGGGTAATATTTGCCTTACCAACCTCCTGGGTTATTGTCAGGATCAAATCAGATAATATGTTTGCTAGAAAACCACAGCTGTGCTAACAAACAAGCAAAAGCACCTTTGGAGGCCCCTTGACTATCTTTCTCCCTTTGGTATTTATGATGAAACTTCATTTCTGTGTGTCTTAAAAATTGGGAGGAGTTGGAAAATGGAACTTGCAAATTTAATGAATTATCAAATAGCTGTCTTAAATATTTGAAGTAACAAAAGGATTTTAATAGTCTTATATTGACTTCTTGAAAGATTTTTTTTTTCCTCTCAAACAATACCTCAGTCATGTTGGTCTTATATCCTCTCACTAATCCTCCACCACCACCCCTAACTCTGAGGAAGGCCACTCTTGGATGGGAGAGGGTGTAGGGTGGGAAGATCATTAATTTCATTTTGGACAAACTGAATTTGAGATGAGTTTGAGGCATCCAAGTGAAGACATTGAGTAGGCAGTTGAATTTGTGAGTCAGAGATAAAAATGTGGCATTTTTGGTATGGAGATGGTAAATGGCTCAATCTTGGATGAAATCACCTAGGAAACAAGGAGAGAAAGGGGGATTGGAACTGGAGGTTGACAAGCCACCTTCAGCCAGCAAACCTGTTTTATTTGGCTTGCATAGTGTTTTTAAAATATTTAAACGAGCTGCTGTAGCATGTTTATGGATTTTTTGGCTGCCCAGAATATATTTTCTCTTTTGATAGCACCCTAATTTCCTTTTAAGAAATTTCCTAGGCTTCAATCTCAGACCTTGTGCTTTAGATTAAGTTCCACCCCAGACTCCAAATGACGTGTGGGACCCAGGGCTGGCCAGTCTTCCCCCAAGTGGCCTGACCACAATGGTTGGTTCAAGAATGGCCTTGTAATCCAATTTGGCCCAATCAGAGGGAATTCTGAGACTGTGGGGGAGGTCCAGGAAGAGAATCTTTCTTGTTTCCTGCTTAAACCTGGCAGGATGTGGTCTGGAGGTCTAGCAACTGGCTTGCTGCCATAGGGTAGAGCTTATCTGCAAATAGGGACAAGAAGAAGTGGACTCCAGATAGAGAAACTGGTCCTGATCACGTTGACTGAACCCAGTTTCACTGTACCTCTCGGCTTTTCAGTTAAAAGAATCAATAAATTCTCCTTTTGGTGAAACCAGGATTCCTTTTATTTGCACCAGAAAGAAACCTTAATTGATGCAGTTGCCAAGATTTAAAAAATGTGAGTTTTCACATATAACTCAAGACTTCTGGCTTGAGCTAAAGTAATTGTTCTAGTCAGAGCATCTGCTCTCCATTTTGTTATAGTCTGTACCTCTCCCTATTGTCCTCTAACTCTGATGCTTTGGGTCTGTTGCCAGTTTTCCTGTTCATTCTGCTGTGTTTTAAATTGTAGAGTTAGTGAGAGTCAACTTGGCTTCACTTCATTACAATGAAGCATTTGCTTGCCCCTGTGTGTAGTTGTGCTTTTGACTCACTCACTGAAATAGGGTGAAAAGAAAAGGGGGCCTAGGTTCAAGCTTTGAGGAGCTTGAATCCTACAGAACAGGTAAAGGAAGACAAGCTTGCAAAGAGAAGGGAGCCCCAGCAGTAGGAAGGAGAGCACTGGTTATGGAGCTCAAGGTAAGGAGTGCTTCAGAAAGAGATTGATCAACATTTTCAAATACTGTCAAGATGTCAAATGAGATAAAGAATGAAAAAAAATTCTCATTTCAATTTGGCAACAAAGAGGTCACTATGACCTGGACTGGAGCTGTTTCAGGGAGTGATGGAGCCAAGCCAGATTGGAATGCGTTGAAAAAATGGATGGGAGATGAAGAAAGGGAGGTACTCAAGGAGGACAGTTTTTATGTTTCCTGTGAAGGAAGCAAAGAAATAAGGCACCAGCTGGAGACATGTGAGGTTGAGGTGGAGTGGTAGGACTTGAGGTAGGACTTGAGGATGTTGAAAGGGAGAAATTGACTAAATAAACAGGAGAGAAAAGGGGTAATTGATTATCTGAGCCTGAGGAGGTAGGATGGAGGAGGAACTAAAGCCCAAATGGAGTGGTTGACCTTGGATGAGAGGAGGGAACAGGATGCAACAGGAGGAAAGAAGCTGAAGGTTGGCAGAGATGTAAGTTAGTTGAATAAGCCCAAGTGGAGTGGTTGGCCTTGGATGAGAGGAGGGAACAGGATGGAAGGAGGAGGAAAGAAGCTGAAGGTTGGCAGATATGTAAGTAGATGTAAGTTAGGCGGATGACAGGAAGTTGCTGTGTGACGGGTTCCATTTCTCTGTTAGGAGGCAAGATCATCTGAGAATGGGGGTGGTGATGATGGTGTGGATGTCAGAAGGGGTGGAAAGTGAAATGGCAGTTGAGGGGAGTGAGAGAATGAGTCCGTGAGAGAAATGTGGTAGGATTGCCCAACTCTGTGGAGGACCCATTTGCAGTTGGTGGCATGAGTGTAGAGTGACACTATTTGCCTGTGTGTGACTTTCTCCAGTGCTCAGGTGCCCAGTTGTAGGCACAGACAGAGCTATAGTAGGTGTCTTCTAAGGCTGGGGGTTAGCAGAAGGAGAAGGACAAAAGGGTGAGCAAGGTAAGTTCAGAGCATTTGGCAAGGGTGTGGTGGGAAGTGTGTTATAGAAATGTTGGCCTTTAGAAAGGAAGCTGAGTAAGAAGGGATGTGAAATGAAACTTCTGATGAGGCCCAAATGGTTGATGACAGCGAAGGGGATTTTAATAAGGAAGCAGAAACTGAGGATGTTGTAGTCAAGAGGTGGGATGTTTGGGTGGAAGGTGGCTCAGGTGGACTGGAGGAGAGGGTCGTTGGAGGTGAGGCAGTCAAGAATAGAGACCAGAGCATTGATGGGTTTGGCTGTGCAGGTCACTTTTGCCGATCGTAGGGTTAAGGGAGGAGAGGAAGATTTTGGCCAGGGTTCAGCAGAGTTCATTACTAATTGGATTGACTGCTTATTAAGAACAGGTTATCCATTTCCTCTAAACCTCCTTATCTTTGGTTTCAGTGGAAATTCAGCTAGGAGAGTATATTTAAATGGTTTGGGGCCGACCTCTCTGTTTTTGCAGTATGTCCTGAGAGTGATATTTTATCAGAAAAAAATGTGCCTTTAATCACTTTGTGTTACTACAGAACACGTAAATCATTTAAATCTCGAGTGCATGGAATCTTCAGTTGCTGGGATGACTTGGTGCTTTTGCCTTACATGGTCATGTTGCCTCTGAAAGTGACTGAGGGTGCAGTCAAAACCTTCAAGAGGAGGCCAGGTTGAACTGACTCCCTTGTAGCCCTCACTGGGATGAGCTTTGGAGGGAGGGTAAGTAGCAAGCTATGCTAGAGACATCTGTTGTCGTTTGTAACGTGTGTCATGCTTTGGCAGTAACTGAAGCTGAGCAAACCCACCAGTTTGCAGTTTATAATCAGTAATCTGAGAGCTCAGAAAATACTTCTCTGAATGGTAAGGCACCAGAGCCAGCATTCTCTATACTAGAGAGGGAAAAGGGTCTGAAAGGCTCACCAAGGTAAAGAAAAAGCACTTGGGTTGCATAAGAAGATACTAAATCTGATAATCTCAGAACATCTGAAGGTTGTGATAAAAATCCTCACCAAATAATCAGGAGGCAGGAGTCTATCTACAATCTAAAAAAAAAAAGAAAGAATTCAAGCATGCAGGCTTTCAGATACAGCATCTGTTCGTTACTGATTCTGAAATGATTAGGTAAACGACAAAGCACGGGGCGAGTGTCCGTGTTTTCAGGCTGAGGATGATAAGGAAAGATAGCCGGAGAAGTTCCCCAGCACTCGAAAGATCTGCCTCGGAAAGAAATGTCGTACAGCCCAGAGCGGCTCTGCTGCCAGTCCGCCACTCACTCAGCTCTCAGTAGGTCTGTCTCCTTCTTATTCCCCAAGGAACCTGTTTATTCATCCCTGCTTTTGCCTTTACTTTGCCCCATCCGCATAAGGCCCAATAAGGCCAAAAGCAAGTCCGACATGTTGCTAGATCTTTCAATCTTTCCTGTCTCTGACTCCTTTGTGTTTATTGTTTGCATAATTTTGTAAGTTAGCTCTTTGATAGATTTATAGGTTAAGATTGTGAGAAACCTTGGATTTTTTTTCTCAAACTATCCCCAAGGCAGGAATCACTTGACCCAGTGCTTACAGTCTGCAAGTTCCTTTAGACTCTGGGGTATTCAAGAGTCTGGAGACTTGGGTTTCCCTGTCTAGGACTTCAGGCCTTTAAAGATTGCTGTATTTTTCTCCAATAAAGAGAATAAAGAGATGCTGATGAGCACTACATGTCCTTGTCATCTGCTGTTTTATACTATTTTACCCAAGGGATAGCTTTGGCCCTGCCTCGATCATTTTTTCTTGCTCTCAAAATAACTAAACCACCTGCTTTTTTCTTAGCATTTTTTTTTGAAAGCCTTAGTTCATTTTAGATGTGAGTCTTCTTCTGGCTTAAAATTTCTCCTATGCTTTTCTGTACATGTTTACTAGGTGTTGTAAAGCTTGTAAAATAGGAGAGGAGGTGTAAGTTTACCAAGCGTTGCTTCTTGGGCTCAATAGAGCTGAAGGGAGCTGAGTTAAATTGCAGCCAAGAAGCCCTCGTCTCCTGAAGATCCTTTAAGAAGTTTCAGTTGAGTTTGTAAACTGCCAAGAACAGTGTCTGGCATGTAGTAGGCCATTAATGGTAGCTGTTTTTATTGATCCTAGGCGGCTGATCAGAAAGATCCCACAGTGAAGAAGTTCATAAACAGAACTTATCTCCAAATGAATTGAACCTCAAGATTTTCATAACATGGTAGTTCTCTACACTTAGACTAGACAAAGGAAAAATGGAGAGCTTAGAGTCATAGACTGTTACAGCTGGCAGCTGTTACATAGAAGGAAGCTGAGGCCTAGAGAAGTTGGTGACCATCCCCAGGCCATGCTGTTTATGCTGGCAGATTGAGACCAGGATGCAGCTCTCTGAGTTCTGGAACCAGGATTTTCCTACTGCACCAAGATGTGTGACTCTGAAAAGTCACTCGAGGGAGGAGTGTGGAAAGACAGGAGGAAAGGGGTAGTGCCTGGAAGGTGCCCTACCCCTCGGTGGTGATATCAGAGACTAACATCAGATAGAGACGTTTGGCCCCCATTACTCCTCTCTGATGGTTGGCTTCTACATCTGGTCTTTTTAATTAAATTCTGGGTCAATACTTTGGAAAACCAGGAGAGTTTGGGGTTCTGGGGATAGTTATCGCCTCCCATCATTTTAAAGGTCATTGCTTTGAGAATGCATCTGGCAAAGAGTGAGAGAGAAGAGCCTGGGCTCAGAGCAGCCCCTGGGCCTGTGGGAACTCTGGGTTCTAGTGCCATCAAACAAGCTTTAGTGAAGACTTGACAAGTCACAGTTTGACACTGGCGATTTTTCACTAGCTTTACTGATTCTATCCCTACTTCATATTCTTTCTCACCTGAATATCAACCAGAGTTCTCCCCACACTGGGGCAGCTCTGGGACAGAGAGGAGTCTTCACATTATACATTAACAACTAGCACAAGTAAATACTGTTTATTTTCCAAGAATTCTGGTGAATAAAAGATTTGTCTCATTACATGCACTTCAACTTGGGTGCCAAATATATAAAATCAGAGATTCTACTTTATACCTAATGTCTCATTTGCTAGGCCATTGATTATGCCATTGCTGGAGTATTTGTATTAATGGCTAATAAACATTTTGCTTACTTAGCATTATACACTATTCATTTGAACAGCGTTCACCTCAAATTTCTTTTATCTCCTTTATTTGCCAGCCTCTTTTCTTCAATGCAAGACTTATAACTTTACTTTTCGCTCTTATACCAATTCCCATGTGTTTAGAGCCTGAAGCATGTGTGAATCCCATTCCATCTCTCCTTTCCCATTCCTTGTGGCCTGGAATATATTGATCTTTTTTTTTTCTTTTTGTGCTTTCCTAGGTTGATTCTATGATTTCAGCAATCCTTTTCATGCCCTGTTAGTAAGTTCACAATCCAGGATCCCCATGGTAGTACAAACACACCTAGCATTTTCTTTTGAGTAGAAGTTGTGTATGACGTGCAAGTATTCTTAAGACGTATGTTCCTTTCTCTAGAATTTATGTGAATTTCTCCCGATCATTCTTATTGGCATGGATTGAAAAAATGTCTTTTTTCTCAAAAGAGTCATGAGAGATTTAATGTAATTGGAAACTGGATCCCCAATACAAAGGATTTGGGGGGCATTGGGAAGTCACCCTGTCTAATTCTGAGGATTGCCTAGGACCTAAGAAACAGTGAGATTCTTTCTGGGTTCAAGAAGTTAGGAATCTACTACCATTCATGCCTGGCACAAAGTAAAGGGAATCTAACTCCATCTTTGTTTTTCTCTAGAGCAAAAGTTCATTTCTGCTCTGGGGAAAATAGAAAAGTCAAGGTTTAAAATAGATTACAGTATTCATTGATGAAGCTAAAGAATTAGAAGTTTGTAAAATCTTTGTTTCTTGGGTGAAAAAAGGAAAGAAAGGAGGAGAGAGTAGAAGAAAGTATATTAGGTTATGACAACAAGAGTAGGTGGCATTTGTAGAGCATAAATGTGTTAGGCCCTGTGCAAAGCGTTTTCCATTTCTCATCTCAGTAATTCCAGCACTCCCATGATGCTCCCACTCTTACCTTTATTTTAGAGGTGAGGAACCCCTGATGCCCAGAGAGTTTAAACAGCTTACCCAAGGTCACACAGCTAATAAGTGGCAGATCAGTGATTTTAACCTTGGCAATGTGGTCCAAAGCTCACACTCTCTGCTACAAAGATACGCTGCCATATACTGAGTCATTTTGACACTTTCCCTCCCTTTGAATACAGCCTCCCACAACATGTATAAAGCACAGGAGGAGCGGCGGGTTCAGTTTTTTTCTTGTTGTTTATTTAATAGCAGGGTTAAAAAAAGGCAGTATGCAGTCTAAATCAAGTTTAATTAGACCCGTGTGGAAAACATAACAATTATCCATGCCAAATTTCCAATATTTTTCTTTTTTCATGTTTGATTATTAATAGTCACTGGTACACATACTCTTTCATTTATTTCCTAAGTGAAGTAACTGAAGCTAGCACAGGATGCTAAGCTGTTGCCTAGTTCTTTAAGAATCTTTATCTGAAAGGAACATTTTCTCTAAAAAAGAAAAAATCCATTTTTGGTTGTGGGACACATCTTCTTTTGGAGAATATGGTGTTACCAGGTGTGGAATCTTGGCATCAAACTGAACTTTCCTTTCCCTTCCTTGAGCTGATGGAGAGGAGCAGGATGGGATGGTCATGGTGGTGGACAGAATATCTGGGTATGTATATCCAGATCTGTCCCATATCCGCACAGAAGCCCTTTCATTACGTCCCAGACATCCCTGTTTGCACCCAGCTTCCTGAAATTGAGGTTTTAGAAGAACTTTAAGAGATCTCCTCAAGCTAGGTTATTCAAATGTGATTTTTTTTAAATAGCAATTCTCCTTTATTTTGTAGAGGAAAAGATAATGAAGGATATCTCCCCCCTTTCCAAATATAAAAAGGGTGTTCTTATGTTGCTTTCATAATTCAATTTAAAAATCCCCCGATGATAGTTTTCAATATTTTCTTCATTATTAAAATATTCTTTCTTATCCAAGCCATAGAAAGGGTCATAGAAATATAAAATATTATTATTATCTAAAAAATAGCTATGGATAGAGCTTTGATGTTATAAATGATTTAAAAATAAAGCTTATTATGTTTCCTCCCACATTTAAAATAGTATAGTAATTACAGAAAACTCAGAAGAATAGAAGCAAAGAAAAGCAAACTCCAATAGTCCCTGTACCCAAGTGAAAAAAACTGCTTTCATGCATTTTCGTTATTTGTGAAGAGTTTTTGTTTATATTTCTTGGTTATGATCATACTGTAAATACGATTTTGTTTTCTGCTCTGTATGTCTCAGTTTCAGAGACAGCTAGCTCAGGACTTCTCTGATGAACCTACGCTGTCCAGGTCAGCTTTGCAGACCTGTGGCTGGCAGCCTCATTCATGGAGTGCTCCCTGAACACGTCCTGAGTGCTCCACACTCCTCAGTGCGGGGCAGCTGGGTGCGCAGGTCCTGCCTTTGGGCATCTCACAGAATCACTGGAGAAGACAGGAAGGCATTTTCATGGCTACTTTTGCTTTATTTTTGGGGTCTGGAAAATTTCAAACATACACAGAAGTAGAGAGAATATGATAATGGACCCTACCTGCCTTTCTCCCGGCTTCAACAATGATCAATTTATGGGCAGTCTTGCTTCATTCTAGACCCCAACCTCCCCTCCCCCACCCGGGATTATTTTGAAACAAATCCCTGACATCCTATTATTTCATTAGTTAGCACTTCTGTACACATCTCTGAAAGATAAGGATTCTTTTTTATAAATACTGTAATGTCATTATCATACCATAGGACCTTCTCTAATATAATTGAATATGGAAAATCTAGTCAATGCTCAAATTTATCTGTTTTCCTCATTTTTCTTTTTAGTTTGTTTGTATCAGGATCCAAATAAGGTCCATACATTGCAATTGGTTGACATACCTCATTCCCTTTTAATCTATAGGTTCACCCTTCACTATCTTTTCTTTGCAATTTGTTTTTTGCCAAACTGGACCATTTATTCTGCAGTTTCCCATAGGCTGGATTTTTCCAGTTACATTCCACAGAGTTACATGTTCTTCTAACATATTCTGCTAGCCACTGTATTTCTTATGAACTGGCACTTACATCTGGAGGCTGCATCAAATTTTCTTTTCATATGTTAAGAATACTATATGAGGGGCCGCCCGGTGGCGCAGCGGTTTAGTCCGCGCTTGGCAGCCCGGGGTTCGCGAGTTCGGATCCCGGGCGCCCGCCGACGCACTGCCTGTCAGCCATGCTGTGGCGGCGTCCCATATAAAGTGGAGGAAGATGGGCACGGATGTTAGCCCAGGGCCAGTCTTCCTCAGCAAAAAGGGGAGGATTGGCAACAGATGTTAGCTCAGGGCTGGTCTTCCCCACAAAAAAAAAATACTATATGAGTGTGTTGACTACTCCCACCAGGAGGCACATAAATTAACATCAGTTCTGTGTGTGTGTGTGTGAGAGAGAGATGTTGACAGTTAATGGTGATTGTTGCTGTTTAAATCCATCAATTCTTATTTCAATCATTTCTTCATTTATTACCTAGAATACTTCTATAAAGAGAAACTCCTGCTAATCAGCTTTTTGGTCATCCTGAGATACAGTTTATGTAGAAAAGGCAGGAAAAATGCCTGATTCTTTCCCTTTATTTACCGGTTTTCAAATTAATTAGTTGAGTCTGTTAACCGACTAATTAATGATATTCTCCAGAGGTAACCATTGAAACAGACAGAGACAGACAGAGATGGGAGGGGAGGGAGGGAGAGGTGTGTGATTCATTAAGAATTCATGAATTTAAAAATATAGGTGTTTCAATCCATTGCATTCATTCTTATTGATACTAAAAATTGTCCCCTCTTTGGCCAGTGGGAGCCCCTTTGTGTTGGCTCCTGAGTCCTTTTGGTATGATTCTAGTAGTCTTTGACAGCTTCCCTGCTTTCTGTATGTAAGGATATTCTAGGCTAGTGGTTTTCAAATTGTGATCTGAGGATGCCTAGGGGTTCCCGAGACCCTATTAAGGAGTCTGTGAAGTCAACACAATTTTTGTAATAGTGCTGAGACATTATTTACCTCTTCTCATTTTCTCCAGAGACAACATGTTGGCTATTGGAATGTGTGCATGTATATTCTTGTGTTTTCTAGAATTTTCTAAGGTAGGCTTTTTGGCATCTTTGATAATTTCCAAGAATGTAAAGTGATCCTAGGACCAAAAAACTTGAGAACTGCTGTTCTAGGCTCATCTTTTACATTTCTTGCCACACACATGGAATCACTGGTGACCTTATAAATTAGCTCCCTTTTTGTTCAACTCTCCTTTTATGTGTGAGTGATCTGCTCTAAATCTCACAGCTAATAAATAGAAAAACCAGAATTTGAACCTAGATATTTATGCAGTCATTTTTTTCCCATTAAAACCGTCACTCCTGTCCAAAAATTTATGATTAATTAAAGCTTAGAAGCTGTAAACACCACCCGCTATGCATAACATGTACATTTTAGGAGCCACCAAGTAAAATTAGCCGTTCTTTTTCTCAAATGGAATGGCCCTCAAAGAAGGAGAAACAGATGTAAAGGCAGGACGAGTGGTTGCTATAGCTCCGTGGTATAATGAAAAACAATGCACTGAATGTGTTGTTTTTTCTGGTCACAGTAGGGAAATTCAAGATGCAGTAGTAATTCATTAGAGTGTTAACTTTTGAAGATTTCGGCCATCCGGAGAAAAGCTTCCTTAGCCTGTGGATTTCATAATGGCTTGTGCACTACTTTCTGAACCCAGGATCCAATTGATTACTTGACTGCGTAGCTTGGAAACACTTTTCTTCATCTTGTAGTTAGTTGAACCAAATCCTGCAAGAAAGCGTCCTGCAATTTTTAAAGCTGAATAATGATGCCTTGAGCCTGGGACTCTCATTTTTCTATCACTGAATAGTAGGAATAGTATACAAATATCTAAAAGATGGCTACTTAAAACCACTGGATTTTGCAGTTCTGGGTCTTGGGCGGAGTCTTTATTTCATCTCTTCCGTTGAGCTGAATTTTGTAACTGGTCCTTTCTTCACCATTCCCAATAACTGTAGCTTCTTCTGGGTAACAGACAAGATTAACTCATATTTCTCTGGCACATGGAAGAGTTCCTATCATGTGAGAAGGAAATGTGCTTCCCAAACAGCTAGCAGTGGCATTCTGAAGTTAGGTACATACAGGAGAGGAGGAGCCTTACATAATGTCCTTGAGTATTTACCAACGTCAGAAGCACCTGACAGCCTCAGGTGCCATCTGGAGAAGCGTCATCATACAGGAACCTTGGATCAGAGCCCACATCACCATTCAGGTGCTTCCTCATTACGTTGTGGTTCAGGTGGGGAGTGAACCAAAGAATATGTCAAGGGTTTCAGGGCTCTTTGTATAATATAGAGTTCTTTGTTGGAAGGTAGATATTAAATACTAAATAAGTTTTTGTAATTATGAGCAAATTCATTTTTCACTAGAGCCTTGTTGGTTATTTTTCTCAACATTAAATCTATCATAGTGAAATGATTTAAATATCTGCTTTAGGTGACCTGTTGCATTCAGATTTATGTATTGGGAAAGTCAGATGCCTGGGCTTTTCTAGCAAGTCATCTCATTGACTTTGCTGATGATAGTTTTAAAATACATGAAAGTCAGAGTATGAAGTGGAAAGATAGTCTTTCATGGGGATGGGCACTACCACTGGTCATGTCAAAATTTTTCTTTCTTCCATATTTGTCACTTTGACCAAATTGCAAAAAAAACAAATTTGTTTCATGTTAAATTCACTGAACAGAACCATCTCCACATGGAAAGCATGTGGTAGGTGACCATGCCAGCCTTGAACTTATGGCTGGGGAATGCCAGGAATTTGGGGCTCTCATGTCAGTGAGGAAAATGGCCCCGCCTTTCTGTGCTTTGGTTTCCTGTTTAGAAAGTTCTGCTCCTTCATAAGGACCTTGAAGTACAACGAGGAAAGGTGCTTGGTGTGTGGAGTTTTCCATAAAGTGCAGTCCTAACTAAAAGCTGGGTTAAAGGTAGGTGAATGCTTTATAAGAACATATTTTACATATAGATGAAATTTTTATTAGTTTATGCCACACTTATTTATTTACTTAAGTATGAAGTAGCCCCAGGCAATTCGAATTCATATTTAAAATTCAGGTTTTGTTTACTTTGTTCTCTTCTTTCTTTCAAGAGCGAAGAATATAAAGGCTGGGGGAGTGGAAACTGGAAATAATTTTAATTGCCTGAACAGGTTTACTGGAGAAAATGTTTTATTGAAGTGCAAATGAGAGCCAGATTATTTTTGTTCTTGCTCTGTGTCTAATTATAGATGACTTTGAAGTGGTCCATAAATCTCTTTTTCAATTCTAAGTGAGGGTATCCATCGCAAAGTGAGCTATAACTTAGCGAGTCTTTGTGACGACTACCTTGGCTAAACATCTCTGTGGTGAGAACTCAGAATTCCAGGAATACATTTGGAGGTGGAATCAATTATTTGGATGATTCCCAAGAGGAAATGAGGCTATTTTAGAATCTCCCAGTGCACTTTTGAAACTCTGAAAGATTTCTGTCCCGTTCCCCCAAATATCAGTGGGCCCCTGTTGGGAGCAGTTGTGTTTTGTATCCTTCAGGTGTTTTAGAGTCAAAACACAGCTGAGGTTAGGCTGCTGTGGAGACTGGGGGCAGCCTATGAGAATAGCATTTCTCTCTGGAGCACGCCACTCTTGCTAGAAAAGATAAATAATAGCATTGAGGGATCTGTAATTCATTCAGTGGCAGTCACTGTTGCTGAAGATGTAGGACCATCTCATGTACAAATGTGTAGTGTTTTGGTTTGGTTCTAAATGTCAGTTTTTTGAGTGATGTCATTTTGCATGAAGAGGGTACATGTGGGTGCTTTGAAGCCCAGGAACAGAAACCAGTGGGACTGGAAAACCTGCACTGCTTAGTTGAGGGTCGTCACTGAGCTGGAGTGGTGCTCAGAGTTCATGAGATTGTGGCCGTGTTCCTTCATTGGTGGGTTGGGCTCATTGGGTTTCCTTTTTGCTAAAAGAGGAGAGCTTTTCTATGCATTTGATTATGCTGCATGGTACTGTGGAACCTGATATTTTTAGGCTTAGGTCTGGGAAAGAAATGTGTTTTAATTATTTATTGTATAGTTTTATATAATTTGTATAATTTTTCTCTCTCTTACTTTGAGAGGCAAGTAGGAAAATGAAAAAGCAAAGAACCCAAGTGATCTGTAAATGAGATTAAGAGGAAAACGTCTCTAGGAAATTAAATAAGTTATGAAGAGGTATGTTTAAGTTTTAGAGCATCAAATATTAAAACCCATTGATCAAGAATTCTCCACGTATCGAACTATTTTGAAATTTCATTTTTTCCTTGCTGCCTTCACTTGATGTCTTATAAAGTTTTATAGTTGTGTGAAGTTGTTCTGAAGTCAAAACAGAATAAATTAACTAGAAATGGTCTTCGCTATCATCCAGTCCATCCTTTGTATTTTACTGATGAATCCAATAACTCACGATGCAAGTTCTCTCCCAGTCTCCGTATTCCCTATGTCTAGCACTGGGTTTAATGCATAATACATACTGGCTGATGAGCTGACTTGGGTAGTACTTCCAAAAAAAAATACTTGAATTAACCTTTTGGCCAGAGTGTATTGGAAGAAAGTCTTGGTGGAAAGTTTGAGAAGTATGGTGGAGCATGGTAGAACAACCCTTCTCTTTGGGTTTTAAAAACTTTACCATTCTTCCATGAATTGTTCGATCCTAATGTCTCCTGTTCTAAAAACTGATGTGTGAATTGTTCGGTCCTAATGTCTCCTATTCTAAAAACTGATGTGTAAATTGTTCTGTATGTATAAAAACTTCTGATGTGTAAAATGTCTTTTGTGTCACACATTCTCAGGCTGGTAATCTCTTTCACCATGACTTTGGGAATATTCGTTAATTACTGTTTGAGAATCAACAGAATGATTGAGCAGGGATCATCATTGCCAATAGATGCTCTTCTCCATATGCCAAAAGATAAATAAAACTTGGATTTTAAAGCTCCATCAAGCAAATGCTTGGCAAATTAATAACAACATTCAGTGATTTCTTAGCAACCTAAAGTAGTTTATCTTATTAGGTACATGGCCACATTTGGAAAGCTGAAAATTTTAACTTGAATCGTTTTCTTTTCTTTAAGTGAATTGTGGCTACTTCCCCTGGATAGAGCTGGGTATAACATCTGATTGTTTTGTTCATGTGGGGCTTAGGCACATTCGTTTCTGAAGCTGTTTGAAGGAATTTTCCATCCTTCTGTCTAGCTTCATGCCTCAGGTGCTGCTGCCGGCTCCACGGGCGGGACTCTGGAGTGGAGAGGGAGCCAGGTGGACAGTGAGCCAGGCCTGCACATGTGGTTCTTGCTTTGTGAAAGGCTGCTTTAAGATGACATGGCAATTACTTGGGTGTCTAGAAACCCTGCTTTATGGTATAAAAAGTGGTTTATCTGTGAGATCTCCTTTTGAGATGTTCTGACTATGTCAAAAGAATGTGAACAGGCTGGTACACTTCAGGGATAATTTCTTTTGTGGCTAAAATCTTCAGATCTAAAGGAAAGAATCTAAATATCTTCTTTATTTCATACATTCCTTCCACAGATGTTTATGGAGCACTTCTAATATGCCAGGCACTGATTTGGATGCTGGACAACATGGACATAATTCCCTGCACTCACAGAGCTTCTATTTGGGGAGACAGGCACACAAATGAGTTAAATATGTCAGATGGTGATATGAGCTATGGAGAAAATTAAAATAGGGAAGAGAGAGAGAAAAACAGTGCCGAGGGATGAGGGAACCATATTAGGACCTGGGGTCTTGCACCACTTATGGTGACTGAGTGGACCCACAGGCATGAAGTAGCACAGTCCTTTACTGACTGTGCTATCATAGTCACCACCAGCGTCATCCCTGTCACAGTCGGCAAGCATTTACCCCACACCTATTAGCAAGGTTATATACAGAATGAGTCATACAGCTGAGTGTGCTCAAGACTGACAGTGGACACATACAGAGGACTTACGACAAAATCAAATGACTGTATTCATTCAGCAAATGTTTATTGAATGATGGTCCATACAAGGCATTGTGGAGGATAGCAAGATAAATCACATATATACCTTACCCAAAGAGCCTGTATTCTAGTCTAGTAGATAGTATCTTACTATATAGAGTAATAGTAGCATGTATTTGCATATAGTAGATCATTTGCATGCCAGTGATTTAACATTTGGGGTAGACCATGAAAGGTCCACGACATATGCTGATTTCTCACTTTGCTGAGGCATGGTTTTCAGTTGGGTGCATTGGGGGGCAGGTGTGGGGTAACTCGCCTAGGGGTATGTTAGCCAATCGCCTAGTGTCCACGTTCCAGCTGCAGTGTTTTCTACCCATTGTTTAATGTGTAAAATGCCTTTGAAGTGAAATATGCTTGCTTTGTGAAAGATTGCTCTGAAAAGAAAGCCAACTTCTAGTGCTGGTGATGAAAGTGCCGAGTCTAAGATGTGATGATTTGTAGCTAGAAAATGGAATCATTGAGGGTCTCAAGGAAATACTTAGCTTTTTTCTCCCTTTATGAGGGAAATCTTGTGGTCTAGTGGTTAAGATTCCATGCTTTCACCTCCATGACCCAGGTACATTTCCCAGTCCAGGCACCACACCACCCATCTGTCAGTTGTCATACTGTGGCGGCTGCATGTTGCTGTGATGCTGAAAGCTCTGCCACTGGTGTTTCAAATACCAGCAAGGTCACCCGTGGTGGACAGGTTTCAGTGGAGCTTTCAGACTAAGACAAACTAGGAAGAAGGACCTGGCCACCCACTTACAAAAAAGTTGGCCATGGAAACCCTATGAATAGCAGCAGAACATTGTCTGATACAACTCCAGAAGGTGAGAGGATGGCGCTCAAAGACCGGGTAGGGTTCAGCTCTGCTGTACACAGGGTCGCTAGGAGTTGGAATCAACTCAACGGCACTAACAAAAAAATGAGGGAAATCATATGCTGTACTAGTATTTTCCATCTTGGGAAAGAACTCCTCATCAATGTGTTATTTGGGTGAATCCTGATAAGTTCCCTAAGGGAAGTCTGGACATGGGAGATTTTATCTCCCTTGTCTGAAGGTGACTTTCTTGGAGGAAGCTAAGCAAGGCTTCTTCATGAGCTGCTTCATCTAGGCCCTAATATCAGGTTATTCCCTTTCCTTCAGAAATAAAGAGTCAGCCATCTTTGTGTGAGAGTCCCTGGCATTTATTATATAAATGGGATCAAAAGTGTGCTATGTAGAAATACAGTTTTATATCTATATATACACAGAAACACAGCAAGGGAAAGCTTGTAAGAGGAAGGAAAAGCCATAAGATATAGTGGCAGAGGTTGTTGGCTTCCCAACCAAATCCACAATTTCATTTTCCTGAGCCCATAGCAAGAATGCCGTTCTAGCCTCCCTTGCACGTAGGTGCGGCCATGTGACTGAGTTCTAGCCAATAGAATGACCATGATGAAGAAACAAAGCCCATCAGCCTGAATCCCTGTTTCAGTGTCAGGAAGAAGAATACCTCATTCACCCATTTCCTGTCTTGGGAGCAAGACACAAAGTTCTGAGGTGTTTGAACCATTACATATTTTGGGGTCTATTTCACCAGAAACTAGTCTTCCCTAAGTAATACTGATACTCTATGCGGTAAATAGAGGCAAAGACTACAGTTTCAGTGCCTTGGTCTTATTACTTCATTGGGGATAGTGGCTCCAGTTTCCACCTGAATGCAGAATCAGCATTCTTGGGTGAGGGTGGTTATTGTGCCTGTAGGCTCAGGCTGTGTGTGTGTTTATTACTGCACTCACCATTCGTTGCTTACGGATATCTATGCTCCTCGAACACCCCCCACTGGCTGAGGGTAGAGTCCAGAGAGTGCTATCTGACCCCTGATTTTTCTTCTTCGTTTTCCCTTCTCCTCAAATATTTTACTGCTCACCCTGTGCTAGGTGCTACTAGGGACACCTAGAAATGAAAGAAACGTGGACTGTAACCGCAAAGAACTAACAACTCTGTTGACCACACTACCTCAAATGGGACCCTCAGCTAGAGGTAGCAAAAAAACTCAAGTCAAATTGCTTAAACACTGGTGATTTTATCAAGAGCTGAGAAGTACATAGATGCTGTTTATGTGCTGTTTCTCTGATTCTCAGTCCAGTCAGGTTTACCCCTGAAATTTATTTTGCGTAATCAACCACGAAGTCCAGTACTCAATTCATAATATTGCCTTCCCCTCTCCTCATGTCTATAATTCTAATATGGACCATTTAGCAGGTGTTGCAAAGTGTCCAGAGAAAGTTGACTGGGTGCCCTTTTCCCCTTGAATTCCATTGAGTTGGGCCCACGGTGGAAGAATCAAAGTTGTTACTTTACCAAGTATTGCAAACGGTGGACAGTGAGATGAGGGCATCAGCATGTGTAACCCAAGGAAAATCCTGTTCAACTGTGTTTTAGTTGTTAGTTTCAGCAGAGTCAATGGCCCCTTTCATCTGGCCCATCACTGTATTTCAAGTTGGAATTTGAAGATCAGATGCTTTCTTCTTTAGCTCATTATCAATCTCCCTCTTCAATTCGCTCTGTTATTCCCATTTGTCCTGTTACTGTCAGCTTGTCTGTCTTCCTTTTGAGATGGTATACTCCTTAGAGGTAGGCACCACACCTCAGCTATCTCTGTATTCTTTTCCCTAGGCCCTTACGCCAGAGCATAGCACAGTGATTTATATATTATGTACGGCTCAATAAATATTTGATGAATTGATTAATTAACCTCTTACACTGGAAGAGCTTCTTGAGCTAGTTTCATGCTTGGTGAATAGTTCTATACGTGGCGAACATCACTTCCTGCTGTCATTGTGTTGCAGTCAATTCTTGTGATGTTTCATCTTGTTGTTTAACTTTGTGATGCGGGCCTGGCCTTAGCCAGTAGCAAGAGTCACCCGGCATGATGTTTAGGAAGGGAAAGTTGGTAACATGCTAAATGGTTGTTGTATGAATGTAGTAGCATGTGTCTTGACCTGGTCCAAAAGGTCTTTGAAGGGTCATGTCTGATGGATGATACTGAACCACATCCTATGATTTCTTGGCAAAGGAGTCATCTCATGTTATGTGTACTATATCGCTCAATTTAATAAAGAAACAACAGATTAATCTTTTTCTACCTGGTAGCTGGGTTTATGTCTTCGGTCTTGCTTAACTCACTGAAGGTCTGGAGAATTCTCTAAAAAAGACACATGCACATCTGTAATTAGGCTTGTTTCCCCTAATAAAATTACAGGGAGCTGAAATCCTTCCCTCAGGGATTTGTTATGTTCCTTCTTAAGGGCACATTTTAATAGTGGTAATAGGACAGAATGGTGACTTAACAGGATTTAGGACACTAAAGGCTAGGAAAGAAGGTATTTTATAGTAAGAGTGCTCCACTGTCCTTTGTAATTAGGGGTTTCATCGGCATATGTATTCTTTTGAGCAACAGTGGGATTACCTCATTGTAGTCCTTCATCTTTAGACTTAACAGCTGGTCTTCCCTTCCCCTCCAGCTGAGAGGGGACTTTGAAAGAAGCTGGCCAGAGCTTTTCTCTGATCTTGCTCTTCTCATTCTTGACAGTTTATGATCCTTTTGCCAACAGTCAGTGAAGCAGAAGATCATCTTCACATCTTTGATTGTTTGACCTTTACAGCTAGGAATCTGTGATATGAACATTTCAGCGCTGACTTTATTTGTTGCTTAACTTCTACTGGCTTTGTGAGGACAGGGAAACTATTGTTTCTTTAACAAGGCTTAGAAAGCCATAAGAACTCAAGTGTATAGAATTCCCTGTCATAAATTAACTTTAAAAAGTTGTAAGCATTTATGTTGGAAACAAGAAGCTGCTTATCTTCTGTCAAAATAATCTGTGATGATTAATAGTCAAGGAGTTAAATTTTTCCTGCATCTCAATTCACTGGACTAAAGGACATTATAGTGGCCTGAAAATATTGGTCCAGTGTCATCTACTTACAGGAAATAATTTGAAAAATGTCCTCACCAAATATCAGTATGTTGGGTTACAAGAAAAGCAACTAGTTTGTAATGTTAAATTAGTGTTCTTTCTGACCGTGACAGGTGGTGTGAGCCCACCTCTCATAGTGGCTTAAATGATGCTGTTGCAAGTGGTAGCCTGAGAAACCAGCTTAGTGACTGTATATGTACATTTCAGAGCAAAAACCTAGCAGAAGGTGCATGTTTGAACAGGGAGTAATGATGAATAAGTTCAAGAATGTGCTTTATTGTGGAAGATAATGCTACCCCTTGCCTTCATTATAGTCACTGTAATGGAAAAATAACATAAACTAAAGACCTACTTAACTCACTTCATATCAACTGATGCAACATGTCCCACATTCAACAAAAAATTACAAGGCATGCCAAAAGGCAAGAGAAAGCACAGTCTGGAGAGACAAAGTAAGCAAAAACCAAACTCTGATATGACACAGATGTTAGAATTATCGGAGAAGGAATTTTAAAGAACTATGATATGTTAATGGCTCTAATGGAAAAAGTAGACAACATGCAAGAACAGATGGGTAATGTAGCAGAGAGATTGAATCTCTAAGAATCAAAACAAAATGGTAGAAATCAAAAATACAGTAACAGAAATAAAGAATGCCTTTGACAGACTCATAAATAGACGTGAGACTGTCAAAGAAAGAATCGGTGAACTTGAAGATAGACCAATAGAAACTTCCAAACTGAAATGCAAAGAGAAAAAATAATTTTAAAAAAAACAACAGAACATCCAAAGTCTGTGTAGCCTATGTGCAGTTGGAATGCCAGAAGGAGAAGAGAGAAAGGACCAGAACTATATGAAGTGATAATGGCTGAAAACTTCCCAAAACTAATGACAGACATGAAACCACAGATCCAGGAAGCTCAGAGATAAATGCCTGAGGGTTTTTTTTCCCCCTACACCAAATATGTGACATTCTTTCAAACCAATTTTCCGGTTCTCGGACACCAAATGGGTGTCCAACAACAATTCAATTCAATTCTGACACCAGTTCTTGGAATTAGCACAGACCCCACAGGTTAAGGGCTCAGTCCCACCAAACTATCCTCACTTTAGATGCCAGCCACAAATGGAGTGCCTAGGCTACTCACATTTCTTCCCAGCCAACCACAAATTCAGGGTCCCATGACTGTGCATCCCCACCAAGGTTGGATAATTTGCTAGAACAACTCACAGAACTCAGGAAAATTCTTGGCTTACTATTACTGGTTTATTATAAAGGATGCAACTCAGGAACAGCCAAATGGAAGAGAGCAGAGGGCAAGGTGTGTTGGGGGGGAGGGACCACAGAGCTTCCATGCCCTGTCCAATGTCCCACCCACCCAGCACCTCCATGTGTTCACCAATGAGGAAGTTTTCCAAACCCCACTGCTTAGGGTTTTTTGGAGGTTTCATTATGTAGGCATGCTTGACTAAATCATTGGCCATGGGTGGTTGAACTCAATCTTCAGCCCCTCTCTCCTCCCTGGAGGTCAGGGAAGTGGGGATGCTGAAAACTCCAACCGTCTAATCATGCCTTGGTGTTTGTAGCAACCAGCCCCCCATCCTGAAGCTCTCTAGGGGTTCTTAAGAGTCACCTTATTAGCATAAACTCAGATGTCATTGATAGGGGCTTGTTATGAATAACAAGATACTCCTATCACTCCAGCAATTCCAAGAGTTTTAGGAGTTCTGTGCCAGGAACCAGGGACAAAGACCAAATATATATATCCCATTATACCACAATACCCCAAAAAACTGCAGTTAGGCGTATCTTAATCAAACTGCAGAAAACCAAAGGCAAAGAGAAAATCGTGAAGGAAGCCAGAGGGGGAAAAGAACACCTTACCTATTGAAGAACAAGGTTGATGGTTACAGTGGCTTGCTCATCAGAAACCATGCAAGCAAGAAGAGAATGGAGTGAAATCTTCAGAATGTTGAAAGAAAAGAGCTTTTTCATTCAAACCAACAATATTGAGTATCTATGCTATCATCTGGGATATAAAAAAGAAAGACTAAAACATGAATGCTGCCCTGAAGGAGCTCACAGGAGGCAAGAAAGAAGCATAGATGTTGTGTGAGTTTATGTAACTCTCTGGGCCTCAGTTTCCTAATCTGTTAAATGGGAGTGTTGGACTAAATTATTGACCTCCTGAGCTTTTATTTTTCCCTTTTTTTCTTTAGAAGTAGAACCTTTTAGTCAAAGGAAATTATACTTTAAATTGGGAGCAAATAAAGCAGATAAAAATGGAGCTGTTGTACCTGAGCTATTGTAGTTGATGGGTGGGAGGTGATGATGAGGCTTCCCCCTCCCCATCCATAAAGAGGCTCCTGTGGGGGCTCCACAGAGCTTTGGGGGAGCACCAGTGGAAAACCCTGGTCTAGCAGAACGGGAGAGCCCTTTCAGGTCTGAAGACACTATGGCTGTGCAACTAAGCTCTATTGATGTCAGTGCTTCCTTCACCTTTAGACGTGTCTCCATCTTGGCCTAATTTCTTCCCTACCCCAAGTTCTGCTGCATGTCTGTGTTCAGTGGCATTTCTCATTATACTTAAAGTGCTTCTCGAAGTTATGCCCATCTCCTTGCCATCTCTCTTCTCTCACATCTCTTGTTTCTTATTGATTTTTCTCACTCATGTGAACAGACTGGCCTTTTTATTATACAAAGAAAATTATAATAGGTAACGCTTATTGGGTGGTCTAGTGGTTAAGATTTGATGCTCTCACCAGGTTCGTTTCCCAGGTGGGGAACCACACCACCAGTCTGTTGGTAATCATAGTGTGGCAGCTGTGTGTTGCTGTGATGCTGAAAGCTATGCCACTGGTATTTCAAATACTAACAGTGTCACCCAGGGTGGAGAGATTTCACCAGAGCTTGCAGACGAAGACACACTAGGAAGAAGGACCTGGCCACTTAATTCCAAAAAACTTGGCTGTGAAAACCCTAGGAATAACAGCAGAACATTGTCCAATACAGCACCTGAAGGTGAGAGGATGGCGCGAAAACACCAGACTGGGTTCCACTCGGCTGTGCACAGGGTCGCTAGGAATTGCCAGCACTAACAACGGCACTTGCTGAGTGTCCAGCGTGGGTGCTGTTTTAAACGTTCTGTGTAAATTATCTCATTTCGTCCTCATGAACATCTCGTGGGCAGGTGTTAACACCGTTATTATTTTATGATGAGGAGAGGAAAGCAGGTACAAACAGGCACATCATGTGATGGTGTCAAAGAGAAACAGTTGTCAGAACCGTGACCCAAGCATAGGCGAGCTGACTCTGGAGCCCGTCCCCTTAACTGTGGCCCAACCTTTTTTACTTTCACGTTTTTAGCTGTCCATTCTCAGAAAGGGTGTGCTCCCATTCCTTCATGTGTCTTTGTATGCTCTGGACTATGTCTATGCTCATTTTCCTTCCCTTTTTTGAAAAGAGAGAAGCAGAGAAGCCCTACGTGGTGCCAAAAAAGGTAGTTAAGATTTAACCGAAACTCAAAAGAGAAGTGATTTGGGGACCATTATTTTGAATGGGTTTCTCAGGACGTGACAGAGGGAAATGAGGCTGAGAGATTCAACCACTTAGGGCGACAGTTGCAAGTTTGCCAAGGAATTTGGTGTGAGAAAGTAAGGCAGGGAGAATAAGGGGCAGGACCAGGTGTTTGATCAAAGTCAAGAGATGGTAAAGTAATGACGGAAAGCGGGAACAATTTTCTGTTTTGAAAAGCTAAGTGACTTTCGAGAATGATTTCTCCTTTTGTGCTGCTATGCTATTTTAACCTCGTGCCAGGAATAGTCTTAATATAATTACCTGAAAATAAATACGGAGGAATATGCTCCATCTCTGATTTCTGCTAAGTATATTGTTGCTACCAAGAGAACAGGGAAAAAAATAAACGATCAACCAAATTCCTAAAGACTAAAACCTTTGAACTGCAAAATGCTATGATGCTTACTCAGCAGAAATAAGTCTACTAAATGGCGTGACACATTAAAAAAAAATTAACCTGGAAGCTTTGGCCAATGTTTGACCTATTTCATCATAAATCAAGCATCGAAGGTAAGCTTTGAGAAGTAAAATTCATGTAGGTCTGTTACTCTTACCCATAAAGTTACAATATTATAGGAAAACTTGGCCATTTCTCTATTTGGAGTGGGAGAAGAATGGGTTCCACCTATGGAAACACATCTCCAATTTATTTAGTAAATCTATATAGAGAGATCAATATTAAGGTTTTTACCTCATTGGAGCACTTTTATTTCCATTTACTGACTTCTGAAAGTAATGTTCAGATTTATAACATACTCGTTTAAAGCAGTTTCTAAAATCTGATGTGTGTGAAGTTTTTGAAAGGAAAGCAATAAAGTAAGTTTATTGGGATCTCAGTGCACATTTTACTTTAGAACAGATATTGGAAACCGGCTAGGCCTTTTAAAAGGGGAGAGTATGGGCTGACGAACATCCAAGGGAGTTTAGTTAATATATTTCTACGATAGTTTTGTCCATGTGGTTGCTTATGGGTAAACCCTAAAGATACAAGTTTTATTCCCAAGAAGTTTGTTTTTCAAGAGCTGCTTGATAATTTGGATACCCCTAAAAGAAAAATAAATCTTTTTTACCTACTTTGTTAGTGAGTCCATGGAAACTAAGGAAAATAGTTTCTGTAAAATTTCTACAGTGCTAGAGATTGGGTCTAGTAGCCCAGTGCACAATCCTACCTTCTTCTTTTTTTTTTTTTTTTTTGAGGAGATTGGCCCTGAGCTAACATCCGTTGCCAATCTTCCTCTTTTTCTTTTTTTTTTTTCTCCCCAAAGCCTTGTATATAGTTGTATATCATAGTTGTAGAGTTGTAGCTCTTCTATGTGGCACGCCACCTCAGCATGACTTGATGAGAGGTGAGTATGTCCACGCTCAGGATCCTAACCGGCGAATCCTGGGCCGCCAAAGCAGAATGCAGGAACTTAACCGCTACACCACCAGGTCAGCCCCTCTGCAGTCCTACCATCTTTAAGAAGCATTCCCAAATCTCTCTAGTAGGAATTAATCTATACCTTCTTTATTCATGGATTCATGGATTCATTCATTCATTCAACAAACTATTATTGAAAACCTATCATGTGGGATTAAAACTGTGAGCAAGATAAACATAGTCCCTGTCTTCCCAGAATTCACGGTTTCATGGGGTAATACAAAGTAAGTACAGAGAGTTAACAGGCAGCATCCTTACTGCTATAATGGATGAAGTTAGGCTGCATGCAGATCCAGGAAGACTTGTTGGAGAAAATGATATCTAAGCTAAGTTGGAGTTAACTGGGTGAACAGAGAGGATTAGGGGAGCAATATGTGAGGCTGGGGAGCCAGCTTTGTGCAGGGAATGAAAAAGGCCTAGTGGTTCTGAAATGGAAAAGATTCAGAGTGGATAGAGCTTGGAGCATGAGGGGGGAGGAAGGAGTGAGAAGAAGAGAAGCTAGAGGGAGAAACAGTGGCTCTAGAACCCTGAGAAACTTCTCAAACCCACTTTCCTGATGGCAGTGGTGAGCTGTTGAGGTGATGACAGAGGTTTTGTAGAAATCACAGTAGCTGCTGTGTAGGGAATGTATTGGAGGGAGGCATGAGGTCATCATGGTCAAGGTCAAAGAGGTAAGGGACCCAATCCCATTTTAGGGTTGATTTCTTGGGAACCACTCCTGGTACCAAGTACTACATCAGTCAGGGTCCAGTCAGAGAATAGCTGCCATGCTAATATTTCAAATAGAGATGATATTTACGTAGGAAATTGGAGACAACGGATATTGGAGGACTGAAAGATTGAATGGTGGAAGCAGAGGTAAAATAGAGATTAGTAATCTCAGGAAGCAGCTGCTATCCCTAGGCCTGGGGGGAACAAAAGAGAACGGGTGTGGTTAACTAAACCTAGAAGCTCAGAGTAGACACCACCGTAGAGCTGATGTGCTGGCTGCTGAGGAGGTGCTTGCACCTCTAGGGAGGGACGGCCTCATGGCTGGTGCTCCGACCATCTGTGGCTGTGGCTAGTACACAGAGTGCTAAAAGCATGGGATACTAGAGCTCTCTGCTATTGTGGAGTCTGACTGGAGCTGGAAAACAGGAGGAAAGTTCTTCCCCCCACCTCTACCTTCTAATCTCCTGCCGGTGGCTCCCATCAGCAGCATTTAACAAGAAGCCAGTTGCAAGGGAGTCTGGGAAATGTGGTTTGCAGCAGAGTATGAAAGGATGGGGTTGGACAGAGAGACAGCTGGTAAATAATCTGCCCCAGGCATTTTAGAAAAGTAACTCTAGCTTTACTGTGGGAAGTGGGTGGGAGGGAGGCAAACCTGGATTCAGGTTGATCAGTTCAGAGGTGGTTTTCTAGACTGGAGATGATGGCAGCCTGATTTAGGGCAAGGACAAGAGAGAGAAAGAGAAGTGGGCAGATGTGGAGAGATTAAGAACGCAGAATTGAACAGAATTTGGTGACTGATGTGTTGTGAGGGATGAGGGGACAGATCAGAAGGAATAAAGGAGGGGGAGGCGTTAAGGAGGAAACTTGCGTTTCTGACTCATGTGGTTGGTGGTGCTGTTTACCGAGATAGGAGCATAGGACTAGAAACTGTAGGGGAACATGATTCATGCTGCTTTGAGCTGTGGAGTTTGAGGTGCCTGTGGTTCATCCAGCTGGAAATTCTGGTCAGAAGATGTAGATGTGATGTACTTTCAGCCTATAGGTGGTACTTGAAGTCTTAGGAATGAATGAGATTACCAAGGGCAACTATAGAGTGTGGAGAGAAGTGAGCATAGCAAGGAACCTGCAGGAATAACAACATTGTAGGAAAGAGCATAGTAGTGAAAGACAGGTTTATGAAGGAGACTGAAAGGTCATAGAGGTTGGAAGAAAACCAGAGCGCGTGATGTCCCAGAAGCCAGGGAAGAGTGTTGGAACAGGAGGTCATGGTCAACACTTCAAGTGCTCCAAAGTTTGCTGTTCAATGTCGTTTGTGTTTCTTTTATCATACTTGTCACGTCTGCCTGTTTTTCAGAGTTACTTATGGGTGACTCTCCTCTAGTGTAATGTAGGCCTGAGACACTGCTGCACATACCTCAGCATCTGGCATTGTTGTTTTGCACATACATATGTGCTCGATATATATTTATTGCATTAGATTTATTAGGTATTGGCACACTCCAGCTGGTAGATTGGCCACTTGTATTTGTAAATAAAGTTTTATTGGGACACAGGCCTGCCTGTTCATTTATCTGTTGTCTATGATTGCTTTCATGCCATAACAACAGAATTGAATAGTTGCGACGAAGACCTTATGGCCTACAAAACCTAAAATATTTACTATGTGGCCCTTTATGTTTGCTGATCCCTGGATTATGGTCTTGAAGCTGTTTTATGTAAGCTGGTAAAATTGTGTCTTTGACTTTTCCTTTTTTAAAAATCTTTTTATTATGTTTAGGGACATGTAGAACATAGATTGTGCCTTCTCCGGGTTGGGCATGGTCTTGTTTTTGGTATGAAGGCAGTAGAGCCAAGGGAAATAAAAGTTAACAGGTGGTTACAGCAGTCTCTTTCAACATGACTGTGGGGCTAAATAGTACCCATGCAAGGAAAACTGCTTGGGCAAGGAAGGTGGAACAGGAGGGAGCATGGATCCATGCATTAAAGTTACGCCTTTTCAGCTCTGTGATGTACCAGGTCCTGTGCTAGGTACTGGGATTTCTCTAGTAGCTCAGAATCTGGTTGGAGACACAGACCCATAAGCAGAAACTTACAATTCCCTATAATGTGCTAGGCACAGTGATAAAGCTGTGCGCAGGTGGTGCAGAAAAGGGGCAGCCTGGAGAGAAGCAGCAGGAGGAAGAATGACCATATTGGGAGGAGGCCACCAGGTGCCACGTGCCACGTCAGAGCTGGGAGTGAATGTAGAGGATCTGAGGCTAGGCGGGGCTGTCTACCGTCTCTCCAGTCAGAAGTCCAGTGTGAGAAGTAGGGCCCTCGAGGCTGTGCAGTCATGGAGAAAAGGCAGTTCTGAGAGATCTTCTCCATCACCAAAGTTTGTCTTCTAGGCATTCTTTTTTTTTTTAAGATGACATATTCAGTGTGGTTTGAGTTTGAGGGAATCATAACCTTGAATTGGTTGATTTTCTCCTTACGTAAAATACAGAAGTCATCTTGCATTAATATGTCTTTTGACTGGATTTGTCTTGCCTTTAGGGATGATAAAAGCTCAGTGAGCTGAGCAACCAACATAGGCAAGGAAAGTTCTCTGTTTATTTAAAACTCTGATCTTGTCATTTTATTATTCATGTCCCCCAATAACCACAAATTACAACTTCACATTAATCTGACTGTGCTTTCCCAATGAACTGTGTGAGCTGATTTGGGCAGGTGTTAGGCCTGATATACGAATAAACAAAGTGAGACATACTTACAGATTTTAAGTTATTTGTCAATGTTCATTGTTTTCAGTAAGTTCTTTTGTTTACAAGTTACAGCAGCTCATTCCAGTCACTTCAGGAAAATAGGAGTTCTTCATAACCCTGCATATGAACTGGAAAGCTGGGCGAACCCAGGCACCCCTGGGTGCTTCCTTCTCTCTCTCTCCTCCCCCTACTCTGCATATCTGCACCATCCTTTCCTCAATCTGAGATCAGTTTTCTCTGTAACTTTTGCTTACATGTGATCTGTCTTCTCCTCTCAGCCTCTCTCTGCATCATGACTGACAGATAAAGCTTCAGTTCTCACTGCTATTTGGGTCATTAACTCTGTTTTTGTTCAGAATCTGATAGGTCCAGCTTCTCTTATCAAGCGAGGCCATATTGTACTGGATTGACTCCTCCTGGGTCAAGGGCCCTCCCCTGTTCCACTCTTGGACTGGGAGTGTACCCATGTGGTTCATAAAAGCAGGAAGTTGGGCAGCTCCCCTCAGAAGCACAAAGTGAGAAGCAAGCCATCCTGAGTTGTGACCTATCCAGTACATCCCTTCCCTGCCTGGCCCGTAACTCATTTCCTACACACCGTTCCAAAGATACCCTCTTCTAACATAATCCAATCCCCACAGGTAAAACCACACATTCACTTACCCTTTTCCCAACAGGAAGCATCCCAAAGTCATAGTCAGCTGCTACATTGAGAAGCAGTCATGGGACCACTTAAAAAGCATCATCCAGTCTGAATCCACAACTCTCGGTGATGTCCATTTCAACTCTAGTTCTCTCATGATGCAGTCTAGCCATTCTGCAGCCATGGACTGAATGTTACATGTAACACCAACACACCCTGTGCACAATGGTGGAGACCATCTAAATGCTCATTTAAGAAAGAGGAGAAAAAATTTCCACCTCTTCATCTAGCTGTGAGAAAGACACATCATATATTGGTCACGGGCTCAGCCTATGCTCTGTGTAGTAGAATAGAGCCCACATCTGGTGATGGGCGGCCTCCTGCTGGCGTTCTGAGTCCAGATGCTTGGAAATAGTAAGGTTTATTGGAGGAGCCCTGACTCCTAAGCCCTTGGCTTCTTGCCTTGCCTCTTTTACCATGAAATGAGTTCCCTGATCTGTCGACGACTCTAGAGTTGTAGTCTCTAGACTGTTGATTGACCTGGGTGTTTGGAAATACCATGGAATCTTCTCTTTTCTTCCTGTGACTTTCCTTCTCTGTGTCTTTCCTTGTTAAAATCTGGCTGTGGAGGTTTGGGTTTTTTTTTTTGAGTTCTTCAGTAGTTAATGATGTGACATTGAATAGAAATATCAGCTCAGTGGATGCATCACAAACCAGAATCTTTTTGGATTTTTTTCCCTTCAACCTCCGTTAAGAATCTAGAGCACTCTGATTTTGTAATAGATAGAATAGGTATCTATGTGGCTTGGATTCTGTAATCAAGCTTGTTTATTTCTGAGCGTTCTTTCTTGGCTAATTTCCATGTGGTTTCTTAGTTAATTGCATAGAAAAAAACCCGAAAAATTTAGTTTTCCACACTGTATTGACAGCACTTTTGCATTTGCATTTAATCATTTGTGCCTCTTCTATCTCAGTAAGTACAGTGAGCTGTCTTTATATTTATATACCATTGAGAACTGTGTGATAAATTAGGAGTAGAGTTAGAATAGAGGAAGTCAGCATAGTCACTTTGTAAATAATCATCAGGGAGTGCTGCCACCATCAACCACCAAATAACTTCAAACTAATTAAGGCATTGGAGTGTTTTGGGGTTTTTTAACATATTTTATTTCTCTAGTAAAAGTTCCTGAGTCCCAGCCCTGCCCTCTTTCTCTTCAGGGCTTCGCAGCTTTTGCTGGGTTGGATTGGACTTAGCCGATGAGAAACCATTCCATTACCCATCACATTGATACAACTACCCACAACCATAGGGGGATTTCTGTGTTATAGGAAAACATGCACACATACAGAATTAACAGACCAATTGTGTAATGATGTGTAGTATTAGCTATTTCATGTAGGGAGTATAACAGGTGGTGATTATCATGGGATTGATCCTTTGGCATCATGTAATTTATTGCTCTCCAGGTATTTTTGAAATGACCACAGAAATCTAAGAAGTCTACTGCATAGACTAAGAGAGAAAGGCTAGTTATAAAAGTTCTTTTGAAAAAACAAAATGCTGGGGGCTGACCTGGTGGCAGAGGGGTTAACTTTGGTGCGCTCCGCTTCAGCAGCCTGGGTTCGTGGGTTTGGATACCGGCCGCAGACCTACAACACTCATACAAAAGCCATGCTGTGGCAGCGACCCACATACAAAATAGAAGAAGATTGGCACAGATGTTAGCTCAGGGCCAATCTTCCTCACCAAAAAACAAAACAAAACAAAAAAACAGGATGCAGATCTTATATGTTTAAGCTCTCCATATAAAGCCTGTGGTCCTTAAGAGAGTAGTGGTTATTGAGAGCACCCTTGCAGGTTTGGAGCTTCATCCATCATAGTCTTCTGACCATGCCCACCCTGCTGTACCTCTCCATGTGCAATAATTGTCTTAAGTTGTGGCATAGACTTGGAACACAGTAGATACTTGATGAAATGCCTGGTTGAAAGGATGAAAACGTGAGTAGGGAAGGTTTTGGCCTCAAATTTCTGTGAAACACTGACTCTAAAGTTATGTATAGACATTAAATAGGATATCAACAAAAGAAAACTACGAGGCTGGTGTTTTAAGAATACCAACCAAGTAGATGAACATCCTTGAATATGCATCTTTGCCCATTTGTTCGATGATTTCCATAGGATAAATTCTTAGAAGTAGAATTGATGTTGTGCCTATTTTCAGAGCTCTGGATAAATATAACTGAAGTGTCTTCCAGAAGGCTGTATGAGTTGGCTGTATATGAGACTGCCAGAGTCCCCACCTGCCACATTTCACCTTGTTTGTATTTGTGTCTCCAGAGCCTGCTGTATTTGTGGCACGTTCTCAGAGCAGTTGGCTTGTTGAGAGGAGGTGAGAATATAAAGTGTTCATAAAGTTTTAAGATGATTATATGATATGAACATTTGGCTTGTTTTTGTTTATTTTGATACCTTTGGTTTAATTCGCCAAAATTCATGTGATGATTTCTTGATCTCTGCTTTACTCTCCCATTGGGCAGTTCCTTTTTTTCTCTTTGGTAAACTGTGCTCTTTCCATCTTGTATATTCTTACAGCTTTTCCAAGCATGCTAATTAATTTAGCATCTGCACCAGGTTCTTCATATTCAGTAACCAGACAGGAATAAATTAGTGAACAGGCCAAATATAAGAAAAACAGGGCCAGCCGGATGATGAAGGTCAATTGACAGTAAGCCTCGGTTTGGGCAATATAATAAGGAGTGGTGGGGACTGGTGAGTTTGAGATTATAGAGATGGTGGGGGGATGCAGGCCTAGTATTGCTAGATCCTCCCAATTTTCAAGAGAAAGTGGAAATCTGTTTTACAGAAAATATGCATTCTTAAAATGTGCACGGGCCAAGAAAACTTATTCTTGCAAAACTCTCCACTTATGACCTCAGGTCTATCCCCTCCCACTTCAGTGAACGGGGATGAACGTTTAAAAAGTAGTTTTCCTTTCATCTCCCCAATCCCCCAGTGAGACTTGTGCCAAACAGACGTTTGAGGAGTTTATATATGTCCCAGATGCCTTTTTCTGTGGTAGCTTCTCCGTGACCATTTCTTTCTTCTTTTCTGTATGTGTTCCTGGAGTTTCCTCTTGCTCTTCTGAAAGGTGTAGGGTCTGTGCGGAACTGTGTCCCTGCAGAGTGTCCTCTGTGCTCACCTCAGGTCAGGGTGTGTCTGTCTCGGCTGAAGCAGTCCAGGGCATGCCCCCTGCACAGATTCCAGGTGAAAGGTGAGGTGTATGGTCTAGGTCACTCACTCAGAGCCAACAGATTCCATGGCTTTCCATGGAAGTGGATCTTCCTGTGTAATCCATGCAGGCAGACCTAATTAAATTCTTTAATTACATTTCAAGCATAGGCTTAACAGAATAAGTATCTCTTGGTCAGCAGCCTCTGAAGGATTAAAGTGTTGGCCTCTTCTGCTGCTGTGGAGCAGCAGCTTCAGAGTCCTCATTTAATCTGGCAGTTGCCTGTTTTCCTTGTCTTTCTCCTCGACTGGACCCTTTTCACTTGAATGTATCTGATTTGCCAGTAATCTCCATCCCTTGCACAGGGCCCAGGTCATAATAATTACTCAGTAAGTGTGTGTTGAATGAAGAAGGATGGCTCCTGTCCCTAGATGAAATTTCCTTGTTACCTCTGATAATAAAGAACAATACGTGTAGAACAGAAATAGTCGTCAAAGCCAGATGAAGGTCTTCTCAGAGGCTTGGAGAGATGTGGCTCCACATTATTTGATTTCCCTGTCTGACAGTGCTGAATGCTGGTGACTATTATTCTTTATCCCTTTGCTTAATTGCTGAACCCACAGGACCTGTCTGCATTTATTTCTTTTCAACTGCTGCGTTGATTTGCTTACTTGTTGATTTCTTGTTCCCCACTGGAATGTAAGCTCTGTGAGGGAAGGGACTGTGTTGATCTTGTGCCCCTCAGTGTCTAGGACAGTGCTGGATGTTGAATGCCTGCGGCTGTGTCTTGGCCCAGCTCTGTTCTGTATGCTCGCTTTCTCTCCTTGCTCTTGTCCTCGCCTTTTTTAAAGGTCTACACAACTCTGCATCTCCCCTGGGTAGCAACACTCATCCACAGTTGGACAGACTTAAATTGGCTCTGTCATTATTTTCCTACTTAAGCTGGCCGTTCCATATGGTGAGGCAGAGGGGTGTGATGGAAGCAGGACAGGATTGCGAGAGGAAAATCCGTCTCTTTCTTGGCTGAGTCTAGCAGAGTCAAGGTAGGTCACTTCTCTGAGCCTCGTTCTCTGTACCTGTCAAGGAGAAATGATAAGGCCTCCCTACCTCCCTCACAAGTTGGGAAGATGAAAGAGGATGATACTTGAGGAAAGCTTTGTAAAATACGCTGTGGCGTGTGTATGCTTTTGCAGATGTCAGCTGACATGCCTACATGCTTGTCTGCCTTTCCAGGACCAGGGCACCCAGGTGGGAGGAGGCTGCCCAGGCAGCTGATTTCCTAAGCTCCTCCTTCATCCTTCGTAACAGTCTTGTGAAGTGAGTGGTACTATCCCATTTTAAAGATGAAGATATGATAACGGCTCTCAGAGATGGAAAATTTTAGCCAAAATTATTCATCAAGTAAGGACAAAGACAGGCTCAGACCTAGATCACCTGATGACAAATCTAGCCTTCTTTTCACCACCCAGTGTGGGTGAGATGGGGCAGGGGAGAAGTGACCACTGTGCTTTGGCCCCGGAACTGGATGGTGAGCCTGATCGCATGTACTCGAACATCTCTGTAACATGTTAACATGTGATACCATAAACTTGTACTAGTGTTAACCTGAGTTAGTATTAGAGTAGTATTCAACTGATAGATTTTTTTCTTCCCTATCAAACTCTGCACAGCTAATTAGGTCAGAAGTTATTTTCTGGAACATGCTGATTAAAAAAGGGGTTGACATTGAATGACAGAAGAGCTGATTGAGTGGGGCAGAATCTGCATTTGCATGTGGACCTTGAGTCTGACCTGAATTTGCAGGCTATTCTGTGACATCCCAAAGCATAGAACAGGGATGCCCACCTACCCACCCATCCCGCTCACATGGAGATTTAGCTGTTGATTGGATGCTGAATTCTCTCCAAGGCATTCTAGTTTGTTGCTTCTGGGGGCGTCTCAAGTGAACCTGTGAAGAGTCTTCAGTTACCCAACAGGACCTTGTGCAGCTGCGTGTGGAAATCAGGATAATTCTGGCATTTCTGGGAGCACTTTAATAGAGCACTGATTATAGATTGCAGCCACCTGGTGATGTTTTGGTACTGAGGCTGAGCGTGCAGTTCCAAAGACAAGAACTGGGCTTGACATATTCCTGTTTTCCTGCCCTGTGGTTTCCCAGGGCCTGGAATAGGTACTGAGAAATCCTTACAACAGCTGATCCCTGCTCCTGGTGTGGTTAGCATATGCTGTCAGGAGACCACCGATGCCGGGCGTTAAATCCCAGACTGATAATGGGCCTGTGACTTTGCCCAGGGTGCATTCTCCTTTCAACGGCTCAGAGCACTGAGACTGTAGGAGGGGCTCCTGTTAGTTGGGGTCAGAACAGAGCCCAGTGGCTTGGGACTTGGCCAAAACTATTCCGTGCTTCTTGGTCTGTCTCAGGCTGTTCCACTTGGGCAGGCCATCATTGCTTTTGGCCCTGACAGCCAAGTGAGAAAACAAACTGTGAAAATTTAAGGAAATGAAAGGTGATAGCCAAAAGTTGAGGTTTAGAAATCTATGGGCTAGAGGTATTCTAGTCCAATCTTAATTTTATGCCAATTTATATAAAAATGAATGAATCTGAAAAGAGTCCCCACTGCAATAAATCATATTTGCTCTCTCTTTCCCTCTCCCTTCTGACATACCACCTATTCTCGCCTTCCACATACTTGGGCCTGCTGTAATAACTTTTACTTGAAGGAGCATTGCAGTGAAGCGGAGAGCAGTAGCTAGCCCTAATCTTGGCTTTGCTTCTCTTTAATCTTATTATTTGGGAATTATCCTCTGGACTTCAGTTTTCTTTTGATTTCAGGGAGAGAACTGGATGAGCTAGACAATCCCTAAGATCATTCCCAACTATTAAATCTTTAAGCTTAAGAATGCCAACATACTAACTTGCCCATGCCTTTCAACTTAAGTATAAGCTACTGGTGGGTAGGACCCAAAAAAGTGTCAAGGAATGGTTGTTTCCTGGCTCCTGTGGAAGGTCTTGCTGAGATCGTCTCAGTAAAGTGAAGTGGATGGAATTCCTCTTGCTGAGCCTTTTAAATTTGTGAAGCCCAGGGCATTGCTACTAGGGAAGCAAGTAAGGTTGCTGGAAGCCCTGGCCGCAAATGATAGAAGGCACAGAAAGAGTGAGGGTGGAGGTAACAAGGAGGGTCCAAGTTGTGCTTGCAAAATGCCAGAGGGGGGTAATACAGCAAAGGAAGTGGAGAGAGGAGTTTCCCTTGAGAACCAGCAGAAACCTTTGAAATATGTGCCTTTCATATTTAAGCCTTTTCCGGTTTGGAAAATAGCCTAGAAGGTTCATAAAACTGCCTTGTGGCAGGCATCCAACATCCTCGCAGGAATTGACTCCTGTTGTAAACTGCTGGTCTCCAAAGGAGGGTGACGAACAGCTGTGATGGGCTTCGGTGGGCATTGTCCTGTTTATGGAGACACAGATCTGTTGCAGACTCTCTCTGCTAAGGTATTCTCAACTCCCCAGTTTTTTATTTGTGGAATCCAGACAAGCTCTGTTCTCACTAGACTACGTGATCCTCTTTGCCAACTACACAGCATGACATTCCCTCCCGAGATGAACAGATATCCAGAAAGAATGACTTCAAACTACAGCCTGATTCATATCTTTGGGCTGCTGGGCAGGGATGATAACAGTATCATGTCCACCGGAAAGCAAGGCTGATCAGAGGCAAAACTGAAGCGGATGCATTTGTCTTGATTTACCTAGAATGCATTCCTACCTCACCTTTTCCTACCTTTCTCGTTTCTTCAATGAGATAGTGAGGAAGAGCAAGGACTCCTGGAATCATGCTTCCTAGATTCAGATTCCTGCTCTGCCCTTTAAAAACTGTGTGATTAAGAGCAACTTACTTACTGAACTTACTCTGAACCTCAGTTTCCTCATCTGTAAAATGGAATCTCACCTCCCCCCATCCCCAAGCCCCACGGGGATAAACATATTAGTGAGGATTTTCAAATACCAAAGTCCCATATCTAAATGTTAGAATTGGAGGTGGCGGATGGGAAAGCTTTTCAAGTCTGGGACGGAACCTTTCCAGCACCATTCAGATTATCCTGCACAGGCACAAAATCGTGAAGTTGACCATTGGGGAGACTGATTAAAGTTGAAATTGTAATCCTTGGCCAGATCCTTCTGAGGTAGAAGAGTTTAATTACCTTATTGAAAATCTCATTTGTGAAGGTGAGACATTGAAGTGCCTTGCCTTTTAAATTGACAAGGTAAGTACGTGTAAAATGACCCCAGGATGTGTCACATTTCTTCTGTGCCCCTCATTGCTGTGTGACTCTGAAAGACCATGTCAGAGTATAACACTGATAAAATATCAATTACAGAAACTCTGAAGAAATTATAAGGTGATGATATTCTCCAAATCAGGGATTCAAGTAGGAAATACTGTTTTAAAATTGATGTTAAATCTAGAGAATATTTTGAGAAGTTTTGCTCTGAGTTTTAGGAAATATGTAAACTTGTTTAAACTATATTTTAGGTTTTTATAGGTTTCATACACTTAAAAAATGGAGGGCCCTTTTAAAGGATTATATTTTTATTGTTATATTCCAGGTCTGTCCTAAAATAGAAATAGCTGAATCAAGAGAATTTATAATTTACCTAAGATTTGAGGCAACAAATATTTGATATAAAAGGTTCATCTTATGCTTGCTGGGGGGTTTATACATTTATTTGTTTCTTTGTTTTTAGTGGTGGATATGTTTGGTCTTTTTTTTAAATCCATAACTTCTGTATAAACTCAACCCATCCTCTAAGAGGAAGACACCTAAATCACTACCTAAGTCTTCATTTCCTTTCATGTATGGGTTTAGTGTCCTCCCCTTCTATATCCAGTGTAAGTAAAAGGAACATAGGAATTCAGCAAGCAGTACAGACATAGCACGTAATTAAAATGTTTATTTTCATGTTGTCAGTCCTTGTGGGGCTTTGTCCATATTTGGTCTGAATATTTTGTCTGATGCCAGTGTTGTCACTATAAACAGCGCTGTCAGGCCAGTATATTGTTTTCTTAGTCTGCCAACTAGCTGCTGGACACCACAATGACATGAGTACTCAAAAATTGGGAGATGCCAACAATTCAAGCTCCTTTTGGTTTGTTTTCTCTTACAACTCTTTGTTCTTTCTTTGAAATGGTTAAATTCATTTTTAAGGCCTGCCTCACATTTTGGAGTGATAGTCCTGTCATAATCCAATGAGTGCATTCTGGCCTGCCCTTCCCTGTGGTCCTTTATTTCTACCCATTACTATAGAATCGGTACAGGAGTACTGTAGAATCAACTTAACTGGTCCTTGGAATTTAAACTTGTGAATGTGGAGGGTCTATTTTAGAATGAATCCCTCAGAATGAGCAATGCTTATGAAATCTTCAGCTCACCTTAACAAATCCTCCAAATAGCGTATTCCCAGTAGCTATTTTTTTGGTGGTGATATTATTTTTTGGCCTTGTCATATTGTTTGTTAAAGTTAGGATGTAGCGATTGACAAGAAGCTTAAAAAGTCCACCCACAACATAAATAAACTTGTGTAAACACAGGTCTTGTGGTCTGGGTGTAGAATAGAGTTTGTTCTTTGGCTATTAAACCTAGAAGAAAAACGTGCTTACTGAATATATAAACAAGGAAAAAGGAGATGAAAATAGTCTAGATTTATAAATGAAGCAGACATGAGTCACTGGCTTGGAGGATCCTGTGAACATTATATCTCCTACACGAGGAGGGTTTGTATATACAGGGAAAGAAAGCCAACCAAGGCTGATAGTATTTGGTAGTCTGATGGTGGAAGAGAGCTATCTCTTTTCCTTCCTTAAAGAGTTAAACATCATGACCAGGGCTGCTGGGTACGGTTGTGCTGTTTTTGCACTGCTCTGAAGGTGAGTGTCCAAGGGAGCGAGTGCAAACTGACATCTAGCTGGTGTTCTGTCCACCAGGCCACGGCCCGGGGTAGAGCTGCATTTGCTCTGAGGAAAGGCGCCATTTTCTTTTCACAAAATACCTCGCAGACCTGTTGTAATTGTTTACAGCGTTTGCTCTTCTTTATCACCACTGTTTGCAGGTGGGAATTTATCTAGTTTCACCTTTGGGATTCCCAACACCATGCCTGGAAAGGAGTTGAAAAGAGAGTAGGGCAGACTGATAATTGGATCAAAATAAAATATATTTTGATATATCCTCCAGTTTTGGGGGAAAGAGTGTATCTCAGAAACAAAATGTTTTAAGGAGTACTCTAGTCAGGTTAGAGAGTAATAAGAATACTGCCCTGCAGAATCTCTGATCTGTTTTCTTGTTTCAAAATCCATAGATAATTGTATTCACATTTTGGCAAGCTTTTTCCTAGACATCTCTTTATGTGTACAAATGCACATATAATTTTACATTCATGAGCTCATTTACTGTTTTCACTCTGTATTATGTCATGGTCATTTTTTTCAAGTCAACATCTAGAGATCTATGCCATGATTTTTAAAGGCTATGTAATATTCCATTGGGTGGATGGACTATACTGTATTTAACCTAAGAAGATTGGATCCTGATGGATATTTAGGTTGTTTATAATGTTTTGCTTTTAAAAATGAATCTGAAGGAAGCATGCATTATCTTTAATACACACACACACAGCATTCCCCTTTTCTCTAGATTTGGGAACCAGAGCTGCCAGTTCAAAGGATTCCAACTCAAATACTAACCTCTGTGAGAAAGGAATTATAACTTCCTCATAATCTTTAGACCAATGGGGTGGGTTAAAAATGGCATACTTGACCATTCATAAAAACACATACCTAAAGACTCTACAATCCTAAAGCAAACTTTGGAAGATACATTTAGTGGCTATCTTGATTATACACCTGGAATTGCGTGTGGAAGTGCTTTGTAGATCATGAAATGCCATACAAACCTTAGTGACTCATTACTCGGGCTCTCCAGAGTTTCTGCCATGTACTCTCAAAAAATGTTTATGGAGTTTTTAAAATTTATTTTATAAATAAATCATTAAATACAGGGAGGAAAAACCCAAAGACAATGGTTCTGAACCTGGTTATATAGCAGAATAAACCAAAGAGATCATCAACAAAACAAGTCCCAGGCCCTGCCCCCCAGGCCCCCTGAATCTCTGAGACCAGGTCCTGGGCATCCCAATTGACACTGAAGTACAGTCTTCATTTGGAATTTTTTCCTTAAGGTATTTCTTTGTCTATCTCCAAATATTTTTCTAGAAGAATAGGGAATATTTTTAGCTTTTGTTCATAGACCTATAATTTTTATTTTCCTGTTTGGAAGTTTCTGGCTCCTCCCAGGATATTTTTAGAGGATTTTCCATATGACTTATTGATTTAGTCCCAATCTTTGTAAATCTTGTGAAGTCTTAAGTATGGGTTCTTGGTCTGCCATTCCCATCTGATTTCACACCATGGCAAGCCTATTCCGTAATCCTTGTTGTTTCTACCAAAGAGAATGATGAACTTGAAGTGATTGTACTTTTCAACTTTGAATGTTATCGCCAGATTAAAGTTATCTGTTTATGCTAGTGGCATATCTGACTCCCTTTTTTGGAGTCTACATATAAGAAGTTTTAGTCAAGAGTAGTAGTTGAACTATGTGGGAAAATTGGCTGGTGGACTGAAATTTTTGTCTAATTTATTGAATTGATCCACACTCATACATACTATGGAGAGACTAAAGTTTTTATTTTGAAACTATCTTATCAAAGAGTAAAGTTGTCTAAGTAGAAATTTTGCAGGTTTAGAGTAATCAGTCACCCTTACTGGAGTGAACTTTTATGAAGAAACTAAATTGGCCTCAAATTATCTCATTGGTCTTAATTTGTGAAACCAGAAAAAATAAAATTGATTTTCACTGCATAAGAAATTGCATATTTTCTGACTACCAGGTGAAGTTTTTGGATTTGGGAGCAAAATTAGCATTTTTAGATTATTTTTAGGTTTAATGACCATGTAATAACATCTGACTTGTAACATTTCGTATTTGTATACTGTGGAGTTTAAGGGAAGTGCTTTAATATTTCTCTACTTTGGTTTCAATATTTACAACATTGACCCGTTCATTGTCAAGGTAATTGTGTTTCTCTGTCAAGACCTGAGGCGTGGAGAAGAAGCAATTAGATATAGTTAAAGTTGAATCATATTTATCCTTTAGAATAGTACATTGGACAGTGTAGAAGGACAATTGTGAGCAAGATGGGAGCGGTACTAGAGGCCTTTTAGGAGACCTGCAAACATTCAGGCCAGGGATGATGAGGATCTGAACCAAGGCAGAGGATGTGAGAATGAGGAGGAACTGGTGGAGTCCAGAAATATTAAATTGCATCCACAGGACTAGATGATTGGTCATTTGGTATGGGAGGTTGGAGGGAAAAGGTGGAGTCTAGGTTAACTCTCAGTGGAAAGGCTCAGTTGGCAGCTAGATATATGGATTTAAAGCCAGGAAGGCAGTCGGAGCTGGGTGCATGATTAGTGTCATCAGATTAAAGGTGGAAGTCAAAGTTGCATTTGTAGAATTTCAAAAACAAAGTGACAATGCAGAGAAGTCCTATCTTAGAGAATCACCTTATTTCTCTTATTTCTAAGTCATTTGAGGTCACCTCTCTAGAGTTCCCATGCACTAGAGAAGACCAGCTGATTCTCCCCAAAAGTCTTCCACAGTGTAAGCAGATTTGCTGTTCACTTGGAGAATTCTGAAGCTTGAGATCAGCTTGCTTTGAGTGCACCTGCCTCAGGGTTGGGTCACATTAACTAGTTTAAGAGGATGATGTCTAAAACCAGGGATTCTGCTTACTCACTGGCGGTGGGAACATAACTGTCCGACAGTCCAGATTACTTGTGGTGGCGCAGTCAGTGCCAAAACCTGACTAGAAGGTTACATGTTAAATATGGGATCCAAACAGAAGTCAATGAGGTTAGGTGAATCAGTTATCTTACACTATTAAGCTGAATAGATGGCGCCTCTCTCACCAGAGGAGGCTCTTGCCTCTCAGGTGAGAAGTATTTAAGGCCTGTAGGCTACACCCCCTTAGAATCATCTCATGACGATGAATACCCTGCTAAAGGGCATCTGTGCTTTTTACTTGCTGGAGTCTCTACCACTTCCTTGTCTCCTGTCTCCTGACCACGGAGGGTAAGTGCCAGTTCACTACCGGAAACCAAAAATGTTAGTGTTGGAATACAAGAACATCTTACATCTGTACCCCTCTACTTATGTACTTTATCTGCTGAATCCCTGAGGTTGTAGGAGTTCACAGCTGCTCTGAAGGATTAGCTTATTTCCTGGTTACTTGTGGGGGTGGAGGGCCATCTCACTACAGTAGCCACGTACTAACAAAAGTGGATATGGATTAGTTGGCTTAAAGTGAGAAGAAGATAGATGAAAAAGACTTGAGAAAGATTAAAACTAACTGCGATACGTTTCTACAACTACCACTTAAGGCAGCCAGCTGCTTTGACTTGCAAATCATATTGTAGGTTGGTTTCTTGGATGGAAAAGCTTTGTAATTATAGCCTATAGAAGCCTGGACCAAGAAGAGAAAAAAATTCCATGGAGATGTAGGGGAGGAAAAATAATTTTCCCTCTACCCTTCTGAATTCTTAGCTGAGACCCCTGTAATAAAAGATAGATTAACAAGAGGAAAACAGAAGTTCATTAACACGGATACCTCATGCATATGTGGGAGATACCTAGGGAAAAATGAGTAATTCCCTGAGGTGGCTTAGAATTCAAGATTAAATACCATCCTAACGTGGAAAGAGGAGAGGGGATGTAGGCCTCTTAGGGGAGAGTAAATGATTTTTAGGAAAGATGAGTGGCCCTTTTCGAAGAATAGATGGGAGGTATGATAGTTTGTGACCAAGTCTGTCTGAGCGTGGTGTTGACTTCTAGCCTCCTCTTCTGCAACAAGAGTCAGTCTTCCCTGGTTGATGAAACTCCCAGGGAGGGGATTTGTGACATTGAGTTCCTTTTGGAGGACCTGTCTTTAGGGAGATTAGGGGAGTTCAGAGAAAGTCTCTCCCCGCATTTGCTGTTTTTCAGATGTCTTCAGCTCAAAATACTAAAGGGGCATATTTTGGGGTGACATGTCTTGCCTCCTTAAGGGTGATGTAGGTTGGAGTAACTATGGTCATTGGTCCATCACTGCTGTGTATTCATCTTGTTTCCTTCCCGTGAGGCCCCAGCCTTGGATTGGACATTGATTTACCGACAGTAAGATGTAGGACCTGATAGAGTTGCTTGGTTGAATTGAGAAAAAAAATCCTGTACATTCTCTTCCCGTGTTCTCTCCTAAGAATACGTTCCTTTCCATCCCATGGTTCCTCTGTAGGCTTTTGGCTTTTAAATTAGGTGTCAGGATGGCTGCATGAGAACCAGTTAGAGAACTGTTTAAAATACAGATCCCAAGATTCTGATTTGGTGGATATGAGGGAGGGGCCCAGGAGTCCACATTTTTGAAAAGTTCTCCGTGCTGAATTCAGATGTGCAGTCAGGTTTGGGAGACGCTCTTGTAGATTATTGCCACAAAGCTACAATAGCACCCCTTTTACTTTCTGATTCTTTCCCTTCTAATCCACTGTACATTCCCAATCCCAGGGTGGCATTAAAAATAAACACACATGCGTGCAGTCACACAGGCCTGTTAATGTCATTGTCCTGAACAAAAACTTTTGACAATTTCCCATAGAATGAATCTGATAATCTCCTACGAGTAAGTTTCCTGAGAGTGAAGCCTATACAACACTTAGTAAGAGCCTTCCGTATAATAGACCATCTATCCATATTTAGAAGATTTCATACCCATGAATGAGGAAAGTGAGGCTTTGGTGAATAAAGTTGAGTTTCTCTTTTATAAATACCTTCTGGTGTGGATGGCTACATTGACTCAGCTTCTACAAGTTCAGAGGGTCTTTTATTTTTCATACTGTGGTAGGGGAATTAATAAAAAATTTCCATTTTTAAGCATTTATGATGATTCAGGCTTTAGAATAAGTGATTTGCATGCATTGTTTAATTTAATTCTTTCAATACGCGGTTCCACGAGGTAGGGAAGGATATCTCCAAGTTGCAGTTAGTAAACTGAGAGTCTGGAATTTTAAGAGATTTACCCAGTCACTTACGTCTTAAATGTTGGAGCTGAAATTTGAACCCAGCTTTGTTTGATTCCAAAACTTGTGCTCAATGAAGTTATTGGTTTTATCTTTTCTCTCCCTCTCTTTTTTTTTGTTCTTGGCCACTGAATAACAGTATAAAAAAACAAAAGATTGTTTCCATTTCTTACTAGTTTTTCAAAAGAACAGGATTTCCTAAGAGTTTGGTAAAACATTTATGTCCTTTTCTTTCTTTTTTTTTTTTGCCTGACAGATTTGACATAATAAAATGAAAGCTTTTTATTTCTTTTAACCACAATTTTAGAAAAATGTGAATCTGAGATAGGAAAGCAGAAGCCATGCCACTTGGGAAGGCGCTGGTCGGAGAATGCCTGATGAGTATGGGAATATGACTTTCTTTCTACATTGCTTATAAAATGTTTGAAGCCACTGTGTACTACTGGATTTCTTTTTCACATGTCCCCAAATGGTGAGAGATGAGAGGCCTTGGAGCTAGAAAAGAACTAGATATGTTTTCTCTCTTTTTAAGAAATTTCCTTGTAGGTTCTAACACCCTGCCTAAGGAAGTCATGCGGTGAATCATGGCGGGAGTTCTGTTTGCTAACTTCTAGGAAATCACAGGGTATCAGTTAGTGGTCAGCACATTGAAAAACAGGTCCCCCTCCACTGTTGTCATTTTGTTTTCAGCCAATATGGAGAATCTGGTAGCAATGATAGAATGTCATGATCCGAGCACAGATAGAGCTGGGTATAGGTCTATAACATAATAAAAGGCAACACTTTTTATTCTTTATTCTTGATGCCACTAAGAAAACCTGTTCTATTAAAGAATTGAAACTAGGAGAAATTTCTTTAACCAGAGGGATACTCTCTTTTTTTTGGGTGAGGAAGATTGGCTCTAAGCCAACATCCGTGCCCATCTTCCTCCACTCTGCATGTGGGACACCGCCACAGCATGGCTTGATGAGCCGTGCATCAGTCCACGCCCGGGATTTGAACCTGCGAACCCCAGGCTGCTGAAGTGAGCATGTGAACTCAACCACTACACCACCAGGCCAGCCCCAGGATGCTCTTTTTAAATATATCTCTTTCCTACCATGAGGTTACAGATGTAGGCTGGTTACAGGTAGACAGCTATGTTGGTAGTGTTTGTGAATCTTGCATTGGGAAGGATGTTCCCGTGGTCTTCCATCATAAATGATCTGGATTTAAGCAAAACCTTTGATGTAGTCAGTAGTCAACTCCTGGAGAACAAGAACCGTGTCTTAATTATTCCTGTATCTCTAATACTGAGCATAGAGGTGGCACGTAGTAGGTATTTGTTTACCAATTGGCTCAATTTTACAGCAGGCTGATCAACTCTTTGAGCTGCCATTACCGTATATAGCTGTGCTGTTGATCTATATGCAGGATCTCAGAATATTCTGTACAACCTGCATGACCAACTCGTAGGGTCTCTCTGCACATGTTAATTGCTTGAACAAATGCTAGTTACTAATTAAGACATAGAATATGACTAGGATGATGGAATAGAAAATATTTACCTAAGTTTACTCAAGTTGCTCCTGAGCTTTTTGAATGATAAGGTAAAAATTCAGATTGACCTTGAATATAATAGACACAAATAAGCAGAATTAAGATCATTAGGGAAGTACAACTTTTGGAAAACTAAATATAACATGGGGACTGTGTGTATGTAAGTTTGGATGGAGGTGGGGGGGACTCATTTGTGAGTCAGCAACATACTGCTTTATTTTCTTAATTATTGGGCACACGCTGCCAGTTAACCACAGGAGCATAACATGTGGGAACTGCTGGGTAACATTTCCAAAATACTTAACCTTATTCAGACACTTTTTTAGAATTCTGTGTCCAGTTTGGCTAAAGGAAAATGTGGAGAATTTGGCAAGGGTCCAGAATATGGCTAGATACAGAGGAGCACTGGAAAATAGGACCCATTGAAAGAGGTTAATAAATAAGGATTAATTATTTAGCCTGATCCAAAGCAGCTGAAGGGTGATTAAATTATTGGTCTTCTGTTGTGTGTAGAGTTATTATGTAGAAGATGATATAATTATTCCACTTTAAATAGAATTAGGAAAATGGATTTACATTACAGTTAAAGGAGATTTTGAAGTTGCATAAAGAATTTCTTGACTTTAAGGATTGTTGGACAGTGGAAAGACTTCCCAACTGGAAATGTGAAATCATGTCCCTTACAGAATAGAAATGGGGGTGGGTGCTGCTTGCCAGTTAGAGGTAGGTGCAGTTGGGGTAGAGATTGGCAAACTTTCTAGATCCCATTTTGTGCTACTCATCTCACATTTTGTTTGACATTTTTCGGTGAGTAAATCGGTATTCCCTTTTTGTCTGTATTGTTTCATAGTTAATACAAATGTGAAGACCTTGCTTTTAATGATTCTGTAATGCATTTCAAGCAGGTGAGAGGTTAAACCACAAATTGAAAATTACTTCGCCTGCAAATCAACCTGCTGTTCGTTCTTGTTTGGACCCTTACAATATTGTCAATTCCAACTTGCCTTTTCTTTTTCTTTAGAAAACTCACTGCGTGCCCTCCTCGCTTGTTCTACAATGAGTGCCAAATCTGCCATCAGCAAGGAAATTTTTGCACCTCTTGATGAAAGGATGCTGGGAGCTGTCCAAGTCAAGAGGAGAACAAAGAAAAAGATTCCTTTCTTGGCGACTGGGGGTCAAGGCGAATACTTAACTTATATCTGCCTGTCAGGTAATGAAAACCAGATATTAATGTTATTAAAACAACTCCTGTTTTAAAACAGTTAATTCTAAGGTATCTAAGAGGCTTATGTACCCAGCTTTCGTACACATCTGCTCTTCCACTCCTGTATCCTGTTCTCTGTGGTCTTCTCTGATCTTTATTTACCTCTACTTTTGAGGTTGCTTTGTAAGAGTAAGGTCATGAAGTTCAATTTTAATGTATTTGCCAATTCATTAAGAGCTTCTGTAAGGGGTTTGGCAGACATATTTGTTTGTCTGTATTTTCCTTCACTAGGACGTTGACAGAAAGTGGGCCATCCTCTGAGATTTTTGTTTTAGAGTAATTCCTGGTATTTGGATAATTGTCATTACTGGCAGCCTGAGTTTCATTGGCTTTCTTTTTCTCAACAGTTTTCAATAATCAGCTATAGTTTGTCTCAAGATAAATATTGACACCTTATGGAATCTGAGAAAGTTGGCTTAGCTCACCAATCACTGCTTTGCTGACAGCTGTTACTTGTCAGGAAGAGGATCTGTTTTATTAAGCTTAGAATTTTGTTGGATTATTTTTTCCTCTTTCTGTTTGTGATTGTAGGAGATCTATGGGATTTACTGTGGATTCATACCAAGTTTTTTGAGATAAAACTGGATAAGTTTTCCACGGAGTTATGGGTGATGCTAATCTGAACACCTGGGGCATTTGTAATATTCTTGTTAATATTTCTTGTAACTGGGCAATGGAAGAATTAAGCTTACCTTCATTCATCTTTTTTAATTTCCTTCAATGTGGCTTGGGAAGAAAACTTTATTTTTGGACCCATTTTTAGCTTTTTAAAAAAATTGAGCCTCTGACCATTGAAGTTTATCAGAATTTATTTCAGTGTGAAGATAGCTTTTTTTCTGGAAAGAACATGTGAAGATAATAATAAGACTGTATCTTAGTTTAAAATGAAATGAGAACATAGCTCTTTGGTAAGACTGCCTTCTTAGTGATTAGAAGAAAGCTTTTATTTAAATGAGTATGAGAGAAGTGACTTTGAAATATTGGTCTCTCTTTCTTAATCCCAAGTAAGAATTAGGTTAATAAAATCTGTTATTGTTGGAGGACATTTCCATTCCTTTAGTGTACCAGGCAGTGCGTGGCATGTAATAGGAGCTCAATTAATGTCTAATGACTAAGTGAAAGAAGGAAGTAGCCTTTCCTAAGACCTTCTTAGCACTTTGTTAATGAGAACCAGGTCTTATAAATATTTTCATATTCTTAAGTTTAGATTCTAGAGTTTTTGCTTGTGCCAACGACAGAATGTGTTACAATAAATTTTGTTTTGTGTTTGGGCTGTGCTGAACAGGGGCTGAGCATGGACACACAGTGATTCTAATATTTTTAAGCTCTATTTTCTCAATATCGTAATTGAGATTTCTTATAGGCAGGTAGTTGAAGAAAAGGTGAGTGATCTAGAAGTCCCTAGAATTTTGCCTAGTACATACCTATAACTGAAAAAGAGGGCAGTTTTGTTTGCATTTTAAGTATATGCTATTGTCAGCCTATTTCTTTTTTTATTGAGGTAACGTTGATTTATAGCATTGTATAAATTTCAGGTGCACCTCATTATGTTTCACCTTCTGGATAGACTGCATCATCTTCCCCACCAAAAGTCTAGTTGCCATCCATCACCATACACATGTGCCCCTTTACCCTTTTCTCCCTCCCCCCACCCCTCTTCCCTGCTATTTCTCATCATGAAGTCTGAGAAAGTGATATGGAGACTCTAACTGCCTCATCTCAGTGAAATAGCATAACCATTTCCCCTGAGATAGAAGATAGTGACCTGGAACTTATTGGGATAACCACATTTCCTCCAAGACCTTCAGGTTTAAAGTCTGAAACTAAGAGAATTTCTTTTTTGTTGCATTCTTATGGAGGATAAGCTTTTGTTCTGAAAGTCTTCATCCTTTTCATGGATTTGAATTTTGAGAGGATAGGTTGATAAAACAGATCTGACCTTTAAGCAGATGATTTAATGGAGATTGGGGCAGGAGGAGGCCAGGCAAGTTTGACACCCAAGTTTTTTGCGGTTTGATTTTTCTTATAATTGAAAAAGAAGCAGCCACCTTTATTTTCTAACTTACGTGAAGCTTAAGAGGCATATCAGTCACATCTCTGAAAAGGTCCTGTTTTAATTAACAAGTAAATCATTGGTAAATCTTTATTAAGTAGTTTTTATGTGCTAAGCACTCTCAGTGCTGGCGGCTCAAATATAAGAAAAACTCATGACGCTTACCTTGTTCGGTGGGGAAGGAGCATTAGACATTAATAAGTTAATAAACACAGTTATTAACTGTGAAAGGTTAAAAGGGAAAATATAGTGATGTGAAAGCATGCGTGAGGAGAGTTTGGCCTGGCTGGGAGAACCCAGAGCTGCGAGGAGAGTAGGGCCTCACTGGTTCTGAAAAGAGGACCGGGTGGGTGCAGAGGGCCTTCCAGACAGGAGGAATGGCAGCTTCATTCACAGACTGAGCTGATTTTGAGTTTCCTTCTCCTGTGCGGTCTATGGATGACCTCTTTGTAGCTCAGCCCACGTAGGAGGAGGCTCTGAAGTGAAAGCAGAGCCCTGGAGTGACCGCCTCCCTCCTGCCGTTAGTGTGAACCACCTACGCTTTCTGGGAGGCCAAGTTCTTCGACTCTCGCGGTTGGGTTGATGAAAACCAGCCATCCATTTTGAACATGCAAAATTCGTCCAAATTAGGGCAATGTCTGCAAATAATTTGTAACCGCTTTTCAGACAGCATAAAGAGTTAAAGTTTTTTTTTTTAAGGGAAGACTATCATAGCTTTCAAAGCTTGCCAACATATACATGTGAGCATGGGTGTTTCACATACCCAGTGTCTTTTACTAATATTTCTTTGTGTGAATTGTTTTTCCCCCAGCGTCGGGCAGAATTTATAATCTGAGAGATTGAGGCCTGTGATCATAAGACTTATTATTTTCAGGGTGGATTGTATATCCTCTGGAGGAATCCAAAAAGGTGCTAGAGCAGGGGAAGTAAGATGATCTTTCATGGGTTATTGAGCTGTGATTGTGTAAGGAGAGAAATAACCTCTCCAGTTCATTCATGGAGCCTCGGGATAGAATTTGGATGTTTCTTGTTGCACTTCCCGAACGGCTTCTTGAGTGGTGCAAATACTCGTGTACTGACATGCTTCTGTTGATTGGCATTCTCATAGCACTGGTTTCCACTTTTTCTTTTCAGCAATGGCTAAAATTAAAAAGAATGACAATGCCAAGTGTTGACAAGCATATGGAGCAATTTGAGCTCTCATACTTTGCTGGTGGGAATGTAAAAATGATGTAATTCCTTTGGTAAACAATGTGGAGTTTTTTATCGAGTTAAGCATGAATTTAAGACTCAGCAATTCTCCGCCTAGGCATTTACCCAAGAGAAATAAGAACATATGTCCACATAAAGACATGTACATAGAGGTTCATAATAGCCTTATTTATAATAACCAAAAATCTGAACTCAAATGTCCATCTACGTGTGAATGAATAAACAAATTATTTTATATCTATGCAGTGGAATACTACTCTAAGAAATGAACTACCAATACATGCATGAATAACATGGATGAATCTCAAAAAGCCTTATGTTGTGTGAAAACCCAGACAGAAAAGACTATATGCTATCTGATTCTATTTATGTGAAATTCTAGAATGGACAAAACTTAGCTATAGTGACATAGCTATAGTGACAGAAAGCCCATTGGTGATTGACAGGGGATGGGGTTGGAGATCGCAGAGGGGCATGAAGAATTTTCGGCAATGGTGGAAGTGTGCTTTGTGTAGATTGTGGTGGTAGTTACTTGGTTGTATACATTTTTCACAACTCATCAAACTACACCCTTAACATGGATGCATTTTATTATATGTAAATGTATCTCAGTAAAGTTGATTTTAAAAAAATGTCTGACAGAGTCACTAGTGGGATGATCGTAAGAATATATTAACCTTCTTATCTCAGTCTGCCCTGTAAGGTAGACAGAAACTAGGCCTCTCCTTTATAGGTGTGAGAAGTTATCCTAGATGGCCTTTTTAAACTCTTAGACAGAAGCAGCTGTGTATCGGGTAAACCTGTGCTTGCTTCTATATGATCAACGCGTCACTGCGTTCTAAGTTCGTTATAGCACCTGGCATGTTGCCAAGTATGGACACAATAGATGCTTAAATGGAAGATGCTATTTAATTCATGGTTCACCACATCCCTGATGATAGTGTAGACTTTATAACTTAGAACTGTTAACGCATTCAAACTGTAAAGCAAGCCCTGCCCACAACAATTTCTATAGTTTGTTGCCCCCTCCATGGTTTTGGGGTGTATAAAACTAAACTAGAAACATGCTAAGAAGTTAAAACTGGCTTAGTATTAGAGGCCATTTACCTACTGAACATTCTGGGATTTCATGTTTAAAATCTGTTTTTCTAATCCTGTTTGAATTCAGTATGCATAATGTGTAATGCTAGCCTTCACGTCTGTAAATGGATCAAAATCTTTCCTTGGTTGCTATTCATTTGTCCCCATAGAAGGAGCATGAAGAAACTTTGATTTGGGGGATTAATGCATTCTCTTATATATTTTGTTGAAACAGAAAATCTGAATCTTTTTCAAAATGATTTTAGATTTCTAGAGGGCAAAGTTTTCTTATTTAAAAAGAAAAAGTTCTGAATGCTCTTTGATGAAATAATTCACGTAAATGGATCCCCATGGAAGGTAATGATGTAGGTCAGGAGCCTAGAACCTGGCAATACCGTTCTTTATGTCAGTGGTTGCCAGTCCTAGGTGTTCTTAGGAAAACCTCTACAACTTTTCAAAATACGGATGGCCTGGGTCGATCTAGGTCCTACTACTGCAGCACCAGGGGTAGTGGGGAAACTTACCTGTATTCTGAAAGTGTTGTGCTAGAGAGACTGAAGCTGAGGTTGAAAAGATTCACTATCTTGGGGAGCTATACTCTGGGCTGCCTTATTGGTATACTTGACATAACACTATATTTTTGGTACTCAGTTCTAGCAAAAGAATACTTATTAATCTCTTTCTTGTTGACTGGCCATGGTCAAACCTGTTAATTTTTCTGGGCTTCAGTTTATTCAGTTGACAAGTTCAAAGGTTCCTTTGGGCTCTGAGGTTCTAGGATTCTGAACCCCCTTGGAAGTTTTATACCAAATATCATTCTTATTCCATACATGTCACATAGGGAGAAATTCAGGTAGTTAATAATCCAAGTGGACACTTAAAACATTTGTGAGGGTTTGAGAACATTCTTTTAGGTTGTTACTGGAATTAGGGTAATCAGAGTTAATTGTCAGCCATCTGGCATAAGAAGGAAATTTTCTTTATCCACTTTCTAATTCAGACTGGATCTCATCTCAAGGTCTGTAAATATTAGAAGAGAGAGAAGGGAACAGTACAAGACAAGTGAAATTTGGCCTTGATAGAAATAGTTTCTTGAGGAGTGGTGAGTTGATTTTCCAAGAGTTTTTATCCAGGAAAAAGGAAGAAATTCACACTGAACTCTGTCTACGAGGGTACTGGCAGTAAAAGAAATACAAAACCATGACAATAATGATATATATTTATTATTCTTTATTGTAGAAGTAGTAAGTGTTGCTGAAAATATGAATCTTTTAGAAAATTATGTAGAAGAAAACAAAAATCATTCATCTTGTGTATGTTGTATTATTTGTTTTAATTCCAGTTAATCCTCACAATGTTCTCGGTTAGGTGGAATGGTCTTCATTTCACATATGAAGGGACCATCATCAGAGAGGTTGTGATGCCCCAGTGTCACCATTTTGGAAGTGACAGACTGAGAAATCCACTCAGTCCTTGTGACCCCAGTGGCCACGCTCGTCCTGCTGTAGCACCTCATTTCTTTTGACTTAGGTCGGGAGGGGGTGTAGTGTAGACATAGCCATGTTTTAAGGAGATTTCTCACTAACTCTTCAAAATTGGTAAAGACATTGAACACTTTTGATGTACATTGTGTTTTCCTATCTCATTTCTGAGGTTATTGATTAATAGACTCTCCTACATTTGGAATATACATCAGGGTAAGACTTTTGTCTCTTTATTATAAATATTGGTATATAAATCTAGCCATAAAACTTTAAAAGACAACTTTAAAAGCTCTAAAAGACAATGCAATAAAAAAATTATTTCCAGTAACTTGATTATCTCATTCTTTCTACATCTTTTTTTATTTTATAAAAATACAATATCCTGTTATACTTTATATTGAGAATTTGGCTCTTTTATGATATATGCATAGATACATTTAATTAAAACATTTGTGACAACAATAATCCTTGGTTACGTGAAGTTAAAAGTAGAGGGTTTTCTTCTGAAATGTTTTCTGGCCCAGTAGATTTTGCCACCAGATGTCATTTATGAATGACCAGTGTAGCACCTGCCATGCACCCATTACATGCTTCAGTGCTCAATATGGTTAGGGTGGCACCAGGCCACCTTTGAATTAGTAATAATAATAGTAGTGATAGTATTTATTGAGTCCCTATATTGGACATGGTTCTATGCCCTTTACATATATTAACTCATTTAATCCTTCCAACAATGTTGTGAGGTAGATAACAGTACCATCCTCATTTTGTAGATGAGGAAACTGAGCATACAGAAATAAATAAGCTCACCCAAGATCATCAGCTTGTGAGTTACAAAGTAGGGATTTCAACCCAGGTAGTTTGCTTCTAGGCCTGTATTCCCTTAGCCACTGTGTTCTTCTTTCTGTCTCTTTGTCTCTCTCAGGCACAAGAGTTATGTGAGAGAGGACTTCCCAAACCAAACACCTTTTCTTACCCTCCCTCACGCAACTTTAGTGATAATTGTGTCTCGGTATTACTCTGCTTCCCTAGGGTTTGGGCCTTGGTTGGTTTTGGCTGGGTGGTGACAATCCTGTACACCAAGACCTGGGCTGTTAAGAAAGCCCCATATTAAAATGATAGTGTCAACAGAGTATTTGAGTCTTAGAGAAAATTAGTTCCCCAGGGGAATTCTGAGAGGTTCCTGACAGGGACACTGCCATGTATGAACTTGTTTTGTTTAGTTGTGTAGTAGAAAAAAGTAGATGCCTTAAAATTTCTCCAGAGTCTCCCTGGTGGTTCTAGATCTCTTCCTGTGAAAACTGGTAGTAATAATATTTGTCTTTTCTAAAGCCTTGTGAATAGGAGAGTCCAACAATGGATAACTAAGCACTTACCAGATATTATCTCATTTAATCCTCTCAACAGCCTTGTGACGTGGCTGCTGTTGTTTCTACTTTACAGTTGCAATAGCCAAGGCTTAGAGGGTAGGTACACGCCTACGGTCAGGTGGTGAGATGGTGACACAGTTGAGGCTCAAGTGTGGGTCCATCTCCCTCCGAAGTATGCACACTTTTTAACCTTTTTCCAGGACAGGGCTAGGTCTGAGAAACAGAACTCTCCCCTTCCTTCATAACAATGTGACAACATTCCTTGAGCAAAGCATTTTAATCTCCGAGGGTTTAGAGGATGTGCTGATGACCACTTCAGCTTTTCTAGTGGTTTAGCACGCCAACGGAGTTTTCATCTTCCATTCTCTCCTGTATGCATTCCAATACTAAAACCAGATGGAAACAAGGGAAAACTCTCCACTGAGGCTAGTGCCAAAACATTTCACTTAAAAAGGAAACTCCATCTGCGCACTCTCCCACCACACAGCCCACTTAAGAACAGGAATTTCACAGCTGATTCGCTTATGTTCGTTTTGATTAGTTTTGACTAATTGCAAAGGTAGAGCAAGTGGTGTTTAGGGAGATTGCAAACTAAGGCAGTTCTCCTTCTGGAATGTGGCTGGCGAGGCCCTGTGTACCTGGCAGACGTCCTAAACAGCAGCCGACTGAGAAGGCGGGGATTTAATCCACGCAGATGCATTCTTTGTTGGTGCCGTTTTTCTGTTACCACTTTTAGAAGTTAGTGCTCTTTGCTGTTGTATCGCAAGCTGAACATCATCAGGGTTTCATTTATTACTAAGTTGGAGTCAAAGGCACTTGGGGACGCCACAAGTCCCTGTTGCTCCCTGTTTTCTCCCACCCCAGCTATCCAAAACACTGCCTTCGGCATAAGACTGACTTAGGGTAAAACACGGGCTGTACTAGCTCTGTCTCGTCTTCGAACCTCAGTTTTCTTGTCTGTAAAATGGAAATAATGTCTATATCCCAAGGGCATTTTGGAGATTAACTGAACTGTGTATGTGTGTGTATAAGGCCTGATTCCCAGAAGAAACTCAGCTTGATGCGTAATATTATTATCTTATCGTTAAATGGGACATCCACCGATTCTTGCCATACGAAGATAATTCATCTGCCATTTTTAAAATAACATGCTGATGTATGTCTATGACAGGCTTCTGTGACCCATGTCACGTGAGACAAAAAAATCACATTAAAGCCCAGATTTGTCTTGGGAGTTTCCTCCCTCCCCTTCCAGACTTTCCCCTCCCCACTATGACACACCCCTGCCAGGGATCTCAAAGTCATTCTGACTCCTAATTTCTAAACCAAGCTTCTCTTAATTCTCTATGTTGCAAAATTATCCCCCCCTCCCCAAACTAGAATACTAGGGGACATCACACTGCTGTTCTGGTTCTGAGAGGTTGAAGACTGCCACTCTAATCTCATGGGTATTTGCGCATTGCTGGGTATATTGGACACTGAAGTCCTTGTGTGTAGGCCTCTAACTTTGTGGGGTTAGGAATGGCTTGGTCCATCAAGTTCCTGTCCTGAAATGGAAGATGTTACTTTCCTACACCTATCTTCACTGGATTAAAAGAAAAATGGAAACAAAATAAAACAAAACCTTCCCTGGGGTCAGTCGAGTGCATTGTTAAGCAAACAGCAGAAGTGGGAGAGGCTGGTACAGACGCCTGTGGACCCAGCTTTTCAGCCCAGATCAAGTTCTTGTTTGCCCACCTCTCTCCTGTTACGCTTCCTTTTGAGAGAGAGAGTGAATACGAGTGATATTTCCATGCCCAGTTACAGTCATGCTAAACCATATGCAGAATTTTCCAGAAGAAGCTGTAAATAACCGCAAGGACAGTGAGGTTGCCAGGTTGTCCAGACGTGAAGAATAGATGACCAGTTCGTTACTGCGCTCTGGACTTGATCGCATTTCTCTCGGGCCTCCCATGTCATCTCCGTAGCAGCATTTAGCATTGCTGGGTTGTCTTTGTCAGTTTGCTTTCTGTTTACATCCCCAGCCTGCCAGCCTCTAGAAGGTAGGGACCGTGTTGTAGACACCTCCCTGTCCCTGCGTGGAACAGATGAAGTGATGGGGGGAATCGGGCAAAATCCCTCTTCTGCTGAGACTGTCGCTCGGCCTCACTCTCTGGGTAGGCGCTCCGGGCTGCGAGCTCACACAGTCGCTCGGGTTAGACCAGCTGGAGCTGGGTTTGGTTTTTTGTTTTTTTTTTTAAGTTGCTGCTGTGAATTCACACTAACTTGCTGCTGGGTGGTCTTTTAATTCCCTTGGAATTCACCAGATTACTGAGCAGGAGTTTTTATTCTACCTAACAGCCCAGTTACCAAAAAGAAAATGCAGATTTCTCTGATTTATTCAGACTTTTGGAATCATCCAAAATGAGCAATTTATAAATGCTTCCATTGTAACCTGGAACAGTGGGAAGCTGTTATCTCAAAGTTTTGAAATACCTGAGTGTTTCTTCTGACGACAGAGTTCATATTATGGAGGAATAAATGATCGTTTAATGGGCATTGAATATATCAAAACTTTCCCTGAATGGTCTTTTTCTCACAGTAATCATTTTCAGCCCTACATTTCCTTAAAGAGGGCTTTCAAGGGAAAAATAGAAACTCCATTTTTATTAAAAATCTCTCTGAGGATATTCATACTGTCTCTCCCCCAACACACACACTTTTAACACAAATTATTTTTCGTCCACCACATGTGGATCCCACGTGGCTTAGGAAGTAGACCTTATGCCCAACTGCATTTTGATGTTTGTATCTGAGAAGCCTACAGGGGCTTGGCAAGTGGATTTGAGATGGCAAGAATATACCTGGCCTGGATTCTTTGAGATCTAAGTTTCCATTTTCATAAAAGGAAGCAACACAATTGAGAGCTGCCCTTTTTGATATTCCAGCTAATATGAGTAAGCAGCAGTCACGTAAGTTTTTTCTCTGGTTAGAATCCTTTCCATCTTATGGGTAGATAAGAGTCAGTTGTGTTTTGGGATCCATGAATTTTTAACTGTATTTCTCCCCATAAATGTAAATGTGTTCTTTATCAAAAACATAGAAAGTACCCCCAAAAAAATGAAAATAAAAAGGAAAAATCATGTAAAAGTAGTGTCTTTGGCTTTTTAGGTTTCATGTTTTTTAATATTCTTCCCCCTTTATAATATTCTAGGTACAGTTTTGTCCTCTTTTCTTCTTTAACATGGCAACAATTTTTATTTTTCATATATTCTTTATAAAGATCATTTTAATGGCTTCTTGAGTTCTGCAGAGCATTTAACCATTCATCTATTGCTGGATATTTTGCTTTTTCAATTTTCACAGTGAGAAATAAGGAACTTGGTCTTGCATTTTTTTTTTTAAATACCTATCTTACAGACAACGAAACTGAGGAGCACACAGGTAACTTGTTAGAGGAAACGTCCAGACTGCTGGGGAGGAGAATGGAAGCTCAGTGCTCTGCCATGGACCAAAATGAGGTTATTTCAAAACCCACGTCTTCCAGAACCCCTCAAAAGTAAAATATCCTATTGCACTTTGTGTGCTTAATAACTGGTTAACTGTCCCCATGATATGTAACATTGTTCTACATCAAGTTCTCTTTGAGGTACATATGATGCCTGCTCCCTTAGGATTAGGGCATTATTTCATTTCTGTATGCATTTGCAGGGGCGTTTAAGTGTGGTGTGTATGTCTGTTTGCAGAGAAAGAGAGGAAGAAGGTATGTGTCTTACCAATGGTCAGTCCTAATGCTCCTTAAAAGGGGCAGCTCTTTCCTTCATCTGTTTGGTCTGGTTCACTTCTGAATTCATGAGACATCTTCTGCTGTACTGTTGTTAGATGAGGGATGGGGAAGTGGTAAATGTCAACCAAACATATGCATGCTTTTTTTCTAGGTCAGTGCATTTAATTAAGGATTCACATCTGACGTTATATCTGATCCAACACTTGGACCTTTGGAGCAAATAGGGTGAGGGAAATTAACTCCTTAGGAATTTTCTTTGAGAATTCTAGATTTTTATATCTAGATTAGTCATTCTCAAACCAAACACCAATGTTTAGCTGAAAAATGAAGCCCAGAGGGGTTGGATGGCCTGCCTGACATCACAAAATCACTACAGTCAGGCACAAGAAGGAACAAAACGTGCTCAGATCTTGCCAGTTTGGTTTTTGACCTTGGGAGTGACTCTAGGTGAAGGAGAGCTAGATGAGAAAGAGGTGGGATTAGTGGCTAAGCTGAATTTGAGGACATATTTCCGTGCTATTCCTTTTCACATCAGTATGGAAGAGCAACTTATGCTACTCAATCCTGGGAAGAGCCTGTTGGCTGCCAATCAAAGAAGTGGATATGTCTCTTCTAGGGTTTGAGTATTGTAAGAAACTGAGTGTGCGTACAGCTGTAAAGGCCAAGTGTGCAGTCTTATCCCACTTCTCTGTCACTTCCTCCTGGGCCTGGGGACCCATAAAGTGGAGAGCGGCCATGCGAGTGTTTTGGAGGGGAAAGGTCAAAATGCCATTGTCTCTAAATGTGGTACACTGCCTGATCCATTGGGTAAAGAGAAGAAAATATTAGAATTTCTATCTAAAATATAATTGTTTGGGGCTGGCCTGGTAGCATAGTGGTTAAGTTGGCATGCTCCGCTTCGGCAGCCCAGAGTTCCCAGGCCCAGATCCTGGGTGTGGACCTACACACTGCTCATCAAGTCATGCTGTGGCAGCGTCCCACATACGAAAAAGTAGAGGAAGATGGGCATGGATGTTAGCTCAGGGACAATCTTCTTCAAGCAAAAATAGGAAGATTTGCAACAGATGTTTGCTCAGGGCCAATCTTCCTCATCAAAAAAAAAATTGTTTTCTAATTTATGTATTTCATGTATGCTTTATAATTGCCATAATTTTTAGACCAGTAGTCTATGATTTATAAATATGCATATACTGGCAGGTAATACTCATAATCTTTTTATTGAGGGAATGCATAGTCAAAAATGGTTGGAGAGCTCCAGCTGGAGTCCTGGGAGGTAGAAGCCTTTGCTACAGTAGTAACTTCTGGCTGGTGGACTGTAATCTGTTGTAAAATCTCTGGCATTTAGAGATAGTTGCGGACAACAGTGAGCGTACAACTGCCCTTTGGAATCAGTCGCAGCCCCTACTCCCGGCGCCACCCTCTCCACCCCTGCGATTCCATGTCTGTCTGGAAGGTGGAGAGCCAGCTGCTGTGCGAACTAAGCGTCCTAACACAGGCGAGGGGCCTGTCACAGTGCTTAGCACTTGGTAGTTGCAACTGATGGCTCTCCGTTTGGAACCTGAAATCTGGCTGAGACAGTTACTTGTTTCGGTTCTAACATTGGGTTTGATTTGGACTGGAGGTCAACATCTGTGACTCTGCTTTTAGGACACTGTCATCGCTTCTTGGCCTTTTGTACTGTTTAACAAAGGGAAATCTACACTTCCTTTCTGGACCTGAGCTTTATTGATTCCTCCAGTGGAGCCTCATTCTTTGCTGATATGGCAAAGTCCTTGGTTCCCATAGGAGCAATTCTGTTTGAGCTGGTGCATTTCCTTTTTTGTACATAATTCTTTTTTCTTTATTTGTCAGTTGTTATACTTCCTATGTAAGAGTTGTATAGACCATTTACTTACAGCACAGCTCTGCCAACCTCCTTTGGGGAAGAAATTTTTCGAACTTAAATTCAAATACCAGGTCTCCAAAAGACATTCAGATGTGCCACATCTTACATAAAGAGAAACAGAAGTCACAATACTCCCTTTTCCATGGAATTTGGAACTACTAAAAAAATCACTTTTGTTTTCAGAAATAACAGAGCTCTGAGACGGGATTGGATTTTCTGTGAGTGTGTATTTCAGAGATTGCCTTCACCTCCACTCCCCCTTCCTATGTTGGTCCGCACTTCTAGTGTCCTGTTCCACTACTATCAGGTTCTAATACCCGTTGCTCGCAGAGCCTCTCTTTGCAGCCCACCATGGTTGTCCACTGTTCCCTCGCTTTGAAATCACTCTTTCTCTTCCCTCACCAACACTATTAAAAACACAGTTCCTCAGAGTGACTGATGTGAGATGTTAGGAGAAAAATAATATAATTTATGAAAACCTTTTAAGACTGATAGGTAGTTGGAATACCTTCCCCGAGGGCATTTGTATTTGCAAAAAGTAACAACCCCTCCAAAGCCACTGGTGATGGTGGGGTGGTCATAGTTACACTGAAAGCATTTATTGAGCAACTACTATCTCCCATTTTATACCTCCTCAGATAGTTATATCTGGGGTTGGTACACACTGTGATAAACATGTGGGCGCCTGTTCTTATCGTCATGCCATGGTGCATATTTCCTCCTGTGTATCTGTTGGAAGCATTCATATGTTCCGTGTTGACACTTAAGGACTCTTGCTTGGAACCATTTGGTATGGTGATGGTTTTGACCTTGAATTTTAGAAGGCAGCTGTTAAATGGACTTTGATTCCATTTAATTTGGCTGCTGTTGGTTTTTTATTACAGAAAAAATGCAACTTGATACTAAGGAGCCTTGCATCACTCATTTTCATAAATCGGCTTATTAAACAAGGGCACTTAGAATTATAAATGCCTGCTTCAGTTTCAAAAAGTATTCATGGTGTTTTTTTCAAGTCACTATTAGCCAGCCTCCCAGATAAAACTCTCTAGCTTTAAGACAGTGATATGATAGGGATCTTGTTGCCAAGACTTTTCTACATAATATTTCAAACTCTCTTCCTTCCAAAATCTAATTTTATTTTGAGCTATAGTACAGCTCTGTGAATGTTGAGGTCAGAGGAGGAAAGGAATCTTCTTGCCCATAAAATGAGCTCTTTGAGTCTGGGCTGGAAATGCCTTGCAGGTCACAAGCAAGGGGAGAGTTTTGCAGAAATGAGTTTAAATTTCCCTGTGCCCAGTTTAATTTTTGACTAGAGGTAAGAATAGGATGGTGGTACTTAAAGTCTTTTGAGGATACAGTACTTGGCATTATACAATGTAGTCAGTTATCATAAATACTCCGGTCTGCACAGTATTAAAAATGAGATTTGGATTGGAGTGGTTTACTTAGATTTTTGAGTTGGATTACTCTAATTTTAGCCTAACCACATTGAATCCAATTAGGACTTTCAAGTTTTGCTTTTATGAGAGGTGGTCTGTAGAGCATAATTTTCCTAAGTTTCTAATGGGTCTTGAAAAGGTAGAGTTCTCTGTGTACACGGACAAGTCAGGTATACTGTATTGGTGAGAAGTTGCAGAAGCCCTTCTGATACAAGGCTTTCTTTTGTCATGCATGGAGTAACGAGTGGGGAAAACGCATGGCCCAGTGATGGCTATCAAGTAATGATTCTGTGTGCATAATCTGTGTTTCTTCCATTTTCAGGATCAGAGTGATCAGAAGTTATCTCTGCATACAGGCAAAGACTTCGGAGACAGAAATATATGGATTTGAATCTTGGTTCTACTACTGACTAGTTGTGTAATCTGTGTAACCTAGAGAGAATCACTTGGCCTGGGAGCCTCAGTTTCCGCTTATGTAAAATGGTGATTAAAACTTCTATCGTGGAGGACTATTGTGAGGACTTAAAAAATTGTATGACGAGATATACACAAACCACCTTGCTTAGCCCCAGAATATAATAAGTTCTTACTGAAGGTTAGTTTCTTCAGCATCCTTATCTGACATTTGAAAACATTCTTCTCCCGGTGACAAGGAGTAAGAGTCATCAGTCATCTGTCAGAGATGGAACGAGAAAAGGCAAGAAAGCAGCTGGTGACTTTGCACATTCCTCAAACAGGAATTGAAACCCTGTTGAGGGGCCAAAGAGGGTTTCGAGTCCAAGGAGCTTGACGCACATTAGGAGCCTGGTCACAAGTTTTGTCACTACCGTGTTAGCTCGTATGAAATTATCCATCTTTCTGAAGAGCAAATGAGTGACAAGCCAATGGAGTCTCAATTCAAAGCAAGGAGGCTGGATACTCTTTAATGTCATTAAATATGCTAGAAGGTGTTGCTGTGGTTAAAGAGCACAACAGCAGTCAGACATAGCTGTATTCGGATCTCAGCCATATCCCTTTCTAGCTGTGGCCATAGAATGTACCTAACCTCTGTGAACCACTCTCCTCACCTACACAACAGGAATGACTCATACATACGTCATGGGCTTGGTGTGTAAATTAAATAAGGCCACCTGCAAAGAGCCTGATATAGGGCCTGGTGACCTTAGTAAATGCTGGCTGACAGTGTGCTAAGCATAATGTTTGTGAGTTGGGGGGGGGGTGGGGAGCGGCGGTGGGTGCAGAATCATTCAAAATGTGTCTCCATCCTCAGAGAGCTTAGGAGCTACGAGAATATACTGGATGCTTAAAACGGTACGTTCCAGGGAAGAACACAGTGGAGTCCAAACCAACTGCTTTATGGCTGTGGTACCTGTTGACACCCGAAGTGCCATGGCCCTGGCCTCCGCATGAATACTGGACCTCTTAGAGCTAAGTTCCCGTATTTCATTCTGGAGGCTTGGTGGGTAAGTGTGTTACAAAAACAAAGCACACTAACACTTGCCTAGTCGTTTAGTGTGGGTTTTTTGTTTTTAACCTGATGTACTGTCAATTTTCATTTTCCTCGTAAAATGTCTTTGTTTGGGTGGAGAGCCTTAAACCCCAGTAGGCAGCAGGCTTTCACAAGTCTGTGCACAGGGATGGCTTAAGCCATGCGCCCAGTCCCCGAAGAGCTCCAATTCCCTGTGGTTTGATGACACACTTTGAGGATATAAGAGAAACTTCCAAACACCAGTTTCTGGTTTATCATTTTATTTTCTCTATGTTCATTTTTATGCAAACTAATGATATTCATTTGGATTTTCTTCCGCCATTAAAAACTTGCAAAGCCAAAGTCTGCATCCGAGGACTTTGTAGCGTTTCAACTGTGTCCCTGACTAGCTGTCTCTCCCTTCATCCCAGTGGGCAGCAGCAAAGCCCTCTGCTGTCGGTGTGCCAGTCTCTGCTACTTGGTCTTGAACTTCTTACAGAGGTCTTATTCTTTTCTGTGTAACTCCAGTCTATGTGAAGGTGCAGTGATTTTTTTTTTCTTAATTCCATTGTCCTGCATGACCAACTACCTAGTAGGCAATGTTTTGTTCATGTTCAATTACCCAGTTGTTTGCCAGTTGGAAATTAAACTCACACTTGTGCTTTTGGATATACATGGGGATCAGTAGCCAGTAGCTGCATGATGTGGTGGAGTAAAGAAGTGGGGCTTTGCAGTCAAACAGACTTGGATTTGAATCTTGCACTGAAACCAGCTGTGTGATCTTGGGCAAGTTGTTTCCTCTCTCTGTGACTTGGTGTCCTCAGCTCTAAAGCTGAGTGTCTGGTGTGGCTGTGAAGATTAGAGGTGATATGTGTGAAGCACCTGGCGTATTTCCTAGCAGGTAGTAGGTGTTGTTGAATGGAAGCTGCTGCTCCTGTGATTGTCATCTCCTGGTTGTCCGCCCAGTTGGTTTAGAGCCCTGGCACTGGACTCTGTGGAGAAGAACTTGCTGAGAAAAGCAGGGCCGGATCCTTGAACCACCTGCAGGCTGAGATGTGCTGTGCCTCCAGGGGCACCCTCACTTCCTCACCACAGCCGCCCACTGCTCATCACAGGCCTTGTGCCAGGTTGGTTCTGCGGAGGGCTATGACTCCAGCCTTACTTTGCCACTTGGGTTTGAATGTTCCTAGTTGTTGCTGTTTGTGAGAGCTGCATGCTACCAGTTCACCCTGCAGTCATGCCCAAAGCAGCCAGAGCACCTACATTCCAACCTGTCTGTCCTTACCAGCAAAGGAGGCAGTCAGGACCCCAGGGGCCAAATCAATAAAAGATGATCGACCTTAAGCCTTTCCCTTCCACCAGTGGGTTGAAGATGGAGAAGCTGCACCAGGTGGGATGGCTGTTGTGGTAGCTGGAGCAGAAGAATCTGGATGAGTAGCTTGTGGAAGCTTTGGCCTCAGATATGGGACTCCCTGGTCAAGTGGGACAGCGGCCCCCAGGAGGTTGATCACTTTAACATCTATCTACCAGGCATACCACTAGCCCTTGACCATTTGGAAGGGGATGATCAGTTAATCATCCTTCCTAAGGATGTTACTCTTCCTTCCTGCCATGTTCAACATGATTTCTATAGACCAGTAGCTGAGCATAAAACAACTTTCAAATGGGAACAACAGTACAAATAGCTAACATGATTGAACACTGAGTATATGCCAGTTACTGGACTAATCAGCTTCCATGCGTGATCTCATTTCATCCTTATACCAACCCTCCCAGACGGGCGTTTATGCTTGCTATCACCTTTCCTCAGATGAGGAAAGTGAGGAGGAGGGAAGTTCAGTAACTTGCCTAGTGTCACAGAGACAGTAAATACTGGAGCAGAGATTCAAACCAGCTCCTTTTGTCTGCAGAGCCTGAGCACTTAACCTCCATGCTATAGACAGAGGTGTTTCCTAAAGCCACTTCTGTCTGTATCAGGCTGTATCCCACTCAGAGAGTATTCCTCTGTCACCAGAAGCTAAGGGGGAATTGTTGATAATTATTTTAACCCCACTGTTGCATTGCCTTATAGCAGCCACAGTTTATAGGAAGGATGACCCATATCCTCCCCAGGCCTAAATTACCGTTGGGACCCAGGCACCACGGGGCCTCTCGTCACTTTGCTCCTGCACATACCTGTTCTATATCTGTGGTCACACCAGGGTCAGCTCACACGCAGATCTCGGTGCTTCTTTAGGCCTTCCACTCAGCACAGTTCACTTAGCAAAAGGCAGTGGTGAGCAGTGTAGATGTCACGGAGGTTCCTTAGTGGACGTGGGAGAGAGTGTTTACATCGTATACGACAGCAGGTAATGCAGATAACAGCACTGTCTGTTTCCCAAAGTCCTGGCTGCACTGCCTGCAGGGACTTTTCTCTCACAGCCCTCTCTTTATTAAGAGTGTAGGGCTCTGCTTGGCTGGCTCCTCTCTTCCCATCAGCCTGCTTCCCCCTGCCTGCATTGTACAGGGCAAGTCAGGACTTCTTCGGCTGCTACCCCCACCTTGCTCACTCAATCCCATTTTAACACAAAATAGAAATAAAGCAATCCTAGTCATTAAGACCCACCCTTCTTAGAAAGCAGTTAGGGTTTGAAATAACTTTATTTCCCTTGTTGTTACCTTAGTGAAGGAGCTGTGATAACCTTTCCAGCCCAGGTTTGGTAACTAATCCCTCATACACATACCAGAGATGATAGCTGGGCCTGTTTTCTTTGGAAAAGTACTGGTCACTTTCATCTCTGTGAGCTGCTGACCAGCTCCCATCTTCTTCTGAGTTGGCAGCCCTTGCAAGGATCCTCAACCCATCCTGGGAGCTCACTCTCTTCTTCTAACCCTCTCCACTGCCACCCCCGCCCTGCCCAAGAAAAGGAAGTAGCACTCATTACATAACTGTATCTTCATGCCCTTGGCCTTTTCTATGTCCATTTTGATGATGCTAACTTCTGCTATTAGTGTCAGCAAGTCTAAGCCTGATGGCCACCATTTAGTCTGAGTTAGTTTTTTCATTGATTCAATAAATTTTTACTGAGATCTAACTGTGGACAAAAATAAACATGATCAACTGTTTTTATGGTGTTTAGGTGGGAAAAAAGCCATAAATTAAATAATCAGCTATAAAATGCTGAGTTGATTTCTATGAAGGAAAGCATAGAGCAGAAGAGCTTGGCATCTTCAGTAGGAAGTGAGTGATAAACTGGGATGTGACATTGGAAAAGAGTTTACTAGGGGTATTGGGAAGGGAGTAGTAACAGCAGGAAAGGGTATCCCAGGCAGGGCCTACAGGCAACCATTCTGTGCTCCCTGGGGCAGAAGAGAGCAGGCCAACCTTGAGAAACAGAAAAAAGGTAGGTGTGACTACAACACAGCAAGCAAAGGAAGAGTGATGGACATTGGAGTAGACTCATCCATGTCCTCATCCCAGGAACCTGGGAATTTTACCTTATTTGGAAAAAAGGTCTTAGTAGATGTAATTAATTTAACCATTTTAAGATGAGATTACCCTGGATTATCCTGGTGGGCCTTAGATGCCATCACTTGTGTCTTTATAAGAGAGAGGCAAAGGGACATCAGACACACAGAGGAGACGGTTATGTGAAGATATAGGCAGAGATTGGGGTGATGAGGCCACAAGTCGAGGAATGGTGGCAGCCATCGGAAGCTGAAAGAGGCAAGAAACAGATTTTCCCCTCGAGCCTTCAGTGAGGGCATGCCCTGGTGACACCTTGATGTTAGACTTCTGACCTCCAGAAATGTGAGAGAATAAGCTTGTGTTGTTTTTAAGACAGTTTGTGGTAACTTATGGCAACCACAGGCTGCCCCTTCCAACATTCTACATTATCAGCGCTCAGGATTTTAGACATTTAGACATCTAGACAAGGCCCATTCCTTTAGACACAAAGGAATGCTATAAGAGGTACAGAAGACATTATTCTTACCCTCATGCTCTCTGTCAGAAATTCAAGCAGCAACATGTCTGTATATTGAGCATTTTGCGTATGCTCACAAATGCAGGAAATATGAAGAAATGAGGACATAAAGTATGTTTGGGTATCTCCTTACTCTCAGCAGCTTCGTGACATGGTTTTCTCCTCTGAGCTGGAATGCCCTTTGGTCACATCTTTTCTAGTTTTGCTTGTTTGACAAAATTTGTTGAAGCATTAAACAAATGAAGAGGGAAAATACACCTTTTTCCTCCTATGCTTAGTGAGATGAGGTACTTATCCAATTCTTAGTGTATTATATTTTCCTTGAATAACCATACTTTAAAATCTTTCAACCAAGAATTTTGTTCTATGATAAAGAAAGTTTTCCTTGTGGGATCAGGGTTAAATTTTCTTGATTCAGAACATTAAATGCTGCTTGCAGAGCATCACAGTTACAAACGTGCCACTTCAGAAATTTAGTTTTGTCTAGAATAACTCAAAAAGAGAAATATAGGGGCCGCCCGGTGGCGCAGCGGTTTAGTCCGCGCTTGGCAGCCCGGGGTTCGCGGGCTCGGATCCCGGGCGCCCGCCGACGCACTGCCTGTCAGCCATGCCGTGGCGGCGTCCCATATAAAGTAGAGGAAGATGGGCACGATGTTAGCCCAGGGCCAGTCTTCCTCAGCAAAAAGGGGAGGATTGGCGACGGATGTTAGCTCAGGGCTGGTCTTCCCCACAAAAAAAAAAAAAAAAAAGAGAAATATAAAATATTGTGGATTGACATCCTTCAGATTTGCTCTTGGCTGTGCAAAATATTAGGAATGAATTTTATGGAAGTTTAGAAAAGATTTTTTTTTAAAAGTCTAGCTATTAATAGGTAACTATAATATATAATAAGTATGTTTATGCTGACATGTATTAACTATGTTCATTTACTTAAATAGGTCACTTGGTCTACAAGCTTGAAATGAGCTTTTTATTTGTCCTAATGGGATTTTCCAAGTATTCATTATTTTTTATATCTTTTAATGGAAAATTGCAAATATGCAACAGTAAAGAGAATAGTATAATGAATCCCCATGTACCCATCATCTAGTTTCAACAATGAACTCTCTTGGCCAGTCATATTGCATTTATTTCCTCTCCACTTCCCCTCACTAGATTATTTTTATGTAAATCATCTCATTTCATTCTTAAATATTTCCATATGTATATATTTAAAAGACAGAGACTTTTAAAAGCACAATCAAAATACCAATATCACAAAACAAATTCCTTAATATCATCAAATATCGAGTCTGTGTCCAACTTTTCCAACTGCCCCATGTATATTTATCTCTCATATATATAAATTCAAATAAAGTGTAAAAATTTAGATGAGCTGTAAAAAATATGTAAGATATATATCTTGCCCTTCATACATACACATATATGTTTGTGTACAGTTCTAATTAGAATCCAAATAAGGCCTACACACTACAGTTGATTGCTAGTCTCTTAATTTCTTTAATTTATATTTACATGAAAGTATATAAATTAGAAGTGTACAGCTCAATGGATCTTCATACAGGGAACACTTCTATGCAATCAGCACCCAGATCAAGAAACTGAATATTACCAACTCCTCAGAAGCACCCTGGGCCCCTCCTCTCATTACCCCCCCTCCCCCAGGTTAACCATTATTTTGATTTCCAACACCATAGTTGAGATTTGCCTGTTTATGAACTTTATATAAATGGAATCCAAGATATATACAATTTAGTGCTTGGCTTCTTCCTCTCAATATTGTTTGTGAGATTGATTCACTCGTATTGTTACTGTAGTTTGTCATTCTTCATTACTGAATAGGATTCTGTTGTAAAAACTGTACCACAATTTTTTATTCTATTTTTGATCAACATTTGGACATTTGCCAGGTTTTGGTTATTGCAAATAGCGCTGCTATGAACATTCTCTTACATGTCTTGTGGTGACTATACCTACATACGTCTGTTAGGTATACATCAGGAATACAATTGGTGAGTCAAAGAGTATGTACCTCTTCAGCTTCAATATATACTACCAAACAGATTTCCAAGAGGTAGTACCAATTTATACTCCCACCAGCAGTGTATAGAGTGCCAGTTGCTCCACACATGTGGTCACTATCAATTGTAAATTATTAAGTGGGCAGCGAGGGTTACTGACTGAATTTTTGCAATTGAAAAGTGTCAGGTTTAAGAAAGGTATGTCTTCCAAATCTTAGAGATAGAGCTTAGAAAACGCATTGCTGGGGTTTTTTTTATTATTAATCTGCAATTTTAAGGAAATGGAATTTGGCAAGATTAAAGGCAATTTTCTCAATCATTCTACATCTGAAAAATATTTCCCCTTTATACAGTATCTAACTCCTTGTTTATAATCATCTTCTGTATGTGTATCCCTCTCACTGTGATGAAAACAGAATTGTTTGCCATGATTCCTTTGGAAAGAACTCTTAGAAATCTGGAGCAGTTTTGTCAAGATGAATCTCAGTCTTTTCTTTTAAAGGCCAACTTGTGCTTAACCCAAGTACACACTTTCATCTCTTTAGTTGTCTATGTTACTCTTCTGAGCAATCCTCTTTAGTTTGTGCAATTCTCTGAAACTATGAAAATTTAAAAAAAACTAAGCATGCAAAGAGATAGTCACTACTCAATTTAGAGAAGAACCTTAACCTTCTGGCCCATCCATTTTATACTTCTGTTAGCATTTTTAAATAAAAGATATTAGATGTCCAAATAATGGCATGGTGTGGTGGGGTATCCAGCTGTAAACAGCTTTTGCCATAGCTAAAATATGTCTGCTCTGACGGTGCTTGCTCTGTGCTCTTTCCTGTTGAACTGAGTCCTACTTCAAATAGATTCATACCTCTCCCCTGTAGGTACTTTTTGTCCTTTCCTCCTCTGTCCAGTTGCTCTGCGCACTCCCTTTCCCCACTGAAGTCATCAGCCCTGGATACTGGGAATCAAGACGTGCACCAAGGTATCAGGAAGAAGTTAAGATCAATTTTAGGATGACTGCTAGATCTTGTTCTCCACTTTATCGATGAAATAGGTTTCTGTAACATGGGAAAGGCCCATCTCCTCAGTACGTAGTGTCTGTGATGTTTTTGAATAGTTAATAACCAATCACATTCACTCTGTCTTAATTGTTATATGTGCCAGAACCAACAGCGTTGTTTTTATTACACTCCAGGCATTCTCTTTTCCTCTATAACCTGCTATTAATTTGGGGGAATCTTACTAAGATTAATCTCTACCCCTAATTGGTCTCTGATTAATTCAGGAGAGCCCTGCTAAGGTGGGGCAAAAGTGGAGAAACTGGTAGGTTAAGAATCATTAAAGATCCTCGCTCTATGTTCATAGTTTGAAGACAGTTCTCAGTTGGTTTTTCTATTTCAAGAAAGTTCCGTAAGCTCAGAACATCAACCACGTGAGAGTGATGTCAGGTGGTCCCTCTTTGGACCAGTAACAGAGTCTGTTACTGAATGTGAGACACAGGGCTTCTGAGTGCCTGAGCTCCTGGCACCTCCCAGAGGTTCTTTGTGTGAAGCATCCAACCCCCAGACTTGGAGAGGTAGGTGCAAGGTTTCATTAAAGGCATAAAGTCTAGGCTTTTCATAATCATTATAGTTTCCTCTCAGAGATTCTTTGCGTCCAGGTGCAGGGCTATGCCATTGCCTAGGAGTCTCGACAAAACCCTGCCTTTTTATCTGGCCCCACTGTGAGTTCAAAAATGGATCTTCACGAATTTTATTCTCAAGTATGAGTCCTTTTCAAGCGTTTTGCTTTCTCCAGAGGAGGTGGGATGTGACACCTTTCTTTTTTTTTTTTTTTTTGCCTCTTTTTTTTTTTTTATTGATGTCTTAGTTTATAACACTGTGGGGTTTTAGTTGTACATTTTTGTTTGTCTGTCACCTTGTGGATGTAACCCTTCACCCCTTGTGCCCCCCCCCACCCCCCTTCCCCTTGGTAACCACCAATCAGTTCTCTCTGTCCGTGTGTTCACTTATATTCCATATATGAGTGAGTTCATGCAGTGTCTGTCCTTCTCTCTCTGGCTTATTTCACTTAACATAATACCCTCTAGGTCCTTCCATGTTGTTGCAAATGGGACAATTGTGTCACCTTTCTTAATCCCACCTTCAGGGATGTTGTGCTTTGTGCCTTCTTTGTAAGATGAGGGCAGAAGATACTGCACATGGAGACTTATTTTTCGTATTAAATTCATGTTTTCAGATTGGAAACTGATCTGACCTAAGAAGCTGTTAGTCATTACTGAAAATCTGAGTGATCTTCTTGAAGGCAGAAATCAGTCTGTGTAGAAATATGAGCTTACATAACAAAATGGTACTTCTGGGTGTGGATCCTTCTCAATCAAAAGTACATCTTGGAAAGTGGCCTGTGGGGGAAGGTTTCCTTTCAAGAAGCCTGTGTAGAGGCAGTGATATCATCCTATAATCAGGCAATGTGTGGAATTTTTGGTCATTAAACTTTAGCTATGATATCACACATTCTTATACAGTCACTGCTTATTACTATTATGTTGCACAGCCTCCTCCCCAGCCTCTATTTATTCAGCCCTCCCCCCCATATAAAGAATGCTCAGTGTCTAAGAATGGATGTTTTGCTTGTGAAAACATCTGTGTTGTGTAGCTGATGCGTGACTGATTTTCTTCCTCCCATTCCTGGCTGCTTCCCGCTGTAGTTGGCAGTGACTTTTCCTGATGGTGATGGGTCTTTGCATGTCATTCTTGGGCATGTGTACACCATGCCTCCTGGCATTCTGTTGGAGTTGTTCTGGATTTTCTCATTTACTTCTCCATCGCTGTCTCTGTCACCACGTCATGCTCCTCAGTCCCTGTTTTCTTCAAAGACCCATCTGTGTTCCCTTCTGTGAGCTGTTCCCGTCGTGGCTGTCAATCCTGTCTGAGCATAGCCACAGCTTCTTGTGCAAACCAGTTTGTCCCCAGAGAGTCAGAAAACTGAATGCTTTTGCTTTCCCTTCACTTATGAAGCTCCATATGATTAATATTGCTTTTCTCCTTTGCTTTCTGTTTCAGAAGACCTGTCTCCCCTTGTTAATCAAGATTAGCTTATTTGAGGAGACTTTTACTTATAGGTGGGGCCACTTTCGATTTGTTAGTTAATAAGCGTTTGACTTTGATAATAATTTGCATGATTTCTGTCTTTACTTTCTTGGGTTGTTACTTCTGAGCAATTTCTTAGTTACTCATATTATGTAACTTCTTAACTTACAAGGCTCTAGTCTCTTGACCCAACTGCTAATAGTCCTGGCCCCATTCATCTTGGTCTCCTTGCCTCCTTTCAGAGGCTTGTCCCTCCACATGTCCTCTGTATCCCATACCCTCTTACTTTCTCAAGGGCTATGCTCTTCCAGTTATCTTCTCTCCAACCAGCTCTAGGAAACTGTCCCCATAAATATACCTACATGCTTCCATATCTTCCGTTTTAAAAATAATCCTTTCAGGACTCCATACCACCTGCCAACCTCTCCTCTTAGCCTGCCTTCCCTGGAGAGGGCACTTGCTAATCCCTCCTTCTGCCTTGAGCCCACTTCAGTCTGGCCAAGACTCTCCCCACCCGACTCTTGCTCCTGACAAGGTTTGGGGAGCCCCTGTGCTATGTGATCCAATGGCTGCCTTCCCCTCCTCTTCACCCCCTCCCTCAGTAGCACCCAATACAGCTGACCACTCTCTCTGCCTTAGAATCATTTCTCTCTTGGCATCAGATATACCATATTCTCTTGGTTATCTTTCCATCCCATCACTTACTTTAGTTTTTGTCTCCATTGCAGATCTCCCGTACCTGAATTCTTAAATTTGGAGACTCTTGGGATCTGTCTTGGGGCCCTCTTCTTTTATACTTCCTCTCTTTCTCCACATTCTTAATGCTCTGATCAGTAAGTGTTAGGGACTGTTATTTCTGATACTGTTATATTTATGCTGTAGGCGAGTTATGACAATACAATAAGAAATCACATAAACTGCCTAGAATAAACTATTTCATAAGTGGTGCTACTGTTATATATTTTTTCATCTTTGTTTCTCTCATAAATTTGTATAAAAGGTAGACTCAAATATTTGTTAAACGAAAGAATAGTTGAATTTGTCTTTCTTTGATTTCAGACATTCAATATCTTGATTTTCGATTGGTGTTAACTGCCACACATTCCCTCTAGGAGGCATGGTCTCAGTGCACCAGATATTGGGGTAAACATTTTAAGATCTTTTTCTTTGACTCATCTACCTCTCATTATTCACTCTCTTAACTTCAATCATTTTGATTATTCCCAAATCCAGTGTGTATCCCCAAAACCCACCTAGTTACTAATTCTAGGGAAAAATTAACAAATTATCTTTCTAATTAAGCTGCTTTTGAGCAGGATTCAATGAGTTAGTATATGTTTATAACATATATAAAGCCCTTAGAACAATGTCTGACACAGAGTCGACATTTGGTAGATGTCCGCTGGTGGTGGTATTATTTTTAAAGTTCTTATTATTCTGCAACATAGGAAAATCCTTCAAGGAAGAGCACATCCATCTGTTTATGGAGATCGTGGCAGCGATGATCTGACTTTCCTTTGCTGTAGGGTGGTGTTTTCAAGTGTTGTCCAAAGGCTGACCAGCCCAGGACAATGTGAGGTGCTCAGAAAATAGCAGATTCCTGGGCTCCCCTACAACAGACTTGCCAAACTAGTATCTGTGGGAGTGGGATCCAGGAATCTGCTTTTTAAAACAAATTTTCTAGTTCATTCCTATACATGAGAATGAGAGAATACAATTCTCAGGTTTGAGAATTATTTTTGTGCCCAATAAATTGTGAGACCTTGGAGGTACAATATTTTTCAAGACACCATATGTGGAGTAGTTACTCAACAAGTGGTTTGTGGAATTATAGACCTTAGAGAGCATCAGGTCCATTGCTTTCATGTTGCCAACAGGAAATAGAAGCCTAGCAAGAAGAATCTTCTCCAAGATCAGGTCATTTGCTAGTGGCACAATCAGGGTTGAGACTCAGACTTCCTGGCTCCCGGTTCCGTTCTCTTTCCACACTCCACACAAGCTCCCTATGCCCACACAGTGGCCCAGAAGGCTTTTCAATATCCCTTCCATAAAGCAGTGGAGGGGACTGTCCTAGGGGAAAATGGATGGAGAAGAGGAAGGTGAAAGAGACCAAGTGATCTAGAGAAAAACAAAAAGAGAACCCAAGGAGATGATTGAGATTTTGTGAGACGGGGACCATCAGTTTTGATGACAGGATGGTTTGGGAAGACAAGAAAGGAGGTCTTATTTTATATATCAAAATGAAGAGGAGAGTAAAGGTAGGAAAAAGGGGAGGGGGGTGTTTACATTTCATGCTCTAAGGGTTCTTAGTCCGGTGTAGTGATGAGAGCCTTGGATTGAAGGCCCTGACGTAAAACTCTTCAACTTTGAAGTGTAAACCCAGAGTTTCGGACAAGATCTCAAGCTCCTTCTAGTTCCAACATCTCCACCTTTGATCTGAACGTGACAAAATGCCCAGTGCATTGCACGCTGTTCAAGACACCCTTAGGTTTCACTGGGGAAAACTATGGGCTTCAAAGGAAATCCTCCCCCATATTCCCGATGGGCTCCCAACACATGGGTTTGCATGGCTGACGGTGTGAGGGTTATGTGACTGTGATGCATTTAAAAATAACATTAATGAGAACTTTTTCCCTGGGGGTTCTAAAGTAAGGAGAATAACAGCTGTGTTTATCTACCTCTGCCTGAGATCCGGGCCTGCCCCACCCCAGTTGGAGATGGTTATGCTGTTTGTTGCTCTTGATATTGGTCAGCATGCCCACGGTTGAAGAAGTGATCATACCTTCTGTGCAATGGCAGAACTCCACAGCATTACTCACCTTTGAATATGAAAAAAGGAATTGTCAAGCAGCTTTCACTTGGTAGTTCCTTGAACTGAACAGCTTTGTGTTGCACACTCTGGGCCTCTTCCTGCAGAGGAAGCTACATTTTGACCGGCTAAAGAGAAAGGCAGGAGCCAAAAAAAAAAAGTGCTAATTTCTGTTTAATATTTGTTTGGGAGGGAAAATGAAACATTTAAGAAATTCATGTTGCTTAATACGAAAAAGCAACAAATGAATTTCAATGACTGTATAAATAACTAAATTTGAACCACCAAATTATAGAATTTTTTAAATAAGAAAATATGTATCCATTCCATCTCTTGGGCACTTCAGAATCAAAGCTGGAGCGCCTCCTGTTCAAAATGTTTAATGATTTATTTAAAGGTCAAGATACAGACATTATACTAACCAGTGAAACCAATTTTTATTCCTTTCTGAATGTTACAATCCAATTATATAGCAGTACATTTTGTTAAGTTTATTCAGCTCAATACTGAAGAAAAACTGGTTTTTACTATCCATAGCAATGAAGTTTTCAAATGTCCTTTACTTCAGAATGAAAACTGGCAGTTTTCATTGAGTTTACCTTTTTAAGAAAGAATTCAGACTGAATGTCACAAGGAATATAAAATTGAAAGATGTAAAAATCTAGGGTTTTGATTCTGATGGAACATTTAGAATGAATCACTTATCAGTTAGGATTCTGTTCAGCTGCACATAATGAAAAACCTGAATAAACAGTGGCTTCGATAAAACAGGAAGCATTTCTTCACATAGGAGTCCAGGGCGGATATCGCTGCTCTGCCTTTTAGCTTTGTCTGCCTCACCTGGCTTGAATTGCCTCATGGTTGCGAGAGGAGAGGGCCACCTGCAGGGTCACACCTGACATTCCGGAAGGAAGAAAGGGCAAGCCAGAGGGCAGAGGGGGCAGGCGAGCTTTCAGGATTTCTCCCAGAAACCCAGGTGATTTCCAAGTGCATTTCATTGGCCAAGAGTCAGTCACATGGCCACCCCAGCTGTGAGAGGTTGAAAACACAGAGCCAGTTCCCACCACCAGGATCAGTGTTCTGTTAAACAGAAGAGAATGGATATTGGGTAAGCTACGAACCCTGTCAGCCCCTGGAGAGTGAACATACACGTTTTCTGAAAGGGATTTCACCGTAAAGAACTGATTCTAATTAAGATTTTCCTCAGACCCCTCTTTCACTTGTGTTCTTCTCTGGGCCACGTCACTTCTCTCTTTACTAGTAAGTGGACCTGTCTTGATTTTTCTGATACGTAGCAATGGGTTTGAAAACAATTAAATATGCACTTAGGTTTCGTCTGTGGAATTGGGAATAGGCCCAAAAGGCATGAGTCCCCTCGTTATCTTTCATGGAGATGCATGCCATTTGTGAGTAATTGACTTGCTCTTTTCATAGTCTTCACAACACTACCTGCCCTCAGACCAGAGGTGGTTGTGTTCAATACATCCTGAATAAAAAATCAAACTGTCAGTGGTCAAAGCATGAGGACAAGATAACTGGCCGTTTGATTCTGGCCATTTCATTATTCTTGGGAGAAGTGTGAGAGAATACCATTCATGCATCGTGATGGCAATTTTCTGAATGATAGACTGTCTTCCACCCAGCGTGGCCCCTGAGGTTCCTTAAGGTGATGGGACTGTATGTGGTGAAGACTACTGTAACCAGGGGGGTCTTTTCACGCATTCACCTCCCTCCCTCCTTCACCCCCTAAGTGTGAACCATTTCCAGATAGTCTGCTGGGCTCACCATTCTGCTCTTCTGGATGGAATTGTTGGCAATGTGCATTTGGTTATCCAGTCTGCTTTGAAATATGGTTCTAATTTTCCCCTATAAAAATGAGGCTCAAATGGCACCACTTGTGTGCCTTTGGTCTCATTTTTACTGTTAAGACCTCCACTGGTGGGATCAAAAATGGTTCCAGACCTATTTGAAAAGAGTTGGTTTCTGGCTTTCTTCTGTTTACTCTCTTTCCCTTCATTTTCTTTAAGGAATTCTGTCCAACTCCGTCCTGCAGTTTCATTGAATCATTGCTCTTTACAAGTTGACTCTGTTCCCAGCACCAGATTTTCATTCTCTCCTCTTCTCAGCAGTTAATCTCTTCACAATCTCAAGTTTCTCAAACACAGGATGACTTGAAGTAAACCCATCTCCCAGACAGACTCGCGAGGAGGAGCTTGTGCAGGTGTACATCATGGCGGCCTGTCGGCATTCAGCCAGCAGCTCCTGTACCTGTACTTACAGCTCTCAGGAACAGGAGGAAGCATTACTCAATTCATTAATTTGTACTAGTCTCTGGGATGCTTTCACACTGGAGGTCCCTCAGTTAAGTGCATACAGTGGCACTCGCTCAAGTAGAGGAAGGAGCCAAGGAAGAGGGAGAACTGAGGCAGAAATGGGCAGACACCTAGGAGTAGGTGTGGTGGTGCACCAGGTGGAGAGCTCTTGGCCTAACCCTGAGAAGGAGAACAGATTGCTGAGCTCTGTATTCATGGCAGTGAACCTGATGTAGCTAGTGGATACAGGTCTATTCTCTATTGACCCCACTTAGACTCTACTTAGAATTATAAGCCCTTAATGATCTGGTTTTTGCTTATTTTTTTGCTACTCACAACCCCCTGTGCCCACTCATATATAGCCACTCTTTTCCCTACCCACATACAACCTCCATGTCTATGTCAGCCATATTGATTAACTGATGAACTTGCATATTCTTCCACCTTCCTTTAATTGCGTTTCCTGTTTCTTCTCCCAGCCAAGTTTGACAAGTCCTTCCAACCTCCCCTCACATGTTGTCTCTCCCAGATGCCTGCTTGAGTCCCCCGTCCAAGTGGACGCCCCTCCTGTGTACTCCCGTGGTGTCCTTGTGCATCCTTGTCATGGCCCTTAGCACACCATCCTGCAGTCTTTGTTTGCTTGTCTTCTTCTATTTGGCAGGACTTTGAGGTTAGTGACTACATGTTATTCAACTTCATAAACACAGTGTCTAGAATTGTGTCTGACAGAATGTAGTTGCTCAGTACAACCAAAAGAAACAGGCTCTGTTGTCAAATTTTATAGCTGCAGTTTTCGTCTCTCCAGTGGACATAATAGACCCTACTTGCCAAGCCGCTAGATGATGACTTATTTGAATGTCGGGTTGGGGTTGGGGCTGGGATGAGGTGGAATGGAGTGGGGGAAGTTGCTGTAGCAAAAGAGAGGAGGAAGATTGCTTTTGGAAAAGGTTTGCATGGAGGTCAACAGGTCTCTGACATGCACCAGCATAAAAATAGGCCTGCAGTTCTTATCAGTCTGCAGTCAGCCTATTTACTGAAAGGTCAAAAAAGAGCCTCCCAGCATCAAGCCAGCAGAGCAGGAATGAAAGGCAGCCGATGATAAGTGCCGGATAAAGGGAAGATGAACATTGTCTTAACCACTGACTGTGTATACATATACTTCACGAATTTCTCACCCATGGGACCACCTCCTGGCTGAATGCTTTTAATATGAATGTTGATTTTGCATAGTCACAGTTCTGAGCTGCAATTTTTTGGCCTTGTCCCTTTCAGCAATCATATTTCCCACTCAGGTTACCCATGCCTATGTGAAGGTAAGAGTTTTAGAACTGAAACCGTCCTTCTCCATTCCTTCTTAACACCAGTTCCTGTCATTATATCTTATACCGGGAACCATTCCAGTAAAAGTCATCCTTTTTACCCCAATTTGGTATTCTGCTGTAGGTATCAATTGGATGGAGAGGCAGGTCACTCTCCAAAGTTAATCTGTAGAGTTTACAGCACTCTCTCAGCTGTATAAAAACATGGATATATCATATATCTCAAAAAGAGAGCAATACTTGGGGATTAGAGGGCAGGAGGTCAGTAATGACATAGCTTTTTAAGACACTGAACAAACAGGCAACAGAACCCCTCTTTCTAAAGGATGTGGACGGGGCCTCAATATGCTGTATTCTAGAAAGATCTAGAGATGTGCTGTCCACTACAGCAGCCACTAGCTTTACATGGCTGTGGAATGCTTGTGATTAAAACTAGTCCCAGTTAAGTTGTGCTGTAGGTTTAAAATATACATCAGATTTTGAAGATTTAGCACAAAAAAAAAGTAGCATAACTCAACAACCTTTTTATGTTTATTACATGTTGGGTTAAATAAAATATTTTATTAATGTCATTTGTTTCTTTTTAATATAGCTGTTAGAAAATGAATGTTGTCCACATGTTATTTCTATTGGATAGGGCTGGTCTAGTGTTGCAACGGCATGGTACAGTACCCGTGCAGTATACATGGTAGGAATTCAATACACATATCTTGATAGCTTGGACTTAGAGATAATGCCATCCCCAACAGCAGAAAATCCCCAATTTTCACTTCTCAGATTAGCCCAACGAAGCTTTAATCCCAAGGATAGATATACTTGCGTTGTGTGGCCTCATCTAATTGAACTTTTGCTAAAATATTTCATTTACTCTCTTGTTTCCAGAGGAACCCGTTGCCTTTCAATTGCCTAACTGAGCGTCTAGGGTTGGAGTCCAGACTTCCCAAACCAGAATAGAAGTCAGGAAGATGCTCAGACACCAAGAGCCAGAATTACATTTGTCCATATGGTCTGCTGCTGCAGCGTCTCTGTTGCCTTGACCACCAGATCACCACGAGGGGACGCAAATGTTATAAGGCAAATGCAGCAAAACGTCTCGGTATTTAGCTTGATCTAAACCAATCATACCTCTTTAGGCAAAGGCAAATAAGTGCAATATGGTTAATTTCGTATAATGTTGAGATGTAATTAATTTTCTGCTTTTCAATGCCTCCTACTGACGTAATTTTTTCAATTCTGGGTTTATGGCACTTCCTGGCTGCCTGGAGTTGACCACATAAGTGCTCTTTTTTTCCCCCTGCACGTCAGCACTCCTCCTTTGTTATTTCACCAACACGGCTTATTTGAGCATTTTGAGCAAGTGTTTAGCGCAGAAACTGGACTAGACAGTGTCTTAAACCAGCAAAGTGACTTCTCTAATAGGAATGTCTGGCCAATGGGAAGGGGACTTGGTGTTTAGGGGCCTTGGGAAAGCTTTGGGTGTGGGTCACCATGGAAATACTTTCTGCTCTGTTTCCGGGATGGCCAGACCTGACTTGCCCCCATTAGAAGCAAATAAACAATGTTTAAAACTTCAAAAGCCACTCCTTATAGTGAAGTTTAGTACTGGTATAATGAGCTAACTTTGTTTTGTTTTTTTTTTTCCTTTTCTTATTGGAAAGAATGACTTCCTCTGGGCCTTAGAATCTGGAAACGGATTTGGTGTAGGTATTGGTTTCTATATGCCTTAGAAATGATTGGAGGAGCGGTGTCTAACATAAGACAAACGGGTTTGGGGTAGGGTGTTATTTTTTTTAGCAGGGATAAACTATGAAGTGTACTTAAGTATTATAATCATAAAATCATCAAAGAAGGAGAAGTGGAAACTTTGAAAAGCTATATCTTTGCCTGACTGAGTTAGCTATTATAGAGATATTAGGAAAGAAGCGACCCTTAGCTTGGGTGGGCAGGGTCCAGCATCTGATGAAGCAGCTCTTCTGCATTTTACCTATTTACTCATTATGGTTAATATTACTCCTGTATTAAGAAAAAGCGATGAGATTGCTATAGTCCCAGCATATTCTGTATTTTCAGTTCAAACAGCCAAATATGAGGATCTTGCCCTGATTTTCTCCTATATAAAATTTTATGTGATTTCCATTGTCTTATACAATCTGTGCATCACAGATAAATAAGGTGCATTATTTTCTTCCCCACATAAAGCCAGGCAAAATTTTTGTGTACAATTTTGCACCTAATTAACGTGTTGCTGCATTTGTAAAGTGATAAAGTATTAAGTGATTTTTGATTGGCAGTTCTAAAATGCCTTCCATCCATAAAGCCCAGAATGCTGGGAGCAAAATGCTTACCAAAATATCTGAAAACCTGAATGTACACAGGCAATTTTCTTTTATCTGAGCCAAATGACTGTGCGTGCGTGCATGCACACGAACAATAAAGCTTAATGTCAAACAGTAATATAAAAGACAAAACTTACAGCCAAGAACATAATTGCTTAAGGGTCTTTACTCATGTTTCTGTGTGTGTGCACATATTTAAAACATATCAGCTATGATCAGAAATCGTAATATAAATTACTGTATTTTACATATTTCTATGAATTTTTTTTCACATTTTACTACCTCTGAAATTGGGATGTTATCTTAGAATCTGTGACATCTTTAAATTACCAGCCAGGTGGCAGTTATGACATCATTGTGATTGCTGTGCAGACTGGGTATAACTGCTCATATTGTCACCTCTTTGATTAAGATAGATTGAGTATAATTGCCCTGTAAGCTGCCTTCAAAAAGATTATGCTGTTCGGTATATATAAAAGCACAGGAATGGAGTGACATGATATATGATAAATCCAAATCTAAAAGAGCTCTTTCAGTAAGTATAAAATAAAGTATGTGATCAAAAAGCGTTGTGTCATGGTTTAATTGGTAGTTTCTTTACAGTGGTGCATTAATAATGGCACATCTTGATAATCAATAGTGACTTGGATATGATGAAACCCAATATGTTAGATCAGGACTTTTACAAAGTGAATCTGGATTTTTCCGTTTACGTTCGTCCTATGGGTATATTTTCCATTTCTCCGTCGTACTACAAACTAGTGATCTATCTGAAGGTGGCATTGCTGACTCAGCATCCAAAGAGCACCCCATTCTGGTTTTGGTGCATCCAGTGTATCCCCTTAGTGCGCTAAGTAACAATCTACCCATGTTCTTTTGCCCATGATTCGTATATGGGCACACGTGTGTGTGTAGGTGTGAGAACAATGTTGAATAGACAAATGGCCAGTGTTCAAGTAGAGTCTGGGACTAATCGAACAGCGTTAGCCACTAGATTCCCTAATGGCCCTAGATTTGAACTATGACCTAACACAGGTCTCCAGCCAGTGGAGCTAATCAGTTACAGACATGAAAACAAAGCTGAGTTCAAAGACGTCTGGTCGTGGCCAACCTAAAGCTACACGTTTAAACTAAAGGAAGCCTCACACATGCTTTGTGATTCTACACCTATTCTCCTATTTCTCCCGTTTGTTTTGGACTCTTGGCTAGATCTCTCTTGTGAAAGTAGATATGAATGAGACTTGCCAAATTATTTCTATCTGTTCTATGCATGGATGCTAGGTTGTTTTGTGGTGTGTGTTCAGCAGGAAAAGATTGCTATTTCCAAGGATAATGCAACATCTGAGAAGAAAGTCTTTCTAGGTGGACGTTTGTTGGCTAATCTTGGGTTTCAAGAAAAGACATCAAAGAAAAAGTGATATAGTATAATTCTGTTCTAGTTTATTATAATTCTGTAATTCCAATTATGTAATTCTATAATTCCAAGTTTGTTATAGTTCTGTAATTGTATATTCTGAAAATAGAAATTTTATACCACTTGTGGTCATGTATATGCTTATCATGTTTTTAGAAAATACTGTTTTTTTGTATGCAAGCCCATCCGACTCCATCTTAGATTATCTCAAATTTCCCTTCCTCTCACAATTCTTTCACTACATATACTTCCACAGCTTTATTTTTCCTGTTAAAATTCAGATCATTCTTACTTGTTTTGCTTTAGTTTGGCTTTTATTTGTTGGTGAGCTCTTTTTCACATGAATCCTGAGTATGGATTTGGGTTTTTTAGATTTTGCTTTTTATCTGTTATTTGTTTTTGTTTTGTCTTTTGACATTTCATCTTCAGTTCATTCTCAACTTTATTTTCTACCTTTTCTGCATCTTCTACCTTTTTCTCCATTGCCCAAAATTCATTTATTTCCTTAATTTGGAGATTTCTATGTTATGAATGTTGCCCAGCAAAATCCATGTCCCATTAAGGGGCTCTGCAGGATACAGTTACGGTAAAATAGTTTATTGCTATGAATTGAGTACACCTAATGATCCTCCATCTACCTTTTCCACTCTTTCATATTTACTAAATGATTTGAATTCAGTGCCATATTGGAATACCAGTTTTTGTAAAGTACGCTCTAGATGGTGCACAATTTCTCACTGGGAAGATGAGTCTCCTAGAGAGGTTTTCCCTCCCTTCCTTTTGTGTCATATCTTCCACCTGTTCCACTGTCCCACTCAACATGCTCCAGCCCCTGAAACAGCACATGCTCCATAAATACGGTTGAATGAATGAATGAGCCTGTCTTTAAAATATATTTTTTCCTTTCCAAAAAAGAAAGAAGCCTCACTCTACCAGGAAGAGTTTTGTGGCAGCTCTGAGGAATGAGGGAGAAAATTGGTAACCCTTCACATTTAACTTTTTCATCATGGGAGGGTTCAATAATAGCTTGCTGAGGATGCATAATATGCCTAAACAAGAAGGTATTAAATTTTACACAACCAGGTAATTTTTAATTAATTTTATTTAAAAAGCTGTGTAATAACCATTTAAAATTTTTCTTATGAAAGAACCAAAATCCTTAATTCTATTACCTAAATACACACACTTCAGCCCCCGTCCACATTCTTGATGCAGTTGTAATTTTAGTAAACCGATCTCTGTCTCTATCTGAGGAGAATATCTCAAGAAGTTTTCTCCTCAGCGTTCCTGGTAAATTGTGATCTAGATGTGATCACCAGAATAATGAAATGATTTATTTAGTTCATGGAGAATAAGGCACAGAGCACCCCCCCTGTAATGGGTCATCATGTAAGAATTGCTTTTCAGGAATACTATGTGAAGGTCACTTTTGTTTATAAAATCTACGTTATAAGTAGCACAGTGCCAGTCTCAGAAATGTGTGGTAAAGATGTCGTCATCAAGGCTATGATCTATTTCTCTGAGGAAATGTGGCTTTTCTTCAGAAACTAAGAGTTCAATGGACAAATTGAAAATATGTTGAAATACTGTCCACGTTTTTAGGGAAATGCAGATCTGGTGAGATCTGAGACGAGCACGAGCTGTGTTATCTCCATGTGATATGTCGTGGGCCTGTTCTGCCAGAACAGGGTGATTAGCCATCTGAGGAAGATGTCACAACTTAAAGTGGATTTGGTTCCAAAAGTAGATTAGTTCTGTGCTAGCGGAAGTATAGCAGATCTTGAAGAAATCTAACTAAATATTTCTGTACCTATGGCCTGGGGAATATTTATAAGTTCAAATCCCTGTAAAAGTTTCAGCCTTCGCCTAGAAAACACAGTGTTGTTCTTTTTTGTGTAGTGATGAAGTGCTGCTTTGTGGGTAGGAGGCTATGTATTTTCCAGATTCTCTAGAAGCCTGTTGGTATATGCCAAATGACGGTTTTCAAAGAGCTGGGATCCAAGAGGAGGATGGGAAAAGAAGTTAAGGGAATATGTTTTCCTGGGAATAGTCATTCCAGTTCATTGAACGATGCCCAGGGTGAAGTAGAGGTCACTTGCCCATCTTTTGTGGAACATTATTTCTCCACTTAAGCCTTTTAAAGCTGATAAAGTCTATAAAATTTTGTTGCTGATATAAATACCTAATTTGAAGAAATTCTGCTTGTGCTGTGTATTCTTCTAGGGAAAACCAGACAAATGTTTATTAGCTCCTTCGGAAGTTCAACAATAAAATTTCCTGAAACTGCCAACGTGGGCACAGATGCTTTTTAGAACTGCAAGCTACTACTTTAAATGTCTGCAGTCTCTAGTAAAAGGCAAAATAATTTGCTGTACCAGAAAGGGAACGGCTTGGACTATATGTTGTCGTAAGCATGCGGAGACAGAGAGATCTAACCTTTTGCTTGAGTGTTTCCCACCTTAAAGTGAGTTAGGGAGGAAACAGCTTCAGCTTGTGTATGTAGCTGTAGAAAGATGGAAAGATGGAAGGGAAGATGTTTGCCATTGCAATTAGTTAACTCTGTCTGTGGAATTGGAAGATTGAAAGGCTTCTGAGAACTCTTTGATTTTGGACAACTTTTTCTGAAATGCCTATGACTTTCCAAGGAGAATAATTTTCCACTACCTTGGAGGTTTTACTCAGATAACCAGTCCATATTTGGGATTGGTTGAAGAGTGAGTTTGTGAAGAGTCGATATTTTTGGAGGCCTGCATTCACTCTATCTTTCTGAGTGTACTCTTCTTTTCTGCTGTGTTCGATGTGAGGCTTGAAAACCTGCAGGGGGGTCTCCCTTGGTTGTTCTGCTGGACTTTTACCTGATATCGTCTGTCATCTGTTGGCCTTGTGGAATGTCACACGATTTTTTTTTTCCATCTAGTGCCCGTGTTGAGTTTTAATGGAAATTTCCAACCCAAGGGAACCACTTGGATTGATATTCAGAACGCTTTTATTTTTCAGTAAATTTAAAGAACACTAAAAACTATATTTTCATCTTACTACTCATGTACCAGAATACTAGAAATGTTTAAATATCTGGGAGTGCATGGTCTCAAGCACCTTTGGAATGAATAAATCAAAATAAACAATGATCAGATATGACTGCAAGGCTGACTTGGAAGCTCTGAGCTGGTGATTGCATGTTTTGCTTTAATCACCAAGATACTAAATTATTTCAGCTATGCGTTTCTTATTTCTATATATAGTTTATCAGTAACTGAAGTGGTTGCTAAAGAGCTGGAAAGAAGTGTCAAAAGCTGGGTAGGTTATCCAATTCTAATTTGTTTTCACAGTGTGAGGTTGTTAATAGACTAATAAGCTAGTAGGAAAAGAAATAATGAGTTTGTGAGCTAGACACCATTAAAATTGTAAATGAACAACTTAGCATATGGCTGTGATGAGAATAAAAACAAAAATTGGAAAAAAACAAAACAACATAAAACGCCAAACAAGCCCTCAGGATGCCTGGTTTGTTTAGAAACATTGACAAGGGAGCAAGGTGAATGAGGGGTGAACTGGAATCTCTCTATATTCCGGAGTATTCTCTGCCCACTTTGCAGTTCTTGCTATTGTAGTGCTGGGGGCTGACCTATCTTGCTCCCCTATGGAATTGTACCCAGTTTGGAATTTTCCACTTGTTGATGATGTGCATTTGTATGGATGAGGCCTGGTTTCCTAAGGAAAGTACGAGAAGGCTGTAGGGTGCTGACAGATCAATCCAATTAGGGAATGATGATTCTAAATTCAGGAGGACTATCTGCAAGAGCAGGGCATCTCAGGGCACCTCTGTGTTTCCATTTTTTCTCTCTCCTCACCCCTCCCTTCACTCGCTTGTCTCTATGTGCAGAGGTGTAACAACGTCGCACAGTAATTCAAAGGCTGTCTGTGCAGTAAACTAAGATTAATGAGAACTAAATCCCTGACTGATTATATGCTCTCCAGAATTAGAGAAAAAGGACTTTTTGTTCAAGTTGCAAATATAAAGATTTGGAAATATTTCATTTTAAACATTAACGCAACCCACTGAAGGGAGGGAAACTATAATAAGGAAAAATAAGCCCAAACATATCTGGTTGACATTTCTGCTAATGTCACCCAGAGGAAGGCTACTGCAGCCCACCCATTGGATGAAGGACAAAGGGAGACCATGGGTCTGTCGTAGCACAAAAGCGGGGAAAAGGACAACATCAGAAGTGATTTAGAAAATAAACAAACTGTTCTTTGAAGATGTCTTTAGAGAAAAGGTTATTGCAAAGTATGATAGTTTTAAAAACTTTCTCAGCAAATCAAGATTTGAGTGATATCTCGCCTAGGGTTTTTAAAGGATTTTGAGTGTAATACGCTCTGCCTTTGGCAATTATAGATAACGTGAAAAATATTCTTGCTTGTTCCACTGACTCTATACCAGAAGGATGTCAGCACAGCCCAGAGGCCAAGGAGGAAACAACCTTGGCCACTGAGAACCAAAGGTTAACATTTGAGGGAAGGTGGAATGTTCAGCCAGGAGGGTGGATGTGGAAGGACCCTCCACAGCGCGGGCCAGGGAGTGGGGCCAGGTGTGGAAGTGTGGAAACCCGAAATGAAGCCTCCATCACTCACAGCACATCAGACCTGCATTCATAAACATTCTTCTTTGAAAATGAGCGACAAATGCCCCATTCTTCATGCAGAGCCTGAAAATCACACTCCCAGCAGGAGAAGAACAAAACAAATTCATTCATTATGGTTTCCTTACACCTCTGACTTGCAGTTATAGTGTTCTACATGCAAACTTTTACTTGTTTTTGTCCGCTGAAAGTTTGAATTTCACCCTATTATTTTTAAATTGGGGAGCCAACCTTGGTTAGTAGCTATTGGAAATTTTGTTTTAAAAATAGCAGAGGGGCTAACACAGAGGACTCACTCACTCTGCTCCTGGTAATATTCTAATTGCTACCTGTGTGTCAACTCATTTGATCCTCAGGACACCCCTATGACGTGGTTCACGTTGTTACCCTCCTTTTACAGATGAGGAGCCAGGCATAGAAAGGTAAAGTAACTTGCCCACATTTATGCAGCTCGTTAACACAGCTGGAATAGGAACTGAGCAGTCTGGCTTCAGTCTGTTCTTAACCATTATGCATCCCTTCCTGCTTGACAAATGACTAGCCTATGCATTGGAGGTATTTTTTAAAAATCATAATTTATCATTTATTTATTTACAAGTTTACTCTCTAGCTATAGATACAAATCTCCTTAGCAAGCACAACAGAAAGATACCAGTGTACTAATAGTTCCTTCGCTTGTGTTTTTCTCAGTAATCATAGGAAGTGAAATATGTGAAATCTCAACTCTAACTTGCCAAGCATCAATTGTTATTTCCCCCAAATCAAAGGCTTTAAAATAGACTAACCCCATGGCATTCCTACCTGGCGGAAAAGGTGTCCATGTGACTAGTCAGAGCAATGTTGCAAACCCAAGGACATCGAGAGAAGCAATTCTAAAAAGTGTGTTTAATCTCCCCCTTAGTTCCACACTCCTTGTCCTAATTTTCACCACCCGCTCATGATTCCCATTGTGTTCTGCTCTCTTTAGCAAGATTTCTTTTTTCCTTTTTTCATCAGGACTTTGCTAGACTGGTGGGAAATCAAATAAATGCTTGCTTGTCTGTTTATAGAAATAAGAAAAGTGGAAGCAAAGAAACAAGTGTAAAAGCTCCTTGCCAAAAATTAAATAAAACGAGGCAGGCAGCAGAAATATTTGAGAACATGTTAGAGCCCTCCCTGCATAAATATTTCCATTGTGACAGCACTGCTCTGTCTTTGTTTTATATCCAAGCCCCTCGGAAACACTTGCCCTTATCAATTTTCTAGGTAATACGTTCCAGGGGGCTTCTGGCAGGGGCGAGGTGTAAGGCTGCTTTCTTTGTGTTGTGAGGTAACATCTAAACAAATCAGAAAGTCATTTTTTAGTTGGGTCCTTCTCCCTTTTTCTCTTTAATATAGGGAAGGGATGGAAATTATAAAATTTATTTCTAGGGGGGTTGGGTATTTGCAGATTATAAAATACTTTCAGAACCTGTTGTGCAAGATTAGTCAGTATTTCTGAAATCAATTAATTAAGCAATTTTGTTTTGCTTGGTCCATGTATATCCTCTTGTTAATCTTTAAAAGTGGAATTGCTGGGTTCTGAGAAATGACTCAAAAATCTTATGGAGTTGAGAAGTGTCCAACTGTGGAGAAATGCCGAGGCCCTTCTCCTTGGTATCTCCTCCAGGACAGGGCAGCTCCTGGGACTGAACCAGAGGCTTCCCTTCTCCCTCTGCGATTGTAGTTTCACATTTATGGAGGCAAATACCTGAGTAGCTGCGACATCTTACAGTGTGTTTTCTGGCCATTGTCACTTTAGGTGTTTTGTCTCTGTAATTGCTTGTGCCTGGAATGGAATTAGTCTTGTTTAATTTCCCTAGTAATGGCAGGAAACGTTCTTCTGATCTTCAGGGTACCTAGGATCTTTGTGTTAGCTGGTTGCAGTCTGCTTTGTGTGACGCTGACACCTGGGCAAGGGCTGTCTTCTTCATCTAGGTGTGTCTCGTAGTGAGCAGAAGATCTCTTAAGAGATTGATGTCTAAACCACATTTTGTGAATAATTAAATGAAAGTGCATTTAGGGGGATTCCCCATTTAATGAAGTTCTACTGTGAATTCACCTTTAAGGTCAAGTCTCACCCCTGTTTAATTCCATGTCTTTACACGTCACACATTGTGAAGGTGGGGTACATTTGTGACTGCGACTAGTTTATCAAACTGAGTACAATACCCTGAAGGCAGAACTATACTGAACCCTGCTAATTATATGGGCGGAGGGGTGTCTTGGTACAATGGTATCTTTTTTCCCTTTTTATGGCAGCTGATTCTTAATTATAACTTTTCTGGAGAAATCTGTAGAAGACAAAAGAGTTCAGTAGGTATTGCTTCCTTGTGATAATTCCCTGAACTTCCCCCTTTGCCAAATTAATTGTTCTCTCCTGTAAGTGTATACCTCTAGCTTGTCACTTGTAATCCGACATCTTATACTCAGCCATGACACTGTCTGTGTCCCCACTCAGTGTGAGTGCCCCCAGGACCCAGGGACTGTGGCTTATCCCCCCAGCACCAGCACGGCAGTGAATGTAACAGGAGAGAAACCATGCTTGTCTGACTGAATTCTTTGAAGAAACAGACAACTGTGTACAGAGATAGCTACTGAGAACGTCAAAACACCAAAGGGGCACAGAGTTAATGAATAAGAACTAAAAGTAGGTCATGACCATTGCCACACTTTTTTCTAACTACTCTCTTGGAGTTTGAGATTTTACCTCTTTCCAAGTGAACTCAGACCTTTGAGTAGTAATTTGTAATTTTTTCAAGAAGTAATTGCATTGCTGGGTTAGAAATGAGTCACTTAGCTCATTGCAAGTGTGCCTGTCCTCACTCAGCATCTCCATTTCAGGGGTTTTGATCTCTGTTTTTCCTAGAATAAGAAGAACTTTTCTGGGCCATTTCCACAAAAATACAGACTGCTAATGCAGCAAAGTGAAGAGAGAAAATAAACTGAGGGTCTACGTTTAGAAGGAAACTTGATATTTGACAGGCGGATTGCAGGTCAGTGGGGCAAGGATGGGCTGACTGTTCAATAAGTGGAGTTATGACATTCGATTATTCATAATGAGAAGAAAGTGGACTTGTAGCTCGCACCAAATACAAAAATCAATTCTAGGTGAACTAAAGATCTAAATATAAAAAGCAAAGCCTTAAAGCTTTCAGTGGAAAATGTGTGAAAAGATTGCCACATTCAAGGAGAGGATATTTGCAACTTTGTATGACTGAAAAAGGATTAAAATAAGAAGAATTTCTGCAAATCAGTAGGGACAACCCAGTAGAAAATGGGCAAAGTCGAGGGGCAGGTAGCTCAAAGAAGAGGAAATGCAAATGACCAATAAACATGAAAGATGCTCAGCCTTGCTGGTAATCAGGAAAATATAAATTAAAATGAAATGCCATTTCACACTCCTCAGATTGGAAAAAGATTTTGAAATTTGGTGATATAAGCATTGGTGAAGATTTAGAGCACTGGGACTCTAAAACATTGTGAGTAGAAATGTAAATTGATGTAAGCACTTTGGAGAACCATCTGGCTACAGCTCCTAAAGTGTAAGATGTATTTATGGGGCTTGGCTCCCAGTTACACCCTAGAGAAGCTGCCATGTTCATAAGGAAACATGGAAAAGAATTTTCAGGACAGCATTGCTCATAATATTGAAAAATTGAGCAAACCACCTATAAATAGGAAAATAGATGAATAAGTTGTGCTATTGTAGTAAAATTGAATACTATACAGCAATGACAATAACTAAAGCTACATGAATCAACGTGAATAAATTTCACAAACAATGTTGAGCAAAAATAGCTAGTTGCAGGAAAAAGTATTTCCTGTACTGCCATTTATATGAAGTTTACAAACGTAAAAATGTTACATATTGTGTAGGGTTAGTAATATATATAAGTGTAAAGATATGCATGGGCATTAATAACATCAAATTCAGGTATTCAGTCACCTTTGCTGCAGGCAGGCGAAACGTGATCAGGAATGGGTATATGAACACATCGATGGTGCTTGCTGTGAGTTATTTCTTATAATTGGGTTGTGGATCCTTGAGTTTTTATTATTTATTCTCTACACTTTTTTGGATGTCAGAAATATTTCATATTAAAATGTAAGCAAAAGGAAGGAATACGTTTTAACTAAGAGATATAAATTAGATTAAAGACTAGAATACTGAATCCAAAGTGGCTCAAGTCTGTGGTATAAATGAGTCTGTCATTGAACCGAACATGTGTAGTTCCAGTCCAAACCCGAAGGCCTGAGAACCAGGGGAGCCAGTGGTATATAGACCCAATTCAAGTCTGAAGGCCCAAGAACCAGGAGCACTGATGTCTGAGGACAGGAAAAGATGGATGTCTCAGCTCAGGCAGAGAGCAAATTTGCCGTTCCTACACCTTTTTGTTCTATTCAGACCCTCATTGGATTGGATCATGCCCACCCACATTCGTGAAGGCGATCTTCCTTACTCAGTGTACAGTTCAAATGCTGATCTCGCTCACAGGCACACCCAGAGACAATGTTTTACCAGCTATCTGAGCATCCCTTTGCCCAGTCAATTGACACACAAAACTAACCATCATATACGGTGAACATTTTATTAAAAACGAAAAAAAGGAGAATAGCTGGAAATGAGCACTTTCTCAGGGGCCTTGAGTTTCATTTTCATCAAACTAGAAAAGGGATAGTTCAACTATTACCAGCAGGGAGGAATATAGCACAACCCCTGATGAATCACCTCCTCTCTTTGGAAACAATAAAGAGAATTTGTTAAGTAGTGTCAATCAAACATTAAAAATAGTCAAGAATTTTAATGAGCAAATGTTTTTAAACTATGAAAATGGAACCATTAGAAATGAATTGTAAATGATAGTCTCTTTATTTTAACAAATGGCCTCATTTAACACATCTCCTTTAAAAAATAACTTAGTGTACAGACATGAGACATTTACACACCTTCCTCCAAGTGTGTTTTGGGTATTGAGTACCTAATTCTTCGCTTTCTGTCCCAGGAGCACGTTCACTGGTTTTTGATGCTTTTTGATACCTAGCTGTTTGATGTTCTGTTCCCATAAATTGGGAAAACTGAAAGCCACACATGAGAATCACAATGAAATTTTAAAGTTGCTGGATATCAAAATCTCTGGAAGGCTAAACTTTTTTTGAAGGTTTCTCTTCTCTTATTTTACTTAACATTCCTCAGTAGGACACAAATGAAGCTTCTGTAATGTTCCATTTGACCTAACTTGTCTCTCTTAGATCCTGTCGTCTGAGTAGCTATTTTTCTCCTTATTACAAGCATGCTTCCCAAATTTTGGCTCTTGGGCACTACAAGCAAGTAAAGATTTATAAGAAATTAACCTCGTTCTCACCCACCCACCCCATCCTTAAGTAAATACACGTGCACACACACACATACACATGCACAGCACTCACCTTCTCCCACTGCTATTTCTAACAAGTATACATTTATTTAATTAACCAAATCGCTATTTTACACAAGCAAAATTAAGGGTAGGCGGCAGAGTCACAGGTGTGAAGCATAGTCACAGGTGTGAAGCACATTCACAGGTTTGTTAAAATCACTGTAGATTGGACAAAAATTACTCCTCGCTCCCAAGTAGGAGCAGAATTTAATCTGAAGTACTAAGCGACTTGAAGGCAATTTGGTTAAAAAAAAAAAAAAAAAGAATCCTGGGGCCAGCCCTGTGGTGTAGTGGTTAAGTTCAACACGATCCACTTTGGCGGCCCAGGTTCACAGGTTCAAATCCCAGGCCCAGACCTACATCACTCGTCAGCCACACTGTGTCAGCGACCCAATATAAAGTAGAGGAAGATTGACACAGATGTTAGCTCAGGCCTAATCTTCCTCAGCAAAAGAAAAAAAAAATCCTGAAAAATAATTATTTTCTAAAGGAGTCTGATGAACCCTAAAAGGTAACTTAAAACTTGTTTTTTTGCATTTATTCATCAGTTGTTAAAACATCCACAATGTTTTCGTGAAGAATTAGGAAATGAAATAGCACACATTTCTGCCAGTGTACTTATTATAGGGTAATTTTTCTTTTCTTTTCTTTTCTTTTTTTTTGCTGAGGAAGATTCACCCTGAACTAACATCTGTTGCCAATCTCCCTCTTTGTGTATGTGAGCCACTGCCACACCCTGGCCACTGACAGATGAGTGGTGTAGGTCCATGCCCGGAAATTGAACCTGGACCACCAAAGTGGAGTGCACCGAACTTAACCGCTAGGCCACCGGTGGCCCTAATTTTTCTTTTCCTAGAAACCTTTCTTCCTTGTCTTTAATATGATCTACTAGTTACAATATCATGGGCCCAGGTCAGAATGAGATTTGATAATGAGGTTATTTTAAGCATTTTAGGCAGAAATTGCCCTGAGAGTACTTGATTTCTGAGTGTGCTGATCTCCACGTTGTGCCTGTTACATGAGTAAAAGGCGGCCGACTTGGGCATCTCTGAATCGCCTTCCACATCAAGGCACACCTCACCCTGAGTGCAGGTGCCTTGGAAGGAGGGAGTTGGGCGAGGGTAAGTGACAGAGCGTCTGTGATGATGACAGCAGGACTGTCATCTTGAGCACACACTTAGATTCAAGGCACCTGCTTTCCTTCCCAGGGTAGGAGTTTGAACCAACAGCCTTGAAGTCGGGAAGCACTCGTTACTTCAGAGTGCGGTTGGGGGAAAGTTCCTTTCCTTCAAACTCTTAGTTTAGAATAAAATGGAAACCTGATATTTAGACCAAATATTTGCCAGTTAATACTCAAACATGAAGTGTTATGATTTTGCCTTCCCACATCTCATCTGTCAACAGTCAGTTGTGTTCTAGGGTAGGAATGTTCCAGCCCCTGGTGAACTGCTGTCATAGGGAGAAGATGGAACCAGGCTGATGCTTAATTCAGTCTCATGTTATAATAAAGCATTTGTATGGAATAGATAAATCCTTACTCTTCAGCAATTTGACAGACTACCAATTCTATAGTATTTTATTAAATGAAACTTCCCCTTTTTTCCATTTCACCAACTAAACAAGATTTCCCCTTGGTTAGACATCCATGGCTGCAGTTAATTTTTTGTTTTTGTTTTTTTAAGAGATAGTCACCTCTTTTTTGAATTAAATGCTTTCATGATCCTTACAGATATCAGTAGCTTCCTCAGACCGTGGGTACCCCATAATTCAGGCTCCTTTGATGATGACTTTAGGTTTATATTGACATAAAATAAAACTATCATGGGTCATTCCTTTGTCCCCTTACCCACATCACTTACTTTTTTGTAAGGATTCCTTCATTGATTTATAATTTATATACCATAGAGTTCATCTGTTTAGAGTGTATAATTCAGTGTTTTTTAGTATATAAAGACTTAGTATATAAAAAAGTTTAGTATATAAAAAGGTTTTAGTATATAGTGTTTTCTGTATAGTGTACAGAATTATGCAAACATCACCACTATCTACTTCACCACTATCATCACATGCCCCCCCAAAACCCCATACCCATTAACAGACACTCCACATCTCTCCCCACTCTAATCACCTAGCAACCACTAATCTACTTTCTATCTCTGTGGATTTACCTATTCTGGACATTTCATATAAATGGAATCAGACAGTCTTTTGTGACTGGCTTCTTTCACTAAGAGTGATGTTTGAAAAGTTCGTCTATGTTGTAGCATATATTGGTACCTCATTCCTTTTTATTGCTGAATAATATTCCAGTCTATGAATATTCCACATCTTGTTTATCCATTCATCAACTGATGGACATTCGAGTTGGTGATAGGCAGAATAATAGTACCCAAAGATGTCCTAACCCCTGGACCTGTGAATATGTTACCTTACATGGCAAAAGGGATTTTTTGATGTGTTACAGTTAAGGACCTTTTGAGATAAGATTATCCTGGATTATTGGATGGACCTAATCTAATCACATGAGACCTTAATAGTGGAGACCTTTTCAAGTCTTAGTCAAAGGGAGATGTGACTATGGAAGATGAATCAAAAAGATGCAACATTGCTGGCTTTCAAGATAAAAGAAGGGGACCATAAGCCAAGGAATGTGGGTGGATTCTAGAAGCTAGAAAAAACAAGGAAACAGATTCTTTCCACTTGCTTCCAGAAAGGGGTGAGACTTACAGACTATAATATAATAAATTTGAGTTGTTTTAAGCCATTCAGTTTTTTATTGTTCTTTGTTTTTGTGAGGAAGACCAGGCCTGAGCTAACATCCATCGCCAATCCTCCTCTTTTTTGCTGAGGAAGACTGGCCCTGGGCTAACATCCGTGCCCATCTTCCTCTAATTTATAAGGGACGCCGCCACGGCATGGCTGACGAGCAGTGCATCGGCAGGTGCCCAGGATCCAAACCTGCGAACCCCGGGCTGCCAAGCGCAGACTAAACCACTGCGCCACCAGGCGGCCCCTAAGCCATTCAGTTTGTAGTCATTTGTTACAGCAGCAAAAATATAGAAAAATCATACAAAGTTGTTTCCACTTTTTGGCTTTTGTAACTAATATTGCTATGAACATTTGTGTTCAAGTATTTGCATGGACAAATATCTTAATTTTTCTTGGCTATCTACCTGTGAGTGAAATTATTGGGTCATAAGGTAACTGTATGTGTAACATTTTGAGGAACTACCAGACAGTTTTCCAAAGTGGCTGCACCATTTTATGTTCCCACCAGCAATGTTTCCATTTCTCCACATCCTTGTCAACACTTGTTATTATCTGTCCTCTTGACTTTAGCTATCCTAGTGGATATTTTGATTTACATTTCCCTAATGACTAATGATGTTGAGCATCTTTTTGTGTGCTCTTGACCCATTTGTATATCTTTGTAGAAATGTCTATTCAAACGCTTTGTCCATTTTAGAAATTGGGTTATTTATCTTTTTGTTGTTGAGTTGTTCTGTATATATTCTGGATACAAATCCCCTATCAGATAAGTAGGTAAAAAGTATTTTCTCCCATTCTGTTTGTTTTCTTCTCACTTTATTGATGGTATCCTTTACGGCACAAAAGTTTTTAATTTTGATGAAGGATGAAGTCCAATTCATTTATTTTTCCTTTTATCTCTTATGCTTTTAGTGTCATATCTAAGAAATTATTACCTAATCCAAGGTCACAAAGATTTATACCAAAATTTTTAAAGCTTCACCTCTTACATTTAGGTCTGCGATTCATTTTTTTTTTTTTTTGGTCAGGAAGATTGGCCCCTGAGTTAACATGCATTGCCAATCTTCCTCTTTTTGCTGAGGAAGATCAGTCCTAAGCTAACATCTGCACCCAACTTCCTCTATTTTGTATGTGGGACGCTGCCATGGCATAGCTTGATCAGCAATGTGTAAGTCCGCGCCTGGGATGCAAACCCTGGGCTGCCAAAGCAGAACATGCAAACTTAACCACTACACCACCAGGCTGGCCCCCGTGATCCATTTTGAGTTAATTTTTGTTTGTACTATGGGGTAGGTATCCAACTTCATGCTTTTGTATGTGGATATCCAGTTTTCCTAGGACTTAGATGCAGTTAATTTTTGATTGAAAATGTTAACCCCTGTAGATTATATTTGAGTGTTTATGATGCTGCTAGTGCCTGGGGAAGCTGCTGCCAACTCTGTGCTCCACTCTGGAATCTGCTGTGCTCGTGACAGCCTTTTCTCACAGTCCTCTTCCATGAAGAATGTGTAATGAGCCTCCTGTTCCCAGATGGATTACCAATACCTTTTCAAAAAGTGTGCAAAATATAGGAAATGAAATACACTTTTTGTTACCTCATCCTTTCACTTTTCCTCTAGTTTTTGTTTCATTCCTGATCGTATTGGATTTTTTTCTATAAAATCATTACATGAGTTGCCGTGATCAGGAAGAACTTTGAAAAAGGACTTTAGTATCACCTTTACCTCCCTCATTTAGAACGGCTCAACTCCTTAACCCCCTGGAAATTATCAAGTGCACCTGGGGCCCAGCTGCATTTTCTTCCTCCTTCTCTGGTTTCCTTGCACTATGCTTCCTATGCAGAGATAGAATTTTCTCAGCTATTGCAAATCAGAGGACTGCTCTGTGCCGTCCCTCATTTCTCCATGCCTGGATGACTCTGGGAAGTAAGTATGGTCTAGGAATGGTCAAGTTTGTGTCCAGGAGTTAATTGCCTCTAATTCCTAAACTAGAGAGATCCTTGCTCTAGAAAGGACTGGTTTCCTAAAGTAGTGCATGCAGATCTTCTGGGGATCTCATTAAAAATGCAGATTATGATTCATTATGTCTGGGTGGAGCCTGAGATTCTGCATTCCTAACACTTTCCCAAGGATGCTAATGCTGTTGCTCCATGGACCACATTTTGAGTAGTAAGTTTGGCAAGTAAGGTTCTTATCTAGAAGTAAGGTAGGTTCTAGGAGGAATTCAGCAGCTGGTACACTTTGGAGGCATCCTAGTCCAGACCCTGAATTCTCCCTAAAATTTTCTGGAAAGCAAAAAAAATTTTTTTACAAAATACTCCCACCACATCCTACGAAACAAACCTATCCCAGATACACTCCAACAGCTGCAATCAGGTAGAGATTAAACTTCTTTAAATGAAAATCTGCCTTTAGAAAAATCTACCAAAATTTTGCTGTGCTAGTTACACAGTTGCAAAGCTTGGATGTATATGCCCAGATGATGTCAGGGTGAAGTCTCTGGTCTTTTCGTGTTTATCCACATCATGCCTCAGAAGGGTGTTACGTGACTTGTGCTTTAAGAACAGCATCCAGCTGGCTGTTTTAGTTACAGATTTCCCCAGGTGATTTAAGAATGAAATGGGATACCTCGCCAATGTTACTTTTCTCTCAGTGCAGTTAAGCTTTCATAGAAATTTCAGCAGATGTCACCGATTTTCTTATTATGAAACTCATATCCACCCAAAATCCAAGGGCCAAAGACCTTGTAAGTTATATTTCTTGGGAGTAATTTTACCGTAAGTCATACAGTGAAAGGTTCCCCAACCAGGGTGCATATCTAACTATTACAGTGTCTCTGTTTTTCCTGGTAGTTACTTCAAAACCTTAACTATCATCATTAAAACACAGTGATTTTTTTAAAGGGCGTACATCTGTCTGCTGAACCCTATTAAGACACCAGTTTTAAAATGTCAGTGAATTTCTGAAAGTACAAACTGCAGTATTTGGTTCTTTTATGATCATTGCAATTTTCTTTTAGGTTCGTATTCTCTATTTTTGTTCTGTAAAACTTAGCCCAGGGAAAGAAAGGGGGAGAAATTGATTTATTGTTTGGTTGATTTACTGATTCATTTATTTACTCCAGTTTCACCTGATAAAGATTGTTTTTCATATAGCTGGATGAGAAGTCGTTGAATAGGATTGTGAGTGTGCATATTGATTGGAAATGGGAAGAAAAAACAAGAGAGGAAGACTATTTGTATAAATATACCATGACTTTATAGCTTATGCTAATTTCTATAACTCTTAAAAATAAGTCTTATAACTTAGCTTCCCCACAAGAGGAAGGATGAAGCAAAGTAAATATACTCCTTATTGGAGTATATTTAAAAGTCCGAATGATTTACCTAATGTGTTGTTCTTGGTAAGTAAGAACTAGTAACTTACAGTGACTGGCTTAGGATGAAATACATCTATAATAGTAATGGTGATCATAATAATAATAGTAATATCAATGGCAACAGTAATTGTTGCATTGTTTTAGTAGTGAAAGGATCTGAGCCCCGTGGCATGTGTGTAATGTCTGGGTAACTTGATGGACCATCTACTTGGCAACTTCTTGGCTCTTGAAAACCTTACTTCTACCACTAGCTGAAGGAATTGTATCAGAGTATGGTTCTGAACTGTAGTTGAAATGAATGAATTTGCAAAGTCATCTCATTTGTGCTTTTCATCTCAATGTAGTCATTTTTGTTCCATCTCTATGCTGAAGTATTTATGGGAACGCTGGGAGCTCCAAGTCTGACCTCTATAAGACAGTAATGATGTGAAACACAATTGTATACTTTTGTTAAGCTCTGAGAAACATGACAAATTGTCCTCAACCGTGATTCCCCTCTCTCCTCCTTGAAAAAGAGTGTTGACCCAAGCATTGTGATAAATAACATCTGGTGATAATGGTGAAAGCTGAGGGAGACTAATGTTTGCTTTGCAGCCATCCTGCTACCTGCTACTTAGGCTTGAAACAGTTGAGGAAATAATTTTGTGAAAATGAGCAAAAACTGTTAAGAGCTACATCCCTTGGAAATGTATAAGTGAAAGACTGAAATGCAAAAGCAAATACTGAAATATGCAAAAACAAGCTCATAAATCTTGATCCGCCATTGCAAATCTCCATCAGAGAACTGTGCACAGGCCAGCCTTCTAATGTACATTTTAAATGCAAATGTCAAGAAAAAGGAAAAGTGACAACTGATACACGATTATGGAAGAGATAGACGTCTGCAGAGAGCCAGCAGAGTCCACGCCAGGGCTGTGAGGGGCTTCAGCGGTTAAATTCGTGTGCTCCACTTCAGCAGCCCAGGTTGGCAGGTTCAGATCCCAGGCGTGGACCTGCACCAGTCATCAGCCATGCTGTGGCAGTGACCCACATACAAAATAGAGGAAGATTGGCATGGATGTTAGTTCAAGGCTAATCTTCCTTAAGCAAAACAAAAGGAAGATTGGCAACAGATGTTAGCTCAGGGCCAGTCTTCCTCAGGCCAAAAAAAAACCAAAGCAAAGCAAAAAGCTAAGCATTTGACTATCCAGTTACAATAGAAACTTCACACCTCAGTCTTGTGATGGAGAGTATATAAAATGGTGCTATCCATATTAATAATGAAGTGGTACTAACCTATCATACTAAAAAGTAAGGCAAGGATCAAGGACAACTTTAAAATTTATCTTGGGACCAAAACTTGAAAGACAGTCCTGGAATGACAAATGATTAATTAGAAAAATATTGACCTCAGCCATCAGAAGTTAAGAACCTATAAGATTAAATCCGTGAGAAATTAATTTTTACATGACTTCATTTCTTGCATCACAGTGACATACTTTCTGAGCTTTAGTGTCTGTTACCAAATGACAGTGAAAGATGATGCATAATTTGTTTAAGGCTCAGTAAATCCCAATAACCCTGAGCAGCTGAAGAATGACATGTTGACATCAAAAACACAGCAAAGCTCAGCCCAGTGGCATAGTGGTTAAGTTCATGTGCTCCACTTCAGCGGTGCAGACTTACACACTGCTCATCAAGCCATGTTGTGGCAGCGTCCCACATACAAAAGATAGAGGAAGATGGGCACAGATGTTAGCGACAATCTTCCTCAAGCACAAAGAGGAAGATTGGCAACGGATGTAGGCTCAGGGCCAATCTTCCTCACCAAAAAAAAAAAAAACCCAGAAAACAAGGCACAGCAGAGGACAGGGAAGGGCCATACTGCCCATCAACTTCAGTGTTTCTTGAATCCTTACCTGCATCCTCAAACCCCTTTCCTGGAGAAGGAATGATATTTTTTCATATCCTAGCCACTTCTTTATCCCATTTCCACTTCTCAGTGGTGCTTTTTTTGAGATCGGCAAGATGTGAAACAAGACAGCAGAGTTTTTTCAAAGACTGAAAAGATTTCATCACTCGTTTTTAATTGATGCCTTTAAAACACAAGGTTAAACATGGAAATTATAGACTACAGCAAAACAATTCACTTTTCAAATGGACTGTTTAAAAAATTTCCAGTGAAGACTAATTTCCTCATAGACTTTCCTCTCAGCGTACTCCGGAGCTAGGGTTCTAAATGAGGTTGTGGTTATTCTCTTCTCAAAGTAGCCCAGAACACAAACAAAGATGACCTATTCTTTATTAAATGGTCCTCACTTCCTGTTTCCAGGACTGTAGCCTCACAGCAAGGAGGGAATAATTCCCCTTTGGCCAGTGAAGGAGTGAGTGATCTCACAGTTGAGCTGCTTCTTTTTATTGGAATCCCCTCAATGGAAGTTCTCCTGTTCAGCATCTTTTAAGATAGTTTGAGTTTCATATCCTTTAATGATTCTGTGAATTACTCCCTAATTTACAGCCATCTCCTGGCTGTATAGGTGTTTGCAGCATTAAGATTAGGCACATAACTCGGGATTTCAAAGAAGAAATTATATCAATAAGAAAAAGAGCTCAAATTCCAATTAATCTAGTGCTGGCTTCTCAAAATAGTTGTGTGGTGAAGGACCCATTTTTTTAATTTCCAGGCTGCTTGGACCAATACTTTAGTAAAATAGAGTAACAATGAATTGGTAGAAAAATGAAATGAAAAAAGTCTACATTTTTTAAAAAAATTTTGACTCGAAAGTCATAAAATTGCTCTGTCCAAGTTCTACAGAAGTTTCTAAATGCTCTATCTCAATTTCTGCTCTTACTGAAGAACAGTACCAGATAGCACAGTGTACGGTCTACACTTTGAGTAGACCTAATCTTGTGCACTCACATGTACTCACTTGTACCCTCTGCCAATCCAAATCTTCTTATTCTTTCAATAAATTGTTGTTTAAACCTTTAGGTAAAGTATGCCCTTAAGACAAGGCTGTGTGATTTTTAAATAGATGAAAGTATATCTAAATTGCAAACTCTTACACATTGTTAAATTGTTGTAGAAGATTTTAACAGTTATCTGGCAAATGCTAGTTGCTGCATTTCACATTTCCTTGGCTTCATTTTCTATCACGCTGTTATAAATCTCACCCAACTACTTCTCCCTATCACAACAACAAATGGTGCTGCCAAGTGATTTTCAATAACATCCATCCAGATACCTTTCGTATCTTAAAGTAGTTTTAAAAATCTTGAATTATTTAAATGAAAAAGCTAATCTGGGGCCTAGTTTTGTTTCAAGTTGCTTTTAAGACTATAAGGAAAATAATCACATTAAATTCTAATCTCGCTCAGATCTCAAGCAGTTAAAAAATGTTTGAGTTCCATGAATTCCTTGTTAAGATTGGGTCCATAGAAATATAGCATTCCTTACACAGAATATCAGCTCGATGGACCTCCCATACCAAACAGATACTGCCTGCCATTGGTGGTTAGGTGCGCTTCTCTCTTCCCATCACACAAATTGAACAAGCTGGTAATGTTTAACATGGAAAGAACTCAAGGGGGCCCACTTGCTGTCCTACAATATTTGGAGGGCTGACGTGTGGACAAGAAGGTTGAGTGGCTCTCTGTGACGAGAACACACAGACCAGTGGGTCTAAGTCAACAGAGAGGCTGATTTCAGTCAAATGAAAGATTTCCAAACGTGCACACACACACATTTAGAAGACGAGGAGGAACTGAAGAACTCTTCTGGTCTTTCCTCCGCTGCAGATGAGGCTGCTGGAGTGATGATGATCATAACAGAATAAAAGTTTGGAATACTCATTCCAAAGAATGGAAGATAGGCCTTGCCAAGGGAAGAAAGGGATTGTGAAGCAGCACTGCCAGGCAAATGACTGACTGCTGGGCTAGTGGAGAAGGGCACTCATGCTTTGGATGCAGATTAGTCTGGATGCCTGCTAAGGTGTTTTTCCATCTTTGAGAAGCTGAGATCGCAGGTCCTGGTACCTGTAATGGAGACATCCTACTGCTTGGTTTCTTTCTTTCTTGCTTTGATTATGAAATATCTTAAACCTACAGAAAAGTACATCCAGATTTAATGTCTTGACGTATTTGCTCCATCTCTATCTCTTTCTCTTTTTTTAATATTATGGATATAGCTAAAGCCTTATCATCACCGTTCCATTCTTTTCCCCTCTTTCCTTCTCAGAAATGGCCACTGAATTGTTCAGAAATTCTTTGCCTGTTGCGAGGAATTTTCTTCTTACTTTCTGATTTTCTTCACAGCCATAGCAATTCTGGGTGGTGATGGTTTTTTTTGTTTTGTTTTAACATCTCTGGTATTAGCAATAGAGATAGAAAAAGAAGGGTTGAGGGCTTTGTAAGATTGATGTTGCTCAACTTAGGCTGTAGTAACTAATTATCATACGTATGTGTTTTCTAGGCCTGTGATCCGCTACCTTATATTAAATTGTGAGTTATAACGTTCACCTTGATTAAAGATACAGATTTTAGTACCAAGAATGCTATACGTAGCCTGTCTTACAGTAGACAGACCCAGAAGGACTAGATATTTTGATAATCATAATACATTCATTCAAACAATTGGCTTATTCAATTCTTTCATCCATTTACTAGATCAGTGTTTAAAGGGCATACTCTGTGCCAGCCATTGTGCTAGGCTTCGGGGATGCTAGGCAGTGAGCAACGTAGACAAAAATCCCTGCTCATGGGGACATCCGAGCAGTGGCTTCAAGGGAAGGAGGGACAAGCTGTGGGTATCAAGGGAAGTGCATTCTAGGGATCAGCAGGGATCTTTGGGTGGGAGTGTGCTTCATGTGGGGACAGCTGTGAGGCAGTGTGGGGGAGTGGTGTGAGCTGGGGACGAGCGATAGGAGATGTGATCAGAGGTCACAATTGCTCCTCAGAACAGTTTTGCAGTAGAGCAAAGGCAGATGGCATTATACCCATTTTTACATATGAGGAAACTAAGGCCTAAGTAGGGTGACTTGCTCAAGGTCACACTTGCTAATTGATGACAGGACCAGGACTGGCCTGTCTCCTGCATTCCAGATCACTGTCCTTTCTGGGTACCACAACTTTATTTTTTAAAGTCATAGGGCTTAGACAAACGTGGTCTGGCCTTACCTTTATAACTGATTCTTTGGTTGGATTGCATAAAATCCCTGGACGTCAGTTCCCACATTGTAAAACAAGGGAAATAAAATTCAGTGTTGTTGTGAGATCTGAGTAGAATAACATCAATCAGGCCTTGTGAACTGCAGTGCTCTCCACACATGATGTGCTGCTGGAGCTGGATGGCTCCTGTGGCCGGGGTTCCTGATGGGCAGTCCTGGAGTTTGGAAATTGATCTATTCAAGGCCAAGCCTGTGTAACCAGTGTGTAGCACTTCGGGCTCTATAGATGCCCCATATTCTGATTTTTCAAGAATCGTAGAAGTACAGTTAAATGCAAATTGTAACAAATTTAGAAATACTTGAGTAGCTCTACATCTTCTTTCCTGCTTGTTCCTAAAGATAACACAGAAATGTAAATATGGTTTGATGTATTTAACTGGCACCAATTCTACTACTGTGTATTTTACCTATTTCTATTTTAAGTGCATTTTCCTTTGTAATCTCTTGTTTCCTTTTATGTTCTGCCAAATCCCATTAACTTGTCCTTGAGCTGTGTAATCTAGAGTTTAGCCACTGTGGGTGATGGGCTTTGCCTGATGTGAAACCTGTCTGCGGGGAGTGATCAGCTCCTTTCTGCAAATGCTGCAGCTCAGCCCAGCCTCTGACTTCCAGGGCTCCTAGATCTCCTGAAAGCAGCTGCTGGCCTGGCGGGCCTGGCACAATGTGAGCCTTAGGAGGAAACCGGGAGTTTGCAAATGTCAGGTCTGTTTTGATCTGAGTGGTAGAGGAAGGACCATTTGTGGAGGCAGACCTGGGAAAGAGCTTTCCAGGCAGAAGGGACAAAAAGTTTAATGCACTTAAGGGACCAATGAAAGGTCAGCATAGCTGGAGCACAGTAGGAGTGGAGAAGAATTGAGACTGAGGTAGTAGGTGGGTCCAGATCCAATAAGGCCTTGTCAGCCATGATATGGAGCTTGGATTTTATCATATGGGTAGTGGGACATGGGGGACAGTTTTTAAGCAAAGACATAACATGAGCTGTTTCACATTCTTGCTACCACAGAGACAAATGGGGTCAGAGTATACACCACTTAGGCAGCTAATGCAGAGGTCCACTTGAGATATGATTCACCATGGCCAAGTGGAAGCTACAGAAGTGATGGGAAGTGTTCGAGTCAGGATATATGTTGAGGTGGCATTAACAAGTCTTAATAATGGATTGAGTTGGGTGAGATGGTTACGAAAAGAATGAAATCAAGGATAATTCCTAGTTTGTTGGTGTAAGCAACTGAATAAATTAGTGATACCATTAACTGTGAAGGTGAAAGACTCGAGGAAGTGTGGATTAGGAAAGACTGGGAGAGGGAGGAAGTAGCAAATCAGTGATGCTGTTTAGCCATGTGACATGTGAGAGACCTATGATAAACACCCAAGTGGAACTGTTGGGTAGAGGGTCGCAATTCGGAGCTCCAGGAGGAGATGTGGGCTGGAGATACAGGCTTGGGATGCCTTAGCTTTGAAGTGATGTTTAAAGCAATACATTGGGTGGTTGAGATCACATAGAAAGAGAGTATAGCCAAGACAGAGACCCGGGATGCTCCAACATTTAGAGATTTAACAGAGGAGGAGAAAATCAGAAGAGGAAGCAGAAGGAGCAACATTCCAAAAGAAATGGGTAAAAAGGACTTGGTAAAATTTTTACAAAAGAGGGAATAATATCAGTATCTTTTTCATGGAAAGAATGTTAGTATAATTTAAGTACAACAACAATTCAGGGTGACTACCTTGCTTTAGTATTTTTTAATGATTATTCAAAATCAATACATTTCATTCTTAAAAAATTGAAAATGCAAGGTATAGAGAAGAAGAGAAATCACTTACAATTTCAATACTCTTTCACAGCAGTTCCAATTTCAAAATGCTAATATTTTGGTGTGTTTTTCCATTCGTCCCTAATGCTTCCAAGACATTTTTATGTAATTGAGGTGGTATTGCATAGATATAGACAACTGTATATAATGCTCTTTGTACTCTACATTAAAAGAGAAACAATTCCGGGGCTGGCCTGGTGGCATGGTCGTTAAGTTCGTGGGCTCCACTTTGGCGGTCTGGGGTTTGCAGGTTTGGATCCCGGCTGCAGACCTACGCACTGCTTATTAAGCCATACTGTGGTGGCATCCCACATATAAAGTAGAGGAAGATGGTCACAGATGTTAGCCCAGGGCCAATCTTCCTCAGCAGAAAGAGGAAGATTGGCAACAGATGTTAGTCATGGCTAATCTTCCTCACCAAAAAAAAAAAAAGAGAGAGAGAGAAACAATTCCTCATGTTATAAATTTTTAATAACATTTTAATGCCTGCGTGTATATTTTTAAACTTATTTTTTAAATGTTTCCAAATCTGTCTTTGCTATTCTTGAGCAGTTCTCGCTTTCTTCATTTTTCCTTTTGTGGAAGATAGTGAAATAGACAATTCATCTCCTTGACCTACTATTTCCCTACTATATCAATTTACTGCACAGAAAAAGTGAAAAATCAGTCAAACTGCCTGCTTAGAAATTTGACTTAGCAAGATTCCCTCTAGTGAGGGAGCCACTTGATAGGAAACCTTGTAATTCTGCACTATCCTTCATTTTCCTGTAGCCCTTAAGTTAAAATTTGTCATGAATGCTCCCTTCTCAGGTTAAATTTCATAACAAAATAGTCCTTTAAAATATCTAAATCAAATGACTTAAAAAATACGATGGCTGATCAAAAAGGGAAACATTGCTGAAATGTACAGTAACTGAATTTGGAATTTTCCAGGCATAGAAAGCTAAATATATTTTCTGCACACAAAAGATCACACCCAATGTCAGTTGAGACAATGGCTGTTTTTGTTCTGTTGATTGGATTGCTGTGTATAAAAAATCATTAAAATGGCCTCATAAAAAAGGCTAAGTAGAATGTACACCATATACCTACCTGATTTTGAAATTTTTTATGTGCTGTGGAATATCATTAATACATCTCTAATTCTGCATATTTTTTAGTCTAAAGGAACAATTTATATGCAAATTGAAAAGTAACAAATAATATCATCTATTTTATAGTCGTAAGGTTTACATTGAGAAGAGTAGAGACCATTCTCAGACCTTCTAAATAAAGGGATAGAATTGTCATTCGTGGGCTTTTTAAATGAAATCTGATTATTTGGGACAATGAAAATACATCTTTAATCAAGATGCATTCACCCTCTAGGGAAATTCTGTGATTAAGAAACAATAATTAGAAATAGTTGAGTGTTCTGTATGTATGTGTGCATACCTTTTTTTCTACTCAAAGTTTGTATTCTCAGGTTTCCATAACTACTTCTTCATTATGATGGGTAAGAGGATTTCTGCGGCCCACAATCTATGTCCCACTGCACCTTGGCACCATATTCTACAAAGGGTGTGTGTGTGCATGCTTGTGCATAGGTGTAGGAGCAAAAACCTACGTGAGCTTCAACTACAAGCAGACCCTATGTTGGTCCCACATGTGTGTCCTCTGGGGTTTTGTTTAGGAACTGACACACAACAAGTCTTCAATATTCATTTGTTGGAGTCAGTGAGAAACAACGTTATAGAAGCAAAGGTGATTCCAGCTGGGAGAGGATTGTCCACCATGTGGAACTGGATTGAGACAACTAGCCTCATGGGTCGTCTTCCTCCTGGGACAGGTTTGCTCCAAAGGTCACGGGACCATAGGTGCCGTGTTGTTTGTAGATGGGAACAGCAGACTTCCCATAGGTTCTCAAGGTTTTTTTCATTAGACCGACTGGGACAGGAGAGCAAAGGACCAGGGTCTTAGGGTGGAGAGTGCACAGCAAGATTCAGCTTCAACAAACAGGTATTGAATGTCTGCTGCATTCCAGGTGCTTTGGGATCACTCTCTCATGTTCCTCGCGTACTAGCCCATTTTACTGATGAGCAAGCTGAAGCTTAGAAAATGTAAATAACTTGACCTAAGGCTACTTTGTGTAAAGACAGGCCTGAAACTTGAACTCAAGTCTCGTGACATTTAAGCCACCATAGGACCTTTCAAATAGCTCAAAAGAGTAGATGGTAAGTCTGACTCCTGTTTGAGATGGTTTCTCATCTGTCCCTTTTCTGATCTCCAATAAAAAAAAAATCGTACAAACTACGACAGATTCAAATAAGTCACAGAATTCTCTTTTTGGAAAGGATACCTTTATATGTGGGAAACTGAGGCACAGAGAGATTGAATGATTTACCCACGCCACATTGCTACTAGTGACAAAGCCAAGTCTCAGAACTCTCAGGCTGGAGTTTCTCAACATCCTCTTAATAACCAATAATTAAATGGGATGGTAACTTTCAGTAGTTGGTTATAGTCAAATGGATCTGCTTTAGATGAATAAAGGGACTATTAGAGCAATGGGCCTCTGTCAACTTAGATGGGATGCTTGACCTAACTGTGTGAAGTTGTAGCGGGATGTAGTCACCTATATTATTCATATAAAACCAGTTCAATGACTTTGGGTCTGTGTTTGGATTGGAAATGTGGGATTTGGGGAACATATTTTATTTGGAGTCCTCAAGTCTGTTAGTTCTAATAGGAGCGAGTGACATTCCTGATGCAAGTTTCTGGCATCCTTTCCCTGTGCCCTGAAGCCAGCCCTTGAGTTAAGTGTGACCAAATGTCATTGTTCTTGCTCCAAAGGGACCAACCATATCAAAACCTGTCTAGGTTTGATCAGCCAAACTATCCTGATGCAGCAAAGAGAACAAAGATTTGGTCGGGATGGGGGGGGGAAGCAGAGTTGGAAAGATAAATCTGATATATACATGTGCAGGCCCTTTTATGAAAATCCTCACTTAAGCCTAGCAAATATTCTGTGGAGCAAGTAATATCCCCACTTTTGTAGATAAGAACATTGAAACTCAATGACGATATATAGTTTGTCCAAGTTTGTAAGTGGAGTGAATGGTGAAGTTTTGCTTTACACTTGGGTTTTGAACTTTGAAGTTCATATTCTTTTTACCCTTCTGCTATATTCCTAACATGCCTATAACAAAATGAAGCATTCTTATTTTGTAGGGGTTTTTTTGACAATAAAAAGATCTCACATTCGATGTTCTGGTTATCTGTGAACATTCAGGCATACTAAATTTTGGAGTTTCATTTATGTACCAATTGGAACACATCCCACAAATATTCATAGACAACTTTGTTTAATGGACTGTACTAGGCACTATAGAAAATCAAGATGAAAATTCTGTCCTTAAGTCATACAGTGTAGGAGAGAAAAAGTGTAAAGTTAAATAAGTGTAATGTAAAGCAATAAGTGACAAGGGCCATCGGAGAGAAACCCAGGCACCTGGACAGTTAGAGGAGAGCTTTGAGACAGGAGCCCAAATACCAAAGTGTGCCTGTGTTAGCTTGGTTCTCAGAGCAGCTCATCCAGTCTACACCGAACACTGTTTTAAGAAGACAGCAAGAGCAGAGAAGAACCAAATCAAATGCAGATACCAAAATTGAGAGCTCTAACAGATCAGGAAATTTCACAGGAAGGCCACAGGCACATGTGATAATTCAGAGGAATTCAACAAAGGAAACTTGGTTAGTAAAATATTTTTTTTAAACCTCTGATACAATAGTTACAAGTTGCTTGCTTTCAGCCACTTTTCAATGTGGTTATTAGCCATCTTTCATAGATACACCAAAGTTCAAATTAAATGCAAAATCTTATTCAAAGATAAACACATTGCAAAATATTTTGCATAACTCAGTGCAATCCTTGGTGAAATTGTGGGATAGATCACCTGGTTGAATTCAGACCCACCACAATCCTGGGTATTTATACAAAGAGCCCATGGAATTACCTGCAAACACAAAAGGGTCTAAATGAAGCCGTAATCCCCAGAAACTCAGCTATACCCATCTCATCAACCTCCCTCACCTTAGGAGATATTGTCAGGTCTTATTTCTTGATGAGCTTTCTCATATTTTTCTCTCTTGTTCAGAAAAAAGGCCTAATTGAACTCAACGAAGTTTCCCACAAAACTAGTGGGAGAGATAAACAAGTAGTGTATGTAACTCCGTCCATCACCAAACTGTTAGTGAGTATTTGATCATCAGTTGTCAGCTCTGTCTAGAGCACTGTGAACTTACCCAAAGGATGATGAAGTGGTCCTCACTCTTGGAACACTTAGAGAAGCATCTGCAGTAGTCAGAATAACGTCCCCACCAAAAATGTCCAAGCTGTAGTCCCCAGAACCTATGACTGTGTTACCTTACATGGCAAAAGGGACTTGGCAGATGTGATTAAGGTTAAGGACCTTGAGATGAGGATAGTATTCAGGATTATCCAGGTGGGCCCAATTTAATCACATTCCCTAAAAGTGAAGAAACTTTTTCTGGCTTTGAAATGGAGGAAAGCGACCATAAGCCAAGGAATGTGGGCTGCCTCTTGAAGCTGGAAAAGGTAAGGAAACATCCTCCAGAAGGTCAACACCTTGATCTTGGCCCAGTGAGACCCGTGTTGGACTTTTAACCAACAACTATAAGATAATAAATTTGTGTTGTTTTCAGGCATTAAGTTAGTGGTAATTGATTACAGCAGCAATAGATAACTAATAGAGAGTCTTTAAAACTTAATTAGCCAAGTGAATGGTACAGAGTAAAGGTATTTCTGGGAGAGAGAGTTTTCACCAGGTTGGTGTTACTTGGAAAGACATCCAGGGGATGTGGAAATTTAGCTGAGCCTTCAAGAATGAGCGGTGATACAGTAAAATGTAGGAAGCACCACAGCATTGCAGGACAAAGGGAGAATCAGGGATGTACAAGGCATCTTTGGGCACAGTAACTAGCCCAGTCTGGCAAAAAAAAATTTTTTTTATATAAGACAGTATTCATAGATAAGGGAGAAAAGATGCCTTCAAGTTAGATTTAGGACATGGAACACTTAACACTTGAGGTTTGAAATTTGCCCCATAGAATGCTGGTCTTCAAACTGTGTCCTTTGAGACTTGGAGATTCATCAGGGAACAGCAAAACAGAATTCTAGATGCTCTGGCACCCTTCCCCTCCTCCCAGAGCACCTCTATTCTTACCTGTTTTATGTGGAGGGTACCTGCTTAAGATTTTGTTTGAAAAACAATCCTACCACTTTAAAACAATAAATGAAGAAAATAAAGTAGACAGCGGAGCAGCCACAGTGGTGGCTCTTTCTCCAGCCGGTGCTCCTGCTTTGTTCTTGCTTTCCTCAAGACTGTATTTAGCTCTTTACACTTTTTTTTTTTTTGAGGAAGATTAGTCCTTAGCTAACATCTGCTAATCCCCCCCCCTTTTTTTTTTTTGCTGAGGAAGATTGGCCCTGAGCTAACATCTGTGCCCATGTTCCTCTACTTTATGTGGGACCCCTGTCACAGCATGGCTTGATGAGCAGTGAGTAGGTCTGTGCCCGGGATCCGAACCTGCAAACCCTGGGCCGCCGCAGCGGAGTGCGTGAACTTAACCACTATGCCACTGGGTGGGCCCCCTAGCTCTTTACACTTTTTAAGATAAATAAAATAAACATCTAATTTTACAGTTAAATTACTTTTACAATCACTCATGCAAACTATGTCTTAATATTCTGATTTAAAAAGGAAAAAGATGTCACCTAAAGGTAAAACCTGTTACATTTTGATACTGTATATTCAACAGTCAATCTTTCTGCATGCATGCCCATATAAAAGGGACCATACGTGTTTTTATGCCCAGCTTTTTTCTTTTGCTAGATCTTATCTTTCCATGTCTATGCTGAATATTACTGTCACATTTTTATTTAGTTCAGGTATAGTGTTCTAACATATAAATATACCCACAACCAGTTCTCTATCATTGGACATTTAAATTTGTTTTTCTAATTTTTACCCATAGGAGACAATTTTGCAATGAACATTCTTGCAGCTAAGGCATTGTACTTATCCTTTAGCCCGCAAAAAAATAGATATTTCTTGGCGTAGCGGTTTAGTCCGCGCTTGGCAGCCCGGGGTTCGCTGGTTTGGATCCCGGGCGCCCGCCGACGCACTGCCTGTCAGCCATGCCGTGGCGGCGTCCCATATAAAGTGGAGGAAGATGGGCACGGATGTTAGCCCAGGGCCAGTCTTCCTCAGCAAAAAGAGGAGGATTAGCAACGGATGTTAGCTCAGGGCTGGTCTTCCTCACCAAAAAAAAAAAAAAAAATAGATATTTCTTATATATCTTACTCATAAACAGATTTTTGGTTGTCTTTTAGTTGCACAAGGTGATGTTAATGTTAAAAAATTTATTGTAATAAGAAAAACTAATGTCTTCACTGTTGCTTTATAGCAAGAGTTTATTATTTTATTGAGGTGTAATGTATGTGCAGTAAAATGCATACATCTTAAGTGTACTGCTTCATGATAGTTCTCATGTGTGAACACCTATTTGAATACCACCCAGATTAAGATACAGAACATTTTTGGCATCTCATAAAGCTTCCTTGTTCCCCTTCCCGGTCAACAGCCCTGTCCACAGAGGTAACTGCTCTTCTGACTCTTATCACCGTAGATTCGTTTTGCCTGTTCTTGAACTTCATATAAGTGGAATCATACAGTGTGTATTCACTCTTTTAGGTCTGATTTCTTTCATTCAATATGCTTTTGAGATTCATCCAGGTTGTTGCTTGTGTTAGTGTAAATAGTTCCTTTTTATTGCTGAGAGGTCTTCTATTGTATAGATACACCATAATTTGTTTATCCATTCTCCTGTTGACGTACATTTGGGTTGCTTCCAGTTTTTGGTTATTATGAAGAAAGCTGCTTTGAACAGTCTAGTCTAGGTCTTTGTGGATGTCTGCACTCATTTCTCTTGGGTACACAGATTGGAGTGAAATTAATGGGTCATGGGAATGTTATGCTTAATTTTATCAGAAACTGCCAACAGTTTTCCAAGTGGTTGTAACATTTTCCACTCTGCTTGGCAATGTGTAACTGTTCTGGTTGTTGCAAATCCTAGCCTTCACTTGATATGTCCAGCCTTATTTATTTATCTATTTATTTGTTTTTATTTTAGCCATCCTGGCAAGTATGTCATAGTATTCATTCATTTTTTTTTAACCTAAAAAAAGTATGTATGTCTAAAATGATCCTAAATAGCCAGATTTGAGAACATTTTGATTTTATGTAATGAGAGAAAATATTAATATACTCTGTACTTAGTCCTGCTTTTTAATAAATAAGAAAGCCAAAAAACAAACCAAAAACACCTGTCAATACAGGCCAATTAAATAAATTATTTTTCCTTTATTTATTTAAAATAAGACTAGTAATTAGATTCTCAGTTTTGAGGTTTGGCTTTTAAGTATAAGTTTCTTGCTTTAAGTTGTAAGTTTCAAGGCTCAGTCACTCTTGGGATGATACAGTGAATGCTGCTGGAAACAGAATCACTCCTTCCTCTCCCAGTTAAGTATACATCCCAATTGTTACTGCCTTCGTCTCTGTGTAGATCTTGCTGGTCATCATTTATTTCTGATGTTTAGTCAGAGCTGGGCCGCTGGGAGTCCCGGTTCCTTTAGAGAAGACAGACACTGCTCGCTTTATAGGACAGGCTGATAGTTCAGTGCTGGAGGGAGAGGTAATTCGTTTTTATGATTTTTATGGCAACATCACTGGGTCCTATCGTTTTCACAGTCTGATGTGGACCTCATTTCCTTCTCTCTCAATCCCAGGAAGACAGGTCCAGAAACCTCTAAACAGCACACTAAAAAAATTAGCCATGACTAAGCCACAGTAGCTCAGGGGAACAATTTTGCAAAACTTTCTCTTGTCGTTTAGCCCAGTTGTTTGGTGTAGAGCTCTCCCAGCAGAGGTCTGACTCTCTTAATCTATATCAGATGCAAGGAGGAAGCCTGGAGTTTATTTTGGATTTCATGATAGATTAGAAAATAAGCAGACACAGAGCTGCTTTCTTGCTGTTGGCAAATGGTTGTATTTTGTTTTGACTCTTCTGCTGCTCTCCTGTAGTTCAGAGAGTTCTGTTGCAGTTCATTGTCCTGCAAAGCCTGGGGCGGTGCCCCACCCTGTAGGGGCTTTCATGAAGACTTTCCGGTGATGATGTTATCCCGCCTAGGCTGCAATGTAGCTCTTCAATAGACCTGAGAGGAAAACTTGAGCAATGCTAGGCCTAGGACTTCAGGGATGTAAGTTCTTCTTACAGACCACAGAAATGTGCCTTTCACTTAATATAGGTCCTAAGAAGATGGAAAAAGAAAAATTGTATATTAGGAACAAAATTGAGCAGGTGAGCTAAGATTGTTTGCATTCGTTTTAATCTTTCTTAGTGTTTGTAAATTACAATCTGTGAGACATAATACTCTGTTTACCTATTAGATAATTTGCTGTGTGGTGTTTAGCAAGTCACTTAACCTCTCTGTACTTCCCTTTCTTTTTTAAAAAAATTATTTAATTGAAGTCACATTGGTTTATAACATCAGGTGTACATAATTTCAGGTGTACATTATTATACCTCAACTTTTGTATATACTGCATCGTGTTCACCACCAAAAGTCTAGTTTCCATCTGTCACCATACACATGTGCCCCGTTTACTCCTTTTGCCCTCCCCTCACCCCCTTCTCCTCTGGTAACCACCAATCTGTTCTCCTTGTCTATGTGTTTCTTTATCTTCTACGTATGAGTAAAATCATATGGCATTTGTCTTTCTCTGTCTGACATATTTTGCTTAGCATAATTCCCTCAGGGTCCATCCATGTTGTTGCAAATGGCATGATTTTGTCTTTTTTATGGCTGAGTAGTATTCCATTGTGTATATATACCACATCTTCTTTATCCATTCATCTGCTGATGGGTACTTGGGTTGCTTCCAAGTCTTGGCTATTGTGAATAATACTGCAGTGAACATAGGGGTGCATATATCTTTTTGAATTAGTGTTTTCATGTTCTTTGAATAAATACCCAGAAGTGGAAGAGCCGGATCATATGGTATTTCTATTTTTAATTTTTTTGAGGAGTGTCCATACTGTTTTCCATAGTGGCTGCACCAGTTTGCATTCCCACTAGAAGTATATGAGGGTTCCCTATTCTCCACATCCTCTCCAACACTGGTTATTTCTTCTCTTTTTAATAATAGCCATTCTGTACTTCTCTCTCTTTATGAGAGTCGGTACGAATGATATCCAAGGATCTTCTCACTTCACAGGTCAACAAGCAGCTGCATAGCATGGTGTCTGAGAGCACCACTCAGGGGCCAAGCAGCTGGGGTTTGAATTCTTAGTCAATGTGTGACATCTGAGCAAGTTGCTCACTTTCTTGGTGCCCTGTGTAAGGCAGTAATTATAGCCCCCATCTCACAGGATTGTTAACATGATTCAGTGAGGCACAAAAGCACTTCAAGTTCCTCCTGGCTCAGAGTAGTTCCTCTGAAAGACTAAATAAGATAGCCCTGTAATATCTGTGCTGATTTGAACTTTCCTATCATTTCCTAAGAAGTCTCTTTTGACATTCTGACTGGGATAGGGAGGAAGACAAATTAGTATTGATTTTTTATTTAATATAGCACTTTAATTTCATTGAAATAAATTTGCAAATCAAATTATATCCAATATCTGAAGATATTTTGGAACATATAAAGCAGTAAGAAGAAGAAAATAATTAAATGACTTACATGCTCACCACCCAGTTATAATCATTTTGTTTTATTTCCAATCAGGCTTTGATTTTTTTTTTCTATTCCTAGATTAACTTCATTTATTTACCAAGTTATAATCATTCTTTATAAACCATTTTGATTCCTAATCTCTTTATTACTCATCAGTCATAAGCACTTTTTTATTATTACCTAGGGTTAATTAAACATCAGCTCACTGGTCACATAATATCATTTTGAATAGATACTTTTTGATTTATTTATCTTTTGCTAGATTGTTGAATATGGTGGTTGTTTATGATTTTTCAGTGCTATAAATAATGGTGCAATGAATACCCATGTTCAAACTTAAGTTTACAGGGTTCATTGCTTCTTTAGGGTAGGTTTTCAAAGGTAGAATCAGTAGGTCAAAGGATATGAATATTTTAAGGAACTTGAGTTTGCCAAGGAACTTTCCAAAACTGTTGCTACTAGTAATATTCAGGATGCCTGTTTCATCATATTCTATCAGCATTAATTATTTTCATTTTTCTAATCTCTGCCAATCTGTAGGCGACCTCTATGGTACTGCCACTGTTCCACTGTGGGGGGCCTAGACATTTTGTCATGGATTTGCCAACTAAAGGTATTTGTTCTTTTGGGATATGTCTGTCCATGTCTTTAACCTGACTATTTAGGAGTCTTGGTATTTTTCTCACTAATGTGTGTGAGTCCCTTGTGTAGAAAAGAACACGGCCTATATGTGAAATATTTGCTAAGATATTTCCCCTTGTATTTCTGCCTCTTATTTTGGTTATGATCTTTTAAAATCATACAAAAATAAATGAGAGTGTATAGTTAAATCTATAGATCTTGTCTATTGTCATTTCTACTATAGTTTCTAAGCTTAGAATTTCTTTACTTTGTAGAGGTTAGGTAAATGTTAAGTTCTGTGTTCCTGTCGTTTTTCTAGGAGTTTGCATATGCATCTATCTATCTGTATCTATACTTAATGCTTTTATATAAACTTCAATGCCTTTCAAGAAAAAGAAAATGCTTTTTATTATTTCCTTAGTTTTTCTTCATAAGAGTCATTGATGTATCCTGGACTCAAACCTTAATCCCTTGCCATTTCAATAGTTGGTTAGAAAAGCGTGTAGTTTCAGTGGGCTTCAGTAATAGTCCTCGGTGGTACATTTATACTTCCGAGAATCACTGTTGAGGAGTATTTATTAAATGCCGCCTGTATGAGTCGATGTCTAGTCACCATACGTGGACTCCTTGTTCTATAAGAGACTGTAGTCAGAGATGGAAACTTGGGATGCTCAGTAAATGTTAACTGTGAAACCTCTGATGTGAGATATCTAGCAAACCATTTCCTTCCTCTATCCTCAGTTTCCTCATCTGTGAAATGAACAAGTTGAACTAAATGATTTCTAAGGAGCTCTGCAGCTCTGAAATCACTGGATTTGGTGTACAGAGACACATGCTTATGCAGACAGCTGTGTGAAGATGAAACAGCCTTTGTCTACATCTGCTTACCATCTTTTTTCCAATTTGCAGCATCATGGGCTTTGTTTATTTACACTTGGGGAGACAGTGAGGCAAGAACTGATAAGAATAATGGGGAGGAAATGTAAGAGCCAAACCACTTAGGCAGTCCAAAGGCACCTTCCCTTTTAGACAAACCTCCACAGCAATTAAGTGGTCCTGGGAAATTGGCCACTAGGAAAGATGGCGCTGATTAGCACACTGTATATCACCTCTTAAAAGGTTTCCTTGGTCTCTTCAAGCATCAAGGCTACTAAACCTCTCCTGTTGTTTGTAAAGGTCCAAGATTCCTTATCAAAACCTTACTCCCAGATGTGTTTTAAAATTCAGAGTTTTTCTGAGTTCAGAAATATTATATAGTACATGAACTAAATTTTGTAAATCCCCAGATGGGTTTTGAGGCAGCGCCCCTCATCAAACACATTAATCTTTTGGCAACAGAATGCATGAAGAGTCACAGTAAGTTGGATAAATAATGACTATAAGTAACCCCACTTTATTTCATGGCAGGTTTTGCCACCAAATTAGATACAAAAAAACTTTTTGTTCCCATAGCTTTTTAGATTTTGGAAAGTAAATAAGGGATTGTGGGCCTGAGTAACACTTTCCAATTCACCACACCAGACACACCTTCTCAAAGCTCAGCTCTGATTATGACCCCTCTGCAGAAACCTTCCACAGCAGCTCATGCAGAGACACTAGCACCCAGACTCCAACTGGCATGAACAGCCTTCCATCCAGTATCTCATCCTTGTGTCTCTCTACCTGAGGCTGTCCCCCTCCCCACAAGCCATGCACTTGGGCCCCAGCCCTACTTATCTGCTCAGACACATTCCAGACTTGCTGGTTCCCTCTACCAGTGATATTCCTGTGTCCTGTTGCTCCGCTCCCCTAGCCCAGCTTTTTTCTGCTGTTGATCTTAACTGCCTTCCAAGGCCCCACTCCAGGAGGTTCTCCTAGGTTTACCTGTCTGGAATGACTCCTTCTCTCTTTTGTTCATCCTCTATACTCCATATCTTTTTCATGGCACCTGTCTAAGACTGCCTGGTATTGGAATAGCTTGTCTGTATCTATCCTCTACTAAATTATGAGCCCCTAGAGCAGTGGTGCTCAAACCTTAATATGCATGAAATTCTGCTTGTTACAATACGGATTCCTGGGTTCCCACTTCCTCCCTCCCAGGAATTTCTTTTTCAGTAGTTTTGAGTGGGACTCAGGTAACTGCATATTAACAAGCCTCTAATTATTCAAACTCTTCTGTTTCATCTTCTTGACTATGAGGAGCTTGATGGCAGATTCTGTTCTTGAAAGAAGAAGCTGCCCTGTGACTCCAGAATCAGAACCTAAAACCGAATTGTGGCCTCAGCATAAATCCACACACACAAGTGCTGCCTCTGTTTTTCTTGTCTTATTTCTTCTCCTTTGTGTGACTCTGTTAGCAGTTAAATCCATAACAGATGATGGTGACTGTGGGATAGTCTCTAGAAACAAGTATATAGGAGGTTTCTTGGTGGAGCAACACTTGAGTCAGTCATGCCCTCTAGTAACATCAAAGTGTGGGAAATGGCCATGGCCAGTGCAAAACCAGCCAAGTGTCAGCAGACTGACAGGTGGGTAATCATGCTGAAGATACTGGATTGTGGACTTGAAGGGCTGAAGAATTCATCTGTGGTAGCCTCTGCCCGAGACATTCAGTTCAGAAGCATTGCCGCCTGTTCTGCATTTAGATTTCTGAGGTTGGAGAGGGCCAAGTTGCAGCCCAAACCTCAGCCCTACCAAAGATACCACACTCTACCCTTTTGGTTTCTAATAAGAACGATGTTGATGAACGTAATCATTGATGTAGCTGGTGTTTAGGGAGCTCTGTGTGCTGGAGTCATATTAATCACTTTACATAAATTATCTCATTTAATCCTCAAGACAGCCCTAAGAGGAAGTCTAATTATTGCCTCATTTACTAATGAGGACCCAGATGCCCAGAGAGGTTAGGCAGTGTGTCTGTGGTAATATGGCTAATGAAAAGAGGAGCAGGGATATCAGGGATGAAAAGTGGGGCAAGTGAGCTGACTTCAGGGCCCATGCTCTGTAACTACTCCAGCTGCCACTTTTGAAGTTCTCAGTGTCCCTACTTACTATTATAACTGACACTCTGCTTTATCGCTTGTGCATTTAAGAAAACTTATTTTTTCAATCATATCTTTGAGTTTGTTGTGTGTGAATGAGTATAACCTCAATTCTGTGTGTATCTGGACCTCTTCTAAGCATCACTTGGCATACGGGCAACTTGCCCAACACAAGGACATACCACGAGGAGTGGCTGGGTGCTTCTGCAGCTTTTTAGAGAAGTTAAGTGCAGCTCCTAGGACCGTCTTCCTTTCACTAGACATGAATGCCAGTAAGCCTAGGCCTGTGGGTTAAGTCAGAGTGGAAGAATGGTGCTCTAGATGGAATGCAAGCACATTACATTTAAATCACGTCAAGTCACTCTTCTATAATGGGGCAAATAGAATGAGATAGACAGCATCATGTGTGGGAATTCCCTGTGACGATTAATTAGTTTCCTGGCTACAGTCAATCAAATGGTCATTTCAACAGGAAAGAATCTGGATACTTTTATGTTCTGTACCTCACTCCTGTGCTGTTGATATTGAAAAATGCCACTATTTTGACCAGCCATAAATTAGACTGATGTCAGTGAGGAAAGCATTTCTTTGAAACATTTAGGTGCCTAGAACATTGGCCATGGTTGATGATTGAGATGAAAATAGATATTGACTTGGTGTTATTGCCTTGGAATTTTAGAGGTCAGGACTAACAGATGAGAGGTAGAGAAAAATAGCCAGACAAGCTCAAGGCAAATATCATAAAGCCACTGGGATATGATATAGAAGGAGTTGGGGAAATTTTCCTGAGCATTAAAAAAAAGGAAGAACTAAAAAGAAGAGTTAGAATGGAAAACTTTTAAAGTTTAAAGGAAGTTATGCAAGCAGGAAGCAACATTCTCCATCAGCCTTTCATCTGCTTGGTAGCTTGTAGTATAATGCAAGAGTTCCTTAGGCTGCGTAGAGAGGGGTGTATGTCTCTGCCCTATTTGCCTGTAGGGAAGAGTGGGCAGAGATGTGAGACATAAGTAAGTACCCCATAAAGCAAACACGTGTGAGCAAAGCCAGCTCTCAGACTATGAATATAATCAAAAGAAAATGCAATGTGTTCTGTGGCTTTGGTAACATGGAATCATTTAGAGCTCTTCTACCCAGCATTAACTTCCTGTTCCTGGGGGACAAGCCTGTCCCAATTCTCCTCCAGTTAACAAGACTGTCTCTGGTTCCCTGCCCACTCCACCCCGCCCAGCTGCCTATTAAATATTTCTACCTGACCTGAATCTAGGCGCCACATAGCACCTCCTGGCCTCCCTCCCTTGAATGACTAACTATATCACTCTCTATCACATTCCCTGAGCTAGAAACCTTGGAATTGATTGAAATTGGTCTCCCAATTTTTTTCACCTTTTACTTTTAAGTCAGTTGCCAAATCCTGGTCATTTTACATTGTTTCAGACCTGCATCTTCTCTCTTATAAAACACTGAGATACTTTCCAATTGATCTTTGTCTTTTCTGTCCCTTTCCATTCAGGAAATCCTCAACTTTGCCAGAATGTTTTTGTTTCTCAGATGCAAACCTAATTATAATAGTCCTGCTTAATTTCTAAAACAAAGACCAAATTTTCTAATGTGACTTAATCAGGCCCCAAGCTACTTTTACCATGGAACCTATATCTCATGGGCTTTTTCCTTTCCTCTGGTTTGATGCTAGATGCATATTTTTATGATCCTTGGCCATGATTTTTATTCTTATTTATATATTATCATTATTTTACATTTTGTGATCTTTTTGTAAAACGTCCTTTGCCCAAAAGAAAAATGACTGATTGAAGTTCAAACCCAGATTTTACTGTAAAGCTAGCTGTTCCTTATCTGTTCTGAGATTTGTGATCTTATCATTGAATGTCACTAAGAAAGTCTATTCTCCAATTTTGGAATTCCTGGAAAATATTAATGGGGGAGGGCATACTTTTTATTCCCATTTGAACACAGGAGAATGAAGTAACTCACATGGAGTATTCCTCTGTCCCCAACTGCTATTTGTTACGATTCTCTGTTGGGGCTTACTTGCAAGGTTTTAGTCATAATCGGAAATCACAGATTCCTCTTTCATACCCCACATTTTGCCCAGTTAGGGTTTTGTTGTTGTTTGTACATATATTTTTCATTGCCTGACACTCTGAGTACTTGAGGGTGCCCAGCCTAGTGAGGCAGCTAGTGGATCAGAGCACAGAGTCTGAAGTCAGTTGACTCTGTTGTAATCTCAGTTCTGCCACCTACCAGCTATGTGATCTCGGACACATTCTTTAATTTCGGTGTACCTTTGTTTCTCCATCTATAAAGTAGATTTAAGACTGGTAAGTTCTTTAGGTTTGTGGCAAAGATTAAATGTTAACGTATGCAGAACACTTAGAGTAGGACGTGGCACATAATAAGCCCTCTCAGTGTTAGCTGCTGTTAGAGCCGTATTTAATCATGTGCAAGGTCAGTTTCCTTTTGTTCTCTGTTAATATTTCTATCATTGGATGAAAATTAATCATTCGGGGACAGTCAACATCTCTAGACATCACAGTGGGCAGGCTGCGCCGCCCCATACCCTGGAGGCTAAGCGGGCCACACCCCTTGCAGCCGGGCTGTTGGGAGCGCTGTTCCTCCGCCTCGCTGAACGTCTCCCCAAAGAGCTCTTCGCAGCAATGGAATGCGGAAAATGAGGCTCATTCTGCTTCCTGTTCACGACTGTGGGGGTTCTATTTACAGTAATAGATAGTTGGGAATGTGCAGAGTCCACTCAGCTCTCTTCTGGTCCTCTCCAAGCCCCTGCTCGGTGACATCTTGGCAGCATGCCTCACATTTGATATACTCCCTGGTGGCCCACCGCGGCTCAGCAGCCCTGTGGTCTGTGGGCCAGATGGAGCCGGTGTGGGAGCGGCACAGCCCAGAGGATCACAGCTCAAGTCACTGTGACACCTGGGCACAGGTACCAGGTCAGACACCTGCTCAGGCCGTCTGCTCCAAACACTCACAGAAGACAGCAGAGAGAGTAGCGGCCCTGCCCTTTGCAGGACACTTCTGGTAATGGAGATTCTCAGTCCAGGGGGTGTGGTTAGCCCGGCATCAGGATTGCCTTCCGAGGATGCAGTTCCATGTTTTCTTCCTCTCGGAATTATTTTCCTCTTAGGAGAGTACAGAAACATCTGGTTCATTTTCCAAGTCCTCTGGCCTCCTCTGAAATTTTTAAAGCAAAATAAATAGATACACAAATAAATAATGAAAATAAAATTAAATTAAAATATAAATTCTACTACCTAAACTCAGGATTTGTACTTAGAACTTTTTTCTTTCCTCTTCCTTCCATCCGCCCTCTTCCCTCCCTCTTCTCATTCCTTGGGGATTTCCTTTCCTTTCTATCTACACACATCTTTCCTCCTTTTTTATTAATTCATTTATGCATGAAGTAGTTATAGGCTGCCTGCATGTGTGTTAGACACTGTAAATACATGAATGAGCAAAACTACTCCATAAAGCATAAAGACCATGTATGTGGGGGGATACAGTTAGATAATTTCAGAAATATATAATTATACACTGAGATGCCATGTGCATTTATGAAGAGAGCCTGATCTGGTCTGGGAGTTGTCTGAAGGCCCTCCAGAGGATGTGCCTTTTGAGCTGTCCTAAAAGAATTAATTGGAGTTAACAAAGAAGTGAAAGGGCAGGAAGGCCATTCCAGGAAAAGGAAAATTCATGCACAGAGATCATGAGATGGAAGAAGCATTGCATATTCAAGATGTTAGAAGAAGTTTTCTGATGGAAATGTCAGAAGAAAAGGAACAGTGTTTGGAGAAAAAAATGGAGATTTTATATATATATTGAACAAATCAAAGTTTTACCTAAATATTTTTTCCAGTAACTTTTTCTGAATTATCAAGGAGATGTGAGTACCATCAAGGCCAATACCAGCGATGGGTGAAAAAATATCAATTATCCTCTATTTAGTTAAATGAGATCAATTATAGTATTCAAAAAGATTCTAAGTAAACTTCCTAGGGGGTCTCCTGATGCTATCCTTTCTTTACAGGTATGGTGGGGTTTATGTGAATTAATGGTGAAGTTTTCGTGAGATTGTGATCTTTTACTAAACTCAGTAACGTTTTCTTTGTCTTTTGACACAGTCTTATATTGATATAGGCTAAACATCACAGGATATAAACAGGGCATTCAAGTATAGTTAGCCCCCATTTCTCCTTCAGAGGGAACAGCACTGTGAGAGACGGACTCAAACTCCCAACTGATTGCCCTATCCTTTTTTAAAATTGGGCATATTTTTGCCTGAAAATAAAATTTCTGTAAGCCTGTTAGAAGGGCTCCATGACTGGTGGAGGTAGTCTTTTCTCCTGACTTGTTTTTAGGCCTTATTTGGACCCCTAATTAACGCACTGCCCAAAGGTATCTGTGCACAAAAGATATTATGAGCCCTTCCTTAGGAAACTCCTTGAGAACAAGGGTATAACTGAGCAAGAGGAAGACATGAGATACAAAAAACAGGGATTCAACACGGGAGAGAGGTAAGGGAAGTCCCAGGATGAGGGTCAAAATAGAGCCCAGTGTGAGCAGTACACCAGGCATGAACAACTTGCCTGCCTGCAAATGTTGTCATTCTACCCTGATACTTGACTGATAGCTTGGCTGGGTATAAAATTCCAACTTGGAGTGATTTTCCTTTGAAATTTTGAAGGTGGAGTTCCATTACATTCTAGCTTCCAGTATTGCTGTTGAAAAGTCCAAAAGGATTCAAATTCCTGATCTTTTCTATATGATGTTTATTTTCTGCCTTTCTGAAAGCTTGTAAGATCTTCTTTTAACCTCCAGTGTTCTGAAATTTCACAGTAACATATCTAGGCTCAGTCTCTTTTCATCTATTGTACTTGGACTCATTGGGCCCTTGCAGTGTTAAAATTCATTTTGTTCACATTTTCTTGAATTATTTCATGCATGACCCCCCCGACCCCATGTTTTCTCTTTCTCTCTCTCTTTTTTTCTGGAACTTTGTTATTCAGATGTTGAAAATATTGTGATAGGTATGGTAAATTATCTCACATCTGTTCCAACTTCCTTCTAGTTTACCTTCAGGTACTGCAGAGGCTGGAAAGCGAACTACTGTATTTCCCAGACTCTTTTGCAGCTAGTGTTCTGGATGTGACTTAGATTTGACAGTCCTTCTTCCTCTTCTGTTTGCAAGCATGGTCATGGAGGCTTTTTACCCTGGGACAGCATTAGCAGGCATCCCAATGTTTGGTTTCTAGCTCTCTCGGGGTCAAGAAGCAAGCTGCTTGCCATCCATTTTGCTTGCATGGATTGTGGCAAGCACAGCCTGGCTTTGGAGCCAACAGCAATAGCTGTGACTTTGATCTAGGGCCCAATAACATGCTTCTGGAGTTGGAAGCTATATGTGGCAGTTTGCCACTTCAGAGGGGAGTCTCCTCATGTTACCAGTGGTAGTACCTCCCTTTGTGGCTTAGTTCTCTGGTTTAGTTTGGGAGTTGTACTGAAAGTTCAACCCCGAATCTGTTTCTTTAGCACTTCCAGTGATTGTGTCATTTAATGTATTGTAAGAAATAACTTCTGCTAAAACTAACAAGGATGGATTCTATTCTCTGCAAAGGACCCTGATCAGTATGGCACTCCTGGATTTGTTTCTCTAACGTCTTTCTACTTTTTTTCTGTCTTCCAATTCTATTTTGGGAGGAAATTTCCTTCACTTTAGCTTCTAACTCTACAATTGAGTAATTAAGTTTTTTAATTCATATATACACACACACATGTAATATCTAAGCACACTTTTTCCTTCTCTGAATGCTCCTATCTTACAGTATCCTGGTCTTGTTTTATCAATAGATCATCTTCTGTTACCTTTCTGAGGATATTAATTATAGAATTTTTTTTTCAATTTTCTTCTTTCTACATAGTCCCTGTTTTCTCCAAGTTGATTTTGACTGTTTGGGTCTCTAATTTTGTACTAAAGATTTGACCCACTGATCCTCGGTTATCTTCTCATATTTAAGAGTAGGACCTTAAAAGCCAGTTAGAAGCCCTGAGCATGTGGTTGGGTGTTATTACCTGTGGACTTCCCTGCTGTTTCATTGAGGGGAATGCATGATGTCAGCATCTTTATGGCTTTCTTCTTGTTCAGGTTAGATTCCCCAAAAAAGGATTGTCTAGTCTCCTGCCTCAGAAGTATGGGCCAGCTGCCAGGGTCCTGGACACTGAGTACAAAAAGAGAATTGGGGGTCTAAGCATAAGTATCTGAATGTTCTTTTTGAATAAAAAAGCAAAAGCAACCACTTTTAGTACTTTGCCCCCTTCTAAACTGTGTTTGGTACAGAGAGAGTGAGAAAAGTCAGGCCTCTATCTATAAGAGCAGGGAAGGGGATGGGGCATCTAAATGCTTCTAGAACATATTTTCAACCATTCCTTATATTAGCTCCTTCTTCACCCCTACTTTCAAAGGTATATGATGCCTTAAAATCCTTAGCTTTTGAGGTTCTCTACTATAAATTGGGTTGATTTTTAGCTTTTCCCCACTGCCCACTTAGGTTTCAGCTCTCTTGAGTCTGCTTGGGTCACTAACCACCCATCCATTTGCTCTTTAGCTTGCAAAGTTTTGTTGATGTGTATTTTCTCCCATTTTCTTTGTCTTTGTGAGTTTATGCCTTTAAAACAAAATCCTCTGCTGTCATTTTAGTCCAGTTAAAGAGACACTGCAAGTAAGGAGTGTGTGCGGACCCATGGTTTTGCGCTGGGAGTTAGTTAACTCTTTTTTTACTCATAAGAAATAGAGGGATATTGATTTTGCTTTCTGTATCTTCACTTGATTAGTTATTAAACTTAATTGTGTAGTGTTTGTCTTTAAAATGCATATTATTAAACCTGATTGTGTGTGTGTATGTCTAAGCTTAAAATAGAATGGAGAATAGCCAGAAGAAAGAAATGCAGGGTGTCCTAAAATATACACCAATTTCTTTCCTTCACTTCTAGTAGAACTTGCTTCAAGCTGCACTAGCACCAAAGATTTCTTCTTCACAGTGATTTGAATATACTTAATGAGAAGCATCTGCAATCAGTATCTCTGCCTTAAACCCCTACCATGGGGAGAGGAGTGGGTTTTTGGTTTTCCCTTATTATGTTTTGTGTGATGGGAATTTATTTTTGCCATCTGAACAGCGTGGTTTTTTTGGCATTTACTGCCGGAGAGTTGTGGCAAATCAGAAATGATTTGCTTGAGTTCAGTGGAACCTTTCACATCAGCACATTCTCACTGTTCTTCATTCCTGGTGCCTACAGCAAAGATTTAATAAGCCCTGTTTGCAAAACAAAAAGAGAAAAAGGGTAATGGCTCGGTGGAAAGCCCATTAATGTTTCAGATCACTGACTGTTGAATCCAAATATAGATTTTAGGAAGAAGGCCTAAACTCAGATGAGGAGAGTGAATTTCCTCTAAAATATAAATCTTTTCATTTTTGCTACAAAGAAAGAGATTAAAATTTAACCATGGAGGGCAAAAATTAACAGTGGCAAGGTGTTCCAAGTATTATATTTGGGTTCTCTTTGAAATTTCTTAGTTTCTAGTGATAATAAATGAACAGGTTCAGCATTTTGCTGATTTTGAGGAAAAAAAAATCAGGATAGATATATGACTTAACTTTTTCACAAAAGGTACACTTAAAAAAAAAAGAAACTGTAATGAAACAAAACACCAAAGGGTAGAGAAAGGATGTATCTTGCATAATAGTTTGGAAGGTTTTTCACTGAGGCCTTGGCTGTCAAGAGCTCATAGAAGTAAAATCCCATTTCTGCCAAAACATGTTCTCATTCATGCTTTGAGCCCTGACATCACTTAGGGTGGGGCAGAAACTAGATGAAATTCTAGAGTTTCATGTTAGTTGTTTAGAAACATGGTGTGAGGGATTTCATGTTTTCACTGTACGTGTTTGGCTGCCTTTTTTGGGAGGGTACAGGGAGCAGAGCATCTAGCTTGGTACCTATTTGGATTCAAGAAACAGCAAGGTATTTGTGACTGGGAGTTGGGAGACTTGGGTTTTAATCCACATTTCTCTACTAACTAATTGCATGTCCTGAGCCAGTCCTCAGTTGTTTTATTGTTTTGTTTTTTTTTTTTTAAACTCTGATTTAGCTAAGATGCATGTGGCACAAACATTAAGTGATATGGAACCATGGTAGTGTTAATTTGAAAGTCAGGTGTAAGTTCAGTCTGCTTGAAGTGATACATAAAGTATAAATATTTAAAGGTTAAAGTTAAATAACAGATCATAAAGGTGAACTGAATTGTTGGAATTCCACAAGGCAATTAATACCACCAAGATTCCAGAATAAAATAGCAAGAACATACAACCTAGATTGTTGAGGAGGTCTAGATATCAAAGATTTCCCAGACATGATTATTATGATAACCAACGTTTATTGACTGCTTAATATATGTCAGGCCCTGTAGTAAAGGTCATTAAATTCATTCTCTTATTTATGATCCTTATAACAACTCGGACTTATAGTTACTATTATTATTCCTATTTTGTAGATAAAGCATCTCAACTGAAGCCATACACAGATAAGTAGCAGACCAGGGACTGGGAACTGGATCTCTTTGACCCCAAGCAAAGCGTTTTTAACCACTCTGTTATATGTCAAAAACTGGCACCAATTAAAGATTGTATCAAAGAGTAAAATACCAAAAACAGCTAATGCTTCCCTTCTCTCTTTTACGAACTCTAAGCTATTGGGGCAAGTAAAAGATTCAGCAAGTTACATACAAAAAGCGTTTGTCAGGCTGCCCTACCCAGTAGGAGATTCTAGTCTACTGAGGAGGTCGAAGATTAGAGCAATTGAGTAAGGAGACAAGGCGGTATGTGATCATAGATGAAGAAGCTAGGCATGTTTACTATGAATAAGAGCAAATTCATGATGACTAAGTTCAAATATCTGAGGATAAAGGCTTACCACATGAAAGCCTTTCAAAGCTGCTATTAGATATTTTTTAAAACTTCCAGAATGTTCAGTTTATTACAGAAAAATAATCCACTGCAACTGCTGGCCTGAAGTCAGTCAGCGAAGTCTCCACTGTGCTGTTTCGGTTCTGAGAGTTGACTCATTGACCAGTTATTTGTTCTTCCATAGAGTCTGAGTACCCCTGGGATTCTTCTGCAAAAGCTAATGGAAATATCAGATTATCCTCCTCAAGAAGAATGCCTTTTTAAATTGTTTTGAATTGGAACTTTCCCACAACACAATCTCTTAAATAATAGGCAAATCAAAGAATAAAACAACAAGCTATATTTAAAAGGGGGGGAAGCAGCTAAAACAAAGACAGAAATCCTGTTGTATTAAAGGCCGTCTTCCCCTCTTTAAGAAATAGTCATAGTCACTTTTTAGCATGTAATTGTCTAGCTATCTTTGCAAAAAGGGCATATCTTATACAGAAGAAAAAGAAAGAGAAGGCTTCAGTAGCCATTGTGATTCAATGGATCTGTCAGCCACTTATATTCTGTGGGGTGAGACTGGTTGCAGACTAGCCTACTCCTTAAAAGGTATACTAGAAAAAACCCAGAACAATTTCTTCATATCATAACATATTTATACCTTCAAATATAATTTTTAAAAATTTTGGTTAAAATGACCTGAAGGAACAGCCGCAAACGGCTCCCAATTTCTATCTTCCATTCAGAACAGACATTCAGGAACAGAAGGTACCAATAGCTCTAGGTCTGAATCAACAAATTTTCATTTCAAATTTCAGTGACACACTGAAGGAATCCTTTTTTGACTTATTTCCCGAAGGACAGTGATTCTAATATAGCTGCCCTTTCCAAAAGCAGTAAAAAACCAAAGCTTTGCCTGCCTGAGCCAAGAGTCAACAAGAGAGGGGCAGCACCTGTTGACAGGACATTTCAAAGACCGCATCTCTATGTCCTTTCCCCACACGTCCACACAGAATGCCTTGGCACCAAAGGAGTTCTCCTGGCAAATCAATCTTCGAGGCCAACTATCAATCAATATGCATGTATTCAGTAAAGCATGCAGGTCTGTATTTTTAATTCTATTCACAAAATCTCCATTTTTGTATATTTGCCACGTGAGAGGTACACTCAAAGTGAAATATTGAATTTTAAAGTTCCTTACTGTGTGTTGATGTGGTTTTTGCCTTTGTGTCTAAAGTCACACAAGAAACAATTTTCTGCCGGGAAAACACATAAGGAAGCATGTCTCCCCCAGTTTTGTCAGAAAACACAAAGAAACTGCCTTCCTAGATTTTCCAGGATTGACTCCACTGCTGTCCCTGTCAGTGCCCTGCTTTGGCCCAGCCATGGAAAATCAAGAAGCAGGAACAATGTGTCCATTTGGTAGGAAAAAGTCTCAAGGCTTCAACCCACTTGTTCAGGGTAAAATAAAACTTAGCGTGGAATCCCTGAAAATCTGGAGGACCACGAGTTTCTGTGATATTTCTGTTCTTTACTTTGATGCAAAAGCATTGCTTTAAAAAAAAAAAATACAACTGATATCTTTGAACTGAGAGGTTTTCTGAGCTGTTTGCCTCCTCTCCCGGATGCCACTGAAAAAGGCTAGTCTTCGTGCTCTGGTGGGCCTCTCCACCTCCAAAATAAGTGTCCCTTGCAGAGAATTTGTTTTCTATACTCAGGATTTGGCATATCCAAAGGCCACAAGGCAAATCGCTAAGGCTGGGCAGGCTTGCTGCAGGAGGGTCCCCTCAGGGCCCTGAGAAGGCCTGGAATGGACAGGTCTTAGAGACTGTCACTCCCAGTCCCTTACCTTCACAGTGAAGGGCAACCAAGGGTCAGAGAACAGAGGACCCAAGATGGTGAACTCTGATACAGCTCTGGTTCTCCTGGTTTCTCTTCCAGTAGGAGCAATTCGACCTGTTAACGCACAAATGAATGGCATTTATTCTCTTAGATATTAGCTCAAGGTCTGCCTTCTCCCTGAAATCCTCCCTATTCATTCAGTTGAGTCCAAACTGATCTTCTCTAGATGTCTCTGACCTCTAAGTATTTTTAGGCTGAAAAGGACCCTAAAGAGCACTGGCTGTGTGAATTCCCTCTATGACACCCATGTCACTTGAGCTTACCTAGTGAATGGAAATTAACTACATTTTGTGGACGGATGCCCATTCACTCCATGTACAGAAATGTATGCACGTGATCTCAAGTCCCAGAAGATAAATGTGGTTTGCTTTTCATTTACTATCCTCAGATATTTGAGGGTACTTTTTACCTAAAGTCCTTCTTCTCTCCCAGGATCTATCAAGAATACCACAAAAGTTTATGTTGTAGACCGTGGAGATAGTGCTCATGAGGGATGAAATCTCAAATACCTACAACTGTGAGGGGTCTGCTTTAAGCAAACTATCTAGACACAGGAACTCCTTACTCCCAAAAGTCCCCTTGTTGAGTACTTTCAAAAGTTGTGTTTCTGCATCCAGATGTGCTAAATTTGCAAATGTCGTCTCTGTTGTTTGACTTGTCATTCTTAACATTTTGTCTTGTTTCGAGCATTTTCCTGGTATAAAGTTTAGATGCCTTTTCACGATGTTTTGAACGGAGGCTCAAATATCGACTTGAGTATTTTTCTGAAGTCTGTTCCCTGGACAGGGATTTGCTTTTCTGCCATAACTTGAGGAGTATTCCAATGTAAACCGCATCTGCTGGCGGGAGCTCTGGCCACCCACCACGGCCTTCAGAAAAGGAGGAGTTTCAGAAAGTCATAGAGTTCCAGGGAAGGTGTAGAAAGTGCTGCCTCTGAGTTTTAGCCTTGAATTAATGACCCACAAACACTGAATACAGGCTGAGCCTTTCCCTGGAATGCCCACTCTTTTGTTCTGTTCAGATTTGCAGAAAAATCCAGATCAAATCTCTGGACAGCTCTCGTGATAATCTCCCCTGCAAAGTAAGGTGTGTGGGGAAGCAAATAGATAGTAGGGGAGGGAAAAGAGTGTGAGAACAATGGTCTCAAACCACAGACTAGTATCTGAAGAGTATCCTGGGTTTTTGGATTCTCAAAACAATGAGAAAACACCCTTTCAGTGGATAAATGTAGAAAAGCTTATGAAATGTGACTCATGTAACCTTTCAGAAATTGGAACTGCCCACAGTCTACTCTGCTAAGTCCTCTTCTCTGCCCTCCAGCTGTCCCTGGTCCCCCTCCTTTCTTTTTTAGGACGGGGTGTACAGAATTAGATTCATCATTATCATTGGTTCGTGACACATTCTCATCATTGATCCATACATGGCCCACTTTTATGTATTTGGACATTTTTAATAACTGTTTCTTTTATTACTGGGAACTGGACTGTTTCCAGGTTTTCGCTCTTGTGTTTGTCTTTACCTCTTATTTTCACAGCCAGGGCCCAAACTCCCAGCAGCAGATGGCAGGGGGGCAGTGAATCACGCCCCTAGACCGCAGGTCCCAGCAGTAGGGACGCGGTGCTGTTACTTCCTGTGCATTTCCCAGCTACGACCTTCCCCATCCTTCAGAGGTTCTCTTCTCTATGCACGGTGAACACAAAGCCTCGGATCGGACAAACCTCAATCTTACCTGTGGCAGAGTAACGTGTGTGGAAGTGAACTAAGCATTATTGTACCCCTGAGGGCTTGGGAATAGCTTTTATATTCTCTGGGAAGTTTTCAAAATCTTTGATCATGTTCCTAGCCACTGCATTTTTTTTGCAATGTCAGAAGCACATTCCTCGTGGTGCCCAGCTCAGGAGCCTTTCTGCTAGTTTCCCTCGGGAATATTCTAAACAATATAGTGAATTAGTACATCTGTTTTTTTTAGAGCATTTTCCCAGTACCCTTTAGCACAAGATGACTTGGAACACGATGAGGAGAGAAGACAAATGTCAGTTCAGTAATGTCATTTCTTGGTCTTTTCACTCACGAATGCGGCCAGACCCGTCTCAGAGTACGTGGCTGTCAAGCTTCGTGGTAGAAATAGTCACCATTTAATGGGTGAAGAGAGAGCGTATACCAAGAGGATAAAAAGAAACAGGAGACAAGTCATGCAAGTGTTGCCCCTGGGTTAGTAGCCAGCTGGGAGCAGAGCAGCCAGACGCCCCCGTGGGGAGCCCGCCGCCCTCCACAGCCCCTCTGGAGCTGCCCCACAATTGTTTGGGAATCATTATCTCTCTGGGAATCATATCATTATCCTAGCTTTTTACTGTTCACAGGGGGCAGCTCCTGCCAACCAAGATCCTGTTTCTGCTTTGTAAAGAGAGTGCCTGGAGTTCAGGGAAAGAACGGCTATGTGGAGAGGCCAGAAGCATTAAAACGAGAGGAAGAAAATGGATTCTGTCACGTTGTTTGTACAGTTCCTCTCCTTTTTTCCTCATCTCTTCTTGAAATCATTGGTTTAGGACTAGAATAGAATTGCTGTCAAACAAACCCTGAGAGTCGGTTATCTTGGATGGAGGCAAGTAAGTAAAAGTGTACCAAATGAGATCATGGAGTGAAAATGAAAAGCAATATTGATCCAGAGCTGAGAGGCAGCCTGGAACAGACGAGGGCAAGAGAGGTTTTTTTGATCAATAATATCTTGATGCTAAGTGTTTATCCCAATATCAAAATGGATTACAGGAAAAGTAGTGAGGTACAGAACTCTGTTCTTTTCTCCTTTTTTAAGAGGAAGACCTCTGTTCACATTATATACAAGGCTATAGAAAAGATACAAATGGCCATAATGAAAGAAATCTCACATATTATTTTCTATGTAATATTTAATTACTAACTATTTCATAGCCGTGATGAACTGAATAGATAGAAATTTTCTTCCTTTTCTGTAAAAGGAAGCTGTTTTTTAGTCTACTCCAATGGCATGGCTCCTGTGGTATAAATTCACTTGGCCATTAGTTTTTTGTTTGTTTTCTTTTTTACAGTTCACATACTTTTATCCTTTTATAGAGTCTCAATAGTCTTTCTCATGTTTATCACTTTGAACATCGAGGCCTGTGGTGGTTCTGGTCAACCACAGTATAATGAGAACTTTAGGAATTGTGTTCTTTTGTAGTCATTCTTTCTTGCTCACAGTTTCATTTCAGAAAGAATGGGCATAGGCATAATAGCTCCCTTACTAGTTTATATTGCTCACATAAATCTATTCAAGCAGATATCAAACTACCTCCTGAGGAGAAAGCAATTACTGAATTTGAGTCAGATAAGAGGCAGGGGAGGAGGGAAGGAAGGGAGTAGATGGACACGGAGTTGGGAATAAGATGTCTCAGTATATTACTTTTGAATCATATGAATGTTACCTATTTAAAATGAAACAAGTGAAATAAAATTTAAAAAAGAATAAGGAGTCAACAGGCACTGGCAGTTGGTTTAAATGGCTTTGAAGTTTTTGGTTATAGATCATCATAAAAGGGCCATTCCGCTTGATTGACAGATGTCTAGTTAACTGTCTTCTGGATGCCCCAGTGAGTGGCCAGGTGTAATAGGCTTTTTGCTGTTTAACCATGTCATGTTCATAGAGCTCAGGCTTCTTGGTATTCCCAATAGGCTTAAGCAATACCGATTGCATATTAGGCAAATATACACCTGCTAAGTTGAATTGAACGCTTAGAAGGTGGAGTTTTGTGAGAAGGCAAGCCAAGCTTAAAATGTAAAATATTTTGATAACCCCTGGCATATAGGAAAATTTAAGAAAACCATCCAAGCTCAACGTCTTCAGCTCAAAATACTTGTTGGCTGTGTGTTAAATTATAGTGCCAAAATTCACTCACTTTCCATTTGCATCTGATTCATCATTGCTCTCATTTTTAATGTTCTTAAACATTACCTGTTGGAGCTGTTAAAATCCAGTAAGTGCCTTCGCATATCGAATTAAATGCCCAATTACCAATTTTAGGCTCTTGACTTACATTTTAAAATGAGATGAACCTAGCCCTGCAGCTGAATTATTAATGGGTGGCAGATCTCAAGGGAAGTAACATTTTTCTGTTCTCACTCAGGAACATTGTTCCCACAGCTTAAACAGGAACAGAAGCACATCATTGCTGCTTCTACATCAAACCCTGTGTGCTGTCCCAAACCAGAGTGAATTATAACTGTGGGTGTACTTTCAAGAAGAGGAAGAAAATTGAGGGCAAACGGGAGTCGTTGGAGCCAGGACAAGGGCACTGGAATAATTTCCTTTTCAAGAAAATAGTAGTGCCTTTGTGTTGAGGCCAGGAAACAAGACCAGGAAGCCTGGAGTTCTGCTTTTGAATATAAATATGTATTTAACAAGATTACTTCCTAAACATTGAGTTTGAGCATAGTGGAGTATCCAGGATTCTTGGCCAGGAAATGGGTTGTCATAAGATTCATCCCAGGTCAAGGTCATCTACAAGAAATCAGGTGCTTTCTGGGTGGTCTTATTTCTGTACTTGCAAACTAGCCCTTCCCAGCCAGTAGGCCCATCTTTTTGGTTATGGAAGCACAAGGCTGGTTTGCTCAAATCAGATCTGCTTTGCTTCTATTTCCTTGATTCTTTTAAGCTCTACCCATACTTCTGGCTACAGCTCAGATGACACTTCTTTCATAAGGAAGCTGTGCTGTATCCACCGAAAACCCGCCTCTCACCCCACTCCCCAACTCCATTCAATATATGTTCTTTCCCTCTTCCAGACACCTCCTTATACACTTGCTGGTGGTAAGAAATACACATCAGGGTGTTTATCATATCCTACCTTGTATTTTAGCACTTAGGGACTTGTCATTTCTCTTCAAAAATGCAAAATTCCTGAGGAGTAGGGCTGTTCTTGGATCATCTTGTCCTTATTTCCACCCTTCAACTCATATCCCTTCTACCCTCACCCCTTGTGCATCACTTTTCCTTCAGTATGCACGTAATAAAATATTTGTTGAATGAATGTTATTTGTGCCTTCAGATTTTTCCAAAAGAATAGAAGTCACACTGCTTTATGATCTAAGTGTTGGCAGTTTAAATTCTTCTTAAGCGAAACAGAAAATTTACGTAAGTATCTCATATTCAGCTATGATTCCCTCCATGGTAATTTAGGAAAAGATATGAGAATGACATTTTGCCACTCCCAACAGAAGAGTTTTCTCATACCATGAAGCTCCATTCCTGCCAAGAGACCTCCCCTCGTCACTCCTCACCCCAACAGTTCATCAGCTCTGCAGAGAGAAACAGCAGGGCTGACAATCTCTTTGATTAAGAATCTCAGATGTGTCTAGAACAATGACTCGATATAAGGAGTTGAAGATATCCTCTGTGTGTTGGACATTTTTAAATGAATAGATATTTTACATTTTCTGCTTTTATTTGGAAAGATCAACTTTACTATTTTTATCTATGTAATGGTTTTCTGTGTTTGTTTCTCATATATTAGTGACACATCTAGAGAGCATGGGCATTACAGCGTGCAGCATGCATTTAAGTGACTCATAGAGCCATAGAATGTTAAAACTAGGTGGGGCTCATAGCGTCCTTCTAGCCTAGCTCTATCCTAGAAATGATGAAATGGAGACGCAAACAGTAGAAGACATGTGTCTAAAATGCCCGTAGACAGGTGGCAGAGTGGGCACGAGAACCTGAGCTCCCTGACCCCAGTCCAGTGCTCGCTTGCTCTCTCTGAGGCTTCTGTCCCCTTGGAGTCATTGCTGTGATTCAGTGAGCTGCAGACCACTGCTAATGGACATAATGTTCACGCCCCATGTAAAGCAACTTCCTTCACAGAGGGGATCGCTTAGTTTCTAGGCCAAATCCTGAGCCCGTAATGCTGTTTTGGTCCATGATGGGGGAGGTGAGGAACTTCAGGATGATTTGATACCAGAAACATTGGCCTCCGCTGGAGAGCCATTTTAATGAGCATGTCCTTTTGACAAGGTGTCAGGAAGGAGCATTACCTCCCTCTCAGGAGACAGCAGGTTGAGCTGTGGTTCTTTTGAAGGGACCTTTCTAAGGTTCCCAGCAGGAAACATGTTATGTATTCTCGCATAAATTTCCTTTTACTTTGTTGTCTCAGCAAACAACTCTTTTCTCATATCTGAAAAATAGCCATTTAGTTAGTTCTACTCTTTCAATTAAGATGACCTTCCACTCATGACCATGCATGAACTGTGCTAGCTTTCTGCTTGGCTTATGTTTTGGTAAACAAAGCTGGTTTACATTAGGAGCTAATTTGGGTTCTGGCTGTGTTTCTCTAAAGCCTTTCAAGCATGGTAGCCAAGATGATGTGGATGGGATAGAGCATGTGGCATAATATAGTATGTACCTGTGGGTGGAACTGGGCAAGGGGCTTTCAACAATCCTCTTTTGAGGATTGAAAAACACACTATGGAGAATGAGAAATGGAGGCTAATAGTGTAATGAATTCCGTTATAACACAAACCTGACATCAGGGCATAAGTACTAGACGTCAGAATCTGAGTAACTATCTTTCATCTCCTCTGGCTTTGATATACAGTCTGGAGCCCGCCCCGCTCTGTTCAGACCACTGGCCAGCAAATCTTCCTTACACCCTCGAGAGAAGGAGAGGGGGGGTGAGGATCTTACCAAGGACAAAGCAGTGTGTTTTCCCCTCTCTCTCTTAAAAACTGCCATTACTTAAGATTTGAAGTTCCCGTTTGGAGTACTCAGTATATGCTAATGTTAGCTTGTGGCCCTACACATCCCTCCCTTATCTCACTGATGAGGCAGCAGAATCGACAGTGGAGTTCTTCAGCACGTGCACATCAGCAAGGTTAGGCACCTCATCTATCCGAGGCAGGTGTGGTGGTCTATGGATTGTTAGACACGTTGTCTTAGGAACAGAGCGTACACAGGAGTCCAGGTGGATGCCGCTGTGTCTGTTATGTTTGGACACTGTCCCTGTGAGTTCTCCCCCCACACCCTCATTGTTCCCCTCAGTCAGGGAAGAATGAGCCATGGATGGACTTTCATCTGCAGAATGAAACTCCTTCCAAAAGAGCCCTCAGGAGAAGGGAGAAAGTTAATGGTTGTGGTCCAGCACAAAGGAGGAAAAACAAACACCGCATGCAGAAGGCAGTGACCTTTCCTGTACTTCCTCCTACGAGGACACCACGATGGCTCAAGTCCAGATGTGGAAGTCACTCTTCTCACTTGTGCATTTCACCAGAATCCTGAACCAGTCACGTTGTGGCCGTCTCCACCTTGACTCTCCCTCTGGAAATGCGGCTTTTTCACCATTTATTCTTGCACTTGAGAGAGTGACTCCTCCTCCTCTTGGAGGGATGCTGTTTCCTTTCTTTCTTAGAGTCTCCCTGTAGAATTTGTCTCCTCTGAAAACTGTCCTGGCTCTTCTGGCCTGTTGAGCCCTCCATAGGCACTGAAATGTAACTACCATTTCCTGCTTGACTTTTTTTTTGTCATTTAAATGTAACCTGAAAACCCTTGAGAAGCAAGAACTGTATCCTATTTTGCCTAGAGTGCCAAAAAACTAATTAATAAACAACAAGATCCTACTGCAATATTCCAATACTGGAATACATTTTCATGTGAGGGAGCCCCATGTATTCTGAATTTAGAACGTTGGATAATTCATCACAAGTTGGACTGAAATTTCCCTTTGCACTACCTATGGGGGAAAAATGCTTCCCAAGCAAATTAGTAAAATGATAAGATATGTACAAAAAAGGTTTAACCTATTAAATTTTTTAAAAACTGACAATTTAGGACGAATCATTTGCTTGCAAACAGCATCTTTTCTTTTGTATTCCTAAATTAGATATAGTACACAAAGTCCTAAAGTGAGTGTTACAGAGAAATACCATAGACATTTTGGGAAGGGGAGGGAGTGTGAGCTGAATTGCCAAGGAAAGTCTTGTGGCCGAGGGAGGACCTGGGATTGGTGTGAGGGATGGGCACAGTTTAGATTTGTAGGAGGTGGCTATGAAGGCGTCCCAGGCCGAGAAGTCACAGAGAGCAGAGGCATGCAGATAGGTGGGCTGTGATGTGTGCAAGGCCCTGGGAGAAGCCTGGCACTTTGGTGGTGCCAAATCTCTGCTAGAGTCATCAGTCTTGGAAGTATGGAGTAGATAGTGAGACTGCATAGATGGGGACCAGCTGAGCTTTCAGCACCCAGGGGCAATTATGATCCATTGCATTGTATTACTTAAAGAATCAGACACTTATTTTTCTACATGTGAGTTCTATAATTTAGACTTGAATTATCAGGGCTTCTGAGTGGTTTTACCCATCAGCATAGCATCTTCTACATGTGACAAAACTGTTGACAGCAAGGAAATCCACAGCCATGTGCACAGATCTTCCCAACTGTGAGGATGTATGATGAACCCTGGCTTCTCCCCCTAGAACTCTCAACGACATCATTGCCCTCCTTAGCAGAGGAGGCACATAGTAGAGAAGCATTAATTCTATCCTTGTAACAGCACACCCTAAAGTGGCCTTTGTGACATGTGTTAGTCACTTCCTCAAAGTCTGCTTAGAATTGGCATGGTTTCGCCAGTGCTCATGGTTTTGTGATGTCTTGTGTGATCTGTGCTACACAGGGTCAACAGTGCCTTGCAACTCCAGAACGTGCATGCCCAGCGTCATATATTATCATGACACAGGCACGAAATCACAGCAGCTGAGAGAGTGCAGGAGTCTCTGAATTTGTTGATGGACTAAAATTTGAGTTTGAAAAGGTCAATCTTTGTGGGAATCTTGGCATAGTTTGGTTTCTCTGTTTGTTTAATACCGTTAATTCCTAGAAAGTTTTCCGTCTTCACAGAAGTGCCAGTACCCGTTGGTGCTAAGGTGTGCTAAAGGCTCAGCAAAGACCATTTAGGGAATGGCTCTGTTGGCAGTGGAGATCTTAGCCTGTGGAGTCAGATGAAGAAAAATTGGTACAAATTTATACCTACTCTGGGAAGTCCTCCATTAGGATGTTGGAAGAGATCATCAGGAAGTTGATCCCTTTAGCCATTGCTGGAACAAGGAAGAGGCACCAGATTGTAGGTCAAGACCCTCAGGCAGATGCAATGCCTGTGTTACCTCATTTTTCCCCAAGAGGCAGGTTCTCACAAAGTTACTGCCTCTTATGAGCAAGGTGGGTATTTTGAGTCCATGGTCCTAGCAATAATATTTGAGTGGACTAGAACTTAGGTTATGGGAAGACGTCAGAGTCTCAGAGTTAGTGATCTTAACATTTGGAGAATGTGATCCAGTCTCGTCACAAGCCCTCCAGGCACCATCTAGTAGTGACCCTGGGCTGGAAAGCAGCAGCACAGTACAACGGTCCACATGCTGGAGATGAGATCTTGTATCATTTGCTTCTGCAGCTAGTAAATATTCAGCTGGTTGCTGCACTATGAGAGATCTGGTGACCTTTGGGCCCCACACATCATCATCTGGCACATTCCTGATGTACAATTTGACAGAACAAGACCTACAGCACATACTCATCCTCTCCATGGCAGTTGTTCAAACCATGGCAAACTACCAATTACATCCACACAGACCGACTTCATGCAAAGCCTTTCGTTTTATATCTTTTTGTTTCCAATGCCACCCTCCCGCTTTGAACAGCCCCATTCCCTGATATTCATAGCCTTCGTTCAACAGATATTTGTTATTGATGCTTACTGCATGCAAGGAACTCTGCTAGATACTTCACCGTACTTTGATTGCAAGTGGGGACTAGAGAGGGATAGAAGCAGAAGCCTTCCTTGTACAGTGCAAAATTCTTTAGTGAGGATGGGAAAAGCTTCTCTCCCTCAAAGAGCTCAAAATAGGCTGCATACCTGCCATATGGAAACAGTGGCAAAAAGAACATCATAGCATGCGAAATATTGGTGTGGCTGGTAGAGAAAAAGTAAGTTTAAAATGTCAATTAAAATTTTTCTCTAATCTGTGTGAGAATGTGGCCAAACAGCGGATCTATAAATACTCGCAGTCAGTATTAAGATGGCTGTAAGCGTGCAGCTTCATGGCTTTAGAAAATACGAGTGTAACCAAATAGGAATCTAAATTAATCCAATGCTGGATGTGAACTCCTCGCATTATGTGCACCAGTTTGATACTGTCCTGCTTAGATCTGGCTTCACGTCTGAAAGGGAACATGGAGAACTCAGCTAGGGTCCGTGGAGGCCCACTGAAGGTGGTGATTGAAGAAGACGACTTATCTGGGAAGGCTGAAGGAACTGGGAAGGATTTAACTAGAAGAAAACCGGAGACCAATTCAATGATGACTTTCAGGAATGTGATATACAAATGACTTTAATCATAACCTAAAAGGAGAGTTTCTTATCATGAAGCTTTTTAACTACAGTCAAGTGTCCCTTAACGACAGGAATGTGTTCCGAGAAAGGCATCATAAGGCGATTTTGTCATCGTGCGAACATCATAGAGTGTACTTACACTGACCTAGATGGTATAGCCTACTATGCACCTAGGCTATATGGTACTAATCTTGCGGGACCACCATTGTGTACGCGGTCCATCATTGACCCAAACTTCGTTATGCAGCGCATGACTGTACTGGGGTAAGTTGTAAATTATTATTATGGAGGTAAAAGAAGTGAGAAAAAGAATCTATATAAAGTAGCTGAGAAGGTGACATGCCCGAAGGCAAGACATGGATGAAGAATAAACCTCTTGAGACATCTTCCAACCCTATAATTCTGAATTACCTCGATTGCATAGGCAGAAAGGCAAACCATACATGTTAAATCGTTTAAGTGAGCTTTAGTTATGTCAAACTGGTGTAACAAACCAAACAGAACTTTAGGGTGTGCATTGAAAGAATGCAAAACATTGCTTTTGAAAGAACCAATAGAAGTTATAATTTTTAGTATTTTGTTGACCTAAGGAATTCACATATTTGGCCGCTGGTTATAAGTGCTAGTTTAGTTTTAACACTAGTATCAGTTACCTTGCAATGCAAAATTAGTGATTTCTGCTCCAAATTTCAGTCAAGGTAGACGGAAGTTTTGGTACTGAGTTAATTTCATGCAAAGGGTTTGAGAATTCAGTGTTAGTAGGTCCACTAACTGACATGCATGATCCTCCCATAAATGTATTCTCTGCCTAACACAAACCATATCTATCCATAATGCCTGCTCCTGCTGTTCATTTTTTACTATAATGCCTTTATTTCATAGTGGAAGACTCACAGTGACATCCAGTAAAACTGAGGAACTGCCAAAGGGTTGGATAAGCACTCAGCTATATCGCTGAACCCCCTGGGAACAGAGTTCAGTGACCACATTCAGCATCACTGAGAGCAGCAGCTCCTCTCCTTGGCATAGATAGAGTGATGGCCCAGCACGGTGGCTGCCCTCTGATCCAGACTGGCCTTATCAGAAAACCCTCTGGTGTAGGCTGTAAGCCTGAGGAAGAGGAAAGATACCTTGGAACAAGCAAGTAGAGGCCTGTGGACCTCATGACCAGCTGAGTTTTGAGAAGCGCTAATGTATCAATAGTTGTCTCATCTCCTTAAGCTAGTTTGTCCTCCAGTTATGGTCTGATGTATGTGGAAATTGTCAGTGGGGAACTGGATAGAGAAAGCTGAGCCTATCACCACTCATTCAGCACCAGAAGGTCAGATGTTTTACTTCTTTTGTTCTGAATCTTCATCAAGGCTGTGCTTTTGAAAGAGCCCCAGGGATTTTTCTTAGGAAGGAATCATTTAACACAAGTGGCATCATTTATTTCGGAAATGATTCCTAGGCTGTTACATAAATACTAATGAAGTGCATAACAATGTGTTCCACCTTGGAATTTGCAGCAGAAGTCACGGAGGTGCTGGCTTTCTGTGCGAGAGAAGCGGCTCTTGACCACGTGTCAGAATTTGTAGTCAGGGGTGCCTGCTTATTTTTTTTTTTCCCTTCCCCCACATTGCCTTCAATGACCCCAGATAGAAAAAAAAAAAACAGACACGATCAAAAAGAGAATAAGGTGGGTGAGATATTGCTAACCACGGTCATCAGTACATACAGCAAGTCCTTGATTATTTCTGATGAGAATGGAGATATTTCATGTGATGCACATTTGAGTTAGGACTCTGAGTGGGGCACCCTAGCAGGTGCTCTAAAGTATCCAAAGACAGACCTTTTATTCTCGGGATATTTATAATCTGGTGGGTAAGATGGCACATACAGATAAATAAAAATACAGATCAGAGAGTGATTTTTATTCTGACATGTACAAAGTGTGATATGCAATAAACAATGGCCTACAGTACACCAGGCATTAGGGTATGGAGATGCCTGGGACTCGGCGACTGACCTTGAGGATTTCTTCTGGGGGGTTACAGCTATGGAGAGTGGGACAGACTGTCCCCTTTTTCTTCTCGATCTCCACTACTGTATCTGGTCTAAGCCACCGTGACCTCTGTCCTGGACGACTGCGGTAGAACTTCCTAAGTGGTTTCTCTGCTTTCACGCACACTCCCGCCATGACCTATTTGCCCTACAGCAGTGGGCCAATATTTTTTAAAATGTAAATTAGATCCTGTTACGCTCCTGCTTCATGCTGACGAAGTCTTGTGCACCTGGGCCTTCATGATCTGGCATTTGCTTACATCCATGACCTCATTCATTCTTTCCTTTCCTCAGTATTTTCCTACCCTAGTCTTCTTTCTCTTTCCTGGACATATCAAGCTCTTTTCCACCCTTGAGCTTTGGCACTGTTGTGCCCAAAAGGTTTATTGTGCCCGAAGAATGACCGAAGGATTGTCTTGGGGTATGTCTAGATTACAGGGAGTAGTGAGATGAATCAAGGAAGATGAGGACAGAAGAAGAAGCTACTGGGTTTTATAATTTGGAGGCATTTTTAATTTTCATGGGGCAGTTTCTGGAGAGTAGTAAGGGGCCAGGGAAGTGATGGGTTAAACGGTAAGTGGGTAGTAAAGCAGTAGAGGGACTAAGCACACATAACTCTTTCCCCTCACCACCACATTTCTCAAAAGAAGGGAGAGGGCTTGGGGACTGGCCTTGTCAATAGAAGATTCTCATAAAAAAAGAAAGCATTAAGCATGTTCAAGGGGAGAGTGGAAGAAGTCTGAAAAGAGGGAGTGATGGCAGCTTCCACTAAGAGGAGAGGTAGTTGGAGAGAGGTTCCAGAAGAGATGGGCAGGAGGACCATGAACCCAACTGGAGAGTTTTGCAAATAGTATATACTTTCAAGTCCCACAGGTAGATTTTTATAAAAGCAAGTGCCAGAATTGCAGTGAATGAATTCACTTCCGTTATGGTCTGAATGTTTGTGTCCCCCGAAGTTCATATGTTGAAATCCTAACCCTCAGTATAATGGTATTAAGAGGTAGGGGCTTTGAGGGGTGATTAGGTCCTGAAGGTGGAGCCTTCATGAATAAGATTAGTGCCCTTATAAAAGACAGCCCAGAGAGCTGTCTCGCCCCTTCCGCCATGTGAGGACACAGCAAGAAGATGACTGTCTGTGAACCAGGAAGTGGGATCTCACCAGACACTGGATCTACTAGTCCCTTGATCTAGGACTTCTCAGCCTCCGGAACAGTGGGAAATAAATTTCTGTTTATAAGCCACCCAGTACTTTGTTATAATAGCCCAAACAGACTAAGACAACTTCCAGGTTGACACTTTATTCCTGGGGAGAATATCCTGGGTGGTGTGATTCTCTACTGACAGTAACTTTGGAATGCACCAGGTAGGGCAAGTGCTGAGATATACCTATCAGGGTTAGCGATTACAAATTGGTAGCAATGTAGTTCACAGCACCACTACTGGGAAATTCTCAAACCCTGCCATTATTATCATCATTATTATTGGTTTACTTTTTATTAAGGTATAATTTACCTATTGGAAGATATATAAATCTTAAGTGTACAATTCAATGAGGTTTCTAGATGTGTATAAACCAATGTAATCATCACCTATATCAACATATAGAACCTTTCCAGCACCCCATAAAGCTCCCTTCTACCTCCATCATAGATAATCTCTATTTTGACCACAATTACCATAGATTAGTTTTGTGAATTTTTTAACAGCTTTATTGAGTGAGGTATAATTGACATGCAGGAAACTTCACGTATTTGAATGGTAAAATTTGGTAAGTTTTTACATGTATACGCTCATGAAATCGTCATCACAATCAAAATGACCTATCCATCATCCCACAAAGTTTCCTCATACCCCTTTGTAATCCTTCCCTGGCCCCCAACATTCCCATACACCATCCCATATCTGCAGGCAACCACAGATTTTCTTTCTGTCCTATACATGAGTTTGCATTTCCTAAAATTTTATATAAATGGAAGCATATAGTATGTACTCTTTTTTTGGTCTGCCTTTCTCTCAACATAATTATTTTGAGATAGACGTTTGAGTTGTTTCCAGTTTGGGGCTATTACAAATAAAGCTGCTCTGAATATTTGTGGATAAGCGAACACTCGGTATGGTCAGTCTTTTGAATTTTAGCCATTCTAATATGTGTGTTGATGGTACCTCATAGTGCTTTCGGTTTCCATTTGCCTAAGGACTAATGATATTGAGCATCTTTCATGTCCTTTTTATCCACCCACTTCTCCTTTAGTGAAGTGTTTGTTTAAATCTTTTGCTCATTTTTTAAAAACTGGGTTTTTTTAAATTGAGTTTCAAGAATTTTAAAAAATATGCTCAGATATAAGTCTCTTATCAGACAATGATTTGCAAATATTTTCTCCCAGTTTGTAACTTTTCATTCTCTTGAGGAGCAGAAGCTTTTGATTATAGTCCCAGTTAATTCGTTCTTTCCTGAATTGTGCTTTTGGTGCCATATCTAAGAAGCCTTGCCTAGCACAAGGTCACAAAGATTTTCCTCTAAAAGTTTTATAGCTTTCGGCTTTTACATTTAGGTCTCTGATGCATTTTGACTTAATTTCTCTGTATGGTCCAAAGTATGATCTGAAGTTCCTTTTTTTGTAAGTGGGCATGTTCCTGTATCAAGCCTTTGCACTTTTGTTTAAAACCGGATATATCCGTATATGTTTCCATGTACACAGGTCTTTTTTCTGTCCTCTCTATGCTGTTCCATTGATCTGTGTGTCTGTCTTGATGCCAATACCACAATATCTTGATTAGTTTAGTCTTGTAATGAGTCTTGTAATCAGGTAGTGTAAGTTTCCAACATTGTTTATCGTTCCCCTCAGGGTTATTTTTGCTCTTTTAGATCACTTGCATTTCCATATGAATTTTTATAATCAATTTGTCATATTCTACCAAAAAAAAAAACCTGCTGGAATTTTGATTGAGATAGCATTGAATCTGTAGATTATATTGGGGAGAATTGACATCTTAATAATAATGAGTCTTCTAACCCGTGACTGTGGTATTTCTCTCCATTTGAATCTGTAGATCAGTTTGAGAATTATTACCATTCTTAGCAATATTAAGTCTTCCGATCCTTGAACAGAAGATGTTTTTACCTTTATTTAAGTCATCTTTAATTTCTTTCAACAGTATCTTGTAGTTTTCAGTATACAAGTCTTATACTCCTTTGTTAAATATATTCCTAAGTATTTTATTCTTTTTGATATTATTGTAAATGGAATTGTTTTCTTTGTTAGCTTCTTAGCTATTGTATTAGTCAGGATTTTCCAGAGAAACAGAACCAATAGGATGTGTGTACATATGTAGAAAAAGGAACATATCTATGTGTATATATTATATTTATCTATACTTATATTTATATATGGAATTCACTCTTGCAATTATGGAGGCTGTCAAGTCCAAAATCTGCAGGATGGGCTGGCAGGCTAGAGACCCAGGAAAGAATCGATGTTGCCATTCAAGTCTGAAGACCATCAGCTGTCATAATTCCTTCTTGCTCTGGGGAAGTCAGTCTGTTGTTCTATTCCAGCCTTCAGATGATTGGATGAGGCCCACCCACATTATGGAGGGCAATCTGCTTTACTTGGAGTTCACCAATCTAAATGTTAATCTTATCCAAAAACATCCTCACAGAAACATCCAAAATAATATTTCACCAAATATGTGGGTGCCGTGGCCTAGCCAAGTTGACATCCTAAAATTAACCATCACAGCTTTGACTCTCTGTTTTTTATTTCAGTGATTAATTTAGAGTTTGTGGTATACATCTTTAAGTTAACATGCTTTACCTTCAAATGATAGTATACTTCCAATAGTTCACTTCCCTTTCTCCCATCCTGACCTTTCTGCTATTGTTATCACACATTTTACTTTTTCATATGTTATTAACGCCATACTGCATTGTCATTTGGTAAGCAAAACTAGAGCATTGTTCAGTCTAGGGCTAATTATTCCTCACTAATGGGGCAAGACCCTTCTGTGTATTCTACCCGAGGCCCCCTGAATTAGAGGTTTTCCAATCTGGCTGGTGGGAACAGGCACTATTCCCAGCCCTATCTGAGCACAGAGTACTGTTTCCTCTATTCATTTTGACTGGTTCTTTCTCAGGCCTTGGGTAATTTCCTCACACACATGTGGTGAGAAGTACTCCGCTAAATACTCAAGACCAAATCTCCGCAGATCTCTGGAGTTCTCTCTGTGTGTGGTTCTCTCCTCTTCGCTACTCTGTCCTAAGAATTTTAATCGCCTTGATCTCCCTGGGCTCTCAGCCCTGTCTCTTCAATTCCGAGAGTCTGCCATTCTCTGGCTGGGTTCCTCCTCTTTCCACCACAGCCTGGAAAACTCTCTCAAACCAGTAAACTAGGGCAATCATAGGGCTCACCTCTCCCATCTCTCAGGGATCACTATCATTCATTGTTTCATATATTTTGTCCATTTTTGTTGCTTCCAGCAGAAGGGTGGACCTATCACTCATTTCTGTCATGTAAACACAGAATTAGCATTGCTGGGTCACAGAGAATATGCATGTTTAGCTTTAGTAGATATTGCCTGGAGTTTATCAAAATAAATTCAGCTGATTTTAATTTATATATATGTATATATAAATTATATCTATTTATATAATTTTAATTATTGTAGATAATTTTCACTAATGCAATTGACATTCATTTTACCCAGATAATGTTGCTAGATTTTATTCCCCAATTTAACACAGTAAAGAGTGAAGGTGACAGGTTCCTAGTGATATCATCTTTTTTTTAGAACTTCAGTGATGTATACCCTCATTTAAAATGTATTGTTAAAAGAACTGAGTAAGTGGTGGTGAAGAGGGAGGAAAGCAGAGAGAACAGATAAATCTTTGTTTGACTGATAATTGTAATTACACTTGACAGCATACACTTGCTAGGTGATAACAGCTTTGATTTCTCCAAAAACCTAATGATATTATAAGTTTAATACCTAGTCCATTAGAACATTCTGTGTGGCTCTGCCTCCTCCAAGTTTTAGTCTCATTTTTGGGGGAATACCATTCTCACATCGAAGGAGATCCATAGCTATATAACATCCTTCCATGGTTCCTTTAGACTAAATATTCATAGTAAAAGATTATACTCTGCAGTGGGGTTCACAGGGGCAGGGACGTGGCACCAGGCCCCTGCCTCACACAGCAGCGAGGGAACGCCCCTCTCCTTAGCTGTTGAGGGGCAGGGAAGTAGCGGCTGCAGAAATGATTCAGGCTCTTCTCACTGTAGGGGTGTTTGAGGTCTAGGAATGCTTTTTAGCAGCCTCACAGGTAAAATATGTATTGAATTTCTACCAAGTATGACGTTTCCCTGAGAGTTGCTGCTTGGCCTATACTTTTCAGTATATAATGGATAATGTTAAAGGAAAGCACAACATTAAAGGAGTCTCTTTTTCAAGTTCTTATTCCCAGCCTTTGAGCTCCTTGTGGAGTAATTCGTTCTTGAGTCAGGTAGCTGCTGCTTTAAAGCCTTTGTCTTTAGCTCCTCTGTTTGTAAATGTCTCCTAAGAATAGATCAAAAATGATGTTGACATCTGTTTCCAGAATTGAGGAAGTAAGAACAGAATAAGATTTCATGACTGGAGTTAACCCCTTCTGTTATCTTGCTTGTACATTATAGTGTTTGGTGATCGATTTAATCTCTTCCAGAAGCCATCACAGTTCTCACAACTCAAGTCATTTACTTCTTGGCTCGGGCCTCTGTTTCACAGTTAGACCACATAAATCAGACATGTTATAGCCTTTCCATGTAAAGTGTAAAGTTGCAATAAATAATATTAACCAGGTTTTATAATTCATTATATGTTTACCCCTTACCCAAAATGCATGCAAGTTGATTTTCTCCTCAGGTCTATGGGGGAAAGTCTGAGGAAGTTAAAAAATCAAGCACAATGGGAAATCTTGGCTTGCTGAATCTCAACCCTGAAATTGTGTTTTCTGGGAGTCTGAAGCAGAATTGCTTAAGAGAGATGCTGCTAGAATAAGGATTAAAAAAGATTTTTTAAGAGGTTTTAACCTGAAAATTGCTCTCCTTCTAGTCTCCTGATATTTCTATGATTTCTTAGTTTTTACTTTTTTCTCTACTCTCCCTTGTTCTCTGGATACCCCTCTTTTCTGGTAAGAAAATGGTTGAAATCCCTTAAAACTGGCTTGCTCTTGAAACAGAACAGTTGAACCTGAAATAAGTTTTTGGTTTATTCATGGTTTCTGGTGGGCACAGAACCGTTTTTCCTTTTGTTGAGGCGCCATTTGTTTACTCATTCATTTATGCATGCGTACATAAGTTGGTACTGTGTATCAGTTTGTAATATACAGGACATGGTGGTGCTAGTCTGGAAAGAGCAGTACTGGTCTTGCAGTGGGGAACTCAAGCCTTCTGGGGATTAAGCTTCCTGATTTCAGGCTAAAGATTTAATACCCCAAGACCACCTGTGGTGTACCTGAACCTGTCGTTGACTTGAAAAGTAGAATATGCTTTCAAAATAAAAATCTACGTATTTTTACAGTTAAAAAAAAGTAAAATTATGAACAGGGTAAAGAAGATTAAAATTAGAAGGGGCTAGGTTTTAGAAGTACCAACTAGATCTCATATTGGCATGTGATGTTGGAGTTGTGCATTACCAAAGTCATGCTGTCTCCCTGTGGGTAATTTGGAAATATTAAAACCAGATCATATTTCCTGCAAAGCTGGTGTAGGGGGTTGCTTGCTCTATTAATGTGTAGTCGTTAGCTCCTCTCCATATGGTGCTGTACCTTCATATTAAAAGCATCCTTCCTAAGGAATGCTTGACGCAAGATGTTTCTTATATTCTCCTTCTACTGAAGGACTTATCCAAACTTCTATACAAGAAAGAAGTTTTCCATGCAAACAGTTCCTTTTTCAGTATCCTTTTGGAGAAACTTAGTAGACTTTCACTCTCCTCCTTCTTCTCATCTTCCTCCTCCAATCTGGAGATGAGAATGTGATGTAGGTATAGGCTGAGAAACTGGTGATACCAAATAAGGAATCTTTTGTGTGGAAAACTTTTTTTGTGTGGTTATCCCTTTTGTAGACCAAGGAAGTCTGTCTTTAAGAAACAAACCTCAGGGCCAGCCCCATGGCCCAGTGGTTTAAGTTCCCAGCACTCCACTTTGGTGGCCCGGGCTCACAGGTTTGGATCCCAGGCATGGACCTACACCAGTCGTCACCCATGCTGGTGGCGTCCCACATACAAAATAGAGGAAGATTGGCATGGATGTTAGCTCAGGGCTAATCTTCCTCAGCAAAGAAAGAAAAAAAAAGGAAACAAACCTCAAAGCCCTATGCAGTGACTCTCCCCTTCCCTCCCCTTTGGGTTTAGTGGAGCAGCGACTGTTGAAGGGCATCCTCCATTCTTCCCCACTGGCTTGGTGGTCATGACTGAAATGCCACGGTTTTTGTTGTGGTGACTATTGTTTATTTGGATTAAAAACTTCTTCCTAAAAATGTGCAGATTCAAGAACACCCTTTCAGGCCCGTTTGGGTCCTGTCAGGAATCTGGCCAGAGTGCCCCCAGTACCTAGGATGGGGAGGAGAGGGATAGGGCCCCAAAGACAAACTTGGCCGTTTCATGAATTGGTCTGGTTGGAGCCTGTGGAGTCTCAACGTTTACTATGTCCTCCATCATAACACACTTTGAGAAACACTTTGAGAAGTAAGCAATAACCCGCATAGAGCACACCATACTCCATTTCCCATGAACTATAGCAGTGATGACGTTTCCCTATTCTGAAAGTATTCGATGTAACAATCTAGATATTTTTGTTTCTAAGCTTTGAAAACATTGAACCGTCTCCTCAAATAAAATTGCTGATGCAGCCTCAGACCTGGTCATTATTTCTCCATAGATACTGTGAAATCCACATAGAATCATCATACATCAGCGTTCTGGAACAGCATTAAGGAAACCAGTTCCAAGTAATCATTTCTCACCTTGGCCTGTTAGCCCATTTCTTCACCACATCAGCACCCAGAAAATGTACTCAGTCTTGCTTTTCCTTCCTGAACCACATTTCAGAGGATTTCTTTTTTTTTCTCCTCATGTCAGTCACCTCTGACATAGCCAGAGAGCAGCCCTGATAAGATTCAATGTAGATATCACTTTTTGTTTCTTGTTCCAAATTGTTTATCTCTCATCAATAGTCTTGTTGAAATCAAAACGTCTGGCCATTAGACTCCAGCAGAGCAGAGAGCTAAGGGATACCACAAAATACCGACCTTCACTTAACTATAAGATAATGGTAGAACTAAGTGTGATGAAATTTTAAGGTATCTGAGGTACATGGATATGGTAAATTCTGCATTGGCCTCAACATCAAACTATATCGTAAATATGATTTATTCCTCAGCTCCTTTTTTTTTTATAGAAATGACCACATAAAGTTATAAGATGATTTCGAGTTTAATGTGTAAAAGAAATGTTTGTGCAAATGTGAGTGAATATACAAAAATGCTCTCTATGAAGAATGAGATGTAGAGGATATAGAGGTGGTGAGTAATAATTTTGTTTATATGCTGATTATTTGTTTCCTTTAAAGTAATACTTTAAGACTGAGACTGGATATTTTGTATCTTAGACAAAATTGATTTTCCTGTTGGGAATGATTGAGAAATGATGCTGTGAATAATGAGATTGTAGGGGAAAGAATGTGGCCTTCTAAATAAAAAACGTGGCCTGTCAACCATTGGACCTTGAACTGGAGGACCAGCCTCTTAATCACTGGCAGTGTGCGCTCCTGCTGTTTTGCATAACATGCCAGTAACTTGCATTTCTGTCTTTCCTTTCCTCATCAGTCTTTGTCCACTCCTCCACCAGTTCCTGACTTGCTGCAAGACCAGGTTTGATCTAAGAAGGTGCTTTGCTATTGGCTGGCTTATTGGTTTTTAATTAAACAAACTTTTCTGATTGGGCAAAAGCAAGACTGGTGGTCCCCATTCTTTGACTATAGGTAAATGTCCTATTTTTGTGCAATGTTTCATGGAGGGACCATTTTTTAAAGGACCTCGTTAAGCCATTTGTTCATGAGATAGAGATGTGACATCACTTGAGTAATGATGGTGATGATAAGCTAGACCTAACAGTTCCTATCACTGCTTCTTAACTACAGCTGAGATGTAGATCAAGTCTACATGAAAGCTAAAGAGGAGGCAGGCGTGCAGCCATGAAAACCATAGTCTTTCTGGCAAAACTGGTAGCAAAAGGATCTGGATTTGGCTGGCCCCATGTTTCTGTCTTCCTCTGAAACCACCATAGGAAACAGTGGGTTCCAGGACAGAGAGTGAGTGAAAAAGCAGCGTTAGGCTTGGATAACCCCAAAACTTGACTTACCGAGTGAGTCCCAATGCGTTTGATGCAGTGATCTTAGAGAAACCACTTCCGGTTAAGCTTTGTTATATCTAGGGGAACATCTGTGTTGGAAAGTCTTTAACACCTGTCTACACTTGCTCATCACCATTTTACCAGAGTAGACCTCAGATCTGAGCCCTCCACTGACAATGCTCTAATTTGAAATTAATAGCATTTATGTGTTAATTGTATTTTTTCTATAGTTTTCCATTTAATGTGAGCAGAGCTGTGTATCTATTTATGGTTTTAATATGTAATTTTTTCGTTAACTTATTTACGTAAAAAAGGGAAATATTAAGGAAAAAAACAGTTCAGGATATTGTCAAAATCACAGCAGTAGTATCATTTTTAGAACAAAATGATTCAATTAATCCTTATTTAATGAGTATCCCACACCCAATAAAATGTGGCATTTGACATTGCAGCAAAAAGCTCTAGTGGAAAGAGCAGTGGGCTCTAAGCTCATTGTGTGAGTTATAGTTTTTCCTTCATTAACTGTATTCCTTTGGCAAGTCAGCTCTTCCTGTGCTTCCGTTTCCTCGTCTATCAATATTATGGGGGATAGTAGCAATAACCCTGCCTCTATCGCAGACATGTTGTCAAGTGCAGGAGAAAAACACAAAAGCTGTATAAAAAAGGTTTTAAAAAATTGCAAGTGCTGTGGAAAAATGTCATTTGTGATTATGTCAATGTCTAGGCTCCTACATCACAGGCTGGCAGGGGGTAGCTTAGAAGATCTGTGTGGGGGTTTATCCACATCTTCATGTTTTAGGGCTAGATGGACATAATAGCAATCTGGTTTTTGTTCTTCACAAACATGTCAGAGAAGCAAATGTTGAGCATTTTATCCAGGTTTGAAATGGACCTGTTTTGCAATGAACAGAGTTCAGTGAAAGAAAGAACATGGAGAGGGGACCTACTTGGATAAAATGATCACAGAAGTCTCTTTCTATGGAGTTGATATGTATGCTGAAATCTGAATAATGAACACGAGACAGCCATAAAACCATAAGAAAAAAGGGGGGAAATGAGTATGTCTGCGAAGGGAACAGCATTTGCAAGGGGTAGAAAGAGGTTGCTATTTCCCAGGAGCAACAGACGGCTGAAGCCTGGTAGACCAAAGGGAGGAGAGTGGAAGGAGATGAGAATGGAGAGGTATTCAGGGGCCAGATCACCTAGGGCTCTGTGGGTCATGGTGAGGGACTTGGGTGTTATTCTAAAGGCTTTGGGATGCCGTTGAGGAGTTTTTAAAAGATGGTTCAGTCTTCTGTACTTAAGTTTGAATGGCCAAGCTGGTCAGAGAAGCCAGTTTAGGAGAAATCATAGAAGTCCAGGAGAGGGCCGATGGTGTATTGCCTGGAATACGGCTGCTCCATGAAGCCTCCCCGACTCTCCCCAACTCTGCCTTTGTCGTGAAATCTGCCTCCCTCCCTCCCCAACACCTCAGATGACTCCTATGTCATTTGTCCTATTAAGCCTTAATACTGTTTTGGATCATTTTTTTCCTCACCCCCGCCCAAGGTCTTGATTCAGAACCACATCTTATTCAGTCTTTGAACTGCCCGCAAAACTTACTTCTGTGTCTTCCATCTAATAAGTGTTTGGTAAATATTTGTAAAATTAGTAAATACACAAGTTCAGTGGTCTCAGGAGTCAGTGTGCCTCAGAATCACCTGGGGAGATTTAAAATATGGATGCCAGGGCCATACCCGCAGAGATTCTGGTTCACAGGGTTTAGTGTATTTGTTGTCAAACTCCCAGTGATTCTGACATGTAGTTGGAGTGGAGAACCACAGGACCGGGCTGATTGTGGGTGGTCTGCAGTATTACCTGGGGGTATCATACCACCCAACCCCTATAAAAGTCTACGTATTTACCTTTTCCTCCCAAATTTGAAGATAATGCCCTGGTTATCTGGCCTTTAAAATTATTCAAAATAATGACTGGAGTCTATTCAATGAGGGTAGTTGGACATACACCACTATGATATTCTGATCCAGGTCATTTGGTTGCATTTTCCAGGGTGTGCTATCAATTAGCTTTCCTTTGGAAGGAGAAGATACATTACCATTTTTCACTAGACGTCTGGAATTTGGTTATTTTTTATCAGCTGTGGACCCTGAAAACACCAAAACAAGGAAGGTGTTAAAACCTGGCTCCTTCAAGCACAGAACTCAGAAAGTCAGGCGATGGTGTGTTTGTGTGAGTGTTTTGATTTCAGAAGAGGAAAGTCTCTATTTAACTCTATATAATGTGTATATAATAATATAATTTTTAGGCACCTGCTTCAAAATAGAAACTGGGATGTTGGAGATAATAACAATAAACAAAAATTAAACCAAACCGGGCTCAGTGCCCAGGAAAACTACCCAGATTCCAAGAATCGGGCAAGGAATAAACTAATGGGGAAAAAAGGCAGGAATGGATGGAATTGTAACTGCCTCCCTTAAAATGACCGCGCTGCAGTGTGGCCACTGTGGAGCAATTCCCTGGGGCATTTGTCATGTGGGTGGGGTTCCTGCCCTTCTCATTTCAGTGACAAACTTCCAACGGAACTTGCCTCCTCAAATGTCAATCCTAAACACGCCAATAATTACAGTGATCCTCATTGTGTTTGAGCTTTTATAATGCTGTAAACTACTTGGAAATAAATGGATCCAAAGTAAAAATAGGAACTCACAACAACTTTAAAGTTAGGAGGAAAACCTTCATGTTGCCCGGGATGCCTAACCGTCAAGTGATTTACATAAACAAAGGAGGAAATCCTCTTTGTGTGTTTAGGGGTGTGTGTCTAATACAGGAACCCGTGTTTTCCTGTTATTGAAAAGCATTCTTTAATCTTTTAAGCACATTTTAGGACTTGCGTATATTCCAGGTGTGTTGTTTCCTTTAATATTAAAACACAAGAGCAGAGCATGACTATCAGAGAAACCTATTAGATCTCCCTTTTGGGTCATAGGAGACACAAAAAATGAATGAAATTAAACAGATAGACAGGGCCCTGGGCAGACGGGTAAGATTGCCTGAATTTAGTTAGGGGAATGGTTATTCCTAATGGGACTTAACAGGCTTATATGTGGACCTGTGGGCCAGACAGGCCGTTTGTGAATAGAAGACCATAAAATTCCCTCTAATCATGGGTATTAAGCGGATGATGACTTTTTAACCATGAAAGTAAATATAATTGGTGTGAAATGTTCAGAAGCTTTTAACCAAATATAACTAAAATGATGGGGAATAAACTTAAGTGTTAATTGAAATTTTAAAAGAACGTTTGCTAAATTCTGGTTAGGAGGAAAGGGAGAAGATAACACTGAGGTTGTAAACACAGTCTTCAGTCCTGGAACCGTAGAGTTCTCACCAGACCGAAAGGCAGGGGGCCCACATCCCCTTTCCCTCTTGGTCCCACTATCCTGCTGTCAGGACCCCAGACACTGAAATCTTAGTGAACTCGGGTACGCGGGAGGGAGACTCTTGCATGATTGGAGTCAGGGGCTTTCTCTCCTTCATTCCTCAAGGATTCTTTTTGCCATCTGTTGAGCATCTGCATAGTTGCTTGAAAATGTGGGATCTGTGGGGCTATTTGAAGCAAAGAAAGAATGTGGCACTGATGCCCGATCTTATTAGGATTGCATTCATTACGACAAGTAGTACTTTCCACCTTTCCTAGTCCCTTAAATAGCATAGTTTCCATTAAATCGTACAATTCCTACAGCCAGGGCTCAGAAGGAGCTTTTAGGAAAGCCCTTTTAAAACACTTAATTCCTCCCTATGCTTGAAGTTCTAAGTCACGAAGTAAGCGGACATAGAAATAGCCAGAGTGGCTCTCTCCTGTTGGCTGGTGCTTGACCTCTGTCTGAGAGGTGACACTGTCCATCCTCTGCATGGAAAGGGGTGAAGGCAGAGCTGTCTAAAGCCTGGAGGAGGAGCTGTCCTGGTCCTGCAGGTGTGATGACCTCAGGAATCCATATCGGGGGGGACCCAGAATGCCAGATACAGTCATAATCAGACGAAGACTCAATACAAACTGGACTATATTTTAAAGCCAGATGGTTCTTTTGGGGGGGGGAGGATGAGGTATTACTCCTTATCACTGAAGCCTGAAATATTTATACTTGACTGTGAAGTTAGAAATATGCTTTGCAGTTCTCTAGGGAAGCCAGTAACCTCCACTCCTTTTAAAATTCAGCCCTTCTTAATGACCCCTACATGATGCCCATCAGCCCTGTATGTTTCTCTCCCTGCGGTTGGTCATCACGCACTTGTAGCCTCCATTAAAGGTGCTTGGTGTTACTTGGTTGTCACGTTCAGTTTGAATGGATGAAGACGTAAATGAAGCAGCCCTTACGATTATAATTATATTGCAACTGCTTGAGAGTGGGGATTATAACTTCTGTTCCTTTTGAGTTCACCCCTCACCAAAGGCACACATATTCATTCTCTCTATATATATATATTTTTTTTTCCTCTCTTTCTCTCATTGTGCACATGCATGTGGGTGTAAGATGGAAACATCACTGGGTGAGGAAACAAAGCAACCTGCACGCCCACCAATCTGAGTGGTCTTTTCTTGGCAGTGACAAACAAGAAACCCACACAGGCATCCATCACGAAGGTCAAACAGTTTGAAGGCTCCACGTGTTTCGTGCGGAGATCACAGTGGATGCTTGAGCAGCTTCGCCAGGTTAATGGCATCGATCCTAATCGGGTGAGTGAACTGTCCAGTGTTGAGTGAACCATCCTCTTTATGTGGTGACTCGGTTATGGACCTTGGAGGTGGTGGTGATGCATACGCCTAAGGGGATGCATGTTGAAGAAATGCTACCTCCAGTAATAAGTCTATCAGCAGAGTGCAAAGATCAGAGTTCGGATATCACGTCCATGGTTATCAGTATGAGACACCATGTTCATCGAAGCTTCATTTATCTCCTAATGCCACCAATGATGAGTTTTATTTACCAAAAAAAATAATGATAAATGAATGGCACCTTAAAAATTATCTGCTAGGATTCTATTGGATTTAACAGAACCATTTTATGGTAGGATTATTTATTCAGAGCACATTCTCCTTTGCTCACACCCACTCACTATATGAAACATCAATAATGAGGAAAGATAAAATGTAAATTGTAACTATATGCTAAGATAATAAGGGAGAATCTTTTCCTGCCAAAGGTTAGGGGCAAGATTAATACGGTTCAGTGCTGAAAACCTGAAGGAATCCTTTTCCAAGTAGTTGGGAGGACAATAGGTCATCTGAATTCTGACACAAGTCAATGTGTAGTAGGCTGTAGGGACTTCTGTGATACCAGCTTCCTAGGGACATCTGTAAATACTGTAAGATTTGGCTTTGCTTGATAAACAGAGAAAGGTGTACTCACAATGCACCTGGGTGCTAATAAAGACAAGCCTTATGATTAGGGCCAAAATTTTGAAAGACATGTTAGCCTTTATGATTCTTTTGTTGGGTAAACTGGAAGCAGCAGTTTTTATAGATTGAGATCAATAGATATTTCACTGTCTTTTCCAGGATTCTGCAGAGTTTGATTTGTTGTTTGAAAATGCTTTTGACCAGTGGGTAGCCAGCACAGCCTCAGAAAAATGCACCTTCTTCCAGATCCTCCACCACACCTGCCAGAGGTACCTCACGGACAGGAAGCCGGAGTTCATTAACTGCCAGTCCAAAATCATGGGAGGTGAGTGGGCATTTGTGTGACTTCAGTCATCCTGTTTCCTTAGACTCACTTATACATTAAAAAGTTAGGTGCTCTGCACCATAATTAAAGACAAAAAAAAAAAAACCAGAAAAGACACAAGATGCTCAGAGCTAGACAGCATGAGCACCATTCTAGGGAGTTCATTGTATACTAAATCTAGACGCAGTGCTAAATCTAAGCACAATGTTTTCACTCTTATCCAAAGGCTGGTCTTTTTAGGAGAATTAGTCACTTAGCTAAGATGATTTGTACTATGCGAACAAACCTGTCCCTTGATTAGAGAAATCTTTCAGTTTGGTTTCTTTACCACCATTTCTATAATTTCATTTCAGAACACTGTTTTCTGGATTGCTTTTTCCTATTATTTCTCAAAATATTTTACAAATATTAATATAAAAGTTCTTATAGATGTAGTCCCCTTCTTTCAAACAGCAATAAGTCTCACGTGTATTCCTTGAATGGCGTCCAGAGCTGAGTTAGGACGAGTACTGTAAGCCAGCTGGAGGGGCGAGTAGCAGCCTTGGCAACTTAAGGAGAAACATTTAGAGGGTGCTTCACACATTTCTTTTAGGCGGCATTTCTTTTTAGGGAATTGAAAATGTACTAAAAATATAAAAGCCTTGCCAATCACTCTGTGAGTTGAGGAAGAGTGTTTCTATCAGTGGTCTTTTCTCTGACCTGTTCTCCTGGTTTTGAAAGAATTTTTTAAAAATGCACCAACTTTATCTTAATCAAATGTCAAACAAAGGTCACATTAGAGACCTTATGTCTTCTCCTTGCCTGTATATATCTTCCATGATATATACATGAACAGGGGGCAGAATCCATTATTCTCCCTTCACAACCGATGGACTGCTCTCATTCTGCCGTTAGTCTGCTAGATGTTGTATAGAGAAGACTCTGTCCAATACTTTGTTGTTACCCACTGAAGCATTAGTGTTCCTCTTAAATGGGAAGTTGTTTATATCATAAGAACCTTGAGAGGTCTTTCTTAGGCAATGATGCAGAGTCTTGTGTTATAGCTTCTCTATTTAGTCCTAGAAAAATACAAGAGGTGATGAGTGGTGCATTAGCCACATGCTATGGTACAAAAGTGAAAACTATTAGACATAGATGTTGAAAGGAAAGAGAATATCAAACACTGACCTCCTACTGTTTAGAAAATGTAATGAGATCTAGCTTTCTATCATGTCTGTGCCACCAATGCCGTTCGAATGAATCCTGCTTTGAAAGTCCAGCCTTAACAGACTTGGCAGAAGGTCAAAGCACACCAGGCTTAGGACCACAGAGGGCTGTGTTTTCAGTGAATGGAAAATTGGCCAGGAAATCCCAGCTTTCCCTCATTCTTCATTAGGTAGGATTTTCTCCGCTATCCTAGAATCAGATTTGTTTCTTGATCTTAAGTTCCTACTATGAAACATTTTCCCATCAGTGTCCGTATGGTCAGTAGCTTGCATGGCCCGCACTTAAGCAGAATCTCCTCTAAAAATAATGTGACAGTATGGATTTGAAATTTCTGTTGCCCTTGGAGACAGACTCCCCTCCAGCATTCCACTTCTCCATGTCCTCTCCTGAGAGCAGAGTGGCCGGAAGCAGAAGCAGTGCCGAAGGAACCACTACATTTCCTCAGAATGGAAATGTGAGGCAGAAGCAAGAGGGCCACAGGCTCACTCCACTGGCCTTGCAGGGGGAACGAGCCACCTCCTTCCTGCTGAGGTCAGGGGAGCTTTGGTCGTTCTTCCCTTCCTCCTCTCCTGAGGGACTGAGCTAGGCAGCCCCTCTTCTCTGTTGCCTCTGAAGCTCTCATTTCTTCTCTCAGAACAGGTCCTTTCATTCGTTCATCCACTCTTGGCTCATCATCCAATCGTACACCAAGTAAGTACTACATACCTACCACGTGCTAGTCACTCAGCTACATCCTGGATACGGAGAATCATTCTGTAGTTGGTCCCTTACTAGACCCTAATTTCCACCTCCCAAATCCCAGACTGGCAGATCCCTACCAGCCTTTCTATATACTCTTCACTCCCTTCATGAATATCCTCAGACTCCCCACACAGTCCCACCCAACTGCTTCTGTCAGTCATTGACCCAGTCCTTCAGCTGTCTTCCAGTGCCCTACGAACCGCAAATTATGCAGAGTTGAGACAGGAATCCATATATCCAATGTTAAATTGTTGGTGTGTGTATCGGGTAAAGCTAAAGATTGATTCCTTGTAGTAAGAAGCAGAATAAATTAATGAGACCAAGTGCCAGAACTGGCTCTGCCTTTTGTGACCGGTAGTGTCTCATCTTCCTTAGACCTCAGTTTTCCCTGGTGTAACATGTGGAGGTTAGACTAGATGATATCTAAAATCATTTTCAGTTCTATCATCTTGAGAATCTATAATTCCTAAGTTATAGCTTTATTGTGGAGGTTAATCACTTCTTAATTTAATAACCAAAGCTTTAGTGCAGTTAAATATTGACTGGTCCCAATTCCTAAGGAAGGCAAAAAGGTGTGAATTAAGCACAATGTAGTTTGTTGGCAGCACATATGTTCTTAATGAGTGCAGCCTGTCTTACTTAAACAGTTGCTTGTCCTTGATAATAGTTGTACCAACACCCCCTAGTTAATTAGCACACTAATTAGTCTTCCTTTCTCCAATTATCACATTCAGAGACTTAAAAATTGTGTAGTTCTCAGGTCACTACTTTCTGACCCGTTTAACTTTTGGGGTACCTACCCCATCTTCAGCAGATGAGATCTGTTCCAAATTTCACAATATCCTTTTGTCCGTCCCTATAGTGTAGGCCACAAGTTGTAGATACAGTTGTTTTCTGTACTGTGAAATGTGATGGATTCTGTGATTTTAGAGAACTGACACTGGTGTTGGTATGCTGCCCTGCACCAGGTTCTTTACATATATTATCTCATTTAGTTTTTACAGCAGCCTTTGGAAATGCAATTTATTATCTCCATTTTACAGAGAAGGAAATGGGATCAGAGAGATTATTAAATAACTTGCCAAGGGTCATACAGCTAGTAAGTGGCAGAGATGAGATTCAAACACACGCCCTTTCCACTCTAAAAGCATCTTCCTCAGGGTGCCACTGTCCAGGGACACCATTGACATTGTCTTTGGTATGAATGGTGCCCCCTAGAGTTGTGCAGGAATTTTTGGAAATAATTTAGCCGGCACATTCCTAGGTATCAAAAAAGGGAGGTAAGAGGAGAGGGCCAGAGATTATAGATAGTTTTAACTTTTTTCTAGGTTTATCACAGGTATATAATTAAGATGATAACTTAGATTTTTGGTGGGGGTTTTCTTTTGGGTTTTTTTTTTTTTTTGTCCTAAGAATGAAGGAGTCATCAGGGACCTGTAAAATCATCTTGCTTTTTGTTTCTGTTCATCTGAACTTCAATATATTAAAAAGATGAACTGTTTTAGTGAATGGGGAAGAGGATGGAGCCCTGGCTGCTCACCGGGTCTCTCAGGTACTCTGCCTCTGGTCAAACCCCATCATTAGGAAAGCTGAGGCCCAGTGATTTTGAATGCCTTTACCAAGGTCACGGGACTGGAAGCAAGTTGGGCTGACTCCCACTGAGCCACACTTTCTTTAATACCAGTTCAGATAGGATTATCATTTAAATATCTACAATTTCATGCAGTTCTTCTCTTATATTTATTAATTGTATATATCCCATGTGGCCATGTTTTTCTTCTTTCCTTGGGCAAAGTCAATTACACAGAAATGGAATCTTTGGCGTGCTTGGAATTCTCTCCTCCAAACATGATATGTCGTTATCTCCAGAGGACAGACTGGGAAGCTTTGATCTTCTGGTGCGGGTTACGGGATCCAGGAGACACGTGTGCAGTCTACAGGACTGGGTGAAGGCCCTCATAAACAGAAAGAGGGCAGGATGCTCGAAGCAAGTGTGAAAGGGGAAAGCGCTGGTTTCTTCTCATGCTCTGTCAGCATCTTTGTAGCCAGCTTCTCTTCTCCAGATGGTTAGAGGACCTGTAAGCTGGGACAAATTCCTCAAGCCTTGGTCTTTCCTAACCTCCACTCTACCTCTCTCTTAGTTCATTAAAGGTCAGTCACCTTCAAAAATACAAAGCCATTCATTTAGTTGCTGGGTCCCTAAGCTACCTAGCAACCTACAGAGATTGAAGGCAGAGGTGTGGAGCGAGTCTGGCTGCTGAAATGTGACATGGCATCATCAGAGGCCCTAAAAGTGAAGTCTTAGGTTCATGTAGGCCATATTTACTTCTTCTGAGATGGTAGCATTTTTCTCTCTGTTTATTGAAGGCAGAGATGATGATGTACTGTTATATGTGTGATAACACATTTGTACTTCAAAGATACCTCGAAGGAGTTAATCACATGTGTAGAAATTCAGACTCCAGAAGAGAGACTTGCTTTCAACTAATTTATTTCAAAGAAATTTGGTCTGCCCCAAAGAGTAGCCTCAGATTAGATAATGGGCATGTCATATAAAGTCCAGGTCCCAAGGGGGACTTTGTTGTTTTGATTTCTTCATTCTTCTTAGTAAAGTGTGGGCAAATCCCACATGGCCCCCCATTGCTATTTTCTATACACTGAACTTTTGTAGTGATTACTGTTGGCCTACTCTTTTTTACCTAATTCTGTGAACTATGGAAATCTTTAGTAGTATTGGCAACTTCTGTGTTAGAAGCATAAAGTAGATTCTTTGCAAACTTGTTTTCTTTTTTAATAAGTGTTGCAAATTATTTGCAGAAAAAAAAGTGATTTATTCTTCAAGGGGAGGTTCTGTACAAACTGAAGTCTGTCCTAGCATTTTTCTTGAACGCTAAGCCCAAACACCCTTGGCTAATTCAATTACCTCTCACTCTTTCTCCTGTTTTATGGGTCATCCTTCAGCGGGCCCCACCTACATTGTTTGCGGCCCAGTTGTGTACATTAGTCATGATTCCACAGGCATTTACTCAGCACCGTCTGCCTGTCAGGCACTGAGCTAACTCTGGACATCCAACAACAAAGTAGGCACCTTTGCTGATTTTACTTACCTTTCTGGGGCAACAAAAGATTTAAACAGATATACAACAATGCGATAACACCAAGGTGATTGCCTAGCTGCATTTTAAAGGATGGTTAGCAGTTGCCAAACAGACAAGGGCAGGATGAAATGAGCTCTTTCTTATTGCAAGAGTTCATCCAGACAGTTTTATTTCAACGTTAGCTATATTCAGAATTTGGAATGTGGCAGATTGTTTTCCCACAAAGCAGGCTATTTTGAGGTGCCGTATATTTTCATCATGATCAAAGGGTATTTCTTAAGCATTGCCTGTCTATGCACAGCCCTTCAGACGATGGTATAAAGCCCAGACTTCTGAGCTCCATTAGAATTCCAGGGACACAGATGTCTCTTATGTCTCTGTCATAGCAGGCTGGCCCTCGTTTGCCCCTGCTGATTGGTGTGCTAAAGGAGCCGATGGCTTTACTCTGGATTCCCTGGGGTAGAATCGACTCTCAGGATTCAAAGTGTGACTTTGTATTGTACTTTTACTCCAGACAAGGCAGGGTCGTCCCTGGGTGAGGTGTGCAAATATTCCACCTTGTGAGTGCCCCAGGCATGGGCATGTGTAAGGGGAGGTAACATGGATTATAAAGAGAGCACACATGTGCATCCTAACAGGGTTCTTATGAAAAAAAAAAGGTGATCGATGGGGTCATGCTTAATCCTGATATGTTAATATACTGCTTTAAGGGAATCTGTAGCCTTTGCCATAACTTTTATATTTCTTCCTTGTGTTTTAATGTTTCTGTCGATGAATAATGGCTTTGTGGAATGTGAACCTCACGCTGCTACACATGCTCCAGCCGGGGACACATTTCAATGAATTGCTTATTTCCCAAGAATAAATTTGTGTGCAATTTTGCCCCTACTGCTCAAACTTGAATATACTTGGGGCTGCACACACACACACACACACACACACACATATTGGAGATTAATTCACATACCGAGTTAAATTGTATTAAAACCACTATATTGCTGCTTCTTGATGCCGATGTGTAGATGCAGAGCAGAGGAGGCCGGGCTGCTTAGCTGGTTCACTGTTGTGACAGAGCCGTGAAGCGTTTCTCACAGTTCTTTAAATCAAGAGGAATCCATGTCATAGTTCTTCTAGTGACTGTTTTTGTTACCCTTTTGTTGTCTTCTTTTTTGAAGAAATAACAAAATAACAAACTTCAGTTATCCTCCACCATGGTACACGGTAAATGACTTATGAGGAACTTGCCCAAGATCCCACGGCTAATAAGGGAGAGAGCTTGTGCTTCAGTCAGGGCCTGTCCCTTATTCCCCATCCATTCAATGGAGACTGTGACTTCCAAGTTCCCTTAATAAGCACAAGTCTTCTTTCCTTATGTGGATTCAGCTAAGCAGAAGACAACACCAATTTAACAAGATATTTATGAGGATCAAACTAAAAATTCTATTTGAAAGTTCTCTATAAATGACTGTTAATTATATTAATCATGTACACACACTTATCATCCACTCTTCCGTCCTCTTCATTGCAGCAAACACCATCTTTTCCTAGACAGCATGATATTTCATTAAAGACTTGCCTTACAGAAACTTTTTGGAGAGGGTAAGAAATTAAAAAGAGAAGCCAAAAAAATGCATCAATAAAAATAACAGTACAAATATTTAAATTGTACAATTGGAAAAGCCCAGTTGGGGGATTGTTTTTTGTTTTGGTTTTTGGGATCCCAGCAGTGTAACTACTGCATCAAACAAGTTTGATGTTTATGGTGCCGTGTGGGCTAGTGACATAAGCATCTGACACTGGCCGAGCACTATTTGGACCAGGACATTCTAGCAGAAACTGTGAGATGTTTCTGGATCTGACTCTTTTATGTATTTATTGTTGAAATTTAGGACAACATTACCAGTCATTATGTTAGGTGGTTTACATGCTTTCTCATATTTTCTGTGTCAGTCATTCAACCTTATCGTGTTCCCATGAGGTGAATCAAAAGCAGATGCTTTTATTTCAAGTGAGAAAATTGAAGTCACCAAGGACTGCTTCCTTAGGTTCCAGCCAATTCTGTGCACGATAGAAATGACTAGTGACTAAAGAAAAACTGGGTCACAGATGTGATTTTCTCTTTTTCATTGCTCATTGGCTGTAAGCTACACTGAAATGCATGCTGTGAAACAGCTGGTGGGTTATGGTCCTAACCCTGAGCCAGAAGTGACTTTATGCATTAAACACTTCTGAATCGTATCTCCCTGTCAAAATCTTGAACCAAACCAAGGCTACATAAGGGTACTTTCGAGGTATCATTTATTGGCTTGATGAGGATCATGAACATATTTTGTCTGTCCCATGGTTAAATAATTTGCAATAGATGAGAGCCAGTCCTACTTTCAGAATCAACCGGAAGAGAGAACTGCACAACTGATAGAGTGAAAAGAGCACAGATTAGATTCACTTACCCCTGCCTAGATGGCATCGCTTATTCACTCTGTAACTTTCTCTAAGCTGCTTACACTCAGCCTCTCTGTGCTTTTCTCTATCATGGATAGTAACATATGCCTTGAAGGGATGGTGTGGGGGTTAAAGTGAATTTTAAAATATTCAGTCAAATGGGATTTTTGCAAAGTGCCAGTACATGTCTGAAGATCCTATTTAAAAAAAACTTGGAAATTGTAACATACATATTCATAATATTACAAGATTCTTTTCCAAGATATTTATCAAAAGCCCTTTCTTATGAAAGAAGCAAGAACATATTCTTGAGCTTTCCCAATCCACGTTGGCCATAAGAATTGCAGGAAAATAGTAATTTCTTTGTTCCAAGTAGGAGTGAGCTAAGCTATATTATAGACATTTCAAATGTCTGGAATGCTGAGTTGTTTGCTCTGGTTTATAGAATGCTGAATGTGTTGCATTTTGTGCTTGACATTTCTAGAGTGAGTATGTTACTGCTGATTTACCAAAGCAATGAGGTTTAAATTATATCGAGTGACACTGTGCCAGAGATCAGGGCACACAATCCAGATCTTCTCATAGGAAAGAAAAAACCTAAAACATGTTTTCTGAACCTTACAAGAGAATAGAAATGTTCTTTTTCCACCAACATATCTTCAGCCTAGAATATTTCTTTGAGTCCAGTTCTCTTTCCACAGCCAAGAATAGAGCTACATGAATCAGAGGTAAAATTGTTTAATATTGTTGGACTTGAAGTGATGTCTCTGAATCAGACAGAAAAGGCATGCTGCACGATGTCCATGCTTTCAGATTTACAGAAAAGTACAATGCTTAAAAGAGTTTGGGAGACATAAGTTTGCCAACCAATTTTCTATATAAGGATATTTTAAAAATCTTCATATCTAGTATCACCATAATTTCACAAAAGAAAGTTTACTTTAACACTGAAAGATAAAAAGGGCATAATTTCTAGGCATAAAAGGCTATTCCTTAAATTGGAAACATTTACCTCTATGAAAAACTTACTACATTGTCCTTGTTTTTCTTAGTTCACATAGACCAATAAAAACTCCATCATTACCTGGCATTTAAAAGTCGTTGCTCTGCTCTAATATAGAAACATCAAGAACTAAAAATTACATGGGATTTTAATGAAGAGAAGTTGTGAATTCTCAAGAACAGTAACTGGTTCCAAAAATGGTCATTTAGTGATTTGTCAAGTTCATCCCCATTTCTGGGGAAACCACTCAGAGCACACACCTCTTGGACAGCAGATCAGAATGTCATCTTCAGGGTTGAAGGCCATAGTCCAATTCCTTACCTAGAATAGAGACGAGGAACTTGAGCACAGTACCTGAGAAACTAACAGGAATATGAGATTTCTAAAACCTTTAGTGAAGGGGTAAATGAAATGGCTTGGTTTTTTTTTCCACATTATATCCCAAGTTTCTCAAAATTTCAGCCTTGTTTCTGATCATTGGTAAGACTAAATAACTAGACATAGTAAACCCAGGATTGGGTTCATTAGGTGTCCTGCAAGAAGCAAGAGCGTTAGGGTTGTCAGATTTAGGAACTAAAAATAGAAGATGCTCAGTAAAATTTGGATTTCAGATAAACAATGAACATTTTTTTAGTATAAGTATGTCCCATGCAATATTTGTGACATACTAAAAAATTATCCATTGTTTATCTGAAATTCAAATTTTATTGTGTCCTATATTTTATCTGGCAACCTTCATGGGCATCTATGCTCCCATTTTCTCACTGCCATAATAAATATGGAAAACAAAATAAGTATATTGTCATGTAGTCAAATTTTATGATGGCCAAACAATTATTAGGACTTTAAGATAATTTGAGATGGAGATCTCAAAAGCATAATGTTAGGTTAGCCATTCAAAGATACAGACAGATAGAAAAATATGAGACAGTCTGCTTAGAAGGAATATTAGAAGAATTTAGAGGATTCATGTCTTATTACGGCTATTTTACATAGAATGATGCTGTAAAAATGCAAATTATAATTAATAGTAAGTATAGGAATTCCACTACAACACTGTTACAACTGAACATGAGATTCCTGGTTAATTTTGCACAGGGAAGAAAGCTCAATTCGGAGTCTGAATGTCTTTGGCTTGGTTTTGAGGAGTTAGTTGACTGTTAAGAACAATAATAGGACCCTGCCATGGACTCTTGGGGTCACCCAGCAGAACAAAGCCTCCCATTTATGGAGGAACAGTGAAAAGCTCCATGGTCTCAAGAACTAGAAGAATAAAGTCTAATAGGAAGCTGCTTCTTTAAAATTTTGGACTCCTCTCTGAACAGTCTAATGGTTTTCTTGGTAATGAAAGTGGCTATCAAGGATCCCTTGATGGACCCTCTGCCTTGCCTACAAGCCCTAGCTCGCCTTTATCCATCATGCCACCCATCTGTAGGCCTCTCTCATTGTTAAGTAAACAAGCATGGAAAATAACCAGGACTTAGCTGTTCGTTGGTTGGTTTGGTTTGTTCTTTTTTCCAGCTCTATATGAGTCTAGCATCCAAAGGTGATACTGCTACAGGTGCCACAAACCATTCAATGGGTCATACCTGTGAAAGGGAAAGAATATCTGTTTCAGTATTTTCTAACTGTGAGAGCACATTAAGTATAAACATTTCAATTGCAATACATGAATGGTAGGAGATCAAGAAAATAAGTATATCATTATATTGGGGAAAAATTATATGTTTTAGGAAAAAGAAGAATGAAGACTAGTCTTCATTGGCTTAGGGATTTATTTACTTTACCCAGCTTTTGAGTGGTTAAATTGTGAGATGACGCGCGCATGCACGCGTGTGTGTGTGTGCGCACATGCTTTTTAAACTCCGTGGATACTATTAGTAGGAAAGCAAATATTTGCTTTTCTTTTATTTAAATTAGGAGTCCATGCCAAAAGACAGTGGTAAGAAAGACTCAGACTATTTTTGAATTAGGCGTTTAAGCAGAAACTGATTATTTATACTTTGAGAAAATCTAAATGTAATTGTCATAATTTCCCATAATACTGTGCCCAATAGAAAAGAACTTTCGAGTGGAATCAACATTCAGGTCACGATCGGCTTTATGCCAGTTAGAACAAGAAAGATTAAACAGGACAGAATATGATGGGTAAAGTCAAGGGCGTTCCATGATTCACATAAAAATATTGCACAAGATCTAATCTCCTTGTGCTTATTTATATTATTATGTATTATTCCCTCTATCAGTGTTTCAGTCTATTCTATGGACCTTATTTTCACAGTTGGTTGATTTTATTGATCTTCCCAGTTACCATTATAAGAGGTTAGACTTATGGGAAAAAAAGTTTTCCACAAGGTCAGAGTAGACTCACACATCTGTGATAAAAGCCAAAAGCTTGTCCCGATGGTTGGTTCTAGGAATATTAGGTTTTTTTAGACACTGGGTAAAAGGGAGAAAAATACTTTTGCAATTGTAAGAAAGTTTTTATGATGTCAATATACTATCCTTGTACATTTTCTTTAAGCCTTTGACTTTTAAAATTAAATAGGATAGAATATAATTTTTTTAAAGACATACATCATTTAAAAGCAAATGTTCATCTCAGAGTTAATGTGTATTTTAATTTTTCTAGCGACAGTAGGTTTACCATCTTGGTCATTTGTATTAGTTTCCTACTGATGCTAGCAAATGACCACAAACTTAGTGGTTTAAAGCAACACAAATTTATTACCTTATAATTCTGGAGGTCAGAAGTCTAGAATGGGTCAGTAGGGCTGTTTTCCGTCCGGAGAGAAGTATCTGTTTCCTTGCCTTTTCCACCTCCCAGAAGCTGCTTGTATTCATGGTCTGTGGCCCTTTCCTCCATCTTCAATGTCCCCAGTGTAGCATCTTCAAATCTCTCTCTCTCTCTCTCTCTGGCTTTCACACTCCTGCCTCCCTCTTAAAGGACTCTGTGGTTATATTGGGTCCACTCAGATAATTAATTCAGAATAATCTTCCCATCTGAAGATCCTTAACTTAAGCACATCTGCAAAGTCCCTTTTACCATGTAAGGTAACATATTCACAGGTTCCAGGAATTACAGTGTTGGCACCTTTGAGAAGCTATTGTTCTGCCTACCACAACATTTTTCTAAACAATTCTGAAAGCTGTAATATACACTATTGTGTAATATTGTCCTACATTTCACTTTTTCCTTTCATAAGAGATACTTTTAAATACTTCCTATAGACTTTATGACTTGTACTAATCTATTATAATTTAAGACATTTAAATTTAGAAACACCTAGACTTTTTATGAAGACCCAGTTCTTAAGTGGCTGAAAGGGTTTGCCACGTGTGTTATCAAGAAGTTCCTCACTTTACCTGCTGAGATGTTTGTGCCTTGGCCCTTTCTCTTTACTTAAGGAATTTGTTTTTCCTTAGTAGTTACATGGGTTCTTTACAAGCTTCCGGTAAGTCTTAGTATTTAAAGCTTTTAATGATGACAGTATTGTAAGTCATTTGATTTTATTTAAATTCATCCTTTTCCTTAATACTTCCCTTCCTGCCTCCTCAGAAAATGATCCTAATGCCCTACTTGTAAATAACTTGGTGGTGGTCATCTTGAGAAACTGACAGTCCCCTTTTCAGTTTATTTAGCACACACTCACAACAGACAAGTTCACCTTGGCTGGTCGGATGTATCTCTTCAATTCAGCATATATTTAGAAGTGATTCGACATGAGCACCTGAAATGCAATTACCGTGTTAATTCAACAGTTTTCTGTCTTGCTTAGCACGTGTTCTTCCTCCCCTGTGGTGGCATTTCTTAAACCTTGTCTTCCTGGTAGGATATGGTACACAGTAAATAGAAAAAGGCTTTGAATGCACAGATCTGAGTTTGAATTTCTGGTCTGTCACTTACTATCTGTGGACGAGTTACTTAAACTGTAAGCTTGACTTCCTCTTCTTAAATGGAATAATAATACTTACCCCATAAAGGAGTTGTAAGGATTAAATGAGATCATGTATGAAACATTTAGCATGGTGCATAGGGAGTTCAATGGAATGTAGTGGTAGCTGTTATAATTAATAATTATGTTAATATAATTAATGTTTTCTTTAAATCCTGCCTTCCTGTTATTGTCCTGCCTTCCCTCCTGTTAAAGAAATTAATATGGAATCTGCATTATGGTCAGACACAGAGGAGGGAATGGAAATAGAGACAGACCTGGCTTTCAAAGCATCCCCTACATCAGATGTAGTAGAGGCACAGTCATATGTATTTGTGTTTGCATTTTTTTTAGTCTTCCAAGAAAAAAAGCCAACTAATGATGATAACACTGATAGTCACCATATTAAGTTCCTACTATATGCCAGGGTTTTTTTTTAGCTCTCATTAACCCTAAAAAGTAATTATAGTTATCCCCATCTTACAGGTGGAGAAACTGGGTCTCAGAGAGGTTACTTAACTTGCCCAAAGTTACACAGATAATAAAGAGAAATCAAGATCTGAACCCAAGTCTGTCTCTAAAATCTGTTCTTTTCACCTTCCCCATTAGAGAAAAGTAGAAAAACTCTTCAAAGCAACTATCATTGATGCAAGTTTTTGTTGAAAAGTTGCAAGTGTTCCTCCAACAAAATTAGATTCTGTTCTCATTTCATCAGCAATTAGTATCGTTCTTGACATTGGGCGATGTTGTGTCTTCAGTGTCACGCTTGAATTATGGCGTTCATTGCTTTATCAATAACTATTAAGTTATTTTCCAGTTAAGTGTTTGACTGTTAAGTTCACTCTCCTAATGCTGCCCTTTCTTATGGTGTTTCAGGTCATATTTTCTTTTCCTCTAGGAACACATCTTTGAAATTATATTAGACTTTAAAGGAAACTACAATTTGATATGTTGAAATTTAAGATATACATAAATTTTCAGGAATATATATGTTATATAAAGTGTGGTACATTTATATTCAACTCTTGTGCATAATAAACACTTATAGGCCAGAAACATGCACGGATAATTAAGATGGAGTCCTAAGTTAGGCAGCCTTCCGAAATAGAATATGTGTAAATCTTCTTTGGGCAGATAAAAGACTTGGAAGAATGTGGTGAAGCTTTCTTCCATGATGATTAAGAAAATAATTCCAAAATTATGACTCCCCTCTTTTGGACCTGTTATAATTCTCAGCTTCCTCCCTGAAAAGCTGAATAAATGCATGCACAAGTAACCGGATTTTTCTCTGATTAAGATTAGGTAGAAAACTGCAGAAGTTTTAAATTCTAATACAGGTAATAATAGACAGGACCACCAAATTGCTGCTGCTTCTCAGCCCTCTTTTTTTTTTTTTCCTGTTTAAAAAAAACTAAATCAAAACTTATCATTTGGGGCCATCTACTTTTAATTATCCAGGCTTAGGTAAATAAGAGAATCTGACAGTAAGACATAATCAGCTTTTTCTTTGTTTGCTGGTGAAAACAAAGGGAAAAATAAGTATTATCACTGCTGAACAGTGTAGAATTTTTGGATTGCTGTAATGATAAAAATGAATGTTTTGAAAACTGAATATTTGAGCAGTTTGACATTTCACATTTTGAGGCTCCTTCAGCACCACCACATGCAAAATAGGGGAAATTAAAACGAAATAGCCACTTTCAGAAAAAGGATAAGTATAAAAACAGGAAACATAACAGAATCACAGAGCAGTTAGTAGGAATGAAGTTGCTTGCCTGCTGGGCTAGAAAAGGTCTAGAAAGAGGTAGTTTGAATTCTGTGCTGTAACAGTGACTAAAAGTACCCTGTGCAAAGCAGGAGACCAGAGCCACGTCCACTGCTTAGAACCAAGGCTTCTCTACCCAAGCAAGGAGCCTACAAACAAGCTGTGACCAACTGCTCCCTGGGGCGGTGGCTAAGAATCTGCATCCCTGGGGAGGCAAGGGAAAGCAGACATAGTCTCCCACCCAAGACCTAGAGCACACTGCCCACTAGCTTAGGCCTGGCTCTGCGATATCTAGAATAACACCCCAGACAGCAGCCTCAGTCCATCACTTTAAGTCTGGGTTGCCTCTGGGGCCAATACAGGAAATAACAAAACTGTATGTATGGAGAAAGGGTCAAGGTGGTGAGGAGAAGGGAGAAGAAATTAAAATTTCCCACTAAAGAAGAATGTACACCCCAAAATTCTACAATATATGAGAAAACCTCCCCCAATAAAAGGAATTGAATTCACTCCAAATGAAATGAAAACAACAGAGCAATCTGAAAATGACTTTAATATAAGTGTGTTTATGATACTCAAAAGATAAAGGAAGGAATTAGAAAAAGAACAAAATGTTACAAAACGTCAGCACCACCAAATGAAAAGACGAGGTAGTGGGGGAAAAAAGAATTTTGGAAATGAAAATATATAGTCTTTGAAATACACTCAGCTGATGCAATAAACTCTAGATTGCGCATGGTCAAAGATAGAATTAATGAATTGGAAGATAATGAGAAATTCACCCCTAATACAGTACAGAAAGATGAAGAATATAAAGGAGCAGGTGTACATGGAAGATCGACTGAGAAGCTCTACCATTCATCTCATAGGAGTTTCTGAAGAAGAGGGTAAAAGAATGATGGAAAAGCAATATTCCAAAAGATAATGGCAAAAGCTTTTCCAGAATTGAAGACTCAGGTTAAGAATACCTCCAAGTGTCACATTTGAAAATTAAGCAAAGCTATACCTAGATAAAAACATAATGAAGTAGCAAAACATTGAGGACAAAGAGAAAATCATAAAAGATACTAAAAATAAAAGTTTCGTATTGTGGAAGGACAAACTGATAGCTTGTCATCAGCAACAAGAGATGCCAGAAGTCAATAAATTAATATCTTCTGAGTTCCAGAAATAACTGTCAATCTAGAATTCCATACCCAGCTAGACTATAATATAGAAGAGAAAAATAAAGATATTTTCAGATAAGCATAGATTATTTGCCACCTCCCAACCCTTGCTGAAAGAACTACTAGATGGTGTGCTCCAACATGAGGCTAAGTCAACCCAAAGGGAAAGTATAGAGTATAAGAAACACCAGTGATCACAAATATGTGATCACAAAAATACATTACCAAACTTAACTGCCTAATGATTATTTAAAAATTATTTTGGATATTTCCTTAAAAAAACTGGAGCTAAAATTCTTGACAGAATTAACAAGGAGTATCCTATGCTGTGTGTTCAGTGAATAGTTAATCCACACTGAAGTCTGTACTTTGAATAAGAGGTACTGAATTAATTTGACTTTGATAGGAAAAGAAAACACAGTAGCATCTGTTAGGCTTCTGGTTCTAAAATGATAGAATAAGAAAAGGATTTTCTCCTGTTCTCTTGAATATTACCCAAAATCAACTGGGAGAATGTAGGAATGCAAGCCATCTCTGATGAGACAGGTAACTATCTCTAATTACAAACCTCTATATGTGGGGAAGGGCTGCCGAGCACAGGAAAGGTCAAGGTAGATCCCGGAGAGAGTTCTCATAGCTGCAGTTTCAGAAAGCCTAAAGCCCGAAGAATGAAATGATTCAAAGTGGATGCCAATAATCCCCTCTTCAGAACAATGAGCAGATGCCAGGAGAGCTCTGGGAGTTTGGGGGACTCAGTCTGGCATGATGCCTGGACAAGCCAGGAAAGAAGGTCTGGACAAAGAATGACACAGTCAAATCCACATTTGCGGAAATCAATCTGTTGATGGGGGCGGGAAGAAACTGAATTCTATGCAACCCTGTGGCACAGATCTTGTTTGGGGGAAGTAAGGGCTCAAGAGGCTTCTGTCACATACAGAGAGCGCCTGCTGCCTGCTCGCCGGGAGTGCGGTCCTGTTCCCTCCTCAGTAACGTGTTCAGAAAGTGAACACCTTATTTTCAGAATGGTAAACCCCAAAGAACCAGCATGAGCGGTTCCATCACTTACTAGGTGTGTATCTGTGCACAATTCATAACCTTCCTAGCCACGGTTTTTGTTTTTGTAAAATAGGGTAACTGTTTCTCCCATCTAGCACTGTACTTAGGATTAAATAACATAATATGTGTACAACGCTAGACATGCTACCCAACAAATGGTAGAGAGACAGTAAATATTTGCTGATCACCAAAGAGTGGGCCAAACAGATGTCTATGAGGTGGAATTCCCAGGGCTGAGCATTGACTTGCCTGCCTTTTCCTCCTCCTCTCTGAAGAGTAATGATTAAGATCACAGACTTGGGAGCAAGAATGCCTGGATTCAAATCCTACTTCTTTCGCCTACTAGCCTGATGATCTTGGCCAAATTGTCTATCTGACCCTCAGTTTTCCCATCTGTAAAGTGGAAATAATAATAGTACCAACCTCACAAAGTTGTTGTGAGGATTAAATGAGTTAATTCTTGTAGAGCATTTTGAATAATTTCTGGCACAGAGTAAGTGTTCAGTATGTATTAACTGTTAGTACAATCACCTTGTCAGGAAATGTGTCCTTTAAACATAGAACCAAACATTGACTGATTTTTTTTTTTTTTTGCAGGGTATAGTACCCTATTGCTAGATCATGTATTCCAAATTTTGGTTTATTTGGATCATGAACAAAATTCTCTTTCGCCCATGGTTAGTTATTTTTTAAGGCAGATCAGCACCATGTGTTGAATAAATTGGTTATGTGCTCGTTCCAGCCAGTTGTAATAACTTTAATTAGAGCACAGGTCCACAAACTACAGGTGTCAGACCAAATCCAGCTTGTTGTAAATAAAATTTTATTGAAACACAACCACACCCATCCATTTACATAGTGTCTGTGGCTGTTTCCATGCCACAACAGCAGAGTTCAGTAGTTGCGCCACAGCATTATGGCCTGCAAAGTCTAAAACATTTACTGTTTGGCCCATTATGGAAGAAGTTTGCTGACTCCTGCCCTAAGTAGTTCTCAGTAAGTCTTTAGCTTGTTAGAAACAGCATTTCTGGATACATTTAATAATAGGCTTTAGTATACTTTGAAAATATAAAGTGTAATATAATTAGAAAGAAATTGGCAGTGATGTGGTTCCAGTCCCCCATGTTTTTTGTGATTACATAAAGGCTGTTGACCTACAAGAAGATGGTAGGGAATCCCGCACCTTTCTCTTAGTGTGGGAAACATCAGATTTAGGACTTGAGCGCTTGCTGCTGATCCTTTTGTTAAGGGATGCTGTCAAGACCAGTATGCCTAAAATTAAGGAACAGAACAGGAGGAGGGCAGACAGGGACAGACAATGCAACTTTCACTCATAATCACAGAACTCAACTCCCTGTGGAGTTGCTTGGCCAGGTTCCCAGTTGAGAATGGAGATTTCTGTAATGTTTCCAGCCTTCATTTTCAAGGCCTGTTGGATGATCGGGGTTCTCTTTTCTTTTTTAATGGTTTGGATCTTTTGTTTTCTTTAGACTAATTGACTTTGTAATCTCAGCCTATAGAAAACATCACTATTTAAATCGTTTGGGAATTTAAAATGAGAAGGAGGTAGTAGGAATTAAATGAGGGAGGGCATTTGAGTTGTCTATGCATATAGGTGTTTATGCTCAAACTTGCTCAGTCCCCCGAGAATACTTCTAAGAGGTATTAGATGCTGAGTACTTAATAATAAGACATGGAAGGGCCCTCACGTGTACTGGCCATTTTTTAAAACGTCTACATGTTCTTCAATTCCACAAAGACAGACCACAACAAATGTGTCTGATGCTCATTTAAAAGCCAGTGAAGCTCTCAGTTGGGAAGCTGAATCCAGATCTTTGATCAGAATTTAAGAAGGAAAAGATTCTTTTTGGTTGTCAAACCCCCAGAGATCATTAGCTGTTATTCTTCCTTTCTGGTTCCTATTTCCAGCTCCCTCACTCAGCAGCGCATCTCTAACGTTTCTCTCCCTAGAGATGACTCAGTCTTTCTGGCCGACCCCACATAGGGTGGGAAAGTCGAAGATAAAGACGCTCGTCCACAGCTGGTCAGGTTAGAGCAGTGACCTAGAGCTCTGATTAATAGCAGTAGTATGTTTTCTACTCGCTTGTTGCCTTTCTATTTAATCTTACAGATAAGCTCTGTCCTAGCCCTCCCTGAAATGAGCACATGTCCCTGCATGGCAGAGCTCTGGGTGACTGTGCTGGTAGGTGCTCTCCTTGGACTCCACCCCAAAGTCCTGGGGACTGACAGTTCAACCTACACACGCGTTTCCTCCTGCCCACACCCCCCAAAGCCACAGAACAACTTTTTGCTGGCTTTTTTTCTCTTGACTAAAGCGTATGTGTGGAAGAACTTAACATGTGATTATGCCGCTTGAGAGTATAGTTAGGAGGCAATAAAAGATCAGATTTCAGATGATGGATACACATCTCTTCCTGAACTTAAACCAAGAGAGATAGTAGTCTAGCTTCTTGCAAAAGTGTAAATGTAACTATTTCCATACAAATACCTGTCTGGTGGCCCTTCAGGTTTTCATAGTTCTCACACTGCTTTTCATCTTTAAGAATATTCAATTTTCCTACAATTCTACACAGCTTAGGAATTGGTCCTATTTTCTTCCATCTCCCCTGCTGTTTCAACTTCTCGTCTTAGATCATTTGTGTCAAGCTACGTTTATTCAAAATAAGCAAAGCATTTAATTACCTAAAAAAAGGGAATAGAAAAAATTGCAATGCCATATATTCCCTGTAACCACTAATAATTATGTCTGTATTGGCTAACATATGAATTAAAATAAGCATGTTCTTCATGTCTTCTGGTCCACAAAAGGAAATGATTACTACAGTGTGTCAAACCAATGCCAATATGATGACTTGTTAAAACAATCAGCTTGCAGCTGCAAGTTAGTAAGCCATATAAGGTAAAACTTTAATTATAGCTTCATCCTACAGTAAAAGTGCTTAATTAGACTCATGTAAGATTTTACTTGAAGCTAGATTTTTTTTTCTGAAGATTTAACGAATTAAGGAAAATATCTTTCCCCATTCACCTTCCTTTCTCGCTTGTTGACCTTTCTATACCCTTCCACCCTATTTTTCTGCTATTGCAAGAACTAACATAAGGAAAATTTAGTCTGTTGATTAATGGACGCCCTCTTGACTGGTTATTGATTTTCACTTCTGAGTTGTGAGTTTTCAAATGCCATTTATCTTTGGTATTTTGACCAGGTCTTGAATGCAAAATAAATATTTTGTACTTATTCCCTTTCTGTCCTGAATCAAGTAGTACCAGTATTAAGGGCATGTTGTCAATAATCTTATTAAAAACCACTAAAGTACCAAAGTTTGAGTGTAATTTCATGCATATATTCAAGAGTGTTGCTCACTCAGTATTGCTGCTCCTTTCTGGGTGGCAGTGAAAAAAGGGGAGTGACAGCTCTCTCCCACTTCTTTCTGCTACTGTTTCTAGTTCCCCTAATAGTCATGGTGACAGCAATGTACAGTCTCACTTGTATGATACGATATTTCTTACCTTACTGCCATTGTTTCCCTTTAGTTTACCCATGGATACATTTTTAATAAGAAGGCAAGTAGAAAATGGGTATGTGCATCCACGCTGCACAAGAAAGAAAATGACACTATGGATATTGTTACTAAGAGTAGCTACAGTTGCAAGTTCAAATCGGAAAATGAGATTTTAATAACAATATTCATGCTAGTATATTAATCTATGAAGTTTTTTATGTTTTTATATTTTAAACCATAAAATTAGGTTTGTTAATGCTTATTTTTCAATAGGACCTACTTTTTTGTTCTTATAGCTTAGAAGTGAGAAAAAAATAATATTTAGTATTTTTTAAATTAGATAATGCTATGGACTGCATGTTTGTGTTCCCCCATAATTCACATGCTGAAATCCTAACTTCCAATGGGACGGTATTAGGAGGTGGGGCCTTTGGGAGGTGACTAGGTCAGGAGAGTAGGGCCCTCGTGATGGGTTTAGTGCCCTTACCAGAAGGGACTCGAGAGCTTGCTTCCTCTCTCCCTCTGCTCTCTGCCACGTGAGGACGTAGCGAGAAGATGATGTAGGAGAGATGGCCAAGGAGAGAGCTCTCCCCAAAAACCAACTGGACTGGCACCCTGATCTCAGACTTCTCAGCCTCTAGAACTGTGAGAAATAAATTTCTACCGTTTAAGCCATCCAGTTTATGGTATTTTTGTTATAGCAGCCTGAGCTGACTATTACAGATAATCTATCTTTATTTTTTCTTCTAAAACAATATTTTAAAAACCATTCATTACATGCTTATAAAATGCACTTATGAATTCTATTTCTCCCACCCTTATACACAAAAATAATATCATTGACTTTGTTTTAAATAAAACACTTTCAAAGAGGTCTCCTAAATCTGGGTGCTCTCCTCAGAATGTGTTGAAAATGTAAACATCACTCCTTTTATGGGTCAGAGCACTTGGTTATGGTGCAATCACAAACATATCTCAGAATCTCAGCAGCTTAACAGATAAGACATTATTTCTCACTCCCACAAGGTCGGTGAGTTCAGTCCCTCTCTAGGACAGCTTCTAAGTCGTGACTCAAAGATCCAATTTGCTTGTATCTTGTTGATCCAGCATCTCAACAACTGCCTTCCAGAGTCAAATTCCGTAGGAGAAAAGAGAGCGGAAGGCCACCCAAGGGCTTCTCATTACCTCAACCCAGAAATATCACTCATTGCTTCCGATTACAGCCCACTGGCCATTTTACCAGTCTCACTGCAGGGAAGGCAGGAAAATAGATATTTTCTATGATTTAGGAAGAAGAAAGCAAAATACAATTTTGTGAAGACCTACCATTATTTCTGCCAAACCCTTTATGTGTATCATGGAAGAAAACACTTGAGAAGCACTTTTTGAGATTCATAATTTTAAATCAAGTAACTTGAACTTGATCTTATCGTAAGATATCAACCCAAAGACTCGTCTTTTTCCCTTTAGAAATCCATGATTCCATTGTCTGCAAACGAGTTGTCCTGGACCAAGCCCTTCTCCCTTACCTTGCTGGCTGATCCTCAGTGCCTCTTAAAACTCTGCCTTTTCATTCCCATCTTTCCCGTTGTAGCTCAGGCCCTTGTCATCTTTTCCTGAAATATTTGCAATAGTCCAATCGCTGGTCACTCTACTTCCTTTCATTAGTCCCACCGCAACTAGATCATCATTGTTTCTTCAGTACTGTGTGGTCTCTTCACCTCATAAATTCCAAGGAGCATCAGCATCTGTATTACTCATGTGTTATGTAAGAGTCACATACCTTAAAAGTATGAGTGTTATTCATTCCTTAATATAGAAGGATCCTTCCCACAACAAGGATTGTAAATGGCTTATAATGACATTTGGAAAACTCGATGAATGAAATACAAAATATTTTTAAATTGACACATATCTTTATCTTTTAGATGTGGTTCTGTTAACATTTTAACCTGTACGTTGGCTAGGGATGAAATATACTAAAAGTTTATTCTTCTAAATTGAGTTTTCAACGCTTAATCATTTTAAAACTGTGGTATTTAAACAGGAGGTGCGAAAAACATGCCTTCCTTCATATTCTAAATAGAGTAAACACAGGAAGAAGCAAATCTGTTTTGGTTTTTCACTCACTTTATGTGTCATCTTTTTCCCACTAGAACCGTAACAATTTTGGAAATACTGCTGTTTCTGTTGAAAGTAAATTTTTCCATATTAATCAAATATCCTGAACTTGTGTTTTGTACATGATTATATCTTTGACAGAATTTTTTTTAAAATTTGCAATTAAGAAAAATGCTGTATAACTGGAATTTTATTTCAGTACATCCAGAAGTTGATCCTTTCTGTGTGCTGATTAGAATAGCACAATGCAAGATGAATGCCAATGAAAATGAGGATTTATTGAACACCTACGCTTATGAAGGTGTTCATTATGAACACCTGCATTTATTGAACACCTACAATAAGATACACATTGTGCCCAGAGGTGTCGAAAAATAAAGGGGTTACCCCTGTGATCAAGAAGCTCCTAGTTTAGTGAGGTGTACAAATGAGTTGGCCAGCAGTCTTGGTGCATTATAATAAATACTTCATTCGAGAAATGAGAAGCGTAGACGCTCAGCCTCAGGGAATCAGAACTGGGTTCCTGGAGGAGGAATTGTGACTTAGGTAACCAAGCTGTTGAAAACAGGAGGAGACGTCAAGTAGAAGAAAGCAGCGTGTGAATGCCGTGCTCATGTCTTAGGTATTAGTGCACCATCGTGAGGCTGGGACAAATGAAAATCTCCTCTGGGTCCTTTGAGATTTCACCTCACAAGGGGTACCCTTAAGAAACTTTGGAAACTCCCGTGATACAAAGAAGAATAGTGATGTTTAGAGACAACCGGATTTGAATTCGAATCAAGATTCTGTCACTGACTAGCAGTATAATCTTAGGTGAGTTTCATCAGTTTTAAGAGGGGAATAATAGTATCTTAAAAGGTAACCCTTAAGTTTTATAGAATAATGGATATAAAGCATTTAACACAGTTCTTGGCACACAGCAGACACTTAGAAAATCATGTTTCCTATAATAAATGGAAATGGGTTGCATTTATAACTTTGAGAATAGACATTCAGGTCTTCAGTTGGTTGAGCATTCTTTCCTTCAATTTGTATCTTGTTAATGGGAATTGAAAAATGTTTGTGTTTAAAATGATGCAGTGTGGGTTAACTCCTCTGTGTAATTGATAGTAATTTTGTTCGGTTGATGATAATTGTAGTGGATTTTAATGACCAGTTGGCAGGAGTTTTCAGAGCATCCTTCTTAGGAAGTAAAATGTGTCACAGGAATTCATTAGTAATCAAACAAAATACATTCAGACCATAGAATGACTAATGAATAGTCATGAAACCCATTGAGATTTCATATCATTTTCAAAATTGTTAAATGTGATAGCAGAGAGATGGTAAAAAAAAAAAAAACCTACAACTATCAGCCTGGACGGAAATTGTACTTGACATGTGTTAGCATAGCCACTCATTCATCACCATACTCCCAGTCTGTCTATGAGGTGAGATTCTCAGTTTTGCATTTACCAAATTAAAACAAGAAATTTAATGATTCCCAAGTTCATGTGTGTGCCAGTATGCGACAGAGTCAGAAAGAGAAGCTGTGGTTCAGTGAGCTGAATGCTGAATTCTGTTGCCCTGATGACAATGTCTGAAGCATAATTGACCCAAGCTTTGAAACTGTCAGATGCCAATATTGTAAAAGGAAATAGGTCAAGGCTGCAGACTGACTTGATTCTCTTTATTATCTCCTAAATAATAGGATTTAACTACAGCAATAATTACCTAGTCCAGTAGTAAAGTGACCTTGGTGACTGTAGTAGGAGATTTTTGTTATACTCAGCATGTTTCACCTTAAATTTAGCAGATTTTCTTTTTCTGTGGAAGTTCATCTGTCTCATTTCTCCAGCTCAAGATAAGATGTTTCGCATGCACTGTTCGATGCTAGTCACATGGCCAGTTTAAGGACTGAACTGTCAGACAGAAGAGCATGCAATAACTGAAAGTTGTTTTCACAATTCTTTAGTCCTTTGGACACAAAAATTGACCATGTAAGATATCCCTGGTGGTATGTATACACTTTTCCTTGAAGTGTATGATTTTTTTCCCTTGGATTTTATGATTGTGAAATCAAAGCTGAGTGGTGTTGTTTATTGAAATCACAAACTGGGGTGAAGTTCTTCAAAAGGTAATATTAACACTTTCCAGAGGGGACATGAGCATGCATTGTTTTAAGGAAACCAGTTGCCAGATTCTCATCTTCCATTCTCTGCTTCCCTCTGTGTTTCTCTTAAATTTTGAAGACCGTGAGTGCATTGAAAACCTCACTGAGCCCCAGGTCAGCAAACACGGTTTCTAGGGCCAGCTCTGCAATTACCTGGGATGTAATAGCATTTGTACCTTGAGCAAGTTCTTTCGTTTGTCCCTCTGACCACGGTTTTCTCTCCAAGGAATTAGATGCCCACTAAGTTGCTTTCCAATGTAAAGCAACGAAGTGTTTGCTTGTTTTACCTGAGGAAGTCGTGCTGAATTCCCAAAGAGCCTGATCACTTAATGACAATGGATTTGAGACACAATTTGAATTAGTTTGAAGTAAAACATCTCTAAGAACCAGTTTGGGCTGGACACATACTAATTGTGGCATACATATTTTCTTAAGTCAAAAGAGCACAGTAAATTCATTTCTGCTTATTGTAAAGGATATTCAACCTCAGACTTCATTCTTTATTCCCAGAGGCTCAAACCATTTAATCTTGTATTGCCTTAATCCAAGGCCATTTAATTTCCCACCCCATGTTAATAAATTAGCCTTGGTGAGCTTTCTCTATGTTTTCGACCCCTTATATTATTATTTCCTGTTTGTAAAAATGTGTTTATTTTCATACAGTAGCGCCAGCCACATAATGCATCTGATGTGTGGGTCTGGCACTCTTCTTGGCAGCAAGTATACAAATGGGGAGGAGACAGTCAAGGAAATTTAAGAAATTCACAGTCTAATGGCTAAACAGACACTTAAACCAATAATTATAATGTGTTATATATAGTAAGAGAGGCATGAAAAAAGTGCTACAGAAGCATGAAGGAGGGAGCACAACTTTCTTCTCAATTTCGGTGACATCTAATTTATCCGCTCTTTTCTTTGGTTGCTCATGCTTTGGGTGTCATATCTAAGAAACCATTGCCTAATCTAAGGTGGTAAAGATTTATGCCTATGTTTTCTCTAAAGAGATTTATATTTTAGCTCTTATGTTTAGGTCTTTGATCCATTTTGAGCTAAATTTGTATGTGGTGTGAGGTGGGGTCCAACTTCGTTGTTTTGCATGTGGATGTCCAGTTGTCCCACCACCATTTGTTGAGAAGACTGTTCTTTCCCCATCAAATTGTCTTCGTGCTCTTGTAGCCACCTTTCTGATGTGCTGTCCTGACTTAACTTCCACTATGCCAATTCACCCTGATTTTTTTCCTGCCTCTCAGGCTGTTTCTTCCCAGTGTTCTTTGAAGGCACTTTTACCTTCACTTGACTCTAAATATTAAAATTCTTAAAGTAGGGTTTGCAAACCCTTTCCCTTCTCTCTTTAGTGTTGCTGCCTAGGTAAGCTTATCCATTCCCATTCTCTCCCTGTGCTGTTGATTCACAAATTTTATCTGCATCCCAGACTTCTCTGCAGAGCATCATGTAGAAATATCTATTTGCCTTCTTGACTTCACTTGGATATTTCACAGGCAACTTAAGTAAAACTCTATCCAAAAAGAAATACTTGGTTCTCATATCTGCTCACCCTCCAAGGAAATTTGTTTTTCTGACTGCTTTTTCTATCTTGTAAATTGCACCACTGTGTACCCACTTGCTCAAATGAGAAACCTGGATTCCCTTGCTGTTCTTACTTTTCCCTCATCTCCCATGTTCAGCTCATGGGTATGTATGTTAAATCTTCCCACTTTTCTCATCTCCGCTGACACCATTCTAGTCCAGGCCACCATCATCTCTTATTGAATTACTACAATATCTTCTTACCTTTTCCTTCTGTTGTCTCTCTTGCTCCTGTCCTCAAACTATGGCCAGAGTAAGAATTTCAAAAAAATCTCAGTCCAGGCTACCCCTGTTTTAAACCCTGAAGTGGCTTCCAGTTACACTTAATATCTATCTCATTTCCATGGTCCATAAGCCCCTACATAGTCCGGCTCCTGCTTCTTTCTCTAGTCTCTTCTCAAGCCACTCCCCCTCCTGTAGCCACAGCAGTCTTCTTTCAGTTCCTGGAACACCTAAGTTTTTTCCCCTTTCAAGCCTTTGCGTGTGGACCTTGCGCCAGCTCTGTCTTCACGTCACAGCGTAAATGTTACCTCTTCAGACAGGTCTTTCCCGCTGATGCTAAGTCAGTCCCCCTCCTCTTGAATTCACTCTGACAGCACGTTGTTAACTGCCTTTTTAATGGTATGTGTGTGTACATACCCATATATGTTATGTGTACACACACACACCTTACACCTACATATGTACTGATTTAACCTATGCATAATCTGCCTCTTGTTTCTAGAGGGGAGGCTCCTCCCCTGGCATGGGGTGGGGACCCTAGTGGGGAGCGTGTTTGTTTTACCTGCAACTGTGTTCCCTGCCTGCTGCTGTGCCTGCGGCAACAAAAAGGTGACCAAAAGACATTTCAGTGAATAAACAAACAAACCAGCAGAGAAATTTGGAAAAGGTGGAGTGACATCCGATGAATATGAACTACCAGTTGGTCAAGGAAGGAAAGGGCGGCACAGGTTGAGTAACCAGAGTATACAAAGGCTCAGAGGCAAGAAAAAAGATGGTATGTTTTGAGGATATTGATTATATTCCTTGAAGACTGATGGTATTTTGTGCATAGAGAGGTAACACTTTTGTTTTCACTTTGTTTCATGCTCAATTTAGTAAATATTTCTACTAAGCAATGCTTGGAAAATCAAATTTGCTCAAACTTTTGGACATTGTTTATGAAACTTAGTTCATTAAATTCCCGTAAACAATTTAAGTTTCAATCACAATTTAATGACTGATTGTATTGAATATTTTAGATACTTTAAGCAGACAAAACATATGCAAAAATGACAATTACAATACTTAAAAGAATATATTTAAACCTTTATGAACTAGCAACACCATGGGTTTAATTTATGTCTTCATTATTTTTTTACTTCTTCATGGATCTTCTGAATTTAATTGAAATGCTTATTTTCCTATTTCCTGAGTCTAGAAGAATTGGGTTGTCAAACAGTTGGGTTTTGGTGGGTGGGGGCACAGGCCTACTTTCTTCCCCCAAAGCGATTCAAATCTGAGTGCCTGGATATCTCACTGGGTCCCTTTTTATAATTGAACTTTATATGTCACATCAGTAGCACAGTTTAAGCCCATGATTTTTACAAGAGTCCTGTGTTTTCATCCCAGAACGGTGTATCATTTGCTTGGCTTGGCCAGCTTTACATAATCCTCTACCATGTCATTAGTATACATGGATCTGGTGTCTTAGCATTATTAGAAACATACAGATGCCTTATTAATACTGTAATTTCTCAAGTTTGCTAGAGGCTTCTTCTCCTAGCAGATGCGATCTAGTCTGAACAGAGAGCCAAATTTCTAAAGAGGAGAAATCGTTCACTACTTTAGAATGCATCACCGTCACTCTTTCCACTTAGTGCTTATATTTAACCCTTAATGCTCATCAGTCCTTTCGGAAACAGTTTCTACTCTTTCCGAAACTCTTTGGCTTATTCTTGGTTTCCTGTATTTACCCATTTCTACTCACACAGATAGAAACAGGTCATACTTTTACATAGAGAGAAATACTTAGAAGAAACTAAATACCCAAACATTTTAATACTCTTTACTTCTTGAAAGCAATAAAATAAATTAAGCATCCAATTATAGTCAGCCTTGTTTTGTATTTCTACTTCATTTTTGTACATTTTATATTAACTCAACATGAACAAGCTATGGCTTCCACAAGTATATGAAAGTACTTTGCACAAAGTGTATGAAATTCTTATCATCTTCATTGTTAAAACTTTTATTACTATTGACGTTCCAAATATCACAACTTGTCCATCAGGACCTGCTTTAAACTGGCTTCTTTTTCCTTTTAGCACTATTCTTACCACCTTTGAAGGTATCCTTGTTTTCTGGCAATAATAAAAGACTTCAAGCCTATCTGAGTTTTCCTTGCCCCAAGGCATGGAATCTGCTACTTTCCAAAGAACTCTGCTTTCTTCCAGCAGAAAACAGTGTTAGACCACAATCTAAGTGTTAGGTTTGCATGTGAGTGCTAATGTTGCAAAAACAAAAAGTGCTACTGTTAATGTTTGGACACCCTTAGGGACAGAGCTGGACACAGTGTTCCTTGTTAACCTTTTTATCACATTGGTTTTTTTCCAAATTCATTTATTACATGCTCTACTCCACCTACCGTAAGAAACTGATAAAACGTTAATTATTTTCTAAAACTTGTCAAGAAACAGTGAGGCAGGAGATGGAGACTGGAGTCTGTGACAGCTGGCAAGTGAGTAGCTTGGCACCACATCAGGAAGGACCTTCTGTAGTTGACTGGGTTGTGTTATGGGGGAGCCAAAAAAGGGTTGAGCAAGGAAGGAGCATGATCAGGTTAGTAGAGGGGAAAAAGGATGATGTTTAGAGAACTGAGAGACCAGTGGCAGGAAAGCCACCCAGGCGACTCTGGTGGTCCAGTAAGACCTGGTGGGGACTAGAAATAGAGTGGAGGGCTGAGTGAAGAGCCCTTGCTGAGATAAATGCCCTGGACTGCATGAACACAGGTGTGGGATATGACGGAGAGGTTAGAGTCAAAGGTGAATTGAGCATAGGTTACTAGGTGGGCAGAAGGGCCATTAACTGACACAGTGAATTCAGGAGGAGAAAGTCAGATGGAGGGAAAGAGTGGGTTAATATTAAAGTATAGTTTGAGAAGCAGACAAGTATACACAGTGTCTGGCCCATGCTTATTCTACAATAAGTGTGCTGAATGAATTGGAAATTACTAATAACACAGTGTGTATTGAACTCATACTGCATTACTAACACTATGCTGAATGTATATTTCATTCAATTTTCACAGCAAACTTGATGAAAAATAGATACTCTCTTTACTGCCATTATGCCGATGAAAAAACATAGGCTCATAGAGGTTCAGTAATTTACCCGAGGTCACATAGCTAGTATCTGGCAGAGACAGACTCCAACCCAGACCTTTCTGACCTCATACCCCTAAGAGAGGAATGGAACTGACAGGGAATAATCAGAATGAGGGGGGAATCAAGAAATACTGTGTTATAGAAGCCCAGGGAAGGAGCAGCCTCTAAAAAGGAGTGGTCAGTCCACTTGTGGTCAGTAGCCAAGTGGAGGAAGCTTCAAATAGGCAATGGACTTGACAGGTCATTGGTGAGTTTGAGAGACGGTGTTAGTAGAGCGGGGTGGAAGCCACTTCACTGAAAGTTCACAGTGACTGGGAAGTATGAGAGGTCATGGCAGAAGTAGACTCTTCCTTCAAGAATGTTCATGGCAAATGAGAGTAGGGAAAGATGAACTCAAGTGCAAAGCTTAATGAAAGACTCTTTAGTGCTAGATATCAAGATGATCCCTCTAGTAATGGCTAAAGTTTAGTGTCTACTCTGTGCCAGACACTGTGCTATGTACCCCACTTGTACATTACCTCATTTATTCCTCACGACAATCTTGTGAGGTAGGTACCAGACCAACCCCTGTGACGGGTGAGGAAACAGATTGGAAGCACAGAGTGGGTAAGTTATTTGTTCAAGGTCACACAGCTGGTAAGTAGCAGGCTCCACATGTTGAATAGAATTAGTCTTGACCAACAGCATTGTAGAGGGTTTTCAATTGTATGTATCAGGACTTGAAATTGTAGTTATTAAAGTAAAAGTCGCTAGCTTCCAACTGTAATAAAATCAGAGCTGCAGATCAGAGCTGGTTTATCACCCTACATACCAAAGACAAGGAACGAAATCCGTTTTACCAAATTTAGAGCCACTTTAGGTTTTTAGCCGCAGAACAAGGGCTCCCTCTTTGAAGCTGCATTTCAGCCACCCTTCTGAGAGCCTGAACAAAAAAGAACGAAAAGAAGTGTCCTTGAACTCATCACCTGATGTCCTGTAACGCTCATAAGAACATGTCCCTAAGGACCAAGCCTAAATGAATACTAAAGGACTGGTGAATTTCTCCACATATGCTGAGTTTAAGTGTTAAAAGAGATATGAATAAAATCCTAAATGTTTGACCCTTGCCATTTAAATTAGCTGAACATCGCCCACAGAAGATGTTCACCTGACAGAATGGTCCATTCTTCTTCCTTTGGTAACACCAGCAGTAGATAAGTCCAAGGTCTCCTTCAAGTAGACTTTTGAGTTTATGAGTTTACAAAGTATTCCTGGGCGCTGAGTCCGTTTTTCTTTGTCATCCAGCTGCAGGCAACAAATAAGTTTCATGGTCCCTGAAATTAGCCGCCAACTTGAGACAAAAGATAATTCTGGAACTGCCATTCAGCATACTATATCTGTTCTGCTGCCTCCATAAAGCAAGCCTTTTTAATGTAATTACATGACTTGTCCATCTATTACCAAATTGGTGAGGACAGCCTGGATTTATTTATTTTTCCTCCTTTAACTTAGGAGTCATTTCCCAAAGCGAATTCTGCAGAAATCTACCCTACTAAGATAATATGCAAAAGGATCCTATGAGTAAATATGTTTGGGAAATTCTGCTAGCAGATCTTCCCTGCTCCCACCCCCAGCTCCTTTGAATTCACAATTTACATTAGCATATTAAAGGTTTTCCAAAGTTCTGCAATAAAGGAGCTAGCTAGATCGGTATTTTAAAGTCATTTTACCATCGAATTGAGTTTTCTATGTAGCACTTTTTTAAACCAGAGAACCACTTTGGGAGATGCTGACAAAGCCTTTAAGAGCTTTGGGGTCTACTATCAGCTTCTATGTATTCGACTTTTTTTACTCTCTACATATAAGTGAGATCGTGCAGTTTTTTTCTTTCTGTGTCTTGTTACCAGAGGCAGGGAGGTGGGGGAGATGGAGAGATGTTGGTCCAAGGGTACAAAGTTGAAGTTATGGAGATAAGTGTAGAGATCTAATGCACAGCATGAAAGTTATAGTTAATAAGACTGTATCGAATACTGGAAATTTGCTAAAAGAGTAGATTTCAGGTTTTAGATTTCAGATTTTTGCTCTCACCACAAAAAAAGAGAAAAAAGTGGTAACTATGTGAGGGTATGGATATGTTAATTAGCTTGATTATAGAAGTCACTTCTCTATGTATATGTATATCAGGACATCATGTTGTATACCCTAAGTATATACAATTTATATTTAAAAAATATTTAAAAAGAGCTTTGGAGTCAAGATCTGAATGATCTTGGGTAAGCTCCTTCACCTCCCTGAGCACTTATATCCTCAACTGTAAAATAGGGTAAGAATATATTCCTTCGAGGAATTTGACAATTTACCATAGCACCTGAGTGCAGGAGACATTCAGTGAGTGGTAGCTGTTCCTGTGAGTGACTGGCTGATGTTGGCACTACATCTGTGCTCAACATGGGTTAACAACGCTTCCCTTTAGAAAGGCTTGATGTGACGTAACCTGGGTTTGTGACAGAATTTATCTGATTAGTCGTTACCACAAAAGTACAAATGAAATTTAACCTTTCGAGAGAATCTCCATCTTAAAAGGGGATTCTAGAGGTTGTCCAACATTGAAATGCAGGAGAGTGATTAGTATTGGTTAGTCAATGTAATGTAGAAAGAGCTTGGTAATTTACCCAAGCTCACGGATAATTACTGGAGTCTGTGAATTAAGAACCAGCTTGTTTCACTGGGTAGGCCTTTGCATTTAATCACTCTGTTTGTAGAAGTAGAAGTTAATATCATCATTATTATTTAAATTATTATTTACTTATAAAATGTTTGGTGCAAGTCACGGTACTAAGCACGAGCCCCTTGGAAGCATCATAATTACCATGCAACTGAATTACCATTGATGGGGGCAGAGGTGGGCACCCATCTCTGGAAGCAGAATAGTGTGTTAAGTAGTTCAGAGTGGCTTTAGCACTGAGAAGGGGCCCTGCAGTGAGGAAACCAAGTTTCCATGTGACTTTTCTTTTCTTTTGCTATTATGTCCTCTAGTGGTAGACACACGGAGCAATGAAGATTGGAAGTAGAAAAAGGAAAAAAAACATATCTTGAGTGAATGCCATAGATTTGTATCCAGTAAAATTAATTTGAACATCACTAATACTGGACCAGACTTAAGTGTACCTTATGTCTAACCACGAAATTGTTTTGCTAAGAAAATTAATACCATAGACAAGAATAGAATAGGGACTATTTAATCTACCCAGAGAATAAATTATTATTGAACACTTTGGGCATATGATATGAGAGTTACTAATGTTCCTGGCCTATTAATAGATTTAATATAATAAAATTTTTGTGAGTTTATTGTATTAGAACCCAAAATCCATTTTACGTATATATTTTTTTCCATAATTGGTTTTCCTTTAAGTTAGTTTGAATAAATGGAACTTTATTGTACAATTATTCCTAAGTGGTTAACTTGATTATGGAACAGAAGTAGTCCAAGCAAAACTATGAGCAGATTTCAGTTTCAAGAGTGGTCTGAGATGAGCGTGTCTACTCAGCACTGAACATAGATTGGCATAGATTTATCAATCAGTTACTTTTTAGGTGATTTTTCTGCTATCTTTTTTCGAAACAGGATGAGTATTTTGTATGTCAAACATCTATATGTGCATTTGATATAGGAAGTGGCTGCTGAAAATTCTATTTAAATTGCCTCTTTACCAGCTATAGTATCGGAAATTTGATTACCAAGATGCAACCTGAAGTCTAAGATTATCAAAAGAAAATATGCTGATATTTGAGCTGTTGATGTGTTTTGTGTGCTTTTAAAAATCTTCCCTCCTCTTCTTTCTCTTCCCTTGTTATTTTTCAATATACTCTGCTCTTTTTCCCTCATTTTCCTATACTTTAAAGTTCTTTTAATTGTTTTCAAACAATGACTGAATACAATGTTATATCTTTATCTCAAGTCGCTTTCTCAATAAAGTCTTCTCAACTACTTAACATAAAAGATGCCAGCATACATACGTATAATATATATATATATATATATATAAAAGAACATATTGAGTGGAACTGATGTGAATGCAGCATCAATGAAGTAAAACTGGTCTGTGCTCTACTCTCCAGAGACTATAATTCAAAAGGTGGTTGACTTTATTTTCTGTGGTTGACGGCCCCTTCTCAGACTGCTTGAATAAATTTGAGTGTTAATATGCTTCCTGTCTATTTAGAGAGAATTTCTGTTCCATCTGCCTTGGTAGACTCTTTTATTTTCAGATTTAACTCATCACCATCTGATGGGCCCCAACTTTTGAGTTAGGTATCCTATTTACAAAGCATACCTTGATAGAATGAGCACGTGTTCAACTCCCCTTCTGAGCAACACACTGAGCTACACACAGCAGGTACGTAAAGATATCTACGAGGTGTCTTCTGTGAGCCTCAAGACTCTTAACCCCCAGACAGGAGAGAAGAGAGAAAGACATTCAATGGAACTGGGTGGGATTGTGCCATTTTTCCAAAGTTCCCAGGGAGCAGATGTGGTCTTAGGGAGGAGGAAGGTCAAGTGTCCATTGAGCATCTCCAGGCACTTTGTATACATCTTTGTCTTCATTTTCACAGTCGGCACGTGAGGTGGATGGCACGACCCTCATTTTACAGATGGGTAAATTGAAGATCAGAGAAGTTTAATCACTCCCTGCAAGTCATGCTGCCAGTTGTGTCAATATAGCAGTGCCTGGCACATAGTATGCAATCAAATGAATAGTTTTGAATGTTGAATGAATATTTTAGGGAAGCAATTTTCAGCATGTACAAGAGTCTCAAAAATGTGTATATCCTATGGATCAGCAGTTTCATTTCTAGGAATTATCAGAGATGTAGGCAATCAGAGATGTGGGCAAAGATTGTGTGTGCACACACACGTGCATATAAATGCAAGAAGATGACTGCAGCCTTATTTTAAAAAGTAAACCTTTTGGAAACATACCAAATACCTAAAAGGAAAATAGTTGAATAAGTTACAATAGTGTCATGCAGCCATTATAAAGTATTTTCAAAGAATTTTTCATGACATGGCAAAGGATCCCACAGTAGGATATAGAACTAAATATATGCAGTATGGTCTCAACCATGTTTTAGAAAAGCACATACAGAAAAATTGCTGGAATAAAATGTACCATAAATGTAAGTTGTGGTTATCTCCAAGCAATTGAATATTATATAATTTTATTACCTTTTTATAGTGCTATCTATTCTATATTTTCTACAGTAAGTTTTTTTAACTTATAATATTAAGAGGAAGTTTTGTTTTGTATTGTGATTTTAAGAAATGCTTTAAGTACTACTGCACTGAAGTCTTCATTCCATACAGTCAATGCAGACTGCGTCATTAATCTTAAACAAGAGCATTCCCATGGAGAGCTGATATAAAACAGTGAGTAAGAGAGCTGGCTCTGGAGCTAGACTTCCTTGATTCAAAAACCAGCTCTGCTATTCGCTTACTGTGTAATCCTTGGCACATTGCTAAACCTCTCTCTTTACTCTGGTGCTCCCATCTGTAAAAATGGGATTAATGATATGCCTATCACAGAAGGTTGTGGTGAGGAACAGATTTTAGTAAATGCCTAGAACATAGTAAGTATTCAGGCAACTATCATTTTTGCATTTATTAATGGATTTATTAAGTTATTTAACTGGCTATTTTTTTACGTTACAATTGTTTATTTTACGGCTAGTAACAACAGATTTTTTATAAACCCCCCCTTTACTTTTATTATAGCAAAAACATTCTCTTTTTAGCATGTTGTTGTTGACTTAATTCATTAAATTCCTGGCACAATCTCTAGAGGACATAGTTATTTCATTAGACATAGACTAAATTCTTAGTCATTTGGTAAGTTATGAATTTCAGGACTTGTTAGATCATGTGACAGCATCAGTTATGTGTCCAACTCTCTGCTAAGCCATGAAGAAATCATGAGAGGGATGCTATATACTTCCTGCCTCTAAATCAACCAACATTTATTGAGTGTCTACTGTGTACCATGAATTGGGAAGCTAGAAGAGAGAAAGACACAGTCCCTGCCTTCAAGAAGCTCACACTAGATAGCCAACAATTACATGCAGGAAAATGAACACACCATTTGGAATAGACACAAGATAATGTGTGTGTTGGGGGAAGCAGGGGGTAGGGTGGGCTCAACATGACAAGGTGTCCTAGGAAAGGGTTCTGAAGTGTATTGAAGCACTTAGGAGTGAGTGGGAAGGCTGAGATGAGAAGCAGAGTTCCAGACAGAGGTAGTAATAAGTACAAAGGCATACAAGTAAGAGAAGCATGACACATTTGTGAAAATTGAGGTGATTTGGCAAGGTGTGGGATTAGAGAATGCCAGGTAGGAGGGGGAAATGCATAGGGTTCTAAGAGGTGAGCTGAGGGAGAGAGGCAGGGCAGAAGCCTTGATTTTTGTCTTGAAGTAGTGGGGAGGTGGTAACAGATTTGCCTTTAAAAAAGTTTATATAGAAATGTGACAGATGGACCAGAAATGGTGTGGGGATGGTTAGACAAAAGGCTATTGCTATAACTCTGAAAGCAAGAGGCTCTGGATCAGTACAGAGACAATGAGGATGGTAAAGAGGGCAGAGAGTAGAGAGCTGTGTAGGAGGTGACCTTTAGTTGTATGGGATAAAAGTGAGGGGGAAATCTAGACCCCCAGATTTCTGAATTGAGCTGGGCAGATAGTGGAGTTATTCACTGAGCAGGGAACCCCAGAGGAAAAGCAGATGTGAAGGGAAAGATAATGGGGTCAGGGTTAGACACGCTGAATTCAAGATGACTTTTGGTCACTCACCTGGAGTTGGCCAGTAGAAAACATTGGGTCTGGAGCACAATCTAGGGGAAGATACGAATTTGATCATTGAAGCCGAGAGGTGAGTAAAATTGTCCCAGGGAGAGTCTGCAGAGTGTGAAAGAGAAAAGGGCCAAGGACAGAACCCTGGAATTACAGCATTAACAAGAGGATCCAAGAAGAAAGTAAGCAAGCAGGAGCCCAAGTCAAGAGGAGAAAGATTCAAGATTTAGGGAATGGTCGACAGAGTGAAATGGTGCCCTCGAGGAATTTATAATCCAGCTGAAAAGTCATTGCATCTGCAGGTGAAGAAATGAGGTAGAGAAGTTGTCCAGAACTGTACACGATTAAGCCCCCAAGAAGGATATAGAGAGTTCTTACCGAACTGAGAGGAAGGAGAGGATGGAATTGACCTGAAGCTTGATGAAGGTGATGGGACTTCATTGGGCCTGAAGTATGGGTAGAACTGAAACCAGGAGAGGGCATTTCAACAGAGGCAGTGAGATTTATTCAAATCCATCCTCACGCCTGGAAATAACTGAAGGTGATTTTCTACTGATAGTGGTCATCAGTGTCATCTTTGAATAGTGACAGCATTTGGTTCCCTCTTTTAGTTATAACATTTGGTTCTCTTGTAGTTATAATGCCTGTTGGTTAAACAGTATCATATAAGACAGGGTGCAGTGTTACCTAACATGATATACAAGATTAAGGAAGTCATGACAGGAAAGCAGTATGGCGTACACATGGCGGGTTCATTTCAGAAACACAGATGTGTCTAACTTTGAAATCATGAGAGTCAGTTCCTATGGGAAAAGATAAGTCCTAGTAATAGACCCTCTTCATTTGATGGTAGCCAATTATAAAATCCCTTTGCTTTAATGCAGCTGTTCCCAGCTGTGAGGTTGCAGACTCCCTGTCCTGTCTTTTCCCCAGCCTCTGGTGGCTAAGCTGTGGGTATGTGGAAGGAAGCAGGAAAGGGAGGAGATTTTCTTGTGCCCTCCCCCCACTCCTCTGCACCTTCCAGCGCCTTCTCCGTCTTCCCATTCCATCCCATTGGTCTCTTCCTTCTTGAGAGCACTTGACTTGCAATGCAGCATGGGCAATAACTCTTCATTTTCCAACAGGAATACCTTGAGGACAGAGTCAGGCATGACCTTGGGAAATAACCTGTCAAAACCTATCTACACTAGTCAGCTCACAATTCTGTCATACTGACTGCTTCCCACGACTGACACCGTATTTGCAAAGAGGAAGGTACAGAATAAGGAAAAGTCATGGGAGAGCCAGGTTCCAGTGGTAACCATGTCATTTCCCTGGTGATGTGACCTTGTGCATGCCACTTAACCTCAACTAGTCTCAGTCTTCTCAGTAGAATTCTGTGACCGTCAAATGAGATAATATTTGTGAAGATGCTTTATGATTGCAGAATGCTAGTCAAATGTCAGGCAGTGGTGATAGGCTGTCATCATAGTCTTGAGTATGATGGGAAAGCATAGAGGGACCAGGATTTCTCCTCCTAAATCTGTTCTGAAGACCTAGAACTTCCTTTCCAACCCTCACATTCAGCCAGATTTCTCACAGCCTCATCTCTGGTCCCTGTTAATCAGTGCTGGTTTGTCCTAGCTCATGTAGTGCTTGACACACTGAGTTAACCCCTACTCCTTCCCTTAGTGTGTGGTGGAAGCCCTTGAAATCCACCCCTCAAGAAGAAAAATGGAAAACAATTTACAAAGTGCTTCCTCTGGGCCAGGCACTTCCTTTGCCTGAAAACCTTTTCCACAAACCACAGACTGTTCCCACAGAGGAGAAATTTGCAGCTGAGACCAGTGGAAATTAGATTTCTATTAAAAACTGTCTGTGGCTAGATGTATCCATCCCAGGTACAAAGTTAAATGATGTAATAAACTTATTCAAAGACATAAAGCTATTACATAAAATGCCATTAAATATCTTCCACTCAATGTTAACAAAATACAGCTGTAAATTTCCTTTGGTTGTCCTTTTGCAAGTTTCCTGTTCTCAGTGGGTTATGCATCTGCCAGTTCTTCACTGTCGAATTCTGTTTCCCAGTCCTGGCAAATGGGATGTCAGAGATGCATAACCCATTGAAATGTGATGGTTTTCAACTTTCTCAGTATCATCACTCATGAATCTGAGAGTCTACATTTCTTCTAGGACTGGTTTCTGTCACTGTTTTCTACCTGCTGGCTAACTGCTGTACCGAGGCTCGATATTTGATATACCAGAGATCAGAGGCACAAAGGCCCAACCAACCAAGCCATGGCTCAGGATTCAAGGTTGACCATCTACTCTGAACTTTGAGACTGATTCAGAGCTTCTCATGTAGCACCATATATTTAAGGATGAAGGAGTAAAACGGAAGAAAGGAATACAGAGCATTATATCGAGAAAAGTTCTGTGTCTCCAGTTTTCCTGTGATTATTCACCTAAGCCCCAGGTCCAGAGGAAATGCTCATAAGATCCAGATGTGTCTCACTGAACTTGCCTAATTCTCTGAACTTGCCAGGATTTCCATTTACCTCTGCAAGCCAAGTCCTAATCCAGATGGATCCGGTCCTTTTGAGCCTCACCAAACAGAATGCCAGTAGAGTGGAAATGAGTGGTGTGTGGGGATGGGAGTGTGAGAGAAGCTTTCAGTATTTGCCCAGGACCTGCGGTCAGTGGGGCTTCTTCCTACAAGGGAGTCAGTCAGACCAAACAAGAAGAAATGTTGACTTGTTTCCTGCACTTGAAGCCTTTCTCTAGTGTGACCTGCCTTGCTCCTATAGGGTGCTCACCCCTGGCAGGGGGCTGTCACTGGGGGTCAGCCGAGCCAGCTTCTGATGCTCTTGCTGTCCTTCTTCAGGAAATAGCATCCTGCATTCAGCGGCCGATAGCGTGACCAGCGCCGTACAGAAAGCGAGCCAGGCCTTGAACGAGCGCGGGGAGCGGCTAGGCCGAGCAGAGGAGAAGACGGAAGACATGAAGAACAGCGCCCAGCAGTTTGCAGAAACTGCACACAAGGTGGGTCCCGCAGAAGGACAGAGCTCTCAGCTCCGGCTTGTCAGGGAGCTTTGGTGCCAAGAAACTTTTTTTCAGTATGTTTCCCAAGATAGCAGATATAAAAATCAAGCCCTTTCCCCACTTTGTACAATTTCCATCTGCTACTTAGGAAGGGCCACAGTCGTGAAAGGTTTCTCCTACCTGTTTCTTCAGTTCTCTCCAATGTCTTCGTCCCCATCTCTGACCTTGGATCTTTGGGAACTGTGGACCATCTTTAATTCCTGCCCAGAAGTTTAAGGCTCAGGTTTCAGGGAGCAGGATAGGAAAGGGGGAAGAGGTCAGGCCTCAGAATATCCCTCCTCACTTGGCCAATGCTTGAAAGAGGGCTTTGGGCTGCTCCTGCTTACTTTTCCTTGCTGTCCCTTCCGGTCGTGAGCTTAGCATTCTGCGTTCTTCTCTCTTCACTGTGTGAAGAGCAAGTTCTAGTCCAGGGCACAGGACACCTCGGGGCTGGATTCCCCTCTGCAGGGCCGTGGGCCTCTGAGGCTGGCCCACAGTGTAGAGCTGCCTGCAAGGTCCCCTCCCTCCTCTGCACCCAGAGAAAAGCGTTTCAGCGTGACCGTGAGTGCACTCATACGCCTTCACACACTCGGTAAGAATGTGCCTTTCGGAAGGGGAAAGGGGAGCTTTTATTGGCAGCCAGCTGTCTACAGAGGTCACACACCAAGGGAAAGAGAGGCCCTGGTGGTCGGGTGATAAAGAGGATTTATTACTGTTCTTGTGCTTTAGATCAAAGGGCAGTTCTTTTCTGGCCAGTGATTTGAATTTAGGTTTCCAGAAACAACTTCTGCTGATAACTGTTGGCATCTCAGACTCATGATCTGGCCCTTCAGATACGCTTTTTAGGTGACCTTTGGGGGAAAAAATTAATTTGCCTCAACAGAAAACCCCACTTCTGCTGAGGAAATAAGAATGGACAGCCTGAAAAGTAACGAGAAAAATCTCCCCAGCTGAGCCGAGCTGGCCTCTCCTGGAGCCCCAGGCTCAGGCTAGACAGTGATTCAATTCTGAATGGATGCTTCCTGCCATCCCTACCTGTGTCCCCTTTGCACAGACCTGTATCATTGTGTCATCAACTCTCTATCGTGACAGGGTCTTACTGCACTGCTGCCTTAGGAGCCCATTTGGGGTTCCCTGGAGGAGAATTGGCCAGATCTGTCTGAAAATGCAGGCAGCCCTGCTGGAGGCCAGAGCCGTGGCTTGCCACTGTTGTCTCAGAGGAAGCGAGCTCAGAGCTAGGTTCCCCTCTTCCTACATCTCTTCTCCAGCCTGCATAATACAGAGATAATGATGAGATGGACATGCTAGGATTCCAGCCCCAGCTTCATTTATAACAGCAGTTTTCGTGATTTAAATAGGAGATGGACAGGGGAAGTCTGGGGAAGCATTTCAAGTGTTGATTTGGGGAAGAGAAGACTAAAGGGAATAACTGTTTAATTGTCTTCAAGTCTGCGAAGGGTGATAGTCCAGGAAATTCTCTTTCATGCCTTACCACATGGAATAAAGCAATCAATAGTGCACTGACAAAATTCTGCAGAAATAAGAGTTTAGGTTAATGATTATACCATGAACCAGGTTACCAAGGAAGTCCGTGAAATGGCTCTTCCTGGTGGAGCAGACGGTACCTGGAGGTCATCCATGTAGGCGGCCCCATCAGAGGAACTTGTGCAAACACTGGGTTGGAGAACCTAACCAGATGGCTGAATTCTTGGCCCCGCTCACCCTGTTTGCCTGATATTGTGGCCAAGTTTGCTGAGTAGTCGGGAAGGCAGTGTGGGATGGTCATGAACATCTTGTGTTTGAGTTACCATCTCAGTGACCTTGGGCGAGGGCTTAATTTCTCTAAGCCCCAGTTTCCTCATCAGTAAAACAGGGCTGATCAATAATAGTGACTATCTCCTAGGGTGTTGAGAGAATTGAATGAATTCAAACCTATAAATCTTTTAGCACAATACTTGGCACATATAAATCTAAATTAATATGAGTTATAATTATTTCCATAAAAATGGTTTCAGCTGAACCTGCTCTATTCGGTCATGTAATGAGCACTGTAGGGGGGCTGGAAAAATGTGATTGAGGATCCCAACGCAGGGATGAGAGGGCTTGGAGGTGAAGATTTTGTGCCCTCCAAAGTGGGTGGGAGGGCCTCCTGCTAAAAGCTGATACTTTCTAAACACAGCACAGCCCCCAGGACCCGTCAGAACAGAACCTGCTTAGGCCACCAAAGGCAAAGGGGCCTCTGGCTTTGACCACTGGGACTATCGGTGCCAGCCAGTTACCTGTTTTCACAGTCTGCACTTCCTTGTTTTGGTTTCCCTTCCTGTGGGTGTTCTAGGGGGGTAGGAGACTGGGGGTGCTGCTAACATCTGTTAGTGTGTTTGAGGGAGCGTGAGAGAGATGCTGTCGGAGCCAGAAGCAGTTTTCAGAAACTGGGATGTGTGCTTATGAATCACCGGCGTTGGCAGTATTCCTAACGAGGAGATTGACCTCTTTAGACAAGGTGTGGCTATTTTCCCAGGGACTGGGACTCCTGATTTGAACTCATTGTCATAGGCTGACCACGAAGATGTCATTTCACTGGCCAAGCCCCCGCCAGGCCTGCTGGGGAGGAGCGAGTTCAGAGATGGAACCCGGGCCTTCCACTACCCCCGCCACCAGACACACGCAGCTGTGTCCACAAGTCAAGGCACAGTGCCCATGTCAGAGCCCTGAGCAGAGAAGGACAATTCCAGGTGACAGTTCCTCCGTGCTCCCTGTTGAATAAGGGCTGGAGAGTATGACATGCCTTTCTAGACTGCAGTAGAAAAGGATCTCTGGCTTTCTAACTTTTCCCAGGACTCCTGCAGTGACCCAGGTGCATTAGTGAGTGGATCACCTTTGTGTGACCCTGCCATGAAGGTCCGCAGGTGCTTGTCTCCTGCAGAGCAGATGGGAAATGCTCCTGCATCCCCTCGCCCCCAGCTCTGCTCATCCTGGCCTGAGAAAGCGTGGTTCCTTCCTGAGCTGTGGGCTTGGCACAGTCTCAGCCCTTAGGAAAGTGCAGCTCTGCCAGAGAGTGGGCCTGCTCACTTTCCCCTGCCCCAGAAAGCACGACATGGCGCTGTGTGCAGCGCCCTGACGCCCGCCACAGGCAGTGAGTCAGCAGGCAAGAGCGGTGCCCACACCTAGGCATCCTCAGAGGACCTTTCCTGAAGAAAGGAACCGGGATCCGCCCTGTTTTGCACAAGCCCATGTTTGTGGGGGAGCGAGTGGCAAGTGGCATTTCTCTCACTGGCAGGGGTGGCTGCCTTGTCCCTGCTACAGTCCCTGCTTCCTTTGAGTCTCTGAGCCAGAAGAGACCTCAAGAGTCCAGGCCTCTTAGAGATTCCCCCCAGTATGAGTCATGATTTATGATGATGATGATGATTATTATTTAGGTGGAATAGTTTACACAGCTTTGAAAGAGAAAGCTTTCCATGACATACTAAGAAAACAAAAATATATCAAAAGGAAATTTTAAACTCCTCTTCTAAAGGACTCTGACATCTAAATTCATCCATAAGCATTTGAGTTGGAGATGATATTTATAGACACGAGGAAACTGAGGTATAGAGCAGTTGTGACTTTAGAGCTCAAGGTCACACAGCACATTTGCAGCAGGGAAGCAACAGCACCCTGCCTTCCATACTCTAAAGCTCCTAACTCCCAGGGAATTAAAAAAGCAAAACTAGGTAGCATGGAAATGATGCCACTTTCTGCAAAAATGCCTCAAATAGCAAAATGTCCAATCCAGTCATATTTCTGTGGAGCTGAGCTGGCTACCCCCGCCTCGCTGGGGCTCCCTTAGCGCCCTTCCAGACTTACCATAGTGGTAACCAAGGCCTGGCGCGAACAGCAGCACGGTCGCTGCTGAAGATTAATGACTGTGGGTGAATTGGCACAAGCCCATTAGTTGAAGGTTAACAGCTCAGTGACTAACAGGACAGCAGCACTGATCAAATATTTATGGTTGGTATTCATTATGCACAACACTTACCAGCTCTGTGTTGATTTGCATGCTCCACGTTGCTAAATAATGTATAAAATCTGGAGACACAGCAAGAAGTGGAAGCCATCCCGCCCAGGGCTCAGAGTGTAGCCAGGGAGTGGAACTGAGTGAGGGAGAGCCCTGGCCCTGCCATTTCCACCCACCACGTTTCATGGACTATAAACTCCTCAAGGTCAGAAGTTGTTAGCCACCTCCATCCTTCTTGGCAAAAACCCACAGCACCTAGCACAGCAGCCTGGGTATACTCAGGACTTCGTGAACACTGTCTGACGGCTGACCGACTGTTGGTGTCAGCGCTACTGTGGAGGTCTCCGCTTAGGCTGGCTTCACCAGGCAGAGGCACCAGGAGCTCTTTCAGCTGAGGTTCCCCAAGCAGAGATTAATTGAGCGACAAGAGGGTTGGGTTCACAGGTCCCCTCTCCATCACATGCGGAGCTGGCCCAGGTGCACCAGTTTCGAGAGAGGTGTTAGTGCTCGTTTTGCAGGTGGCCTAGCTGAAGATGCTAGAGAAATGGATCATCGACATCTTCCAGGATAATGTAGAATGCTACTGGCTGGAATCAGGGGATCCCATGCTAATTCTTCAAGGGCTGAGAACCTGGTCATGATGCAGATGACAGGGCTTTCTACAGTCGTTGCCTGCAGAGAATCACCTGCTCTTTGCTCAGAAATGTTCAGAATTTCAGAATCCTGGCTCCTACCCCATCACTTCCAGCCCCAGCCCCAGGGATTAATCCCTAATACCAGACTCTGGACATGTGAGGAATTGCAGTTTAGCCTCCATCTGCCTTCTGGTTCACATCAGTGTATGGGCTCCTTGGAAAGGATCTGGCTAAGAAAAGCAAAATCAGATTTAATTTTATGTTCTATACCTGTATACATTTCTTTAGTATATCATCCTGGGCTCTAGCTGGGCTTGGGAATGATTGAATGATACAGTGGTATTTTGGTGTTCCCATTTATAAAGATCTAACATTTCGGTAAGTCACATTTCTCAAATACCAACGGGAGGGAGTGTCAGCCAAGGTCTGAATTTGGTCTGTTGTTCAGCCCTCGTCAGTAACACAGTGTCATCGAGTGCCTTGGAGCTGACTGAATGTCCAGGTTGGATATTGAGTGGATTATTGTAGTTGTTGATTTTTAATACTTTATGAGATGTTAGTAAATACTTACCTTTGAGGAGTGTTGCTTTTCCTGGGTAACTAGTAACCTGGGAGCCCAGAGGCCTTTGTTCTATTCACACCTGTTCCCGGGGTAGGTCACTCATTCTGCCTGGCCTTTGGGTTTTCCATTTGTTCCTTCAGTGGAATGAAGGAACGCTACATGCAAATGCAAAGCTCAGTGAACTATGTGGGAAAATGTTGCACGTCTACTAGATGTCACCGTGCATAGGGATGGGGATCTGCCACAGCCAGCAGAATCTTGGTGCTGCTGCTGATGGTGGATGTGGGGAAGGGGCAATACAGTGCTTTCACCCTGCTTCTAATAACGTCAGACTCTTCTCCTCCCTCTCTCTCCTTAGCTTGCCATGAAGCACAAATGTTGAGAAGCTGCCTCTCCCGGTGACCCTCTTAAGAGAAATGGAAGAGTTTGTTCAGCGGTTTTTACAAGATTTCCAGACCTCCACTTGCTTCTTTTTTTCCAATATATGGACATTTAGGGTTTTTTTGTTTTTCCTTGTCAGATGTTAAGATGAAAGAAAAGATGTTGTGTTTATACATTTCCCTAATGATCTTGCTAAGAAATGCTGCATAGCATCAGCTTCATTTTTTCTTTCACTTGTGTGTATATGTGTGTTTGTATGTGTTTTCCTTTTTCTTAAAGGTTTTTTTTTTTTTTTTGGTAGTTTGAAGATGAAATTTGGACCAAATGATATACTGAGCTGGGTCTAAACTAACAACATGTATTTTTTTTTTCCCTGATATTAAGCAGGAAGACATTTTAATGTGGTGACATCAGATGTTATTGTTCCTGGATGGAAATAAAAGTCAAGCAGTGATTGGCTTCTCTGTCTCCTAGCTACTCTTAATTTGAAGGTTAAGATCCTCTATCCTGAGACATAAGTCTGTATTATCGAAAACAATTGGATTTATCAGGGGAAGCAGCCGTCTTAGATTTTGCTTTTTATGTAGTAATCTTTTGCATGAGCCATCACCAGCATTCAAAAGAACAAATCAGAATCACAGATAGCAATCTACTTTCTGAGCTACAGTTTAAATACTTCCTGCTCCTTGTTTCCAGGCTGATTATTTGGAATTATCATATGAAGGATAAAAATTTGAGATTAAAGAACTAAGGAGAAGCCTATTTAAAAGCCTCAATACATCCATGGATGTTTCTTTCTTAGCTGGTATTGAAAAGAGCTTAGATTTTTATCAAGAATTGATTTGTCCAGATAAAGGTCTGTGTAAATGATAATGTGAAAAGATACTACATTTAAAACCTTTTTTCTTTTCTTTTTACAAAGTCATGCCTATTTTAGAGACACCCTTACAGTGCCCTTGGGAAATAACCTTCAGTTTCTTGGTATCTGATTTTTGGAGGTTTGGATGTTGTTATTGCTGTCTATTTATTTAACATAATTTAAAGTGTGAGTTTCTTGACGAATTGCATTTCATGGCAATCGCAGCTCGCCTGGTCTGACATGAAACTGCACAGTCACGAAGCCTTGACACTGCAGACAGATTGAATAAAATTGGTTCACATACCTCCTGACTTTGTGTTAAGAGAGTACTAGGTTTAGAATCGGGGAGTTTTGTTTCTTAGAGGGTTAAAATGCTAAACATGGAAGCTGTGCTCTGTGGTCATGACACAAGGAGGCAAACTACACATCCCAGACATATCCTCAGCCCTGTGCTGCAGAGCATTGGTTTTTTGGGTTTTTGTGTGTGTGTGTGTGTGAGGAAGACCAGCCCTGAGCTAACATCCGTTGCCAATCCACCTCTTTTTGCTGAGGAAGACTGGCCCTGGGCTAAGATCCGTGCCCATCTTCCTCTACTTTATATGGGACGCTGCCACGGCGTGGCGGACAAGCAGTGCGTGGGCAGGCGGCCGGGATCCGAACCCGCGAACCCCGAGCTGCCAAGCGCGAACTAAACCGCTGCGCCACCGGGCCGGCCCAAGAGCATTGGTTTTTAAGCTGCTGAATCTTCAGGACCGCTTTCTTTCCCTCCCTACTCATTGAGCCAAGCAAGTCCACGTGTATTGTAGCTTCTTACATAGCAGCATAAGATGACTATTGGACTATTTATGCTATTTAAATAGCTTAAGTTCTCCTGATAAAGCATTCCCAGGGAGATAGAAAGTTGGGCTATTGGAAAAAAAAAATTACCATAGGCAGTACGTGTCAAAGGGAGATGGGATTTGCTGAAGACAAATTTCTGAATCTTCTTAGGGAGACGATCCACTTCAAGAAAACTCTCTGCAAAATTTATGTGGTAAACTATATAAATTTACTATAATATTTTGTACTTTTGGTGTCTAAAAAGTTTAAAGAATCAAAGAACTTGCTATCTGGTGAGTACCATTAGAAGCATTTACAAGAAAAGCCCAATATATCACTCCAAATAGGTTTTGTTTGCAGAACTTTCAGAAAACACACACAGAAGTATCTTCATCTTCCCAAATTGGATTCTAGCTTCAGAGACAGATAGTTGGTATAAATAATTGAAAGGGTCAGTCGAAAACACCCTGACAATTGGCCAAACTCAAAAATAAAATTTGTTGCCAACTCTCTAGCAAGTGTTTGCGAAACTGCTTCTCAAGTAGCAGAGGATGAGGTCATAGCATACTGTGAAATTGGAGATTCTTCCTCCCTGGTGAAATTGTGATAGTTACTCTTCATAAATGTAAGTATTCCACCTCTTGGTCTCTTTCCTCATTCTCCATCTATCCTTTCAGACTTAAGCCTTATTGGAAATAGCCTGGATTAGAGGAACGCCTATCTGAATCTTTATTAGCTTCTTCTATTGATTTGCTTCCAGGCCGTGGTCATGCCCTTGACCTCCCTGTGTCAAAGTCCTGCCTAGGCCTCCACCCCACAGAGAGGCCGTAACAGCAATCCCTGTCCCTCTACCTCCTCGTCTTGCAGAGGAGCCCCGTGATGACACAAGTGAAGTTCTTTGCTGTCCTTTTGTAGAAGGTGCTGCAATACAAAAGATTAATACAAGGTAACCTAGAGAAAATCGCTAAAATGACTCGTATTATTGGGACCAATTCATTTGGGACCAATTCAATGACTTGCTAGGAAACAGTTTCTGTTTGTTTCATTTCTGCACTTCACTATTGAGTTTTGGGGGTACTATATTTCTGTGAAGGACTTCTTAAATTGACGACACAAAGAAAAGAAACTTCCCAGTGTTACCACTTCTTCCTGGAATGTAGCTGTAGTATATTCTTCACTAGTATTATTAGATATCTGTGTACAGGAAGTATACAGTTATTCAGGTTAATGTTTCATATTAAAGAATGTATTTGTAAAATGTAACAAGATCAGTAGTTAACTTTTTTAAGCTCTGAAAAAATAAAGATGATGTGTTAGACTTAAAATTATAGTGAAATCTGTCTTAATACTTCTTTTGTGGTTAGCAAAAGTTGTGCATTTATGTAAAAGTACAGAATGTCCTAAATAAGAGATATTAAAGATAGGTTTCGCTTTTAATTTTTAGAATTGTGACACTGCTGATGTCTGTTGTACAGTTATTAATTCTTCGGAAGTTCTCTAAGATGTCAAAGATAATTTTCTTTTTTTTTCAGAGCCAAGTAACACCTGCTCTATGATCCACTATTACAGCAAACTCTAATTTTGTCATTAAATATTTTAACTCTGTGATGAAAGTTTGTTTCTCTCCTTATTTGTGAAATCTATAAAACTCTCCCAAATAGGTAGGCATCATCATGCTTTTGATGCAAATGGGAAGATCTCGTGTGCCTCCTGGAGACCTAAGAACTAGGATCAGCATTATGATAAAGTTTCATAGCATTATGATGTACATTCTAGTGGAAAAGCTCGAAATGTAAAAAAGACTAAAGAGCTAACCTTAATTTAGACAATGAGATTCTATCCAGCAAGAGTTAAATATTTTTTTTGTTCTCTTGGGCAAAGCAATTAAGCCAATGAATAGTTAGCTTTCTGCTGATATTAGTGATGTCCTCAACACAAGTACTTTTTCCAGCATATGCCCTTATTCAGCAGACTAGTTTTATGTCCTGTAAAATTGGAAAGACGATCAAATTATGTCGATTTGTTTTTATGGGAAAGCAAACGCAACTTCTCACATCGCCCCATTTGTTTTCGAGGGAAGTGACTTAGGTGACAACTGTAGCGTAACAGCCACCTCTGGGTCGGCGTGGACACTCAGTCAAGCAGGCAGGACTTTGAAATACTTCCTGGGAGGACTGCAGGTGGAAGGGAACACGGCGGTCTCCGCTTTTCAGAGAAGAAAGGATGGAGAGATGGTTTGCCTAGATGAGAACCCAGCCCGAATTACGTATTTAAAGGCACCAGTTCCTGTGAACTAATTATAAACTGATTGCCTTGTAAAGATGATCTTTTTTCTTAATATAATTAGCAATTATGCCACAACCAACTCTCAAATTTTATGGGAGGATTAATATGATAAATGTTTTTTAAAAAATCAATGGTGCCTTCCCCCTGGCCGTCAATGAGAATATGCTTAGGAAAAGCTATGGACATCATAATCATCGTCTGCCTAAATAAGCAGATTAAGGGTAAGGGGTTAGCTGGAAGAAGAGGGGGGAAAAAATACCAGAAATAAATTTCAAAATGGAAATACACACGTTTGAGTGTTTCCTGTTGACACCGTTCTGAGCCTCCTCCCCTGGCACGGGTGAGCCCGGCTGGGAGCTGGACATCAGATGCATGTTTGTGTGCGTGTGCAGAGCTGGCATCAAGAAAGGAGCTGAGCTGTGCTCCTAGATGCCCCTGAAGTGACTTCGTGACAACTTCTTGCCCTTCTGATCATGGCTAGGCAGGGGACAGTATTTCCAGAGGTCAGTTCTGGAAAGTGCCTCAAGTGGGCCATTATCGGAGCCTGAGAAATGTCCAGACTAAGGGACACGGGAAAGACCCCACCCCATCCACAGGCGCTTCTCACTTCTCTGAGTGTGAGTGTGCTAACGGTACTCTCTCAACAAGACGGTGCCAAACGTGGATTTTCTTTCAGTTTGCCTTTTGAAAATCCAGAAATTCCATGTAAAAGGATTTTATACAGCCAGAGCCAGCCTGACAAAAAAATTGATCCTCATATATACCTCCACCCCGACCTTTGGAGCGGTCACCTATCTCCCCTCCCTCACCTTCAGCTTCCCCCGCTAAGGTGTCACCCGCGCACGAAGCGCTGATTTACAGCGGCTTAGGGCAGTTCCTCCTTCCCAGCTGGCTGCGTGTCAGTCACTTGGGGAGCTTTTAGCCAGGCACACATTCTACTCCCAAATTTGCCTTCTTGGTGTCCCTGGTCATCTTGTCTCTTGCAAAGAAAAAAAAAAAAATGACTGTAGCAGGCCCCGGATGGCAGGGCCTCTGGCTTCCCCCAGATGCTCACTAGATTTAAACCAGCAAATTAAAGCTGTCAAGGAAATTAAATGTAATGTGCATTTAAGCTCGATTACCTCTATAGTGTAACCTTCTGCCTTGACCCCGCATTATGTTTTCTCCCCTGGGCCCCATCTGGAGCCTCATATTTTCACTTCCCACCCGCCTCTCACCCCTGAAGTTTTCTGCCACATTTTCTTCTGTCTGCTGATACATCGTGATCCTGGGCATCACAGGTCTTTAGGGGGTAGGCCTGGGTCAGTGCCCATCCCACTGGGCACTGCTGGACGTAGGCTGGTGAGGCAAAGCCGCCTTAACTCCCACAGTCCACGGGAACTGGTGGACAGACCCAAGAGAGCCCGAGCAGCTGCTGAGGTGTACTGTCCCTGCTCTCACATTTTGTCTATCAGACATTTTAAACGCTATTGATTCTCTCCAGTGGAGTGAAGATTATTTTATAGAATGTACTTTTTTTTTCCTCTCCTCGTGCTCAACCAGCTCAAGGATGCCTGTTGAGATGGGGCCCGGCCCCGTCCCACGTCCTTACTTACATGTGTCAGAGGCTGGGCAGGAATCTCCAGTCCTGCAAGGCCCGGATGTCACTCACCGAGATGTCACTCACCCAGATGTCAACATTAGATATGAGCCATTGTCCTGTGACAGTGTATCCCAATCTCTTTGCCACTCAGATTATTTGTCAGATGACATGGAACGAAGGAAAATGATCCCATGAATTCTCAGCTTTACCCTGACATCGAAAAGACGGCTGAGTCACGTGTCTGAAGAAAATTCCTGTTATACTCTCTAACCATGTGCACCAAATGCTCTGCTTAATTATAATACCATATCCTTGGCGATTGAAGCCTGGAGCTTTCTGTTAGTTTTCCTTAAAACCAATCCTTTCTTTTACTGCCTCGGGAAGGAGGGTCTGGTTCCTATTTCTGAACGTGCTTTTTTACTCACAGTACAGGGGCTTCCTTCGGGGAGTTTTTTAGACCTGAAATTACAGTGACCCATGCCGGTGAACACATTTACATCGATCTGAAACTTTCCAATACTGAAGGAGCCTCAGTGTTTGGACGGAAAGAAACTGGGAAAAAAGAATGTACAAACTGTGCCCCACCCCACACTGCCAGGGGGAGAAACAAAACAACCCCTTTAACTGGAGTGGATGTGAGCAGGATGCCCTCTTGTGGGGGCTTCCTGGAGGCAGCATTGCATTGTGGTTCGTGAGTGGGCCCGGGAGTCCTGCCCTGCTCCCAGCTCCAGCTCCAGCCTTATTGGTGGGTGGCCTCGGGCAAGTTACTGACTCTCTCTGTGCCTGTTTTCTTAGCTTTAAAATGGGAGTGGTTATCTACTTCACAGGTTAAATAAGGATTAAATGAAATAATGAATGTAAAGTCATTAACCCCCTGCCTGGCACATGAGGGGTCCCGTATGTCAGCTTGGCAGCGGGCTACTTCTCTGGGATGGATCCAAAATAACGTAGTAAACCTTACAGGCTTCTGTGCCTGCCAGACTGTGCTGCTGGCTAGAAGAAAATGGATGTGGTTTTCTTAAATCCATGTTGGCACAGGCCACATGAACAGATTTTATCCAGGCATCTTTGGCCATTTTTATGGCTCAGGGACATAGATCCCTGGACATTTCATATATCCCAGCTCTGGGATAAAGGAGAAGTTCCTGGACTAAAGTCACCCAGTGGTGGCCATTTTCTGGAGGAAATTTCTAAAAAGACCTAATTCACAACAGAAAAAAATGAGAGAAATTGGCCTCAGTGTCTGTGTCATCAAGTGTGGGAACGGAAATGAACGGTTTTATGGCCGGGGAGATTATCTGACGTGTCCTTTGGGCAGTAATTCATACTCCTTAAAAAAAGAAGTTCAAGGGGCTGGCCCAGTGGCGCAGTGGTTTAGTTCGCACCATGGCAGCCCTGGGTTTGCAGGTTCGGATCCCAGGTGTGGACTGATGCACTGCCTGCCCGTCAGCCATGCCGTGGCGGCGTCCCATATAAAGTAGAAGAAGATGGCACAGATGTTAGCCCAGGGCCAGTCTTCCTCAGCAAAAAGAGGAGGATTAGCAACGGATGTTAGCTCAGGAGTGGTCTCCCTCACCAAAATAAATAAATAAATATAAACAAAAGAAATAAAAAAGAAGTTCAAGGTTGGTCTACAGATGTATCAGTGTGATTCCAAGGATGCTGCTTCTCAAACTATTCCCATGTGACTTCAACTGAGAGTAACTTACAGAGAACCATTTACTCCACAGATTGAACCTGGGCCTACAGTGAAACTAGCCCGAAGAGAAAAAAGGAAGTGACTAATTTCTCACTAAAGTGTAAATCGGTGATGAAACACCTTTTCTGGAAGCATCTTTAGGCATTTAGCTAAAAGAAGGAAATAAGGCTGCAGAAAAACTATAGTGTCAGCATACTTTTTTTCCATAGTTGTCATGGTGTTATTATTTATGAAGTCCAAGTAAACCCAACATTATTTGCAAATAGGTCATTTGTAAAGGACTGTCCAGACAAGAAGGATCCAGCTGGTTATAACAGTGGACCTGCCCCAACCAAAATCCCAGACTCTACTCCTCTAAAAATTGCACTGTTATTTTTTAATAAATTACAAGCCATGCAGATTTCTTTTTAAAAAGTAAATTAACCAGAATCCTTCCCAGGCAGAGAGCCTCCTGGCATTGTCATTAGCTTTTTGTCCTCAGGCAAATTACATAATTTTTCTGTATCTGGTTCTTTATGTTTCAAAGGAAAATACTCTACACCCTGCCTGCCTCAGGGTCCTGGTAAGCCAGGCAAGAGGTGGAATGTGACAGAGCCCCATGAAGTAGGAAGTGCTAAGGAGGTGTGGGTCACTCCCTAAAACCTGTGGGCTTCAACTGTACCCACCCAACGCCTGAGGGGTTCCTTTATCCACCACCCCCTCCCCTACAGGTCATCCCGTAGTAGTGGACGGTATCATCACCTCCATGTCCCCCTCTCCCAAGAAAAGAAATCCCCCACAGACAGCTCGGGGCTACTGGCCATCATGGGAAGTGGAACAAAGGCAATAGTAAGAGAGTCCCAAACTGCTCAGGGAAGGGAACAGTTGGGTTTAGAGACAACCCCCCAGGGAAAAGATTCAGAGTATTCCAAGGACTAAGGGACAGCATTGTGCTGGGCAGGTGGCCTGGACGCAGCTCACCCCAGGACCATGGATCACTCTTGAGAGTTCTGACATCCTGGTGGAGAAACTGGTCTCTACCCACCTGGGAAGACTCCTTGAAAACAAAACAAAATTTCAGAAACCAGTCAGGGAGGTCGGACACACTCTCCCCACATACAGGGGCTGGACGGAGACACATTCAAGTCCTTACTGTGTCTGGTTGTCCTGACATAAGTTTAACACGGGGAGGGCCACAGGCATGGCCAAAGTCTTGGGGATTCACTGAGTAAGAAGGAATGATAATCAGCAGTTATTCCAGAGAGACAGGATGCTGATGGAAGGATGCTATCTGAGGATGTTCTTTCAGACACAGGAAAGACCCAACACTCCTTAGCTGTGCTCACCGGGGGCAGCATTTTTATGCCAATGAGGAGAGACCCTGGCAGCCAGCTATGTACTCCCCTTTGGGGATGACTCACCTGGCCTCACTTTCCCTGTGGAAACAGCAGGAGAAAGGGCTGAAAGAAGGCATAACTGTCTCCCCTCAAGCCTAACGCTGAGCTGGTTTAAGCCACCTACTCATGCTTCTGTTCCTCCGGGCTCCCCCATGTTCTCCGTGGTGGGGGAACCCCCCTACACACACACACACACACACACACACACACACACACACACACACGGCTGCTCTTGGGCACATACTACTCACCAGCTCCCTTAGACGAGGGAGCCTGAGGACACCACCAGGAGCAAGGGAGTGTGAACCAGTCCACCCCACTGGGCTTCCTTCCAGTCCTCATTCTGTCTCCCCCTTACTCAGTTCCTCCTCCCTGACGTGGAATGAGGGTGAAGGAAAGGCAAAAGGAGGCTGATGTTGTCACATGAGGGATAGCCATTAATTCTAATGAATATCATCCTTACAAAGCATGAGCAACAGGAAGGGGCAATTAGGGGAAAGCGCTGAATCTATTTCAGAAGCCGTTCAGACCCGTCCTTCTTAGTGAGGAAGGATCCAATAGTAGGCTTCCCTAGTGACAGATGTCCCCTAGAAGTCCCCGCAAACCTTAATTCCACAAGCAAACCCACAAAAGGCATTGACCTAAAATTTCATTTTAGGGTTTTTACCTAAGAAAAGAAAGGCTTGAATATAGTGCCCAGGTCTGCTTAGGCCTGAGGAGATCTGTCCCCTGAACTCAGTCAGAACCAGGGACATATCGGCCCTCCTTACTCACCCTGCTTTCACTGGCCTGGCCGTTTCTCGGTTCCCCAAACACGCCAGGTCCTTCTGCACCTGAAAATCTTCACCTGTGCAGTCTCTTATGCCAAGAATACTTCTTTCCCCTGCTCTTCACGTGGCTGATCATTTCTCATCTATTGTCTCCACTTCAATGTCTCCTCAGAAAGCTCTTCTCTGGCCACTGCACCCAAAGGCGAGCCCCATGCTTTTCCCTCCAACAGCATCCCTTCTTTACTGGCATAGAACTTATCGGAATATGTGTATTTATACATTTGTCTTCTTCTTTATTGTCTTGCCCATGACACATCTGGCTCTGAGAAGCCAGGATCTGTGTCTAGTTCGTTCCCCAGGTTGCTTCAGGGCCTAGGACTTTCCAGGCACTTAGTACACTCTTATTACATCAAGAACCAGTCCCCCACTTACAGCTCCCATGCAGGACTCCAGAGTTCACAGAAAAAAATCCTGATAGCTGAACATATGAAAAGATAGCTAGCCTCACTTGTACTTAGAGCAATGCAAATTTTTTAAAAGATAGCATTCGAAAGCTTGATGACACTTCATGATCAAATACTACTGAATGGGAGTATAAACTGAGACCACATTTTTGAAGGCAAATTGTCAACATTTATCAAGATTCAGATTGCTTGTACCCGCCCCCCAACTCAGCCCCACCCCCAGGTCACTGCTCTGCGGGTCCCACCACCAGCCTCCCGCCACCACTCCACCCTGTACCTACACTCACACTGCTGTTTCCTAGCTCGCCCTTTCTGGAAGGCAGAAAGCAGTTATCAGGGGTCACTGAATCCCCCCAAACAAACTAATACGATAACTAAGCCCTGCTTTTTATTTTCCTGTTTTCTATTTGATGTTGTCAGGTCCTCCCACTGCTCCCGTCTGACTTCTGCGTTGATGCCTGTCCTCCACTCTTCAGTACTTTCTATTCTCTGGGATTCTGCATCTGGAAAGGAAAGAAGGGACAATGATTTTCTAAGCTGTAAAATTATTTATCTACTGTATTAGGCAACCCTTTTGTTCACCTATGCTAGTTATCAGTTTATTGTCACTCAGTTCCAAATCCTCCCTTTTTTGCCCCACTTCATGCTGCTTGGGCTAGACTCTGTGAACATTGCATCTGGCGCATCTGAACCCCCAGCAGTGAATTCCTTTCTACTAATTAATAATTATTTATGTTAAATTCTTCCTGTTCCAATAACCCGCATGGTTTCTTTCTCCTGCCTGGCCCCTGCCTGACATTATCATCTCAGTAGATTCTCAGGCAAGTTGACACAGCATGTGCTCCAGACCTTGACCATTCTCCCCAAGTGTCCTGGCAAATCCCTTACTTCTGGCAAATGATCTAATTTCCTACTTTGCTAAGATCAGGACTATCCCATTTAAAATAATCTCAATTCACCCACCTCCTTCTATAAGTTCTTTGGCATCACTTACACTCCCAACTCTAATACCCCAAACATTTAAGAAGGATGCCTCTTCTGGAGGCCTTGATCTCCACCTCCTTCTGCTTCTTCAAGGACCTTACTCCGTCAACAATAACCTCACTTCCTTGTGTCTTTAGTCTCTCCCTCTCTGATTTTCCTTCTCTCAGAGGACACGTGTTTGCCTCCTCTGTCCTGAAGTCATCTAAAAATGTTTCCTTGCTCTCGCTACCCATTAAGATACCACCTTCTTGCCACCCTGCACAAGACTTCATGAATGAGCGGTCTCGACTCACTGCCCTCACAAGTCTGGCTTCTTTCCCCATCACACTGCTGTGGCTGCTCTCTCAGGGATGCCCCAACCAGAAGCCCAGTGCCCATTTCTTTGCAGGGGCACTGGAGTTTTCTAGTTTCTAGCTTTCTGACTTGCCTTCTTCCCAACCCGTAAGAGCATATTTTTCCAAAAATTCTGTCCTGCCCTCTTCTCTTTTTATACACTTTTTCCAAGTCAAGGAATTCATTCCACAAACTGATTTTTTTTTCACTTTTGTGCAATAATGTTACTCAAGCCTTGACCTTTCTCCTGAACTCCAGAACTGAATTTCTCACTTCCTGCTAGAAATTTCCACATAGCTCAATAGGCCCAAATCTGAATTCATCTTCTCTCCTCACAAGCATGTTTTACTTCACATCCTACTCAGGCTTAAAACTCAGCCCTCCTTCATTTTCTCTCCCTTTCCTCAATCACAAACTAGGAATAATAATAGTGCATATCTCATGGGATTGTACAGGGATAAAATTTTGTTGTAAAACCATTACAAGGTTAATATTTTTTATTAACATAATCCATTCGAGTAATGGAAGTCTGGCAATTATATTTCTTATACATAGCCATTTCTGCATGTATTTTTCCACACTGCCTCTGACCTAGCTCTAACCCTCACCAACATTTACCTGAACTTTTCAAATTGGTCGACAATTATCAATAGTCTACTAGATGCAAAATGTTTTGCACACAGTGTTGCAGGAATATTTCCAGGGAAGAGGGATAATAAGATAATTCATACTCAGTCTCAAATAGTTCTATTTTCCACTCTGGTGGGAAAGGCAAACATATTAATTGAATAAAACCCTAGGTGAATTGAGGGCTGCACCAGAGATTAGGGATTGCAATAGCATTTTCCTGCCTCCTTTGTCCAATCCTGCCTGTAGGTACTGTCAGATTCATCTTCAGAAGGACAGATCTGATTGTTGATGTCAGAATTCACTAATTCACACGCCAACAGAAGCCAAATAGGGAATAAAACTGAATGAAATAGATTCGTGGAAAGCAATAAGGAGTGCTGTGGACTGTGGCAAACTGAAAGTGCGTGAGTGTACGCCTTAAAGGGGCATGCTGCTACTCAGCTTCAGTCACTGCGGCCATATGGGGAGCAGGCCAGTGCTGCCAGATCCTCCAGTTTTTTAGAAGAGAAACCAGGAATAGACATTTTTATGGGAAATATCCCATCCACGTGAGCCAAACAAAACACATCAGTAGGGTAACATCTGGCTCTTTGGCTACCATTTTGGGAGGCATCCTTTATGTCACTTCTCTGCTCAGAAACCTTTAAGGCGTACTCATTATCAGCAAAATAAAATCTGAATTCCACAGTCCAGCACGCAAGGTGCTATGTGACCTAACCCCAGCCATCTTCCCAACCTACTCCTCCCTTTCATATATGACAGTTCAGTCATAATTCTACTACGAGAGGCCATTGCTTTTCTCACCTCCACGCCTTTGGTCACACTGTATCTGGGCCTGGGATGGCATCCCCCACAGATCCAGTCAAATCCTATCTTTCAGGCCTTCACTCGACGTCTCTTCTTCCCCAAAATTTCCCCAGATTTTTTGCCAGGCTGAAGTAACCACTTCTTCCTATACACCCCCATTGCTTTTCTTGATACTCTGGCACATTCTGCTATATATTATGGATGTGATTTGCCTTCGTTGCTAAACAGGCATCTCCCAGAGAACTGAGACTAAATCTCAATTACATCTGCATATGTCAGAGCACACATCAGTAAACACTCAATAGATGTGTGTTCGTGTAGTGAATGAATTCATTGTCTTAGTCACCTCGGGCTGCGATAATTAGTGTAGGGCCAGTTCAGTTCTTGGTGAGGGGATTCTTCCTGGCTTGTAGAAGGCTGCCTTCTCCCTGCATCCTCACATGGCTGAGAGAGAGAGCTCCTGTGTCTCTTTCTCTTTTTATAAGGGCATTAATTCCATCAACAGGGCCCCACCCTCATGACCTAATCGAACTCTAATTACCTCCCAAAGGCCCCACCTCCACATACCATCAAATTGAGGATTAGGGCTTCAACACATGAATTTGGGGGGGGGCACATTCAGTCCATAGCATACATGAATGACAACATGTTGCTATGGTGCTTTATCACATCTTCCCCAACTTAAGAAAAGACCAACTAAAGTATTTTTCTCTTTCTTTAATATTCTTTTATTGTTTCTATTTAGTCTCTATTTAATCTGAATATTTTTTTCTTCAACTGAAACTCTGCTGAGAATTGTATGTTGTGTGTGTGTGTGTGTGCATGCATTAGACAAGTCATTTCTCTAAACCTTAGTTTCCTCATTTGTAACATTAGAAAATTAGACTCATTTCAGGGGGTTGTTGTAAGCATTCAGTGAGATAGTGCATGTAAAGTACTTAGCATGGTGATTTGCACACCACAGGCATTTGGTGCACGTTAACTTTATCATGGTGGTGGTTGTATGGATGTTTGACTATGAGAAAGCTGAGGTCTTCCTTTTCACAGGACAATATATCTAAAAGACTGTTGAAACTACAGGCACCAGTGAGCTGTGCCAGTGTATGTTGTGCAAAGACTATTATAAGTCCCTAACTCGTCATGCAGAAGAAAGAGAGTGAGAGCATAATATCCCTGGAACAGAAGGCAGGTGAGAGCCTAAGATGGAGGGGACATCATCAGTCTTGAGCAATGAAACTCTGTGTGGCAGTGGTTGGAGGAGAGGGTGGTAGATTTTTTTACTCTGAAATACAGATGCCAGCAGCACAACTGGTACTTCCGAACTGTCAAGTCAGGTGGAGTTGGGGGTGAGGGTGCAGAGAGAGGTGGGGGAGCTGACCTGGTCCTTCCTAAGGAGGCGTAGGTCTGGGGAAGGGGTGCTGGTGATAAACTCTTATGTTCCAGATATCTCTACTGTTTTCTGAAGGTTTCTCCTAGACCCTTCTCAGGAGAAGTATGTACATAGGTCACATCTGTGGAACCCCAAGGTGTGCAAACCAAGAGCCGGAAGACACCTTGAAAGTATGTACTCCGCCCCAGCAGGTGAATGTCTAAGCCACCTGGGGAAGAATTTCTCTTCTCTTCTTTGACCTACTCGATGGCACTTCTGTAACCTACCCACCCACCAGAGTTCTTCACTCCCCACAACTTTACAAGGCATATATGTCCTCTGTTCAGATGGACTGGAAACAGACCTGTGAGAAATACTCATGACGGCTGTGACCTATAGATAACAAAGCGCCTAATGAAGCAACCTAAGAGTCTGGCTTGAGAGGGTCCTTGTGGGAGGCTGAATAATGTCGCCCCAAAGGTGAGCTAGTCCCAGTCCCTAGAGCTTTTGAATATATACCTTTCATGGCAAAAGGAACCCGTGGATGTGATTAAGTTAAGGATCCTGAGATGGGGAGATTATGCTGGATTATCCAGGTGAACCCAACGTAATCATGAGAGTCCTTATAAGAAAGAGGCAGGCAGGTTAGAGTCAGAAAAAAGCAATGTGACAATGAAAGCAGAGAGAGGGATTAAAAGATGCTAAAATACTGGCTTTGAAGATGGAGGAAGAGGCCGCAAACCAAGGAGAGCTAACAGCCTCCAGAAGCTAGAAAAGACAAGGAAACAGATTCTGCCCTAGAGCTTCCAGAAGGAACACAGCTTTACCAACACCTTGATTTGAGGACTTCTGACCTCCAGAACTGTAAAATGATAAACTCGTGTTGGTTTAAGCCACTAAGTTTGTGGTAATTTGTTAGAGAAGCAATAGGAAACTAACACAGACTTTAACCCCCAAGGTGAGGTGTTTAAGGTCTCAGGAGGGATGTCCCACAAGGTGGGGGGTAGGCGTGTCCCTCTGAAACCAGGGAAAGCCAATAGCTCCTCTCGGATCAAACTTGGTCATGATCAACAAGGATTTATCGAGTCTTCTGGATCTCTCCTGGGGGGTGGAAATAGGAATTCAGACCCCAATCTCAAGGATAGATCCAGATAAAGAGAAATAAAATTTTCAGACAGAATATACTAAATGCCAAATGGGTGACAGTGCAGCTAGGGCTTTAGGCATTCAGAGGAGGTAACCATCCTTGCCTGCAATGAAGCTTCTCCTCCTATTCAGCCGTTCCGTGAGAGGCAGGGGGCTGTGCACCCAGGCGTGTCCAGGACAGTCCAGGTTTATATCTGTTGTGCTGGTGTCATCATCAGCAGGGACTCCTTTCATTCTCAGAAGTGCCTGGCTTCATCATCAACCCCACGGTCACTCTAACGGCTGGGCATTAGACAGGAAGCCACTGGACACTCCACACTCCATTAGGAATAACTTTGAGCTTGAATCTCAACACAGAATAAAAAATGATCCCCACGTTGCTGTGCCACGGAAATCTCAGTAGAGAACACTTTCAGTTGATTGACTGTGAGTAAAACAGGCATTTCAATACTACTTGACATACAGCACTCAGATTCTCTTCCTGGCAGAATTAAAGTGAGGGAACGTCAATTACATTGTCAAATGAGATACAGAGATTTTAGTGTATGACACCTGCAGCTGAAGCAGCGAGCAGGGGTTTTATTTGTTTTGTTTTGATTTTAAGCATTGCTTATGAGCAGGATGGTGGCAGTGGGTGGAGAGTTGGGGAAGGGAAGAAGGAAAGAGTGGAGAAGAATATAATGTTAAGTGAGGCTGAAAGGGAAAGACAGCGAGTTCTGGGTTTCTTTCTGTGGTTATCGGGCTTAAAGAGCAGTCATTGGATTCTACCCTTGAACTTGATTCTCAGGGTGCTATCCTTTCAAAGACATTTCAGAGACAGTAGTGCCCTCCTCAACTCTGAGTCTGTGCCACGAGGGTGTTTTAGAGTGCGGAGGTCAGAGCTACATGTGGGGCTTCGAATCCATCTGTCACATCGGTCCCTGTGTGGGCTGAATCATGTCACTCAGATTGGTCCATAAGGGGATGGAAATTAAAATGTTGACAAATGAGCACATTTATCCATTTATAGGAAGCTATTGACTGTGCTCAACTTATGGGGATTAACAATATTTAATACTGTATGTCTTTTTTGGCATCTCTTCTCTGTGTTTTTGAATTCCTCTCTGTGCCTCTCCCTCCCCAGGGTGACACTACCAGGGACCCGGAGCTTACTCTGGTTGGGTTTGCAGTGGTGTCCATCTCGTCCCCTTTGCACATTTACCTCCTCACTCCAGGCCTCCTGAAGGCAACAGTAAATTTTCTCCCCAGATACTGGGGTGGTTTTGTGAAAGGAAGAGAAAGGGGTGGGGAGAAAGCCTAGGCTGCGGGGAGTGAGGGGAGAGCAGGGAGGAGGGAAATACAGGAAGAGGGGTAGAGTGGCCAAGGTGAGGGGAAAATCCCACAGGAGTTCCAGTCACAGGCCCTGTGTCCCCTCTGTGTTTTAATGTCTCAGAGAAGCTGAAAACAGGTCTGCGGAAAGTCGTAACACTCACCAAACCCTTGACAGCTGCTATTCTTCACAGAGGCTGTGAACAATGGCCCGCCTGCCAGTGGCTGACTGAAGTAATAGCTGTACCTACAGGATCATTTGGAAGACAGATGGCGGAGGCAATCCCCATTCATCTGCCAGCAGCCGCTTCATGATTCTCACTGTCCTGCCAGGCCCCGCCTGGGGAGGCAGAATGCAGCCTTGCTGATTATCCCAGCTCATTAGATGGCTGTTTTAAAGACCACACCTCTGTCCCACCCTGTCATCTCCACCCCAGCCCCACGTGCCAACCCTACTCCAAGGCGGTTTGAGAATGCCTCTGGCACCCTTAGGAAAAGCAGATCTCCAAAGCCTAAAAGCCTTGATGTTTGCCAGGTGGGGGTTATTTTTTCTTTTTTTTTTTCAAAAACAGGTCTCTCGCCTTCCTTACTATTTGCTGCTTCCATAAGCCAGTCCATCAGTATTCCACATCTCAAAGCCTGGGTGACTTTTCTTATACTGAGCTGCCATTTTCCACTTAAAGTACCACACATGTCTGTTATTTTTACAGCATGCATTAAGTCAAAGACTTAACTCAACGCAATGTTTATGGATTTAGAGAACTTTCGAGAGTTACATATCATTCCAGCACATCTGAGATCCTTCAAAAGTAATTTTTGAGAACCTACTATGTGGACGTGAACAGGAACCAGGGTGGAGAGAAATGCGGTGGACTTACCAGTGAGGGCAACTTATTGAGCATTGACCTATGCAGTGACACAGGGCCCCACGCTTGCTTCAATACATTGCAGTCCCTATCTCGAAATTCTTAATCATTTTTGAGCAAGAGCGCTGCATTTTCATTTTGCATTGGGTCCCAAAATTTAGTAGCTGGTTCTGCTACAATTGTTGGAAAAGGGGAGCATTCACAAGGGCTCAGGAAGGAGTACCTCCTGATCCAAAGCTGAGAGGCTGGAAACTCCAGACATAACAGAGATTAGCCAGTGGAGGCGAGTCAAAGGTCAGTGTGTGTGGCGAGGGAAACATAGACGGCTAATATTATCAGTGTCAATTTGAGCACTGCCCCAGGCATGGGCCTGCTTTTGGGGTCCCGACAAAATAAAGTGTGTGAGCCTGAAGACTGGAGATAGACCCCAGATCACTGTAAATTCACCAGACTAACAGCACCACCTGTGATTCCTCTCCGGAAGCAATTAGCTGGCATTGATCCCTTCAATGAGTCACCAATTTCACTCTGTACCAGTTCTACTGAAACGTTAGCAATTTCATTCTGAAACATTCTACAGAACTACAAAACGTTCTACAGAACAGTACAGTTCTACTGAAACGTCAGCAGAAGATGCATTAGAAGGATTTATGAGACGTAAGGCCAGAATGTAAGTGGGAGCCCAGAAAGGGAAGGCTTTGAATGCCAGACTGAGGAGAGAGTGGAAGCTCTTGAATATTTTAGGCAGGAAAGTGATTGTCGGAGCTCTGGTTGCCCCAAGAAAAGAGACATTCTTTCTAGACCCATCGGACTGCTTGTTCATAAGGCTTGTATAATAACAAATAACTCTCCACCACATTCCCCTTGTGGCAAGCCTCCGTCCCACTGCTCTCTTTCCTCACACTGCCTCTCCCACACCAAACACACTATAGAAAAAGTCCAGCTGTTGTCTCCAGTGTTGGCCCTGCTGCTACCTTGACCTCCCTCAGACTCAAGTCATTGGCCATCATTGACTTCAGTCCATCGCACTGTACATGTCTGAATTCATACCTCTGACCTTTCCCAAATTGCTTAGGTGAGCAAGCAACCCACGACCCTGTCTGTGGTAGGCACAATTCTAAGAACAACCCCAGTGACACTCAGCCTTATATAATCTCCCCTCCATGAGTGTGGGGAAACCTGTGAATATGATGAGGTACCATTCCCGTGATTATGCTATGCTATATGGCAAAAGGGATCCTGCAGATGTAATTAAGGTTACTAATCAGAAAAGGTGGGCCTAATCTAGTCACATGAGCCCTTTGAAAACAGAGTTTTCTTCAGCTGGTAGCAGAAGGGCAAGTCAGAGATTGAAGCATGAGAAGGCCTCGATGCCTCAATGCTGTTTTGAAGACGGAGGGGCCATGTGAGAAGGAATGTGGGTGGCCTCTTGGAGCAGAGTGACCCCCAGCTGACAGCCAGCAAGGAAATGGAGACCTCAGGCAGAAAGCTGCTAGGCCCTGAATCCTGCCAACAACTTGAATGGCTTAGAAGATTCTTCCCCAGAGCCTCCAGGTAAGAGCCTAGTTTGGCCAACATCTTGATTTCGGCCTTCAGGGACCCTGAGCATAGAACCCAGACAAGCTGGCTGGACTTCTGACCAACAGAACTGTGAGATTATAAATGGACGTTGTTTTAAGCTGCTAAGGGTATGATAATTTGTTATGTAGCAATAGAAAAGTAATACACTATTTTAGCCTCTTCCCAGCGCTCTCCTGCTCAGTGGCTTGAATCCTGCCACTTTAACACTTAGGCAGGGTCACAATCAAAGCAAGCTTCTGGAGCTGCATCTGAAGGGACAATGAATTGGAAATGAGAGATGAGAGTTGAATCAACCAGTTGGGAGATTATTGCAAATGACCATCACGAAGAAATAAGGTTCTACATTTAGTGGCATTAGTGAGGGATAAGAGCAGTAGATTTGAGAGTCCCTTATGAAAGAAAAACTGTCCGGATTTCGCAATTGATTGGATGGGAGAGAGAGAGCTGGCTATTATGTTGGCTTCTGGAAGGAGTTGAAGAGAACACTGGTCCTCTGTGACAGCATGTCTATTAAACTACATGGAAGTAAAGTGTGTGTCAGCTCCTAAAGATGACTTTTTCCTAAGATAAGAAGAAACCTTGCTGGTTAAAGTTGGTGGTGGCAATAACAGCACGAATTCAACTCAAACCAGCTTAAAGGAAGAAAAAAGAGGAGGGTGCTCCATACTGAGATGCAGGTGTTTCATAGACCCTAGAGACAGAAAAATAGCAGAGCCTCTGAGAGGACCGGACTGGGATATGAAAGCCCCTGGGACAAGAGAGTCTGCTCTCTCCATCTCCCATCTCTTCTTCCCCAAAGACCATCCTTGTTTGCCGTTAGCCCACACAGCACATGGAGGATGGCCGCAGCACAGTCTAGGGTTTCAGGGAGCCCGGGTTGGACTGGAACGGCTAATCCTGATTCCCAATCTCCAAGGGAAGTATTCTGGTTGGTTAGCGTGGTCGCCCCACCACCCTACTGCTGCTCTCAGGAAAAGTGGGAGAACTGGTTCCTGGGCAGGGCAGACACTCCCAAAGTTGTTCACCCAAAAGGCAGAAATGATTTTTCAAATCTGCATTTCCACAGGCACAAGAATGTACTCTTCTTTCTATAGAGAAGTGTAGTATCACGCCCCAAGGAGCTGGATTCTAATTCTGATGTGCCCTTTAACTAGCAGTGTGAGTGACAGTTTAAATAACTAAACTTCTCCGGGTCTCGGCACTCCTAGCTATAAAATAAGGAACTTGGTCCAGGTAGCACTGAGGGTTCCAGTTTCAGTGCCCTGTGCTTCTAAGTCCTTATGAGCAGAAACAATGCTGTATTGATCCAGTTCTCTTAAGTTCCCCTTGCCCTCCCAAAGATCAGAAATAAAGCCTCTCGGCATTAATCCTCTCATTGGCTTACAAGAGGATGAAAGGCAGCCAAGGAAAATACATAGTTTGTATTCCGAGAGAGCTGGACCACCTGAAAATCTACTTCGTACTCAAAAATCACTAATCCTGAGCGCGGCGTTAATTGGCTTTAAACCACTGCCTTAACAAGAGCTCCCCACTGACAAAAGTGTGCTCTGAGATCCACCGGCTGGCCGCAGCTGCCACCATCCTGGCTCTCTCCTGTAGTTTTCTTTAGAACAGTAGACGGCTAGAGCTTCAGGGGCTTTAGTCCAATTCCTTCATTTTCTACATGACAAAGCAGAGGCTGAGAGAGAAGCAGGGACTTGCCCGAGGCCATGTGGATCACTGGGGGCAGAACTGGGAGTAGAACCAACTAGCCTGACTCTTGTTTTTCCCCTGCCCCTTCTGTGAGCAGGGTAAGGTATGTGATCGGAGGCTGGAGCCTCCGGGATGAACCAGCAGCCTTCCCTGATGGCACCTGTTATTTATGGGTTGAATTGTGACCCCTCCCCACCAAAATTCCTATTTTGAAGTCCTAACCCCCAGAACCTCAGAATGTGACCTTATTTGGAGACAGGGTCTCTACAGAGGTAATCGAGTTAAAATGAGATCATTAGAGTGGGCCTTAATCCAATATGATGCATCCTTATAAGAAAGGGAGATTTGGACACAGAGACACACATCAAGGATAGACAATATGAGGAGACGCAGGGGGAAGATGGCCATCTACGAGCCAAGGAGAGGGGTCTGGAACAGATCCTTCCCTCACAGCCCCCAGAGGGAACCAACCCTGCTGACAGCTTGGCTTTGGACTTGAAGCCTCCAGAACTGAGACAATAAATTTCTGTTGTGTAAGCCACCCAGTCTGAGGTACTTCTACAACAGTGACCCTAGAAAAACTAATAAAGCACCCAAATTATTTGCTAGCCTCTCTTCGTTTCAGGGCAACTCCTTTCCATGGAATTGAACATTGAAAGCAGGGTAGGTGAAGGTGGGTGAGAGTAAATTGTCCTCCCTCATTGTCGCCTTTAACTTCCTCTCTGACTTTGAACTCTTTTCTCTCTCATCAACTACCAAGAAAAAAAGCCAAAAGATCCCAGCTTGCCTCTGCTGGCCCAATAGCTTCACAACCACCAGGCTGTCATTCCTTCTTTTAAGCAAGAACCTGAAGCACAAATCAGTTTGAAAAGAGAAAAAAAATGCAAAATTTATTTTTGCAGAAGCATGCTATGGCTATCTCCTATCACATATATGATTATTTCAAGTGTTCCCTTTGATGGTGTGTTGTGTCCTTTCCATAAGCAGAGCCATCTCTTTGGAGCCAGTATCTCGCCCATAGTGGTCCCTGGAGTCACCATCTGAACTCTAAATAAGGAAGGGATATGTGGGAGACCTTGAGAACATTTTAAGGTAAAAAGAAGCTAGTTTCTGGCAATGCAACCATCTAATACTTTGGGTCCTTCAAAATAGCGTTTTGTGTCCATCCTACATCCACTGCTTTTTCTTCTCTACATAACTGGGAGTGGACTCATCAGCCCATCTATCTTACTGTCACTAAATGGGAATTTTTAGGAGACTTCTGGTAGCTGTAAACAATTCCCCCAATACCAGACCTCCCTAGCACAGCAAGGAATTCCAGAGTTTTAGAGTTTTAGCCTATAATAGTGTTCCAACACTCATTTGCAAAGCAGCCTCAAAACTAGGTAGGTCAAGGTTCAGAAGCAGATGGATAATCATGAATTTCTACCCCACCAATTTTTCTGCCCTGACACTCTAGCCTCTCCCTTCTGCTGGATATTGTCCTCTGAGCCCAGCCATGGAGGTCCCTCTGTCCCCTCCCCTGCCTTTCTCCAGCTCGCCAAACTCAAGTTGGAGTCTCATTTCTGCTCCATGATTTTTTAAGGCTTTGACTACATTCACTCCTTGCAGCTCTCATGTATTTCCTCTGCACAGTGCCAGAGCCTCTCAGGCAGCCAGGAGTAAAGGGCCTGGTGGAAAGCTGAGGTCTTTAACACTGGAGCAGCGGACCCGGGGTCTGAGCAAGAGATGACATAGCAGGAATGTAGTCTCCTAGGTCCTTGCTCTCAAAGGGAGCATGAAATGGGACCCAATGTGAGTCTGGCACCATGAGATGCAAAAATGTCTACTTTGAGTGCTGGTGGCAGTGTAAGTTCTGAGATAAGCTCAGGAAACTATCAGAAAGAAGGATGGTGATACACTTACATTTTGTGGAGTATCATTTTTAAATTGTGCATTACTTATAAATTGTCTCAGTATAAAATTTTCGTGATTCTCTGTGTCCCTGTCTATGCATTTGTTGATAGAGATAATTTTATAATATTCTAGCTAATGTAGCAGGAAGTTAAAATGGGGCACGGTCTCAATGTCAGCCGTGGCTTCAAGACTACAGATGCCAGCCAGACCACTTAAGTCCTGAGAATTGGAATGGAGGTGTGTGAAAGCCAGTTTTTGTGACTCTTAACCCATCACTCATCTCTAGCCTACAAAGAGGTTGCAGAAACCAGACGAAAAGGTGGGAATTAGAGAGAGGCTTTTATTTGGAGGGAAGTGGGCTGAGAGCCTCTTTACCCCCTCCACGTGGGAGGTTTATGCCTTACCTCAAGCCCAGTGATACGGGCGTCAAGGGGACCCTGTAGAAGGCTGCCGATGAGCCCCCTAAGAGAACAGTCTTAGGGTTCTGACTCACAGATAAGAAATCTGAAGGGGTGGAGGCTAGCTGAAACATCTCGATAGCGTGTAGGTTCCTGTTCAGGAATAATTTTCATTTCCTCCACCGAAGGATCTAAGATGAAGATATTTTCTCTGCACCAGAGGTAAGAAGAGAGAGAGAGAGAGACGGTCCAGAACCAACTGAGAGGGACTTTGCCCATGAGGCCACCTGGAGGAGCAGTGGGAAAAGAGCAGGGAGAGAGTGTGGAGGTGATGAGAGAGAGTCAGGGTTGCTATGGACTGAATTGTGTCCCTAAAATTCATACGTTGAAGCTCAGCTGACTGTATTTGGAGATAGGGCCTTTCAGAGGATTGTGAAGGTTAAGCAAGGTCATAAGAGTGGAGCACTGGTGTCTCTTTCTGCCTGAGCACGGAGGAAAGGCCATTTGAGGACACAGTGAGAAGGCAGTCATCTGCAATCATGGAAGAGAGCCTTCCCCAGAAACCAGTGCTGCTGGCACCTTGATCTTGGACTTCCAGGCTCCAGACCTGTGACAAAATAACTGTTGTTTTAGTCACTCCGTCTGTGATATTTTGTCATGGCAGCCTGAACAGACTAATACAGGCGTGTTAGGCAACCAGCTGGAAAGTGCATCCCCGGGAACAGAGTCATAGGCAAATGGTCCCGAGTGATGGGGGACTCTCCAAAGGACCCACAGAGCATCCAAAAGAAACAGATTCATCCCACGAAGACATCTCCAGGATTAGTGGTGAAGTCTACCAAACATTTAAGGAAGAAATAACACCAGTTTTACATAAATTCTTCCAGAGAATAGAAAAAGAGTGTATACTTTTCAACTCATTTTATGAGGACAACATAACCATGGTAGTAAAACCTGACAGAGACATTGCAAGAAAAAGAAATGATGTCACTCTTCCTCAAAAATATAAATGCAAAATCCTAAACGGGATGTTAGCAAATTGAATCCCATGATTTAGGGAAGGATAATACATCACGAGTGAGTGGAATTTAATCCAGGGATGCAACCATCATTATTTGAAAAATCAACCAATGTAATCCACACAGTAGCAGAATACAGATAAAGGACCATTTGACCATCACAATGGATGTAGAAAAATTTTATAAAATTCCACAGTCATTCATAGTAAAAACTTTTAGCATACTAGGACAAATCCGATGGTGTTTATAAAAAACCAAAAGGACCCTGAGATCAGAAATGGTCAATATTGTACTTACTGGAGATTCTCGCTGGTGCAATAAGGCGAGAGAGCACTGAACATCTGCTGACCCAAGAGACAGCAGTGCCCGTTCCTGACCGCAGCAGTCAGGTAGGACCCCTCCTCACCTGTAGGCCCTCCTGGCCCTCCAGCACTGGAGGGGAACAGAAGTCCCAGTAGCAAATTGGGGGTGGAGTGAGGAGATGGCAGAATCAAGAAAAAAGAAGCCCACCACCCAGTCTCTCCCACCCCACGTTCCCTTCCACTGAGAGCTTTCTATCTTGAGCAATGCCAAGACAGGGGAGGGAGGAGTTTTAAACATTATTTTTAAAATAAAGTTTGGATTTTTGGCTCTTACCCAAGGCTGGAAATTTTAGTTACTGAGACAGTTAGCGCTGTTTTGTAATATGCAGTGGCCACGGGACTTTTCCTTATCTGAGGATGACCTGGAAACCAGAGAGTCTGCTCCAGATTTCATCTCAGGGGTGAGGAAAAACCACATCAGAGAGCAGGTGTGCATGGGGATACAGGTGTTTTCTATTCCACCCTATGAAGAAAGCTCTTTCATAATCCTGATTATGCTATTGTTAATGTGCCCGCTGTTAATCTTCAAAGGGCAAATGCCTCCCCTGGGCCACGCTTTCCCAGGTCTGTTGGAAAGAGAGACTTCCTCTGCTGTCTTTCAAGACTTGCCTTTTGGCCTGGATTGTCTTGAGCAGGCAATCGCAAATACCCTTTACTGACTGAGAAGGCGACGGGTCACAGGGGTCACAGACGGTGGTTTCTGTGCTGGGCGTGAGCAGAACATTGTCCCGTGCTGTTGCCAGCTCCACTCTTACCATCCCACTCCCTTATTTGAAGCAAAGTAAGCAAGAGCGAGGCACAGGGCTGTGGGAAACTTGGTCATCGTGTAAGGAGAGGGGGATGGCCCTGAAGGGAGTCGCTCTGCGAGTGGGAGGCAATCACCGGTGCAGGCAACTCAATCTTAGAACACACTTATTGTGCAAAGAGCACTCAACGTGTTATTATAGGAACTTAATAGATATGGTCTCTATCCTCAAAGAATTAACCATTTAAAACCGAAGATGAAACTAACATACAAAGAAAAGGACTATAAAATACACGTGAAATGAATTTGCAAGGTTATTAAATACTGCCTCAGGATGGATATATCATCTCAGCCAGTGGAGAGTCCAGCATCATTAACAACTAAATTATTTATTAAAGGTCGTTTTCTGAATATCTGCCTCCAATCCATGCCAGATTTTAGCAGGGCATTTGGCCCGTTCTGCTGTTATCTTCTTCGAAGTTCATTTCTTGTCTTACTCCTGTCTCGGAAATGTAACGCATCGCTGAGATTCTTCTGCGTTTATGCTGTGTTCCCTTTTAACGTGTGCTAAATGATTGGAAATGGGAAGCAAATGGACACTTGGCCCAGAGATTAAACTCCATCTCCTTAATTAGATGCTGTTGATTAGGGCTTCCACGGGGTCCTTCTCCTCACTGCCAAGTAAAAGAGCTCTCCAGCGGGACTCCTCAAAGCATTTGGGAACTAATGGTTTATTCAGTTCCTCCTTTGCATTTATTCATGGATACCGAACAAACAGGAGCCAAACTCTGTCCCTAAGAGTTTCGCCATTTGACTTTCCTTTCTGGCAAGAGTTGAAACAGAATGAAGAGAATTCTGCATAGCCCCTGACTGAACTTTGCTTCCTATTTCGAGTTAGCAGAATTTAGCTGGGAAAGGAGTGCTTCAGAGCCTTAGGAAAGCGCTGGGTATTGACGTCAGCCTGTTTCTCCTCACAGAGGGGAGCAGAGCGAGAGTTTGGGGGCCGACAGATCTGAGTTTGAATCTTGCCTCAGCTGGTTATTAGCTGCAAACTGTGGTGTGCTGGTAAATGTTTAACACCAGATTCTTAAAATACATAAATAAAGCCCTAATTTGTAACATATGCCAATTTTTGTGGTGCAAATACTCCAACCATGGCCGATTTTAAGCTACTAATCTGTTGTTGCTGAAAGCAAATTTGGGGAGAGATTCGTGCTATCGGCTCTCATAGCCTGTGTAAGCTGACTCCAGCACCCAGTAAGCACTGTAAGCACCAGTTTCATTTGTATGAAAGGGATAAGGTACTTTGCAGAGGCATTATAAACATTAAAGAAATAACTAGAAAGTGGCCAAAACAGAGCCTGACCCCCACTAGGAGCTCAATAAATTGTCACTACATATTATCACTTTATGCTGGGCTTTAAGAAAGTGACTTCGCGTTGCTGAGCGCTCCAAGAAGCCAGAGCCTCAGTCTTGATAATTTAGCAACTAAATTTCATTACACGGGTGTCTGGGGAATGGATTCACACTAATCAAATGCATAATGAACAGTTATATAAATCACAATGCCAATTTACTACTTTGATTTAGTGTATATACAGAATAATAATTTTCCAAAACCAAATTGGGTTGCATGGTCTAATAAGGGATTTCTTTTTGTGGTGTAGGAATTTGTTTATATGCAACGTGCTACAAAAGCATGTGTTAATTACATTTAAATATGCTTAATTAATCATCTGGATTAAAAAATTAAATTGGGGCTGCCCCAGAAAATTCTGGCCTATGCTGACAATGGCATATTCTCTGGCCTGAGAACCAAGACTGGTGTTCTGCCCTGTCTCCTTGCAGGCAGCTAGCTTTCCTGTCAGCCTGTGGAAGGCTGGAAGGGTGACATCAAGTGGAAAGTATGTTTAAGGACCCCTGAGGGAGTCCTGCCTGGAGTTTCCCCAATCACAACTATAACGATAGATTTTAAACTCGTTGGGTGTGGGAGGAAGGATGGAGATTACCAGTTCCATTTTACTCTTATGCAAATTGACACACAGAGATGTAAGGACACAGAAAATTACCAGGAAAGCTGAGACTAGAATTCAGATCTCTGAAGCATACTTTACTGCTCTTTCTTCTGCCCCTGCGATGAACAGCTGGGCAACACAAAAAGCACACTGTGGGTGCAGAAGAAAACCACATGCGTAGATAAACATTGAGAGAGAAGGAGAGAATTTCTGTGATGGAGGAAATGGAACCATATGCAGAGTGTCATGGAACACTAAGAAAGGAAAACTAAACCAGTCTGGAAGGGGAGATCGGATATGGATATGGTTGGGGAAGGTTCTAGATGTGGGGACCTCTGAGCTGAGTCCTTAAAGGATGACTAAGAATTACCTTGGAAAAGAGGGACATTGCAGGTTCCCTGGAAAGCAGATTCTAAGATGGGGATTAGCACAGGAAACATTTAGTAGAGAAGACTCTTGGGAGGGAAGGACACAGAATTGGGGAAAGGGAGTTGAGCAGTGATACAATCCAAACAAGGGCCTCAGCCAATCCCAGAAGAGCTCTAGAACTGAGGTGGTCCCTTCAGAGTTTTTCCAAGTAGGAGTGAGGGAGCCAGGCTGCTACACCAACACCATCATGTGGATCAGCCATTGGATGCAAGCTGCCCCTGGAAGGAGATGTGACTTGGAATGAGTAATTTTCTTCAAAAGAGGGCTGTTTCCCAGCAAAGATTCCAGGTGCTAGGGAAATAAGTCCTTCATTCTTGAAGGGGATCTGTGCAACATGTCACAGCATCCCCCACAAGGGGGAAAGGGTTTTCTACACAGAGGAAGGCACTGAAGAAAAAAACAGCGATGCATGTGGGTGTCATGCAAGTGGTTCAGGGTTTGTCATGGAAAGGGTTCCATGGGAAGCAGATGCTGAGACAGAGACAGATTTGCATACAGGTGGTTTATTGGGGAGTGGTCTCAGGAACAACATCTTTAAGGAAGTGAGGGAAGCAGGATTGGGTAAAGGGAGAAGTTGAACTGCAATTCTGTTGCAGCATAGAGATGAGCCAATCCCACAGGGATGGCCCTCAGGGATGGCCCTCAGTGATGTCCTGAATCAAGGTAAATGAGATAGGCCTTAGACCACTGGATCAACCAGTCATTGGACGTGACTGACTCCAAGGAACATTTTACATGGCAGCTCCCTTCAGCAAAAGGCAAGTCCTTCATGAGACTCAGCTGTGAGCCATCAGCAGTCAACACTGTTCACAGCTGGGGGAGTGGGTACCTTGGTGCTGAATAACCACAAATGTATACTGTTGTCCATCTCATGTGAATGTGAACAGTCTCTGGCTCTCCTTGATTAGGATGGAAAAGAACACATTTGCCAAATTGATGGTCTCATAACATGTACTTAAAGATGTGTTATTCTGCTACTTAGATTTAGAGCCAAGATACCACTTCTAGCAAGGTAGCAGAAATTGGAGCTACCACTTGGTTGAGTTTGCAGGACTCACTCAAATGTTGTCCTTGAAGATCTGTCTGATTTTTGTCAGGACTAGACTGGCGAATTAAATGGAGACCATTAGCCCTGCATCCTTTAGTTCTTTAAGAGTGTACTAATCTCCACCATTCATCTTGGGAAAGAATATTTCTTATTTTATATCTCGGAGGAGGGGTTAGTTTCAAGGAACCAATGTGAAGGTTCTTCCAATTACCACATATGTCTTTCTGATTATTTTTGGAGAGTGGGGAAATGACCACTGGACGGTTCCATGGACCCAGTGAACTCACTGTAACTGGACCTGGGCTAAGCTTGCTCCTGGATGCCTCCACTCTAAAAGCGGGTCCATACTAACACTTTGGATCTCTGAGCATCAATGTTAACTTTGACTCTATGTCCAACATTCCTCAAAATGACTGTATATTCCCATTTTCCTGGTAACCCAAACAAACATTCATAGGAAATCCAGACTTTCCTTCACTTAGTGGGCTCTGGATCTGAAAATGACTCCTTTAGCCTCCTGATCATCCATCCTTGATTTGTTTTGATTGTATACATTAGTCCCATGGGAGCTCTGAAACTTGAGATGACCCTTCAGAGACAGATCAGAGAAATTGTTAGGAGAAAAAAATTAAAAGGACATCGTGATTGATTAGATATGAGGAGTGAGGGAGAGGAAAGAATCAAAGTTGTCTGCTAGAATTCTAGTTTGGATGACTGGATGGATGGAGATTTAAAAAAAATTGAGAGAATTTTGGAATGAGAGCCAGTTTAGGAAAGAAGATGATGCTGCATTTCCAGCAATCTTGAGTTTGAGTCAAAAATGCCCATAGAGAAGTAGGGTTTATAAGGATGGAGTTGAGGGAGCAGCCTAACCTAACAATAGTGGCTGACTCAATGAGAGCTGATGAGTTCACCTGGGACAGTGAGAAGGGTGAGAAGATGAGAGACCTAGGATAGCACCGGGGAGGAGCAACATTTAAGGGTCAGCAAAGGAAGAGGCTCCTTTTAAAGGAGATATAAGAAATGATTTTAAGTAGCAAGAGAAGTGATTTGAGAAGGCCAAGAGAGGAGCAATTTAAATGGGTAGTGTCAAATTCTGCAGAAAGGTTCAGAAAGAAAAATGTGTTTTTTTGGACTTGGTAAATTTTAGGCTCATGGTGATCTTAAAATAGTTTAGTATATCTTAACATTATTTAGTGACAAGGCTGGGGAAGATAAGTCTGATTGCAGCGAAGTGAAGAATTCATGGGAATGAGACTTTATGAGAGGTCAGCACAAAAATTACCTCAGCCATGGCGTGGACGGGTGGGTGGAGGGGAGTGGCCCCTCTTTAACTTTTAACATTAACATTTAACTTTTTACTTTACGATTCCAGCAACATCATAGAGGAAAACAAATGATTGAAGTCCCCTAGTCTCCCTTCCAATGGAATCAATGGGAAAGAGCTCATTATTGCTTCTGAATGAGGATATCTCTCTTTTCATAATGGAGACATTTAGATGTTGTGCTGATCAACTGCTTAGACTGCTTGAACATCTGTGGGCACTTTATCTTGGTTAATGGGGATATTTCAAAGAGCCCAGCTTAAGGGAATTTTATGACTGGGAGAGTTTTATTCAGTGCTGGGTTTCCTAACTCCTGATCTACTAGACTCCCTTCTTCCTCTCCATCCCCCCCTCCCCAAGTCACCCCTTCCTCCCTCCTCTGCTGCTGGAAAATACTTCAGTTTGTCTGGACACGAAACTATATGTATTTACGTGTTTGTCTCTTTTTATGCTTGTATGTTTATATTGTTTTTATTTATGTAAATAATACTTATATATTTTTATTAATTTTGTCTGTAATCAACTTATGATTTAATTCGGATCTTGGAAAGGAGGAGGGCTGGCAATATCTCTTAAAGGGGAAGGGGAAGTGGAGACAGAGCTATTAGTCGTGAGTTTGTGGTCCATATCAAGTGGGATCGCAGAAGTCACTTTGTGTGAGTCACTTTTCCTCTGTGCAGTATTCAGCAGGACAATTCAGTGTGTGAACTTTTAATCCATTTTGCCTGCTGCTGCTGCCAAGACCACTGATGACGCTGACGACATGGCAGAGGAAGGACGCACACAGTTTTTGACTCCCTGCCAGCTTTAACTCTCTGTCTTTCTTAATGATCCTAGTTTTTAGGGCCTGAGATTGTGTCCAACTATTCTCAGGTGTCAGGGACCTGGGAGAACTTCAGTGGTTTTTAGCAGGTAGCAGATCCACATCCTTCCAAATATCCTAAGAAAGCTATTTCCCCCTCAAGATCCCACTTGGGGGAAGATGTTTATCCTGGCAGGGACTCCCATAAACGTCTCTGCAGTAGACTTTCCTGCAGCTCTCCTCCTTTCCTCTTTCACTCACTCATTCATTTATCCATTTAGTTAACAAATATTTATCAAGCAGCCACTACTTTCCAGGCACTGGCAACTACAGTCCTGGAGATACAGCAGTGAATAAGATAGATACTGTCCCTGGCCTCATGAAGATCATACTCCATCCACTTTGCTTAATTTTGTGTTGCCTCTACTCACAAGTACCCTTCTCTTAGGAGAGAGAACATGGTGTTCTAGAAAGTTCCAATATGAAAAGGCTGTGCTCAAAATATTTTGTGATAATACCTACCATTGGTTGAACATCAATGGAAGCAAAGTTGGTGGAGTTGAGAAGGAGAATGGATGGTGGTGTCGGGATGGCAGGGAGATATGTGCTAGTGTCAGAGCATGAGGGAAACTGAGAAGCCTATACTTACCCACCAGTCAAGTGTCTAGGGATGTAAAATCATAAAGGAAATGAAGAGTCACACTTATAACTTAAAAGTACAAAACAGCATGCATAATCTTTCTTTGTATTTATTTTCCATCCTCATGAAGACTTATATGTGCCGTCATAGAATGAATAGAATTGTGACTCTTACTTCACACATCATCTGATTTTAGGTACTTTTGACTGTTGTTTCAGGTTTTCAACAAGACATTCTTCTCGGAGACTGGGATAACATATTTCCCCCCTCCTCAACCCCATTCCCCTGTCTCAACTCTTTGATGCTGCACATATGCAAGAGTACATGCACTGATGGGCCGCCCGGTGGCGCAGCGGTTTAGTTCGCGCTTGGCAGCCCGGGGTTCGCCGGTTTGGATCCCAGGCGCCTGCCCACACACTGCTTGTCAGCCATGCTGTGGCGGCGTCCCATATAAAGTAGAGGAAGATGGGCACGGATGTTAGCCCAGGGCCAGTCTTCCTCCGCAAAAAGAGGAAGATTAGCAATGGATGTTAGCTCAGGGCTGGTCTTCCTCACAAAAAAAAAAAAAAGAGTACATGCACTGAGGTGCTCAGTCCCTGAGTTGAACCGCATCTACACCAATTAGCAAACAGAGGTCCAGAGCAGCGCATTATCTGCCAGTCTCCTTTGGTCTTCTGACCTGTTTTGTGAGGCCTTTCCTTTTCATGCCTTACACAGACATGGAAGATGCAAAATAACATTTATTGAATGAATAAACTTTTTCCACTTTCATACTCTTTCTCAGGTAAGAGAGGCCTATTACTGTCATGGAAGAAGCATCAGAGCAAATGAAAAGGAAGAGCAAGTCAAAGTCTCCATTCAAATGTTTCCGACTAGGAGTGAAAAAAAAAGTTGATTTTCCACTCCTGTTCCTTTATTCTAGATACTGACTGGTTCTTAATCTAAAAAGGCACATTGACTTGTGGGCTTGGGTTATTTTCAGTGCGCCCGGAGAGAAGAGCAGATGGTTTGCTAGATCCAGGAATTCCCAGGAGCTTATCTCCCTTACTGAACAGATCATTAATTTGAAGCTTCAGAACCACAGCTGAGCACTAAGACACCTACACTAAGAGCTAGTTGGTCCTTTGTCTTCAAAGAGATCAGTAATGATTGGTTTTCTCACCATCAATAAACTTAAAGAATGAAAACTCAATAACAAAGACTATCTTTCATTATTTCAAAGAACCCTGACAATATAAAGCATGTAGGATAATGGATGGGGCTACTCCCTCACCCCCACACTCCAAGAGGGTAAGACTTGAGGAAACCTCTCTTGCCCAGGACTTAGAATTCTAGTCAGATGGTGCTGCAGTGTATAGCAGCACAGTGTAGGCCAGAAGGAATTTTAGTGATTATCTTGGCAACTTCATCCTCCAGAAATCTGGCATTCTAAAACCACTGAACAACTCATACAAAACACCTGGAAATATAGCATAAAATATGTCAGGTATTTTTTAAATGCATGGTTGAATTCAGAAGAAAGTAGGGAAATTCCAACAGGGCACTGCAAGCAGAGCTGTAAGCTGAACTAGGAGCCAGTTCCAGGAACTAAGAGGCTTGGGTTCTAATGGCAGTGCTGAGTGGGGAGACAAAAAGCCTTGGGCCCAGGCAAAGTGGGATGTGAGAGGCCCCCCACAAACTCAGGTCCCTCAAAAGCCTAGAGCCTAGAGAAAAGGTGCAATAGAAAAAAAAAGTCATCTCACCAGCAAAGGGAGGTGAGGAAGCTGGGCTATCTTGACATGGATTCTGGTTGGAAATTTTACAAAATGTTTCCTGTGAGAATGTGTAACCTTAAGCCTGGGCTTGGCATTCTAATTCACTACGTGCAGGATCCAAGCAACCCCTACAAAAATATTTCCTCATCCATTCCTGGGCAAGTGTATACTCATACCCAAATTATAATAGCCCAAGTTAGTAGTTAACGCTTGGGTTAAAAAGAAATGATAGTTGATGAACACATAGTTTTATTTGTAGAGTGCTTATTTTATGTATCTGTAAGTCTTTATATATTACTATATACTGGTACAAAATTCATCCATAATGTAACTGAGCCTCTCTCAAGCACCTCCCTTTATTGTTATTCTAAAACTTGAGGTGGAGAAAATGTCTCTGTTACTGAGATATTTGAATTTGGGTAGCTCCAGCCAGCTCTGCATGTTGGCCTTGTTCTGGTGCTTGGACAAGGAGTTGTCCTGATTGTATAGACCAGGCTACAGGATATTCTGACAGGTGAGGATCCTTTCCACATCTAGAAATCACATGTCCCTCCTTCAAGCCAACACAACTGAGTGCTTAAAAGGAGCATTGCTTCAGCACTCATACTGAAATAAAGCCAGTTTTATTTTCCCAGAAATGTACTTGTTCCACTCAACTTTTCCATGGCCTGCCTCTTCAGTATCTGGACCTGGCCCTGGGGCCCCCTTTCCTTCCCTCCTTTTTCTCTCTCTGTCCCCCTGAATGCTAACCTGAAATCTCAGCTCCAAATCAGATCATTCCAGAGGTGCCGGTGGGTTCCAGCTTATCCTTGCTCTTCTCCCTTCTGCGTCCAGCTCTTATTCCCGACTGTCGATCCTGTTGACAAGGATCGCTCCAGGTCCCTCCGCAGACACTTGCCAGCAGACCCACAGAGTCACGGCTGCCCACAGACCTCCCATGACCTTCTCCTTTGCTGAGTCCCATTTTAGATGCCACTCACACTTAGTGTCTCGGGCACCATGGGGATTGACTCCTTGTCTGATCCTTCAACTTCCTCCTGGACCTTCACCTCCCCAGACTCTCCCATAATTGAGTTAGGTCCAGTTCCCATAATAAACTCTTTATCCCGGGATGAATAGTGGTTCTGTATCTATGATTAAACCCTGACTGATTTGCCCTGATATCTGGTGGCCAAGAGAGGCCTGTAATATAGTACTGGGTGATAAATAGTTGACATATCTGGATTTAACCTGAGCATCTTTCTCCCGGACTATGGAGTGATGAAATCAGACAGAAAAGATGGGATGGCACTTCTCCAAAAGGGAGAATATTGACTGCTACCATCTGTGAAGTTCCTTATTAGCTCATTTTACTGGCTCAGAACATCATTTTCATGTTCTGCTGCTTCTGTCTCACCCCTCATACCATTTAATGCTCAGGTTCGCAGGCTCCAGGCCAAGGCAGTCTTCCTCTCGCTGTTCCCTTCCACCCCCACCCCACCCCCATTTGTGTGCTTTGCATCCCTTTCCCTCCCATGGAGGGACCAGCAGAACTCGCCACACTCTCACATGCTCCGGAAAGGACTGTTTCTGAGTTGTCATCTTTAAAGATGCTTCGCTGGTATCGCAGAACAGCGCATCAGCTAAAAAACGGGAAACCGTCATCTTGGCACACATTCCTTACTCAGCGAGTACACCCTGGCAATTCCCATTTGGACTTTTTTACAGAACAATTTTGTAGCATTTCCATTTATTACATATTTAATTGCCTTTTAACTGGTGCAGCTGTTTTCATCTTGTTTGAGGCATATTGGAACTCTCTTCCTTAGAAGCCATTTCAGGCTCACTTCCTGCCCTGCATTACATCACTGTTGGCCAAAACTTTGTGCTTGAGCCTCCAAGTTAAATCAGAGACTTTCTGCCCAGTATAAAGGCTTCTGATATCCATAATTCCAGTAAGCAGTGGGGAAAATGGTACAAAAATTTGGAGGTAGTCTCAGGAGCTAAAACTACCAATGTGATGTACCAAGTTCATGCCAACTTATCAATAATCAACACTTGGTCTCGGAGTCCAGGCACTTAAATTTAAGTTCTAAATCTATTATTTTCGAGTCACGTTTCTGGGCAAGAGGTTTAGCTTTCCTGGACTAAGGAGGTTGGGCTGTCAAGTCTTGTCTGCATTTAATATTCTGTCAGTCTGATTATAACTTGACAAAAGACCCTTATGACTTGCATATTTGAAACATTTTTAATGTGAATAATATAGTTTTTAAATTTTGTGTTTAGATTATTTTTACCTTTGGTACAAATAGCCTCTCCAAATGCTTTCTAATTTATTTATTTCACTAAGGAAGATAGTGGTAGGACAGGTTCTGAAGAGCAAGTTTAGGAGATCTTGGCTGAGAGCCTCTGAGTCTTGGTTTTCACACTTTGACCCTGGAGTAATAATATCTACCTCACACGGTTGTTATGAGGGTAAAAATGAAGATAATCACCATGGAAGTTCTTCACAAACTGAAAAATGCTGTGTCAATACAAGCAACAATTATTTTAATAAGAAATACATCTCCAGGTCATGGGAAGAGTTCTTTCAGAAAAAAATAAAATCTAGGCAGATTACAGCAAAACCTCAGTTATTCCAGGAATACCCACTCACCTACCAATGTCTTTTCTTGACTCTTTCCCTGCTCATTAGCATCTCAATGCAGAGTGGAAATAAAATGAGAATATCTAACCAGTTCAGTTTGCTACTTGAGAGAAACTCGGGTTAAAGTTTTGGTGTGGAAGCAGACCAAGCACTGGAACTACATAACCCAGAGTCCCCTTCCCACTGTGGTTCCAAGCTGGAGTCTAACTGAGGGGCTGTCACCTGAGACTGCAGGAAGGAGAGAAGGCGAGGCCTTCTTCTCTGTGGGTGGTGGCAACCAGACGTGGCCAACCTGGGGCAGACGTGGCTAACCTGGGGTTCTCAGCAGCTTCCCAACAAGCTCTTAATGTGCTGTCCTTTCACCATGACTCAGACTCAGATCATTGGTGGGGATGTCCCAGAAATTGTTGAGAATTGCTGTGATTTCTGGTGAGCTCATGAAAAGCATCCACTTGAGTGCTTCAGGCTGAAATTTGAGGGACAGCTTCCCTGACCCTTGGCTCCCCCAGCAATTCCAGTGGTTGTATAAGCCACTAATTCTCTATATTAAGACCTATAATTCCCAGAATGTAGAGCATGACTTCTGTTTTCCCGATTGGACCCTGTCTGACACAAACCTCTCCCTTCTCACCAATGCCACGTACAACAAAAGTTTGTTAAGCACTTACTGTAAGCTACCAAGAGCCAGTCACTTTGCTAAGTGCTTTACATGTATTATCGCATTTAATCCTCATCATGCTCTTACAAGATCTGTTCTGTTACTTCCTCCACTTTACGGATAAGGAAACTGAGGTTTGGAGAGGGTAAGTAATTGGCCCCAGGTCACACAATAAGATATGCAGAGTCTTAGACTTTTAGAGCTATAATATCCTTATGAAATTGGCCAGCTGGGTAAGACTTCTCCATGATAATACATTTTGAAAGTCCAATGGAAGAACAAAGTGAGTCCGCATCTCCCAACAACGTGGCCATTCTGACCAAGCTCTAAAAACATCACTGTCGGAGTCAGAGCGATCAGAGATCTGAAATTATTGGTGAAATTAGGAGCACAGGAGGGAAGTGTTTGGTGCCGATGGGCATTGTTAAAAAATCAGAGCTGGTTTTTGAATCAGAAGTGGGGCCAGGAGAATGGTTGGTGGTGCTGGTCACGGTCAGCTCTCCAAGAAGCTCTGTAAGAGAGTCTTGAATTCTGGTCACTGTCACCTTTCCTACTGAATTGAGACCTAAAATATCCTCTTATCGGACTTCCAAGTTAGGCTTCAGAAAGATCTCTTCACTCTAAAGAGACACTGGCTTGAGCCCCATGATGTTAGCTGAGCGCAGGTCTGTGTGGACATGGGTGTCATTCAAATGATCAGCTGTGGTCACAGGTGTTTTAGTAATTAACACCATTTCCTGAATCCAGTCACATGGTATGCATTCCTTTCTAGAGCTGACTTCAAAGATGACTATTATAGGGTTGGGCCGAAGGAAGAGGAAGGAATGGAGAAGAAGCAAGGAAGTTGAAGAATTGCTTTTGTAGTAGACGTCTGAATCTTACAAACTAGAACATGCAAGAAAGGTCACATTTTCTTTGATGAAGCTGACTTTGAGGTCCCCATCCCTCTGAACTGGAGGGCAGCTCCATTTTAGTCACTGCTAGGGTTCTCCCACCCCCTGCCCTCCCCCAGGGACACGAGAAGGTCCTGAAGTTCCTTTGTGGAGCAGGCTATTCAGGCAGACCCCTCTGGGAGTTGGTCCCTGGTCCCTGCTGACTGTCATCTTTCAAGCTCACATAGCTCCTTGAAAACGAGACGCTCTGCCGCAACTGTACCACACACGGGTTCAGGAATCCTTGCATCTGTGGGTCCTCCTTCTGGGGCATGAGCCCAGGAAAGCATGAGCCATTGCTCTCTGATGACCTGCCCCCTCCCGTGAATGCTCTAAGGGGATGGGGCTCTGTCCCTGGTACTTAGCATCACCATCCGCAGGTCATTCAAGTCATTTTCTTCAAAGTGCTTATTCTATCTAAATTAGTGAAGTTCGTGTGGTCCATTTGTTTTAATTGTCTATTTCCCATCTGCCTCTAGCCCCCTCCCCATATTAATGACATCAAAAATTTATTGAAAGCTTGGTAAACCAGGTGTGAATCCAAGGGTTTTAAAACTAGGCTCTTTTAACTCTCAAAATAGTCCTATGGTATCGGTTCTGTTTTATCAATCCCCTTTTACAAGAGAGGTAATTGAGGCCCAGAGAGGTTAAGTAACTCACCTGAGATCACACAGCTAGAAGGGCAAGGCAGGATTTAGACCCAGAGCATACGGCTCTAGAATCCTACTGCTTAACCATGATGTCATTCAGTCTTTGCCTGTCACTATCACCCAAAATTTTACTTCTGGATTATCAGGGATATATCCACTCCTCTCTCCCTCTCTTTCTTCCTTCCATTCTTTCTTCAGTGCTTATTCAGACGAAACTTATGTTTACTGTTTTATTTTCTCCCCCTTACAGCCATAGCCTTTGGTTTTAATTTCTCTTCTTGTTGAAATAATTCTTTTAATGATTTTCTCAAGCAGTTTTTGTATGTTATATTTCTGGAAGCTGGTATGTCTGAGAACATCTTTATTCTACTCTCATATTTAAATGATTGGTTAGATATAAAATTCTGGACTTGTTCTCTTTTTTTTAATACTTTAAAAATGTTGTCAATATTGTTATAGCCAGGATTGTTGAGAATTCTGATGTCAATCTGATTCCTTTTCCTTGGAAAAGGATCTGCTTTTTTCTCTCCAAAAGATTTTAGAATTTTCCCTTTGCCTTTTCTGTTCTTGTTCTAGGTGTGTGTGTATGTGTGTGTTTAATATGTCCTCTCTAATCCACTATGAGCCTTTTCTGTCTGAGTTATTAACATACTGTATATCAGCTTTCTATTGCTGTGTAGTAAACACACCAAAACCTAGTGGCTTAAAGCATAAACTTTTATCAACTTGTATTCCATAGGCTGGCAATTTGGGCTGGGTTCTGCTCGCGGTTCCTCTGTATTCAGCTGCTAGTCAGCCAAATGGTTCTGCTTGCGGGTGTTGGCTGGATGTCAGCTGGAAGAATGGGTCAACTGGGCCACATGTCCCCCATCATCCATCTGGCTAGCTTGGGCTTCATCATGTGGTGGCTCGGTCTTCTAAAAGCAACACAAGATGGCAAGTCCCGGTCTGCAGCACTTTTAAAGTCTCTGCGCGCATCAGTTTTTCTCTTGACCCATTGACTAAAACAGGTCTCTTGGCCAAGCCTAGAATCAGTGCGGTGGGGACTACCAAAGGTCATGGATACAGGGAGATGAAACAACTTGGGGGCCATCACCTTGGCTGTGCAAAATCTACCACATCCTCCTTTATTCTGGAAAAAATTTTTATTGCTTTTTTCAAGTATTTTCTCCCCTACACTTATTTTGTTCTCTCCTTCTGAGATTCCCAACATATAGATGTTGACTTCTATTTTTATCCTCCATCTCTCTTAACCTTTACTTTTATAGTTTCAACTGTTTTAATCTTTCTCAAAATCTTCCAGGAGAGTTCTTGACCTGACCTTTCATTTCATCTCTTCATTTTTGTGGCTACATCCATTCTGTTATCCAAATGATCCAGAGTTCCTTATTTTAACAATTATATTTTTCATTCCTAGCATCTTCACTTAGGTTTTCTTTGACTGTTTCTGCTTCATATTTCCAAAATCTTCCCCTAGTCTATTGAGGGTTTCCTATGCTTATTTTAAATCTGATTCTGTCTGGTTTATCAATTCCGCATCTTTTGCTATGCGATTTCCCTTGTTGCTTTTCTTTGAGAGTGCAGACCTATTGTCACTTTTCCTCTGTAACTCGTATTACCCTGGGAGAATCAATCACCTTGGCTGATAGTGGGACCTGGAAGAAAGGGAGGAAGTTCAGGTCTTTTCTTGTGCCTCTTCAGCTGAGTTAAGGGAATGGGTAGTGTGTGAAAAACAGACTCGAGGCTCCACCATTCCCTCTTTACTCCCCAACTCCCAAAAAAGCAACACTGCCGCACCTCAACGCAGCTTCTTCCAGTTTTCACAATAACAGCTAACATTTCTTTAGCACTTAGAATGTATCAATCCAGTTTTAAATATTTCTACATGCATTGCATCTTTTAAACCACCCCAGGAGTTAGGTGGTACTATTATGTCCATTTTAGAGATGAGAAGATAAGTAACAGTCCCAAAGCCACAGAGCGGTAAGGGGTGGAGCAGAATTAGAATCTGGGCTGTTTGCTCCTAACTTTTAAATGATGGGCTGGGGAGGCCTGGGAAAGAGGGCATCTCAGGAACCAGGCCTTCCGCTGCCCCCGTTCATTACCTGCTCTCACCCAGGTGGGCTCCAGCACTTCCCCAATGTCACCCTGATGCTTCTAGCTGGTGCCAGGCCAGTAAAGCTGTTTTTCTGCCTGGCAAGCAATTTTCTGCCCCTAGCAATGTAAGAGAACGAGCAGGATACAACTAAAAAACCCTTGTAATCTGGTCCCAATGTTGGTGCCAGATCCTCTCTCCCTCTTCACGCTCATCCCCCCTCCCCCACACACATACCATGGGACCCAATCACATTTTGCCTCCCCAGGATCTTTTTCACTTTTTTTTTTTTTTTGCCATGTTATTAGATGCGTCAAACTTGTTTATGTGACATCTTTGGGGTTGGTTCAGGGGAGGCAGCCAGCCTCTCATATTAGGTCATATTAGGCAGGAAACATCTGTATATGTAATTTCCGAAGCAATTTATTCACTAACCCAAGCCCTAAAGACATCTAGCTCCATGAAAGCTAACCTCTGCTCTTCACCAGCTATTTCCTTCTGGCTCATATTCAGTCCCCAAAATCAACACAGGAATTCTATTATTATATCAGTCTTTAAAGGTCTTGGTCTCCTGCAGAAATAGATCTCACTGTACAGTTGCATACGTATAAACACCCAGATTCGGGGCCAGACTTAACTTTGTAATAGGCAACCTTTGTGAGTCCTTCCTACATGGCCTCAGATAACTGACTTTCTCATTCTTGATCCTGATGTGGAACCCCTGATGCTTTGAGCACTGCTAATGTTTTTCTTGAATAACAAAGGCATTTAGCTCTCTCTGTAGTCACATTTGAAAGGGCGCTCGGCTTCATACTGACTACAGTCCTTCTACACACCAGGACTGCAGCTTTGGGCCCAGGTCAGGCCTGCTGGTCCTACTCTTGCTCCTCACCTGAATGTCCCCACCTCCAGGAAGCCTTCCCTCATTGCTCAGCCCAAAGTGATCTCTCTGAACTTCCACAGCAGAGAGGTTGTAAAGGCCACACACGCAGGGTTTGCTCTCCTTCCCTGTGAGTGTCTGCATTCAGGCTCTCCAAACCATCTGCTGGACTGTCCACAGCCCCTCACAAGGCTAAGCACAGAGATCAGAGATCAAGACATTTGAGTCCTGACTTCCCCCACTCTCACATTCCCCGTCCATTCCCACTTTATTCCAGCATGCACACATAGTTTAGATTCGAGTTGTGAATATAATTACGGATATGAGTTGTATGTGGGATGCCAATCCTGGCTCTTTTACAACTTAGTTCCATGACTTTAAACTAATCACTTTACTCATCTGATCCTTATTTTCCTCACCTACAAAAAAGAGGAGGCTGGTCTAGGTGATTCCTAAGGTTCAGTCTATGATTCAGGTTGTGGATACCTTCAGGTCAGGGACCTCATGTCCTGATTTTTGTTGTTGGCTCCTACTGCACTGTGAGCAAATATTGGTGCTTAATATTGTTAGACTAATCAAGAAACCAGTGACGACTTCGTAGTCCTAATCCTTTAGGTGGGCCCTGGTCTAGTGGATTGCCATCATAGGCATATTTTTAGAAAGGATCTCTGGAAAACAGAGGTTACATTGGTCAGCTGGCCCTATTTTTTCAGGGAGTTCGAGTTTCTTGTGACTCTCTTGTGCTGAGCAGTTTCCCTGAGAAAATGTCCTCTAAGTAGATAGATAAATTGAAGTGTGCTCTAGGTTGCATATTCCCACACCTACATTACACAATTCCCATTTTTGCAGAAGTTGGAGTCAAGACCCTAAGGAAAACCAATTCCATCCAAGGTATTTTATGTTTTACGGCAGGGCCTTCCTGGGAGTCACCATGTGCTTAGGATTTGGTCTGAGGGTGGTGGCAAAGAGAGAAATTGGCTCCTTCCTGAGGTGAAAGCATTGGTTCCAGAAGACTGCCCCCCAGTGAGGACTGTAGAGAAGGGAGAAGAGCTGGCTTCACGTGCAAAAGCCCAGACTCCCTTGGGGAGTTCTGAAAATACAAGGAGCAGACACTCACCTAAAGCCAACCCAAAAAGAGAAAGCTGGAGTCCCCAGGGCCACCCCAACTAGCAACTGTGTGACTCCCCCCCCAACCCAGTGTTTCTAAGAGAACTTAACAGGTCCAAATCTTCACAGCTTATTCCCTGCATGGGCACAGAGTGGAGGGGCTGGCTCTCTGCTGTCACATCAGTTAAAACCCAGCGAAGCAGTGGGAATTCTCTGTATTTTTTTCTATTATTAGAATCCAATTACCATCTGGTGGTAAGCTATAGGGAAGTGCTATTCTTCTGCGTCAGCAAGCACAAACGCAGCCGTTTGGTGAGCAAGCTGGGAGCGTTCAGAGCTTACAGCAAAAGGTAGATGAATAATTTTATTTCCATCCAAAGAATCTCATGCCCATTGGGATTCCCTGGCTCCAGGATATGGTTAGCTGAGCTTGGCTTTATAAAAGCAGAGCCCTTATTCTATTCCATGCTGACCTTTAAATGTGAAACCCTTTGCCCAGGCCTAAGCCCATGGAGTCTGGTCTGTTTCATTTACTGTGCCTACCTCTTTCCATCCCTCCTCACTGCAGCCCCAACAGCCACTAGACACCTTTCCCCATGAGGTAAGAAGCTGCTACTTCTTTGAGAGCTGCCACCTTGAGTCAAGACTATACAGACGCTGGCCCTGACACTCAACCCTCCTTCCCTTTTCTTTGCTGAGGTCCCCCCAGTGAGGGAAGCCACAGACCCCTTCATGGTAAATGGTTTGATGCATTTCTGAGGGATATAAATAGCCTGGTGGATGTTCAGCCGAAAGATTCTCTCAGCAAACTCCTGAGATGATTTGTCCTACCAAGGTTGGAAAAGAGGTTATGCCTGGAATCTCTCTTAGACAATCTGAAACTTCCTTGGATGTTTAAAGGACTTAGAATAAAGAGAAGTATCGCTAGAGTGACGGAAAAGGAGGAGCTAGGAGAGAAAGCAGGGGCAGAATGTCTTCAGCAAAGGGACAGCACGTATTTATCTCGGATCTTCTAGATGCCTCTGAATTGAAAGATTTTGTTTCTGTCCCTTCCAGCCATTGAAATTCCTAAATTGACTCTTTGATTCACTCCACTCTGTCTTTTCCTTCATGCAGGTACACCAGATGTTGCAAATGGAAAGACTTCCCACTTTCTCTCTTCATGTTTTTGTTCTTGTCCACTTTTCCAAATCACCAGCTTTCTTTGGATGCACAGGATCTCCTGTTACATATTTTCTGGTGTTAAATCCTGCTCCCAGAAAATATTATCAACCCAAAATGGTGTGTTGTATAATCAATGAAATATAGTAGTAAGCATGGAATATGTATTAGGAATATTACTGATTATCTCACTTAATCATCACAAAACTCTACAAGGTTGGTAATATTCCTGTTTAAGAGATTTGGGAAGTTAAGAAACATTAATCAAATTGTTCAAAGTCATATGTCTTGTAAGACACAGAACTGAGATTTGAACTTTAGTCTTTTGATTCCAAATTCCAAGATCTTTCCAAAACAGCGTGCTGATCCTCAAAAACAAGTGGCACTTGCCCCCATGCAAAGAGTCAGCTCAAAGTGAACAATAGGATGGCAGAGACTGTTCTGCTGCTAATGCACACAAAGGCAGCACGTGGGTGTGAGCAGCACAACGGAGAGCACTATCCACAAGCTCATGGCAGACAGTGAAAGTGACAGGAAGCAGCATGGTTATTACAATCTGCAGGGGGAAAAATGCCCTTATAAGAATTTGTAGCAAGCATAGCAAATCTCTCTCCGCCAAAGAGTTGTCCATTGAATACCTTGAAGAGGGAATATTCTGAGTCCTCTGCAACACAAATAAAAAGAGGGCAACATATTAATACACAACGATGGAGAAGTAGGACATGGACACTTTACCAGGACACTCCTGGTAAAGAGCTACTGCCAGCTCTCTGGAGGACTCAGGGGTCAAAATTAAGCTCAAAATTGTTGACATGCTGATTTGAGGAATCCAGCAAGATTCAAGATGAAATCCATTCAAGATTATCCATTTTGGTATTTCACTTTTAAAAAACCCTCTTGGTTAGATTTATATTTTAAGAAGCCAACGCAATAGTGGTCGTGTCAAGTACACGTGTCCTTGGTGGAGTTTACCAAGCAGGTGGTCCCTGTGCTGACGCTCAAGTGAGGACAGTCACCCCCGCCTGTCTGTACTCCTGCACATCTTGGAGAGCAGGCAGGTAGGAGTTGGGACCGGAGAGGAAACTTGCGTGATTGTTGCCCTAACTGAGTCTACGTTAAATGAATAATGATGACCAGTCCTCCTGCTCTACACAGGGATAGCGTGAGGACAGAAGGATAATGCACATGCCTTCCCCGTTGTGGATTAGTATTCTTTGTAACAAAGGAGTTAGGATAATTCCTTTCTAGTCAATCCATGAGTAGTATTTATTTTAGAAAAAAATTGTATAAATATTATGTAGATCACCCAAGTTAAATGAATTGGGCAATAAAGGATTTGTTAAATACCGTCTCTGCTGGGCACTGTGCTAGGTGCTATTTTTATTAAAGACTAATTGGGCATTTAGTTGGCTGGGGAATAGTAATTGCTCTGAAATGTGAGCTGTTTTGAATAATAGCTATCAGTTAGTAAGGATTTGCTCTGCAGACTTTATGGGCACAGAGGGAAAGGGTTTCAGGGAAAGCCTTGAGCTTATAGGGCTCATGCAAGTCCATTAGACAACGTTTTCCCATGAGTCCCTGGAAATGGATACTGCTTTTCCCTATGGAGTAATAGGGCCTGGGGTTGTTATTAACCAGAAAGAAATAAAATGTTCCCAAACCCCAACAATTGACTAATCTGATCTTTCCAGGATGGAGTTAGCTTAAGATCTGGCCACTCAGACTTTCGGTGGGAGAGAAGCTAGTTTTCAAGGAAACAGAGCTAAACCAATTTTCCACAGAGAAGAAGAAATGTTTTTGATCATCCTTTACTCTCATCTGTAAAATTGATAGTTAGATCTATGGGCTCGATCAAATTCAGAGTCACTATTTTGCCAAGACCTCTTCATCCGTGATTTTATCTGTTTCTACTAGGAGGTAAATAACAGACCTGCTGGTCTCCCTTTTTGTGATGTTAGCAACCATTGATTATCAGTATCCACATTCACTAATCCACCAGGGCTGGCAGAAGGTGACATTCCAATTCTATCATTCCTTTTCTATTTCTTAGGTGGAATTCTTCCATAAAGAAAAATTTCCCCTCAACAACTACTTGGTTACCCTGAGATGCCCTTAGTTCATAGAAGAAAGGCAGGATTCAAACTCCAGAAGTCACAATGAAAATACTGATAAATTCAACTTCATACACACACTCACACAAACTTCTGTGTGATCAAAAACATCACAAGCAGGTTAAAATACAAATGATAAACTTGATAAATAGTTGCAATGCATATTGCAAAGAGCTAATTTCTCTAATATGTAAAGAACTCTTAGAAATAAATAAGAAAAGAATAATCAGCCAATAGAAAAATGAGAAAAGCGTATTCACAGAGAGTTCACAGAAAGGAAAATATAAATAAATGTCACTTTAAAAAATGAAATGATGGGGGCCAGCCCAGTGGTGCAGCGGTTTAGTTCACGCTTTGGCAGCCCGGGGTTTGTGGATTTGGACCCCAGGCGCCGGCCGACGCACTGCTTGTCAGCCATGCTGTGGCGGCGTCCTATATAAAGTAGGGGAAGATGGGCATGGATGTTAGCCCAGGGCCAGTCTTCCTCAGGAAAAAAAGAAGAGGAGGATTGGCAACAGATGTTAGCTCAGGGCTGGTCTTCCTCACAAAAAAAAAAAAAAAATGAAATGATGTCCAACCTCACTCACAATAAACATCTAAACCAAAAATACACTGAGATACATATTTTTTCACCTACCAGGTTAGCAAGTATAGAACAATTTTGATAACACCCTCTCTTGGCAGGGCTGTGGAGAAAGAGGCAGTCTCGCATATTGCTGGTGAGGGTGTAAATTTACTCTCTCCCATAGAGAGAGATTTTCCAATTTCTATCCAAATTACAAATGCGTAAACCTTTTGTCCCAGCATTCCATAACCAGGAATTTATCCTACAGATACTTTGCACATACGCAAAATTACATAAGTGTGAGTTGTTCACTGCAGCGTAGTTTGTAAAAGCTTGGAAGCAGTTCTAAAAGATCATCAATATCAGCAATGGACTAGGTAAATATATTGTTGCTCCTTTACACAGTGGAATATTATGCAGCTGTAAAGACAGAGAAGTCTCTCTCTACTAATATGGAAAGATCTGTAGAATAGTGAGAAAAGTGGTGTACTAAGAACAGAGTGGGGGGAGCATTATACCTCTCATACAAGCAATTGGGAGTTCATTGTCTTCAGAAATTTTAAAGCAATTTTAAAATGGACTAAAAATTTGTCTCCTTTCTTTTAATAGCTGTGTGCCAATAATTCTTAATCACATAGGTCAACACTTCTTCCTCCAAAACTCTTTTATGGGTCTGAGTTCTAGAAAATTGCTGACATTTCTGTTAAGTCTAGGTGGGACTCTTCCACCACCCCGCCTTTGGCATGCCACTGGTACGCAGGAGTGTATGGTATGTTACCTTTTGGGTAAAAAGGTGAGAAAATAAGGATATATATGAGATCAGCTTGAATCTGAAGAAAGATATGCCAGATGGATAAACAAGCAATTAATAATAGTGGTGGCATGGGTGGTACAGATCTGAGCAGATGGGGAACAGGGGTTGGAGAGACACATTTTACCATACACACACACATACAGGTAAAAATATGCATATATCTATATATGATTTTTTAACCATGTAAACATATTACCTATTAAAACAATAATGAAAGAAAGAAATAGGACAGGTATGGGTAACTCAAGGAGAGCTCCTTCCCAATAACATGTTTTGGGGAATGTTTACCAATTTTCTTAAGTGTTTTTATAAATTTGCAATTTTTCTCATATCTTACAAAAGGGAGAAATAAAAATACATGAACTTTAATATCTGCACATAAGGGTTATCTAAAAGTACTTCCTTCACATGTGTTCAGGCTTGAAAAAAAACTGCATATGCTTCAGCTGAACTTTATCCTTAAAGATGCTGATGATTCTGAATAGAGCATCTATTTGCCTCCTTTGTCTCAGTTCCCGTCAGACTCCATGCTGCATAATGCATCAAAGTTATATTTATTTATAGCCTATTAGTCACACAAGCTCTTTATGGAGATGCTGGAAGAACTTTTTTGAAAATTGGGAAATAGATTTTATGGTCTAATTTTCATCCCCTCTGTATATGCTTATAACAGTGGGATATTCCAAGGTCATTTTCAACCATTGTGTCTATAATCAAGACTCTGAATGCCCTAGTTCTAAAAGCAGAGGCCAAATGATCATATTTTACATTAAAACTTGTGGGGAAAGAGGATTTGAGCAACCCCCAACCAGAGACCAGGAGTCCTCCCGAAGCTTCTGTCTTTGAATCTCCCATCTACATGCTAGGGGAGAAATGGCCGAGGACCACATAACAGCTGCTTAATAGCACTGGAAACTGCTGTAAATAAACAGTATCAAGAAAAAGGATCAAATCAAAACAAATTATAAAAAGAATCACCTAAGCCACCTTCTCTCCCTCCTCTCCCAAATATAGAGTTGGGGGTAGCCCCAAATATTCAGAATGAGAGATGATCCCAGAACACCACACATGGTGGAATTGACGGCATCAATTGACCAACCTCCCTGAGTCCTCGCCTCCCAAATTCCAGGAGGGAGAGAGTCATGCCTGAGACTGTTTTTGTTCAGAGGAGGTAGAGGGAATTCAAGGGAGAGGAAATGGCTTTGCTAAGGTCCTAGCGGGACAGAGGCCAACAGAATACGTATGCACCCATCCAATAATTTTTTCTAAATTTGAGATAGCATATTTTTCATGTTTAGAGTTCCATTTGGTTCTTTCTTTTAATCTTCCATGTTTCTCCTCAGTATGTACAGGTTTTCTTTAAAATCCTTGAGGATATATAATAGCTAAAATCCTTGTCAGCTGATTGGACCATCTGTTATTTTGGGGTCTGTTTCTATTGACTGATTCTTCTACTGGTTATGTGTCACATTACTCTTGCTTGTTTGAATATCTAACCACTTTTAATTGGATGCTGAACATTGTTGAGTTTATGTTGTTGAGTGCTGGATTTATTGCATTCCTTTAAAGAGTATTTGCCTTTTTCTGGTAGACAGTTAAGTAAAATTGTCTTTATTCACAGATGACATGATCATAGATAGAAAATACTAAGGAAGCTATAAAAAAGCTACTAGAACTACTAAATGAGTTTAGCAAGTTTACAGGATACAAATTCAATGTAAAAAATAAATGGCTTCAGCTAATATTAGATGCAGCTTATTTCGTGTAATGGCTACAACCAAAACTCATATAGAAATAATATCATTTAGATAGTCTTCATGTTGTTTGACTGAATGCACAGTACACAAAATATACAGTAAATGTTACAAGTGGAAATTAAGCTAAGAAGATGTTCTCATTCAACATGAAGTGTTGACAATCGGCTGTAAATCAAACTTCAAGAAACAGTCATCTGTAGAAATAATGATTTTTTTTAAAAAAGAGGATAAAAATTCAGCAATTATCCCCAATGTTCTTACCTTGTTGACAAGTATTTGAGTTCTTGACGGAAAAAACAGTTGGTAGCGTCCACATTCTGCACTGAAAATGCTATATCAAATCAATTGAGAACTATTTTTTCCTGGTTTCCTAAAATTTCAATTTATTAATTCATTCAACCTATATTTGTTGAATGCCAGCTGTGTGCAAGAAGGTATTATTATCAGGGGCTAGGAGGGCAGAAGGGTAAATCAGACTCCATTCTTGCCCTCAAGAAACTTACAAATGAAAGAGGAGATGAACAAGTATAAACACAAATTTAATATAAGATTAAAGATGTCCTCAGCATTTCTGTCCTGCCCCTGTCCCTCTAAATGCAGTCTTTCCTCACTCCCCTCCACTTCACCCTCACAGATGGCAGGGAGAGAGCAGTAGGCAGCTTTGGGTGACTGCTAGGCCTGCTCCTGGATTACCTTCTTCTCTTGTCACTCTTGTTTCACTGACCTGCTGTCCCGATTTGAGCTCTGCTTATCCATTTCTGGCTCCCATCCTTGATGTAATGCACTGTCCAGACTCCATTCATTCATTCTTTAAAGGGCCAGCTGGTGGCATAGTGGTTGGGTTCACTTGCTCCTCTTTGGTGGTCCGGGGTTCACAGGTTCAGATCCTAGGTGTGGACCTACACACCGCTTATCAAGCTATGCTGTGGCAGGCATCCTACATATAAAGTAGAGGAAGATGGGCACGGATGTTGGCCCAGGACCAATCTTCCTCAGCAAAGGGAGGAGGATTGGCAGCAGATGTTAGCTCAGGGCTAATCTTCCTCACCAAAAAAAAAAAAAAATTATTGAGTGCCCACTATCTGCCAGGCCAGTTCTAGGGACTGAGAGAGCAGAGCAGTGAGCAAGACAAGCTGCTGTCTTTCAGACCTCACCCTGTACCCTGCGTTAGCTTGACTCCTTGTGCTCCCTTCATCCGGAGTCATCTGCATGCCAAGAAACTGACTTACTCCCTGCTGACCACACCCCTGAAGGAGCCCTCTACTCAAGGCAGTAAAACTGGTCCATGGAGAGGGCAGCAAATGGAGGTGGGGGAAAGAAGGACTCACTTTGTTAAAGAACACAATCCCCAGGGTCAGAGAGATGTATGCATGCGTGCATATACGCACACACACATGTTCATACACATGCACGTGATTAAAGGCCATGCCTGTGTTGTCTCTTTGCTTTCTTTTTTTCCTTTTTCTATTGCCCTATATCCCCTTAGAGCTGGGAAGAGAATCTGGAATGTGTTTGTAGTTGTCTTCTGGTTTGGGGGATTGTTTGTTCAGCCAAATCCCTACCTCCTGTGTGTCCATCCTACCTCCTGGCAGGGTGGACCCCCGCAGTCCTGGACATCCATAGTACAGTCTACAGTGATAACTGGTCAGATCAGTTATCAGTTGAGACCATCGGACTCAGGTAACATCCGTTAGCTTCTGCCTCCCAAGAACTTGGAAGTGGTACACAAAGGCCATTGTTACTCTGTTGGGGACTTAAAGCTAGGGCTGGAGAGGCTGTACTTAACCTGAGTTGAATGGAGCAGAGAAAGATCGTAGCAAAGAGACGGATGAAAGGAACATTTTCCCAGAGGCACGCGGAGGTGAAAGACTATGTGGCCCCAAAGGAACAGAGATGACAGCCACTGCCTGGCTAACTGCTCCTGCTTTAGATCCTTCGAGAACCCTGGCTACTCTTCCAGCCGATAGGCTCTGTAGCTATCACTTATCTTTCCAAAAGCCTCTTTTTTGTTGTTTACTTGTTTAAATTGGTTGATTGGGTTTCTTTTTCCCACAGTCAAACATTCGCCGACATATGATATTTCACTGTTCTGGCTAACGTGATTTTCGAGTAGTTTCAACCATCTCCCAATAGCTAATCAATCCGAGAACTCAGGCTTGAACACAGGTGAAGGGCAGAGAAAATGCTACTAAAGAGAATTTAGCTGGTGTCTGTGCAGGTAAAAACCTGTCCCAGGATGTTATCGACTGCATGTTTGTGTCCTCCAAATTCATATATTGAAACTTTAACTTCCAAGAAGATGGTTGGAAATCCATTGATCCAAAGGCACTTTGGGAGGTAGTGGTTTAGATGAGGTTATGAGGGTGGAGTCTCCATGATGGGACTAGTGTCCTTGTAAGAGAAAGAGCCTGCTCTCTCCTTATTTGAAGACACAATGAGAAGCCGGCCATCTGTAAATGAGGAAGAGAGCTCTCATCAAGAACCCACCCCTGACCTCGGATTTCCAGCCTCCAGAACTGTGAGAAATAAATGTTTGTTGTGTAAGCCACCCAGTCTATGGTAATTTGCTACAGCAGCCCAAGCTGACTAAGACACAAGATGTCATGACCATGTCACTTGAGAGGTCACCTCCCAGGCACTTGAGCTTTCCCAGGCTGGGGATGGAGGGTGAGATTAGTTCTTAGAGCTGTCTCTGCACAGAAACAGCCCCCAACAGAGCCCACCAGGAGAACACAGGCCCATCCCACGAAGGTCAGGAGGGACAGGGGTCCAACCTGTAAGCAGAGACATGTCACAATCCACTAGGATTCATTCTTCACAAGAAGAAGCTGTGTGACTCTGGGGAAAATTCTGAACTCCTGTGAGCCTCAGACTTTTCAACTTTACAAATGAGGAGGATCAAAATCAAATAATAGTGCATATTTCTCATGCTTAAAGTCAGTAAGTCTGTCGGTTGTCACGCTGTGGTGGCTGTGTGTTGCTGTGATGCTACAAGCTATGCCACTGGTATTTCAAACACCAGCAGGGTCACCCATGGTGGACAGGTTTCAACAGAGCTTCCAGACTAAGACAGACTAGGAAGAAGGACCTGGCCAGCCATTTTTGAAAACATTGGCCATGAAAACCCTATGAATAGCAGCAGAGCATTGTCTCATACAGCACCGGAAGATGAGAGGAAGGCGAAAAAGACCAGGCAGGCTTCTGCTCTGCTGTCCTCGGGGTTGCCAGGAGTAGGAATCAACATGACAGCACTAACAAAGTCAGTAATCTGTCTATGACTTTTCTGCAAGAAAACACTAATGCAGAGCCTCTTTCCTATTATTTTAAATGGAAAACTTAGGATATCTGAAACCAAAATGTCCATTCACTTCCCTAAAGTGGAACTAAAACACTTATAAGTAACAAACTCTCATTTTAGAATGGAAAATGCTTTACACATCACTCCCCCATCACCCAACAATTAATAAGGTCACCGACAACTGGTGGTTTGTATAACTAGTGACTCTCAGTGCCAGCAAGACTCTTCCAAAACACGTACACAGGGAACTCTGGTGTTCTACCAATTATATTTGGAAGGTTAAGTCCAGACTTCTCCTTCATGTCACTTTGTTAAATATGGTGTGCTAATTTGGGGGGATGTAGTATAAATTTTTAAAATGTAAACATCAGCCGAAAAGGTTTTAAGAAACGCACATGTTTTGTGAAGTTTGGGTTATTAAAGCCAAGAGGGAAATTTCTACTGAGATTGCTACTGGGGTAGACAGGGAAGAACTGTGTACGTGAAAGCACTATTAAATGAAAGAGCTTACCAATGCAATCTTTACCCTGTATCGAAAGAACATCACCTAAGGCATATAAAACAAGGAAAAGCAGGCAAAGTGAGCCAAGGCTGAGAATATTAATGGAAGGTCAGGAGCAGTAGTCTCTGATATCTGTTGAGTGATTTTCAATTTACAAAGCATTTCCAGGCACATCATCTTCTGATTGCCATAAAATTCCCGTGAGGCAGGAGGGGTGTTTAATCTCCTTTATTAATGAGGAAGCTGAGGATCAGCCAGTCTACGTGACCCACCCAAAGTCACACAGCTGGCATCCGCGACAAGAACTGAGTTCTCTGATGCCCAGGCTCTCGACACTAATTCTCAAGTCACAGTGAAATTCAGCCCCTGGCAGAGTCCCTCTCTTCACCCCCGCAGCCGGCAGTGGATGCCCATCGACTTGGCCAGGCAGGAACATCTACCTGCATCCATCTCTAGTTAATGCCCTTTGTCTGGCACACGGTGCCCCACTGAACATGGTCTATTTGTCTCAAGTTCATAAAGAGACTTCTTTACCATAACTTTCCTGAAACAGTAAAGTTTCCTTATAAGCCCATAGGCCTGGGTCAAGACAAAACTGTGAGCACCTCCAATCTGTCTTTGCCTTCCTCTCCATGTTCCCTAAGATCTTCTTGTGCCATCACCTTCCCAGAACCCCCTTTCAAGGACTCCTCTACCTTTCCCAGATGATGAGTCCCCCTCAATCCCTCTCTTTCTCTTCACAGAGGCACAGAATGACAGGTTGGATGGGACCATAGGAGTAGCACCAGTCAAGATAAAATGGATTATGCTCTGGAAACAAATAGACCCAAATCTCTGGCTTAATGCACAAAACTGATTTCTGACTCCCACTACATGTCTAATGCAGGTCAGCAGAGGGGCTCTGCTCCCTGGGGTCACTCAGGGCCTCAGGATAATGGGCATCGCCTCGACATTGCTTCCATGATGACTAAAGCAGTGGGAATCTGCTTGGAAATGACAAGCGTGGTAAGCGTGGAATCAAACCAAAGGGAAATGGAGAATCCAAACATGCAAATATTTCATCCAAGCACGCAAAGGTCTGCTGAGTCATCCCTGTTCCACAATGGAGAACACCTTTAGGATAATTCAAATGCTCACTTCTCCTAGATCCAGGTTTTCTCCCTCCCCTGGCTGTGCTTAACAAACTCTGCCATTCACTTCCTTTTTTCTATCCTACAGGGTGACTATAGTCTTTCTTTTTTGAACAGGGTTTTTTTTTTCAATCTGATTACATAAATTGATAAGGTTACAGCTTTAGACCAGCAAATGTTGACATATATTCCAGAGACCAACCTGGGTTAATATTTTTAGAGCTCAAGTGTTCTTAAAAACTGCCCATGACACATTCCCAGATTATTTTTTAAAGTACGGGACCCAATCTGATTCATTACATGTTTGGTTTTTCTAATTTCATTCTCAAAGGGAAACCTGAACTTCAAGATCACAGGCTACCTTGCTGTCACCCCATGATATAATAAAAAATATATTTGGTGTTTGTCCCAGGTGGTTCCTAGCACAGAGTTCCTAGAACCCTTGGAATTTCCTGGGTGATAGAAGTGTCTTTTCTCATTCATAATGAGCTCCCTTTCACTACACCTGAGTTGATGCTAATGCGGTGACTCAGTGTGGGCACCCCCAGACAGCTTCAGGATGGAGACTAGTCACCAGAAAGGTCAAACACAGTGAACAAAGCCTGGCAACTTTCAGCCCCATGCCACCCTAACTTCTGGGAAGGGGCGGGAAGCTGGGGATTAGGTTATAAAAATTCTTGAACAAAGAGATTCAGAGAACTTCAGGGTTGGTGCACGCATTGACGCACTGGGAGGGTGGCATGCCCAGAGAGGGCACGGAAGCTCAGCGCCTTCCCCCCATACCTGTCCTATGCCTCTCTTCCATTTGGCTGTTCCTGAGTTGTAGCCTTTATCATAAACCGCTAACGTAGTTAAGTATTTGCCTGAGTTCTGTAAGTCATTCTAGTGAATTATCAAACCTAAGGAGGAGGGGTGTCATGGGACAACCCAAATTTGTAGTCAACCGGGCAGAAGTGTGAGTGGTCTGGTCACCCCACTTGCAGCTGATGTCTGAAGGGAGGGCAGTCTTGTGAACTGAGCCCTTAACCTGTGGGATCTGCACTAAATCTGGAGAGTTACTGTCAAAATTAAATTGTTGGACACCCAGTTGGTGTCAGAAAATTGAAGAAGTAATGTGGAAAACCCACACACATTTGGTGTCAGAGAAACCACCATGCACACCCCTCTGTGTGACAGAGAAAAGTCACAAAATCTGTACTGAGCTCAAAAAATATCTCACCATAAAAAGTAAACCTTTATCACCAGCTGTCCATCGCTAAGGGATCATCAGCAACTATTGGTTATGTCTTTAGATGATGCACTCCCTTGGCGCTCAGAGAGGTTGTTCAAACCCATGAGGACACAGTGACACAAACTACTACATACGTAGAGCCCTTTCCTCACCTGAGGCTGATGCAACAGGGCTCTCCCAGGACTTCAGGGAGTCCCTGCACTCTGCTCTAGACCCATCTCGGAGCTGGTTTCTGCTTCTTGACCCAGTTACATTAGATCCAGATGCTGTGCTTGAATTATCAGCTTGGCCTTGTGTCCCAGCTTTGCCTGTGGTCGCCAACTTTTGGCTCTCTCTTGGCTGCAAACCCTGCAGCCCATGACCAGTCCAGACTCACCTCCAGACCAGACTAAGCTCCTTGAATCCCCAAGAATATAGGCATCTGCTTGTCTGGTAAGAGTGTTAACAGAGTTCATTTTAAGAGATACCGACAAATAGAAAACTCTCGATCGTGATGACAAAGGAGAGAAAAGAACCTCATGTCATCTGAGACATTACTAAAGAAATTGGAGAGGTCAGCCTTTGGAAAAGATAGAATTAAAGGGAAAATTGGATAGTGGTTTTCCAATATTTGAAGGACGATTGAAAGGAAGATCAGTACTTGCATCTATTGTTGGACAATTCAAAGAAGCAGATTCTATTTAACATCAGAATTGACCAGAAATGTGCCCTGTTAGTTAGAACACTCTGCCCCACCCCATCACTGGAAGTATCCAAATGTGAGGAAGATGACCGAGCTGTTCGGGATGCCCTACAAGGGGTTATAAATTCCCTCCAAGGGTCTTGCCCGCTCTAGTTCTCTTATGTGGATTCAGAACACAGGGTTACAATTCCAGTCACATAGTACTCATGCAAAATAGATGGAAAGAAGAAAGACACATTTTAAAAAGTTTAAAAAATAGTGAGTTTGGAAGTCAAGTATCCAGCTTGAGTAAACAAACTTGAACACTCTAGGAACATTTAAAATGTGAAGAAATGATGGGACAAGAATTCTTATAATTAAGTAGGTTAAGTGCCTTAACGAAACTTGATGTGAATCTGTAGAATAGCAATCAGTGGAATATGTAGTTGTAAAAAGTGGTGAGACAAGATGACCCAAGTTCAATTTCTCCAGAAAGAGAAAATCAGTCACGTAGAGGGAATGAAATGATGGAGTCCGGACTGTCCTGTCCTGGCGGTATTTGTTCCCTGGGGCAGCACCTCATTCAGGATTGCAGGGCAGGTCACACCTTTCTTACACCTTTTGTGCAAGAAAAAGTGGGAGGTTTATACCCCCGACCAAAGCCTGAAATAATTCCTCCAGGGTCGTCCTTGGAAGAGGAGTGGGGAGAGGAGGAAGAGGAATCAAGCCCAGAAATGCCAAGACAATGTCACTGTTTTAACATGTTCAGACCTGCTCCCTTTGATGACGATGACATTTCAGGAGGTCAGAGGTAGGGTTATCCACTGAGCTATGCCCTAAATGGATAAACACAGGGGATGGCCTATTTCTGAACAATTGTGGGCAATTTTAGACCACAGCAAAAGCAGGACTATCAAAAACTGTTCCTTCCTTGTTGCGTGTTACAACTCCCACTCCTTAAAAACTCTTAATATGAGGTGGACTAGCCATCCCCATGTGGTCACACTCAGTCTGCAGCGGCCTCCTCCTCTCCTCTCACTGTCCTCTCGTTTGTTATCTTGTGCCCTTGAAACAAGAATGGTTCAAGAGGGAATAATTGAATTCCAGTGCCCTCTGCTGGTCCTGTAGAAGGGCGAGACATCTTAAATGAGATCAGCAGTTGCCAAATTTTTTACTACCAGGAAACCTTTTTATTAACCCCAAAGACCTCACATTTGGACACTGATCTTTCAAGAAAACTCCATCTGTTGAGTAATTATTAATCTGTGTACCAATTTGCGTTGATTAAAGTCATAGAAAACCGCCAATCAGAACCTGTGATCAACAAGCAATAACCAAGTTTACTACATCAAGATTATTTCTAGTCAAACATAAAAATTCACCTTTACCTAGCCTGTAAACCTCACCGTGGGTGTGTGCAATTTCTGTGAGGCTTTTTAACATACTACAAATGACTTAAGGACCTGGTTCCTACCTAGAGATCCAGGACCCCAGGTTTGGAACCACAGGATTGGAATATCTCTGTATCTAAACAATAGGCGTATTTCTGAGAAATTCTTACTTTACTAGTCAGCACTTATGGATGGTAGCTGAATGTTTTCTGCCACTTGGATATAATTCTTCAAATTACTTTGGTGTGTTAACTGGTCATACAGTGACCTGAAAGGTTAATACATCATCCAGAATTGCAAATATCAGAGCTGAGTTTTCAAGTATCAGCTTAGTGTTAACCAATGAGTAGCTAAACTGGGGTTGTGGTGGTTGAGACCCACGCATCTGGGAGGTGGGAGGGGTACATGACTAGGGATTTCTAAAATCCAGTTCTCAGTTGGCTTCTAGCAGTTTCGACTCCATTGCAGTATGTTCCACAGGTGGAAAGTCGATGTGTTTACAGGAGAAAAGAGAGGCAGATGGCTCGGCAGAGTATGTGGGGTGAGGCCTGGGTGGGGCAAGGTAAGAGAGTAGGCATGTCTAGAAACAGAATAGACAAGGAGTTCTCTGAGGGCAAGACCAGGTCTTGTCATTGCTTTAACCCTAGTATCTGACACAATGTCTGGTACATACAGGCCCTCAAATATTTGCTGAATTTTTGTAGGTATAATTACCTCTTCTAGAAATGGTCTTAGCTAAATGCAAAGCCTCACCGCTGACACTAATCACCATGACTGCTAAGATGATAGCCAAGGGAAGCTCGTTCAGTGGTGGAACTGAGCTTGCTATTTGGTTAGGTTTTGTACAGATAATGGTTGTGTTTTGGAAAAAGATGAACGTATCTCAGAATGATTTTCAGTGTTTGATTTTTTTTCTTTTAAAGTATTATAATATAACACACAAATGAAAAAGTACCCAAAGTGAACACAACCGTACAACCAGCACTTAGATCAAGAAACTTAACCCGGAAGCCCAGTCATGTCTCCTTCCTGTCAGTATCTGACCCCCATCCCAACTACCCTCACTTCTAACACCATAGATTAGTTTTGCCTTTTTTTTTTTTTTTTTTTTTTTTTGGTGAGGAAGACCAGCCCTGAGCTAACATCCGTTGCTAATCCTCCTCTTTTTGCTGAGGAAGACTGGCCCTGGGCCATCTTCCTCTACTTTATATGGGACGCCGCCACGGCATGGCTGACAGGCAGTGCGTCGGCGGGCGCCCGGGATCCGAACCAGCGAACCCCAGGCTGCCAAGCGCGGACTAAACCGCTGCGCCACCGGGCCGGCCCCAGTTTTGCCTATTTTTTAAATACACACATGCACACACACACACACACACGGTATATACTCTTATGTCTGGCTTTTTTTTGCTCAACATTATTTTTGTGAAGGTAATTCATGTTGTTAGTTGCAATTCGTTCATTCTCATTGCTGTATTTTATTTATAAATATATCACAATTTTTACTTGATTACTTATGATGGATTGATTCCAGCTTTTTACCATTCTGAATAGTGCTGGTATGAGCTTTCATGTACATTTCTTTTTCTTCTTCTTCTTCTTCTTTTTTTGGTGAGGAAGATTAGCCCTCAGCTAACATCTGTTGCCAATCTTCCTCTATTTTGTATGTGGGACACTGCCACAGCATGGCTTGTGGAGAGGTGTGTAGATCCATGCCCAGCATCTGAATCCATGAACACTGGGCCACCAAAGCAGAGCGTGTGAACTTAACAACTACGAGACTGGGCTGGCCCCTCATATACATTTCTTTGGGGCATGTGGATATCCACTTTTGTTGGGCATATACCAAGTGAGAGAACTGCTTGTCACAGGAAGTGCACGTGATCAGCTTTTGCAAATACTTTAAACAGTTTCACAAAGTGATTGTGCCAATTTTGTATGTTAGCTTTTGTACAAAGCTAGATGCCAGAGACGTTCAGAGGGGATAAGGAGCAGGGAGTAGGGAGACGATCCCTTGGCTTATGATTTGGAACCTAAGGGGACTTTATGGAAAGGAAAAAGACAAAGTAATCCTCAAAGGAAGGGGCCCCATCAATCACCAATTCATCCCTGGAGTGATTTGGAAGCCTGCTTCCTGAGGATGAAAAGGGAAGGCAGAAAAATAATGCAAAAGGTGGAGGAGAAGAAGAAAAGGAATAAGATCAGGATGGACGCTAACCCTGAATGCCAAGACACTGGTAAGAGTTTCACCTTCATAAAAATGGCACAATAGTGTCCTAAAGCCCTACATGGCAAATTAGAACTAGAATGAAGCAAAATGTACTTTGCATTTATACATTTGTGTTTATCACAAAATTTCCTGAACTTGTTTGGGTCTTTGTGAGTATTTAAGGTTACTAATCAGAATGCCTCCTCTTTGTTAATTTTGGGATAAGGGCTTTCACCACTGCTGATATTCACAAGAAAAGAATAAAAGCTTATCGTTGAGCTTCCCCGTAAGATTTCTGTAGAAAGCTTAACTTGCAAATAAGTCAGCCAAAGTGGAAATGCCAGATGCTATCAGACAGGAGGATCAGATTTTCCATTTAAACATGCTTGTCCCTCTTTCAGCTGGATTCAGGGCTTTCCTCTGAAAGTCTCAGGAAACTCATTTGCAAGAGTGAGTCAGACTTAACCCACTCTGTGAGACCTGGTTATCGAAAGGCATTTAAAGCATTGCAAAGAGGAATGCAATGTTCTATTTACAAAAAGAATTTGATTGCTAATTATGAATCCCTATGAAATATATGCTTTTCATATTTATCTCTTTGCAATTCAGAAATGAATCCTACAGTAGTTCTGGTCTCCTGTCAGCTGAGGTCCTCTCTGACACTCTGCTATGACAGAGAGCTCCTCCCTGAGTGCTGACCCCTACATATCTGCCTTTTCTCAGATTGGTGTCAATCCCAGGACGACTTGCTCTGTAGCAGATGTCGTCACAGAACAGATAGGGGCTGCTATCCTTACAGAGAGCAGCTGGGTTTCCCTGGCACTCATTTCCTTGGGGCCATTTTTGTAAATTCAACTTGGCACAGCCCTGTCTGTTTGCCTTTGATCTGACCTATTGGACAAGGAGTTCGGTTCATTTGCTGCCTCTCCAGCAACCGTGTCCAAGAGCATTACCCGATAGGAGGTCGAAGGAAGCTGCCACTATCAGCGGCCAACAGGCATGCTTGAAAATTCACGAGCAATTTGTAAAAAGACAGGCTTTCTTCCCCTCAGTGCTTTAACTGCCCCAACACCAAGATGCTGACTGAGCCCATACAAAGAGGGGGACATCAATCCAGGCCAAGATTCAGAAGTGGTTCCAATGCACCATAAGGATCTAGAAACTTCTGATTTGCCTCCAAATAGTACCCAAAGGTACAAAGAACTGGCATGGCCAAACTTAGCTGGTCTAGCTGATATGCTAATCAATTTGCTCACATCCTTCTAGTTACGAACATTCACCTTAGGAGCTCCTATGTGCACAAATGGCCATTTGCAAAGCACCTACCTTGAGGCTACCTGAGTTGTCCCCTAAATCAAGAAGGGACGCAGTTCTGGGTGAACACCATCTAGGGGCAATTTAAGAAATTATCTACCTCATTCAATCTCTTCTCCTCATCTCTTTTTCTCTCTCTTTCAATCTCTTCTTTTCTTTCATATTCATCTATATCTTCTTCTGTGAATTGCCTCAAAGGGACTGCCCAAGCCATCCTCCTCACTTTTCTTCAGATTTTCCAGCTTTCAGACTCAGTTCATTCTATCTAAGCAACTCTACTCGTCACATCAAGACACACACATATACACGTGTGTGCACACACACACTTCTGCTCTCTCTTTCAACTCTGGCCTGGTTACCTTAGGGAAACATTTTCTTTCCCTGTTAAAGGGCACTTTATCTTGAAAAAAAGGGAAGCAATTACTTAAAATTCCCTAGAAACTGTAGGTAAAAGAAAAATACCCTCAAGGTATCAGTGTCATCAAATTCTAGAACACTTGGAAGTGCAAAGAAATCCTGTTCAGAATTTTATCAAAATCATCCATCTATCCCTTCATCCTCTAAAACATCCAAAATCATTAACAGCTGTTGGATATTCATTATTTCTTTTGTTTGGCTGAATTACTATTGCTATAATAATAACACTACTTTTTATTGCAAACGTGTAGTTTTTCATTGTAAATGTGCGGTCAAACTATGGATTAAATGCCCCTGTGGACTAGACAAGGGGCCTAATCTCTGTGGATAAGATGATTGCAAGCTTTTTAAGTCTGAGCAACTGATAATAAATGAAATGTTGGAGCACAATCGGCATAACATACTTATAAACCAAGAATAGACTGTAGTGTGATTCTGATCTGATTTTCTTTCTAGGCAGATGGATTTTCTTCCTCGATGGATCATGCTATCACATCCAGCATTCTTTCTTAATTTAATCTATCGTGAAGGTGGACCTCAGTGCTGAGCCATTTTGCACAGAATCCTGGTGGGCAATCATGCTAGATCATTTGTATTTCCAGGTTCTGCATGTTAATAACTATAATCCCTGATTCTGACCAAATCTTCAGTTTAGAAAAAAGTTAGGGGACCAATCCACTGGGAAAAGATTCCATGAGACACGAAAGCCTGCATTTAACCACCATCAGATTTTATCTTCCTCCCTGAGACTGTGTCCTCATCTAAACTTCAACAATTAATCTTAGGAAGTGGCACAGTTTTGCTGAAATAATAAAAATGTAGAATTTATTGACATGTAACTAATTTAATCTTAGAGACCCAGAGGCTATAAAAAGAAGAGAAATTGCCTAGTTAATCCCAGACTATTGTCATAGGCGGGGAAATGTACATGTTTGCAACCATAAAACTTGAAGATCAGGTTGAAGAAGTTTTCTAGCTGCTTGCCTCTGTCCAATTTTGGAAATGTCTTCCATTTTACATCTCTAACAAGTCTGACTCTTGATTCTCTGTGATCATGAATGGATAGTGGAATATTCTATACATATCCCATATATATCCCATAGAGAATCCAAAAGTTGATGCGAAAGCACACCTGGGTTTAATAGATAACATAATGAACTAATCTGAGTCTTTGTCGTTTCCTATTCTTGACTAATTTCTGATGGAGAGCCCCCAGCCTACAATGTGAATATCCTTCTCCTTGACTCTGTTTCGACAAATGAATTCATGATGGTGGAGCTGTTTAGGAATGCTCTGACAGCATTCAGGCAGCAGAGCTTCCTATTCCTCATCCATACACCCAAGCACCCTCACAGAGGACGGTGTTTAGTAGGGTTCAGAACACCCTAATTAGCTTAATTCAAGGATAGCAAATGTGCCACAACAATAGGTTAGGATTGAGGGACCCCAATAAATAGCATCCCTCTCCCCTGTCCAAGTTCAGAACCAACTGAGGAGTCAGACAAATGGAAATCAACTGTTAATGATTCAGATCTCAGGAACATGGCTTGGGTGTGAGAGGCAAATGGACTTATTGCTGTTGCCCAAATTAAACTTTCCAGGCTTCAAGCCTCTCTGACTGGGGGCAGTGCTTGCCCTTCAGGCTTGCCACCTGGTGGGGATAATAGGCCAAAACAGCATATTCTCCATAGGAAGGCAGTTCCCAAAGAAAGAGAAACCAGAAGGGAGTAAAGAAAGAAGTGCCAGAAGCACCTCGCATGCCCGGTTTCTTCTCTCAGACTCACTACCCTGATGGGTCACTCCCTCCTTCCCTCACTCACCGGAATAAGCAGGAAGGTAGCAAGAGATCAGCAGAGCGACTCCACTGCAGGCTTCTCAAACTTGGGCATGTATTGGAATCCCCTGGAGGGCTTGCTATAAACACAGATTACTGGGCCCACTTCAGAGTTTCTGATTCAGTAGGTCTGAGTGAGGCCTGAGAATCTGCATTTCTAACATGTTCCCAGCTGATGCTGAATCACTGCTCTGATGCAATGGCTCTCAGCCTTGACAAGCATGGAATCAGGAAGAGAAAGGAGTGTTTCCTCCCGTCGTTCTCCATGGGGCTTAACCTCTAATTCTGTGGCCTAGCAGAGGCGTGGCACTCCATCTGGGTGATTGGACTCAGCAGTCTATCAGAAGAGTACAGCTCCCACTTCACGAGTCTTCTCTCCCAATATTGACCACAGTTCTTTCACGGGACTGTTCATGCACAATGATAATTTTTGTCCCCAGAAATCTATGTAATGGATCATAACATAAATTTAAAAACTCAGAAGCCAAACTGGACTCTGCTAAGCACTCCCTATTCTATTTTCCAGCCTACCTATAAATTAGGTCCAGCCACATTATCCAAAAGAGCTCATCAGTGATTCCTCAGTGAAATTAAATGACAGCATTAATATATTCCAATAAAATGTCAATAATAAAAGTACTCCAAATTTGAATATAAACCTTCTCCCATCATGAATTTCCCAGGTTGAAATTACAACTCCAAAATTACATTCCCTGAATATTAAAGTCTAAAATCAAATTATCTTGCCTTTGTGTTAAAAGCCAAAAGAAATAAGTCCCCATTCCATGCCCCATAATTTCTTGTTCTCCTGAGTCCAGCTAGAGGAATACTCCACGTTTAGGTAGAACTATGGTTCTTCTAGCAGCTGTAGATGAGTTCTCTTCCACTGGAATAGATGTAGTTCTCTTAGGATCTTAAAAGTTCACCTGTTCTCATATGTGCCTCACTTTTGAGATCAAAGAGAACGTTCAAGATTATCAAAGTACTAGTCCCCACCCACTTGTTTTAGAAAACACGTCAATCCTTAGCAGTTAGGAGATATTCTAGGCAAAATTATCTTCCCAGAATTCTCTACTTACCATTGCTAAAGACCATAGCAGGGATTCAGTGATATCTGAGAGGGGCCAAATTGACAGAAATGGGACAGAATCCTTGATTGCAGCTTTGCCACGATGCTGGTCATTCTATGTCTTTGTTACAAGAACGAGACCTTTATGGCACCATATTTCACCATGATGAAGGGAGATGATGGGGAGGTCATCAATGCATCTGTCTCAGCAATTAGAGGTGGAATTGGAGACATGGCTCCCTTCTAATAAAGTTTAGAAATCTGCAGTAGTGGCAGTCCCAGGCACTGGGTCTTATTTTATGGTGCTTCTATTTCCAATCCAACATACTGAAAACATCTTAAATCCCATTTGCCCTGGAGCCCTTTGTTTCCGGCATCCCACTGCTGAAGTGAACGTGGGTTCTACCTGATGACTTAGTCTCCACTGTCTCTTGTGAAGAGGCATTTTCAGTCCTCTGCCACGGAGGTGGTTGTCACTGCTTCCTGTTCTGGAATTACTCAGACCCAGGAAGCCTGCCTCCTAGGGAAGCTTTCTCCCTTATCCCACATTAGTTTCAGTTGGAAAATCCCTCTTCAGCAGATTTCTGATTGGAACCTGCCGCTGCTTCCAAATCCTGTGCTCCGGGGCCCAGTGAGAAACAAGACTTCTGCCATATCCTCCTCAAGATCCGTATTTGCTCAGCTTTTGAATGATTTGGCTCTGAGTAGCCTTTCTTTGAACTGCATCTTGTTCTGCATCAGTGGAATATGATTTAAATGCACTATTCCCTCCATTCTCTTCTTTTCAGAAAAAGCCAGCAAATTTTATTTGAATCAGCTTTATTGAGGTATAATGTACATACAATAAAACTCACCATTTTTAAGTATACAGTTTGATGAGTCTTGACAAATGTATACAGTCATGGAACCACCATGACAATCAAGATATAGAACATTTCTATCATCCCCCAAACTTCCCTGTGTCTCTTTGAAGTCAATACCCCCCCAACCCATAGCCCCCAGGATTCACAGATCTGTTCTCTGTTGCTATATTTTTACCTCTTCTAGAGTTTTACATAAATGAATTATACAGTATGTAGTCCTATAGGTCTGGCTTCATTCACCTACCATATGCTTTTGAGATTCTTCTATGTTCTCGCATGTATCAGTAGTAGTTCAACTTTACCCCTTAGTAATATTCCATGGTATAGATATAACAAAATTTGTTTGTCCAATTACCAGTTAATGACATTTGGGCAGTTTCCAGTTTGGGGCAATTTTGAACAACACTGCTATGAATACACACACATAAGTCTTTCTATGAACACAATGTTTGTTTTTTGGTGAGGAAGATTAGCCCTGAGCTAACATCCATGCCCATCTTCCTCTGCTTTATATGTGGGACGGCTGCCACAGCATGGCTTAATAAGCAGTGCAGAGCTCCACACCAGGGATCCAAACCAGCAAACCATGACCATCCCAGGGCCACTGATGAGGAGCACGGGAACTTAACCACTAGGCCACTGGGCTGGCCCTAGTTTCTAATATTTTTTTTTCTAGAAATCTTGTAGTTTAGCTCTTACTTTTAGGTCTATGATTCATTTCAAGCTAATTTTGGTATACAGTGTAAGGTTAAATTCAAAGTATTTTTTTCCCCTGTATAATTTGTTCTAATAACACTTGTTTAAAAACTTTCCTTTCTCCATTGAATTACCTTGGTACTTTTGTCAAAAATCCATTGCTCATTTCAGTCCTCTGCCACGGACTCTTTCTGAACTCTGTATTCTGGTCCACTGATACATATGTCTGTTCTTATGCCAATACTCCACTGCCATTATTACATGTAGCTTTATAGTCTTAAAATTAGGGTGAGTCCTCCAACTTTATTCTTCTTTTTCAGAATTGTTTTGTCAATTCTAGGCCTTTGAATTACCATATAAATTTTAGAATCACCTTGTCAATTTCTACAAAATCCCTGCAGGAATTTTTACTGGGATTGCTTGGGACTATAGATCAACTTGGAGGAAAGCAATATTGAGTTTTCCAATCTATGAACATGGTATATCTCTCTATTAATTAGGTCTTTAAAGTTTTTTCTCAGCAGTATTTTGCAGTTTTCAGTGTACAGGTCTCTCATGTATTTTGTTAAATTTATCTGAATTACTTTATAATTTTCAGTGCTATTGTAAACGGTATTTTAAAATTTCAGTTTCTAATCATTCATCTGCATCTATGAGAGAGTCTTTTTTATCTATTAACATGGTGAGTTTTATTAATTGATTTGTAATATTGAACCAACTTTGCATTTCTGGGATAAACCCCACTTGGTCATTATATATTATCCTTTTTATGTGTTGTTGAATTCAGTTTGCTAAAATTGTATTGAAAATTTTTATGTCTATATTCATGAGGAATATTAATCTATAGTTGTTGTTGTTGTTGTTTGTAATGTTTTTGTCTGCTTTTGGCATCGGGGCATAAAATGAGGCACCATAAAATGAGCTAGGAAGTATTACCTTCTCTTCTATTTTATAGAAGACTTTCTGTAGAATTGGTATTATTTTCTCTTTAAATAATTCACAGTGAAGCCATCTGGGTTTAGAATTTTCTTGTTATTATTTTTGTTGTAAGTTTCCAATTATGAATTCAATTCCTTTAATATATATAGGTTATTTGTCTATCTTTTTAGGTTATCTATTTCTTCTTGATTGAACAATAGTAATTTGTGTCTTTTGAGGAAATTGTCCATTTCATTTAAGCTGTAGAAATTATTGACATATGTTGTTCTTTTTTTTTTTTTTTTTTTTACCCTTGTAATGTCTGGAGAATCTGGAGCAATTCCCCTCTTTTATTCCTGATATTGACGATTTGTATTTTCTCTCTTGTTTTCTGAGGAAGTCTGACTAGAGGTTTATCTGTTTTATTGATTTCAAAGGATTATTGTATCAGTTTCTTATTGCTACTGTAATAAATGACCACAAACTTAGTGGCTTAAAACAACACAAATTTATTACCTTGCAGTTCTGGAAGTCCAAAATCAGTCTCACTGAGCTGAAATCAAGGTGTTGGCAGGGCCAATTCCTTCTGGAGTTTCCAAGGGAAACATCCATTTTCTCGCCTTTCTAGAGGCCACCTGCATTCCTTGGCCCATGACCCCCTCCTGCATCTTCCAGCTTCTTGCTTCTAGCATCACATCACTAACTCTGGTCCTCTGTCCTCTTGAATGAGGTTGCTTGTGGTTACATTGGGCCCACCGGCTAACCCAAGATAACCTCTCTGGTTCAAGATCCTTAAGTAATTACAGCTGCAAGGTCACTAACTGCGTAAAGCTACATATTCCCAGGTCCCAGAGATTAGGATGTGGACATCTTCAGGGACCATTACTCAGCCTCCTACAATCAGCCTTTGATTTCACTACTTTTCTCTGTTGTTTGTCCATTTTGCTGATCTCCAACATTTTCTATTATTTCCTTTCTTCTTGCTTTAGATTTAATTTGCTCTCTTAGTTATCTAGTTTCTTAAGGTGCAAGTTTAGATTTTTTTATTTGAGATAGTTCTTCTTTTACATTAAAAACATTTAATGCTATAAATTTCTCTCTGAACACTGCTTTAGGTCCATCTCAAAAGTTTTGATATGTTGTGTTTTCAGTTTCGCTCAGTTCAAAAATGATTTTTTTGTGAGGCCTTCTTTAACTCATGTGTTATTTTTAGGATATGTTTTTAACTCGGAAATTTCTAGATACATTTCTCCTGTTGGCTTCTAATTAATTCCGTGCGTGTGCCAATTTAATTCTCTTGTATGAATTTGAACCTTTTAAATTTATTGAGACTTATTTTAGAACTCACAGTCTTGATGAATATTTCACATTTGAAAATACGTGTTCTGCTGTTTTGGAGTGAAGTATTCTTATAAATGTCAATTAGGTCAACTTGACTGCTCATGTTTAAGATTTTACGTCTTTACTCATTTTCTGTCTACTTTTTCTATCAATTACTGGGAGAGGTGTGTTGAAATCTTCAACTGTAATTGTGTATTTGCCTCTTCTTTAAGTTCTATAAGTTTTTGCTTCATGGATTTAGAATCTCTGTTATTAAGTTCATACCCATTTGGGATATTATATCCTTTTGTTGAATTGACCACTTTGTCATTACATAACGTCCCTCTCTGCCTCCGGTAATAGGCCTTGTTGAGTTTTCAAAATAGTATAAAAGTGGACCAAAAGCTGTGTGGCTGATCTCGCGCTGCCTATTTACGCCTGGCACATCATTTTTAAAACTAGAACCTCATACGTAAATGGTTAATTTCAGGACACATGATATATAGCTTCTTTTGCTTTGTAAAGTCTTGGACTGCAGATTTGCAGTCAAGCAACTAAAAAAAGCATTGTTCCCTTTCTTATACTTAAAAGCCGACATACGAAAACATTCTCTTTTTCCTCTCTTCCTGTGTTGACTGAGGCCAATGCTGTGCTTGCATGTTTGGAAGGCTGGCCCTTGCTGCCCTGCCTGCATAAAAACGGCTGCCTTCCTGGGATGAAGTTGCCATTCGCTGCTAGGTCAAAATCCCGCTGCACTATGCCTACTCAAGTCAGAGGCCTAAAGCTGCCAGCCCAACTGCATCAATCAAAAGACACTGACTGTAAGAACCAGCCACGTGGTGCACCCCACATGGTACACCGAAGTCCTGCAAATCCTCAGAGTAAAAAAACATCATGTGACCCATGCTTATTCCATCTAAGGCCTAAAGCCACTCCATCAGAGCCTCGTGTTTTGGGCTCCCCAAATCCAACTGCTTGTCTGTCTCTCAAAGTTTTGAGACTTCCAATTGATTGAATGACTTCCAATTAAACTGTTTGATTTGGATTGTCCTCCAAATGTTGGGAAAAGGATGCTATGTACTGGACTCCCTCAAACTTAATCACCCTCCTGAGCCAATGCCAGTCATCATAACTGGTCACAAAAAATGGGAAATGAGGCCTTTTTCCCCACTATCCAACCCACACTGGTCTCAGTACTTTTTTTTTCTACACCACTCACTCTGTAAGTCACAGTTCCCTGCTCTATTTCATGAGGAAAGAGCTTCCTAGTATCCTGGAACAATGACAAGTGTGGGAGATGTCCCACTCAGGACAGTTTGGGTGGAGGTTCGGCCACGTCTGGGGTCCCAGTGGCTGTCCCTCTGCTGGATGAGCCTCGGGCAGTAAGCAGGGCAGCAGTGTCTCTGTAGTGACGGTCTCATCCGTGGGTCCCCACCACAGTCAGTTCCTGTTCTATGAGGCCTCTGGCTGCCTCCACAGTTGTGTCCAGGATCACCTCTGCTTTCTACCCCCCATCCCAGATGAGCCTCATCCTCTTTCTTGGGGAGGAGGGCATGGCCGTCAGCCTCTCCCTCCATCTCATAGTAACCTTTATGATGGCATATACCATGTTCTGCTCCCTTCAGGATCTTCCTTTTTGATTCTTAAGAACCCAGTTTAGAAGACAGACAAAGGAAAACAAAAATGAATATCAGCCATTTCTTTCTCTTTCCATCTGGATGTTCTGACTAACTGGGAAAAGGGTCCAGACATGGAGGAAAGTATGAAGAGCCCAGAGAGGAGCATTTCAGGATGCAGAGTCAGTACACAGGCTGCCCACACTGCACCAAAGGTGTCTCACAGTCCCTCTAAACACTCATTTCATTAGAGTTGTCCCACACAAGCAAACCATCAGCCATCCAAGCCCAGTCAAATGACAGTGCTGTAGCTAAGTCAGTTAGGAGGTTTACAAATGCAGACACTCCAGCTGGCAGAGGTTAAGCTGCATGTCCAAGGCACACAGCTCATTAGAAGCAGGGCTGGGGTTCAATCCAGGCTCCTGAATTGTCCCCTGGGGGTCTTGACAGCATTGGTTGGCAGCCAGCTCAGAGCAAGACTGGGACACAGGGCAGAGGCCAAAGTGGAGAGGACACTAACTTCTCAAGTGAAACTGCCAGAGTGGAAGATGGGAGAGAAAGGTCGGCGGTAATCTGGGCCTGACTGTGCTCCACGGGTGGGCGAGCTGGACACCCTCCTCCCAAAGCACCAAGTCCCAGTGGGACTCTCTTTAGAGGCCTTTTGATTGTTTCTCATTCAAAGCTATTTTCCAAAACTAGAATTTTCCACCTACCTTTATAAATAGGATATAAAGGTGATATAGAAAAGCTAGGGGAGAAAAATCTGTATCCTAGGGAGGTGGCACTGTGCATGGCAGAGCTTGCGGCTGCAGCAGGCACTAACATCTCACCACCAATGTCATTCCCCTTCTGGGCCGTGCTTTAGTTAGCTGTAATAATATGATGTTTTAAAGTGGTTCAGATCATCAGAGAGTGCTGTTTTCATGGGACTCTGAGGAAAACCCTCATAGACGATTCAGAGATATAATGGGATATACCGGCGCTTGGGAGATTTTGAAATATTGGCCTCGTGCTTACAATCCCAGAGAAAATGGATGTTTGGTGAGGTTTTCAAAGTTGATGGAGGACAAGAGTGTTTTTTCCCAGCAGACTTTCCAGATTCAAGGCTCATGTGGGAGGGATCGTTCTGAGGGAATTTAGGCCATTCTTGCCAACTATAATGACGACTGGTTCCGAACTGGTACCCTGAAAAAGGTCCAAATCAAGCAACAGCTTCGGCAGCGGTAGCTGTCCTGAAACGCCCTTTATCCAAACAACCGGGGCTGGTCTACATGGTCCACAGTGCAGTCGGATTCAATCACTCTGGTTACGGCACAGCGGCCTCTCCCTCTGGCCTCATCTCATACCACAATCTTCCTCATTCATGACACACCAGCCCCCCTGTCTTCTTTCTGTTTCTCAAGCACACTGAGGTTTCCACCTTATGGCCTCTGAACTTGCTGTTCCCTCTGCCTGGAACATTCTTGTCCAGTTCTGTGCGTAGCTGGCTTCTTCTCATCATTCGGGTCCCGCTCCCAAGAGGCCTCCCTCACCAGCCATTCTAAAGAAGTTACCTGGGACCTCTCTTTCCCACCTCCCTGTTTTATTTTCTTCATAGCAATTATTACTGTTATTTACTTATTTCTTCATTATTTTACTGTCTCTCTCCCCCACTAGAATGGAAGCTCTATGAGAGCAGGAATTTTGTCATCCCCATTCATTTCTGTATCCCCCGCCACTCTATGTGGGAGCCAGCTGCTCCACTCATCCAGAAGCGACCACAAACTTGCAGTGTTCTGTGGGCCTCAGGGGAGTACATTAGCACATCAGCATGGCCTTTCCCTTGCTAGAGGGATGGAGTTTGTGCTCAGAACTGAAAGTAAGAATTACAGAATTTGTGCTGATAGAATAGCATCTGTCATGTACCAGCTGGTTTTCAAGATAGTGAGGAGAGCCATAGAGCTTTCTCGTTTTAGCGACAGCTGCCATTTCCTAACCCATTTCTCTCGGTGTGACCCATTTTTAACGACGTGGTTCCTCTCCTTTTTCTTTGAGGTATCATTCACAGCCTGTGGCCAGTCCTCGCTTGCAGGATTTGGAAAGTGGGTCTGGGGAAGGTTGCAGAGCCCTCCGACACAGTGCCAGAGGGTTCGGTCACTGATCCCGGCTCTTGGCAAGACAACATGGTGGACTTCATTAAGATGAAAGGCAATCACCACTCACGTGCTCCGTTTACAAGAATTTCAGAGTTGGTGGAACCTCCCCCAGGGGTCCTCTGGTACATCTTTCCACTGAGTGTGACACCTTCCATGAGCTGACTAACAGAAGATTGTCCAGGCTTTTCGTGAACAGATTCAACTACATTGTAGGGCAGGCAGCCCGTATTTTACCCACGGGAAAACTTTTCTGGGGAGATTTTCCAATAAAATTGATTTTTTATTTTTCTTTGAAAAACCTTCTCCGTGGGCAGTTGGAAGATATTTTAAGTTTGGGATTTGGGCCATATGGAGTGAAATATTTAGAAATGTTTAGAGCTATTCTGTCCACTATGAAAACGAGAGTGAGAATAACCTAAGAGAAACTAGAACACCATCGGCTTTTCCATTCGTAAACACATTCTGCCGGCACTTCTCTGGCAGTCTGTGAGCTGAGGGAGCCCGGAGTTGAAATTTCATTTGCACGTTATCCCACTGTGATAGGAAATTATTTCTCCTTGGCCAACTTTTATCATGCAGATTGCTCTAAAATCAGATTACAGCTGTTTGTTTTGATTGATTAGTTAGTTCTGCCTTTAAAAAAAAATTACTTCTACATCTTATCAGTGAGAATAAAGCTGAGAAAGCAATTACATTTACCCGTGGGTTTCTGAGAGTGTTTTAACGAGAAGCTGGGCAGAAACAACTCCCATATAAAGGTGAGACAGAAACAAACTTTTTAAAAATCACGAGTAAATCTGTCAAATAACCCAAGGGGTCACTGAACTTAATTAAATGCGATTAAGTCGATCTATGCAGCACTGAGTGTCCAGTAAATGCCAGGTTATTCAGGAGCTGCACAGGCTAGAAGATGAATAGAACTTCAAGTTTACACTCAAGGTGCCTAAAGAAGCAGCCTGCCCCCCCACTAGGGAAATCATTTAGTGTGCCCACGTCATGCTCTGGCCAAGTGCCATGGGATACTTACAAGGATAAGAGAAATAGGGGCTTAGCTTTAGGGAGACGCCACCTATATTCCCGGCTTTGGGACCAGACATCCTGGTGTGAGTCCCAGCTCCGCACTTGGGCGTTTTGCGCCCTTCGGCACACAAAATCTTTTTTAACCTCTCTGTGCTTGTTTCCTCATCTGCCACATGGCAATACTATTCTCCTTGCAAGACTGTTAGGAAGATGAGAAATAACGTATATAAATCTCCTCGAACAGTGTGCAGCCCAGGTAGGATGCGCCACCTGCGGGGTCTGGGTTTGTTCCCAGTCCACCTGCAGACACGCTGGTCGGGCGCGCAACCTCCAGCGGTTCCTGAGTTTTTCCTGCTGGAAGGTGACCTTGGAGGATCTGCGCCGAGACAAGCTGCTGAGGCCCTTTCTGGCCCTTGATCTTTAGCAAGGTCTGCGGCCCTGCAAAGGGGAGGAGGCAGAGCACGGGGCTGAGACCCACGCCGCGCAGGCACCGCGGAGGAGGCGGGTGAGAAGAGGCGTGGGAAGAAAATCCGGGATAATGTGTTTAATTTGATCCGTTCCCTGGAGTCATTAAAATGCATCCTCCCCTGGACTCTCAAATTCTTGAGCTGAAATAATCAGTCCAAAGGCGTTTTGCTGCAGATAATGGAAGCACACACGTTACGGAGCGTTGGAAATCTCAGGCCTGTTGAAATACTGCCCTCTCGTGTTGCGGGATGGGAGCAGCCTCTTCGGGAACCGGCGCAGCCGCCCAGCCTCACACCTGATATGCTTCCAAAATATGCTAAATGCGAGGCAGAGCCCAAATGATCCATCTAATGTGTGAGGGTGGAATGAGAGTTCCGGGAGTCCAATTCCTTATTCACGTGACGGAGAAACACAAACGTCTTTATCGTTCATTTTCAAGGGGTCCCCAACTGAATTCTGAAGGAATTAATGACCTCTACCCCTCGACCCTATCCCCTCAACAAGGGAGAAGAAAATTACTTTAGAGAACTGACCAAACTCCAACAGGAACTCCCTCTTGCCTTCCCTCTCTGCCTCCCTCCTCTTCCTTCTTCATTCCTCCCTTCCATTACTGAGCAGATTCTGAGAGTCAAGCAAGGTGGAAAAAAAAATTTAGAACAAGAGCTGTCACATTATAAACACAACAATGGCAGTTATGATTTGTCATTATTACATCTTTTTCTATGTCTCAGGCTTTGTCCTCAGTCCTAGGGATGCACTGGGGATGATAAACATGATCCCTGCCCTCATGAAATGTACATCCACACATCATGGGTTTCAAGCTATTTGGGATTTTAACCACACTGGAGGGCAAAGAAGAGTAATGCTCCCAATGTCTAAAAAAAATCCAAAACAAAACAGTTCATGATAGACCCACTAGGAAATATTAGTGCCAATTCTCCCAAACAGCCAGAATTTCCAGAGGGTGTCTGTATGCCTTGGACAGCTCTCCTCCTTTTCTCAAATATCATGTGTGAAATTAATTCTCCTTCAAATTCCAGGGCCTATGCACACTTTTAGCTAAAGGGAAAGATTAGTCTTCAGGTCGGTAGAATATGGAGCTACTTGGTCTGAGTCATTCTTGTCTTACACTTGAAATTATATTCCTCTGTCTTATAGAATTACAGTCTCCAGGAGTCCTCTGCTAAAATGCACATGACCCTGCACATGTTGCCTCATTCGTTGTTAGTCATTAGCACTCACGATGAGATTGTCAGGGAGGGGGACATTCCCGCTTTTACCCTTCCTGTGTTCTTATGGCTGGACTAATAATAAAATTGACAGAAGACCAGATGAACAGGAGAAAACCCAATTTAATACATACGTATTGGAGATCATAGGGAAATGATGCTCAGAGAGTGAACAAAGCAGGCAGTATATACATCATTTACACAAAGAAACAATAAATTTGTGAAGAATGACAGGACAAAGAAACTTAGGTTTGAGGTATGTAATTAGTGAGGAATTGAAGCAGAGTTTAGGCTTGAGGTAGTAAATTAACAAGGTTTATATAGGCGTCTCAGCCCTGAATTCCCCAGCTCTGGTGATAAGGATGCAGGGAGAGCACTTTTCATATGGGAGATTTATTTCCTGCTTCCAGGGGGAACAGAGAGAGAACAGTCAAAAATGTGTTTTGTTTTGTTTTTTTCTTTTTCTTTCTTTTTTTTTTTTTTTTTTTTTTTTGCATTGGCTGCTTCTCAAGTAACTTTAGTTCAAAATAATCAATATGCCATTTGGGATATTTGGGGATGGACTGCCCTGGGCCCAAGAAGATGGATTTGTTAAATCCTTCCAAACTTAATGGCTAAAGCCTGGGGGCTTAGGATGAGTATATTTTTTAAAATAACTTTTTCTAATTTTAAAAATGATAAATAGTCATTGTAGAAAACATAGAGAAAACTCAAAAGAAGAAAATTTTCCTCACCATGAGATAACTAATCTTAACATTTGCTTGTTCTCTCCAGCTATATTATTGTAGATCTTGAGGTCAAGATACAACGATGCAAACACCATTCCACACCTTGTAGAAATCCAAAGCCCTCCCCAAATTTCTGCAGACTGATGAGGAGTTTACTTTCTCATAGTCAGTTCTTAGTTCTAGATTCTACCTCCACAAATGCTGTCTCTGCTCTGTTCCAGGTTTACCCCTGTCCCAATGCACACACTCATGTATGTGTGCGCATACACACACACACACACACACACACAACCCCACTCACATAAAACATTTGTGCCTGTGGCAAGCGGAAGACTTGAGAGGAGAAGTATACATTGCAGCCAGCTGCTTCAAATAGGACACCAGCCAGGCCTGTCTTACAGTGTCCTTTGGCCAGCTCCTCTGCCCGAGAATTCCCACCACTTGCCCTGCTGTCCTCGCCTAGAAATACCTCTCTTGCTCTGTTTCCCTGATCCGGCCACTTCCTGCTGCTGCTCAGGCTCCTACCAGCTCTCCTACCCTCAGACCTCCCCTTCCAACTCCAGCGCTTCTATCAAGTAATTTTCTAAAGAAGGATAGCTTCCCGTCTAAGAGGAAGATTACTATCAGTACTTAAAATAATGAAATTTTCACCTCTATTACATTGTTTAATACTGTGGATGTTATATGGCTCTGTATCTTTCTAAAAATAAATGATACTATGAGCATTTCACCATGTCAATAAAAATCATCCAAAAAATTTATATGTCACATAATATTTCATCATAGGATGAGGATGTGTTCTTGGGGAAGGGTTGGGTCAGGAGCATGAAGGACACGGGGGGGCAGCCTCGGGGGGCACAGGAGGACCGGGGTCAGTCATCGGGAAATGTGATGTTCCTGTCTCCCCTGTAGAAAGAGCAGCATGTTATAAAGAGAGGGGCAGAAATAGGAAACACCCTTGGAACATTCCATAATTTAGCTGAGGCCCAGCTCCTTTGAGGAATAGGGAGAACGTTACCCTCAGCAAAGATTTTACTGAAACTTTAGAAATCTAGAACATTCTTAATGAATATGGCAGTGCAGATAGATAAGATTAAACATTGGTAACTGTGCGATTGAAGCAAGAGGTGGATAGAATAATAACTCCAACTTCTTTAAGGTGATGGTGCGTCAATTATTCTCTATGCTAATGTACCTCCTACTACACACAGGTGGAAATAAATACAATTAAGATAAAATCCTGGAAGAGGTGATGCTTACCTGGCTTTTTACAAATTCTGAGTATTAGAAACTTCACATTAGGAGGGTCCCTCCTGAATATCTATTTATATAGTAGTACCTAGAGGGGTTTTTTAACTTGAAACTTTATGAAGATAACAAAAGGAGTGGATGGGACTATCTGGGCCCTTGCAAGAAATTAGACCCATAAATAATTTACTATGTAAACAACAACTCACTGCAGTGTGTCCTGATCACCTGTTCTGCCTCTGTTGTTAAGGCTTCATGGGAACCCCACCCAGCACAAGTCAGGCTTTGCAGGGCCTGACCCTTCTTTGCTGCCTCTCAGACTGCTCTGGCCCCACCACTGGGGCTAGGAGTGTAACTTGCTTCAGGGATCTATTAAAATCACAGATATTTCAGAAATGTTTGCTTTTGTACTTGTTTTAGTTGTGTTCTTTAAACAATTTCTATGAAAGGGTAAAAAAAACAAATCTTTAAAAATTCTTCTTGTTCTACCACTTTAAAAAACCCCAAACCCACTTCCTTTACCATTGTCTCGGGTGGGCATCGTCTTCCTGGGCCCTGTTCCCTGATCTTCCAGTTTGTCTAATTTCTGATGCAGATCTCCACCTGGGACTGTTCTTTATCTCTCAGCCACCCCTTTTGAATCTGATGCTGTGGCCTGTCTCTTCCCAAGCCTTCGCCCTGGAACTTGCTTTGAGGCCCCCATCATTCCATGTCCCCAAGCCACCGGCCAGCCCTAGGCCTTTTCCCTACTGTTTTGGTTATCTATCTCTACATAACAAACCACCTCAAAAGTTCATGGCCTAAGACAACAAAACCATTTATTTGTTCATGAGTCTGCAATTTGAGCAGCTCTCACAGGCATAGCCCGCCTCTGCTCCATGTGCTGCTAGCTAGGGCAGCTTGACTGGAGTTGGAGGGCCTACTGCCAAGATGGCCTTATTCACACAGTTGGCTAGTTGGTGTTGGCTGGCAGCTGGGACTCAGGTAGGACTGTCAGCCAGGGCCTTGGGTCCTCCTCCCTGTGGCCTCTCCAGATGACAAGGTTGAGCTTCTCATGCCATGGCCATCTTAGGATAGTTGGACTTCTTTCGTGGAAGCTGCTTTCCTCCAGAGAGCAAAAGTGGAAACTGACGGGCCTCCTTAATGCCTGGGTGTAGAAGTCCCAGAACATCTCTTCTACTACATTTTATCTGTCAAAGAAGTCATAAGGTCAGCGCAGAGTCAAAGGGAGGGGAAATAGATGCCCCTTCTTGACGGGAGAGTGGCATGTGGGGAGAAGGTATTGTTGCAACTACATTTGGAAATACAGTGTACCAGATATACCCATGCCATCCTCATCCCAGGCCCTAACTTTCAGAACCTCAGCACAAATATAAGAGTTATGGACCTTTCCATATCTGGAAGGGATTTTGGACAGAATGCTGTTTCAGTAGACCTCATGACATATGCTGCCTGATTAATTAATGGCTGTGAGATACTACAATTCTTTCTCTCTCTGGGCTGAGCATTCTAGATCTATCCTCTTTGGCACCCATACTCTCTCTCCCACGATCAGCTTTCTTTTTTGCACTGTGGTGACGTGTGAGGTGTTTTTAATTCCTCTTTTCAGATTAGAATCAATTCCTATTTGTACACTGAATTGAAAATGGCTTTTCCATTAAGCTATACCATGACTCATAATATAATACTGTTCAACATCCACCTGCAAACAGAAGTTCACTGGCCTTGTGGGGGCTCACTGACGCCCACAAGACCTCCAGAGTCCAAGCCCACTGAAACTTGGGCATGCAACTCTTCACTTGTGAGCCCAGAGCAAAGCAAATGAGAGTCTCTCAGTGAGAAAGATCTGAGTGGTATGTTTATAACCATAGGAGAAGCTAGTGTTCCACTTACTGCTGCTGTGTAACAAGCTGCCCCAAAACTTCGTGGCCTGAGACCACAACCATTTTACAATATCTTACAGGTTATGGAGATCAGGAATTCCATCATGCTTGACTGAGCAATTCTTCTGCTTCCAGTGGCATCCACTGAGGCTACTCCGTGGTGTTCAGCTGACAGATGGAATGGTTTGGAGGCTCCAGGATGGGGTCACTCACATGTCTGGCACCTTGGCGGAGATGGCTGGAAGGCTGGGCTCAGTTGGGACTGTCTGCTGGAGTCCTACTTGCAGCCTCTCCAGCATGGCAGTCTCAGCGTAGCTGTACTTCTTGTGTGGCGTCTGGCTGCTCCACCAGTGAACTTTCCACGAGAACCAGACAAAAGCCGCATGGCCTTTTCGCACTTAGCCTCAGAAGTCACACATGACACTTAAGGCACATTCTATTCATTACCACAAAGTCATGGGCCAGTCCAGATTCAAGGAAGGGAATTAGACACCACCTCTCGATGGGGGGATGATAAAGTCACGCTGTAGAAGAGCTTATGGGACATGCAATACTGTTTCAGTCATCTTTGGCACATGCTATCTGCCATAATCGATTTGGACCATGGCAAGAGTGAAGCTAGATGAAGATGACCCCCTTCCTGCAGATCCAGTCCCACGTCTCCCCTCCTTTTTGTTGCCTTCACCCTCAAATTCCACCTAGCCCTGGATTCTGCTTTGCTCTCCTGACATTCCCTGGTTTCTCCCGTACGGAACTTACCTATTGTAGGTCCCACTTCCTCCTGACCCCATTAGGTGACAGAGGCAGCACTTCATAGTGAAAAGACCATTGAACTGAAAAGTCATGTCCCAATGCTCCCAACAAGAGCTGGATTATTCCAGGCAACTCACAACTGTTGTAGCTTTCTCATGTACACAACACTGGGAAGTGTGTTTAAGGGGGAGGTAAAACGGTCTTCAGCACCAGTTCTAACCACTCCTAAACCTAATCCCAATTGAGAAGTAAATGGGTAGCAGCAAGGGTCACTATTTAACCCCACTAGAAATATTTACTCAGTATCTACCTTAAACAATTCCGGGTCACTACAGAAGAGAGAAGTTTGAACGTTCATTGGCAGGCACAAATAGCTAAAAAGTAAGCAAAAATATGAAGAATGCCACTAGAAGACTAACCATGGTTTATTGCAAATAAATAATCTAGGAAATGTATTCTGAGTTCCTTCAGGAACGTGATAGTTTACTGCATGCTAAGATGGTTTTGGAGGTGAGATTCATTTTAACAGGGCTCTTTTTTCAATATCTAAGGCAAAGGAAGGAAGAGTGTGAGGATCTGGGGTCAGTGTCGGGCCAGCAAAAGACATCTTCTGGCTTGTGGGGAGTCTAAACTCACACCAATGGCATCACACATTGCACCTGTAGCCACACACCTTGAGGAAAGCCGTGTTATATGCAGACGTCAATAGAGAAAGAAACTTCCCAGAAATATTCTGTTCTTCCCCTCCCATCCTGAAGTGAGAGAAAATAAAGCTTGTGTTTTGTGCGTGGTATACAGAGACCTGCTTCTTTGCTATGCCTGTGTTGGCTTCAGGTACTAAACCATAGAAGGAACTGCAATGTGGGGGTAGCTGGAGGTTTGCCCTTCATTTAAATAGCAAATGATGTCAGTGGAGGAAACAGCCTTAGTCTCCAATCTCTTGACAGAACTGACTGGCATCCTGAGTTTAATCTAAGAAGGAACTTCTAGAGAGCAACGGAGCTTGAGTTTTCTCAAATGTAAGTGACATGCGCTGGTATTATGAAGATGATCCGAGAAAGCACAGGAGGGTCAACAGGCCTAACGTGGCACCTGGCACTTAGTGATGCTCAGTGATGGTTTTGCAACTGTGTGCTGACGTTCAGATGCTTTCTCAGGTGGCTCTGTGGAGACCTGGCTTCAGTTGGATAAAAATGAGGTAGGAGAAAGCCGAACCTAAGCCTAGTCTAGACAGTCAAGCTACTAAGGAGAAGGAACTAGTGTCACTGCCCAGAGTCAGGTCCACTGGAGAAAAGCCTATCTCTTCAGGTTGCTCTGACTACCCACCTCCCGGCCTACTACACACCTACTGCAGGCTTACATGGCACTGGGGCCTGGCTGGGAAGCAATGGATCTTTGTGGGCTCTAAGACAAGGTAGCACTGCAGGAGAAGTCTTGGTTCTCCCACCAGGACTTAGTCACAAGGAGGGAACAAGTAACCACAGAAAGCACACAGAGCCTGGATCTGAAATCAACCGGCTGTGAGGCTGTTTCCTCTCGGGGCCTCGTGTCCCTCACCTCTAACACTGGAGCTGGAGGTGGAAGAGGAGGAGGGTATTGGATGAGAAGATCTCTAAGGACCCATCAGTTTTACTCATTATTTAAGAAAACTGAGTGGACTCCAGGTTTCCAAACTTTTCAGTTTTACTTTGGCCTAAATGCCAAATTAATAGAAATCATGCTTCTCCATTTGAAAGAAAAGACTTACATATGTCATTTCTTATGGACAAATGCCTGGTTGAGAAATGTGTTTTTTCATCTTCTTTTAAAAAGAAAGATTAAATAACTTGACTAAAGTCACAACAAAAGCAGGTGAGAGAATCCAGCTCTTCTGACTCCAAGCTCATGCTTTCTAATCCCATTTCTATGATTTCCATAATCAAGTTGGGCAATATTGCAAGGACTCATAAAACTGAATTCAGGAAGGTGAAGTATTGAGGAATGCAGTATAAAGTATTTGCTGTCTTCCAAGCCCCATCTTACTTTTACTACAACCTAAGGAAGATGGAGGAGGGCTCACCTCTGCCACAACACAGAATGTAGGGGCGGGTGTGTAGAATTTACAAAGAAACGGGGAGGAGGCGGGATGGTGGAGAGGCATAGTGAGGAGATCCTTCAAAACACATAGACCTGCTGGAAAGTTCTTAAAGAAACAGCCCCAGAGTGTCTTCCTTATTGTGAACTCTTTCTGTTGGTATTTCTCCAACGCAAACATAGGTATTTCCAGCCAAAGTTCTGGTCTTTCTGCAATTTTAGTTTAAGATCCTTTCTCTTGAAAATCACCTCAGTACCACTAGCTCATTTGTGCATGTCCTCCCCCAAACTTACAGGTAATGACATGCTTTAGCTTGCTAGAGCCTGAAAGAGCAAATCTCTGTCTTTCAAGTTTTTTGCTGTCAAAATCTATTTATGTGAAGAAACTGTTTCAGTGTTGTTTGTTTTGTTTTTATTTTTTAGTAATTTCAGGGGTTATTGACCTGTAAAAGGATGAAGGGCTTAAAAGAATAAAATTAATTTTAAAGAATACTTTTAAAATGGCTTTTTATTATCTTTTTGTTTACAAATTATACATGCTTATTGTCAGAGATTTAGAAAATGTAATAAAGCTTATGGAAGAGAATTAGTTGACTATCATAACCCCACCACCGTGTGAGACATCACTGTTGACATGGTAATTTTTTTCGAGGGGATCAATCTGTACTCTTTGAAAACATGATTTTTTTTCTCTCAGCACATGATGAAGAACATTTTTTGGCCACAACTGAACATGCACCCTCCTCTCAGTCCTGAGTCAGAATGCCTCCTTTTGGGATATTATTTTTTTAAAAAATACTTTTTGGATAACAGGGAATTCAAAAGCAAGCTCAACCCGACAGTATAACCATTTTTTGGTTAAGTTGAATATGGCTTGTATATTTTACTAATAAAATTGGTTGTTATTAAACACGGTTTTTGAATGATTTGGATATGAACATTTTTCTTGTCTTTCTAATCTTTGCATTTGAACAATTCCAGTTAGCCAGTTTGCAAGTAAATGTAAGTAATGCTAGTTTCTGTAATAATCCCCAAATCTCAGAGGCTTAACACAATAAAAATTTATGTCTTGCTTGCGCGATGCTCCGTAAAGTCTGGGCAACTCCCCTCCTCGGCTCTACTGCAAGCAGTGACTCGGGGACTCACGTTCTTTCCATTTAGTAGTTATACCATCTGGAACATGCGACCATGGAAGCAGAAGAAGGAGTGGAGAGAGTGGTGAGCCATACCGGCAGTTTTGTGTTCAACCTAGAAGCGGTGTACACTACTTCTTCCCACATCTTCTTGGCCAGAATGCTATAACATGGTCTGAACCTACCTGTGAGGGAGTTTGGGAAATGGAGTCTTCCTTTGTGCCTAGAAAAAAGGGACTGATTAATAAATACCTAACAACTGACAGGATCACTTACAAATGAGCTGTTCTTTACATTTCCACCTTAACACCGTTTGTTGTTTTTGGACATTTAAAGAGCTATTCATCGTACAACCCATTGGATTCCATAATCCAGGTGTCTCTTTGATGGTCGAAATAGCCAGAACATGGTATATGGAAACACGTACGCACAGTCAGTCTCTCTCTCTCTCCCTCTCTCCTCTCATTGCTCACAGCAACTGTGCCAACAGCATAGTTGATCTTGGCATGTTAACAATCAATCCTCATAATAAGCATGGCTCTATGTCAGACACTGTGCTGTGTGCTCTCCTTTCATGCATTATCTCAACTGATCTTCACAAAATTATGAAGGCAGTCTTTAATTATTATTCTCATTTTACAGATGAGGAAATGAAACTGGAGTGGGATAATTCACTCAAAGTCACACAACAACAAAGTGGCTGGGCTGGCACTCCTCTCTGAGTCCGCCTGGCTCTCAGACCTTCACTCTTGACTACTGTGCTGCCCGACCTCCTGTCTGGAAAGACACTGCCAGAGTGAGGAGGAAGACAACCCCGTGGGGAAGGAAGTTCAGGCTTTTCTGATCTTATGGTCACAGTGGTTCTAAGCTTGATTCTCTGCTCTCTGACCCAGAGTGAAGCTGCATGGGGTCCAGCTTATGTCGTTCACAGGAGGGTGCTCTCGCTGCTCTACTCTGCCTCAAAGCTCGCTCCATTTTCCAACGTGGCCTATGGAATGACCAGATGTGGGGCGTGACTGTACAAGACAGCCTGTTGCATTAGTCTGGGCCACACTTTCTCATGCTTGATATATTGCCATATGCTATCTTTAAATGTTTGCCAGTGCCAGCTTTATCTCCCCAACTGGAGGGTAAACTTGAGACCAAATCCGTGTGTTCCCCCAGCACCTAGCACAGTACAAGGCACAGCACAGGCAGCTGAGAAACTCACACTGATTTCGGGTGGGCAGCCCTGATGTTACCTCTGTAACCTCAGGAGCTTGGGCAGGAAAAGACCTAAGGGCTCACCCAGCTCTACGATTCTGCATAGCACTGGGCATTGCTCTTCAAGGGGATGCTGTCAAAAAGCTTCATAAATTTTTCCTGCAAAGCCAAAGTCACCCAACGGTCACAGGGTAAGTACAGTCACATATTCACCAGCTAACTTTCCAAACACATGTGACTATAACTGAGTTTCCATAAAGAAAATTGCATTTTAAAATGACAAAGAGCCATTATTATAAAATGACTAATAATGCAGCAAAGAACCATAAGGTGATTCTTGCCCAAGTGATTAATCAATTGATGCCCTTTAAAGAGGAGCTTCCTTATGCATGTTCTAGTCATTTATTCAAATCAAGTAAATATTGTCCACATTGTCCACTGAGAAAGTACAGGGTGATTTATTAAGGAATTAAGCAGATCAAATTTCTTGGAGAAATTTCACAATGAAGGATTCTCTCAATAAAGTGTTTTCAAGGCATCTGACGGGCTCTGTGGGCTGCGCACTGTTGGCTCATCCTTGGGCCTCATCGGGCTCTATCTAACGGTACAATGCAGTGAGGTTCAAGGCCACCTCCAGTGGTCTCATGGGTCAGTTGCTTTCAGGTATGAGGACAATAAGATTCAAGAGGCGATCGATTGACAAAGACCTTGACCCCATTTGTTCTTTCTTTTAAGTCAAATGGCTTGCCTCCCATTCTGGTTTATCAACTAGATAGTTACTTTGCAGAATCAAAAGTCTCAAACTTAGGAGGTTTTCATTTGGATGTGGTAGCATCTCATAGCAGGACATACTATTTTAGCCTTATCCTATAGCTGTTATTGCTAACTAGGAGAGGAGGACTAAACGAAGGACAGTTCTAGGACCCACAACCGATGACCTTCTACCAGTCAGAAGAAAATGCTCAAAACAACCTCAAACATGAGGCTACTGGAAAATTAAAATAATGATCCACTTTATCATTAGCCAAGTCATAATAATAGCTGGAGGTCAGAGCAATCTATGGGTACCAAGTTGGGACAAAATTTAGACCAGGTTATATCTACCTCATGGCAAAACATCTAGTAAATTCAGGTAATTTTTTTTCAAGCACAGTCTTTAAGTTCAAGTAAACAACTGAATTTTTTCCTTTCAGGTAGGCTGTTGTTGCATCCTAGACACACTGCCTGGGACTTCTCTCAGGAATTTTGTAGTTTGATTTTGCAAACTGGCTTCAAACACACACACACACTCAGAAACACACACAGTTAGAAAGCTTCTTTGCTTTTTGCTGTGTCCTCCAAAGACCTACATTGTCCCCTGACCCCTCGGAAGGAATATTTCTAAGGCCTCTACAAGTGTGGAAGCATTTATCTCCTTCCTTTTGAAGAAATGATGGCACTAGAAAGGAAGATCTACATGGACAATATCTGAACCCATTCCACCTTTCATTCTTGTCATAATTTAATATTGCTATCAAGTGAAAAATGAATGACTTTAGGACTGGATTAATTGGGGAAGGAATGCTTCATACTAATGTTTCATTACAGTCTGTCCTTCTCCCTGACATTCACTGAGACTCCTTGAGTATGTGTCACCACAGACTTTACCTCCTAGAGGTTGCTGACCTGCCCATTTCTCTCCATCTCCATTCCTTCACCAGCAGGAAGACTGTAACAGTCTCCTAACCACAATCCCCACTTCTGCCTTTGCCCCCGCCCCCCAGTCCTCTCCTCACAGCAGCTGCAGTGAGCCTTGATAAGCCCAAATCTTCCCTTCAGTTGATTCCCAGTGCTCTTAGACCCAAGTTGAGCCCTTCAGATGGACTACAATGTCCTGTCTCTGCCTAGCTCTTCGACCCCATCTCTCTCTGCTGCCCCAGGCTCCTTACTCAGCAAAGAACCCAGCTCTTTCAGGTCCTTCCAAATTCCAACATCCTTCCCTCCCCTCAGCCTTTGCTGGGCTGTTCTCTTCGTCTGGCCTGCTTTCCTACCCTCACCCCATCCCCGTCTTGCATCTCGCTCCTATGTCTCCTCAGGCCTCCATTTAAGCGTTACTTCTTTGGGGAAGCCTTTCTCACTCCCCAGACTAGGTTAGGACCCCTTTTTATTTTCTCATGTTCTTTTCCTTCAGAGCATTTCTCAGCTGTAACTGAATAACTGTTTGCTCACGTGTCTAATAGACTGCTTGTCAGGACAGCCCAGGGCCTGGGTTCTGGAGTCAGACTGCACAATGTCCTGGGTAAATCCCATCACTTCTCTGCTTCCATTTCTTCATCTGCCAAACAGGGTGGATACTGGCATCTATTTCACAGGGCCACTTTGGGCATTAGATTAGATGGCAAGTAGCCCATGCCTGGCATGTAGTAAGCACTCAATAAATATTAGGAAGGAAAGAGAAAACCTTAGTAAGTACCAAATACTTGTTTGCTGAAAGAATGAATGCTTTCATATGAAATGGGATAACAGCATTTGCCCTGCCAACCACTCAAAACGGATTTAAGATGAAATAAATTAACAAGTGTGAAGAGGCTTTTTAACTTGTGTGGGGCTCCAAGAACGGGGAGTCCTGCACTGCTGTTTACAGCAATGTAAAGCCTTATCTTGCTTGACCAAAAATTCTCAGTGACCTGAATTTTTTTACTTTTAAAAGAGTAAAGTTGAGGCAGAGCTAGATGTCCTGTTGTCTTCTATGTGACAAAGTTTTCCCAGGAGAGCTGAGACTACACCACTCCCATTCCCACTGAAGAGACGCAGCGCAGGAAGCACGAGGCTCCTTCCAGGAGGTGGCGGAGAAAGCAAGGACAAAGAATGACTCTCCTGGCTCTCCTTGTGCTGTGCAAACAGTCTCCCCAGGTCCAGGGGCTCTCAGTCTAGCACTTTCTCCCCTGGGAAATAATATTAGCCTTTAGCAGATGAACAGATCTTGGAGTTTTCCTTCAGGGGAACAGGTACTATTTAAAGCTCCAAGACAGCTGAATGCTAATGTAGTGTGACAGCGGCACCGTCAAAGCATGCTGTGTTGGGTGACACAGGCCCCTCATTAATCAAACTGCTCCCCACCCTGTCTGCAGTCTGTGCATTTTCTCTAATTTAGTTCAGGGCCACCTGGAAGTGCATATTCCTGCTATGAATTGTTTCAGAGGTTTATGGATTCTGAGGGTTGGAAGGCATCTGAGGGCCTTTGAACCCAGAAGCCTGCTCAGTGATTCTCTCTTCAATGCGTGGCCAAGCCACAGACCCCAACCTTCCTGGATGGGGTCCCTTAGCTCAAGGATGGGCAGGCCCCAGGCTGTGCCAACATGAAGGCAGCTCCTAGTTGACCTGCCCAGTGGGGCTCTGGGTCAAAGGGGGAGAGCTTAATGCAATAAGATTCGTGGTTAGAACCTAGAAAGGATGCTGGGGGCAAAGGGGAACTGGGTGAGGATTTCAACCAGGAGGAAACAGGGAAGCAAGGTGGGGAGACAGGTGAGATGGTGTAGACAGAGTCCTCCCACCACATAGGGCCAACACTCCTCTTACAGCCCACAGGTTCTAGGGTGAAATTGCAAGGCAGAGTGAAGATTTCAGGGGCGCAAACCACCCCCACACAATGGGAATGGAAGGGGGAAATGAAACATCATCCAAAGATACTGAATGGTGCCCTGGATCAGGAGCCCTGGTCTCCAGTTCTGTCCCTGCCCCTAGAGCTTCCGGGTAAAGGATTCAGTCAGAACGGAGTGATTCCAGAGATATCAAAGCCCTCTCGACGTCACAGGCACCCAGCCGACTCTGTGCCGAGGGATTCTCTGTTAAAGTTGGTGTAGTTAGAAGTCCCCATCCTGATCAAGAAAGTTCACACACAGCTGCTTCCAGACCCCAGGCATTTCAGAAGACGGCGAGTTGCCAAGCTGGCTGTGATAAAGAACTACATTGCAGCGTGAACGTCCTGGAGGGAGGACCTCTAACAGGAAAGGGCAAAAGACCCTCCTAGTAGAATTTCTTTCTCACAAATCTCCCAAGAACCATTCAAATGCCACCGCGCCCACACCCACTTGATCATTTCAGTGGAATTGTGCCTCTCAGACCTCCAGTTGCAGCCCCGGCTACTGCTGTGACATTCATCGCTGTGTTGGGCTGTGGCCACACCTTCCCCGGGCTGCTCCCAGCCAAAGACAGAGCATAACGGGGATACTGAGGCAGGCCCGCTCCTGGAAGACGCAGATTCTTCTGATGGCCGACTTTGACTGGAGGACACCTGACAGCCTTGCTGAACTTCCTTAGACTGCACAGCGGTCTAGGATGCTCCCACCCTGCCTTCCTTTCCTCCCTCCTTCACTGGGATCAGACCTGCATCTCAGACGGATCTCTTTCCCAGCCTCCCCCGGCTCCCCTCCCACATTCCTCACAGGGGCCTTCCTAGTAAATCTCTTGCACACACCATCTCATCTAGGTGCCTGCTTCTTGGAGGGCCAGGACTAACATCTCTACTAACCATCTCGTAACTAGTTGAATGATGACTGTTTCTCACTGAATTGTTTAGCCTATTTGGTTAGAGCCATCAGGCCAGTCTCTGTGTGAAAATGTTTTTAAAAAGTGTTCCCAGCTGAATCCATGTAGAGATTTGTGTATAGAGCTAGCAATGGGTCTCCTTTTCTGGCGTTCCTGTTTATTGACTGATTTGCGTTAAGGCTTAAGAGATTTCTGGGACTAGACCTCAAACAATATCAATAACTGGGAGTCAGGCATAAATAGGCATGACCAGCAGACTGGACTACAGGAATGAATAGAAGCCAGATTAGCATGGGGCACTAGACACCTCTGAGCATCCACCTGTGAAGCAAACTAGACCAGTGGACTAGTGGCTGTCATTTGAAGCTGCCGCTTCCAAGCAGCCCTATCAGTATTTGCCTGCCTTGAGGGCAGGGGGCGGGGGGGTGCCGGGGGAATGCACTGTTTGTGGTAAAAGTAAAAGCATTGACCCTTGTGCATTGCTGGTGGGAACACACAACAGTGCAGCAGCTGTGGAAAACTGTTTGGTGTTTCCTCAAAAAGCAAAACATAGAATTACCATATGATCCAGCATTCCACTCCTATGTATATACCCAGAGGAATTGAAAGCAAGGACTCGAACAGATACTTATGCATAAATGTTCAAAACAACATTATTCACAATAGCCAAAATGTGGAAACCACTCAAATGCCCATCATCAGATGAGCGGATAAACAAAATGTGGTATATCCATACAATGGAATATTATTCAACCATAAAAAGGAATGAAGCTCTGGCACATGTTATAAAATTGATGAACCTTAAAAACATTATGCTAAATGAAAGAAGCCAGACACAAAAGGACAAATATTGTATGATTCCACTTATATGAAGTTCCTAGAAGAGGAAAATCCATAGAGACAGAAAGTAGATTAGAGATTACCAGGATCTGGGGCAGGGAGAAATTAGGGAGTTATTTTTTAATAATTAAGAGTCTCGGGGCTGGCCCAGTGGCATAGCAGTTAAGTTCACGTGCTCTGCTTCGGCAGCCCAGGGTTTGCCAGTTCAGATCCTGGGCGCAGACTGACGCACCGCTCATCAAGCCACACTGAGGCAGCGTCCCACATACAGCAACTAAAAGGATGCACAACTATGACACACAACTATCTACTGGGGCTTTGGGGAGAAAAAAAGGAAAAAAGGAGGAAGATTGGCAACAGATGTTAGCTCAGGGCCAATCTTCCTCAAAAAAAAAAAAAGGAGTTTCTGTTTGAGATGAAAAAAAAGTTTTGGAAAAGATAGTGGTGATGGTTGCACAACACTGTGAATGTAATTAATTCCTCTGAACTGTACACTTAAAAATTGTTGAAGTGAAAAATTTTATATTATATATATTTTTACTGTTTAAAAATTAATAATGTAATTACCAAAAGATTGAATTTTGTACTTTAAATGGGCAAATTATATGGCATATGTATTATATGTCAATAAAGCTGTTTTTTAAAAAGTAAAAGCAGTGCAGCAGCCCAAGGACTATGCAACTCTGCTGTGGGACCTTGGTAAAAGGGTCAAACCCAAGCAAGAGGGTGGCTGTTTCCCTCCCCCACTGACAACAGGATGCAGCAGCAAGACCCCAGAGCAAGGCAGTGGGCAACCGCAGTGGTTTATGCATGTTGACCTGGGGAAGAGCCCAGACAGAGGCTTGGAAGTGAATGAAGCACAGAGGGTGCCCAGCGGAGTAGAGGCAGCTCAGACATCACACAGGACAGCCTACATTGCTTCCGGATTGATTCTTAAGAGAAGTGTGACTCCTCTGAGGCTCCTTAAGATAGTAGATGTGGGTGGAACCTTGAAAGAGGCAGGGAGACAGATGTTTCAAATCCCATTGGTGAGGACCATCGAGCAAGCTAAACCCAAATATGCGCACGGGTGTGACCGCAATTACACCCGACATCATTTGTACCCCATGCGGTCAGCCCAGGGACACTTGGTATGTAAGCGAAGTCAGGAATTGATACAGTTACTTAGATAACTTAAAAAATAAGGAAGACAATTTTGCCTGATTATCTGACTTGTTATTTTTGTGTGTATGGCATTGAGGCTCTGGAGTGTATGTCTTATCATCTGAAGTGTCCTTTTCTAGTGTAAGTGGGTCCACCTAACCAGTGCAAGGAAATGTGGAAAATAAGCTAATTTTTATCGATGCAGAAAGGTATCTGGACGGTCTAAAGACAGACTCTTCTTATTGATCTGACTTCGAACCCATAGCTTCTACTAGCATTTGCAATGAATGAAAACATCTATATGTTCCAGATTCTGGAAAGACAAAATTATTGAGGTAAGGGTGATGACGTTAAAAATAGGTCTTCATATTCTTAGTGCAGCCTTCTCACATCCAGTTTCCATGTCAAAGTAACAACCGATGGACAGACCGTCGTCACAGCTCTGAAACATCCCCCCTGGCTACCGTCGTAACACACTGGAATTGAGGCCCATAATGCACTGGAATTGAGGCCCATAATGCACTGGAATTGAGGTAGTTGGATTTAAATGAAAATATAAGCTATATGTATATAGTACAGCTAACAGGACTTAGTACTATGGGAAAACCAATTATTTGGGATTATTGTTACTGACAATGTGTTTTATGTTTTTAATTTTTGGAAAAGATGATACGCAATTAAACATGTATAATGGGGATATAGAAGAAAGTTTTCCCCTCAGTGCCCCTCCTTGGAAGCAACCATTGCTACCAGTTCCTTCCAGAGACTCAATAGGCTTTCAACAATGCTAAAAGTTTCTCTGCACTGTGGATCAATAATCATTTGTAGGGAGACACACTTCTTCTCAGATGGATATTTTGTCCACGAACACAAATATGTGTGTTTGTAAACATATACACACACAGGTTAGTCAAAAGTCTCTAACGGATTGGAAGAAAAACATAACGATGGATTTATTCCTACCTATAAATAGAAAATAAATCTCAAGTTTATGGACTTCATAACATATAAACAAATTATACTTGAATATTAATGATTGAAAGGATTTTTCTGGCTGTGTTTCATTTTTAAAAAGTGGAGCTGTCCTCTGGAAATAAATGCCATTCCATAGTGACTTGGGCTCCACATTCTGTGTGTGTATATATATATATAGAAATAGCCACACAAAATAGCTATACCTTTTAAACCATTTTTATCCTGGTCCATTACGCTGCAGGGGTAATTTGAGTAGGCGTTGATGATGATAAACACCACAGTTTAGAAGATGTTAAACCAAGCTTATCAGAGCTCACAGAGAGAAACAAATTAGGCAAACTGAAGTAATTTGAGCTAATGAAGTTTGATTCCAAACATCCAGATCAATTAAGCTTCAAGTACTTGCTTGGGTTCCTGCTCCGTAAGGCAGCAACGAGCCGCTGCCTAGAGGACAGGGTTGGGAGTCCTAATCAAAAAGGTCTGGAAATGAAGGGGACAGAACCATTCAGTGCCTCATGGATATATTTCTCAGGCTTTACTGTTTGAGGATCACATCATATTGAAATGAAGGCAAAGTGGGCAAGGTACCCAGGTGGACCCTGCTTATTGAGGGTCGCAGGGGTTCCGATATTCCAAAGAGCTGGCACCGTGAGAATGTGGCCAGCCTTCCAGGTAAAAGCTGCCCAGTAAGAAAACGGGCATAAGTGAGGTGGAATGGCTTCCATGGAAGGGTGGGAAGCCCAGTGGCTGGAAGTGAAGAGATCAGGAGAACCTCGTCCTGGTTCTGCCACAAACTAGCTGTGTTTCACATCTCTGAGCCTTGGTTTCCTAATCCTAATTAGACTGGATAATTTCTTACCTTTAATCTCATTCCTTTAATCTCAGAAGTTCTCCATTTGAAGCCAGCTCTTCCTCCCTGCTGACAGGAAACTCTAAGTGTGGAAGTGTGTGTGTCTGTGTGTGCGTGTCTGTGTGTCTGTGTGTTCTGTGTGTGCATACACGAGTGAAAGATAGAGGGTAGGAGGGAGGAACTAGGAAGCAGTTCCCAACTTGGCCCTCTCCTGAATTTGAATGGAGAAGCACTTCCTTTAGGGCCTTTGGCCTCCATTGGTTATGCGTCCAATACTGTTCAGAAACTAATTCAAGCCACTATGCTGTGGTGGTGGTGGGTGGGGATGTCTCACCAGGCACAGGTCTGGGAAAACTGACCCTTTCGTATTAGCCCCACCCTCAGACTCAGGCAGAAGGCATCAACATTTAATGCCCTTCCACTTCCACTCCTTTCGAGTTCCTCACCACCGTGGACACCCAGGACCCCCATCCTACTCAGAACTTCCCAGAAATGGACAGTAAATCTAGGTAAGTGGCCTCCAAACATTTTTGGAGCATACACTTCATATGTGCAAATATTTATTTACTAACAAAATAGACATGAGCTAGTGATACACTATACAATTGTGTATGTTATAAAACCTTCACAAAACAGAAAGTAACATCATGTGAGTTTTAAAAGAGTTGAAATAGACATCTTTAAATTTTCCTGCCCTACCTAACAGTTTCACCTCATCTCCCCCTTGGATGCACACATCCCATTGCAGAGACCACTGCCTTAGTACACATTGGAGGCAACATGATGTTGGGTTTAGATTTGTGGCCTTGGCATCAGACTGGTTTGGGATGTAGCCTTGACTCTAACCTTACCAGCTATGGGCAAGATATTGCAACTCCCTAGGCCTCGGTTTCCTCGTCTGTCAAATAATAATATATTTCTTCATGTTGTTATCATAATTATTACCTTCAACTGGACATTTTCCTTATCCACATCCAAGCTTTTGTAATTGTGTGTTATTCATTCACTCATGCATTAAATTAGTATTGAGCACTGTTTATGCTTTAAATGTTGTTGAGATTGACGAGAAGACAGCAGAGACCTTTGCAGTCAAGTGCTTGCCCTGGTGTCTACATCCTAGTGAGGGAGACAAAGATTAAACAAATAAAACATACAACATGATGTCAAGGAGGGTTCAGTATTATAAACATATGAAAAGGCTATATAAAGTGATGTGAATGGGAGCAGGGGCTATTTTATACTGGGTGGTCAAAAGTCCTCACTGGGGAGTGACATTTGGATAGGTACGCAAATGAAATGATGGAATAAGTCACCTGAGGAATTGCAAGAAGAGCATCCAATCAGAGGGGTGATACATGTGCAGGTTCTGAAGCAGAAATGAGCTTCGAGTGTTCTATGACCAGTAAGAAGCCAGTGTGGCCCGAGCAGGAGAGACAAGTTGAACGGTGGCCAGATCATCAGGTCATCTTGGCCCTTGAGGCCACTTTCAGGACTTTGAATTTTATTTGGAGTATGATGGGGGACTTCAGGAGAAGGTTTGGAGCCATATTAGAGGCCAATTAGAATGACTCCCAGGGACTCCTGGGTAACAGACCCACTGAGTTCGGGAGTCACTTGGATCAGCTGTGTTAGCCTGGAGAGGTTAGGGGTGCTAAATGAGGGCTATATTTATATTCATGCCTGAATGTATGGTGTGTATACACCATATTCACCATGTTCTTTGTAATGATCTTGCGCACTGAATGACCTTGAATGTACCTGGTTCAGACGAGGCTGGGCTCCACCACCATCCAGACCAGCAGATACGTAGAACTATTCCAGCATCACAGGGCAGATCTGAAATGAGATAGTTGAGCTTCCAAAAGCTCTGGTGTGACCTCCACTCACTCAGACATTGCTATCTGTAACTGTCCACCAGCTGATGAGGAATTTGGGGTCCCAAAAGTTTGCAATCATCACCTGACCAGGAAATTATTGCTGATGCATTTGCCATGTAGCCTAACTGTAAGGTCTTCCTACCTGTATCCTTTAGGTAAGTAAACATAGTTTGATTTACCCATCTGTCTGAGTATCTGAGACTGATCTTTCTGTCAATCTGAGCCTACTAATGACACTTGGCCATGTAGAAACCCGATGGCTGTGTAGAAACCACAGCACTTAAGGGTTTGGTGCAGAGACTAATGAGATATAATTTGTATTCTTCAAAGATCCCCCTTCTCTTGTGTGAGGAATTTATTGTAGGGAGGCAAGAATAGAAGCAGGGAGATCAGTTAGGAGACTAGAATGGAGGTTCTGGTTGTGGTAAGAAGTTGAAATACATACTGAAGGTAGAACCAGCAGAATTTGCTCATGCGTAGACTATGAAGGAAAAAATGAACCAAAGAAAACTTGTGAGTTTGGGCCTGACCATCTGGGAGAATGGTGATGGTATTTACTGAGAAGACAGCATACAAGAGGTTGGGGTGGACTCAAGAGTTTTGTACCAGACATATTAAACCCGAGATGCTTATTGGACTCAGTGGTGACGTTAAGCAGGCAGTTCAATATATGAGTTTGGTGCTCAGAAGAGGACAGATGCCAGAGTGAAGACATGTGTCCGGGAGTTTTAGTAGACCAGATTATTGATCCCAGCTACTTGCTCTCTTCCTGGTCATGTGACTTTGTGTTCTTGGGATGACTCTACCTCCCTTCCTCACTGAACTTGTGAGCATGCTCGGGCCAACTGGATGTGAGTGGGTGTGAGTTTCTGTCCAGTCAGAAGTTTCAGGTGTGATTGCCTGGTTTACTTTAGTTTCTCTTGTTCCTGCTCTTCATCATAAGAACAGTGTCTCAGATAAGGGCTGTTCCATCAGCCTGGGTCCTGAAATGAGAAAACACACAGACTTAAGTCCAGTCAGCCTGAGCTGAGCCACAGATATCCCCATAGCCTTCATGAAACATGAACAAGAAATAAATAAATGTTTATTGTTCTAAAGCAGTGATGTGTTGGAGTTGTTACCTCAGCAAAGGCTTACTGATACAGAAATAGGTAACAAAGGTGCCAAAAACTTAAACTATGAGGAATTAACTAAAAACTTAAAATAGACAAGTCACCTCTTATCTGCGGGGAACACATTCCAAGAACCCCAGTGGATGCCTGAAACCACAGATAGTACTGAACCCTACATATATTACGTTTTTTCCCGTACATACATACTTACGATAAAATTTAATTTATAAATTAGGCACAGTAAGAGATTAACAATAGTAACATTATAATAAAATAGGATATTTAAAGCAATATACTACAATAAAAGTTACTGTAGATCTTAGCAACCTCAGCATATGATTTCTTTCTTTATTAAGTTGAGAACTTTCACCTTTTCACTTAAAGGGAGCACTTTATGGCTTCTCTTTGGCACATCCGAATTGCCAACATCACTACTCTTGTGCTTTGGGGCCATTATGAAGTAAAATAAGGGTTACTTGAACCCAAACGCTGCTATACCAGGACAGTCAATCTGGTAAACGAGCCAGCTACTAAGTGACTAACAAGTGGGTAGCATGTACAGCATAGATACACTGGACAAAGGGATGATTCACATCCCAGGCAGGACAGAACGGAACAGCTTGAGATTTCATCACACTACTCAGAATGGTGAGCAATTAAAATGTATGACTCGCTTATTTCTGGAATTTTCCATTTAATATTTTCAGACCATGGTTGACCTCAGGTAACTGAAACCACGGAAAGTGAAACCTTGGATAAGGGGGGACTACTGTATGAGGCATTAACTTTGGAGCAAGGTAACAAGGAAACTCTTTGGGAGGCTGGAAAAACAAGACTCATGCTGTGCAGGGATGAACAGTTTGGTAATGTTCCTAATGAACTTGTTGAGTACGGGCAAACAAATTGAAAGAGAAAATTCTGGTAGCATGAGCAAGAGATGAGCTCAGAGAGAATTTGCCTGTTTTAGTGGATGGAAAGGAAAATAGAGCTCAGAAATTCTGGGTCTTCAAGGTTGGAAAATGAAACTGTTCTCACCTCCCACCTATAAAAATTAAACTGAAAAGTCCTTTGGAATAGAAAGACCTTTTAAATACTGCATCTCAGGGCGAAGACCAAACCAGGGGTGTTGCCATCAGACCTATATTAAGACTTCCGGTTGGATTAAGTGGCTCCCAGTAATTTTTTTCCCATTGAACCAAATGGCTCAGGGCAAAGAGATCAACAGTATGTTCCCACGGACGTATGATGTGCTCGAAGTACCTGAAATCAAGTCTAGAGAGAGGTATGACTTGAAGAAAATAGTGTCTGTGTCTATTGGAACACAGACCCGACCAGAATCAAACAGATTAAAACAATAACACAAAAAAGCGTCTGAGAGAATTATATTGGCAAAAGTGCTGCCAGCCTGTGACTATTTGAAATGCAAAACAATCCTTGGACTAATTTTTTTGTGCATAAGAATATGATGTATTAGGGAGAGAAGAGAGTATATGAGATTAAGGATGGATCATGGTCAACAGAACCATTGTTCTCAATTATTTGCTCCCGCCTTCTAATAAGATGATTTATCCTCACTCATTTTCTGTCATGTGAGTTATCTGTGTGCTCTTTGGAGGCAAATATGTCTCCACCTCACATATTTGAATATGGATATGATTTGGCCAATGAGCTGTAAGGGCATGTGCATGTCTGAGCAAAAGCTTAAATGTGATTTCATGGTTTGCTTTGTACTCTCTTGCTCTGCCCTCCACCATGACAACATAGTCCAGAAAAGAGCCACTCAGTCTAGAATGAGAAGTCACACCGAGTCCAGCCACGTTAAGAAGAGCCACAGCTGACCAACAGCCCTCATGGAACATTAACAAGAAACACATATTTGTTGTAAGGCATTGAGATATTGGTGTTATTTGCTACTGCAGCAAGAGTTGGTAACACAGGAGTCATCGGTGTATAAGTAGTGTATTTAAGGAGGTAGTACTCAGTGATGTCACTTAGGGAATAAGTATAGATAAAGAAAAAGACTGAGCCTGGGAAGGAGAGCCTCTAGGAAGAACAGACTTAGAAGCCACAGACAAAGATATCAGAGGAAAAGCAGGAGAGAGCTATCCTAGAGGTCAAGAAAAAGAAAATGTGTGTTATGAAAGAGGGCATAGTCCACAACATCAAATACAGCTGAGGGTACAGGAAAGAAAAAGTCACAGAAATGACATTACACTTAGCAAGAGGAAGAACATTGATGACTTTGACAAAGATAGTCTCAGTGAATTGGTGGAAAAACTAAACTGGCAAGAATTGTATTGAATATGAGGCGAGAATGAGGAGGCAAAAAGCACCGGTGACATTTTTCACAACTTTTCCATAAAGGGAAGCAGAGACATGGAGAGGTAGCTGAAACGAGTTGAAGATTTAGGAAATAGTTCTATTTTGTTTTCCAGATGAGAGATAACACAGAGTGTTTATATGTTGATGAGAAAAATCCAGTAGGAGGCCATCATTTCAAGGCATTATGATAAACAAATTGACGCTCAGATGGGTGATGAATATTGCCAGATTCTTATATTGGAGTTTTTATATTGATAGTGTTTGATCATATCATCGCCAGGAAAATACTAAAATCCTGCAGTGACAATTATTCTCTTCCCCACGGCTTGCTTAGGCTCCTAAGGGGGCGACAGACAAGGAATAACAAATAATTAAAATACCACTCTACTAACGGTTGTTCAAGTGCCCAGTACTCCAGTTCAAAGCCCTAATAATGGTTGACTAAGACCTTCCAGCTCAGGCTTCTCCTTTGAGTCCTGAATCCAATTCTTGGGATCTTAACCTTTCTAGAAAACTTCAGGAAGAAAGCCAATTGAAGACAGTGGTCAGATCTAGAATCCTCTTACACATCCCCACAGAGTGGAAGAGAGAGCAAGGAAGAAGGGGCTGTGTTTGTGCTTCTTATGTCACAATGCCTCATCCATTACCTATGAAACCCCAGTCAATGTCCTGAATTCCAATAATTCTCATTAGTGACTCTTCCTCCCTTAAAAGGGCATCGAGCAAGGGTGTGGGCAGTTGGTCATGGAATGGCAAGTTTTCCTTGCCCTGTGTTGGTGGATAATTATGCTATTCTCCATGGGCAATTCATTCATATTTAACTGGGGATCTCTGAAGACAACGTCCTAATCCAAAGGCATGGCGTACAGAGTGGAAATTTCAGACATCGAGGGACAGGACTGGGAAAAAGACTTGGGGTAATGCTCCTAAGCCCTTTATTTTCCCTCACAGTAAAGCTGGTTCATGCAAAGTTCAGTCTCCTTTGGGATCCTTATACACGCATCATGTACAGGTTCTTCACTATAAAACTTCTGGAAAGTTCCCTTAAGATGTTTGCTCTCTCCCTTCCAGGATGCCTAAATGAACATTCTCTTTTCCAACAGCCCATAATTATCAAATCACCTGATTTTTATTGCAAAGAAAGACTAATTGCACCGGAATGCAGTGACCATGCTTTTTGGTTAGGTCAAAAGGAATTTCATAATTCAGAATTAATTAGGCAATGAGAGAGAACAGGAGGCATATTTTAGTGTATTAAATCATGCCAAGTTCAAACTCATTCCGTCTCTGTTGCCCAGTGTGAATAATTATGCCATTAATCCAAGGCAGGAGGAGAGCTGCTATGACTGCAACACACTTCTAAACAAATAAAGAAAAATGTCACTTCTCCTCTTCAACTCATGCTCTGAATAGAGCCATGTAATAAGAATACTTTTATTTATTTATAGGCATAAATTCCCTAGAGCTCAATAAACTATAGAGTAAGCAAAATGCTAGTTAAAGAGAAAAAGACAGAACTTTTCTAGCTAATTCTGAAACAAAACATTGGACAGGGGAAATGACTAAGGTGGGAAGCTGAAATTTTAAGGAGAACTTGGAAAAGGACTAAAAGGAGGGGGTGATGACGTGGCTTTTTCATTTCCCTTTCCCCTTCTATGGCACACTCTCCCCACTGAGACTCAGAGGGGTCGCAGTCTGGGGGAGAAAAGTTTCATACACATTTACTCAGCTCTGAACATGACCCCTAACTCTATTCATCCTTTACTGTCAAGGCAATGCAGGCCTGCCCCTTTCCCACTTCCGGATGCCCTTCCCATTCATGTATGGTTTCTTGAGCGTAGAAGTATTGGGATCAGTGTGGTTTCCCAGCTGCACCTTCTTAGGATGGATCAGCAATACACAGGGTGGCCTATGTGGGCCTTTCCAGCTTCACAATGTTGAAGAGGAGAATGAGCATAGAGGGAGGGCCTGCACAGTGGGAGGGCAGTTCCTCTGGGACCAGAGGTGGGTTAAAGGCCCACCACGGGCAGGGCCCCTGGGTGCCAGGAGTCACAGAAGCAGTGGGAAGCGTCCACACTGGTCCTTCTGCAGAGCTGTGGCACTGCTCTGGTGCACAGATAGCCCTGTCCACTCCCACCAGCTGGAGCAGACAGGAGACCATATACCCACAAAGATGGAGAGGTTAAGTTGGGAGATGAGACAAGACCTTCTTCTCAATGGCCCCCAAACAAAGCAGTGTCCGGAACACCACAGGAGCTCTGTGAGTGTTGCACTGAGAGAAGTGAAATGCTCCACATCTGCCTCTCAGTCTTTCTTTCTTTGACCTGGTAAAGGAAAACTGTTTCTCTACTCACAACACTTCCTACACCAAATGCGTGAGTTTTCTACACCAAACAATTCCCCAATTCTCTGCGGACACCAGCTAAGTGAATGAATTTAATTCATTCTGAGATGAATTAACTACCCAGAGTTAGTGCAGACCCTACAGGTTTAGGGCTGAGTCCCACACGTCTGCCTCCTGCTTCAGATGCCAATCGCAAGTAGTGTGTCCCCAGTTACCCACACTTCTGTCTGTTTGGCTACAGATTGGGGGTTCCCACAACCCCCTCCTCAGGTTCAATAATTTGCTATAATGACTCTCAGAACCAGGGAAACACTTTACTTACTATTGCTGGTTTATTATAAGGGTACAAATGCACAGATGAAGAGGCACATAGGCGATGTCTGGAAGGGTCCCAAGTGCGGAAGCTTCTGTATCTGTGGAGTTTGAGGCACACCATCCTCCCAGCACGTGGGTGCATTCCCCAACTTGGAAGCTCTCTAAATCCTTTCATTTGGGGTTTTTACGGAGATTCCATTATGTAGGCATAACTGATTAAATCATGGGCCGTTAGTGATTAACTCGATCCCTTCTCCCCACTCCAGAGGTCAGGGAGTGGGACTGAAAATTCCAACCCACTGGTCACATGGTTGGTTCCTCTGACAACCATCCCCCATTCTAAAGCTCTCTAGGGGCTTCCAGCCACCAATCAACTCGTTAATATAAACTCAGGTATGGTTGGAAGGGGCTTATTATGAACAACAAGAGGTACTCCTATCACTCAGAAAGTTTGAGGGGTTTTAGAACTGTGCCAGGAACTGGGGAGGAAGACCAAACACATACGTGGGGGATCAGAATTGGCCACCTCAAGAAATATGTCTCTTTACCTTGATTATTTTCAAGAACAAAAGACTCTGAAAGAAACTTCGCCGCCCCCCCCCCAATCCCTCAACTGCCCGAAAGAAATTTAAGATAGAAGACCTGTCCCTAGGACAGGCCATCACCATAGATAACTCTGGGTATTGATAGACTGGGAGGGTCCTTGCTAAGCCCATTCTTACCAAAGTTCTGTTTACCAAACCTTTGCTTTTTCATTTCTATGTGAATTGCCTTCCTCCCCTCTGAAGTCCCAAACCACTACCCCCAACATCCTCCTTTGTCTTTAGCTGAAGACGCTATTTAAGATGAGAGCCTCCACCATTTTGGCAAGTTACCCAGTGTTTCCTGGGTCTCTCCCATGTATACATGTTATAAAGCTTTCTTTGATTTTCCCCTGTTATTCTGTCTCATGTCATTTTAATTCATAGCCCAGCCAGAAGGACCCAGAGCGGGTAGAGGATATGTCTTCCAACCCTACACATATATTTCTTATTATCTCACAATATCACGAGGGGAAGTCACTTGACTTCACTGGGCTTCAGTTTCACTATGTGTAAAGTGGTAATAGTATTATGTTATAAAGATGAACTTCTTGAATTGCTATTTTTTGTAGGCCAGAATTTTTAGAACGTCAACAATTTCATATAATTCAAACTAATAACTAATTCATTTCCTCATTCATTACTGGGCAGCCACTGTGTGCTTAGGGCTGAGAATTCAGCAAAGAACAAAACAAAGTCTCTGGCCATGAATCCTACATCTTAGTCAGGGTGGGGCAGAAAACAAACACACCCACAGCAGAGATGCAATCTTCCATCAGGTGGTAAGTGCTAAAAAGAAAAATAAACCAAAATAGGGCCTAGAGAGTGTGGAGATGGCTGTATTTGACCTGGTGATTGGGAGACTCTTACCTGAGGAGGTAACATTTGAATAGAGGCCTGAAGGAAGTAAAGGAGGGAACAAAGATCTGGGGATAGAATATTCCAGAAAGAGGAAAGAACAGGGGCAAAGGCCCAAGGAACAAGCAAAGAGGCCAGTGTAGCTGGAAAGGAGTGAGAGATGGGGAGGGTGGAGGAGGATAAGGTCAGAGAGTAGGCCATGGGAAGGACTTTTGAGTTTAATTCTAAGTAGATGGGAAGTCATTGGAGGGCTTTGAACAGAGGGGTGACATGATCTGATCTGGATTTTTACAAGATCACTTTGGTTGTTTGAGAAGAAGATGGCGGGGTGGCAGTGGGGGTGGGGGGAGAAGAAGGAGGCAGACCACTTAGGATGTTACTGCTGTCACTAGGAGAGAGATAATGGTGGCTTGCACTAAGATAGCGGTGGCAGTAAGAAGTGGCTATATTTGGAACATATTTTGAAGGTGGAATTATCAGTGAATTGAGACATGGGAATGACAGGGGTCAAGAATGACTCCTAGGCTTTGGCCTGTGCGGCTAAGAGGATGACGGTGCAGAAGGGGGAAGAGTGGAGGGAGGGACAGGTTGGGAGGGAGAAGATGAGTCGAAAGTTCTATTCTGCACACAGTGACATGTGCTGTGTCTATTGGACATATATGGGGAGCTTGAGCAGGCCGGTTGGAGAAAAGGTCAAGGCTTGAGATAGCTACCTCCAGCTATTTTGGGCTGAAATGGGTCAAAACACGTGCATGCACATGGGGCTCTCTAAAGGGCTGGGTGACTAGGGATAAATGACTAGATGCGTCCTCGGGGTTGCTCTATCAAATATGCTCATTAGTATTTCAGTAAATAAAACTGTCTTCCCCCATTCTAATTGATCTTCTATTCAATAAATTGGGTGACAATTTTAAGAAAGCATATTTTTCTTGAAACTCAGTAAAACTATTATTATCTTAGAATAAAATAATTTCTTCTACTAATAGCTTTATTTTCCCGATTGCTCCCTCATGTGGAAAAAAAAGTTGCTCTGGTCTGCCTGGACCAGACGGTGAAAGACCTCAGTCTGAACACGAGAGGGCGCCATGCAGACGGTCAGGGCTGCAGGAATGGAAAAGGTGGCTGTTGAGTCCCCAGGCCCTTTGCCTTCCCACCCTCCTCCCTCCCCTACTTCCTAAATCGGGGCTCTTGGGACCACGAATCAAGGACAGCAGCCCCAGGTCACTAGTGTGTGATCATTTCAGTTAGGGCATAACAGGGCCAGACAGGATTTTTTCCAGAGGCCCCTGGCAGGCCTAATGCACATTAGAGGAGAAAGCAAAATGAGAGTAGACACATACAGGAGAAAAAGAGGGGAAAAGAAGAAAACAGGCAAAAATGAAGGAAACCAAGAGGTGCCTATTACGGGGAGTGGGAGAATTCCAGAAATTCAAGTCCAGAAGGGACCATCTTGTTGAACTTTCTGTGTCCCAGATAAAGGGGCTGGCATGGCTCCCCAGGGTTGGGGTGCCAGGCCTTCCCAGGTTGCTGTGTTTCAGCCCACGTTCTTCACCACTCCCCCATCCCCACCACACACACACACACACACACACACACACACACACACACACACACACAGTATCTTCATAAAGTGCATCAGCTTTGTCAGGTGCCTGCTAGCTGTCATTTCATGCTCCACAAGCCCTACTATGAGCATCCACCTGCTTTATGTATTTCTTCTGCAGGGTCCCAAATGCACTGTGAAGTGCCAGCATAGGTTGCCCCCATGTCATAAATGCGACCATGCATCTCAAGCTCAGGTGCTAGTTTCAATAAATCTGCATTTGAGTCGTAGCTGCAATGATTGGTCTTGTGGCTTAAGCTTTAGGAGGACTCTGGGGATTACATTAGATCTCCCAGGAGTCTTAAAAAATGGGAAAGTTTTCCCAGCAGCAGAATGGTGAATGAAGAGGAATCCCGGTTTTGGTATCACACAGACTGGGATTTCAGTCCTGGCTCTCCTGGGTCACTGGCCCAGGGGCAACTCAACCCTCTCGCCTTCTCATCTATGAAATGAAATAATGGTAATATTATATCGGGGGATTGCTGTGAGGATTAAATCAGTTATTGTTGGTAAATTTCTAGTTCACTGCACCCTCTCAATAAGCAATTTGTACTGTTTATGTCAGACAAAGGGTGAATATCCTTAAATAAGGGGTTCTTATGAATAATAAGGAAAATGGACACAGGGTGTGAACAGACATTCACAAAAGGAGATAAATATGTTAATAAATTAAATCTCACTAGTAATCAAAGGCTGCAAATTACACAACAATGGGAACATTTTCCTCCTCCTCCTTGGTTTCAGCTAAATGCAGTCTCGTCCACCAGGGGTTTAAGCCAAACACCTGGACGTGAAAATCGACTCCTTCCTCAGATATGGGACAATCCGAGCATCAAAACAAATGACAGTAAAGGATTATAACCCATTGAAATAAGTAAGAATTCACAAGTCCACACTGATATAAATGAACGAATGTATGAATAAATAGGAGAGAAGACTCATTCGTACAGAAGAGAGTCAACTAATAAATGTGCAAGGAATGATAGAATTAGAAAATCACCATTGGGCAGCCATCCTGATAAGAATTCTTTTAGGTAAGAATCATCACAGCCAGTAGGTGAACATTTGAGAAGTAACAGGATATTTTGTAGTTTCAAAGTAACTCTCCATAAAATACCTATTAATTACAAAAGGTGAATAGTAACTTTACTATTACTGGAGACATTTGGCAGGAACAACCTCCAGATTAAAGAAAATTAAAGAGAGACAAGATGAAATGCAATGCATGATCTTGGAGTTTTTTTTTTTTCTTTTTACTATAAAGGACATAATTGGAACAATTGGAGAAATATGGATAAGTTCTGCAGATTATATAATAATATAACAATATTAATTTCTGATTTTAATACTGGTATTGTGTTTTTTAAAGAGAATTCTTTGCTTTTGGGAAAAAACATTGAAGAATTTAGGTGTAAAAAGGCAAGATATCCACAAATGACTTTTTGTGTGTGTGTGAGGAAGACCGGCCCTGAGCTAACATCTGTTGCCAATCCTCCCCTTTTTGCTGAGGAAGACTGGCCCTGGGCTAATATCCGTGCCCATCTTCCTCTACTTTATATGGGACGCCGCCACAGATAGCTTGACAAGCAGTGCGTCAGTCTGAGCCCAAGATCCAGGCCTGCGAACTCTGGGCCACCAGAAGTGGAACATGAGAACTTAACTGCTACACCACTGGGCCAGCCCCACACAAGTGACTTTTAAATGAGACAGAGAGACAGAGAGAGAGGAGCAGCTGTGGTAAAATGTGACATTTGGAATCTTTGTGAAGAGTATTCAGGAATTCTTTGTATTATTCTCGCAACTTTTCTATAATCCTAAAATTATGTCAAAATAAAATAGTTCTTTTTTGAAATTGGTTCCTTCCTTTTCCTCACCCCACAAATGCAATCACCAAGTCCTCTTGATTCTGTCTCCTAAAAATCTCAACAATCTAGTCACTTCTCTTCATCTCCACTGTGACTGCCCTGACACAAACCACCCCTCTAGCATGGACTACAACCAACGAAAAACAGCAAATATGTTAATGACATAATCTTGGAAACTTTACTTTTCCAGTATTCCTTTTAATCAAAATTGTATTTGAGGTCCTAACTAATCAATAAGACAAGAAAAAAGAGTAAATGTTATAAAGATTGGAAAAGGAAATGAAACAGTCATTTTTCACAGACAGTATGAGTGTCCACCCCTGAATAGATGACCCAAGAGAATCTACAAACTAATACAACTAATTAGACCCAACAAGATCAATATACAAAAATCAACTCCGAACAACAACCAATTAGAATATATATATATTTTAAAGATGACACAATAGCAATAAAATTACAGGGCACTTAGGAGTAAATATAACAAAGATACGTAAAACATGTGCAGATTAAAATAATAAAAGTTTATGAAGACCACAAAGGAAGATGGAATAAATTCAAAAGATATACAATGTTGATGGATGGTGTCGCAGATCTACAAGTCACCTATTTGAAATCTATTCACCATCTTCCTTTTTGCTCACAAGATCCAAAATTTGGGGAGAGAGGATAGAATTGTGTTTTGCTAAATTTTCTTGCAGATAGGCATCATTTTTGACAAAATTCTGGCCAACGAGAGGTAAACAGATGTCTGCGACAGTTTCTTTTCTGTTGTTTGCTTGTTTGTTTTGCTTTCCTGCAACAGGCGGCACCCCCTCCTCCTTCTTCCTTTTTCCAACAGAAATCAAACATGATGCCTGGAGTAGCTGCAGCCATATTGTGACAGGGAAGCAATAAGCAAAAGGGTGAAAAATCAACATGTACAGATAGAAGAAATCAAAGACACGTGCGAGAAATATTGTGCCATCACTGCTGCAGCCCTGGACTGCTCACCGCCTGATGGCTTGTCACATGGGAAACATAGACCACTGTTGTCTGCACTACTGTAGATCAGGTTTCTCTTACTTGAATCCAAAAGTTTGCTAAATGCTGCAGCTTGGAACAATGTTTTAAAGATGGCAGTTCTCCCCAGATTAATTCAAGCAGACAGCTGTGGCAATCTTGATCTGGCTGGTAGGCCCTGCCGCTCTTTGTGGCTGTGTGAAATGTCAGACAGGAAGCTACCACATCTGGTTCTGGGCTCACTTAGGGTTTTTCTAGGACCAACCCAGGCACCTAGAGGCCATTTGCTTTACTCACTGCCTTTGTCCCCCTCCTTCCATAAGCTTCCCAGTCACTCCATAAGCTCCCTTTGCATTTATTTGCACTGCAGGGACACCCGTCCTCGGCAGTGGGCTGAGCCCCAGGTTCCCCCACCCACGGTCACACTCTGATTCGACATGGAGCAGCATGCTGAGTGGGCTTCATTAAAGCTGATTCAAAATCGGGGGCAAACATCCACCCTCAGTGAGCCTGGGGGGGAGCAGTGAGAATGGGGGTAGAGGGGAAAATTGGCTTCCCTCACTCACCTCAAAATGAGAACAGAGACTGAGTGTTCTTAGAAATGACCTCCAGATCCTTGTCACTTGTGGAGGGCTTCTGATAAGTGATTCAGCAGGTGCCCTCTCCCCACCCACTCCCAGGATCACACACTCCACACGGAGGTGAGCAGTCCTTTCCAGCACACCCTCTACTCCACAGCCTCAACGGTGGGCCCTGCCCCTGTGGCTCTGGCCCATGAGTTACCTGTATTTTGCTGGCTCATATCCTGGAACTTTCAGGTTCCAAGCACCTCACTCACGTCCTCACCCTTCCCCCCACCACATAATTCCCCGGAAGTCCCCCAAAGGAAGTGTGTCACAAGTGCTCATAAACAAGTCCTTTGCCAATCCATGGAGCTCCAACTGTCCTCTTCCCTGGCACTGACTTCATCTTCCCTGCCGAGACTGACACAGGCTGCAAAGCTACATCAAGTCACCTCAGCACTATCTGTGGTGTCACCACTGAGCCGTTGCCTTCTCTAATGTCCCATGAATGAGCACGGGCCATCAAGACCAAAAGGATGCTGTGTTTTCTTTGAAGTTCTGAAAGCACCCAAACTCCACAGTGTCACATGCCCCAGTGATGTCAACACCTCTTCCCCCCTCCTTGGTAAAGGACCTTGACATTCCAGCAGCAAAGCAGTTCTGCTCATGCCTCAGTGTCTCTCAGCAGTTTTAGGGAAAATTTGTGGGTTTTGCTCATGACCTCTCTCTTTCACAGGCTGAGCTGGGCTGAGACCCTGCGCATCTCCCTGTCCTTCTCTCTCATCTTGCGTTGTCCCTAATTCTTTGACCCAAGGCTCCTGCTCCATTTGGAAGCTTTCAATAAAAAGGATAGCTTGTAAGACATCCGGCTGGCTGGGCACAGGTGTGGAACCTCATTTGGCTTCCAGCCTCCCTTATACGGAATGTGAATCTAACTCCCTCACACGTGCAACTGCTTCCACTTTCATTTCTCCGATGAAATGAACCTTAACTCTTCTTAACCATCTCTTCAGACCTTGACATGGCTTCTTGAGAGGCTTTCTCTAGCCTCTGCACCTCCAATCCTCCACTCAACAATTAGAGGAGTGTTCATCCAGCACATCACTGTTTCATCCTACCCAGTTTGGGCATCATCAAGAAACATTCAGTCATGGATGAGGGCAAAATTGTAGGTATAGAGTGTTTATAGCAGATGGGTTAATAAAATAGCGAAAAAATGCAAATAATTGTCTCAAAATAAGTAATTGGTTGAATAAATAATAGTATAGCACACAATGGAAAATTAGGCAAGAGTTACAATTATTGGCGTAGAAAGGTGATTGTCAAATTGTCAAAGAATGACTTGCATCAGAATCAGCCAGAGTCTTGTTGGAAATACAGATCTCAGGGCAAAGGTCCATATTACTGATCAGAACCTCTGGGAGCAGGATTTGGAATCTTTAGGGTAACAGGCTACCCCAGTGGGACTTAATGCACATCACTGTTTAAAAACTTACTACTGTGGACATTTAGTTAATCATGAGGGAAAAGGTCAAAATATATTTTTAGATGAAAATAGAAAGAGGTCATAGAAAAGAATTTACATTATAATCCCATTTTTAAAAAATAATGTAGCTAGATAGGTGATAGAGAGAGATAATAGATAGATGATATATAGATAGAGAGATAGATAGATAGATAAATAGATAATAGATAGATGATAGATAGGTAGATAGACAAGGACTGAAAGGGTACACGCCAAAATATCAATAGTTGTTAGTGGTGAGTTTATAGAAGATTTTTATTTTACTCTTTTTACTTGTTTGCTTGTTGTGTGCAATTTCTAAATTTCCAAAATAAGCATGTATTTCGTGAGAAAGTTGTTTGGTTTTTACAGAATTATACAGGAGTTAAACTATATGACTTTTTTTTTTCACTTGCAAAATTTTGTACTCCATAAAATTTTTAAATGAAGAATTAGAAATAAAGGGAAAATACAAGTATTAATATAAAATGAAGCCAGGATTAAGGCTAGTTTCCAAGAATACACTGCCATAAACTTTAGGACTGTTTCTAAAGTGAGCTAGGAATTTGGCTCTTCCTAATGTCACATAATTACTGAGCAGACATGGCAGTTAGGGAGAGAGAGGAGTCAAGGATTACCACAAATTTTTAACATGGACAGCTAACTGTGTGGATTATAGTGCCCTTAACCAAGATAAAAGATTACTAGAAACTTGATTAATTTTCTTCGTAAGTTCCCACCCAAAAAAAGTACAAGAAAGCAAGTGTGGAAGAGGAAGTTCCCTCTGCAGCACTGCTGGCCTCTTGGCTGAGGGACTGTCCCACACACTAGGCATCCAGACTGAGATTCAAATTCAGGTCTCAACAAAGTCAGGGACGTTAAAAAACATTAGCAAAGGAATTCAATTAACATTTCTCCAGAGAAGATACACAAATGCAAACAGGCACCTGAAAAAATGTTCAACAGCATTCGTCAGTAGGGAAATGCAAATCAAAACCACAGTGCGATACCACTTCACACCCACTAGGAGAGCTAGAATTAAAAAGAGAAAAGGAAAGAAAAAGAAAATAAATGTTGGCAAGGATGGGGGAAAAGTAGAATCCTCGGACATTGCTGTGGGAGTGTAAAATGTACCATGTAAGTGTAACATGGTGCAGCCACTGCAGAAAACATTTTAGCAGTTGCTCAACACGTTAAACATAAAATTCTCATCTGACCCAGCAATTCCACTCCTAGGTATGTAAGCCAAAATTGGAAACAAGCATTCAAAAAATACTTGTATGTGAACCTTCCTAGCAGCACTATAGACGGTAGCCAAAAAATGGAAACAACCCAGATGTTCATCAACTGATGAATGGATAAACAAAATGTTGTACATCAGTACAATGGAATATTATTCAGCCACAAAAAAGAGTGAAGTACTGATGCTGCAACGTGGATGAACCTTGACAACATTCTGCTGAGCTAAAGAAGCCAGACACAAAATGTCACATATTTCATGATTCCATTTACATTAAACATCCAGAACAGGCAAATCCATAGAGAAAGAAAGTCAACTAGTGTTTTCCAAGGGCTGGCGGGGAGGGGGAAATGAGGAGTGACTGCTTAATAGGTGTGAGTTTCCTTTTGAGGTGATGAAAATGTCTTGGAACCAGAAAGAAGTGATGGTTGCCCAATGCTGTGAATGTACTAAATGCCATTGAATTGTACGCTTTAAAGTGGTTAATGGTTAATTTTATGTTAGATGAATTTTGCCTCGATGAAAAAGTCAGGGACTTTCAAGGTCACTTAAGAGTAGTTTGTGAAAGTAAAATCCGAGAATATTGGGGTTTTCAAGAAGACTCTGCTGGAGAGGAAGTGGAAATAGTTAGTTCGGTTTTGGACCTTTGAGTTTGATGTTTCCATGGGGCATCCGGGCAAAGGTGCTAGAAATCAGGTAGGACACCAGTCCAGAGCTGGAGAGAGAGGTCTGGACGGGGGCTCTAGAGTTGAGGGTCATCAGGCTGGTGGTGGAAGTTTAATCTATACATGGGGGTTCCCCTCAGAGCCCCCAGCACAAATGGAGTGGAATATAGTCCCCAGGGGGAGAAATCCCATCACTGGCCCTGGATCATTCTTCCTTGAAAAGTCTTCTCCTGGTGTGCACTTTATATTCATTCATTGTCTTTACCGGAGGTGGAGTGTGGTACGGAAATGTTTGCCTTGCAGAAAAGATTGGCTCTGATGCGGTTGGATTTCTCTGACATGCCAGATTGATAAAAAAAGGTGACCTATGCTTGGTCCATTCCCGAAACAACCGACCACAGGCACCCCCTTCTCAGCTGTCACCTCTCTGTACCCAATGAGGTGTGAAGGAGGGTCCTCCCTCACCTTTCCCACCATCTGACCCCAGGTGTTTGTGGTGGGCTTACTGGAGAGCCCACTGAAGCGTCACAAGAAGAGACGGGACGCTGTGGCTGATAAAGCCAGGTCGTACTTTTTTCCAAATCTTTTCTGATGTTTGAACGGGAACAAATTTCTTGGCACAAATAATATTGAAGATGGCATTTTAAAAGAAAATATGGTCAACGATAACTGTTTAATTTGGATGAGGCATGTATGGGTATTTATTGTAGCATTTTCCCCATGTTTTATATGTAGAAAATATAATAATTTTTTTTAAAAAATATTTCACATTGTAGTGATTTAGATTTCACACAAGTTTATTAGGCATAAGTTTTGTTCCAGGTACGTAGCTAGGAAGTTTCACGCCTGACTTGTTCCTGTGTGATCAAGCAGCTTGGTGATTTTTCTGATTCCAAATAAACACCCTAAGCCTTAGATTATAATAAACAATGTTGTGGGGTAGGAAGGTGGATAACAATTATCCCTTGGGTCAATAAGAGGTAAAGATGAAAATTGGCATGGATAAGCAGATTTGAAATAGAAGGCATTTCCTACCCCCAAAGTGACAAACGTATCTTCTCTGTATCTCCCAGAAGAACATTTTGGGGAGTTCAATCACGCAGCTGCATTTTCACACAGAGAGGAGTTGATTCCCCCACCTACAAGTAGAACTTTCCAGAGCAGGCTGCTCTGCTGTCTACTCCCTGCCGTGTATTCCCAGGGCAGCCTCCCCTGTTGGATGCTGGTTCTGAGGCAGGTCCGGCCAACAGCGTGCTGTGCGTGGACTTCCTGACACTGCCTTTGAGGTAGCAGGAGAAAGTCACATTACCGTGGGCCGTGGTGGCCACAGGCCTGAACAGGCCAGTCCTCCTACGGTTTCTGTGGTGTGCAGATTTTTTTTTTTTCACTTAGGCACACATATTAGCATTTTCCTTTATGGTCTGTGTTATTGTGTCTTGTTAAGGAAACTTCTCTACCCTACGGTCATAAATATATTCTATATTTTCTTTTAAACTTGTAAAAATTTCTTTCTTTCATTCAGATCTCTAACAATCTTTAATTTCTATTTGGGGATGGCATGAATTAGGGATGTAATTTAATTTTTCCCCACATGAATAACCACTTGTCCAGCACCATGATGAGTCTGCCGTTTTTCCACTAATTTTTCATACCATCTATGGAGTCTAACTGTGAAGAGGTCTGTTTCTGAACTTTCTACTCTCTTTCACAGGTCTTTTCTTGTTTATTTTTTTTTAATCCCTTTGTAAATACTGCATTGTCCTAATAACTATATCCTTGTAACAAATATTGATATTTAGTAACGTAAGCCCCCATCTTCTTCTCCCACTTTATCTTGGTTATTCTAGGCCTTTTAATTTTATATTTAAGTTTTAAAAACAACTGTTAAGTTGCTTAAAAGACTATTGGGCTTTTAATGAGAATGACATTGCATCTGTGAGTTAACTTTGGCAGAATTGACATCTTTAGGAATGTTGAATCTTCTCATCCAAGGACAAAGTATGTTCCACCACGTATTTTTCTTTTCTCTTTTTACAATAGCTTCCTCTGTAAAAGCCTCTCACTATTATTTATTACTAAATACCTTAGAGACTTTGTTCCTAAGGCAAATAAAATCCTTTTTAAAAATATTTTATCCTTGTTTGTTGTAGGTCTCTAGAACCTAATTGATTTTCCTATATTCGTTTTATGCTCAGTAACATTGCTGAAATCTCTTATTAGTTTGTAGATCCTATTAGATTGTCCAAAGATTTTTTCACTAATAAGTGTTGCATTGATATAAAGCATGCCTCGGCACTCAAAATTATCGATACACAGGTATAAAGTTTAAAAACTCCAGCATTTGAAATATACCACCTCTCTTACTTTCCCTAAATTGATGTAATTTTGACTTGCCCTGTCATAACTTTGAGCTGGCAGGGAATTTAACATTAGCCATTCCTGAAACTAACTTAACAATAGGGTCACGTCATACTTCCTGCATCTGAAACATGGCCAAGGCCCGGTGGCTTGGGAGACCTCTCTCTGGTCACAGTTCATCAGTACAGTTGGTTTACTGCTGACACATCGCTCTCTCTGCGCAGTCTCCTCCTATCCCGGGGCTCTCTGCAGATTCATGCCCATTGGGTGACTTCCTCTGGAAGGCGTAATGGGAGGGTGAATCCAATAGAGGGCTTCATCAGAGCATCAGCAGCTATTCCATGGGCAGAAAATGCAGATTAGAAACAAAACATTGTGATGGAGAGAGCAGACTAATAAAAGGGAGAGAGAGGGAGGGAGAAGTCTTCAATCTTTTTATCCCACAGTCAGACGTCATAAGTAGGACTTCTTCTCCAGGCATGAAGGGAAGGGACAAAAGGCAAAAGAGAAGCAGCCCTTTGAAAACTCTGCTAGAAACCCTGCTCAGTGACTTTCATGGGCTAGAATTGTGTCCCATGAAACCCCTATGTGCAAAGGACTCTGGGAGGGTGAGTATGTTTAGCTGGGTACACTACCACTCTGAGCAAAGTTGGGGTTCTTCAGCGAGGAAGAAGGGGAGATGGACATGGGGCAGGCAACTAGCAATGTCAGACACAAAAAAAATATTCTCCATTTTAACAGTGAGGACACTAAGTCTCACAGCCTTCTCCCCAGACGTCAGCCAGGAAACATTTGGGGCTCCCTGGCGGGGTCGTAACAAAACTCATATCCCAAGGCAGACGAGTATGGACTTGGGAGTGAAAGTGTGTACCTCAGATTTGCAACCTGTATGTAAGGGACACAGCTAGAGCTTAGAGCTGTAAGAGCTGTTTTGATGTGGTTGTTTTCTCACCAGGGAGGAGACTCATGCAACGAGACCTGTGGTTGTGACAGGTAGAAATCTGCCAACCCCACCCCACCAAGTCCTCGGGTGGGGACAGCTGTCATTTTTCTTCTTCATCACAGTGTCCTAAAGATCTATGTCTTACACTGTCTCCCCAGCCAATGATAAGGAGCCTGCTCTGGGACCACCAGGAGGCTTTTCTTATTGGGTTAGGGGTGTAGGGCAGAGGTCTCTTTGGACTACTTGCCTGGGCAGAGTTGGCTGTCCGCACTTGGACTGCAGCAGGAGCACCCTCCCTTGGAATCTCAGGAAGTAAGTCCAAGCAGTGGCGAGTGTCCATGACCCTCAGACCCACCACCTCAGCCCCTTCTCCTTCGTTCCTTGACCTGATGTTTCTCCTTCCTGGCCTGGCCACCCATGCGGGCCAGTGAGCTATAAAACCTTCCTTCTGAGAATTTTCTCTCCTAATTTAACTCAGAAAGCTGCTCAAGGATACTCCTGACACAAGAAAATCATCCAAGACTACCCCCTCCCTCACCACCACCCCCAGGAGGTGCAGGAGATCCGTCCCTATCCAGAGACCAGGACAGCTCTGAGGGGACCAGAAGACAGTCACCATGTGGGTGGTGCAGACAAGGTTCAGGGGGGCTTGTAATTCACAAGGATAAACGCAATACATTAAGTTTTCCCCAAAAGAACTTTGACTTGGATGAAGATTTTCCATGTGGTGGTGAAGTGTGCACACTCTACAGTCAGACGGCTGAAGTGTGAATCTTGGTTCCACCACCGGCTAAAGACACAATCTTGGAAAATTTCCCTAACCTGGCTGTACCTCAGTGTTCTCAACTGTAGAATAGTGATAATGACACCACAACTTCATGGGATGTTATAGGATTAAACGAGTTCACATAACACACTTAAAACAGTACCTGATGCAGAACAGGTGCTCGATAAACTTCATCTGCTCATCATCACCCCATTCCTACTGCACAGGGCCTGCAAGAGCTCACAGCTGCCACCTCACTAGGGTGCTGATCCCCCCAGGGGCTTCTCTAAGAGGAGAAGGCTGGACTGGAGGAAGAGCTTGTTTGCTTCAGAAGGTAACACTCCCAGTCGATCAACCCACATCTTGTCTTCACGCACTCACGCACACTCCACGCACAGTCCCACATACACAGTCTCAATGGAGGTGTGAGAGAAAATGGAGAAAAGGAAAAGAAAAAGAGAAGATTCAGATGAAACAGAGACTGTGAACACAGCAGAAAAACAGCAAAGAGAGGATGTCGTTTTTCATTTCTTCAGGATCACATTCCAGCTGAGGTGGTGGTTGTCTTCTTTTATCTCCTCCCCTTTTCCCCATCTTGCTTTACCCTAAAAAGATGTTAATTTCCTGTCAGGTGGGTTATCTCTGATAAATGCTGTAGTTATTTTCTATTGTTGTGTAACAAATTACCACAAATTGAGCAGCTTCAAATAAGACCCATGTATAATCTCACGGGTTCTGTTAGGTCAGAAGTCTGGGCCAGTTCAGCTGGGTTTTCTGCCCAGGGGCGCTGAGGCCAAAACCAAGGTGTCAGTTAGGTTGGGCTCCAATCTGGAGGCTCTGGAGGAGAAGCAGCTGCTAGGCTTATTCAGGAAGTTGACAGGACTCAGTACCTGGTGGTTGTAGGACTGAGGGCCTCCCTCCCTGCTGGCTATCATCAGCGGGCAGCTCTCAGCTTCCAGAGGCTGACCTCATTCCTGCCACATGGGCCCCTCAATCTTTAAGCCAAAAATGGGGCATCAAGGCCTCCTCGTGCTTGGGATTTCTATGACTTCTTCATCCGCAACTACCTGGAGAAAACTCTCTACTTTTAAAGGGCTCATGTGATTAGGTTAGGCCCACCCGGATCATCTCCCTTTTCCCATATAACCTAACATAATCACGGAAGTGATATCTTATTATATTCACAAATTTCAACCACACTCAAAGGGGAAGAGATTATACAAGGGTGAGGGCCACTGGGGGTCATTTTAGGATTCTGCCTGCGACAAATGCCGTGAACTTCAACAGTGACAATGGCAAAGTTTTTAAATGAAATGAGGGAGAAAAAGGGGACAGGGACAGTTCAGGGTCACCTGAAGAGTTGTTTTTGGGATATCTCCCTTCCAGGACATCAGATCTTCTCTGTATCAGGTTCAAAATCACTTCACGGGCTCAGATGCTCAGGAAACATAAATACCAACCCAATTAGAAGGCACATAGGCCTTGATAGAAGCAAGAGCAGGCCCCTGAGCAGACAGAACTATAAGCAGGGGGAACAAAATTTGAAGATTGGCTCAGCCTCTCATGAGAAGGAAAAGTCCAAACTAGTGAGAGGCAAAGAAGAGGAATTTAATAATGAGAGAAGAGACTGAGCCTAGTGATGTGAGACTGTCAACTGAGCGTTCAAGCTGAGACCTTGTCCTCCCATTGGAGGGGCCCAAGGGAAGGGTCAGTTCTCAGGCACACCAGGACTTAAGAGATCTGAGCTGGTCACATGCAGACATCAGCTGATTGATTTATCTGTTATAACAATGTGTACAACAGATCTCAGCAAAGTGTCTTGTTCAACTCAGACAGGACAATGTGATACATTTCTGACAGTAGGAAGTCAACGATCTTGAGGAAGGAAGGAGAACAGCTGTCAAGATCAGGACAGGAGCTGGGCTTTCCAGGAAGGCGCCCAGGGCAGGGTCTTCTCCGCACACCAGGTGTTTGTCCCCAGAGGTGGCAGGAGAGCGAGAACGCAGGGGCCCTGCCTGTGTAGCTTCTGCTGTCTTACCAGTCCTCGCTGTATTTGTCTTCCCCAGTTGTCTTTATTGTCAGAAGCAAATAAAGGAAGAAAATCAAGAGGTTTGGTTCCCAGCCAGTGCAGCAGCTCAGGTTTAGAAACCACAGGGGAAGTCTGGACTCCATCTGAGCTAACCTGTGAACAGTCTGGGTTGTCAAACAGTGAGGGGAGCAGAAGAGAGCTGCTCGTTCTTCATTTTGTCTGTTTCTAAACATTAAAAAAATGGTTTATCCTATACCAGCCCTCTGCAACCTTTTCATCATTCAACATTTAAAAAATTAATGGTATTTTTTTGAAAAAGAAATATATTTACTTGGTGCAAAATTTAATTTCCAAAAGCATTAAAAGGTAAAAATAATCCTCTCACCTCTGACTTCTAGTCATCAGTTTCCCTCCCTGGAAGAAACAAATCGATGATATGATTTTGAGAATTATCCATGTCTATACATGAAAGCATAGTTCATTCATTTTACTGGATGCATAATATCCCAGTGTATGCAAATAACACAATTTATTTACCCATTCTTAGGAAATTTAGGTTGTGTCCAATTTCTGCTGACAGAAAAGGTTGCAGTGAGCATTCGTGGACGGGAATTTCTCTAGGGATCCTAGGGTCTATCCCTACAGTGGAATGGCTGCGTTAGAGACTGTATGTACTTTCGCTTGTCTTGGAAATTGCTTGATTGCTTTACAAGGTTATGGTTCCGATTAATGCTCCGACAATACTTAGTATTGTAAGGCTGAATCATTTTGTCAGTCTACTAGGTGTGAAACGGCAAATCATAGTGGTTTTCACTACCACTTCCCTGACTACCACATCGTCTTTTCAAGTATTTATTAGCCACTTGAGTTTGCTCTTCTGCGAATTTCCTGTCATATCCCTTTCACATTTACATTTGATTGTTTGCTTTCCTTAAGGGTTTTAAAGACTTCTTCATATATTCTAGATGCCAATTTTGCAACAGCTCATCTGAAATATCGCCTCCCAATCCAAAGTTGTTTTTTCCTCTATGATGATGCCTTTGGTTAAGCAGAATATTTAAATTTTCAAAGGCTCCAACTTATTCATTTCTGTCTATTGCCTTTGAATTCCACATATTTTCTGGAAAATGGAAGAAGTTACTTTTTGGCCAAATTTCTCATTATTCCTCATAATGCCCAGGCACTCCAGAACCTCGGGGTATGTGGTCACCTCAAGATAATTACTTGAACACTTTCAGAGAACACTTTCCATCTGCAACTGTACATCTGCACGACTGGTAAATATGACCTCCTCAGGAGGGTCTTTCCTACCTCTATAAAAGCGCAGGTAACCTGTCATATTCTAATTGTTTTTCCTTCAGAGCACTTGCCACCATTAATAATCATATACACGTGCGTGTATTTGGCTAATGTATGTCTCACTCCTTGAGATTAGAAACCAAATCTGCCAGTGCCACCCTCTGATTCCCAGTGCTTTGTAGACTGCCACACACAGAGAAAGTACCTAACACATCTTTTGGAATGAAAGAACTGCCCAGTCTGGAACATTCCTTCTCCATCTCTATTATATAAAACCCTTCCCTTAGGGACTTTCTCCAGTGGTCCTGTGAGTTGGCTTCCCCCATATCAGCTCAAACAATGGAAGGCTCAGAGTCTGCAGGAATTCACATCTCTATCTTTGATCTAAGGCCCACAGTGGTCTCTTTATGAGGTTCCCACTGTGGCTACAATGACTGTGAAGAGTCAACGGCTCTTTCCACACAGTGAACCCTAGAAGGGTCATTTGTGGTGACAGGAGTCGACTGCAAATTTGTGGTTATTGGCTAATCAAAATGAGTTCTCAGCCTTCACTCATGCCCCAAGCATTTTGCATTTTTTCTGTGACACCTTTTCAAGGAATTATTTTATTTTTATTAAATTTAAAGCAATGAAAGGAGTGTCAAGGTTATATTATGTTGGAATGTCTACCTTCCACCCGGATGCCATGGCACAGGGTTATCACATATGGACCCACTCACAATGCTCCCATTGTCTGCCTGTCACAGGTTTTCCTGCATATATCATATACCCTCCTCCCCTCAGTCTGGCTAGAGTTTGGATTGGAAGTGAGAAGTCAGATGAGAACACTGATGTGCAGCATCAGGTATGGGGTGTGCAGTCATTTTATATAATGAAAGAACAATGAGGATGGAAATTGCATAGGAGAGGAGGAGTTTGGTAGAATTCCTAAAGAAAATTCATTCTTCATATAAAAAGTCAACACTGAGGTTACGCAATCGGTCTCCACTTCTAGAATGCCATGTTTCAAGAATAAAAACAATGGTGGAAGATGGTGATATACAAGAAGGGGGCTGCACATCACATCATCTAAAAGTAATTGAAGAAAGGCAAAGAGGTGAGATCAAATGCCAGAAATGAAATAATCTATACAGGGACAGAAAAGATCAGAGGTGGAGTTTTTGTTGCATGGATTGAGAAAATGCAAAAATGTACTAATTTTTGACAACTAGTCTCTTCTAACGGATTCCTCCAAGCCTAATTCTCTGGAGATCCCAAGAAACTCCTGGAAAGTCTTTCTCTTTTCTATCACAGATTCTTCGACAGTCTTCTGAGTATCTACTAAATATTTATAAACTATCAGTTTACCTTCTCCTCATTACTCCACGTCCATCCCTTGCCTTAAAGTCCACATCTTCTCTATTTTGCATCATGTCTCATCATCTCCATTGTTCTCTGATATCACTAACTAAAGCTCTACATGTGCATTGTCCCCAAGGCTGTCATTGAGCCACCACAGTGCACATTCAGATATTGTTTGGCTGCTTTTGTCACTGACTGGTTGGATAATCACACAACTGTGAAACAAGAAGAATGAAATATGTGGAAGAGTGAAGGAAAATACAACCTCATTTGAGGCCAGCAGCTTTTTCTGCTGACTTTGTAGGACTGGGCCCCAACTCTTTCTTTGTTACTAAAGCATTTGCCAATATGGACATCTCATTTTCCCCACGAGATGCTTCACCTTTAGAAGGCACAGGACATGCTTCCTTCCCTCAGAGAGGCTGAGATCTCAGAATGCTCTTTGTAAGCCTGAAGTGCTGGCTTTACTCTACCAATAGGAGGTATTTAGGTGAAATTTCTGGTCAGTCTCCCAGAAACTCATTGTACAAGAATAAGAAAAGGCCTTCCACCAAAAACCCTGGTTAAACAGAGGGGAGAAATATCCAAAGACTGACAGAAGGGAATCCAATGGGAGAAAAGATTTTGATGGAATGACATCCAGGAGGATTATCCTGTTTGTACTTCATGAGAAGACTCCCTCTGAACTTTAACTTCCAGCCTGAGATACAAGGAAGAAATGCCAAAAAGTGTATTTTCCCACTTTGTCCTGTCCTAACTTGTATAGAAAGCAGAGCCTGAAGCAAGGATTATAGTGGGAACAATTTATTTGGGAGGTGCAAGCCCAACAATGACAGTGAGGAAAAAGAATTGCATCAAAGAAAGATGCAACGCAATGAGACATGTGACATTACCTCAGTTGACCACCAATTCACAGCAAGCTGTTAAGAAGCAGGACTAGTTGCTCAGCAAGCTTAGTCAGCACATGGCACTTCTCCAGAACAATTGTAAGGTGGGTCACAGGAAGAGAAGAGCATTCAATGTCTGAAACAAAAATCTGAATTTACTGCTTGCTAAGAGAGAGCTGTATTTGTAAAGAACAGTGTCTCTGAACCAAACAAGAGCAAATCTTATATAGGACTTGAGAAATGTGAAATCCAGAAATTAGTGGGCTTTCGGAAGTGCAAATGTTTTGTCATATGCTGACTTTCGGCTGTGGGAGCATGGACATTGGGATGAGGCTGTAGCTGGCTGGCTGATCTCATCTGGCCCCTCAGTTGTCCCTCAGGGATCCAAGTTCCAGGCCTCATGGAACTTGCTCTTTCGTCCAAGTCCAACAATGGAGGGGAAACTAGTATAGATGGGGCATCAAGTGAGAGAGGAAGAAAGAAGAGAGAGAGCGTGCACCCACCTTGTTTAGTCGTGGAAGGGAAAGGGGCTTTATCAGTGAGTTAGAGAGTGACTGAGAGAGTCTGGTCCGGGATGGTGAGGACAAGGCACAAACTCTTCCTGGGGAGAGGGCCAAGAGGGGGTTATCACAGGGAACAGTGTTCCAGGATAACTGGGAATATCGGTTCTTCCTTCCCCGTTTTTCTTAAAAATAAACAGACCCCTTGAGCCCAAACTGCTACCCTGACACTGTCCCCATAAATTTCTGACTGACTCTGGTTGCCCAAAACACAGAGAAGCCAAAGATTCTTGCTGGTCCAGCCCAGTGAGGGACCATCGCAATGATCTCTGTCACTCCTGCACCCACTACCTAGCACTAATCTGCAGCTGCGCCCTATCAGGGCGGGAGTGGAGCTCGGCCTCTCTGCCCTGATGATCTCCCCTGAACAAGAGACCCTAGGGCCCCAAATACAGGAATGACATCAGAGTCAGAGCACCAGGTCCAGGGAGCTGGGATTATAGGTAGGAAAAGAGCCAGCAGGGCTGCAAACCCTCCCCTTCTCTGCCAGCCCTGCTTCTTCCCTCGGATCTACTCCTCACGTTCTCCCCCTTTAATCTCCATAGACTTCCTGAAAGGATCCCATTTGGGATCATTTCCAGACTCAAGCCTGCCCAAGGGAAAGAGCTGGGAGGAGAACACCAGGATCACACACCGCGTGCAAAGCAGCCTGGAGGGAAGGGCTTTCTCGCATTCTTGCAGGAAGGATGGAAACCTCGGTTATTTTACTAGATGGGGGGTTGATTAAACGGTTTCTGTAGGTTTCACAGACACTGTTTATTAGATTAAGGAAATTTCTGTCCATTTTGGTCTGATAAAAGGTTATGTTTGTTATCATGAGCGGATGTTGATTTTTATCAAATGCCTTTCTGTCTACTGAGATAATGACATGATTTTTCTCTTAGATCTGTTCGTGTGGTAAATTGCATTAATTCGTCTTTCTAAGGTTAAATGAGATCTGCATTCTTAGTGTAACCCTAACTTGCCTGTGCTGTGTTAACCTTCTTCTGTATTGTTGAACTAGGTTTGAGAGTTGATGCTTTGTGTAGGGTCTTGTGTCTATGAATCACAAACGAGGTCGACCTGTACATTTCCTTTCTTATCCTGTAATTTGTGTCAAGGTGATGCCAGCCTTCTAAAACGAGATGGTAGTGTTCTTTCTTTTTCTCTTTTCTGGATGCATTTGTAGATTAAAAGTTTTCCTTCTTTGAATTTTGGTAGAAATTAACAGTGAAGCTGTCTAGGTCAGTACTCTAGGTGGAAAATTTTTGATTGCTGATGCAATTTCTTTCATAGCCCCAGTATTACCTAAGTTTGCAATGCCTTCCTGAGTAGGTGTTAAGCAGTAATATTTCTATTTTGTCTAAAATTTCAAATTTGTTAGCATAAAGTTTTTAATAATATTCTTGGCTTTCTTTTAACGGTCTGCAGCTTTGTAAAAATATGCCCCTTTTAGTTCCTGACCTTAAATTTTTGCACTTCCTCTCTTTTATCGTGATTTGTTTCTCCAGCGGCCTGTCAATTTTATCAGCCTTTTCAAATAATTAATATTTGCTTTATTAAACCTCTCTGTTGTATCTTTGCCTACTATTTCATTAATGTCTGCTGCTTATTATTTCTTCCTCCCCCTTCATTGAATTTACTCACTTATTAATTTCTAACTTCTTGGGATACATGATCAGCTCAATAATGTCAGTTTTTTGTAATATGTGAGTTTTAAGACTATAAATGTTTCTTTACCTGCTTTAGCTGCATTCCACAATTTTTAACAAGTACTGTTACTATTAGTATTCAGTTCAAAACATTTTCTATTTCTTTTTAAATTTTATTTTGACTTGTGGGTTATTTAGAAGTGCATTTCTTTTTTTCTAATATACAGAGAATTTTTCTAGTTTAATTATGTTGTGGCCAGATTACATTCCAAAGATTTACATCTTTAGAGTTTCTCAGGACTCACTTTATGCCCCAATATATGACCAATGTTGGTAAATGTTTTGTGTGCATTTTAAAAATATATTAACATTGGGTGCAATGTTCTAAATATGTCTATTAGATCCAGTTTGTTCATTGTTTTGTTTAAATCATCTATATCCTTATGGATTTTTTTTTTTTTTTGTCTACTTACTGTACTAATTCTTGAGATGACGGTAGGTATATTTATCTCCTTGGAGTTCTTTCAATTTTCATTTTACATATTTTCTGGCCACTTAATTAGGTGCATTAAAATTTAAAATCATTTTGTCTTCCTGATGAATTGATCTTTTTATCATTGTGAAATGACCCTATATATCTTTACAGATCCTTTTGATTTAAAGTCAATTTCGTCTGGTATTAATACACTTACAATGGTTTTCTATTGTTACTATAAAGATGATATATCCACTTCCCTTCTCTTACTTTCAACTTGTCATACCTGTCTATTGCACAGAGCACATATTTATGCTTTTTTCACAGCTGATCTGATATTCTTTGAATTTTAGCTGGAGCATTCAAGATTTTTATATTTAATATGGTTATTAACATATTTGCTTTTAAATTTACTCTTATTTTGTGCTTTGTTTTTATCCCAACCACTCTACAGGTTTTTTTCCTCTCTTCTTTCTTACTTTTTCTTGGATGGATTACTTTTTACCTTTCCTTTTTTCCCTTCTACTATTTGGAAGTTATGCACTGTTTCTATGATTTTAGTGGTTACATAAAAGTACAGGATGTTGGGGCTGGCCCGGTGGTGTAGTGGTTAAGTTTGCGCACTTCGCTTTGGTGGCCCAGGGTACATGGGTTTGGATCCTGGGTGTGGACCTATGCACTGCTTATCAAGCCAGGCTGTGGCAGCCTCCCATATACAAAATAGAGGAAGATGAGCACAGATGTTAGCTCAGGGCTCACCTTCCTCAGCAAAAAGAGGAAGATTCGCAACGGATGTTACCTCATGGCCAATCTCCCTCAGCAAAAAAAAAAAGTACAGGGTGTTTCCACAACATATCAAAGACTAAATTTCATCAGTAGGTTTACCCTCCTCTGTGAAAATACAAGAAATGCAATACTTTTAATCTCATTTACCTTCTCCCAACATTGTTGCATTTTAATTCTACCCTGTTTTTCTAAGTGCCATTAGAAATTGTGGTTATAATTTTATATAAACAATGTTCATTTTTCTTTAATAGTTTCTAGTTACTAGACTAGTTTTGCTTTTTCTGTATTGTACTCTAATAATTTCTTCTGATATTTCTTCCACTTAGTAATGCTCTTTCTGCAGTCTTCAATCTGCAAGCAAATCTACCCACTTAATTTTTAATTTTGTTATTTCATTTTTTATTTTTGGAAGTTCTCTTTAGTTCTTTATCCAATCAGTAATGACACTTCATATTTTCCTGTTCCCTCCAGTTATTTTTAGGTACGTATTATACTATGTGCCAGATAATTCCAAAATCCCAAGTACGTAGTTGCTGACCTATCCTACTAAGAGTTATTTCTGCTGCCTCTCTATCATGGTGTCACGTTTTCTTGTATTCTTTGGTATTTTGATTATGGGCATCTTCATACTTTCTAAAATATTTTGTGTGTGGTGGGTGGGGACAGAGGGTGGCAGGTTTCCCAAGGCCTGGAATAAAGGTATCTTCTTCAGAGAAGATTTGCAATTGCTTCTGCCTGGCCCCTGGGGGCATTTCCCTTCTAAACCACCTGAAAATCAAGGTCACTGCTGGAGACACAATGAGAACCCAGGCGGTAAATCTTCAGGAAGGCTGTCCTTGGTCACAGCTTCTCGGAATCTGGTTGGTTTTCCCTTTTCTCTATTTTTTTCTGCTTTGTTCAGCACCAAGGCTATCTTCTCTGTTGGGTGGTAGATTTAGTTCCGCTTCACCATTATGCTCATGTTAACCCCAGATTAACATGAGGAGCGTTTCTTACTTGACTCTCCATAATGGCTGGACCCAGGGCCTTGACTTGTGTCCACCTTGCCCCAAGAAATCACCAAAACTGAAGGCCCACTTGTTTAGATGGCAAATACTTTCAGGGCAAAAATAGCTTCGGTCATCTTGACTTCTGCTTAACTTTCTGGGTTTCAGAATTAAATCCAAAATTTAACCTGACAGTCCCTCACTGTCTTGTCAGTTCGTCAGTGCTTTAAAAAGGTTTTTTTTTTCCGCCCCGTTTTTTCCCTTAGATTTTTTTCATTCAGAGAGTGGGTCCAAATAACCTGGCCTGCTACAACTACAGACAGAAGTCAGGGTATTACTTCTGTATTTATTCAACCAACCTTGATTCAGTTTCTCTTGCGAGGGACATAATTAGAACTATTTTCCCTCCTCACTGCCCTGCCGTTTTGGTGGTTACCAAAAATGGTAACCACCTTCACCTCACAAAATCACGGAAAATAGTTCAGTGACTACAGTTTAGTGGGCTCCTGCCCTGTGAAAAGGGTTTAAAGATTGAGATTAAACCATGTGAAAAGATGGTTTAATCTCAGTGAGCAATCTTCAAATTCGTCACAGGTTGGTTTTCTTGAGGGGAGGGTTCCTATAAAAAGCTAATCCAATCTGGTGTGTAAACTCTTTCCTGACTTCAGGATCCCATCCTCCCCCCGAATTTTAAAAATTGTCTTTCCTGGATTTGGGAGAATCTTGTACTATTTAGAAAAATCTGTGGGTACCCGAGGGGCTAACTCCACTTCAGATCACCAGTGTTTGATGGTCAGACCAACGAGCAATGGAAAAGAGAAAGAGAAAGGCCTGAGAAACCACTAAGGGGAGTGTTCTGACCCAGTAGACGTGGGACCAAGGCTGGAGTAAGAGAGGCCACGGGAATCCCCCAGCCACCACTTGGTCCTCACGAGGAGGGGTTTAGCCTCTTGTTCCTCCTCATAGATCGCTAGTACCTGATGGGAACCCTGGCCCCATCTACCCCTGTAAGGGTGAGATCCTAGGATGAGAGACACGATGATGAAATGGTTTGCACTGTGGTAACGACCGTGGCAGGCTAAGAACCAGAGAGTGCTTGTTAGGCCAGGATCCTGGATGTCTTCTTTCCTTAGCAAGTTTCCCAGCAGCAAGGAGAAACAGTTAGATAATTCAATATCATTTATTAAAATGTTTATGTTGTCTGACACAATAATTCTACTGGGAATATATCCTGAAAACAGAATCTGAAACACACACAAACACGCACGCACACACAATTACACACGTGCCTACAAAAAACAACAAACTTTGAGCATAAAGATGCTCATCTCATAATTATTTAAAATTGTCAAAAATTAGGGGCCGCCTGGTGGCGCAGCGGTTTAGTCCGCGCTTGGCAGCCCAGGGTTCGCGAGTTCGGATCCCGGGCGCCCGCCGACGCACTGCCTGTCAGCCATGCCGTGGCGGCGTCCCATATAAAGTAGAGGAAGATGGGCACGGATGTTAGCCCAGGGCCAGTCTTCCTCAGCAAAAAGGGGAGGATTGGCAACAGATGTTAGCTCAGGGCTGGTCATCCCCACAAAAAAATAAATAAAAAAAATAAATAAATAAAATTGTCAAAAATTAGAAACAGCCTAAATAACAAAGTGGAAAGCACTAACTGTGGTATATCCACATCATGGAGTATGACATAAACATAAATATGATTTTTAGGAACCTTACAGAAAACCAGGCTAAAAACATTAACTGGCTATTTGCATCCTCTCACTCCCGAAAAAGAAAATCATTAAAATATCAGGACAACACTTTAGCCTATTGGACTGACAATGATTTAAAAGAATGACAATACTCAGTATGGACATAGGTGTGGAGAAATTTCCTGATATTGAGTATATAAATTGGTACAATCCTTTTATTTATTTTAATTAATTTTTTTATTTTGGTGAGGAAGATTCACCGAGAGCTAACAGCTGTTGCCAATCTTCCTCTTTTTTTTTTTTGCTTGAGGAATATTAGCCTTGAGCTAACATCTGTGCCCATCTTTCTCTATTTTGTACGTGGGTCACCACCACAGCATGGCTGACGAGTGGTGTAGGTGTGCACCCGGGATCCAAACAGTGAACCCCAGGCCACCAAAGGAGCATGCCAATCTTAACCACTATGCCACAGGGCCAGCCCCAGTACAATCCTTTTAGATAGCAATTGCTAATGTGTACAACAAGTTCAAAAAATGCTTTGACCTAGCATATCCTTTTTATGTATTATTCTTGGAAAATGGGACAAGTACATAAAGGTTGTTTAGTACAGTGTTGTATATACTAGCAAAAAATTTAAAAATGGGAGCAACCTTGAAATAGAGGAAAAAGAGAATCATCAAGTAAATTGTTGTAAGTACATATATCACATGCAAATGACAAACAGAAGCAGCCATTAAAATGATGACTAGTGTTTCCTGGTAGTCATGTATGATCAAGTAATAGAAGCAATTTGAAAAATGTTCTGTGTGGGAAAGTGACATCACCAAGGTGGCAACATAGGTCATTCCCAACTTTGCTCCCACTCACGAGAAGAACAACTAGCTATTCATGGACAAGACACCACTGAGAAAATTCTAGAACATAGGCGTGAGGCTGAAGCACCCCCTGCACCACAGAGACCAACACAGACCACATTAGAAGGATGACGGATATTGACTAAACTTATTGTGATGATCATTTAACAATGTATTATGCTGGATGCTTTAAACTTATATAGTGCTGTATGTCAATTGTATCTCAATAAAACTGGGGGCAAAATCTTGCCTTAGTTGTATTTCCTTTCATTATATTTTGTATATTTTGGAGATGAAGGAAGGGACCAGGAACCAAGAAATGTAGTTCCTGAAGCTGGAAGAGGAAAGAAACAGATTCCCCCTTAGAACCTCCAGAGGGAGTGTGGCCCTGCTGACACCTTGATTTCAGCCCCCAGAAACTGAGTTGGGCTTTGGCCCCCAGAACTGACAGAAAATAAATTTCCGTTGTTTTAAGCCATCAAGTTGGTGATAATTTGTTGCAGTGGCCAAAGGAGACTAATACAGCGCCTTATCTGGAAGTTTGCATTTGAAAATCACGTCCCCTGGGGTAGCTGCCTCAGAAAAAGCTGCCTCCCCTGAGAGGAGTTAGCAGAGACAGGCTCCCTCTCAGGACCGTCACTCACGTGCCTACTGGTTATTAAACTACACCTTTGTGTGAAGAAAGCAAGCAGCCCCAAGCCGGGGATGAGCCCTGGAGGGCCAAGTCAGACTCGCACCTGTGTGACAGCACAGCCTGCACAGGCCCAGGTGGCAGCTCCGGAGTTACGGCCACACAGAGGCTCTGTGGGCAGGGCGTAGGCCAGGGTCAAGCTGGGAGAACACTCAAGGCCAGGGCTGGGCCCCAGGACCGCCCCTCATCTCCCACGCAGACCCCAAACAGAGACCGCCCACTCCAGGGAGGCAGGGAGGGCAGGACCACGCCGACGCCAGCTCAGGCCTCCCTCCCTCTGCCTACAGGAGGCTCCGGGGCCCTGGTGTGTAACAACGCGGCCAGGGCATTGTCTCCTCTGGATGAAACTGGAACATCTCCAGGTCTTCGCCAAGATCCCGAGCTTCCTTCCCTGGAGAAAGATCAATGAGAGCCCCTTCCCTGACTGACCGTTTTCTTTGGGGAAGAGTCCAGACCTCCCGGTGTGAAGGCTGCCATGATCTTAACAAATATCCATTTCTAGATGGAAATGACTGATTTCTCCTTTATTTATTAAACAACAGTCACTGGGTAGAAGCTGTGGGCAAGCCTGCCTCTGGTTCCTCTGCTCACGTTTCTCCCCTGTTTTCTGCTTCCTCCTCTCTCCCAACTCCCCCACCTCCTCACAAACCGTTGCCATGTTACGACCCAGCTTGAGGCTTTTCCACACCTCCTTGTGGCTGAGCCCCTCACATCCAACCCCACATCCCCCACAGGCTCTGAGTTTACTCACAGGTCATTCACTCACAGCCTCGTTTACTCATAGGTCATTCACTCACAGCCTCGGCCCCTTTCAGCCTCTCTCGTGGTCGCCCATGGTAACCTGGCTTCCGGTCTAGGAACTCTGATGCTCACTTGGGCTATAGCTGCCAGTTGAGTAAGGAGGGAGACTTTGCAGCAGGACTGGATGGCACTACTTTTGTCATCAGTCAACAAATAGATCTTGATCACCCACTATGTGCCAGGCACTGGAGGCTCAGAAGAGAACATGGCAGACACCGGCCATTCCCTCAGGAAACGTACACCAAAGGACTTTCATCAGAGTTTCCCCAAGTCTCCTTCCTTGTCAAGGTTGGTCAGATTGGCCTGAATTTGTGTGGGAAATCCACACAAATGAAAATCATCTTGTCGGAGGATAATATTTATTTGTCTTACAACATTCGGTTTTCACGTGCGTCCTCACATTTGAGTGTAGAACAGCAGTGTATGGGGTTGGAAATGAAGTTTCCAGTTCTGTAGTGAGTGGACCCCGACCTGTGGATGAGGAGAGAGGTACAGGGAGGAAAAACACAATCAGAGCAGCCATATCTTTATGGCTTACATCTAGGGTACCCTGTGGGTACAAAGTTCAGTATAATCTCTGACATGGAGGAGATACCACAGTTCCTTATCTTCCTAAATCACACCAGGTCAGGGAGGCTCACGTGGTGCCAGAAAAATGGAGAACAGTCTCCAACCCACAGGCCACCATGGTTACTGCACATGCTTAGCATCCAAGCACACCGTGACCCTCAAAGTTGGCCAACTCTTAGCTCGGAGGCCACACATGTGATAGGAGGCTCTTTGTTGACACTGGGCTCCCCGGGCCTGGTCAGTGTAGCCAGGCCTGCCCGGCACCCATCCCCTCCCAGGTCTTGATGCCGATCTGGGGTGAAGCTTTGGAGTTCAGTCCAGTCACAGATGTGGATGAATACCCCCGAGCAAAACACACACACACCGACACCACACTCATTTTCACATGGGGGAAATGTCTCCCTCTGGGTTCCCGTCACCCTAGAAGGCGTGCCTTCTCACATCTTGTTGCCCACAAAGACCTCTGTAGCAGAATATCTTTTTTTGGTTGTTTTTCTGAGGAAGACAATCCCTGAGCTAACATCTATTGCCAATCTTCCCCATTTTTTTTTCTCTTTGGCTTGAGGAAGATTAGCCCTGAGCTAGCATCTGTGCCAATCTTCCTCATCTGTAGCAGAATATCTTAATGATCATGGCCACTTTTATAACAAGGGGAAAACAGTTGACTCCACACAATCTCTTTTTGAGTGCTGAAAATCCTCCTGACACAAAGATGTTCCAAGATCATGCTCAGAAAAAGAAAATGAAGGGACCAAAACAAACAAAAACACACAGGCACACACAAATACATATGCACACATACAGACATATGTGTGTATCATACAGAAAATATGTATACATGTGTCTATATACATATGTATACATCCAGGTACAGGTATGGATGTACGATTTCAAAAAGCTACCTTGGCACATACATACCCCATTTGAGGAAAGGTTTCTGTGGTAAACAATGCTTCCAAAGCCTCTGTTGTGGCCCCATGCTCTTTTGTTAGAGGCGGATAATGAGGCCCAGAAATTGGCAATTGAGCTTCAAACCTGAGCACAGCCCAGGGCTCCTAACCTCCGGATCAGCTCTCTTCCAACTTAGAGAGAAAGGCTCAGAGCTGCGGGGTCTTAAAAGTGATCTTCTGCCCATGCCCAAGATAATCTCCCAGTGCCCCCGACTAAGATGTTTCCCAGCATCTACTGCAACAATTCCCTGGAGAGAAAGCTCCTGGGCCGCCTGAGTAGCCGTTCTAGGAAAACTCTAATTGTCAGAACACTCTCTGCTGAGCTACAATCTGCCCGCTGTGGCTTCCACCACCTCTTAGAGTGATATAAAAGAAAGTTTGCAGCTTGGCAGGCATGCATCCTGTGTGTGTGTGTGTGTACACACTTTCTGTAACCAGGTGACCTTGGGCACATCACTTAATTTCTCTGGGTCTGTTTAATTTTACAACATGACTACTGACAATGCCCATGCAGAAAATGGAGAATTCAATGAGATCACATATATGAATTATACGTGTGTTGGAACATAGTAACGCAAGGGTTAATAGTAATGCCCTTGGCCTTCCCTCTTCCCCGATTTCCCACACACTGTATTTCTGTTAAAAAGCAACTACCAAATGAATGACAGCCAGTTTGAAGATAGCTATGATGTGCACCAAGCCCCCAGCCCATCTTTTCCTACACGAGTCAGCTGAGAGTTAGATACCAGCAGGGAGCCTCTCCTCAGGGACACTAGACAGAGCCCAGCACCCTCTTGGAACAGGCTTTCCTCCTCTTATCTCTTATATCCTCTATGGGGTCAAGAAAAAAGCCTAACCACCCTGCCCCTGTGAGACTTCTGGGAGAGAGGGGCCAAGCCAAAGGATACAAGCCAATGCTAATCCCACTGATTCTTGTCCCCAGGAGTAGGTATTTGTGTAGGTATTTAAGATGCTCAGAGCTGCACAGCTAAAGTCTTAGCATATGATGCCAAGGGGGCCAGAAAGCTGACTCCTAAAAGCCTCAAGGGTGGAGGTCAATCACTTGGTGAATTAAGCATGGTCCAGTAACAGATCCATCTGCAGTTTTCCAGGCTTAGGAACCTGAGACAAGGGAAAATTAAACATGTTTCGAGTCTTGCAATCACATACTGGAGGTTCTGGCAGATTAAGCCAGAGAGAATAATAGTCATTGGTATCACAGTAAATTATCCCACTGCAGTTCCATTGGTAAAATGCTCTCAGTGGCCCAGCAGGTTTCTGCAATACCTGATTTCTCATGTGCAGCCTTTGAAGGGCTGGATAGAATGGTCTGGATCTGCTTTGTTCACATATGGTTCCAGTGCTGCTTCCTAGTACTTGGTCAGAAACAGAGAAACTTAATAGCAAGGGGGTTCTACAACTAGGAGATGTCATATCAACACTAGAGGACAGATAGGGACGTGACACAAGAATTCTTAGGTGTGAATTAGATTTTCCAAACAGAGCACTTCCTTATATCTGCCCTGACTGAGAGACAGGAAGAAAGAGAAAGACCCACCAATTTTGCAGTCACATACTAGAGGTTCTGGTAAATGATTCAGTAGCACCCCCCTTACCTACCCCAAACTAAACCATTTGCCACATCCTGTACAGACATGGTAAGAAAGTGCACAGCACTAACCCCTGAGTGAGATGAGAAAAGAAAGAACTTGTTCACGCCAGAAGATTAAGGTGTGACATTTAGGCCCTGTGGGAAGGAATGCTTTGGGGAAAGGAAATGGCCTCAGTGGGCAAAGTTTCTGGGGAGATAAAGACCCTCAGTTGGGGGCTTGGGGGAGGGGACTCTTGAATGTGACCCAAGGTCACATCAACGGTGACATCACAACCCAGAACATCACTCCCTTCCAACCTGCTCCCACCCAGAAGTGCAGTCAGCACCTATTGATTTTTCTGGGTCTGCATTTTTACACTTGCCCCCAGTTTGGTGGGGGTGAGCACACTGTTCTCACCCAAGCCCACGTCTCCTCCCACTTCCTCTGTAGTCCTCTCTCTACTCTTCACTCCAGACATCAACCCACCCCAGCGTTTTACTGAATTATCCCCAACCCAACACCAGACCTTGCTCCTTGTTGGTGGTGATGGGGAGAAGGAGCATTCTCTACCCACTCTGGGTCCTTTCTGGCTGGGCTACAAATTAAACTGACATGAGGCTGAATAGCAGGAGAAAATCAAACAAAGCTATAAAACATGTATACATGGGAGAGACCAGGGAGTTTCTCTCAACAAAATGGTGGAGATTCTCCTCTTATATAGACAAACGAGGATTTTGGGGGGAGTTGGGAGTGTCAGCCATGAGGGATTACAAGAAAAGCACAGTAAACTTATCATGCAGATTTGAGGCCTCACCTTCCACACTGACAAGTTTCTAGAGATGAGGTCATCCACCCCTCTTGCCAGCACAGAGAAGGAGATACCTTACAAACGGAGATTTCCCTTACAAATGTTCTGTTTGGTAGACAGAACTTTGATAGGAATGGGTATAGCAAAGACCCTCCCAGTCTATCAATATCCAGAGTCATCCAAGGTGATGTGATGGCCCGTCCCAGGGACAGGACTTCCATCCCAAATCCCTTTAGAGAGTTGAGGGGGTGAAGGTCAAAGCCTCCTTCAGGGCAAGGTAGAGAGAGACACATCTTGAGGTGGTCAATTCTGATCCCCCACAGTGGCTTGGCAATGATTAGAATAGGCAACAAGGGGAAATTAAAGGGTGTTCTAGTGGATACAAAAACTCTGGAAATCTCATAAATGTATATCAGTCCTATAGACATTTTTCTCTCCCCATCCCTGCCCTCTCTTCCCTATCCTTACTACTACAGAAGCAAAATGGAAGTACAAACTTCCCCACTCCCACACATACCCTAGCTTCTCCTTCACTGACAGGTCTCTCCCTCAAAACTGTTTTTGATGCCATGGAAACACCCCAGAAATTCTGACTATCATCCCAGCTTCCTAATAGGAATGCAGTGACAACTCCTACCTGAAGCAGGAATCTCTTCTCAACAACATGGATGAGTGTCAAGGTCAAATGAAATCAGCTAGGGCCACTTTCTGGCCCTTTATGCTTATAGGTTCTGATTTTAGGCATAACTTAAGAGAATGAGCAGACTCAAATGCCATATAGGAGTGCAGGAATGTCATGTCATTGTGCCACTGTCATTGTTGCAAGGAACAGCCCTACCCACTGACAAGAGATTCTTACATATTGAGGTATATGAGGTAACTATAAGGGTTCAAAACTGATTCAGCTTGAATTAAAAAACCTGACTTATGGCCTATCAAACATATATTGCACATCTACTTAACCATTAAAGTAAAGAATACACTCTCTTAAGATAAGAATGCATACTTCCTCTCCTACGCCCTATTGGTAACACCCTATTGGTAACGCCCAGATTAGTCCCCTTCCCGACATCAAGGTCAGGCTGACCTGCTCATCTGCAACCAAATACCTTTTGAAATTTTGATGAAAATGCATCCTGGGTGTGTTTAATGTATGTTCTTTGTTCTAAAAAGATATAAAACTGTACTGAAAACCATGCTTCTGTGGAATGCTTTCTAAGGCCTCCCTGGGTTATAATCGTCACTTTGGCTCAAGTAAACCCACGATATTTCTCTTATCTATAGAATGGTTATTGGTTACTTTGCATCAGCACCACTTCTAATAGATATTAGATGTGATTCAGTGAGAGGCTAAGGCCCAACGGGATTTCCCCTCATGGGCCAGGCATGACCTACTCCTACTTGTTGGGGAAGAACATCAGGAGAATGAACAGTAAAAGTAAAGGGAGTGTGTGATCTTAATGAACTTTTCCATCACAATATGATGGAATCTCCACCACAATATGATGGAATTTCCATCCCAATATGATGCAATTTCCATCACAATATGGTAGCCACTGAGGAACCTTTCTCTTCTAAGAGAACCAGAGTCACATATTACAGATAGAGACAGAAACTTTTATTCTTCACCACCCCCTTAATTTTTCCCCAGATTCCTTGAACAACATAGGAAATGGTGAAGTTTGTGGAGCTGTGGATAAGATCACAGACTTTAGAATTAGGTCCCTGCATTCTAATCCCTGCTCCCCCTCAACTATTATGAGCTGAGTGACTTGGAACAAGTCCCTTACCTTCTCAGTGTCTGAGCTTTCTCATTTGTGAAATGGAAGAATTGTCAGTAGTAACTCAGATGGTTGGGTGAGGATCTGTGGTCAGTGATCAACAAATATTAGACAACATTATGATGTTGGATATTACTTTTTCATTTGTTCAACAAACTGATGAATCATATCTTCCTTTCCGGATATTTTTACCATTAATTTTCACTTAGACACAGCTTCTTAAAATTACAAGTCACGAATGCTTTTCACCATCTTTTAGTTTGTCTGTATTTGGTCATATCTAGGAAGAAATTTAGTTTCTCCAAAGAGGCTTTTTCCAGGTTGGGTTCTTTCTTAGGAAATTACCTGTATTACACTCTTTCCCACATTTCTACCACCTCAGTAAGCTTTCCTTAAATTTGTATTAGTACTTCGAGATTTGGGAGGACATTCCTACATGGCCTTGGCCGTTTGACTAGCCATTGAGGTTAAAAGAAAATTTTCCCTGAATTCTCCATTCCCTTCATTCTTAGCCTACTCAGCCTATTGTGGGGGATCAGAATTGGCTACCTCAAAATATGCTCTTTACCTTGATTATTTTCTGAATGACACTTTACCCTCTACTAACTGTCTAAAAAGATTTAAGATAGAAGGCCTGTCCCCGGGCAGGCCATCACCACAGATAATTCTGGGTACTGGGAAGGTCCTTGCTGGGCCCATTCTTATCAAAGCTCTGAAAACCAAGTAAAAGCAGAAGTGATCCTTTGCAAAAGACATCTACATTGATAAGGGAAATCTCCCTTGGTAAAGGTATCTCCCTCTCTGTACCAGGAAGAAGGGGGATGGTCTTATCTCTAGAAACTCTTATCAGTGCGGAAGGTGAGGACTTAAATCTGCAGACTCTTGTTTACTGTGCTTTTCTGGTAATCTCCCATAGCTGACCCCCCCACCCCCAATAACCTCCTTTGTCTTCCTATTTAAGAGGAAAACATCCATCATTTCATCAAGTTACTCAGTTTCCTGGGTCTCTCCCATGTATACATGTTATAAAGCTTTGCTTGATTTTCTCCTGCAATTCGGTCTGATGTCAATTTAATTTGTAGCCCAGCCAAAAAGGACCCAGAGTGGTTAGAGGACAGTCTTCCTCCCCTTCACCCACAATGAGATACCACTTCATAACAACTAGGATGGCTATAATCCACAAAAAAAAAAAAAAGAAGAAAGAAAAGTAACAAGTGTTGGTGAAAATGTGGACAAATAGGAAGCCTTGTACATTGCTGATGGGAATGTAAAATGGTGCAACCACTGTGGTAAACAGTTTGGTTGCTCCTCAAAAACTCAAACATAGGATTACCATATGACCTAGCAATTCCACTCCTACATATGTACCCAAGAGAAATGAAAACATATCATCCACACAGAAATTTATACACAAATAGTCATAGCAGCATAAGTCATAAGAGTCCAAAGATGGGAAAAACCCAAATGTCTATCAACAGATGAATGGATAAATTGTAGTATATACATACAAAGGAATATTATTTAGCCATAAAAAAGAAGGAATATTGATACATGCTACAACCTGGATGGACCTCAAAATCATTATGCTAAGTGAAAGAAGCCAGACACAAAGGTCAAACACTGCATGATTCTTTCTATATGAAGTATCCAGAATACACAAATCCATAGAGATAGAAAGAATATTATAGCTTGCCAGAGGACAGGGTAGGGGGTGACACAGGGAGAATGGAAAGTGATTCAGCACTCACTAAGTGTGGACCCACAGGTTACTGAGTATGGAGGGATGTTCTTCTGGGTGATAAAAAGGGTTTGAAACTAGAGAGAGGTGGTAGCTGCACATTGTGAATGCACTAAATACCACTGAATTCTACTTGCAAATAGTTAATTGTGTGTTATGTGAATTTCACCTCAATTTTTAATAAAGGGTCATGGACGTGTTTAGCGTAATTCCCTTTTATTTTTAAAAAATGCAGATATACATGAGAGAAAAATGTGTTTGATCATACTTCGAGACATTACAGATGATTATCAGTGAATGATGGGAAGTCAGGTAATTTTAATTGTTTCCTCGTTGCTTACATTATTTTTTAAAATTTCCCACAATTTTAGAAATTAATTGCAAGTTAAACTTTTAATAACTAGGAAAGAGAGACTATAGTGATACTGACTAATAGATTTTTAAGAGCATGAGGAAAATGCTTAAGTTGTAGAGTTAAGGGGGGATAAAAGAAAATTGCATTGTATGTATACTATGATCCCGAGGATTTAAAATGCACTGCTCAAGGTAACAGGCTGTCTGTGGGAGAGAGGCAAACGAGTGGCATTGTTCCTTTCCACTTTCCAAATTTTCTTCATGAACATATATTACCACTATAATCAGAAAAGTCATTTTATTTTTGAAATGTCGACCACGGGGCAAGCTAAGTTCAAAAAAGTAGAGGTTTGATAAATGTACATGGTTTGATAAGGAGGATATTTACACTAGAATTAAGTATTTTGATACAGAATATTCCTCATAGAAAAATTGTAAAGTACCGAAAATGTAAAGATGGACACTTAAGTCACCAGACTCTACCCACTTAGAGATACTTAGCTGTTCTTTGAACAGGAGTGGGCTCGGGCTGTTTAGCAACAATGACCCTTCACTTCCATTGTAGTGAGGCCATCAGCAGTTTGTTTAGCAAACGTGAGTCTATTATGTGCCAAGCCGGCTATATCAGAAGTGTGGCTCTGGACAGAGGACACTGAAAGGACAATTACTGCTCTTTGGTTGCCCAGCATGCCTTCCCACTTCACATGGTACCCGCAATTTACTCATCTGAACGTCCTTTGGGAACCAGCCCTCTCCCAGTCTCAGGTCATGTGGTTTGGGTGGGACCGACTCCAGCCTACCCAAAGTGGGAATGACCTAAGCTTCAGGTAGTCAGCAGACTCAATTCCTAGGGTCATATGATTTGTAAATTTAGGTCAATAAATGCCAAGTGCAGGACTTCTGTGAAAAACATTGACAAGAGAGATGGACTCTATCACTCCGAGCATTTGTAATTTAAAAGGAGATGTTAAACACCCCCTAGGAAGGAAGCGGTGGTGATAAATGGGTTGCTATATGGATGGTAGATGGTGGCCGCGCTCTGTTCCCACCTGTGCATCCCTCTACCATGGCCCTTCCCGTACTGTGCTCTGGTCACTGACATTTCTCTCTCCGCCACCAGACAGTCAGCTCTCTAAGGGAAGGAGACACATCTCCAATATGCTCGGTCACAGCACAGAGAAGGGCCCAAACACACATCTGCTAAAGAAATTATCCTCATGGACTTAGCAACACGGAAATGAGGCATTGGTGGTTCTATCACTGGGGACTCAGGTTTCTGGGGCTCCAACACCTCTACTGGTCGATATCACATCCCACGGTCTCCACCTTGTACCCCAGCTTCCTGCTCTGGGCTGGAACAAGTGGTCCGCCCTGACTCACCAGCTGTGGGTACCGATGTGGTCACTGCGTGATTCTCACACAACCACACAGAGGACGTCATCAGGCAGAGGGAGTGGGGGCAGGGAAGCTCTCATAGAAAGCCACCTATGATGAAGCACCACACAACCAGAGGGGGACTCGAGGTCACTGAACCCACCTGCAACTCCTTCCTCTCCTGGGGGCTGAAAGAGAACAAGGAAGAAGCACCAGCAGCTCCGACCTGGGCAGCCCTCCTACAAAGATGCAGCTTCTCCTGCTCCTGCTGCCCTTTTTACTGCCCCCCAGGGCAGAGGGAGGTAAATGACCATCCCACCCTCAGAGACCCAACCCCATCCCACAGGAGACACAGATCTGCCCCTTCTGCACATCCCTGACCCATCTATCCACCAGCAACATTCTGAATCCCAGCTCCCATCCCACCTCAGACCCCCGAGTATGATGCTGAATAAGCCACCAGCAGAAATGGCAGAGCAGAAGGCTGTTCTCTAGAAAAGCCAGTGGGTGCTACTCCCTCCCCAGGCCCTAGGTTTGCCATCTGGAAAGGGAAACTTTAGAAGTACACAGCAGAGGGAGGGACACCGGAAATGAGAAAAGAATCAATTCCCCTGCAGAGGGCAGAGTGGGCCTGGCTTCCATGTCTGGGATGAGACAGATGCTCCCCTCAGTGCCTGCTCAGGAGAGAAGCCCAGGGCTCCGCAGACCCTGGAGCTGGTGGGACCACTGTCCCAGACGACTGCTGATGCCTCTTCAGTCGCAAGGCCCCTCTGTCCCTTCTCCAACTCGGCTTTTCTTCCCAGGCCTTTAGCAGCTCCCCTCTTTCAAGGATGGAGCCCCTGTTTGGCAGACCCGAACTCCTCTGCTTTCCAGAATCCCACCCGCACTGGCCCTACCAACCCTCATCCAGAGGCCCCCTGGAGGCATTCCTTCATGCAGCCAACGAACACATCTTGGGCGCCCGCTATGTGTCAGGCCCTGGGAAACAGGCTATGACAACATCCAGATCCCTAACCTTCAGTCCTGGCCCTGGAGAGCAGCACTGTCCTTACACGGGGGCCTTAGGAACGAGCGTGAAACAGTCAGGAGAGGAATTTTCAGGAGCCTCTAGGACTTGGCTGTCTCTAAGACAGATATGCTACTTCCAATTATCCGTGGAGGACAGATTCAGAGACCGAGCCTGCTCCTCTTCCCTTTTCCGGAGGAGGAAGTGGAGGCTCCTCCCCAGCCCCTCTAAGTCCAGACCATCCTGGGCTCCCAGGGGCCCAGCAGTCCTGAGCCGACAAGCCAATGCGTGCCTGGTGGACTCACTGAGTCACACAAGCAGACCAGACTTTTCCTTCAGAGGAGATCATCGGGGGACACGAGGCCAAGCCCCACTCCCGCCCCTACATGGCGTTGGTTCAGTTTCTGGATGACAAGGGCAAGAACAAATGCGGCGGTGCCCTCCTGCGAGAGAACTTTGTCCTGACGGCTGCTCACTGCTGGGGAAGGTGAGGGGCCGCAGACAACTGACACCTCCTGAGACCCCCACAGGGACCCCTGTCCTCTGACCAGGGGCTGCAGCCCAGGGGAGCTCCCCCGGCTCCTGGTAACTCAAGGCCACGAGAGCTCATCAGAGGAGCTGTCAAAGAGCATGACTGGCTGATGGAAAGTGAGAAAGGACAGGTAAGTTTTGGGATCAGAGGGTCAGAGGTGAGAGCTAGTGGCCCAGTTGAGACGAGACCCCACTGGCCAAATAAAGCAGCTGCGGAGGATGGAAGCCCGCATTAGGGTCAAAATGCAAACTCAGAGTATTTCACAAAATTGCGGAGGGCAAGAGAAAGCTTCCAGAAGCTCTACCGTCAGTGTCATTGAGAAGCACAGGGCACAGAGTCACTCAGCACCCAGCCCTGGATTTCCTCCAGCTGCAGCCCTGCCCTGCCCCAGCTGTCACCTGCCCTGCATGGCTCCTGGGCTGGATCTCCTGTGACTCCATGCACCAACTTCCCCACTCTGCTTTCTGTGCAGTTCAATCAGTGTCACCCTGGGGGCCCACAACATCAAGGAGCAGGAGAGGACCCAGCAGGTCATCCCTGTGAGAAGAGCCATCCCCCACCCACACTATAATCCTAAGAACTTCTCCAACGACATCATGTTACTAGAGGTAAGGAAACCTCCCTGCTGCTCCTGCTTTCTTCAGTCTAGGTTGCTTCCCCTCCCACTGCCATCTGTCCCTTCCCTCCTTCCCATCCTGGCTGACTGACTAGTCCCAAGTGGCTCAGGGGAGAGGGAATACAGTGTAGCCCCATCACAGTGTCCAGGCTCAGGGGCCATTGGTTGAGCTAGGCTTTCTTGCCTCTTCCCATCAGCTGGCCAGAAAGGCCAAGAAGACTGCAGCTGTGAGGCCCCTCAGCCTGCCCAGGGGCAAGACCCAGGTGAGGCCCAGACAGGTGTGCAGTGTGGCCGGCTGGGGGAGAGTCGCTCCAAATGGCCCAACCTCAGACACTCTGCAGGAAGTGGAGCTGACCGTGCAGGAGGACTGGGAGTGCGCATCCCGCTTCCCCCGCTACTACAGCGGGGCCACCCAGATTTGTGCGGGGGACCCAAAGGAAAAGAAGTCTTCCTTTAAGGTGAGAATAAGCATCTGCCTAGCTCAGCTCTGAGGAGAGGGGTGTTGGGGAAGATCTGGGACCTGGAGACACCAGCAGTGGGGTCTCCTTCACCCCCTAAACTCCGATCTTTCTCCTGGGAAGAGAAGGGGGAGCAGCCGGAGTCGGGAGTCAAGGGGCTTCTGCGAGCCCCCCACGGGCCTGTGATGATCCACACATGGTGTTCCCCACGGATGATGACTGTGCAAACTCTGCCCCATGCTGGGCACAGCTGTAAGCAAAATGATCCCTGCTGTGCAGCAGCTGAAACCGGGCAGCTGCTCAGAGCTGGCACCCACCTTGGTGAATGGGTCACCCTCCATGCTCAGTGTCAGGCCCACCTGCCTGCTTCCGGTTCCTTAATGAGTAGACAGAGGTACAGCCCCTCAGCACCTTCATGGGGAGAGGAGCCGGACCCGGGGGAGGAGAGAGAGCCACCACCTGAGCGAAGTGAAGTAGTGACAATGTCCAGGGTCAGAACTGGGCAGCTGAGGGGCCCACAGGGCCCGGCCCTGCCCTCTGATCTCTCACACGGAGGCCAGGCCAGGAGGCCTTCTCTGAGAGGGGGCTTGGGATGGCAGGGAGGGCAGGACCGGGAGGAGAACCAGCTCAGTCTTTCCCGCTCTCTGTCCACAGGGGGACTCCGGGGGCCCTCTCATGTGTAAAAAAGTGATCCAGGGCATTGTCTGCTATGGACAAGGGAACGAGACATCTCCACAGGCCTACACCAAAGTCTCGAGTTTCCTGCCCTGGATAAAGAAAACCATGAAAAGCCTCTAACTGCAGGAACCAGACCATCTTCTCCGGAGTTGATCCAGAATCACGCCAGCAACTAAATAAATGTCTCTTAGCTTAGTGGGAAGGGCTGGTTTCTTTCTTATTGATTGACCCTCGTTCACAGGCACCAACTCCGTGCTTAGAAGGCCAATGACACAAATCTGCTGTTTTCTGCTTCCTCCTCTTCCCCCTCCCACCACCACCTCCCCCAAAGCCCATGCAAAGCTGTTACCCAGCTCCGCCTTCCCCACACCTCTCTCCAGGGCCTGCCCTTCTGCCAGAGCTGAAGCTGAGCACCATCAGGAGAAAACATGAACCTCTCTGGTCCTGGGGCTCCCGGTGAACTTCTTACCTCCTTCCCGGTGTTATATGGCAGAGAGGAAGGGGGATAAAAGCATGGGTCGCAGACACCAAGCAAGCACAGCCTGGGGCTGCAGCTCAAGGGCACAGCCCTCAGCACTGGGGAGGGGAGGGTCTGCCTGAGCAGGACATTTCTCTCCCACAGCACAGGGAGCTGACAGGGAGTGGGGTGGGCTCTGGAGAAGCTCCTGTTCTCAGCCAGGCTGAGTTTCCTCACTGCCCTCCTCTGCGCTCGGGGCCCAGCTCGGCCGCCAGTGTCCTGGCTGCCCCTTCTTCTCCATCCCAGCTCGCCACTGAGAGTCCTCAGAGCCCACGACTCCTGTCCCTCCAGACCACACTGACCTGAGCTGCCCTTCCTCATAGCCCTCCAGCCCAGGAGCCCAGAGCCCCGTGTGCTTCCAGCAGGGCCTCTCCATTGAGATGCCAGCCCAGCTCATGCCCTGGCAGAGAGGGTAGAGTGGGACCATGCCCGTGCTGGCACCAGGTATGGCCCATGGAGGACAGGGCAGGCAGCTGTCTCTCTGGAACACCTGGCCCCATCTCTCACCTAGCAGGGCCACCTCAACCCCTCACATCCAGCCCAGTGTCTCTCCTTGTGCTCAGGGTCCCCTGGCCACCTGGTCACTCAGTCGGCTGAGTCTCTTTCAGTCTGTCCTGGTCACTGCTGGCCTCTAGGCGAAGACTCCCCGCTGCCCACCTAGGGCTGTGTCAGCCTTTTGAGTTAGCAAGGGCTCCTCTCTGCAGTAGGACTGGAAAGCACAATTTTTCCATCAATCAACAAACACGCTGATCAAGCACCTAAGTGCCCAGCACTGGGGATACACACTGAACCTCATACAGACTCTGTCATCTGAACCCAAGTGACACTGATAGTGTGACTTTCACCCGAATCATCTAACTCTCGCTCCCTCCTTCACATGAGTCCACGTGACCTAGATCTATGTGGGAAATCTACAGAAACAAAGTATTTGTATTTTATTTTTATTGCTGATTACGGTCTGTACGAATGTTGTCACATGGGACTCTAGAACAGCAGGTATGGGATTTGGAACTGACGTTAGTCATTTAGTTTCTAGAATGAAGTTACCCAGCTCTGTTCACTGGAGCATCCTCTTCACCTAGAGGAGCGGGCAGCCAGCGGGGAGGAAGAAGACAGCAAAGGCAGCCTTACATTAATTTGCTTTAAAAGTGGCAGGTGTGAATGTCATTGTACAGATTCAAATGGTAGGAAAAACCATATTACGTATTTGCTTGAAGGCAATTAGAGTCTAACTCTAAATGCCCATCCAGTTGGACTGGCCAGAAACACGATCCCTGTCGTGACTGACCCTCCTGCCTGGGCAGAATCAACCTGGAATCCAGGAGGCTCACGTGGTTTGGAAAAATAGAGAAAGGCCTCTACCCTTTAGGCCCTCATGCTTACTGCTGCATCCATAGTTTCCAACACTACCCAGACCTTTTGACGGTAGGAGGTTTTGGCCTGGAGGCCGCAGGATGCCCAGGATGGTGTGCAGTGTGGCCGGCTGGGAGCACCTTGGTGGGAATACCGCCTCAGCCATAACACCACAGGAGGTAGAGCTTGAAGTCCAAATGGACGAGCAATGCATCTCTAACTACAAAGACCATTACAACACCAACACCCAGATATGTGTGGGGGACCCAAAAAAGAGCTACACATTTGTTTTAAGGTGAGATCCCCAGCCTTGTCCGTGCCCAGCCCTGGGTACAGCCAAGCTTTGAGGAGAGACAGGGCAATGGGAACTAGCTATATGCCTAAGTACTCAGCCTTGTCACCAGCCCAGTCTCCAGTCCTGTCTCCCTAGGGGGATGGGAGACTGTCCCACAGTCACTTATTGGCAGAGTCTTCCTAGGAGAGGAGAGGAAGGGAAATGTCGGGGCCAGGCTGGAGCCCCAGGACCAAGAAAAGCCACGAAGCCTGTCCCGGCCCAGATCTCATCCACAGCCCCCTAACAGAGACCACTCAACCCCAGGGCAGCAGGGAGAGGAGGACCAAGAGAAGGGCCAGCTCAGTCCCTCCTCCCTCTGACCACAGGGGGGACTCTGGGGGCCCCCTCCTGTGTAACAACATGGCCCAAGGCATTGTCTCCTTAGGAAAAAACAGGGGGAAACCTCAACGTTTCTTCACCAGGATCTCAAGCTTTCTGTCCTGGATAAAAAGCACAACCCTTCAGGCTGCAGGGACCAGACTGAGGCGTCCCCAGGATTGATCCATCCATCTTCTCTGGGGCAGAGAACAGAACTGCACTGGGCAGAGGGGACAGGGAGAGGAGGCTGCCAGGGACTTAATAAACTTCCATCTCTGGAGTGGAAATCACTCATTTCTCCTTTATTGTCCAAAGTATCTTATAGCTTATAGCTTATTGAGTAAATTTTTCTTCTATTTTTCAACAATCTCTAAATCTTGCATATAAGAATGGATTCAGAAATGTAACCCCATTTTTCAAACATCCACCCTAGAGAAGGCTAGACTGGAAAGTAGTGGTCTACTGGATGCCATTGATAAGTGTGCATCGACTATGGAAAAATGTATGTTGGGTAAAAAAGAAATACATATTCATCACAGAAAGACAATTGAAGGCAGAACATATCAATAAGAACATTAAAATTCTTGACATTCCACCAGCCAGAGATCATCATCATTACTGCTTAAACATGTTGCCTCCCCCTCTTTTCTGTGTACTCATAAGACGCTGCTGCTTTAACAGAATTGGGATCCGGCTGTTTAGAATTCATAATGCCTTCCTTTCCACTACTCTTTCATCTGTCGTCATACTGGTGAGAGTGTTGGGATAATCTGTTTGCAAATGTTTATGGTTGTTAGGCCCAGGGACATCAGAGCCATGGTTCACTGGACCCTGGACAGAGAATACTTAGTGGATAGTAATTATCAGGATGATCGGCATCCATTTCCCCATCACCTGGCAACAGTAGCCAGCATTCCTCAGAGAGAACTCCCTCTCCAGAAAACAGGCACTATGATTTGGGTGGAATAGTCGCCACTCAGGTCCAGAGGTGCTAAATAACCCAAGCATGAACCAATCAGGCTACTCAATTCTAATGGACCCCATGATGGGTTCTTTTGATCCAATGAATATCAAGTCCAGAACTTTGTTCAAAATGGTGGGATAAGAGAAGCTCTGATTGTCTCCGAATATTTACAGTTAAAGAGGGGATTCTAAATATTCCAAAATATGAGGCTGGAATGGTGGTCAGAGAGGAAGTGGGGTTACCATTTGGGGTGCTTGGGTGTGTCCAGCTCTACATGCCTCTAAGGTACGTCCAGCATCTGTCTCCCACTACCAGTGGATCCCCCACCACAGCCCCAACCATCCTGTAGTCTGACCACAGATTCTCAGTCTACTCCAGCTGACCGTCACATTCCAGGGCAGGAGCCATGTTGCTCTTCCCCTCAACCTAGCTTGCTCATAATTATTCATGACTTCATCAGGATGGAAAAAGAGCCAAGAGCTGAGAGATGGAGACATTCTTGATTCAGTCACTGAGGGCTTCTGGGTTCCAGCTCCTCTGCTGGCTGCAGCACAGGCTTCACTTTCTTGTTCTTTCTTCTTACTTTCACCTTGTGACTCAGCACTGGGAGTGCAAGTGTGGTGACAGTGGGACTGTCGCCTACCCCAAGCCAGAGAACTTCGACAAACCACCTTGCATGATGACACAGGAACCCAGATAGCACAGGTCTAGGAGGTCTGCGAGGTCCTGAGCCACCCCTCCTGCCTTCCCCTCGGGGGCCGTGTGTCTGGAAGGAACAAACACCAGCAGCTCTGACGCAGGCAGACCACCAGGGAAGATGCAGCCACTCCTGCTCTTGTTGGCCTTCCTTCTGCCACCCGAGACTGGGACAGGTGAGTGACCCCCCATTCCAGAGGCTTCAGCCCATTTCAGAAAACCCTGTACTCCTGACCCCTCTGTCCGGCACAGTCAGAGATTTTCCTCAATTTGAGCCCAAGAACTATCTAGACCCCAGCTCCCATCCCAAACCTCGACTAACAAGCCTGAAGCTACATAGACACTCAACAAGGATGGCCAGAAGGAAGGTTGTTCACTAAAAGGTTTAGTAGGTGTGAGCCTCTCCCTTATCATCTGGAAAGTGTGCTGTTCATAGAAAGGCGTTTGGCACAGGATGAAGCCCCAAAAGACAAGTAATGAAAATCCCTCACTCCAACCCAGGAAAGGGCAGCTCAGATGAACCAGCTGCAGTAGTGGGAGTTGTCCCTGGACCCAGCTTAAGAACCAGTTACTTTCCTCGGCGCCCTCCACCCCCTCATCCCTGCCCGGGAGAGGAACCCAGGGTGCAGGTGATCTCAGAAGGGGCTGGATGACTGCACCCAGGTCTCCCCTGTTGCCTTGGCTCTGCCGCAGGCCTGAGGAGCCGATTTTCAGCCTCACCTCGCCCAGCCTTCCCAGGCCCTCAGCTGCTCCACACAGCGCCCTCCCCCCATCCCTGTGGCCTTCAATCCCACCAGCACTATCGCCACCAAACCTCAGCCTAAAGCTAAGTGAAGGCCATTCACTCACGCAGCCAAAATGTTTACTGAGATGCTAGGATGGGTTAGACCCTAGGACGTGAGGATTAGGAAATCCAACTCCGAAGCTCCTGGGTCGATTACTGGATACAGGCACCAATGTTAGCAGAGGCTCAGAGGGGCCGGGAGACTTACTGAGGCAGAGGTGTCAGGGGAGCCCCGTCCACGACCCCTGGTGCTCCACAATCATGAAGATAGATCTTATATCCTCCATACATTGTCGAAGTAGGACGTGGAGAACAAGCACGGTCCCCCCTTTCTCACAGGGGGTTCTGAGGCTTGACGTTCAGAAAAGCTTATTTGGCTGCGAGGAGAACCTGGGAGTTCTCTCCTCCGGTATCTGCAGGGCACACAGACCCCACCCTCAATCACCACCTTCCTAAACCTTCCCTCCTGACCACAGTCGCTCCCAGAAAGGCCATCATCCAGTCTTTCCTTTCAGAGGACATCATCGGGGGACACGAGGCCAAGCCCCACTCCCGCCCCTACATGGCATTGGTTCAGTTTCTGGTTGAGGGGAAAAAGAAGAGGTGTGGCGGTGTCCTCGTGAAAAAGGACTTTGTCCTGACGGCTGCTCACTGCAAAGGAAGGTAAGGAGCCGGAGACAACTGAGACCCCCACAGGGACCCGTGTCCTCTGCCCAGGGGCTGCAACCCAGGGGAGCTCCCCCGGCTCCTGGTAACTCAAGGCCACGAGAGCTCATCAGAGCAGCCGCCCAAGAGCATGACTGGGTGATGGAAAGTGAGACATAGGACAGGTAAGCTTTAGGGTCAGAAGGTCAGAGGTGAGAGCTAGTGGCCCAGTTGAGACGAGACCCCACTGGCCAAATAAAGCAGTTGTGGAGGATGAAAGCCCACATTAGGATCAAAATGCAAAGTCAGAGTGTTTCACAACATTGCCTGAGGGCAAGAGAAAGCTTCCAGAAGCCCGCCCCTCAGTGTCATTGAGAAGCACAGGGCAGGGAGTCACTCAGTCCCTGTTGCCTCGATTTCCCCTGGCTGCTGCCCTGCACTGCCCCAGCTGTCACCTGCCCTTCATGGTTCCTGGGCTGGATCTCCTGTGACTCCATGCACCAACATCCCCACTCTGCTTTGCGTGCAGCTCAATCAATGTCACCCTGGGGGCCCACAACATCCAGGAGCAGGAGAGGACCCAGCAGGTCATCCCTGTGAGAAGAGCCATCCCCCACCCACACTATAATCCTAAGAACTTCTCCAACGACATCATGTTACTAGAGGTAAGGAAACCTCCCTGCTGCTCCTGCTCTCCTCAGTCTAGGTTGTTTCCCCTCCCACTGCCATCTGTCCCTTCCCTCCTTCCCATCTTGGCTGCCTGATTAGTCCCAAGTGGCTCAGGGGGGGGGAATACAGTGCAGCCCCATCACAGTGTCCAGGCTCAGGGGCCATTGGCTGAGCTGGGCTTTCTTGCCTCTTCCCATCAGCTGGCCAGAAAGGCCAAGCAGACTGCAGCTGTGAGGCCCCTCAACCTGCCCAGGGGCAAGACCCAGGTGAGGCCCAGACAGGTGTGCAGTGTGGCCGGCTGGGGGAGAGTCACTCCAAATGGCCCAACCTCAGACACTCTGCAGGAAGTGGAGCTGACCGTGCAGGAAGACCGGGAGTGCGCATCCCGCTTCCCCCGCTATTACAGCGGGGCCACCCAGATTTGTGTGGGGGACCCAAAGAAGATGAGGACCAGCTTCAAGGTAAGGTTTCCAGCATCTGCCTAGACAGGCCCACGAGGGAGGAGTGTGGGGAGCTCTGGGGTATGAGAGGCCATATCGTCACGACTCAGCCTCAGAGCTTCGGCAGCCCGGGGCCATGAATCCAGCCTTTAGTTTTTCCCTTGAGCAGAATAGGGTGCAGAGTGAGGAAGGATCAGTCACCCCATAGCAGAGTTCTCACCAAAATTTCCCTGAGGAGTGGGGAGAAAGCCTTGGCCGGGGTGAAGCTGCAAAGAACAGTCAGAGCCAGGCTGGAGCCCTGGGATGAGGGAGGCGACAAGGCCTGCCCTGGCCCTGATCTCCCACACAGCCTCCGAACAGACACCACCCAATCCCGGGGTGGTGGGGAGGGCAGGACCACCAGGAGGCCAGCTCAGTCCTTCTTCTCTCTGCCCACAGGGGGACTCCGGGGGCCCCTTCGTCTGTAAAAACGTGGCCCAGGGTATTTTCTCCTATGGACAAAACAACGGGACCCCTCCAGGAGTCTTCGTGAAGGTCTCACACTTCCTGCCCTGGATAAAGAGAACAATGAAGCATCTCTAACAGCAGCCCTGAGGCTGACCTTCCCCTGGGGCCTGACCATCTTTCCAGGGACAGAGGCAGGAATCCCATGGGGTTGGGCAGTGGGATTGCAGGGCCAGAATAAATGGATCTCCAGTGTGAATCTGACTGAAGTCTACTGATTCCTTGAACCACTTTCAATAAGCAACAACACCGCTCCAGGCAGCACTCTGCTGTCAATTCTGGGTTATACCTCCTCCTTCCTCCTCTACCCCTCCTTCCCCGCTAAACCCGATGCTGTGTAGTTTCTCAGTCACACCTCTATGGTGCTTAGCCCTCTGCAAGGGCTGAGGCTAAAGGCTGCCAATTATAAAAGGACAATCTTCTCCCCCAAAATATGTTCCTCCCTGGGCTTTAGAAAATTCTTACCTTCTCTAAGCCAACCACCACCACCAACCCCCGACCATTTGGCAGAGAGAAGAACAAGTTAGTGGAAGGTGAGGAACTCCAGGGACCCAGGAGGCCAGGGGGCCATGCCATGGGCACTCAGTCTCCTGTTTCCAGGGCCTTTCTCTCCAGTGGGGGCAGCTTCTCCCACAGCCAGGACCGTCTGCAGCTTAGGAGGCTCAGATGCTCCTTCAGTGGCCCCAGCCTCACTCAGGTCCCATTCCCTGCCCTGCTCTGGGCCCAGCACTGAGTCAGTCAACCTTCCTCCCTGGCTGACCATCCCATTCCAGCACCTGTTTTCCATCTGACTGCCCTGACCACCAGCTCCTTTCCCTTCCCGCCCACCCTGTTTTGAGCCAGCCTCTCTCATCTCCCTAACAGAGTTCCCAAAGCCCCATGTGAATTCTCCTCTATTGCTTCTCCCCGTCAGACCTGAGCTGCCAGCCCACCTGATACCTATCAGAGGAGCCAGTACCCATTCCTACCTGGGCAGAGACAGTTCAGGCCTTCCATCCAGCCCACCATCCCCAGGGCCTCACCACCATGGCCTGTGGAGTCACCGCAGCCTCAGCCCCTTTCAGCCTGACCTGGCTCCCCCTGCTGGCAACCTGGGTTATGGCAGCTCTGAGAGCCTGAGGGCTCCAGGGCTCTGGGCTGGAAAGCACCACTTTGCCATCCATCAATAGATCAATTGTTGACCTCTCTCTTTGTGCCAGGCACATGACAGGCTCTGTCCCTGACTTACAGTGGGGGAAAACTTCCTCTAAATTCCCCTGGTTCCTCCCCTTTCACCAGGCAGGTCAGTTTGACACAGAGGGTTCTGTATTTGGAAGCCACAGGAACTCTTGAAAACAATTACATTCTCTGTATTTTATCTGTATTGTACACTACGGTTTCACATGGTGTCTTCTTGATTCCAGAAGGGCAGTGTGACATTGAAAGAGACTTGGAGACCCACAGGGCCTGAGGTTTCCAATCTACACTCAGTGGAGTCCACGTCTGGAGGGAGGGACGGAGGAGGCCACTGGGGCAGCTTTATCTTTACTTATTTACATGTAGAAGCATGAACCTCAGTCCACACACCCACAAAATGCCACATCTCAAGTGCAAGACCCTTCACCGTGATGAAAATAATAAGAATAACAAGAAGTTTCCATGTCTTGAGGTGTATGGGGAAGCCATTCTAGTTTAACTCTGATTCAGCCTAAAACTTGTTTTTCCCAGACCAGCCTGAATTAGGATCCACGAAACATGCATTGTACATCTGCTCTAACATTTTCACAAAGCACAGAATGCACTCTTTAAAGATAGGGATGAACGTCTCCCTTTCTCTGTTGCCAATACCAGTACTTCTTTGAAGATAACCTTTTCTTCCCAGAGAACCAAGGTCAAGTTGACTTGCAGTGTATGTGCTAAACTGCAGCAAAACATATCCTTGTGACTTGGAAAAAAATTGTGTTTCTGTCATGCTTGATGTATGCTCCTTGTTCTTAAATTGTATATAGCCATGCTGTAAGTCATAGTTCTCCAGAGTGCTTTCTTCTCTGGTGAAGATTGCACTTCCAGGCTGGTCCTCAGCACTGGCCCAATAAATATCACTCTCTCATCTATAGATTGGTTATTGATTATTTGTGTCGACAATAATGACCCAGACAACATTATTTTAGGACCCTGTATCCTTCAAACAGCACCACCAGTGATTTGGATGTGACAGAACTCAAGAATTCATGATAGCAGACAAACACTGAATCAGTTGGGACAAACATCAAAAAGAGAAGAAATTTCATTGAAAAGAATAACACATAAATCACTCACATATGAAAAGCAAAATCCAGCACATTGCAAAATAAGCTGAAAAGCAAATAAAAGCTTATTTTTCATTCAAGACTGTTGCCATGTCCATCTGCCAAGTCTTGCCTGGGGCTCACAGTGCCAATAGAAGCACAGGTAGAGAAGAGCTGAATGCATGTACAGAGATGAGCAAGCAAACGACAGAAGGTGCATGAGCCGGGGGACAACTTCAGGTCACAGTGAAAAAGTGAAAAGGACACTCTTAGGAGAAGCCATCACACTAAAGAAATAGGGACCCCAGAAAGTCAGCCATGAGGAGCTCCCTGGGTGTAAGTCAGAGCCAGCAAGAGAATGGCCAAGGACATCCTTCACCAGGGCCTCTGGTGTGTGTCCTTGAAGGACAGCACCTGATGGGTCAGCTCTCCCTCACACCTGATAGGAGCACTTGACATAGTATGACACACATTAGGAAGAAAAACTGTTGTATTATAACGACTGTGGCATCAGGAAGACTGGGCTGCTCTTGATGGTTCCTGTTTCCTTAAAATGATGTCTAAGTTAGTTTACATCTAATTCTCTCTCTTGATCTAGCGATTTTTATTTCTAGGACTTATTCCTACGGTGGTCTAAAGTGTGTGTGTGTGTGTGTGTTACTCATAAAGATGTTCATCACACCATTATTTAATAATAGAGCCTAAATTACAATCAGTATTAATGTCCAAAATAGGGAAATGGTAAAATATGGCACATGCGCATTATGTATTCTGCAGCCCTTAACATCTACATTATCCATGGCCCTAGAAAACTAGGTTAAGAACATTAGTAAGAAAGTTATAAAAAACTATAAATATTTGGAAAAAAGTAAAAGCTCACTAATTCATCAATGCAAACTAAAATATTAGTAATTTCTTGTCTATCTAATCCGGAAGGATTTACAAATCTCATGATGCTTCCATTTAGTACGGACGTTGAGAAAATGGCATTTCACACCTTGTACACAAAGGTCCTTGAGAAAAAAAAAAGGAAAAAAGGAGTCTGTGACCCAGCCATCAACCACACAGAGAAAAGTGGAGAAGGTTAGTCCTTATAGATTTGTTACAAAGGTCAAATTGTGGAAACAACGCCAACGTGCAGCACTAACTTGAGGATTAGCTTTTAACAACTTACACACGACCGAACACTATGGAAACCTTACAGTTAGGAGACAGAGTTCCATTTTGCCACGTGGAAGAATGTTCACCAGGTATCTTTAAGTCAATAGTAGTTAGCAGGATATACTACAATCAAATTTTTGCTTATGCACATATTTTCTTTTTAGGCTTTTTGTCCTCCTACATATCCATTTTTCTAATTTTTCTGTATTATTTAGATAACTTAAAAGCCTATTTCTTAAATATGAATAAGATATTTAAATGATATTCAATAATAGATTTTTAATAAAATGAGGGAAATGTTCATGTTGAATAATTTAAATTATAGCAGTCAAAACTAAATGTATAGTGATCACACCTACATAAAAATATACATAGAAAAAAATCTACGTGGAAAAGCATCTGTTAACGGTGGTCAGTTGGGTGGTGAGATTAAAGCTGACATTTTTCTTCTTTCTATTTTTTAACTTATTCAAAATTTGAACCGCATAATTATTAAAATAATTTTATTCTAAAAAATATTCTAATTCAGAAAAGGCTTCAGTAAGTTGGTCCCTGTGTGAGTTAAGATAACCCTAACTATTCTGAAATACATTAGCATTTCAGTGACGAACACAATAGAAGTCTATTTCTGGCTCAGCGCCCCCTTTTACTCTCAAGTGTCCCCGTTTGGACAATAATTACAGGGTCAGCCCGTGATTCAGGGACCCAGGCTCAGTCCCTTAAAGGCAGCATCCGTGTCCCGTATGTTCTTCTGCGTCAAACGCGGCAAGGGAGGAGCCTCCGTGGGCAGGCACAGGCGGGTGTTTGGGGCCAGGTCTGGAAGGTGCCCACCTCGTTCCCACGCACTCCCCATTTGCTGCGACAGTCGCACAGCCACACCTCACCTCGAGTGAGGCTGCAGTGAGATTCACCCACGTCCCCTGCAAGAAAGGAAAGTGTTTTGCCAAACTGCCGGCTCATCTCCACCACGATGCTGAGTAGTGTCTGCTGTTTATAAGGATCACGGGCCCTAAGTTTTTTTCTGCCTATAAAACTAATGCATTTCCATTATAGGAAAACTTGGATAAGATAAAGGTGAAAATAAGGGTCACATAAAATGGTTGTTCTCGTTCTTGTCTTTTTCTTTGACAGAATGAGTATCAAATTGTATACACCATTTTACATTCTACTTTTTCCACTTAATATTACATGACGCAAACCGCCACATGCCACTAAGTCGTCTTCTAAAACATGATGCTTTCTAATAGCTGGATAGCATTTCACCCCATGAATGTATTGTAATGTGTATTACCACTCTCCTATCTTGACTGTTTGGATTGTCTCAGCATTTTCGGAAGAGGATCTTGGGGAGTACGTCCACCTCCACCTCTTTCTACGTTTCTACGTTTGCCCAGGGCCCAGGGGTCAGCAGCTAAGTCTCAGAAGTTAGCTTTTCTGCCAGGAAACCCTGAGGGTCTTGACCTCTTTTCAAATCTTTCTCTGCCACATACCACGCCTGGGTCCCTCTTTCCCACTAACTACTCTGAGGAGAAGATTGTCTGCAGATCCCATTGAATTTCCTATGTCACCTGCTCTTTCCTACAAGGACAACAGCACAGGCCACTTCTTGGCAAGACAGTGTCTTGCTCCCAGCAGACACATGTGGTGGGAAGACAATGGCCCAGGCACAGCCTTCTCCCAGCACTGATGCTCCATAACCCATCACAGGCTCATCAGGAGAAACTTCCCAAGGAGCTTCCAAACCTCCTTCTGAGAGTGACATTAAGGCAGCCCTGAGGATGTCGGAATGCCTCAGTAGGACACTGGTCTCCTACAAAGACAAGAGCAACGACGCTGGTTTCCAACTACAGCAGTATCAGAGGGAGGGAGGGGGAAGTGACCCAGCATCAGCCTGCCCAGATTGCGCTGTTGGTCGTCTACGGGGCCCAGGGAAGAGGTGGGAAGTACCCGACTTGAACGCCCCAACATCCCAGAGGAGAAAACACTTGTAACTGACAGAAACATAATAAAGCAGTCCAAAGTGGATGCAACCAGCTATGGCTATTGTGAAATGTATCACAATCTTATTTATTCAAATATCATAAATTTTTTACTAAAATAGAAATAAAAACATACATGCCCCTATGTACTCTCGTACATTCCATTCTCCATCAAATGTTCTCTTAAATCCCCACAGACTTTTTAAAAATTTTTATTGCAAAACATTCACACATGAAAAGTGCACAAAACATAAATGTACAGTTCAAAGAATAATTGGAAGGGCAGCACTACAATATAGGTCAAGAAGCAGAGCATGGTGCACATTTCAGAAATCTCCCATCTGTCTCTTCCTGGTCAAAATGCCCTCTCTACCCTCCAGCCCCAGAGTTAACCACCATCGTGATTTGTGATAACCACTTCCTTGCTTTTCATTACTGCTTTTTTTTTTTTTTTTTTGAGGAATAGTGGCCCTGAGCTAACGTCTGTTGGCAATCCTCCTCCTTTTCCTTGAGGAAGATTGTCACTGAGCTAACATCTGTGCCAGTCTTCCTCTACCTTATATATGGGATGCCGCCACAGCACGGCTTGATGAGCAGTGCGTCGGTCCGTGCCCAGGATCTGAACCCAGGCTGACAAAGCGGAGCACATGAACTTAACTACTGCACCACCGGGCCAGCCCCCATCACAGCTTTTATCACATCTTTACCACCTATGTATGCATTTCCATCCAATATAGTTTCATTTTGCCTATTTTTGAGCTTTATATAAAGCTCATCATACTGAATGTAGTCTTTTTGAGGTCTTTCTTGCAACATCATATTTGTAAGATTCATTTGTGTAGCTGCATGTGGCAATAGTGCGTTCATTTTCGTTGCCATGCAATGCTCCGTTATACGAATATACCACAATTTGATGATTCGTGCTGCTCTTGATGGACTTTCCAACTGTTTCCAGTTTGGGGATTTCATGAGTAATGCTGCTCTGACCTCCCTGGACATGTATCCGGTGGAAATTTGTGCAGGATTCCCTAGGGCATATACCTAGGAGTGGGGAAAGGGCTGATCTGCTGACTGTAACTGGTGTCGCACTGTGATTTAAATCGGTGGTTCTCTGGTATCTACTGAGAGTAACACCTCTTCACATGTTGTTAGCCATTTGCATCTCTTCTTTAGCGATCAGGCTGTTCAAGTCTTCTGCCCATCATTCTATTCAGTTGATTATCTTTTTCATACTGATTTCTAGAAGCTCTTTATATAATTAGAATATAAGTCCTCTGTTGGTTATGTGTGTTACAAGCATCTTTGCCCCCTCTACAAATCGCCTTTTGTTTCTCTCGACTTTAATATATCAAATTCATCAATCCTTTTCTTTATGGTTACTGCTTTTAGGTAGAATATTTGAAATCTTTACCTATCATGAAGATATTGTTATACATATTTTCAAATCTTTAGTCCCACTTGGATCCATAACCACCAAAAATGGATTTTTGGATATGGTGGGAGATAAAGGTCAAGTTTTATGTTTCTCCATGTAGAATATATATGTCCCTATTAGACACCATAAAGACACCTATTGTCCTGGCACTACTTATTGGGGATGAAAGAGAAAATAGTCTTTTCCCTCCACTCTGCCACGCCACCTCCATCATAAATCAGGTATCCATAAATGTGTGTATCAGTCTCCAAATGTGTGTGGGATCTCTATTTCCAGTCCATTGGTCTGTGTCTTAACATCCCCATCAATAACACCTTCATTACTATGGCTTTATTGGCTGACACAAGACCTCCCATCTTCTTCTCATTCTTCAAGAGTGTCTTGGCCATTGTCGGCCATTTGTTTTTCCACATATATTTAGAATCGATTAAGTTCTATAAAATACCTCTTGGGAGCAATGAAACTATAGATCACTTTAGGAAAATTGATATTTTTATAATATTTAGTCTTCCAATCCTCAAACAGGGAATATCTCTATGTTTAGATCTTCTTAAGTGTTTCTTAAAAGGTTAAGGTTCATGTTCCGTGCGGCTCTTTTAAAACTTGTTTTCAATTCAGCATAATTGTTTTGTAATCCGTATTTTACTATTCTAATAATATTATCCCAATAATTAAAGGCTTTTTTCTCTGTCCTTACTGCCTATTGTTTCTTAGTGATGGTGTCTTATTTCTTTGTTTGCTTTTTGATCTTGTTTATGTTTGACTATATGATTGTGATTATACTTGAAAAATAATTTTAAGTCCTGGAATTCAGTGAATTTCCTCTAGTTTGCATTGACTCTGCCAGGTATTCTGAGACACAGTCCATAACCACATTAACGTAAGTTCTAGGTTTGAGATTCCATGAAAAGTCCAAGTCGTTCCAATCTTTCATGAAATTACTTGCCAGGACTAGCGCATTCCCTCCTCTCTGCTGCTTTGAGGGTAGAGACGTTGAAGGTCCCAGCTTACTAGGGGAGGCTCTGACTGGACCTGTGTGTGAGGGTCTTGGGCTTGGGTTTCTACACTCCTCACCTTACATGCTCATCAAAACACAAGTTCAAATTTTGTGGGTTGAGCAAATTCCCTCAGAACAACAGTAGCTGCCTGACTGGACGCCCATTATTCCTTCCTTTTAGGCCTGATAATCACTCCTGCATTGGCAGTTCTTCAAGGCTTGTAAGGTTTCTAGACATTTTAAGTAGCTGTGTTTTGGGCTGTTTTGGGGGGAAACATTGGCATGAAATCCTGGGTCACTGTTAACAAAATCCCCTCTTCACGTTTCTATACAGATCACTGGGTGTGTATATTTGATTGCCCTTTCTTCACAGGCTGTTCTTTATGCCTTTCCTTTTTATTTTTTTTATTCTTTTTTTTAATGCAGTAACATCAGTTTACAACATTATATAAATTTCAGGTGTACATCATTATATTTTTATTTCTGTGTAGATTGCATCATGTTCACCACCCAAAGACTAATTACAATCCCTCAGCACACACATGAGCCTGATCACCCCTTACACCCTCCTCCCTCCCCCTTTCCCCTCTGGTAACCACCAATCCAATCTCTGCCTGTACGTGTTTGTTTGTTATTGGTTTTATCTTCTATTTATGAGTAAGATCATACTGTCTTTGACTTTCCCCCTCTGACTTATTTCGCTTAGTGTAATACCCACAAGGTCCATCCACATTGTCACAAATAGCTAGATTTCATCCTTTTTTATGGCTGAGTAGTATTCCATTGTGTATGTATACCACATGTTCTTTATCCATTCATCCCTTGATGGCCACCTAGGTTGCTTCCAAGTCTTGGCTATTGTGAATAATGCTACAATGAACATAGGGGTACATATATCTTTATGCATTCGTGATTTCATGTTCTTTGGATAATTACTCAGCAGTGGAATGGTTGGATCATATGGTAGTTGTATTATTAACTTTTTGAGGAATCTCCATACTGTTTTCCATAGTGGCTGCACTAGTCTGCACTCCCACCAGCAGTGTATGAGAATTCCCTTCTCTCCACATCCTCTCCAGCACTTGTTATTTCCTGTCTTGTTAATTATAGCCATTCTGACAGGCATGAGGTGATATCTCATTGTATCTCATGAGGTGATATCTCATTTGATTTGCATTTCCCTGAAAATTTGTGATGTTGAACATCTTTTCATGTGCCTGTTGGCCATCTGTATATCTTCTTTGGAGAAATGTCTGTTCAGATCTTTTGCAAATTTTTTAATTGCATCGTTAGTTTTTCTGTTGTTGAGATGTATGAGTTCTTTATATATATTTTGGAGATTAACCCCTTATCAGATATATGGTTTGCAAATACCTTCTCCCAGTTGTTAGGTTGTCCTTTTGTTTTGTTGATGGTTTCCTTTGCTGTGCAGTAGCTTTTTAGTCTGATGTAGTCCCATTTGTTTATTTTTTCTATTGTTTCCCTTGCTCAGTCAGACATGGTACTTGAAAAGATGCAGCTAAGACCAATGTCGAAGAGCGTACTCCCTATGTTTTCTTCTAGAAGTTTCATGGTTTCAGGTCTTACATTCAAGTCTTTCATCCATTTTGAGTTAATTTTTGTGTATGGTGTAAGATAATGGTCTACTTTCATTCCTTTGCATCTGGCCGTCCAGTTTTCCCAACATCATTTATTGAAGACACTCTCCTTTCTCCATTGTTTGTTCTAGGCTCCCTTGTCAAAAATTAGCTGTCCATAGATGTGTGGATTTATTTCTGGGCTCTCGATTCTGTTCCACTGATCTGTGTGTCTGTTTTTGTGCCAGTACCATGCTGTTTTGATTATTATAGCTTTGTAGTATACTTTGAAATGAGGGAATGTGATACCCCCAGCTGTGTTCTCTTTTCTCAGGATTCCTCGGGCTATTCAGGGTCTTTTCTTGTTCCATATAAATCTTAGGATTCTTTGTTCTATTTCCGTAAAAAAAAATGTTACTGGAACTTTGAAAGGGATTGCATTGAATCTGTTGATTGCTTTAGGAAGTATGGACATTTTGACTATGTTAATTCTTCCAATCCAAGAGCACAGAATATCTTTCCATTTCTTTATGTCTTCTATCTCTTTCAACAATGTGTTATAGTTTTCAGTGTACAGGTCTTTCACCTCTTTGGTTAAGTTTTTCCTAGGTGTTTTATTCTTTTTGTTGCCATTATAAATGGGACTGTATTCTTAATTTCCCTTTCTGGTATTTCGTTGTTAGTGTATAGAAATGCAACTGAGTGTTGTATGTTGATTTTGTGTCCTGCAACTTTACCATATTCATTTATTATTTCTAAAAGTTTTTGGGGGGATTCTTTAGGGTTTTCTATATATAAAATCATGTCATATGCAAATAGTGACAGTTTCACTTCTTCCTTTCCAATTTGGTTCCCTTTTACTTCTTTTTCTTGCCTGATTGCTCTGGCTAGGACTTCCAATACTATGCTAAATAAGAGGGATGAAAGTGGTCATCCTTGTTTGCTTCCTGTTCTTAGAGGGATAGATCTCAGTTTTTCTCCATTGAGTATGATATTAGCTGTGGGTCTGTCGTATATGGCCCTTATTCTGTTGAGGTACTTTCCTTCTACACCCATTCTATTCAGGGTTTTTATCATAAATGGATGCTGTATCTTGTCAAATGCTTTCTCTGCATCTATTAAATGATCATGTGATTTTTATTCTTCATTTTGTTAATGTGGTGTATCACATTGATTTGCTCATGTTGAACCATGCCTGCATCCCTGGAATAAGTCCCACTTGATCATAGTGTATGATCATTTTAATGTATTGTTGTATTCGATTTGCTGGTATTTTGTTGAGGACTTTTGCATTGATGTTCATCAGTGATATTGGCCTGTAATTTTCTTTTTTGTGTTGTCCTTATCTGGTTTTGGTATCAGGGTAATGTTGGCTTTGTAGAATGAATTAGGAAGCTTCCCCTTCTCTTCAATTTTTGGGAAGAGTTTGAGAAGGATAGGTATTAAGTCTTCTTTGAATGTTTGATAGAATTCACCAGGGAAGCCATGTGGTCCTGGACTTTTATTTTGGGGGAGTTTTGTGATTACCATTTCGATCTCCTTACTGGTGATTGGTCTATTCAAATTCTCTATTTCTTCTTGACTCAGTTTTGGAAGCTTGTATGATTCTAAGAATTTATCCATTTCTTCTAGATTATCCAATTTGTTGGCGTATAGCTTGTCATAGTATTCTCTCATAATCTTTTGTATTTCTGAGGTGTCCCTTGTAATTTCTACTCTTTCATTTCTGATTTTATTTATTTGTGCCTTCTCTCTTGTTTCTTGGTGACTCTACCTAAGGTTTGTCAATTTTGATTATCTTTTCAAAGAACCAGCTCTTAGTTTCATTGATTTTTTTTCTATTGTTTTTTAGTCTCTATTTCATGTTTTTTCTGCTCTGATTTTTCTTATTTACTTCCTTCTACTGATTTTGGGCTTTGGTTGTTCTTCTTTTTCCAGTTCCTTTAGGTGTACTGTTAGATTGCTTGAGATTTTTCTTCTTTGTTGAGATAGGCTTGTATTGCTATAAACTTTCCTCTTAGAGCTGCTTTTGCTGTATCCCTTAAATTTTGGCATGCTGTATTTTCATTTTCATCTGTCTCCAGGTATTTTTTGATTTCTTCATTGAACCAATCATTGTTCAGTAGTGTTTTGTTTAATCTCCACATATGTGTGGCTTTTCCAATTTTCCTCCTGTAGTTGATTTCTAGTTTCATACCACTGCGGTCAGAAAAGATGCTTGGTATTATTTCAGTCTTCTTAAATTTATGAAGATTTGTTTTATGGCCTAATATCTGATCCATCCTGGGTAAGGTTCCATGTGCATTTGAAAAGAATGTGTATTCTGCGGTTTGGGGATGCAATGTTCTGTATATATCTACTAAGTCAATCTGGTCTAATGTGTCATTAAAGGCCAAGGTTTCCTTACTGATCTTCTGTTTGGATGATCTATCCATTGGTGTAAGTAGAGTGTTAAAGTCCCCTACTATTATTGTGTTACTGTCTATTTCTCCTCTTATGTCTGTTAATAATTGCTTTATATATTTAGGTGCTCCTATGTTGGGTGCATAGATATTTATAAGTGTTATATCCTCTTGTTGGATTGTTCCCTTTATCATTATATGGTGCCCTTCTATGTCTCTTGTTACAGTTTTTGTTTTAAAGCCTATTTTGTCTGATACAAGTATTGCTACCCCAGCTTTATTTTCATTGCCATTTGCAAGGAGTATGTTTTACTATCCCTTCACTTTCAGTTTGTGGGTGTCTTTAGGTCTGAAGTGTGTCTCTTGTATGCAGCATATAGACGGGTCTTGTTCTTTTATCCAATCAACCACCCTATGCCTTTAGATTGGAGCATTTAGTCCACTGACATTTAAAGTAGCTATCACTAAGAATGTGCTTATTGCCATTTTATTTATTTTTTTCTGGGTGTTTTGGTAGTTCTTCTCTGTTCCTTTCTTCTCTTGCTCTCTCCCCTTGTGGTTTGATGGCTTTCTTTACTATTATGTTTGGGTTCTTTTCTCTTAATTTTTTGTGTATTTATTATAGGTTTCTGGTTTGTAATTAACATGAGGTTCATATATAATAAGCTACATGTATAGCAATCTATATTAAGTTGATGGTCTCTTGAGTTTGACCTCTTGCTAAAAGCTCTACTCTTTTACTCCCTTCCTCCCACAGTTTATGTTTTTGGTATCGCATCTAACCTCTTATGTGTGTGTGTCTGTTTGTGACCCTTTTATCATGGAAATAGGTAATTTTAATAGTTTTGTCTTTTGACCTTCCTATTATCTTCATAAGTGGTTGATCTGCTACCTTTACTGTATTTTTGCCTTTACCAGTGATTTTATTGGGATTTTTTGATAATTTTCTTATTCTTATTTGTTGTCTTCTCTTTCCCACTTAAATAAGTCCCTTTAACATTTCTGGTAAGGCTGGTTTCTTGGTGATAAATTCCTTTAGGTTTTGCTTGTCTGGGAAACACTTTATCTCTCCTTCCATTCTGAATGATAACCTTGATGGGTAGAGCATTCTTGGCTGTAAGTATTTTCCTTTCAGCACTTTAAATATATCATGCCACTCCCTTCTAGCCTGTAAGGCTTCTACTGAGAAGTCAGCTGATAGCCTTATGGGGTTTCCTTTGTATGTAACTTGTTGCCTTTCTCTTGCAGCTTTTAGGATTCTCTCTTTACCTTTAATACTTGACATTTTAGTTATAGTGTGTCTTGGTGTGGGCCTCTTTGGATTTATCTTGTTTGGTGCTCCCTATGCTTCCTGTACCTGGATGTCTGTTTCTTTCCTTAGGTTGGAAAGTTTTCAGCTACTATTTACTCAGATAGGTTCTCTGCCCTTTGTCTCTCTCTTCCCCTTCTGGGACACCTATAATAAGGATGTTAGTGTGCTTGTTGTTGTCCCAGAGGTCCCTTAGACTGTCTTTGTTCCTTTAAATTCTATTTTCCTTTAACTCTTCAGCCTGGGTGATTTCCTCTAATCTTTCATCCCACTCACTGATCTGTTCTTCTGCATCATCTACTCTGCTGTTGAGTCCCTCTAGGGAAGTTTTCATTTACAATATTGTATTCTTCATTTCTGATTGGTTATTTTTTTATATCTTCCAGTTCTTTTTTTTAATTTTAACAATGTTTTTTATTTAACATGATATATTGAGAATATTGTCATTATAATATGTAATCAATGTAAAAATTATTAATGAGATCTTTTACATTCTTTGATTCATACTGTCTTTGAAGCCCAGTGTGTATTTTACACTTACAGTATATGCCAACTCTAATGCTAAATTTTTATCATAAATACTTGATCTGTATTTAGATTTCCTTTTTTTTTTTTACTTTATGTCTTAATAGTTTATAACACTGTGGGGTTTTAGTTGTACATTATTGTTTCTCCGTCACCATGTGGAAGTAACCCTTCACCCCTTGTGCCCACCCCTCACCCCCCTTCCCCTTAGTAACCACCAATCAGTTCTCTCTGTCTGTGTGTTCATTTGTATTCCATATATGAGTGAGTTCATGCAGTGTTTGCCCTTCTCTCTCTGGCTTATTTCACTTAACATAATACCCTCTAGGTCCATCCATGTCATTGAAAATGGGACAATTCTGTCTTTTCTTACAGCTGAATAGTATTCCAGTGTATGTGTATACCACATCTTCTTTAACCAATCATCAGTTGAGGGACACTTGGGTTGCTTCCACTTCTTGGCTATAGTGAATAATGCTGCAATGAACATAGGGGTGCATACGCCTCTTGTGCTGGTCGATTTCACGTCCATTGGGTAGATGCCCAAGAGTGGGATTGCTGGATCATATGGTAATTCTATTTTTAATTTTTTGAGGACTCTCCATACTGTTTTCCATAGAGGCTGCACCAGTTTGCATTCCCACCAGCAGTGAATGAGGGTTCCTGTTTCTCCACAACCTCTCCAGCATTGTTGTTATTTGTCTTGGTGATTATAGCCATTCTGATGGGTGTAAGGTGATATCTTAGTGTAGTTTTGATTTGCATTTCCCTGATGATTAGTGATGTTGAACATCTTTTCATGTGTCTATTGGCCATCTGTATCTCTTCCTTGGGAAAATGTCTGTTCACATCCTCTGCCCATTTTTTGATCAGGTTGTTTGTTTTTTTCTTGCACAGTTGTTATGAGATCTTTGCATATTACTGAGATTAATCCCTTCTTGGACAAACGATTGGCAAATATTTTCTCCCAGCTTGTGGGTTGTTTATTCATTTTGATACTGGTTTCATTTGGCTTGTAGAACCTCTGTAGTCTGATGAAGTTCCACTTGTTTATTTTTTCTTTTGTTTCCCTTGTCTGAGTAGACATGGAATATGAAAGGATCACTTTATGACCAATGTCAATTAGTGTACAGCCTATATTTTCTTCCAGTAGTTTTAAAGTTTCAGGCCTCACTTTCAGGTCCTTGATCCATTTTGAATTGATTTTTGTATATGGCGATAGGAGATGGTCTACTTTCATTCTTTTGCATGTTGCTGTCCAATTTTCCCACTGCCGTTTATTGAAGATACTTCCCTCTCTCCATTGTATGTTCTTTGCTCTTTTGTCAAAGATTAGCTGACCATAGGTGTGTGGTTTTATTTCTGGGATTTCAATTCTATTCCATTGATCTGTGTGGCTATTCTTCTACCAGTACCATGCTGTTTTGATTACTATAGCTTTATAATATATTTTGAAATCAGGGATTGTCATGCCTCCAGCTTTGTTCTTTTTTTTCAGGATTGCTTTAGCTATTGGGGGGTCTTTTGTTGCCCCATACGAATTTCAGTATTTTTTGTTCTATTACCGTGAAGAATGACCTTGGGATTCTGATTGGGATTGCATTGAATCTGTAGATTGCTTTAGGTAGAACGGACATTTTAACTATATTTATTCTCCCAATCCATGTGCATGAAATATTTTTCCATTTCTTTATGTCTTCCTCGATTTCTTTCAGTAGTGTCTTATAGTTTTCTTTGTATAGGTCTTTTACCTCCTTGGTTAAATTTATTCCCAGATATTTTATTCTTTTTCTTGCAATTGTAAATGGGATTGTCTTTTTGAGTTCTCTTTCTCTTAGTTCATTCTTAATGTATAGAAATGCTACTGATTTTTGTAAGTTGATTTTATACCCTGCCACTTTACTATAGTTGTTGATTATTTCTAGTAGTTTTCTGGTAGAATTTTTTGGGTTTTCTATGTATAAGATCATGTCGTGTGCAAATAGTGAGAGTTTCACTTCTTCATTGCCTATTTGGAGTCCTTTTATTCCTTTTTCTTGCCTAATTGCTCTGGCCAGAACTTCCAGTACTATGTTGAATGAGAGCAGTGAGAGTGGGCACCCCTGTCTTGTTCCTGTCCTCAAAGGAATGGCTTTCAGTTTTTCCCCATTGAGTAGGATGTTAGCTGTAGGTTTGTCATATATGGCCCTTATTATGTTGAGGTACTTTCCTTCTATACCCATTTTGTTGAGAGTTTTTATCATAAATGGATGCTGGATCTTTTCACATGCCTTCTCTGCATCGATTGAGATGATCATGTGGTTTTTATTCTTCATTTTGTTCATGTGGTGTATTACGTTGATTGATTTGCAGATGAACCATCCCTGTGTCCCTGGTATAAGTCCCACTTGATCGTGGTGTATGATCTTTTTGATGTATTGCTTTATTCGGTTTGCCAATATTTTGTTGAGGATTTTTGCATCTATGTTCATCAGTGATATTGGCCTGTAGTTTTCCTTCTTTGTATTGTCCTTGTCTGGCTTTGGTATCAGGATGATGTTGGCCTCATAGAATGTGTGAGGAAGTATTCCGTCTTCCTCTATTTTTTGGAATAGTTTGAGAAGGATAGGTGCTAAATCTTCGTGGAATGTTTGGTAAAATTCTCCAGGGAAGCCATCTGGTCCTGGGTTTTTATTTTTGGGGAGGTTTTGATTACTGTTTCAATCTCTTTACTTGTGATTGGTCTGTTCAGATTCTCCATTTTCTCTTGATTCAGCTTTGGGAGGTTGTACATGTCCAATAATTTGTCCATTTCCTTTCGGTTGTCCAATTTGTTGGCGTAAAGTTTTTCATAGTATTCCCTAATAATCCCTTGTATTTCTGTGGTATCTGTTGTAATTTCTCCTCTCTCATTTCTAATTTTATTTATTTGAGTCTTCTCCCTTTTTTTCTTAGAGAGTCTGGCTAAGGGTTCGTCAATTTTATTTATCTTCTCAAAGAACCAGCTCTTTGTTTCATTGATCTTTTCTACTGTTATTTTGGTTTCAGTTTCATTTATTTCTGCTCTGATATTTATTATTTCTCTCCTTCTGCTGATTCGGGGCTTTGTCTGTTCTTCTTTTTCTAATTCTTTTAGATGCAATTTAAGGTTACTTATTTGGGATTTTTCTTTTTTGTTAAGGTGGGCTTGTATTGCTATTTATTTCCCTCTCAGGACCGCTTTTGCTGCATCCCATATGAGTTGGTATGGTGTAGTTTCTTTTTCATTTGTCTCCAGATAGCTTTTGATTTCTCCTTTAATTTCATCAATGACCCATCGGTTGTTCAGTAGCATGTTGTTTAGTCTCCACATCTTTGTCCGTTTCCTAGTTTTTTCCTTGCAGTTGATTTCTAGTTTCACAGCATTATGATCAGAAAAGATGCTTGTAATGATTTCAATCTTCTTAAATTTATAGAGGTTTGCCTTGTTTCCTAATATATGGTCTATCCTTCAGAATGTTCCATGTGCACTTGAGAAGAATGTGTACTCTGCTATTTTTGGGTGGAGTGCTCTGTATATATCTATTAAGTCCATCACATCTAGTTTTTCATTTAAGTTCATTATTTCCTTATTGACTTTTTGTCTGGATGATCTATCCATTGATGCAAGGGTGGGGTGTTAAGATCCCCTACTATTACTGTGTTATTGTTACTATCTCCTTTTAGGTTTTTTAGCAGTTGTTTTATGTACTTTGGTGCACATGTGTTGGGTGCATAGATATTTATGATTGTTATGTCTTCTTGGTGAAGTGTCCCTTTTATCATTATATATTGCCCTTCTTTGTCTCTCATTACCTTTTTTATCTTGAAGTCTACTTTGTCTGATATAAGTATGGCAACTCCTGCTTTCTTTTGTTTGCCATTAGCTTGGAGTATCATTTTCCATCCTTTTATTTTGAGCCTGTGTTTGTCTTTAGAGCTGAGATGTGTTTCCTGGAGGAAGCAGATTGTTGGATCTTGGTTTTTAATCCATCCCACCACTCTGTGTCTTTTGATTGGAGAATTCAATCCATTTACATTTAGAGTGATTATTGATATATGAGTGTTTAATGTTGCTATTTTATTGTTCCTTTTCTGGTTCTTTTGCATTTCCTTCATTTCTTGTCACTTGTGTTTTGGGCTGCAAATTCAGTTTGGTATTTCTGCATGCTCATTCTCTTAGTTTTCTCTTTATTTGTCATGTGTGGTTCTCTTCTGGTTATTTGTTTAGTGGTTACCGTGAGGTTTACATAAGCGATCTCCAGGATAAGATAGTACATTTTCAGATGCCTCCTGTTTCCTGAGGCTGGGTCTATTCATTCCCTTTCTCTTCCCCTCCTTGTTTGTTATCTCTATTTCTTCCATCTTGTGTCATGAGTGTGTGTTTACAGTGATGAGCTTGAATTAATTTTTGATGTTATTCAACTGTAGTTTGTTCTGGTTTAGTCCCCTTGCTTTTCTCCTTGCTGAAATCTTTGTATCCCCTTTCTCATTTTTTTTTTTTTTTTTCACGCCTAAGGGCCTTCTTGAGCATTTCTTGTAGTGGGAGTCTTGTGGTGATGAACTCTCTTAGCTTTTCTTTATCAGGGAGTTATTATTTCTCCATCATATTTGAAGGATATTTTTGCTGGATAAAGTATTCTTGGCTGAAGGTTTTTGTCTTTCATGATTTTGAATTATCATTCCAGTGTCTCCTAGCCTGTGGAGTTTCTGTCCAGAAATCAGCTGAGAGCCTGATGGGGTTTCCTTTGTATGTTATTTTGTTTTTTTGTTTAGCTGCCCTTAATATTATTTCCTTGTCACGGATATTTTTCAAGTTTGCTACTATGTGGGGAGATGATGTTTTATTCCTGTGTATATATTTAGGTGATCTATTGATTTCATTCACTGTTATTTCCATCTCATTCCCTAGGTTGGGGAAGTTCTCAGCTATTACTTCTTTGAACAAACTCTCTGCTCCTTTTTCTCTTTCTTCTCCTTCTGGAATACCTATTATCCTTATGTTGCTTTTCCTCATTGAGTCTGATATTTCTCAAAGAATTTTTTTATGTCTTTTTAGTCTTAGCTCTCTCTCCTCCTCTATCTGGAGCGTTTCTGCATGGCTATCCTCGATAATGTTAATTCATTCCTCCATATTGTCAGTTCTGCTCTTTAAAGACTCCATTTTTTCCACTATCCCGTTCATTTTGTTTTTCATCTCCAATAATTCTGATTGGTTTTTCTTATGGCTTCAATCTCTTTTGTGACAAAATCCCTGAATTCATTGATTTGTTTCTGTGTGTTCTCTTGTATTTCATGGAGTTTGTTTATGATAGCTATTTTGAATTCTCTGTCATTCAGGTTATCAAATTCTGTGCCTTCGAGGTTGGTTTCTGGGTGCTTGTCATTTTCCTTTTGGTCTGTAGCCATAACAAACTGTTGCATGGATCCGACCGCTTTATTTTTTCCTCTCATCTTGAAGCTGGTCCTGCAGTTTCCACCTGCTGTCACTGGATGGAGATTGCGAGCGGTATGTTCTCAGCCCGCTGCAGCCCCCAGATGGATTATGCTGAAACGTGGGGTGTGTGGGGGGAGGGGTTCTCTCTTTCTCCTGCTCAACCTCGGGGTTTCCTTTCTGGCTCTCTTAGGGCATTTGCTACACCCCCGAAACAGTCCATCATCGCTTCCCGGTGGGGATCTCTTGACAGTCTGTGAGAGCACCTGGAGAGCAATAGTTTTCCCCAGAGTGGGCCGCCCCTCCCCTCTCTGACTGCGAGCCATTCTGCCTGTCTTTGCCGATCGATTGGGGAGGGGGAGTACAACTTCTTACCTCTCCTCGCATCCTTTTGGGCTTCCCGCGCCTCCACCGTCTGATGTACGGCAGCAGGGGTTTCTTAGAAGTCCTTTGTAGTGTTTGATTGAGCTCTGTTGGAATGCGAATGATGATTTCATTGTGTCTTAGGGGGCAGAGATTCAAAGAGGGAATCTCACTCCGCCATGATGCTGATGTCACTCTATATCTTCCAGTTCTTTGTTAAAGTTCTTGCTGAGTTGATCCACTCTTCTCACAAGATCAGTGAGCATCCTTATGACTACTATTTTGTACTCTTTATCAGGTAGATTGTTTATCTCTGCTTCATTTAGTTCTCTTTGTGTGGTTTTGTCCTGTTCTCTTACTTGGAACATATTCCTTTGTCTCATCATTTTGCCTCTTTCTCTATGCTTGTATATACATATTAGGTAGATCATCTATATCTCCCGATCTTGGAGAAGTGGCCTTATGTAAGACATGCCTTACAAGGCCCAACTGTGTGCTTCCCTCTCATCACCAGTTCCAAATGTTCCAGGAGTGACCCCTGTGTGGGCTATGTGTGTCCTTCTGTTGTGGCAGGGTTTCTCTTGCTGCAGGTTCCCAGGGAGGCTGTGCTGTCCCCCTGGCCAGCTGGTTGTAATACTCAACTGCATGTGGCTGCTATGGTTCCTTTAGTCACTTTAACATGTATGGCAGCACTAGCACAGTTGCCTGCAAGATCTAATAGCACATTCCTATTGCAGTTTTTCCATTAATTGAGTAGGACCCCAGTGTGGCTTGTTGCTAGGCTCAGAGGCTTACAATTGCTGTAGACCTCTGGCCTGTAAGACTGTTGTAAGCTCTCTCAGTGTTGCATCTGAAGGAGGGGTCAGCCCTAGGCAGGGGAGCACCCAATTGTTTCAGACTTTGGAGGGTGGGGCCGATCCACTATGTGGCTGTTTGAGAAGCACAAGTCTGCTGCAGCTGACAAGCCTCACCACCCACAAGGCCACACATTCCATCAATACAGTCCTGCACTGTGCACACAACCCAACCCACTGAAGCTAACACAGTTGCCAAGCTGTAGAAGCCCCACACACTCCACCAAGGCAGACATGCCCATCACACACTCCCTGCCCCACAGAGGTGGACCCCTTTGCCCAGCTGTAGAGGTTCCAGGCACCCTGCCTATGCAGGCTCACAAGTTGCCCGGGGGCTTGCCTTTAGGTGGGGCCAGTCCCTAGGGCAGGCTGCCTGCCCTGGCTGAGCTGGATTAAATTGGTGCTCTAGTGGGTGTGGCAGACCCCTGTACCAACAGGCCATGGGAAGAACTCCAACGGCGTCTGCCAGTGTCTGTGTCAACACTCCTGAACTAGGTCATAATAATGGCTGCCACTAGTGCCTCAGTCCCTGGGGAGGTGGTCCCAGCATGGGGAGGTCTCACCTTTCATGAGATGCACCCAGAGCCTATCAAGTGCACTGTTCTTTCTGATGACTTTCCAAATGGGTGAATTTGTGCCTGGGCCCTTTAAGAGCAGGCTTTTTTTCCCCTTATATCTGATAACTTTTCTGGGGGTATCCCTGTTGTTGTTAATAGCCAGCTGCACAAGATACTATGACACTTGTCTCAGTTGTGCTGAGTCAAAAAGCTGCTAATTGTGGTAACACTCCCCTGCTTAGGTCCCTCAATCCTCCAAGGAAGGCTTCATACCTTAGGATTGCTCCAGGCTGGCCATGAAGCACTGAGGGTGGAAGGTGGTGTTTTTCTCTCCAGAAAGGAATTTCTGCCTCTTCCACCTCAATCAGCACAGTCTCTTGTTGCAGGGGTTCTTTTCATCCAGATTTCAGTTCTCTCTCAGGGGTAATTGTTCCAAGAGTAGTCGTAAATTTGCTGTGTCAATGGAAGGAGGTGAGTTCAGAGGCCTTCTATGCCACCATCTTGACATCAGATACTTTCTTTTTAATTACATGAATGTTTTTCAAAGAACAAAGGTGTTGAGAAGAATTAAATAACAATAAATTAAAATTACCCCAAATGCTAAGGCATTACTGAAGCTGTTACAACAATTTTTCTTTTTCCCTTTCACTGAATCTTACTTTTCAAATGCATAAAGAAATTTCATGAGGTTGCACTCATTGGGCATGCATTGGAGAAGAGATGATTCTTTGCAGATCTCAAAATAAGTGAAAACTGTGTATATTTATATATAAAAGGAGGATCCTTAACTTTCATAAGATTTTCAAGGGTGTCTATCATGATCCATGAAAGATTGAGAATTGTATTAGTTTTCAATTCTGATATTTTTGCTGAAATTATACTGTATTAGAATGTTTTTGTGTGCCTACACAGAACCTTCTAAGTATTTGTAAGTTTGTCTAACAACCAACCCTCTGTGTTTCTCTGCAGTGCTCCATCTTTCTGGAGCACCAAGCTGGCACTCATGCTGCAGGTTCCATGAGCACAGAGATAAGTACCAAATGCTTCCTTCCTGGGTGGATCATCAGAGGCCAAGAGGCCAGGCCCCATTCCCAACCCTACATGGCATATCTTCAGATCCAGACTCCAGTGGGTCTGGGCATGTGTGGGAGGTTCCTAGTGTGAGAAGACTTTGTACTGACAGCAGCCCGATGCTGGGGAAGGTGAGGAACTAAGGAGCTTCCTGGGCACCAAGTAACACAGGCCCAGAAGAGTTCACAAGAGGGGCCATCTGAAAGCAGGGTTCTAGCAATGAAGGTGTGAAAAAGAGACAGGTAGGTCTCGGGGGCAGGGAACAGGCCAGTGTACAAGAGAAGAAAAGAAGGACATGATCAAAAAGAGCAAGAGGAGGAAACAGAAGGCACGCATTGGGGCAAAATATGAATTCAAGCTCTCTCTCAATTTATTCTAGGGGAAGTAGAACTCAAGGTCACTGTGTCCCCCACCATCCCCAGCTCAGGGCTTTGGGGAAGCAGAGTGCACAGACAGCTCAGCCCCAGAGCCCCCATCCCCTCAATTCCCTCAGCGGCAGTCTCATCACCTTGGGCCGTCCTCCTGCCCTGCGGAGCTGGAGGACCAGAGTTACTGTGGCTCACACCTACCTCTAGGCCCCCTTTCCTTTGCAGCCCTATAAATGTCATCCTGGGAGCCCACAACATCGGGAGATCAGAAAGCACCCAGCAGCACATATCTGTGCGCAGAGCCATCCCCCACCCTGAATATGATCAGCAGAACCACCAGAATGACATCATGTTACTGCAGGTACCACCTACCTGACCCCCGAGCTGACTCCGTCCCAGTGTGGGGGCTTCACTCTGTCCTGGGACCATGGAGGCCAAAGCAGGGGCAGAGTCCCAGGTGGTGGGGTGCAAGGGGTGAGTCCTGCACGGGAGTCCCTGAGGGCCTGCACACTTCCTGCCAGCTGGAGAATGAAGCCAGATGGAACCAGGTCGTGAGGCTAGTGGCTCTGCCCCAGGCCCAGACCAGGCTGAGTCCTGGAGACAACTGCACCACAGTGGGCTGGGGCCTGGTCGGCCCATACAGGAGAACAGACACACTCCAGGATGTGCAGCTGAGAGTGCAGGGAGATCAGGAGTGCAGCAATCGCTTCAATTTCTACACCTGCCAGATGCAGATTTGTGTGGGGAACCCGAGGGAGAGGAAGGCCACCTTCCTGGTAAGGCCACGGGCATCTGTCAACTCTGCCCAGAACAGAGGGGCCTGGGCAAAACTCAGAGATGGGAACAGACTACATCCCCACGGCCTCAGTCTGGGGCCCAGACCTGAGTGAGGTGGGGGCTTTCTCCCATCAATCTGGTCACTGGGGCAGGGGAGGAACACCAGACACACAACGTACACACATGCCTCCTTGTCCTTCGGACGGGGAAGGTACCCTGACTTGGGTTGAGCTAGAGACAGTAATCACAGTCAGGACTGAAGCCCAACAATAGAAAGATCCAGAAGCTTGATGTGTGCACCCCCATCACCCTCCCATCTCACACACACTCCACAAGAAGGAGCCCACCTGTCCCTGCCTTCTCTGAGGGCTGGGCCTTAGGGTAGCAGAGGGGAAAGGCCTGACTTCGTGTCCCTTCCTCTCATCACCCACAGGGGGACACCGGAGGGCCCCTGGTGTGTCACAGAGAGGCCCAGGGCATCGTCTCCTATGGAAATAGTTTCGGGACTCCTCCAGCAGTCTTCACCAGGGTTTCCAGCTTCCTGCCCTGGATAAGGAGAACAATGAGACGCTTCAAATAGCCAGATCAGACTGAGACTCCCCTGTGACTCACTCTTCTTCTCTGGGGCAGAGGCCAGCTCCAGGGGGCTTCTCTGAGCCTTAATAAATGTCCATGTCTACAGTGGAAATACCCAATTTCTCATTCATTCATTCAGCATCATTCAGTTCACAACACATGTATGCCAGGACTGAGTCTGAGCAACTCCAGGAAAATGGGGTCTCTTCCTCAGGATAAAGGAGTCCCCCCCAGTGTCCTGGAGATCAGGATGAACTTCTTCCCTCCTCCAAGCCATCCATTCTCCCCTCTCCCCTCCCCACATGTCCTTGGGGAGTGATGGAAGGACATCTCTGTCCCCAGGGTGAGACTCTTACTCTCCCTCTACCAGAGACCCCCCACTATAGTACAATCCACCTTCGTATCCTCTGCAGATTCAACAAATGTGGATTGAAAATCCTATGATGGTTGCATTGTACTGAACATGAACAGACTATTTTTCTTGTCATTATTCCCTAAACAATACGGTACAACTACAGTATTAATAACTATAGCATTTACATTGTGTGAGGTATCATAAGTATTCTAGAGATAATTTAAAGTGTACTGGAGGATGTGCGTAGGTTATATGCAAATACTTTATACAAGAGACTTGGACATCATCCAATTTTGATATCTATGGGGGTCCTTGAATCAATCCCCCTTCGGATATTGAGAGATGACTGTATACTCTAAAACCATGTGCCATTGGTGTGTGTAGGACAGGCAGACCAAAGGACAGAATTGAAATTCCATACAAGACACAACTTAATACCTGATAAAGGTGGCATCTCATATCACTGGGAAACTATAAACTTTTGCTAGATGATGTTAGAACAACTAGGTAGTTATTTGGGGAAAAAGAGAAAATTGGATCCACTCCTCACACCATAATCTAAAATAACCCTCAAATGCATCAGAGATCTAAATGTAAAAAATTAAACCATACAAGTACTGGAAGAAAAGAAAAGATTTGCTTGCTTAAAAATAGATAACAAGGGGCTGCCCGGTGGTGCAGTGGTTTGGTTTGCACTTGTAAGCCTGGGGTTCGCAGGTTCGGATCCCAGGCGCCCGTTGACACACTGCCTGTCAGCCATGCTGTTCGGCATCCCATATAAGGTACAGGAAGATAGGCACGGATGTTAGCCCAGGGCCAGTCTTCCTCAGCAAAAAGAGGAGAATTGGTGATGGATGTTAGCTCAGGGCTGGTCTTCCTCACAAAAAAAAAAAAAAATAGCTAACAAACACCCATGTTCACAGCAGCACTATTCACAATGGCCAGGAGATGGAAGCAACCCACGTGTCCATCACAGCCAGGGTCCCTCTCCTAAACCCTTCACCACACCAACCCCCACTGTACTGTAGACCAATGTTCTCATTTTCAAGGTGACGAGCATCTGCTTCTTGTTTTGATACTCTGAAGTTATACAAAACTCCACACCAAATGTTGACCAAAACAACATGACTTTTACCCTAAGGATTAGTGCATGACTGTCTACAGCAATATTATATTCAATTAAAAGATTACTGAAGTCATTTAATTTAAAATCATGCTTTAAATACCTTCTTAAGGTAATTGTACAGAATGAATAGGGAGGTTTTTCTACCTCCATCAAAATGTTACTCTTTGCAGAGTTGCATTTACTATCTGACATTTTGTGGTTTGCATGACCTTAAATGGAATAACCAGTGAGCATATGTTTTATCAAATCCAACTGGGTACATACAGAAATGCTCTTCTAAATTTGACCATTATTTTATGGGTGTTTCTTATCAGAAAGTCATTAGCCTAATATTCAGGGTGAGCCATTTATCAACAAAATTTTAATCAACAATACATCTTTGACAATGCTCATTCACTCTCTATATTTGCTACCATCTACCCATAGGAATTATCTATTACTTGCATGCTGGGGAGGAGAACAGGCTCATTATTCAATGTTTGCATTGGCAAATGGAAAGAATACTTGAGGGTGGAGAGGGGGGAGGAGAGAGCAGTGGAAGAGGCCCCTATTCAGCCTTCCTCTCTGGGACATTTACTTAGAGCCAGAGAGCACCACCCCAGCTCAGGACTCAGTCCCCAAGAAACACTCAGGGCAGATGTCTCACACCTGTGTCTTTCTATGCCAGTCAGCACTTCCAAGGCAGCTCTCTGCCTCCAGCTGCCCGGCTGAGAAGATTTCCACAGACCTCCCAGCACTCACCTCAGAAGACAATTCCTTCATGACCCACACCCCACTTCCAGAAGCCAGTCCCACCAACTCCCACAGCTTTGCTCTCTTCCCTATTAAGGAAACCTCAGCAGCAGAGCTTTAGCAAGAAAGTATTTTGCACACTGAAAACTAGTGCACAAGGACACAATCCCTCCCACTTGCTTTCTCCCGGTGCAGACTCTGTGCATTAAGGGCCCTATTGACTTGACTGGGAAGTCCTAAAATGATGACAAGCTCTTGCTTAGTAACCTCACCAGGAACTCAGGCAGATGTCCAGTCTGCAGAGGCCTGGGTCTTCTGCTCCAGGGCCTGATCAGAGTCAGGGAAACTAGACACTGGCCATTCATCATAATTATAGCAGAATCATGGAGATGAGGGGTGGTGACCTTGATAATGGTGTCTGAGTTTGTCTGGGAAAAGGTGGGTGCCCCAGGGAAACCAGACTCCCCATGATGGGGAGAACCAGGGCAGCACAGGCCAGTCCCAACAGCTCATAGGAAATGTCTCTATGACAGAAATGTGAAACCACCATCAGAGGTACATGAAATCTGCAAATTACAAGTGTAATCTGCAAATTATAAATGATTTCCAGATTTTAGGTGGCATGACCCCCAGAACAATTACGAACTCCATTAGACTGATATCCTACACAATTTCATTTTCAAGATTCCACTGGATTTTCAGAAGTATAATTTTCCAAGGCTGCATTACAATCCACTGCATGATGTACAGCAAATTACTAAACCACTTCAGCAATCCAGAAATTTTACGGTGTTGATTTTGAACATGCTATTACAACTCTGACAATTAGAACTGGTTTCAGGGGTAGCCGGCCTCTAATATGGACTGGATGATCTCCACATCCTGGTATTCACACTGGGAGAGTGAAGGTCTTTGCTGGCACTTCAGTAGATACTGAGACCCCAAATTCCCAGGGAAACAGGAGAACAGAATGACTAAAGAAAGCCAAGATGAATAAACCCTCTTCACATTTTCTACCACAAACAGATGTCACCCATGGTGCCCACAACATCATGGAGAAGGGAACTACTCAATCGCAAATCCTTGCAAACAGCCACCCACATCCTGATGGATACAAAAGACATGGACCAGACACAACCACAAAAGCCTCATGTCTGCCTTTCTGGTTTAGCAGAAGATCCACCCTTTCCTCCAGCCTGACTCATCTTCTGGGTCCCAGGTCATTCAGGGGCTGGTACGCTTCTGCAGGAGGGCTACAGTAAACACAGATCTTCTCTGGTGCTAGCTCACAAGAGAGAGCAAGAGATAAATTGCTGTCTCTTGCCTCTTCCATCTGAAACATGAGTCCAAAAGATTTGTGCCTTGAGGGTCTTCATCTTACACCACAGCTAGGACTGGGTGATACAGGGGAAGATGTGTAGGGAGGCAGGTTGGGGATGTCTGGATGATAGCAACTCTCAGACACACTCCAGGAAGTGGAAATGGAGGTACAACTAGAGCACAGACCATCAATACTACAGCAGCTCTGACTATAGCTCAGCTGTGTGTGGAAATCCAAAGGAGAAGGCTGCTCAAGGGTAAGGTGACAGATGTATGCCCAGCAATGACACAGAGTCAAAAAGTCCTAGGGGCAGCTAGGGAAGAATATACGCACAGTCTACACAACTGGATTACCAGGGTCCACAGGGTCCCCCATCAAGTCTATGGATATTGTTCCTGATGCTCCAGGAGGACACTGGAGAGCTGGGGTAGAGCTGGAGACAGCAGTCAGGACCGAGAGGGATGCCCAGGGTGCTGATATGCACTCCCCGCCCTAATCACACACACACAGAGAAATTTCCTTTTCAGACAACAAAGAGCAAGAGGAGAGGAATGATGAAAAAAAAGTCTGCATAGAGAGGAAAGTCGAGGATGCTGAGCTGGGACGAGCCTCTCCCTGTTCCAAGGAGACTTCGAGAGCCTCCTGTGTGAGGCCAGGACACTGTGTGATAACGTGAATGTAAAAGAGAAACCTCCTCAGTTTGCACCAGGATCTCATGTATCGCTCCATGAATGCGGGAAAGATTAATCTCTACATACCCCTGGATCCATCCGATCCTCGCTCTATGGCTTACCCATGCTTTGAGTTTCCTTAATAAACCTCATCTTGGATGAGAAGGGGTTCACTTTTCTTTCCCCAAAATAAGACTGCACTCATTCCATGGATCTCTGCACTTTCTTCTCAGAGTCCTCAGTGCCCCAGATCTAGATGAAACTCACTAGGAATGGAAGAGTATCCACTTCCAATAAACACACAACTTCCATTGTTCTTCACACGGCACTCTGCTTGTATCATTGCACACGATCTTAGAAATACAGATGATTGGAGCTAAAGGAATCATGTACATCATCATGTCCCGGGATTTCAAATCCTGGAGCACCCTAGAGGAAGACAAGAGGGAGGGATCAAGGCCCACACCCCATCACATTAAATCAAGTTGTCCATGTGTTTCAAATATTTGGCATTGGTGAAATTATTTCATGTGAGAAAAATATCCCAAAATTAAAAAAGAAAAATATGGACACACAGTGAAGTAGATTGTCTTGCTCCTTTGAGATACAAGGCCGAGAAAGAGAGGTAACCAGCACAACCATTCGGCAAGTACTGCTCAGGAACAGGGTGCCCGGTGTCTCCTCTACCAGGCCAGGGCTCCTCCATACAGGAGAATTTGCTCCTTCCACTCTCTTCCCCCCAAAACCTCTGGCCATGTGGCCATCCAAGCTGCTCTGACACCTACAGGAGAGGATTCCCTACATGGGACCATGGGGTCCATCTCATCTCCTGCCTGTAACTCTATTCAGCCCCACTAGGGCTTCCAGACACTGGTATTTCTCAATTAAGTGGTGGAATCTAAGTTACCTGAGTATCTTCTGGAATTCCTCTATTAGTGTGACTCAGCAAGCTCTTCAACCACCCAGTTCTGGAACCTCAAGGAGAAAATCCCACCCAGGCCCACCTGACAGTCTTTAAGTTAGGACAGCTATCATGCACACCATCCTTTCATCCCAAGCATACTCCTGGTTTCTCTCCACTGTGCTGAGCTAACCTCTCAGGTAATGGGGGAAACTGGCCAATTTGGACAAGATCCCATCTTCCATCCTAACAAGCTGCCCCAATGACACTCGGGCTTAGGATTCCTCTCAGGAAATCAAGTGTGGTAAAAGGGCAGAAAACAAAACTGGGACTGTTTCTTCTTCCTGTGGAAACAAAAGCAGAAACTCTCAACCAGGAACAGAGAGCAATGAAGTGCAAAAACTTTGTCTACACGACAGTCTTCAGTGGGGCTGGTGACCCAGGCCCACTGGGATGGGAGAGATCAGGACAGGGAGGATTCATGGCAAATTCTGATGTTGCTCTTTATAGCTCAACTTGCATGTTCTAGACACGTTGGCACTGGAAACTGGGACGTCTTGAAGAAATCCTGATATGGAGAGCAACGTCAGCTTCATCAGGGCAACCCAGAAACACACACTGAACTCAAGCTCATTTGTCATCAACCCTCCTCTAAGGGCTCCCCTTCTGGCCCCTCCTAACCTTTGTACTACTCTCTTTAACACCACATCTCACTTCATCCCCAACATTCATGCTGCACTGCACCCCCAGGAATCTGCCGTTGTCTGAAGCTACAGAGAAGTTAATGGATGACAGGGCTCTTGGCTAGCATGTTTCAGGTGAGACTGGAGATAGGCATTTTGGCATAAATCCAAAAAAAGTTCTCAGGCCCTCCAACAGTGAAAGACCAAAAGGGAAAGGATTTGATTGAATGATGATATTGTAGGAAGTAAGCAGGTGCTAATCACACAAGGTAATGTGGGGTGATATTCAGGCTCTTTGTACACCCAGAGTTCAACCAAGGTTGGGAACATGACTTCTGGCTCAGGCCAAAGTCACCAAAAGCCCTATTCATCCCTTCTGAGAGCCCAGCACTTCCTCCTGGTGAATGTGGTCAGGCTGACTCAGCAACTGCTGAAGACTATGGCTCTTACAACACCTTCAGCACTTGCAGACAGCCCCAGCCAGGTGATCTCTGCGACCCACCCTTGCCTCAGTCCTACCCAGGAGTTTTCTGAATCCCAGCTCCATTGTTGAAAAGAATTCACTGAGAGGACAGAAATGAAATCTTCTCTCAAAGAGCAATGGTGAGCCTCTCCCTTTCATGGCCCACTCACATGTAACCAGGAAAGTGGTTTAGTGTTAGGATGGCACACAATTCTTGTGGAGGGAAAGCTGAAAATAGGGAACATAACTTTCCATTTTCCAGAGCTAAGAGTGGTTATCTATCGATGAGCTATCATCTGGCTCAAGAATAGAAGAGCTAGCTAATAGTTTCCTAGGTGTCAACTTCAGACATTGTCCCCATTCTTCTGAGCCACTCAGCTCTACCAGGGCAGATACCCAGAACCTAACTGAGCCATCAGAGTGTGGTTGCCTCAACACTCTGCCTACAGCCCTAATGGAGACTGGCTCCCACCCAGCCCCCTCCTGCCCATTTCCCCATCTCACTCTGATTTCCCATCCTTTGTATCTGCCCTCATTATTCTGAGACCTCAGTGCCTTAGGAAGATAAATCCATCCAGGAGTTCAGAAATCCATATGGACATCTCCCACATACACACAAGCCAGAGCAAATTTTTACACTATTCACTCCTGCAACAAACAAACATTTATGGGTATTTTGTAAGTGTCTGACTCAGGATGAAATACAAATATACCAGAGTATTTTGCCCAATCAGCTCAAAATATTTGGGCCTTAGAGACCAGCCTCATCATGGAAGGGAGCAAGACACAGGGGTCTGAGACACTCAAGGACAAAGGAGCAACAAGCATAGGCAAGAGGAAGTGTTTTCCAGGTCTTCTGGAAAGTCTACCCTAAAGATAGATCCTTTCTCCTCAAGATGTGGTGGAAGCATGTTTGATACAGACCAGAGCTGAGCTCCTCATCACAACAGGAAGAAACTGAGAACTAAGGAAGGAGCCGGGCCACACTGCAATGACATCACGCTGCCCACAGAAGCAGGAAGCCCCATCTCAGTGTGCAGCAGTCCCGACAAGGGCCCTCTTCCCCACCATGTCCAACTTCACAGAGTCTTCCAGGCTCTAAATATCCTGTCTTCTGGCCACCAGAACTGTCCTTTGGTTTCTAGAATTCTCCTAGGAACCCAAGGCTGGGACCTCCTAGACCCAGCCTCAGGTTGAGCTTTCTCACACCTCATGCCAAACTAACCTGTCAGGTAGTGAAGGAGGCCAGACAAGTGGAGGAAGATCCATCCTCCACCCTCACGACCAGCTGCCCTGAGGATCAGGACTAGGGATGTTGTTCTGGAGGCAGTGCCGCTTCTATTCCCACATCTCAGGACAGTGAGTTTTGTAGAAAGGACAGAGGAGCAGTGCCCAGGTGGAGGCAGTCACTCATCACTGGGGCTGTTTTTCCTTGGAAACAAGAACAGAAACCTCACCAGGATTCAAGCATCTCTCAGTTGTCCCTGATGACATCAATACCCCATTCAGATGAAGAAATTTGCTTCTCACCTCTTTCTTTATCTTCCAAAATATCCAAAAGGATGGGCAGCCAGGACCTCTCTCCCACCCTCTCTCCCACCTCAACACATTCAGGAGAAGTTAGGAGGAAACTCGGCTTCATGCTGGTGGTCGGGGGCAGAAGGTGAATTCAGGAAGGCTTGTGTGCAATCACTTGCCCCCTCCCCAGTTCTTCCTCTGTCCCTTCCACTTTGTTTCCAATCTCTGCTTGCATAGATTTTGCCAACTATCTAATAAAGCCCAGTGGATAAATAAGGGGCAAGGCTTAAGACGAGAGCATGCTGAAGGCTCTTGCATTTATGTAAGAATCTCTTGCAAATTTATAGAGACATGAGGTAGAATGGTGATTCCCAGCACTAGGGGGAGAGAGCAATGGGGAGTTACTGTTTAATGGGTTCAGAGTTTCAAGTGGGGAAGAGGAAAACGTTCTGGAGATGGATAGTGGTGATGGTTGCCCAACAACATGAATGTAGTTAATGCTACTGAACTGTACACACAAAAAGGGTTAATAGCTAAATTTTATGTTATGTATATTTTACCACAATTTAAAAAATAATAGTGGAGGTGACGTCAGCATCATGGTGGAGTGAGATACCCTCTTTGAATCTCTGCCCCCTAAGACACAAGGAAAACATCATTCGCATTCCAACAGAGGTCAATCAAACACTACAAAGGACTTTTAAGAAACCCCTGCTGCCATACATCAGACAGTGGAGGCACAGGAAGCTCCAAAGGATGTGAGGAGAGCATAATCCCTCCCAAGACTGCAGCGGCCTAAGAGCACACTGCTCGCGATCTCCATCCAGTGGCAGCAGGTGGAAACTGCAGGACCAACTTTAAGATGAAAGGAAAAAGTAAAGCCATAGGATCCATGCAATGGTTTCTTATGTCTATAGACCAAAAGGAAAATGACAAGCACCCAGAAACCAACCCTGAAGGCACAGAATTCGATAACCTGAATGACAGAGAATTCAAAATAGCTATCATAAACAAACTCAATGAAATGCAAGAGAACACACAGAAACAAATCAACGAACTCAGGGATTTTGTCACAAAAGAGATTGAAAACATAAAGAAAAACCAATCAGAATTATTGGAGATGAAAAACAAAATGAATGAGATAACGGAAAAAACGGAGTCTTTAAAGAGCAGAACTGACAATATGGAGGAACGAATTAGCATTATCAAGGATAGCCGCGCAGAAATGCTCCAGATAGAGGCGGAGAGAGAGCTAAGACTAAAAAGAAATGAAGAAATTCTTCGAGAAATATCAGACTCAATGAGGAAAAGCAACATAAGGATAATAGGTATTCCAGAAGGAGAAGAAAGAGAAAAAGGAGGAGAGAGTTTGTTCAAAGAAATAATAGCTGAGAACTTCCCCAACCTAGGGAACGAGAGGGAAATAACAGTGAATGAAATCAATAGATCACCTAAATATATAAACAGCAATAAAAAATCATCTCGCCACATAGTAGCTAAGTTGTCAAGATTCTGCGACAAGGAAATAATATTAAGAGCAGCTAAACAAAAAAAATAAATAACATACAAAGGAAATCCCATCAGGCTCTCAGCTGATTTCTCGACAGAAACTCCACAGGCTAGGAGACACTGGAATGATAATTCAAAATCATGAAAGACAAAAACCTTCAGCCAAGAATACTTTATCCAGCAAAAATATCCTTCAAATATGAAGGAGAAATAATAACTCTCCCTGATAAACAAAAGCTAAGAGAGTTCATCACCACAAGACTCCCACTACAAGAAATGCTCAAAAAGGCCCTTAGGCCTGAAAAAAAACAAATGAGAAAGGGGATACAAAGATTTTAGCAAGGAGACTAAACCAGAACAAACTACAGTTGGATAACATCAAAAATTAATTCAAGCTCATCACTGGAAACACACATTCATGACACAATCTGGAATAAAGAGATAACAAATAAGGAGGGGAAGAGGTAAGGGATTGAATCGACCCAGCCTCAGGAAAAAGGAGGCAGCCAAAAATGTACTTTCTTATCCAGGAGATCACTTATATAAACCTCACGGTAACCACTAAGCAAATAACCAGAGGAGAGCCACACATGACAAATAAAGAGAAAACCAAGAGAATGAGCATGCAGAAATACCAAATTGAATTTGCAGTCTGAAACACAAGGGACAAGAAACGAAGGAAATGCAAAAGAACCAGAAGATGAACAATAAAATAGCAACATTAAACCCTCATATATCAATAATCACTCTAAATGTAAATGGATTGAATTCTCCAATCAAAAGACACAGAGTGGCGGGATGGATTAAAAACCAAGATCCAACAATCTGCTGCCTCCAGGAAACACATCTCAGCTCTAAAGACAAACACAGACTCAAAATAAAAGGATGGAAAACAATACTCCAAGCTAATGGCAAACAAAAGAAAGCAGGAGTAGCCATACTTATATCAGACAAAGTAGACTTCAAGATAAAAAAGGTAATGAGAGACAAAGAAGGGTAATATATAATGATAAAAGGGACACTTCACCAAGAAGACATAACACTTATAAATATCTATGCACCCAACACAGGAGCACCAAAGTACATAAAACAACTGCTAAAAAACCTTAAAGGAGATATTAACAATAACACAATAATAGTAGGGGATCTTAACACCCCCCTTACATCAATGGATAGATCATCCAGACAAAAAGTCAATAAGGAAATAATGAACTTAAATGAAAAACTAGATGCGATGGACTTAATACATATATACAGAGCACTCCACCCAAAAATAGCAGAGTACACATTCTTCTCAAGTGCACATGGAACATTCTCAAGGATAGACCATATATTAGGAAACAAGGCAAACCTCTATAAATTTAAGAAGATCGAAATCATTACAAGCATCTTTTCTGATCATAATGCTGTGAAACTAGAAATCAACTGCAAGGAAAAAACTGGGAAAGGGACAAAGATGTGGAGACTAAACAACATGCTACTGAACAACCGATGGGTCATTGATGAAATTAAAGGAGAAATCAAAAGCTATCTGGAGACAAATGAAAAAGAAAATACACCATACCAACTCATATGGGATGCAGCAAAAGCGGTCCTGAGAGGGAAATTCATGGCAATACAAGCCCACCTTAACAAACAAGAAAAAATCCCAAATAAATAACCTTAAATTGCATCTAAAAGAATTAGAAAAAGAAGAACAGACAAAGCCCTGAATCAGCAGAAGGAGGAAAATAATAAAAATCAGAGCAGAAATAAATGAAACTGAAACCAAAATAACAGTAGAAAGGATCAATGAAACAAAGAGCTGGTTCTTTGAGAAGATAAATAAAATTGACGAACCCTTAGCCAGACTCTCTAAGAAAAAAAGGGAGAAGACTCAAATAAATAAAATTAGAAATGAGAGAGGAGAAATTACAACAGATACCACAGAAATACAAGGGATTATTAGGGAATACTATGAAAAACTTTACGCCAACAAATTGGACAACCGAAAGGAAATGGACAAATTCTTGGATGCATAAAACCTCCCAAAACTGAGTCAAGAAGAAATGGAGCATCTGAACAAACAAATCACAAGTAAAGAGATTGAAACAGTAATCAAAACCTCCCCAAAAATAAAAGCCCAGGACCAGATGGCTTCCCTGGAGAATTTTACCAAACATTCCACGAAGATTTAGCACCTATCCTTCTCAAACTATTCCAAAAAATAGAGGAAGATGGAATACTTCCTAACACATTCTATGAGGCCAACATCATCCTGATACCAAAGCCAGACAAGGACAATAAAAATAAGGAAAACTACAGGCCAATATCACTGATGAACATAGACGCAAAAATCCTCAACAAAATATTGGCAAACCGAATACAGCAATACATCAAAAAGATCATACACCATGATCAACTGGGATTTAGACCAGGGATACAGGGATGGTTCAACATCCACAAATCAATCAACGTAATACACCACATGAACAAAATGAAGAATAAAAACCACATGATCATCTCAATCGATGCAGAGAAGGCATGTGAAAAGATCCAGCATCCATTTATGATAAAAACTCTCAACAAAATGGGTATAGAAGGAACGTACCTCAACATAATAAGGGATATATATGACAAACCTACAGCTAACATCCTACTCAACGGGGAAAAACTGAAAGCCATTCCTTTGAGGACAGGAACAAGACAGGGGTGCCCACTCTCGCCGCTCTTATTCAACATAGTGCTGGAAGTTCTGGCCAGAGCAATTAGGCAAGAAAAAGGAATAAAAGGACTCCAAATAGTCAATGAAGAAGTGAAACTCTCACTATTTGCATATGACATGATCTTATACATGGAAAACCCAAAAAATTCCATTGGAAAACTACTAGAAATAATCAACAACTAGAGTAAAGTGGCAGGATATAAAATCAACTTACAAAAATCAGTAGCATTTCTATACATTAAGAATGAACTAAGAGAAAGAGAACTCAAAAAGACAATCCCATTTACAATTGCAAGAAAAAGAATAAAATATCTGGGAATAAATTTAACCAAGGAGGTAAAAGACCTATATAATGAAATCTATAAGACACCATTGAAAGAAATTGAGGAAGACATAAAGAAACGGAAAAATATTCCATGCACATGGATCGGGAGAATAAATATAGTTAAAATGTCCGTTCTACCTAAAGCAATCTACAGATTCAATGCAATCCCAATCAGAATCCCAAGGTCATTCTTCATGGTAATAGAACAAAAAATACTGAAATTCGTATGGGGCAACAAAAGACCCCCAATAGCCAAAGCAATCCTGAAAAAAAAGAACAAAGCTGGAGGCATGACAATCCCTGATTTCAAAATATATTATAAAGCTATAGTAATCAAAACAGCATGGTACTGGTAGAAGAATAGCCACACAGATCAATGGAATAGAATTGAAATCCCAGAAATAAAACCACACACCTATGGACAGCTAATCTTTGACAAAGGAGCAAAGAACATACAATGGAGAGAGGGAAGTATCTTCAATAAATGGTGCTGGGAAAATTGGTCAGCAACATGCAAAAGAATGAAAGTAGACCATCTCCTATCACCATATATAAAAATCAATTCAAAATGGATCAAGGACCTGAAAGTGAGACCTGAAACTATAGAACTCCTGGAAGAAAACATAGGCAGTACACTAATTGACATTGGTCATAAAGTGATCCTTTCAGATTCCATGTCTACTCGGACAAGGGAAACAAAAGAAAAAATAAACAAGTGGGACTTCATCAGACTACAGAGCTTCTACAAGGCAAAAGAAACCAGGATCAAAATGGATCGACAACCCACCAGCTGGGAGAAAACACTCGTAAATTGTTTATCCAACAAGGGTTTAATCTCTGTAATATATAAAGACCTCATACAACTGAGCAACAAAAAAACAAACAACCCGATCAAAAAATGGGCAGAGGATATGAACAGACATTTTTCCAAGGAAGAGATACAGATGGCCAATAGACACATGAAAAGATGTTCAACATCACTAATCGTCAGGGAAATGCAAATCAAAACTACACTAAGATATCACCTTAGACCCATTAGAATGGCTATAATCACCAAGACAAAAAAGAACAAATGCTGGAGAGGTTGTGGAGAAACGGGAACCCTCATTCACTGCTGGTGGGAATGCAAACTGGTGCAGCCTCTATGGAAAACAGTATGGAGATTCCTAAAAAATTAAAAATAGAAATACCATATGATCAGCAATCCCACTCTTGGGCATCTACCCAGTGGACATGAAATCAACCAGCACAAGAGGCGTATGCACCCCTATGTTCATTGCAGCATTATTCACTATAGCCAAGAAGTGGAAGCAACCCAAGTGTCCCTTGTCTGATGATTGGTTAAAGAAGATGTGGTATATACATACACTGGAATACTACTCAGCCATAAGAAAAGACAGAATCGTCCCATTTGCAACAACATGGATGGACCTAGAGGGTATTATGTTAAGTGAAATTAGCCAAAGAGGGAAGGACAAACACAGCATGATTTCACTCATATATGGAATATAAATGAACACACAGACAGAGGGAACTGATTGGTGGTTACCAAGGGGAAGGGGGGTGGGGGTGGGCACAATGGGTGAAGGGATGCATCCACCCTTGTGATGGACAAACAATAATGTACAACTAAAACCCAACAGTGTTATAAACTATTAAGACATCAATTAAAAAAAAGAAAAACATAATAGTGAAAAGGAATCTCTTGTAACAAAAGGAATAAAGCTCTAATGGTAGAAGATGCTATTGGGAGAAAGTGGCAGAGACTTCTTCTGACATGTATGGCATTGTTGGAGCTACTTTTTCCTTTTGAGAACTCAGGTTTCTAGGTCAAGCAGAAGAGGCATCATGTCTGGTTGACATCACAGACCCAGAAGTAGCTCCATCCCAGCATCTCTCCCCTGCTAACATGACATAGAAGCAGCAGATGTCGGTGAGAATGAGCCAGAGGTGCTGTCTGAAGACAGGGCTGGGCTGGAAATGAGACTTGAGATCTAGGACAAACGGAGGAGGTATAGGGGAAGTCTTGTCCATTCTCTTATGATACTTTATCCTACTTGGAGTTCACTGAGTTTCTTGGGTGTGCACATTAATTGTTTTGGTTTCTTTGGGGTTTTTTGTCACCAAACTTGGGCAAATTTCAGCCATTATTTCTTCAAATATGTTTTTCTGCTCCTTTCTCTCTCTCCTCTCCTTCTCATTAACATGTATACTGCATGTAGTGTCCCACTCATCTCTGACACTCTGTTTATTTTCCTTCTTTCTTTTTTCTTCGGTCCGCTGAAAAGTGCTAAAGTGATTACAGATTTATTAACGATAGTCTGGAAAGAGCAGCCAAGCTTCTCTCCAGGCACAATGGCTAAGCACAGCCACAGGTGCCCTCTGCCCTTTGTCACAATCAGCGAGGTGTGGGTCAGGCAAGACAGGGGGGCAGAAAGAGAGCAGAAAGGGGCAACTGCCTGCCATTATTATCTGGATCCATGGGGAGCCCTGTGGCAATGGGGGCCTGAGCCATTAGTGGGCTGGACATGTAGCCCAAGGTGTGTCCCAATAGCTCAGAGGAAAATTATCTAACAGAAAAGTGTGATAGTGCAGCAAAATGTACAAGAAACCAGCTACGGAAATTGTGAAAACTCTCTTGGTTCTATGTAACATGATGCACTCAGATGATAAACACCTCCTTTGGGCCAAAATTATATTCCATTGTGTTTGATTTTCTATGCTTCCAGAACTTCATGGATGTGATTTAATAGGTACTTAATACCCCAAAGTGTTAACACACATTTATTTCATAAATCACTACAACATTGTTGAACATACTTATGGTTTCCAGACTGAGGGTGGGGAGGAGGTAAAAATCATCAAAGGTAGGAGAACAGTGTTAGCCCCTATGAGGAAAAGTCATGTCTGTGACAGAGAATGAAAATGAGAAGATACTTGACATGTTCCACCTTCTGGGTAATGACTGATCCGACAGATGCAAAAGCAGCATAAGCATGATGCCCAGGGTGAGATAAGACGTCAGAAGTTGTCTCACATCTATATTAAATTATAGAAGAACAAAGAGAAATAATTTAAACTGTCAGGCTGACTGCTTGTATTCTTAGTAGCATCATACCTTGAAGCATTTCCATGCAAAAGCTGACAGCCCTCAAGCACCTGTGTGCAGAGAACCATCGGAATAACTACGCCAGGTTCCTCACCAGGGACAGGGAGCAGCGGGGTGCAGAACCTTTGCCTACATCATGATCTTCACTGGGGCACCAGATTACCTGGGCCAGGTGGCGCAGGACTGACCAGGGATACTCAGAATGAGTGACAAAGCTTAGTTTCTCCTCTTCCAGTCTCTACCTGCATGCCCCCAACTACTTTTAAAACCGGGTTTTTTTAAACTTTTGAAATATCAAGAAGTTGAGAACATTAGCTTCATCAGGTGCACTCAAGTGCATTTGTCAGTCAAACCCCTCCTCTCAAACTCCCCTATTCTGTCATTGCCTTCTCTCCCTAACACTCTCATCAATGTCCCATCAGCACTTCACCCCAATCTCTGCTCCTCAACCCCATCTCCAACAGTTTGCTGTTGCCTGAAACTACCAGGAAGTTGATGCAGGACTAAGCTCTTGGCTAGTGCGTTTTAGGAGTAAGACCAGTGCTTCGCACTTTTGCCTTTAGACAAAAAAAAAAAAAAAAAACCTCTTGGGTTATCAAATAAATGAAGTTCTACAAAGAGTAGGATTGGATAGATGAATGCCATTTTGGGAAGTAGACAGTTGCCTAATCACAGATTCAAGGCATGGTGGGCTCATATTCATGCTCTTGCAGAATCTCACTTGGGACAAAGGGACACCATTTCTGGCTAATGCTAAAGCCCCTGAAATCCTCTTCTCCATTCAGAGTCAGATTTTTCCCCTGGAGAACATGGTCATGCTCTCAACGGCCTAGGAATGTGTGCAAAACCCTCACCACACAGCCCTTTCTGTGTGAGGGGAAGAAAGATATGACGAAAGCTCTTATGTTGAGAATCGATAGAACTAGGAGGAAATTGTGGTCACTGAACCTGCCCCTTCTTCCTTCACCTCTACGACTGAGAAGCCTGGAAGGAGAAAGCACACACCACTTCAGACCAGATCAGCCTTTCAGAGAAGATGCTGCTGCTTCTGTTCTTCTTGGCCAATCTCCTACCCTCCGGGGCTGAAGGAGGTAAGTGCACATGTTGATTCTCAGGGGCCTGGTTTATTCCAACAGTGACACTTCCACAGTGTCCCAATGATGCTATCACTATGATCCTTCCCTGCCTCAGTCAATTCCCAGAAATTGGCTGAACCCCAGATCTGCTGCTGATTATTCAGTGTGGAGAAATTATAGAAAATAAAGCTATTCCCAGAGAGACCTGGTGGCTCCTCTCCCTTCCATGGGTCACATCCCTGTCACCTGGGAAGTGACTTATATTAGGAGAGCACATGATTCCGGTGGAGGGGAAAGCTGAAAATGGGGGATATCACTTCCCATTCTCCAAAGCTAAGAGTGGTTATGTGTCCCAGGAGCTAATGTCTGGATAAAGAATGAAACAGCTATCTTACACTCAGTTTCCTAGACATCACCTTCTCCCTGCCCTCACTCTCTTGAGCCACTCAGCTCTACCAGGGCAGATACCCAGAACCTACCGGAGCCATCAGAGCATTCCCTCCCTCTGCTCCCACAGCCCTAGTGGAGACTGGCTCCCTCCAAGGCCCCTCCCCATCTCACTCTGATTTCCTCTCCTTTCTATCCACCCTCTTCTCCCGAGGGCTCAATGCTTACAAAGATAAACCTCTGCCAGAGATCAGGTTGCATTAGGACTGCTCCTCCCCAACTGGTGACCAAAGTAGATTTGAGGACTGTTCATTCATATACATAACAAGCATTTCTGGGGTGTGTACTAAGTGCTTACCCAGAAAAGGGGAGACAGAAGCCAGAGCATTCCTCTCCATGAGCTCAAAATGTGCAAGTCTCACACCAGACCCATCCTGAAAGTCAGCAGGACACAGAGGCTCTGAGAAGCTCGGGACAAAGAAGCACCAGGGTAGGTCACAGAGAGTAATTTCCAGGTCTCCTAGGACAGTCCCCTTAATGTGTATATGAAGTGTGTTTGCTCCGGAACAAGGGCTGAGCTCCTCATCGCTACAGGAGGAAACTGACAATGGAGCCGGGAAACCAGCCATGCTGCAAGCCCACCATGCTGCCCACTGAGGCCTGCAGCCCCATCTCACTGTGTTGGGGCCCTGGAGACACGACAGCCACCCAGCCTCTGAACAGCCCATGGGTTTAGGCCACCAGGCAGTGCCCATCCTCTGTTTTCCATGAACACAGAGATCCAGGGCAATTTTCTCTTTCAGGGGAGATCAGATGGGGCAGAGAGGCCAGACCGCACTCCCGCCCCTACATGGCCTCTGTCCTTTCCTACAACGGCAAGGAAGGCAGGAGCAGATGTGGAGGGTTCCTGGTACGAGACAACTTCGTGCTGACAGCGGCTCACTGTAATGGAAGGTGAGGAACACAAATGAGTCCTTGTCTTCCTGGGAACCCCTAGTACCATCCCAGGGCCGATAACTCAGGAAGGTCCCTGAGCACACAGACCCAATGACTAATCAGAGGAGCCATCTGACCTGCTCAGGCCAGGACAATGTGGGATACAGAGTTGAGCATGCGGACAGAGGCCTGGGTGGGAGGCAGGCTGCTGAAGCACCAGGCTGGGTCCCTGCTGCACAGCAAAGAAAGGTGACACTGTCCACTTTTCCCTTCCTCCCTATCTGACTCAGCTGCAGGTGTGCCTTAGGCTGGAACTTCAACCTGCCTTTCACACTGTGTTGTAGCTCCTGTGGCTTACCCGATCCACCTTTTCTTTACAGAAACATAAGTGTCATCCTGGGCGCTCACTATATCAGAAAAAGGGAAAACAGCCAGCAGGTCATTCCTGTGCTCAGAGCCCTCCCTCACAAGGATTATAATGACAATTCCAAGGTCAACGACATCATGCTGCTGAAGGTACCCTCCTGCTGGCTCTCGTGGGCATGGCACAGGTTACAGGGGAGCACACAGCTCATTCAGGTCTCAGTCCCCTCCTCTCCCCAAGCTGTCTGCCCTACCTGGGTCAGTGTAATAGAAGGGGGCTGGGGACGCCAGGCAGGGGGTACCAGCAACCTCACCCCTGGCTCTGAGCCCAGCTGGAGGGCGGGACCTGAACTGCCATCTCTCACCTTCCTGACCAGCTGCAAAACAAGGCTCGACTCAACTCGGTGGTGAAGACCATCGCCCTGCCGCGGAGCCAGGACTGGGTGAGGCCGCGGCAGGTGTGCAGCGTGGCAGGCTGGGGAAAACTGGCAAGTGGCAAAAAGGCCACCACACTCCAAGAGGTGGATCTGGAAGTTCAGAATGAGCAGAAGTGCAAGGACCTCTTCAGGAACTACAACAACTCCATCCAGCTTTGCGTGGGGAACCCTAAGGACAAGAAGGCCACTGCAAGTGTAAGGAGACAGGTGTTTTCCCAGTCTTGCCCCAGGGACACAGTGGTGCTGGGGTGACATGGCCAGGCCTCCTCCCACCCCACAGGCAACGGTGGACCAGAGTCCGCTCATGGGTGGAGGCATGCTGTTCCCAGCATGTGGGGCCCAGGCATCTCCCTCCAGCCAATCTCTTAGCCTTTGTCCATTGGACAAGAGGAGGGCATGGGACTGGGTTGAGCTGGAGAGAGGACATAGCCAGGACACAGGCTCATGGTACAGGTAGATCACAGAGGATCCACCAATCCCCGCCTGACACTCAGAGCCAAGGTGAATGGTGAGCACTCAGCCACTACCCCTCGGGACAGCGGGGCCCTGAGAGGGGGTCAGGAGACCACCAGGGAGAAAATGAAGCTGAGAAGGGGGGAGCCAGAGGGATCTGACTGAGACTTCTCCATTCTCTGTCCACAGGGGGACTCCGGGGGCCCCCTCGTGTGTAAGAACGTGGCCCAGGGCATTGTCTCCTATGGAAAAAGTAATGGGAAACCTCCACGTGTCTTCACCAGGATCTCAAGCTTTCTGCCCTGGATAAAAAGCACAATACTTCATGCTAGAGGGACCAGACTGAGGTGCCCCCAGGACTGATCCATCCATCTTCTCTGGGGCAGAGGCCAGAAGTGCACTGGGCAGAGGGGGGTGGGGGAGAGGCTGCCAAGAACTTAGTACACTTCCATTTCTAGAGTGGAAATCATTGATTCCTCCTTTATTCAGCAAAATGCCCCATATACTATAGTTTGCTGAGTAAATTTTCCTTCTATTTTTCAGCAATCTCTAAATCTTTCACATAAGAATGGATTCAGAAAATTAACCCCAGTTTTCAGACATCCACCTTAGAGAGGCTAGAGTGGACAGAGGAAGGGGTCTGCTGAATGTTTGCCATTATGAGTGTGTGTCGACTAAGGGAAAATGTATGTTGGGTGTAAAATTAATACATATTCATCATAGAAAGACAGTTGAAGGCAGAATATATCAATAAGAACATTAAAATTCTTGACATTCCACCACCCAGAGACCATCATCATTAATGCTTAATCATGTTGCCTCCCCCTCTTTTCTATGTACTCATAAGACGCTGCTGCTTTAACAGAATTGGGATCCGGCTGTTTAGAACTCATAATGCCTTCCTTTCCACTACTCTTTCATCTGTCGTCATACTGGCGAGAGTGTTGGGATAATCTGTTTGCAAATGTTTATGGTTGTTAGGCCCAGGGACATCAGAGCCATGGTTCACTGGACCCTGGACAGAGAACACTTAGTGGATAGTAATTATCAGGATGATCGGCATCCATTTCCCCATCACCTGGCAACAGTAGCCAGCATTCCTCAAAGAGAACTCCCTCCCCACAAAACAGGCACTATGATTTGGGTGGAACAGTCACCACTCAGGTCCAGAGGTGCTAAATGACCCAAGCATGAACCAATCAGGCCACTCAATTCTAATGGACCCCATGATGGGTTCTTTTGGTCCAATGAATATCAGTCCAGGACTTCTGTTCAAAATTGTGAGATAAGAGAAGCTCTGATTGTCTCAGAATATTTACAGTTAAAGAGGGGATTCTAAATATTCCAAAATATGAGGCTGGAATGGTGGTCAGAGAGGACCTGGGGTTACCATTTGGGGTGCTTGGGTGTGTCCAGCTCTACACGCCCCTAAGGTACGTACAGCATCTGTCTCCCACTACCAGTGGATCCCGCACCACAGCCCCAACCATCCTGTAGTCTGACCACAGATTCTCAGTCTACTCCAGCTGACCGTCACATTCTGAGGGCAGGAGCCATGTTGCTCTTCCCCTGGACCTAGCTTGCTCATAATTATTCATGACTTCATCAGGATGGAAAAAGAGCCAAGAGCTGAGAGATGGAGACATTCTTGATTCAGTCACTGAGGGCTTCTGGGTTCCAGCTCCTCTGCTGGCTGCAGCACAGGCTTCACTTTCTTGTTCTTTCTTCTTACTTTCACCTTGTGACTCAGCACTGGGAGTGCAAGTGTGCTGACAGTGTCACTGTCGCCTACCCCAAGCCAGAGAACTTCAACAAACCACCTTGCATGATGACACAGGAACCCAGACAGCACAGGTCTAGGAGGTCTGCGAGGTCCTGAGCCACCCCTCCTGCCTTCCCCTCGGGGGCCGTGTGTCTGGAAGGAACAAACACTAGCAGCTCTGACCCGGGCAGACCTTCAGGGAAGATGCAGCCACTCCTGCTCTTGTTGGCCTTCCTTCTGGGCCCTGAGCCTGGGACAGGTGAGTGACCGTCCCCATTCCAGAGGCTTCAGCCCATCTCACAAAATCCCTGTACTCCTGACCCTTCTAGCCAACACAGACAGGGATTTTCCTCAATTTAAGCCTAAGAAGTTTCCTGACCCCAGCTCCTGTCCCAAACCTAGATTAACAAGTTTGATGCTGCATAGACACTCAATAAGGAAGGCCAGAAGAAAAGATATTCGCTAAAGGGTTTAGTAGGCGTGAGCCTCTCCCATATCATCTGGAAAGTGTGTTGTTCATAGAAAGGCTTTTGGCAGAAGACGTGAAGCTACAAAAGACAAGTAATGAAAATCCCTCACTCCAACCCAGGAAAGGGCAGCTCAGAGGAACCAGCTGCAGTAGTGGAGTTGTCTCTGGACTCAGCCTAAGAATCATTCATATTTCTCGGTGCCCTCCAGCCCCTCACCCCTGCCCAGGAGAGGAGCACAGGGTGCAGGTGATCTCAGAAGGGGCTGGATGACTGCACCCAGGTCTCCCCTGTTGCCTTGGCTCTGCCGCAGGCCTGAGGAGCCGATTTTCAGCCCCACCTCCCCCTGCCTTCCCAGGCCCTCAGCTGCTCCACACAGTGCTCTGCCCGCATGCCTGTGGCCTTCAATGCCACCAGCACCATCCCCACCAAACCTCAGCCTGAACCTAAGTATAGCCTCCAATCCATATGCCTGGGCTGAATCTGAAGGCTGCTCATTATAAAAGACAAACTTCTCCCCCCAAAAATGATCCTCCCTGGGCCTTAGAAATTTCTTACCTTCTCTAAGCCAACCACCATCACCATCCCCCAAACAATTTGGCAGAGAGAAGAACAAGTCAGTGGAAGGGGAGTAACTCCAGGGACCCAGGAGGCCAGGGGGCCATGCCGTGGTCACTCAGTCTCCTGTTTCCAGGACCTCTCTCTCCAGTGGGGGCAGCTTCTCCCACAGCCAGGACCGTCTGCAGCTTAGGAGGCTCAGATGCTCCTTTGATGGCCCCCAGCCTCACTCAGGTCCCATTCCCTGCCCTGCTCTGGGCCCAGCACTGAGCTCAGTCAACCTTCCTCCCTGGCTGACCATCCCATTCCAGCACCTGTTTCCTCTCTAACAGCCCTGACCACCAGCTCCTTTCCCTTCCCGCCCACCCTGTTTTGAGCCAGCCTCTCTCATCTCCCTAACAGAGTTCCCAAAGCCCCATGTGAATTCTCCTCTATTGCTTCTCCCCATTAGACCTGAGCTGCCAGCCCACCTGATACTTATCAGAGGAACCAGTACCCATTCCTACCTGGGCAGAGACAGTTCAGGTCTTCCATCCAGCCCACCATCCCCAGGGCCTCACCACCATGGCCTGTGGAGTCACAGCAGCCTCAGCCCCTGTCAGCCTGACCTGGCTCCCCCTGCTGGCAACCTGGGTTATGGCAGCTCCGTGAGCCTGAGGGCTCCAGGGCTCTAGGCTGGAAAGCACCACTTTGCCATCCATCAATAGATCAATTGTTGACCCCTCTCTTTGTGCCAGGCACACAACAGACTCTGTCCTTGACATTGGGAAACTTACGGTGAGGGGAAACTTCCTCTAAATTCCCTTGGTTCCTCCTCTGCCACCAGGCAGTCAGTTTGGCACAGAGGGACCTGTATTTGGAATCCACAGGAACTCTTGTCTTGAAAATAATTAAATTCTCCGTACTTTATCTATATTGCACATTACAGTTTCACATGGGTGTCTTCTTGATTCCAGAAGGGTAGTGTGACATTGGAAGAGACTTGGAGACCCACAGGTCCTGAGGTTTCCAATGTATGCTCAGTGGAGTTCATGTCTGGAGTTTAGGGAGGGAGGAAGGAGGCCACTGGGGCAGCCTTATCTTTACTTATTTACATGTAGAAGCATGAACCTCAGCCCACACACCCACAAAATGCCACATCTCAAGTGCAAGACCCTTCATTGTGACCCAGACGACCTTATTTTAGGATCTTGTGTCCTTCAAACAGCACCACCAGTGAGTTGCCTGTGACAGAACACAACAAATTCACGAGAGCTGGACATACACTGACAATTGGGACCAACATCGAAAAGAGAAGCAACTTCATTGAAAAGAATAACTAAGAAATTATAAGCATATGAAAAGCAAAATCCAAAACATTGAGCAATAGGGTGAAAAGCAAACAAAAGCTTATTTTTCACACAAGACTGTCGCCACATCCATCTGCCAAGTCTTCCCAGGGGCTCAAAGCACCGGCAGAAGCACAGGTGAGAGAAGAGCTGAATGCATGTATGGAGATGAGTAAGGGAACAACAGAAGGCGCACGAGCCAGGGGACAATTTCGAGTCACAGCAATAAAAAAGGACACTCCTTTTTCTTTCTTTGAGGAAGATTGGCCCTGCACTAACATCTGTTGTCTATATTCCTCTTTTTCCTTTTTCTCCCCAAAGCCCCAGTGCATAGTTGTGTATCACAGATGTAGGGTTGTAGCTCTTCTATGTGGGACGTGCCTCAGCTTGGCTTGATGAGTGGTGAGGAGATCCACGCCCAGTATCCGGGCCGCCGAAGCAAAGCAGGAGAACTTAGGTACGCCACTGGGCCAATTACAAAAAAGGACATTTTAGGGAGAAGCCGTCACACTAAAGAAATGAGATCCTGGAATGCCAGTCATGAGGACCTCCACAGAGCACCAGGTCGTAAGCCAGAGCCAGCGAGAGAGTGGCCAAGGATATCCACCACCAGGGACATGGGCTGTGGCCTCGAAAGACAGTGCCTATGTGTCTGTTCCCCCACACCTGACGGGAGCACTTGAGATGGTATGACACATATTAGGAAGAAAAGCTATTACCTTATAATGACTGTAGCATCAGGAAGACTGGGCTGCTCTTGATGGTTCCTGTTTCCTTGAAATGGTGTCTAAGTCAGTTTACATCTAATTCTCTCTCTAGATCTCGTGATTTTTATTTCTAGGACTTATTCCTACAATGGTCTAAAGTGTGTGTGTGTGTGTGTGTGTGTGTGTGTGTGTCATTCATAAAGATGTTCACCACACCATTATTTAATAATAGACCCCAAATTAGAATCAGTATTAATGTCCAAAATAGGAAAAGGGTAACATATGGCTCATGTACATTATGTATTCTGCAGCTCTTAACATCTACATTATCCATGGCTCTAGAAAACTAGGTTAAGAAAACAAAAGAAAAAAGACTAGGCTAAGAATATTAATGGGCAAGTTATTTTTAAAAACCCAATAAACATTTGGAAAAAAGTAAAACTCACTAATTAATCAATGCAAATTAAAATATTAACAACTTTTTGCATATCTGGGAAGACTTTACAAAAATAATAATACTGAGATTCAGTATGGACACTGAGAAAAAGGCATTTTCACATCTGGTACATATAGGTCCTAAAAAAAGGGAGGAAAGGAGTCTGTGACCCAGCCATCAACCACACGGACAAAAGTGGAGAAGGTTATTCATATAGATTTGTCACACAAGTCACATCGTGGAAACAATGCCAACGTGCAGGACTAATTGGGGATTGGCTTGTAAAAAGTTACACACGGCTGAACACTATGGAAACCTTACAGTTAGAAGACAGAATTACATTTTGCCACATGGAAGAATGTTCGCCAGGTATGTTTAAGTCCAAAGCAGCTTACAGAGAGGTATATACTACAATCAAATTTTCGCTTATACACATAGTGTTCTTTTAGGCATTTTTTTCTTCCTACATATCCATCTCTCTAATTTTTCTACAACTTTTATGTATCATTAATATAACTTAAATGCCTATTTGTTAAATATGAATGAGATTCTAAAATGATATTCGATAATAGATTTTTAATAAAATGAGGGGAAAGTTTATGTTGAATAATTTAAACTATAGGACTCAAAACTAAATATATTGTGATCACACCTATATAAAAATATACACAGAAAAATCATAGGTGGAACTACATTGGCTATCAGTGGTCAGTTGGCTGGTAGAATTAAGGCTGACATTTTTCTTCTTTCTATTTTTTAATGTACTCAATATTTGAAATTTTATAATTATTTAGTAATTTTATTTTAAAAACTATTCTAATTCAAAAAAGTAGGCTTCAGTAATTGGCCCATGTGTTAGTTAAGGTAACCCTGACTGTTCTAACTGATAAACTCTAGCATTTCAGTGACGAACACAATAGAAGTCGATTTCTTGCTCACAAATACTCCAAAATGAGTTTCCTAGTGAGTAGTGCCCCCTTTTACTCTCAAGTGTCCCAGTTTGGACAGAAATTACATGGTCAGCCCATGATTAAGGGACCAGGCTCAGTCTCCTAAAGATGGCATCCGTGTTCCCATCTTCTTCTGCTTCAAAGCCTGGAAGGGGAAGAGACTCTCTTACTATATCATTCTCTTACTTTCTCTAAATTGATGTAATTTTGACTTGTCTCTGTCATAACTTTGAGCTGGCAGGGAATTTCACCTTAGCCATTCTTGAGACTAACTTAACACTAGGGTCACGTCATAGTTCCAGCGTCTGAAACATGGCCAAGGCCCGGTGGCTTGGGAGACCTCTCTCTGGTCACAGTTCATCAGTACAGTTGGTTTACTGCCGACACATCGCTCTCTCTGCGCAGTCTCCTCCTATCCCAGGGCTCTCTGCAGATTCATGCCCATTAGGTGACTACCTCTGGAAGGCGTAATGGGAGGGTGAATCCAATAGAGGGCTTCATCAGAGCATCAGCAGCTATTCCACGGGCAGAAAATGCAGATTAGAAATAAGACATTGTGATGGAGAGAGCAGACTAGTAAAAAGGAGAGATTGGAGGGAGAAGTCTTCAATCTTGTCCCACAGTCAGACGTCATAAGTAGGACTCCTTCTCCAGGCATGAAAGGAAGGGACAAAAGGTGAAAGAGAAGACGCCCTTTGAAAACTCTCTGCTAGAAACCCTGCTCAGTGACATTCATGGGCTAGAATTGTGTCCCGTGAAACCCCTATGTGCAAAGGAATCTGGGAGGGTGAGTATGTTTAGCTGGGTACACTACCATTCTGAGAAAAATTGGGGTTCTTCAGCAAGGAAGAAGGGGAGATGGACATGGGGCAGGCAACTAGCAATGTCAGACACAAAAAATATTCTCCATTTTAACAATGAGGACACCAAGTCTCACAGTCTTCTCCACAAATGTCAGTCAGGAAACATTTGGGGCTCCCTGGAGGGATCGTAACAAAACTCATCTCCTAAGGCAGACGAGTACGGACTCTGGAGTGAAATTGTGTACCTCAGATTTGCAACCTGTATGAAATGGGACACAGCTAGAGCTTAGAGCTGTAAGAGCTGTTTTGATGTGGTTGTTTTCTCACCAGGGAGGAGACTCATGCAACTAGACCTGAGGTTGTGACAGGTAGAAATCTGCCAACCCCACCCCACCAAGTCCTCGGGTGGGGATAGCTGTCATTTTTCTTCTTCATCACAGTGTCCTGAAGATCTATGTCTTACACTGTCTCCCCAGCCAATGATAAGGAGCCTGCTCTGGGACCACCAGGAGGTTTTTCTTATTGGGTTAGGGTGTGGGGCAGAGGTCTCTTTGGACTACTTGCCTGGGCAGAGTTGGCTGTCCACACTTGGACCGCAGCAGGAGCACCCTCCCTCGGAATCTCAGGAAGTAGGTCCAAGCAGTGGCGAGTTTCCATGACCCTCAGACCCACCACCTCAGCACCTTCTCCTTCGTTCCTTGACCTGATGTTTATCCTTCCTGGCCCGGCCACCCATGCAGGCCAGTGAGCTATAAAACCTTCCTTCTGGGATTTTTCTCTCCCAATTTAACTAAGAAAGCTGCTCAAGGGCACTCCTTGACACAAGAAAATCATTCAAGACTATCCCCCCTCACCACCACCCCCAGGAGGTGCAGATCTGTCTCTGTCCAGAGAGCAGGGCAGCTCTGAGGGGACCAGAAGACAGTCACCATGCAGGTGGTGCAGAGAAGGTTCAGGCGGGCTTGTAATTCAGAAGGATACAGGCAATACATTGTTTTCCCCAAAGGAACTTTGACTTGGATGAAGATCTTCCAGGTAGTGGTGAAGTGTTCACACTCTACAGCCAGACAGCTGAAGTGTGAATCCTGGTTCCACCACCACCTAAACACAACCTTGGAAAACTTCCCTAACCTAGCTATGCCTCAGTGTTCTCAACTGTAGAATAGTGATAATGACACCACAACTTCATGGGATGTTATAGGATTAAACGAGTTCACATAAAGCACTTGAAACAGTACCTGATGCAGAACAGGTGCTCGATAAACTTCATCTACTCATCATCAACCCATTCCTACCGCACAGGGCCCTCAAGAGCTCACATCTGCCACCTCACTGGGGTGCTGATCCCCCCGGGGCTTCTCTAAGAGGAGAAGGCTGGACTGGAGGAAGAGCTTGTTTGCCTCAGAATGTAATACTCCCAATCGATCAACCCACATCTCGTCTTCACGCACTCACGCACGCTCCACGCACAATCCCACATAAACAGTCTCAATGGAGGTGTGAGAGAAAATGGAGAAAAGGAAAAGAAAACGAGAAGATTCAGATGAAACAGAGACTGTGAACACAGCAGAAAAACAGCAAAGAGAGGATGTCATTTTTCATTTCTTCAGGATCACATTCCAGTTGAGGTGGTGGTTGTCTTCTTTTATCTCCTCCCCTTTTCTCCATCTTGCTTTACCATAAAAAGATATCAATTTCATGTCGGGTGGGTTATCTTTGATTAATGCTGTAGTTATTTTCTATTGGTGTGTAACAAATTGAGCAGCTTCAAATAAGACCTGTGTATTACCTCACAGTTCTGTTAGGTCAGAAGTCTGGGCCAGTTCAGCTGGGTTCTCTGCCCAGGGTCTCTGAGGCCAAAATCAAGGTGTCAGTCAGGCTGGGCTCCAATTTGGAGGCTCTGGAGGAGAAGCAGCTGCCGGGCTTATTCAGGAAGTTGACAGGACTCAGTTCCTGGCGGTTGTAGGACTGAGGGCCCCACCTCCTTGCTGGCTATCATCAGCGGGCAGCTCTCAGCTTCTAGAAGCTGCCCTCATTCCTGCCACATGGCCCCCTCAATCTTTAAGCCAAAAATGAGGCATCAAGGCCTCCTCATGCTTGGGATTTCTATTACTTCATCTTCTGCAACTACCTGGAGAAAACTCTCTACTTTTAAAGGGCTCACGTGATTAGGTTAGGCCCACCCGGATCATCTCCTTTTTCCCATATAACCTAACATAATCACAGAAGTGATATCTTACTATATTCAGATTCCAACCACACTCAAAAGGGAGGAGATTATACAAGGGTGAGGGCCACTGGGGGTCATTTTAGGATTCTGCCTGTGACAAATGCCGTGAACTTCAACAGTGGCATTGGCAAAGCTTTTAAATGAAATGAGGGAGAAAAATGGGGCAGGGACAGTTCTGGGTCACCTGAAGAGTTGTTTTTGGGATATCTCCCTTCCAGGACATCAGATCTTCTCTGTACCAGGTTCAAAATCACTTCACGGGCTCAGATGCTCAGAAAACATAAACAAAAACACAATTAGAAGGCACATAGGCCTCGATAGAAGCAAGAGCAGGCCCCTGAGCAGACGGAACTGTGAGCAGGGAGGAGCAAAAGACAATGCTCAGCTGGTTCTGACCTGCGAGGCCATGACGTAGTGGCCCCAGCCTTAGAGATCACGAGATATCAGCAGGTCAGGACACTTAATAGACATTCAATGGATTAAGGAAAGAAGTATATTTTACTCCATGGGCTTCTCTGAGAAATTTGATTATTGGCTCAGCCTCCAATGGGAAGGAAAAGTCCAAACTAGTGAGAGGCAAAGAAGAGGAATTTAATAATGAGAGAAGAGACTGAGCCTAGTGATGTGAGACTGTCAACTGAGCGTTCAAGCTGAGACCTTGTCCTCCCATTGGAGGGGCCCGAGGGAAGGGTCGGTTCTCAGGCACACCAGGACTTAGAGATCTGAGCTGGTCTCATTGCAGAGATCAGCTGACTGATTTATCTGTTATAACAATGTGTACAACAGATCTCAGCAAAGTGCCTTGTTCAACTCAGACAGGACATTGTGATAATTTTCTGACAGAGGAAGTCAACGACCTTGAGGAAGGAAGGAAAACAGCTGTCAAGATCAGCACAGGAGCTGGGCTTTCCAGGAAGGCCCCCAGGGCAGGGGCTGCTCCACACCAGGTGTTTGTCCTCAGAGGTGGCAGGAGAGCGAGAACGCAGGGGCCCCAGCCTCTCCCTGCCTGTGTAGCTTCTGCTGTCTCACCGGTCCTCGCTATACTTGTCTTCCCCAGTTGTCTTTATTGTCAGTAGCAAATAAAGGAAGAAAATCAAGAGGCTTGGTTCCCAGCCAGTTCAGCGGCTCAGGTTTAGAAACCACAGGGGAAGTCTGGACTCCATCCGAGCTAAACTGTGAACAGTGTGGGTTGTCAAACAGTGAGGGGAGCAGAAGAGAGCTGCTCGTTCTTCGTTTTGTCTGTTTCTAAACTTTAAAAAAATGGTTTATCCTATACCAGCCCTCTGCAACCTTTTTATCATTCAACATTTAAAAAATTAATTGTATTTTTTAAATATATATATATATATATTTACTTGGTACAAAATTTAAGCTCCAAAAGCACAAAAAAGTAAAAATACTCCTCTCACCTCTGACTTCTAGTTATCTGTTTCCCTCCCTGGAAGAAACACATCAATGATATATTTTTGAGATTTATTCATGTTGACATGGGAGTATAGTTCATTCATTTTACTGGATGCATAATATTCCAGTGTATGCAAATAACACAATTTATCCATTCTTAGGAATTTTAGGTAGTTTCCAATTTCTGCTGACAGAAAAAGGTTGCAATGAGCATTCGTGGACGGGAATTTCTCTAGGGATCCTAGGGTATATCCTTAAAGTAGAATGGCCGCGTTAGAGACTGTATGTACCTTCACTTGTCTTGGAAATTGCTCGATTGCTTCACAAGGTTATTGTTGCACTTAATGCTCCTGACAATACTTGGTACTGTAAGGCTGAACCATTTTGTCAGTCTACTAGGTGTGAAACGGCAAATCATAGTGGTTTTCATTACCACTTCCCTGACTACCACATCGTCTTTTCAAGTATTTATTAGCCATTTGAGTTTGCTCTTCTGCGAATTTCCTGTCATATCCCTTTCACATTTACATTTGATTGTTTGTTTTCCTTGAGGGTTTTAAAGACTTCTTCATATATTCTAGATGCCAATTTTTGAGCAGATCACTGTAAATATCGTCTCCCATTCCAAAGTTGTTTTTCCCTCCATGATTCTGCCTTTGGTTAAGCAGAATATTTAAATTTTCAAAGACTCCAATTTATTCATTTCTGTCTATTGCCTTTGAATTCCACATATTTTCTGGAAAATAGAAGTTAATTTTTGACAAAATTTCTCATTATTTCTCCTAATGGCTCAGGCACTCCAGAACCTCGGGGTGTGTGGTCACCTCAAGATAATTACTTGAACACTTTCAGAGAACACTTTCCATCTGCAACTGTACATCTGCACGACTGGTAAATATGACCTCCTCAGGAGGGTCTTTCCTGCCTCTATAAAAGCGCAGGTTAACCTGTCATATTCTAATTGTTTTTCCTTCAGAGCACTTGCCACCATTCATAATCATATACATGTGCGTGTACTTGGCTAATGTATGTCTCACTCCTCGAGATTAGAAACCAAATCTGCCAGTGCCACCCTCTGATTCCCAGGGCTTTGTAGACTGCCACACACAGAGAAAGTACCTAACACATCTTTTGGAATGAAAGAACTGCCCAGTCTGGAACATTCCTTCTCCATCTCTATTATATAAAACCCTTCCCTTAGGGACTTTCTCCAGTGGTCCTGTGAGTTGGCTTCCCCCATATCAGCTCAAACAATGGAAGGCTCAGAGTCTGCAGGAATTCACATCTCTATCTTTGATCTAAGGCCCACAGTGGTCTCTTTATGAGGTTCCCGCTGTGGCTACAATGACTGTGAAGAGTCAACGGCTCTTTCCACACAGTGAACCCTAGAAGGGTGATTTGTGGTGACAGGAGTCGACTGCAAGTTTATGGTTATTGGCTAATGAAAATGAGTTCTCAGCCTTAACTCATCCCCCAAGCATTTTCCATTTTTTCTATGACACCTTTTCAAGGGATTATTTTATTTTTATTAAATTTAGAGCAATGAAAGGAGTGCCAAGGTTATATTATAACTGATTAGGCCATGTTGGAATGTCTACCTTCCATCCGGATGCCGTGGCACAGGGTTATGACATATGAACCCCACTCACAATGCTCCCATTGTCTGCCTCTCACAGGTTTTCTTGAGCATATCATACACTGTCCTCCCCTCAGGCAGCCTAGAGTTTGGACTGAAATCAAGAAGTTAGATGAGAACACTGATGTGCAGCATCAGGTATGGGGTGTGCAGTCATTTTATATAATGAAGGAAAAATGAGGATGGAAATCACATAGGAAGGAGGGAGTTCGGTGAAATTCCTAAAGACGAAATTTCATTCTTCATATAAAAAGTCAACACTGAGGTTACAGAGTTGGTCTTCACTTCTAGAAAGTCACGTTCCTAGAAATGAAACTTAGTGGTGGAAGGTGGTGATATACAAGAAGGGGCTGCACATCACACCATCTAAAAGTAATCCAAAAAAGGCAAAGAAGGTGAGATCAAATGCCAGAAATGAAATAACCTACAGAGAGACAGAATAAGTCAGAGATGGAGTTTTGTTGTTGTTATTTTTGGTGAGGAAGATTAGCCCTGGCTAACACCTGTTGCCAATCCTCCTCCTTTTGCTGAGGAAGACTGGCCCTGGGCCAACACCTGTGCCCACCTTCCTCTACTTTATAGGTGGGATGCCTGCCACAGCATGGCCTGATGAGCCCTGCGCAGGTCCCCACCCGGGATCCAAACCCGCGAACCACAGCCCTCCAAAGCAGAGGGCAGGAAACCAACCAGTAGGTCATAGGGCCAGCCCCAGAGATGGAGTTTTTGTTGCAGGGATTGAGAAAATGCAAAAATGTACTAATTTTTGACAACCAGTCAGTTCTAACAGATTCCTCCAAGCCTGATTCTCCGGAGACCTCAAGAAGCTCCTGGAAAGTCTTTCTCTTTTCTATCTCTGATTCTTCAACACTCTTCTGAGTATCCACTAAATAATTATAATCTATCCGTTTATTTCTCACTACCTTCTCCTTATTACTCCACGTCCATCCCAAGCCTTAAAGTCCACATCTCAACTTTTTATACCTGTCTATTGCACAGAGCACACGTTTATGTTTTTTCCACAGCTAATCTGAAGTTTGCATCTTCTCTTATCATCCCCTTCATTCTTTGACAACATTAAATAAAGCTCTACACGTGCACTGCCCCCAGTGCTGTCTTTGAGCACACCATACTGCAGGGTTTGCCTCAAATACAGGAATGACATCAGAACCAGAGCACCAGGCCCAAGGAACTGGGATTACAGGGAGGAAAAGAGCCAGCAGGGCTGCAAACCCTCCTCTTCTCTGCCAGCCCTGCTTCCTCCCTCGGATCTACTCCTCACGTTCTCCCCCTTTAATCTCCATAGACTTCCTGAAGGGATCCCACTTGGGATCATTTCCAGACTCAAACCTGCCCAAGGGAAAGAGCTGGGAGGAGAATACCAGGATCACACACCGCGTGCAAAGCAGCCTGGAGGGAAGGGCTTTCTCGCATTCTTACAGGAAGGATGGAGACCTTGGTTATTTGACTAGATGGGGGGGTTGATTAAACGGTTTCTTAGGTTTCACAGACACTGTTTATTAGATTAAGGAAATTTCTCTCCATTTTGGTCTGATAAAATGTTATGTTTGTTATCATGAGCGGATGTTGATTTTTATCAAATGCCTTTCTGTCTACTGAGATAATGACATGATTTTTCTCTTAGATCTGTTTGTGTGGTAAATTGCATTAATTCATCTTTCTAAGGTTAAATGAGATCTGCATTCTTAGTGTAAACCTAACTTGCCTGTGATGTGTTAACCTTCTGTATTGTTGGACTAGGTTTGAGAGTTGATAGTTTGTGTAGGGTTTTGTGTCTATGAATCACGAACGAGGTCGACCTGTACATTTCCTTTCTTATCCTGTAATTTGTGTCAAGGTGATGCCAGCCTTCTAAAACTAGACGGTAGTGTTCTTTCTTTTTCTCGTTTCTGGAGGCGTTTGTAGATTAAAAGTTGTCCTTCCTTGAATTTTGGTAGAAATTAACAGTGAAGCTGTCTAGGGCAGTTCTCTAGGTGGAAAATTTTTGATTGCTGATGCAATTTTTTGATAGCCCCAGTATTACCTAAGTTTGCAATTTCTTCTTGAGTAGGTGTTAGGCAGTAATATTTCTATTTTGTCTAAAATTTCAAATTTGTTAGCATAAAGATTTCAATAACATTCTTGGCTTTCTTTTAATGTCTGCAGCTTTGTAAAAATATTTCCTTTTTAGTTCCTGATCTTAAATATTTTCACCTCTTTCTTTCATTAGTTTCTCCAGAGGTTTGTCAATTTTATCAGCCTTTTCAAAAATTAATATTTGCTTTATTAAACCTCTCTCTTGTATATTTGTCTACTATTTCCTTAACTTCTGCTACTTCTTTTTAATTCTTCCCCCCACTTCATTGAATTTATTCCCTTATTAATTTCTAACTTCTTGGGATATATGATCAGCTCAATAATTTCAGTTTTTTGTAATATATGAGTTTTAAGACTATAAATGTTTCTCCACCTGCTTTAGCTGCATTCCACAATTTTTAATAAATACTGTTATTGTTATTATTCAATTCAAAACGTTTTCTATTTCTTTTTAAATTTTATTTTAATATGTGGGTTATTTAAAAGTGTATTTCTTTTTTTCTAATAGTATGAGGATTTTTCTAGTTACCATTTTATTGATTTCTAGCTTAATTATGTTGTGGCCACAAAACATTCCAAAGATTTACATTGTTAGAATTTCTCAAGGTTCGCTTTATGGCCCAATATATGATCAATTTTGGCAAATGTTTTGTTGTGTATTTTAAAAATAAGTTAACTGCGTGCAATATCCTAAATATGTCTATTAGATCCAGTTTGCTCACTGTTTTGTTTAAATTGTCTATATCCAATGGATTGATTTTTTTGGTCTACTTACTGTACTAATTCTTGAGATGATGGTAGGTTTATTTATCTCCTTGGAGTTCTTTCAATTTTCATTTTATTTATTTTCTGTCCATATAATTAGGTGCATTAAAATCTTAAATCATTTCATCTTCCTGATGAATTGATCTTTTTATCATTATGAAATGACCCTATTTATCTTTACAGACACTTTTGACTTACAGTCAATTTCATCTGGTATTAATTCACCTACAATGGTTTTCTATGGTTACTATAAATAAGGTATATCCATTTCCTTTCTCTTACTTTCAACTTTTTATACCTGTCTATTGCACAGAGCACACGTTTATGTTTTTTCCACAGCTAATCTGACATTCTTTGAATTTTAACTGGAGCATTCAGGATGCTTACATTTAATGTAGTTATTGATACATTTGCTTTTAAATCTACTCTTACTTTATGCTTTGTATTTATCCCAAGTATTCTATGGTTTTCTTTCCCTCTTCCTTCTTACTTTTTCTTGGATGGATTACTTTTTATGTTTCCGTTTTTTTCCCTTCTACTATTTGGAAGTTATGCATTGTTTATATTATTTTAGTGGTTACATAAAAGTATAGGATGTTCCCACAAATTATCAAAGACTACATTTAATCAGTAGGTTTACCCTCCTCCCTGAAAATACAAGAAATGCAGGACTTTTAATCTCATTTATCTTCTCCCAACACGTGCGTTTTAATTCTACCCTGTTTTTTAAGTGCCATTAGAAATTGTGATTATAATTTTATATAAACAACGTTCATTTTTCTTTAATAGTTTCTAGTTACTAGACTAGTTTAGTTTTTTCTGTATTGTACTCTAATAATTTCTTCTGATATTTCTTCCTCTTAATAATTCTCCTTTCTGTTGTCTTCAATCTGCAAGCAAATCCACCCGCTAATTTTTAATTTTGCTATTTCATTGTTTATTTTTGGAAGTTCTGTCTCGTTTTTTATCCAATCAGTAATGACACTTCATATTTTCCTGTTCCATCCAGCTTTTGTGTGTGTGTGTGTGAGGAAGACCAGCCCTGAGCTAACATCCCTTGCCAATCCTCCTCTACTTTATATGGGGCGCCGCCACGGCATGGCTGACAAGCAGTGCATCAGCAGATGACCGGGATCCGAACCTGCGAACCCCGGGCTGCCAAGCGTGAACTAAACCGCTGCGCCACCAGGCGGCCCCAGCATCCAGCTATTTTTAAGTTTGTATTATAATACGTGCCAGATAATTCCAAAATCTCAAGTATGTACTTGCTGATCTATCCCTACTAAGAGTTATTTCTGCTGGCTCTCGTTCACAGTGTCACGTTTTCTTGTGTTCTTTGGTATTTTGATTATACCCCGGCTTGATATTTTAAAAAAGATTTTGCATGTGTGGTGGGTGGGGGTAGAGGGTGGCAGGCTTCCCAAGGCCTGGAATAAAGGTATCTGTTTCAGAGAGGATTTGCAATTGCTTCTGCCTGGCCCCTGGGGGCATTTCCCTTCTAGACCACCTGAAAATCAAGATCACTGCTGGAGACACAATGAGAACCCAGGCGGTAAATCTTCAGGAAGGCTGTCCTTGGTCACAGCTTCTCAGAATCTGGTTGGTTTTCCCTTTTCTCTATTTTTGCTACTTAGTTCAGCACCAAGGCTATCTTCTCTGTTGGGTGGTAGATTTAGTTCCGCTTCACCATTATGCTCAGGGACAGCCCATGGGGCCCCAGATTAATGTGAGGAGCGTTTCTTACTTGACTCTCCATAATGGCTGGACCGCCTTGACTTGTATCCACCTTGCCCCAAGAAATCACCAAAACTGAAGGCCCACTTGTTTAGATGGCAAATACCTTCAGAGCAAAAACAGCTTCGGTTGTCTTGACTTCTGCTTAACTTTCTGGGTTTCAGAATTAAATCCAAATTTTAACCTGACAGCCCCTCACTGTCTTGTCAGTTCGTCAATGCTTTAAAAAGGTTTTTTTCTCTCCATTTTTTCCCCTTAAATGTTTTTCATTCAGAGGGTTGGTCCAAATAACCTGGCCTGCTACAACTACAGACAGAAGTCAGGGTATTAGTTCAATATGTATTCAACCAACCTTGATTCATTTTCTCTTGTGACGACATAACGAGTGGTTATTCTTTACTTCACAAAATCATGGAAAATAGTCCAGTGACTACATGTTAGTGGGCTCCTGCCCTGGTCACATGTGAAAGGGTGGTTTAATCTCAGTGAGCAATCTTCAAATTCATCACAGGTTGGTTTTCTTCAGGGGAGGGTTCCCAGAAATAGTTAATCCAATCTGGTGTGTAAACTCTTTCCTGACTTCAGGATCCTATCCTCTTCCTGAATTTTAAAAATTCCCTTCTCTGAATTTGGGGAACTCTTGTACTACTTAGAAAAATCTGTGGGTACCCAAGGGGCTAACTCCACTTCAGATCACCAATGTTTGATGGTCAGGCCAATGAACAATGGAAAAGCGAAAGAGAAAGGCCTGAGAAACCACTAAGGGAAGTGTTCTGACCCAGTAGATGTGGGACCAAGGCTGGAGTAAAAGAGGGGATGGGAATCCCCTCACTCACCCCTTGGTCCTCGCAAGGAGGGGTTTAGCCTCTTGTTCCTCCTCATAGATCGCTAGTACCTCATGGCAACCCGGGCCCCATCTACCCCTGTAAGGGTAAGAACCTAGGATGAGAGACACAATGAGGAAATCGTTTGCACTGTGGTAATGACCGTGGCAGGGTAAGAACCAGAGAGTGCTCGTTAGGCCAGGATCCTGGATGTCTTCTTTCCTTAGCAAGGAGAAACAGTTAGATAATTCAATATCATTTGTTAAAATGTTTACATTATATGACATAGTAATTCTACCACCGGAAATATATCCTGAAAACAGAACCCCAACACACACACACAAACATGCACGCACACACACGTACACATGTGCCTACAATAAACAAACTTTTGAGCATAAAGATGCTCACCTCAATATTATTTAAAATTGTCAAAAATTAGAAACAGCCTAAATAACAAAGTGGAAAGCGTTAACTGTGGTATGTCCACACAACGGAGTATGACATAAACATAAATATGATTTTTAGGAACTGAAGGGGAGAAAGAGCATTCTCTACCCACTCTGGGTCCTTTCTGGCTGGGATACAAATTAAATTGACATGAAGCCGAATAGCAGGAGAAAATCAAACAAAGCTTTATAACATGTATACATGGGAGAGACCCAGGGAAAATGAGTATCTCTCAACAAAATGGCAGAGATTCTCCTCTTAAATAGACAAATGAAGATATTGGGGGTTTGGTCAGCTATGGGAGATTATCAGAAAGGTACAGTAAGCTTATTATGCAGATTTAAGGCCTCACCTTCCACACTGACAAGTTTCTAGAGATGAGGTCATCCACCCCTCTTCCCGGTATAGAGAAGGAGATACCTTTACAAACGGAGATTTCCCTTACAAATGTTCTGTCTGATAATCAGAACTTTGATAGGAATGGGTGTAGCAAAGACCCTCCCAGTCTGTGGATACCCAGAGACATCCAAGGTGAAAGCCCATCCCAGGGACAGGCCTTCCATCCCAAATCCCTTTAGACAGTTGGGGTGGGGGGTGAAGGTCAAAGCCTCCTTCAAAGTAAGATAAAGAGACACATCTTGAGGTGGCCAGTTCTGATCCCCCACAGAACCTGACAGAAAACCAGGCTGAAAACATAACTGGCTATTTGCATCCTCTCACTCCCAAAAAAGAAAATCACTAAAACTTCAAGATAACACTTTAGCCTATTGGACTGGCAACGATTTAAAAGAATGACAATACTCAATATGGGCATAAGTGTGGAGAAACTGCCATAGAAATTTCCTGATATTGAGTATATAAATTGGCACAATCCTTTTAGATGGCAATTGCTAATGTGTACAATAAGTTAAAAATATGCAAGTATGCTTTGACCTAGCAAACTCATTTTATGTATTATTCTTGGAAAATGGGACAAGTACATAAAGGTTGTTTATTACAGTGTTGTATATAGTAGTTAAAAATTTAAAAATGGGAGCAACCTTGAAATAAAGCAATGGAGAATCATTAAGTAAATTATTGTAAGTTCATATATCACATGCAAATGACAAACAGAAGCAGCCATTAAAATGATGACTAGTGTTTCCTGGTAGTCGTATATTATCTAGTAACAGACGCAGGTTACAAAATCATACGTGTGGGAGAGTGAAGTTACCAAGATGGCAACATAGGTCATTCCCAACTTTGCTCCCCATCAGGAGAACAACTAACAACTGTTCATGGAAAAGACACAACTGAGAACGTCCTAGAACACAGGGGTGAGGCTGAAGCACCCCCCTGCACTGCAGAAACCAAGACAAACCACATTAGAAGGATGATGCATGTTAACTAAACTTATTGTGATGATCAATTCACAATATATGCAAGTCAAGTCATTATCCTGTATACTTTAAACTTATACAGTGCTGTACGTCAATTGTATCTCAATAAAACTGGGGGGAAAAATCTTGCCTTATTTGTATTTCCTTTCTTTATACTTTTGTATATTTTGGAGATGAAGGAAGGGACCATGAACCAAGAAATGTAGTTCCTGAAGCTGGAAGAGGAAAGAAACAGATTCCCCCTTAGAACCTCCAGAGGGAGTGCGGCCCTGCTGACACCTTGATTTCAGCCCCCGGAAAGTGATGCTGGACTTCTGGCCTCCAGAGCTATGAGAGAATACATTTTCTTTGTTTTAAGCCATCAAGTTGGTGATAATTTGTTGCAGTGGCATAGGAGACTAATACAGCGCCTTATCTGGAAGTTTGCATTTGAAAATCACGTCCCCTGGGGTAGCTGCCTCAGAAAAAGCTGCCTCCTCTGAGAGGAGTAAGCAGAGACAGACACCCTCTCAGGACTGTCACTCACGTACCTACTGGTTATTAAACTACGCCTCTGTGTGAGGAAAACAGTGGCCATTCCTCCAGGGCTCTGCAGCCCCAAGCCGGGGATGAGCCCTGGAGGGCCAAGTTCAGACTCGCACCTGTGTGACAGCACAGCCTGCACAGGCCCAGGTGGCAGCTCCGGAGTTACGGCCACACAGAGGCTCCGTGGGCAGGGCCTAGGCCAGAGTCAAGCTGGGAGAACACTCAAGGCCAGGGCTGGGCCCCAAGACCACCCCTCATCTCCTACGCAGACCCCAAACAGAGACCGCCCACTCCAGGGAGGCAGGGAGGGCAGGACCACGCCGACGCTAGCTCAGGCCTCCCTCCCTCTGCCTACAGGAGGCTCCGGGGCCCCTGGTGTGTAACAACGCGGCCAGGGTATTGTCTCCTCTGGATGAAACTGGAACATCTCCAGGTCTTCGCCAAGATCCCGAGCTTCCTTCCCTGGAGAAAGATCAATGAGAGCCCCTTCCCTGACTGACCGTTTTCTTTGGGGAAGAGTCCAGACCTCCCGGTGTGAAGGCTGCCATGATCTTAACAAATATCCATTTCTAGATGGAAATGACTGATTTCTCCTTTATTTATTAAACAACAGACACTGAGTACCAGCTGTGGGCAAGCCTGCCTCTGGTTCCTCTGCTCATGTTTCTCCCTGTTTTCTGCTTCCTCCTCTCTCCCAACTCCCCCCACCTCCTCACAAACCGTTGCCATGTTACGACCCAGCTTGAGGCTTTTCCACACCTCCTTGTGGCTGAGCCCCTCACATCCAACCCCACATCCCCCACAGGCTCTGAGTTTACTCATAGGTCATTCACTCACAGCCTCGGCCCCTTTCAACCTCTCTCGTGGTCGCCCATGGTAACCTGGCTTCTGGTCAAGGACCCCTGCTTCCCCCGGGGCTATAGCTGCCAGTTGAGTAAGGAGGGAGACTTTGCAGCAGGACTGGATGGCACTACTTTTGTCATCAGTCAACAAATAGATCTCGAGCACCCACTGTGTGCCAGGCACTGGAGGCTCAGAAGAGAACATGGCAGACACCGGCCATTCCCTCAGGAAACTTACACCCCAAAGGACTTTCATCAGAGTTTCCCCAAGGATCTTCCTTGTCCAGTCTGGTCAGATTGGCCTGGATCTGTGTGGGAAATCCACACAAATGAAAATCATCTTGTCTGAGGACAATAACGTTTATTTGTCTTACAACATTCGGTTTTCACGTGCATCCTCACATTTGAGTCTAGAACAGCAGTGTATGGGATTGGAAATGAGGTTTCCAGTTCTGTAGTGAGTGGAGCCCCACCTGTGGATGAAGGAGAGGTACAGGGAGGAAAAACACAACCAGGGCAGCCATATATTTATGGCTTACATCAAGGGTACCCTGTGGGTACCAAGTTCAGTATAATCTCTGACATGGAGGAGATAACCACAGTTCCTTATCTTCCTAAATCACACCAGATCAGGGAGGCTCACGTGGTGCCAGAAAAATGGAGAACAGTCTCCAACCCACAGGCCACCATGGTTACTGCACATGCTTAGCATCCAAGCACACCGTGACCCTCAAAGTTGGCCAAATCTTAGCTCGGAGGCCACACATGTGATAGGAGGCTCTTTGTTGACACTGGGCTCCCCGGGCCTGGTCAGTGTAGCCAGGCCTGCCCGGCACCCGTCCCCTCCCAGGTCTTGATGCCGATCTGGGGTAAAGCTTTGGAGTTCAGTCCAGTCACAGATGTGGATGAATACCCCCGAGCAAAACACACACACACCGACACCAGACTCATTTTCACATGGGGGAAAGCTCTCCCTCTGGGTTCCCGTCACCCTAGAAGGCGTGCCTTCTCACATCTTATTGTCCACAAAGACCTCTGTAGCAGAACATCTTTTCTTGGTTGTTTTGCTGAGGAATATTAGCCCTGAGCTAACATCTGTTACCAATCTTCCCCCCTTTTTTTTTTTTTTCGGCTTGAGGAAGATTAGCCCTGAGCTAGCATCTGTGCCATCTTCCTCATCTGTAGCAGAATATCTTAACGATCTTGGCCACTTTCGTAACAAGGAGAAAACAGTTGACTTCACACAATATCTTTTTGAGTGCTAAAAATCCTCCTGACACAAAGATGTTCCAAAATCACGCTCAGAAAGAGAAAACGAAGGGACCAAAACAAACAAAAACACACAACTATAACACAAGCACATACAAATACATATGCACACATACAGACGTATATTTGTGTGTGTATAATATAGAAAATATGCACACATGTGTCTATACACATATGTATAGATACAGGTACAAGTATGGATATACGATTTCAAAAAGCTACCTTGGCACATACATACCCCATTGAGGAAACGTTTCTATGGTTAACAATGCTTCCAAAGCCTCTGCTGTGGCCCGATGCTCTTTTGTTAGAGGCAGATAATGAGGCCCAGAAATTGGCAATTGAGCTACAAACCTGAGCAGGAGCCCAGGGCTCCTAACCTCTGGGTCAGCTCTCTTCCAACTAAGAGAGAAAGGCTCAGAGCTTTCTTGGTCTTAAAAGTGATCTTAGGCCCACGCCCAAGATAGACTAAGATGTTTCCCAGCACCTGTTGCAACAATTTCCTGGAGAGAAATCTCCTGGGCCACCTGAGCAGCCATTCTAAGAGAACTCTAATTTTCAGAACACTCTCTGCTGAGCTACAATCTGCCCACTGTGGCTTCCACCACCTCTTAGAGTGATATAAAAGAAAGTTTGCAGCTTGGCAGGCACACATCCTGTGTGTATGTGTGTGTGTGTGTGTGTGTGTGTGTACACACTTTCTGTAACCAGGTGACCTTGGGCACATCACTTAATTTCTCTGGGTCTGTTTAATTTTACAACGCGATTACTCATAATGCCCATGCAGAAGACAGAATAATTGAATGAGGTCACATATATGAATTACATATGTGTTGGAATATAGTAAGGTGTGAATTAATAGTAATACCCTTTGCTTTCCCTCTTACCCAATTTCCCCCACACTGTATTTCTGTTAAAAAGCAGCTACCAAATAAATGACAGACTGTTTGAAGATAGCTATGATGTACACCAATCCCCCAGCCCATCTTTTCCTAAACGAGTCAGCTGAGAGTTAGATACCAGCGGGGACCCTCTCCTCAGGGACTCTAGACAGAGCCCAGGGTGAGCACCCTCTTGGAACAAGGCTTTCCTCCTCTTATCTGTTATATCCTCTATGGGGTCAAGAAAAAAGCCTAACCACCCTGCCTCTGTGAGACTACTGGGAGAGAGGGGCCAAGCCAAAGGATACAAGCCAATGCTAATCCCACTGATTCTTGTCCCCATTATCTCCTCGGGAGTTATCGAGTACCACTTAGGAGTAGGTATTTATGTGTAGGTATTTAAGATGCTCATAGCTGCACAGCCAAAGTCTTAGCATATGATGCCAAGGGGGCCAGAAAACTGACTCCTACAACCCTCAAGGGTGGAGCTCAATGACTCGGTCAATTAAGCATGGTCCAGTAACAGATCCATCCGCAGTTTTCCAGGCTTAGGAACCTGAGACAAGGGAACACTAAACATGTTTCGAGTCTTGCAATCACATACTGGAGGTTCTGGCAGATTAAGCCAGAGAGAATAATAGTCATTGGTATCACAGTAAATTATCCCGCTGCAGTTCCGTTGGTAAAACGCTCTCAGTGGCCCAGCAGGTTTCTGCAATACCTGATTTCTCATATGCAGGCTTTGAAGGGCTGGATGGAATGGTCCAGATCTTCTGCCTTGTTCACATATGGTTCCAGTGCTGTTTCCTAGTACTTGGTCAGAAACAGAGAAACTTAATAGCAAGGGGGGTCCAACAACTAGGAGATGTCATATCAAGACTAGAGGACAGATAGGGATGTAACAGAAGAATTCTTAGGTGTGAATTAGATTTTCCAAACACAACATTTCATTTTATCTACCCTGAACTGTGAGACAGGAAGAAAGAGAAAGACCCACTAATTTTGCAGTCACATACTAGAGGTTCCAGTAAATGATTCAGCAGAACCCCTCTTACCTACCCCAAACCAAACCATTTGCCACATCCCGTACAGACATGGTTAGAAAGAGTACACCACTAGCCCCTGAGCAAGATGGGAAAAGAAAGAACTCGTTCACTCCAGAAGGTTAAGGTGTGACCTTTAGGCCCTGTGGGAATGAATGCTTTGGGGAAAGGAACTGGTCTCAGTGGGCAAAGTTCCTGGGGAGATAAAGACCCTGAGGTGAGGGGCTGGAGGAAGAGAGTCTTGAGTGTGATCCAAGGTCACATCAAAGGTGACATCACAACCCAGAACATCACACCCTTCCAGCCTGCTCCCACCCAGAAGTACAGTCAGCACCTATTGATTTTTCTGGGTCTGCATTTTTACACTTGCCCCCAGTTTGGTGGGGGTGAGCACACTGTTCTCACCCAAGCTCACTTCTCCCCCTTCCTCTGTAGTCCTCTCTCTCTACTCATGACCCCAGACATTGACCCACCCAGAGTTTTACTGAATTATCCCCAACCCAACACCAGACTTTGCTCTTTGTTGGTGGCTGGGCAATGATTAGAGTAGGCAACAGGGGAAATTAAAGGGTGTTCTAGTGGATACGAAAACTCTGGAAATTCATAAATGTATATCTGTCCTATAGACATTTTTCTCTCCCATCCCTGCCCTCTCTCCCTTACCCACACTACTACAGAAGCATAATGGAAGTACAGCCTCCCATTCCCACACATATCCTAGGTTCTCCTTCACTGACAGATCTCTCCCTCAAAATTGTTTTTGATGCCATGTAAACACCCCAGAAATTCTGACTATCATCCCAGCTTCCTAATAGTAATGCAGTGACAACTCCTACCTGAAGCAGGAATCTCTTCTCAACAACATGGATGAGTCTCAAGGTCAAATGAAATCAGCTAGGGCCAAGTTCTGACCCTTTATGCCTATAGGTTCTGATTTTAGGCATAACTTAAGAGAATGATCAGGCTCCGGGAAATTGGTTTATGCAGCAGACTCAAATGTCATGCATGAATGCAGGAATGTCATGTCATTGTGCCATTGTCATTGCTGCAAGGAATGGCCCTACCCACTTCCAATAGATACTAGATGTGATTCAGTGAGAGGCTAAGGCCCAACGGGATTTCCCCTCATGGGCTAGGCATGACCTACTCCTACTTGTTGGGGAAGAACATCAGGAGAATGAAGAGTAAAAGTAAAGGGAGTGTGTGATCTTAATGAACTTTTCCATCACAATATGATGGAATTTCCATCACAATATGGTAGCCACTGAGGAACCTTTCTCTTCTAAGAGAACCAGAGTCACATATTAGAGATATAGACAGAAACTTTTATTCTTCAGCACCCCTTAATTTTTCCCCAGGTTCCTTGAACGATACAGGAAATGGTGAAGTTTGTGGAGCTGTGGATAAGATCACAGACTTTGGAATCAGGTCTCTGCATTCTAATCCCTGCTTCCCCTCTACTCTTATGAGCTGAGTGACCTGGAACAAGTCCCTTACCTTCTCAGTGTTTAGCTTTCTCGTTTGTGAAATGGAAGAAATATCAGTAGTAACTCAGACGGTGGGGTGAAGTTTTGTGGTCAGTGATCAATAAATATTAGCTAACATTATGATGTTGGATATTACTTTCTCATTTGTTCAACAAACTGATAAATCATATCTTCTTTTCCAGATATATTTTTATTATTAATTTTCGCTAAGACACAGCTTCTTAAAATTACAAGGAGGATAAAGGAAATCAGGAACAACTAAAGGAAATCAGGAACAACATATGAAAAAGTAGAGAATATCCATAAACATGTAGAAATTATAATTTTGGAGCTAAAAAGTAAAATAGCTGAAATGAAAAATTCACTAAAGGAGTTCAAGAGTAGACTGACCAGGCAGAAGAAAGAATCAATGAACTTGCAGGGCAAAGGAAATAACCCAGTCAGAGGAGCAGAAGGAAAAAAAGAATGAAGAAAAATAAAGAGACCCTAAGGGACCTATGGGACACTATCAAAACTACTAATATACACATTATGGGAGTCCTAAAAGGGGAAAAGAGAAAGGGTCAGAGAAACATATTTGAAGAAATAATGGCCAAAAACCTCCCAAATTTGATGAAACATAGGAATATACATATTCAGGAAGCTCAACAAACTCCAAGCAGGATAAACTCAAAGACATCCACACTGAGACATACTGTAATCAAACTGTCAAAGACAAAGAGAAAATCTAGAAAGCAGCAAGAAGTGACTTGTGGACAGGTGATTCTCAGTAAGATTAACAGTCAATTTCTCAACAGAAACCATGGAGGCCAGAAGGCAGTGTTGTATTTAAAGTGCTGAAAGAAAAAAAATACCTGTCAACCAAGAATTCTGTATCCAGCAAAACTGCCCTTTAAAAAATGGAGCAATAAAGATACCCCAGACAAACAAAAGCTAAGGGAATTCATTGTTAGTAGACCTGCCCTACAAAAAATGCTAAAGGGAGTCCTTTAGGTTCAAATGTAAGAACACTACATGGCAACTTGAAGCCAAATGAAGAAATAAAGATCTCTTATAAAAATAAATACAGAGATAAATATAAAAGCTAGTATTATTGTATTTGGGGTTTGTAAATCTTCTTTTTGTTTCTTTGTGATTTAAAATACAAATGCAAAAACAATAATTATAAAACTGTGTTAATGGGCACACATGTGTAAAGATGTAATATGTGATAATCACAGCATAAAGCGGGGTGGAGCTGAAGAGGAGTTAATAAATGAATTCAACAAATTGCAGGGTAGAAGATCAGTTGTGTTTCTATATACTAGCAATAAACAATCAAAAAGGAAATTAAGAAAACAATTCCATTTACAATAGCATTCAAAAGAATAAAATACCTAGGACTCAATTTAACCAAGCAGGCAAACAAACAATACACTAAAAACTACAAAACATTACTGAAAGAAATTAAAGAAGAACTAATTAAATGGAAAGCAACACATGTTCATGGATTGGAAGACATATATGGTTAAGATGGCAATACTCCACAAAGCAATCTACAGAGTCAATGCAATCTCCATCAAAATTCCAATGGCCTTTTTGCTGAAATGGAAAAGCCAATCCTAAAGTTCAGATGGAATTGCAAAGGGCCCCAAATAGACAAAACAACATTAAAACAAAAGTTGGAGGACTCACACTTCTCAGTTTTGAAACTTACTATAAAGGTAGAACAATCAAAAAGAGTGTGGTACTGGCATAAGGATAGGCATATAGACCAGTGGAAGAGAATTGAGAGCCCAGAAATAAACCCCAACAGCTATGGCCAATGATTTTTGACAAGGGTGCCAAAACCATTCAGTGGGGAAAGAAGAATATCTTCAATAAATGATGCTGAGACAAGATAACCACATGAAAAGAATGTAGTTGGACTCCTACCTCACTTCATACACAATAACTAATTCAAAATGGGTCAACAGCCTAAATATAAGAGCCAAAATCATAAAAGTCTTAGAAGAAAACATAAGGTGGATCTTCATGACCTCTGATTTGGCAATGGGTTCTTAGTTTTGACACCAAAACCACAAGCAACGAAAGACAAAATAGATAAATTGGATTGCATAAAAATTAAAAATTTCTGTGCACTAAAGGACAGCATTAAGAAAGTGAATAGACACTCTACAGGATGGGAGAAAACATTTTCAAATCATATATCTGATAAAGATTGAATATCCAGAATATATAAAGAACACTTACTACTCAACATCAAAAAGACAAACAACTCAATTTAGAAATGGGCAAAGGTGGGGCCGCCCGGTGGCACAGCGGTTTAGTCCGCGCTTGGCAGCCAGGGGTTCGCAGGTTCGGATCCCGGACGCCTGCCGACGCACTGCTTGTCAGCCACACCATGGCAGTGTCCCATATAAAGTAGAGGAAGATGGGCATGGATGTTAGCCCGGGGCCAGTCTTCCTCAGCAAAAAGAGGAGGATTGGCGATGGATGTTAGCTCAGGGCTGGTCTTCCTCACCAAAAAAAAAAAACAAGAAATGGGCAAATGACTCAAATGGACATTTCTCCAGAGGTATACAGATGACCAGCTAACAGAGGAAAAGATGCTAAACATCATTAGTCATTAAGGAAATCAAACTCATGTGGGGGATCAGAATTTGCCACCTCCACATATGTCTCTTTACCTTGATTATTTTCTCTGAAAGAAACTTTGACCTCCCCCCTCCACTGCCTAAAAGAATTTAACTCTGGGTATGGATAGGTTGGGAGGGTCCTTGCTAAGCCCATTCCAGGTAAAAGTAGAAATTTATCGTTTGCAAGAGACATTTACATTTATAAGGGAAATCTCCATTTGTAAAGGTATCTCCCTCTCTGTACCAGGAAGAATGGGAGATGATCTTATCTCTAGAAATTCTTATCATTGTGGAAGGCAAGGACTGAAATCTGCATACTCTTGTTTACTGTGCTTTTCTGGTAATCTCCCATAGGTGACTCCCCCCACCCCCAACATCCTCCTTTGTCTTTCTATTTAAGAGGAGAACCTCCACCATTTTGTTGAGATACTCAGTTTCCCTGGGTCTCTCCCATGTTATACATGTTATAAAGCTTTGTTTGATTTTCTCCTGCTATTCAGTCTGATGTCAATTTAATTTGTAGCCCAGCCAGAAAGGACCCAGAGTGGGTAGAGGACAGTCTTCTTCCTGTTCGCCGACAATGAGATACCACTTCATAAAAACTAGGATGGTTATAATCAAAAACAAAAAGAAAAGAAAAATAACAAGTGTTGGCAAACATGTGGACAAATAGGAACCCTTGTACATTGCTGATGGGAATGTCAAATGGTGCAACCACTGTGGTAAACAATTTGCTGGTTCCTCAAAAACTTAAACATAGGGTTACCATATGACCTAGCAATTCAACTCCTATGTAGTGTCCAAGAGAAATGAAAACATCATCCACACAGAAATTGATACACAAATAGTTATAGCAGCATTAGTCATAATAGCCAAAAGATGGGAAAAACCCAAATGTCTATCAACAGATGAATGGATAAATTGTAGTATATACATACAAAGGAATATTATTTAGCCATAAAAAAGAAGGAATATTGATACATGCTACAACCTGGATGGACCTCAAAATCATTATGCTAAGTGAAAGAAGCCAGACACACAGGTCAAATACTGCATGATTCTTTTTATATGAAGTGTCCAGAATATACAAATCCATAGGGATAGAATGAAGATTATAGCTTGCCAGGGGGCAGGGTGGGGGTTGAGACAGGGAGAATGGAAAGTGATTCAGCACTCACTATGTGGGCCCACAGGTTACTGGGTATGGAGGGATGTTCTTCTGGGTGATGAAAAGGGTTTGACACTAGAGAGAACTGGTAGTTGCACATTGTGAATGCACTAAATACCACTGAATTCTACTTGCAAATAGTTAATTGTGTGTTATGTGAATTTCACCTCAATTTTTAATAAAGGGTCATGGACGTGTTGAGCGTAATTTCCTTTTATTTTTAAAAAAATGCAGATGTACACGAGAGAAAAATATGTGAGATCATACTTCAAGACGTTAAAGATGATTATCAGTGAATGATGGGAAATCAGGTAATTTTAACTGTTTCCTTTTAGCTTAAATTATTTTTAAAATTTTCCAACAATTTTAGAAATTAGTTGCATGTTGATTTTTTTTGTAACGAGGAAAGAGAGACTATAGTGATATCAACTGATAGATTTGTAAGAGCATGAGGAAAATGCTTAAATTGTAGAGTTAAGGGGAGATAAAAGAAAATTGCATTGTATGTATACTATGATCCCGAGGATTTAAAATGCACTGCTCATGGTAACAGGCTGTCTGTGGGAGAGAAGCAAATGAGTGGCATTGTTCCTTTCTACTTTCCCAATTCTTAATGAACATATATTACCTCTATAATCAGAAAAGTCATTTTATTTTTGAAATGTCTACTACGGGGTAAGCTAAGTTCAAAAAAGTAGAGGTGTGATAAATGTACTTGGTTTGATAAGGAGGATATTTACACTAGAATTAAGTATTTTGATACAGAATATTCCTCATAGAAAAATTGTAAAGTACCGAAAATGTAAAGATGGACACTTAAGTCACCAGACTCTACCCTCTCAGAGATACTTAGGTGTTCTTTGAACAGGAGTGGGCTCGGGCTGTTTAGCAACAATGACCCTTCACTTCCATTGTAGTGAGGCCATCAGCAGTTTGTTTAGCAAACGTGAGTCTATTATGTGCCAAGCCGGCTATATCAGAAGTGTGGCTCTGGACAGAGGACACTGAAAGGACAATTACTGCTCTTTGGTTGCCCAGCATGCCTTCCCACTTCACATGGTACCACAATTTACTCATCTGAACGTCCTTTGGGAACCAGCCCTCTCCCAGTCTCAGGTCATGTGGTTTGGGTGGGACCGACTCCAGCCTACCCAAAGTGGGAATGACCTAAGCTTCAGGCAGTCAGCAGACTCAATTCCTAGGGTCATATGATTTGTAAATTTAGGTCAATAAATGCCAAGTGCAGGACTTCTGTTAAAAACATTGACAAGAGAGATGGACTCTATCACTCTGAGCATTTGTAATTTAAAAGGAGATGTTAAACACCCCCTAGGAAGGAAGCTGTGGTGATGAATGGGTTGCTATATGGATGGTAGATGGTGGCCGCGCTCTGTTCCCACCTGTGCATCCCTCTACCATGGCCCTTCCCGTACTGTGCTCTGGTCACTGACATTTCTCTCTCTGCCACCAGACAGTCAGCTCTCTAAGGGAAGGAGACACATCTCCAATGTGTTCGGTCACAGCACAGAGAAGGGCCCAAACACACATCTGCTAAAGAAATTATCCTCATGGACTTAGCAACACGGAAATGAGGCATTGGTGGTTCTATCACTGGGGACTCAGGTTTCTGGGGCTCCAACACCTCTACTGGTCGATATCACATCCCACGGTCTCCACCTTGTACCCCAGCTTCCTGCTCTGGGCTGGAACAAGTGGTCCGCCCTGACTCACCAGCTGTGGGTACCGATGTGGTCACTGAGTGATTCTCACACAACCACACAGAAGACGTCATCAGGCAGAGGGAGTGGGGGCGGGGAAGCTCTCATAGAAAGCCACCTATGATGAAGCACCACACAACCAGAGGGGGACTCGAGGCCACTGAGCCCACCTGCAGCTCCTTCCTCTCCTGGGGGCGGAAAGGGAGCAAGGAGGAAGCACCAGCAGCTCCGACCTGGGCAGCCTTCCTGCAAAGATGCAGCTTCTCCTGCTCCTGCTGCCCTTTTTATTGCCCCCCAGGGCAGAGGGATGTGAGTGACCATCCCACCCTCAGAGACCCAACCCCATCCCACAGGAGACACAGATCTCCTGCCCCTTCTGCACATCCCTGACCCATCTATCCACCAGCAACATTCTGAATCCCAGCTCCCATCCCACCTCAGACCCCCGAGTATGATGCTGAATAAGCCACCAGCAGGAATGGCAGAGCAGAAGGCTGTTCTCTAGAAAAGCCAGTGGGTGCTACTCCCTCCCCAGGCCCTAGGCTTGCCATCTGGAAAGGGAAACTTTAGAAGTACACAGCAGAGGGAGGGAAACTGGAAACGAGAAAAGAATCAATCCCCCTGCAGAGGGCAGAGTGGGCCTGGCTTCCATCTCTGGGATGAGACAGATGCTCCCCTCAGCGCCTGCTCAGGAGAGAAGCCCAGAGCTCAGCAGACCCCGGAGCTGGTGGGACCACTGTCCCAGACGACTGCTGATGCCTCTTCAGTCGCAAGGCCCCTCTGTCCCTTCTCCAACTCGGCTTTTCTTCCCAGGCCTTTAGCAGCTCCCCTCTTTCAACGATGGAGCCCCTGTTTGGCAGACCCGAACTCCTCTGCTTTCCAGAATCCCACCCGCACTGGCCCTACCAACCCTCATCCAGAGGCCCCCTGGAGGCATTCCTTCATGCAGCCAACGAACACATCTTGGGCGCCCGCTATGTGTCAGGCCCTGGGAAACAGGCTATGACAACATCCAGATCCCTAACCTTCAGTCCTGGCCCTGGAGAGCAGCACTGTCCTTACACGGGGGCCTTAGGAACGAGCGAGAAACAGTCAGGAGAGGAATTTTCAGGAGCCTCTAGGACTTGGCTGTCTCTAAGACAGATATGCTACTTCCAATTATCCGTGGAGGACAGATTCAGAGACCGAGCCTGCTCCTCTTCCCTTTTCCGGAGGAGGAAGTGGAGGCTCCTCCCCAGCCCCTCTAAGTCCAGACCATCCTGGGCTCCCAGAGGCCCAGCAGTCCTGAGCCGACAAGCCAATGCGTGCCTGGTGGACTCACTGAGTCACACAAGCAGACCAGACTTTTCCTTCAGAGGAGATCATCGGGGGACACGAGGCCAAGCCCCACTCCCACCCCTACATGGCGTTGGTTCAGTTTCTGGATGACAAGAGCAACAACAAATGCGGCAGTGCCCTCCTGCGAGAGAACTTTGTCCTGATGGCTGCTCACTGCTGGGGAAGGTGAGGGGCCGCAGACAACTGACACCTCCTGAGACCCCCACAGGGACCCCTGTCCTCTGACCAGGGGCTGCAGCCCAGGGGAGCTCCCCCGGCTCCTGGTAACTCAAGGCCACGAGAGCTCATCAGAGGAGCTGTCAAAGAGCATGACTGGGTGATGGAAAGTGAGAAAGGACAGGTAAGCTTTGGGATCAGAGGGTCAGAGGTGAGAGCTAGTGGCCCAGTTGGGAAGAGAGACTACACTGGCCAAATAAAGCAGCTACGGAGGATGAAAGCCCGCATTAGGGTCAAAATGCAAACTCAGAGTATTTGACAAAATTGCAGAGGGCAAGAGAAAGCTTCCAGAAGCCCTACCGTCAGTGTCATTGAGAAGCACAGGGCACAGAGTCACTCAGCACCTGGCCCTGGATTTCCTCCAGCTGCAGCCCTGCCCTGCCCCAGCTGTCACCTGCCCTGCATGGCTCCTGGGCTGGATCTCCTGTGACTCCATGCATCAACTTCCCCACTCTGCTTTCTGTGCAGCTCAATCAGGGTCACTCGGGGGGCCCACAACATCCAGGAGCAGGAGAGGACCCAGCAGTTCATCCCTGTGAAAAGAGACATCCCCCGCACACACTATAATCCTAAGAACTTCTCCAACGACATCATGTTACTAGAGGTAAGGAAACCTCCCTGCTGCTCCTGCTCTCCTCTGTCCAGGTTGTTTCCCTTCCCACTGCCATCTGTCCCTTCCTTCCTTCCCATCCTGGCCACCTGACTAGTCCCAAGTGGCTCAGGGGAGATGGAAAACAGTACAGCCCCATTGCACTGGGGGTCCAGGCCCAGGGGCCATTGGCTGAGCTGGGCTTTCTCGCCTCTTCCCATCAGCTGGCCAGAAAGGCCAAGCAGACTGCAGCTGTGAGGCCCCTCAGCCTGCCCAGGGGCAAGGCCCAGGTGAGACCTGGACAGGTGTGCAGTGTGGCCGGCTGGGGGAGAGTCGCTCCGAAGGGCCCAACCTCAGACACTCTGCGGGAAGTGGAGCTGACCGTGCAGGAAGACCGGGAGTGCACATCCCGCTTCCATGGCTATTACAGCGGGGTCACCCAGATTTGTGTGGGGGACCCGAAGAAGATGAGGACCGGCTTCAAGGTAAGGTTTCCAGCATCTACCTAGGGGAGGGAGGAGGTTGGGGAGCTCTGGGATGTAAGAGGACATATAGTGACAACTCAGCCTGAGAGCTTCAGCAGCCCGGGGCCACGAGTACAAGCTTTAGTTTTTCCCGTGAGCAGATGAGGGTGCAGGGTGAGGAAGGATCAGTCACTCCACAGCAGAGTTCTCACCAAAATTTCCCTGAGGATTGGGGAGAAAGCCTTGGCCGGGGTGAAGCTGCAAAGGACAGTCAGAGCCAGGCTGGAGCCCTGGGATGAGGAGGCGACAAGGCCTGCCCTGGCCCTGATCTCCCACACAGCCTCCGAACAGAGACCTCCCACCCCCAGGGTGGTGGGGAGGGCAGGCCCACCAGGAGGCCAGCTCAGTCCTTCTTCTCTCTGCCCACAGGGGGACTCCGGGGGCCCCTTCGTCTGTAAAAACGTGGCCCAGGGTACTTTCTCCTATGGACAAAACAACGGGACCCCTCCAGGAGTCTTCGTGAAGGTCTCACACTTCCTGCCCTGGATAAAGAGAACAATGAAGCATCTCTAACAGTAGGCCTGAGGGTGACCTTCCCCGGGGCCTGACCATCTTTTCTGGGGCAGAGGCAGGAATCCCATGGGGTTGGGCAGTGGGATTGCAGGGCCAGAATAAATGGATCTCCAGTGTGAATCTGACTGAAGTCTACTGATTCACTGAACCACTTTCAATAAGCAACAACACTGCTCCAGGCAGCCCTCTGCTGTCAATTCCTTCCTCCTTCCTCCTCCTCCTCCACCCCTCCTTCGCCACTAAAACCCATGCTGCATAGTTTCTCAGTCACACCTCTATGGTGCTTAGCCCTCTGCAAGGGCTGAGGCTAAAGGCTGCCAATTATAAAAGGACAATCTTCTCCCCCAAAATATGTTCCTCCCTGGGCTTTAGAAAATTCTTACCTTCTCTAAGCCAACCACCACCACCAACCCCCAACCATTTGGCAGAGAGAAGAACAAGTCAGTGGAAGGGGAGTAACTCCAGGGACCCAGGAGGCCAGGGGGCCATGCCGTGGTCACTCAGTCTCCTGTTTCTAGGGCCTCTCTCTCCAGTGGGGGCAGCTTCTCCCACAGCCAGGACCGTCTGCAGCTTAGGAGGCTCAGATGCTCCTTCAGTGGCCCCAGCCTCACTCAGGTCCCATTCCCTGCCCTGCTCTGGGCCCAGCACTGAGCTCAGTCAACCTTCCTCCCTGGCTGATCATCCCATTCCAGCACCCGTTTTCCATCTGACTGCCCTGACCACCAGCTCCTTTCCCTTCCCGCCCACCCTGTTTTGAGCCAGCCTCTCTCATCTCCCTAACAGAGTTCCCAAGCCCCGTGTGAATTCTCCTCTATTGCTTCTCCCCATCAGACCTGAGCTGCCAGCCCACCTGATACCTATCAGAGGAACCAGTACCCATTCCTACCTGGGCAGAGACAGTTCAGGCCTTCCATCCAGCCCACCATCTCCAGGGCCTCACCACCATAGCCTGTGGAATCACTAAGCAGCCTCAGCCGCCTCAGCCCCTTTCAGCCTGACCTGGCTCCCCCTGCTGGCAACCTGGGTTATGGCAGCTCTGAGAGCCTGAGGGCTCCAGGGCTCTGGGCTGGAAAGCACCACTTTGCCATCCATCAATAGATCAATTGTTGACCTCTTTGTGCCAGGCACATGACAGGCTCTGTCCTTGACTTACAGTGGGGGAAAACTTCCTCTAAATTCCCCTGGTTCCTCCCCTTCTACCAGGCAGGTCAGTTTGACACAGAGGGATCTGTATTTGGAATCCACAGGAACTCTTGTCTTGAAAATAATTAAATTCTCCATATTTGATCAGTATTGAACATTACAGTTTCACTTGGGTGTCTTCTTGATTCCAGAAGGGCAGTGTGACATTGGAAGAGACTTGGAGACCCACAGGTCCTGATGTTTCCAATCTCTGCTCACTGGAGTCCCCGTCTGGAGGGGAGGGAGGGAGGAGGCCACTGGGGCAGCCTTATCTTTACTTATTTACATGTAGAAGCATGAACCTCAGTCCACACACCCACAAAATGCCACATCTCCAGTGCAAGGTCCTTCATTGTGATGAAATTTATAACAAGAAGTTTTCACACCTTGAGGTGTATGGGAAAGACATTCTAGTTTAACCCTGGTTCAGCCTAAAACTTGTTTTTCCCAGAGCAGCCTGAATTATGAACCATGAAACACGCATTGTACATCTGCTTCTAACATTTTCGCAAAGCACAGAATGCACTCTTTAAAGACAGGGATGAACGTCTCCCTTTCTCTGATGCCAATACCAGTACTTCTTTGAAGACAAGCCTTTCCTCCCAAAGAACCAAGGTCAAGTTGACCTGCTCTGTATGTGCTAAACTGCAGCAAAACATATCCTTGCGACTTGGGGATAAAAATTGTATTCCTGTCATGCATGATGTATGTTCCTTGTTCTGAAATTGTATATAGCCATGCTGTAAGCCATGGTTCTCCAGAGTGCTTTCTTTCCAGGTGCAGATGGCACTTCACACCTATATAAAAATATACATAGAAAAGTCAGCACTGACTCAATAAATATCACTCTTTCTTACCTATAGATCAGTTATTGAGTATTTGCATCAACAATTATGACGCAGACAACATTATTTTAGGACCCTATATCCTCAAACATCACCACCAGTGATTTGGATGTGACAGAACACAACAAATTCACGATAGTAGACAAACACTGAATCAGTTGGGACAAACATCAAAAAGAGAAGCAACTTCACTGAAAAGAATAACAAATAAATCAATCAATTACATATGAAAACCAAAATCCAGCACATCGCAAAATAAGATGAAAAGCAAACAAAGCCTATTTTTCATTCAAGATTGTTGCCGTGTTATTTGCCAAGTCTTCCCTGGGGCTCACAGCACCAGCAGAAGCACGGGTGAGAGAAAAGCTGACTGCACGTGCGGAGATGAGCAAGCAAACAGTAGAATGTGCATGAGCCAGGGGACAACTGCAGGCCAAGTAAAAAAGGGCACTCTTAGGAGAAGCCATCACATTAAAGAAATAGAGACCCCAGAAAGTCAGCCATGAGGAGCTCTACGGAGACCCTGGGTGTAAGCCAGAGCCAGCGAGAGAGTGGCCAAGGATATTCGCTACTAGAGGCATGGGCTGTGTGGCCTTGAAGGACTAGTCTGATGGGTCAGTTCCCCCTCACACATGACAGGAGCACTTGACATGGTATGACACACGTTAGGAAGAAAAACTATTACCTTATAATGACTGTAGCATCAGGAAGACTGGGCTGGTCTTGATGGTACCTGTTTCCTTAAAATGATGTCTAAGTCAGTTTACATTTAATTCTCTCTCTTGATATAGTGATTTTTAATTCTAGGACTTATTCCTGCAATAGTCTAAAGTGTGTGTGTGTGTGTGTGTGTATGTCTGTGTTACTCATAAAGATGTTCATCACACCATTATTTAATAATAGATCCCAAATTAGAATAGATCCCAAATTAGTATTAACGTTCAAAATAGGGAAATGGTAAAATATGGCTCATGTGCATTATGTAATCTGCAGCCCCTAACATCCACATTATCCATGGCCCTAGAAAACTAGGCTAAGAACATTAGTAGGCAAGTTATAAAAACTATAAATACTTGGAAAAATTTAAAGCACACTAATTCATCAATGCAAACTAAAATATTAGTAATTTTTCCATATCTGATTGGGAAGGATTTACAAAACTAATGATGCTTAGATTTAGCATGGACATTGAGAAAATGGCATTTTCACACCTTGTACACAAAGGTCCTTAAAAAAAAAGGATACAAGGAGTCTGTGACCCAGCCAGCAACCACACAGAGAAAAGTGGAGAAGGTTCTTCCTTACAGATTTGTTACAAAGGTCAAATGGTGGAAACAAAGCCAACGTACAGCACTAATTAGCTTTTTAAAAGTTTCACACCATGGAAACCTTACAGTTATGAGACAGAATTACCTTTTGCCATATGGAAGAATGTTCGCCAGAATGTTTAAGTCAAAGCAAAATGCAAAGCAAAGTCAAGAATGTTTAACTCAAAAGCAGTTAGAGGGTAGCATATACTACAATCAAATTTTTGCTTATATACATATTTTCCTTTTAGGGTTTTTGTCCTCTTACATATCCATTTTCCTAATTTTTCTATAATTTTTCTGTATTATTTAGATCACTTAAAAGCCTATTTCTTAAATATGAATAAGATGCCAGGATGATATTCAGTAATATATTTCAGTAAAATGAGGTAAATGTTTAGGTTGAATAATTTAAATTATAGGATTCAAAATTAAATATATAGTGATCACACCTATATAAAAATATACATAGAAAAGGGGCCAGCCAGGTGGCAGAGCAGTTACATTCAAGTGCTCCACTTTAGGAGCCCGGGTTTCGCAGGTTCGGATCCCGGGTGCAGACCAACGCACCACTTGTCAAGCCATGCCATGGCAGCGTCCAATGTAAAGTAGAGGAAGATGGGCACGGATGTCAGCCCAGGGCCAGTCTTCCTCAGCAAAAAGAGGAGGATTGGCGACGGATGTTAGCTCAAGGCTAATCTTCCTCACAAAAATATATATACATGTATATACATAGAAAAAAAGCTACATGGAAAAAATTCTTTAACAGTGGTCAGTTGGGTGGTGAGATTAAGGCTGACATTTTTCTTCTTTCTATATTTTAACTTATTCAAAATATGACCTGTATAATTATTCAAAGAATTTTATTTTTTTTTTAATTCTAATTCAGAAAAAGGTAGGCTTCAGTAAGTTGGTCCCTGTGTGAGTTAAGATAACCCTAACTTTTCTAACTGATAAACATTAGCATTTCAGTGACGAACACAATAGAAGTCTATTTCTGGCTCAGCGCCCCCTTTTACTCTCAAGTGTCCCCGTTTGGACAATAATTACATGGCCAGCCCGTGATTCAGGGACCCAGGCTCAGTCCCTTAAAGGCAGCATCCGTGTCCCGTATGTTCTTCTGCGTCAAACGCGGCAAGGGAGGAGCCTCCGTGGGCAGGCACAGGCGGGTGTTTGGGGCCAGGTCTGGAAGGTGCCCACCTCGTTCCCACGCACTCCCCATTTGCTGCGACAGTCGCACAGCCACACCTCACCTCGAGTGAGGCTGCAGTGCGGTTCACCCACAACCCCTGCAAGAAAGGAAAGTGTTTTGCTAAACTGCCGGCTCATCTCCACCACGATGCTGAGTAGTGTCTGCTGTTTATAAGGATCACGGGCCCTGAGTTTTTTTCTGCCTATAAAACTAATGCATTTCCATTATAGGAAAAATTGGAGAAGATAGAGGTGAAAATAAGGGTCACATAAAATGGTTGTTCTCGTTCTTGTCTTTTTCTTTGACAGAATGAGTATCAAATTGTATACACCATTTTACATTCTACTTTTTCCACTTAATATTACATGACGCAAACCGCCACATGCCACTAAGTCGTCTTCTAAAACATGATGCTTTCTAATAGCTGGATAGCATTTCACCCCATGAATGTATGGTAATGTGGATTACCACTCTCCTATCTTGACTGTTTGGATTGTCTCAGCATTTTCAAAGAGGATCTTGGGGAGTACGTCCACCTCCACCTCTTTCTACGTTTCTACGTTTGCCCAGGGCCCAGGGTCAGCAGCTCAGTCTCAGAAGTTAGCTTTTCTGCCAGGAAACCCTGAGGGTCTTGACCTCTTTTCAAATCTTTCTCTGCCACATACCACGCCTGGGTCCCTCTTTCCCACTAACTACTCTGAGGAGAAGATTGTCTGCAGATCCCATTGAATTTCCTATGTCACCTGCTCTTTCCTACAAGGACAACAGCACAGGCCACTTCTTGGCAAGACAGTGTCTTGCTCCCAGCAGACACATGTGGTGGGAAGACAATGGCCCAGGCACAGCCTTCTCCCAGCACTGATGCTCCATAACCCATCACAGGCTCATCAGGAGAAACTTCCCAAGGAGCTTCCAAACCTCCTTCTGAGAGTGACATTAAGGCAGCTCTGAGGATGTCAGAATGCCTCAGTAGGACACTGGTCTCCTACAAAGACAAGAGCAACTATGCTGGTTTCCCACTACAGCAGCATCAGAGGGAGGGAGGGGGAAGTGACCCAGCATCAGCCTGCCCAGATTACACTGTTGGCGGCCTACGGGGCCCAGGGAGGAGATGGGAAGTACCCGACTTTAATGTCCCAACATTCCAGAGGAGAAAACAGTTGTAACTGACGGAAATGTAATAAAGCAGTCCAAAGAAGATGCAACCAGCTATGGATGTTGTGAAACATTTCACAGTAATATTTGATCTAATATTACAATTTTTCATTAGAATAGAAAGAAAAACATTAAAAAACATATGTGTCCCTATCTACTCTCATACATTCATTCCAAGGACAACTTCTAGAAAGAAGTGGGAGGACAGCTAATATTCAACAAAGGAGCCAAGAACATACAATGGAGAAAGGAAAGTCTCTTCAATAAATGCTGTTGGGAAAACTGGACAGCCACATGCAAAAGAATGAAAGTAGACCATTATCTTACACCATACACAAATATTAACTCAAAATGGATTAAAGAGTTGAATGTAAGACATGAAACCATAAAACTTCTAGAAGAAAACACAGGCAGTGCACTCTTTGACATCGGTCTCAGCAGTATCTTTTTGAATATCATGTCTCCTCAGGCAAGGGAAACAAAAGAAAAAAATAAACAAATGGGACTACATCAAACTAAAAATCTTCCACATGGTAAAGGAAACCATCAACAAAACAAAAAGACAACCCACCAACTGGAAGAAAATATTTGCAAACCATATATCTGATAAGTGGTTAATTGTCAAAACATATAAAGAACTCATACAACTCAACAAGAAAAAAACAAACACCTCAATCAAAAAATGGGCGGAGGATAGGAACAGACATTTTTCCAAGAAGATAAGATGGCCAACAGGCACCTGAAAAGATGTTCAACATCACTAATTATTAGGCAAATGCAAATCAAAACCACAACATGTCATCTCGTGCCTGTCAGAATGGCTATAATTAACAAGACAAGAAATTACAAACGTTGGAGAGGATGTGGATTAAACGGAACCCTCATACACTGCTGGTGGGAAGGTAAACAGGTGCAGCCACTTTGGGAAACAGTCTGGAGATTCCTCAAAAAAATTAAAAATAGAAATATCATACAATCCAGCTATTCTACTTCTGGGTATTTATCCAAAGAACATGAAAACACTAATTCGAAAAGATATATGCACCCCTATGTTCATCGCAGCATTATTCACAATAGCCAAGACTTGGAAGCAACCTAAGTGCCCATCAATGGATAAAAGGATAAAGAAGATATGGTATATATACACGATGAAAGACTACTCAGCCGTAAGAAAGACAAAATCATTCCATTTGCAACAACATGGATGGACCTTGATGGTATTTTGCTAAGCGAAATAAGTCAGGCAGAGAAAACCAAATACCATATGATTTCATTTATAAGTGGAAGATAAAAAAAAAACAAACACACGGATACAGAGAACAGATTGGTGGTTACCAGAAAGGAAGGGGGTGGGCAGAGGGTGAAAGGGGTAAAGGGACACATATGTATGCTGACAGATGGAAATAAGACTTTCGGCAGTGAATACAATGCAGACTATAGAGAAGCTGAAATGTAACGATAGACACCTGAAATTTACATAATGTTCTAAACCAATGGGACCTCAATAAAATATAAATAAATACATAAATAAATAAGAAGTGGGAGGAGCCAGGGTAGCCAGGGGCCAAAGGATGAAGACAGGCAGGCTTCCCCTTTCCTCTTCTGTCTCCTGCAACTTTTTCCTGGTGTCCTCACACCACACCTGTGTTTCACTCACCCTTCTCCATGTCTTACTAAGTACAAATGAATAAGGAATCCAGGAAACTGACATTCATTTAGAGAAACTGAAATTCCAAAGAACTGAAGCTCTAATCTTGGAGACACAGGAAATAGAGGAAATGGGCAGCCACCAGCTTTCATGCATTGTTGGGAAATTATTGAATTTGGTGGGTTTGGGGTTCTGGCACACAAGCCCCAAGCACCCCTCCTTTGGCCCTGGGTTCCCATTTCTGCTGCCAGCACTGACTCAGCAGTTGTGGGGGCAGACCACAGTGTGGCTGGGACGTCTCTCTCTTCCCCAGATCACTGGCAGTTGGTGGGCAAGCCTCCTGGGCAGGTTGGGTGATGAAACCTATCACACCAGCAGGAGAATGGGACTGTGAATTATGACCCCCACCCCACCCTTCCTTCCTCTCTTAGGGGCTAAAAGTCTGGCAGGAGGAAGCACCATGAGGAACTCACTGGGCAGCCTTCCTAGGGAGATGCAGCCACTCCTGCTTCTGGTGGCCTTTCTCCTGCCCCCCGGGGCTGGGGCAGGTAAGTGACCATCCCCAATCTCAGAGGCCCAATCCCTCTCACGGACTGGAGCCAGGCTGGCTGGAACTTCCTAACTCAGGATCGCAGAGCAAGTTATTTGAATTCACAATTCCTCAGGTTCCTCAACCATAAAATAGGAATAATTTCAATTCCTATCTCATAGAGTTGCTATGAGAGTTAAATTGGTTAGTGTACACAAAACTCTTGGAATTGCCCCTGGCACCTAGAACATGCTATATAAATGTGCTTTCTAAATTCATCCCACTGCCCATGTGTCACAGCCTAGGAGATAAGGATACAGCAATAACGGTCCCATCAGCTCACATCTAGAATCTTAAAACCAGTCCCATGTTGGTCGTGAGCTGGCCATACTCTGGACTCAGAGGGATCTGGGGGCTCCCTGAGGGAGAAAGGACCAGGGACTTCAAGGATGGGCCACTCCAGCAAGCTCCCATCCAACAGCAGAGCATCTCTCCTCAATATGGGAGGCTGAAGTTGGCCAAGACTGGAGCAGGGGTTCTTCTCCTCCTTTGGGGGAGGTGGGAGGGAGATGAGGTGTGGGATGGGGAGTCAGCAGTGTTTCCTGAAGAACCCTGGAGTACTCTCCCAACGTGTGGTGCAGACCCCAACTCTCACCCCCAACTCCTCTTTCCTCTGCATCATCTCTCCTGCCTCCCCGTCTTCTAGCCTTTCTGGAGCTACCAACCTGGTACTCACACTGCCCGATCCACAGGCCCAGAAATAAATACCAAATGCTTCCTTTCAGGACAGATCATCGGAGGCCAAGAGGCCAGGCCCCATTCCCATCCCTACATGGCATATCTTCAGATCCAGACTCCAGTGGGTCTGGGCATGTGTGGGGGGTTCCTGGTGCGAGAAGACTTTGTACTGACAGCAGCCCGATGCTGGGGAAGGTGAGGAACTAAGGAGCTTCCTGGGCAACAAGTAACACAGGCCCAGAAGAGTTCACAAGAAGGGCCATCTGAAAGCAGGGTTCTAGCAACGAAGGTGTGAAAAAGAGACCAGGTAGGTCTCGGGGGCAGGGAACAGGCCAGTGTACAAGAGGAGAAAAGAAGGACATGATCAAAAAGAGCAAGAGGAGAAAACAGAAGGCACGCATTGGGGCTCAAAATATGAATTCAAGCTCTCTCTCAATTCATTCTAGGGGAAGTAGAACTCAAGGTCACTGTGTCCCCCACCATCCCCAGCTCAGGGCTTTGGGGAAGCAGAGTGCACAGACAGCTCAGCCCCAGAGCCCCCGTCCCCTCAATTCCCTCAGTGGCAGTCTCATCACCTTGGGCTGTCCTCCTGCCCTGCGGAGCTAGAGGACCAGAGTTACTGTGGCTCACACCTACCTCTAGGCCCCCTTTCCTTTGCAGCCCTATAAATGTCATCCTGGGAGCCCACAACATCAGGAGATCAGAAAGCACCCAGCAGCACATATCTGTGCGCAGAGCCATCCCCCACCCTGAATATAATCAGCAGAACCACCAGAATGACATCATGTTACTGCAGGTACCACCTACCTGACCCCCGAGCTGACTCCGTCCCAGTGTGGGGGCTTCACTCTGTCCTGGGACTGGAGGCCAAAGCAGGGGCAGAATCCCAGGTGGTGGTGGGGGCAAGGGGTGAGTCCTGCATGGGAGTCCCTGAGGGCCTGCACTCTTCCTGCCAGCTGGAGAATGAAGCCAGACGGAACCAGGTCGTGAGGCCAGTGGCTCTTCCTCGGGCCCAGACCAGGCTGAGTCCCGGGGACAACTGCACTGTGGCAGGCTGGGGCCTGGTCGGCCCGTACAGGAGAACAGACACACTCCAGGATGTGCAGCTGAGAGTGCAGAGAGATCAGGAGTGCAGCAATCGCTTCAATTTCTACACCCGCCGGACACAGATTTGTGTGGGGAACCCGAGGGAGAGGAAGGCCACCTTCCTGGTAAGGCCATGGGCATCTGCCAACCCTGCCCAGAACAGAGGGGCCTAGGAAGAACTCAGAGATGGGAACAGACTACATCCCCACGGCCTCAGTCTGGGGCCCAGACCCGAGGGAGGTGGGGGCTTTCTCCCATCAATCTGGTCACTGGGGCAGGGGAGGAGCACCAGACACACAACGTACACACATGCCTCCTTGTCCTTCGGACGGGGAAGGTACCCTGACTTGGGTTGAGCTAGAGACAGTAATCACAGTCAGGACTGAAGCCCAACAATAGAAAGATTCAGAAGCTTGACTTGTGCACCCCCACCACCCTCCCTTCTCACACACACTCCACAAGAAGGAGCCCACCTGTCCCTGCCTTCTCTGAGGGCCGGGCATTAGGGCAGCAGAGTGGGGAGGCCTGACTTCGTCTCCCTTCCTCTCATCGCCCACAGGGGGACACCGGAGGGCCCCTGGTGTGTCACAGAGAGGCCCAGGGCATCGTCTCCTATGGAAATAGTTTCGGGACTCCTCCAGCAGTCTTCACCAGGGTTTCCAGCTTCCTGCCCTGGATAAGGAGAACAATGAGACGCTTCAAATAGCCAGGTCAGACTGAGACTCCCCTGTGACTCACTCTTCTTCTCTGGGGCAGAGGCCAGCTCCAGGGGGCTTCTCTGAGCCTTAATAAATGTCCATGTCTACAGTGGAAATACCCAATTTCTCATTTGTTCATTCAGCATCATTCAGTTCACAACACATGTATGCCAGGACTGAGTCTGAGCAACTCCAGGAAAATGGGGTCTCTTCCTCAGGATAAAGGAGTCCCCCCCAGTGTCCTGGAGATCAGGATGAACTTCTTCCCTCCCCCAAGCCATCCATTCCCCCCCTCCCTTCCCCCCATATCCTTGGGGAGTGATGGAAGGACATCTCTGTCCCCAGGGCGAGGTTCTCTATTCGCCACCCTACCAGAGACCCCCCACTAGATATTAAAGTACAATTCACCTTCATATCCCCCATGGATTCAACTAATGCGGATTGAAAAACCTATGACAGTTGCATTGTACTGAACATGAACAGACTTTTTTTCTTGTCATTATTCCCTAAACAATACAGTATAACTGCAGTATTAACAACCATACCATTTACATTGTATGAGGTATTATAAGTATTCTAGAGATCATTTAAAGTGTACTGGAGGATGTGCGTAGGTTATATCCAAATACTTTGCCATTTTATACAAGGGACTTGAGCATTTGTGGATTTTGATGTCCACAGGAGGCCTGGAACCAATGCCCTGTGAATACCGAGAGACGACTGTATAAAACCATGCGCCATTTGTGGGTGTAGGACAAGCAAACCAAAGGACAGAATTGAAATTCCATACAAGGCCCAGTTTAATACGTGGTAAATGTGGCATCTCAAATCACTAGGAAACAATCAGCTTATACTAGACAGTGTTAGAAAACCTAGGTAGTCATTTGGGGAAAAAGAGAAAATTGGATCCACTCTTCACACCATAATCTAAAATAACTCTCAAATGGATCAGAGATGTAAATGTAAAAAATTAAACCATACAAATACTGGGAGAAAAAAAATGGGGATTTGTTTGCTTTCAAATAGCTAATGAACACCCATGTTCACAGCAGCACGATTCACAATGGCCAAGAGATGGAAGCAACCCACATGTCCATCACAGTCAGAGTCCTTCTCCTAAACCCTTCACCACACCAACCCCCACTGTACTATAGACCAGTGTTCTCATTTTCAACATGAGGACGGTCTGCTTCTTGTTTTGATACTCTGAAGTTATACAAAATTCCACACAAAATGTTAACTAAAATAACATGAGTTTTACTCTACAGATTAGCCCATATTCAAAGAAAAGATTACTGAAATCGCTTAATTTAAAATCATGCTTTAAATACCTTCTTAAGGTAACTATACAGAATGAGCTGGAAGATCTTTCTACCTCCATCAAAATGTAAATTACTCGCAGTCTATACAGAAACTGATAAATAATAATGTACACCTGAAATTACACAATGTTATAAACCATTATGACCTCAATAAAATAATCGAAAAAAGGAAAAAAATGTTAATTACTCTTTGCAGTGTGACATTTACCATCTGAACTTTCGTTCATGTCTTAAATGGAATAATCACAGAGCACATAGTTTATCAAATCCAAGTGGCTATTCACAGAAATGCTCTGGTAAACTTTACCATTATTTTAAGGGTATTTCTCATCAGAAAGTCATTAGCCTAATATTCAGTGTGAGCCATTTATCAACAAAATTTTAATCAACAGTACATCTTTGACAATACTCAGTCACTCTCAATATTTGCTACCACCTACCCATAGGAATTATCTACTACTTGCACGCTGGGGAGGATGACAGTCTCATTATTCAATGTTTGCATTGGCAAATGGAAAGAATACTTGAGGGTGGAGGGGGGAGGAGAGAGCAGTGGAAGAGTTCCCCATTCAGCCGTTCCTCTCTGGGACATTTACTTAGAGCCCGAGAGCACCACCCCATCTCAGAACTCGGTCCCCAGGAAACACCCAGGGCAGACATGTCTTTCTCTGCCAGTCAGCACTTCCAAGGCAGCTCTCTGCCTCCAGCTGCCCTGCTGAGAAGACTTCCACTGACCTCAAGGTGCTCACCTCAGAAGACAATTTCTTCACAACCGTCTCAGAAGCCAGTGCCACCACCTCCTGCAGCTCTGCTCTCTTCCCTATTAAGGAAAGCTCCACAGCAGAACTCCAGAAAGAAATTGTTTTGCACACTGAACTCTAGTGCAAAAGGGCACAATTCCTCCCACTTTCTTTCTGCAGGTACAGACTCTGTGCATTAAAGGCCTGTCTGACTTGACTGGGAAGTCGTAAAACCATGACAAGCTCAGGCTTACTAACCTCACTGGGAATTCAGGCAGACTTGTGGTCTGCAGAAGCCTGGGTCTTCTGCTCCAGGGCCTGATCAGAGTCAGGGGAAACTAGACACCATTCATCATAATTATAGCAGAATCGCAGAGGTGAGGGTGGTGACCTTGATAATGTTGTCTGAGTTTGTCGGGGAAAAGGTGGGTGCCCCAGGGAAACCAGACTCCCCGTGAGAGGGAGAACCGGGGGCAGCACAGGCCAGTCTCAACAGCTCATAAGAAACATCTCTATTACAGAAATGTGAAAACACTATCAGAAGTACATGAAATCGGCTAAATAAATTATGAATGATCAAGATTTTAGGTGGTATGACCCCCAGAACAATTAAGAACTCCATTAGACTGGTATCTTATCACAATTTAATTTTCAACTTTCCACCGGATTTTCAGAAGTATAATTTTCCAAGGCTACATTATGATCCACTGCATGATGTACAGCAGATTACTAAACCATTAGAGCAATTCAGAAATTATACAGTGTTGATTTTGAACGTCCTATTATAACCTTGACAATTAGAATAGGTTTCAGGGGTAGCCGGCCTCTAATAGGGCCTGGATGACCCCCACCTCCTGGTATTCACACTGCAGAGTGAAGGCCTTTGCTGGCATGACAACATCACTAAGACCCCAAATTCCCAGGGCAAGAAGAGACCAGAGTGACTAATGAAAGCCAAGATGAATTACACCCTCTTCACCTTTTCTACCACAGACGGATGTAACCCATGGTGCCCAGAACATCACAGAGGAGGAAACCACCCAGCAGCAAATCCCTGTGCGCAGAGCCACCCACATCCTGACAGAGACAAAAAGACAGGGACCGGATACAACCAGGAGAGCCTCACGCCTGCATTTCTGCAGATGATCGGGCCACACCCTCCCCCTCTCCTCCAGCCTGACTCCTCTGCTGGGTACCAGGACACCCAGGGGGGTGGTACAGCTTTTGCAGGAAAAATTCGGTAAACAGCTCTTCTCTGGCTCTAGTTCCCAAGAGGAGCAAAAGATAATTGCCATCTCTTGCCTCTTCCAGCCATCTGGACCACAAGGCCAAATGACTTCTGCTTTGAGGTTCTGTGTCTTGCACGAGAGCTAGGACTGGGTGGTACAGGGGAAGATGTGCAGGGAGGCAGGCTGGGGATGTCTGGATGACAGCAACTCTCAGACACACTCCAGGAAGTGGAAATGGAGGTACAACTAGAGCACAGACCATCAATACTACAGCAGCTCTGACTACAGCTCAGCTGTGTGTGGAAATCCAAAGGAGAAGGCTGCTCAAGGGTAAGGTGACAGATGTATGCCCAGCAGTGACACAGAGTCAAAAAGTCCTAGGGGCAGCTGGGGAAGAATATACGCACAGTCTACACAACTGGATTACCAGGGTCCACAGGGTCCCCCATCGAGTCTATGGAACTTGTTCCTGATGCTCCAGGAGACACTGGAGAGCTGGGGTAGAGCTGGAGACAGCAGTCAGGACCGAGAGGGATGCCCAGGGTGCTGATATGCACTCCCCTCCTCAATCACACACACACACTCACACACACATACACACACTAACACACCCTAGGGCCCTGACCCTCTGACATAGGTGAGTCTGGCCTCCAAAGGGAATCTCCCTTGGAAGGGAATGCCCCTGAAAGGCCCAGGTGATCAGCATGAGGATGGCCACACGAACCGGGGCAGTGAGCTGGGCTAAGGGACACCTGAGGGCCCGGGAGACTACTCTTCCCACCAGCACCACCTTCGTTAGGGAATCACCACACATCCCTGGCCCAGGTTCCCACTGCTGCCTGTTGCATACACAGTGGGTGGCAATAGGGGTCCTCCTTGTGGTGACAAAGCTCCTGGCTGACTGGGCTCTGCACTGAGTCTTAGAGGACAAGGTGGTAGCATCTGCCCCAGCCTCAGGGTCCACCAAGTGCCCTCAGCAGCAACAGGACATTTCAGCCCATCCCTTCTGGTCACAGCTGGCAGTTCGGCTCTGCTCCTGCCACCCATCAATACATACACGGTTGGTTACTGAGGGTCAGTCAACTGCCGGGCCTGGTGCAGGGCCCAGGAAATACAATGGTGAGAATGACAAATGCCTAATGACCTGGCATCAGAGTGACCTCAGTCTGCATTCCATGGACCTCTGTGCTCTCTTCTCAGAGTCTTCAATGCCCCAGAACCGGATGAAACTCAGTAAGAATAGAAGAGTATCCAGTTCCTAGAAACACCACAACTTTCATTGTTTATCACACGGCACTCTGCTTGTATCCTTTCACATGATATTCGAAATATAGATGATTGTAGCTAAATGAATCATGCACATCTTCATGTACCATGGTTTCAAATCCTGGAGCACCCTAGAGGAAGACAAGAGGGAGGGATCAAGGCCCCCACCCCATCACATTAAATCAGTTGTCCATGTGTTTTAAATATTTGGTATTGGCAAAATTATTTCCTGTGAGAAAAATATCCCAATGTTAAAAAAGAAAAATATGGACACACAGTGATGTAGATCGTCTTGCTCCTTTGAGATATAAGGCCGAGAAAGAGAGGTGACCAGCACAGCCATTCGGTGTGTTCTCCACAGGAACAAGGTGCCTGGTGTCTCCACTTCCAGGCCAGGGCTGCTCCATATGGGAGATTTTGCTCCTTACACTTTCTTCTCTCTAAAATCTCTGACCATGTGGCCACCCAGGCTGCTCTGACACCTACAGGAGAGGAGGCCCCACGTGGGACCATGGGGTCCATCTCATCTCCTGCCTGTAAACTCTTATCAGCCCCACTGGGGCTTCCAGAAGTCTGTGTTTCTCAATTAAGTGGTGGAATCTAAGTTACCTGAGTATCTTCTGGAATCCCTCTATTAGTGTGACTCACCAAGTTATTCAACCACCCAGTTCTGGAACCTCAAGGAGAAAGTCTCACCAACTCACCTGACAGTTCTTAATGTAGGACCCCTATCATGCACACCATCCTTTCAGCCCAACTATACTCTCTTCCAAGCTAAACACCTCCAGTTTCTTATCCATTCTCCTAAGGAAGTTGTAAGCTCATCCAACTCCCAGGATCCTCTCTTGTGGAAATTCTCCTCAGAGGCCAAAGCCAAAACCTCCAATGGCCAGATTCTCTTGGTTTCTCTTCACCGTGCTGAGCTAACCCCTCAGGTAACGAGGTAAACTGGCCAATTTGGAGACCCCATCTTCCACCCTAGTGAGCTGTTCCACCAAGGCTCAGGTCTAGAAATGTGTTTTTAGAAGGGAAAGTGGCCAGTATTTCCAGTGCACCCACCATTCCTCGGGACACTGAGTGCTGGGAAAAGGGAAGAAAACAGTGCCCAGGTGGGGCAGTCTCCCATAACTGGGACTGTTTCCTCTCTCCATGGAAACAAAAGCAGAGACTCTCAACCAGGGATAGAGTGTGATGAGGTGCAGAAACTTTGCCTGCATGACAGTCTTCAGTGGGGCCCCGTGACCCAGGCCCACTGGGATAGGAGAGATTGGAACAGGGAGAGTTCATGGCAAAGTCTGATTTCATCTCTTCATAGCTCTTGTTTCATGTTCTAGATACGTTGGCGCTGGAAACTGTGGGGCCTTGAAGAAATCCTGATATTGAGAGCAACGTCGGCTTCATCAGGGCGACTCAGGAACACACACTGAACTCATGCGCATTTGTCGTCAACTCTCCTCTAAGGGCTCCCCTTCTAGCCTCTCCTTACCTTCCTACTACTCTCTTTAACAACACATCTCCACTTCATCCCCAATATTCATGCTGCACTGCACCACAGGATTCTGCCTTTGTCTGAAACTACCAAGAAGTTGATGGACCACCGGGCTCTTGGCTACCATGTTTCAGGTGAGAGCAGAGCTTGGCACTTTGCTTGAATTTGAAAAAAGGGCTCAGGCTCTCCAACAGTAAAAGACTAGAAGGGAAAGGATTGGGTCGAGTGATGATATTGTAGGAAGTAGGCAGGTGCTAACCACAAATGCAAGGCAATCTAGGGTGCTATTCAGGCTCTTTGACCACCCAGAATTCAACCAAGTTAGGACCACCACTTCTGACTCAGGATAGAGCCCCCAAAAGCCCTATTCATCCCTTCTGAGAGCCCAGTATTTCCTCCTGGTGAATGTGGTCAGGCTGACTCAGCAACTGCCGAAGAATGTGGTTCTTACAACACCTTTACTGCTTACAGACAGCCCCAGCCAGGCGATCTCTGCAACCCACCCTTGCCTCAGTCCTACCCAGGAATTTGCTGAATCCCAGCTCCATTGTTGAAAAGAATTCACTGAAAGGACAGAAATGAAATGTTATCTCAAAGAGCAATGGTGGGCCTCTCCCTTTCATGGCCCACTCACTTGTAACCAGGAAAGTGATTTAGTATTAGGATGGCACACGATTCTGGTGGAGGGAAAGCTGAAAATGGGAAACATAACTTTTCATTCTCCAGAGCTAAGAGTGATTATCCATCCAGGAGCTATCGTCTGGCTCAAGAATAGAAGAATTAGCTAATCGTTTCCTAGGTGTCACCTTCAGACCTTGTCCCCATTCTGCTGAGCCAGGCAGCTCTACCAGGGCAGATACCCAGAACCTAACTGACCCATCAGAGTGTGGTTGCCTCAACACTGCACCTACAGCCCTAATGGAGACTGGCTCCCACCCAGCCCCCTCTGCCCAATTCCCCATCTCACTCTGATGTCCCATCCTTTGTATCTGCCCTCATTATTCTGAGACCTCAATGCCTTAGGAAGATAAATTCATGCAGGAGTCCAGGAATCCATGGACATCTCCCACATACATGCAAGCCAAATTTGTGTACTATTCACTCCTGCAACAAACATTTATGGGTATTTTGTAAGTGTCTGACTCAGGATGAAATACAAATATACCAGAGTATTTTGCCCAATCAGCTCAAAATATTTGGGCCTTAGAGACCAGCCTCATTCTGGATGGGAGCAGGACACAGGCGTCTGAGATGCTCAGGGACAAAGAAGAAACCAGCGTAGGCAAGAGAAAGTGTTTTCCAGGTCTTCTGGAAAGTCTACCCTAAAGACAGATCCTTTCTCCTTAAGATGTGGTGGAACCATGTTTGATACAGACCAGAGCTGAGCTCCTCATCACAACAGGAAGAAACTGAGAACTAAGGAAGGAGCCGGGCCACACTGCAATGACATCACACAGCCCACAGAAGCCGGGAGCCCCATCTCAGTGTGCAGCAGTCCCGACAAGGGCCCTCTTCTCCACCATGTCCAACTTCACAGAGTCTTCCAGGCTCTAAATATCCTGTCTTCTGGCCACCAGAACTGTTCTTTGGTTTCTAGAATTCTCCTAGGAACCCAAGGCTGGGACCTCCTAGACCCAGCCTCAGGTTGAGCTTTCTCACACCTCATGACAAACTAACCTGTCAGGTAGTGAAGGAGGCCAGACAAGTGGAGGAAGATCCCATCCTCCTCCCTCACGACCAGGTGCCCTGAGGATCAGGACTAGGGAGGTGGTTTCTGGAAGCAGTGCCACTTCTATTCCCACATCTCAGGACAGTGGGTTTTGTAGAAAGGACAGCAGCAGTGCCCAGGTGGAGGCAGTCACTCATCACTGGGGCTCTTCTTTCCTTGGAAACAAGAACAGAAGCCTCACCAGGCTTCAAGCATCTCTCAGTTGTCCCTGATGACATCAATACCCCATTCAGATGAAGAAATTTGCTTCTCACCTCTTTCTTTATCTTCCAAAATATCCAAAAGGATGGGCAGCCAGGACTCTATATCCCACCTCAACACATTCAGGAGAAGTTAGGAGGAAACTCGGCTTCATCCTGGTGGTCGGGGGCAGAAGGTGAATTCAGGCAGGTTTGTGTGTGATCACTTGCCCCCTCCCCAGCTCTTCCTCTGTCCCTTCCACTTTTCTTCCAATCTCTGCTTGCATAGAGTTTGCCAACTATCTAATAAAGCCCAGTGGATAAATAAGGGGTAAGACTTAAGATGAGAGCGTGCTGAAGGCTCTTGCATTTATGTAAGAATCTCTTGCAAATTTATAGAGACACAAGGTAGAATGGTGATTCCTAGGACTAGGGGGAGAGAGCAATGGGGAGTTACTGTTTAATGGGTTCAGAGTTTCAGTTTGGGAAGATAAAAAATTTCTGGAGATGGATAGTGGTGATGGTTGCACAACAATGTGAATGTGCTTAATGTCACTGAACTATACGCTTAAAAATGGTTAATAGCTAAATTTTATGTTATGTATACTTTACCACAATTTAAAAGTAATTTTTAAAAAGAGTCTCTTGTAATACAAAAGGGATAAATTTCTAATGGTAGAAGATGCTATTTGGAAAAAATGGCAGAGACTTCTTCTGACATGTATGGCATTGTTGGAGCTACTTTTTCCTTTTGAGCACTCAGATTTCTAGGTCAAGCAGAAGAGCCATCATGTCTGGTTGATGTCACAGACCCAGAAGTAGCTCCATCCCAGCATCTCTCCCCTGCTAACACGACACAGAAGCAGCAGCTGTGGGTGAGAATGAGCCAGAGGTGCTGTCTGAAGACAGGGCTGGGCTGGAAATGAGACGCTGAGATCTAGGACAGAACGGAAGGAAGCATAGGGGAAATCTTTATGATACTTTATCTTACTTTGAGTTCACTGAGCTTCTTGGGTGTATATATCAGTGGTTTGGTTTGTTTGGGGGGTTGTTTCAGCAAAATTGAGAAATTTTCAGCCATTATTTCTTCAAATATGTTTTTCTGCTCCTTTCTCTCTCTCCTCTCCTTCTGGGACTCCCATTACATGTACATTGCATGTAGTGTCCCACTCATCTCTGACACTCTGTTTATTTTCCTTCTTTCTTTTTTCTTTCTGTTCAGTGACAAGTCTTAAAGCATTTATAAATTTATTAACGATAACCTCACCAAAGCAGCCAAGCTTCTCTCCAGGCACAATGGCTAAGCACAGCCACAGGTGCCTTCTGCCTTGGTCAGAGCAGCAGGGTCACAATCAGCGAGGTGTGGGTCACGTGAGACAGGGGCCAAAAGGGGACAGAAGGAGAGCAGAAAGGGGCAACTGTCTGCCATTATTATCTGGATCCACGGGGAGCCCTGCGGGAATGGGGGCCTGAGCTTTTAGTGGGGTGGACGTGTAGCCCACGGTGTGTCCCAGTAGCTCAGAGAAAAATTATCTAATAGAAAAATGTGATAGTGCAGCCAAACCTACAAGAAACCAGCTATGGAAATTGTGAAAACTCTCATGGTTCTATGTGACAAGATGCACTCAAATGATAAACACGTGCTTTGGGCCAAAATTACATTCTAGCATCTTTAATTTTCTATGCTTCCAAAACTTCATAGATATTATTTAATAGGTACTTAATACCCCAAAGTGTTAACACACATTTATTTCATAAATCACTACAACATCATTGAACATACTTGTGGTTTCCAGATTGAGGGTGGGGAGGAGGCGTAAGTCATCAAAAGTAGGAGAACAGTGTTAGCCCCTACGAGGAACAGTCACGTCTGGGACAGAGAATGAAAATGAGAAGATACTTGACATGTTCCACCTTCTGGGTAATGACTGATCCAACAGATGCAAAAGCAGCATAAGCATTATGCCCAGGGTGAGATAAGACGTCAGAAGTTGTCTCACATCTATATTAAATTATATAAGAACAAAGAGAAATAATTTAAACTGTCAGGCTGACTGCTTGTATTCTTAGTAGCATCATACCTTGAAGCATTTCCATGCAAAAGCTGACAGCCCTCAAGCACCTGTGTGCAGAGAACTGTGAGAACAACCATGCCAGGTTCCTCACCAGGGACAGGAAGCATCGGGGTGCAGAACATTTGCCTACATCATGGTCTTCACTGGGGCACCAGATTACCTGGGCCAGGTGGGGCAGGACTGACCAAGGGAACTCAGAATGAGTGGCAAAGCTTTGTTTCTCCTCTTTCAGTCTCTATCTGCATGCCCCCAACTACCCTAATACTGCAGTTTTTTAAACCTTTGAAAGGTTGAGAAGTTGAGAACATTAGCTTCATCAGGGCAACCTGGGACCACACAGTGAAGTTAAGTGCATTTGTCAGTCAAACTCCTCCTCTCAAACTCTCCTATTCTGTCATTACTTTCTCTTCCTAGTACTCTCATCAATGTCCCATCTGCACTACGTCCCCAATCTCTGCTCCTCACCCCCATCACCAACAGTTTGCAGTTACCTGAAACTACCAAGAAGTTGATGGAGGACTAGACTCTTGGCTAGGGTGTTTTAGGAGAGACCAGTGCTTAGTACTTTTGCATTTAAAACAACAACAGAAAAATTTCTTGGGCAATCAGAAAAATGAAGCTCTACAAAGAGTAGAATTGGATAGATGCATGTTATTTAAAAGTAGACAGTTGCCTAACCACAAATTCAAGGCATGGTGGGGTCACATTCATGCTCTTGGAGGATCTCACTTAGGGGAAGGGGACACCATTTCTGGCTAATGCCAAAGCTCCCCAAAGTCCTTTCCTCTATTCAAAGAGTCCAGGATTTTCTCCTGGTGAACGTGGTCATGCTTTCAACGGCCTAAGAATGTGGTTCTTGCAAAACCCTCACTACACAGCGCTTTCCATGTGAAAGGAAGAGGGATATGATGAAAGTTCTCATCTTGAGAGTAAATAGAACTAGGAGGAAATTGGTGGTCACTGAACCTGCCCCTTCTTCCTTCACCTCTAAGATTGAAAAGCCTGGAAGGAGAAAGCACACACCACTTCAGACCTGGTCAGTCTTTCAGAGAAGATGCTGCTGCTTCTGTTCTTCTTGGCCAATCTCCTACCCTCCGGGGCTGAAGGAAGTAACTACACATGTTGATTCTCAGGGGCCTGGCTTATTCCAACAGTGACACTTCCACAGTGTCCCAATGACGCTATCACTATGATCCTTCCTTGCCTCAGTCAATTCCCAGAAATTGGCTGAACCCCAGATCTGTCACTGGATATGCAGTGCAGAGAAATTACAGAAAAAAAAAACTACTCACAAAGCAACCTGGTGGGTGCTCTCCCTTCCATGGGTCACACCCCTGTCACCTGGAAAGTGACTTAGTATTAGGAGAGCACATGATTCTGGTGGAGGGGAAAGCTGGAAATGAATGATATAATTTCCCATTCTCCAAAACTAAGAGTGCTTATCTATCCCAGGAGCTATTGGACCGAGAAAGAAACAGTCATCTTACACTCAGTTTCCTAGACATCACCTCCTCCCTGCCCCCACTCTCTTGAGCCACTCAGCTCTACCAGGGCAGATACCCAGAACCTACCGGAGCCATCAGAGCATTCCCTCCCACTGCTCCCACAGCCCTAGTGGAGACTGGCTCCCACCCACGTTCCCTCCTGACCAATTCCCCATCTCACTCTGATTTCCTGTCCTTTGTATGTCCCCTCTTTGTCCAGACGGCTCAATGCCTTAGAAAGATAAATCTGTGCTGGAGTACAGATTCCATTAGGACTGCTCCTCACCAGCTGCTGACCAAAGCAGATTTAAGGGCTGTTCATCCCTGTATCCAACAGGAATTTCTGGGGTATGTACTATGTGCCTGACCCAGGATGGGGGAGAAAGAAGCCAGAGTATTCCAGGCCATGAGCTCAAAATGTGCAGGTCTCAGACCAGACCCATCCTGGAAGTAAGCAGGACACAGAGGATCTGAGAAGCTCAGGACAAAGAAGCACCAGGGTAGGTCACAGAGAGTAATTTCCAGGTCTCCTAGGACAGTCCCCTTAACGTGTATATGAAGTGTGTTTGATCCAGAGCAAGGGCTGAGCTCCTCATCGCTACAGGAGGAAACTGACAATGGAGCCGGGAAACCAGCCATGCTGCAAGCCCACCATGCTGCCCACTGAGGCCTGTAGCGCCATCTCACTGTGTTGGGGCCCTGGAGACATGACAACCACCCCAGCCTCTGAACAGCCCATGGTTTGGGCCACCAGGCAGTGCCCATCCTCTGTTTTCCATGAACACAGAGATCCAGGGCAATTTTCTCTTTCAGGGGAGATCAGATGGGGCAGAGGCCAGACTGTACTCCCGCCCCTACATGGCCTCTGTCCTTTCCTACAACGGCAAGGAAAGCAGGAGCAGATGTGGAGGGTTCCTGGTACGAGACAACTTCGTGCTGACAGCAGCTCACTGTAATGGAAGGTGAGGAGCACAAATGAGTCCTTGTCTTCCTGGGAACCCCTAGTACCATCCCAGGGCCAATAACTCAGGAAGGTCCCTGAGCACACAGACCCAATGACTAATCAGAGGAGCCATCTGACCTGCTCAGGCCAGGACAATGTGGGATACAAGGGTGGAGCATGCGGACAGAGGCCTGGGTGGGAGGCAGGCTGCTGAAGCACCAGGCTGGGTCCCTGCTGCACAGCAAAGAAAGGTGACACTGTCCACTTTTCCCTTCCTCCCTATCTGACTCAGCTGCAGGTGTGCCTTCAGCTGAAACTTCAACCTGCCTTTCACACTGTGTTGTAGCTCCTATGGCTTACCCGATCCACCTTTTCTTTACAGAAACATAAGTGTCATCCTGGCGCTCACAATATCAGAAAAAGGGAAAACAGCCAGCAGGTCATTCCTGTGCTCAGAGCCTTCCCCCACAAGGATTACAATGACAATTCCAAGGTCAATGACATCATGCTGCTGAAGGTACCCTCCTGCTGGCTCTCAGGGGCATCGCACAGATTACAGGGGAGCACACAGCTCATTCAGGTCTCAGCCCCTGCTCTCCTCTAACCTGTCTGCTCTACCTGGGTCAGTGCAATAGAAGAGGGCCGGGGACGCCAGGCAGGGGGTACCAGCAACCTCACCCCTGGCTCTGAGCCCAGCTGGAGGGCGGGACCTGATTTGCCATCTCTCACCTTCCTGACCAGCTGCAAAACAAGGCTCGACTCAACTCGGTGGTGAAGACCATCGCCCTGCCGCGGAGCCAGGACTGGGTGAGGCCACGGCAGGTGTGCCGCGTGGCAGGCTGGGGAAAACTGGCAAGTGGCAAAAAGGCCACCACACTCCAAGAGGTGGATCTGGAAGTTCAGAATGAGCAGAAGCGCAAGGACCTCTTCAGGAACTACAACAACTCCATCCAGCTTTGCGTGGGGAACCCTAAGGACAAGAAGGCCACTGCAAGTGTAAGGAGACAGGTGTCTTCCCAGTCTTGCCCCAGGGACACAGTGATGCTGGGGTGACATGGCCAGGCCTCCTCCCACCCCACAGGCAACGGTGGACCAGAGTCCGCTCATGGGTGGAGGCATGCTGTTCCCAGCATGTGGGGCCCAGGCATCTCCCTCCAGCCAATCTCTTAGCCTTTGTCCATTGGACAAGAGGAGGGCATGGGACTGGGTTGAGCTGGAGAGAGGACATAGCCAGGACACAGGCTCATGGTACAGGTAGATCACAGAGGATCCACCAATCCCCGCCTGACACTCAGAGCCAAGGTGAATGGTGAGCACTCAGCCACTACCCCTCGGGACAGCTGGGCCCTGAGAGGGGGTCAGGAGACCACCAGGGAGAAAATGAAGCTGAGAAGGGGGGAGCCAGAGGGATTTGACTGAGACTTCTCCATTCTCTGTCCACAGGGGGACTCCGGGGGCCCCCTCGTGTGTAACAACGTGGCCCAGGGCATTGTCTCCTATAGAAAAAACAATGGGAAACTTCCACGTGTCTTCAGCAGGATCTCGAGCTTTCTGCCCTGGATAAAAAGCACAATACTTCATGCTAGAGGGACCAGACTGAGGTGCCCCCAGGACTGATCCGTCCATCTTCTCTGGGGCAGAGGCCAGAAGTGCACTGGGGAGAGGTGGGTGGAGGGGAGGCTGCCAAGAACTTAGTACACTTCCATTTCTAGAGTGGAAATCATTGATTCCTCCTTTATTCACCAAAAGCCCATATACTATAGCTTATTGAGTAAATTTTTCTTCTGTTTTCCAACAATCTCATTTTCTTACTTTACATAAGAATGGATTAAGAAAAGTAACCTCATTTTTAAAACATCCACCTTAGAGAAGGCTAGACTGAAAAGAAGTGACTTGCTGAATGTTCGCCATTGTTGAGTGCGCTTCAACTATGGGAAAATGTATGTTGAGTAGAAAAGTAATACATATTCATCATAGACAGATAGTTAAATGCAGAACATATCAATAAGAATATTAAAGTTACAAAGAATTCCACTGCCCAGAGACCATCATCATTAATGTTTAATCATGTTGCCTCCCCCTCTTTTCTATGTACTCATAAGATGCTGTTGCTTTAACAGAATTGGGATCAGGCTGTTTAGAACTCATAATGCCTTCATTTCCACTACTCTTTCATCTGTCGTCATACTGGTGAGAGTGTTGGATAATCTGTTTGCAAATGTTTATTATTGTTAGGCCCAGGGACATCAGAGCCATGGTTCACTGGACCCTGGACAGAGAATACGTAGTGGATAGTGATTATCAGGATGATCGGCATCCATTTCCCCATCACCTGGCAACAGTAGCCGCATTCCTCAAAGAGAACTCCCTCCCCACAAAACAGGCAGTATTATTTGGGTGGAAGAGTCCCCACTCTGGTCCAGGGGTGCTAAATGACCCAGCATGAACCAATCTGGTCCACCGTTGCCTGTGGGTGGGAGGAACCTGGCCATGTCACCCCAGCATCACTGTGTCCCTGGGGCAAGACCGGGAAGACGTCTGTCTCCTTACATTTGCAGTGGCATTCTTGTCCTTAGGATTCCCCACACTCTTGAGCCACCCCTCCTGCCTTCCCCTCAGGGGCCGTGTGTCTGGAAGGAGCAAACACCATCAATTCTGTTGGACCTAATGATGGTTTCTTTTGGTCCAATAAATATCAGTCCAGCATTTTTGTTCAAAATGGTGGGATAAAAGAAGCTCTCTTTGTTGCAGAATATTTACATTTAAAGAGGGGATTCTAGATATTCCAAAAATACAAGGCTGGACTGGTGGTCAGACAGGAAGTGAAGTTACCATTTGGGGTGCTCGGGTGTGTCCAGCTCTACACGCCCCTAAGGTACGTCCAGCATCTGTCTCCCACTACCAGTGGATCCCGCACCACGGCCCCAACCATCCTGTAGTCTGACCACAGATTCTCAGTCTACTCCAGCTGACCGTCACATTCTGAGGGCAGGAGACATGTTGCTCTTCCCCTGGACCTAGCTTGCTCATAATTATTCATGACTTCATCAGGATGGAAAAAGAGCCAAGAGCTGAGAGATGGAGACATTCTTGATTCAGTCACTGAGGGCTTCTGGGTTCCAGCTCCTCTGCTGGCTGCAGCACAGGCTTCACTTCCTTGTTCTTTCTTCTTACTTTCGCCTTGTGACTCAGCACTGGGAGTGCAAGTGTGCTGACAGTGGGACTGTCCCCTACCCCAAGCCAGAGGACTTTGACAAACCACCTTGCATGATGACACAGGAACCCAGACAGCACAGGTCTAGGAGGTCTGCGAGGTCCTGAGCCACCCCTCCTGCCTTCCCCTCGGGGGCCGTGTGTCTGGAAGGAACAAACACCAGCAGCTCTGACGCAGGCAGACCACCAGGGAAGATGCAGCCACTCCTGCTCTTGTTGGCCTTTATTCTGCCCCCCAAGGCTGGAACAGGTGAGTGACCGTCCCTATTCCAGAGGCTGCAACCCATCTCACAAAATCCCTGTACTCCTGACCCTTCTGCCCAGCACAGTCAGAGATTTTCCTCAGTTTGAGCCTAAGAACTTTCTGGACTCCAGCTCCCAACCCAAACCTAGACTACCAAGTCCAATGCTGCAAGACATTCAACAAGGATGACCAGAAGGAAGGGTGTTCACTAAAAGGTTTAGTAGGTGTGAGCCTCTCCCTTATCATCTAGAAAGTGGGCTGTTCATAGAAAGGCATTTGGCAGAGGATGTGAAGCCACAAAGACAAGTAATTAAAATCCCTCACTCCAACCCAGGAAAGGGCAGCTCAGATGAACCTGCTGCAGTAGTGGAGTTGTCTCTGGACGCAGCCTAAGAATCATTCATATTTCTCGGTGCCGTCCACCTACTCACTCCTGCCCAGGAGAGGAGCCCAGGGTGCAGGTGATCTCAGAAGGGGCTGGATGACTGCACCCAGGGCTTCCCTGTTGCCTTGGCTCTGCCACAGGCCCAGGCAGCCCATTTTCAGCCCCACCTCCCCCTGTCTTCCCAGGCCTTCAGTTGCTCCACACAGTGCCTTCCCTGCATCCCTGTGGCCTTCAATCTCAGCAGCACTATCCCCACCAAACCTCAGTCTAAAGCTAATTGAAGGCTCCAGTCCATGTGCAAGGGCTGAATCTAAAGGCTGCCCATTATAAAGGACAAACTCCTTCCCCCAAAAATGATCCTCCCTGGGCCTTAGAAATTTCTTACCTTCTCTAAGCCAACCACCACCACCAACCCCCAACCATTTGGCAGAGAGAAGAACAAGTCAGTGGAAGGGGAGGAACTCCAGGGACCCAGGAGACCAGGGGCCATGACATGGGCACTCATTCTCCTGTTTCCGGGGCCTCTCTCTCCAGTGGGGGCAGCTTCTCCCACAGCCAGGACCGTCTGCAGCTTAGGAGGCTCAGATGCTCCTTCAATGGCCCCCAGCCTCACTCAGGTCCCATTCCCTGACCTGCTCTGGGCCCAGCACTGAGCTCAGTCAACCTTCCTCCCTGGCTGATCATCCCACTCTAGCGCCTGTTTCCTCTCTAACAGCCCTGACCACCAGCTCCTTTCCCTTCCCGCCCACCCTGTTTTGAGCCAGCCTCTCTCATCTCCCTAACAGAGTTCCCAAAGCCCCATGTGAATTCTCCTCTATTGCTTCTCCCCATCATACCTGAGCTGCCAGCCCACCTGATACCTAACAGAGAGCCATACCCATTCCTACCCGGGCAGAGACAGTTCAGGCCTTCCATCCAGCCCACCATCCCCAGGGCCTCACCACCCTGGCCTGTGGAGTCACAGCAGCCTCAGCCCCTTTCAGCCTGACCTGGCTCCCCCTGCTGGCAATCTGGATTATGGCAACTTTCTGAGCCTGAGGGCTCCAGGGCTCTGGGCTGGAAAGTACCACTTTGCCATCCATCAATAGATCAATTGTTGACCTCTCTCTTTGTGCCAGGCACATGACAGGCTCTGTCCTTGACACTGGGACACTTACAGTGAGGGGAAACTTCCTCTAAATTCCCCTGGTTTCTCCGCTGCCACTAGGCAGGTCAGTTTGACACAGAGGGATCTGTATTTGGAATCCACAGGAACTCTTGTCTTGAAAACAATTACATTCTCCATATTTTATCTGTATTGCACATTACAGTTTCACAGGGGTGTCTTCTTGATTCCAGAAGGGCAGTGTGACATTGGAAGAGACTTGGAGACCCACAGGGCCTGAGGTTTCCAATCTATGCTCAGTGGAGTCCACGTCTGGAGGGGAGGGAGGGAGGAGGCCACTGGGGCAGCCTTATCTTTACTTATTTACATGTAGAAGCATGAATCTCAGCCCACACACCCACAAAATGCCACATCTCAAGTGCATGACCCTTCATTGTGACCCAGACGACCTTATTTTAGGATCTTGTGTCCTTCAAACAGCACCACAAGTTAGTTGGACATGACAGAACACAACAAATTTATGAGAGCTAGACAAACACTGAATCAACTGGGAACAACATGGGAAAAAGAAGGAACTTCACCAAAAAGAATAACAAATAAATCATATGGATATAAAAAGAAAAATCCAGCATATTGAAAAATAACATGAAAGGCCAATAAAAGCTTATTTTTAATTCAAGACTGTCCCCATGTCCATCTGCCAAGTCTTCCCTGGGGCTCTCAGCACCAGCAGAAGCACAGGTAAGAGAAGAGCTGAATGCACATATGGAGATGAGCAAACAAACAACAGAAGGTGCACAAGCCAGGGGACAATTCCGGGTCACAGCAGTAAAAAAGGACACTCTTAGGAGAAGCCGTCACACTAAAGAAATAGAGACCCCAGAAAGTCAGCCATGAGGAGCTCCACAGAGCCCCAGGGTATAAGCCAGAGCCAGCGAGAGAGTGGCCAAGGATATCTGCCAGCCGGGGCACAGGTGTGTGGCCTCAAAGGACAGCGCCTGATGGTCAGTTCCCCCTCACACCTGATAGGTGCACTTGACATGGTATGACACACATTAGGAAGAAAAACTATTACCTTATAACGACTGTGGCATCAGGAAGACTGGGCTGCTCTTGATGGTTCCTGTTTCCTTAAAATGATGTCCAAATCAGTTTGCATCCATTTCTCTCTCTTCATCTAGTGATTTCTATTTCTAGGACTTATTCCTAGGGTGGTCTAAAGTGTGTGTGAGTGTGTGTGTGTGTGTGTTATTCATAAAGATGTTCATCACACCATTATTTAATAAGAGACCCCAAATTGGAATCAGTATTAATGTCCGAAATAGGAAAAGGGTAACATATGGCTCATGCACGTGATGTATTCTGCAGCCCTTAACATCTACATTACCCATGGCTCTAGAAAACTAGGCTAAGAAAACAAAAGAAAGAAAATTAGGCTAAGAACATTAACGGGAAAGTTATTTTTAAAAAACTAATAAACATTTGGAATAAAGTAAAAGCTCACTAATTAATTAATGCACATTAAAACATTAATAATTTTTTACTTATCTGATTGGGAAGGATTTACAAAAATGATAATACTGAGATTCAGTATGGACACTGAGAAAATGGCATTTTCACATCTGGTACATATAGGTCCTAAAAAAAGGGAGGAAAGGAGTCTGTGACCCAGCCATCAACCACACGGAGAAAAGTGGACAAGGTTATTCATATAGATTTGTTACACAAGTCACATCGTGGAAACAACGCCAACGTGCAGCACTAACTTGAGGATTAGCTTTTAAAAAGTTACACATGACCAAACACTATGGAAACCTTACAGTTATGAGATAGAATTACATTTTGCCACGTGGGCGAATGTTCACCAGGTATCTTTAAGTCCAAAGCAGGTTACAGAGCAGTATATACTACAATCAAATTTTTGCTTATACACATAGTTTTCTTTTAGGCATTTTTTTCTTCCTACATATCCATTTTCCTAATTTTTCTAAAATTTTTATGGATTATTTATACGACTTAAAAGCCTGTTTGTTAAATATGAATGAGATTCTAAAACGATATTCAATAATAGATTTTTAATAAAATGAGGGAAATGTTTATGAAGAACAATTTAAACTATAGGATTCAAAAGTAAATATATTGTGATCACACCTATACTACCGACAGGCAAATACAGGGAGTCACAGCTTACCTGAGCAGACTCACAAGCAGAAACCACTGCCGGAACCAGTGTGGGAGTAGGAAAACCTGAACTGTAATTGATGAATTGCTGGGGGCTCAGTATAAACAAGTCTCAGAGTTAAAAACTCCACAGGGACACAGTCATAGGGGGACTCCACAGTTTTGTGAAATTTACCTCCAGGAGCTTGACAGCTTCTCACAGTAAATATCAGAGAAAAATCCCGTCATGCTTTTGGCAGAAGAAGAGGAAAAGAACCATTTTTAAATACAACATAGCACTCTGTTCTCTTAACAAGGCCTACCCTCAGAAGAAACTAGTTAACCAGACTCTAATGTGATGAGGTATTATCAGAGCCTAACTGACCTGGGGGAAGGGAAATATCCAACTCTAGTCAGCTCTAACCAACCTGTCCCATCTAATGGAGGAGAAAAAAACTTAGAAACACTTGTGAAGTTTACAGTCCAGAGGCACAGGCTCACGAAAAGACTGAGGCCTGGGGCCGCCCAGTGGCACAGCGGTTTAGTCCGCGCTTGACAGCCCGGGGTTCGCGAGTTCGGATCCCGAGCGCCCGCCAACACACTGCCTGTCAGCCATGCTGTGGTGGCGTCCCATATAAAGTGGAGGAAGATGGGCACGGATGTTAGCCCAGGGCCAGTCTTCCTCAGCAAAAAGAGGAGGATTGGCAACGGATGTTAGCTCAGGGCTGGTCTTCCCCACAAAAAAAAAAAGAAAAGAAAAGACTGAGACCTAACCATCTGACTGTAGAATGCTTCCTTTCTGCCCACACCTCACCACCACTTTACTAAGGGCCTATTTATAGAAGTTCCCTTTACCCAGTACTTCATGTCCAGCTATCAAAAAAAATTACGAGGCATACTAAGAAGCCAAAAACACAATTTGAAGAAACAGAGCAAGCATCAGAACCAGACATGGCAGAGGTATTGGAATTATCAGGCCAGTAATTTAAAACAACTCTGATTAATATGCTAAGGGCTCTAATGGATAAAGTAGACACCCCTCCATCAGAAATGCACAGATTCAGCAGGCAGAAAAATCAGTAATTACATAGTTAAACTCAGCAACACCATCAGTCAACTGGATATAATGGACATCTAAAGACTAACCCAACAACAGCAGAATGTACATTCTTATTACGCTCACATGGAACATTCATTAAGATAGACCACATCCTGGGCCACAAAACATACCTTAACAAATTTAAAAGAATAGAAATCATACAATGTCTGCCCTCAGACCACAATGGAATTAAACTAGAAATCAATAACAGAAAGATAACTGGAAATCCCAAAATACATGGAGATTAAACAACACACTTCTAAATAAGGCATGGGTCAAAGAAGAAGTCACAAGAGAAATTTAAAAATATTTTGAACTAAATGAAAACACAACTTACCAAAAATTTGTGAGATGTAGTAAAAGCAGTGCTTAAAGTGAAATTTATAGCAATGAATGCATATACTAGAAAAGAAGAAAGATCTAAAATCAATAATCTAAATTCCCACCTTAGTAAACTAGAAAAAGAAGAGCAAATTAAATCCAAAGTAAGCAAAAGAAAAGAAATAATAAAAATTAGAGCAGAAACCAATGATATTGAAAACAGGAAATCAACAGAGAAAAATCAATAAAACCAAAAGCTGGTTCTTTGAAAAGATCAATAAAATCAACAAGCTGCTATTCAGGCTAACTAAGAAGAAAAGAGAGAGGACATAAATTACTAACATCAGAACTGAAAGAGGGGGCATCACTACAGATCTCATGGACGTTAGAAAAATAATAAAGGACTGCCATGAACAACTCTATGCCCACTAATTTTACAACATAGATGAAATGGACCAATTCCTTGAAAGACATAATTTGCCAAAACTTACATGAAGAAATAGACAATCCAAATAGGCCTATATCTGTTAAAGAAATTACCAGTAATTAGTAACCTTCCAAAACAGAAAGTACCAGGTCAGATGGGTTCACTCGTGAATTCTACCAGACATTTAAGAAAGAAATTATACCAATTCTCTGAAATCTCTTTCAGAGGATGGAAATAGAGAGAACACTTTCTAACTCATTCTATGAGGCCCAGCATTCTCTAATACCAAAACCAGACAAAAACGTGACCAGAAAAGAAACTGCAGACCAATATCTTTCATGAACATTGATACAAAAACTCTCAACAAAACATTACCAAATTGAATCCAACAATGCATGTAAAAAATTATACACCCTTACTAAATGGGATTTATCCCAGGCATACAAGGCTGGTTCAATATTCAGAAATCAATTAATGTAATCCATCACATCAACAGGCTAAAAAATAAAAATTACATGATCATATCAACAGATGTAGAAAAAGCATTTGACAAATTCTAACACCCATTCATGATAAAAGCTCTCAGTAAACTAGAGATAGAAGGGAACTTCCTTGACTCGATAGCAAATATCTACAAAAAAACTACAGCTATCATACTTAATAGTGAGAAGCTAGGAGCTTTCCCATTATGATCAAGTACAAGGCAAGGATGTCCCCTCTCACCACTTCTTTCCAACATCATACTGGAAGTTCTAGCTAATGAAATAAAACAAGGAAGGGATAAATAAAATTTATATGGACTGGACAAGAAGAAAAAAAACTGTCTTTATTTGCAGATGACATGATTCTCTATGTAGAAAACCTGAAAGAATTAACAAAAAAACTGCTAGAACCAATAAGTGATTATAACAAGGCTGCAGGATAGAAGGTTAATATACAAAAGTCAATCACTTTCCTATATACCAGCAATGAACGAGTGGGATTTGAAATTAAAAACACAATACAAAAACAGTACAAAACAGGTATAAGAACAGTACAAAACAGATACAAAAACAGACACACAGATCAATGGAACAGAACTGAAAGCCCAGAAATGAAACCATACATTTACGGACAGCTAATCTTTGACAAAGGAGCTGAGAACATACAATGGAGAAAGGAAAATCTCTTCAATAAATGGTGCTGGGAAAACTGGACAGCCACATGCAAAAGAATGAAAGTAGACTATTTTCTTTCGCCATACACAAAAATTAACTTAAAATGGATCAAGGACTTGAAGGTAAGACCTGAAACTATAAAACTCCTGGAAGAAAACATAGGCAGTACACTCTTTGACCTCAGTCATAGAGGGATCTTTTTGAATTCCTTGTCTATTCAGAGAAGGCAAACAAAAGAAAAAATAAACAAGTGGGACTTCATCAGACTAAAGAGCTTCTGCAAGGCAAATGAAACCAGGATCAAAATGAATAAACAACCCACCAGCTGGGAGAAAATATTTGCCAATCATATATCCAACAAGGGGTTAATCTCCATAATATATAGAGAACTCATACAACTGAACAACAAACAACCCAATCAAAAAATGGGCAGAGGATATGAACAAGACATTTTTCCAAGGAAGATATACAGATGGCCAATAGGCACATGAAAAGATGTTCAACATCACTGATCACCAGGGAAATGCAAATCAAAACTACACTAAGATATCACCTTACACACATTAGAATGGCTATAATCACCAAGACAAAAAAATAACAAATGTTGGAGAGGTTGTGGAGAAACAGGAACCCTAATTCACTGCTGGTGGGAATGCAAACTGGTGCAGCCTCTATGGAAAATAGTATGGAGATTCCTCAAAAAAGTAAAAATAGAAATACCTTATGATCCAGCAATCCCACTCTTGGGCATCTACCCAACAGACATAAAATCAACCATCACAAGAGGCTTATGCACCCCTATGTTCATTGCAGCACTATTCACTATAGCCAAGAAGTGGAATCAACCCAAATGTCCCTAGACTGGTGATTGGATAAAGAAGATGTGGTTTACATATATAATGGAATACTACTCAGCCATAAAAAAGACAAAATTGTCCCATTTGCAACAACGTGGATGGACCTGGAGGATATTATGTTAAGCGAAATAAGTCAGACAAAGAAAGACAAACACCACATGATTTCACTCATATGTGGAAGATAAACTAACACACAGAGAGAGAGAACAATTTGGTGGTTACCAGGGGAAAGGGGGTTGGGGAATGGTCACAAGGGGTGAAGGGACACATTTATATGGTGACTGACAATAATGTACAACTAAAATTTCACAATGTTATAAACTATTATGACACCAATTTTAAAAAACACAATACCACTTACATTAGCATCAAAAAAATAAAATAGTTAAATATAAATCTAACAAAATACGAACAAGATCTATATGAGGAAAACTACAAAATTCTGATGAGTGACATCAAAAAGAACCAAATAAAGGGAGAGATGTTCATGGGTAGGTAGACTTGATATTGTCAAGATTTCAGTTCTTTAGCTCATTAGTACTAGAAATACATTCTAGTGGTGCTAGAATGAAAGATTGTTTCTTTATCACCTTGTTCCTTGACTTTTAAACTGCTCTGTGGAGCCCCTGGAAGTGGAAAGGGAAAGAAGGGCACTGAGTGAGGCATTCTGTCACTTCAATCAGAAGAGCATGAATCTATCTGGTTTAGGTACACACATAGGTATAAAACTTCCCTTCACAAAAGACATCCCTGGCCTTAAAAAAGTAAAAATTTTGAAACTCACTGATGTAGAACAACTTCCTCCTTTGGAATATGAAGAAACTGAGGAACAGAAAGGGAAGGGAGATTCAGGTGGCCATTCAGAGAGTAATCCCCAGAACTACGATTGAGATTTTGGTCTCCCAACTGCCAGGCCAGTACTCTTCCAAGATGTAACTCCTAAAAGCAGCAGGAGGCCTTAAGTTCACCTACCCACCTCCCTCGCCAAGAGCTTGCATCCCTAACTTCCTGGCCAAGTGGCCATGTGGCTACTCAGATGCCAACCTAGACAGAAAGTACATGGAACTCAACCTATTCCCTTCCCCACCCTACATATGAAACCATACGTACAAACAAAATGTACCATATGACAGTCCATATAATGCTTCAGGACAGCTGTCACACACACCTGCCCCACTCCAATCCAGGGCAATTCCACTCTAGTCTAAGTTAAATGCCCTCACCCCATCCTCACCCCAGGCAGGTCTTCATTTGTTACCCATGAGATAGCTGGGAGCCCATTCACCACACAAGACCCTCTCCTTCATAGACTCTCCTCAGAGCCCAGGGCTGGGATCCTCCTAGGACCAGGTTCTCCTGAAGTTCATCCAGCTGAGGCTGAGATGACCTGACAGGCAATGAAGCAAAGAAGCTCAGTGGGAGAAGGGCCCATCCTCTGTCCCAGAGGGAAACTTAAGTGAGGACCAGGCCCAAGAGCGACCTAAGGGACCCATCTTCCTAACACAGCCACCGTTCTCCTCAGGCAGCGAGCTTTGAAGAAAGGTAGATGGAGCCACAGGCCTGCGGTGTCACCCTTATCTTGGGACTGTTTTATGTTTCCTTTGGGGGAAAAAGTGACTTCCTTTATCAGCTCTCTGAAACAGCTGATTGAGAAGACAGAGAAAAGACCACTTCCACCCAAGTCAGAACCTGCCACGACCTTGATGAGGCTCATGATGAGAAAGTCATGAACTTGAAACAAACAAAATCTTTATCTAGTTTTCATTTCATTCCAAGTTACTCTCAGGATCCATGCCCCAATTCAAGGAGTCTGGAGAAAGCCAGTCACTCCCACCCTGCAGTTTGTTAAATGCAAATCATTAGACTAGTCAGGACTTCCCCAATCCCCACTAGACCAACAATTCCCCAAAAACTTCACACTAAGAAAAGTCCAGACTTCACACACCCACCCCCATGGGCTACTCTGCTCAGGAGAAAATGCTTAAAGAGCATTTCTTGTACCTGGTGGGGGCCCAAAAGAAAAAAAAAGGAAGATAGGAGTTAAATGAGTCACCCCACCACCCAACTCTACTTGGGTCTTCACAAAGCCCTCTTTTTCCTGAGTCCTGGTATGATCAGGGTCCTTGAAGGGTAGGACCCCTGTCTATTTCATGTTTCTGTCATCATCTATCCCCCTTCCCCAGCAGATTCTGGACACTCTTTTTGGAGCATTGGGGCCTGATTTCTAAACCCTTGCCATATCCCTACTGCCTTACTCTGTATTCCCCACCCGAATGCTGTTTCAATTTCTTCCTATCTGCTTAGCTTGGCAAAATGTAGTTAACACTCCCCATCAACCATATTAATCTCCTAAAGACTTCAGGAAGGATATTCTGACTCCTGCTTATCACCTCCCAACCTCAGAATCGAGCCCAGGTCATGAGAAGATTGGTGATTGCTCTAACGGTCCCACATTGCATGATCAGAGGCAGCTTCTATAGGCACAAACTCAGCAGTGCAATTCAACCCACAATCAAGGAGGGCTCCCCATCTGAAGTCCTCTGCTAGGCCCCAGGAATTCAAAGATAAATAGAATAAAGTCCCTGACTAAGAAGCTCAAATAGCATATGAGCAGTAGATATAAAAAGAGCTACCTATAATATAATACAGTAAAAGATATAATAGATACAGCTATAAATTGCTATTAGGACATCGATAAGCAATTTATTCTGCTTTGGTAAAGGGAGGAGGTAAAAAGAGGGATAACAGCACAAAATAGGAAAGGGAAGGAAATAGAGTTAAAATCTTTTAATGGCCTTGAATTATCCAGGAAGTGATAAACATGCTAACTTATGCTACATGTAATAAATCCAGACTTCTATTTTTTACTCTCCAGAGTAACCACTAAAAGAATAGAAAAATAATGTATAATGAACAAGCTGGAAGAGGAGGCAAATGGAATAATAAAAAAAAAATACTTCATTAACCCAAAAGGAGAGAATGGAAATAAAAAGAACATGAAACAAATAGAAAACAAGTGGTAGGGTGATAAACTTAAAGTCAACTGTACCAGTTACGACCTAAAATGCACCCAATAACTAGTCTAATTAAAAGATAGAATTATCAGAATGGATTTTTTTAAACTATATACTCCTTACAAGGGAAACCCCCTTAAATATAATGACACAGAAAGGCTGAAAGTAAAAAGATGAAAAAGGATATGGCTTGCAAACACTAAAAAAGAAAAGGAAAAAAAAGCTGATCTAACTGTACTAATATAAAACAAAACAAACTTGAAAGATAAAAGTACTACTAGAGATTAAAAAAGACGTGTCATAATGCTAAAAGATCAGTTCATTGAGAAGACATAAAAATCCTAAGCCATATGTACCTAATAACATAACTTCAGAATATATCAAGCAAAAAGTTGACAAAGCTAAAAGGCTAGACAAATCCACAAACTACAGTAGTCCCCCTTATCTGCGGGGGATACATTCCAAGACCCCCAGTGGATGCCTGAAACCGTGGAGAGTACTGAACTCTACATATGCTACGTTTTTTCCTACACATACATACATATGATAAAGTTTAACTTCTCAATTAGGCACAATTAGAGATTAACAATAACTTCTCTTTGGCATATGCCAATTGCCAGTATCACTACTCTTGCGCTTTGGGGCCGTTTTTAAGTAAAATAAGGATTCCTTGAACACAAGCACTGCGATACTGAGATAGTGATCTGACAACAGAGACAGCTAAGTAAATAATGGTTGGTGGGCAGCACATACAGCGTGGATACGCTGGACAAAGGTATGATTCATGTCCTTGGCAGGACAGAGCAGAATCATGCAAGATATCAGCACACTACTCAGAATGGCATGTAATTTAAAATTTATGAATTGTTTATTTCTGGAATTTTCCATTTAATATTTTCAGAGCATGGTTGGCCATGGAAAACTGAAACCATGGAAAGCAAAACCACGGATAAAGGGGAACTGCTGTATTTGTAACTGATAGAACAGGCAGACAAAAAAATATCTGTATCTATATTGGACACCTCTTGTACCCTGTCTCACATCTTCTTGTACCCACATTTTTACTTCAGTTATTGCAATAACAATCTACTGAGGTGTAACCAGACAGCTCCTTGTCTCAGCTGCACCATGCATCTCTTACTTTCTGCCCTGGAGTTTCTCTGCTGCCTCTACCTGGAACATTTGCAAGAATTTGCTTAGTCATTTTGATATATGCACAAAATCTATATGTACAAGTGAGTCAGTGCCACCCAGAGCAACCTTCAACCAATGAAGACAAGAGCCAGTAGATAATTATCCTCCTCTAAGATGTATCCTAAACAGATCACCAGAGGGTCCCCAGTGAAACTGAGCAGCATGTTCTCATAGACGTAAACAGTTCAATAATATTTCATTGTATTGTCATTTACTCCTTCTGTGTTTCATTCTTCCCAGCTCCCAATTCAGGCCCCTGGGATTACTTCCCAAAATAAACTATCTGCACACAAATCCTGTCTCAGACCCTGCTTTTGAGAGGAACCCAGGCTAACAGCAAGAATATATAATATTTGTACAGCATAATTAACAAATTTGACCTAATTGATATATATAAAACATTGCACCCAAATACTGCAGAATCTACATTCCTTTCAAGAGCATATGAACATTTATCAGTATTGAGCATACACTAAGCCAAAAAGCAAGTTGCAACACATTTTAAAGCATTGAATTCATACAGAATATTGTTCTGACCACAATGGAATTAAGTTAGAAATAAAAAATAAAAGAATAACTAAAAAAATAACCAATGTTTTGGAAACGAACACTAAATAATCTTTGGGTCAAAGAAGAAAATCAATAAAATTTAGAAATTTTTTGAAATTAATAATAATAAAACCAAACATCTCAAAACCAAACAGCTAGAGCTGTACCAAGAGGGAAAATTACTTTTTTTAATTTCATTTATTAGAAAAGAGGAAAAGCTGAAAAAATCAATAGGATCTCATTCCCTATATCCAAGATGTTAGAAATAGGACACTAATTGAACCAAAAAAGGTGGAAGGATTGAAATGATAAAGACTATTGAAATAAAAAACAAATGCATCAACAAAGTTAAAAGTTAGTTATTTGAAAAGACTAATAAAGCTGATAAACCTATAGCAAGACTGATAGGCTTGCCAGGTGTAGCAAATAAAAATATAGGACTCCCATTTAAATTTGAAGTTCAGATAAAAACTTTTAGTATAAGTATTCTCTGTACAATATCTGGACCTATTTATGCTTAAAAATTATTCATTGCTTATCTGAAATTCAAATTTAACTGGGCATCCTGTATTTTATTTGACAACCCTAAAACTGATTAAGAAAAATGAGAGAAGAAAAAAACTACCAAAATCAAGAATGGAAAGGAGACATCACTCCACATTTCACAGACATTAAAGAGACTTCTTAAATGATATTATAAACAATTTTATGATAATTAATTTGAAATTCTAGATTAGAAAACTGATTAATTCTTAGAAAAAACACAACTCACCAAAATTGACAGAGGAAAATTTGAAAATATGAGTAGACCAATATCTACTAAAGAGATAGAATCTACTTTAAAACTTTCTCCCAAAGAAAACTCCAGAAGCTAATACAGAAGACTGTCCTCATGACTTTCAGGTGGGAAGAATTTTCTCAAATACAAAAAACACTAATCACAAAGAAAAATATCTTTAAAAATAATTTTTGTTCATGAAAAGATGAGAGAGTTAAAAGGCAAGCCACAAAGTGGGAGAAAACATTTGCAATGCATATATTGAGAAAGGACTCATATCCAGAATATATAAAGATGTATAACTTCTACAAATCACTAAGATAAATATAAGCAATGTAATTTTGTGTGCGTGTGTGAGGAAGACCAGCCCTGAGCTAACATCCGTTGCCAATCCTCCTCTTTTGCTGAGGAAGATTGGACCTGGGCTAACATCTGTGCCCATCTTCCTCTCCTTTATATGGGACGCCGCCACTGCATGGCTTGATAAGCAGTGCGTCAGTCTGTGCCCAGGATCCAAACCTGCAAACTCCAGGCCGCCAAAGCAAAGTGTGCAAACCAAACCACTATGCCACCCGGCTGGCCCCGAGCAATGTAATTTTTTAAATGAGCAAAATCTCAAACACACATTTTGCAAAACAGAATATCGAAATGGCCAATAAGCATCCAAAACATTTTTCAACAGAATTAGTCTCCAGGGTAATGTAAATGAAAAACTGCAATAAGATATCGCTACACAGCCACCAGAGTGGCTAACGTGAAAAGTTCTGACAATACCAAGTGTTGACAAGGTATACCGACTATCAAAACTTTCATACATTGCTGATCAGAGTGGTACAATCACTTTGGAAAAATAGTTTTGCTCATCGTATGCTTACATTGAACACAGCAATCCATTTCTAGATATGCATGCAACAGAAATGCACACATGTATGTACCAAAGATATGAATTTAAAAGTTCATAGCAGATCTATTCCCAATAGCAAAAACACTGGAAATTCCAGTAGAATGAATATATAAATTGTAAAATAATCATAATAGAATACTAATCATCTATTAGAATGAGGGGACACAATTCCACACAACCACATGGATGAATCTTTAAAAGCATAACATTGAATAAAAGAAGCCAGATACAGAAGAGTGCATCCTGATTGATTCCATTTATATAAAGTTTAAAATAAGTAGACAAAATTAATCTAAGGTGATGGAATTCAGGATAGAGGTTACATTTAGGGAAAAGAAAAGTAGCAACTGGGAGGGGCACAGAGGAGCTTCCGGGGTGCTGGCAATGGTGTATTGTCTGATTTAGATTGTAGTTTCATGAGTGTGTCACTTTGTGACAGTTTATTGGGAGTATACTTAAGATTTGTATACTTTAAGGGGTTTTGAGGGGTTTTGTTGAGATATAATTTACATATAACATTATGTAAGGTTAAGGCGTACAATGTATTGATTTGATACATTTATATACTGCAATAAGATTACCTCCATAGCTCTGGCTAACATCTCTATCAGGTCACATGGTTATCATATCTTTTTTGTGGTGAGAACATTTAAGATCTAGTCTCTTAGCAATTTTGAAGTATACAATACAGTGTCACTAACTATAATCACTATGCTCTGCATTAGAGCTCCAGAACTTATTAATCTTCTGGTTGAAAGTTTGTACTCTTTTTTTTTTTTCTTATGAAGAAGACTAGCCCTGAGCTAACATCCGTTGCCAATCCTCCTCTTTTTTTCTGAGGAAGACTGGCCCTGAGCTAACATCTGTGCCCATCTTCCTCCACCTTATATGGGACGCTGCCACAGCATGGCTTGACAAGCAGTGCGTCTGTCTGCACCTGGGATCGGAACCTGCGAAACCCCGGGCCACCGAAGCGGAGCACGTGAACTTAACCACTACACCACCAGGCCGGCCCCAAAAGTTTGTACCTTTAACAACATATCCCCAATTCTCCCACCCCACCCCCCAGCCCCTGGTAACCACCATTCTACTCTCTGTTTCCGTGAATTTGGCTTCTTTAGATTCCACATATGGGTGATATCATACAATATGTGTCTTTCTCTGTCTGACTTACCTCACTAAGCATAATGCCCTCAAATTTCATCCATGTTGTCACAAATGGCAGGATTTCCTTCTTTCTCATGGCTGAACAATATTCCATTGTATGTATCTTCTTAGGTTGTTTCCATATGTTGGCTATTGTGAAAAATGCTGCAATAAACATGAGAGTGCAGATATCTTTTCAATATCCTGTTTTCATTTCCTTTGTATATATACCCAGAAGTGGGATTGCTGGGTCATATGGTAATTCTATTTTTAACTTTCTGAGGAACAGCCATACATTTTCCATAGTGGCTGACCAATTTACATTCCCATCAACAGTTCACAAGGGTTCCCTTCTCTCCACATCCTCACCAACACTTGTTATCTCGTCTTCTTGAGGATAACCATTCTAGCAGATGTGAAGTGATATATCATTACAGTTTTGACTTGCATTTCCCTGATGATTAGTGATGTCAAGCATCTTTTCATGTATCTGTTGGTCATTTGGATGTCTTCTTTGGGAAAATGTCTATTCAGTTCTTCCATTCATTTTTAAGTCAGATTGGTTTTCTTGGCTTTGTTTTGTTTTTTTGGCTGTTGAGTTGTATGAATTCCTTATATGTATTGTGGATATTAGCCCCTTATCCAATATATAGTTAAATTTATTCCTAAGAATTTAATGTTTTTGATGCTATTGAGAATGGGATAGTTTTCGTTTCTTTTTCAGATGTTTTGTTGTTAGTGTATAGACATGCAACTGATGTCTACAGGTTGATTTTATATCCTACAAATTTACTGAATTCGTTGATTAGTTCCAACAGAGTTTTGATTGAGTCTTTAGGATTTTCCACAAATAGGATCATATCATCTGCAAATAATAACGACTTTACTTCTTCTTTTCCAATTTAGATGCCTTTTATTTCTTTGTCTTAATGAATTACTCTATCTAGGATGTCTAGTACAAGATTTGTATACTTTGGTATGTTTGTGTCATTCTTCAATAAAACTTTTCTTTAAAAATGTCTCAAAATACCATACGTTGCTGCAGATATGAAGCAAAGAGAAGTCTTGTAAGCTGCTGGTGAGAGCATAAATTGGTACAACGATTCTGAAAACAGTTTGGCATTTCCTATTAAAGTTGAAGATATGCATCTGCTTTGACCCAATGATTGCATTCCTAGTTACAGGCCATAAAGAATCTCATGTAAATGTGCACCAGGATATATGTTCAAGAATGCTTTCCCAGGTATTATCCATAATAATCAAAAACTGAAAAACAAACAAACATCTGTCATCTGTAAAATGGATAGATAAATTGTGGTATATTCATACAATGAAAACAATGACCTACAGCTCCCCACAACAACATGAATAAATCCCACAAATATAATTTTAAATAAAAGAAGCAAATTACAAAAGAATATACACATGTCATCATATCATCCCATTTATGTAAAGTTCAAAAATAAACTAAACTAAATGATATTGCCTAGAGGTACATGTATAGGCAGTAAAAATATATTTACTCTTATCCAAACTCAGGAACCAAATAGATAGAGAAAAATAAGGGAAAAATTATCACAGACATCAGGTTAGTGCTTACCTCTAATGGAGAAGAGAGTTGTTATCAAGAAGCCCACAGAGCTTCTGGGTGCTGGCTATGTTCTATTTCTTGCCTGGGTGATAGTTAGATGAGCAGCTGCTCTATAGTTGTTCATTAAACTATACATGTAAGTTATAAGCCCTACCTGTATAGGTGGCCTATTTCACAATTGAAAAACAAGCCAAGAGGTAGAAGCAACCTAAATGTCCATAGACAGATGAATGGATAAAGAAAATGTGATGTATACATAAAATGGAATATTACTTAAACCTAAATGAAAATTGGGAGGTCCACTCCTCTCTTCTCTTCATGACATTCCTCTTACAAGCACTGAAAATCAGTTCTTCACAACAGATATTGGTGCTTAGGTCCCTCCACCGTGGAAGCATCAATAGACCAGCCAAATGTTCATAATCATATCAATCATACACAGCAGCCTTGGGAAGGAGAAAATTATTCCTAGATGGTTGTGTAAGAGATAAGGAAATGTAGGAATAAGGAGCAACTAAAAGAAAGACTCATTACCTGGGAAAATATTGATTTCAGATCCTGGAGAGCTAAATGAAGAGTTCTGAGTAGCACTCCCTCAATTAATAGAAAATACAGATAGGGAGAGCATAAAAGATACCTTGAGGCTAGGCCCTCTCACTCTTGCCACGCTGGCTCAGAGCAGCTGCCCAGCTCCATTCCTGGCAGCCACCACAAATCAAACAAGCGTCATGTGGGCACGTGAAAAGGACAGTTGGTGCCACACAGGCCTCCTCCAACAGCCCACCAGATACAAGATCGCCGTTGATAGATTTGATTCTAAGATGCAGGGAACTGTCTGTTGCTGGCCTGGCTGATGCTGATTGCTGATAAGAGAATGGTGGCATCACACAAGGTTTACAAGAGAAGCATCTCAGATTTCAAGGACTTTACCCAAACTCACAGAAAAGGGATGGCTTGAGGACTGCCTAGCATGGCTACTGGATAAACAGAGAGGCTGGTGAAAGGAGATGAGACAGAGCAGGGGACAACACAAAGCCAACGGTTCTCAGGTCTGCAATGAGCCTACAACAGAAGTGAGACAGCAAAACAAGAAGCTCTGCCTGCCGTCTTTCACCCCAGGAGGAGTTCTCTCCCTGAGACATTGGAATCCACCTCCCCTCAACCTTTTACTTCCCTGGCTGCTTTGCTCACTACCCCCTTCAAGCACCAGCACAATGTGAAAAAAAAAGACTGAGATGTCTTCAGGCATAAGGAAGAGAGAGCCCAGAAGTCCTATAACTAAAGACTAAAGTACAATGAAGAACAGAAGCAAAGCAAAACTTTCAAGTAAAGCTAAACAGTAAGAGAACTACAAATGGACTCCAGCTAAAGTACAGAAGAAACAAATTATCTAGTCCCTAACCTATTCAATCTCATTGGGGAAGCCCTCTTTAGACATAAAACAAGCATAGGTATCTGGTACTCAGACAAGTGCCAAAATGAATTATATAGACACAACCAGGGATTTCGGGAAAGAGAATGTTCATTGCATCCCGAAATGGCTAAGGAAGATTTGCAATCATGGAAAACTCCAACACAGAACCTTCAAGGTCAAGCCTCACTGCCTTCCCCATACCACCATGCATTAGACCCCTCTAAAGAACCCCAAGAGTTCATCGAGACTCTTCTTAAACATGATCATTATTGGCTAATTTATTATACTCTTAAGCAACCTATCAACAATGAGGCAGTTGATTGTCAACTCATCCTTCTGTGGAGCAAAAGCCATTTCCCTGTACTTTCCGATTCTGGTTTCTGTCTTCTGAACCCCTCAGGACAAGACTGCTCTCCCAACATGGCATTCCTTATGAAATTTGATGTCATTCACTAAGTCCCCTCTGAGTCTTCTCTTCTCAAGTCACCACACCTGGTCTCCGCCTTTCTTCTCCAGTAGTCCCAGTGCCTCTCGCCATCTAGACACCCTTTGCTGGGCATCCTATAGATGGCCAAATTCTCTCTAAAGGATGAGACTCTCAACTGCTTAGAGGTGAGAATTTAGTTTGACCAGCGTAGACCATGTCTGAGTACTTTGTAGCTCTGGACACTCAACTTCCCTTGATGCAGCACAAGGTCACATTGGCTCTCTGGCAGACCCAACTTATCAGGGATGCCTATGGGGTGTACATTCAAGTAAACCCCTAAGTCTTTCTTGCATGTGCTGCTGCTGAATTACAACTTCACTATCTTGTCTTGTTTTGTTCTGTTAATTCTTTGTATAAAAATATTGGGACCAAACTCCAGAGTCATTTTGGAGGAAGCCTGTGTGCAGTGTTTTAACCTAACAAAATTGATGAGAGCAAAGGGGAAAGAAACCTATCATAAAGCAGGTAAATGTAGAAGCTTCTTTTGTATCCCAGGTGTGGCTTCTTCAACGGACCAAGCTGCAATGCAGTATTGATTGAGAGAGCCTCTACTTCAATGGCTATCTCAAAATGGCTCCAAATAATCTCTGTACTGCAAAATAAAGTCAAATTCTGGAAACAAAAAAAAAATTGGAATTTACATTTGTCTTTAAACCTAAATACAGTGGTTTTACAGATGAGGTTCCTGCATCAAGCTGCCTAAGTTTGAATTCCCCACTATGTCATATCTACCTATGCGTTGCTGGGCAAGTTCCTTAACTAAATCTCATTTTCCTCTGTTATAAAATGAGAATGGTAATAATTGGATTTACCTCTTAAAGACGTTTGAGGTTTCAAAGACGTTTGAGGCCGTCAGAACGGTGCCTGGCACAGAGTAGTAGCCAATCGATGATGAGTAATCTTACTTTCCCATACAAATTTCATTTTTTAATATTGGATCAGCTAAACTATCATTCAGAAACAAAGGAAAAAAACTTCCTGAACAAACAAAAAGAGACTCTCACTGAAGGAACTTCTAAAGATGTGCTTCAGAAAGAAGGAAATTTAACCCATAAGGAAAGAGTGAGATGCAAGACAAAATGGTGAGTAAAGATGTTGCTAAAATGAGGGTAAATCTAAGCAAGCATTGACGTATAAAATCATAATGACCTGACTAATTTGAAAAGAAGAGAGTGTATTGAACAATAGCAACAAAAAGTTGACACAGGAAAAGGATGATAGGAGTATTGGTGCTCTAAGATCCTTGAGTTGTTCAGGAGGGATGTAGACACTGACTAATTAGGACTTGTTAATTCAAGCGCTGTGTTAAAATTTGGGGGCTAAAAGCCACTAAAAAAAAGTAAGAATATATTGTTTTTATACTGGTAAAAAGAGAAAGGGAAATATTTAAAAACTCAATCACTACAAAAGCAGACCAGAAAGGAGAAAAAAACACAGGCTATAAAGTAAGTTGGTATAAAAGATGCCAAATAGTAATTAAACAAATTGTAAATAAACTTCACATATAAATTAAAAGACAAATATCATATTTGGAGAAAAAAATCCAGCTAAATATTACTTACTCATAGGAATGTTAAAATGTTGGAAACAGAGGCCAGCCCGGTGACATAGTGATTAAGTTCACACTGTCCGCTTCAGCAGCCCAGGGTTTGCAGGTTCAGATCCCAGGCACGGACCAACACACCACTCATCAAGCCATGCTGTGTTAGCTCAGGGCCAATCTTCCTCACCAAAAAAAAGGGGGGGTCAGAAATAAAAGGATGGTAAAAAGGTACACCTGATAGACACAAACCAAAACAGAGTTGATGAGGTTATTTAAAACCAGACAATTGGTTTGGGGCTGCCCGGTGGCGCAGCGGTTTAATCCACGCTTGGCAGCACGGGGTTCGTGGGTTCGGATCCCGGGCGCCTGCTGATGCACTGCTTGTCAGCCATGCTGTGGCCGTGTCCCATATAAAGTAGAGGAAGATGGGCACGGATGTTAGCCCAGGGCCAGTCTTCCTCAGCAAAAAGAGGATTGGCGATGGATGTTAGCTCAGGGCTGGTCTTCCTCACAAAAAAATAAATAAATAAATAAAACCAGACAATTGGTTTTTTTAAAAAGCATCATTTGGGGTAAATATTTTCCATATACTATCAAGATAAAAGTTAGAAGTCTCTAGAAAAAAAACAATTTTGAATATGCCTATATATAAAATCAATAATTCAAAATATATATAACAAAAATTAGAAAGGAAGAAAAGTCTCAAGCCCATTATCTAAGACTCTACCTTAAGAAACTAGAAAAAGAAGAGAAAATTGAACCCAAAGTAAGCAGAAGAAAGAAAATAATAAGATAAAAACAAAAATCAAGAATTCGAAGGTTGAAAAACAACAGAGAAAAATCAATGAAGCCAAAGCTGGTTATGTGAGAAGATCAACAAAATTGATCTAGCCAGACTGATCAGGAAAAAAGACACAACTCAAATTACCACTATCAGCAATGAGAGAAGCAACACTGCTACAGATTCTACATATATCAATAAGATAATAAGGGAATATTATGAATAACTTTATGCTTGTGAATTTGACAAATTAGGTGAAATGGACAAATTCCTTTTAAAGACACAAACCAACAAACTCATTCAACAATAAGTAAGTATCTTTACTAGTACTATATCATGTAGTTAAAAATCTTCCTACAAACAAAGCTCCAGATCCCAAAAATTTCACTGGTGAATTCTACCAAACATTTAAGGAAAAAATAATACCATTCTACCAAACTTTCTCAGAAAATAGAAGAGCAGGGCACGTTTCCCAACGCATTCTTTGAGCAGTATCACCGTGATACCAACACCAGACAAACACATTACAACAAAAGGAAACCACAGACAAAGATCGCTCATGAACATTATATTAATTATCTATTGCTGCAGAACAAACTACCCTAAAACTTAGTGACTTAAAACCCACAATTTCTGTGAGCCAGAAATTCAAGTGTGACTTAGCTAAGTGTTTCTGGTTCAGTTTCACCCACAAGATTTAATCAAATTGTTGCCTGGGGCTGCAGTCTCATCTGAAGACTCAACTGGGGCTAAAGGATCCACTTCAAAGCTCACCCATGGGGTTGTTGACAGGTTTAAGTTCTACTAGGGCCTCAGTTCCTCATAGGCTGTGGAACTGAGAGCCTCTGTTCATCATCACACCATGTGAGTCACTCCATAAGGTTATACACAATATGCCAGCCTGTTTCCCTTAGCACGAGAGAGCAAAGGAGAAGGAGAAAGAAAGACCCCAATACAGAAGCCATATTCTTTCAGCAACCTAATCTTGAAAGCGGCATCCTATCGCTTCTACAATATTCTATTAATTAGAAGACAGTCAGTCAGTCTAGGCCACACTTAAGGGGAGGAGATTACACAACAGCATAAGTACCAGGAGGCAGGGATCATGGAGGGCCGTCTTAGAGGCTGCCCATGACAACAATATATATAAAAATTCTTAAAATTTTATAAAATCAAGTATAACAACATAAAAGTGGATAATGCATGATGATCAAGTGGGGTTTATCCTGGGATTATAAAGTTAAACATTCAAAAATCAGTCAGTGTAATTCACCATATTCACTGACTAAAAATGGAAAAGTCTATGATATCTCAATCAATGCAGAAAAGTCTTTAACAAAATCCAACATCCATTCATGATAAAAGAGAAATGACTCTCAGCAAACAAATAATAGAAGGGAACTTCAACCTGATAAAGAGCATCCACAAATTCCTAAAGGTAACATCATAACAATGGTAAAAGACTGAATGCTTGCCACTTAAGTTTGGGAATAAAGCAAGAATTTCATTCTTACCACTTCTATTCAACAATATACTACAGGACCTAGCAAGTGCAAAAAAGCAAGAAGAAGAAATGAAAGGTACATAAATTGGAAAGAAAAAAGCAAAATTGTGTGTATTTGAGGGTGACAGGATCATCCATGTAGAAAATCCTAAGGAATCTACAAAAACCTACCAAAAGTAAGCTTTTAGTAAAAGGAATAACTGAGTTTAGCAAGGTTACACATTAAAAGATTAATATGTAAAATTCAATTGTACTTCCATATACAAATAAAATCAGACATTGAATTTTAAAACATTTATAATATGTTTACAATAGGTTACATACAAAATATATGTCCATTTATGTACAATTCTTGAAATGACAAAATTATAAAGAGGAGATTAATGGTTGCAAGGGATTAGGGGTGGGGTGGGAAGGCACAATGGGAGAGAGGCGAGTAAGGTTGTAAAAGGGCAGCATGTTAAGTGTCCATCAATGGATGAATGGATGAAGAAAATGTGATACACACACACACACACACACACAATGGAATACTATTCAGCCATAAAAAAGAAGGAAATGCCACTTGTGACAACATAGATGGGCTTTGAGGGCATTAAGCTAAGTAAAATAAGTCAGACAGAGAAAGATAAATACCATATGATCTCACTCATATGTGGAATCTTAAAAAAAACAATGAACTCACAGCTATAGAGAACAGACTGGTGGTTGCCAGAAGCAGGGGGCAGCAGGTGGGTGAAACAAACGAAGGTGGTCAAAAGTTATAAACTTTCAGTTATAAAATAAATAAGTCCTGGAGATGTAATGTACAGCATGGTGACTATAGTTAATAATATGTATTGTATATTTGAAAGTTGCTAAAAGAGTAGATCTTAAAAGTTCTCATCACAAGAAAAAAATTGTAACTTTGTGTGGTGATGGATGTTAACTAGACTTATTGTGGTGATCATTTTACAATATACACATACATCAAATCATTATGTTGTACACTGAAACTAATATAATGCTATATCATTATATGTTGATTTCATCACTTTTTAAAAAAAAAAAAGGGCAGAATGAGAGGTCCTTGTGGTAATGAAACTGTTCTTGAAATATACCTTGACTGTTGTGGTGGACACATGAACCCACGCTTGTGATAAAATTGCATAGAACTGAACACCACACACACACACATATTAGTATATGTAATCCTGGTGAAATCTGAATAAGATTAGTGGATGGTATCAATGTGAGTTTCCTGGCTGTGATATTATGCTGTAGTTTTATGAGATGTTACCATTGGAGGAAGCCAGGTGAAGGGTACACAGGATCTCTATTATTTCTTACAACTGCTTGTGAACCTACAATTATCTCAAAATTAAAAAGTTTAATTTAAAAAAATAGTTCTGGTTGCTACTTGTTAGCATGACTACAGAACAATCTGTGTTCTCCCAGAAGTGTGGAGACGGTTTTATTTTCAGCTTGAATTTTTGTGCACCATTATCCTCCAGGGACACCTCGGAGTGGGGCTGTATTACCACCACCATCCACTTTCAAGTGATGCCAGCATATCATGGGAAACCTTCTGGAAACCAGGTGTGAATATATTCCTTCTAAATCAACTGACCATTCAGAAAGGCTCATTGAGAGTTGTACCTCTTTTTCAGTAGTAGGAGGGACCAGATGCAGCAACTTGTCCATTACTTAAGAAGAAATATCTTGGTACCAGGTCACTGAACTCCCAGATATTTCACTAATAAGGAAGACCCGTGAATTCTTGTGGGATTTATTTTCCACCTTCTGGCATGCATGCATCTTGCCAAGGTGTCTAAAGTAGTGCTCCCTTCTGCCTCCCAGATCCAATCAACATAATGCCATCAATGTAATGGACCAGCATGACGTCCTGTGCAGAGGTGACCAAGTTCTCTGCAATAGTCATTGATATGGTCCTGAGTGAAAGTGTATTGGTAGCCCTGCCAAATATGCCCCAGAAAAATAGCTGCAGGAGATTTGTTCGTTTGCTCCAGTAATAAAACTACATCAGGAAGAGCAGCTGCAGTTAGTGTCACCACCTGACTAAATTTACAATAATCTACTGTAATTTTCCAAGATCCATCTATCTTCTGCACAAATCAAATAGGTGAACTGAATGGAGATGTCATAGGAATCATCACTCCTGCGTCATTCAATAATATGGTGGTTGCACTAATCTCTCCATGAATATAATATTGCTCTTGGTTTACTATTTTGGTGGGTAGAGGTAGTTCTGGCGGCTTCCACTTGGTCTTTTCTGCCATAACAGCCCTCACTCCATGAGTCAGGCAACCACTGTGGGGATTCTGCCAGTTTCTTAACACGTCTATTCTATCTTTGCTTTCTGGAACTGGGGAAATAGTCAAAGGTTGGTTTGGGAATCCATCGGGCCCTCTATGAGATGGACTCATGCCAAAACTTTATTGATTACCTGCATAAGCCCCTCCTCTGACTGGTGATTCACAGAGGTATTTTGGGCCTTTAAGAATTAGTATCAGCTCAGAGCCAGTGCCCAGTAACCAAAAAAAAAGACATGATTATTTCTCAGATTTTTTTTCTCTAATTCATAGTCACTCTGGTAGATGGCCATAGGTAGCTTTGGGAAGGGCAAAGAGGAAGATGTACAGTACAAATTCTTGGCTATGTAGCAAGGTCCTTCCTCAGGGGCACTTAGTGATCTTCATTGAAAGAGCTCTGAGTCAGTGAACTGGCTCATGTCTGGGAAATAGTTGAGATGCCTTGTGATATTCAAGACCTCTGTTCACCAGACCTAGAATGCTTCCACTTTTGCAAGTCAGCTAAGACTTTAGTAGGCTGCCCATCCATTTCATCTCTAGGGACACCATGATCAATTAGTCAAAGTCAGAGACCTCTATTTGTCAAACTGTCTTGACTTCTGCCTCAACCCTGATACCCATTACAGTAACCAAGCCTACTTATCTCTGGTAGCCTGGCTTCTCCCACCCTGGATCCCATCATCCCTTTGGAACTCAAGGATCCTAGTTCAATTGCAGCAGTTCCTACCATCATTCCAGACCTGCAGCAAATAGCCACTACAGTGTTCTTCAAAGACACCAATGTTGCCCTCCCTAAGGTATTTTTCACAGTTTTTGTGGAAAGAGTGCTCTCCCACTCTCCTAAGACATACTTAGGGAGTGAGTAAACCAGTCTCACATAATAAATCCACTCTATCTGATTTCCCAAAGCTTTGGATACCTTCCTCCACAGTACACCAAAGAAAATCTGGCATCTCATCTTCAGTTAGCAGGCCACCTTTGGCTCTACAGTCACACATCGCTTAACGATGGAGATACATTCTGAGAAACGTGTCGTTAGGCAATTGTATCATTGTGCGAATATCATAGAGTATACTTACACAAACCTGGATGGTATAGCCTATTACACACCTAGGCTATATGTACTAATCTTTTGGGACCACCATCATATATGTGGTCCATCGTTGACCAAAGAGTCATTATGTGGGGCATGGCTGTATATTTAAGTCCAAATAACTAGGTAAATAGTTAGAGCCACTTAGATATGCTTGATGTCAGAATCTCTACTTAATGCATCCCATCAACAAAGTCAGGCTGGCCCAGCATTACCACATTCCTTCTACTCTACACCAACCCTTTAAGACCTGTTTCTGTGGATATAAATTAGCAAAAATCCTGCAACTGTTTTGATATATACTGCAATTCCTCATGGATCACACTTACCTCTGGGACCTACTGGGACTTGAGTCTGGTTACAGATTTAGAAGCAGTAAAATGCCTTGGTGGGGGGCAGTCAGCAGTCTCCTGCAAAGCAACTACCTCAGGGGATCTCATTACAGATTCTTCAGGCAAGAGAAGACTAACCTTCTCAGCTGGAGAAGATGGACTACTGTTACTGGCAAAGAAGGATTGGAGGAATTTAGGGGTTCAAGGTCCCAGCTTCATCAGAATCTGCCCTAATATAGTCCCATCCCAATTTTCAGAGTCCCAATTAATGCCTTAACTTTATAGGAGACGCTGCCAGGCTGAGAATTCAAAATGTGTTGCAAGCCACCCATAGAATTGGACATCGGTTTGGTTTTTAGAAATCTCAGACATGAGGTTATATGAGATAAGAGTTCCTTTTACGGCAGTCATAGAAAATTTCTGGACCCTAACTTAGACCATAAGCTTGGAATTTAAAGCCCAAGTTCATCATTTTCTTTTCCTAAGTTCTTTAGTGCACTTATAAACAATCAATCAACCCCATTATACTCCTTATTTCCACTAATAACGTTTTATGGCAGCAAATACTTGGTCACCTAAAGTCTTGCCTTTGATTACAAATATCTACACGTAATAATTTAGGTAAGAGTTTTGCTACCATATATCATAAATGATCACTTGCAACTTACAACTAATATCCTTTACCACTTACAAAAGGGTAATACATTTATATATATTCAAATTAGAGAACCAATAGCAGATAACCCAGGCCAATTTACAGAACCTACGTTTAGGTTTCCCTGGACCCCCTTCCAGTGCCAATATTTCTATTATTTAGAGTTCAGTCAGGGAAGCAGAAGCACTATGAGTGATGAAAAATAAGGCATTTATTATAAGAATTGTATCTTATAAAATTGTGGGAACTGGTAAAGAAATCCTCTCTATATCCTCCTTGTTGCTGTTTTGCTTTGTTTTTACACATCAAGAAAGCAGAGTAATATATGGAAAGATCATGTGATTGGAGTCAAACAGATATGTGTTTGACACCTAGTTCTAATATATATTGGCTCTGAAATCTTGTTAAGTGACTCAAATTCTCTGAGCCTCATTTTCCTCATCTGTAAAATGGAAACGATAACACTTCTCAGGGTTGATGTGAGAGTGAATGAGATAAAGTATATACCTGTAATATACAATATTTCTTTGATTCCAAGATGCACAATATTTCACACTTTAATCTCTACAATAGGAAAGAAGGTGGTAATTGATGGCATGTTATTGTCTGAAAACACTTTTTTTCTTTCTCAGTGGCACACAAAATAATGAGAGCCCAGAGTAACATCACAAATAATGACAGGTGCAGATAGCATTTTATTATCAAACCAAATGTGACTCTCGGTGCACGAGTGAAAAATCCCGACATCCCCTAGAGAACACAAGCACTCTCCTTTATACATTCCATTCCTTTCTCCATTCATTAGACTAACCCTTCATCCCACATCCCTTATTATTCAGATTAGTGGAACGGAAAAAGTACGAGTTTCAGAATCTGACATATTAAATTTTGTATCTTGCTGCTATGTGACATTCTGAGCTTCAGTTGAATGCTCCATAATTGTGTATAATACTTACCCAAAAGGACTATTACAAAGATTAAATAAGATACTGTATGTAAAGTCCTATCAGTGCCAAACATATTGTGGGTAGTCAATAAATTTGCCCTTTATCCTTCCTTCTCACTGCCACATTCTATTCTTCTACTGATTATTTGGATTGAAAGAAGAACTGATCTTCTAGATCAGGGGGTGGCAAACTACAGCCCTCAGGCTAAATCAGCCCACCACTGGTTTTTGTAAATAAAGTTTTATTGGAACACAGTTGCACTCATTTGTTTACATATGGCTGCTTTTGTGCTACAACAGCAGAGTTGAATAGTTACCACAGAGACAATATAGCTTGCAAAGCTGAAAATACTGTCTAGCTATTTACAGAAAAAGTTTGCTGATATTCATTCTAGATTCCTACAGCATCTAAAAAGCACCCCTGGGCCAGCCCAGGTGGCCTAGTGGTTAAGTTCAGTGTGCTCCACTTCAGCGGCCTGGGTTTAGTTCCCAGGTGTGGACCTACACCACTGGTCAGTGGCCATGCTGTGGAGGTGGCCCATATACAAAATAGAGGAAGATTTGCCACAGATGGTAGCTCAGGGCAAATCTTCCTCAAGCAAAAAGAAAGAGGAGAATTGGCAATGGATGTTAGCTCAGGGTACATCTTCCTCGGCAAAAAAATAAAAACAAAAAAAGCATCCCTCCCCCATTCCTGTTACTATTCTGCCTCTAGAGAGCTGCATTAGATGAGGTGGCTGCATGCTTCATTCTAGGAGTCAGGACTCTTGGGCTCTGACCACAACTTTAATACCCGCAAAGCAGACAGGAGAGTTGTGAGGATTTCTGATGAGGAAGCTCGCCAGGCCAGAGTGAAAGACAAAGATGTGACTCTGTGGTTTCTGTGGTTTCTAGCACTCCCCCTTTCTTCTACTTCTGGGGTTATAAAAGCAGGGGTAAGAGAGGGGGTTGACAGGAGAAGCTTACCACGGGCAGCATCGCTGGGAAAATGCACGCTCTCCTCCTTTTGTTGGTCTTTCTCTTGCCTTCTGAAGCTGGAGCTGGTGAGTCTAGAGTATAACTCCCCGTCCTCCGGATCCTCTGTTCCTACTCCAAACTTACTGCCCTGAGTGAAAGGAGACCCTAAAATGAGATCTGTTGCAAGTATTCCAGGGGGAAATCTCTATCTGGAAGAGTCATACCTGTTCCCTGCAGTTGATGCCAGTTTCCCAGGGACGAGAAGTCTTGGGTGGAGAAAGAATCAGAAAACTGGCTTTGGAAGTTCCTCCTAGTCTGCTTTCCTCAAAATATCCACGATTCTGCTGCATGGTCCTTCTCTGCCCTGGCTCTCGTGTGGAGGAGGCCAGGATGGGGACATGAAGAATTGTCTAAATGACAGCTCAGAATCAAGACTAGCCAACGTGTTCTGAACAGTAGGATGAGGATTGACAGGGTGGATGGGGGTGGAGAAGGCCAACAAAAAGTACACATAGAGGGGCTGACCTACATTAGAGGTAAGGGTGAGGCTCAGAGGGGGTCCCTCAGCTTTCACTTCATTTTCCTCACCCAATGCTCTGTCTGAAGGCTCAGTGAGCCTGTGTTTGGGGACCTGGGGTTCTCTGTTTCAGGGGAGATTATCGATGGCATTGAGTCCAAGCCACACTCCCGCCCCTATATGGCCCATCTGGAAATCGTCACTGACCAGGGTTATGTTGCCAGCTGTGGTGGGTTTCTCATAAGTCAAGAATTTGTGATGACAGCTGCTCATTGTAAAGGAAGGTAAGAAAACGTGGACTTGTTCTCTTTTCGCGCAAGGAGCTGTAGGAACCAGAGTTATACACGACTTTGAAGTGGCCTGTGGAGAGATTCTCGTGCCTTGCTCATCTCTAGAGGATCAGCGATGTATATTGGGGGGAACCAGGCCGTTTTCATTTGTCATCTCCCTCTCCAGTTCTCTCAGTCCCGTGTAGCTGCCAGGGCCTGAAACTGTGATATCTGGGGGCGGCGTCTGTCCTGAGTAAGATCTGAGTTCCTCAGATGGCTGGGGAAGAGGAGAGAGCCTGGTGTGCCTTTGCTCAGAAGGGAGCAGCGACCAGGAGACCAGCACCTTCTCCTACCTCTCTTTTCCCTCTCAACAGGCAAATTACTGTCACTCTCGGAGCTCATAACATGAAAAAGGAAGAACCCACATGGCAGAAGCTGAAAGCCATAGAACAATTTGTTCACCCAAAATATGACTCCGTCACCTTTCTCAATGACATCATGTTACTGAAGGTACCATTACCTTCTTTGCATGTCTCAATTCTCCCATCCTTAACTCTTCTCGTGACCTCTACCTTTCTCATTCTCTCTCTTCCAACCCATTTCCTTGGGGTCTATCCTCCCACTCCATGTCATCACCACCTCATTGGGGAGAAACTCTTGCCTTTGCCCAGGGAGCCTCTACCATACCACACACCCCACTTTCCCTGGGATTGGCTATCCATCCACTCTCCCTCCCTCACAGCTACAGACGAGAGCCAAGCTGACCCACGCTGTCGGGACAATCCCCCTGCCCACCTCATCCACCTTTATTCGACCTGGGAGAATATGCCGGGCAGCTGGCTGGGGGAAAACGGGACTGACAGAGCCACTGTCAGATACTCTGAGGGAGGTGAAGTTGAGACTCATGGATACCAAGGCCTGCAACCACTTTCCATTTTACAAACATAAGTTCCAAATCTGTGTGGGCAATCCCAGGAAGAGAAGATCGACATTCAAGGTGACCACATACCCACACTGCCTCCCCATGGTGCAGTCCCTGGGGCACAGCATCCTTTTGGGACAGGTGGGATCAGGAAGTTCCCTAGTACAGTGACTGGTGTCTGAGTTCATGGGTGTCTAGGACTATGGAAACTAGAATCCTCCTTCTGGGTTTCATCCTCCCATACCCAAGTCCTGCCTCTAACCCTCCCATCTAGTCTGCCATACAGGGCTCCAGGAGAGAAAGGAAGAAGATGGAGGGGGACAGGATCTAGAGTGGTGGTTCTACGCCAGAGAGAGAAAGATGATTTTAAACCCTAACTTATGGGTCTGCCCGGTGGCGCAGCGGTTTAGTTCGCGCTTGGCAGTCCGGGATTCGTGGGTTCGGATCCCGCTCGCCTGCCGACGCACTGCTTGTCAGCCATGCCATGGCGGCATCCCATATAAAGTAGAGGAAGATGGGCACGGATGTTAGCCCAGGGCCAGTCTTCCTCAACAAAAAGGGGAGGATTGGCAACGGATGTTAGCTCAGGGCCGGTTTTCCCCACAAAAAAAAAAAAAAAAAAAAAAAACAAATAAACCCTAACTTATGACTCCATGAGAAGCCAGGATTCCTGGACTGACTCTGGGGTATCTTGGGGCTACCCAGTGTGCTGCTAGAATCAGGATGAGGTGACAGTAGGGAGCCAAGGATGTCCCTGCTCATGATCTGCTTTCTCTAACCCACAGGGAGATTCTGGGGGCCCCCTTCTGTGTGCTAGGGTGGCCCAAGGTATTGTGTCTCATGGACTTAAAAATGCAAAGCCTCCTGCTGTCTTCACTCGAGTCTCCTCATACATGCCCTGGATTAATGAAATTCTAAAGAGAAAGTAGCCACAGAAGCCTGGCCAGCCTGAGGGAGAATTCCAATGCCAGAGCCGTCCCTGGGTAGCCCCTAGGTTCCACAGGAGCCTGGCCCCAGCTGGAGCCCAGGGAAGGTCTTGGAGGCACACAAAGCCCCTGCTAGTTTTATCCCCAACAAACCTCAATAAAGATGCACCCCCCAGCGCGTGTGTGTGTGAGACTCTTCTCTCTCCCCTCGAACTGGTCTGCTCTGCAGGGAGGAGTCCACATCCTCCTCTCTAGCTTGAAATGAAGACTTGCACTGGGTTCCTTTCTTGCCAAATTAATCTTGCCTACCAATTTCCCTGTATATTGTGTGGCATTATGGATTATAAAAGAAAATATTTTGATCTGCACAATAGGATTTAACATCCAGAGTAACACTGGCACTGATTTACCTTCTTCCTCCACTGTCCCCTCTTCCTCCTCCTCCTCATCCTCTCATTTCTCCTCTTCCCACAAAGCCCGTGCCTCAGCCACTGCCATTCAGGGTGTAGATGTGCCATAGCAAACTCCCTACGACTGTTTCCAGAGATGGCCCCAGGCCTGGGCTGTTGATACCTTGTGTCCTTACACCCACCTCTGCCCCATCATCATCATCCCCCTCAATACTACGTCTGCAGCCAGAGGAGCATCTGCCAAGTGAGAAAGAAGAAAATGTCCCAAGGACAAGATTTCAGGATAGGGGGTGGGGGGAGGGATGATCCTTGGAAATCCTCGGGATGGGTCTGTCCATTGCAGTAGTCCCAACGGGGCTGTGTATGAGACAGGGCCATTCTAGCTCAGGAGAGGGGTCCCCAAAAACATCAGAGTGAGCCTGGTCCCTGAACTGCATCAGAGCCACCAAATTCAACTGTCATCTTCCCTCAGAAATGAAACAGAATCTCCAGGTCTTCCAGAAGAATACCTGAGTTAGGTCACTTCCTCCAAGTGACCCGCAATGCTCTGAATCCCATCCTCTGAGCTGGATGAGTACACTCATAGCCACACACACCCAAATGCAAAGGACACAGGGCATGAACTCCAGCTAGCTCTCAGGAGCCTGCAATTAACAGGCTCCCACACAGGTCCCACCTTGGTCCCTAAGAGGCCTAAGAAGAGAGGTCTTGCTCCGTGCAAGAAAGAGCTGCTACTCCAGGCCCCAGAACGGGAACCCAGCACCTCCACCTTCCTCATAGCGTGCCAGCCCACAGATCTGGGCTTCCAGCTTTGCCACTGATCAATAGCGATGAAATATACAGAAAGTATAATATATAAGACTGATTAAAAACTAACTCTATGCAAAAAACAAGCATATGTGCAAAAAAGAAAAAACCTGGAAGGATCTCAAAAATAAAAGAACTTATGCTGAAATGGTAATAAATGGATGTTTTTTCTTTTTGTCCTAACTCTTATTTTATATTTGTATAATTAAATAAGGGTTTTAAAATGTGAAATACAAGAGGCAGAGACACTATGTGTAATGTTTGCTTCGGAGACCAGAGCGCACGCTGAGTTGCAGCTGAGGCCCCATTCACTCTTGATCCCCAGACCCTAAGGACAGCACAACGACAGGGCAGCCCTTCTTCCTGGGAAGCTGGACGAATGAAAACTGGAGGAGAGTGGTCAGCCTACCCTGCCAGCCTGGCCCCCAGGAACGAGTGGATCTGGTGGAGACTGCAGGGAGCTGGGCTGAGCCCACAGGCCGAATTGGACCCCAAGGGGCTGACAGGCACTGACACCAGCATGACCCCCACTGCAGAACAAATGAGCATCACATGGACCCCTGCCGTGGAAACAACAGTTGGAGGCCCAGCCACCCAGAGCAGAAGAGCACATCATCATCGCTACAGTGTTAGTCCTGCGATGTAGAGGATAGGACCCAAGGAATATGCCCGCCTGACAAACACCAAGAGCAACAAGAGAGTCTCGGCATCATAGGGTCAGCAAGACAAACCATCCAGGTAAAAGGGTTTTGCCCAAACTCATCGGAAGAAGCCCTCTGGATAGCCCAGGGCAGGAAATGCGGAAGAGCCAGCTCCTCCTGGGGTCAAGGTTGTTGAGGCCCAGGTCCAAGAGCTCAACAGGAAAATATCTGCTCCTCCAACCCCACCCCAATGTTAGGCTCTCCCCTGGGAACCTGAAGATTGTCTGTCCTGCACCCATAGTTCCTCTGGCAAATTTACCCTCACCCAGTCATGCACTGTGTACTGCCTTGGCATATGTATGTACCGAAGGAGTCGGTATGGTTGTATTGTGTCATTCCAAAAAATATATTGAGGTCATAACTCCCAGTGCCTCAGGACGTGACCTTATTTGAAAATAGAGTCAATGCAGATGTAATTAATTAAGATGAGGTCATACTGGAGTAGGATGAGCCCTTAATCCAATATGGCTGGTGTCCTTATAAGAAAAGGAGAGAGACACACACAGGGAGAAGGCCATGTGAAGACAGAGGCATAGATTGAGTGATGCATCTACGAGCCAAGGAACACCAAGGATTGCCAGCTGTCACCGAAAGCTAGAGGAGAGGCAAGGGACAGATTCTCGCCCACAGCCCTCAGAAGGAACCAATCCCACTGACAGCTTGATCTCAGACATCTAGCCTCCAGAACTGTAAGAGAATAATTTCTGTTGTGTTAAGCCACCTAGCTTATAGTACTTTGTCACAGTGTCTCTATGAAACTAATATAGGAGTTAAGGCAGAGTTTTAGGAATTTAATGTTTTCTCAAAAAAATAGCCAATTATTTTAATAAATGTTTTATATTGAGTAGGTTTTAAATTCATAAAAAGCTTTGCCATTCAAACATATCAAGAAAAGAATCTGTAACCAGTGGGGTAAAGAGATTGCTAAAACCAAATTTATAGTGTGTAACTCCAGCCTGCTTCAGAAAAGCCCTTTTTTTTATTTACAGTAATTAGAATAACAGACCCAGGGCTTTACTACCACCTTGTCCTCACAATCCACTGCTCCCTGCTCCCGAGCCCACCCCATGGCCTGCTCCACCTGCTCCACCTTTCCCTGCAAGATACTGCCACCCTGTGGGAAACTTGCCTCAGTAGAGCGAGGCAAGAGAGGTATCTGGGTGCAAAATTTAAGGAGACAGTCACTTGAGGAGGGACCTGCAGGATGCCGAGGGTGAGCATGTCCTCAGCTGTGTGCCCCAGTGGCCTCTCTTGTCTCACCCTAGTCCCAGCCCTGACTAGCACGTTTGTGAGTAGTTGTGGCTCATAGCTGGCCTCTACTTGGCCTCTACATAGTTCAAATGAGTTTTACTCAAGGTCATCATCATAAAGGACACTTCCTCAACACCAAAGTGGGTGATAGCTGAGCAGACTTACAGAGGAAGGAAAATTTATGTCTGAAGGAAATCTATTTATTCAAAGCTGGAAAGGGATGAAGTTGATAACTATGCTGCGGACTTATAAGTCACCCAGAGGATCCAAAAGAAACGCAAGGTGTGCTGTATCTCTGCCCTTGTAGGTCCACAGTCTTGATGAGTCAGTACCATATCCATGAAGGAGGCCATTTAACCCAAGGCAATACAAAATTCAAGGGAAAGAACTAACTTTTACTGAGGGCCCATTGGTAACATTTTACCTACATTGCCTCATTTAATTGTCATGACACCATACGCAAAAAAAAAAAAAGTCTCACACCTTCTACAAAACTTAACTCAAAATGGATCAGAGATCTAATTGTAAAACTATAAAACTTTTAGGAGAAAATCTTCATGACCTCAAGTTAGGCAAAAAGTTCTTAGACATGACACCAAAAGCACAATCCATATAAGAAAGAATTAATAAATGGGACTTCTCAAAATTAAGAAACCTTTGCTCTGTGAAAGACACCTGTTAAGAGAATGAAAGGACAAACTATAGATTGAAAGAACATATTTGCAAATCACAAAGCTGACAAATGACTTATGTCCAGAATATATAAAGTACTGATGAAATTCAACCATAAGAAAACAAAAGTCCAATTAAAATATGGGCAAAAGATAGGAACAGGCACTTCATCAAGGAGGATTTATGGGTGGCAAATAAATAAACACATTAAAAAGATATTCAATGTCATTAGCTATTAGGAAAATTCAAATTAAAAACATAGTGAAATAACACTACACACATATTAGAATGGTTAAAATAAAAAACCCTGAAAATATCAAGGGTTTGCATGGATGTGGACCAACTAGAACTCTCATACATTCCTGGGGGAATGCAAAATGGTACAGCCACTTTACAAAATAGTTTGGCAGGTTCTTATAAAATTAAACATATACTTATTATATGACTCAGATTCCTACTCCTGGATATTTACCTTACAGAAATGAAAACTTAAGTTCATACAAAAACCTGTACACAAATGCTTATAGCAGCTCTATTCGTAATTACCAAAACTGGAAACAATCCAAATGTCTTTCAGTGGGTGAATGGTAAACAAACTGCAGGGCATGTATACAATGGAATACTACGCAGCAGTAAAGAGAAGAAAACTATTGTTCATGCAACAGCTTGGATGAACCTCAAAGGCATTACGTTGAGTGAAAGAAGCCAGCCTCAGTAAGTTACACATGATCTGATTCCACTTACATAGCATTCTCAAAACACAAAACTATGTGATGATAACAGACCCTGCCTGTGTTGTCTGGGCTATGCGTTTGAACATTCAAGGCATACAGCAATCAAGACCGGTAAGAATTTGAACTTTACAATTAGATAAACTTATGTTTGAATCTAGGCTCTCCAATTTGCTGACTTCGTGTCTCTACGAACCCAGTTTCCTCATCTATAAATGACCATGGACTATTGTGGGAAAATTTTTATTTTTAAATTATCATGACTTCTTTTGATGTACAGTTCTATGAATTTTAATGCATATATAGATTCATGTAAGCACCACCACTATTGGGATACCCAACAATCTCACTACCTCCCCAAACTCCTTCATACTATTATTTTATATTCACATCTCCCCACCCTCCAACCCCTGTGAAAAAGAACTTCTAGGGGGCCGGCCCGGTGGCATAGCGGTTAAGTTCACACGCTCCACTTCAGCGGCCCAGGCTTCGCTGGTTCGGATCCAGGGCACAGACCGACGCACCGCTCATCAAGCCATGCTGAGGCGGCATCCCATACAGAGCAACTAGAAGGATGCACAACTATGACATACAACTATCTACTGGAGCTTTAGGGAGAAAAAAAGCAAAAAAGGAGGAAGATTGGCAACAGATGTTAGCTCAGGGCCAATCTTCTAAAAAAAAAAAAGAAGAAGAACTTCTAGTTTGAGGATGGAGGTAAGGAGGAATGGAAGGGAGGAGAGGGAGAGTGAGAGAGAAGGGTGGCGGTGGAGGGCAGGAATTTCCTAACAGTGATTCACATTAATATACAATTGAGATACAAAGTTATACATCTCTCCCTGACCACCTGACACATTCTCCCTATTCTTGAGCTGCATTTCCACCCTCCACACCTCCCCCAGACGCAAGCCCATTCTCTCTGACAACCTGGCTTTGGTCCCAAGGAAAACAGAAGGACTTGGAGGTGTCCGTGATTCTGATTTTCTTTCTCTACCCTTCCCCCAAGGGTGGTTGGACAGAAGCACCATTGAAAACTCCCCAAATGACACCTGGAGTGTTGGCCTTACCCTGTGACTGTCGATACTGTATACCACCTATCTCATTAGTCTCACATAACTTGCCCCTTCATGCTACCCCAATAGCCTTACCAAAATCATATCTGCAGCTGGGCAGCATTTGCCATTCAAGAAACAAAGGAATCTCCTTGCAAACAAGAATGTAGGATGTGGAGAAAAGACTAAACAAATGAGACATGCTTATACGGCCCCGACATAATATAGCAATCCCAGTAGTAGAATATCACACAATATTAGGACTATCTAGAAGGCAAGCCACACCCAATCCAGAAACTATACCCTGACAGCTTGGCCCACAGGAAGCAGGAGTGGAGACTGTGAGAAGCAAAGTGGAGCCTGCAAGCACTGACTCTACAATCGGCAGCAAAAACAGGTTAAACAAGCATCCTGTGGACCCCTGGAATTAAAATAACAGTTGTTGCCTCACCAGTCTCCCCCACAGCCCACTCGGAAAAAATAAGATCATCACAGCTACAATGTTAATTCTGAGGTGCAGAAGATGATGGCCCAAGCAGTGGGCCTGCCTGACTGATGCTGAGAGCCATAAGAGGGGTGGAGGCATCACAGAGTCTACAGGAGAAACTTGTAGGTAAAAGAACTTGCCCAAGCTCATGAGAAGGTGCACCCTAGGACTTTCCTTCCTCAAATACTAGCCTATTGCAGGAATGGTAAATGGAAAAGAGAAATACCAGAAAGAAACTCAAAAAAAGCAAGATTTGGGGGGTTCTTGCTGAAGAGCCCGGGACAGAGATGAGGGCAGACAACTAACTATGAGACATCTTTCTCCCAGCCAAAGCTTGGAGTCATATCCTAGGACCCCTCCATTAATCATTCTCCTGGATACTCCATCCACTGAAAAAAACTGTGCAGAGTGCAATAGTTCAAAAAGGAACTAGCGTGTTAGGAGTTAAGGCAAGAGTACAGTCAAATAAATCAGTTTATATCCTTGAAAATCATTTTACAGATATTGAGTGTAAACTAATAGCAATTAAGTTTAGACTTTAAATTTAGACAAACTTGGTCATCCAAATTATCAACTACGGAAGGAGGCAGAGTTTATTGCAAGGACAGGCACAGAGCGAGCTCCAGCCTGCTTCAGGAAAATGTGGCCAACGTCACAAAGGATGTACCGTTCTTGCTCCATTGCACTGCTGTCTCAATCTCATGGAAGATGGCACAAGCCCGTGCCATCAGTTGTCCCTTATCCACAGTATTTCTTACAAGAGGCTTCAACATTTATGAACGTTTATAGGTGTTGTATTCCTACCTGGCAACTTGGGGTTTAAAACAACTTTTATACACATGCTTAATCAAAAAAGACACAGCTGTTACTCAAATAACAATGTTAAGAAACAATCTGGCAGCCTAAAGTCGAATGAATAAAACAAGATGCTGTGCAAAGCAGAGCATAATTAAAGGTTGTAAATCTGATTAATCTGGAATATGTTTAGGGTAATTTAGAGGAAAAAAATACATCGCCTCAATGAGGACATATCCATCATTTACCCATCAAATGGCTATACAGCTGCACAAGGCATAATAATTAAAGGAACAAAACTAACCTTTATTAAGGACCAGCCATGTGGCATTTTACATTTTGTACCATATTTAATTCTCCAAAAACCCTGTTTCATATCATTCTTCATATTTTACAGATACAGTAACTAAGGCTGAGAATTTAAGGAACTTTCCTAACGTCAGATAGCTAAGCGGCAGAAGCAGGATTCAAGCTCACTCCATCTAACTAGCCAGCTCCATGCCCTGAATGTCAAGGTGAATAATGGCACAGATAGTAAATGTTTCAGGAACTCAGAGAAATGACGTTCCCTCTCCATTATAGTGGGTAAGGAATCACTGCCATCAGTAAAATGCCAGCGCTTTTATACCAAGTCCAACCCTTACCTTCCCGCTAATTTTGAATCTTAGTGAGAAGACTCCATCCAAACTCCACTTGAACATCTCCAGCAATGGGGAAATCACTTACTCCCCCTCACCACACATTCATGTTGTAACAACTGATTTTTAGTAAATTCTTCCTTATACAGAGTCAACATCTGCTTCCCAAGATACTATAGAATCAGATCTGGAGACTACCTAGCCAGAAACAATGTCCAACTCCACCATGGGACTGTTCAACAAAGGCCACACTGCCCACTGGCTTGGCCCAGACACCGGAGGCAGCACCAAACACCTGAACCACGACTCATTCTTCCCCCAAAGCCAGACTCCACTGCCACTCACACTTACTAGAAAAATTAATTCCATATGATGCCTGCTCCCTCGTGTTATCCCCTTTTGAATCAAATTTTACACCCATTCATCTTATTGGCAGGGTCTCAGTCACATGGTCTGGCCTAGATGCAAAAGAATCCGGGGAAGAAAGTTTGTGAATTCTACCTTAGGAAGGCAAGAATCAGAATTGGGAATTCCCCTAACACAGGAAGGGTGTTCAAAGGACACTAAGGATCCACCACATACGTGGCAAATGTCCACTACAATCCATCATTTGGCTGCCCAACGTGAATATGCGCTCTTTTTCCATACTTCTCCTTCCCAAAAACAAAAATGCCCCCCTTGAACATAATTCTCACTACCTTTTGTACAAAGGAAGATGTACAAAACTGTACATTCTGACTCTCCCCAGAACGAAAATAACCCAGTCTCATCAGTTACTGCTTTCTGCTCCAAGTACAGGATCTCTGGGTGATACCCACCCCACCTCTAATTAAGTCACACTCCCAAACTGACATCTGTAAACCATAAACTAAACTGTGAAGTTCACCACCACCAACATTCCACAAAGAAAACAGCAGAAGGAGGGCAGAGAAGAGAGACAAAGGAAATCTGTTACAACACACAAATACACACATGACAGAGCAAGGAAGAAAATATCAGCATTTTCTCATTTCTGAAATTGGTCATGTGACCGGAGCTGTAGCGATTCCATTCCCTTGCCCTCAGCCAGTGCACGTGAAACGAAACTTGAGTCTTGGCAGATCCGAACCTTAATGATGCTGTGGAGCCATCACACTAGCCCTGGACTATCTACCTCTCAACTTCTCACTGCATGAGTGAAAAACAGAAATGCTTCATTTGTTTACACCTCTGCTTTTTGGTCTAACAGGTGCAGGGCCACAGGACAGGACTTCTTCAGCTCCAGATTCTCCTCTGTTCTGCTGATAGTGGAATGCCCAGAGTAAGGTTGCCAGCATTAGCAAATAAAAATACAGGACTCACAGTTAAATTTGAATTTCAGATAGACAACAATTTATTTTAGTATAAGTATGTCTCATTCAATATTGGGACACACTTAGACTAAAAAATGATTTGTTGTTCATCTGAAATACAAATTTAACCAGGCATTCTGTATTTTATCTAGCAACCCTAGAGTAAAAGAATTAGTACAGGTACTCCTCAGACATCAGGAATATTTGTAAATGTTCTATTTTAGAGAGGGTCAGAGCTGAGGGCAACAGACGACCCAGCCAGTATATACTAAGGAATGGATCACCCCAGTCACAAGCCCAAGCTGAGACCAAGGGCATGGTAGAATGATCTGAGGAAAGTATTTATCCCCTGTGTTTCCCCATCTCTAAACTAAATGCCTTCTAAATCTCTCCACCACGTTACCCCACTTTTTCCTGGACAACCTGGTCTCCAAGTCTGGGGAAAACAAAGAGTATATGCTTGAAACCCAGTTATGATAGTTGTGAGTTGTTTGATCTGGGTCATGTTAATGTTTCTGAGTCTCAATTCTACATTTGTAAAGTGACAGTAATGGTATTTCCCAAGGCTGTTGTGGGAAAAAAGAGTAAAACTTCAGATACTGACATCTGTGTATATTCTATTTCAGTAAAACAAGCTTGATTCATAATGTGAGAGTAGGAAACCCCAGCCCCCCTGGAGCAAACTATACTTCTATATCTACATCCCCACTGGCGGGACTCTATTTCTCTTTGGTGGTAGAGCAGAAAGGGCCCTTGGAATCAAGGAAATCTAATTCTAAACCATAATCCTTGACAGTCAGATCCGTAAAATTGAGATAATTCCTATTTCACAGGGTTGTTATGAAAATAATATATCTAAGAGTTGTGACAATAAATGGCATGTATAGGTTCTCAAAAATGCTAATTCCAATCCCATTTGCTCTTGTGGTCATGTGTGTGAAGTCCTATCACAGGGTGTTCCCTTCCCAGATCTGCTCTCCTTGAATCTCTCTCTTCTGCCAGTGAACATCGGTTCAGAGAAACAGAGATCCAGATCAGTGTTTTTCAAATTGCAGGTAATCATCCTTTAAGTGGGGTGCTGCTCATTTTAACATGGAGTGGAATAAAATGGAATGGAAACTAACAGAAAGCATTGCACATGATAAGGACAAATATTGTTTCCTGAAACTTTTGGTTCATTTGTATGTGTGGATGTTTGTGCTCATGTACTCACACATACTTGTGCATTGGTCCTCTTGCAAAATACATTTCCTACTGTTGAGTCATAGCCATAAAAATACATATGCTTCTGAATGCTCAAAGTAAGGACTCTCCTCCACCCATGTTTCTGATGGGCCTTTAACAAACTGCCCTAACTGGGAAATATATGTTCTTTCCACCTTCTACCCCAGATAGGGCACCACAGTTGAGAGCTCATCATGGAAGCCAAGACTCGGGGAGCTCAGGCCTCAACATCACCTCTAGCAAAACTGAGGGCATCTCTGGGGGAATTTCTGATCAGAAAGACAGCCAGCTTAGAATGAGAGAAAAAAACATGACCAAGCAGTTCCTGTGGTCACCAGCCCTGCCCTTCCCTCACTTGCTGGGAGTTATAAAACTCAAGACTGGAAAGCAGAAGCAGCCCCTGCCCTGGGCAGCCTCTCAGAGAAGATGCATCATCTTCCTCTCCCCCTGTTGCTCCTTCTCCTGTGCTCCAGAGCTGAAGCTGGTGAGTCTCGGGGTTCTCCCCTCTGGAAGCTGCAGGATCAGCTCCTAAAACAAAGTTTAGCTTGAATAGAGCTGACACTTAAATAGGATCCCAGGATCTCTCTTCAAGAGCCCAGAGTGAAGTTTCCACCTGGGATATGCCCACCCATTCTCTGCAGCCTGTGGTACTTCCTATCATAGGAACAAGGAACCCCACATTGCCTAGGGGAAAGCCCAGAGTAGGAGAGAAGAAGAGGGGTGTCTGTTCAACATAATATGTGATAATATGTATAAAGTCCTATGTTCTCTTCATCTTCTGAGCTTTGGGGATACACATTACCTTGTAATTTGGCCGTTCTGTGACACTGCTTGTGAGCTATAGAGAAGGTCGAGACAGGAACCTGGAAAGCCTGTCCTGCGTGGTGACAGAGGAGGATTGAGTCGGGGCAGAATGGGAGTGGGGGAAATCTGAGGTGGAAATGCCTGAATGACATCCAAGGCCAGGTTGGCTATTGTGCCTGGAGGAAGGAATGAGAATTTATGTGGGAGGCTGTGGGTGCAGAAATCAGGTACCAGAGACACCTGAGAGGAAAGATGGGCAGACTACAGGGTGAGGATGAGATTCAAGAGAAGCCTTTCTCAACCTTAACCCAGTTTGTTCATTCTCTAGAGAGAGTACTGATGCCCGTGTACAGGCCCTGGGGTTCTCTGTTCCAGGGGAGATCATCGGAGGCACAGAGTGCAAGCCACACTCTCGCCCCTACATGGCCCACCTGGAAATTGTCACTTCCCAGGACAAGCTGATATCTTGTGGTGGTTTCCTGATAAGACGGAACTTTGTGCTGACAGCTGCTCACTGTGCCGGAAGGTGAGACAACAGGGTCCTGTTTACCTCCAAGTGGGAGATAAACAGCCAGGGGAGCACCCAGGGACACACTCACAGGGGGCCTGAGGAAGGGCCTGGGTCACTTTAAGAGGCAACACTTGGGCTTAAGGAGATTGGTCTCATAATTGAATAGATGCCTTGATCCTCAGTCACTGTGAGCTCAGCTCCCTACAAAGGAAAAGGAGGCCCCATCCAGGTGTCCCTCCTCTAAAAGTAGCTCCTTCTCACCCCCATCCCAACACGGAAGATATGGGGCTCACCTCTTAGGGCCCCACCCAGTTCCTGGGCCACTTCCTCTGTGCCTTTTTTAAGAACACAGGCCTTTAGTTCTCAAAGACCTGAACCTATTCTTTTCATGGGGGCAGAGAACAGGGTCCCCATGAGACCCCACCACTTCCTCCTTTCCTCTGATATCTCTTGCTCCAGAGGGCTGGCCCTCATATAGGGCTCCTTGAATTAAGAAGTGCTATCCCTGTCCTCTGGGTCCTCCCTGGCCTGCTCGGTCCCCAGCAGTTCCCAAGGGTCCTGGAAATTGTCCCTGTTCCCTGAGAAAACTCTTCCCTGAGTAAAACTTGAGCACCCCAAATGCCACAAGTGGCCCAGGAAAAGGAGGATGGGTAGAGTCCAGTGACCCCGTGAGAGACTCCAGCCCCTTTTCTCAGAATGGGCTCATCTCAGGAGAAACCCAAACTGTCACTATTTCTCCTTGTCCTTCCTTCTCCCTCAAAGCAGGTCTATAACAGTCACCCTTGGAGCCCACAACATAAAAGAGGAAGAAGACACATGGCAGAAGCTTAAGGTTGCAAAACAATTCCCTCATCCAAAATATGATGACTTAAATATTCACCATGACATCATGTCACTAAAGGTGACAACATCTTTCTTCCCTTCTCCACTTCCTGTTGTTAGCCTTCTCCTTCAGGTCCCCTTTGCCCTGAAATTTCCCGCCCTGCCTCTGGACTGCATGCCCCCAGTTCCAGCTCACCCCTCTGGACGTGACTCTAATGTGAAGCAATTTGCCCTGTCCCTCCCTGATTGCCTCCAACTGCCCCATAACCCATTTCTGGCACTGACAGCCCCTCATTCCCTTCACAGTTGAAGGAGAAAGTCAACCTGACCCTGGCTGTGGGGACACTCCCCCTTCCACCCCAATTCAACTTCCTCTCACCTGGAAGGATGTGCCAGGTGGCTGGCTGGGGAAAGACGGAAGTGGAGGAATTGAGCTCTGACACTCTGCGTGAGGTGAAGCTGAGACTGATGGATCCCCAGGCCTGCAGACACTTTACAACTTTTGACCACAATCGCCAGCTGTGTGTTGGCAATCCCAGGAAGACAAAATCTGCATTTAAGGTGATCCTCAGACTAGGATTCTTCTCTACAAATCACTGTTCAGGGTTCAGGCATCTCCTAGAAGGAGATGGGGTCAGAAGATTGTCAGCCAGTGACAGGGTTTGAGATGATAGGATGGAGGGAACTGGAATTGCTCCTCTGCAGGTCTATCCTCCTACAGCCCCATGCAGTCTCCGACCACCCCTCCCAGGCTGCTGCCCAGGGCACATGGGGTGACAAGAAGGAAAGAAAGAAGGGGCATCAGACCAAGATGTATGCCCCCATGAGGAACCAGGGCTCCTGAGTCTGACCCTCGGTCTGACTGTGACTCAGAGGCGGGACCTACAGGCAGGAGTGGATGACTTTCCTGGCTCACTTTCTGCACTCTCTCTCTCTCTCTCTCTCTCTCTCTCTCTCTCTCTCTGTGTGCCCCACAGGGAGACTCCGGGGGCCCTCTCCTGTGTGTGGGGGTGGCCCAGGGCATTGTCTCCTATGGCCAGGTTGATGCAAAGCCCCCTGCTGTCTTCACCCGGATCTCCCATTACCGGCCCTGGATCAATGAGGTCCTGAAGAAGAATTAACCCTGGAGCCTGGGCTGGCCTGGGAGGAAACCTGGAACTGGACCTGAGCAGCTGCTCTGTGCCACTCACTCTGGAGCTGCCTCTGGTTCCCGCTGAAGTCCTGCCACATCCCTAAGCCTCCAGACCTTTCCTCCAGGTCACAGAATTCTCAACAAACCTCAATAAAGACCCAGCTTCCAGACTTGAGTATGTGTCTCCTCTCTCTGATGCTCTCTTCTCCCAGCTCATAGCAACCTGATTCCCAGCCCAGGCAGCCTACATGCTTTGAAAGGGGTGGATGTGTGGGTGCAGGTGCAAGAGAGAGACAGAGACAAAGAGGAAATAATGAAGAACAAGTAGGGAAAGAAGAGAGAGGGTTTCCATGGAGAGGCAGGATCCATAGTTCCAACTTAAACAAGAAATTACACCAGATCCTTCCTTGCCTTAATCATCAACCTTACACCAATTCTGATTTCTCTTTAGTAATATTCAGAATCATTAAGAACATTCTGAATTGCAAACAAGACACAGGATGTTTACAGCATCCCTGACCTCTCCCCACTAGATGCCAGTAGCAACACCTCCCTCTCCACCACCAAGTTGTGACAACCACAAATGTTTCCAGGCATTGCTAAATGTCCCTGGGGGGGGGGGGGCAGGAATCACCCTCAGCTGAGAACTACTGGTTTAGATACATGACACAGAGAAGGCAGTTGGTGCCACATAGGTCCCTCCTCACGGTCCACCTCAATAAGAGAAGATCCACCATCTGTGCACTTTGACCTGAGATGCAGGGAAGATTGCCTCTCACTCATTGCTGTAAAACAGATACCTGGAGCAGATAAGAGAGGGGGCAGCATCACAAGTTCTGCACAAGGGCTGCACCCAAACCAGCAGGAAGCTGATAGCCAAGAGCCTGCTCAGCACAAACTCGCGCCAGTGAGGGACTGGCTGGAGGAGAGGAAACAGGGCAGGACGTGGACAGACGCGACAGGAGCCTGCGGCTGACAGCACCCCACTCTGAGGGTGTGTGAGTCCCTTCAATCAAGTGAGCTCTCTCTAGGAATTCTTCTTTAAGAAATAATCAGAGATATACACAAAGATTCATGAGGAAAGATTTAAATCTCAGCATTTTTAATAATTGAAAAACTGAAATCACAGCCATAGAATGGTTTAAATGGTAAATTTTATGATTGAATATTTTGAATTCATTAAAAATTTGTTTTCAAAAACATTTAATCATGTGGGAAAATTCAATATAATATAATGCTTTTTAAAAGCAGTATAAAAATCTCCCTCCAGTAGAATCTCAATTTTATAATTATATATTTTATGTATGCATAGGAAAAAACTGGAAGTAATTACATCAAAATAATTATGGCGGTTATCTCGAGAGCATAGGATTAATAGCTACTTTTATTTTGTTTCTACGCTGGCTCCAAACCCCATGCATTCTAAGTGTTGGGGACTCAGCACCATATATCACCTACCAGTAGATAAGCACATATAGCTATCCAGTCTCCCACAGGTCAGAGAGGGAGCCCCCACCCAGACCTGAGTCTTCACCTGAGACACTGTGTGCTGTCCCCCTCCCCACCTCATTGTCCCCCTAGCTGCTTTCTGCCCTTGCAATCCAGCTTGACATAGAGAATCAGTATTTGGGGGAAATTAAGTTCCCTTGTATGTTGCAATTTTTTTTTTTTTAAAGCTGTTGAACTTTTATTTACTAGCTTGTCAGAACTGTAGCACGCCATCACGAAGAAAAGAAGCTTCGTGAGGAGAGAGGAAAGAAAGAAGAGCAGAACCGATTAAGACGAATAGCTGCCTCAACCGCTAGAGAAATAGAATATTTCTGGTCAAATATTGAACAGGTAAATTCTTACATTTTAATGGGATCATGAAAACATAGACTGTGGCAGGGCTGGTGAGGCTGCCTTCTGAACACTGCCTGACTAAGGGATGGAGCACAGTCGCTTAGAAAGGTGCCTTCTGGACTGTTGGCTCCGTAAAAGATCTGGTTCTTGCTCTGGGTGTTTTCTTTGTGTGTGGAAGTGCGTGCCAGCTGTAGCCCACGTGCTGTGATGCTCGTGAGGCCCCAGATAGTTCTCGTTAGCGCAGGTGCAGGCCACTAAGGGCAGCTCACTTCCAGAATGGCTGGCTGCTCTGCCTCTTGATTCCTTTTTAAAAAATTCTCATCTTACTGCCTGGTAGAATTTGGGCAGACTGCAGTTAGATAGGAAGTAAATGAAAAAGTACCAAACTGAAAATATCTTTTTGAAGTAATCTGAAATGAGGTATTATTTTTAAGTGGTTATATAGTAAATGATATGCTCTGAATATGTCAAGAGGATATTTAGTGACCTGGCAAATTCAATTTGGGATTGAATTAGTGAGGAATATGTACAAAACTAAGCAAGAAAAAAGGTATCAATTCTAGCAAAAACAAAAGTTGAGAAGAACAGGGAAAAAAACCTACAGTTTACTACATGGCTCAGCTGTGAGCAGCATTTACATAGTCAAGATAGTGTAAACACTCAATATTGACCTTACCAAATTAGACCATATCAATATTGGAAGGATGGAGGAATGGGAAGATACTCACGCGTGATGGAGGTGGAGAGAAAAAAGAAAACCTAAATCTCATTCTCCTAGTAAGAAATCAACAGACAATGCCCAAAACTGAGAAAATCAAGAAAAGGCAGTGCATGTGTTATTTATAGACAGCAAGATTTTTTTTTTTTTTAAAGCTCAAAAAGGTATAACTGGTCACCTTTGGTTTGGTGAGAAACCAAGAGGAGGGAGAGATACTAGTCTTTTTTTATAAATAATCTTGCAGAATCATTTAACTTTTAAACTATGGCAAGCATAATTTTGACAATAAGAAAGCAGAGCAAGAGACTGAAGGTGCCGGGTAGTTGATTTACACTGGAATGGAGCATTCCAAATGGAGCGGGTTGGCCAGGGACACAGGTGGGCAGACGGAAGCACTGAGCAGTGTAGAGGGCGGCGTGGGAGACAAGAGACAACCGCAGGGCGTGCATTTTGGGTGGGTGGTGAGGGAAGAGGCACACTCCAGGCACAGCAAGGTTACCTGGCCTTAAGGTTCTCATTTCAGTTCTGGTGGGAAGACATTTCTGTGCATCTCCGGCAGAGACGACAGCTGGTGATAGGCAGGTAATGATTGCTCTTTGCAGCACTGTCAGCAGCCAACAGCCTTTGCGCAGAGTTCCAAACTGAGACTGCCTGAAAGGTTGTCCTGTGCCTCTGCAAAAGTCAGCCCAGAGGCGGGGTGGGGAGGTAAAGCCTTTCAGCCCCTCCAGCTAGATACCCAAGCTCAGGGCAGAGGATGGGTGGGTGGAGGCAGGGAGCCCTCAAGGTCCCCAAGTGCAACACAGTCCAGCCTAGGTGCAAGGGGAAGCACCAGCACATTCTCTCTGCAAAACTTCACCACTGGGCCAGTGCTTAGGCCAAAGTCAGTGTGACCACAACAAACAGTCTGCACTTGAGGGGAGGCACAGAGGAGAGAGGGGTCAGTTCTGCCAAGGGGAGCAGAATACTAGCTCTAAATCCTGAGCCCAGGGGGTGGAATAGCTGTTGATGCGTAGGAGGGCACCAGCTTGAGTGGTCTCTGTCTTGATTGTTTACAACTCTGAGAGGAACTCTGATTTCCTGAAACCACAGCTCTGATGCACAGATCCAGAGTCGCTTTGGTTTGTCAGACCCCAGACACCACCATGTTCTCCCATCCCTATCCCAGGCCAGCCACACCCAAAGAACACCCTGAGGGTCACTTTGGCCCCCCCTTCATTCTGGGGTGTCAACACCAGTGTCCAGGGGTAGAATGTCAGCTCAAGGCCCTCCAGCACTTCTCCCCTAAAAATAAATAGTCAGCACACACCCAGGACCCCTGGGGGCTGCTCTGATGTCCCAAGACTCACTATACACAGAACAGGCTTCCCGTGTTCTGTGCAACCTTCTCTAGCTGTGTGGCTCGTCTGAAATAGGCAGGGGCTAGAGAAAGCCATTCTTTCCCTGGCTCTGAGTTCTCGCAAGTGAGAGGAGCAAGGTGAGCCAGAATCTTCCTAGGCCCGCTAAAGCAGGAGGCCACCCAAAGGCTCAGAGTCTCACCCTGCCAGGGAGCTGAATCGTGTACAGGGACAGGCAGCATGCAGTGTGGACAGGGACACTAGACCAGCCATCGGCACCAACCAAGAGAAAAGTGGCCCTGGCTGAGAGTTGGGAAGGAACCGTAGCAGAGCTGCCGCTAGCCCCACAGATCAAGTGTCCCTGAAGACAACAGGTCTCCCTTCAAGGTCAGATTTTAAGGTTAGTATTGCCCCAGGAAAAAAAGTGATTCTGGGAACTCTAGAATTAGACTTCGCCCACAAATGGCAAGAAGAGGAAACTTAGAGATGAGAGTTGGGACGTCCTTCCTTGGGGCACCGAGTAGAAATGGTCCCCTCCAAGCCAGACATGGCCTTTATTTACCCACCCCAAAGTAAACAGCTCCTGAGACTCCGTGGGAGGGAAAAGTGAGAGGGCAGAGGAACTAGCATCCTCAAGTAAATCCCCCTGTCTAAAGAGGACAGGAGGCAGGACGGGGCCACAGCACCTAATGGGGCCTCAGGAGCCCCAGCTCAGCGCTGGCCGTCCTCTCCCACTTAACCCCTCACTAGCAGCTAGTGGAGGCCTCTCCCGCAGCCCCTAACTTGGGGAAGAGGAAATAGAGTTAAGAAGAGCAGGGTCTCTAGTCCAAGGCCCTCTCGCTACGCCTCAATTTCTTTTTTTCTCTTTTCCCCCCATCAGAGTGGAGCTCCAGGCCCCTCCTCCTGTTTTCCTCTTGGGTCTCCATCTTGCTGCCCCAGGTGGAGGGAGCAGTGCTTTCTCTCGGCCTCAGACCCCACCTCATGGCCAAGCCACACCCTGTGGAGCAGCTACCCCAAGGAAGACCCTGAGTTGGAATGAGTGTGTGAGCAGCTCTGAGCCTTCTCACCCACCGGAGCTCCCCCATCGCTGCCCCAGGGCCCTCCTGATGTACCACCAAACTCTGCAGGCGTGCACCCATTTCTTACACACACACTGCCATGCCAGGCCCCTCTGTCAGGGCTCCTTTGGGAGAGGGGACCCTCCCGCCTCACCTCCTACCCACCTCGCCCCCTTCAAATGGCAGAGAGACGGCAGCGGTGGTGGGAAATCACCTGAAGGTTCCCAGGCTGAGAGGCATGGCTTGGAGTCCCTTCCCAGTCCTGCCCCCGTCCCACTGGGGAGGAGAGGCCCCTCCCGCCCAGGGGTAGGGCTCTGTCCCACAGTCACAGAAGCTGCCACTGGAGCCCACCCAAGCCCAGCTTCCACACCCTTCTCTTCCCTGCCCTGCTTTGCCCTGTCACTAGCCCAGACCCCAACTCAGCCTCGGGTCCCCCTGGATGCCCACCCTCCTTCAACTTGGTTGTCCCTACAAGTTGCTCAGAGTGCTCCCTCCCCTCTCAGCCACCAGCTCCTGTCCCCTCCAGACCATCTTGACTTGAGCAGGTTCCTCCCACATCTGCTCCGCTCAGGGCCTCTCCGCTGTCCCATGTCCTGGCTGAGACAGGACCAGACTTCTGGAGCAGGTGGAGGGTTGAGTCTCCTCAAAGGCAACTCAACCCAGACCAGCATCCCTGTGGACTCAGAGCCCACGGGCCACCCAGTCACTCAGCAGCCTTGGCTTCCTTCAGCCTGCCTTGGACTTTGGGCTAAGACTCCCCCAGCTGGCCACCTGGAGCATGGCACCTTTTCAGCAAAAAGTTTCCTCCCTGCCACAGCATGCCATCAGTAGACAAACCTTACTGAGCACCTAGAGTGCCTCAGGCACAGGGACACAATAGCTAATAAGACAGGCTCAGGGCCTGTCCTATCAGAGCCTTTTGTCCGATGTTAATATCCCAGCAGGAGCACAGCTTATCCAAAATCTATTTGAAAAAAAATTGTAATAACCTTATTTTGAAAAAAATACAAGATGTGAAGATGTGCCTTTTGTAGAGAATAATGCAAAGTTCACATATATTATCTCATTTAATCCTAGAATTACAGTATGAGCTAGAACACTCAAGCTTATCTTTGAGAGGTAGCACTGTGCTGTGGTTATATATGCTGGCTCTGGAACTGACTGCCTGGGTTCAAATCCCACCTCTACCACTCAATAGCTGTGTGATCTAGGGCAAAATATTTAAACATCTCTGTATCTGAAAAATAGATAATTATAGTTCCTATCTCATACAGTTGTTGTTAGCATTCAGTGAACTAGTATTTTGCTTAAAACAGATAAGACCTCAACACAAATTAGCTACTATTGCTATAGCCTAATCCAAAATCCTGATTGTATAAGTAGAACCCAGAAAGGTAGAAGGACTCCCATGATCATACAAAGTTCCCAACACTTAACCAAGGGTCTTTCCTCTGTGTCATTGATCCTCATAGGAACTAGAAAATTCATTCAAAGGAATTTAATTAACTTACCCGCCGCCACCCTAACCATATGCTTAAATCCTCCTACCTCATCTTCATCTGGTAATCACCAAGCCTGAGTGGCTACTCCACTTTCTGACCACTCAAATGACCAGAAAGTACTTGAACTAAAATCTGCGTCCTGGTCATTTCTGCCCAGAGACTAGATCTGCATTCTGTGTTCGCACAGAACTAATACTTCAGACCCAAGACCACCCTCCACGTGTTTGACAACAGTTGTTAAACATGTCTCTGGGTCTTCTGTCTCTCCGACTAATAGCTCTCCTTCCTCCAACCACCTCCTTCTCTGGACATACCCCTCCAAGTCCAGGGCTGACACCTTCCTGGGACAGATGTTCTCCCCACATGTCCAGGTGTGACACCACGTGCACAAAGAGTAGACAAAAGCCCTACCCTGACTCCCCACAACAAAGAAGGGGACAAGGTGAGGTCTGGATGAGGCCACTGGGGGAGTGGAACCAGCCAAGGGTACAATCAGAGCTGGGTCACTCCCCTGACTTGAGAGCCACATGCTCAAGTGTAATGTATATGTGACACATTATACATTCCACACACATACAGCCATAGTGTGGCTGATGAGAGTGCTTGCTGATGTCTGAGATTTGCTTCAAAATAATGGGGGAGGAGGGCTTGCATGAAAAGGGGAAGGAAAGGTTTAAATGAGACAAAATTGGCCGTGTATTGATAATGGTTGAAGCCGAGTAATAAGTACATTGGGTTCACTGTATAATTCCCCCTACTTTGGTATGTTTGAAGATGTTTATAATAAAACATTTTTTAAATGTTTCTGACACAATATCTAATACAAGAAGGTGACCCCTCCTTTCTCTTTGAAATAGGATTTTTCCCTTGTATAAGAAAGGATGAGGACCAGGCTCCTGAAACCCCTCCCCTCTCACACATGGAGCCATTGTCCTGCCTCTAGAATAATGTAATGTGGAGGCAAAGAAAAAATACACATGCACCATACCTACAAGCATGTGATAATGGTGCAAGTGTGTGTGAGATTATAAGTGATTGGGTACTTTTTAATTAATTTTAAAGTTAGTACATTGATTTTTACAGTAGGTATGATTAAACATAAAACACAAAGGATCAAGAGACTTTTCTGGAACATCTTCAGAGGGTCCGGAATATAAACTGAGACAGAGCACATCAACCACAAAGACCTTCCCAGAGGGCTGTGGAACCTGAGCACGTAGGACCCAGATGCCCAGGACAGCAAGTGCAGGAGAGACCCCTGACCCTCCAGACCCAGTGCTGGGGGAACCGCTCACAGGAGCAGCTGTGAGGGGCCCCCAAGCTGGACACTGCCGAGCCCTGCCACTCGGGGCCAGTGCCCTGATTCAGCCTGTGGCAGTGACCCCATCAAACAAGCTCCATGTGGGCCCGAGTCAGGAAAGACAAGAGCTCCCAGCAGGAGAGAACTGCCTGAGATACGGGGAGGGTATTGCCCGCTCCTTGCTTCTACCTTGCTGGTGCTAATCGCCAAAAGCAGGGAGTTGCGTGAGATTCGTCCCTCAGCACAAGAGGCTTCACCCAGTCCATGTGAAGGGGTTGTCCCAGGCCTGTCCAGCATAGGCCCTGATCAAGCTGAGTCCCCTGCGCTAAGGGAAAGGAAAGAAGCTAACACTGCTCAAGTCAAAACACACCGTCTAAGCACTGACGCTGTGTGTGTATAAAGGCGAGGGATGTGTGTTAGTGTGAGGGTCCCAAGGCACGATTTGTTTTCCTGGGAGGACCCTGGCCTTTTCCTCTTCTCACTGTCAAATATCCCGTGGCTGAATGTCCCATCTCAGTCCACCAGATCAGAGAGAGATGAGGAAGAAGCAGCTAACAGATCTGCCCAGATTATGTGGCTTGTGGCTGGGGCCATTATTTCCTGAGTCCACGTTTTTGGTTAAATGAGGAAAGGCTTCTGTCTTTACTCAACCTTTCAGAGCTTTCAACTTATGTGGATACTTTCAGTGTTTGGATTTTTGTTCTTGTTTTTGTCACGTGGCTTTAAGGCCATCAAACACCATGGCTCCCCAGAAGAGGAGCTGGCTGCATTACTTGGGGTTCATTTCCTCACGAATAATTGCATCATTAGGCAGGGGTAGCCAAGAAGTGGAGATCTTTGCTCATTTTCATGATGGTTTTCCTGATGAGAATCTTCTCTGATTTCCATCTCGCACACAAGCTTATCTTTGCTGGGCCTGCTGGCTCTGAAAAGTGCGCCACAACCAACTGCAGGTTTTCCATTGCCAACCCCCAATCTGGGTGTGAAATGATCATGTCAGCCTGTTCTGTGGGCCTTTATCCTCAAAGGTCCCAGCAGTGACAGATGGCACAATCACACGGGATAATTCAGGGAAAGTTCAATGGAGGATCTATTTGCAAAGGGGACAAGGTTACAGGAAACCAATAGGGGGCAGTGACGCACTCCAGAGCTGGCAAGAGTGAGCCGCCACTACTGCCCCTTCAGCATGAAGGGACCTGGATAAGGAGTGGTCACCGGAACCCAGGAAGAGGGTGGAAGCTCTGCCTCCACGAGCTCTGGATGCAGCTGCAGGACAGGAGCTGTGCACTGCGGTAGGGGAAAGACCCACAGCCAAGCGGTGGTCTGGCATTGGGATGGCGTGAATAAATTCCACTATCCCACTCCTCCTGCCCCCAACTCCTGCCAGTGCTCCTGCTGGCCAATCCCAACTGAAAGCCAGAGGACAAGAGGGGCTTTCAAAGCAGCCCATAAAGGGGGGCCCCCCTGAGCAGGGTGGAGAGCAGATTCCAAGGGATGAGTGGAGAATAACTGTACCAGGCCTTTTTCCCACCTGCCCCCAAGCCCTAAGAGAACCTTCCACAGAGTCCTTCGGCCTCTTCTCCCTCACACGTCTCTGGTTGAAAGTCCTAAAGCCACACCCCATTCTGTTCACAGCAGGCTCCTCAACTCTCCTCTTTGAGGTCAGAAGAAAAAGGAAAAGGTCACTTCACTGAGCCTTAGCTATTCTCAAGCCTGAGCTAAAGTAGTTTGTGGTGCAGGAGAGGTAGCAGGCCCAGGAGGGATACGATTGTGATTCACATCCACACAGTGGGCAGGAAGTGCTGCTTTTTTAAGGCAAAACCCTCAAGAGGGAGACTTCTGGTCCCTAGGTTACAGAGGCCACCAAAGGGGTCAGAGCTATTCTAGGAGCCAGAGAGACATCTTTTGATCACTCAGTAACAATTAACTCCTAACACTGGCTCCTACAAACAGTGATATTACCTGGATCCCACCACCCATCACAGAGAGGGACATATTTCCACGCCGGGAAACCTGAGGTGACACTAATCAAAGCTCAGCTAACAGCTTCAGGAAAACAAAGTGTCTGACATCTCTTCTGCCCTCCTTGTTCTGCATTTATCACAGCTTCTCTCATCCCTCCCTGCCCCGCTGCATCTGAGAGAACTGCTGACCTCACATCCTCCCACCACACCTGATCGGACCTTCAGGAGATAGTCTTCCAATCCTTTGCCAAAGGGACCTACAAAATACCCAGCACTTTGAAGACTCTTGTGTACAGGATCTGAGCTGATACTAATCCTTGGGGATCCAAATTGCAATCATGGCCCATCTGTTAGAGGTGGGACTTAACAGATGCCAAGTGACAATGGAGTCCTCACCTACGTCCATCTCACAATGGGTCAGTTATGAGTGGAAGCACGTGTAGCTGCCTCCCACCTCTGGCCAAAATGGTAAATCAGAAACAATGCAACATCCCAATGAAACGGCATAGTTAGAAGCCCCCTCAAAGACTTGAAGTATGCAGGGGATGGGGCCCTGGAAAGCCCGATACACCATGGCAGATAACAATGGGCTACCATAAATTTCACAAGTGTAGCCCTAATTGCTGCTGCTGTTTTGCATGTCATATCTTTGCAGCCTAAAGGGCAGCAACCTAAACCAACAGAAGTGCTTGCCAAGGGGTGGAGCAGGGGCGGAGGGCAGGGGGTAGAAGAGATGCTAGAGGAGGAAGATAACTATTAATAATAACCCCAGGACCAACTGCAACGGTAGGGACTATAGCTTGTCCCTATAAAGGCATTTTTAAAATGTGATTAACATTTAAATCAATAGACTTTGAGTAAACCTCCATAATGCAGGTGGGCCTCATCCAATCCGTTGAAGGCCTTAAGAGCAAAGCCTGAGTTTCCCTGAAGTAGAAGAAATTCTCAAGACTACAGAGAAACTTTGCCTGAGTTTCCAGCCTGCTGCTCTGCAGAATTCAGATTCAAGACTGCAACATCAGCTCTTACCTGAATTTACAGCATGCTGGTTTGCCTCTCTTCTCTCTTTCTCTCTCTTGATATAGATAGATATAGATATATAGATATAGATATAGTACAGATATAGACATAGTTGTTATAAATTGAAATGACCACTCCCTTGAAGAATCAGTGACAAAAATGAAATGAACTGAATGTGGGACATGAGTGGATCAGATCATTTCAGAGGGAAGAAGGTAGCTGATACTGTTGGTGTCCTGTCCGTATTCCATCACGTCTCATCATTCCAAGAGCCTCTACAGAAGGCTTCTTACTCCAATCACCCACAACTCTCTCCCTAAGAGCTTTCTCTGGATTCAGGAGCATCTCAGCCAGTGCACATGGCAGGCCAGAAATGGCCCCTAAATTGGCCTCAACCCACAATGCATAGGAATTGGTGGATTAAAACTGTTCTGGGACAACTCTGAGGAATGTCTTACACCATCTCCCCAAAGCCCCAGGCGATATGAAGCTCCAACTGCCCACAGTCATAATCCGCTCTTAATACACCCTGTATTTTCTTTCCTTCTTTCTTTCTCAGTTTCACTTCTCCTCTCCTCTGTTGATGCTTCCAGAGATCACATCACAAATAAACTACTTCCACCCAAGTCTTTGTATCAGGGTCTGCTTCTGGAGGGACTCAATCTAAGACACTCCTAGACATCACGATTTATTTAAAACTACTATAATTAGTACAATGTGATGTTGATGTATAGACAGTCAATTAGAGCAATGAAACAGAATAGGGTCCAGAAAGAGACACATCCATCCATGGACACTGGGTTTATAGTGAAGGAGGAACTATAGAGCAGCGGGAAAGGACAGTCATTTCAGTACCTATTGCTGGGCCAAGTGAATATCCATGGGGAAAAATGGAATTTGACCCCTAACTCACAAACACACAAAAACCAATTCCAGGTGATTCACACGTGCAAGATAAAACAATAAAACTTCCAGGCAATGTGACGAGAGAATATCTTTATTACCTTGGGGGTCAGAAAGATTTCTTCGAGGCACACAAAAATCACTAACTTCAAAACAAGTCTCTCAACCTTGACTACTGACATTTTGAACCAGATAAATTTTCATTGTGGAGGACTGTCCTGGGCACTGTAGGATATCTAACAGCATCCCTGGCCTCTACCCACTAGATGTCAGTGGCACCACCAATACCATCACCCCAGTTATGACAACCAAAAATGTCTCCAAGACATTGCCAAATGTCCCCTGAGGGTACAGTTGGCAGATTTTGAGAAGAAAAAAAACAGAATTTGAATCTCAGATAAACAACAAGATAAAGAATGTATGTCCCCAATATTGCCTGGAAAATACTTATATTAAGTATTTTTTCATTGTTTATCTGATATTTGCACTTAACTGGGTGTCCTATATTTTATCTGATAACTTTCCCTGGGGGGCAAAATCACGCCCAGTTGAGAACTACTACCTTAAAGGAAAAATGATTTGATAAGTTGGACTACAAGAAGGACTTCTAGTCATCAAAAGACACTGTTAACAGACTGAAAAGGCAAGCCACAGAGTGGGGGAAGATCCTTGTATCACACATACCCACAAAGGGCTCATATGCCGAATTTATAATAATGCCTATCAATCAATAGGAAAAGAATCAGACAGCCCAATGAAAACATAGACAAGAGACTTGAACAGGAAATTCATAAAATAAGATATCCAAATGGCCAATAAACATGAAAGATACCCAACCTCATTTTTGTTAGTGTCGTCGAGGCGATTCCAACTCCTAGCAGCCCTGTGTACAGCAGAGAAGGACCCTGTCCAGTCTTTCTGCACCATCCTCTCACCTTCCAGTGCTCTATCAGACAATGTTCCACTGCTTTTCATAGGGTTTTCATGGCCAATTTTTTCAGAAGTAAATGGTGAGGTCCTTCTTCCTAGTCTGAGTAGTCTGGAAGCTCCACTGAAATCTGTCCAGCACAGGTGACCCTGCTGGTGTTTGAAATCCCAGTGGCACAGCTTTCAGCATCAGAGCAACACACAGTGCCTGACAGGCAGTTTCCTGTCAGGTGTGGTTCCCTGACCAAGGAACAAATCCAGCTGTGGCGGTGACAGCGCCGAATCTTAACTACTAGACCACCACTCAACCTCATTAGCAATCAGGAAAATACAAATTAAACCCACAATACAATACTGCTACACACTTAGCAGAATGGCTAAAAAAAAGATTGATAATATCAAGTATTGGAAGGAGAGGGACAGGAACTCTCATACACTGCAGGACAGGGTGTAAATTGACTTAACCATTTTGACATATCGGTTGAGAAACTGAAAATGCTCAAGTCCTATGACCTATCAATTCCACCCTAGAAATACACCCAAAAGGAATATCTGCATCATAAAGCAAGAACAAGAATGCTCATAACAACATGACATTTGGAAACAACCCAAAAGTTCATCAACAGTAGAATGAATAAATTCAATTGTGGTGTGGTAACACCACATGGGATACTACCCCGCAATAAAAATTAACTACTGTTACATACCAATAATGTGGATGAACCTCACAAACATACTGTTGAAAAGGGAAAAAAAGCCAGACTCAAAAGGAGACCTATTGTGTCAGTCCATTTACATAAAGTTCAGAAGCAGACAAAACTAATCTATGGTGTTAAAAGTCAAGATAGCAGTTACGTTTGGTGAGAATGGAGGAGGCAGGAATTAGGACGAGGCACTAGTTGGGAACGGGAGGCTTCTGCAGGGCTGAATGTTCTGCTCCTGACTGGGATCGTGGTTACGTGGATGTGCTCACTCAGTGATAACTCACAGAGTTATACTAGTGTCACACTGCAATCAAAAATATGGAGTTTTTTGGTTAAGCTGGTTTTCAGTCCTTCTAAGTTTTTTGGTTACTTCATTTCTAGTTAACATCTAACTCTTGCCATTCAGTGACTTCTCTTTTTTTCCTCATCCAGCCAATTTTACCATATTTTAAAAGGCATATTTTTACCCGAGGCAGCCTCTTTGATTATGCTGGTTAGTCACTGAGGAGGATTTTTTTAAGTCCCTGGAAACATTAATCCAGAAATTTTATTTCTTGATTTACAGGGTTCTTAGGGGTTGTCGCCTTTTAATATTCTACCTTTCAATTTTTCAGTAACTAATGTTCCTATTTTATCTCAGTTATCTCCCTTCTCCTTCAAGGATGTTGGATTTAATTGGGCGTAAACACTATTACTAAAGGAATTACAGCTAACACCTGGCCTGGTTTATATTGCAGTCTATTTCCACATCCCAAAATCTTAAGTAAAAACATCACCTCTAATTTCCACCCTAATACAGCATTTTCCACCCTTTTGTTCCCTCATGTAATACAGTTTGTATTAAATTAACAGCGTCTCTAGCCTCACTTTTCACCCTTCAGACTGGTCAGATGATCCACAAGAGGGAGTGCTCCACGTTTTCATACCCACATTTCACTCTTTCATCCATTCAATCTTGAATAATAAAAGTATATTGCTTCTCACCACCTCACCCACTCACTCAAGAATTCCCAGCAAGGATGCCAAACAGTTCTAGCAGGCCAATGAATAAATAAGTTTTATTCACCTGGCAATGCTCCACCTTCTAAGGCAACTTCCAAGAGTATGTTGTGTCATAAAATCAGCGAATATTTTGTTATATGTGAATGTGATTCTGAAAATCACTTGAGAATGTGATTTCCTCCCACAAACATTTTGTAAGTTTTTGACTTTAAGATCACTTAAGTCTTCCTCACACACAGGACCACTTCACTCTCACCTGCCTACGCATACCCTTCTTTTACTCCGGTCACCTTCCCATTAAATCTCTACTGATCAGATAAGCCCTCATAGGCTGTTCATATGCCCCTGAGGGTTTCAAATCTCCTGTTTAATAATTCTTGACCCAGCAATGAAATAAGAGGATCATTTCTCCCACCTGGCTTTACTGGGCTTTTCCTGCCTATATCTATTTGCTACACTGTTGGCCAGAGGAAAAACAAACCCAGGAAAGGCCTCCTGATGGCCATTTTTACAGCCCAGAGTCAGACAACGGGCGACAGTCTGCAGCCTGTAGCCCTCCCTTTGAGTGGGTAGGAGATGGAGTTTCTGGGCCAGCGAGGCCTCTGGTGGTGCAAGAAGAGCTGCTCATGCTGAACACTTCCTTCAGCCTGAACAAAAGCCTCTCTCTTTCTCTCTCTCTCCCCCACTGCCGCCCCCCCCCACACACACACACACACACACTCCTGCACTGACAGAGCACATAGGAGGGCAATCCTTAGCTCATTTCTCACTCACTGTTCTGCAAAGTAAAAGCAGAGAGATCTCAGGGCACTTGGTCTTCACAGCAGGTCCAGACCAAGAGCAGAAGGAGACGGGGCTGATGCTGGAGGTGAGAAGGTATCAACTCCTAAGCAAGTCCCCACTGGGAACAGAGGTCTAGATAGAGGTCTGACTGGAGAGGGTGGCATTTAGAAGTCTTCATGGAGGGGAGAGAAGACAAGAGAAGGGACAAGAGCTGGCATCTCCACAGAGGGCGAGGCTTTGTCGCCACAAACTCTGGGGTCAGAGGAGACTATCTTAAAAAGGGAGTGTTCTAGGATCCTTTATCTGTTGTGTCTCCATATTTGGATTTTGGTTGGTTGATTGGTTCTACCGTATTTTAACCAGAAACTATGTGAAATGATAATGTGAATAGCATTTAGCAAGTAACATCCCAGAGCCTGAGAGGTTGCAAAAATCTGCCTGAACAAAATGAAGCAGGGGGCATTCACACAGTTAGAGGTGGCACAGGGGAAGAACAGAGACGCCTGTCACCAGCAAACCCCCCATCCTGCCCTGCCCCAGCCCACACTGAGGGGAGCAGCCAGGATCCCTCCCTGAGTCCCAGCTTCCTGTCCTGCCCTGTGATGACAGCCCGACCACCCGGAGGGACTGTGCTCAGCTCCTTTTGCTGTTTCAGGAAGCCCCTGTGGGGGAAACAGTCCCATTTCAATGAATGAAGTCTTTGTGATTGCTGCAGGCTCAGGAGGGACCCTTGTCCTCCTGAAGGGCAAACCAGCTGCACTTGCCCCTACACCCAGATGTGCAGACAAAATTTCTCATGTCTTGTTGTCTAGCTCAGATTTGAATGTTTTCACTGAGAAAGTGTCAGATGGACTGTGAGAGCTGCAAATAGTTTAACTTAACTAGTTCAGTTGTTAAAGGAGAGCCTGAGGAGGAAGAAGTTGACCCACCCATCCCCAGAACCCTGAAGAAAAAAGACTTTAAGGCATTTGAGGGGAAGCTGAGTACACTCAGCAGAGCCTGCCGCCCATCAGCCTCCCTGGAGAGGAGGGAGTGGTTGCTGGGAGTGGAGTGCTGTCCCTGTATATACCCCCTCTCACGAGGGGCACAGAGCCCTGGAAGGGATTCCCACCTCCCTCCATGAGGATATTAATGGACCTCCACCCTCCTGAATCTATGGTCTAAAGGAATCTGATTTAGCAGAATCTCCTCTCCCTCTCTCCACCCTGTCCCCCAGCTCACTGGAAGAAAAGACAGAGCCAGGAGAAAAAGAAGGGGTTGTAAATAACTACGGTCTTGTTGAAGAGGTGAGGAGTCCCTTGACACAATGGCAGATGGTGAATGGAGATGCCCCTCCACCCGTGGTCCAGCAGTAGACACATGTCCCAGCCCTGGCCAGTCAGAACACTCCATATTTGGTCACAGTGGTTAGTTCAGAGATGGACACATGAGCCAAATCAGTCCAACGAGAGTCAAATCTGAGATTTTTGCTGTGACTAGAAGCCAAGAATTCATCTTTGCCATAAAGGGGAGAAATCATCCTGAAGATGAAGCCAAACTATAAAAAAGAAGAGCTGAGAATTAGACAGATGTGTATTCCTAATGACATTATTTGAGCACCTGGATCCAGCCATGCAGGAAGTCAACATGTTTTGAAATATTATGTAATATATCTTCCCTTCTCAGTACTTCCTTTTCTCTCTACAGTATAAAGGAACAAATAAGACAAGTCTTACCTTTGAATCTCAAAACAAAGTTCTTTTATTCCCTACCTAAATAATAGCCTGGAAAGTAGGAGATTCACTTGCAAAAGCAAGGTTTTATTGAGAGAAGAAAATATTTATGTGTTCCAACAAGCCAGATCTTGGAAGATTGAGCATAGAAATTGCTCTGTAAATCAAAGAGTAGAAAAGAAACAAGATATGACATCAGAGCAGTTTCCCATCACACAGCTGTTCCTGGGCTTAAGGGAGGAGCTAGAAGAGATTTGGAGAGGACAAAACTAGATTATAAATGCTGCCTGAATTCTCTGAGAAGGAACTCAGCTAGAGGGATAGGGAGATATGCTCAGCCCAAAGAGGCAGAAGGGGCGTCTGCAAACAGCAGGATTGTGCCACAATTCCCAGGCATAGCCCAGAGACTGCAAGCCTCTCAGAGAAGCCCTAATTGCAGCACAGAACTTCTAAAACATATCTACAAATTCTTTGACGTTTCTCCCTTCAAAAGTTAGAGCCAAATTCCCCTCCCCTTGGACTTAGTGACTCACTTTTAACAAATATATTGTGGTGAAAGTGACAGTATATAATTTCCAAGACTAGATCGGTCATTAAGGGCATTGAGGCTTCCTCCTCTCTCTCACTCTTTTAGATCACTTGCTCCAGTGAAGCCAGCTGCCATGTTGGAAGGCCACTCAAGCAACCCTATGGAGAGGTCCACGTGGCAAAAAAAATTGAGGTTTTCTACCAAAAATCAGCAAGAAACGAGGCCTCTTGCCAACAGCCATGTGAGTGAGCCATCTTGGAAAATGATCCTCCAGCCCCAGTCACCTCTTCAGATGATTGCAGACCTTGCTGTTATCTTGACCATAAGCTCATGAGACATCCTGAGTCACCTAACTAAACTGCTCCCAGACTCCTAACCCACAGAAACTGTATGAGATAATAAATATTATTATTGTTGTTTCAAACCACTAAGTTTTGAGATAATTTATTAACAGCAACATATAACTAACAGTGCTAGACTGCAGCAAGTCGCCTGGGCAGTAATAACTGTGGCAGATAACCAAGAGATGAGCCTAAAGGGAAACTCACCAGGGCCCATACATTCCATGCTGTTGGCCAAAAGACAACCCAAGTGTTCCTTGGTCCCCCAGGGGACACTTTGGAACACTGAGATCAAGGCAAGGACCATGGGTAGCAGAAGCTGAAGGTATGATACCCAAAAGCATGGATGTCAGTATCAAAGCACTACACCCAGAGGCCTGCCTAACCAGCTGTACTTTAGCTGATAGCAGGTGACACCCAAAGGCCAAATGAGATAAGATCCTTCTGAGCAGGCATTGAGGACTAGATGACAGTGGACCAAAGGGCCTCCCACACCCAGGTCTCTAGCTGGGAAAAGGAAAGGAGAAGAGAGACACGGCACTCTGAAAGACTAAGAATTTACTCAGAGAAAACTGAGTTAACTGAGAACTTTTAAACTAGAAATGATAAAGTTACTTTGGTTGGATGAGTTTAAGTTTATTCCACTGCCAAGGAGAAATGTTCATGAGCAAGTTGTGTTCAACTGTAAAAAACAAAGTTACGTTTCTGCACATCTGAGATATGACAATAAATTGTAAATCCATTTCTATTTATTATAAAATATTTAGGACATATGAAAAATGCAAAGAAAAATAAAACGAATGCCCATGTACCACGACCCAGCCTAAGAAATAAGAAGTCAGAGTCCCCTGTGCACTCCTCCCCGATCACATTCCCACTCTATCCCCCACAGGAAAATTCTATCCTGAGTTTTCTCATTTTCACTCCCATGCATTCCTTTTTACTTTGACTACAAGTTATTTATCTCCTCAGTAAAAATAGTATTTTGCCTATTTTTTAATCTTTAAATAAATAGTATCATATTGTAAATACTTTTCCGCAACTTCCTTTTTTGCTTAACAGTGTAGTTGTGAGATCCATCCATGTTGAAATTTGTAATTCCAGTACATCTAGTTAATTCAATTTCTTAGTCTGTTGTACTGACTATTCCTATTATTTTATTTAGAGCCTTCTGGTTTTGTCTAAGCCCTTTTTTTTTTTATTGTTTCCTGATACCTTTTGAATGGATTAGTTTTATTGTTTCTGTCTACTGATTTGGAAGTGCACACTTTATTTTTAATATGTAATAGTTGCCCTAATTTTTTAATGAATATTTAAATTAAATATTTAAATGTATATTTAACAAAGTTTAATATTATTCAGTATTGTTATCCTTTTCCCAACAATTTAGCCCCAGTCACATACTTCTCCATTATTGATGACGAGCATTTTAGTTCTGCTTTAATTTTTACCCACAAATGAAATATTACTGTTCCTGCTTTGTATGGTCAACATTTGTTTACATTTACCCATTTGTTTAGCAACATTTTGATCATTTTTCTCTTGTACCTCACACCTTCCTTTTGAGACCATTTTCTTTTTTCTTTACAAAGTTTAGAAGTCTGATGATGGTAAATGCTCTCATTTTTTTGCTTGTCTAAAAGTGTCCTTGTTTTACCTTCATTCTTGAATGCCACTTTGTTGGTAAACAATTCTCGGTTGGCAATTATTTTCTCTTAGCATTTGAAGGTATTATTCCATTGGCTTATGTTGTTGCAGTGGGAGTGTCAGTTTTCCATCTGTTATTTCCTTATAATCTGTCTTTCTTTCTGCTTTCAACATCTCTTCTTTATCTTTGTCTTCATAGTTTTACTATGATGTGACTAGGCATGGATTTCTTTTTATTTGTTCTACTTGAGATTTATTTTGCTTACTGAACCTGAGTATTCATATCTTTCATTAATTTGGGGAAATAATCAGCTATAATCTCTTCAAATAATTTTCTCTGTCCCCTTCTCTGTCTCCTCTCTTCTGGGATGCCAAATAGAAGAGTTAGAATCTCTCACTTTATCTTTCTTGTCTCTAATTCTTTCATTTTTTTCTACCTCTGTGCTGCATTCTAGGTAATTTCTTCGTATGTAGTTAACCTTTTAACCACTGCTAAATCTATTCCCTGCTGCTTAAACTCATTCAACTCATTTTAAATTTCAATCATTATATTTTTAATTTTTAGAATTTTGAATTGGTTCTTTATCAATTCTGCTGGAATGTTTTTGGTAGTATCTCATCTCTTTCTCATGTTTTTAATGTCTCCTCCTTCTTTAAACATTTTAGACTTGGTAGCTTTATATTCTACATCTCATAATTCTAATATCTGAAATCCTTTTTGGTCTAACTCTGCTGTGTGTTGTTTCTGCTGACTCCTCCTCAGAATGTCTTGTTTCCTTGTGTGTTTTGTAATTTTGGACTGTGTGTTCATGCTCGGCAGGACTTTATCCATTGGGATCCTATGAAACCTAGAGAGGATTTATATCTGCTCCTACCTGGAACACTTAAATTGTTGGCTTAGGGCTTCCTAGGCCAAACAGGTAACAATAAATTCAAACTCCAAATCTGCAGGATGGTAGGACAACAGACACAACTTCTCAGAGGAGACAAATTTTTGTACAACCAATCCTAGCCAAGAGCCAAGCCTATAGAAACAAGTTTCCTGGTTATGTTCTTTGATACTAAGTGGGCTTTTTTAAGTTCACTTTCTCCCTGAGGACACAGCCCATGAAGAGCTTTATGCAGAGGTCTCAGACCCAAACTTGCTTGGGTCCCAGACATCGTCTCCTGTTACCCAAGCCTCTGAGTTATTGAGACTGACAAACCACCACAAGGTAGCCTTAGTCCCAGGGAACACTTTTGTTTTTGGTCTCTGGGGATTTCCTTTATTTTTCTGGCTAACTCAGCAATGCATTTAAATGGAGATGTGGGGTTTTTTATCCAGCATATCCAGGAATTTTGTTATGGGAGTTTTTTAGAATATATACATATATATGTGTATATACACACACACACACACACACATATATATATCAGCACAGCGTTCCTCCCACATGTTTTTAAAAGATCATTCTGTTTGCAATGTGTGAACCAGTTTGGAGAGGAGAAACACACAAAAAGCGGAGTCTATTGCAGGCGTTTAGACAAAAGAGCATAACTTGAAGGAGAGTGGTAGTAGCAAAGACAGAGAAAAATAGATGGATCTGGAAGATATTTAGTAAGTAAAATCAACAGGGTTTCAAACATCCATGAAGAGATGTCTAGTGGTAAGTTTTTATAGGACTTAGAAGCTTAGAGAAGAGATTCAAGTCGCATAGGAGGTTTGGGAAGTCTTCTTTGAAAAACTGGTAACTGAATCTACCAACGGAGATGCCTGGGAGAAAAAGCGCAGAATGGGAAGAGAGGAAGGTCCTAGGACCCAGCTTTGCGGAATACCAACATTTTAAGACCACAGAGGAGGTGAGGCAAGCAATAGAGACCGAAAAAAGCTAGGAGAAAGACCCAGACAAGAGTCTGCCTTTCACTGAGGCCGGAAAATGAGCATTTTCAAAGGCAGGGAGGGGTCAGCAAAGGTCCAATGATACAGAGGTCGAAAAAAACGACTGGAAACTAGGCGTTCGTTTTGGTGACACATGGGAAATTGGTGATCTCGGCGAGAGAGGCAATGAATGATAAGGGCAGAAGCCAGACGGGAGTGAATTGGGAAGTAGAAAATGGACACCACTCTTTTGAGAAGTTTGGCTATGAAAGCGAAGAGAGAGGACACTAGCAGAGAAAGAAGAGAGCTGGAGAACGGTTATTTTAAGACAAGGGGAACTTTGGGAAGTTAAAATGCCGATAGGAAAGAGCCGGAACAGGGAAAAGAAAAGATAATAGGCCGAGTAGAAAGAAATCCGTAGTACCGGTGTACGGATTCTCTTGGATTACTGATCCACCAAACCGAGTGGACATCCAAATTTTCGCAGTTTGAGTAGCTTCAGGTTTTAAGTCAAGAGTTCTTTTCTGCATTAAAACCTTCCCTCCTTCCGCCTCCTCCCCTTCTTTCCCCGCCCCCTGGGTCTATGTCCCGACTCCTTGCACTGTCCCAGCCACGCCTCGCAGTGAAATACACGTCCTTCTCTATGAATTCTTCCGGTTCGCCAGGCAAGGCCATGCCCACTCACAATTCTGCCCGCCCCCCAATTGGAGGGCGCTTCCCGAAGGACGCATGCGCGGGGGGGGGGGGTGCCAACTCTCGCGCATGCACGCTAGGTCCTTGTCGCTATGCGGGTGCTTGTGGGTGAGAGAGGCAGAAAGGGAGCGAGGGGAGGGTTTATGGAAAGAAGATTGAGCCAGACAGATTGAAAACTGGGAGGCCATTCCGAGGGAGGGCACTGTCATAAGCACAGGCAGCCTGGCCTTGGTCTCCTAGCCCGAGAAGCCGAATTTCGCTAACCCTGTGACCTCTGTCACCTCTGCATCGCGGGGAGGGGGCAAGGAGAAAAGTCTGGAGTCAGATGGGATGGCACCAGAGCGGGGGGGCCACATGCGGGGACGGAAGACGCCCCCGTGAGGATAAACACCTGCTATTTTCCGATCAGGTGGCGGGACGGGCTTCATTGGGACAGCCCTAACCCAGCTGCTGAAAGCCAGGGGCCACGAAGTGACGTTGGTCTCCCGAAAGCCCGGGCCGGGTCGGATCACGTGGGTATGTCCAGCCTCTGGAAACGGGGGGCGGGGGGATGCCTGGTTTGGCCGCGCAGGGCGAGGCCTCGCGGGCACTGTGTGCTCTCGAACAGGATGAGCTCGCTACGTCGGGGCTGCCCCGCTGCGATGCCGCCGTCAACCTGGCCGGAGAGAACATCCTCAACCCTCTTCGAAGGTCAGCCCGGGCCCTAAAACTGATATCCTTCAGAGCAGAGGGAGGGGAGAGAGCGATGAGAACCTGTGAGCTGTGGAGAATGGAGCTGCCAAATTGAGAACTAAACCTTTATCCTGAACTACTCATCCCGCACCCCCCTCCACGCCCACCTGCCCTTCTACCCACTCAGCCAGTTGACTTCAGTCCTCACTTATAACTCAGGATGCCCAAAAAAGATATGCCTTTTCCCTCCGCAGGAGAGATGCACCATTTCTCTAAGCCACAATGCAGGGTTTTACTAGACATGGATATAGACGGGCCCCAGGGAAAGAGAGGGAGGGATATGTGCATGTATGTATTGTGGCTTTTTATTTCCCGTTTCTTCTGCAGATGGAATGAATCCTTCCAAAAAGAGGTTCTCAGCAGCCGCCTGGAGACCACCCACACACTGGCTAGGGCCATCACCAAGACCCCACACCCCCCACAGGCCTGGGTCTTAGTCACGGGTGTAGGTATGCCCCAAATCACCAACCCCTTACATGAGCCAGGGAAGGGAGTCCACACTGAGAGGGAGCTCAGGCCCTTCTAGCTGCACATGCCCAGTGTGCTGGTCTCTTCCAAGCACAGGGACTTCCTAGGCCTTCGATCCATGCATGTTGCTCCTGACCTCTGTGGACTTTGACTGAGAAATGGGGACATTCAGAGACAGGGGGTTGTGGCACTGCTTCCAGTGCCAGGAAAAATCCCACCTATTCCCAAGTCCCTTGATTCTCACAGCACAGTTCTTTAGGAACAGAATTCCCGATTCTTGTATTTCACCTTTGGGACCAAATAATGGCAAACAATTATAGTACATTTACCAGCCACTATTCTAAGTGTTTTACACCTAGTACAGCATTTAATCCTCACAAGAACCTTGTGAGGTAGGTACTATTGTTATTCCCATTTTAAAGATGCAAAAATTCTGCACAGAGAGGTTATAGAACTTGTTAGGCGCAGAGTTAATAAATGGTGGAGCTGAGATTAACACTCAGGCAGCCTGGCACCCAAGTCTTTGTTCTTAACCGCTATACTCTAGCAGCCGCTCAGCTTAGCCATGCAGCTAGAGAGTTCCTCAGGGCAGGAACAGTCAGCTCATGGAAAAGCTCAAGGAGAAAATATCTATGGCTCTGTCTTCCCATGAGGAGATACCAAGGGCCAAGGCGGGTGAGGCCAAGGGGAGACTTGACTGCAAAGGGCCTGCAAGGACAGCAGGGCAAATGACTGCTGTTCCACTGGCAGCTTACTACCAGCCCAGCCCGACTACAGAGTATGATGAGGACAGCCCCGGAGGGGATTTTGACTTTTTCTCCAACCTCGTAACCAAATGGGAAGCTGCAGCCAGGCTTCCAGGAGATTCTACACGCCAGGTGGTGGTGCGCTCCGGTGAGAACCAGGGGCCTGGGTATCAGACAGGGTTGGACCGTCTTCTATGGGATGGGGAAGTTGGGGGATCAGGGGAGCTGAGATTTTAGAGTGAGACAATGCCACCACTTCTGGCCCACCTGCAGATGGGAGAATGGGAAATCCCAAAGAGCCACACCCGTCAACTGCTACAGAGCTGTCAGCATGGGGAGTGAGGAAGGGGAAGGGGGAGGAACACTGGGGCTGCCTGGAGGCTGAGGGGCCTCCCTGTACCATCCTTCTTGCCTGCTCTAGGGGTTGTATTGGGCCGTGGGGGCGGTGCCATTAGTCACATGCTGCTACCCTTCCGCCTGGGCCTGGGAGGCCCCATCGGCTCAGGCCATCAGTTCTTCCCCTGGATTCACATCGGGGACCTGGCGGGAATCCTGGCCCATGCCCTTGAAGCCAGCCATGTGCAGGGAGTCCTGAATGGAGTGGCTCCAGCCTCCACCACTACAAATGCTGAGTTTGCCCAAGCCTTGGGTGCAGCCCTGGGCCGCCCAGCCTTCATCCCTCTCCCCAGCACTGTGGTGAAAGCTGTCTTTGGGCGAGAGCGTGCCATCATGCTGCTGGAGGGCCAGAAGGTGGTCCCCCGGCGGACACTGGCCACTGGCTACCAGTATTCCTTCCCAGAGCTGGGGGCCGCCTTGAAGGAAGTTGTAGCCTAAGTGGGGAGGCTCATGGCTGGGCCCAAGGCCTGTCCCTCCACAATGTCTTCTGGTTAGACTGTGAATAGACTCAGGTGCTCCTCTCCGTGAGACCTGAAACCCTCTGGTTCTTAGGGATTCCTCCCCTATCCTTTCTCACTGCTCTGTTGCTCCACCTTATTTGAGAGAAATGATCCACTTCTCAAGGTCACAGTCTCATCAAGGTGGGACCATGACCTCTTCAGCTCCTAGGAAAAGAATCTCCAAGTTTGGCTTCTCTACAGTCCCATTCCTGCCCTGTTCCTCCTTTCTGCTATGTACAGGATGCTCTGCCATTTGGGCAATAAAGATAAATTATCTCACTGGCTTCAGCTCATCTCTTTGGCCTAGATCCTCCTGGAATTTATTTCAAGGAATGTCACCCTAGATGACTCTTTCCCCTACATGGGGTTTTGAAAGTTACAATGAGCAACAGACCTTCTTGGTCCCTCTATTGCCAAAAGGGCTGGTAACAAATTTGGGGCATAAAGTTATGATAAAGGTAGAGACTAGAAGACAAGAGAAATGATGCTCCATTTCCAGTGGGTTCTGGGGTCACCCTGCATAGTGCCACCAGGATGCCAGTAGAGGAAGAGTCGAGGCCCAAGTCTAGGACAGCCTTCAGTCTGTCACCGAATAGCAGTGAATTAAGAAAGCAATCACACCCTGGTCCCAATTCATCAAGCTGCAGTGGGACAAAGCCAACATCCCTCTCTGTAAGAAGCTTAGGACTTGCCTCGCATCTGATTGGGGCCACTTTGGTCAGCATTGTTGAAACTGAAAGGGGCAAGGACCCTATCCACAACACTAGACTCAAATGTATCAGGAAACAAAGCCCCAAATGTTCATCTAGGACCCTCTCCCTTTTTATCTCCCCTGGTATCTGCCACGACTTGACCAGAAGTAGTTCTCCTAGCCCCTAATTCCAGGCTAACCAATCTCCCTTCTTTCTAGGGGACTTTGAGTCATTATCACCTCCCTGGCTAGCCTCCCTCCAACACACCTGCCCCCAGCCCAGGTCAATACAGTTTAGTGGTGTACCTCACCAATGGGGAGGAGGGGCTCAGACACGGGGACCCTCTCCATCACCATTCAGCCCCCCAAGCTAATTGCTGGAACGGACTGGGACAGCAGGATTCAACTTGCTATGCCACTCAGGGAGAAGTCAGAGCCTGAAGAGGATCGTGTCCGGGGCCTTGCTGCAGGGCCCAGACAGCAAAGAACCCAGCGGCACCTGTCCTACTCCTCCATCGGGTCTTGGACTCTAGGAGGTTGACTGGCTCTGTATTGTTCCCAGGGGGATGACAAGCCTCAAAGGTGGAAGAAATGGAAAAGCACATTTGGGGCGCACTAAAGGACGGACTACTGACTAATGCTGTCCACAGTGGAATGTGCTGCCTTAGAGGCAGTCAATTCCCAGGCACAGGACTTCAAGCAGGTGCAGGACAATGACCCGTAGGCATCAGTGAGGAGAGAGAATGTCCTGATGTGACAGCAGTTAGTCTGGTGGCCAATCAGGTATCTTCCAACTGATTCTTCAGTTTTCATTTTCCAGATAATTGGTTCATCTACACACAACCTCTATAACCCCTCATCCCCATACACACACACACACACAGCAGAAGTGGGCCTCGCTTTATGCAACATTTGTGTTCTGTGGAGAAAATGCTAGGTCAGAGCACATTAACATCATCATCGCCGAGCCCGGCTTCGTGGTTTGGTGAATGCTCGACACTTCAGCAAGTGCATCTACCCGGGGACTTCCTGACACATTCGTTCATCTGTAAACACCTGAATGCCACAGGAGAGCTGCCATTTATAGGAACCCTGAGAGAATTTGGTAATGCAAACAGTCACCCCTAATTAACTGTTTTGTATATGTGGATTTGGGGAGTTGCTCAAAAGGGATGCAGCCATTATAGGGCACAGTATACTGAGGACGCAGTGTTAAAATCTAGGGCACAGGCCCTGGGGACAGAGGACATCCGTGCTCTGAAAGTGAGGTTTTGGTTAGGAAACCTGTACAGCCACAGACAGACACACCTGAGACTTGGTCCAAGTACCTTCCCTCCAAGGGGCCCTCCTCCATGTTCTCATTTCTCCTCCCAACAGGCATTTTTAGCCCTGATTGATAGGCAGAAGTAAAGCCCAAGCAGCTCAGTCAAGGTCACAGAGAGGCACAGCTAAGACCAGAAGCCAAGTCTCCCTCTGCCTTCTCCACCAGCTCCCTGCTGCCCCACTGTGACCCAGGCCCCGTTAACACTAGCCTTTCCAGGGCTCAGCATTCCCTTCACTGCACCCAGGAACCCAGCCAGGCCTGGGAAGTATCCTGGCCTCTAGCCATCCAGAGCTGCAGCCAGGGGGAGGAGAGGCTTCACTTCCTTGCCAGCTGTTCTTCGTTGCCTTCCCACCCACCCGAGCCTCCATTCCCAGCTCAGGTTGGAGGAGGAGCCGCCATCCCAATCTCCAGGACCTGCCCCTTCCAGCAGCCCCCACTCCCTACAGAAACCCTGTGCTACGGCAAGGTTGAGAAGTTAAGGCTGAGCAGGACCTCTTGAGAGCTGGTTGAGGTCCGGACTCAAGATGAGATCGGGTCATTTATGGACCCGACCCCAAAGTACCCCAGGCAAGAGCATTCCCCACACGTGAATGCCCTTCCTCAGTGCTTCCCTGACCTAAAGCACCAATTCAGAGTGAGTCTGGGTCAGGGTCCAAGCAGCAGAGGGAGCCCTCATACAAGGGGCTGAGCTGGGCGAGGCTGGGGCTGACCAGGTGGCAGCCACTCAGGCAGGTGAGACTCAAAAGTTGAGACTGAGCAGGGCCTCGGAGAGCTGGTTGATGTCCCGGCAGTACGGCTCCCGCTGCAGGATGAAGTCCACTTTGTGATCTTGGCCCCAAAATACCTCCAGCAGCTGGCGCCGGAGCCGCTCTGTCTCCCGGGTCTTCCGAATGCCACCACTGCCTTTTTCCTCTTCTTTTCTTCCCTGCTGCTGATTACCATGGTCTGCGAAGCCCCTGGAAGGATGCTGAGCCTTAGAAGAAGACCCCTGTGGCCTGGGAAGAAGCGAGAGAACAAGAAGATGCTGGTAAGCATCCTGGAGGGAGATTCAAGCTCAGTGGATCTCCCAGCTCTCCACTCGTTAACTACCCTGCCTATTCCTGGCTCTGAGGGGCAATCCTGAAGTTCCCGAAGCCGACCACTGAGTGGATCTATCAACCTACTTCAGAAGGGGAGATGGAAAGTTCCTTTGGAACTAGGAAGGTAAACCCGGTCCCTAGGATGATGTAGTTCTAGTTTAGTAAATTAATCACATAATGGTCCAGCAGAGGGCGTGCAGAATACAACTGGCTATAAGGAAAAGCAATCATCTTCCAAATGACCATCAGACACACTGATCAGGGGAAACAGGACACAGGAGCTTCCCTCCCAGCCAGGACAGTCTGTGTCAGGATTCTCTGGGAAGCAGTTAAAGGCCAAGCCCAAGGCTACTTAAACTACTACAGAAATAAGCTGGCCCAGACAGAGGTCACACTTCCTCCAAGTCTCTAGGCCTGCAAGGCCCCTCAGAGAAAGGGCCAGGGCTGGGGGCTGCATAGGAGAATATGAAGCATTACCTGGCTGGCTTCTTCAGGAACTCATCCAGCATGGGGCCATGGCGCCCCAACGGGTCATCAGGGACCATGAAGAGGTTTCCCACAAAGGTGAAGGGCAGCAGGCTGGAAGGGAAAAGAGAATGTGTGGTCACAGAAAGGCCCTTGCCCCCCTCCCAGACGGCTGAAACCAACACCACCAGAAGCTTCTGGCTACCATCCTTCAAGGAAACATCAAGCCCCTTCCCAGAGTCCTCACCCAACGGCAGAGTAGAGCTGGTTTTAGAGAAAGGTCTGAGTCCATGCCCTGCTCTCAGGGGAGGGCTCTCTCACCGCTCTCTGATGATTGCCATCCACTTCTCAGACTCCTCCGCCAGGTCCCGGAACTGGTCGTTGGAGACAATGATCCCGTCAGTCTCTTCAGCCAGCTTCACCATGAACCTGTCTCGAAAACCATGGCGACCATTCTGGGATTCTCCAAAGCCCCAACCCTAAAGAGCATTATCAACTCCCAGGATCCATTTCTGGTGATGAGATCTGGCCACCACCTCATCCTGACCCAGCCACCAGGTGACTGAGTAGATACAGGTGCCATGGGTTAGAGAGGAAACAAAGACCAATCCAAAGTGGTCTCCCAACAGCATCCCCTCCACTCACCACAATCCTCTACCCAACACTTTGTGCCTCCTTAGTAAGAGACAGTAAGATCTGGCTCTGTCTTCTTCCACCCTACCTCACCAATCAGTCACAAACCCATTATGTTCTTCCTCTGAAAAGCCTGCCACTCTGCCCCCTTCCTTCCCAGTCTCACCATTACCACCTGAGCTATTCGGATATTGCAACTGAGGTACTGCATAGCCTCCCGATAAGGGGGTCCTCTGCCCCCAGCCATTTACCACCCTCCAGTCCCTCCTGTGCCCCCGCCAAGAGAACATGCTCTTCCCCTACACAAAAACCTCCCATATATAAAACTCGTCCACACTTGCTCTTTATCTACTGAATAAAGTCCACACGCCCAAGTCTGGCAGCTAAGGCCTTCTAGAACCCAGCTCCAAGCCACTCTTATGGCCTCATCTCTCCTGATAGTCTCTAATGTACTCAACTCCTGCCAAAATCAATGATCCAATTACCCCTTGTTCTCCAAACATGCCCTGTGCTGACTTTCACATTCCTCAAACTATTCCCTCTATCTGGAAGGTACTTCCCAGACCTCACTGATGAACAGAATCACCAGGGAAACTTTTTAAAAAGAGATGCCTGGGCCCCACTTGAGTCATTCTGATTCCACAGGACTAGGGTAGGACTCGTGAGGTGGTGGGTGGGAATCTTTTTCAACAGGTTTAAAAACCAAGAGATCTAGCCCATCCCAGGTCCTTCTCAATGACCCAACAACTCTCAAATCCCTCCTTTCCCACAAAACCTCAGCCAGAAGGGGGCTCCCTTTCCTCCAAATTCCTGTCGTGTTTATCATTTCTTTTGGCTCTTTGAAGTCAAGAATCAGGTCTTGCCTGATTCCCAGCATTCCTGCTTCCTTCTACAGGCCATGCACCTAGTACTAAGTGGGCAGTCAGTATCTGAAAGATAGAATGGTAGAGAGGGGACTGGTAATCAGGATTAGACTGGTTTTGAGTTTCTGTCTGGAAAACAAATTAAGAGGATGACATATAAATGTGTATGGTATACATATGATGTACAAAAGGATCTTTCAGGTGAAGCACGTTTTACTATTATCATGTTACATCATACATTGTTCAGCAAGACTCATTCAGTAAGCCTATGCTGGCCCCCACCGTGCTTATTCACTGGAACTAGACGAAATACCAGATTCATATTGTGCTGTCTGCCTACCGGGACCTACACAAATGTACAGACACGTGCCTTTAAAATTCATTACAATTGACTCGATCTTCAGTTTCAATTCTGTGTCAATGCTGGTATGGAAAGAAGGTTCCATATCTTGGATAATCTGTGAAATCCAGACATAAAACAGAATAGCCTCAGGAGAAAGTGAACTACCTTTTTGCAGAATACTGTCTACTTGTTGGGGAATAAAAGTTAAGTATTTGAAAAGACAAAAATATATCATCACTACAGTCTGGAAACTAGTTTTTTATTTAAAATTGAAAATCCCAGAGAATAAAGAATTTATAGTTGTAAATTTTTTAACTGATGAATTAGCTTTTAAAACACCAGGTGTGTGTGCAATGGGAGGGAATGTGCCCTGGGTTTTTCATTTCAACCCTCTGGCAGCTGTAAGTTCTCCTTTTCCTTTGCCCCTGAGTCACCTTTGCCAACAGTTAACCACTCTCCCCCTCTCCCTCCATCTCTGTACCACAGGGGTAAGAGCCTCTGCCACACTGGGTCCAAGAAAAGTTGGGGAAGATCACTGACCACTTGCCTGGCACCTTGAGTGCAGCAAGCACATACCTTATCTTCTTTTGTATTCCCAAGGAGGGTGAATGAATGGAAGAGGACCCCGAGACAAAGAGGGTAATCCACTCAGAATGCCCCACAGTCCAAGTCAAGGAGGAGTGCAACTTGGGCTCAAATTCAGATCTTCAAATTCGAAGTTCAGTGACCTTTCTATTGCACCATGTTTTGTACAGTCTTATTGTGCATGGATTATGACTCTTCATTTGTCTTGTAATTTTGAACACTTACTCTGGTTTTTCCAGAAGGTTGGGGAATTTCTCTACATGTTTGGAGATTTAGGTTATCAGAAGGCATCTGTCAGCTACTCATGTCACCAGCTTTCCCACCTTTCCATTAAGCCAGTATTTTCTAGACACTATGGTATTAGATAAATACAAGGCATCGTTTAGTTTGATGGATGAAAACTGAATGATGAATGGGAAAACAACCGTCCATCTCATCTCGCCTGCAGGGCAGGTTTACCTACCCAGTCATATGGGCACACGGAGGAATAACTGGCCCTTTTCCCACTACCCAGGCCTAGAGACAGCACAGAGGGTCAGGAGCATCTGTCTCTCCCTCAGTCTCCCACTGGGCTCCTTGAATATCAAGCGTGGGGCCAGGAGAGAAGCAAGTACCTGTCATCATAGGAGGAGATCCTCTTGCCATCCATGACTCGGGAGGGAGTGAGGGAGAGCAGGCTGAGGGAGTAGAGCTTCTGCAAGTAGTGACCCTCTAGAGAAACAGTGGAGCATAATGGGGTTACCCAAAGGTGGAAGCAGGGCCTAACCCAGGACACAAAAGACCAGGCCCAACTCACCTCTGACCTTGGAATCCTTACTAAAGCGCCACTGAGGCACAAAGACAGTTATGTCGCGGTGGCCACGGTCCCAGAAGTACTGCACAGCAATGGCAATGCCCCGGCTGGAGAAGTGGTGCTGGAGGCCGTGCCTGCAGCAGGAAGAGGTCAGCAGCCTGGCTGGACTGCCTGCCCCTCAGCACATGTCCCCAAAACTGCCCATCTCCTCCCCCTCCCCAGGACCCTCAGCCCCACTAGGTACTCACACCATGGCCACGTTGCTGCCGTCGATGACAATATGGCGGAGGTCTGGCTGGCCAGGCACATTAGCAAGGCACAGGGTGAAAGGGTCCTGTAAGGCCTCCTGGAAACGCTGCGTGCCAGTCACCAAGTTGCCCCCCCGGGTACCTCGTTTCCACGGAGACCCCCGACCTCGAGCCACAATCTGCTGCTTGTCTCCCCTGTCTCCTCTGTCTCCTCGGTCCCCACAGTGCCACGGGGGTTCAGGTGCAGGTGGGGGGCTAGGCACTCTTGGAGGTGAGGCTTTCCCATTGTGGAGCCGCTGCAGGAGGGAGGCTCCCCGGGGTGGAGCTACCCTCTGACAAGGACCCTGGGCACCAGGAGGCTCACCCTGGACACAGAACCCTCCTCTTTCCTGAGGCACCTCCTCCTTCTCCAGAGCCTTCCCTTTCAAGGGCCCTGCCTGCCCTGCCTCTCCTCCCCCTGACTGCGACCTGAAGGCCACTTCTCTCTCCCAGACCTCTTCCCCAGGCAGCTCCTTCCAGCCCAAATCCATCTCCCTGAGACCACCCTGCTGCCCTCCCTCCTTCTCCATAGCATGTCTCTCTCCCCTTGACTCTCCCCGCCCCGTAGGTCCAGTGTCCAGGGACTCCCTGCCTTCACTCAGAGGAGCTCTGATGCCCTGGTGTGGAGCACCCAGCGGGCCTGGGCTCCCCGCCTTCCAGGAGGGGAATGCTTGGGGCCCCTGCCCCCTGGATGCCTCCCACACCAGGCTCAGCAGTTCCTCCTGGACGGCCAGGGGCAGCTGCAGCAGGGCCTCTCTGTGGGCATCCCCCCGGGCCTGCAGCAAGGCAGAAAAGTCTCTCAGCACTCCGGCTCCAGGAGCTGGCCCTGGCCGAAAGTCCCAGCTCAGCCGTTCCACCAGCTCCTCCACTCGGCTCTGAGCCATGACAAAGGCCTCAGTCAGGCCACTGACCATCAGCGAACCGGGTGCCCCAGGCACTAGGTGTGCTGTCGTGCTCCAGGCCAGGCAATCAAGGAAGAAGCCCTGGGCTCCCAGGAAGATGCAGTGCAGTTTGGGTGGGTAGTGGATTTCATCCTGCAGCTCCGGGCTGCAGAGTCCCTTCAGGTACTCCTGGGAGGGAGGAAACAAGGAGACTGCTGGGATCCTAAGTGGCCCAGTAGCCCCTTCAGGCCCATTGCTCTCCCCCGAGCTCCAAGATGCCTGGGCAGAGCAACAGAGCCCCAGAGATCCTGACAAAGGCGGAATTAAAAAGGGATCCAGAATGTCACTTCCTTCCCTTTTCAGCTGACAGCCTGTGGCTAGTATTTCCATTTAGAACTTGACTCATTTGAAGATATTATAATTAATTGGTTACAAGGCTGTCTCTCTAAATATTTATGTGTGTGTATGTGCGTTGTATATTTCCATCATAACGATCGTTATCGCTGACTTTTACTGAACTCATGCTTTACATGCTTTATCAATAAGCCCAATGAGGTGGATACTATTATTTACATTTTATAGATAAGGAAACTGAGACTCGTGCCACAAGGCTGGTAGGTGGTGGAGCCTTACTAGAAGCCCCAACTGACTCCAAAGGACGCAATGTGGCCCAGCCTCCACCCCACAGCGAATTCCTTGGTGGGGCATGCTTGCCCAACCGGATTATCTCTACTCTCCCAAAGAGCACCACTGATTCGAACTGAATCACTTGTCTCCAAGCCCTGACAGAACTTGTGTCGTCACAGCAGAAATGAAACCAAAACTCCAGACAAACAGGAAGTCCCCCAAAGCTCAAGGCCGCAGAGGTTGCCAGTGAGACCAGCAAGGAGGGAGATCCTCCCCGGCCCCTCCTCTCCTCTGCCTCCGCGGGGGAAGGAGTCATTGTTCCCCGGAAGGGTCAGGGAGGGGCGTTCACCTTGGCTCTGCTAGCATTCTCCTTGGGGCCCTCCAGCTGCAGCCAGATGTGAGGGTTCTCGGGACAGTCCTTCGGGAGGACGCTCATCCCCACGCTGAAGATGCGCTCCACGTGCGGTTGCTGCTCCCGCACCTTGTCCTCAGCCTCCGCACGCACCGCAAAGCGGTCCGGGGACGGCGAGCCAGCCCCCCAGGTAGGCATGGCTGCTTGGCCGCCCAGCCCTGAAAGAAGGGGGGACAGCTCAGAGCCTTGCCGTCCCCTCAACCCAAATCTTGGTCTCGAGGCCTACACCAGCTATCAACAGGTCGCACCTAGTTACGGATCTGGTAAACAACCCAGGAGGTAACAAGCATCTCAGTCCATCTTGGGGGTAGGAAGGGAATGTCAGGTTATCCACACACCGGCCTTCTCTCCGGAGAGGAAGTCATGGATAAATAAGGCTGTCTATCTGGGATGCGTGCCCGGCCTTTAAAAATTATGACCACAGCCCTGAGAAGGAAGGGTGGGGGGCTCCAGCTTGGTCCGGACGCCAGGAGTGGACAGGTGACGAAAGAGTCCCCTCTCCTCGGGGGACTCTGCAACCTCCGGGTCCAAGACGACCTCTTAAAGATGAATCCTCACAGGGCTTGAACTAGACTATCGTCTGGGATCCCTGGTCTGCTATTTCCAAGGTTCTAGCCACTCTTAACCCTCCCCCTCCCCCTCCCCCCGCCGTCCTCTGGGCCCCTAGACAGCGCCAAGCGCCCCACCGGGGACCCAGGGGCCGGGCGGGCCCCGCCCCCAGCCGACTGCGGCCACCGCCCCCAAACGCGCTCTGCTCCGCGGCCTCCGGCTCCCGCGGCCCGGGCGCAGGGGAGGGGGCGCCTACCCGCCTCGGCCGCCCGTGCCACCTCAGTCCCGCCGGCGCCTCGCGGTGCCCGCCGGCCCCAGCTTCGCCCGCGCCCCCGGCCAGGGGAGAAGGGCGGGGGGCCCGAATCTTGGGCGGGCCTTCCCGGATTCCTCACCCAACGGGGACCTCTCTTCTCTACATCTCGAACTGTTTTTTGAGTCACTTCCTGGCCCGGGGCGGAGTCAGCCGGGCCCCTCCCGGGGCTGGACCTGCACGGGGCCCCGCCGCGCGCCCGCGCCCGCCCGCGCCCCTGGCCCACCCGGCCCCTCCCCGCCCCCGGCTGCGACCCCGCCCCCAACCCTCGGGGCTCCTCTTCGCCCCGGCCCCCGACCCCGGCCTCGACCCCGCCCCCGGATCTGGCCCCGCCCACTCGCGCGCAGTTCCCGGGGGCTCTACCCCGACGCCTGCCCCACCGGCAGCTCTGGGTTCTCTCTTGGTCCGCGCAGTTGTTTCTGGGGAAAGAGGAGCCACCCGTTGAGAGTTGGAGGAGTAGAGAACTTTAAAGGGACTAACCCCGTCCCTTCGGATGAAGAGATGGAAAACCATGGAAAAAAAGAGACTGGCCCAGGGTCACAAGATAGTGACACTGTTGGGGCACTTCATACCAAAACAATTGTGGGGAAAAGACAAGGGTTTCACCTTGCTTCCGACTGTAGAAGAGACACCAATGAGAGGGCAGTTGACTTGTGAGGGATTTCGAAGAGGAGGAGATGAGGAGGAGGAAGGGACTGTAGGAGTTGTCTCTCGCACATGTGCACACGCTCACACACTCACGTACACGCACTCACATTTCACACTTTCACACGCACACCCATGTTCTCTGTAGTCCCAGTTCCAGCCTTCAGTGCTCCCCAGAGGGGCTGCCCTGGGTTCTGGCTGTAGCCCTCCTGTCTTGCTACTTCATCCCTTCTCTCCCTCCCAGAGCCCAGCTGCTGTCATTTTGTGCCCTGCCAAGAAGGAGGGAACTGCAGTGACAGCAGGAGTGAGAGGCCGGACAGAGTCGTGGGGCACAGAGAGGTATGGAGAGGGAGATGCCAGGGGACCAGGTGACAGTGAGTCCCAGAGAGAGGGCTGAGTAGCAGGGTGAGGGGTGGTGAGAGTCTGGGAAAGAGGAGGGGAAACGGAAAGGAGCAGAAAGAGGAGGACTTGTGTGTCACAGAGCCACTCAGCCATGCTGGGAGCAAAGCCACACTGGCCACCAGGTCCCTCCCTCAGCCCCAGGCTGCCCTTGGCCCTAATGCTTCTGGCCCTGGGGGCTGGGTGGGCCCAGGAGGGGGCAGAGCCTGTCCTCTTGGAGGGTGAATGCCTGGTGGTCTGTGAACCTGGCCGAGCCGCTGCAGGGGGGCCCGGGGGAGCAGCCCTAGGAGAGGCGCCCCCCGGAAGAGTGGCATTTGCTGCAGTCCGAAGCCACCACCATGAGCCAGCAGGGGAGATCAGCAACGGCACCAGTGGGGCCATCTACTTCGACCAGGTAATCCCCTACCTGCAATGACCTGGACCCAACTGTTCAAGCCCACTTTGCTGTTGCGGAAACAGAACCCCCCCTCCTGACTGTGGCCAGTTGCCCCTCAACCCCACTGCCTGCCTCCTTTCCCTACACTCCTGCCTACACCCCTCCTTGCCCTTTCTCACCATTTCTTTGGAATCCATGCATTCCTCCTATGGAATCTGTGCGGTCCTGTCGTTCGAGTCTACTTGCCACTGCTTCTTTTCCTTACTCACTGCCCCTTCCCCCAACCCAGTGGTTTCCCTGAGCTCCGGGCATCCTGAGCCCCACTCAGCAGGGTCTGCTTCCTGCAGGTCCTAGTGAACGAGGGTGGTGGCTTCGACCGGGCCTCGGGCTCCTTCGTGGCCCCTGTCAGGGGCGTCTACAGCTTCCGGTTCCATGTGGTGAAGGTGTACAACCGCCAAACTGTCCAGGTGACCTGAGCGCTGGGCCCTGTCCCTGGCTCCCTGGCTCAGGAGGGAAAGGAGGGGCCGGGGGAATAAGTGAAGCCCCACTGACCCCTGGGCAGACCTTCCATTGACCTGTGTCCTGGGGGCCCAGGAGCAAGGGACTCCTCTCCTGGGAGGAAAGGGCCTGCCTAGCAGAGAGTGTGGAGGAGGGGCAGAGTCCAGCACTGGCCACCTCTCAGCCCTCCCGGAGGAGTGCACTGAGTTCCAGGTTCCAGAGTGTCCCTCTGGGGCTGGAGAGAAGAGAGGAAGCCCTTGGGAAAGTGGCGGTCCTGGGAGAAGGGCTGGGGCGAGGTGCTAACTAGGCTCCCCTCCCCAGGTGAGCCTGATGCTGAACACGTGGCCTGTCGTCTCAGCCTTTGCCAACGACCCTGACGTGACCCGGGAGGCAGCCACCAGCTCTGTGCTACTGCCCCTGGACCCTGGGGACCGGGTGTCCCTGCGCCTGCGTCGGGGGAACTTGCTGGGTGGCTGGAAATATTCAAGTTTTTCTGGCTTCCTCCTTTTCCCACTCTGAGGGCTCAAGCCTTTCAAGGATGGGAATCTAGCCCCTGACTTCTGCCCTCTGCCCTCTCCTACCCAGAAGCAGCATCTTTGGGGCAGGAGAGAGGCTCCCTCTGGCTGCCTGTGTTCCACCTCCTTGCATGGGACCCTGTGCCCAACACCCAAGGTGAAGAGTAGAGCCGTGGTGTCTCAGGACCTGGCCCTCTTCCCCTGCCCCACTGCCCTCCCAGCCTCACCCTGCATCTCTTTGTGCCTGCAGCCCTAGTCAGGACATGGTTTGACAGGTAGGGAGGCCTGTGCTACTTTACAGACTCTGCTTCTGTCCCCCCACCCCCAGCTTCCTGCTCAATGCTATTTGGGGACAGGTGGCACAGGTGAGCCTGACAGGCCCCCACAGGAGCCCAGATGGACCAGCTCAGAGTACCCTGCAGGCTCCTTCCTGTGAGGAGTGCCAGCATCACAGATCTCAGTCGGCGCAGTCAGAAGCTGAGCCAGAGCCTCATGGGCTAGGGCGGGAGGCTCAGCCCTAGCAGAAGCCTGGGGAGGGTGACGGAGCAGCTCGGAGCCTGTGGCTGGTGGGGCAGGTAGGGGGGCATGCGCCCAGCCTAAACATGGTACACATTTTTTATCTGTATACATTCAGGCAGCCAGCAGGCAGTGAATCCACGCATCGATATGTGCCAGATCCCAGATGGACTCTGGCCCTCACCTCCCCACCTGAGACATGGGGTGTGTGTGTTTTGTTCTGGCTGAAAGCAGGTGTGCAGAGCTTCCTTGGGCAGCTGGAGGTGGGGGTAGAAGGTCACATGTGGGCAAGTGTAGATATCCAGGCATGAAACACATCAATGGCCGTGACCACCTCCTAGAACTGCTCCACCTCTGTGGTGTGAACCTCCATCACGCGACGCTCTGACCGCGAACTCCTTCCTCCCAGCTCTCTCAGTTACCTTCACTGTACCTTTGCCAGACTACCCCATAACCTCTCTTCTTTCTCCTGATTTGTGCTGTCTTATCCTCCTTCTTAAAATTCTTATTACCTTGGATGCCACAATTCATCCCTTCAACTACTCTCCTTCCAGTATTAAAAACTCTCTGTCTTACCTCGCTGTCCCACTGGCCCAGCATGGATGAATCTATCAATACAGTAACTAGAGAAGGATGGTCGATAAGACACTCTAGGATCTCTAAAGAGAGAAGATGCCATTACAATTTGGATCAGGGGTTATGAGATACAAGCAGGTAGGTTGTAGAGAAAATAAAGGTAAAACTGTATATTAGAGTCAAATAAAAAAGGATTTGGTAATGCTTGAGTTAAATAGGAAATACCAATGTGAATTTGTGGTTTTCAAAAGAAACAACTTTTTCAAACTAAGAAACAACATGAGGAAAAATCTGATATGCATTCTTAGCACCTGGATCTTTGCCTCAAATATTATCTACCTTTAAAAGGATTCAGAGTTCCTTGGAGAATAGCCCTGTGTCTTAAATAACTCTAGGCCTGGAACATGTTGTTGATGACAAAAATGTCCCTTCTGACATTCTGTGACAATTTGATAATCAAAAGGAAAATAATATAGTTAATTGGAACAAGGTGAATTTTTAAAATCCATGACTCTGTAGTAATATGCAGGAAGCAAAAAGTCACTATAAAATGTGCAAAAGGTAATTAATACACTGCATGAAGAATGAATCCAAAAAGATATTTTTAGTTATTTATGATAATTAGAAGAGTATAAATATAGTATTTTATCTATTCATAAGGTATATGTATTTTTCTTTATCTGTATAAGTAGGGGAGGGGTGGATACAGTGAGCTGTGAGTAATTCCAGAGAAAGTTGGAACTGTAGCAAGAGTGAAAGAGACTGATCGGCACCATCTGGTCATATATTACAACTAGGAAGAAAAAAAAGTCCAACAGTGTGTTTGTTACAAATGATAAATTGGTCAAACATCCAAAAGACAACTGCTCACTGTTCAAACTTGAGCCTTCGTCTCTGGGGAAAGGAGCCTCTATATTACCCTACTAATTATAATGAGATTACGGTAACGGTGAAACCCAAAATAATAATGACTTAAACAAGATGGAAGGTTATTTCTGCCTGGTGTAGAAAAATCTGCAAATAAAGAGTCCAGGGTTGGATGGCAGTTTTATGATCATCACAGCCCAGTTTTCCTTCTTGCTGTTCTGCCACCTTTAGCATGTCACCTCCTGACCCAAGATGGCTCCTTGAGCTTCAGCCATAACATCAGCCTTACAGCCCCCAGGAAGGAGGAAGGAAGAAAAGGCACATCCCTTTAAAGAAGCTTTCTGAAAGGTGCACCCAACATTTCTGATTGCATTTCATTGGCTAGAATTTAGTCACGCCTGGCCACACCAGGCCAGGAAGACAGGCTAGGAAATACAGTCTTGATTCCAGGCAGCCATGCCCAGCTAAAAGTCAGCAGTTTTATAATAAGGAAGAAAGGAGATTGGATATTGGGAAAGACAACTAAAAGTTTTTTTTAATGCTAATGAGCTAGATCAATTTGTAAATAATATCAGTAAAGTTATTGTATTAGTTTTCTATTGCTGTGTAACAAATTACCACAAAGTTAGTGGCTTAACACAACACTTCTTTATTATCTCAGTTTTTGTAGGCCAGAGGTCCAGCAGAGCGTGACTGGATTCTTTGCTCAGGGTTTCATCAGGTCAAAAGCAAGATGTGGGCCGGGCTGCCTTCCTTACTGAAGTGGAAGAATCCACTTCCAAGCTCATTCAGAGTTCAGTTCCTTATGGTTGTAGGACTAAGGTCCTCGTTCCCCTTCTTCTCTAAGCCAACATCTGCCCAAATCCTTCTCACGCTTTGAATCTCTCAGACCTACCCTTCTGCCACATGTCTCTGACTTCAGTGGAGTTTCTCTGATTTTAAGGGCTGATGTGATTAGATTGGGCCCACCCAGATAACCCAGGATGATCTCTTTATTTTAAGGCCCATAACCTTAATTACATATGAAAAAGTCCCTTTTGCCATGAAATATGATATATGCAGAGGTTGCAGGGATTTAGGCATGGACATCTTTGGGACATCTGCATATCATAGTCATTAAACTTAAAGAAGACATCATTTAAAGAAAAGGCATCCAGTTACAATACAATAAATGCATGGAACAGGTGTGGGCTTGAAAAGTTCCTGTGATAAACAAGATAAACACTGGCTCAGGTTTTAATCATTCTAGCAGGTAAACCAGTTCCCAGATCCCAACCATGAATTTATTGATTAATAATCCAAAACTCCATCTGAACTGAGATAACGATCTTCTTTTGGATATCTGAACTGAGATAATGTCCATCTCTTGGGTCTACAAATCCAGTTTTATAATGGGTTTAATTGTAGGTGTGATAAATTGAATAATCTTGTAAGATATGTGTGCTTTACCAAACTGTTTGATGCTTTTAGAGAAGCTAACTTGTTATACTGGTGATTCTGTTGAAATATGTAGGAGGATTTAAGTTTGCAATCAATGTTTAAATGATTTGATTTGTGAAATGTGTAGATTTTGACTTGGTTATATAAATAATGTTTAAATGTTTAAACAATTTTTGCTTAAGTAGGTTTATGAAGTAAATAGATTTAAGAATAAATAAAGCACAGATGGTGGTTAGTGTTCCTCTCCAGACACAAAAAGCTCCTCAGACTTTAAGGATTCTAAGAATAGAATCCAACTGTCCCTCCTCCCTACACCCACGCCCTGGCAGCTGAATTCTACAGAGAAAAGTCCCACCAGCTGAGGGATTCGCTGTGGATCTAAATCCGTAGTCTCCAGCGACCCCTGGGTCCCAATCCTCCAAGCAATTCCTCTGTGGTTTCCTTTACCAACTACTTTCCTCATTCTCCCCAGACTCCAACTGAAGCCTTCCATTCGCTCCTTAAACCTTTTACGCCACCAACTCTGCCCCCACTGTAAGCAGTAGACGCCTCACTTTCTACTTCACTGAGAAAGCAGGACACCAGGCAGGAATCTTCCCACCACCCCATCTACAAACTCACCTTCCTCCTCATCTCTGCTGCTTCCTATCTGGCTCAGTAGAAGACGTGTCCTTCCACCTGCCAAGACAGCTATCTTCGTCCACCAGTCATGGATCCCATTTCCTCCAAACATACTCTTTTCCTTTCCTCCCCTCTCTCCTGTATGTTCAACTTCTCCCTCTCTACCTGCTCCTCCCCTTCAGCAGTTAAATAGAGTGAAGTCTCTCCAGGAAACAGGTGTAGATATATACACCTATTTCCCCGGCTCTATGTGCCCACACAGCTAGTTAGCATCATCTCTCCTCTTTAGAGCCAATATCTCTGCTCACCACTTGCTCACCTCTTAAGTCAACTCTGGCCTCCACTGCTCCACCTAAACTGCCCTCAGCTGGTCATTCACACCTGTGTCACTAAAGTCAACACACCCTTCCTAGTCCTTCTATTACTCAGGCTCTCCCTAACATTTGACCCTGTTGGCCACACCCTCCTCCTGGAAGCATTCTCTGCCCTGACTTCCCTGACTGTGCACTCTCTGGGCTTTCCCTCCGCCTCTCTGCCCAGACCCCAGTTTGTTTTTCAGGCTCCTCTACCTCTGCCTGTCTCTGAGATGTTGGTTTTCCTCAAAGTTCTGCCCTAGAATTCCTTCTCTCCCGACACACTTGTAAAAGCAAGAATTTCCATCCATGTGCTGACAACTTCCACATTTTTCCTCTCTATCCAGGATCTCCCTCCTAAATCTCAGGCTCATACATTGGATATCCCACCTTAAAGACACCCTGCTAAAATTATGGTCTTTCCCCCTTAAATCTGCTCTCCCTCCTTTGTTCTTGGTGTCTATAAATGGAACCTCCCTGTTGCCCCAACCAAACACCGGCCATTATCCTCGATTCCTTTCTCTCCCATAACTCCCATGTCCAACAATCACATCCACCAGTTCCATCCCTCTTCTCTGTCCACCCTGGCTCAAGCTACCCATCTCTCAGATGCAGGTCTAGGAAAGCTTCCTAACTGGCCCCTTGGCCTCCAGTTTGACCTCTCTCAGTCCATTCTCCACACTGGAGTTGCCATAGTGATCTATCTAAATGAACTTCGCTGCCTAAAGCCCTTTAGGGGATCCTGGGGGAGGAAGGGGCCTCAGAATGAATCCATATTTCTCAACATGGTTTTTGAGGCCCTTTGCAATCCAGCTGCTGCAGTCTCCCCTGCTTCGTTTTTCACCGTCTACAAGAATGTGGAAACATTCAAAACAGCACCATTTATTAGCTGAGGGAAAATGGCACCTTCGTGTGTTGAGGAGCCCGTAGCTGGTGTATTGAATTAAGAATATGCAGATTCTGAGCTGCCGAATGAGGAGGCACAAGCCACCCACACGGGGGTCAGCAGGGAGCTCCCTCAGCATCAGAACTCCCGTTTTGGGGAAGTGAAAACCCTGGGGTCGTTTTGATCGAGGTGCAGTTTCAGTACCCTCACACAAAGGAAGTAAAGTCACAAGATTTATTACCTATAGATCCCAGAAACGGGGCGGGGGAGAGGGGGCACTGAGCTGGGGGAGGCAGTCCTCCACCCCAGGTCACCAGCAAGCGGGAGATGGAGAGCAAGGGAGCAGGCACCTATGACTTAAAAGGTGGTTGGAGGTCACTAATTTTTCACAGGCTCAACTATAAGTGGTTATTTTAATAGGTGCCCCGGGAAAAGCAAAACAGGAACTTGGGGCAGGAAAAGCCTAAGTCAGGTCCTTATCTAAACGTCCAGACTTTGGGTGTGAGCAGGGTAGACTGTAAAATGCCCAGGAGCAACTCTTTTTCTCATCACACCTCAGAGAAAGAGGGCATGGCATTCGAGTCAAAATTTCTCAGGGCCAAGAGAATCATTCTTGGATTCAACTGAGGTAAATCTTGACCTGTTTTAGTTTGTAAATCATCTTAATCTGGACCCAACTGAAATGGAAAAGTCTCAACTGACACTATAATAACACACTAATAAAAGATGGAGAGGCTTTAGATTAGGGAGAGAAAGTAACACCAGCAACAAAGTGAATACACTTGCATGAGAGGCAGTGAGCCGAGTGGTTAAGATAGTGCGCACAGGAGCCGCTCACCTAGTAGCTGCACGTGACCTTGGGTGAGTTACTTAACCTCTACAAAGAGGGGAGATTAATTGTTTCCACCGCACAGGGCTGGACAGCAGTTAGAACAGTGCCTGGCAGGGAGCAAGTCCTCTATATAAGTAAATTACTGTTACCGTGTGAATTAGTCGACAAGTCAAACTGGTGCATGTCACAAGGATTCTTGGGCAATCTTAAAAGTGCAGGTAGGATTTTTGTGGCGTTTTATTATGGCCATTTACCTGTTAGAGTGCTCTTTCTTTCAGGTGGGTTCACTTTTCCACGTGAACGCGAGGACATAGTGAATGGTGTCGAGGAAAACCTGGTAGAGCGAGGTATAGCGCTCCCAGTCTCACCTGCCAGTTTCCATAAGTTTTAACATAGGAACAGGGTACAGTGGGGGACTTTCTTTATAGGTCTAAGTCGTGGGTCTGTCTGCACACTGGTGACTTTGTGATCTCTCTGTTAGAGACTTGGGGAAACTCACCTGCCAGCACCCCAATTGAGAAGGGGAAAAATGATAGCAGCGATGACTAGTAGACTGTGGTGCCCACAGTGCTCCACTATGGACAAACCTTTCTAGTTCACTCCTCCAAGTGTAGGGGGAATCTCAGATCTCTGCTCAGAGCCCGTAAACTGTTCAACAGCAAAGAAGGGACATCTTACCATCAGAGGGCTCGGAAGCTAATATGGGGAAAATCTGATTATGACTTCAAGTTTTCCTGAGTAGAAAATAAGGAGAGTGTGCTGAGCTGTCTTTCCGATCGGTCTTCCACTTAGGAGTTCTGAACTTTCACTGGCTGACCTATACCAAGAGCATGGGCACTGCTTTTGTGAAGGGGGTCAGGAAAGACCACGACTCTGAATTACGTGTGAGCTGAGACCCATTGGCTCCTATGCCCCACTCTTTCCCTTACTTACCGCCCGGTGCTGTATTTCCTCATTGCATTGCCTCCCTCGCCTGACTGCGGGCTCCAAAGGGGCAGAGACCATGTCACTCATGTTACCTGCTGTCCACCCCACATCTAGTCAGGTCAGGGCCTGGCACATAGTCAGTGCTCTATAAATAACAAGTGACAGTGTGCCCGTGAGCCAGGGAATTCTCAGGAAGGTTGGTTCCTTCCTGCTCCTCCATATCCCTGCCAGTGCTGAACAGAGGTTTGGGCGGGTAAGAAAGGCAGCAAGAAGCAGAGGCCCAAAGTCGGGAAGCTTGGCCAGGGTTAGCAAGGTCTCTGAGCCTGAGGGGCGATAACAGCAAGAGTTCCAGAGGCAGGAAGAAGAGAAATGTTAGCTAGCTTGTGATTGTCTTCGTCAATTGGGGCTGCTATAACAAAAGCACAGTAGACTGGGTGGCTTAAACAACAGAAATTTATTTCTCACAGAAAAAAATTTATTTATTTCTGGAGGCTGGACATTTGAGATCAGGGTACCGGCAGATCCAGTGTCAGGCGAGAGCCTGCTTCCTCACTTGCAGGTGGCTATCTTCTCATGGTATCCTCACATGGTGGGGAGAGCTCTAGTTTCTTTTTCTTCTTATAAGGGCGCTAGTCCCATCATGGGGGCTCCACCCTCATGACCTCATCTAAACCTAATTACCTCCCAAAGGCCCCGCCTCCTAACACCATCCCGCTAGGGGTTGGGGTTTCAACGTGTGGATTTGGGGGGACACAAACATGCAGTCCGTAACAGTGATGAATGCTTACTCCATACCCAGCACCACAGTAGCCTCTTTGCACAGATTACTTCACATAATCACTGCATCACCCATAACATAGGAATTGTTACTCTGCATTTGATAGATGGGGAAACTAAGGCTCAGTAAACAGGCCACATAGTTGGCAGATAAAGTCAGTTCCAAACCCAGTTCTATCGTGTTTCCAATCAACGAAGCTGGTTTAGCACTGATGCTATTCTCTTACACCAGCCTTCTTTCATCTTCATTCCCATCCTGCCCACTTCCAAGACATGAACTAGAAAGAGCACCAGCATGGAAGCCCACAGCCTGGGCTCTCCCCCAATCCCTGCCGCGAGCCAGCTGTGGGGCCCTGAGCCCATCACCACCTGGGCGCTGGTCTCCTCGCCTGTCAAATAGGGCTTGGGTCAAATGAACTTGAAGAGGTACCACCCAGCCTGGGAAATGTGCAGCTGCCATACCCCACGACTGCCCCCCACCCTCCTCACCCCCATAACTGAATCTGAAGCTAAAAAAGAACTGGACATTGGCTCCATTTTTATCCATTTATTGACAAATCAAATGCAAAAAAAAGTCACATAAAAGGTATAAGATGATAAATGTCGTTAACAGGGGGAAGGGGAACAGCACTGAGGAGGGAGAAGGAGGCTAGACGTACCATTAGAGGGAGGAGGGGGAAGAGGGAAGGTGGAAGAGGGAGAGGAGGAAGGGGAAAGAAGGATCTGCTAAAAATCCCATGGCTCACCTTTCAATTTCTCACTGTCACCCAATCATTCTTTCCTGGACAGAATTAGCAGCAGGAAATGGTTTAAGGGCAACATCTAAGTAGACTGTCTACCGGATTTGGGAAACGGGGGAATTGGAGGGAATACGGGTATAGGATTTTGAGGAATTCTCTCGCTTGAACCTGTCTCTAGAACCCTGTCTATGGTGAACTGAGAGTCAGGAAGTTTAATCCTGGCCCCAGCTCAGCCACAAACTACCTGTGTGACTTTGGGCAAGTCACTTCCCCTCTCTGGGCCTCTTTCCTTGGCTGTAAAACAAACAAATTGGACTCAATGGCAGGTTCTGCTCTGACTCTAGCAATGCCAAGTGTTTTGGCAACCTGAGATAGGCCAGGAGACCGGCTCAGCTTTGGAGAAATAAAACTACTTAGAGGCCCAGCCAAAGCCATCTGGTGCCGGCCTTCACCTAGAGCCCACTCTGGTTCAGAGGAAGCACACGCACCTACGAGAAACTCCCTCTTACTGCAAGAGCGACCGTTGCAGAGTGGCTCTGAGGGAACCCGGGTTTTGTTCTTCGGAAGGCAGGTCCAGGGGATGGGGCGTGATCCAATCAAAGCGGTCACACACTATGCAGGGTCTGGGGATGCAGGGCACAGTGGAGGCGGGAGGCGGAGAGGGCTGGGGGCCTGGGAGCTGAGAGGTAGAGCCAGCACCTCCCTGTGTGCCAGACTGCTCATTTCAGACACCCGCCCCCTTGAAACAGAGGCCTGGGCCCCTCAGTCTGGTTGAAGCAGCTTTTCAGTTAGAGATGCCACACTTGGCATCAAGATCCTTGATTCCTGTGGGGTCGACACCATCAAAGCAGGGGTCGGGGGCTGTCTCCATTGGCTGGAGTCAAATGAGGTAGGCTGACTCAGTCTCCCCGTTGTCCTTTCACACCTACGTGGCTGGCCATCCTCCCACTCCAGCTCCGAGCCTCAACGCCCAGGACTGCCAGCCCTCCCTGGACAGCTCGGCAGGCCTAGTCTGGCCTGAGAAAGCTGACCATGAGGCTGGGAACGGGCTGCCTCTGCAGCCCTCATGGATTTGTGTCAGCTGTAACAACGCCAAGGGTGAAGGGTCCCCGGATGAACAGGTCGGGGGAGGAGTCTACATCTGAGGTTTGTGTTTGAGAGGGGAATGTGGTTCTGATTCTGAGGTCCAGAGAAACAGTTTCATGTTGAAGATAGCCAGGAGTAAGATTGGGGGGGGGGGCGGTGTGTGCGTATGTGTGTGCATGTGTGTAACATGTGTGACAGGGCAAAGGGGATCCTTGGGGAAAGACATTGAACCTGGCCTACCTTAGTAAGGGGACTTTCTACCGCTCAGGGTAAAACTGCCAGAGAACCACATCTGACAGATTCTCCCAATACCCCAAACGGGGGAAGTGTCCATAGGGACGCTGGCACCCAGTTCAAGGCAACTCAGCAAAGCTTTATGAAGTAACTTGTCTACAAAAGGCACCGCAGAGGCCCCCAGGGGGCTGTGACAGCACTGCTGGGGCAGGGGGAGGCCTGGCAGCAGCAGCCCAGAACCCTGGGGCGGGGGCTCCCCCATCGCTCCGGCTCACTGCTCCAAGACCTTGAAGGACAGGGGAGTGCCGCTCTTGGCAAAGGCCTTCATCAGACTGCTGGGATAGACGCACCCAAGCTTCTCTGGGGTTGGGAAGCCCCAGACCCTGTAGAGAGACAGGCTCAGGCGGTCCCCGATATAGAAGGGACCCACCCATTTGGCACTGCTGCCGTTCCTGGGGAGGGACAGCAAGAGGACCTGGTCACCCACGTTCCACTCCTTCTCCTGGCTCTCCCGCCTGAAACGCCTGTTCTCGGCCTTTTCGCTCGCCTTCTCAGCCACCCTGCAGTGGAGCTCCAGCAGCTCCCGCATCAGCTGCAGCAGGAAGACGTCCATCTTGAGCCCTTCGATGTTTGCGCTGCTCATCTCCCACCACAGGGGCTCGGTCACCCTCACTTCGGCCCCCGTCAGGATCTGGACCGGCGTGGCCTGGCTGGAGGAGGCCCTGAAGGCCAGGTGCAGCAAGGGCAGGGAAGCCGCCCACTTCTTGCCATGCAGGAAGATGAACTCCTTGAGGGCCCTCTTGAATTCCCAGTAGGCCCCTGAGCTCGTCAGGCAGGGGAACTGGAGGTCCCTGCTCAGGGATGCCACCTGGGCCCCCAGGGCCAGCCCACAGCTCACCAGGACATGGCGGGCAAACTGGGGGCCCTGGGCAGCCTCCAGCCTCACGGGAACACCCCACCTCGCAAACACATGCTGAAGCAGCAGCTGGGCCACGGCCGTGTGCGTGTAGGGCTTCAGCGGAAACGCCTCCACCCACCTGGTGTTGGGGTCAGCCACAATCAGCACATGCTTGTGGCCCTCCTCACTTATGGTGACCGGGCCCACCACCTCAATCTGCAGGTTCGACCAGGGGGCGGTTGACCTGAGGGGCCACAGGGATTCAATAACCTTCAACTCACTGCCTATGAGATTCCGAGGGATGCAGAACAAGCAGCTCCTGCAGTAATCTCTCACATGCTCCTGCATCCCGGGCCACCACCCCAGCAACCGCAGCTTCTTATAGGTCTCCTCGGGCCTCTGGTGGGCCCCCATGGGGAGGTCGTGCACAGAGAAAATCAGATCCCTCCGGAGTTGCCTCGGGACCACCCAGACCCTGGGCTTCTTATCTCCCTTGAACATCAGCAGGCCGCTCTCCTTGTCGAGGCTGAGCGAGTTAAAGGCAGAACTGAAGGGAGAGGAGCCGGACAACTTCTGCCCGGCCTGCAGCTTGGCAATGATATCGGCCAGGGTGCTGTCGCTCAGCTGTAATGCCAGCAAGTCGGGCCTCTTTCCCATGGCATGGGGAGACACGACCGGGGCTGGCACATCCTTTGGCAAATTCCACCACTGCCCGCCCCCCTGTGCACCCTGCTTGGCCAGAGTGTCCACCGTCACAGCAAACAGGGAGCCACGGTAGGAGGTTCGGTAGATAAAGGGAAGGGATGAGAGGCCAGAGGTGAGGGATATGATGTAGGAGAGCAGGCTTGGGTGAGGTAGCAGAGCCCCGTCGGAGGAGAGGAAGCCCCGAGCCCTCCAGAGGGGCAGGAGCTCCCAAAGGAGGCTGAAGATCCAGTTGCAGTGCGTGAGGAAAACCACAGGGAGGTGGGACTGGCCAAAGCGCTCCAGGCCACAGGCCACAGCCGCCAGGTGGGCATACGTTGGGGTGTAAGGGGAGCAAGAGAAGGAAAGGGAGACAGGGGCGCTGGTGGGAGACAAGATGTAGAGACCAAAGCCAGCACACCACTCATCCTCACGGTAAAAGCAATAGCCCGACATGTGGATGCAGACAAAGGTGGACAGGTCGGAAAAAGGCGGCAGAACTTGGAAGAAACGAGGCAGGGAGGATGCGGGCGTCAGCAGTCGGTTCCCCCCCAGCAGGCCTTGGAGAAGGGCCAGTTCCAGAGCCCGCTTGCCTTTGTCCTGAACCAAGAGGGACCATCGGATCAACCATGCTTTGGAAACTCTGCGGTCCTCCCGGGCCTCGGGGTCCACAGTGGTCCGGGAGGCATAGGACAGGTCCAGGACCACCGGGGTATCCCCAATGCAGCGAGAAAAATGCTTGAGGGCCCAGGCCACGGCGTAGGGGCTGTCTCCCCCTGACTGGGGGCCCTCGCTGTCCTCATCGGGGAGGAGGGGTTTCGAGGTATAGGCTATGGGGTGCTTCCTCCCTGAGTGCTCCTGATAGACAATGGCCGTCAGGGCCACGTGGCTCACCATCACCTCCAGGTGGAAGGGCAGCTGGGGGTTGGGGGCCGTCAGGCAGAGGGCGGACACCAGGGCTCGCTTCAGGGCCAGGAAGGCCTTCTCGTGCTCCCGGTCCCATTGCCAGTCTGGCTTCTGCTTGAGGAGGCTGTGCAAGGGGCCCACAAGGGCTTCATAGTCGGGGATGACATCCCGGTGGGAGTCCATGAACCCCACAAAGAAGGAGAGCGCAGTGAAGTTGCTGGGGATGGTCAGCTGGGCCAGGTGGGCAAGAATCTGCTGGCAGGGAGCCTTCCCATCCCAGGGGATGCCCAGGTGGGGAGAAGCCACAGCCGGCAGGAGATCGATGTCCAGGGCCCCGTCGGAGGGGTCATGGAGGCTGAGGCACCGGAGGATTTCCTCTGAAAGGGAAGGGCACTCAGCCCTGAATGCTGACACCAGCGAAGAGTCCAGGTCATCTTCCTCGGCTGGCTTGTGCACCCCCTGCCCCTCCCTCTGCTCCTCGTCCTGCCTCTCCTCCTTCTCCTCCCTGACTTCTTCCACATTCTGAGGACTCTCCAGGGGTCCAGGGTCAGCATAGTCACTCAGCTCAGAGACGCTGGCTGAGCTGGGAGGAAGAGTCTTCCACACCTTCAGGAAGTTGCCAATGTCAGTGTCCAACCTACACCAAGAGAGCAGAGCAGAGGGTCTAAGGGGCTGACGGAGGATGGAGGAGGACAGCCCGCCCCAAGAGGTCATCCAAGGAGAAAACCACATCTATGGAAACCCCGCAGAGCCTCACCCCATTGCTGAGGGTCCCTGAGGCTGAGCCGAGTGCGCCAGCCTCCAATATGGCAGGGCCTCGGTCAGGAGCCTGCCCTCAGACACTGCCTCTACTTCCGGCTTGTGAGGGGCCTCAATGTTAGAGACTCCTCTGTGCTTTGAAGGCTCATCCAATCAAGACCTCTTTGACCAAGTGACATTTCCAACCAATGATTTGATAAGAGTTAGACGACCAGTGCTTCCAACCTGACGCCAAGATGAGCAAGCCAGGGGGCAACAAGAGACCCAACAAGGGACTTGGGAGGACACAGCAGACAATCCTTGTCCACATCACTGTTTTCCAAACTAGGGAAATGAGACTGGGAGACCAGGCCCGGGAAGCAGTGCCCTGCCCTGAAGGTCCACCACAGTCCCCTGCTGGGCCCAGGGAACTGGGAGGTGGGCAGCAAGGTGGCTCAGAGGGGGTGGAGGCCAGAGGATCTGAGGAACTGCAGTTCTGCCGGCTCCAGCACAGTGACCTTAGGAAAGTACTTGAGTCTCAGATGCCTCATCTGTAAAATGAGGACAGTGGTCACGCATGTCTCACTCAAGTGAGGATCAGAGGAGATAATAAATGTGGGGAAATCCTATTTGGTATATACTGTAGCCACAGCTGCCCTTGTACACAACAAAACAAGAACGAGGCTGCTCCGTGCAGCACTGGCACCAATGACATGACATGGGAACTGCCAAATGGCCCTCCACGAGACATCCAATAAATCTGCTGGGTCCTCCTGTAAGGGAGCGCCACACAGCCATTAAAGTGAGCCACGTGAATTAACATGGCATACAGCTGGAAAACATGATATAATGTTGAGTACAAATGCCAGTTGTGGAGGGATACATACAGTATTAAAGCATGCGTGCAAACTGTAAACTGCAAAGCCATACTAGAAGTGGTTTATGAATGCATAAATGTGTCATAGGAGTACAGAGACCCGAAAAAGTCAACTCACTCTGCTCATTATTAAGCACTAGACAAGTGCTGGCTAACACTAAGGCGATGATTCAGGTCAGTCCCAGGATGGGTGAGGAGGCAGGGGAGGCCCAGCCCATTACCTGTTTGGCTTCTTCAGAAACTCATCCAGGGTGGGGCCATCACGGCCCAAGGGGTCATCGGGCACCATGAAGAGATTCCCCGCAAAGGTGAAGGGCAGCAGGCTGGACCCGGGAGACAGGAGGCACGGTCACAGAGGAGTTCTTGACCCACACACACCCTGTTGCTACCTGGCCATCCCCACGGGGGCTGAGCCCACACCTCCTCCCGGCAGACGCTGGTGAGCCCTGCTCCAAGGCCCGTCTCCCTGCCCCAGGGGCTCCTGACATCCAAGGGAAAGGAACAGCCCTAGCCCCTTGGAGCCATCTCACCGATCTTTGACCGTCAGTTTCTTGGAATTATTCATCAGGATGTGGAGCTGCTCATTAGTGACGATGATGCCATCTGTCTCCTCTGCCAGCTTTACCATGAACCTGCAGGGAGAGGGGGAGTTGCCAACGACCCAGTAACCAGTCCCTCACTCCCTGGTCCTCTGAGAAAGTGAACTTGCAGCTTCACACTGAGGTGTGTTGGACAAAAAAGTTGCCCTTGGTAGTCAGAGAGCCCATCCCTTCGTCTATGCAGGCATCTGGGAACACCACTAGCCCCTGGGAGGGTGAACGTGGATGAACACCCCCCCAACTGTATATGCAAACACAGACCCCTGTTTGCACATAGGCATTCACATCACATGCGCAGACATGCACACACATGTCCACATCTGCACGCGCGATTTTCTGCTCCAGTTCCCACATCTATAAAGTGGACATAAAACACCAACCCTGTATTGCTGCGAGGATCAAACCAAATGAGACAACACTCTGATGAATCTAACTCAGTGCCTGGCACACAGCATACACACACATTTTCCATTATTCTTCTTCACCAATGGAAAACGTTTGTGTACACGCCAAGATACGCATACGTACATATAGATGTATGTATGTATGTATACACAGATAAAATTCACATAAAAACACATACCTGGATAAACCAATCCACTTCTCGAAAGAGGGCTGTGACCAGGAAAGAAAGCTACCTACTTCTCGGCAGTCCCGCAGCCCCACACACGCTGTTCCACAAGTGCCCAGCAGAGGGCCCTTCTGCAGAAAAGCCATCTTCTCTCAAACGCAGGCCCGAATTCAGAGCCACTGAAAGATCTTACCCAGGGGGCTAGCCCTTGATGAGGGATGCCCTGCCCAGCCCTTCCCAGGCCTGAAAGTTGAGTGGGTTCCAGGTCTTGCGAGAGTGGGAATGAACAGAACCTCTCCCTACCCGACATGGGAGGTGCCTAAGTGAAGCCAAGACCTGTGTCTGCCGGGCATCAACTCCAGCCCAGGACTATGGCAGGGCCTTCCCTGTCCCAAGAGGCAGTGTCACAGGCTCCCCCTGTGCACACTGGTCCTGCAGCCACATTGGGGAGTAGGTGCTTAGGATTGACAAGTAGGGAGGCATTTGGGGTTTAGCTAGGAGACGGGGCCAATCTAACTCCATTTTCATAGCCCAGCCCGGGCTCCAACCACATGCAGCCACACACATCCCTCCTCCCAGGGCCAGGGAAGGAAAAGACTGAAGCAAAAATGAACTTCAACCCAAACTGGCAGGCAAAATCAGCTGCTGGGGCAAACAGCTCCACTGAAACACCAGGAGTCACCTGGGCTAGTCCCATCCCAAGCAGTGGGTCTCAGCCCATAGGTCATGAAGAAGAAAGCCTTTGAACTAAGGAAGTGGAGCTGCAGAGTCCCAAAGTCAGGAACGCCCCTTGGCCTTGGGTAGAGCCGATCCTGTAGCCCTCTCTTCATTGTGTCCCTCCGTCTACAGAGGCCCCATGCACCACGCCATCCTCTCTGACAGGACGTCCTCCATCTCCCAAGCAGATGAGGCAGAACTCCCCCTGACACACCAGCCCAGCCCAGCCCCTGGCCCCACAGAGAGAAGGCCTGGGGACTGGCACACCTATAATCATAGGTGGCGATCTTCTTGCCATTCTCAAGCTGGGACGGGGTGATTGAAAGCATCTTGAGGGAGTGTAGCTTCGTCAGAAAGTGACTCTCTGGAGGGGAGAGGCAGAAGACAGAGATGTCAGAGGAAGGGCTGAGTGGAAAGGCCAAAATGGGGACGGAGGGGCAGGGAAAGGAAGATCTTGGAGATGCTGGAGGGGCTGGGGGCAGGGGACAGCTCACCTCTCACCCTCCGGTTTTTCTTCAGCTGCCAGGTGGGTACGAACACAGTGACCTCTCGGTGTCCCCGGTTCCAGAAATACTGCACTGCCATGGCGATGCCACGGCAGGAGAAGAAGTGCTGGAGGCCGTGCCTGTGGGGGAGGTGGGAAGTGAGAGGGCAACCTCTTGCCGGAGAATGGCCTTGCTCCTCCACCCTCCCTCAGAGCCAGCCCAGGGCAGCACAGCAGGCAATGCCAGGGAGCTAGCATCAGCACCACGGGCACCAACAATGCCCTCAATAATGCCCCCCACCTCCCTCCATCATCAAACATTCTGTGGCACCTACTGGGTGCATTCACCAGCTCTGTGTGTGTGTGTGTGCACGCAGGGGCCTCCAGGGCAAGAGGGGGAAGAAAGCAACCTCTACACTCAAAGAGCTCAGTTCAGGGCTGGAAGCAAGCAAATATTCGCTGACCACCTACTGTGTGCTGGCGCGTGCTCAGCACAGACAACTGCTCTGCCATGTGGCAAATTAAGTGGTCTTGCATATATTTCTGCTAACACACGTACAGCCATAAGCGCTGCGTAGGGAGGGCGATCTCTAAGAGTGGGCGTGGTCAGGAAAAGCTTCATGGAAGAGATCTGTGCTGGGCCTTAAGGTTCCAGCTAAACATCTGAAAGCTGGCCAGGGGTTGCCAGACGCCCTGCTGTGTGAGGCAGACTGCACGGGGGAGGGCGTGGGCCTTGACAGTGGACGGGTCTGAACCCAGACGCCAGCTGGGCCCCTTCCTGGCTCTGGGACCTTGGGTGAGATTCCTCACCTCTCTGAGCCTGTTTCCGCTTCTGTCAGAGAGAGGGAACAGACATGTACCTTTGCAGGGCAGCTGTGACGACTCCACACACGCTGCCTAGCATGCGGTAGCCACTCAATATGCGCCACTTCCTCCCATCTTTTCCCCATTGGAACCCCATGTCACCCATATACAGAGGTCAAGCAGAGACGCCTACACTCTGGCCCGCCCCTGCCCCAGCTCCCCAGCATCCCAGCCCACGCCCTGCCCGTGGCTACTCACACCATGGCCACGCTGCTGCCGTCAATGACCACTCGCCGCAACCCCTGGTCCCCGGGTTCCCCCGACAGGTTCAGCTCAAAAGGCGTGTTCAGGGCCTCATGGTACCTCTGGAAGCTGGTCACCGTGTTGTTCACCTGCGGCTGTCGAGGCGGCTGCCTCGGGGCCCCCTCCCAAGTCCCCAGGAGCCTATCCACCTGAGGCTGGTGCTTACTACTGGGGGCCAAGGTGCTGCTGGACTGGGGACCCTGCCTCCCGGCCTCCCCCTGGCCCTTCGGGAAGGAGGCACTGCCCCTTGACAAAGGCTGGCGCTCGCTCAGGGGTCTGGCTGCATCCATGGTTGGCCCGGGATCTGTGGGCGCCTGCTGAGCTGCAGGCGTCTGGGGCGCTCTGGGGGCTTTGGGGGCTGCAGGTGCTTTGGAGGCTGTAGACCCTGTTTTAGCTGCGGGTCCAGTGTGAGCCTTAGGTGTTTTGGGACCTGCAGGTGATGTTTTTGCCGCAGTCACTTTCCGAGCTGTGGGGGTTTGTGGAGCTGCAGGCGCCATTTGAGCTGCTGATGCCAGCTGACCCACGGCTGCTTCTGGAGCTGTGGGCACCACCTGAGCTGCTGGCTTTGTTGGAGCCAAAGGCACTTTGGGGGCTGCAGGTTCTGCGTGGACGGCTGGCACCATCTGGGTTGTAGGCACTTTGGGGGCTGCAGGCGGCTCTTGGTTTGCGGGTGGGGGGTGAACTGTGGGCACTGCCATAGCCACGGGCACTTTGAGAGTTTCAGGCACTGTTTCAGTGTCAGGGACCAACTGAGCTGTCAGCCCCCCTTGAGCAAAGGGCCTCTCTTGAGCTGGAGGCACCCATTGTCCTGTGGAGGGCGCTGGAAGGGGCCCCTCTTCTGGCCCCTTACAATCCCACTGCACACTTCTTTGATCCCCCAGCTCACTTTCAGTTTGGAGTTGGAGTGTCGAGGTCAAAGGTGGCCCTATCTGTGGAAGTCCTGGGCTCGCCTTATCATTTATACCCGAGCCCCCTGAGACCACCAGTAAACTCATGACTTTTGGGGGGGTCTCTGGCCTTGGGCAATTCTGTAGGGCTGCTTCTCCTCCTGGCCCCCCATCGGGTCTACAATCCGGGCTTTCCACACTGGGCAAAGGAACCAGCTCCTTCTGCTTCCACTCCAGATTTAAGGGCAACGGATTCTGCCCTGGCAGCTTGAACTGAATAGGGCCCAGCGGCCTCTGCCAGAAGGGGAAACTGAGGCACGCCTGGGACAGGAGCCAGGCCAGGTGGAGAGAATGCAGTTCATTGATCCTCCAGAAGGTTGCAGCAATAGCCCCTGGCCACAAGGGCCCAAAGGCTGGCCCCGGGGCCCAGGCCTTCCAGGGCGGGCATACACTCAGTGCTGACACTGGAGGCTGGAAGGGGAGTTTGTTTTCCACCCTCTGGACCTGCCTCTGCTGTGACAAGGCTTGTGTGTGGTTCGCAGAGTCCTGGCTGCTGGTGGCTTGCACCGGCCCTTCCTCACGAGCACTGTCCGTACCACCGTGGTTGTTGGAACCGACCCTGGAGGAAGCCCAAGTTTGTTGGAAAGTGGGAAAGCCAGTTAGGTCCCAAACTACTATTTCCTTGGGGTTGGGGAGCAGTGGTAGGGGCAGAGAAGCCAGACTGATTCTCCAGAACTTACCGTACCAGCTGGTTTGCTGTCTCCTGCTGTGTGGTCTGACCTGGGGTGCCCGAGACTAGGGCCCTGGTGGCTCCCAGGCTGGTTAATCTCTTTGAATTTTCTGGGCTCCCACTGTGGAGGGTCCCCATCTCCAGGAAGGGCCCAGGACCATCTCCCACGGACACCATGGCTGGGCCTTCCTTCTGCTGGTGGGGAGGGCAGATCAGGACCTCTGGGTCAGAGCAGGAGTCAGACGTGCCGATGCGGCTGAGCCACTCGATGATGTCCTCCTTGCCCGCAGCATCCCGCACCAGGCTCAGCAGCAGCTCCTGGACCGCTGGGGGCAGCTGCAGCAGGTCCCCTGCATGCTGGTCACCACGGATCCAGACCAGGGCCCCAAAGGCCCGGGTCACCTCAGCCTCCCAGATCCCCCGGGGGGTGAGCAGAGGGGCAGGACCCCAGCGCAGCCGCCCCACCAGCTCCTCCAGCCAGTTCTGGGTCATGATGAAAGACTCGGTCAGCCCGCCCACCATCAGGGAGCCAGGGGGGCCGGGCACCAGATAGGCCAGCGTGCTCCAGCAGAGGCAGTCAAGGAAGAGGCCCTGGGCCCCAAGGAAGGCACAGTGCAAGGCCGGCGGGTAGCGAACCTCCTTCCACAGCTCGGGGCTGCACAGGCCCTTCAGGTACTCCTGAAGCCAGAGAGAAAGCACAAAGGAAGTCAGCCCTTTAAGGGCCTGCCACTGGCTCACAATGGCCCACCCAGAAGGCCCACCCCTCACCAAGCATGTGCCCTCCCCCTCCTACCACAAGCCAAATGACTCCCCTGGCCAGCCCCTCTCTCCCTGGTCCTGCCTCCTCACACCCGCATTTCTTTTCAGGGAACTCTCTGACAGATGGGGAGGCCTGAGGGGAAGCAGGAGCACTGGGCTCAGAGTCAAGGGACCTGGTTCTAGTTCCAACCTGACCTTGTAGTTTAGAATAATGGTGGGAAATTTATCATCTCAGGGCCTCAGTCTCTTCACCTGTAAAATGGAAGGTTAAATGAGGCGCTCCTAAGGTCCAGTCCTACTCAGGCATTCTAGAATTGTGAAACAGCTCAGAGGAGGGAGACTGCACGCTACTGAGTACCCTCCCTGTGCCAGGAACTTATGTGACCTGAGACAAGTTATCTGTGCCCATGTTTCCTCATCTGTAAAATGAGGATAATAACAGTTCCCGCCTCATTAGGCTCTTAGGAAGTTTCAAGGAGTTAATACAAAGGAAGAGCTTAACCCAGTGCCTGGCATAGCGTATTCCCTTTCTGCAGGCTCAGAAGGGCTATGTAGTTTGCCCAAGGACACACAGCTAGAGGGTGACAGGGCCAGGACCACAACCCACATCTGTCTGACTCTGAAACCAGAGCTCTTTCCACCTTCTCGAGCTGACTGCACAGTTCTACAAGGTAATCCTGTGGGATTCTGGCTTAATCCCCCTCCAGGTCTCTGGCACAACCTGTACCCGTAACCATGGTAACTCTGTTGCCCAGAGGGGACAGAGGAGGAGATAAGTCGCTGGGCCAGCATCCAGGGGAACCCCACAGATATGCACAATGGCTGAACCAGAAGGAAGGCTTCTGGCTCTCTGGGCAGACCAAGTCCTCATGTTTACAGGGCTCACACACTCAGTCCTTAGCAGTAGCTGGTGTGGGAGAGGTTGGGTCCCTCCACTACATGGTTGAATTCCCCCAGCATGACCCCATGAGCTCCAAGGGAGCACTCCTTAATCAGCCAACCCAGGTTGATTGCTTTTGCCCTCATGTCCCTCCACATCCCCATGCTGATGACGGACATCCCTCTTCCTGCTTTTCCCTGACAGTTCCATTACAGAACAAAGGCTCCATTTTGGGTATCCAGCAGCCATCCTAAAGACCACTCCAGCCCCTCTGCCCAGTAGCCAGGCCATCCCACCCTGCTCAGGCCTATGCTTACCTCTTCCACCTGGCCCAGGCCACAGACCTCCAACCCCTTCCCCAAAGGGCCTGAAATATACCCAGACACTTAGGCCCAGGTCTAACCCTTTTTCAATTAGTCCAAAACCAGCTCAAAACCTGATGGACATCCCAAGCCAACCCCTCCCACCAGGAACCTCAGCTGGTCCCACTGCACAGCAAGGGTGAATCTGACCAGGCAGGAAAACTCTCACAAGGCTTTAACAAATGCACCCCATCCCATGCACCCTACATTCTAACGACATGAAAACAATATGTAAAAATGAAGAGATGTGCTGGGGAAGAAGATTACAGGTGGCTTTTTTCTCTTTGTGCAAAGAGCTTAAAATATTTACTGTTCCATTAAATGGTCAATATTTTTTAACTAAAAGATATATAGGAACTGAGATAATTTTCAAAATAATAAATCTGAACTAATATGTATTGAATACTTACTCTGTGCCAGGCTCTTTACAAATATTACCTCATTTATTCCTCTCTTAGCTCTATAAGGAAATTACTCCCATCCCCATTTTAGGTGAGCAGGGAAGGGCACATGTCAAGGTCACATAGACAGTAAGCTGGGATACTCAGGCACTCTGACTCCCAAGTCTGGGGTCTTAACCATGACGCTGTCTATACCTTAGAGCAAAAAAAATAAGGAAACAATAGGCATTTACATCCAGAAAATACCTGGAGCAATTTTCCTGCTTAAAGCCCAGCCAGGCCTTTTTCCTCCAAGAGAAGAAAAAGTCGGAAAGAGGCAGGAAAAAAATAAGCACAAGAGTGGTGTATTTGTAAAAATATATTGCCCAAAGTCCCACAGGTCCTTTGTCAACTTGTAAGTTAGATAAAAACAATAATACCAAATAGTTTGATATTGCTCTGCACTTGATCAAGGTGCTTTATTAATTAACACCTGACGTAGGATTCTCCTTTCTCATAAGTCAGTTACCACTCATTGTCTGCTTTCTAGAACCTCCCCAAATTACACTGCAGAATACTCAAAAGGCTCAGAAAATGGCGGCACCAAGAAACTCTGGAATTGGGAGTGAAGGGGAACATAAAAAACAGGCAGACTGAGGTAAAATTGTTTGAGGAGCAATTAGATCCAGGAGCCCGACTACCCCCCACACAGGCTGGGCAAGTACCTCCCCACCTGCTGGAGGTTTGTTCTCCAGAGAACGGAAATCACAGTCCTAGGATTAGAGGTTGATCAGCATGCTTGAGGGTGTGGGTACCACACAAAAAACATGGAGAAAGGGAAGAAGTCAAATAATGATGTCTACAGTGAGCTGAGTGCAGAGAAATTCATTCTTCCCATTCAGGGATTCAGCAGCCAGATCCTGACCCTCAAGGACACAGAAAAGAGGAATATGTTCCGGAAACCTGGCCAGACCGAGAGCAAAGACCTGAAGATTACCAAACGGATTCCCTGACAGACAAGGCCCAAATCTCTGTACAACAGCTCAAAATCAACAGGCCTCAGCCTCGGCTCCCAACCGGCCTTCTGTCCTTCAGTCTTAATCATGCGAGGATTACCTCACACATGAGGAAACTTCTCATTTGAAATAAACACACAGAAAACATACAGAAGAAAAAGCAACTTGAAGGAAGAGAAACTAGCAGGAAGGTGACAAGGTCAGGAAGCTTACTCTCATTACTGTCCTCAGAGAGATAACAGAGACTATCGTACACATCAAACAAGAATAGGATACGATTTTAAACAGAATTCAGAGAGAACATAAATGATTTTTAGACATTAAGAAAACAATGGCAGAAATGAAAGGCTCAAGAAAAGAGTTGGGAGATAGAGTTGAGGAAATCTCCAGAAAGCAGAGCAAAAAGTCAGAGGGGGGAAAAATAAGAAAAGTAGACTAGTCCAGAAAGTCCAGTTCTGAATAGGCGAGTTCCAGAAAGAGAGCACAGAGAAAACACAGGGGAGAAATAGTTCCAGAAAGCATCCTAGATCTGAAGAGACTGCGTGTCCAGATGTCAGGGCCCCCCAAGTACAACAATAGCAACCAATGATGATGAAGACAGACCCACACAAAGGGGTTTCCAGGGGAAACCTCAGGACACTGAAGGAAACTACAAACTTCCAGACAGAAGAAACTTCACACCCAAAGGACCAGGGGCCAGAATAGCTTCAGACTTCTCAACAAGAGGTCAACAGAGAAATGCTTTCACATTTTCTGAAGGAAAACAATTTTCCACTTACAATTCGATACCAGCCAAATTATCAATTAAGTGACCTTCGGATTCGCAATGTAGCTATGCAACCCCCACATGTTACCTCCTATAAAACCCTTCTCGGGAAGCTACCATGCAAATCAAGAAAGGAGATCCAACACATGGAAAAAGCAAAGATAATCTCCAGGATGATGGCAAAGAGAAATCTCAGAATTTATTCATCCACTCAACAAACCATTATTAAGCACCTACTTCGTGCCAGGCACTGTTCCAGGATGACACCCGTCACCAAGCATGGAGGACAACTAGTTCAGATTGGAGAGTATGACTCAAGAGGCAGGCATGATGACAGCAGTTAGCAGCATGCTCTTCAGTACCGCACCATCTTTCTGACTTGACAAAGCCACTGATGGATGTGCTCCACCGACCCAAGGGAGAGACGGACACGAGGTCCAGGAAATAAGGCATTTAACAAAGAGCAAAAGGCAAAGGGAGGCCAGGGATGACAGTAAACCGAGGTCTCAGGATGACAGCTATGCAGGCCTGGAAAGCGACTGACCAGACGGAAGGAGGGATTCTCCAAGGAAGAATGTGTAACTGAAAGAACACTTTCAACCAATAGACTGACCTTGTAGAAAACTGCACTGAGAGACTACTGGAAGTTGTAAGAATTAGCAATAGTACAAAGGAAAAAAAAGCAAATTGGAAAACAAGGAGTTCTTAACCTCCGTGAAATCACAAAGTAAGAAAGAAAACATAATCATAGTACACTTCGATGCTTAGATGTGAATGCCATCTGCATGGGCATAATGATGCAAATACTAAATACAGACTTAACAGAAAATTGAAATATAACTATACTGGGAAGAAAGAGGATGGCAATGTCAGAGAGCTAAACCCTCCCCTGCAATAACAGGAAATAAAAATTATCTAAAATTGATGAATCAAAAGATAACAGTATCTACATATTTTTTTAGGACTGTGGAGATGTGTAAATGCCAGAACAAATATTGTCCACAAGGGAGGGCGCTGAAGAGGAAGTTGGGAGAGACAAGGCAGGAAATCACTCTGTTCTACTGTGAGCTTTTTAAAAATTACTGGACTTTTTTCAGGGCCGGCCCAGTGGCATAGCGGTTAAGTTCACGTGCTCCGCTTCAGCAACCTGGGGTTCGCAGGTTCGGATCCCGGGCAAAGACAGAACGCACCGCTTGTCAAGCCATGCTGTGGCGGCGTCCCATATAAAGTAGCGGAAGACGGCACGGATGTTAGCCCAGGGCCAAAAAGAGGAGGACTGGCAACGGATGTTAGCTCAGGGCTAGTCTCCCTCACACACACACACAAAAAAATTATTGGACTCTTTAATTGGTATTACTTTGATAAAAGAAAAATTAAGCTTAAAAAAGGAAGGATTAGGTGCTCACAACACAATTAGGTCTGCTGGTAAGTGTTTAACAATGGGCAGGGGGTAGCCCTGATTTGTCGTATTTGCCAATTTCTGTGGTATAAATACTCCCACCGTGGCTGATTTCAAACTACCAGTGGAGCCCCACTGGTTTGCAAACTTCCTGAAATTTTAACAAAGGGTCAGTAGGGGCCAGCTCCAGGGCACCCCTGGCCACTACCAGCTTCCATGGCACCACTCACAGTTAGTGTGCAGCAGGGACAGATCAACTTCCATCTCAAAGCCAACCAGAAGTCAGCAAACCACACCCTGTCCCACAGCTCCCCAAAGCAGTCTCTGGCTCCCCATCACCTCCCTCCATCTCCCTCCAACATCTCCAACAGGGAGAAGTGAAATTGTCACCTCTCCTCTCTGCGCCCAACCCTTCCTCACATCCTGCCAAGGGCTGAGCAGGGCTTGTCCCTGGACAACTCCGATCATTATTAAACCCTCCTCTCCACTTGCTGATTTCACCTCAGAGAGGCCAGGCCTCCCCAGCTCATGTTTTTGCTGCCTGGGAATATGATTTCCGGCAAAGCCTTTACTATTTTTTAAATCTCACCAGAAGGAAACAATTTAAAGGCACTCTTGAGTTCTACAGAGATTTTCCTGGAAAACCAGCCACATATAATGTAGAAACACACCCAGGCCCTTCTCCAAATGAGCCTGGATCCTTCTTGACCCCTCCTCCCCTCACAAACAAGCCACCCCACCCCCACCCCGCCCCCTGCCACCTCTAGGCTCACTGAGTCCTCTCTGCCAGGTGGCCTGCGGATAGTGGCCCATTATCAAAGTGCATGATTCTGTGTCCCTGCAGCTGGGATTGGGGTCAGCCACAGCACCTCCACATAGAAACCACAAGACACCCTTACACTTGGGAAATTTTCCTGTATCAGATCGCTGGACCTCAGAGAGCATTTAATCCAAGCTTCTCACTTTACAGACAAGGAGATGGAGACTCAGAGAGGGAAACGGACTCAGTCAAAGTTGCACAGCTTGTTAACAGCAATAACTGATCTCTGTACGCTGCAGCTCTCCACATTTTGCACAAGTACTTAAGCATGCATTATTTCCGCTCACTGTCACAAAGCCTCCATGAAGTGGGTATTACATTGTTTTATAGATGAGGAAATAGTCTCAAGAGAGGATAAATGATTTGACCCAGGTCACTCAGAAGGTAGCAGATCCTAATCTCAAACTCTCCGCCACACCACTCTGTCCCAGCCATAACTGGGTGACAGCAAACTGAGTCCAGATCTCCTGACTCCCAGGACAAGGCCATATGCTCCCCACCTTCCCCACCCTCCTGCTCCAAACCTCCAACCATCCATTCTCTCCGCTCACTCTGTGCGATAAGGGAGGGAGTCACCCAGAACCCCCTCCCATTGTGTTTCCATCTTAAACAGTGCCTTCCCCCAGGGGAAGGCAAAGAGGAATGAGGCTGCAGGGTGGGGGACTGAGGGAGCCACTGGCTTCTTTAGCAGGGCCTGGGGTATGAGCGGGGAGCAGCCCAGGAACCCTGAGGTTGCAGTGGAGCAGATGCAGCCAGGCCTGGAGAAGCTGAGCCAGGATTTAAGCAAAGAGGGGAGCTGGGCACCTGAGAAAGCGCCAGTCCCATTAAAGGGTGAGCTTTGTATTTCAAATTAATAAAAAAGATTAAGAACCCCAAACAACCCCAAAGACTCCTCCTATTAACCCACCTTATTCCAGTTACTGAAAAGTCTGACTCTCCGGGGCTCCTGCACATCCGTTCTCCCGGCAGATACCCCTCCCCTCCCCCAGCACCTCTGTCAGAATTGGAAAAACTGCTGACGCAGCAGCTCCGCAGAGGGGCCGAGGGAGGAACTTTCCAGCCCGCCTGCCACCCGCCCACTGGCTAGCATGTTCTGGGCATCCCCCACCCACGGCCTTGACCAATTAGTATATTGGTATAGACCCAGCTGAGGAAGGGGAGTTGGGGGGGGGGGCGTGCAGGGAGAGCCATGGTCTGGGGCATAGGAAGACTTCAGCATTCCTGCCAGGAAAAGATAAGATAAGGGAATCTGGGGGAAGAGGGAGACCTTGGCCATGACTGGAGGTCAGAGGGAACCTGAGAGGCCCAAGTGGAGGAGCAGTCCATGACAGAAGCCAGAAAGAAAGCAAGAGAGGCGCCCTGTGACCTGGCCAGTCCAGCAACCAGCCCACACAGCAGCCCCTTTCATGTGAAAGACCACAGCCTTCCTCCCAGATTCCCACCCACCCCGAAGGGCTGGTGCCTTCCAGAGCAGCTGCACCCCCAACCCCAGAGCCCTATAGGAGGCTGAGTGTGGGGCAGGGAGCCCAAAGCCCTGGGTTCAGGTTCCAGCCCCCCGCCACCCCCACCCACCTGACCCTGAGCGCTCAGGCAGGCCCCTTACACTCTCCAGTTCCCAATCCCTCATCTGTAAAATGCCAGCGTTGCTCCAGAAGCATCTCTAAAGGCCCCTCCAGTCCCAGCACTCTGAGAGGCTCCAAGGGGCAGCCCAGGATTTAAGGAGACTTGAAAGGAGACAGAAGGACCTGGGCTTTCCAGAGTCTTGGTGGAGAACAAAGAGGTGTGTTGCAGAGGCCATAGAAATGCGGGACCTTAGGTTGCTCCCCAGAAGGAGGAGTAGGGCTGTGGATGCTGGGCCCCTGGTCAGCACAGGCTCATGCGGGGACACACGCCGCGGAGCCTCTCAGCGCACTTGAGGGACAGAAGTGACACGCAAGAAAGGGGTGGGGCAGAAAAGAAAGAAGGAACCAGAGGGAAGGAACCAAAGCTGCAGATCTGGAAAGGCGGGAGGATGGCCCAGTACCTGACCGCCATACTGCCGAGTTCAGGTCGGGGGACCTCTGGGGACCCCTGTCTCCCCAGGGGCGGGGGAGCGGGAGAGGAGTCTGGCTGGAAGGAACGGGTGGGGGCGGGGAGGAGCTGTTTACCTTGGCCTTGCCCATGTTCTCCCTGGGCCCCTCGAGCTGCAGCCAGAAGTAGGGGGTGTCCGGGCGGCTCTGGAAGGCGTTCAGCTTGACCCTGAAGATGCGCTGCACTTGCAGCCGCTGCCGCTGCACCCGGGGCTTGGATTTGGTCTGCACCATCACCCATTCCTGCGCCGGAGGGTCGCCCCCGGACAGGAGCATGGCTGCCCCGCCCGCCCCTGGAGGGAGGGAGCCGGCAGTGTCACCGCGGTCCCGAGCGGGAGGCGCCCCAGCCCCGGCCCGCGGAGCCTCGGCCACGCCCCCTGCCCCCCGCGGCGCCCCCCGCCCCGGCCCCCTCCTCCCGGCTCGCGGACCCACCCGCTACGGCGCCGGCGCCCGCCCTCCCGAGCTCCGTCCGTCTCGGCGGCGGCTCCCGCGACAATCTCTTCCTGCCAGGGGTGGGAGCTGGGGGTGGGACCGGTCGGGCTCCCGCCGCCCTTCCCTCCGCCCCCAGCCCCCCCTTCACCACCCCCCGGCCCCTCCGGGGTGAACCCTCTCCGTCTGCGGGGTAGCTTGAAGGGGCGCGGCGGGCGGGGGAGGGGGAGACGGGGGGAGGGGCGGGGAGGGTCCTGGAAACCTCTGCCTTCCACCCAAGAGTTAGGCCCAGAGCCAGAATCCAGGGGTCAAAGTTAATTTCCTTCCACGTTCCCCTTTCCCCAGTGGAAGGAGAGGAAGGGGAAGGAGGGCCATTCGGCTGGGGGAGAGGGGGTTGGTTCAGGGACCCGGCCTGTCTCCCGGCTCCTCCCTCCCAGCCGCCCCTCCCAGGCCTCCCTGGAGACGGGGACCGTGCCACTCCTTCCCTGGGAGGAAGGGGCTGAAGGAGAGCAGGGTGGGGAGCCGGGGCCTGAGGAAACTCCGGGCTGGAAACCAAGCCGGAAGGAGGGGGTAACAGCACCGCCTCCCACCCCGGAGTCTGGGGACAGCGGGGCTGGCAGGCAGCCCAGACCCTCCTGGAGCCCCCAGGGCTGGAGCGGCGGGGGAGCGCCGGGTTTTCAGACTCGCGTAGTTTATGAAAGCCCTTCTTAGCCAGTTAGAGTTCTGTCGTGAGGGGAGGCTTTAGCATGGGGGTGAGGGTCTGGTTCTGACAACCTCCGAGGGTTCCTTCAACCCCTGACCCACAGCCAGCCGCTGGGCATCAGTGGTCAGGGACCAGCCCGGGGCTGGGGGGCTGCCTCCAATACTCGACCCTGGAGACCTCCCCAGCACAAAGAATACCTTATGCAGCCCTGTGGCCTGAACAGAACCTGGCTCTCTGCAGGACAGAGTCTGCATCCTGGGCCTCAATGACCTTTATTTTCCAAACCCAAAGCGACAGCCGCCGCGGTCTGACAGGCACAAGTGCACCTACAGGGACAAGGGGCAGCAAACTTTAAAATAGGGCTGCCCTGGAGCATCTGGGCTGCGGGGCCATCGCATGTTTGTGCGCCTGCGGTAGCATGAGGCCAGGAGAGCCCCAGAGGCAAGGAAGAGGCCTCTCCCTCTCCACAGGGAGGGGAGGGCTGCACTACACCTAGTCTGGACTGGACTCAGCCCATTCCGGCCCACCCCACCCCCACCCTGCTGCTTCTCCCTAGATTGGAATCCAGAAAAGGAAGAGGTGATCTGTGTCACCTCTGGCTCCACCGTGTCTGATGTCCCTGCGCTGCCCATCTACAGAGCCTGGAAGCAGAAGACCCTCGGGGTGAACTTCCTCTCTCTCCACTCTTCCCACCTCTAACTGCTCTCCCTTTATGGGAAGAAGCTCCAGCCTCGTTGTGTGTCAGCTGCTCCCCTGAAGCAAGGTGAGGTCCTCGTGCCCTGCTCCCCATGCCTTCCCTGAGTAATACTTAACTCTTGTTGCCCTCTTCCAACTGACTGTGGACCCCAAGCACAGTGGCATCTTAAAGGAAAACTCTCAGGGTTAATCCTGTGTTCAAAGAGGCCATGTGGAGGGTCGGAAGAGGTCAGGCTTAGGAATCAGGAACCTGATCAGTGGGTAAAAGAGGGTAATTTATTTAAACTTTTGTGCCTCCATTCCCTTAGCTCATAAAAATGGAGATAAGAATAGAGCACAGGTACCACATAGATACCACACCTAGCGTGTTGCCTGGCACAGAGTAGACAGACACCCAATACGTTTTAGTTTTCCCTTCCTAGATCTTGTCTCTTCTCCCTCACCTTGGCTCTGGCCAGTATGTCACCAGACCTTCTCAGAGATCCCCTTCCCTTCCCTTCCCATCTCCCTGCCACCAGCCGGGCCACCAGCCAGGCTCCCAGACCAGGCTCCTCACCTGGATGTAGCGGATTTAGTTAGATAGCCTGGATCTAGTTCCAGCTTTGCCAGTGAGGAGTTATGCACACTTCATCAGGTAACTAAGTCCCTTGACCTCTCCAGGCTTCCTCATCTAAATTCGCTCATTGGGCCAAATTCATTCACTCATTCAACAAATTCAACATGCATTCATTAAATGTCTACTATGAGCCAGACCCTGGGAGTATAGCATTGACTCAGATAGATATCTCTCTGCCCTCATGGAATGGGTGAAGAAAGAAGGAAACAGCTGTGATTTCAGGGAATGAGAAGCACCCTGCTGGAATAAAACAAGGTGTGGCGATGGAGAGGGCCTGGATGGGGCCTTCCTGGTGAGGGGCTATTTCGGCTGGAGGGAGAGCAAGAACACGTGCCCCGAGATGGCAATGCGCTGAGCTCTCAACAATTTTTGATCTAAATCTCCACAGCTCAAATACATTTAGTGATCCTTGCCTAGAATGTTAGATTAAAACTTGATTGGGGGCCTTCCTCGCCCTGGCCTAGATCTACCTTCCCAGTCTGTATAGAAGGATCCCTGCTCAGTCTAAGTAGAATTAGGTATGTCTAGGCATGTCTGGCAACAGGGTAGCACACCCTGCCAGGAGCCTGTTTGCATAAGGAATGAGAAGCCTCCAAGGAGAGCTCAGCTTGATTTAAGAAGGACCCTGCCCGTGAGCCTGACAGAGTAATAGATCCTTAACTCTCCAAGGCTCCAGAGGGAGAGGCAATTCTGTCACACAGATATCTCCCCTGTGCGGGGTGTGGAGCCCTGGGGCCCAGGCAGCCTGCTTGGTACCTTTGTGAAGAGTAACCCAGAGGGGAAACAAGCTTCTCCCTGACTTTGCCAGCGTCCCTGAGCAGCTTGCATTCCCGCAGAGCTCCCATCGGAGCAGAAATGGCTTCCCAGAGGCACATACAATGGTCAGGAATCAAGGTGGTTCCAAATGAGCAGGCGGAGGTAAGGGCAGAGGAAACTGGGGTTACTCCAGGGAGGTGTGGTGGCTCCCCCATGTTGGTCAGGATCTCAGTAGGAAACACATGGTCTTCTCACAAGGGATGGCTGAAGGAAGTTTAAAGAATGGATCTTTTGTGGGGTTGTGGGCAGGGTTAAGGAAAACCAGTAAGAGACTGGTGCAGTACTCTAGGGCTGAGATAGGGGAAGCTGTTACCATCTGTAGGCCTGAAAGGGAAAGGGGAAGAAGTGGTTCCTGGAACCAACCAACGAGCCAGAGCTGGAGCAGTAGGCCAGGAGACAGGGGTTGTGGCCATAGGTGAAGATGCACAGCCACTGACAAGCTGTGCCCCAGCGTGGAGGGGCCACCTTCCACTTTCCTGCTGGTGCCTAGCGTTGGCCAAACCCAATCGGAAGCCAAAGGACAAGGAAGTGGGGTTGAGGCCGTCCACTGAAGTCAGCCTCCTGGACACAGGGAAGGGTGGGGAAGAGTGAAGAGGAGAACTGGAAAGGACACAGAACAGTCAGCATACCCCTTCATGCTTTAACACCCACAGGCTGAGGAGGCCCAAGGAAGTTGGAATTATACTAATTTCCTCACAACAGGAACAGGGATGAATATCCCCATGCTCCCACAAGAACACAGGGCTTACAGTCAGAGACTTGTGTTCAAATCCCAGCTCTGTCACTGTGTCAGTTTCCTGGGGCTGCCGTTACAAATGACCACAAACTGGTGGCTTACAACAACAGAAATGTATTCTCTCACAGTTCTGGAAGACAAAAGTCCAAAATCAAAACATATAAAGCTGCTGGTGCATGAAGAGACAAATTGTTCAGTGGGACAGAGGAAGATTCTAGAAAAGAAGAGCAACTACATACTGAAATTTATTATATGACAGAGATAGCCTTTCAGTCAGTGGAGATAAGATGTAGTTTTCAATAAATGATCTTGGGGCGATGGGGTAGCCTTCTGAGATAAAACAAAATATCCACACCTCACCCCATACGCCAGAACAAATTCCTGAAGAATCAACTATTTAAATATTAAAAATGAAATCATAAAAATATTACAGCAAACCATGGGAGAATTTTTTAAATTATTATATTTGGGAGAAACAGGACTTTCTAAGAATGACACCATATCAGAAGGCCTTAAAAACTTGTTTAATACCTAAAGTTACAGAAATATAGAATTTTTTTCCATGGGAAAATAAACACCATAAACAGAGTCAACAGATGAATGAAAAGCTGGGAAAATTTGTCTGCCAATTATATCACAGACCAAGAGCTAATTTCCTTAATACAGTATATAAACAGCTTTTACAAAACAACAAGAGAAGAGACTAACTCAATAGAAGAATGGACAAAGGATGTAAAGAGTCCACAAAAATATATATATAAATGGTTCTTAAACATATGAAAAGATGCTCCCCTTCACCCTCAATAAAAGAAATGCAAATTAAAACTATGGCAAGAAAGCATTTTTCACCTGCAGAGTGGCAAGAATTAGCAATGTTTGCTGACACACGGTGTTGACCACTCATACCCTGCCGGCACATCCTCACAACCTCCAGAGACAGAAACTGGCAAGATTCATCCAAATTTTAACTGGATATTCCCTGTGACCCAGCAATCACACTCTAAGAATGTGTTTTACAAGTGGATGTGCTTTAAAAAAAAAACATATGAGCAAAGATACTCTTTGCAGCATTGTTTATTATGGTAGATTGGAAATAATCTAAATGTGGATGTTCCTACGATGCAATACTATCATTCAAAAGAAGTGGGAGGTAGAGTTAGGCTCCTGTATTTGTCCTAATGTGGAACTGTGTCCAAGACATATAAAGATGAGCTTTATAAAGCCAAGAGCAAGGGAGGGAGAGCTCGGGGAGGTATCCAACTGGGTAGCCCCAGTACACCAGCCAGCACCCACACCCAGAGGTGCATTGACCGTGAGCCTAAGGGAGCCAAGACCTGGGGCTCTGACCTCGCGCAGGTCCTGGGAGGGGCCCCAGCCATGTGTTCACAGGATCCAGTGTTTTTGTAAAATTTGCAAAAGATGTTTGAACCCCAACTGGTAAGACCACCATGTCTTTCCCTTCAGGCTTCCCTCTGTCACATCTCCCCTGTGTCAGGTAGCACTGGAGCAGCCAAGGGCAGTTTTGGGATCTGACTAAGGGAAGGTGGGTTGGAGACACATTAATTGTAATTTATGTGACTTGCAGTAACTTCCGTGCAGAGTTAAGTTATTGCTTGCCATTCCTGTGCCGAAAAGGCTTCCAGAAATATTCTTGTTGCCCGCTGTGCCACCTCACCTGGATCACACACAGGTATAGGTCACACACACTGTACATCAAACAGTTAATAATTTTTTTTAAATGCCATGCTATTTTTCTGGATTTTAGAAAGTTTGTGGTATTTATCAGTTTTTTAAAATGTGTATTTAGTTTGATTTTTCTGTGTTTTGTACCAAAAATTAAAAGCAAATGCAGAATACCTTCTTAACCTCTGCCTTTAGTAAAAAAAAATAAAATAAAATAAAATAAAGAGCTACTGTCAGAAGTGTCCCTCCTATTAGCTTAGACCTCAGGGGCCCAGTTAGCCTGGTACTATCCCATTTGTTGCCCCAAAACAGAAACTTTCATTAGTAGGACATGCATGTCCTCTATTTGATAATAGCCCTTTGTCTCCCCGACAGAGTCGCCAAAGCCAGAGTTTCTCAAACTAAGTGGTTTGCACCCTGTCTCTCAATTATATTACAAATGACGAGATTATCTCCAGTGTGTCACTGCTGGCAAACATTCAGGTCATACAGTCTTTCATGCTGGTGCCAGCGTTTCTGTAGACAGACTCCTAGAAGCACCATTGCTGCATTAAAGGCTGTGCGTGCTTAATTGTTCTGCAGAATTATGGTGCACTCATACTGTGGAAAATAAAAATAATGAGGTAGATGATTGCTCAGTTCCTTAAAGTGGGGGAGAGGGCAAGCCTGCAAAACAAGACATATGACATGATTTTAAAATGAGGGTGGGGAGGGGGGCCGACCCCAGGGGCGTAACAGCTAAGTTTGTGTGCTCCGCCGGGGGTTCACACGTTCGTTTCGCAGGCAGACCCACTCACCGCTTGTGAGCCATACTGTGGGAGCATCCCATATAAAGTGGAGGAAGATGGGCACGGATGTTAGCCCAGGGCCAGTCTTCTTCAGCAAGAGAAGGATTGGCAACAGACATTAGTTCGGGCTTAGTCTTTCTCACTAAAAAAACACACACACACACACACAAGGGTGGGGAGGGAGTGCAGGAGGAGACTCCCACTTCCCACTTCATAATCCTTTATATTTTTTCATTTCTTTAATAAGCAGGTACTGCCTTTACAATTCTTTAATATTAACAGGAGAAGGGCCCACCTGTTGCTATAAAAATGTGTCAACACATAAGGAAGAGATTCTTCTTTTTGTCATGTATTTGGAATGTTCTGACATGAAGTTGCTATTTTGACCTTGCTCCCAGACTCATTTCTGAAACAAAGATCATCCCTGGGACGTTAGGATTATTGTTTGTCTTGGCTTGAGCTGGCAGAGAGAGCGTCTCTGTCCCCAGTTTCATGGATAGGGTGATTTCTGCCTTGCCTCAGACCTGGCACATCTCCAGCCCGTCCTAGGACAAGCCTGGGTTCGGGCTCAAGAGGATCTACTCCCTGGCTGCCCAGGGACACCAGAGGACCCTGGTGGCCCCCACGTTTACCCTATATTTACTGACACAAGGCACTGTGTCATGTTGGGTAATTGTTGCAAAAAAACAAGAACAACAATGTTTCAGAGCTCTGTGGGCGCGGCCCAGGGCTTGGAAGCTGGATGGAAGGGCTTCAAGGGTAAGTAGCTTCCGGGAACCTGGAGGTCTGGTGAGGGGACAGTGAGCACAGTGTGTGCTGGGGTATGAACACAGACTTCTCTGGGGGGCAAAGTTGGTCAAATGGGGCTCCAGAGGTCAGAGGCCATGACAAGTCAAGCAAAGCATTGGGGAGAGAAGAGTGTCTAGGGTCCGATTAAAGCCACTCGGAAGCTATGGCCCTCCTCCTGCTCCCTCACCTCTCTCATCCAACCGACTGTCAAGTCTCATAGACTGATTCCTCTTCCCCTCACCCAGTGAGTACTGAGCGCCTACCATGTGCTGGCCTCTGCTCTAGGTCCTGGGGCTGCCTCAATAATCATGGTCCCTGCGCTCATGGAGCCTAGGTCTAGAGCTAAAGAAATAATTGCATAATTATTTCATTGTGATTGTATTAAATGTTGTGAAGGAAAAGTAGTGCTATAAGCCCTGAAGTTAGAAAAAATCACCTTTATTTACCTTTGTTTTCTAAATTTACCTCAGAAACCACCACCCCCCCTTTTTTTGTACATGTAGACTTTTGTGTGTGTATGTGTGAGGAAGATTAGCCCTGAGCTAATACTTGCTGCCCATCTTCCTCTTTTTACTTGAGGAAAAGTGGTCCTGAGCTAACATCTGTGCCCATCTTCCTCTATTTTGTATGTGAGTCGCCGCCACGGCATGGCTTGATGAGCAGCCTAGGTCTGCGCCCAGGATCTGGGCCCGTAAACCCGGGCCGCTGAAGCGGAGTACGCTGACCTTAACCACTATGCCACTGGGCTGACCCCCATATAGACTTTATTTTTAGAGCAGTTTTAGGTTCAGAGCAAAGTTGAGCAGCAAGTACAGAGTTCCCATATGCCCCCTCCCTCCACACATGCGCAGCCTCCCCCACTAGCAACATCCCACACCAATGTGGTACTTTTGAACCAACATTGACACATCAGTACAGAAGTCCATAGTTCACTTTAGGCCCCTCCCTTTTTTAAAATATAACATTGTATTAACACAGACTCAGCTTCAGGCAGTAGGGAGCATACAGTTTCTAAGAGAGAAGCAGCATGCTTAGACTTAGTGTTGTGCACAAACAATTCACTCACCACTTCTCCTTATCTGACTCATGAATGTGTCCTTATCTTCTCAGATTTATTTGGTTCAGATACCACAGACACCACCCTTGCCCAGGCTATCGAAATGACCTTCAAACTGGTCTGCCAGCCACCAGAACATCTCTCCCCTCCCATTCGACTCTGAATCCAGATCCCCAGTTAACTGAAGAACACTACTTTCTCTGTGGCATGAGCTTGCTCAGACATTTCCAGGAATTCCCCAGCAGTGGTTTCCATTATCAAATTATTCATGGAACCCATTTGGCCATGGCAGTTGAGTGTAGTGATTAAAAGCATAGGCTCTGATATCTGTAGCCCAGAGACTACATCCTAGCTCTGGGAATCCCAACATCCTCATCTTTAAAGAGAGGGTGATAATACTGCCCAGTCAAGGAGGTGAGACACTGGGGGGCATTAAATGAGATCAAGCACATAAAGTGCTCACTAGAGTGCATAATAAACACCTGATAATCACAGGCTCTTAGAGTTGTTGTTATTATTATCGCTGCTCAAAGGAAATCTAAAAGGAAGTCCAAAATATAATATATAAAATCAGTCGATATGATTTGAACACCATGGTTCTACCAAATTACATCTAACCTCTCAGTTTGATACGCTCTCACCCCAAATTCACTGTTCACCTTTACAACAGACACTACTGATCACTTACTTTGTACCAGTATGTCATGGAATCTCTGAACTTTTGTCCATGCTGTTCTTTCACTCCCTCTCTACTCATCTAAACCCTATCTGCAGTCCGAGGTCTCAAGCAAACACTACTTCCCACTTCCTTCTGAGGTCTCTCTTGGCCATTCCAATCTCTTCTCTGACCAAGTAGCACTCACTTTCCTCACCAGCTGTCCCCAAACTTTCCCTTCTTGTTCCTCATCCTCCTACCCTGGAGAATTCACATGCCAGATACCCTCTCTGAGTATGACCACAGTTGTGCAAAATCCTAGTTATAATGCTACTGGTCTCTCACTGAATAAAGTATATTAGAATGCAAGTGGGTGTGAGTGACAATTATTATAGGCATAAACTTAAAGATGCTCTGTTTCATCAAGAAGAATCATTCACTAGAGTAGGGGGTTGAATAGGGTCCCCCTCAAATTCTTGTCCACTTGGAACCTCAGAATGTGACATTATTTGGAAATAGTCTTTGCAGATGTAATCAATTAAGATGAGGTCATACTTGATTAGAATGGGCTCTGACTCCAATGGCCGGTGTCATTATAATATGAGGAGAAAATACACAGAGACACAGAGGAGAAGACGACCATCTGAAGATGGACACAGAGGTTGGAGTGAGTAGTCAAGGAACAAGCCAGTCTCACTGGGAGTCATCAGAAGCTGGAAGAGGCAAGAAAGGATTCTTCCCTCGAGCCTTCAGAGGAAGCATGGCCCTGCTACACCTTGATGTTGGACTTCTGGCCTCCAGAACTGTGAGAGAATAAATTTCTGTTGCTTTAAGCCACCCGATTTGTAGTAATTTGTTATGGCAGCCCTAGGAAACTAATACAACTAGCCTCAACATTTAAACTATTTTTATTTTTATTTATTTTATTTTATTTTTTGAGGAAGATTGGCCCTGTGCTAACATCTGTTGTCAATCTTCCTCTTTTTCTTTTTTCTCCCCAAAGCCCCAGCACATAGTTGTATATCATAGTTGTAAAGTTGTAGCTCTCCTATGTGGGATGCCACCTCAGTAGGCTTGATGAGCAGTGAGTATGTCCGTGCCCAGGATCCAAACCTGCAAACCCTGGGCCGTGGAAGCGGAACGCGTGAACTTAACCACTACGCCACCGGGCTGGGCCCTAAACTATTTTTAGTAAAAACATCATGTGCCACTTTAATGCCTCAGATCACCCCACAGGGGCAAGTGATTGAGTGATCTGTAGGACACATTTGACCTCATCACATACTGTCCTCCATGGTTATCACCTAAAGTTCTCGAAGACAGCAGTCACAAACAGTGGTAAGGCAGGAGACATACTGGGTGAGCAGAGCCCGGGATAAGCAATAGGGAGTGAGGAGGGACTCTGATGAGCAGGAGATGGGTTGTCCAGTCTAAATGGACCAGCAGTTACTCAGCTCCAAAAGCTTGTTGCCAAATCTCCCCATTTTTCAAGGAAAAATAGTAAATCTGATCTTTATGTGAAATCTAATTTTGTTATTACATTGACAACTGTGGTAGAGTGCAAAACACGGCCACAAATTCCTCACATCCTCACATGCACACCTTTTGCTGCTCCTCACATCAGAAGTGGAGTCTATTCCTCCATCCCGCTAATTCTGGCCGGGCCTTGTGTCTTGTGTTGACCAATCGGAAACAGTGGGAGTGACATCTGCAACACTGAGCAAGACCAAAAGAGACCTTGTGACTTTGGCTTTCAGCATCTTGGAATACTCTGTCATGATGTAAAGGAGCCCAGGATAGCCTGAAGGAGGATGAGATACCATGTGGAGAGAGGCCATGTGGTCAGAGAGGAGCCGAGTCATCCCAGCCATTCCAGCCATCCCAGCTGAGGCCTCAGAGGTGGGAGTGAGGCTGTTTGGGACCACCTAGCTGAACCGCCCACTGAACGCAGGCACCTAAGTGTGCCAAAGTGAGACCAGAGGAACCACCAGGGTAAACCACAGAATCATGAGGAAAAGTAAATCATTGTTGTTTTAAGCCACTAAGTTGGGGTGGTGTGCTAAACAGCAATAGATAACAGGCGGAAATTATTAAAGAGCCGTGCCAACCAAACACTTCAAGTCACCAGTTAGTGATCTCTTCAACGTGACCCCTGGAGGACAGGAATCATATCTTATTGGTCTTGGTAGCCCCGTGCCTAACACTGCCTGGTATTTACTACGTAATAAAGCCTTTGTGAACAAATAAATGCGGTTATATGACAAACTTCTATCGCAGCTGCAGCATCCTTAAGGATAGGCCTTTCTCATACATGCCTTTTTAATCCCAAGAGAGACCAACACTTTTCCCTGCAGTTCTATAGTACTTATAAAAGGAATGTTTGTTAAATGATGAATTAGTAGTGCAAATTGCATAATAGAATGGAATTTTGGATGACTAATGAGCAATTAAGCCAACAAGAATTTTGGTGACAGTATGTTACATCTTGAGAGAGCAGGAGAAGGTCAGCCTGACCAACGACAACCTCAGAGAAACAATGGGGAGTCTGGATGGCGGCAGGACATGGAGTATAGCCAGATCTACCAAAATTGGGAAACTCCAAGTCCAGGCGAGACTGTGGTCAGCAGCCAGTGGGGTGCTCAGTTAGGAAGTGTTAGAATTTTCAGGATGGACCAAATAATACAAAAGCAACCCAAAATGGAATTGAAACAATCTCCTCTGCCTTGGAAAAACCTTTCACGGTCTCCATCATCACTCCCGTTAGCGGTAATAAAGTGTTTTAACACTTGTTGAACCTAAATGCTGCAGCTTCACCTACACAGCCAGGGTGTGGAGCTGGCCAGGTACCAGGGCCGGCTGAGGTCTTGGCCCACTTTCTTCCTCTGCCCTTTGCCACCAGGGGGACAAGGAATGAAGAAGACTTCTCCCTGAGACTGAATAACATACTTAGAGAACCTAAAGAATGAAGGGGAAAGGGGCTCAGTGGGGGCTCAAAACAAGTTCTGGCCCTCATCTCCACATACACCGTGACCGTGTACCCCTTCCTCACACCCTCTTTCAGCAGGGGACTAGGGGCTGGGACTTGGACATCCTGTATTTTATCTAGCAACCCTGAGTGGGAGAGTCACCTTCTGCAGGCTCCTCTGCACATCGCCATTTGTGACATAAACTCCTGGAGTGTTAGAACTGCGAGGATCTTAGGCACTGTCTGGACCAGTCCAACCCCTGAATTTTACTACTTAAGAAGTGAACGATATCTAAACCGGAGCATGAATCCCAGGCCTTTGATTAAAAGTCTGAAGTTCAATCTCCGGGCTGTCTGGCTGCCGCATCTGAAGGCAGCCCTGGATGATTCCTTTTAATCTGATTTCACTCAATGTGATAAGGAATTGGCTGCAGTGTTGTGGAAAAGATTGCTGGACCTGGAGTTAGGAGATAGCCTGCGAATCCTGGCTCTGTCTCTGGGGAGCTGTGTGACCCTAGACGTTACTTAGGCCCTCTGTACCTCAGTTTCCTTATCTATGAATGGGGGGTGGTAACAGTAACAACTTCCCAGGATTGTTGGGAGAGGATTACATGAGGCGAGCTATGTAAAGGGCTTGATGAGGTGCTAGGAGCAGAATGAGGACCCCCGAAGTGTTATCTCCTGTTGCTGCTGTTCTGAATAAAGATCTCTGAGCCGTGGTTTGGGATTGCAGTAAAGCACTCCCCTAAGGTGTATCACAAAAATGGCAGCTTTTAGTATTCCCTGCACAGGGAAGTACAAAGAGTTACAAATAGAAACACCCGTCTCTGTTCTTTAGGACTTTACAATCTAGTAGGGGAGGCAGGGAAAGCTCCCTAAAAATACAGTTAACACGGCAAATGTATGGTTACTAAGAGCTGAGTGATAGATGATTCCGAGAAGGGGGAACCAGAAGGGGGAGGGGTTGGTCTGAGAAAATGCAGAGGATCTGGGATGTGCAGTTCACGCTGGACACGGGCATTGCTTTTTCTGACGTTTCTCCTCCTCCCGCTGCCCACCCCACGCTCCATCTTGTTACTGCTGCCCCCTGGTGTCGGTCACCTTCCCAGCCCTCCTGGGTCATAACCCAGGCGTTCTCAGCCCCAAGGGAGCATGGGGGGAGGGGCAGCCAGCCATTACCCCAGGGCACAAGAGGACTTGAAGCTCAACCAGGTCCTACTGGGAAGGAAGGGGTCTCTCTTCTTCAGATTTTCCAGCCTGGACAAGGACACAAGCAGCAACTGCCTGGATGGAGGGAAGGGAAAAAAACCAAGAATTATTGTTCAGTGGAAGAAAGTGCTGCCAAAGTAGAATGGCTGTGACACATCCAAACGGACGCAGGGTCTGAGAGCTGCAGACACAGGCCTGTGTCTCCAAAAGACACAGAATCACAAAACTTTAGAACGGATTGCCCCTCCTTCTGCTAGAACTTCAGCTTCCCTCCCTTGCTGGCATCAATATATAAATACGCTTGTGTTTTTCCTCATAACAAAAATTAAAATCTCTACCCTTTTCAAGATTTGTGGCTAGATATTTTCTAGAGTGTTCCCTATTTTGGGTTTGTTTGGTGATTTCTCATGAAGAGACTGAGGTTATGAGTTTGGGGAAAGAACATCGCAGAGGTGATGTGTGCTGCTCAATGCATCAGATCAGGGCAGCTGATATCAACATGAATTACTGCTGGTGATGTTAACCTTGATCGCTTAGTTAAGGGGGTATTTGCCTGGTTTCCCTACTGTCAAGTTGCTATTTTTCCTTTTCCATACTCTATTTGATAGAAGCAAGTCAGTAAGTCTAGAACACATTCAAGGCAAGAGCAATTAAGCTCTATCTCCTAGAGCAAGGGGTATCAAAGAATTTGGGATTGAATTTTAAAACCCTCACAGTAATTAGTATATTTTGGAGCAGATATTTGAGGCTTTGCAAATATCCTGTTCTTCCTTAGAGTTTTATCTACTGATTTTAGCATTTATCGAGGAATCTTGCCTATAGCAATTATTACTCTGATGGTCTGATGATGATTTTCTATTTCCCGCATTCCTTCTACATTTATTAATTGGAATTCTTCCGTAAAGGAAATTTTTCCCTTCTCCCCCAGTGAGTTATTTATTTATATCAGTATGGACATATAGAGATTTATTCTTTGAGTTATAATCTAATATTATCATTATTTATTACATCGCTCAAATTGTTTCAGCTTTGGCCACTGGGACATCTTTTGAGTTAGCTCCTGTGTCCTTTTGATGTGCCCACTTCCTGTATTTTTTTAGCACCTACTTTCTGGCTATGCAAGTTGCTCCAGGATTATCTTGCATTTGTCCTGCCCTAGTCCTAGAATTAGCCATTTTTCCAAGGAATCCTGGTTCCTTTTATTGAAGAATGGTATTTAGAAACCAACATGTGGATGCTAGGTGTGCTCATTGCTAATGGGATGCTCCTTCCTTTAGGCCCTCTTAGCAGAAAAGGCTAGCAAATATATGTATGTATATTAACCCATATTTACACACCATATCTATATTTATCTCTGTGTGTATTTGTATGTATATACACACATATGTATATTATACAGACATCTATGAATGATCTATATAGAGATATCTCTCTATATAAATCTATTACATATATTCTATAAAATTGTGTGTATACATATGTGTGTACATATATATATATATATATATATATGCAGATCTTCCTCGACTTATGATGAGGTTACATCCCAACAAATCCATCGTAAGTTGACAATATCGTAAGTCAAAAATGCATTTAATACACTTAACCTACTGAACATCCTAGCTTAGCCTAGCCTTCCTTAAACGTGCTCAGAACACTTACATTAGCCACCATTGGACAAAATCATCTAACACAAAGCCCATTTTCTCATAAAGCATTGAATATCTCAAGTAATTTGTTGAATACTGTACTGAAAGTGAAAAACAGAATGGCCGTCTGGGTACAGAATGGTTGTCAGTGTGTCGGTTGTTGACTCTTGTGATCATGTGGCTGACTGGGAGCTGCAGGTCATGGCACCATGAGAGAGTATCACACTGCATATCACTTGCCTGGGAAAAGATCCAATTCCCAAAAATTCACAGTATGGTTTCTACTGAATGTGTATCACTTTTGCACCATCATAAAGTCAAAAAATTGTAAGTTGAATCATGTAATTTGGGGACCATCTGTATGTATATAAAATGAGCATGAGTTCACACTGATATCTCCAACTCCAATCCAGCACCACAGGGTTTCTTCTAGCCTTCCCCCTCCCACACCATAACAACCACCCTCCTCTTTCTGACAGTGAGAAATCTAACTTGGTTGTTCAGCACTAGTATACATGGTAAGTAGTTTCAGAATTGTTAACCTATAATAAATGTACCAGCTATAATGTTTATCTATGATGCCTTTTGTCTTTAGCCTTACAGCATCCAGTCAAAACATTGTTTTCCAAAATTGCTTATTTTAGCTTCTCCCCACCACCACCACCTTTTTCATATATATTTGTAACACAGTTAGATTCATATGCTATATTCTGCATTCTACCCTGGGATTGAATTTTTTTTTAACTTGTATATAGTTAAGTTCATTCTTTGTAGAATTCTGTGGGTTTTGACAATGGCATAGAGTCATGTATTCACCACCATGACACCACACAGAGCAGTCCCATCACACTGCAAATTCCCATTTGTGGTCAACCCTCCTTGTTCTCTAATCAGTCCCCTGGCAACCACTTATCTGTCTTCCGTCCCTATCATTTTACCTTTTCCAGAATGTCAAGGCTCGATCAGGAGCCCCGTGCCCATGGTATTATGTGTTTCCCCTATCTTAGCATTTAACATTCTATAGTCATACTTCTCACTTACTCTTCTAAGTCCCTGTGAAGCAGTATCGAGTGAGGTGTCACTAGAATGTGAGCTCTGTGAGGACAGGGACATGCCTGTGTGTTCACGGTTGTATCTTCAGTGTCTAGAACAGTGCCTGGATTATAGCGGTCACCAGTAAATATTGGCTGAATGAATGGATGGATGAATATTTGTATTTGTGGTACCCAGCCTCCTAGATGGCCTCATAAGACCTTCACCTCCTGGTGTTGCCACCCTAAATCAGGGCTGGTCTGTGTAACCAAGAGAGTACGATGGAGATGACACTGTGCGACTTCCAAGGCTATGCTATAAAGTTTCCACCTTGGCTTCTTGGATTGCTCACGCTGGGGAAAGCCAGCTGCCATGTCACGAGGACACTCAAGCAGCTTGTGGAGAGGCCCATGAAGTGAAGAACTGAGACCTCCCACCACCAGCCAGCACCAACCTGGCAGCCAGGTAAAGGAGCCACCTAGAAAATAGATCTTCCAGTTCAAACAAAGCCTTCAGATGGCAGCAACCCTCACGAAAAATGCCAAGCCAAAACCGCTCAGCCAGATCTCTGATGCCCAGAAACCGTGACAGAGAGCTTTTCATTGTTGTTTTAAGGCACTAAGGTTTGGGATAATATGTTACCCAGTAATAGATAGTATAGTATTGTCCTACAGAAGATAACTTCATGGTTAAGTACATTTAGGAAACACTGGATTACACAGTTAAAAGGGTTTATTTACTGGAAGAATCTTCAGAGCTTTTAATATACTAACACTCTTTGAGAATGCCCATTCTCATTTAATAGTTTATTCCTTTTTCATCTTGTTAACTCCTTCCAGTTTGGAAATGTAGTTGTAAGTAAATCTACAATCTCTCAGCATCCCAAGTAATATAACACTGAGATTGTCCAAGAATAGCAGGAGAGGGAGAATCTGAGGAGTGAGGGAGTTGGCCTTAAAATTCCTACTCTTCCCTGCTTCAGAAGTCACCTTTCCCTTGGGAATCCCATGCATTGTGGCTGCGTCCACCAAGCTGGCATCAGAACACTGCTCTCCCCCGCATCGCCTGGGCCCCAACATGGGTACCTTTACTTAACTTTCCATAACACAACTGAGATCAGAAAGATTGAGAAAACTTTGCAAGAAATTCAGTGTAGTAAATTGAACTAGGTCCCCAAAAGAGATATGGTCAAGTCCTAACCTCCAGCACCTTTGAATGGGACCTTATTTGGAAATAGTCTTTACAGATGTAATCAAGTTAGGGTGGGCCCTAAATGGTGTCTTTTGACTGGTGTCTTTATAAGGGAAATTTGGACACAGAGACACAGAGGAGACACAAGAAGAATCCCATGTGATGACAGAGGCAGAGACTGGAGTGATGCTTCCACAAGCCGAGGAACACCAAAGATTGCCAGCAACCATCAGAAGCTAGGAGAGAGGACGGGAAGAGATTCTCCCACAGAGCCTCCAGAGGGAACCAACTCTGCCAACAACTTGATTTTAGACTTCTGGCCTCCTGAACTATGAGAGAACAAGTTTCTATTGTTGTAAGCCACCCAGCTTGTGGTGCTTTTTTATGGCAGCCCTAGGAAATGAAGACATTCAAAAAGGGCTAAAAGGAATTACTCAGGGGAACCCAAAATGGAATGCCACCTAGTGATGGAGCTGCCACCTTGCCCAACCTTGGTCCCTGGCTTCCTGCCCTGCCAGGATCCTGCCTCACTGCAGTAGAGGCCGCTTGGACAAACTTAGGGCTAACTAGATCCCTCAGGATCCAGGCCCGAGAGAAAGAAGTATAGAGAGATGCTCCTTCAACTCTACCCAAGGCCTGAGTGACAAATCCACATTTCCTGACCCGGATGCTCTTCCTCCAGAATAACTGACATTGGGACTGTCCATTCCTTTCAGAGAATGTCTTGTTCCCCCCTAAAGGGATGGATCCAATAGATTCTCTCAAAACATAGTCGTCCACCATTCCTACAAGAGATGCACAAGCAGCAGGAGATGGCAGGTTCAGTGGCCTTTGATAAGGTCCCAAAGCCCCCAGTACTTCCCCACCATTACACATTGTTCCATAATTGCATGTTGAACTTTGAATTCCATGGAGGAAGGAACAGTGTTTGTCTCATGTGTTGTTCTATCCCTAGTAGATATCACAGAAGCTGGCGCACAGTAGGACCTGAATAAACATTTAGAGAGGAGGTACCTGGGGCCCAGTTAGGTCTGGGATATGCTAGAGGTCACAGACAGTTGATGGCTGAGCTATGACTCCAGCCCAGGATCTTGCCTATTCCCTGACCCCTTACCTTAGCTCATCCTGTTTACCTGAGCTAAGCAATAGGTAGAGCCCAGACTTCTCTCTCCTGAACTACTGCAAAACTCTTCTTTCTGGTCTCCCTAGCACTCTCTCTCCATACAGCTTCTAGGTCTTAAATCACACATACACATCCACACCTGTAGACCCGCTGACCAAATGAGTGAATGACTCCCTGTTGTTCATACTCCTTAGGACGGCTTATTAAAGCATCCCAAGTCTGATTCCTTCCCACCTGTCTGGTCTTAACCTCATATGCTTTAACCCCCTGGCATGACCCCCCTCTCTCATGCCCATCTTGTGCACCCAGAAAATTCCCACTCCTCCTTGAAGACCTAGCTCAAAATCATCCGCCTTTGTGAAATGTTCTGTGACCCTCCCCCCGGGCTCGGTTCCCAGTGTTTCCACAGCAGCATACCATTTCTGCCTCTCAGATGGCTCAGATCAAACCATCTCACCCCATCTCCAGGCAGGCAGGTCTCCTCTGCTAGTGACTGACTATCCACTCCTCCAGGGCGAGGCCCCAGTGTGATGCCCATGTCCTTCAAGCCTAGCACAGGGCTTGGCACAGAGCAGGGGCCCTGGAGGACTTTGTGAGGAGTGGCTAAGTGAGCAATCAGGCATGGAGGCCACTAAAACCAGCTCCCAAAAGAGCTGCCAAACCCTTATGCACTTCCCATATCTGGAATTTCCAGGAAGTGCACAGGATGCTGCTTCTATGCAGCCTTCTTCATGACAACTTAGAAAGTCTAGTGGCGATTTCCAGTGCATTACAGAACCTGCTCCAAGCAGAGCCCGAAACCCAATGGGAAGGCTACCCAGTGTGCCCTCCCCAGAGTTCCAGCCAGAGGAGGAGACTCAATAAGTACAGCGGGCAGCTGCTCTTGCACCAGAATTCCAGGCTGTCCCTGAAACCATCCTGAGATTATCTAAGGAGCAAGACCGAGCCAGGTGAGGGGAGAGATGAGCTGCAATGCAGGAAGGTCTGTGCCCATCCCCTCCCCTAAGTACACTTTTCCAGGTGACCCTCTACCCAGGGCAGCCCAGGCAAGATCTGGGAGAAGGGGGCAGAGAGTTATCTTAGAGTCTGGAGGAGAAAGGAGTGACACCTAATTGACAAGTGACTCTAGTTCTCAAACTTTCCTGTGCTGAAGAATCACCCAGGGTGCTCTTCCAAATGCAGATACCTGGGCCCTGCCCCCAGAGAATGGAGTAGGTCGGGGTGGCTTAGGAATCTACATGACAAACGAAAACAAAAAACAAGAAAAAAAGCCCTAATGATTCAAATGCAAGTAATCCTCAGACCACACTTTGAGAAAACCTGGCCAAGAAAGTCTTTTCGGGCACCAGCTAAAGATGCAGCCTCCTTCTCTTCTCTCTCCCGACTCCAGCCTCAGGGGGCTGGATGTCTGTAGGGATCCCGGGAAGAGACAATGACCCTGGGAGGCCAACCCACACTGGGATTCTAATGGGAAGAGGGGTTAGGCTGTAGAGTGTGGGCCCAGAGGGCAGAACAGGGCCCTGCCAGAGCAGTCACAGGGAAGCCGATGTCAGCTCAACTCAAGGAAGAACTTTATGGCAAATCTATTGTATCACTCCCAGCTTAAGGTCTACTGTTTAGCGGGAAAGCTCTCATCATCCTTGGGTAACTCTAAATTCCCCGGCATGGCTACGAGGCCCCTCAGAAGCCAGCCCCTGCTTTCCCTCTCCAGTCCCTCCTCATAGCCCCCCCACTTCCAGAACTTAACTTGTCCTCCAGCCCCACGAAATAGAAGCTCTCCTGGCCCCCAAGCGCGTCCATCCACCTGCCTTGTTTGCCTCTCACCTCCAGGACTTGGGCCATCTGGTAGCTCCGCCGGGCCTGCCCTTCCCCTACTCAGCCCACTCAATCCCATCATGCCTCAGGTCTCAGTCTAGAAGGCACCCCCTGAAGTCTCCTCAAACCCCCACAGCTGGTTGGAGCGCCCCTGCTCTCTGCTCCTTCTGTACCCTGTATTAAAATTGTTCACTGCTCCCCCCAAGACCTGACATAGAAACACTTACTGAGTTGAATTTTTGAGTTATAACAAGCTGAGAACTTACTGTTGCCCCGGAAGGCTAAGAGGCCCTCCAGGGCCTGCAGGCTGGTGCTTAGTAGCTGCTCAATGAAAGTCTGGCAATGAACGAATGGCAGTGCCCTGGCAGAAAACGAAACCACCTGCCTTGGGAGGTGGTGAGTCCCCAGCACCACAGCTTTTCATTCACAGAGACTGACCTCCCCTTGTCAGAGACCTGGGGGGAGCTGGATGCTGGATCTCACCCCTGTACCCCGGGGCCTCTCCTAACATGGGTTACAGGGTGATGACTGCCTCCGAAGCATATCTCTGAACAGCAGCCAAGGCCCAGCGAGCTGATCACGTGATGTCAGTTTGGTTCACAGCTTGTGTTCAGGAAGATAAAGGCGATTCATTGCTAAGTGGCAATGGATCGGACGGGACTGGGGTCATCTGCTTGTCTTGTCCTCCAGTCCAGAGCCAGCCTCTGTCACACCCACCCCTGAACACATGGGCACTGTCAGCATGTAGAGGCCCCCCCAGCCTTGAGGTAAGGCAAGTCTCCCCAGGACTAACTCCCTGAATATATTTTGAGCACAGCCCCCTGCAGCCGGGCCTCACCAGCTCAGGCTAGTAGTACTCAGTGCCTACTGTGTGCCAGGCTCCAGGGAGCAGGGCAGACAAGGTCTGACTTTCCCCAACACACTGGGCACTTGGCCCCACAGGCCGTCAAGACAGGGCACAAACCAGGTTTCCAGGCTGTCTGCGGTGATAGGTTGGTATAACTGCAGGACAGGCCAGGATCTCATGCAATGCCCTGAGCCCCAGGGCAGGTGGCAGTCAGAGCTGCTGGGGAGGATGCTTGGCTTCCTATAGTCTACCTCTGAAGGACAGATCTTTCCAGAATGTCTTCACACTCCCCAAGGGTAGGAGAATTCAGACTGTGGATGGACCCATGCCAGCCCTCCTTCACCCCTCACCCTACTCCAGGGAGATAAGCTTCAGGGGCCTGGATCCCACGGGTCAGGGTGTCTGAGGGTGGGCTGGGGGCAGAAGCCCGGGAGAGCAATGTTCAACCTGCTACTGATCAGCTGTATGACCTCGTGCAAGCCCCTTTTCCTCTCTGAGTCTCAGATTCCTCCTTTATAAATGAGAGAGAGGGACTAGACTGGTGTTTCCTGACCTTGGCTATAAATCAAAATCATCTGGGCAGTGGCGGGAGAAAGGAACTTGAAAATACACCAATTCCCTGGGCCCCATCCCAAACTCCTAAAGGAATCTGAATCCCCAGGGAAGAGAGGCCTACTCCAGCCCTGGCCCCCAAACTTGCCCCAGCTAGGGAGCCTCTGTGGCCCCTTCAAGCCCTCCCCAGCCCCCCTGCACTGAGAAGCTTTTTGGGATGCAGTGATCCTAGCCACATCCCATCTCTTTCCCACCTCTAAGCCTCCTCAGGCCAGGGCTAGAGTAAACTGCCCCATCTCTCTCTCCAAAGAGTGCTGGAGCCTGGAGCACTAGTCAGTGAGCAGTTTATTACCCATCAAGCTGTCCCCAGCCTCCCGGCACCGTGGCCTGTACACAGTCTAGACACGACCTTCTCTCCAGTCAGTCCTGGCACCTGGCCTGTCTCCACCCCACTGCAGTCCTCCATGCTCTCCCTCCCCCAGCCTTCATGGCAGCACCAGGCCCGGAGGCCACACCTCAGCTAGGGGAGAGTAGGGAGGGCAGGGGAGAGGAGGCAAAAGCTGGGAAAGAGGAACCAGATTGGCCCCAAGCTTCTGGAACCACCACCCCCAGGAGGAAGGGCAAGTGGGCAGGGCTGGGGGGGCTGGGGTTGCCAGGCGACGGTTCAGGCAGGAGGTTCTTCTCCAGGAGGTGCAGGGAAGCCACTCAGGTCTCGGCCAATGATCTCACTCACTGCAAAGGAGGGGCAGTTGAGAGATTGGGCTAGGGGCGGGTCCCCTCCTTCTCCAGAGACCCCCAATCCATTCCAGGCAGGCCTCAATCTAGGATGCCTCTAGTCTCCTCCTCCACTGGCTTCTCTTCCACTGGGCCTCAGTTTCCCTAGTGTGTCATGACACTTGCTCCCAAGCAAATCTTGCTCAACTCCATCCACTGGAGGTGGGCTCCCAGGCCCCCATCCCAGCACTTTCCTGCTCATTGGTCCTGCAACATTGGAGCAATCCCTGTCAGCAGGGCCGGAGGTGGGTGGAGCCAGTGTGAGGAAGGAGAGGCAAAGTATAAAGGCTCCTCATCACCAATCCTGCCCACAGTCACCACGTTTAGGGGTAATCTGAGGGAAGGGGAAACGAGCTTGACTGGGACCTCAGCAAGCCACTGCCCCTCTCTGAATGTCAGTGGCTGAGTCTATAAATTGAGGGAGCTAGTTTGAATGATCTTGAAAGTACTTCTAGCCTGAGATTTTGTGATCTGGGGCAGAGGCAGGAAAAAGCTTGGGGCAGGTACTCCACGCACCCTTCAGAATTAAGTTAACTGGGTTCAGGTGGCCACACACACCAAGCACTTGCCTCCTGAGACCCTGCAACTGGCCCTGAGGGACCAAGGATGCCCAATCTCTGGGAAGCCAAGCTCCAGCCCTCAGCAAACATGCAGAGCAATCTCTTGCACACACTCACACTCACAGCCCCCGGTCCCACACCCACCTTCCTCCAGCGTGATACCCTGGATAGGGACACTGTCTCGGAAGCCGCCGCCGTAGCCACCCCTGGATTTCTCCTGCTCCGGAGCCCCCTCCCCAGGGCCATAGCCTGGCCCTACCTCACTGTATCCCTCAGCAGGTGGGGCATGAACACCACTCTGGGAAGGGAAGGGGCCTTCATTTGGTGGGGATGAAGGCAGTGGAGGCCGAAAGGGGGCTGGAGGGGAGAATGGCAGCCCCAGGGGAAAAGGGGAGCCCCGTCCTCCATAGGGGTCACTAGGGAAGGGCCGGGGAATGAAGGAGACTGGAGGTGGGCGGGCACAACCTGTGGTACCCCCAGTCTCAGGGAACATCCGCAGGCCAGGTCTGTAGGATGGTGGGGGCCCCGTCTGGGGGTATAGAGGGGGCGTGCCATAGCTGAAGCCTTCTGACAGGTAAGGAGTTTCATAAGCAGGGTCTTCATGGGGATAGGAAGGGTAGGGGGGCCTGGGTGGTGAGAAGTCCATGTCAGTGCCAAAGGGGGGGCCCGATGCTGAAGGGAAGCCCCGGAGAGATGAGTCCGGTAGGGGCTCCTCCTTGAAGATCACTGGGAAGCAGGACGACACGTAGTGAGAGGTCTGGCAGTCCCCCCACTGCCACCCTCCAACCACCTTCCCATCCACAGCTTTCACCCATCCCTCTGCCCTGCCTCAGCTCCCCATATCCCCACATCCCACCACGGGCTGCCCTGGAGCGCACCAGGCAGGAACTTGAAACTCTGGGTGGGGCTGCGCTTCCTCCTCCCATTGGAGACATAAAAGTAGACCTGGACCGGCCGGGACACCCGCTTGTTGCTGTACTCGGGGACGGTCAGGGTCAGCGTCACCTGGGGAAGAGCAGAGGATGAGGCAGGGAGCCCTCGGGGATCAAGGCTCAGCCCAGCCCTTCCGAGGACCCAAACTCCCCCTCTTGGTTTTTTCCATTTGCTAAGGAGCAAAGGCCATTCGCTAGAGATGAACCTGCTTCCAGAGTGGCCAGACTGCCTCCTCCAAAAAAGAATAGGTAGCTGCTGGAGCCTACTCCCATGGGCAAAGGACCCAGCTGGGAATTTCCTGATATCTCCCACCCCTGCCCCCAGGGTGGGTACCCTAGTGACGCTGGTACCTCATTGCTCTGCAACCGGTTCACTGTGGCCTCTTCCTCCCATTGCAGCTTTCCGTCTGCAGGAGGAACAGAGAGCTCCAGCCCTGCCCCGGGCCCCTGCCCGCTGCCCCCACTCCCGCCCAGTGCCCTGCCATCTCCCCTCCTGCTACAGCCAAGGCCAGACTCAGAAGGCCCTACAAGGCCAGGCTCACAGAGGAGCCCACTGCGTGTTTACTCAATCGAATGGAAGAGGCAGGGTTTAAAACTGTCCCCAAGGTACAGAGCAGCAAACTGAGACCAAGAGAAATGTCAGGGCCATCCCAAGGACCAGGAGTTAGTGACAGGAGCAACTCTTGAACCCTCCCACCCAAATCCAAGCATCCCCTCCCATGATAGTGCTGAGAGGAAGGTCAAGGGTAGGAAAGGGTCCTAGCTTGAAGGAAGGCAATGAGACCCCAAGTCTCATGACCCAGAACCTCTGAATCTGCTCTGACACGGTCCCAGGGTGCTAGATTTGAGGGTAGGGGCTGGGGTGGGCAGGGTTGGGGAGGGCAAAGGCCTCAGGTTGGTAGGTGCACCTGGACCCCTCAGTCTTCCCTCTCCACCCCCGCAGCTCCCTCCTGGGGCACCTCACAGGCACTTGCAATCATAGCTGTGCCACCAGGCCCATAACTCAGGAGGGGCTCAGGGTGGGGCTGTGAGGGTGTAAGTCACCTCTTCCCTCTCCTCACACACGTTCTCCACATGGAGGTAACTTATCTCAAAGCTGACTCCTCTTTAACAAATAGAACGTGCATTTCTTACATTTGCTCACCATCCTGAGCATTTTGGATTGCTGTCATACACGTGGGAAGCGCAGTACAATAGGAAGGGCAGTCTGTCTGTCCCATTTTACACATAAGGAAACTGAGGCTTAACCAGCTAGTTTAGTGACAGTGCCAGAGACCTTTCACCTGCCCATGCCAAGCCCTTCCTGCCTGCCCTTCTCTCCCCAGTGGGTACTCACCAGGGCCCCTCTCGATGAACACCACCTTGGAGTCTGGCAGGAAGTTGGAGCCCGTTAGCACAAGCTCCTCTCCTCCTCTCACGGAGCAGGCACTGGGGCTGTAGGCCTCCACCTGGGGCAGCTCCTGGGCTGAGCGCTGGGCTGCAGAGCAGGGCAGGAAAGGCCTGGCTGGGCTGGGTATGGAAAGGACAGCCTCTTCTGCACCCCCCTCCTTGGAATAACTGCCATAGGGCCCTGGAGGAGCCCTCTTCAGCAGCAGACACACAAGTAACCCAACGGTCTCCCTAGGGTCTCATAGACCATGTAAGGAGCCAGGGGCAGGTGGAGGACAGGGCCACTCTGGCCCAGCCCAGAGAGAGAGAGAGTCTGTGGCAGGGGCAAATTAGAACACTGCCCCCACTCCATCCATGATAGAAATAAGGGCTGAGTCCTTTACAGGGCTACCCAGGACAGACAGGGCACAGGACACTATGCAGAGGAGATGGCCAGACAGACAGACAGACACACAAGGTGGGTTGCAGACACAAGAGGGTCGCAAGAGACAGAGAGATGGCACAGGGCCCCTTTGCTCACAGCACTCGATGGGCACTGATGCTGTCTGCACCGAGACGACCTTCCCACTGCCCTGGGGCACGTGCACCCGGAATACCAGCCGCACACGCGTGTTCTTGCGCCCGATGTCTGTCTCACCCTTCCGCAGCTCGATGTCTGAATTCCGAAGCTTCAGGATTCCAGCACAGTCAATGCTGCAGGCAAAGATTGGAAGGCAAGCCCTCCTAGCTGAAGCCAGAATAGCGATGCTCCCCAAGGAGGGAAGCCCCCACCCTCCATCCAAAGCCCTGAAGGACCTTCTCTGGGAGCCCAGGGGGTCTATGTTAACCCAGATATGGCTTCTCCAGAATGCTCCCAGCCCCAAAAGTCCTCTTCTAGATGGTGAGAAGGGCTGAAACTGGCTCCTAGGGATGATGTCTAGCTTTTCTGGGAAGAGGAAGAAGTGGGCCTAGCTTAGGCCCCATGGAAAAGACTGGTCCTAAAGCCTGAAGACTGAGGAGAAGTGGAGGGGGGACCTACTTGGCTGCCATGTTGTTCTCAGGAAGCAGGGTCATCTCCAACACCTTGGTACCACTGACTACAGCTTCGTAGCTGGCTGTGGCCACCATCTTGCCCGTGATACGGTGCACCTGATAGAAGGCATGAGGCCGCAGGTTCCTCTCATCTGCAGTGCCAATGAACATCTGTAGGGTCAGTGGCTTCTCACTGTAGCCTAGGAGCTGGCAGAGGGAGACACAAGTCACCCAGTGAAATCCCCACGGTCTCATTCTTCATCCATCCCTGGGTTTTCAGTCCACCAGAGGATGAGGATGGTGGAAGATAAAGGATATCCTGGAAAGGATTCCCAAGGGAAATTGGGCACCAGTTGTGGAGAAAACGTGGCCTGGAGTTCACAGTGTTATTCTTGGAATAAAGCCCAAACTGGGCTGGGCAAAGGGGAAAATCTTCCAAGAGACACTGGCCCAACTCAGCAGAGAGACAACCTAACTCCCAGTGAACTTTGACCTCAGCCTAACCCCTCCCCCACATCTGGCAGGCCATCATTTTCCAGAGCAGACAGGAGGCCGGTGTCCCACGGGATGAAGGGGGGTAGGGGGGTGGAGGGACAGAGGAGTAGAAAGTATATCCTGGTCCTTGACGTGCACCCTTCTTCCCCCAACTCCAGCCCCTCCCCCAGGCTGCCTGCAGGGTCATGGCTGAGAGGGAGTGTGGGAAAGGGCAGTGCCATGGGTCTACACAGCTGGAGCCCCTCTGCAGGGATCTGGGACTGGAGAGGAGAAAGGCTATCAGGCCGGGTCTCTGCCCCTTACCTTGACTACAGGGTGCCCACCAGGGGCAGCTTTGACGGCTCCTCGGCTGCCCTCTGTCTCATAGTGGGCCCGGTGGTGGGCTCTAGGCTGCACCTCGATCCTCAGCTCCAGCTGCTCGTACTGGCTGGGCAGAGGCCAGTCCAGGGGGGGCAGGGCAGAGCTCCTGGGTAGGAGAGAACACTGGTCATCTGTAGCCTCAGACCCCAGTCAGGGCAGTGCTGGGGTGTGAGGGATGGGGGGTTGGGAGAAAGGAAATCACAGCAGAAATAAAGAAGTCCAAAAGCCCAGAAGCAAGGGGAGATAGGGGACAGGGCCCTCAGAGCCCCTGGAGATGAAGGTGTGGAATTTGGCACCAGGCCTGAAACTCCCTTCTCCAGCTCTGAGCACAGGGTCTGAGGTGCCAAGAGTTCACCTAGAAACAGAGGAACCCTAAACCCATCCTCATCCCCAGACTGAGATGGGAAGAGTGAAGTAAAGAAGCACCACTTCAGAACAGAAAAGGCCTCAGAGAGTAACCTCTTTGTTTTTCAAATAAAGAAATTGAGGCCCAGAGGGTAGAAAGTAGTGGGCCAGATGAGCCAGCCTCTGACAAACACCAGAAATGAGCACATCCTGTTCCCAGGCCAGGGCTCTTTCCACTAGTCGGGGCTGGACAGGTGGGCTCCAGGGAGCTGAGGGTTACAGATGTGCAACTTTCCTGTAGGAAGCTCCCAGACACCCTAGGCCAGGGGACCTCGACTGGAAATTGCCCCCAGGTGACATCTGGCAATGTCTGGAAACGTTTTTGGCTGTCACAATTTGGGGAGGGGATGCTACGAGCATCTAGTGGGTGGAGGTCAGGGATGCTGCTAAACCATCCTACAATGCCCCACACAGCCCTACACAACAAAGAATTATCCTGCTCGAAATATCAATAGTGCTGAGCGTGAGAAACCTGCCCAACAGGAACCCAGGGGAACAGGTGTTAAGGCCTCTTTCTCCAAGCAACTTTTCTGGATAGAACTGGCTCACTCTGACATCCCAAGGTTTAGGATTATCAAAATGGGCAGGGTTCTTGGAGGGTGAGAGGGGTAGAAGAGCTGCAAGAACTGCTTGTTTTAATAAGAATTCTTTGACTTGCAAATATATGCTATTTTATTCAAATTAGCAGCTCTACTTCTAAGCTACAAGTCAGGCCCTAGAAATTAAGAGTTAGAGAAGGAAGACTTCCTGCTGCCCAGTGTAGGGCTGAAATCCAGACCGGTCCAGGTCCACCCAATGCCAGCCAGAACTGCAGGTGGGGGACACCCAAGAGGAACTCCTCCTTTACCTAAGTGGTCCCCCTGGGATGGGCGTGGGGCACGTTTTCTAATTGGTCCACAAGCAGTGATCGTCCTTTTGCAAATTGTCTGTCCATAGGGGATGCTTTTTTTTTCTTCTTCTTTTTTTATTCTCCCTAAAACTGGGGTAGATGGCAGCAGCCAAGCTGGTTGCAGATTCTCTTTTGAAATGCCAAGGGCACAGGACTAGGACCTTTCTTCAAACCCAGCCCTTGACCTTTCTGCTTCTGCAGTGGGATGGCTGGAGACAGCAGTGGTGGCAGGCACAACCCTCACCTGAAGATGGGGCTGTGTCCCCCAATCCGGGCCTTTGACCAAGCCAGTGGGGAGGGCACTGCCAGGTAGTCCATGCCAGCCACCTCCTTCCGAGGACCCCCGGGAGGAGCCGTGACCTCCTCTGTTCCAGAAGGCAGCTTCCCATTGCATGGGGCAGGCTCTTCAGACCGAGGCAGGGCCACAGCCTGTTCGCTGGAAGTCCTCCGGGTCTTCTGGGGGATGCTCTCCGCAGGTGGGGCCCCCACGTAGTCAAAGGGGCCAGGGGAGCCAGGGTCCCGGGCCAGAGGCAATGGGGGCGGCGGAGGTGGCTCAGACCCCTCCTCCCCCAGACTGCCGCGGCGGGACAGAGCTGGGGAGGCCGAAGATGGGGTTCCCGAGCTGGAATAGCGCCGCTTGCCGCATGGAGAGGCTGGCCGTGGGGAGGCCGGGGTGGGCCCAGGAGCGCTGAGGAGTAGCCAGCTATCCTCCGGCCCCCGGCCTCCGGGACTCGGACCATACAGGCTCCAGGGATCATCTGGGGTCCACGGTCTAGGAGAGGCCCGGGGCGAGGGCAGCGGGGAGCCCAGGCCAAAGCGGGAGGCCGCCTCATTGAGCTCAGACTCCACCTCGTCGCAGGCCGCATACAGGGCTGCCTCGTCGGAGGCATCTGAGAAGAAGCTCCACGAGGATAGGCTGCTGCTGCCGGGGCTCGGGCTGAAGAAGGGGCCCCCGCCCTGGCTCCCGGCCTCTCGGTAGCCTCCAAAGCCTTCCGGTGGGGGGTAATCCCTGGGGGAGCCGTCCCCCCAGGCATCCGCGTTGTCCTCCAGCGTGGCCGGGGGGTCGGGCGTGGGAGAGATGGAGGTGATGCGGATGCTGGGGCACTCAAGAACACGGCCTCCCCCAGCCCCCCCGGAGCCCCCTCCCGGCCCCCCCAGCCTCACTGACCGGGCTGGCTGGCTCTCCCAAGTGCCAGGTGAGGGGGCCGGGCGGGGTGGTGGTGAGTGCATGCCAGGCCGAGGGGGTGGAGGCCGGGGAATGCCAATAGGGGCAGCGCCATAGGGAGGGGGCTCCCCCAGGGCCAGACGGCAGCATGGCGGGGTGTCCTCGGAGTCCAGTTCTGTCAAAATGGGAAGGGAGGGGGACAGAGAGAGGGATGCCACAGGAGATGGGGAGAGAGAGATGCAGGTGAGATGTCTAGATCCCTTGAGTGGCCAGCCCCCCAAGTCCTGCTATGCTACCCCCTCCTCAGCAAGGAGGGGTCTCTGAGGAGCCCTTCAGAGCCACAGAGACAAAAGCAATGTTGGACCTCTGGGAAGGCGGAGGAGATAGATCCAGGCGTGCCAGGCCTTTTCCCACTCGGAAACCCTCACACCCTGAGCCCCCGGCCCTGGGACCTGGGGTACCCAACGGGGCGGGTCTTAAGGTGCGGGAAGCGGGTCAAGAGGGGCTGGAGCTAGGCCTGGAGGCGGGTTTAGGGAGGCGCTCGGCTGGGCTGGGGGCGACTCACACATGAACCCAATTAGCAGCGTTTCCCAAACCCCCAAACGGCGCTGGCAGGAGCCCCAGTTGCCATCGCAACGGTGGCCAGGGGAGGGGGGGGCGCCAGGGCTGTGGTGACGAGGGGAGGTGGTTCCTCTCTCGCTCCCCCCAATCTGGGGGGGCGGGTGCAGCCGAGGGGGTGCTGCGTGCCGGGCCCGGCCCGGGGGAGGGGGGCGCGGGCAGCGCCGATTCCGTGCGAGCGCCGGCCACCGCCCCCGGCTCAATCCCCGCCATCTGCCTCTCATTGCGGCCAGACGGGGGAGGGGGAGGGGAGGGGAGGGGAGGGGCGCCCTGGCGGGGCCCGAGAGCGCCCCCCGCCCCGGCGTCTGGTTTGCCGGCCCGGACTCGGTCCGCAAGGGGCAAGCTCCGGAGCCGAACCTCCCCTTCCCCTGGCAGCGCCCCGGGCTCTCGGGACCGCTTGTTCCCACCCGCCCCCCATCCCAGTGACAGTCGGCCCAGCCGAGAGGCGGCGCGCAGCCAACGGCACCCCCACCCCCACCCCAGTCACCACCTAAAAAGGAGAAAGTGGTGCCCGGCCCCCAGCCTCACCTCTGCAGACCCTCGATCCCCGCGACTCCCCTCAACCTCTCATCCCCCACCCCAGGCCACTGCCCTAAAATCCCTAGACTCGGGATCCCCGGGCCCTTCCCTCTGACCCCAAGACCCCTTCCCAGACCCGCACTAACCTTCCCCCGATCCCCCCGCACCCAGCGGGGGGGCCTCCTTTTCCTCCCCGAACACCAGCTTAAATTCCAGCTCCTCATCCTCGCAGCTTGCTGCCCCCATGGATCCGGCCAGAGCCCCCAGGTCCCGGTCTGGGTGGGAGGGGGGAGCTCAGGAGGCTGCGGCTCTTCACCCGGGGCTCCCTCCCTCCCCTTTTTGAGACGCCCCCTCCTCCGCCGCTGCCGCCTCCCTCCGGACGCCCCCTCGTTATTATAAAAACTTTTCCAAACTTTTTTCCCTAAACTTCTTCAAAGGGCCCCCCCCAGCCTGTCCCTGATTGGCTGCCCGGGATGCTTCGGCCCCTCCTCCAGGGATGAGATGGGAAAACCACGCGCCCCTCGTCCTCCCCCACCCTCCCTCCCTCTGTCCTCTCTCCAGTACCTCCCCCTCAAAAAAAAAGGAACAAAACTGAATTGGAAAACGGTCCCTCAAGTGTGGTACGACCATAATGATGCCTATTGGCCCGAAGTTGTGACAATCATTTCCCGCAGGGAGCACCACAACTACCACCCCCAACTTAGTCTAAGTTCAGGGGCTCCGGGTCCGAGCGCCTTAAAGGGGCCACATCCCGGGCCCACAGTGTAGAGGGCCCACAGGAGACCCTTTCTTAAGTTCTGAAGAGTTGTGCAGCCAGCAACTAGCAAGGAAGGACCAACTCTCCTCCCGTTTCTCTCCAAGCCTGAGGCCAAGGGTGCAGAGTGGCTCCAGGCTGCTCTGAAGAGAGAAAGTCCATTCCTTCGAAGTCCCTCGCCTGAGGCCGTCCCGACAGGGCCTTCTGGAAGCCTTTGCCCTGCAGAATCAGCCCCTCCACCAGCCGTCTCTCCCCATCTCCCAAAGGTGAAGAACATTTAGCCGTCTTGGGGAACGGTTCAAAGGTCCACAGCCCCTGATGGGCGATGATCCAGGCCGGGCTTTACCGCTGCCCTTGTCCCAGCCACCCAGAGGGGCCATTAATTAGCCTCCACGGGAAGTCGTCTCCCTCCTCCCTAGAACTGTAGTCTGGAGTGAATCTCCTCTCCGATGGCATCCCGCTCCGGCTCTCCTGAAAATCCTGGCCAGGTTTACTAGGGCCCCGGAGCCCTGCGACCCGGTGGGCCCCGGGGTTGAATACCTGTCACCTGGACGGGAGGAGAAAGGAAGACTCGGACTGGAGCTTCCAGGAAGGGCAGGCATGGAGGGGCCCTCTCGTAAGAGAGGAAGTTAGATCCGAGATCGGTGACTCGGACAGCGTATGGGGGGGGGCTACCATTTCCCCCCACGTAGACTGTGTACTTCAAACCTCCCTGAGAGACTGCAGAGATCTTCAGCCTAAATCCCTCCGGCTCCGGGCCGCGCCCCCAGCCCCGCCCCTAAAGGGTTAAGCGACGGCCCTCGGGTCAGACGTTTACAAACACTCGGGAGCCGGGCGGGACCGCGCCCGTTACTCTAATGAGAAACAGGCTCCGCGGGGCAGGGGAAGAGGGAGGGCGGGCCCGGCGAGCCGGAGCTCCGCGGCGGCCGAGCGGCTCCCCTCCCTTCCCTCCCGTCCTCCCTCTGGCCCGCCCTGGGGAGCCCCCAGCCCCCGGGGACCCCAGTGACGCGCGGAGCTGCCCCGGCTGCGAGCCCAGGGCCGCGACGCTGGAGGGGCGGGGAGAAGAGGCCAGGCCGGCGGGGAGAGAAGAATGTTCCGAGGCCGAGCGGGAGGCGGCCTGGTTTGATTTTTCTTTCTTTTTTTTTTTTTTCCTCGTTGGTTGGTCTCCTCAGGTTACATTTCCCTTCCAGCTTCATCTCGGAAATAAAGGAAGGAGAGACACAAGGGGAGGGAGAGCGAGGAACACCCTGAGCCCGGCGGCCAGCCTCCACCTAAGAGGGGGGGGAGGCAGAGGGAGGGGGGAGCGGAGGCGAGAAGGGCAGGGGTGGAGACCCGGGCCCAGCCCCTGCTTCCCCCCACTGGCCCCCGCGCCCCCCAACCCCTCCGCAGCACCAGCAGACGCGCACATTCTTTTCAAATGTCATATTTCCTTTGATCCTGGGCAGCGTTTCTCCATGTGTCTGGCTCAGCTCCTGCCCAGCCAGCCGTCTCCCCCTCTGACCCCCCTTTGTATATTTTCCTGGAGAACCCTCCCCCTCCTCCTGGCATCTGGAAGGCCCCGAGGGCTGGCGTCCGCGCACATTCCCCTAGCGACTCTGGCTTCGCCTCCCAGTGACTCAATTTCCCCTTTGCGGGTGTTGGGGGGAGGGAGGGGAGCAGAGGGGAGAGCCGTTGAGCGCAATATGGTCCGAAGGAGCCTGAGGACTGGTCAGAGTGCCAGGCTTCTCTCGGGGGGCGTGGAGGGGACATCCCCTCGATTCTGAAAACCCTCCAATCTGTCTGGGCTGCAGCCGAGGGATGGAATTTATGACTTCTGCCATGTCCTGCTTGGGTAAGAGCGGGTAGTTGTAGGTTTAGGTTGCCCTACACTTCTGTCCCCCTGGCGACCACGAAGACCCAGCCGCCCTCCCTCCCGCAGTTCCAAGTTTCTCGCCCGCCTGGCCTTGGTCCCCGCTCCGCTGCCCCCTAGCGCGCACACCTGAGCACAGCTCGACTTTCTCCCCTCTGTCTGTGAGCTCTTTGCCTTCTGCTCTGCACTTGGAAAAGCAGGACTCAACGGTCTTGGAGGTGGACTTTTTTTAACTACACAAGATACATTCTCCTTATAAACAATTCAAGCTATATAAAAATATAGTAAACCATGATAGTCCACCATTTTGTATACATTTACTAATATATATTTATGTACACATATCTGCTCTTTATGCACAGGAGACCATGCTACAAGTGTTTTTCTTGACTTGCTTTTTTTCCCTCTTAGTTAACAAATGGCTTGGAGATCTTTTCCTGTCAGTACATGTGCATCTGAAAATGGTGATAAAAGTGCCCAACTCTTCGTTTGAAGTTAGTGACAAAGCAAGATCTAGAACCCAGGCTTCCTGGGTCCTTGTCCAGTGCTAATTCCACTCCAGCACATTTTACATAGGAATCTCTCTTAGGTGGGGCTCCTCCAAAAGCAGAGTCTGAGATGAGAACAAGATGCAGGTAGTTTATCGTGGAAAGCAATCACAAGGGACAAAAGACCAGGACTGGGGAGGGTGAAGCTGGGAAAGAGGGAAGCCTGTCCAAGGGTGTGGTATTCAGCTGGTCGCCACTGAGCAACTGGAACATTGTCTCACTGGGGACCTTCTGTGGAGCCATATAGAATGCAATTCAAGAGACAGAGAGAGGAATGTTTATCCACTTGCTCCCACCTCCGATGGTCAAAAGTTGACCCTTAAGTGTTAGTTCCCTCACACTTCCAGGTTTACAGGTGTCAGAAAATGGTAGGTGTCCCACAGGGGTGCAGCAAAGAAACCCCTCAGCAAAAGGCAAAATATGGGAGCTGTAGGTGGGAGCGGGTACTGTCAGGGACACCTGCAAGCAGCTGGTTGCCACAGTAATAGCTGGAGTAGAAAGATGGATGGAGACTGTGTGAGGTGGATAAGATGTATCCTTTACAAGATCACTCATTTATTCCAACAAAATATATGTATTGAAGAACCTCTATGTTCAGAGGTAGTTCTAGCCATTGGGTACTTATATTTACAAACCAAGCCCCCAAGAATTGCCAGTTATTGTCAGGCTGGAAATATATTTCAGACTTGACATCTCCCTCTTCCTTGCCCCCATAACTGTGGAGAACCGTCACTTTTATTCATACAGTATCTATCTATCTATCTATCTATCTTTCCTTTCCATTCCCTTCATTACCACCCCAGTTTAGACCTTAGTTTTTTCTGACTTAGACTCTCAATAACAGTATCTAATATCAATGATATACTTTACATATTTGACAACTGAAGCATATCATTTTAAAGCCCTTTTCCTCTATAACTAAAAATAAAAATTATTTTCAGTATTGATCACTATATGAAACATAATGGCCAGAAAAGAAATGCAGAGTAAAAATTTTCTTTTATTGACCTCATATGCTCATATGTATAATAATGTCAGTAAAAATATATATATTACAGTACAAGGGAAAAAGGAATGGATTAATAATTATTATATTCATATACTTTTTATTTTAAATAAAAAGGAAAAACATATACTTACTTATTGGTCTGTCACAGAAATGAATGGTAATATTACAATTTCTGTTCCAGGACTTAATTTTTGCAAATTTGTCAGTGACTTTGTCAAAACTCATCTTCACATGTAAACAGTATAGCTAGATTTGTTGATCTATCTCACTAATGGTTGATCAAAGAAAACTTTTTAATAATTTTAACCTTTGATCGAGGTATAATCCACATACCATAAAATTCACTCCTTTAAAGCGTACAAGTCAGCGGGTTTTAGTATATACACAAGGTTGTGCAACCATCACCATATCTAATTCCAGGACATTTTCATCCCCTAAAAAAGAAATCTCACACCTAATAGTAGTCACTGCCCATTCTCCCCTTCCAGAAACCTTTGGAAACCACTAATCCATTTTCTGTCTCTCTAGATTTGCCTATTCTGGACATTTCATGCAAATTGAATCACATAATATGTCACCTTTTGTGTCTGGCTTCTTTCACTTAGGATAACGTTTTCAAGGTTCATGCATGTTGTAATATGTATCAGTACTTCATTTCTTTTTATGGCTAAATATCAATTTTAATTTTGAAAATTTTAAATAGTTAGCAAAAAAATCTTAAATCTAAGGATAAGATTGGCAAGATTCAGGACCAGCCCAGTGGCATAGTGGTTAAGTTCGTGTGCTCCGCTTCGGAGGCTGCAGGGTTCGCAGGTTTGGATCCCGGGCACGGACTTACGCACCACTTATCAAGCCATGCTGTGGCAGTTGTCTCACATAAAATAAAGGAAGATGAGCACAGATGTTAGCCCAGGGCCAATCTTCCTCGGCAAAAAGAGGAGGATTGGCAACAGATGTTAGCTCAGGGCTGGTCTTCCTCACCAAAAAAAAAAAAAACAGAAATTGGAGAGATTCGTAAAAATCCCGTTTCACAATAAATTCCAAAAATTGCAATATGTCTTTGTTTCTCCAGGATTGAAGCTAACAGATTTCGAATGTCTCCTTCGCTGAAAAATTTTAAACACAAACACTTCAAGTTTTTATATAACTTAGTTTCTATTATTGCATAACAAATCACTCCCAAAACTTTGTGGCTTCAAACCACAATGATCATTTATTGTTTCTCATGGTTCCTGTGAGTAAGAAATTCAGACAGGGTGCAGTGAGCAAGGTTCCTATCTGCCCCACAATGTCTGGTGGGGGACCTGCAGACAGCTAGAATCGCCACATGTTAGCAGTTGATATTGACTATTGGCTGAGACTTTAGCCAGGGCAATTGGCTGCACCACATCCATGTGACTGCTCCATGTGACTTGGACTGTCTTACAACATGGCGAGCATTGAGAGAGAGAGCTCCAGGCAGAAGCTACATCCTTTTTATGACCTAGCCTTGAAAGTCATTGCATGCCATTGGTCAAGGCAGTCACAAGCCCCGGCCAGAATCAAGGGGTGAGAACATAGACCCCACCTCTAGCTGGAAGGAGTATCAGTTACACTATAAGAAGAAGACATAGAATGGGATAAACACATACACATGGCCATCTTTAGAAAACACAGTCTGTCATAGTCTGCCCACTGGTCATGACAACTGCAGTCTTCCCACACTCGTCCCCTCCCCATAAGACCCTTAATTCTGATCCCATCATGGCACCACGTTCAGGCTCAAGGGCCCAGCTCTCATCACCCAGATCGTGGACCTCAAGCCTGAGCAAATGCTGTGTAACAATTCACCCCAAAACAGTGGCTCCTTCCAGGTACATACTATTTAATTGGGAGATAAGACATAACATGTAAAAAGTTATACACTAATGAAAGAGTTTCACGATAACCAATAATTCAAGAGATGTAACAAAGCAATCTATCGGTAAGAGATGTTCACTTGGAAGCCACAGAAACTGACTCGGTATAGCTTAAGTAAAAGAAGAATATATTGAAAGGAGAGATCACAGAACTAAAAGAAAAGGAGAATGAGGCTTCAGGAAGGATGGGAACCAGTGGTTCTGGGGACACTAGCCAGCAGGACCCAAGGCACAGTCTCTTCATGGTGCTGGACGTTTTCAGTTCTCGGTATGGAGTAAGTCCTTCCCGCTTCCAGGACTCGGCAGGTGCTGGTCCTTCTGCCTGGATCCCTCTTTACACACAACCTTCTTTGCCTGACTAACTTCTACTTACCTCTAGATCTCAGCTACAAGCTTGGAGCATTCTCATAGCATTCATAACAGATATCCCAACTGTAATACGCTAACTGTGTAAATACTTGTTCAATGTCTGTGTACCCCACCAGGGTGTAAATTCTCTGAGGAACTTTGTCTTATTTATCTACCAAAGTTCCTCACTTTTTTTGTTTCATCTATTTAACAAACAGCTGTGGAAATAAATGAAGACCAATCAAATGAGAACAGGCAAAAGCTATTTACTCAGAGCTGGCTATAGCAACAGAGTCAGCCACCATCATTTGCACTTTGACAGAGACTCAAAGTCAGGTAAAGGAGTGGGAAGGCTTTATGGTAGGAAAAAGAGAAGGCTCAGGGAGGTTCCGGTTGGAAGCTATTGGTATGGGGAAGCTGTAGGCTGGCTAACAGGAAGTAGGGCATCCTATGTGGTTGGTTAAGGGTGCGTTATTTAGCTTTCTCTGGTTGGTCCCAAATTGCAAGCAGGGACCAAAATCAGGGAAGCTGTCACTTATTAACCAGGACCTGGCTGTTTGGGGAAGACTGTTACAGGCCTTATTGTTTGGCTTCCTAGGCCGGTTGTCAGAAATAGTGTTCTGACTTCCTACAAGTCTGACTTATAGATAGTAGGCTGGCTTGCTGGGCTAGTTACTGTAGATAATGGGTTGGCTAGTTGCTGCAGATTGTGGATCAGAGTTCTATGTTTATATATGATCTGGCCATTTTCCATTTGTCTATTCAGTCTCTCACATTTATTGAACATCTCCTATGTGCCATATACCATGCTAAGCTCTGGGATAGAGACTGATAGAAAATAGTGGTTGACCAATTGAAGAGTTGGTAAGAGATGGTGTTTAAATACCTAGGTGCATCTGTTAGAATTAAGCTTGGCTATGTACGACATAAAAACCTGATATATCCGTGGCTTAAATGAGATAGAAGTTTATTTCTCCCTCATAGAAAGGCTCTGCAGGTAGGCACTCAAGGCCCAGTATGGCAGCTCTAAAACTATGAGGCTCCCAAGCTCCTTCTCTCTTGCTGCTCCACCATCCTTACCATTCCACTTCACGAGTGATGGCTGCTCAAGGTCCAGCCATCACATCCATATTTAAATCAACAAGAAAAAGAACAGCAGAAGAATGCCCACCCTCTCCCTCCCCACACCATTTATATTTACTTACAACTGGCCAGAATTTAGTCATACGGCCACATATAGCTATAGAGGAGATTGGGAAATCTATTTATTCCAAGTGGACATATGTCTAGCCAAAAATATCAGTTTCTATTACTAAGGAAGATGGGGAGGAAGGCTATCAGGATCAATTAGCAGCCTCTGCAAACTAGAGAAATGGGATTTGGGGATTATCCATAAATTCCAATTACTCATATTGTCTCTTTCCTCTAATATAGGATATTCTTGACTTACCACATAATTATTCTCATTATGTATTATACAGAACAAATCAAGATTTTTTCATAGTTAAGAAGAAACACCTTTATGAAATTCACGGTTATCCTATTTTAGGGATGCGGTCCACGATGTTGTCTATGGCAACTATTCAGAGCCCTCACTCTGTAACCAGGACACTTTCTCTCAGGTCTCAGCAACAACCATGCTTTTCCTAAATCATCAGGCAAGGGGCAAAACCACAGAGACATTTAAAATGGCAGACGCTGAGCTTTCTGTGGGCTAAGCATTCACAATATATGTTGTAGGCCATTATTGCAATTCATTTAGTCCAATCTAAAATTATGGTCTGTCTTTTTGGATAAATTCATGATCCAATTAAATTCATGATCACATATGTTAAATTTCATGGTCACATAGAATTCCCCAGATTTTGCCTTAGAAAATTCCTGCAGCTCCTTCTGGGTATCATTCCTATTTACTTTGACATGTTATTGCCTCTCACCCTCTGGTTCATCCTGCTCAGAGGATGAGCATGAGGAGGTGAGGTATAGGGGATGGAGCAGAGCAAAGCAGAGTCTCACTCTGCCCTCTGCAGGAAGGACACAATGAAAAATGTTTCAGAGGGGATTTTGGGATGGGGTTGTCCCAAGATTTCTAGTTCTTTCTTTATGTCCATATTTAGATTGTCAAGACCCTAATCTTTTTCCAGATAATTATTGTTACTTTCACTGCAGACCCCTGGTGAGGTTGTAAACTTATTTGCAGTTCAACAACATGCAAGGCCAGTTTCAGCATTCGGTTTATATCTGACATCTGCAGAGAGAAAGATGCGTGCCACGGTGCTGTATTTTATTCTGGACTTTGAGGGGGATATTCTGAGTTCTAAGAGTTTTGTTCCCTCCCCGCCCCCCTTCAGCTATCCAATACCACGGGAAGCAAAAACCCGACCTTAAAATTCCACATTCCTCGTCACCTTTAATTTGTTCTGTAGGAACTTCTGCACGGTCCCTCAGAACCTCATCCAGCTCACCTGGCTAGACTGTGGGAGGAGTCTCATTTCCTTTTGCTCAGTGTTTACTCCATATCCAATTCCGATGCCCCACATATCCTCTGAGGTTTTACTGCATCCAATAGGTTAGTGAGATGGCTTATTGCACACTCATTTAATTCACCATCAGGGAGACACCATATTGGGGTTAAGTGCTCTTTGTACTTTGACCTGGTGATTAATATACAGTATTGTTTATCCAATACCAGAAATACATGGTTCTGAGAAACAAGATGTGGTAGGCAGAATAATGGTCCCCTATTGTTAGGTGAGAGTCTGAGAAGAACTTTCAGCAGTCTTATGGTACTGAGGACACAAAAATTGGAGTTCAAGACCTGTCAGGAGGGAGGCCCCTTATAAACACCATAGGACTTCAGTTAGGGCCCCTGAAGAACTATACCCTAGGACTACAGCTGTATGAGTCAGGGTTCAATCAGGAGGTGGATATCACACAGAAATTTGAACCAGGAAAGTTTAATATAAAGAAGTATTAAGTATAATAGGGTATTGGAGTACTGAGAGATTGGCTAGTAAGAAGAAAAGAGAACACTAAAGAGTACAGGAATAACAGATACGAGAAAGAGCCCCTACACCTAGGGCTGAAATAAAATATCCAATAAAGACCACGCACCCTGCCGCAAACTCCCTCCCAGGGCTGAGATCCAGACCTAGTTTAGGAGGACCTAGCTGTGGCTCACTGGCTGGGGGAGGAGTCGCTGAGATGCTGCACCTCAGAACTCACTGCAAAGTTGCCAGGGAAAGTCATTCATGGGGAGGTGGCCCATCATTTGCAATTCACTGAGAAGTCACCTGAGGAGGAGGCGCCAGGAGAAGCTGTTGGCTGCTGGGCTCTGCTGACTGCCCTGTACTGCAGGAGCCTGCGCTGAACTTGTCCATGCCCCTGGAGCCTGGCCAACGGAACAGCAGAACTAGGAAGAGACCTCTTCCTCCTCCGGCGTTCCTCCAGCACCCTCTATGACAATGTCTAACTTTGTGCCAGCTGGCAAAAAATATTCACAGAATTCAGCTCTAGTATTGCAAAGCAGGAAGGAAAGGGTGCATTTGGAGCTGAGGGTTCATTGATAACTGGCACAAAGGACAATCTGGAAATAGATTATTAAGACTGAAACTCAGCTTCAGATCAACTCAACCCCGTATTAAAGTGATTTCCTCTATTCTAATTGCCTGCCAGAAATAAAAGGGAATTATCTTGAAGAAACATAATATTACCCAGAGACACAAACTGTCTCTACAATTTTTCATACAAAATATCTGTCATTCAATCAAAAATTACCTGGCATACCAGGAGATATCAACATATGACTGAAAACCAAGAAAAAAAATACTCAGTGAAACAGACCCACGGTGATCCAGGTATTTGAGTTATGAAACATGGACTTTAAAATCACCTCAGTTAATAAGTTTCAGAAAATCCATGATAAGATAGAGAATTTCAGCAGAGAAATGAAATCTATAAAAATAATCAAACATAAAATCTAGAACCGAAAAAAATTCGACAAATGATTGTCTCTATTTCCCACTTTTCATAGGAGCTGATCCGTGCCCAAGTTCCACTTAATTTTTCCCACTCAGAAAATTGCTTTGCTTAGTAATAATTATCTTTTGAGTGTTTATTATGCGCCAGACACTGTAATATACACATCATATACTTCTATCCACCCACTGACCCTGGTAAGTGGATACTAGTTCCTCCATTTTATACATAAGGAAATTGACACAGAGTTTAAGAAATTTTCCCAAAGACAAGGGAAATGGTGAAGCTGACATGCCAGCCCAGGTCTATCAATCTGACTCCAAACTTGTGTTCTTCCCACTACACTACACTACCTCCTCCTCCCCACCTGTCTGAGGGAATGGAAACTACTTTCCTTGCTCTCTCTTCAACATAACTCAGTATCTTCACCTATTTCCTGTTTCTTCCTTTCTTTTCATAAAAAGACATCCTTACCTCTGTGCAAGTCTAATCCTTCTACCTGTGCCCCTGAAATCCATCCTTACCCACTACTCGGGTCCCTACTCCCTCTTTTAGCCCTGTGACTCTTCCCTCGCTACTGCCACCCCCTCTTCTCCATGGCCTCAAGTCATCCCTCCTAAAAAAAAAATCTCTTGATCCTTCTTCCTGTTTCATCTAACATCCATTCCTCTTTCCCTCCCTTAAACTACCAAACTTCTCAGTGGTCATCTATGCTCTCTGCTTCTACTTCCTCAGATCCAACACACTCATTAATTCGTTGAAAATGAAACATAAAACTCCTCCCACAAAGGTCACCAAAGTCCTCTTGACTGCCCGACTCCACAGGCTGTGTGACTCCCCACTCTGTTTCTCATCTCTAACAGAGGCCTCTGGTCTGCACATCGCGCCTCTGAGTTCAGCCACAGCTGTGGTGGGCAGTCCTGTGAGCTCAGACTCACCTCGCACTGCCAGCATCCTACCTCGTCTGCACCTTGACTTTCACTATCTGCTTCAGGTCTGTATTAGTCAAGATTCTCCAGAGAAACAGAACCAATAGGAGATATATATATGGAGATTTATTATAAAGAATTGGCTTACACAATTACGGAAGCTGCCAAGCCCAGAATCTACAGTATGGGCCTGCAGGCTCAGATCCAGGAGAGCCGATGGTGCGGTTCCCGTCCAAAGTCCAGCAGGTGGAGACCCAAGAGAACTGATAGTACAGACAAAGTCTAAAGGCTGTCTGCTGGATTGTTCCTCCAACTGCTTGGAAGAGGCCCACCCACATTATGGAAGCTGCTTTACTCAAAGTTCACCGATTTAAATGTTAATCTCATTCAGAAATACCCTCCAAGTTGACACATAAAATTAACCATCGCCAAGTCCTTCTACTGCACAATGGGAGCTTACTCATCACCCCTCTCCTAGCCCACTCTGATGCAAACACAGCCAGGAAGTGCAGGGGAATTAGTGCTCCCAGGTGCAATTCTCAACCAATGAGTTCAGACACTGGCAGATGAATATTCCAGCCCCCCATCTTTCACGTGGGCAATTCAGGGAGGCATTCTCTAAATTTGGAGGTTCTGCTGGAATGGAGCCCCCATTGCCTTCAATCGCAATTTTAATAAAACACCCTTCTACTGGCTTTTCTCCTTCCCTGTCTCACTCTCTCTGTTCCCTCACTCCTGTTTCCTGGGGTCTCTCCAAAAAAACTACTTGCTCCTAAATCCATGCTCAGGCTCTTCTTTGGGGGAACCTCAAACTTAGATGCCTTCTCAGTAGCAGTTGACTCTGAAGATTCTCTCCTGAGTCTGCTCCTGCCCCTCTGTCCTCTGCTTCCTCACTGGTTTCTCTTCTGTTGGCCTGACCTTGACGGCGTCGCAGGTTCTCTGTCTTCTGCCTCCTTCCTTTCTCGCTCTATAGATGCCATTCATTTCAGCCTGGTGCTTGCCACTCTCCCTGCTCCAGTCTCCTGTTTTCTCCTGCCTGTTAAGGATGCCTTGAGGCTGCAGCACCCGGCTGTCACACAATGTGCCCACATCCAAACATAATCCATTCCCACATGATGTGTGTCCCTTCCATGTTCCACCTCTCAGTTCATGGCATTGCCATTATCTCCATGTTCCAGAATAGAAACTTCAAATATTCCCCTCTCTCTCGTCCCCCAGATCCTTCTACTAATACCTCAGAAATAACTCCAGACTAGTTCTCTCCTCTCCTTCCCCACTTGGTTGAGGTCCTTGTCATCTCTCTCTTGAATTGCTCTAACTGTGGTCTCCTGTTTTCTCTGCCTCCACATCTCCCCAACTCAATCCATGCTCCAAGCAGCCACTGGCTTGGTCTTCCCAAACTGCAGATCTGATGATGCAGCAACGTGGATCAAAACCTGTCCGCGGCTTCCAACGTGAACACAAAGCAAAACCCTTTAGACCTTCAGCAGAGAAGAACTCAGGAAGGCGCGTCTTCAGGTGAGAACAGTGGTCACTTAAGCATCCCTGATGCTGCTTTGGGTTACTTGTCCACCCTCCACACCAAAGCTACAGGGGTGGAGGGCACCCTCTTCCACCCAAAGACTGGCCTAAGCTACACGAATTCCCTGTCTGTAGTTCCCTTATCAAAGTGAGTCAATCTAACACTTTCAAAATGAATTTCCTTAAAAACTAAGGAAAAGGTCAAAGAAAATCCAAGACATGCACACACACACACACACACACACACACACCCCGCAATCAGAGGTGTCTGAACCTTTAACAATGAGTAGATCTACTTTAAAACAAAACAAAACTAACAGAAACAAATGTAAAACCTAACTCTAAAACTTTTAGGAGAAAATAATTGTGACCATGGATGAGGTAAAGATTTCTTATAGATGACACCAAAAACACAATCCACTAAAGAAAAAATTGACAAGTTGGATTTTATCAAAAGTAAAACTTTTGCTCTTTGAAAGATGCTGTCAAGAAAATGAAAAGACAAACTGTAGACAGAAAGAAAAACATTTTTAAATGGTATATCTGAACGAGGGCTTATACCCAGAATATATAAAGAAATTTCAAAACTCAATAATAAACAAACAACCCAATAAAATACAGACATAAAATTTGAACTGACACTTCATCTAAGAAGATATGTGGATGGCAAGTAAGCACATGAGAAGAGGTTCAATATCATTAGTCCTTAGGGAAATGGAAACTGAAGCCACAATGTGATACCTATCAGAATCGCTGGTATGAAAAAGACTTGAACATGCCAGGTGTTGGAAAGGACACAGAACTGGAATTCTCACACCGCTGGTGGGAATGTAAAATGGGACAACCACACTGGAAAACGCTTTAGCAGTTTCTTCAAAAGTTAAATGTATACCTACCATATGATCGAGCCATTCCATTCGTAGGTGTTTACCCAAGAGAACTGAAAGCATGTGTCCATATAAGACTTGTACATGAATACTCATAGGGGCTTTATTTGTAATAGCCAAAAATTATTGTCCGTGAAAAGGAGAATGGATGAAGAAATTGTGGTACAGTGGAATACTACTCAACAGTAAAAAAGAATGAACACACAATGATATGGTGAATCTCACAATAATCACATTGAGTGAAAGAAGTCAGACAAAAAGAAATACATACTATGTGATTCCATTTATATAAAACAGAAAATGCAAACCAATCTAAAGTGACAGAAAGTAGATTAGTGGTTGCCAGGAGAGGGTGAGTGGCATAGAATGGCAGAAAGGAAGGACTGAAAAGGCGCACAAGGGAAATTTTGGGTGTGGTAAATGTGTTTACTATCAAATCGTAGTGATGATTTCATGGGCATATACATATATGAAAACTCATCACATTGCACACCTTACATATGTACAGTTTATTGAATGTCAACTCTACTTCAATAAACCTGTTAAAATATTCAGTTCAGAAAAAACTAATAGTCTTACTTGATTCAAAGTCCTGCTTCCAGAGTCTGTCAAAGGACCGCACGCATAAAGGGAAACAGCTGAAAGAACGTAGAACCTGGGTTTAAAACCCTGCTCTGCCACAAGGTTGTTGTATGACCTTGGGCTGGTTACTTAAACCTCAGAGCCACCTCAGTTTCTTCATCCATAAAATGGGGCTAGTAATAATCTGCCTCGCAAATTTGTTGCTAACATTTGAGTGAGATAACAGATGGGAGTCCCTAGCACATCCTAGTTCCCAGAATACAATAGGCTCCATTTCTGAGGTAGTCAGATTCCTTTCTGTTACCCTCCTTTCCCCTTTCCTTCCAGATCCGGAGGGATCCTAGTCACAGAGACATTCAGAGGAGAAACAATGGGGAGGAAACAGGACAGAGGGCTTGGATTGTGTTCCCCTGAAAACAGTGCCTGAGACCAGAACTTGAGACTTCCGGGAGGGTGGTCCCAGGGATCAGGAGGGAGGGAGGGAAAATGTGAGTCAAGGAAGGAGAAAATGCCAATAAAAAGGTACCTATTGAGCCAGCTACTGATGTGGAGCTCAGCCCAGCAGAGACCCTCTGAAGAACTCCAGAACACACTTCAGAATCGACGCTCCGATGGCCAGGAGGCTGGGGCACCGACCTGTGTCCTCTACCGGGTGAGGGCTGCCCTGAGAGCATTCACTCTCCTCTCATCACCTTCCGTCCACTGAGGGAGAAAAACAGAGACAAGGCCTCTTGCATGGGGCACTGGCAGGGTCGTGGACAGTCCTCCAAGCTGCAATGAACATCAAAGGTGGCCTAGGGACATGTGGCATAAGGCACTAAAAGCAGTTGCCTCAGGCCCAGAGCCCATCCTTGGGTCAACAGGATGACATTCTTAACCTTGCTGAGCGCTTTGCGCCAGGCCTTTCAACTGAGAAGCTAGAGACCCAAGATTAAAGCCCGAGATACACAAACACGTGGATAAAGAGAACAGATTAGTGGTTACCAGAGGGGAAGGGGGAGGCGGATGGGCAAAAGGGGTAAAGGAGCTCATATGTACAGTGACGGATAAAAACTAGACTATTGGTGGTGAGCACGATGCAGTCTATCCAGAAACTGAAATATAATAATGTACACCTGAAATCACACAATGTTATAAACCATTATGGCCTCGATGAAGGAAAAAAAGCCCTCTCTCCTCTAGACCACAGGCAGGACACAACTGACTTCCCCCAATCGCTCCCTCAGGACATCTGTGTGGGAGAGAGGCGGGAGAATACCTGAGGAGTGAGTCATTAAAGGGGCCCTGGGAGGAAAGGGTGGGGCTGGGAACTTACCAGAAGGAAAAGCCAGCTATTTCACTGAGCAGTAATTAAATCATTTTTCTCTACTCTACACATGACTTGTAAACTAGAGGTGTTTCTCAGATTGGAAATGCAATAATGTTTATCGTAATAATGGCTATCACTTATTGAGCACATAATATGTGCCCGGAAATGTCCTGTGTTCTTTTGTGCCTTATTTCATTTCATCCTCACAGCACCTCACAGTCTAGTGGGTACTATAATTAACTGAAGCTCAGAGAGGTTGAATAACTTGCTAAATGTCAAACAGCTAGTAACTTGGAGAGTCAGAATTCAATCCCAGATAGCCTGACTTCAGAGCCTGTACCTTTGACCATTAGGTTATACTCAACTCCCTATGAAAAGAAAAAAAAAGCAGAACATCCAGCTGGAGAAGCAATTTGAAGCAGTGGCCTGCCCCGCTGGGATGAGGGGGCTGAGAGAGCACAGAAATTAGATCTTCGACATGAGCTAGACAGAGTGAGCAAAGAGAGAAGGACTCCAAACTGATAGAAGGTGCATTATGGTTATTGTATGTGTGGACACATCATTGATGGCCGCTCAACGTCTTTTTAGTCCTGTCTTGCTAAGGTCGAGTAAGAAATCACTCTTTCCTGGGCCGGGCCCGTGGCGTAGGGGTTAAGTTCAGCATGCTCTGCTTCAGCAGGCCAGCAGGCCCGGTTCGGGTCCTGGGCGCAGACCTACACCACTCATCAGCCATGCTGTGGGGGCAACCCACAAACAAAACAGAGAAAGATTGGCACAGATGTTAGCTCAGAGCTAATCTTCCTCAAGCAAAAAAAGAGGAAGATTGGCAACAGATGTTAGCTCAAAGCGAATCTTCCTCACCAAAGAAAAAAAAGAAAGAGAGAGAAAAGAAATTACCCTTCCCAGTCTCCCTGGCCTTGCGGGTGCAGACAGGCAACTTAGGTTCTGCCAAGGGGACATCACTCTAAAATGTGTGCTCCTTGAAGAATGAGCAGGGATTCCATTTTGCTGGGGCAGGTGGCCCTAGGGGTGGCATGGTTCTTTGTGAAAGCATCAGTGTCTCAGCTTTGCTAAGAAAAAAAAAGTGACAAGGGGCTTTTGACCTGCTTGGAATGCTAAAGGAGAAGAGAATGCCCTGGGCACTGGAAGGGGCTCGCCCAAAAGAACCCCAAGGGCAGAGAGAGGCAGGGACCACAGTGGGTGGGACCCTAACGGTTCTGGACCCAATTCCAACGTGTGTGTGGGAGGGGAGATGGTTTCCAACACCACCAAGCAATTCTCGGACCCCAGTAGGATGCCCTACAATTCCACTCAGTTCTGACACCATCCACCTGCAGATAGCATCAGATCCCACAGATTAAGGCTTAGTCTTAGAGCCCCCATCCTTAAGTTACCTAAGGGCTTTTCCCAAAAGTCGTTCCACTAACATAACGAAACACACCTTTGTTGCTCTCATCACTTAGGAAATTCCAAGGGTTTTAGGAGATCTGTGCCATGAACAGTCAAAGACCAAATATGTATTTCTTATTATAAATAGCAATATCACAGTCCACCCCTTGGTCTTCAAACACAGATCCCTTAGAGCAAAATAATCATAAAGGTCCAAAGATGCTGGCACATTACTAGATTCCCATTCAGTCATTAATAACTATCTAGCCCACCATCACATCATCTGAAAATGTCTCCCAGGGCAAGGCCACTCAGGTTTGCAGGCTTCCATTCAATCTTGTCGGGTTCCAAGATCAGGAGTGGCCTCAAATATATTCCTTCACCCTTTCAGGCATTCGATGGAATCGAGGTAAGAGACGGTATCATCTCTTGCTCCGAGCCTCTTTTGAGCTTTTAATGTAAGGCTGGATTTTCTTCATTACATAACCCATTTATTCATTCCCTTACCCTCAGCTACTATTTTTTTCCTTCACTCCATTACTACCCAAACTCTTCCATCTTTGGAAGGGACATTAGATTCAGCCGCTGTGCTGGTCTAGATTGCAGGCAGCAATACTAGTCTAGCAAGGTGGTCCCCCTCAGTCCATTCCCATCTGTAGGGTCAGGTTACACAGGTGCAGAACTAGTGGGTTGTCTTTGCCACCAGGCAGTCTAGCTGCATTCAATGTTAGCCCAGTTTTGCCGGATGTGGGGAAGACACATCCTGGCCCATCAGGCCTGTAGGAATTCTGTCTGACATACAGTCTACCCCTATGACCATAGGGCTATGGCACATTGAATTTGTCTCCACCAGCATTCCAGCTTCCATTCCACACTGTGTGTGTTTGGGCAATCTTACTGGTCCCATTTAGCATGTCCAATTAACATTGCTTGAAGGGCAGATTTACATGCTTTCTGTTTTACAATACTAATGTTACAGTGCAAAGGGGATGATCTGCTTGCCACAAGACAAAAGCCAATCCTTCAAGAGGCAAGATGTGGTAGACAAAGGACTTTTATGAAGCAAAAAGCTAGCTGATCGGGAGACAGTGGCCTTGTGTCCAAATGAACCGTCTTGAAGAGAATACAGAATCTTGAAACAGTTATATAGGGCTAGCGAGCTACAGAGGAGGGGTCCAGAATGTTGATTATCTGGTGCTACAGACCGGGGGTCGCCACACCATCTGGTGCCGTAGACTGGGGTGACGCCACACCAGACTTTTCAGCTGTCATTGATGATGTATGCCAGTATAGAATCTCTCTCCAGGGGTCATTGGAGGAGAGGGTCAAGAATGTTGTCCATCTGGCATTACAGACTGGGATGGCTACATTTCTAAGGAACTCAAAAGAAAAAAGTTATCATCTCATCGCACCTGGGAGGTATAAAGCTAAGCAGGGATTATAAACCACAATGCATGCAGTTTTCTTTATGTTTCAGTTATTTATTATCTAGCCTACATGCAAGCCAGAGTCTGTCCAGCTGGGTTAATTACTTAGAAGATATCCACAGTTGCAATGTGGTTCCAGTTCTGCAAAATGGCTTCCCTTATGTCAAGTTCATGTTGAGTCGGTATCACTAAGTATGGGAAATGTTCCCCAGTGAGGTACAACGTCCATCCCCAAAATACAATCAGGTAAAAGAGATGCAACCACTTCACATAAAGCCTGTTCAAACATACCAATTCTCCTACAAAGTTTTACTGTAATTCCATCAACTCTTGTGTTCCTAACTGTAGCCTCCATTAGGACTTTATCAACAGGTTTGGGGCTCACAATATACTAGGTAGGGGACATGTTCCCCAGCCAGACATAATACCCATGCCCAGAAAACATCCAGGTAAAAACAACTTTATTATGTAAAAAACATCTTTTTTTACATAATACCTGCTTTTTATTTATTTATTTTTTTATTGCAGTAACATTGGTTTATAACATTGAGTAAATTTCAGGTGTACATCATTATACTTCTACTTCTGCATAGATTACCTCACGTTCACCACCCAAATACTAATTACAATCCATCACCACACAGTCTGCATTTCCTCATTCATCCAGTGAAGGAACTCCCCAGGAGTTGGATCCATCTCTAAATTCCATTGGTAACTTTTACCTTTAGTAACTGAATACCTCACAGCTGCTGCCCCATACCGTGGGTGACCATGTGGCCACCCAGGAATCAAAGGCTATTCATCCCCCGCCCCCTTTCATTCTTTCTCTTCCTGAAGTACATTTCTGTGAGTCAGGACCGATCTAGCAAATCCCATCACTGCCACCAACTAAAAATTCTGGATCCAATTCTAATGTCTTTGTGCAAGTGGGCAGTGGGGGTACCACACCACCAAGCAATTCTCGGACACCAATAGAGTGTCCTACAATTCAACTCAATTCTGACACTATCTACCCTGAGATTAGTTACAGGCTAATCCCACAAGGGCTAATCCTACATGGTTAAGGGCTCAGGCCTACAAGACTGCCCCGCCCCGGCTCAGAGGCCAATCTCAAGCCTTAGTTGTCACAGAGCTTCTGACCAACCAGCTACAGATTAGAGGTTCCAACGAACCCCACCTGGGTTTGATTAATTTACTGGAGCGGCTCACAGAGCTCAGGGAAACATTGCACTGACTAGATTACCTCTCTATTATAAAAGGATATGACTCAGGAACAGCCAGAGGGAAGAGATGCATAGGGCAAGGTTCATGGGAAGGGACGCAGAATTTTCATGCTCTCTGAGCATGCCACTCTCCCAGCACCTCCCCCTGTTCACCAACCGGGAAGGTCTGCAAACCCCATCTTTTTGGCTCTTTGTGGAGGCTTCATTACATAGGTGTGGTTGATTAACTCATTGGCCATTGGCGATTGATTCGATCTCTAGCTCCTTTCCCCTCCCCAAGACTGAAAGCGTCAACCCTCCAATGGCACAGTTGGTTCCCCTGGCAACAAGTCCCCATCCTTAGGTCACCTAAGGGCTTTCCAAAAGTCGCTCCATTAACGTAACAAAAGACACCTTTTCCTCTCACATCACAAGAAATTCCAAGAGTTTTAGGAGCTGTGTGTCAGGAACAGGGTCCAAATGTATATTTCTTATTATAAATCATAATATCACAGATCCCTTTCCAAGTGGAACGTTTTCCCTGTAACTCTTCTCTGCTCAGACCCTGGAGTTTGTTTTGTGACTTTTCCAAGTTGAGTGCAGCCCAGTCCCCAAAACTGACAGCTCACTTGCCCAGATATGCACTCTTTCCCTCTCTGGTGGGCTTGCTTTTCAGTAGCTGGGAGCAGAGACGAGGGTCCCCTGGAGAGCGGGAGCAGCCTTGCACCAGTGGGAGGGGCCTGCACTGCAGCAGTAAAAAGGCTCTTATGGCTTGACGTTTGTTTTTCACAGCAATATAAAATGAAGCCTCTTTATTTCTTCATCTGCAAAACTTGACAATAGATCCAGCCTCACAGGATTGTGAGAAAGTGGTGAAAGTGCCTTGTGACCTATCAAGTGTAAAAAAAACTAGCTTTTATCATTGTTGATGACAATAATGATGCATGGGGGAAAAAGGCCCACCCAGCCATTCTGTACTCCCTGTCGTTTCCCGAGTTCACACTGTAGACTTTGCACCTTTGCTCACAACCTCCTCTTTGGCTGGACTCACCTCTCCCAGGTCTACGTCTGTCAAAACTCCACTCATCATTGGAGCGCCAAGGGCTAACATCAGTCAAGTAGTGAAAGTGACACCAGCAGGCCTTCTTGCAGCAGCAAGGAATCAAGACCCAGCAGCAAAGAGTAGATTTAGGGGCGAGGGTAGAGCCAGGTGGGAGAAGGAAGCCGCTGCATCTCTCTCTGATCAATGTCCTGGGGGAAAAGAGGAGGCTGAAATGTCGTATTACTATATCACTTTCATGAATTCATTTTAGGAAAGTTAGAAAACACAGATAAAAAACACAAATATAAAATATAAGAAAATAAAAATCACCTGTAAACCCACCAGCTGTTACTTTAAACATTTTTCTATTTGTCCATTTAGATATTTTTCTAAGTGTATATATATCTATGACATGTGTATATACATAATACATGATCTATGATATATCACATGATATATATATATATACACTTCATTTTTTCCCAGTAAAATTTAATGTTCAAATTGAATAACTAAATGTTTAATAATATGAATCTTCAAATGCCCCTACCTAATACATGGGAATCACATTTTTAGCAGGTCTTTTTTTGTGGTAAAATATACATAACAAAAAATCTAATTTTAACAATTTTTAAGTGTACAGTTCAGTGGCATTAAGTACATTCACATTGTTGCATAACCATCACCACCATCCATTTCCAGAACTTTTTCATCTTCTCAAACTAAAATTCTGCACCCATTAAGCAGTAATGGGTACATTCCCTCCTCCCCCCAGCCCCTGGCAACCACTATTCTCCTTTCTGTTGCTACAGATTTGATTATTCTAGGTACCTCACATAAGTGGAATCATACAATATTTGTCTTTTTGTGACTGGCTTATTCCACTCAGCATAATAGCTTCAAGGTTCATCCACACTGTAGCATGCATCAGAATTTTATTCCTTTCCAAGGCTGAGTAATAGTCCATTGTGTGTATATATCACATTTTGTATATCCATTCATCTGTTGGTGGACATTTGGGTTGTTTTCACCTTTTGGCCATTGTAAATAATGCTGCTATAAACATTGGTGTACAAATATCTGTTTGAGTCCCTGCTTTCAATTCCTTTGGGTATATACCCAGAAGTGGAATTGCTGGTAGCAGATCCTTTTTTAAATCAGTGTACCACCCCCTCTCAATCCTGTGGGTCTGATATGATGCTAATTGGTGGTGGTTGAACTCATTGGAAAACTGCTATTTCTTCTTGCATTTCACATGTTCACATCTGGGGTAAGTTTTCTTTATCTTCTTGGTGAACATCCATTCGAAATTTCTTTAGGGAAGAGTCTTTTGGTGTTAAACTCAGTTTTCACTTCTTTGAAAATGTCTTCTTTTTTAACCTTTGTTCTTGAAAAAAATAAGTTTTCTGGATATACAATTCTTTGTTTATAGATTTTTTTTTTCCCTTTCTTTTGGCAATTTGGATCATTCCAGTGTCTTCTGGTTTCCACTGTGGCTGTGAAATGTGCTACTGCTTTAGTTGTGTTCCTTTGTAGAGGATCCATGTTTTCTCTCTAGCCTTCGAGATTGTTACTTTGTCTTCATTGTTCTGCAGTTTCACCCAAACTATCTAGATGTGGATTTCTTTCTATTTATCCTTCCTGGCATAAATTGTGCTTCCTGTATTTGTGGATTCCTGTCTCTCATCAATTCTTGAAAATTCTCAGTCATTTTCTCCTCAAATATTGCCTTGTACCCATTTTTTTCCCTCTTCTTTCCTTATAGGAATTGAATTTGATAATTGTTAAACCTCCTCATTCTTCACTTTTTTTTTTTTTTTTTTTTGCTGAGGAAGACCAGCCCTGGGCTAACATCTGTGCCCATCTTCCCCTACTTTATATAGACGCCGCCACAGCATGGCTGACAAGCAGTGTGTCAGTGGGCGCCCGGGATCCGAACCAGTGAACCCCAGGCTGCCAAAGAGTGAACTAAACTGCTGCGCCACAGGGCTGGCCCCATTGCCTCTTAATTTTTCTATCTGCTTGTCTCTCTTTCCTGCATTCTGGAGAATTTCTTCAGATCTAACTTTTAATATACTACTTCTCTCTTCAGCTGTATCTTCTCTTTAACCAAGCATTGCAATTTTAATTTTAAGGGTTATATACAGTTTTTTATTTCTTGATATTCTATTTTTTTCCTAAGTCTACCAGGGCATTTTTTATAATCTCTTATTCCTTGTTCATTTTTCTATTCCATCTTTTATTTCTTTAAGCATTTCACAACAGCTTGTTTAGATTCTTCATCCAATTATTCCAAATTCTGAAATCCTTAAAGATCTAAACCTGTTGATTGTTGTTCCTGCTGATTCTCCCTCACAGTGATTTGAATCCTCATATATTTACTAATTTTGGGGGCCAGCCCAGTGGTGCGGTGGTTAAGTTCAGCACGTTCCACTTTGGCGGCCCAGGGTTCACAGGTTTGGATCCCAGGCGCGGACCTACACACTGCTTGTCAAGCTATGCTGTGGCAGCGTCCCATATAAAGTAGAGGAAGATGGGCACGGATGTTAGCCCAGGGCCAGTCTTCCTCAGCAAAAAGAGGAGGATTGGCAACGGATGTTAGCTCAGGGCTAGTCTTCCTCTCACACACACACACACAAAAAAAGGTCCTTAAACTTTCTTCTATCTCCTGTCTGACTGTTCCCCTCAAGTGGAGCCCAGGGTCTTCTCCCAAAAGAGAATCATGACAGGAATGGCTGCCCCCTCTAATGGCTCTTAGACTTTTTGAAGACCTGCCATTGTATTCTGTGAGATACACCATACCTCCAAAGTCTGCTTCAGATGGATTCTGTCACCTGTGCGTGTACAGGTCAGAGCCCCCAAACCATAAAGAAGCCCAATCTCCTCTTTCCTCCCAGTGAGCATGGAGCTCCAGCAGGAGTGATCAGCGTTTTAAGGAAGCTCCGTAAGTTTTGGTCATTCATTTATTAATTCAATTCAACAAATATTTATGGGCACCTCCTACATACTGGCTTTTAAAGAGACTACAGTCTAAGAATTACAGCATGGACTGATTCCACCAGAATTCATGGTGTGAATCCTGGAGTTCCCAGGTGCTCTAGAAACCACAGGTAACCACTGGCCACTTTTGCTCCAACCTGCAGAGCCCATGGACCACTGGACAGAATGGAAAGTGCATACCAAGGTGAGCACCTTCTAGTGAGAGCTGGCACACAACCTGTAGGGTTAGGCCTTCCCCTGAAAGACTGAGCACCTAGGGGTGGTCTAGTTCCCACAACATCCAGCCATGGTCAGGCCTTGGGCAGGTAAAATATGGACACCTTTTGTCTACCCTAAATCCTTAAGGCTCCCCAAGCTCCTGAGTTCTCAAAGGCCCTTGTCCAGAGCATATGCCTGTTGTGAATGTGTATTAACCAGGCAATTTGCATGGAGGAGTTGGCATGGGGGAAGAGGGCAGGGAGGCACCGAGGTGTTTCGACTGCAGTGTACACCACAATGTCAGCAGCCCTCTAGCTGGGCTAGTTCATCTGACCACAATGCCCTGGAAGTGGGTCTTGGTCTTGCCAGCAGGCAAGTCACTACCAATGCCAGGGGCTTGCCAGCAAGAGCAGCTGTCAGGGACTGGGCAGGAATACAGACAGGGACCCTTAACTACACTGTTGGACGCTTCACACCATCCTCAGCTGCCTCAAGACCAGCTCAGTTGTACGGCCCTGAAGCCTATGTGAAAATAGGAAAACTTGACAGTTCAGAGCCAGACTCTGAAGTCCGTTCATACTAGCTTAGGCAGAATACTTAAACTATCAATGCCTCCATTTCCTCATCCATGAAGAAGTAATAAAAGCAGTACCTATCCCCTTGGGGTTGATGTGAGAATTAAATAAGCTAATATATGTGCCTGGCACATGGCAGGCTTTATAGAAGTGTTAGCTATGACCTTAGGGCAGCTGTAGGAGAGCTGAGCCCTGGGACCACAAAATCCTCCTCAGCACCGTCCCCTCCTCACCCCAGGCCTGGCAGGTGGTGGAGCTGGGAGGAGAAGGGAGAGACACCAGCTGTAGGAGTGGGGCGATTGTGGGTTCCTGGAAGGTGAGGACTCCTTCCGTGGCACGCCAAATGCCCAGTGACGCCAAACCCGGCCAAGGCACACCGCAGGTGCTCAAGGAAACACTAGTTAGAAGTGAGAAGCACTAGCTTCCGTTTTACACTACCGCCTCCTGCCACTGGGGCGGGACTGTATGAGGCGTCTCAGAGAAGGAAGTTGTTAACTCAGTGCAGGCACAGAGACCCGGGAAGCGGAATCTGTGCAGTGGCCTAGAGATTGACCCCCTCCTGTGCCCTCCCCATCTCTGCCACAAACCCCGCTCCCAGAAGTCACTCCATCCTTGTAGGCTCGCAACTTCCAGAAGCCCCTCACCCTTCCAGCCTGATGTCTTCCGCCAAGTTATGGTGAGTGGAGAGTGGGATACTGGTCCACAGCCTCTTTGCGTGCCGTGCCAAGGCTGAGGGACAGTAGGGCCTCATGGGGGAGGCCGGGGATTGTACTGACAGTGCAGAGTCCCGGGGATCAGGTGGGGGGCTGCGGGGAGTGGACTGAACTCTGGGCCATGACCAGCCAGACCAGCTGGCTCTCTGTCTCAGGGCCAGCAGAGCCTCAGCCTCCCTCGTGCCAATCAAGGAATTGGAGAACCCGAAGTTTGTTGGCAAAGGCGGGTTTGGCACCGTGTTCCGGGCGCAACACAGGTCATGGGGTCATGATGTGGCTGTCAAGATTGTGAACTCGTGAGTTACCTGAGCTTCCTCAGAGCCAGCCGGTGTCTGGCCAAGAGGTGGGGCCTGAATGGGGAAGGGAGGGATCTTCCCAGGAGCAGAACTGACCCACCTCTCTCCTGGGGTGTAGGGAGGCAATATCCAGGGAGGTGAAGGCCATGGCAAACCTGCGTAACCAGTACATCCTGCTCCTGCTGGGGGTCACGGAGAAGCTGGAGTGGGACTACACGTCCGGGCCGGCTCTGGTGACTCGATTCATGGAGAATGGTTCCCTGGCGGGAATGCTGCAGCCCCAGTGCCCTCGGCCCTGGCCGCTCCTCTGCCGCCTGCTGCACGAGTTGGTGCTCGGGATGTGTTACCTGCACAGCCAGAACCCTGTCCTTCTGCACCGAGACCTCAAGCCTTCCAACGTCCTGCTGGACTCAGAGCTGCATGTCCAGGTCAGCCCATGCACACCCCAGCCTAGCCTCTGGACAAGGTCCTGCCCCTGAGCTGCTCCAGCCCTCTCCCTCCATGGGACACAGGACCTGCTGCAGCTCTGGCTACCGAGTGATCTCAGCATCTCCCTCTGGGCACAGGGCTGGCCAAGTGTCACCCAGGAACTTTAGCTCTGCTATAGCAGGTGATAGAGGCCCTGACCCACACAGTCCGTTCCACAGGCCCAACCCACCAGGCCCTCCAGAGACCCATGACTGACTTAGCCCAGGAGGCTCAGACCTTGACCCAGCCCCAGGGAGAGGGGACCCAGATTTCCAACCCAAAGGCTCACTGGTCCAACCGTTCCCTAGCACTCTAAACCCCCTTTACAAGGCTGGACATGCATCTCCTGGCGGAGAGGGAATTCTGGAAGCTGACTGGCCCTGTCCATCCCCTACCTCCTCATTCTTCCCTCCTTTTGCAGCTGGCAGATTTTGGCCTGTCCACATTTCAGGGAGGCTCACGGACAGGGGCAGGGTCTGGGGAGCCAGGGGGCACCCTAGCCTACTTGGCCCCAGAACTGCTGGCTGATGTAAACCGGAAGGCCTCCACGGCCAGTGATGTCTACAGGTAAGGTACTCACTGCAAACACACATCCCCAGTTTCTCCACCTCTCTGGGCCCTTCCAGGGGAAGGTAATGGGAGAGGAGTCTTGCCAGCAGTTGGGCCAAGCCTCAGCTTTGTGTCTCATGCAGCTTCGGGATCCTAATGTGGGCACTGCTAGCTGGAAGAGAAGTTGAGAGTAAGACTTTGGGCAGACTCTGGGATCCTTAACCCCAGGTATCTCCTCCCACAAGCCCCCAAGCCCCCCTCTTCCTGCTTACCTGCTCAGACTGTCCTCCTCCCTCCTCACCTCCCCCTTGGACCATGCTCCCTGCCCCCTTCCATGATGGAACAGGTGGCCCTTTGTATCCTTAATACCTTCTCTGCACATCGCCTATCCCCATCCCAGTAGTGGACCTGACATCGCTGGTGCAGGAAGCAGTGTGTGAGAGGCAGAACCGGCCCCCCTTGACTGAGCTGCCCCAGCCCGGCTCCGACACTGCTGGCTTGAAAGGACTGAAGGAGTTAATGCAGCACTGCTGGAGCCACGAGCCCAAGGACAGGCCCTCCTTCCAAGGTGAGCTGGCCATTTAGCTGGCAGCTAGGGTAGGCCTGGATCTGTCTGCCGGGGGCTTTTCCCCGGAAAAGAAGTTTTCCTCCCTGTCACCTACTCTGCCTTCTCTCCAGAATGCCGACCGAAAACCCAGGAAGCTTTCCTTTTGGTGGAGGACAAGATAGAAGATGCTGTCTCCATGGTGAGTACCCAACACAACCCCCCACCCCCACCGGGAGTCAGAGATGGCACACATGGCTCCCTCGGCCACCCAATGACTCCCCACTGACCACCGTTCTTTATGCCTTGACCCTCATCTCCACTCTCCCCACCCCACCCCTGAGATCCCAGGCAACAGACTGTGGACCAAGAGACTCCTCCCTTGGCTTTACTCAGCTCTCCCACCTCCACACCCAACAAGCCCCCTGTCCTTGCAGGTGAAGAAGTTCATGTCTGAGCACAGGAGCAGCAACAGGACATTGTCTGCCCCTGAGCCAGACCCAGGAACAACAGAAATGGACGGCCCTCGGGGAAGCCATGATGCTATGGTCCCTGAGATGCTGAGAAAGCTGAATCTGGAGGGGTCCTCCAACTCTGTTCCTGAAAAATGTACAAACCTTCCTGAGAGGATCAGGGCACAGGGACAGCAGGTTCAGCATGACCAGACATCAGGGACATCTGACTCAACAGCCCAACCTCCCCAAACTCCAGAGAACTCACCTTTCAAAAATCAGGTACTCGGCCCTGCCTCGGCTCGGATCCCAGGTCCTGGACCCCAAGGGAATCAGGTGAGACATTGGCAGGACTAGGGGATGCACTGGGACTCCTGTGAATCCTGTCCCCTTGCCAGGGAAAACTTGGGGCTGAGGGGAGGTGCGGTGGGGGAATAGACCCCAGGCCGGGGAGCCTGAGGGCACCGTGTTGTTCACAGGGGGCTGAGAGTCATGGCACCCGCTGGCCTCCCAGGGCGCCAAGGCCAGATCCAACACCAGGTATTCACTCCCCACTCCTTCCTTTCGCCACCAGCTTCTTCCTCAAGACCACAGATAGATCCAGGGTACCTTGGGGAGAGGGGAGAGACAGGGCTCGAGGCCATCCACCCCGACCTTCTCATTTTATAAATGAAGAAGCTGACACCACTGGGACTGGATCCCGCTGAGGTCACACAGCACAGCCTGGATCTGCCCCTGGGCCTTCTGACTTTTCCCAGCACCCCCTCTGAACCCCTAAATTCCGTTGTTGCTGTGTCGGTCCAGAGGGCCTCCCAGCGGAAAAGACCCAAATATCAGGGCGCCAGACTTTAGTTGCCACGCCTCTCGAGCTTCTGCAAACCCAGTTCTGAAGGGGACATACTTGCACTTCCCCAGGGTGAACACGAGGGGCCGCTGCCCCTCCGCCCTGCTGCTCCTCCCAACTCTGTTTCTGACCACTTCACCCTCCCACCACCTCTATTTCTCTTAAAGGGCCACCGTCTCTCACCTTTCGTGACTGCCAAGGGATACAGGTTGGAAACCACAACTACCAGCTTATACAAGGAGGAACCGCCTTGTCCACGCAGGGCCCGGCACCCTGGGGCATGGGCAGGAGCTGGCAGCCCGCCCCCCGACGAGTAGGTTCGAAGGAAGGGCCACCCCAGCAACCTGCAGCCTGGAGTGGGCCGCAGGGCCCGTATGATAATAGCAGGAATTGAGGCAGCCAGCGGAGACTCATTGAGGGCCATCTGGCCTGCGCCCGAACTGACTTTGTGCTCCCAGGAGTCAATAAACATGGTGGAATTTTAACCAAAGTGCTGCGCAGGAGGCTAAGGGTTCAGCCAGGGCGGGAAGGGACGGGGATGGAAGGCGGGAGAGCTGGCATTGCGGGAGGGGGAGGCACTGCAGGCTCACTGAGGCCGGAAGCGGGATGCTGAGGGCTGGGGGTGGCCACGGCGTGGCACAGCAGGTCAGGGCCCAGCCAGCGGCAGGAAGGAATCCCGGAGGCCTGGCTCCTGGGGACGCCTAATCTCAGGGCGGAGCACTTCCTCTTGAGCCGGCCAGACCCCACCCTAAACCTAAACTCTGGGGATAGAGGCTTTGCGTCCCTGTTGCCCCTCTTTTCTTCTGGGCTCCTGAGACGAGGCAATGGGGCCCCGGGGAGGGGACTCTCCGTGGGAATTCGCAGACGGGAGCCCATCTTCTGCCTTGCATGATGGCCCCTCTTCTCGGAAGTCGGGCCCCATACTCTCACCTCCCTCCATCACGTACGCTCACACACACATTGCTCCCAAGGTGGGAGCCCTTTGATTCTCAGCCGGGGTCTGGGAGCGGAAGGCTAAGGCTGCACAAAGCAGTATGCACCGACGTGCCCCCTCCCACGGCGCTGGAGACCTCGGAGCATGGACAGTTCCGACGACGCGGCCACAGCGGCTGCCGTTCGGGAGGGAGGGGAGGGGAATGAGCACCCTCCGCTCTCCTGACCTAGATCCTAGCCCCCATCTGCCACCATGTCCTTCCCTACATTCTCGCCAGGCCTCACTCCAGCCCTCCCTGAGTCTCCCCACATCCAAGAGGTTCACCCCCTTTTTGACACTTCCCACCCAGCCCGCCGCACCCCCCGACATCTCTCCCACGGTGCACATTCCCCTTCCTTGAGGGGGCTGAAAGGGAAAGACAAAGGTATTAGGAGATACAATCAGAGTGGGGGAGGAGGCCTGGCGAGTAGGGCACGGGAAGGGGCCGGACTGTCATCGGGGAAGTGGGAGGGGGCCGCGGCGCCCGCCGGGAGGGAAGGGCCTGTCGCCCAGGGCTTTGAGCCACTGGTTTCGCGGCGAGCGTCACTCCACAACCAGCCCCCCGGGCTCCCTCCCCGGGCCTCGCCCACCCGGCTGCGGCAGCATCGCGGACAGTGAGTCGGGGAAAAGGGGAAAGCTGGGGCTCCTTTGCTTCAACCCCAAATCCTGGCCCCCTGGCGATGAGGCTTCTGCTCGGGCACCTCCGCAGTCTGGGTTTGAGGGGGAAGGAGCGAAGGATTGGGCAGTGCCCTCACCGGCCAGCGGGGAAGGGCTGGGGGGCCACAGGTAGTGCCTGGAACAGGATGGGATTGCCGGCGACGTTGGGGGTGCGGGGTGGCAGTGGCTTGGACCAAGTGAGAGGGGCACAGTTGGGGCTGGCTGGGGCCGCAGGAGGTAACCCGGCCCTGGCCCTCCGCAGCCCGGGTCCGCCGCCTGCCCCACGCCCCCACTCCCACCCCCACCCCCGCCGGCGCAGCTCGGGAGCTCGGGGCGGGGAACACCATGGCCCGCTTCTTCAGTCCCCGGCCGCCGCCCAGCGAAGACCTCTTCTACGAGACCTACTACAGCCTGAGCCAGCAGTACCCACTGCTGCTGCTGCTGCTGGGCATCGTGCTCTGCGCGCTCCTGGCGCTGCTGGCTGTCGCCTGGGCCAGCGGCAGGGTGAGCGGAGTGTCTGGTGCCGGGTGCCTCCTCGAGGGCAGGGGGGGTCATTGCCTAGGGGGCATTTTCGGGTTTGGGGACTTGGGGGGTCTTCTTTTCATGTGCTTTCTTTGCTGGGACCCAGGAAAGAAGCACTGAACCTTTCTAGGAACTGAAGTGACCCTGGAAAAGTCACTCCACCTCTCTGGGCCACAGTCTCTGGGTCTACACAGGGAGGTAGCAGAGCCCTAGATGCTTCTAATTTCTCTCAGAGTACCGACAGATCTTATGAGCTTCTGTGATCCACTGGATTTACTAGAATTAATCCAACACCGGATTTTACAATTTTCCAGGGGGGGGGGGAATTACATTGGGCCCCCTGGGAATCCATTTCCTGGTTTTCTTTCCCTTTTAGGGGCTGGGGGGCAGTTGTACCCACAGACTCCCAGAAGGCATCCTCCATCCAGCTCTCATTTAGTTCCCCAAGTAAACCCATTTCCAGTTTCTTTTGGGGGAGAAAAGGGGTCTTCAATTCCATTTCTGGAATTACCCTGCTTAAAGCTTTCTTTTCTCTCTTCGGAGGCAAGGTGGGAAAATCACTGACCAATCCTTGCTAGTCCACGTCGAAGTTCAGGAAAAGGTGGGGACAAAGGGCGGGCGTGGACAGTGGCAGGACTTCTACGCCCTGGGGCAGGCGAGCGGTGCCCTTGGCTTCGAGGGAGATTCGGGGCGCCCCCTGTCGTCGGAGCCCTGCTTCGCGGGAGAGCCCCGAAAGTTTGAGTCTTGTGCCTGGGGCAGGGAATCCCCAAGCAAATTGGCCAGATTTGGATACAATCATTCCTAAGTGCCTCTTTGAGCTAGGATTTGTCACTTGCTTCCGGACCCCAGGCTGGTGCTGCGGTTCCTATTTGACAGATGAGAAAACAGTCTGAGAAAGTTCATGGATTCACAAATGGCCAATTCGGGGTCTGAGCCACGTCTTCTAGGTCGATGGCCCAAGGCTGGAGGGCCGCTGCAGCATGTGAGTGAGATGTTAGGTTGAACTATTGAGATTGCTGGCTCTGTAGATTAAACACAGATTATCGGCAACTTCATATGGTTCAACCTAATAAAAGGCAAGCAGAGGTGCTCTACCTCCTTTTCGTACTTGAGTTTGATATACTTTTCAGAACTGGCCTGTGGGGCTGCCCATTCTTCCTCTCCTGGTCGAGCTCCCCAAACTCCACAGTCCAATCTTGCTTCACGCGCCTCCTCCCCACAGGAGCTGGCCTCGGATTCAGGCTTTCTGACCACTGTGCTGTGCGCCTTGGGCGGCTTCTCGCTGCTGCTGGGCTTGGCCTCCCGCGAGCAGCGACTGCAGCAATGGACGCGTCCCCTGTCGGGCCTCGTGTGGGCAGCGCTGCTCGCGCTAGGCCACGGCTTCCTGTTCACCGGGGGCGTGGTGAACGCCTGGGACCAGGTGAGAGGGGCGGCAGGTGGAGCAGAGGGGAGGGGGACGCCCAGGCCTCGAACTCATACCCGGGCTGCGAGCAATGAGCAGCCCAGCAGGGTAAGTCTGCAGCTTCCTGCGCCCCTTTCCTCCAGGTGTCCTTTTTCCTCTTTGTCATCTTCACCGTGTATGCCATGTTGCCCTTGGGTATGTGGGACGCCGCAGCCGCGGGCCTCGCCTCATCGCTCTCACACCTGCTGGTCCTTGGGCTGTATCTTGGATCTCAGCCGGACTCTAGGCCCGCGCTGCTGCCGCAGGTGAGCGCGCACGTAGCACAGGCTGCGCCCAGGGCGGGCTCCACTGCGCGCTACTTGGTTCTTCCGGGCGTTCACCAACCGTTGGCTGAGCTGTGCCTCCATGGCACAGCGCAACGCTGGGCGCAGGGTACGACACGGGTAAGCCTCGTCCGAACCCTCGTGGAGCTGGCACACCAGTGCAGCGCCATGCCCGCAGACACCAGAAGAGGGCTCTGAGCCCACCGGGAAGGGAGTTTGCCAGGGGACCAGGGTGGTGGCTACAGATACGGATAATGGAACCTTCACAGAGAATGTAAAAATTGGAGTTTGAGTAATTTTGTGCTGTGGTGGGGGTGGGGGATGGGGTTGGTGGAGTGGTATTCCAGGTGGAGGAAACGTACGTGCTAAGGTTTTTAGACCTAAGAGGACATGTTGGTGCAGTAGCCCAGAGTCTTCTGGAGCAGGGGTAATGGGGGAGGAGAAGCGCCCCCTGCGGATCGCACAGTGTGGCACCGATTCCCTCGAAATACGTCAGTCTCTAACTGTAGAGTCCTCCCCAGCCCTCTTGGAGACCAACTCCAGCTACACATATAGCCACCCCCACTTCTGCCCGGATCCAGCGCCCTCTGAAGCTGACCCTCACCCACAGCTGGCAGCAAACGCAGTGTTGTTCCTGTGCGGGAACGTGGCCGGAGCGTACCACAAGGCGCTGATGGAGCGCGCGCTGCGCGCCACGTTCCGGGAGGCGCTTAGTTCCCTGCAGTCGCGCCGGCGGCTGGACACCGAGAAGAAGCACCAGGTCCTCGGAGCCTGGGAGGACGGGCGGGACCGGGGCTCGGAGAAAGGAGGAGTTTAGCTCACACAGAGCGGAGGTGTTTAGCCTCCTTTGCAAGCTGAATGACTTTGGGCGGGTCACTTGACCTTCTAGTTCCTCCTCTGTAAAATCTGGCTACTGCCCACCTTGGAAGGTGCTGTGAGGCTCAAACTAAAGCTTGTGAAAGCACCTTAGAATGTTATGATACTACACGTAGGAATAATTCCCGCATTGGGGCCGGGAGTTCAGTCCCTAAGGGTGGGGTGCTGAGCCTCGCTGTATGTGGTGGGGAGGACGCAGGGAACACCTAGGGGGGCTGGGGAAGCGTGTGGGCTCCTAAGAGCTGGGGGTGCTGAGGTTCCTGGCTTTAGGGTACAGGAGGGTTGGTGCTTACAGTGACCTCCCCCAGGAACACCTTCTCTTGTCCATCCTTCCTGCCTACTTGGCCCGAGAGATGAAGGCAGAGATCATGGCACGGCTGCAGGCCGGACAGGGGTCACGGCCAGAGAGCACCAACAACTTCCACAGCCTCTATGTCAAGAGGCACCAGGGAGTCAGGTATGAGGAAGGATGGCTGGAGGGGAGGGGCTGTGGGCTGAGACTCTGGCCCCACTGATGCCGTCTGCCCTGCCCAGCGTGCTGTATGCTGACATCGTGGGCTTCACGAGGCTGGCCAGTGAGTGCTCCCCTAAGGAGTTGGTGCTCATGCTCAACGAGCTCTTTGGCAAGTTCGACCAGATCGCCAAGGTCAGAGGGGGCCTCCCTCCCCACCCAGGGACTTGCAAATGCTCCACCCGGGAGAGTCCTTCCAGGGGAAACTCCTGCCTCCTAAGATCCCAGTCCCACCTCAGAGCCGTATCGGCTCCCCGATACTGCAATGGAAGTAGAAAACCCTCTCAAATATGCTCAGATCCTCAACATAGGTGTCTCTGGACACTACAACCAAATCTAGATTTTCAGATGCTCAAACCTTAGGATGCCCTTCCAAGGGAATTCTCCGCTCTGTGCAACCTCAGCCCAGCCACTAGCTCAGACCCCAGGGATGCCCTCAGGCAACCTAATCTTGGGTATCCCCCCAAAACCCTCAATCCTGAGGCTACTTTCATATGCTCAAATCTGGACACACCCTACACATGGCAAAGCTGGGGAGAGCCACCGACTTCCCAACCCTTGGGAAATCCTTCTGAGAAAGACACCTGCAGGGGAGACCTCAACCAGCCCATATCAAGGCAAGGGAAGTCCTAGATCTGACCTAGACACTCCCAACCTCGCAAGTTCTTCAGGAGTACCACATTTTCTCCCACTTTTCCCAACTCCCTCCTGCCTCCTCTGGCCTCTAACCAGGTGTCCCCTCCCCCCTGCACACACACACTCCCAGGAGCATGAATGCATGCGGATCAAGATCCTGGGAGACTGTTACTACTGTGTCTCCGGGCTGCCACTCTCGCTGCCAGACCACGCCATCAACTGCGTGCGCATGGGGCTGGACATGTGCCGGGCCATCAGGTGAGCTCAGGCGGGTGGGCAGGAGGAGGACTGAGGGATGGATGTGGGAGGGGAGCAGGCAAGTCCTCCTGGAGAGAGGGAGGGGTGCGGCATGGGCAGGGCTGATGGCAGCACTCAGATTGACCCCCACACACCCTGCTCAGGAAACTTCGGGCGGCCACTGGCGTGGACATCAACATGCGTGTGGGCGTGCACTCGGGCAGCGTGCTCTGCGGAGTCATTGGGCTGCAGAAGTGGCAGTATGATGTCTGGTCCCATGACGTTACACTGGCCAACCACATGGAGGCTGGTGGCGTGCCAGGGTGAGACCTGGGGCTGTAGGAAGCTACAGCAAGAGGCCCCACATGCTACTGCCCTTTTCCTGGTTCCCTAAAATGAGCACCAGCCCATGTGGGGCTCAGGGAGGTCCTGCAGTGCAGGGAGGGGAGCTGGGTGACACTTCCTATAGCAGGACCTTACCTGAAGTCAGACCCCCAGGAATGATCCTTGAAAGAAATGAGAGGTTTGGGGGCCCTCCCTCCTGACTCCCACTGCCCCCTCCTTCCAGACGAGTACATATCACGGGAGCTACCCTGGCCCTGCTGGCAGGGGCTTATGCTGTGGAGGATGCAGCCATGGAACACCGTGACCCGTACCTTCGGGAGCTAGGGGAGCCTACCTACCTGGTCATTGATCCCCGGGTAAAAGCCCAGCCTGGACCCCATGGGCTGGCCCACCCTATCCACCCACATCCAGCAGGCCTGATCTCTTCTATGCCTGAGACTGAGTTCCTGGGTCCTCGTGTGTGTGTTGAGGGTGAAGTGAAACAAACCTTTAAGGGATGTGGGGAGAATGGGGAAGGGTCTGTGATCTTGACTCAGCCCTCGTATGTTCCAGGCCGAGGAAGAGGACGAGAAGGTCACTGCAGGAGGGTTGCTGTCCTCTCTCAAGGGCCCCAAGATGCGTCCATCACTGCTGATGACCCGCTACCTGGAGTCCTGGGGTGCAGCCAAGCCTTTTGCCCACCTGAGCCACGTGGAGAGCCCTGTGTCCACCTCCACTCCTCTGCCGGTATGTGTGCCTCCATCATGAGCCCCAGCACCTACATAAACCCACCCCCATTGCCCACTCCCAGCCTCCCTGCCCCCACCACCAGGGAGTCACTTGGTGACACCCCAAGGTCCTGAGCTGTCTGGTTGCCCCAGTCACTGATTCAGCCCTTCTTTGCCCTTCTTTCCAGAGAAGGGGCAAAGATGACTGTCCTCTGAGCTCATCTCAGAGAAGACGCAAGATCCCATAGACACTATGTCCATTGCTCCCCAACCTCCACTCAGGAAGCCCCTTCCCCTGATACCACACTTCCTCCTGACTCCAAGGCCAGGGATGCACACCCATCCCACCAGGAAATGTCTCTGTTTAACTCAGTTCCTGCGACTGCATGCTCTCTTCTTCAACCCCCACTAGGACTGGGGAGGTGGGACAAACAGATCGTTGCCCCTCCTCTCCAGCACTTGTACACAGATCGAATGAGGTGACAGTGAAAATCTCTCATGGCCTTGAAGAAGGAAGCCACCATGGGCAGGCAGGGGTTGGGAGAGCAGAGGCTGGGGCTACCCTTTGTCTAGGGGAAGCTAAGGCAGGGCCAATTACTGGCTGATCCTGTGCATAGCATCTTCTGGGACTCAGTGACCCACCAGCTGGTGGAGGAGCCTGGATCTCCCTCACTGGCTGGCTTTTGGGGTTGGTACTTGATGACAAGTGGCCAGAACCCTCTCATGCAGGGACCAGGCCACGTTCCTAAAGGCTAACCCCAGGATTAGGTTCCTCAGCCTGTTCTCCTCTGTTTTACCTGATCTTCCCAAACCTGTTTGGCATTTCCAGCCACATTTCTGCAGATCTTCCCAGAATCTTCTCTACTGGGTGGACCTGCTTGGATTTATGGGATGACTCCAGAATATCTCTTCTGTGTTCCATCCCCCCTCCTCTCCCATCTGGCGGGGAAGTAGGCCAGAGATCAGTGAACCTTGGGAGTGGGGGGACACTGGCAGCAGTGGTTCAGGGGAGAACTTAATTTTAAGCATCAAAATGGAATGGGGGAGAGGTCAGGAGAGTTAAGGTAGCTGGAGGGAGAGGAAGGAAGAGTCCAGGACCCAGCTGACTGTTGCAGGATGAGGCCCTCGGGGTGGGGTGGAGGAGAGGGCAGGGTTTGCCAGGAGCCCAGGGACTGCGGACAACATTGGGTGCAATCCCCGTGATGGAGATGCCCCCCAGAACCCATGCCAGCCCTCCCCTGTCCTCCACTGGTGTGCAGGCTAAGAAGCATCCGGGTGGAGGAGTAGGGAGCCCCTTGTCCTGGGGCATCTCCTGAGGCAGGACCTCACCTGCCCAGAAATTCACTTCTCAGCCCCTGAAGTTCCAGGGCCTCTGTCAAATGTTAGAGATCCCGAGAATCACAATTGGCTTATGCTCAAACAATGGGAACTTTGGGGTGGTGGGGCAGGGTTTGTGCTGGTATGTACCATTCATCCATTCATTCCTTCCACCATATTGAGCATCTACTACATGGCGGCACTAGACTAATTCTTGAGAAAACAGAAATGAATAAGATGTTTTCCCTGCCTTCAAATAACTTACAGGCTGGGGGGGTGGGGCAGGTAGGTAATTTGAAAAGTTAGGTCCAGGTATAGATGCATAGACGGGCTCATACCTGGACCATACCTCTCAATCTCTCTGTCTCTGTCTCTCCTCTCATATACACAAGGCTTTGGTTGGGGGGATGATGTGGCCCCTTGTGCCCCTGCTTCCTCCACATGAGCCAAGAGGAGCAGGGAAGAACGGTCACCATACTTGCCCTGGGCCGTGGCCACTGCGCTTCACCCTCTTCCTTGGCGCTGTCCTCGCCGCTTTACTTGCTGCTCATTTTCATGTCTGCACACACCGTGCCTTCCTTTTGATGCAGAAGAAAATGACTGTACCCAGGTTTGTTTCTCTTCCTCTTTCCCTTTCTTCTCCATTTTTCGTTTTCCACTCCGACCATTTCCCAACTCAGCTTGATCATCACAGAAGGTCAGAGGGGAAACACATGTTCTGCGTTGCCACTTCAGTTTACACCCACAGGACTTTTTGGCATCCCGGGGTGATGGGCAAGTCTCTGCCTTTGGAACGTGCAGTCCTTAGGGAAGATGAGGCACAAAAAATCAATAGCAACTCAAGCCTATGGACAATACAAGGTTGGCTCATAAGGGACAGAAACTATGAGGAAATCAGAGAGTATAAAGACCCTCAGAGTCTAAAGAGTCAGGGGGAACCTTTAAGGAGTAAATGCAGTTCGAGCCTTCCCTTGAGGGCAGGTGAGATTTGACAGAGAGAGAAAGAGAGAGAGAAGTCATTAGAGGCAGGGGAACAGCCGAGGACAGGTGTAGGAAGGGAATGCCTCACTGCCGAGAGGCTCCAACGACACTCCCCGTCTCCCCATCTCCCCGTCTCCCCTGTGTTCTCCCAACAGGAGAAGGCCCTGGCTTCCTTCAGTCCCCAGTGGAGCCTGGACCGGTGAGGAGGCCCAAGCAACTTTGACAGTGGGGCTGTCTGGGTGATCTACCTCCATCCTCCCTGGGGGACTGCTCCTGCTTTGCCCAGATGCTTTTGAGGGTCTCCATGGTGACAGGCTGGGCTCTCACTGTGCAGGAGCCGTACCCCCCGGGGACTAGATGATGAACTGGACACCGGGGATGCCAAGTTCTTCCAGGTCATCGAACAGCTCAACTCTCAGAAGTATGGAGAAAAGAAGAGGGCTGGGAGGGCTGAGGCCCCGGGCTCATGTGGTAGAGAAGGGATGGTGCTCCCCTGACCTGGAGGGAAAGGAGGGGCTTCCCAGCTCTGGCCCAGGGAAAGACGTGCCTGACCATGCCCCCCTGCCCTTTCTGGGGCTTGTTGCCCCCCCCCCACCTCCCACCAGACAGTGGAAGCAGTCAAAGGACTTCAACCCACTGACACTGTACTTCCGAGAGAAGGAGATGGAGAAAGAGGTGGGCTGCGGGCGGGGGGCGGGGGTGACACCAGAGGATTTCCCAACCTTAGTTCCTTGGCCCTGGGGAGGGGGCAGTCCTTGTTGTCTCACCTCCCCTCCACAGATCTGCTCAGTTTGTGGTCCTGGGGGCGAGGGCTTGTGCCTCTCTCCAAAAGGAAAGTCACCCTATAGATTGAATTACTGGGTGATGATGGGCAGCGGGAGGGTAGCACCGGTAGGGGCTACCTGGGATGGAACTAGAGGGTGGGGGACCCACTCCTTGCCTGGGATTAATACCTTCAAGGTGATGGGCAGCCCCGGTGACCCTGTCTCCACCCCGACCCCCTCCCTTCCAGTATCGACTCTCTGCACTCCCGGCCTTCAAATACTATGCAGCCTGCACCTTCCTGGTTTTTCTTTCCAACTTCATCATCCAGATGCTGGTGACAAATAGGTGAGAGAGCCAATTCTCAGAAATGGACCCCTTGGCTCTTCCTGATCCCCCACCCACACCATCTTCCTTTGCCCACTTTCCCCTGGCTTCAGGCACTGACCCACAAAGGACATGTGTGTTCTGGAGAAGCAGTGATAATCACAGCCCTCGTCTTACCATTGTACACCATAACCCCAGCACTTTCACATGCCTGTCTTTCGATTCTAACAACTTCCCCATGAGGGACATCATGTTCCCATTGAGAAGCCCAAATCTCACAGCAAATAAGCTTAGAAAGTAGGTCCTTACTCCTAGCCCCTGCCGGAAGGGGTGAGGACTTGTTCAAAACTCAGCCAGGTCAAAGAGCTTTGGCTTGAAGTCCCAGAGACCAGTCTGATGCAGCCTTGGCCACTCTTGTGAGCCCCCTGCCCCCTTCCAATATTGACCCTGCCTTATTAGTTCCTGTCCCACCCGAGCACTGCCCTAGACCTCTCAGCTTTCCCAGATTAGCAGCATGTAATGTCTTTTATCAGTCCAGACCCCATCAGCAGCCAGTTCGGATCCCCAGGACCACTTCTCCCCATCTCCCAACCAGAGGGCATGGCACCCTCCCAGCACACAGTGAGCCTATTCCGGATCTTCAAGGCCTCACTTTTGTTTCCCTTTAGGCCCCCAGCTCTGGCCATCACCTATAGCATCACCTTCCTCCTCTTCGTCCTCCTCCTCTTCATCTGCTTCTCAGATCACTTGATGGTGAGATGGGCTGGGAGGTGGAAGTAGCAATCTGGGGCCCTGACCATGACCTAGCCTGAAGTAGGCGCTCCAGCCCCATGGCTAAGACTCCCATGCTCCTTCCACAGAGGTGTGTCTTGAAAGGTCCCAAGATGCTGCACTGGTTGCCCGCCCTGTCTGGCCTGGTGTCCACACGGCCCGGACTGCGAGTCACCCTGGGCACCACCACCATCCTCCTTGTCTTCGCCATGGCCACTGCCAGCCTGGTAGGGCAGAGAGGGCCCTATGTAACCCCATCAGGGCATGCTAGACCTGCCAGAGCCTGAAAGGGAACCCCTGGATTTGGGAGGGCATCTGGCTAGAGGATGCTGGAAATGTTGGACAGTATAAAAGAAAACAATTGCAGTCCCCACAATCTACCACCTGGGCATAATCATTGTTAATAATGCTTTGCTGGACATCCTTCCTGTCTTTTTTTCCATGTAAGCAGATCTTCATTACTTAGCTGATCTTATAGCTGATCTATGATCTTATAGCTGAGTTTGGATGATTTTTCAGCACTTAGAATCATTCCTGGGATTCTCTCCCTGAAAGGCACCCTAGGAATCACCCCCCAGCCAAGTTACAGAAGAGGAAGCTGAGGCCCAGAGAGGTTAAGTGGCTGGCAAGAGATCACACAGTGGATCCGTGGCAGACGAGTGTTCATGACATTCACAGCCCCAATCCCTGCCCCCCACCCCCAGCAAGGACCCCAGCGCTGAGGATCCCTCACCAACCAGAAATAGCAGAGTCAGCCCCTTTGGAGCAGTCTGGCCCTGACTCATCCCTGGGTCATCTGAAACCCAGCACAAGCCACCATTGTGCCCACTGAGCTGCCTGCCCCCCTCAGCTCCTCATCTCCTTCTGCAGTTCTTCCTACCGGCAGCACCGAACTGTCCTCTCCGGGCTCCCAATGTGTCCTCCATGGCTCTCAACCTCTCCTGGGAGCTCCCTGGGTCCCTGCCTCTCATCAGCGTCCCAGTGAGTGTTCCTGCAGCCCTGAATCTCCTTCTCCAGAGCCTTCCTTGGCCCCTCTCCCACCTCCTTAGTTGAAGAACACTCCATCCTGTGGATTGGGACAGACATAAGTCACACTTGGTGTGTGTTTGTGTGCATGACACCCCCTTCCCCCCAGCTAGGACCTGGGCTCTGGGAGGGGCAGGACAGGAGCCCTGAGGTGTTCCCCTGCCCCGCCTCCTGACCGGCTGGCTGGCCCCACAGTACTCCATGCACTGCTGCGTGCTGGGTTTCCTCTCCTGCTCCCTCTTTCTGCACATGAGCTTCGAATTGAAGCTGTTGCTGCTCCTGCTGTGGCTGGTGGCCTCCTGCTCCCTCTTCCTGCACTCCCACGCCTGGCTGTCTGACTGCCTCATCGCCCGCCTCTATCCGGGCCCCTCGGATTCCAGGTGCGCACCACTGCCGGACAGAGGTGCCCAGGCCCTCTGGGCCGGGGGTGAGACGGAACAGAGCAGGGCTGTCCTCACCTCACTGGCCTGAACCACCCACCGGGCAAAGGAGGAGGGAGGCTGAGGGCTGCATGAGCCCTGGGAGCAGGGAGGAAGGAGGCCATCGGGAAGGGGCAGGGCAAGAGACAACCCTGATCCATGGCCTCCTCAGGCCGGGGGTGCTGAAGGAGCCCAAACTGATGGGAGCTATCTCCTTCTTCATCTTCTTCTTTACCCTCCTTGTCCTGGCTCGGCAGGTAAGTCACCCAGCTCAACCCTCCGGGGCCTCCCTATGAAGCGTGAGGTGGGGGGCCCTATATTTGCGACTTGGTCTCTTTCACCTTTTCCCTTAATCTTACAACTCCAGGGTTGAACCCAAGTGGTGTGCCCATTGGAAGCTTCTAAGTGAACCTTCCTGCTCCCTTTCTTTCTCCTTTACTCCTCAAGGAGAATACCCTCAAATTCTCCCCTCCCCTCCTCCCTCCCACCCCCAATCTCGGAAAACCATGCTTGAGAAAAATTCTGCTGCCGATTCTGTCCACCCTAGTTTGAGTCTAGTTTCAAGGTCGTCTCCCCAGGGATAGTTGCACCTTAAGCCTTCTCTCTAACCTGGGGGGTGGTGTGGTTTGAGGCATCATGGAGTGGGAGGTGACCACTCAGGAGCTGGGGCTTCCCCTGCACTGTGTCTCCCCACGGCCCCTGCTGACCCTCCCCAGAATGAGTATTACTGCCGCCTGGACTTCCTGTGGAAGAAGAAGCTGAGGCAGGAGCGGGAGGAGACAGAGACGATGGAGAACCTGACTCGGCTGCTCTTGGAGAACGTGCTCCCTGCGCACGTGGCCCCCAAGTTCATTGGCCAGAACCGGCGCAACGAGGTGACTCCTCACCCCTGACTCCTGACCCCCAGACGCCACAGGGGATGATGTCAGATGAAAGGCTTGGCCCTTGACCCATCCTTTCTGGACTCCCTCACAGTTGGTCAGGTGGCCGCCCAAGCCCATCTCTCTAGACTGGCACTATCTGGTATGGTAGCCATTAGCCATGTGTGGACATTTAAATTTAAATTAATTAAGGGTCCGGCCCTGTGGCGTGGTGGTTGAGATCAGCGCACTCCACTTCAGTGGCCCAGGTTCACAGGTTCAAATCCCGGGTGCGGACCTAAACCACTCATCAGCCACGCTGTGGTGGCGACCCACATATAGAGTAGAGGAGGATTAGCACAGATGTTAGCTCAGGGCTAATCTTCCTCAAGTAAAAAAGGAAAAACAGGGAAGATTGGCACAGACGTTAGCTCAGGGCTAATCTTCCTCAAGCAAAAAAAGAGGAAGATTGGCAACAGATATTAGCTCAAGGTGACCCTTCCTCACCAAAAAAAAATAATAATAATTAATTAATTAATTAAAATAGAAAATTCAGTTCCTCAGTCGCCCTGGCCACATTTCAAGTGTTCAACAGCTGTTCATGGCTAGTGGCCACCATATTGGACAACACATATAGAGAACATTTCCATCAGCACAGAAACTTCTACTGGATGTTGTTGCTCTAGATCCTTAAACATCTTGCCGCAGTCAGACCGTCAGAAGATCACCCACATATTTGTACCATCTTATTTGTACCACCAGCACCTCACTCTCTCTGCCATGGGTGTGCTCTTGGCCTCTACTGAGGGGTGTTAAAGAAACAGCTCAGTGGCTACTTCCCAGCCTTATGCCCCCACAGCCTGCTCTCTTCTCTCAAGATCAGGATTAGCTCCACTTCTCCTGATTTCTTCTCTTGTAGACCTGGGAATCTTGGAACTGATCCTGTTTCTGTCTTCACACTGGCTACTAGAAAGCTCAGAGCGAGAATCTAGGACTAACCAGGACTTCATGCTGCCCATTTTGTGAACCAGCCTCAGATCTGACTCCCTCTTCACCATCTTTCCCTACTTTTCCCTCTGCCCCATTTCCCCTATTATTTTATCTTCCAAACTGTAGCTATCTGTAAGCTGACTTAACTGACAACACCTTTCAGCACTGAGATAGGATATAAAGATAATTCCCATTGACATGATGCCAGTTCTAGAAGAGACTCCCTTCACGTTGCTGTGAGGTGATCCTGACCCAACCCCTGTCTCTCCTGGAATCACAATGAGACCCAGTCTTTGACTCCTGCATCACCTCCCTCCTCGCCTATCCTTCTTACACAGAGGAGGAGGAGTGTGGACATAGGGAGGAGGGCCCATGCAGACCCAGAGGGGAAGAACATGGCATCCCCCTCACCCAGCCTCCCACCCTCCCAGGATCTCTACCACCAGTCCTACGAGTGTGTTTGTGTCCTCTTCGCCTCCGTCCCAGACTTCAAGGAGTTTTACTCCGAATCCAACATCAACCATGAGGGGCTAGAGTGTCTGCGGCTACTCAATGAGATAATTGCTGATTTTGATGAGGTGACAATTCCAAGGGTCCCCGGCCCTATGTCCTGGATTCTAGAATTTTCCACCAGTCCCTCCTTTCACTTTGCTCTCCCGACCATGAGGCCCATCCTCCCCTCTCCAGTCCTCCTGCTCCTCCTCTGATTCCCCACCTCTGCCCTCTCCAGCAACTGTGCCCACTACCAACTGTCCCTCCTGCTCCCATCCCTGACCCCACAACCTAGTCCTTTAGCCTCCAAAGGCCTGGGGCTGGGCTTCTGGAAGAGGCAAGGGTGAGAGCAAGGGAGACTGAGGACACAGCCTCCTCTCTATACAGCTGCTCTCCAAGCCCAAGTTCAGCGGGGTGGAGAAGATCAAAACCATTGGCAGCACCTACATGGCAGCTACAGGCTTAAATGCCACCTCTGGACAGGACGCACAGCAGGTACTGCATCCCTTCCTTACCTACCAACCCTTGTCTAGGCTCTCAATGGTGGGCCCATAAGTGGGACTTATTCCTGTGCCCTCATTGACCCGTCCTGGTGGGCCGGCTCATTGCCAGGATGCTGAGCGAAGCTGCAGCCACCTCGGCACCATGGTGGAGTTTACTGTGGCCCTTGGCTCTAAGCTGGACGTCATTAACAAGCACTCATTCAACAACTTCCGCTTGCGTGTGGGTAAGGACCCTCCCCTGCTGGGGGGTCTGGGCCCTCCTCCTCACCTCCCCAAGCTCTCCCTCCCCCCAAGTCCCTTGTTAGCTGCTCCCCAGCTCACCCCTGGACCCTCCCTCCAGACTCACCCCTGGGATGGAGCATGAAACTACTGGGTCAGGAGCTCTGAGGCTCAACCACTCCTTTCCCTAAGCCATACTCCTCCAGCCCCACACTCCTTTCCTCGAAGGCCCCCAGGCCCTTCTTCACCCTAGTTCCTTGAGCTTCCTCTTCCCCTCTCCCTCCTCAAATCCCCCCCCATCAAAGCCCCTCTTTACCACACCTCTTGTCAGGGTTGAACCACGGACCCGTAGTGGCTGGAGTGATTGGGGCCCAGAAGCCACAATATGACATCTGGGGCAACACAGTGAACGTGGCCAGCCGCATGGAGAGTACAGGAGTCCTGGGCAAGATCCAAGTGAGGGAGCCACACTGGAGGCAGGGGGCATGGGGACAAGGACGGGGCCACCCCCACACTCCCTCACCCCCCTCCATTTGCAGGTGACTGAAGAGACAGCTCGGGCCCTGCAGTCTTTAGGCTACACCTGCTACAGCCGGGGCATCATCAAGGTCAAAGGCAAAGGGCAGCTCTGCACCTACTTCCTGAACACAGATTTGACACGAACTGGACCTCCCTCGGCCGCCCTAGGCTGAGACCCCCACTGCCTCCTCTCCACCGCTAAGATCCTCAATAAAGAGACTCTGTTATGTCAGGAATAACCGATGCCGGAATCTGCTGGTATATCTGGGGCTCCTTCTCCTTCTCCTTGCCTCTCAGCAGGACAGCTTCTTCCCAGGCCAAACTGAGTGTTTGTGTATGTGCAAGCGTGAGCATGAGTGTGTTAGAAAGGAGTGATTCGTTTACACGAGCTCAGTAAGAGAATCACCTCAGCCTGTCTGCCTGCCAAGCTGACTCCAGTATTTTGCACACCTTAGAAGCATAAAGAGTTTTAGTCACATGATTCAAAACAAGGATTTGTCCTTTCCTGCTCCCCACCCACAAATGTTGGAAGGAATCTCCAGGAAAATGTCATTTGACCTTTATTCATTCAACAAATACTAAAGAAGCACCACTATGTGCTTACGATGCAGCATGGGTGGGAGGCCTGGGAAATAATCTATTGGGTCCTTCCCTGTTTCAGCTGCTGGTCTCAAATTGACACACCATGCTTTCCAGCGAGGACCTGTAGGTAGTTTTGGGGTTCTCCTGTTTTCAGGTCCCTCAGATGCCCCCTTGCTTCCTTCTGCATCCTTCTGCACAGATGCTGATATTACGTAGGTTTTGAAGCATCCATAGTTCATTCCCACCTGCTCATATCTTGGGGTCCATAGGAGAGATCACAACACCCTAGGTTTGTTGAAGATGTTGCATAATGATTTTTGGTTTTCTCCTAGTTGCTCTTTCTTTTCCTCTGGGAGAGATTCAAAAAGTACACCGCTGCCACTGCTGCACCATCTTCCTAAATGCTGTCAGAACAGAGCTGGTTCAAGGCTCTCCAAGACAACAGTCACTCCTAGGAAAGAATGACTCATCCCTCGCTTTTGGAAATTTTCGTTTCCTAAGGGTGATCAGGTCACACGGGCCCTTAGCCCCACCCTGTGCCAGAGTGTGTTTTGGGGGCTGGCCGAATGCTGGTGTGCAGAACTCTAGGGAATGAGATCTGATGACTTGGTTCTCAAGCGAGGCCTCCTTGGGAGATGGAGGGAAAGAAGGCAATCCCCGAAAACATCTCCCACTGAGAGGATGAAGATTACTGGCAGGAAGTTGAAGTCATGCTAACAATTATACCCATCACACGCTTCAGGGTAGATGTCCCACAGCAGAGCTAAGTTTCCTCAGAAGGTCCACTGAGTCAGGGAGTCTGGAGTGATGAGCCCACATGGGTGGTCTTCCTTGGTCCCCAGCTCACCCCTGGACCCTCCCAGCACCTCCTTCAGGAGTTTACAGACCTGTGTGTTTCTAAGTATGATCTGTAGACCTCTTGCCTCAGAATGGGGGAGGGGAAGGGGAGGTCTGATTTCTATGTCTTTGTCTCCCTTCCACAGCTGAAAATCATGGGAAACTAAAGGATGTGACTCTCAACTACTGAGAAGGTCCCCCATAAGGGCGCCCACGAGCACCCCAATCCCCCATAATACACACGCCCCACAGGCAGAGTTGACCCAATTTCAGACTTCAGTTTTAATTGTAAAGCTGCCTCAGGAGCCAGGCTCTCACTCTGCCTTTACTTGGCCCTCCCCTCCCTCTTCTTCCGCTCCACCCCCCACACGCGTTCTCCCCCTGGGGTACAGAACTGGGTCAGGCCAGCGTGGGGACGTTCCACCATCACCACCCCCCCCCAGGCCCAGTTGAGTTCGCTTCATCCGAGAGGGTTGGTGGAGAGAGTGAGGCTCTCGGAGGGGCCAGGCTCGGGGGAGGTGGGGACACCCCTCACCGTCTGGCCCAGTGTGCCCCCGCGGCGGGTGCTGGATATTTCGGAGCCGGTGCCCTCCAGCAGCTTGGCGACGAAGCCCACGCCGGCCGAGCGCAGCAGGCCGCCGCCGGCACACGCGTACAGCACGGGGTTCACGCTGCTGCTCAGGAAGGCCAGTGCGATGAGCACCTGGCGGGCCAGGAACAGCCGCAGCCCCACCGGCCCGGCCCTGGCCGCCTGGCCGGCCAGCGCGCGGCCCGCCTCGGCCAGGTTCACCACGTGGTAGGGCAGCCAGAAGGCGGCGAAGGCCAGGATGATGAGCACCACCAGGCGGCCGGTGCGGCGGCTGTGGCGGAAGCGCCGGGCCTGCAGCCTGCGCCGGATGTCGGAGTAGCTGGCCACCACGGCGACGAAGGGCAGCAGGAAGCCGGTGATGGCCTCGAAGAGCAGGTGGAAGGCCCTGTGTCCGTCGCTGGGGTACGTTGGGAAGCACAGCAGTCTCCCGTTCTGTAGCAAGGTCACCTTGCGGTACACGATGACGGGCGTGGCCAGCAGAAAGGACACCACCCAGACGCCCGCCAGCACCGGCCAGACAACCGCCTTGGTGCGCAGCTGCTGGGACACAAAAGGGAAGGCCACCGCCAGCGCGCGGTCCAGACTCATGGCCATAATAATCAGGACGCTGGCATACATGCTGACTCCGCAGATATAGTGGAACAGGCGGCAGCCCGCCAGTCCGAAAATCCAGGTGCCTCTGGCCAGGGAGTGGAGGAAAAAGGGGGCGGTGAGCACTACAGCCAAGTCAGCCACGGCCAAGTTCAGCACCAGCAGGGCAGTGACAGAGCGCTTCCGCATCTTTACCAGGATGCTCCACACCACAAAGCTGTTGCCAGGAAGCCCCACAGCCAGTGCCACTGACAGTAGGATGATGGCCAGCAGAGAGATGAACGTGACACCAACTGAGGAGGGTGCTGCGGGAGATGTAGTGTTCGGGGCCATTGCAAAGACCTGGAGAGTGAGAGCGGACACACGCATGAGCGTGGGGGACCAGCCTGAATGCTGCAGTCTGTCTCCAAGATCAGCAGCATCAGACAGACCTGGGCAATATACTGCCCTCATCATTGCCAAGTGACCTATCTTAAGGGGATCCGGCTGAGTAGAAAGACTTCCTCACTGGGCCACAGAGCCCCTTCCTGCCCACAGACCCAATTGCAAAATACATGGCAACAGCAACAGCGGTGGCAGTATTTCCAGACTCTTTCGGCTTCGTTCCCTTAGGTGACCTGAAACCCAGAACCCAACTGGGGGGCTTTCCTTACCAATGCTGCACCCCTCCAAAGGCTAGCTCCTCTGCACCCTGCAGGCCCTTAGCCCCCTCAGTTCCATTGACTTCCCCCAATCACCTTACCCACTCTCCCCAGAGATGCCCAGGGTCCACCAGGAATAACAGGGATGGGGAGGAGTTCATGGATAGGAAACAAGAACAAATCCTCCCAGGTCCCTTTACCACCCATCAGGCTGTCTTTGGAAATTCCTCAGAACCTTCTCTCATGGCTGCACCCGCCCCACCATCACCTTTCCTTCTCCCAAGATACTTACTTACAGGCTTTGCTGCGGAATGGTTGGAAGCTGGTGCCAATCCCAGGGTCAGGGCAGAGTGGTGTAGCCTATCCCCAGATCCGTCCCAGTGCCGGGGGCCTGGCCCCGGGTCTGGGTGCTCTCAGCTAGGTCAGCCAGAGAGGAAGTACTACAGAGCAGGGGAGGGGGAAGACACATCGTCTTGAGGGTGGGGCTGAAACGCCTACTCCCTCCCTTCGCTACAAGGGGGGATAGTCTTTGTGTTCCAGAAGAGCCCAGCAGGGAGGAGGACTTCTCAGGGGTGGGGCAAGATGAGAAGAGCCCAGGAGCGGGAAGTAAGAGAGGAGAGAGGGGTGCAGGGAGTGAGTAGGCTGGGGTGTGGTCTCAGATGCAGGTCTAGACTGGAGAAGTGAACAGAGTGATAAATTGTGTCATACAAGAGAAGGAGGGAGGGAAGCCAGAGAGGGGAAATGGGCTCAGATTAAGAGGCCAGAATGTGGGATATCTTTATAATTTGTGTGAAGGGTATGGATTTTTAGATTAATAGGAAGTATAGGTTGGAGGTGTGGCTAGGTTCTGGGTTTGGGTTAGGCAACATCATGACTTAAAGAGGACAGCACCCTGTCCTTGGCTTGGGTTCAAGCCATGAGCAGAGTTGGGAGGAGAGGGCCCTCTTCCTGTACCCCCCATTCCTCCCTCATTTAAAAGGACTGGTTCCATTCTGGGTCAGTCACTTCTCCCTTCTCTTTGGTAGGAAGCCAAAGTCCAAAGGGTCTCCTTAGTATCACTCAGAATGCCAATTTCTCCCCCTTCCCCCAACCACTTGCCTTGTGCTTGCCCATGTGGCTGCCCTGCCACATGAGTTTGGATTTAAGATCTGAGCGCTGAGCAAGGAGGTCAGCACCACCTCTTTCCTACCTTCCCACAGCCGACTGTCCTGTCCCACCTTAGAAACACAGAGAAAGTAGGGGCTGAGTGTAGGCAGCAGGCATGAGGGAGTGGAGGCAGTGCCCTGCCAAGAGGGGAGACCAGGAATGTGGAAAGGGAAACAGCCCCCAGATGGGTCACTCTTCCCCTTCCTTGGAAGGAGGGCAATTTCCTCTTCTTGAGCTCTCCTGCAGAAGCTAAGAACTGAAAAGTCTTTCCTTCAGTCTGACCATGAGCCTTCCTGCTTCCCTTGCAACTCTGTCACTTTTCAGGAAAGGTACAGAGTGTAATGGTGGTCACTGAGGTCCCTTACCCTCTGCAGTGCCCCCACTTTCTCTGTTTTGAGAAGAGCCACAGCAGAGTTGACCTGGTAGGTGTCAGGCAGAGGATATGAAGAAAAGAGCTGAGCTGAAACCACAACAAGAACTGAAGGTGGAGTTGAGGAAGGGCTTTCTGACCACATGGGACTATGTAAGAGAGGAAGTTAGGAGCCTCTGCCTGGCGCATGAGGACAGGAAGAAGTCCTTGCAATCGGTGTTTGGGGATAGAAGCTTCTGGCTCAGAGCTCTGGGGTCAGCCAGAGGCCCCTTCTGAAAGAAACTGGGTTGTCTTTGCCTCCTCTCCCAAGCTGCCTCCCACCTCCATCTCTCTCAATGGCCTTTCTTCTTCCACCCCAGGCTAGACACTCCAAGCATACTCCCTGCCCCCCGAGTCTAGAGCTCCACCCTGGAGCTTTGGTGGCCCTGGTATGACCCGAGGACCGGATTTCCTTTGCTCTCTCTTGGCCTCTGCCTGGGTGGTGTGAAGAGTCACTAAAGCAGAACCTGGGGTGGTGGTCAGGGTGACCACTGGGGTAACCAACCACCTAAGTTTGCCAGGGACTGAGGGGACTGGGACAAGAGCCTTTCAGTGCAAAAACTGGGAAAGTCCTGGGCAAACCGGGATGTGCCAGACACCCTAGTGACCACAGGTGTGTGTCACACAGGGATGTCTCCTAAAAATAATCCCATCTTACATCCCCAAACTCAAAAGTGTCAGGATTCAGAACAGTTTTGAGAGCTAGAGAGAGAGGTTCCAAAAGATGGGGGCTGAGAAGAACTGGGGAGTGGGGGTGAGAAATAGCTAGACTTGGGAGGAGTCAAGACTTGGCAGAGAGAAAAAGAGAAAGGATAGGTGTCCCCCCCCCCGAAAAATTCTTTTTTTCGTCCAGATATCCACATCGTTCCCCATATCCCCTCGTCCCTCATCCCCAAACATCCCCTGGGTGCTGCTGGACTCCTTTTTGAGTCAAGTGACCTTTGGGGGAAGGTTGGATTCAGAGAGGAAGATAAGTCTCAGACTCCCAGGGCCCCTCCCCCACTGTACCAACTACAAGACAGGAAAACTTTCCTTTCAAACCCCACACATTGACTTTCCCCTTCCAGAGCCAAACGCTTACAGAGCCAGTTTCCCCCAACTTGGCTTTTACAGACCCCAGAGAATGGATCTCCCCCCACCCCTCATCCAAGCACCCATACCTTTCTTTCCTCTTTCTCTCTTTATTTTCAGAGTGGTTCTATGGGTTGGCCTGAGGGAACCAGGTGACCTGGGCTAGGGAGGACAGGCCAGGATGCCACTGAAGGCTGGCACTGCCCAGCGTTAGCCTGACCCAGCAGGGAACCAGGTGGCTTCAGTACCGCTCAGTCATGATGCACCACCAGGGGGAGCACGCTTAAACCATCATGTAATGGCCGCCCCACGTAGGTCGCCATAGCTGTTGGCAACAAGCAGCTCTGGCACACGAGCACATGCCAGCCTGCAAGGACACAGTATTCATTCGCATGGACCATCACTGCCAGCAACCGCTCAGTCTGGAGGCAACTGGGCCTGCCCTGGGTGTATAATAATTCTGCCCAGACAGATCCAAACTACGGTCAGAGAAGGATCCCCAAATGCTCCCGAGTTCCCTGAGTTCTGGTGGTCGATGTAAAGGGACAGGAAAGAGCAGGCCAGGTTGTAGGGTTCGGTGTCAAGGGTTCCATCCCTGACTGTCCTTCTCCGCCCCGCCCCCAGGATCTCCATTGCCCCTGCCCTGCCCCACCACTTTGAGCCGAGGGGTAGCTCGGAGCTCCAGGGTCCCCTCCCTAGAGCGGCTGCCCCCTCGGGCCTCTCCGGAGCCCTCAAAGAGCCGCGTGAGGAAGCGGGGACCTGCCCGGGGCAGCAGATCCCCGGCGGTGAAGAGGTAGAGCACCGGGTTGACGCTGGAGCTGAAGAAGGCCAAAGCCGTCGTTCCAGCTCGCGCCGCTTGGCCCGCCCCGCCGAGCCTCGCCAAGGCCCCTTCGGGCGGAGCCAGCGCGGCCGCCGCCTGCAGAATGTTGACCGCGTGGTAGGGCGCCCAGAGCAAGCCGAAGGCGAGCACGATGGCGCTCACGAGCCGGCCCACCCGGGTGCCATGCCGCCCGGCGCCCCAGCGGGCGCCTCGCAGCCGCGCCAGCGTCACGCTGTAGCAGCTGAGCACCAGCCCGAAGGGAAGCACGAAGGCCGTCAGGGTCTCCAGGCTCAGGTGGGCGGCGGCGTGGGCCGGCGACGGGTGGCAGAGCTGGCACAGGCTGTCCCCCCAGAGGTGGCGGTAGACGGCGGCCGGCACGGCGAGCAGCACAGCGGCCAGCCAGACGGCGAGCAGCAGGCGGCGGGCCAGGGCCGGGCTGCGCAGCCGGGGCGCCAGGAAGGGGCGCGTGACGGCCAGGCAGCGCTGCAGGCTGAGCAGGCTGGTGAGCAGGACGCTGGCGTACATGCTGAGCGCGCACACGTAGTACACGGCCTTGCAGCCCGCCTGGCCCAGCGGCCAGGCCTGCCGGGTCAGGAAGGCCACGAAGAGCGGCGTGAGCAGCAGCACCGAGCCGTCGGCCAGCGCCAGGTGCAGCAGGAGCGTGGCCGCCAGCGGTCGCCCCCGTGGGGGCCGCCAGCCCGCCAAGCTCCACACTACGAAGCCGTTGCCGGGCAGCCCCAGCAGCGCCGCCAGCAGCAGGAAGGCCGAGCCCGTGGCCCGCGAGGCCTTCCAGCTCAGCAGCGTCTCGTTCCCCGGGGGACGGTAGCAGACCGACATCCTTCTGCACCTACAGGGGGCTGGAGAGGGCCAGAGAGCACACTCAGGTGGTGGGGCAAAAGCCCATGTTACCCCTGATGCCAGTGAGAAGGGACCGTTCCTCCCCCCACTTCCTGCAGCATGCCTATCTTCTATCTGGGAGCCTTGGCCTCCTCGAGGACCCCAGCCCCAACTCAAAACATACTTCTTAGAACTCAAATCCCTGCTCTCAGTCAGCTGACCTCCCCAGTCCTGACTCCCAGGCTGTCACTACCTCCACCTCCGCCCCTCTAGCCTGGCCCCTCCTTCTTTGTCTCAGCCCCATTCCTGATACCTCAGGGCAAAAGCACATGGTTGAGGGGTAAAGGCTCACGGGCAGATCTGCTTACCCAGCTGGGAGTTGGCAGGGTTGGGGGCCGCCAGGGGCCTGGGGAAGCTGAAAGGCAAAGCAGCAGCGGGCGAGGTGCAGACGCCTGTCCTGCGGCTGTCAGGTGTGCAGAGGGTGAGGTGAGAAGAGGGAGGGACGAGGTGGGGCTCCTCTCAGCCTTTGCTGGGGCCCCTCCCTCACCAGACTCCTTCCCATCACTAACGTGTCCAGGCGTGTGAGAGTCCGCCTCCCCAGGAAACAGGATAAGCTGAAGGGGTGCAGATACGCTTCCCTGGTGGTGTAGGTGAGGAGGGACACTGTGGGATCCTGTCCCTGGGTCCTGCCTCTGCACTCATCCTTCCCCCAGCTCTGGTCGCAGTCCATTATGCTTTCTGGCCTCCCTGGCCTGCACTCACAGAGAAGGTGACCCAAACCACTCACTCCCCCAGCTGCTCTGTCCTTGCCTGTTTCTGGACTCTGGACCCTGCTGAGCCCCTTTTCCTCAGCTTCCCACCTACCCCTCTCACATCTTGCCTTGGGCCCTACTGCAGTCATTCTTCCCTCAGGGCTCTCACTGGGCTGTCAATGACAGCTTTCGGGCTCAAGCACAGTGCTAAATTCTGGGAGGGAGGGGGTCGCATGGAGGTGTAAGGGGCTTATAAGCTGGTTGAAGAATCATAACATACAACCATGAAGACAACACACTACCAGACTACACCAGGACACAGGACAAGAGAAAGGAAAGAGTGCAGTGGTAGAGACATACTGGAAAGAAGCCTTCTCTGGGTGGAGAAGTCAGGCAAAGCCTGGAAATGAAATTTGAGGAGGACTTGGTAGATTGATAAAGTTGAAGGAAGGGAAAAGAAAGGCCCCTGCCCAGTCAACAGCCAGAACCGGGGGTTCCTTGGGAGCCAGGACCCCAGTATTGTCTCAGTTTGGGTTCCCTCAAAAGCAGAGCCTAAGTTGAGGGCGTCTGTACAGGTGATCCTGTACAGATCCTGTATTTGGGAGGTCAGCTCGGGAAGCAGGAATGAGGGAGCAGGGGAAGAGAGGGAAGAGGAGAGCCAATGAGGGTGTGCTCCTGAGTCCCTTCAGTAGGCATCAGGCACCTCTGAGAAGTACCCAGAATGCCTTCCAGAGAGACAGAGCCTGGGGCATTTATGCCCAGCTCGCCCATTGTTTGAAGGTTGTCCTAGAGGCATTAATGCTCTCATACACGCTTGCAGCCTGTACTTGTCAGGGGGCTGAGTAGGCTGCCGCAGCTCCAGACAGGACTCCTAGGCAGGAAAGCACAGAGATGTGCACTCGTGCGAGGGGTCCACCGTCAGCAAGAGTCTGAGCTTCCACACAACTGTCCATCACAACTGCAGCTGAAACCAGAGATGGGATGCAGGGCACCCAAAGCTAAAGTCCCGATGCCATCAAAGGATGCCCCCCCATTCACCTCTCCTTTGTGCCCATTAAGTGGCCAAAGGAGAAATGTGAGAAAGTGACTAGCAGGTAGTTCTGGAGAATGAAGACAGAGAAGTGTTGAGCCAGCCCCTCCCCTAGACCACGGAGAAAAGAGCAGGAAAGCAGGAAGACCAGGGTCCCAGACAGGATCCTGGTGATCCTGGATCCACGGATCAAGACCCATCCTCTCCGCACACCAGACCCAGGCGCACTGCCTCACCTCCCATTTTCTCCAAGCCCGCCCAAGATCCCACCCTCAGCCCTGCCTCCCTTGTCTTAAAGCTGCAGTTTATGGCTTTCATTAGGTGGCAGCACGTACAGCGCAAATCACACATAATGCAGCTTCTCACAGGTTGGGAGCCAGAAATGTTCCCAGAAGTTCCCTCCATGGAAAGAAAAACACCAGACATCACATTCCATTCTCTCACATAGGTCCCATTTACCCTTACATCGTATGCCACCACCAGAGACACACACACACAAGCTTCCAGGCTTTTGCTGGGCAACTCTGGGCTGTAATCCTTCCTCCAAGACCCCTCTAGGCCCCTCCCTTCCTCCCTCCCCTTGGACTTTGCCCTTTTCGCTGGCCAGGCAGGGGGGCCAGAGTCCGAGCTTGACTCACCCCCACCTCACTGGGGCTGGGATTCCAGCTTCAGAACAGAAAACACCACCACTTCAGCCCCAGCACAGCAGAGAACCACCCAGCCCAGCACTCACTGGAAGGGGCCGCTCTCCTGCGCCTTCCCGCCACCATGGAGTACCTCTCTGCCCTGAACCCCAGTGGCCTGCTCAGGTGATTTCCAACCCTCCTCTCCACTCTCCAACTCTGGGGACGTGGGCAGGGCAACAAAATTCCATTCAGCCCCTAGGAACCTGGCAAGCCTGTATCCCTCCCCTCCCCTGCTTTCCACAGTGGGCTTGTCCAACCCTGAACTGCCAACCCCCCTCACCCAAGGTCTCTCCCTCTCCCTGGGCTAATCCGCAAACCCAGATCCCTCCCTCCTTAACTCTCCAGCCCCGTCATCTCCATTTCACTCACCAAACCCCTCACTCCTTCATGACCTGTCTTCCCAACTACCAGGTCAGTATCCAGTATGAGCTCTGAATTTGGCCGTAGGGTCTGGACCTCAGCTCCACCACCCCAGCGACCTTTCCGTGTCTGTGATCAGAAGCGGACCACCCGGAAAGGTCTGACAGCTGCCACCCGCCAGGAACTGCTAGACAAGGTGAGGGAGTCAAGTCCCTGGGTTCTATTGCAGGGGCAGCCGAGGCGCTCAAGAGTGAGAATTTGGAATGACAGCAGAAAGGGCAGAGGTTACATGGCTGCCCCTCCCTCTGAGAGCTGAAAGCAGGGGGGTGGGCCCGATGACCTCTGCTGCATTTGGGTCAATTCATTTTTTTCCCAAGGAGTGGGCTTTTCCTTGGGGGTAGGGGAAGGAGTAGATAGGGAGGGATGGAGTTCAGAAATCAGTATAAAATGGCAATTCGTAAGACAAATCAAGTTAAAATCCTGACTCTGCCACTTCCTAGTGTCAAACTTTGGGAACTTATTGAACCTATCAAAACTTCAGTTTCTTCATCTATGAAAAGGGAATGATACACCTAGTCCTAGGGAGGCTGAAAGGAGTAAAGAGGATAATGTATGTACAGTGCTACACAGAAGACTCAAGGATAAAGTCATTATGACTGAAAACAGTTCTGGAGACCTCTGTAAGGGTGGGGGAGATCAGACCCCCTGTGACAGGCCCCACCAGCATAATGCCTTACACCCCTAGCCTACACCCATTCCGGAACGACAGACTTCAAAAGAACCTGGCTAGCTTTTCAATTCCAAACCAGCAGGAGTGGCTTGGAGGGAATCCAAGGGAGATGACAGTGACATGGTAGGAGCAAAGCAGGAACAAATAGGAAAAAATGGTCAGCCCCTAGTTGAGGGTCCTCCAATGACTAAGCACACTGACAGCTGGAGCCATTTGAAGGGATGGCAAAGCCCTGGGGAGTAAAGCTGGGATATCAACCAGTGTCCAGGGCCAACTGATGGATGCTGGGCCGCTGGAGAGGAAAGGAGCCTGGGCTAAGCTCTGCTCCTTCCCTCCTGCTTCCTGCCACCGGGCAGGCACTGGAGACCTTGCTACTCAGTGGAGTGCTGACACTGGTGCTAGAGGAGGATGGGACCGCCGTGGAGAGCGAGGACTTCTTCCAGCTGCTGGAGGATGACACATGCCTGATGGTGCTGGAGTCGGGGCAGAGCTGGAGCCCCAGCAGGGTGAGGCCCACACCAGCGCTGCTAGAGGCCACCAGTCCTTCATCTCTCTCCCAAGCCTCTTCCCTTGGCTTACCGTCATCATGGGGGCAGAGGCAATGGGGCAGATGAGGAGTTGTCAAGAACACCTTATAGTGGACAAACAGTCCAGGCAAGGGTGGGTCTGTCCCGATGCTGATGGGGGTTAGTGGTGGGTGTCAGTATGTGAGGGTCCATTGCACTGATTGGGGTGCCCTACAGAGCGGGATGCTGTCATATGGCCTGGGCCGGGAGAAGCCCAAGCACAGCAAGGACATCGCCCGCATCACCTTTGACGTATACAAGCAAAACCCTCGAGACCTCTTTGGCAGCCTGAACATCAAAGCCACATTCTACGGGCTCTACTCCATGAGTTGTGACATACAAGGACTCGGCCCAAAGAAAGTACTCAGGTCAGAGACCAACATGTCATACTTCCCCCTCCCAGTTGCAGTCCCCATAATTCCTCCTCCTGCGCTCACCCACCCCTTGTGGAAAACCCCCAGCCGCCAGCTCTACGGCCTCCTCCCGGGTTCCCCTACCCATCTGACTTTCTCTTGTCTCTGCCCTTCAGGGAGCTCCTCCGATGGATCTCCACTCTGCTGCAGGGCCTGGGCCATATATTGCTGGGGATTTCCTCCACCCTTCGACATGTGGTGGAAGGGGCTGAGCAGTGGCAGTCGCTGCATCAGGGTCGCCTCCATCCCTACTGAGAAGGGGCTCTGAGCTTCTGCCCCCACTCATTCCAGGAGACAGACGGTAAGGACTGTGACAACATCGAGTCTGAGGACCTGCAGACAGTGCAGACCAGATAACTTACCTGATTTCCCCACTGTCCTCTGACCCCATCGTGACAGCCCCATCAGCATAATGCCTTACAGCCCTAGCCAATGGCCATTCCTGAAGAATGCTGTCCCTTCCTAGCCATCTCTCCAGCTCCCGCTTACCCTGAAAGGCCACAAGCCTGGCCCGAGGCATCTTGATCCCACCTTGATTGCTGCTGTATCTAGGTGTCCTTACAACTCTTCCTGTCCCTAAGCTCCCCAGTACAGAGCACAGCCCTCTCTGACTTTACCTTGACATCTCTGTCTTCATACCCTTCCCCCCAAAAATAACAGAGACATTTCCAATAAAAATGTAAAAATGTTTACCAATAAGACTTTTGACTCCAACTTAAACTAGGAAGGGGACAGGAGAGATACTCCCTGTCCCCCGCCCCCATCAACACCCAGTCCCAGATCCAAAGGCCTCAGTCTTCAAGTATTGAGTTCAAAGCCCGCCTCCGCTTGGCCACCGCCCCCTGCTGCTGTTCCCAGGCCTCTCGCCGCTTCAGGAAGGTAGTCAGGGCTACATTTCGAGCCACATGGTGGCCAAAAGGGTCTCTTATCAGCTCCTGGTTCTGCTCCCCTGCAAAGGGAACCATTCATGTTCAGTGTCACCATGCAGTCACCCACCCATGCTTGAAGAGACTCTACTTGGTGTGAAGGTCCCTCCATTTCCCCTGGACCCTGGGCCTGCCTGAGGATGGAGTTAACACCTCACTCTCCAAAGAACAGAAGCAGGGAGAAGGGGTGGGAGCACAGGGCTGCACAATCAGCAGAGGGGAAGTGGAGAAGTGACTGCTAAGAACCCACAGCCAAGACCACCCTTTGGAACTGAAGTCTCTGCTGAATTTAAGTCCACTACCCAGCCACCCAACTATTTGGAGTGAGGGAAGGGAAAGTCTAGAAAGGTCAAAGAGAGGTGCTGATACTCACCCAGCTCAGCAGCAATTTCCTTCCGGGCCCCCAAGGCTGCTCCACTCCAGATGGCATCTAGCACACGGCTGCCATGGCGACTACAGGCCAGAGCCACATATTGTCCCTGCATTGAGACAAGCACGGTTGGTCCCTCTAGGGCAGTCAGAAGTTTAGAGGCCGAGTCGTGACAGCCTGGGAACTACATTCTGTCTCTGTGACTCTGAAGGACAGTCCTGGGGGAAGCTCACATTCTCTAAGGGGATGATGGCAGAGGAATCAAAGCAGAAGCTAGAAGTCTAACCTTTAGGGTCTTCAGCACACGGCGGCGCTGCTTGCGCGTCACAGACGGGCTAGTCAGGACGGCATCAAGCACATGGGAACCAGCAGGACTTTGGGCCAGAGCCAGAAGTTGTGGTCCCGTCAAGGCACCCAGACTTCGAAGTATAAGATCAGGAGTGGAGAAGTGCAGCAGATGCTGGAGCAATAGAGATCCAAGCACTGTCACTTCCCCCAGAGCCCTGGCTGTGGCCATTTCCACCTGGGAGGACAGAGACAGGGAATTAGGAGGCAGCCACCAGACTGCCACCTCCACTTGGATGAAGCCAGAGATCTCACCACCCTCACCTCAGTGGTGAGGGGCTTCCTAAGCCCTGAGAGGCCTGGTCCCCAATTAGTCACTGACTTGGCCTCTCCCCTACCTCACCTGGTGCTCCGCAGGCACTGCCCCCTCTTCCTCCATCAGTCCATAGTACACCTCATAAGCCATCAAAGTGGCAAAGAGTGGCACACAGGACACTTGCCGGGAAGAGGGCTCTGCACAGTGGAATGCCTAGAAAGAAAGACAAAACATGGTGACTCTGAGAACCACCTCATCCCACCCCAACTTTCTGACAGGGAGAGCATTCAGGAAAGGTGAGAATGCCTAACTCAACAAGAATGAAAGCTGCACAAGGACAGGACCCCATCTGCCGCACTGTATCCCCAGCCTCCTATACACACAACAGGGCTTGAATAAACATTTATTTCTTAAATGTACTTCTCTCTTCCTTCTGGGAGGCAGTTTTCCTTCCAGGGCTATGAGCTGCTGTGACCTCATTTTGCCCTATATCTCTGAACTCCCTGGGCACGAGACCTCTTGGGTCCAGGGATACAACCACCAAAGATTAAATAAGTCCTAACAAATGGAATTTGAATTGAGGGGTTGCAGGTAACACCCACTCACCTCCAGCAACAGCTGCAGGACCTGGGCTTGGTGGGTCCCAACTCTGCGGCAGGCCCCAACCAGGGCAACGACTACCCCCGGGTGGCCCTGGGCCAACACAGCTTCCAGGGCAGGGCTCAGCTCCTCAAACATGGGGGACAGCTGAAGGGAGACACGGGATAAAGAATCGTTAGCATTATGGTAACGGTGGGCTAAGTTACTCAGAAAAATCCTCCTGCCAAAAACAACTAAAAATGCTAGCTAAGACATAAAAGCACTGCCATTATCAGGACTTTGGTTTGGCAGGATAAGGAAGGTCCAGGACAAGAGAGCAGTCTTAGAGGTGCCGCCTCACATGGGGAGGAGACTTTAAACGGCCATACTCTCGGGGTAAGGGAGAATTAAATCTGCCCTTCCACCCTAACTCCCAAACCATGAGATCCCAGGGAAGCATGCCTTGGTGCTAAGCAGCAAAGGAAAAGAGAAGCCATGACAACCACTCCAGCACTCATGGATTTGTAGCCAAGCGCCCAGAGTCTGAGCGGGCCATGGAACCTCGAGCTGTGAACTTGGATTAAGCCAGTCTCCTGCTGGTACTGGCGCCTGAGAGAAGCCAAAGCAAATCCTTTCTGGGAAGAAGGCACCTTCACCCTAAGCTCTGGGGAATCCCCAGGAATGACTTCTCAAGTGGAATGACCAGGACACTGTCAGAGATACAGAGGCAGGTACACAATAAAATAAAGCCCACTGAACAAGAACACACACAAACAACAGAGTGCAGAAACAGATCCAGCCAAGTTCCCGACTCACCAGCTCAGGGGTAGTGACAGCATCCAGGAAACGCTGCAAAGGGAAGTTGGCAATAGGATGTGCAGCCAGGGTCTGCAGCTGCCCTTGGAAGTGATCCTCAAAGAGGCTTTGGAGCCTCGGGGGCTCCGATACCAGCAGCACCTGCTCTAGGAGTCTAGAGCTCGTCTGGTCCCGCAGAAATAGCAGGAGGGGACTGGCGACAAGGAGAAGGTGATCGGGTAGTCTTAACTCCACTTCATCCAAAATTCCCACATCACCTCATTTATTTCACACAGCTCGGTCACCCTTGGTCAGTCCTGAGGCCCTGACCTTACCTGCCATCTGCTGAGGAATTGCGGCTACTCAGGTAGCCGATCACAGCACTGCAGAGGTGGGCACAAAGCTGGGGCAGTTTGCGGTGTAAGATCTGTAAGGCCACTTGAAGGCAGAAACTGGAGATCTTGTCAGTGATAAACACTGTGGGGAGAAGGCAGAAATACCATAAGCAGCTTTCCCCAAATCCAGATGACCTGGACAACCTCAAACCTCAAGTAACAAGGTACAAGGGACTATGGACACAAAAGGTCTATACAGAGTCATCACAACATCAAACCAGATCAAATTTGAAAAGAAGAAGAAGACTGATCTAAACAAGCGCCCTGTTTGACAATAATCACCTCCAGAAAAGTAGATCCTAGACCCTCCTATCTCCCTCCTTACCAGCAATGTCCTTCAAAAAGCAGGAGCTCAGGTCCTGAAGGCAATTCAGGAAGGTGTCAGGGACCTCGAAATCAGCTGGCTTACATTCCCGAGTTGGGGCCCTTTGTGTTTCTGAAGGAAGATCAAGAACGTGTGTGGGGGTGAGACCACAAACTGCCATCCAGGAGGGAGAAGAATTCCACAGATGAACAGGGATTCAGCTTGGAGATGCAAACACATAGAATGTCTCTTCTCATCTGGGTCGCTGAACTGAGATTACATTTCTGTTTTAATTTTTCTAAGAAACTTCAACCAGCTCCCCCATGGTCCACAGGAGACAGTCCAAACTCCTCAGCCAGGCATTCAAGGTGTTCCAAAATCAAGCCTCACCTAAACTTTCTACCCTTATTTCCCAGAGTTTTTCAAAATGTAGGTTGCTGCCTATGAGTGTATCATGAAATCAGTTTAGTGGGTCTCAGCAAGCTTTTTTTTTTTTTTTTTTTTGTGAGGAAGACCAGCCCTGAGCTAACATCCGTTGCTAATCCTCCTCTTTTTGCTGAGGAAGACTGGCCCTGGGCTAACATCCCTGCCCGTCTTCCTCTACTTTATATGGGACGCCGCCACAGCATGGCTGACAAGCAGTGTGTCAGCAGGTGCCTGGGATCAAAACCAGCGAACCCCGGGCTGCCAAGTGCGGACTAAACCCCTGCGCCACTGGGCCAGCCCCCAGCAAGCATTTTTTCAATGGAATAGAACAGAACAAAATTAAAAAGTAAAGAAAATATCAAAGCAGGTTTCATGTAGTAAAGGTATTGTTTCCTGAACTTCTGCTTGAATCCAGTATGTGTATATATACCCATGTATGTTGAGTCCTGTTTGAAAAAACATTTCTTACTGTGAGTGGTGGTTGAAAAAAAGTTTTTTGAAATTCAATGCTGAAACGAATCAACTCTTCCCCCAGCCCCCATTCTTCTAACAGCTGTCCCCTAAACACACCTATGCATCCTCACCTCTGGGCCTCTGCACGCTAACCTTTGGCCTGCTAAGCCCTGTCCTAATTTCTCTGCTAGTTCTTCAAGATCATAAAGAAATATTCTGCTTCCTCTCTCCTTCTGAACTTCCAAAACTCTCCTTTCCTGTAGGTCCACTTCCCCCTCTTGTAATACTTACCAGGTGACTGGGAGCCACCGTGCCTGGCTCTCTCAGACTCCAGGAGAGTCCCTCCTAACACCTGCAGGAGAGTTCTGACCACGAAGCTGCCGTGTGTGTCTCCACAGTAGAAAAGAAAATCATCACACACCTCAGCAGCGAGTCCCAGGACTAGCTCCTCCAGGGTCCCTAAGGAACCGCCCTCCTCCTCCTCCTCCTCCTCTGCAGGACTCCCCAGCAACCGAGGCAACTGCAGCAAAGCACTCTGCAGTACATGGACCCCGCATCGATGACAGGCCACCAAGCGCAAGCTGGAGCGCAGAGCAGCCCATACTCGACACAGTGGTTTCAGGGGACTGAACCCCAACAGTTCCTGCAGCATCTCACTGCCAGTCCTGTTTGTGGCCAGGGCTAGGGCCTGAGCCTCCGCCTCCTTCAAAACATTGTGCACCATCAGCTCTGAAAAGACAAAGAAAGGAACATTTTAAAGAGACTGAGAGGAGGATAAGGTTATGTTCCATCACTTAACCAAGTCGGGGACGGCGGCGAGGAAGAGGGTATGGGAGATGAAACTAAGTCCCCACGCCCTGCGGACCCACGAAAACGTCCTCGCCTGTCCGGATTTTATGCCCAAGTTCCTCTCGGGCCCACCCGAAGTTGCTCCCTACCTCGTTCTTCTCCGGTCTCGGGAGCGTCTTTCAGCGCGGACAGCGCCCGGCGGAAGTACCCCAGAGCCTCGGGGCCGAGGTGCGGCTGCGCACCCCCGTCCGGACGCGGGCCGGGCGGTCGCTGGCGGCCTGGTGGGGGGCGCCTCGACCCCTCGGCCCGGCTCCCTCGTTTGCCGCCCGCTGGAAACCGGCGCCCCGTCTTGTGGGGGGAGCGCGGCCCCAGCCCCATGGGTGAAGTGGCCCTTCTCCGCCCGCGGAAGCTCCCTTAGTCGCCGGAGACGCCTCTCGCAACCAGGCGTGCGCCGCGCCCGGACGGAGTTTGGCAAAGCCGGCGCGCTGCGGGCGCAGAGTACACGTCATAGCCCCGCGATGGCCCGAGCCGGGCGGGAGGGGGTGTGTCCCCGGGCGGGAGGGGGTGTGTCCCGGGCCGCACCGCCTCCATGCGCCCGTCCTGGCCCCGCCCAGAAGAGCCCCGGACCAGAAGTGCGCTATTTGATCCTGATCTCCACGTTGGCAGCTGCACCTTGGCCAGCACGCGGACTTCCACGCCAGCCTCGGACTCTGACCCAGTCTAGTCACTTCATCCCGCCCCAGCAGGTGAATCAAAGTTCTCGATTCCGAGAACCTTATGAAAGAGGCGGCGCGGGGACTCCAGAGGCAGCACAGGTGGCAGGTGAGAGGCGCGAGTTCCCCCCACGTAAGGTTCAGGGTCCCTGGGTCTCGCGCTCACCCCCGATCCGGAGGCCGCTCCTCCGGGCTCGGCTTGACTGGGCCAGGCCGGGGGCCAGAGCTCCAGATAGCCGGTGAGGGACGCCGCGCAGAGCCTCCCACCAGCCAGCCCCACTCAGAGAGTCCCACTAGGTGTCCTGGACAGCGCCACCCAGCCCTCTTCTTCACTCCCGGGCCTCCCAAGAGATACAGCCGGCCTTAGCCTGTGGCCTGCACTCAGCTGTCCCTCTCTGAAAGTTCTCTCCCCTCAGAGGATCCCAACCTTGGCTCCCCCTCCTGCCACTCTCAGGGTTCCCCTCCAGATAGACAATCTGCAGGTTTCCTTCAGAGCAAATCTTTGCTTGCACAGATTTCCCTCTTTGCTCGTGAGTCATGGCAGCTTCCATGAAGGGCCAAGTGTGCGTGGTGACTGGTGCTTCCAGGGGTATTGGCCGTGGCATCGCCTTGCAGCTCTGCCAAGCAGGTGCCACAGTTTACATCACTGGCCGCCATCTGGACACGCTGCGGGTCACTGCTGAGGAGGTGAGTGCTTCCTCTGGGACCACAGGGGCAGAAACCACCTGAGGGAGCCCTTCCCATTAACCATTCCTTCACCTAATCCCTTACGTGAAGCCATAATATTCCTCAACACAACATGAATATTAAGTCAAATTGGGATAAAGAGACTCCATAAATAACTTCAGATCAGGTCACATTTTGCCACCAAGGGAGTTTTACGAAAAAACTTTGTGTTTGAGAGCTTCGGGGATTTTGGAGTTGCAACTTAAGAGTTGTGGACCTGTGCTTTCCTCTATTTTAGGCAAACCTTTATTGAACTGCACACTTTTACTTGACTTTTCTGCTGGATTTCAATTACATAAATATTTGGGTACATTTGGTTTGCTAGGCACTGGATGAAGCACTGGGGTTAGCAAGATTAATAAGATACAACTCCTGCTCTTAAAAGATAGAGTCTAGCAGAAAGTCAGAGGCAGAAACGGATCATCCAATATAATGTGAACAAGGAAGTGATAAGAGGGAGAGAGGCACAGAATGCTCTGGAAGCATGGAGTAGGTATAGAGATAATATGAGAAAGTGGTTAGGGAAAGTATTCTGGAGGAAGTGGTTCTTGAACTGAGTCCCGAAAGGTAAGAATTAGGTGAAGGAAGTTAAGAAAACCATTCCAGCAAAGGGAGCTACATGAGCAGAAGGATGATGGTGAAAGAGTGTGGATATTGTGAGAAATAACGCCAGAGCACAAAAGCGCAAGGGCGGAGTGATAGTGAGAGGCTGGAGAGGAAACAGAATGAGTCTTGGAAGACCCCGATAGAGAACTTTGGCTTTAGTCTCTAAGAGATGGTGATCCCGTTGGAAGATTTTAAACAGGTTTGTGTTTTAGGTAGTTCATACTGGCTGGAGTATGAAGAATTAATTTAAGGCAGAAAGGCCAGAGGTCCGGTGAGCAGTTAGGAGGCAAGGAGGTGAGAGGGTGGGACCCAGAGCATGGGTCTGGAGAATAGGAGGGTCGTTCCTGAGTAAGGTACTCTTCTTCCTCTGAAGTTAAAGGATGGGGGCACATGTGTGGAGGGTGAGGCAGAACAGGAGGTAGAAAGAGCTCATGCCTGAGAGCTTTGATTTCTCGCTTACCAGGCAGGAGCGTTGGTGGAGTGAGGGTAAGAGGGCTGGGACTGAGTAGGGGTTCTGTGTGAGTGGTGAGGGGTAGGTGCTCAGGGCATGCGGGTTGGAAATGACCAAAGACAAGGAAAAAGATAGAGATTCGTTTCGTAAGAGCGGCCTCCATGCCTTACTTGTCCCTCACCCTCTGCATGCAGAGTACAGTGCCTTGCACGTGATAGGCCCCATAAATGTTTCCAGATTTTAAACCCAAGATCCCAATCCACCTTGCTCTGTAATGGGAGGACCTAGGATTCCTGAAACTCCTCAAACAGACACCAGAGGGCGGTGTTGCCCACCATGTTCCCTCAGCTGCTGGCTCTGATTCCTATGATTGCCTTCTCAGCTCCCAAGCTGAGAGTTGAGGGGAGCTGCATTATGTCTCACACTCGTTTGCGACCGTGAGCTCATACCCTCTCTGACCCTCTCCAGGCGCAATCCCGAGGGGGCCGGTGTGTGCCTGTGGTGTGCGATTCAAGCCAGGAGAGTCAAGTGCAAAGCCTGTTTGAACAAGTGAAGCAGGAACAGGGGCGTCTGGATGTGCTGGTCAACAATGCCTATGCTGGAGTCCAGGTACCCTTTGAACTTGGATCCCAGCTCTACACTCCTGACCTCCCCTTCTGACCCCTGAGTCCTCCTCATGGTCCCTTCCATTATCCAGCCCCTCATACCTTCTGGCCTTCAGATCATCCAATTCATCGCCCTCCCTGTGCCTTCCAGACAATCCTGAACAACACTAAGAAAGCATTCTGGGAAAGCCCCGCCTCCATCTGGGATGATCTGAACAACGTGGGACTCAGGTAGGTGTTCCCCATGCCCTGCTGCAAGGGCCTGGGCTCCCCTCACTCCCCTAGGCAGGCTGAGGGCACAGACCTTTCTCCGTACAACCTCTCTTTTTCCCTTTGGCCTCCCCCATCTCCTCTCTTCTGTCTCATCTGTCCCACTTACCTCTGGAGAAGTTCCACCCAGATGAGTCTGTACCTGGGAACATCAACTTTTGCCTTGTTTCCATCAGTAATTTTCATCTGAACTTGCCATTGGCCTTTCTCTTGTCTCACTCTCTGCTCATTCAAATAAATGCATGAGGCAGAAGGGAGCCTCCTCCCTCAATAATGCACTACCCCTACTGGATATTTTCAAAAATGGTTAGAGGAAGAAATTGTTTTGTTTTCGGTTGAGAGAAGGTCACTAAGAGAGTGGGTGCCAGTCATCTTAGCTCCACATCCTCACTGCAGACCCACAGGCAAGGGCTCTCCCAGGTCAGAGTTGGAAGGGCAGGGCTGTCACGGGGTTACACGGAGCTCTGGCACAGGAGTGAGATGAAACACAGCCTTGAGTTTGCCCAGCACGATATACACCGGTTGTGCCTCTGTTTATTGTTGTTGCAACAATGGTACCCTCTGGGAAACCCTCTGTGGATGTGATCAACCGTCTGTGGGGGTAACCAAGGATTATCTGCAAATTTGTGGCTAAAGTGTTTAAGAACACTCACAGCTTCAAATGTGGTACTCTAGTGGCAATTCCAAGGAAGCAGGATTAGAAAACAGTTGTGATTTCCAAAGTGGAAAAAGGAGTGTGAGGACAGAGGGGGATGGGCAGCCCAGAGGCAAGAAAAGAAAACCCAAAGAACTGGAAATGGGCAATGCCCTGCAAAGAGGTGCCTTCCACACCCTCATCTCTTGCTGGTCAGGGTTTGGAGCCTACAAGGCAGAGGCCCAGACCCTAGTCCCTGAGCCCTGGTGAACTCTCCAAGGTGAAGCCCCCTTTGTGAGCCTCTTGGGAGCCCGCCAACACCTCCACCCTCTTCCGCACATGTGTCCACATACACGTTTCTTGTGCCTTCCCTCTGCATTACCTTGGGCTGGGCTCTCCTTTTGAGACTGGAACTCTCTCCACTTGTTTTCGTCTGGAGGGTCCCGTTTCCCATGCAAAGGAAATTTTTTTCTGATTACCAAGCATGTGTGTATTTTTAGCAAAAAAAAATATGGACAAATGTGAAGACCAGTATAATCTTATTCCATTCATCACCCATGCCTTCCTCCCTTGACTGAGATATAGCTACTGTTAATAGTCTAGTGTATATCCTGACAGGTTTTTTCACGTAAATATTTCTTGTTTGGGGGGGGGGGGGTTGCTGGGAAAGATTTGCCCTGAGCTAACATCTGTTGCCAATCTTCCTCTCTCTCCTTTTTGTCCCTCCCCAAAGCCCCAGTACATAGTTGTATGTTCTAGTTATAAGTCCTTCTAGTTCTTCTATGTGAGCCACCACCACAGCATGGCTACTGACAGTTGAGTGGTGTGGTTCCATGCCTGTGAACCGATGCCAGACTGCTGAAGCAGTGACTGCCGAACTTTAACTGCTAGGCCATCAGGGCTGGCTCTCTGGTTGTTTTTAATACCATTCTTTTCAATATTCCAATGGGAGAAGTTACCATAATTTGTTTATCTAATCCATTATCTGTTGCAATAGTGGAATTCTTGGGTCAGAAATATGTACTTCTTAAAGATTTAATAAACATTGTCAAATTGTCCTCCAAAAGACCCCACCAATTTATAATCTCATGACAATGGAGGAGAATATCTGTTTCCTCATGTCCCCTAGACAATATCAGACCATTCAACCAGGCAAGCTCTGCCACTCTGATAGGCCAGAGGTATCTGAAGATGGTTTTCATTCCTACTTCTTTTTTTTTGTGAGGAAGATTGGCCCTGAGCTAACATCTGCGACAATCTTCCTCCATTTTTTGTATATGGGACGCCGCCACAGCATGGTTTGATGAGCAGTGTGTAGGTCTGTGCCCAAGATCCAAACCTGCAAACCCTGGGCCACGAACTTAACTGCTGTGCCACCAGGCCAGCCCCTCATTCCTACTTCTTTATTATTTATGACATTGGGCTTTTTTTTCCATTTGTTTATTGGCTCTTTATTCTTTCATGAGTTGTTGTTTGTGTTATTAAGTTATTCTTCTTTTCACATCAATTTATAATAGATCTTTGTGGACTAGATTCCCTTGATATATGTTTTACAAATATTTTTCCCAACTTATTACTCATTTTTTGCATGCTTGCTCTCCCTGGCTCTCTCTCTATATAAAAACAGACGTGGATGTGTGTATTTGTACATATGATATATGTCTGACTTTTAAGAAGTCAAACCAGGGAGTGATGTCAGCATCATGGTGGAGTGAGCTTTCCCCTTTAAACTCTTCCCCCGCCAAGATACAACACAAAGGACACTCGCATACAAACAGAGGACACTCATATAACACAAAGGACATCTGAGAGACCCACGCAGCCATACATCTGAAGGTGGAGGTGCTGGAACCCCCAGAGGAAGTGGGGAGAGGTAAGGAGAAATCCTCTCCCTCTCTGTTCAGTCGGTGACTCCAGGTCCACACAGCTCCCAGGGAGGGGAGGGGCGGCCCTCTGAGGGAAAACCGTCGCTCTCAAAGTATTCTCATGGCCTGTGAGGAATTCCCACAAGGAGGAGACTACACTGTTGTGGGGGCGCCGCCATCATCCGAGCACTCCAGGAGAGCAGATAGCCAGGGAAGAACGAGAAGCCCCCCGGTCAGGCAGGCGAAAGAGAGAGCCCTGCCCCCCACAAGCCCAGTGCTTGAGCACAACTGATTGGCCAGAGTGCCAGTGGATTGCGGCAGGCTCAGAATACACTGTGCTTGACCTCCACCCAGTGGTGGCAAGTGGAAACTGTGACTAGATATTTTCAATATAAGAAAAAACAAGCCAACATCCACAGGCACTATGCAAAAATATATTAAATCTCCGGACCAGAAGGAATATGGCAAGCACCCAGAAATCAATCCTGAAGGCACAGAAATTTATAACCTAAACAACAGAGAATTCAAAGGAGCTATCATAAAAAGGCTCAATGAATTACAAGAAAATATAGATAGACAATTCAGTGATATCAGGAATTTCTTTACAAAAGAGATTGAAACCATAAAAACCAATCAGAAATGTTGGAGATGAAAAACACAGTGGAGGAGATAAAGGAAAATCTGGAATCTTTCAAGAACAAAGCTGACAACATTGACGAAAGAATTAGCATTATTGAGGATAGGAATGCAGAAATGCTCCAGATAGAGGAGGAAAGAGAACTAAGACTAAAAAGAAGTAAAGAAATCCTCCAAGAAATATCTGACTCAATTAGGAAATGCAACATAAGGATTATAGGTATTCCAGAGGGAGAAGAGAAGGAAAAAGGAGCAGAGAGTTTGTTCAAAGAAATAATAGCTGAGAACTTTCCATACCTGGGGAAGGAGCTGGAAATACCAGTGAATGAAGTCAATAGATCTCCTAAATATATCAACAGGAAAAGACCCTCTCCAAGGCATATAGTAGTAAAGCTGACAAAAGTCAATGACAAAGAAAAAATATTAAGAGCAGCTAGACAAAAAAATAAAATAACATACAAAGGAATTCCCATCAGACTCTCAGCAGATTTCTCAACAGAAACTCTAAAGGCTAGAAGAGACTGGACTGATATATTCAAAATTCTGAAAGACAGAATCTTTCAGCCAAGAATACTCTATCCAGTGAAAATATCCTTCAGATATGATGGAGAAATAATAACTTTCCCAGATAAAAAAAAAGCTCAGAGAGTTCATTGCCAAAAGACCCCCACTATAAGAAATGCTCAAGAAGGCCCTCATGCCTGAAAAAAAAAAAAAAGAGAGAGAGAGAAAGGGGATACAAAGCTTTGAGCAAGAAGAAAAATAGGTAGACAAAACCAGAAAAATCACAGCTGTCTATCAGAAAAGGTTAGCAAACACGTAATTATAAACATCAAGATTAAGGGAAGGAAAGAAAACACCATAAATAAATATAACATCATCACTTTAAACACACACTCACAACACAAGATGGAATAAGTTGTGACAATAATAACTTAGAAGGGGAAGAGGAAAGGGATCAAATTGACTTAGTCTAAGGAAATAAGAGACCATCAGAAAATGGACTATCTCATCCATGAGTTTTTTTTATACAAACCTCATAGTAACCACTAAACAAATAACCAGAAGAGAGTCACATATGAAAAATAAGGAGAAAACTAAGAGAATCATCATATAGAACTACCACACTGAATTGGAAGTCCAAAACACATGGGACGAGAAACAAAGGAAGTGCAAAAGAACCAGAAAATGAGCAATAAAATAGCAACATTAAGTCCTCATATATCAATAATCACTCTAAATGTAAATGGATTGAATTTTCCAATCAAAAGACAGAGTAGCGGGATGGATTGAAAAACAAGACTCAACAATATGCTGCCTCCAGGAAAGACATCTCAGCTCTAAAGACAAACACAGGCTCAGAATGAAAGGATGGAAGACAATACTCCAAGTAATGGCAAACAAAAGAAAGCAGGTATTGCCATACTTACACATTCTTCTCAAGCACACATGGAACATTCTCAAGGATAGAGCATATGTTGGGAAACAAGGCAAGCCTCTATAAATTTAAGAAGATTGAAATCATGACAAGCATCTTTTCTGATCATAATGCTATGAAACTAGAATTCAACTACAAGAAAAAAACTGGGAAAGTGACAAAGATGTGGAGACTGAACAACATGCCACTGAACAATCAATGGATCATTGAAGAAATTAAGTGAGAAATCAAAAAGTTTCTGGAGACAAACGAAAATGAAAATACACCATACCAACTCATATGGGACGCAGCAAAAGTGGTCCTGAGAGGGAAACTCATAGCAATACAAGCCCACCTTGACAAACAAGAAAACTCCCAAATAAGCAACCTTAAACTACATCTAACAGAACTAGAAAAAGAAGAACAAAGTGTGAAGTCAGCAAAAGGAGGAAAAGAATGAAAATTAGAGCAGAAATAAATGAAATTGAAGCCAAAAAAAAAAAAAAAACAGTAGAAAGGATCAATGAAACAAAGAGTTGTTTCTTTGAGAAGATAAACAAAATTGACAAAACCTTAGCCAAACTCACTAAGAAAAAAAGAGAGAAGGCTCAAATAAATAAAATTAGAAATGAAAGAGGAGAAATTACAACAGATACCACAGAAATACAAAGGATTACAAGAGAATTCTATGAAAAACTATATGCCAAACAAATTGGACAATCTAGAAGAAATGGATAAATTCTTCGACTCACACAACCTCCCAAAACTGAATCAAGAAGAAATAGAGAATCTGAATAGACCAATCACAAGTAAAGAGATTGAAACAGTAATCAAAAACCTCCCAAAAAATAAAAGTCCAGGACCAGATGGCTTCTCCAGAGAATTTTACCAACCACTCAAAGAAGACTTGATACCTATCCTTCTCAAAGTTTTCCAAAAACTAGAGGAAGATGAAACACTTCCTAACACATTCTATGAGGCCAGCATCACCCTGATACCAAAGCCAGACAAGGACAATACAAAGAAGGAAAACTGCAGGCCAATATCGCTGATGAACGTAGATGAAAAAATCCTCAACAAAATATTGGCGTACGTTAAAAAGATCATACACCATGACCAAGTGGGATTTATACCAGGGACACAGGGATGGTTCAACATCTGCAAATCAATCAACGTGATACACCACATTAACAAAATGAAGAATAAAAACCACATGATCATCTCAATTGATGCAGAGAAGGCATTTGACAAGATCCAACATCCATTTATGATCAAAACTCTCAAGAAAATGGGTATAGAGGGAAAGTACCTGAATATAATAAAGGCCATATATGACAAACCCACAGCCAACATCATACTCAACAGGGAACAGCTGAAAGCCATTCCTCTGAGAACAGGAACAAGACCAGGGTGCCCACTCTCACCACTCTTATTCAACATAGTCCTGGAGGTTTTGGCCAGAGCAATTAGGCAACAAAAAGGAATAAAAGGACTCCAAATAGGCAACAAAAAAGTAAAATTCTCACTGTTTGAAGATGACATGATTTTATATATAGACAACCCTAAATAATCTATTGGAAAACTATTAGAATTAATCAACAACTACAGCAAAGTTGCAGGGTACAAAATCACCTTACAAAAATCAGTTGCATTTCTATATGCTCATAATGAACTAACAGAAAGAGAACTCAAAAAGATAATCCCATGTACAGTTGCAACAAAAAGAATAAAATATCTAGGAATAAATTTAACCAAGGAGGTGAAAGACCTATACAATGAAAACTATAAGACACTATTGAAAGAAATAGATGAAGACACAAAGAAATGGAAAAATATTCCATGCACATGGATTGGAAGAATAAACATAGTTAATATGTCCATACTACCTAAAGCAATCTACAGATTCAGTGCAATCCCAATCAGAATCTCAATGACATTCTTCACAGAAATAGAACAAAGAATACTAAAATTCATATGGGGCAACAAAAGACCCTGAATAGCTAAAGCAATCCTGAGGAAAAAGAACAAAGCTGGAGGCATCACAATCCCTGACTTCAAAATATACTACAAAGCTATAGTAATCAAAACAGCATGGTACTGGCACAAAAACAGACACACAGATCAATGGAACAGAACTGAAAGCCCAGAAATAAAACCACACATCTGCAGACAGCTAATCTTTGACAAAGGAGCTAAGTACATACAATGGAGAAAGGAAAGTCTCTTCAATAAACGGTGCTGGGAAAACTGGACAGCCACATGCAAAAGAATGAAAGTAGACTATTTTCTTTCACCATACACAAAAACTAAGTCAAAATGGATCAAAGACCTGAAAGTGAGATCTGAAACTGTACAATACCTGGAAGAAAATATAGGCAGTACACTATTTAACATCAGTCATAAAGGGTTCTTTTCAAATTCCATGTCTACTCGGACAAGGGAAACAAAAGAAAACTAAACGAGTGGGACTTCATCAGACTAAAGAGCTTCTACAAGGCAAATGAAACCAGGATCAAAATGAATAGACAACCTACCATCTGGGAGAAAATATTTGCAAATCATATATCCGACAAGGGGTTAATATCCATAATATACACAGAACTCACACAACTGAACAATGAAAAAACAAACTCCACCAAAAATGGGCAGAAGATATGAACAGATACTTTTCCAAGGAAGATAAACAGATGGCCAACAGGCACATGAAAAGATGTTCAACGTCACTAATCATCCAGGAAGTGCAAATCAAAACTACAGTAAGATATCACCTTACACCTGTTAGAATGGCTATAATCACCAAGACAAAAAACAACAAATGCTGGAGAGGTTGTGGAGAGACGGGAACCCTAATTCACTGCTGGTGGGAGTGCAAACTGCTGCAGCCTCTATGGAAAACAGTATGGAGAGTCCTCAAAAAATTAAAAATAGAAATATCTTATGATCCAGCAATCCCACTACTGAGTATCTACCCAAAGAACCTGAAATCAACAATCCATTAGAGGCTTATGCTCCACTATCTTCATTGCAGCATTATTCACTATAGCCAAGAAGTGGAAGCAACCCAAGTGTCCCTCGACTGATAATTGGATAAAGAAGATGGGGTATATGTATACAATGGAATACTACTCAGCCATAAGAAAAGACAAAATTGTCCCATTTGCAACAACATGGATGGACTGGAGGGTATTATGTTAAGCGAAATAAGCCAGAGAGAGAAAGACAAACACCGCATGATTTCACTCACATGTAGAATATAAACTAACATACAGACAGAGAGAACTGTTTGGTGGTTACCAGGGGCAAGGGGAGGGGGGGTGGGCACAAGGGGTGAAGGGATGCATCCATATGGTGACTAACAATAATGTACAACCAAAACTTCACAGTGTGATAAATTATTAAGACATCAATAAAAAAAGAAGTCAAATCAGTCAGTCTGTTATAGTTTCTCTCTTGGTGCGATGCTAAGAAAAGCCTTCCCCACTCAAGTTTATAAACACATTCAGTCATGCTTTCTTTTAGTACCTTTGTTCATTCCTTTTTTATTGTGTCAAATATTTTGTCCTTTTGGAATTCTTTTTGAAATAACAAAGGTGGTAGAGAGCGAATCTCACAGAACAAATAACTGGCCAGTTGTCCCAAATCCATTTACTGAAGGATCTATCCTTCTCTACTGACTTGAAATGTTCCCTTTATAATTCGCTGAATTCTCATTTACACTTGGGTGATGAGTGACTCTGCTGTTTAGTTGGCTTCTCTGTGTCTTGTTCTGCCAGTACCGCATTCCTTGAACTAGATCAGTATACATCTTAATGCAGGCGGGGCTGGGGCGGGGCACATCCCCCTCACTCACAGCATACTGCTCTTCCTTTTTCAGAATTTCCTCTATTCTCACATGTTTATTCTTCTCATTGAGCTTTAGATTATTTTGTCAATTCCTCCAAAAGTCTTATTGAGCTATAACTCAAATTGACTGAATCTATAGATTACTTTAAGTAGAACTGATGTTTTACATGTTGATTTCTTCTGTGAACAAATTGTGTGTGTACTTGTTCTTTCATGTTAGGCAGAATTTCACAGTTTTCCCATGCAGATCCTATATATTTATTATGTTTTTTCCCCTGAGCTATTTTAGGTTTGTTATTGCTATTATGACAGAGCTCTCTTCTTCCATTACATCTTCTAAAGATTGCTGTTTCTCGTCTGTCGGTGGTTGATTTTACCAGTATTCCTCCCAGAACATGGCCTCCATCCCTTAATTCGCCAGGTCTGTGGCTGCCCCTATGTGGCCTCCTCCCAGCTGACTACAGCCACTAGAGGGCACAGGAAGCTGCCAGGGCTCCAGCACCCAGGCCAGCACTGAACACGGTTCATTCCTTCTTCCTTGCCCACCTTCTAGAGGCCACTACTTGTGCTCGGTGTATGGCGCGCGGCTGATGGTCCCAGCTGGCCGGGGGCTCATCGTGGTCATCTCCTCCGTTGGGGGGCTGCAGTATCTCTTCAATGTCCCCTATGGCGTGGGCAAAGCTGCGGTGAGGACCCAGTGGCATGGGGTTGGGGAGCTATAGAACAGTGACAGTACCCATAGCTCAAGAGGTACAATCCCCAGTGATCAGAATGGTAAGGTCAAAGACCAGACCTCACCTCTCCCACTGTCCCTCCAGGGACAGTTCCTTTGCCTGGACTCCTCTCAGCTGGCCAGAGTGGCAGTGCACTGGGGAAGGTACACAGCTGGACAGGGCTCCTGGGAAGGACAGAAGGCTGGGGCATCCTTAGTGGAAGCAGGGAGGACAGGGGAGGAAGGTGACGTGGCCAGGTGCCCTGACTCTCACCGTGCCTTTTGTCCCTCTACAGTGCGACAGGCTAGCTGCTGACTGTGCCCAGGAACTGCGGCGCCACGGGGTCAGCTATGTATCTCTGTGGCCAGGGTTGGTGCAGACAGAACTGCTGAAGGAGCACGCATTGAAGGATGACAACACTGAGGATTCCATATTTAATCTGGTTGGCAAGGGGAGGGCGAGGGAGGCAGAGGATGCAGGGGAGTCAGCCTCTCTGTCCTGTGACAGGCCAGTAACAACATCAGAGAGTAAATACCCAGTGCTTCCTGTGGCAGATGCAGAGCTGAGCTCTGGTCACACGTCACGTCCTTTAATCCTGTAGGGGAGATGTTATCTCCATTTTACAGGTGGCAAAACCAAGACCCAGAGAGGTTAAGAAACTTTCTCAAGGTCATCTATGCCATAAGTGGAAAGGCTGTCCAGCTCTGAAACCTGTGCCCTTGACCCCCACACTGAACTAAACTAGAAGGTCTGGACATAGTTGGCCTCCCCAGATACCTGCACATAGGAAAGGCAGTGGGTCCTGGTTCTGGGTGCAGGGCTTACCTGGATGTGGGGAGGAGTGGTTCCAGCACCTTCCAGAATGCTAAGTCCTGCAGGGGCAGCGATGAGGATGAGGGTGTCTCTCTTGGAACAGAAGCTGAAAGTGGGGAAGAGACTCGGGCAGTACTCTTGGAAATTAACCTTCCCTTTTCTGCCCCTGTGTTTCAGGTCAGAACTCGCTTCTCGTCCGCGGAGACCACAGAATTGAGTGGCAAATGTGTGGTGGCTTTGGCAACAGGTGAAGAGGTTGGGGGCAGCTGGTAATAAGAGAGGGCCTGGAGGATCTGTGGGGTGGTGGCCGCCAGTTCTGGGTCCTACCTCAGGAGGTGCTTGAGGAATACACCCTTCTTTTCTCTGGCTTCTGGAGACCCAGAGGGTCAAAATACCCAGTCTGAGGTTTGGGAGCCTCAGAAACTGGCTCCTAGGAGGTGTGATCAGGAACCAGAGGCCCAGGAACCTTCCTAGGAACAGAGAAACAATTCTGGGCTCCTGTGGTATGTCTGTGGTGCCCCGTCCCATTGGACCCAAAGCTTGTCACCCTGTGGCGCTCGCCTGCCATCTCAGCTGTCTGTGTGCCCACAGACCCCAATATCCTGAGCCTGAGTGGAAAGGTCCTGCCATCCTGTGACCTTGCTCGACGCTACGGCCTTCAGGATGTGGATGGTAAGAGCTCTGGCCCAGCAGCCAGCCTGGACCTCACTCCCTTCTGTTCCCCGCTCCTTCCCCCTTCACGCCCCACTCAGGCTCTTCAGCCAAGGTGGGAGTGTCTGGGGGGGGACACAGGGTCTCACCCTCCTCCTCCTCCTGTTGTGCCCAGGCCGCCCCGTCCAGGACTATTTCTCTGTGCGCTCCGTTCTCTCCCACGTCTCCAGCCTGGGCTGGCTGGCCTCCTACTTGCCCGGCTTCCTCCGTATGCCCAAGTGGATCATGACCCTCTACACCAGCAAGTTCTAACCCTCCTGGCCTGACGTCACAACTCTGCTCATCTTTTCATTTGGGCTGGGTGGTTGGGCCTGTCTCAGTGGAACAAAGCAGCTGTCCCACCTGCCACACCCCCTTGACAGGAAGAGAAGGCCTCTGCTGTGTCCTGGGGGAGCCCTGGGGGACCTTATAGGTTGATCTTTGTGCCTCAGTCTTCCTTGCTTCTACAGTTTACTTTTTGCCTTGGTATTGAAAAATGCTCTGGGGACTAATAAAGGTCTCATTTCTCCTTCAATCAGCACGTTTTTGAGTGCTGATTTTGTGCTTAGCAAAGTGTTCAGTACTTGAGAGAAAGACTCCAAGATAAGCAAAATGTTTAGGTTCTCTCGGAGAACATCCCCAGGACAAGGCCCCTTTCCTCCAGAGCTGTTCCTGCTCTTCCCTGGAGAGCTGCCCATCTCAGGGGCACCTGCCCTCGGCTGTGAGGCCTATGTCCCGTGCCCCAGCGTGGGAGCAGGGTCCCTCCACACCCAGAAACAGGCACGCCCCAGGCTCGCACTGCTTTCTGGCCCCCTCATTCCTCCCTCTTTTCAGGGATGCCTGCTGCCTCCCAGCTGGACCTGATCTCTGGGTGAGAACGATCCAGTGAGGCAGATTCTTAGTGTTTATGATTTCCTGGAATTTGGGAGGAAAGTACTGCCCAAATCCAAGTGAGGGCAGAGGAATAACTGATGGCACGGACACTCTCATCCTTCATCTAGGGATGGTACCACCTGAATTGCTCTCTGAAGAACTGACTGCAAGAGCCATTTAGGGCTGTCTTGCCTGCTCTGTCCCAGCCTGAGGCAAGCTATATTTGCAGCCAGCAGCCTAGATGGCCATCGAGGTAGTGGGATGGCTGCTGTGAATCAGAGGGGCAGAGATCATTCCCAGCCTTGGAAAAAGGCAGGGTGAGAGCTCAGGCTGCCCAGAGTGTCTGTGAAGCTGTGATGTTCCTGTGGCTCTCTGGGTCGGGCCCCCCGTTCCTGTTCCAGGGGTGTGCTGGGCGGCTCACTGGCTTGTGAGGGCTGATTATGCGCATCTTTTCCAAGTCGGCAGTCACTGGCTTCCTGTGGGTTGCTTGAAATCCGCCATAGTGAGAGTACATATACCACGAAAATCAATAAAGCTACCAATCAGGACTTTTTTTTGAGAGAGAGTCTGCTTACCCACACATGACTGGAACTGTGCACCTAAAGGCCACCACTTGCCTGGGCACCCCATTTGGATTACAGTGATCAGGCGTCCTCTCCCCCCTCCACTCACCACCCTAAATTCCTCCTACCCCTTGAGGTTGGCGAGGGGCAGAAGCAGTTGCCCATATGCCATAAGAAGGAGAAGGGCCGCAGGATCTCCTCCAGCCTCCACGGCCATCATTAGAAGTCATCACTGGAACAAATCCTTGCACTATGGCCTTTTCTCCTAAAGGCCACAGATATTATGGGAAGAACATGGGCTTCAAAGTCATACAAATCATATAAATCCTGACTCCACCATGTTGAGAATCAAGTGAAATAACATATAGAAAGCATCAAGCAACATGTAGTCATTGAAATTGTCAGTTCCTTCTCTCAGCGAAGATTTAAGAGCACCCTCTGCACCAGGCACCATTCCTGGCTTTGGGAGAGCAGAGAACAGGACAGACCAGACCCCAGCCCACAGCCCCGGAAGATCTGAGAAGTCATCTAGACCCTCCAGTTACCGAAGGAAGTGAACACCCTGGGGCTCCAAGGGTCCACACCACATGGAGTTTGACCTCGGGTTTCTGGTTTCCCAAGAAACCAGAAGGAACAATTTTCTTTACAGTCCACCACCTTGCTTCCCTCCAAGATTTAATTAATCTTAGAAACATGAGCAATAGAGTGCAGAGCTCAGAGAGAATGAAACGTGGACAGTGACTTTTGACTGAAAATAGAAGAGATTCCAGATCTGAGAAGCCAAGTAGTAGAGGGTGTTAGGACATTTGGGGGATCAATATTCATTCAAAAAACATTTATTTAATATCTACTCTCTGCCCAGCACCATACTAGGCACCAGGGAAGACTTGTTAAATTTGGTGAGACAGGTGCTGTAGTAGTTTACACAGAGTAAGCTGAGGATACAGGAGGGAGCAACTGGCTCCATCAGAGAACTGAAGGCAGTGATACTGTCCAGAGACAAAGAATAGGGGGAGGCAGGAGAGGGGAGGTTTAACTTTTTTTAATTAAAAAAGGCAGGTACTAAGACTCAAAAGTGTGGCAGAACAGCTAGAAGTTTGGTGTGGCTTAAATATAGATGTGATATGGGATAGATTTCCAGAGAGGAAGATGAGGAAAGATAGATCATTGAGATTTAAATTGTGAGCAATAGGTTTCCACCGAGGGATTCATCTTAGATGCTGAGTGACATATTAAGGACGTGAGCTCAGGGAAGGCCCGTGGAGGGGGGAGAGGCAAAGCAAGCACACCATCTCAGCTGTGGAGGGCTGCTTAGTGAGGCCCAGGGAACAGCCATGGAGTGGGAGGCTCTGGGTAGCCCCAGCCTGGGGCCAGGAAGCCAGGCTTTCATCCACCACCACCACCACAGAGCAGTCACAGGTTATGCTGCAACCCAGGGGGCAGAGCAGCTCCAGGAGACCAAGAGCAGCAGATGTCAACCGTGAGAGCACACTGAAGGGGGTGTCATGCACAAAAATGGGAAAGGGCATCTCGGGGACCCGGGCTATAGGACAATTTAAGCAGGAGAGTAGTGTGACCAGATTTGTATTTTTGGAAGCTCACTGGGTCTGAAGTGTGGAGAGGATGGACCAGAGGGAGGAGAGGCAGACATCAGAAGAGCGCCAGGAGGCTGGCCCCGGATCCCAAGATCTGATGGTCAGTGGAGGTGTGGGCTGAGGAGAGATTGTAGGAAGCAGAGTCAACACACTGGGAATGTAGGAAAGAAGGTGGACTGGTGCAGGACTGCTATGGTGGTACCACTGGCGTGGGGGACCCTGAAACCAGCCGCAGGCATAGGGAAAGAAAGGATGTGCCTGAGCTGTGAAGGAGGGGCCGGCTTGCCCGAGGTTAGCCCTGGTGGGACACTGAGGGGCTGGCTGAGATGCAGCCCCAATCCCCACCAGAGCAAATCAAGGGGCTTGGCCGGTTCCCAGAAGATGGTTAATCCCCCAAAGGAGCTCAGGGAGGGATGGAGAAGAGATTTTTGACTTGTATTTTTTTGTGTGTGTGTGAGGAAGACCAGCCCTGAGCTAACATCCGTTGCCAAGCCTCCTCTTTTTGCTGAGGAAGACTGGCCCTGGGCTAACATCCGTGCCCATCTTCCTCTACTTTATATGGGATGCCGCCACGGCATGGCTGACAAGCAGCGCGTCGGCAGGCTCCCGGGATCTGAACCCGTGAACCCCGGGCTGCCAAGTGCGAACTAAACCGCTGCACCACCAGGCTGGCCCCCTTGACTTGTATTTTTTTATTTACATTTTTAAAAGGTAACACATTCACATGGGTCAGAAACCAAACCATCCCTGCCCTCTAGTGCCCAGTCCCAGGCCCAGAGGCAGCCAGTGCCTCCATATCCTTGGGTAGCCACAGAGAGAGCCCATGTCTGTACAAGCAAATAGCTAAGCATATTCAGAGAAGAGATGTGACTCTGTGCAAATCTGGGCCTCTCTTTCTCCAGTTAAACATTGTATTTTCTAGTTTCTGAAGCCTGTTCTGGTCCTTATGTCCCACACTTCTAAGCTAGGAGCAGCCCTGGGCCCAGAGGCCCCACTCCTTCCCAGGTCCTGATGCAGCTATTCCCATCACCAGAAACTTCCCCACCCATCAGCAGGGAGGGTAAAAGATAGAGAACTGACGGCTTAAGGAATGGAGAATCATGGCCACAGAGAAGCAGTCCCAGCCCAAGGGGCCCAGCACCGCCCTGCCAGGCCTCCTCACAGAAATGGACCCACACTGCGGCTGTGAGGTGCATGTCACACCTGAGGAACTGCCCAAGGGTTAGGGGAACCAAAATGAGGCCAACTGTGGAGCCCCTGACCCCAGGGCGTCCCCATGATGGGAGCACTGATCAACTGGCCGACACAAAGCAGGACGATAATGGAAGCAGGGCTGGACCGACGGCTCTCAGATTCCAACTTTTGGGACAAGTCACTGAGGAGGAGTTTCCATCGGCTCCTTTGGGTGATGCGAGTGACTGTGGAGTGAGGATTCAGACATGGGGAATGAGGAGCCCACACGAGGGCCCCACGGGGGCCAAGCCCAGTGGACAAATCAAGGTGAGATGCTCAGGCCCAGACCTGCCCTTTTTCCTTCCTCATCCTTGCTCCTACCCACCCATGGCCCCTAAAGGCCTTGACACTGTCTCTGAGATGTTGGGCGAGGTCCCTACAGCTCCTTGGCCTCCCATCCCTGGGGAGAGGCCCCACCATGACCTCAGACGTCGCTTGGCCACAGCCTGCCCCTATCCCATCTGGTGTCTGGTCCTCGCCCCTGGGTTGGTCCACCCCTCCACCCTGGACCCTCCTGGCTGCACCCTCTCAGGCTTCCCATCCTTCCACTGCTCCTCCAGGCCCCTCAGCCCACCCTCACCTGTCCTTCCATCTCCTGGTGTGTGTTGCAGCCTCCTCTGTGCCCAGCCCTGGGCAGGGCCGGGCGGACAGGCACAGGCAAGCTTTATAAGACAAAGGTCCAGTTCTCAGAGTGCCTTCAGTTATTGCCATGAAACAATTCGACAACCACGCTGAGAGCCAGGGTGGGACTCAAAGGAGCAGAGGGGTCTGCGCATGAGGTTCCTCCCCAGGCTACACACAACTCTTCTTGCTTTCTGGTTTCGTTACCGAATCCAAGTGGGCTCACCTCCTGGTGAGTTGAATAAGACTCTACACCAGTGGAAGTTGTCTCACAAAGTAAAGTGTATTTGCAGCAAATAGGAGGCCACGAGGAATCATTTCCAAAGTCATGGCGTTTCGGTTGGGAAATGAATATTCAAAGAGGAGAGGGGGGTATTTGCCTGCACAGGCTCAGCTTGAGAATATGCTTCCACATAATGAGGCCTAAGCTCCTCCTGGAAAGAGCTTTGCATTAAAAATAAGGCAAAGGTCATGGGCGTAGCTCTTGTGGTGAGGCTCCGTCAGTTTCAGGATGGTTGGTGGTTACATCTCCTTAACATACAAAAGGAAAAGAAATACCTTGGACAAACAGTTAATTGCTTCCAAACCCACCTTTGAGTTTCTCAAGGCGTCCCGGGAGTGTTAGAACAACCTTATCCCTGCCTTTCTCTGCAAAACTTTACTTCTGTCTCAGTCCTTGCCTACAGGCAACCTTGCCCGTGATGGTCTGTCCTGATTCCCTCCCAGACGCCCACCTCTGTCGGCCCCACCCACATATACACACACAGTGGGTACCCCTGCCCAGGGACCGTCTGTAGAGCCTCGTGGCCTCCCATTTGACCAGGCTGCCCTGGCCCATGTTGACCTGCAGAGGCAGAATTCGCCCCAAGACTGAGCAGGGGCTAAGGACAGGCACAGGCTGGACTATCTCTGGGTGGATGCCACTGCCCTCTGCACAGAGGCACCTCATGGAGCTCAGAAGTGGGCTGGCCCCAACCAGGGCTCAGTGAGGGCTTGCTGGGAGCAAAGTCAAGGGGTCACAGGGCCTGCCTGGACATGTGTGCCAGAAGAGAAGAGGAACTGGAAGCCGCCTGTGCTTAACTTGATAATGGGGGAATCTGGGAGAGAAAAGGACCCTTCCTTAAGCCCTTGGAAATGGAGGAACCTGCACAGAATGCTGAGAAGAAGGCAGAGGGAGGAAGTGGGATCAGCTGTGTGCAATTTCTGTTAGCAAGTATGAACACAGATAAATGCCCCTATCCTCCAGTGAGCACGTCTTGGCTCCCCCTTCCTTGGAGAGATGGTTCTAGAAGAAACAAGCAAAGCTGGCACTCCACGGACAGACACTGCCCCAGCATCCCAGAGGGGCTTGTGCAAGAGGAAACAAGATGACTCGGCTTCGGGCTTTCGCTGTCACTTTAACACCGCTGTGCCCGCCACGGCCTCGTGCTGTAGGGGCTGAGAGCATTAGTGTTCACTGCGCGCCCACAATGACTTAACACTCTCCCTTGGGTCTTCATTTTTCATCTGCATATGAGGTAAGTACTCTCATAGCTGAGGAAACTGAGGCTCAGAAAAGCTGAGGGACTTGTCCAGAGTTTCAAATCTTTACAATGAAAGAGTATGGATTCAACCAAATATGTGTGACTCCAGACCACCGGCTCTTTCCCCCGCATCATGCTGCCTCTGCTGCTTGATTTTTGGGGTTTTTTTGTTTGGTTTTGGAGGAGCTTTTCTTTTTGGCAGAGAAAGTTGGAGATTGGGCAGAATGTTGAAAGCGTTCCCAAGTTCACTCAGCCCATGTGTTTCCGGACACATACCCGGGTTCTTTACCTGCCGCACAAGAGGGCCCAAAATAAAACTGGAACGCCAGGCTTATGGCAAAGAAAGAGTTTTTATTTCGGATGACGTCAGCCAGGAGACGAGAGTGAGCCCTCAGATTTGTCCAGTGTCCCCAAAAGATGGGAGGCAAGGGGTTTTAAAGGTTGCGAGGAATGCAGCTGCTTGTAGGGAGGGGGAGCCTGTGGCCTTGCTGGTCGGGGCTTTCCCACCAGCCTGCGTTTGGCCCTGTGAGGCTGCTGGCAGGGAGGGGGATGGCGAGATGAGGGAATCGCAGGTGGGGGTCCTTGATTGTCTGTCTCCGTGGTGGAGGGTGGATTCTGGAAGTCAAGGAGTTGAGGTCAGGGAAACTTGAGCTTCTTGACATTTTCTGGACGTCAGTCTCCCTGGAACAAACCTCAAGAACTGGTAATTAGCCAAAACTTCAGTGTGAGCCCGGCTTGAGGCCACCTGGGCTTTTAACAATTTGTAACTTCTATCTGCCTTGTGAAGTTCAGGGTACAAAGTTAAAAAAACCAATATTTACAAATGAATGTAACTTAGAGAAGGAGGAAAAGTGGATGAGTGCTTTTGGTTTTAACCCCACATATACTGGGTTTAATGTAGGGGAACTGATGTCAGGGCCAGCATCACATGGACCCTGTGGCCACAGTTAGAGTCGCCCTCCTCTCCATTTGACCACACCCTTTCCTCTGCACCTTTGCTCCAACTGTTCTGGACCCTGGGGTGCCACCCACTCCCCCCACAGCCCCATTTCTACCTGACAGAATTCTTCTCACAGGGCCCATCTCAACCTCCTAGGAACTTCTGGTTTCTTCTGCTACTGCTCTTGCCCCTTCTGGGGACTTATGACATTCACTTGGCTCTTGACTGGGATTAGAGCCATAGATGTCCTCATGCCATCCCCTAGATAAGGTTGACAGTCCCCCGCTGGTCAAGGGCTGTCTTGTACCCTTCCCCCTCCCCCACTCTCCACCACACACATTCACAGAACCTTTGAACGCTGCACACAGAACAGTCCTGGAGTGTCCAAGCCCCCCAGAGTGTGGCCAAGCTCACTGGTCCGGTGGGACCCACTAGTGAGGGCCCCTCCCTCCCTCCCTGGAGGCAGGTGGGCTGGGCCAGCCTATGGCAGTGTCTGTACCCCAGAACTGACCCTCCCAGGACTACTGTCCTCTAGTATTCCTCAGTCCTTGGCCTCGGCCCCACATGCCACACCTCAGCTCCATGCCCCCTGCTCAGGGGCCTGGGGTCTGGGAGAGGCCTGTCCAGCAGGGCTGCCAGCAATGGGCCTGGGGCCTCTGTGGGAGCAGGCCCCGGGGAAGCTGGCCAACCCTTGGCAAGCTCCCCAAACCTCCACTACAGGTGCTCCCCACCCCACCCCTCCCCTCAGAACTCAAGCCTGAGTCATGATTGGGCACAAAGGGGACACGGGGGCACAGTGTTGCTCCTGTTAGCAATTCCAGGCGTTCTCCCTTTGACTGAACTCGGAAGTTCCGCACCACGCCCTGTCCACTCCCTCCCCACCTCCCCACCTCACCCAGGCGCTGAGGCTGGAGAGCAGCCACCCTGACCTCTCCCCGAGCTTCCTGCCCTGGGATCTTAGAGTCTCAGCTCCCGTACCTAATCCCCACTCCAGCCCAGTAGGGTGCAGCCTGTCTTGCTCTAATGCTCATTGCTCACCATTCATTCATTCACTCATTCATTCTTTCCCAGCCCCTACCCCCCCAACTCTGTCTCAGTACCCTGTTTATTTTCCTCGGGGCACTATGACTCTGAAATCATCTCCTGTGTGCATTTGCTTCTGCAGGGTCTGTCTCCATGACTCGAGTGTAAGCCCTAGGAGAGCAGAGGCCTGCCATCTGCGGCCCTGCTGTGCAGTGGGCTAAATTGGTGCTCAATAATTACTGCTTGATGATTGGCTGAATTATGTCAGTGTTTGTTGAGCAACCACCGCGATGCAGACACCAGGCTAGGTGAGGGGGCATGCAGTCAAACGAGCCTCGTTGGGTAGTTCCTGGCGGGAGTGGAAGCGGGGGCACTGCATCCCATGGGATGAGCTAGAACATGGGCACCGCAGGCCCCCCTAATGGAGAGGCACAGGGGACATGTGTATCCTAGACCCCAGCCAGGGCTCCTCCCCTCACCTACAGCCCCAACTCTAAGCTCACTTCCCTGGGAAACCTCCCCCACTCCAGATAGGGCAGCTCTCCCGTTAGGAGCTCACTCAGCACCACACGTCTCCACAAGGGCAGAGCTGTAATCTTACATTTGCTTACATGATCACTCGACTGCCTCTATGCTATTTGCATCACCCAGAAAGTTCTATTGGACAGCCCTGCTCTGGACCGTCTGTGTTTGGCTCACTCCCCTGGCCACCATGCCTAGCATTGTGTCCAGCATAGAGGGCCCTAGTCACTGTCTGTTGAATAAATGAATGGGACAGGGAAGGGGTGAGGGCTGGTCCTCCCCCAGAGAGCAGCCCCTCCCTCCTGGGACTGGTTCTTTGTCCCCTGTGCTCATCCACCAGCCTGAGCATCCCTTCCTGCCCCAGGCCCCCTCAGTCTCACCTTGTTCTAAGGCTTCTGTTTCTCATGTGGGTGTAGAACCTCAGGCCGCTACCTCCCAGCACCTCTCACGTTGTGTCCACCCCAAACGCAACGCACCCCCTGAAGTTGTACAGTTGTGGTTGCCACTCAGGCCCTGCCAGGCAGCGAGCTTCTTGGCCACGTGCCCAGCCCCACCAGTGCTCTGGGTAATTTTAAGGCAACGCTGCATCTTCACCAACCCCTGGGCAGTGCCTGGCTCCTCTAAGAGGCTCCAGTTCGAGCTCAAGAAGTTTTTCCAGACTTTCAGCTCCATTTCCTGGTTGCGACTCCTGCATCTCTTCCCCTAGAGATGCCAACCTGAGTCAGCACTCTCCTCGCCCTGGGTGACATAGGATGCTCTGTCGTGGGGACTTTCCCTCTGGGGCCCGGCTATCTTTTGGTCTCGCCCTTGGAGCCCTGTCTTCCCCTCTTACCACTGGCTGTTGCCTCGTCTTCCCCAGCCAGGAAGTGTGCTCTGGGCACATGGTGGCACTGCTGGCCATTGAAGGATTTCCCCAGCCTGGCAGAAGGAACTGGGGAGCAGGGAGGAGAGAATAACATCCAAGAACTCAGACCAAGTGCCCAAGGAACCCCAGGACCCCAGGGGAATGGACTGTATAGGAGATCTTCTTGGGCTTTGAATCATTCTGGTCTCCTGGTCCATCCCAGCAATCAGAACCTTTCAGAACTTTGGGGTGGGGAGACTCCAGTCCTTAAATGTCCTCTACCACATTCTCACAAAGTGGTTGACCAATACATGCTTGATTACCTCCCATGATGGTGAGCTCACCACCACTCATTGAGGCCCATTCCACTTTTGGACAGCTTTAATTATTAGAAAGCCTTTCCTCATAATGAGTCTATATCACTCACTGGTCTTTGTTCTTTGCTTTCAAGATACACAGAATCAACGTAGTTTCTTCCAACTAGCACCCTTTCAGGAGTTTGAAGACCTTTATCATCTGCCCCTTGAGTCCAACATCTCCATGTCCTCCCTGTGGTCATGGGTTCTCCTCACCACCCTGATTTCTCCCTCTGGACCTTGCAGTTTGTCCCTGACCCTCTTAAAATGGACCACACACTCCCAACAGAGTCTGACTATCACAGATCTGGGGCCTACACACCCCATCATTCTGGGTCCTACAGCTCTCTTCGTGCAGCTCAAAGTCATGTCAGTGCTTTTGGCAAGCAAGTCACAGGGTCGACTCTGACCAACCCTGGACCAAACAGAATCTCCCTGTCTGCACACACTGGTGTTATTCCATCTCTCACACCTCTTGTTCTTGTGCAGATGTTGATGTGGGAACCAAAGAACCAGACTCTACCTCTGTTCCTATTAAATACCATCTGGTCAAATCTGGCCCCTCAAATTATGTTTCGATCCCAATTCCATCATCCAGTGCTCCTCCCAACTATGCGTTAGCTGTCTTCAGTTATGAGGATGGCACCCGTGTGCTCATCCAACATGGCACTGGAAACTGCTACCACTAGGGACCTCCCTGCAGGTTGACAAAGACACAGTAAGCAACATTATTTGGAGATGACAGTCCTACCAGTTACAACTATATCAGCTATCCTATCGTCCCACCCACAGTTCACCATTTTGTTCCTAAACATGTCCTGAGATGAGCTGATGGTGCCAAAGCACTGCGATAATCATTGAGAAACCTGGTTTCCAGCCCTGGCTCTACCACCAAAGTGTATGTGACTTCACATCACTGAGTAGCTCTGAGCCACTAGGAAATGAGCGGGGGGGCCAGACGATCTGTCAAGCTCTCTCCAGCTCTGACATCCTCTTCTGTGGTGGTAAGGGTTAGAGAAAAAGAGTCAGGAAGCTGAGGGCAAAGGAGGGTCCATGTTGCAAGAGATAAGAAGTGGGCATTTCCAGGCCGGCCCGGTGGCAAAGTGGTTAAGTTCGCGCACTCCACTTCAGCGGCCCGGGGTTCACAGGTTCAGATCTCAGGCACGGACCCACGCACCACGTAGCAAGCCATGCTGTGGCAGGTGTCCCACATATAAAATAGACGGAGATGGGCACAGCTGCTAGCTCAGGGCCAATCTTCCTCAGGAAAAAGAGGAGGACTAGCAACGGATGTTAGCTCAGGGCTAATCTTCCTCACCAAAAAAAAAAAGAAGTGGGCACTTCTGCCCATGCCGTCTCCGCCCTTCCTGCTGTGCGCAGGCGCCCTGCTCAACTCTTCCCCTTTGTTTCCTGTCCCACAACTTAAGCTGACCCTCAATCTTCCCCACGTTTGGTTTCCCATCAAGTGCCTGCATGCCCCCATCCAAATGTCTAACCAGGATCACTTGACAACCTGCTGACCTACGGCCCCAAGAAGATCCAGACCCTCAGGCCTGAGTTCCTCTTGCTGGCTCCCTCCCCACCAGGCCCTCCAGCACACCCACCCCAGCTCCCCAGGAGTTCGAGGCATTTTCCCCTCCTCTCACTCTCCCCCAGGCTCTCTGCCCTTACCGGCTACAGCAGAGCATGGTGGGCAAGGCTAGGCCACAGGGAAAGAGTAAGAGTGTGTCTTCTGCAACCGGCCAGCCAGGGGGGAGACCAGGCTCTACCGCTTATGACTCGTGTGACCTTGGGCAGAGGCTCAGTTTCATTCATCACAGCTGTCAAGCATTTAGTCATTATTATTTCTCATTAATACTGGCTTGGAGGCCACAGAACCTCTCTTCATAGTCCATTTCTTCCTCTGCTCTCCCACTGAAGCTTCTCTGCCCTACGCCCTGAGTCCTGCCCTCACCGTGACTCTACCAAAACTTGTTTGTGGGTTCCCTCCTCTCCCGATCCTGAGTGCCATTCCCTCCTGGGTCTAATTACCACCTGTACATACCTGCACCCACGCTGACATCTTCTGCCTTGACCTCTCAACCCCTCTCCAGGCAAGTATTTCTCGCTGTCTTCAGGACATCTCCACATCAAATCAAACATGAGAAGTAGCTTTTCTCTTCTCGCGTAACACTCCCTCCCCCCACTCACGTTCCAAGACCTCTGTGGACACCACAAGTTCTCCAGTCCCTCAGCTTTACAACCTGCAAGTCTACCACAAAGCTGCCTGTGGCAGCTGCGTCTCAGCCCACCTGCCACCGAGCCCTGCCCACTGTTTCTCCGAAACAGCCCTCCTCTCAACCCCTTACCCTCCAGCAAGGCTACAGGATGTGGATCTGGATTTCAGGTTCTGTCTAAATATCCCTGAAGAGGGGGTTTTCTGACTCCCTTCCCCAAGTTCCCCTCCACTCCCTGTATTTCTGGGACCCAATAACCCCCTTCCCCACACCTGTGGCTGGAGAGTTTAAAATAGGAGGATCAAAGTTCATGATTTGTGCATTTCTAGTATATTTATTATGCTTCACTGACAAGTTTTACAGGAAGAAGAAAAGAAGGATCAGGAGTTTAAGAAAAGAATTGTAAACCATTATCTATCACTAGACCTAGAACGAATTCCTCTTGGCCTTAGTCTGGGTCAGATGCCCCTTCCATGGGCCCCCATTGGCCCCGTCCTACTCTAGCTCACATGCTGACATGTCTGTCTCACCCATGTGGCCTGTCCTGTCCAATGCTAGCCACTAGCCCCCTATGGTTATTTAAATTTAAATAAATTTAAATTAAATTAAATTAAAAATTCACTTCCTCAATTGCACTAGCCACATTTCAAGTGCATGCTCAGTAGTCACATGGGGCTAGTGGGGACCGTGTTGGAGGGCACAGATACTGAACATTTCCACATCACAGAAAGTTCTAGACTAGCACAGTGCTGCACTAGACTGTAAGCTCTGGGAAGGCAGAGACTGAGTTTCTGATCCCGCGCTGTATCCCTGGCACCCCGTATGCTCTCAGGGTCAGCTCTGATGCTAAATAAATATCAAGAGATTGAATGAATGCACACGCTGCCACACCACATCGGGCCCAGAACCAGCTCTGGTACCTGCCTGTTCCTCACTCCCCTGCCTCCAGACCACGGCTTCTAGCCAAGTTCTCACGGGCCCTCACCCAGGGCTCATGGTCTCCTTCCTCCCTCCAAACCATCTCTGGTCCGTGACTGGCTCAGGGTCTAGAGGCATCGTAAATGTGTGTGTGTGTGTGTGTGTGTTGGGGAGTGGAAGGACAGAAAGGATTGGCAGGGGAAGAGGCGATCTGAGTGAAGAGACACCGGGGTTCCGGGCCTCAAGAAACTCAAGTTCCAGCCTCTGGCAATGGCCGCACCCACCTGTGCAGTGGGCAGACACCCAGGCTTTGGTTAGAATTCTGGCTGTGTTTCCTTCCAGCTGTGTGACGTTGGGCAAGTGACTTATCCTCTGTGAACCCACTGTATGCATTGTTTCCTCACTGTAAAATATGGATAATAATACCTACCTCAGAGAGGGAGGGAGTGCCTTAAATAAGAGGTCTGGGGCTCAGTTGGTACTCAATTGTTGCTTGTTCCTTTCTCTGCCTAGAAGGCAATAAAATCCCTTCCTCAAACATCATTCAGATCATGGCCCTCAGACACCTGCCTGGTTCCCACTTATCCCGCATAGGAGGCCAAATATACCTCCTGACAGCTCCTTTGCCTTAAAGCAGGAGGCTCATCATTGGTTCCATTGCGCTTATCTGCATTGCTCTTATCTCAGCTTCTGTCTGCCAGCCAGCTGAGTCTGTTTGGCTTTCTCTCCCCCACCTTCACGTCATCGTTCGTGCCTGAAATGCCCTTCCTGCCCTCTCTTTCCAAAACCAGGCCCTACCTTCTCCGAAGCAGATTTCTTCATGAGACTTACTTCCTCTCTTAAGCCTGTGTGACTCAACCTTCCTGGTTTCAAGCTTGCTAATCACTAAAAAATATTTCGTGCGTACTTCAGCCTTCATCCTCCCCTTCCCCCTCCCTTAGAGACTATGATGAAAGACTGTTCTTGGCAAATCTGCACCTGTGGGAATCCGTGTTCCCAGGTATCTTGTTGTCCATGTGAGTGTACACAGAGCAGAAAGAAAAAGCAAGTGGTGACCAAAATAAAAAAGCCGTTGGTGAGGTGGGAGGGCTGGACCAGACCAGACACAGGTCCCATTTGGCCACTTACTACATGGGTGGCCCTTAGCAAGTTACTTAACCTTTCTGACCCTCAGTTTCCTTGTATATTTGTCACAAAGATCAGAAATAATATTATCATTATTACTATTACTATTTACTGAGCCTTTACTATTCTAAGCACTTACCCAGATTCTTTTATTTAATCTTCACTTCAACCCCGGCAGGTGGGTAGTATTATTTTTCCTATGTTACTGTTGAAGAAGCTAAGACACAGAGGAAACTCAACACAGAGGTTGAGCATCTTACTCCAGGTCACATAGCTAATAAGTGGCAAAGCCAGGATCTGCACCCAGGTAGCCAGGCTCCAAAGTCAATGTTCTTAACTACTCTGCTTCCTGGCTCCCACGTGTAATCCTGTGTGTGTGCAAAGCTCCCAACACAGTGCCTGGCACTAAGATAACCAATCAGCGGTGTCACGCTTTCCTCACTGGGACTGCAGGTACATGGGGCCAGAAAAATGTCTCTTTTCCTCTGTACCTTGGTACAGGGCCTAGGAAAGGACAGAATACAGAGTAGGCACTTTACACACATTTCCAGGGCCTGAGAAAGGTGTGGAAGAAATATAAAGAAGTTAAAGCCATACTTTCTTACCCAGATGTGAGTTATAAATACACACACACCACATGGACACACGCTTCTCACAAATCCATCACAGACACTCACACATACACGTTCACTGGCCACCTTGAACCCCATGAAGGCTCCACCAGGAAACCTTCCTGAGCTGGTCCAGGCCACACGATCTCTCCCATCCCTGAATGCCAACAGCACTCACTGTTAGGCCCAGCCAAGCCAGCCCTCACTATGTGGTGTTTTGTTCATTCATTCAAATAACGACCCAATAACTACTAAGAACCAGGGCCAGGTATTGCAGAGGCAAAACCAGAAAAATGTTGTTTCTGTCCTAAAGGAACTTTGAATCTCTGATAGGAGATGTTGGCATACCAACCAAGACTTAAAGCAGGCACAGGGAAATAAATGCTATCTTTGACAGCACACATGAAGGTCTTTTAAATCAGACAGGGGTATTTTGGAGAACTTCCTGGAGGTGACACTTGAGTTTAATCTTAAAGATGAACAGGAGTTACCCTGGCAAAGGAGGCGTGTGGAGGAAGGAGAGGCAAGAAGGGGAAACAGGTTAACATGTTTGGGAAACGGCAAGTTATTCTATCGGCTGTGATGAAGAGTTTTTAACAGCGACAGGCAGGACATGAGGCCAGAGGGGCAGGCAGGGCCCAAGTGCCAAAAGGCCTGATATGCTAACCTGAGAGATTAAGGGCTGTCCTGAAAAGATCTCAGGAGCCGTGGAAGGCTTTTAGGCAGAGATGTGACATCATCAAATCTGCATTTTAGAAAGATCCAGCAGCACAGAGGATGAGTTGCTAACAGTGGGCACAGGGTGGAGTTGGGGGAACATTGAAAGAACTTTCAACAATCTGGGGACGAAATGAGCTTCAATTCTTGTGCAGTGGGAATGGAGAGGGTATTTAAGAGATATTAAGGAAAAGTGGGGAGTGAATAGTGCCATTCACTATAACAGGAAAAAAAAGGCCAAAGTTTTAGACTGGATGGAGGGGAAAAAATGATACCGTTTAACTTTCCGAGTTCGAGGTGTCTCTGGGACACCCAGGTGATATCTAATACGCTTTTGAATATGTGTGTGCATATTTATATATATATATATATATATACAACATATACATATAAACATGTATGTGTATATATATGTTAATTATTAAAGCTTGCAAGACATCTGGGCTGGAGATACAAGTTTGAGTGTCATCAGCTTACAGGCAATAATTAAAACCATGAGCGTGGATGAAGTCACCCAGAGAAAGTGTGGGCCAGATGTGTGGACCCAGAGCTCTGGGGAGCTTCAACTCCAAGCAATTGAAGGCTTGGATTTGTGAACCTTCTCCCAGGAACAGCGTGTGAAATGAAAAGGGGGTGAGGAAAAGGCCCTGGAGATCACCAACATTTAGGGCAGAAGAAGATGAACAGAATAGAAGGGCAAAAGTGCAGGAGGAGAAGCCAGGACAGGGTGTCAAGTCGAAGGAAGTCGGTAGCCTCAAATGCCCCAGAGGTCAAGGAAAATAAGGACAAGAAACTCTGTCCGTTAGACTTGGCAACTAGGGAGTGGCCACTGCGGCCAGAGTGAGGTCAGTGGAGTGGGGAGGGCGTGGGTTTCCGGCTGTTGCAGAAACCTCTTCAACCGACTTGCAGTTTGGGCAGAGAACTGGTATAGCAGCCCCTCCACTTCCAGCCGCCCGCCATACTCGCGCATGCGCACTCGCACACAGCGGAGGGCTAACAGGGACTTGGCGTTTTCCGACAGCGCGCTGAGACCCCCGCGCACGCGCCTCCGGAGCCCGCCTACTCCGCCGCGGGCCCCTCCTCAGGCCTGCAGAGGGCGCTGCGCTTTGGAGGGCCGGGGCGTGGTGCCGCTCTAGCCAGCGCCCGGGCTCGGTGGCGGGCGCCGCAACTCCGCGTCCCCTACGCCTCTTCCCAGCGCAGGTGGGTCTACCCGGGGGGGCAGGAGTGCCGGGGAGCCGTGGGACGGGCGGGGAGCGGCAGCCTCCGGGCGCCGAGTGGTCCCCATCGCCCCAGTGTCCCGGCTCGGGTCCGGCCCCGGCGGATCGGGCTGTGGGCAGGGCCGCACGGGAACAAGTCCCATCTGGCTGGGAGCCTCCTCCTGGACGTACAGTGCCTGTTCCAGGACTCCTTTACACCCGGGGGGGAGGTCTCCGTCCAGGCTCGCGTGCGGCTTCCAGGGGACAGCTGGAGGCGGGGCTAGTGGGGGCGGGGCTCCCATGATTGACACCTCTCTCTCCAGGTTTCACGGGCTACCGCTGGACCCCTCCCCTGTCCCGTACTCTGAGCCGGCACTATGGTGAGACCCCGGAGCCCAGCCCCCTCACAGTCGCATACCCATGCCCTCGCACCGCTTGCCCTTGCCTCGGTTGCCCTATATAAATCTGGGACTCCGCAGTGGAGGGTTCGGTGGGTCTGCAAGGCAGCCTGCACCCTTCCAACCCTCCCATCCCTTTAGCACGGGCGCCTGAAGGTGAAGACATCGGAGGAGCAGGCGGAGGCCAAAAGGCTAGAGCGGGAACAGAAGCTGAAGCTATACCAGTCAGCGACCCAGACTGTCTTCCAGAAGGTAGGGCCCTCAGAAGTAGCCCCCTCCCCAGGTGGCCCCCTTAGGATAGCACAGAGGCCAAGAGCTGGGCCTCAGAGTCAGACTGCTGGATCTGTATCTGGGTTCTATCACTTACTAGCTGTATGACCTTGAGTAAGTTAGTGAATCCTGGGCCTCAGTGTGCTCATTTGTAAAATGGGGCTAATAACTGCACTTAATGCGCAAGGCTGTTGTGAAAACCAAATGAGAAAATACATGTAAACCCATAAAACACTTTGCATTGTACCTGTTGTATAGTATGGGATTCACAGAACATTCGGTAGTTCTATTTATGTTATTTAGCTCTGCAGTGGGAGAATGTTATGATCTCTGACCCTGCTACCTGTCTTCTCAGCGCCAGGCTGGGGAGCTGGATGAGTCCGTGCTGGAACTGACAAGCCAGATTCTGGGGGCCAACCCTGATTTTGCCACCCTCTGGAACTGTCGACGAGAAGTGCTCCAGCGGCTGGAGGCCCAGAAGTGCGTAGGATTCAGGGCCCCGGGAAGGCAGCTCTGGCCCTGCTCCTGCCCTGCCTAGGTTCAAGGGTGGAGGAGGAGTGGAGCAGCCAGGGGCATAGGCAGATGGCAGTGGAGGGGCTGGGTGAAGAAAGTCAGGGACAAGCTGAGGTTGGGTGTTGGAGGGCCCTGACCCCCAATTCCCTCTGGGTGCAGGTCCCCTGAGGAGTTGGCCGCTCTGGTGAAGGCAGAACTGGGCTTCCTGGAGAGCTGCCTGAGGGTGAACCCCAAGTCCTATGGTACTTGGCACCACCGCTGCTGGCTGCTGGGCCGCCTGCCAGAGCCCAACTGGGTCCGGGAGCTGGAATTATGTGCCCGCTTCCTCGAGGTCGATGAGCGGAACTGTACGTGCCTGCAGATTCTGTCCCCACAGCCCTCACCTGCCCCACATCAGTAAGGCCCAGAGTGGGGAGGGATGGCCAGGATAGGCCCACTGAACTGATGGCAAAAGGGATGATAGAGCCAAATGCATCCTCCATGGAGTGCATAGAGGTGGAACGCTGGGGGCACCAGCCAGGGAGCTCCCTGTGCCCTGCTTCTGAAATGTGCTGTCACCCCTCCCCCAGTTCACTGCTGGGACTACCGGCGGTTTGTGGCTGCACAGGCAGCTGTGCTCCCTGCCGAGGAGCTAGCCTTCACCGACAGCCTCATCACCCGAAATTTCTCCAACTACTCCTCCTGGCATTACCGTTCCTGCCTCTTGCCCCAGTTGCACCCCCAGCCAGACCATGGACCACAGGGGCGCCTCCCTGAGGATGTTCTGCTCAAAGGTAAGCAGAGTCAGGGGTGCTGGGGATGACTCTGCAGCCCACCCTTCTAGCTCTGATGCCTAGCCCTGTCCTGAGCCTCATTCTTGGGTTTATTGAGCAACTACTTCGTGCCTGGCTCTGGGAGTGCGTAAGATTCAGCCCCTGGCTGCAGGGAGCGTAAGTGTCCAATGGGGAAGATAAAACTGATATATGCATCCCCTGTGCAAGGCCAGCATGTACCTGAGCCTGAGGGCTGGAGGTGCTCCAAGGACAGGGTGGGATGTCCTGACCACAGCCCCATGCCTCGTTGGCCCCTGCAGAGCTGGAGCTGGTGCAGAACGCTTTCTTCACTGACCCCAATGATCAGAGTGCCTGGTTCTACCACCGCTGGCTCCTGGGACGAGGTGAGCAGTGGGGGGGGAGGCTGGGTGTTTAGGGCTTGGAAAGAAAGGAAGAGTATATAAGGAGACCTGAGGCTATGTTTTCCCCCAGCTGACCCCCAGGATGCCCTGCGCTGCCTGCACGTGAGCCGGGATGAGGCTTGCCTGACTGTCTCCTTCTCTCGGCCCCTCCTAGTGAGTCCTGCAGCTTTTGCTGGAGAGCATCGTGGATTGTGGGCCTGGTGCTGTTGGGGCTGATGGGTCTCTCTTCGTCCCCTGTGCCAGGTGGGCTCCAGGATGGAGACCTTGCTGCTGATGGTGGATGAGTCACCCCTGGCTGTGGAGTGGAGGACCCCAGATGGCAGGAACCGACACAGCCACGTCTGGGTATCCTAGGATTGGTGGGGCAGAGTTGGGGGCTGGGGCAGGGCTGGGGTGGGACAGTCAGAAAAGTGATGAGGCCTGGGGTGTTCACTTGACCCTGTGTTCCCAGCTCTGTGACCTGCCTGCTGCCTCCCTCAACGACCAGCTGCCCCAGCATACATTTCGTGTCATTTGGACAGCAGGCGATGCCCAGAAGGAGTGCGTGCTTTTAAAAGGTGACGCAACCTGCAGTCCGCACCCCTTACAGCAGTCTGCCATCCCCCTCCTCCTCTCATGGGTGTCCCCTACCGCCACCTACTCTTTCTCTCAGGCCGCCAGGAGGCCTGGTCCCGGGACTCGGCCACGGATGAGCAGCTCTTCAGGTGATGATGGGGAAGCACATGGACAAGGAGAAGGGCTCTGGACTCTGGGCGTCAGGCATCTGGGGCAGGAGGCTGGGGGCCTGGGCAGATGGTCTCAGGCTGGACACTGGGGATGACCCGTACTCCAGGGCTGTGGGCTTCATGCCCTCCCCGACCCTGCCCACCCTCAGGTGTGAGCTGTCAGTGGAGAAGTCCACGGTGCTACAGTCCGAGCTTGAATCCTGTAAGGAGCTGCAGGAGCTGGAGCCTGAGAATAAATGTGAGCCCCAGTCCCTGAGCCCCTACTCCCCTCAGGAGGCCCCTTTCCAGGGTGGCCCCTTGGGGAGAGCACGAGGGGTCTTGAGATGGGAGCAGAGGAGGACCCAGGAGAGACTGTCCTTTCCCCTGCCCGCTCCTCAGGGTGCCTGCTCACTATCATCCTGCTGATGCGGGCGCTGGACCCCTTACTGTATGAGAAGGAGACGCTGCAGTACTTCCAGACCCTCAAGGCAAGTGGGGCCCGCGGGAACAGGAAGGGGGAGGCCCAGTGGGCGGGAGAAGGCGGCTGCCATGCATTTCTTGCCGCCTCGTCCCCGCCAGGCTGTGGACCCCATGCGGGCAGCATACCTGGACGACCTGCGCAGCAAGTTCCTGCTGGAGAACAGCGTGCTCAAGATGGAGTACGCCGAGGTGCGCGTGCTGCACCTGGGGCACAAGGTATGGGCTGCACCTGTGCCTTCACTGGGCCCTCAGCCCCTGCCCTCCCTGTGTCCTCAGGACCCGGCCGGCTTGCACGCCCCCTCCCTGGGCTCCAGCTGAGGCATCTCTGTCAGACACACCACACCCCTGGCTTTGCCTTCGGTCTCGGGTGCCTTTCTGGACATTCCTTTCTCTGTTCATTCCCATGTTTCTCTCCCTGGAACAGGCCCCAACGCCTGAAACCTGAATAGTTTCCAGAGATTTCTGATGAACTTCCCAGACTCTGATTTTTCTCTATTTGTAGTCCTTCCCAATCAGTCTTCCCAAAACATCAGTTTTTTGTTTTTGGGGGTTTTTTTTGTGAGGAAGATTAGCCCTGAGCTAACGTCTGTTGCCAATCCTCCTCTTTTTGCTGAAGAAGATTGGCCCTAGGCTAACATCCGTGCCCATCTTCCTCCATTTTATGTGGGATGCTGCCACAGCATGGCTTGACAAGCGGTGCGTTGGTCCATGCCTGGGATCCGAACCCGCTAACCCCAGGCCGCCGAAGCGGAATGCACGAACTTAACCACTATACCACCAGGCCAGCCCCACCAACACATCAGTTTTTTCACGTCACTGCAGCCCACCTCTGCTCCCACCAGACTGATCCCCCAGACTCACCAGGCCCACTCCTGCCAGTGTTTACCCCAGCACCCTCCCCAATCCCCTGTACCTGCCCCCACTTCCTCCACCCCACTGGCCACCCCCACCCCACCCCCAGCACTCACATCTGTCCCATGTCCTTGACATGGAGCACACACTGCCGTGGGTTGTGAGGTAAGCTTCCCACCTGCGCCATCCTCTCCTCAGCTGGGAACCCCAAGGGCTTGTGTGGGGCACAGAGAGCGAGTGTCTGATAAATGATGGCTGAGGACCCTCCCCGGGTCTCATTGGGCATCCCATCCCCCTTCCTCAGGATCTGACGGTCCTCTGCCATCTGGAACAGCTGCTCTTGGTCACTCACCTCGACCTGTCACACAATCGTCTCCGAGCCCTGCCCTCTGCCCTTGCTTCCCTGCGCTGCCTTGAGGTACGGCACTCACTCCTCTGTCACTCTCCTGGGTGGTCCTTTTCCCCTTCCTCTGCCTCAGAAGTCTGCCCACCCTACAGAGATGTCCAGCTCCTCCCAGCCCCCGCAGATGACCCACCTTACCCCTCCGTCACCCAGCCTGACTCCAGGAGCCCTTCCATGCTCTGTAAGCTGATTGCCTTGGGCTCCCCGGTTACTTGTACCAGCCCCAGGCTGACAGCTGCCTGCCCTGCCTTGTCTTCCCTGCCCTCCCTGCTCCCCAGGTGCTGCAGGCCGACAATAATGCCATCGAGTCCCTGGACGGTGTCACTAACCTGCCCCGGCTGCAGGAGCTCTCACTGTGCAACAACCGTATCCTTCCTTCTGCATGCCTTTAGATAGCGGGTGGGTGAGGTGCCACGCGGGGAAGGGACAGACAGCAAGCAGGGTGGGTGCCCCCTGGGGGGCTGGGGGCGGGGGCTCTGGCAGTCTAAGCTAAGGAGAGAGAGGACAGCCTGGGGCTGGAGGGGGCTCTCCTTGATGTGCACTGGTGGAGGTGACTCCTTGAGCCAGAGTTCACGAGTGGGCAGCCTGCAGATGTCCCGGGGTACCACACGGTATTATACAAATCAAGAAGTTAGATATTTTACAAACCTAGAATTCTGATTCCTCTTAAACATTGGAGGTTAAAGCAGCCTCTGAGCTGCGTTTCCACTCAGCAGCCCATGGTCATCGCTGAGTTGTGGATGCCTCTGTAGTTGGGCTAGCTTTTCCCTTAGCCAGAATCTCGGCCACTCCTTCTGGTACCGCACCAGCCTGCCTCCTGTGCTCTCTGCCTGGCCCCCGTGGGCAGGGGTTTGCAATCCCTGCCCAGAGCCTTACTCCCTCCAGGGAAGCGTGCAAGATGCCCATCAACCAGGCTGCCAGGTGGCAGTCCCTGCTCTTGAGGGAAGACAGTGACGAGTGCACAAATGGTGGAGACGGATCTGGGGGTACCTGGCAAGCTTTCCTTGACTCTCCTGCCCAAGGCCTCCAGCAGCCTGCAGCGCTCCAGCCTCTTGCCTCCTGCCCCAAGCTGGTCCTCCTCAACCTGCAGGGTAACCCCCTGGGCCAAGCACTGGGCATCTTGGAGCACCTGGCTGAGCTGCTGCCTGCAGTTAGCAGCATCCTCACCTAAGAGACCCAACCCCACCCTTGCCCTTTAACTTATTGAGACTGAATAAAGGATGGGGAGCCGTCACAGGCTGCTGCTGCCGCCATCACCATTACTACTGCCACTTATTTTGCAAAAGAGTGGGAGAGAGTTAGGTGTGTCGGCTCACCTCTCCACTTTCATCTTACGCTCAGTCCTGCTGTTCCCTCTCAAGAAGAGCTAGAGCCTCGGTGTCTGGGGCAGAATCGGGACCAGGGCTGGATTTGAGTTTACCTCCTGGTTTGGGCTGGGACCGGGTTTGGGTTCAGGTTCTAGGTGGGGCTGGGCTACAAGGCAGCTTAAGTCTCTCCAGCTGGCAGGGCTCATGAATGTCTCTCCCATGACCCCTGCACCTGTCAGATGCCCATCTGCCCTGAAGCCCTGGCTGCCGTCCACCACGCTGAGGCTGTTCCCGGGGGGGGGCCAGGGTGCCCCCACTCCACCCTCTCAGAACAACATTGAAGAGCAATCTTCCGTTAACGAGCCCTTGAAATACTTGATCCCATTTGATCCTCGGGAGCTCTTAGGGATGCGATGATCAGGCCCATTGTACTGATGAGGAAACTGCAGGTGAGACACACCCAAGGTTGCTGAGCTCAAGTGCTGGAGCTGAAGCTGTCTCAACACCTTGGTCTGGGATTCCGGACTCACTTTCTTGCTTCTACATTGATACGGAATGGTTGGGCAGAGCTTGGCCTCAGCTCCCTGAGGCACTGAGCCTGGAGTCTGCTCCCGTGGTCCCCTCTGATGCGCCCACACGCACACTGTGTCCTGACTTTGGAAGCCCTGAGGCACTTGAACCTCCTGGGGGAGGAAAGGGGAGCGGCTCAGGGTTTAGGGCACTGAGTCAAACGTGGCTGGGTGGGGAGAGAGAAAGATTGATTGAAACAAGAGGGAGAGAGTGTGATAAGGCATTTTCCTGGTTCCCTGGTAATTTACCTGGGCCCACATGTGTTCACACACATCCGGACCCAGGGCCCTGCCCCTTCCTGTATCCATAGTGATGCACAAACAGCCCCTCAACTGAGCCCTCTGGCTCACCTGCCTCACACCTGCCTGGAATTGCGATTTCCGCTTGCTCGTGTGTCCTCTGGGAGTGTTGGAAGTGGGGGCAGACCCCGCTTCCTGGGCTGGGGCTGGGAGCTGGACAGGAAAAGGTCAGTGTGGGTGTGGAGTGCTCCCTGCCAGGTCCTGGAGGCTCTGTCCCCACTCCCCAAGGCCCCTCCCTGCCTGATGCATCACCAGACTCAGCCAGTCCTCGAGTCAGCTTCCTTGTGTCTTCCTGCCAACCCCGTTTTCACCGTCTTCTGCTCAGTGGCCCAGGGGCAGAGCTGGGATGCCTGTGGGATGGAGGGAAGAGACCCCCTAGAACAGGGCCCAAGCCATCCTGAAGAATTCCCAGGAGAGCCTCCCTGAAGATGCCTGGCCTCCTCTTGGCCGTGGGTGCTCTCAGTGGCATCCCTGGTGTTTCTCCCTGTGCCAGGGTGGGGTGGGGATGAACACAGGTGCCTGGAGCTGGTTGGTCAGGGTTCCCAGGAAGAATTCCAGGTTGGAGAATCCTGGACTCCAGCTGACCAGAGCTCCTCTCAGAGAAGGCGGTACTCTGCAGCCTGGGGAGGTGGCCTCAGTTCCCACCCGAGCCTCAGAGCACAGGCGTCAGCCTCCCCTGAACCCCCAGGCTGGGGGGAGAAAATGAGAGATGGCTCCTATTCTGACCCCCCATCTCAAACTTGGAGGGACACAGGAAGCTGGGGGCAACTCACTCATGCCAGGGGCTGTGGAGCAGTTGGAGGAAGAAGGAGGGACAGATGGGCGGGGGTCAGAGGATCTGGTAGAGCCGGCAGGTCAGGGGCTGGCTGGTGGAGCCAGTCTGAGGGCCTGGCTGCTGATGTCACCAGTCTGCAGCTTGGCATCCCAGGACCTCCCTGGGCAGGACGAGTCCCAGGCCCAGGCCCATGGGACAGTTTCACAGGGCTAAGCGGGTCCTGGGCTGCACAGGAGGCTGGCAGCAGGGGTCTAGGAGAGCACAGGCAGGCAGCCTGAGCTTGGGAACAAAGGGTCTGCTGGACAGGGGTGTGGGTGGAAGGGGCTCCCTGCTCCATTGCCCTCGGGGCTCCTCCGCCCAGGAGAAGGGGATCCTTAGGCCCCACCGGCAGGAATCAGCCTGATGTGGGGTCCCTCAGACAGGGCGGTCTCACCAAGGCCTTCCACTTTCACCCAGCTTCGGCCCTGACAGACCCCGCCCCCTCCCTAGCCCCGGCCCCACCCTGCATCCTCACGTTTCCACGGTTCCTCGAAAGGGGAAAGAGGGTGCAGCCAGACCTCATTTCCCGTCCCTACCTCGGAAGACAGCCCCCAGAGGCCGGGCCTCCTCCCCCGGTGAGGGATGGAGCAACCACGCTTCCCCTTCTCCCCATCAGCGTGGCCCCGCCCTCCCCCCTCATAAACCACCTACTGGCCCGCCCCACACCTTCCACTAGTGCGGCGGCGTCCAGTCCGTCCGCTCCGTCCCCTCAGTCCCGACCTGTTCCACCGCGACCGCGGGACTCAGCGCTGCCGTCGCCCTCACCGCCGCCAGGTAAGCGGCTCCGACGGGCACCGCGGTGCTGAGCCCGAGCGACAGCGACGCCGTCTGGGGCCGGCGCGGAGGTCCAGCCCCAGCAGATGGGGTGCGGGCCGGCCCGAGCCCGTCGGCCCCCTCGAGGCTGCCTCCCACGACGCCGAGACTCCCCGCCTCGGGGAGCGCGGGCTCCGAACACCTGCGGCGCCGGGTCCCTCCCGGCAGCTCCGTGTTGGGGTTTGACCCAACGTGGTGAATGCCAAGGACCCCAAGCCCGGCATGTCATCCACCTATCTTTTGCAAAGAGCCTTGGGTGGGGGATTTCTGCTAAGAACCAGAGGCGTCGGTTCTTGGACCTCTAGGCTGAGGAGCTGGCAGGTGGAGGGAGCAGGCCAGGGGAGGGTCCGTGCCGCTAGGTTTGGAGGCTGTGACCAGTACCCACGCACTTCCTGGGATGGGTCCTTGAGCAGGTTTCTCTCTTGGGCATCTGGTTTGGTGGATGTCTCTGTAGGAGTGAGAGGGGGAATACTCTTCTCTGCAGTGTGGGAAGTTTCTCTAGGTGAGTCTGAGAGGAGTCTTTGGGGAGGGTCTCTGGATGGGTCTGGGGGAATCTCTGGGTCAAGATCAGATCATCTCGGGCGTCTCTGGATGGAGGGTTTCCGGGTGGGCTGGATGGGGCATCCTGGATACAGGAGGTCTGAGTGGGTGATCAGAGCCTCCCCTGCCTCTTCCACCCAGGCATGACGGACGGTCCCCGTTCAGACGTGGGCCGCTGGGGTGGCAACCCCTGGCAGCCCCCCACCACACCTTCTCCAGAGCCGGAGCCTGAGCCCGAGCCAGACAGTCGTTCTCGCCGAGGAGGCCGTTCCTTCTGGGCTCGCTGCTGTGGCTGCTGCTCCTGCCGGAATAGAACAGATGATGACTCGGGGCCTGAGCCCTCTAGAGATCGAGGGTCCCGCTCTGGGGGTCGAAGACCCGACTCCCGGGGCTCAGACTCCCGCCAGCCTGGCTCCCGGGGCAGCGGTGTGAACGCGGCTGGAGACGGCACCATCCGGGGTGAGGCTGACCTGTCCACCTTAGCTAAGAGCTGAAAGGCCTTAGTGGGGCCTGGGAGACTAATGATGGGGGACTGGACTCCCTCTGGGGCTTCACTGACCCGGAGCTGTGGCCTTGCAGAGGGCATGCTGGTGGTGACCGGTGTGGATCTGCTGAGTTCACGCTCGGACCAGAACCGCCGAGAGCACCACACGGATGAGTTCGAGTATGACGAGCTGATTGTGCGCCGCGGGCAGCCCTTCCACATGGTCCTCCTCCTGTCTCGGCCCTATGAGTCCTCTGATCATGTTGCCCTGGAGCTGCTCATCGGTCAGTGGGGCCTGCAGCGGGAAGGGTGGAGGCCTGAGACTGGGGAGGGTGGGGGTGCGGGCTAGCAGGGCCTCCCAGTCCTGGTATTACGGTCAGAGGGTGTCTTTAGACTCCTTCTCCACCCCACTCTTCACCTCTGCCACATAAGGCAGGTGCAAGTGTGTCCCTAAGGGTGTGTCTCAGGGAGGGTCTTGATGTCCCCGTTTTCCTATGCTCACCCTCTTCAAGCCTCCAGGGGCATCTGTCCCAAAAGGCTTTCTCTTTGGGTGCTTGTGTCAGCATCTCCTTCAGTGTTGCTGCCACTCTGTGGATCTCTTCTCCTTAACAGGGTGTGGCTGGCTCTCTCTGCTCTCTCTGTCCAACTCTGTCTCTCTGTCTCTCTGTCCCCGTGACCCAGGGCAGGTGCCTCCCTCACTGCGTTGCGTGGTGGCCGTGGACTGCCCAGGCTGGTGATTATGCTGCCGCTGGGGGCGGGTGACTCCTCGTACCCCTTGATTAGGGCCTAGCCTCGCCCACCCCAGCCTCTAATTTCCCAGGTACCCCCACCACCTCCACCAGGGATGCCCTGGGCTCTGGAAACTGCAGCCCCAGGGAACAGGCAGGGGTGGCCTTTAGGATCTGGACTGCCCTTTCACGTGGGGTGGGGACATCTGGACCCAGCCAGGCACTGGGACAGTCAGGCAGGCAGAGGGTGATGGTGACCTGGTGTCTCCTACCTACTTCAGAGTTCAGTGTTGGGGGAACAGGTTTGGGATGTTGGACTGGGGCTCTGCCCTGACATGTGGGCAAACATCGGGCGGGGACAGAGCTACTCTCAGAGACTGTCACAGACTAAGGTGATGGCCCAACTCAGGGACACACACTGGCTCATACACATTCTGGGTGGGGCTGAGAGAAGTCCAAGGCTCCGTCCCCCCTCCTCAGGGAGGCCTCACCAGCTAACTGCTGCTTCCCCCACCCCCAGGAAACAACCCCGAGGTGGGCAAGGGCACCCGTGTGATCATCCCGGTAGGCAAGGGGGGCAGTGGAGGCTGGAAGGCCCAGGTGACCAAGGCCAGTGGGCAGAATCTGAACCTACGGGTCCACACTTCCCCCAACGCCATCATCGGGAAGTTTCAATTCACGGTCCGCACGCGCACAGAGGCCGGCGAGTTCCAGTTGCCCTTTGACCCCCGCAACGAGATCTACATCCTCTTCAATCCCTGGTGCCCAGGTGAGCCTGCTGGAGTCAGGGCAGGAGGAGGGCAGGTCAGGGCTTCCTTTCCTAGAATCCGGCTAGGTGCCTGGGTGCCTGACCCTGGGAGAAGCCAGCCTCCCCTTGTCCAGGTGAGGGGACCTAGGTCCAGTGTAGAAAGCTGACCCACCCAAGGTCACACAGCCTCACCTCTCCTGGTGAAGGGCCCTGGTTACAGCCACTCTCCTCCCACCCTCTGTCCTGCTCCCTCTGTCCTTCCCAGGAGCAGTTCTATCAGGCTAGAGGCAGCGTCCCCTCACTTCCTCTGTGGACATGAGTCCTGCAGAATTGGCCCAGGGGCAGGTGAGGCCAGGAGGGGGCTAGAGGGGACTAGGTGTGTGTGTTCTGGGGATGCAGAGGACATCGTGTACGTGGACCATGAGGACTGGAGGCAGGAATACGTGCTGAATGAGTCTGGGAGAATTTACTACGGGACTGAAGCACAGATTGGCGAGCGGACCTGGAACTATGGCCAGGTACGGCTGGCCAAGGCCACGTGCACTCGGGGGAGCTAGAGGCAGGCGGGGGGTGGGGGAGCAGGTGCTGGCCTAGGGGTCGAGCTCGGCCTCACTGGGCCTCGATCACCTGTGCCCTCCCTCCTTCCAGTTTGACCACGGGGTGCTGGATGCCTGCCTGTACATCCTGGACCGGCGGGGCATGCCCTATGGAGGCCGTGGGGACCCGGTCAGTGTCTCCCGGGTCATCTCGGCCATGGTGAGCACCCTCAGGTCTCCAAGCCCTACTGTGTGTCCGCCTGCTGCCTCCCCTGCTCCCCCTCCTGCCCCTTCTGATTCCTCCAGGACCCCAGCCCTGTCCCCGCCCTTGCAGAGGATATTATGGGGAGGCGTCTCTCTTCTCTTCCCTCCCTCGCCTGCCCCCACCTCACCCTTCCTGGCTCCTGTCCCAGCTCTTGTGGAATGTGGGGCCAAACCCAAACTTGGCACACCCAGGATTCACATTCCTGTGTCAGACCAGGGATGGGGGGGCAGGTGTCTCTGGGAGGGGTGGGCGGGGCTCAGGCTGCTGGCCGGATCCTGAGGCATTTTGGGGTGAAGGGTGGTTGCAGGGTCAGGGGCTGGGCTGGGGAACCACATGGCCAGTCCTGAGCCTCTCCCGCAACTCCGCCCCTCCCCGTCCTGTCCTGGACAGGTGAACTCCTTGGATGACAATGGGGTCCTGATTGGGAACTGGTCTGGCGATTACTCCCGAGGCACCAACCCGTCAGCATGGGTGGGCAGCGTGGAGATCCTACTCAGCTACCTACGCACTGGCTATTCTGTCCCCTACGGCCAGTGCTGGGTCTTCGCCGGTGTGACCACCACAGGTAGTGGTGGGACGGGGACAGGAGGAGGGAGGGAAGCCAGGCTCCACCTTCACGAGTGAGCCAGGTCCAGCTGTGGCTACAGTCCAGGCGCAGGCTGGGGTGGATGGTAGGCTGGCTTTAATTACCATTAATTAGTGTTAATAACCGAGAGAGGGCTAGGGGAGAGGAAGGAGAAGGGACAGGCAGGGGCAAGGCCAAGCAGGTGGCCTGGCTTCCCCTAACTCCCAACACTCCCTGGCCCAAAGGCCTCCTGACCCTAGTGAACCCTGACCCAGCTTGGCAACCCCAGTTGCCCTTGTCCCCCTGCTGTTCCTGACCTGATGCCTCACCTGCCCCCAACCCTGCCCTGGCCCCGGGCCCTGAACCCCAACCCTGGCTCCCCTGCAGTGCTGCGCTGCCTGGGCCTGGCCACCCGCACTGTCACCAACTTCAACTCAGCGCATGACACAGACACGTCCCTCACCATGGACATTTACTTTGACGAGAACATGAAGCCACTCGAGCACCTGAACCATGATTCCGTTTGGTGAGGCTGGGGCCAGGGCTGGGCTGCCATCCCTGGCGAGGAATGGCGACCTGGGCCCTGGAGGCCAAGGGGGGTGCTGGGGAGGCCTGGGTGGGCTGCTCAGACCCAGCCGTCCCTCCCACATATCCAGGAACTTCCACGTGTGGAACGACTGTTGGATGAAGAGGCCAGACCTGCCCTCAGGCTTCGATGGGTGGCAGGTTGTGGACGCCACACCCCAGGAGACCAGCAGTGGTGAGGCGGGGCCCTGCCTGGCTCCTGTACCCCACTTTGGCCCCCTCCCAGTTCCCCAACCTGGGTAACAAACTCTAGAGCGTCAGTGCTGGGCTGGGCCTTGGAGCCTGGTCCTTTAACACAGTGGTTCTTTAAACCGGCTCATCAACGGAATCACTGTGGGGCCCTTAGTTTATTTCCACCTTCCTGTATGACTATTTATTTGCCTAAATTTTATTTATTTATAATTACTCAGATGGCTCAAAAGACAAAAGATTCAAGAGAATTCAGTGAGAGGTCCCCCCACCACCAACAAATCCACTATTCTCACTTGCTTTTTTACTTATAGGTCCTGGAGATAATTAATTGAAGGGCTTTTTATTATTATTATTTTTTAATTTAAAAAAAGTCATTATTATAAGTTATACATGCTTGGAAGGAAAAAAAAGTGTAGAATTGAATAACATAAATTATAAAAGTTCCCTATTCTCTCTCAAGAGGTTTTTGTTTTGTTTTAAGTAAATTTCTAGGTCCTGCCCCAGACCTGATACATCAGACATTCCAGGGATAGAGTCTAGGAATCTCTATTTTTGAAAATTCCCCTGGTGATGCTGAAGATCAGCTGGGTCTGGGACCCACTCCAAGCCCTTGTGGGACACGTGGGAAGGAGTGGTGCAGAGAGGGGCAGTGACTTTCTCTAGGACATGAAGCACTAGGTCAGCAGCAGAGCAAACCCAGTCCCCGACTCCCTCCTTTTCTGACCCACGTTCTTGCTTTCGCCAAGTCCCTCTCCTGTCTGTTTGGTTGCTCACTGTGAGTTATATATACAGTGTAGAAAAAATCGGTTCAGATAGGTTTGAAGAGGAAAATTGCCCCTATAACCCAGCCCTATGATATAATCACGGATGACATAACCTGCTAGTCCCTTTTCTGTGTCCGCATACACATTTCTGCAAAAATTAGACCTGCCATACGCTCTGTTCTCAAACAGATATTGTGTCCTCATCCCCCCTCCAGCCCCGGGCAGCCGGGCCTGCTTCCTTCCCACCTCTCCCTTCCTCGCCCCAGGTTGGATAGTCCATGCCTGGCCCGCATTCCTCCTCTGGTCTCTGGCCAGACCCCTCCCTCTCAGTCATCGGCCCCTGAGTTGTGCAACCCAGCGATGCCTGCGATGCTGGAACAGCCTGGCCCAGGACCCTGGGAGATCTGAGTTCCCGCCCCCACTCTGGGAAGTGGTGGGGTGGGCAGCAGGCAGGGGCTCTGGGGCCAGCCAGCCTGGGCTTGATTCCAGCTTGATCACTTCTTAGATATATGTCATCTCGGGCAAGTTTCTTGCAGCTTGGGCTCTGGTGTTTTCGTGTGTGATATGGGGATAACATGTAGCATGTAGGGTGGTTGGGAGAATTACATGGGATCATCATACATTAGAGAGACCGGCAGCATGCCTGGAATAGTCAGCAAATCTTAGCTCCTTCCATTCTCTCTGTATCTACTTGTCTTCTGAGATCCTGACATCTGCTTTGCCTCACTGCCTCCGTTTCCCCATCTGTAAAGGGGACCATAGTGCTAGCTGTTTTCTAAGATTCTTTCCTGTTGGATGCGCCCCCCCTTCCTGTTCTGTGTCCTCTCCTGCCAAGCCTCCTCCCCGTCAGGCCATCTCCTCTAGAAAACCCTCCTGAGCACAATGAGGACTCTATTTCCCACCAGCTCTGCCTCCGTCTCCCCACAGAGAGGACACAGTGGGCTGTAGAGCCGAGGGTTTGTTCTGGATCTCTCTGGAATGGTGGCTGCAGTGTCATTGCTCTCCCAGTCATCAGGCAGAGCCACCGTGGGCTCTGGTTTTGTCTTGATGTAGGATAGGTAGTCCTGACCTCTGGGGGACACAGACAGCCGGTATCCAGCTTCAGCCAGTGGAGGAAGAGTGTATGATGACTTAGTGATCCAGCAGGCTTGTCCCCCGTTTGACCCTGCCCCCTGCTGACTGAGGCCAAAAGGAACCATGTTCCTTTTTGTTTTCCTTCCCTGGGCTGGACCAGGTGGAGCTGACCCTGAGGCAGTGGGCACTGGGCCTGGACGGTGGGCCTCACCCCCGGGATCTGAGGGTCCCTCTCGGCCTCCTTGGAACTCTCACCTCTGTCCTGCGCTCTGCCCTAGGCATCTTCTGCTGCGGCCCCTGCTCCGTGGAGTCCATCAAGAATGGCCTCGTCTACATGAAGTACGACACACCCTTCATTTTTGCTGAGGTGAGGGCTGTGCTCCAGGTGCCTTCTTGGGCAGTCTGGAGGGACCAGAGGTCTGGCGTCCGTCCTGGGTTCTCTGGTCCAGACTTCACTGCTGACTGACTAGTGTGACCTTGGGCAAGTCACTCTTTCTGCGAGTCTGAGTTTCCTCCACTGTAAAAAAGGGATAATAATGGCTGCTGTGCTTCCTGTACTCAGGATCAAAAGAAATAATGGGTATGAAACTGCTTAGTAAGTCATAAAGCCAGTGAATGAGCGTAAGGGATTACTGTTATTAATGCCGAAATGTGCTGCAAGGAGCCTCGCAGACCAGCTTCTTCCCTGCTCTCTGGTCCTGTCTGGCTCAGCTTGGAAGATCGCCCAGTTTGCTCGGCCAGGAAGCTCCCAACCTTCGGATCTGGCCTTCCCTGCAAGTCCCAGGATCGGGGAAGGCAGCTGGGAATCGGGCCCACCCTCAGACCCTCCGGCTCACTCATTCTGGCTCACACCCCCACACACCCCCAACAGGTGAACAGTGACAAGGTTTACTGGCAGCGGCAGGACGATGGCGGCTTCAAGATCGTGTACGTGGAGGAGAAGGCCATTGGCACGCTCATCATCACGAAGGCCATTGGCTCCAACATGCGGGAGGACGTCACCCACATCTATAAGCACCCAGAAGGTACCGTCCCGCCAGCCCAGCCAGCTCTGGCCCATGCCAAGTGTTCCCGCTGAGCACTTGCCCACCCTCCTGGTAGCTGTAACTTCACCCTTGACCCTCAACCCCCAGGCTCAGAAGCAGAGCGGAAGGCAGTGGAGACGGCAGCAGCCCACGGCAGTAAACCGAACGTGTACGCCACCCGGGACTCGGCTGAGGATGTGGCCATACAGGTGGAGGCACAGGACGCCGTGATGGGGCAGGACCTGACGGTCTGTGTGGTGCTGACCAATCGGGGCAGCAGCCGCCGCACTGTGAAGCTGCACCTCTACCTCTCGGTCACCTTCTACACTGGTGTCACCGGGTCTGTCTTCAAGGAGAGCAAGAAGGAAGTGGTGCTGCAGCCAGGGGCCTGTAAGTGCTCCTTCCCGGACCCTGCCCCCTGGATGGCTGGGCACCCCGGGGCTATGGACATGGAGACCCCAGGAGGTCGTGTCTGGGGAAGCTGGCCCCAGTGACGCCATGCTCTTCTCCCCAGCGGACCGCGTGGACATGCCCGTGGCCTACAAGGAATACCAGCCCCACCTCGTGGACCAGGGGGCCATGCTGCTCAACGTCTCGGGCCACGTCAAGGAGAGCGGGCAGGTGCTGGCCAAGCAGCACACCTTCCGTCTGCGCACCCCGGACCTCTCCCTCACGGTGAGTGCAGCTTGCTGGGCGTGAGGGATGGCCAGGGGCTGGGGGAGATTGGAGGGGAAAGGGAGAGGGCGCTAAGCCAGGAGTGGTTCCAGGAGAAGTTCAGGGACTGACTCCAAGCTCTTGGGCCTCAGTTTCCTCATCTGTAAAATGAGATCTCATATCCCCGATGTTGTGGTAGCTTCAGTTGGGGAGTGGGTTGGAGTTTCCTCTCTGGCTCTTGGGGAGCCTTCTCTCGGAGGCAGAAATGTGGGACTCGGGGAGGTTTTGATTCTAGGGAGTTTTCCCTCTCTGGCGGTGTGTACGGTCCCCATGTGTTTTGCCAGTGTCTCTGATGTGGGGGTGGGCCTCTCTTTCCCTCAGTTACTGGGGGCAGCCGTGGTGGGCCAGGAGTGCGAAGTGCAGATTGTCTTCAAGAACCCCCTGCCTGTCACCCTCACCAACGTCGTCTTCCGGCTCGAGGGCTCCGGGCTACAGAGGCCCAAGATCCTCAATGTTGGGTGAGTCTGGCCTCTCCTCCTGGCCGTGCCGCTGCCCTTGCCTGCGTTCCTGGTTGCCCTGGGTCCCAGCTTTGCTTCCTCTCTCCGTCAAGACGGGTACAGTCTGTTAGGGCCCAACCAAGCAGCCTGGGGCCAGTGGGCAGTACCTCCTGACTCAGTTCAGTCCAAGCCGCGTTTCAGGAGACCTGCTGCAGCCTCGTGCTGGGCTCTGTGTCCCCGCCCTGCCTCCCGTCTCATTAAGGACCTAAAACTTCCCATGAGAATCCTCAGCACCTGCTCACAAACGTTGCCCAGCTCTTGTTGACCGGGCAGTTTCAGGAATACTATCTCATTTGGAGACCACAAAAACCCTTTAAAGGACATTAGAGAGCATCCTGTGGTTAAAAGGAAAGCTTCGGGATCCTAAAGACTTGGGGGAAGTCCCAGCTCCGTCACTCACTGCCTCTGTGCCCTCAGGCAGGTGACTTATCGCCTCTAAGCCTCAGTTTTGTCACCTATAAAGTGGGGCTCACCATGGGACCTGATTCTGAGGTCATGGTGAGACTCAGATGAAAGGATGCAGGGAAAGTGTGTAGCTGTGCGTGGCACAAAGTCAGGGCTCTGTTGGGAGTGGGTAACCACACTTTACAGATGGGGAGGCTGTGGCCATATCTCACAGGGGCACACAGCTCGTGAGTGGCAGACTCCACTCTTCCCGCTGTGACAGGCACCATGCACAGGCTCTCGAGCTTGTTGCCTGGTTTGTGCCATTATGGCCAAGCAGCAGTTCCAGAAGAGAGGGCCCCGTGCCCCACGCCCTCACCCAGCCCGCCTGGGCCTGACCCTGGGCCAGGCGAGGCTCTGTGCCCAGTGGGGGCACACACAGTGCTTGGGTTCCTGGCCTGTGCTGTCATCTCTGACACAGACCCACACATGCTGCCCTGTCTCCTCCCAGGAACAGCACAGAGGGAAAGCAGAGAAGGCCAGAGGCTGACCTTTAAGATCAGCTTTCTGGGGACAGGGTCAGGCATTTTCCTCTTTTGACAAAGGCCCATGCGGAGGGGCTGGCTGGGGGAAGCAGAGGGTCCCTGCCCAGCGGCCCATGCTTCCCCCTCACAGCAGGCTCTGCCCAGTGGTGGCCGCCACTTTTGCCAACAGGCCAAAGCTGGAAAGGTTGCTTTCCTGATCTTTGCCTCAGCCTGGCCCCTGGATGATGTGACATGTCACGAAGGAGTGCTTTCCTCCTGTCGCCCTGTAAGGGTCTCTGGCAGCTTAGAGAGTGTAGCTCGGGACTCCCAGATAGCTCGCCCGGCAGGCAACTCCCACCTGCAGGTGCTGGAGGGAGGTTCTCCCGTTCTGAGGGATCCCCAGAGCTGGACGCCCCTCAGCAGCCTTGCCAGACCTTTGATTCTTGCCCTCTCCCGGGAGTAAGGAGAGGACCATTGAGCTGAGCATCAGACATCAGACCCTCTCTTCAGCTGTGGGGCTTGTGTGAGTCTCCCCCCGTTTAAAGGCCCCAGTCTTCCCACCAGTAAATGAGAGGGTTGGATGATGGTTTTTCAAGGCAGGTCCTCTTTGGACGTTCTGTGTCTCCCTGGCTGCTGCGAGCCCAAGCCAGGCTTCCGGGACAATTGAGCGCCCCAAGGAGGAGTCCCTGAGCTGTCGGTTGGGATATATTAGATTCCAAGACGGGTGTTACTTTGCTGTCGTTTGTACATCAAAGGCTGTGGTATGGAACCCCATTATAGCGTAAGGTGTGCCACCCAGCGTGGTGACTGGCCACTTAATAAACATTCCAGAACTTACTCCTCCAGGTGGCTGTTGTCACCACCAAAGCAGTCACCAGGGGAGGATGGAAGTCTGTTCCAAACCCTTCTCAGGGATTTCCCCCGGAGCCTGAATCATATTCTCTAGAATGTCCTTCGAGTGGCCTTCTTGTGGGGGTGGATTTGACTTTGGAGAAACAGCCTGAAGTCATTCAGAGCTAATTCTAATTAATAAGGTAGGCAAACAAGTGAGTAATAATGCCCTTTTCCATCAGAAACGAAGCTTGGCTGTAAAGGAGGGCCAGAGAGTTTTAAAAAATGTTTTGAGCACTGGCAACATGGTCGAACAGTACATAATTGAAGGACGGGCTAATTTGGATGTCTTAGTTCTGATGTCCTTGTCAGGGAGTTGGTTTCATTATCTGCGCTCAGCTCCAGGCACATTACATTGTTTGCAGCTGATGAGCTCAGCTTAAACTCGCAAACAGGTGGGGTGAAGGTCTGGCCTGACACTAAGACCAGAGCAGGGAGAGATCTTGACATCCCCAGCTGGAATCTGGAAAGCAATTTCTCTTGGAAATAATGTTAAAGGCTAGGTTCTGACATAGTACAGTTCAGTTATAGTATGGGTTAAATAGCCTTTGGAAGGCTAGTCTAAGCCTAAACAACTTTAACTTTGTATCTGTGAAAAGTGGACACAAATTTGTAACCAGCCAGAATATAGCCTACCTGTTATAGACTTCATTTCTAGATACATAGTATGAAAGGAAGTCTGGAAAGTAGTTTTATAAGTTAACAGGTAGGCTATGTGTGTGTCTCCCTGCCTCCCCCTCCTTCCCTCCTTCGTGGAACTTGGAGGCACATTCAAGACCATCTGATCCCACCCCCTCATTTTACATTCACTTCCGTTTTACAGACCAGAAAGTAAGGATCGGAGACAGTAACTTGTCCTAAACCACACAGCTAACAGTATAGAAGAAGGAAGACAGAGTGGTCCAGGGAAGCCCCTTGGAAGCAGGCTCCAAGCTAAATGTTTTGCCCCAAGGAGAGCTCATCCTCAAAGTTGGGGTGCTGGCTCATTCCCTTGTAGGACTGGAGGCATGTGCACAGGGTCTGGCTCCAGAGAGGGTCCTCAAGGCAGGCTTGGGTTGAGTAGGGGGCTGGAGGTAAGGGTTTAGGCAGATGCGGGAAAGGACAGAAGCTGACAGGCATGAGCAGATGCATATAAATCCAATCACGTTCCGTGTGTAAGGCGCACGTTCAGATTCTAGAGGAGCTCAGAGCTGGGCGCGATTCCTTTTCCTGAAGGCAGGGGGCGCTCAAGGGAGCCCTCACTGAGGAGGTGGTGCAAGCTGGGCCCGGGAGGCCGCCCAGGGGCACAGCATGAAAAGGGAGGTGAGCTCAGGGAAGGGAAGGAGCTCCGCAGGGCTGGTGGGCAGGAGGAATGGTGGGGGATGATGAGGCGGCGCAGGTGGGCTGAGTCAGAGTGAGCCTGTGTGTTGGGTTGGGGAGCTGAGGTCTCATCCCGTAAGCACCAAGGAAGCCAAGCCGTTAAAGGGGTCAGTTCACCTCTGAGTGGTAAGAGATTAGAATGGAAAGATGAGATGGGAGGCAAGGAGGCCAGTCAGGAGGCTGAGGAAATGGTGATTCCCAAATGGGTGGTCTGGGAATAGGTTTTCAGAGATCCATGAAGAAGGGAGAAAATAAAGACACTGCAGTGCGTGTGTGTGCGCGCGCGCGCATGCACGCACACATGTTACGCCTCTCCCTTTCTCAATCACACACACACTTAGACATACACACACACAAGAGAGTATGTCAATTTAAAGATACCAATTGTCTGTTCTTGGGAAGACTTTCCTTTTTTTCTGAGATATCCTTCTAATATCCTGGGGGTATTAAAATGCTCCTTCTTCTTTGGAAAGATGATTGTGGCAGAGAATAATTAATTTTCTTCCACTTTCTTGGCAAAACTGAAAGTATTTGGCAATTCTGTGTCGAGCCTCAAAGTCTCGTTTCGAAGTTTCCTTTGTCTTGGAGACCCCAGGTGGGATGGGGATGGTGTGTTAGGCAGGAGCCTCGGTGATGGAGAGGAGAGGAGGCAGGGCAGCAGTCTGTCCAGGTGTTTGTGGGAGTGGGGAGGGAGGAGTCCCGGATGAGGAGGAGATTTCCAGCTCAGGCAGCTGGGTGGGTGGCTGCTGATCTGGCCGTGTGGAGGCGGCCGTGGGGGTCAGGCTTTGTCCTGGTCATGGGTGTGGAGATTCCAGTGGAGCCCAGAAATGCCTGAAGGGCCCCACCTTCTTCTCCTTCCTTCCTGGCTGCCCCATCAGTCCTCATTCCCCACTCCACCCCCAGTCACCCCAGGCCCATGACCCTGTCTCTGCCCACAGGGACATTGGGGGCAACGAGACAGTGACACTGCGCCAGACGTTTGTGCCTGTGCGACCAGGCCCCCGCCAGCTCATCGCCAGCTTGGACAGTCCACAGCTCTCCCAGGTGCACGGTGTCATCCAGGTGGACGTGGCTCCAGCCCCGGGCGGCGGGAATTTCTTCTCAGACGCTAGAGGTGACAGTCGCTCAGGAGAGACCATCCCTATGGCTTCTCGAGGTGGGGCTTAGCCCTGGGCCAGGAGCAATGGGACTGGAGTCGGATGAGCAAGGACACTGCTTCAAGACAGGGGACCCCCACAGAGCGGCTCCCCAGGAGCTCAGGTGGGGAGGCTGCAGCGGCACGTGGGAAGGCTGCGGCACGTGGGGAGGCTGTGGCACCTGGGGAGGGAGCCCATCTTCACTTGCACTGGGTGGCACAGGTGCTAATAAATTGTTTTTTAATGAAGTTGCTGTTCTGTCCATGGGTCAGTCCATGCCAGGCCAAGGAGTGTGGACCCACGGTCTGTCCCAGGGATGCATGGGCATTTCTGGCTCCCCTGTTCTGAGAAGCATGGCTGGCAGCTCAGCAGCTCTTAAGACAGGGCCTGCTTAGTGTCAGGACAGCCTCCAGTGCTCACCTGACCAGTCTCTTCCCACCCCAGGGGGCTTCTACTGACCAAAGCCCTTTAGAAACCCCCTGGCTTGGGGTGGGACTGCCCCCCTTCCATGGCACCCACTGTGGAAGAAAAGGACCTGAATTCCCTTTTGTAGACACATGATTGTAGTAGAAATAGGTTGGAGGACTCTCTGAGCAGCAAAAGCCACTTTCCAATATTTATTTTCAAATATTTTTGTCTAAGAATTTTTACAAAAGTAATACATGTTCAATGTTGAATATTAAGAAAATAGAGAAAACTGTAAAGAAAATAATCACCCTCACGTACAGAAAATAACTGTCAACATTGTGTTCAGATGATGCTTTCCACCCATGTAACCTTGGTGAGCATTTTCCCACGGCATTAAATATTCTTTGGAAACATCATGTGTAAAGACTGGATGACAGTCTTGGCTCCCAGGCCGCCCTCCTGGTCCTCCCGAGTCTGGCCGCCATCTCAGTCTCCTTGGCTGGTGCCCCTGCCCCTGCTCGGCCCCGGGGTGTTGGAGTGACTCAGGCCTCCGCCCCGGGCTTGCTCTGCCCAGGTGAGCTCTGCCAGCCTCCTGGGTTTAAGGACCACTGGCTCCCAAAATTGTATCTGTTTTCCTTGAACCTCAAACTTGTATTGACTGCCTTCTCACTGTGTCTGCTGGATGTCTCATAGACACCCCAAGTGTAACATGTCCAAGATCAAACTCCCATGCTGCCTCCAGCACATCCTCCTGCAGCCTCCCCCACATCAGTAAATGGCAACTCCATCTTTCCAGTTTCTTGGGCCCCAAGTCTTGGAGTTACCCTTGAATCCTTTCTTTCTCTCACTTCACACATCCAATCTCTCAGCAAATCTTGATGGTTCTATCTCCCATTCGTCTGTGTCCAGACTCTGGCCACTCCTCATCACCTCTCCAGCAACCACTCTGCCAGAGCCGCCGTCATCTCTCACCGGGATCATTGTACCCACTTCCTAATCATTTCCCCACCTCCACTCTTGCCCTCTGATACTCTGCTCTTCACAAAGCAGCTGGAATGAGCAGGTGAACTGATCAGGTCAATCCTCTGCTCAAGACCTTCTACTGGCTTCCCTCAAAGCCCTTATAAGCCTCTGCGACTCCACCCTCACCTCCTCTTTCCCCCACAGGGTCAGTCTGTTCCAGGTCCCTGGCCCTTCTTTCCTGGACAGAACCAGGTACATTCCAGCTCCAGGGCCTCTGCAGGGCTCCGTGCTCTGCCTGAGAAGTTCTTTCCCCGACAGCTCCACAGTTGGCTCCCTCATCTCCTTCAAGTCTGGCTTAAGTGCCACATCTCAGTGAGGTCTTTACTACCATTCCATTTTAAAATTGCAACACCCTCCACCCCTCCTATTCTACTATCTGCTTTATTTTTCTCTGTAGCACATATTACCATCTGATGTTCTATACATTGAATTCTTTGTATTATTTGTTTATTATCAAACTCTCTCTACCAGTACTGGCCCATCCTAGTCCAAGCCACCACCCTCCCTCTCTTGGATTGAAGCCCCAGCCTTCACTAGTCCTCCCCCTGCCCTGTCTATTCTCAACTTGGCAGCCAGAGGGACGTTTTTAAATGTCAGTCAGATCATGTCACCAATCCGCTCACACCCCCCCGTGGCTCCTCACCTCTCACAGAATAACAGCCATAGTTCTCCATGTGGCCCTTGGGGCCCTGCAGGGGTGGCCCCACTCCTCCTCTGCTCTCAACCCCCTACCCTCCATCACTCAGCTTCACCTTTCTTGTTTCTTGAAGCCTCCACCTCAGGGCCTTTGGACTTGCAGTTTCCCCTGCCTGGCACACTCTGCCCTGATACCCACATGCCTGGCACCCTCCCCTCCTTTGAGGTTTTTCCCTCAAATATCACTATCTTAAGGAGGCCTTTTCCGGCCATCTTATTTTAAAGAGCAACCCACTCCCCTCCTCACTACCACTTTTCCTGCTTTATTTTTCTTCATAGCCCTTATCCCCTTTCAACATACTGTTTTAACAATGCAACCGTCTACTGTGGCTCCCCTCCTCCAACTAGAATATAAACTCTCGTGGAGTATATATCTCATGATTTTTTGTCTAATTTGTTCTCTGCTTTATGCTCAGAATTTAGTGCATAGAAATGCTCACTAACTACTTGCTGAGTGAATAATAATGTAGGCACTAATCTATTTATACATAATAACTCATGTCATCTTCCCAACAACCTCATAAGGTAGGCTGTATTGTTATGCACCCCCCGCCCCCCATGGAGAAACTGAGGCAAAAGGGGTTAGGTAATTTGTCCAAAGTCATTTAGTCATCTGGAATAGGATTAGAACCAGGTAGTCTGGCTCCACAGCCTATATTCTATCTCAGACTGGAAGTGGCCCCAGAGGGCTCTTAATGCCACCCCCAAACTGTCCTTCCCCTAGTTTTCCCATCTCAGTGTTACTATAATGACCCAGCTGTGCCAGCCCAAACCCCGTAAGTCGCCAGTGATTCCTCCCTCTCCTCTCCTCCAACATTCAATCCATCAGCGAGTCTTATCAGCTCTACCTCCAAAATATGTCTGAATCTGTCATTCTCTCCACTGACACTGTCACTGTGCTCTTCCTCAAGAGAACTGCCTTAGCCTCCTGGAGGCTCCTAGAACAGAAAGCCTCCAGAACTTTCCACTCTTGTTCCTGAATAATCCAATTTCTACACAGCCCGTGAGCTTTCTAAACTCTAAATTAAATCCCAGTACTCTCCTGCTTTAAACCTTCCAGTGCTCTCCCATCACCCTTGGAACCATCCAGAGTCCTACCCGGATCTATCTGGCCCTGCACACTTCTCCGCCCTCATCGCCACAAGTGCCCCTGGCCCCTCTGCCTCAGCCCCGCTGTCCTTCTGCTTCTGAAACTCACCACCCTTCTGCCTAAGACTTGGCCCCTGCTCCTCTTCTGGAGGAACATTCTGGCGTGTTCCCAGCATGGTCAGCCCATCCTGTTGTTCAGTTCTCAGCTCAAATGTCACCTCCTCAGGGAGCTCTTCCCGAACCATCAATCCGATCAGTTTTCTCACCTCCCAATCTCTTCAGCATATGACCCTATTTCATTGCACATCCTACCTAGCACTTATTGTTTAACATCAGCATGTTTATTGACTAAATTCTGTCTCTTTTCTCTAAAATGTGAGCTCCATAAGAGCTGAGACCTTGGCTGTCTTGTTCACACCTCCGTCCCAGGACCTAGAACAGGGCCTAGCACAGAGCTGCACAAGAAATGTTTGCTACTTACAGATTTAAGAGCAACAATTTGCAAGATGTGACCTATAATTGTTCCTTGAATTTATGGAGCAAACTCCAGTGGTTGCACCAAGTTTTTAATAGCAAATGGACAAATTCTGTCCCATAGATGTGACATGATTTATTTGATTAATCCCTCATTCCTGGAAATTTAAGTCTTCGCAATGTTTTGCTATTACACAGAGAGCTGTGATAAATATCCTTGTACAAGCACATAAATCTTTTCACCTTTTTTTTTTTTTTTTTGGTGAGGAAGATTTGCCCTGGGCTAACATCCATTGACAATCTTCCTTTTTTTTTTTTTTTGAGGAAGATTAGCCCTGAGCTAACACCTGTGCCAATCTTCCTCTATTTTGTATGTGGGTTGCCACCACAGCATGGCTGATGAGTGGAGTAAGTCCGACTTTGCACTTGTTTTTAAAATTATTTCCTGAAAATAATCCCCTAGAGTGAGAATTATTGGTTAAAGGGGATTGAGCATGTTTAAGACGGTTGATACATTTTGTTAAATTAGTTTCCAGAAAGATTGAGCAGTAACACAACAGTATCTCTTTTTACTGAGCACCTGGGAGAAAAGGCAAGAGTTTAAGATTTCTAACAATTTTGTAACTTGCTTCACATTTGTTCATTTTACCCTGATCCTCTGTATTTATTAGAGCTTAAAAATCCTTGAAATGCTCAAAAAGAAAAAAGGGGGGGGGGGGAAGGAAGGCAATGCCATTCTCCCAACAGGTGGAGGGAAAGAAACAAATACACCTTGAGCTCCTACTGAGTTAAGCTCAAACTGGGTGCTTTACGGGGATCATCTCCTTTAATCTCTGGAGGTGGGCATTAGACTCCCTGTTGTCCCAGCTTAGTCCGCCATTCTGGCCTCAGGCCTCTGGTTCCCCTCCCACTAGAATGTGAGCCCCAGGAGGGCAGGGGCCTTCTCTCTCTTACTCACGGCTGATTCACAGTCCATGACACTTTGCAGGTGCTCAATGAATATCTGTTGAACGGAAGATGAAATAAACTGGAGGGTGATAGGGAGTCTGGAAGCTTGGGGGAACAGTGGAGGATTGTGTTTTGGAGCATTTGTGGGAAGAAGGCCTGATGGACGACTAGAGCTGCTCTGGGAAAGAGAGAGATGAATGGGCAGTCATGGGGAGCTGAGAAATGACCAGCAGAGCTCTTGCTAGGCCTGGGCCCCAGAAAACTGTACTAGGGGAACCTATTTGATGCCATTTATATGTATTTATATGATTATTTCCTTTACATCATCCTTTTTAAAACAGAGTGCATTTTTTTTTAAAACAAAGAGGTGTTCTTAGTGGTTTTGAGAAATCCACTAGAGTTGTCCTCTTAGCTGGTGGCCCTGGACAGTGATGAGGCAGTCATTGTCTCTGAGCCTTGGTGACCTGGGACACCTGGTATACAAAGTTGACCACTAGGGAGGAGGTGGATTCTCCGCATCAGTAGCTCAGGGTTTCCTGAGTGTAAAGAGCCAGGATTCTCCTTCATTCCTTCTGCCCAAGAGTTACAGTCGGGAAGATTACTGTGGACTATGGTAGCTTCAACTGAAGCCCAACAGCAGGGAAGGGGACCATCCTAGCTTGAAGAATCAGGCTGGATATGAGGCTCCCTGAACCCCGTGTGGGTGGGTTTGGTTTGGCAAAGCCTGTGGCTAATGCTGGAAGCTCTTGGAGCTCCTTGGCCCAGGGAGCAAGCGTGGCTATGGGATCCGGAGAGTTCACGTACCAGCTCCTGCAGCTGGTTTTCTAAGAGGTCACTGAGGGGGTGGAAGAAACATGACGACTCGGGGCTGGCCCAGTGGCATAGCGGATAAGTTCACGTGCTCTGCTTCGGCGGCCCAGGGTTCGCAGGTTTGGATCCTGGGTGCAGACAGACTCACCGCTTGTCAACCTATGCTGTGGCGGCGTCCCATATAAAGTAGAGGAAGATGGGCACGGATGTTAGCCCAGGCCCAGTCTTCCTCAGCAAAAAAGAGGAAGATTGGTAACGGATGTTAGTTAGCTCAGGGGTGGTCTTCCTCACAGACACACAAAAACAAACCAAAAAAAAGAAACATGACAGCTCTGACAGCAGAGCTCTTCCCAAACAAGCATGGAAGCTGGAAGGCCTGTCCTTTTGGTCAGAGTTCTTGGAAAATTCTGGGAGAGGTAAACACACCAAAAGGAAGATTTTTCTCTTCCCGGTAATAAGCCAGGTGGAGCTAATTACAAATTTAAAAGCAAAAATTTAATGTGATTTATAAAATGTTTCTCAGATTTATGGATTGGACTCCAGTGGTTACATTTCATTTTAAATAAGGTTAATTTTTAAAATAATAGCTAGCTTCAGCTGTTCTAAGGGCCACCCTGGAAAGGGATGTTTGCCCACAGATGGACCAGAATTTTACAGAAGACTCTGACTGGCAGGGCCCAGCCACAGTGGTGGCTAACGGATGCATATTTAATGACAAATATTTAATGACATGTGTCAAACAATGGGCCAAGTGCTGGAGCACAGGACAAGCCTAGTTCCTGTCCCATGGAGCTTACAACCTGAGAGAGAAACAGATTGGTTGAACAACTGCACAAGACAAAGGAGAGTAAATAGCCCTGAGATTTACAAGAAAGGCATGTGACCTAGCCTGGTGGCAGTGGTTAGGAAAGCTTTACCTAAATAGGTGACCCTGGAGGATAGCTAGGCAGAGAGGGAAGGAAGATCACTCCAGGCAAAAGGAATAGTCTGTGAAAAGATCCTGTGGTGGAAGGGAGTCTGGAAGAGTAAACAAGACTAAAGGACCGTGTGGCTAAAGAGAGAGAGCAAAGGGCAGAGTGAAGGAGGTGAAGCTGAGGGATGCAGGGCCAAGCCTTGGGGGTCCTCATAGGCCACATTAAGGATCTTGGCCTGCCCTAGAGCAGTGGGAGGCCTTTGACAGATTTAAGGAATTGGAAGTGACATGACCAGATTGTGTGTTTTGAACAGGTTACTCTGCCTGTAGTGTCAGGAGTGGATTGAAGCAGGGCTGGAGTGGACACAGAGACACAGATTGGAAGGCAGTTGTAGTAGTTTATGGTAGAGATGGTAGTTTGGGCCAGAGTGGTGGTGCTGGAGATGGAGTGGAAAACTTGGAGAAATATCTAGGAGGTAAAATTCACAGGGCTTGGGGAAGGATGGGCTGTGGCTAGGTGGAGGGTGGAAAGGAGCAGTAAGATAACCCCTAGGTTTCTGGCTTGTGGAACAGGACTGATTGGTGGTGCCATCCACTGATACAGGGACTGGTGTCCCTCACCAGAGAGAAGAAACTGTAAGGAAGGTGTGGCTCAGAGACACAGAGTCAATACCTTTGCATAACTCTCTTCTACCTGGAAGTTTTCCTTTGGGTGACTTCTGGAGGATTCTGGCTTTGGTTTGAATTAAACTGTTCCCTTACCCCAGGGTTCTTCAAGCGTAGTCTCTAGACCACTTACATTAGAATCATCTGAGATGCTTATTAACAATTCAGATTTCTGGGCCCCAGCATAGACCTCATGAATCAGAATCCCTGGAGCAGAGGCCAAGGAGCCTGTACTTTCACAAGCTCACTCAGGGTTTGACTCCTGTGCGCCCTACGATTGAGAACAACGACCTTCCATTTTTCTCCTTGGCTGTACTTTTCCCAAGCTCTCCCTACGTACACCCTTCTTGGGCCAGCAGGAGCCTTGAGACCACATGCCCAATGTTCTGAATTCCAACCACTCGTCTTCTCGAACCTTTGAGTTTAGGAAGAAGTGCAAGACAAGGGGCTCCTGGGGCAGGAAAAAGAGGACTGCAAAAAGGAGCTGTTTGCATGAGCTGTCAACACACAGACAAGGTGCTGCAGTAGGCACCAGCAACATAAGGTGTACAAGAAAGAGACAAGCCCTTCCCTCAAGGGGCTCCTGCCCAGCAGGGGTGACCGACATGTAAACATTCAAAATACACTAAATGCATATGTAGTACTTACTAGGAGCCAGGCACTGTTCCAAGTGCTTTCCATTTACTAGTTCACTTAATCCTTACAACAACCTTACAAGATGGGTTCTGCATGACAGTGGTGGCGATAAAAGGATGCTGAAGACCCCAGGAAGAGAATTACAAAGGGCTTCATGGAGGTGGTTATCAGATGAGCCACAAAAGATGAGAAAAAGTCACGTCCAAGAGGCAAGGAGGGCAGAGGAATCATCCAGTATGTGAGAGGCACAGAAATGTGATGACAGTATATCTGGAAAATGCAGACAGTTTGATGAGGACTGGCAGATAGGTGCGTCATGAGTGCAAAGTGGCAGGGAATGTGGATGAAGAGGCAGGCTTGCCCAGATCATTATGAATCCTTTTGCCATATTTCAGAGTTTGAACTTTCTTTTGAAAGTAAGATTCAGCTTTCAGTTAGGGATGATATGATCCAGTTTGCATTTCATGAGATTCGTGATGAAAGCAACGTGGAAAAGAAATTAGAGAGGAGTTGGGCTGGAGGTGGGGAGACTAGAGTCTTCTCGCTGTGAGAGACAGGGGAACCTTAGGATAGAGGCAGTGAGACAGAAAAATGGGGTGGGTTAAAGGTTTTAAAGGAAGTAGAACTGATTAGGCTTGGTGATGGATTTGGTTTGCAGAGAAGGAAGGAGAGAGTTAAGGGCAGTGGTCTGGGTTTCCGACTCTTGGGTGAAGAGAGGTGCCATGCACAGAAATACGGAGCCCACAAGGAAGGGCAGAATTTAAAAGGGACAATAACTTCCAGTTTTCAGTCTGGCCTGTAAGGAGCGTGGAAGTCCTCAGTCCTGTCCTCGCAACAGGAAAAAAGATGAACAAACTGAAAACAACAACTCTTCTAACATCTATTGGAGAACTGAGGTCACATGGCAAACCACTGCCCCCAAAATTGGAGAGACAGACAAGCAGATACAGAGAATCACAACTCACCGAAACAGAAGCCCAAGAGCAGAAAGCTCTGTGGGAACCAGTGCCCCGGGTGGAAAACGTAAACTGTGATCAACAAAGTGCTAGAGGCTCAGTGCAGACTTTAAAACATCAGGGGGCCCAGTCTTAGGGGGTCCCCACACTTTTCTGAGTTTTACCTCCAGGAGCTCTACTAGGTTCTCACAGTGAAGATCAGGGGAAAAAACCCTTGTGGGTCTGGCAGGGAAAGGGGAAAAGCAGCCATTCTGAAATACACCCAGAGCATTCTGTTCTTCTCAAGGGCTGCCCTCAGGGGGAGCTATTTTACCAGAGCCTAACTGCCCTGGGGAAAGGGAAATACCCAACTCCAGCCTGCTCTAGCCTTCTTGTCTTACCTACTGGTGGGGAGAGGGGGAGACAGGACTGAGAAGCCTGTGTGAAGGTCACAGTCCAGAGGCACAGGCTCACTAAAAGACCGAGACCTAATCATCAGACTGTAGGATGCCTCCCCTCGCCCCACACCTTACTACCACACCAACAGAGCTCCCCTATGATAACAGGGGAATACAACGGAAAGACTGCACATCTCAGACCTTATTTAAGAAGTCTCTAGGGAACTCCAGCAACAACAGGGGAGACAATAATGAGGACACCAGAGGACATTTTAGCCTCTGACACCTACAGCTACAGCAAACAATCAAGACAGCCTAAGCCCTAGTGAGGTAAACGTAAAACCTCACACTGGAGGCTTATTTACCTCAGTTCATTTTACTCAGTACACCTGACTTTCAACACAAAAATTAAAAAGCATACTAAAAGGTTAAAAAAAAAACCACACACAGTTTGAAGAGACAGAGCAAGCATCAGAACCAGACTCAGACATGGCAGAGAGATTGGAATTATCAGACCGGGAATTTAAAACTATGATCAGTATGCTAAGAGCTTTAACGGAAAAAGTGGACAACCCATAAGAAGAGCTGGGTAATACCAGCAGAGAGATGTAAACTAAGAACCAAAAGGAAATGCTAGAAATAAATAATACTGTAACAGAAATGAAAAGTGCCTTTGATGGGCTCATCAACAGACTGGATATGGCCAAGGAAAGAATCAGTGAACTTGAAGAAATGTCGGTAGAGATTTCCAAAACTGAAATGCAAAGAGAAAAAAAAAATTAAAAAGAAGAGAATATCCAAGAACTGTGAGACAATTACAAAAGGTGTAGTATATGCATAATGAAAATACCAGAAGAAGAAAGGAAGAGAAAAAATAGTTTAAGCAATAATGATTAAGCATTTTTCCAATGACAGACACCAAACAGATCCAGGAAGCTCAGAAAACACCAAGCAGGATAAATACCCCCCTCCCAATCTATGCCTAGACATATCATATTCAAAACACTGCAGAAAACCGAAAACCAAGAGACAATCTTGCAAGGAGCCTGGGGCAGGGGAAACTTACCTAAAGAGGGGCAAGGATAAGAATTATATCAGCCTTCTCTTCAGAAAGCATGCAAGCAAGAAGAGAGCCGAGTGAAATGTTTGTGTTCAAGGAAAAAAGCCCACCAATCGAGACTTCTGTATGCAGCAAAATTATCCTTCAAAAGTGAAGGACAAATAAAAACTTTCTCAAACAAAAATTGAGGGAGTTTGTCACCAGGAGACCTGACTTGCAAGACATGTCAAAAGAAATTCTTTAGAAAGAGGGAAAATGATATAGGTCAGAAACTCAGATCTACATAAAGGGAGAACTTTAAAGAAAATAAAGGTCAAATAAAAAAGAAAAATAACTAGAATTTCATACATGCCCAAGTTGGGTACTCGGGGGCCTCCGCGGGCAGCTGAATGTGCAGACCATCTCGGAAGACTGATCTTGGGTGGAGACAGGGAGAGACATGGGAGCCATTATCTTCAGGAAAGGAGATGGCCCAAGGAAAGGGTAGTTTCACTAGATCCCTGAAGGTAGTCAGGGCAGGCAATTCATTCAACCAACAAAGAATAGACACTGTGTGCCAGGTTCTGTACGTACTTGGCGATGGAAATAGAGACACCAGGAAGGGTGACAAGGCCACAGACAAGCAAAACAATTACATTATGGGGCTGACTGGATTAAGCATACAACAGAAATTCGAAAAAGGAAACTAACTATTTTTTATTTAAAAACTACACGATGCAAAAAAAAAAAAAAGTCTCAAACAGAAAAACACAAAAATTACCTACAGTCTCACCATCCAAAGAAAATCAGGTTAACAATCTGATGTACCGGTCAAACTTGTATTTTATTTTCTAGAGGCGGGCGCCCTCTCCCGTTTAGTAAGAGGACCAGCTGAATTCTTCTGGAAGCGGCGCGCCGCCGGGGAAGGCTTTGCCGGCGCTGGCGTCGGGGCCGGGATTTAAGAAGCCGTATTTCAGCGGGGGAAGACGACGGAGAGGCGAAGCGGTATGACCGTCGCCTTACAGGCTAGGCGGTCAGGCTCCAGAGTGACGTGACTGCGCTCCACGCTCCGCGGAGAACGGCAGGCGCCGGGGGCCTCCGGATCGGCTTCCCCGCGGCCCGGCGGCCCACCGCAGTGACAGGCCGGGGGCGGGCCGGGGCGGCGCGGCGCCTGACCCGCCTGGGCGGGGCCTATGACGCGACCCCACGCTTCCCTGGCCTCGCGGCTCATTGGCTCTTCATTACCGCCCTTTTCCGGGGCAAGGAAGCTGGTCGCGGAGCCGGAAGCGAGGCCGCCTTCGGGTTCGGGACAGCTGCGGCGGCGTTCAGAGCAGAGCGGCCCGGTGCCGTTGGAGCCGGCCAGCTTCCCCGCTCAGGCTCCGGCCCGAGCCGGGGAAGACCTCCGGCATTCTGGCGGCCTAGGGAAGGGCGCTGAGTCAGATCGCGAAAGATCTGGCGCAGATCAAAATAGCGGAGCATCTGAGGGCCGCCGGCAGCCCCGCCCCTAGGAGGAGTCCGGAAGCGTCGCCGCGAAGGAAGGAACCCAAAGGGACAGCCCCTGGGGCGGAGCCCGCCGGCCATGACCACGCCCCCGGGGGCCGGTCCCGCTGCTCTGCGCTTCGCGGCCGCGGCCTGCTGGCAGGTCGTACGCCGACGCTGCGTGGAGCATTTTCCGCAAGTGTTGGAGTTTCTGCGAACCCTGCGCGCTGCTGCCCCTGGCTTGGTCCGCTACCGGCACCATGAACGCCTGTGTATGGGCCTAAAGGCCAAGGTATTGGACCCAGCAGGACTTGGAAGAGGGGAAAGGGGCGCGATGGGAGGAACTGACAAGGGCTGACCCCTCGGGGATGGAGGGTGGGATCCGTGGAAAAGGGCAACTTGCCCTGAAGTGGGTATTTTAAGCTCAGGAGCCTTCACAGGTGGTGGTGGAGATGATCCTGCAGGGCCGGTCTTGGGCCCAGGTTCTGAATGCTCTGTATCACCACTTCCCAGAGCCTGGACTTGAAGTGCGGGACCCCAAAACTGTGAGTAATCCCTGGAACAAGCCCTAACCCCAACTAACACTCGGTGCCAAGTTGCTGCTCCTCCCAACCACTGGATCTTGGTGCCCCTAACTTGTCGGCCTGCCTTACCCTCAACAGACAAAGCGGGATCTGAAGATGATCTCGGAGGCACAGGAAACCTTCCGCCAGCAGGTGAAGCAGCTGGCAGAGGCTCCTGTGGATTTGGCTTTGAAGCTGCAGGTGAGACTGGCTGGTTTGGAAGCTATGATGTGGCTGTTTTCTCTAGTTCTCTTCTGACCAGCTTCCTCCCCGCCTCCAGGAACTTGAACAAGAGTATGGGGAACTCTTTCTGGCTGCCATGGAAAAGCTGTTTTTTGAATACTTGTGTCAGATGGAAAAAGCACTGCCTCCTCCGCAGGCACAGCAGGTTTTGTTGGGGCACAACACATCAGGGCAGAGTGCGGGTAGTGGTATTATGGACTGGGGTCTTCATGTCTCTTTCCCTGCCCACAGCTTCAGGATGTGCTGAGTTGGATGCAGCCTGGAGTTTCTGTCACTTCTTCTTGTGCTTTGAGCCAATATGGTGTGGACATGGGGTGGCCGCTTCCAGGTACCAGGACCATCTGTGTGAACTAGGAATTTGGGGGGTAGTGTTTAGCCCGGGATTTTTTGAGACAACCCATTGGAAGGGGTACGTGGACCGGAGGCAGAAACCAGAATGGGTTGATGTCACCATCTGTTCTCTTCACAAGGAGTTGTTTTCTTTTTCAGAGTGCCCTGATGCTGATCCAATGAACGTGACAGAGCCCACGGAGCAGAGTCCTCAGCAACCAAGACTAGCACTCCACGATCCTCTGCCAGAAGCCAGGCCTGGCCCATACCCTCCTCAGGAACCAGCCTCAAGGAAGCACCCAGAACCTCTGGCTGGCCACCACTTCAATCTGGCCCCTCTAGGCCGACGACGAATCCAGTCCCAATGGGCATCCACTAGGGGAGGCCATAAGGAGCGCCCCACAGTCATGCTGTTCCCCTTTAGGAATCTGGGTTCACCAACCCAGGTCATTTCTAACCCTGAGAACCGGGATGAATATGGGACATACATGGCAGATCCAGCAGGTGCTGTGGGCACGAGAACAGCCTCCACTGGAAAGTCTAAGAGTGCATGCCAGACCCTGGGGGGAAGGGCTCTGAAGGAGAATTTAGTTGACTTGTCTGCCTTGGAGCAAAAGGAGTGAGTAGATCAGCTGCTTCTCCCTACCAGCAGCACACTCCTTGCCTGCTTTCCCTTCACCCTGTCTTCTTTGCTTGCTCCCACCTCAGGAATTGCTTGGATTGCCCCATGGACCCCCTGAGATTGTCATTATCACCTCCTAGGGCCAGGAAGCCAGGTAGGTATTCTGAGTCAGGACTGGGTCAGACAGCCTTCTCTCCTGGGGGCTCCTGAGGGCCTGTGTTCACCTAGAAGAGTGCTTTGTCTCTGCTTTCCTTCCTGCAGTGGGTCCTCCATCTCTGTGCAGCTCTGTCATTACCATAGGTGACTTGGTTTTGGACTCTGATGAGGAAGAAAATGGCCAGAGGGAAGGAAGGGTGAGTAGGAAGGAACAGAAAGCTGAGGAAGGCGATGGGCAGAACAAGACAGAGAAACCTACATGCTCCAGAATATGGAGCGCTCAGGGGTTGGCTTCAGATCATGATAGGATCTCCCTGCTCCCTTCTCTGCAGGAGTCTCTGGATAACTATCAGAAGACAAAGTTTGACACCCTGATCCCCACCTTCTGTGAATACCTCCCCCCCTAGGCCCCAGTGCCGTGTCTGTCCCTTCCTATGACCATGTAGACAGCTCTAGATTCCTCTGATAGGACTGGAATGCCTTCTGCACTCTGCCTGTCTTCTTCCTCCTCAGCTGTACACAGAGTTTAGTGGGAATAAAGTGGAAATCCAAGCCTGACTACATTGCTAAAATTACTTTCTAAAGCTTGATCATTAAACTTTGGATTTGTTAAAACACTGTCTTGGTGTGAGGGAGGGGAATTAAGGCTTCTTTAAGGTCAGTGTAGGTCATTCCTTAGAAACAGTATGGGTCTCTTCAGAGCTGGAAGAAACCCTTGGCCTTGTTACTTCCCTTGGAAAGGGTTGTTCAGATGTGCTCAGAAGGGTTACCGGGGCTGAGAGCCTGGAAGAACAGTTTCCTTTTGCTATTCTAAACATATCTATGTGTGTCCTGATGCCAGAATATACTTTGCAAATTCTCATGCTGCCAGTTACCTGGGGGTGGTGGCACTAGAATGGAGATACTTCACTTCACAGGAAGAGTACTCACCGTCCTTGACTCCACTGGGTCAGTGCCAACTCCACCTCCACCTACCCTGGAGCAGCACCCAGATGCCAGCTTTGTTCAGAAAGCCCCAGAACCTCTTTAAAGTTGTTGGGAATCTCTCTTTATTGAGGTATTTCAAATATGTAAATGCTTCTTGTAAGTTTTTTAGATAGTCAAAGATCTTATTTAATCAAACTAATTAACAAAACATGATTCTAAAAGCCTACGTTTTCCAGACCAAGGCCATATAAAACACTTATGTAGAAATCAGCATTTTTTCCTTTTAATAATCTTCAGAATGCTAGGTCCCCAGATTCCCATTTGATTATCTTCCTTCACTTTCTCAGCCTGCCTTCCTTGCTTCCTTTCCAGTGAATGCCCTGGGCATTGTGTGTGCAGAAGAGAAGTACAGAATGACTCAGGAGCCCTCAGGAGTGAGATGATAGGAAATGACCGAGTCATAAATAGCTGTAGTAGGTGGGATGGGTGAGGGGCCGACTGGGAGCACTGCAGTGGGGTGCTGGTACCTTGGGAGGGCAGAACTGCTCAGGTCTAGCTCTCATCACTGAAGACTGGATTCCCCTGCTGGGTGACACGGATGAAGGTTGTTCTCCGGCTCAGCTCCTTCAGCTTAGCTGCTCCCACGTAGGTACATGTGGAGCGGATGCCTCCAAGGATGTCTTGGACTGTATATTTCACATCCCCTCTAAAGGGCACCTCCACTGTCTTTCCCTCTGAGGCCCTTAAAGGAGGAAAAACTTTCTTACCTTCTGTTTTTGGATTCCTTAAGCCCAGTGACTCTTCCCTGTCTCTAGCATGTAGCCCCCGTTCACCACTTTTCTCCCAAGAACAGTACCATCCGTCTCCCAGCAGCCATCAGTTCTGCCACCACCCTACTTGGTCACACTTTCCAAGACCCCGCAGTTCCTGGCACCCCACACGTACCTGTACTCAGCCACGGTCCCGGCGTACTTCTTCATGGCTGTTTCAGAACTCATTCCGTAGAAGAGCTTGTACTTCCTGCCATCCCTCTCGATGAGCTCACCACCTGACTCGCTGTGCCCTGCCAGCATGCCACCCAGCATCACGAAGTCAGCCCCTGCCCCTGCCAGCATCAACAAGGGGGGGAAGAGATGAATCTGGCCCAGGTGCCCACATGCCAGCCCACCCACCCACCCTCCCATTGAAGAAACTCATGCCAAATTTTCAGTCCTGACAGTGCTTCCAGCATCTTCCTGGTTGTGTTTCCCTAGCTGGCCCACAACCCACACAGGCCTGCTCTGCCCTGGCCTCTACTCCTCAGTGGGCCCGATTTCCCCAAGAATTTAAAAAGATTGTCTGGAGATTCCCTGCCTGGCCTTTTGCTCTCTCCTTTTTGCTGCTTTTGCCATCTTCTGGTCATTTCTTTTTTACTGTGCCCAGCTGAACAAGACTCACTTCAAGTGTCCCAAGAGCAAAGGTCTCCAACTTTAGTGTGAGCAAGGATCACCTGGGAGGCTGGGAAAATGCAGGTTTGTGGCCCCACTCCCTAGGTCTGGGGTAGGGCTCAGGAATCTACATTGTCCAACAGCCCAGGGGATGGTGCAGGTGGTCCTGGCTCACACTTGTAGAGTCCATATCAAAGTCGCAGGATTTCCCCTGCTGGCTTGCCCCAGGTGACACCACAGGCTTCAGGGTCACTAGTTCATATGAAAGAATCTGAAGGCGCTCTCGGCCTTTCCTAGCCTGATCCTAAACCCTGACAGGTGACTCATCCTCTTCTACAGGATCCTCCTTCCGTGCCCTCCCAGCGTCCTTACCGAAAGCCTTGGCCACATCCCCAGGACAGGTGCAGCCTCCATCCTGCAAAGGAAGGAACACTATGAAGAGAGAGCACGGATTTCCCAAGCCCTCTCAGCAATGTCCCAATGGCCCACCTCAAAGCTGACAGGAGCTTTGATCCACCTCTACCAGAGCCTCCAGACCTGGCAGAAAACCCAGAGGTTTGGCAGCCTCTTATCCAACTCTGTCCTCGGGCCTTACTGAAATGATGTGGCCTTTGAGGCCATGAGCAGCATCTGCACACTCCATCACTGCACTGAGCTGTGGATACCCCACTCCAGTTTTCTTCCGAGTGGTACACACAGAGCCTGAGAACGTGACAAGGATGAGAAGAAAGTGCTCCACAGGTGTTTGCCACCAAAGGGGTAGCCAGGGGCCCCCAGTGAACCAGCTTACCTGGTCCAATTCCCACTTTGATGATGTCGGCCCCAGCAAGGATCAGCTCTTCCACCATCTCTCCTGTTACCACATTCCCTGCCTGAGAGAGCAGTCAAAACCGAGCATTGTTAGGGTCAGAAATGGAGAGGAGGTTGCGTGCTCTCAGAGATAGTATGCCCGGACCATGACCTTCCAACATCATTACAAAAAAGGGTACCTGGGCTCCCTCTACTGGGCCCTCTGAGAACTTTTAGACTAGTCACTTAAAGGACCCTGCTTCCCAAGCTAAGGTAAGGAGGTGAGTGGCCAGCGTCACTGTTGCACCAGGGTAAACCTGGGGTCCAACTGGATCAAGCTCAAATCTGATTTACAGGTTTATCTCCCCCTCCCCACCAAGAGACCCAAACATATCCTGTCCTTATGCTATGTCATAAAACCTCTGGCTTCAGGGAAAGGAAGAAGACATGGTAATGTAGGCTAAATAGCCATGTGCATAGCTGTATTTTGATGGACAGAAGAGAGAGACCTCCTCAATGAGGTGAAGAAAAGGAGGGCTTGTCATCACTGCTCTAAGCTTTTACAAAAATAAAACATCATTTCATGTGACCCCTTTAATATGATTGCAGTACCTGCCCATTTCAGTGGGCAGGTGTATAGGGACCACAGATATGTACAATGCATAAATGTTCCATCATGGTTTGGTGAGTGATGTCAGGGGCACTGGATTTACAAAGACTGTATTAGGGGTGAGATAACTGCACTGACCAATAAATAAACATTTTAAGCGTGGAACCATGGATAATCACCTGGTGACACCATTAAGTGGACGAGGAAAATCATAATGCAGCAGAGGAGAAATGAACCAATGTAACAAAATGGCATGGGAGGAAAGAGTGGAAGAAGGAGGGGAATGTACCCACTACAGGGGACAGAAACATACCATGATGGTGTGCTCAGGGAAGCACTTCCGCACATTCTTTACAAATTCAACAAAGTGTTCAGAGTAGCCATTTGCCACGTCCAGGCATACATATTTCACCTGGGGAATAGCTTCTAGGATCTGCTCCAGCTGCTCAAAGTCAGAAGAGCCTGAGCTGGCAGCCAGGTGCTGTGGGAGAAACAGGGCCATTGGCATGTCAGAAATGACTTGCTGAGCAGCCAGCAGGGGTGGGGAGCTGAGGGGTGGTCCCCAGGAAGCCAAAAAAGATTCCTGGAAAACTGGGATAAGGAAGGATTAGGGAGGGCCACTGTTACCTCAAGACAGTCAGGATTCTGGCTAGCAAACTCCTTCCACTGCTTGAGGCTGTAGTGTTTATGGACGGCAGTGAAGAGGGAGAACTGGGGAGAAGGAAAAGAGGCATCAAAAAGGAGAGAACTTCATTAGGGTCCCTTTTTCTAGAAACAGACCTTTATACTATTCTATCTGAGGGAGGAAAGGACTGAGGGATGGAAAGAGCAGCTTGAAGAAGTCAGTGGTTGAGCTGGGATTTAAGTTCAACCATTCTCCCTACAAATCCCAGTAGGGCTTTTTACTAGAAGCTAATCCTTGTCAAACAATCCTACCAAAGTACCATCATCTAGATTGGATTTCACATGCCAGCACATACAGTGCTTCTGACTTAAAAGGTGACAAGGACAAGTTGTTGGTGCAGTGGGAAAAGCACTCAATGAGAACCATGAAGAGGCTGGACGGAGCCAGTGTCTGCCTGCATTGACTCAGCGCCTCCTCCTATGGTAATCTAGTAGTGAACTAACCTATTTTTGGTATCTTCTCATCCATTTACCAGCAGTAATCCAGTGAGTCTAAATGCTCACAAAAGGTAAGGCCTTAAGGTTAATGGAGCCAATAAGGTGCAACCCCATCCTTTCTCCAACTCCACTGGAGTAAAGGACAAATTTTCGTGAGACATGCACCAACCTGAAAAGTCTGTCAGTCTATTTCAGGCAACCAAGTTCCAGGATATAATGACTCATCAGACTTGTATTTCCTAGCTCAACAAATTGCAAACAATATGCCAATACTTCGAGAAAGGCATTCAAAAGCCACTGTGAATGCTGGTGTTTGTCCTTTAACAGTGCAGACATGCAAACAGGCAAGAGACAGCAGTTGACTGAGACAGCACAAATCTTGCAACTGATAAGAAATCCAAGGAAGTCACGTATCAACCAGCAGTAAGGAAGTGCAATTGCTATACTCACTCAGAGATCATCAACACTACCTAGCTAAAGCCAGTATCGCATTCTGCTTTCTCAGCAACACTCTGCCATCAGTATGCTGACAGACAAAGAAAAACCACTCTAGGAGGTCAGCAGACCTTGGAGATATACTGGCATAGTGTGGCATGATGAGCACATCCAATGACATACCAAGGTAGAGAGCTAGAAAAAGATGCTTGCTTGCATCCAACCTTCTTATTATTACTGTGAGACTTAGCTCTATCTCTAAAATCTGATTTCTTTAGGACTCATCAGCAGTACTGGAAAGCCAGTCTCAACATAAAGCATCAAGACAGTCCCAATAAGGTCCATGTATTACGGCATGTCTGTTAACACTGAAGTCAGATTGGCCATTCACCTCAGGCGGACAGGAGGACAATGGGCAACAGCATGATTCCTAAGCAGTTAGTGATGGCAACAGCAATACAGTATTAAAACTGCACAAACTATCCCTCAGAGAAATGACAGCAGACATTCCACAAAGACTTACAGCGATCAAAAACAGAGAAAGGGAGATGAAGTCCTTAAGGCTAACACAGGCACAAACAGCAGCAGAATCCATCAACCAGGGCTGCACAGATTAACCAGAAGAGTGCACATGTTCTCAGAGTGGCCAGAGTTAACTATCTACCTTCTCAGTTACAAGTACAGAGGCAGGTAATATTACTGACAGAAGCAGCATCTTCCATTTTGAAAGCAAACAATAACCTGTATATAAGAAAAACATTCCATTTTGAGCACATCCCAGAAACTCCCAAGAACCTAGGACTCAAAATAAAAAAGGTTAAAAAAAATAAAGGATAGCAGGCATAAATGAAAATAAGCTGGTTTTCTCTAGGATCTTCTAGTTAGGAATTTTTGAATGCTCAAATTGTATTTAGTTTCTGGACTAAAACAGTGAATGCTTAGTGTCTTAACAATGGTGTAACTAGAGGGATGCTTATGATTTGGAGGAGGTGACCTGGGTTGTGGGAAAAGTTGGCAGGGTGTATAAACTGCTGGACAGGAGAAAAGGAAAAGTTCTGTTCCTATATCAGAAAAATGGGGGTAAAACTTAGCCTTGAATACCACTAACTCAGGTGGCCCTTTGAACTTATCAGATAAAGGGAACTTAGTACTAGAGAAAATAGTAAATTGGAGTATCCTGATGGTTAACTGCCAGAGAGTTGACCTGGGATGGGGATGGGGATGCAGATACCTCTGCAGTCAGCCCACATAACTGGACACCATTGAGTAAGGGACATGAGGGAAGTCCTACCTTACAGAGAACCTTGGCCATCTCAAAGGTGCCCACAGTATCCATATTGGAGGCAATAATGGGGATCCCAGTGTATGTCTGCTTTGAGTTTCGAAATGAAAAGGACCTTGTGAGATCCACCTGCAGACATAAAGAGGAAACTGAGCATTTTATTTGTCCAAAAAAAACCCAGACATAATGGCCCCCACTACAGCAAAAACTTAGTTTCAGCCCCTCCCAAGAACGTGATCTTTAAACAGTCAATCTGAAATTTCCTAAATTGAACTAGTGAGGTAATCTGCATGATAAAACCCGTGCCAGTTCTCTTTCCACCCACAAAAGAAGATGTCCCGGCCCAAAACAACTCTTTTTATTTTGTTAAAAACTCCTTTGCCCCACCCCCCTTCCTATAAAAATCTTCGATTTTGTACAAGCCCTAGGACCTCCCTTCTAGTTGCTAGATGGGATGCTCCCCGGTTCATAAGTCGTTTAATAAAGTCAATTGGATCTTCAAATTTACTCCGTTGAATTTTGTCTTCTAATACATTCATCCAAACAACAAGTATTGCACGAGGACAAGAGCTAGGAATCTTTCTCAGTCGTGGCCCACCAACAACTTGCGGTCAAGAAAGCAGAAGTAGGGAAGCTGGCTCACCTCACTTCGAGACTTAAGGGTGCTGCGTTTGGGCCTCAACAGGACATCCTGGAAGGCCAGTTTGACGTCGTTGTCGATGTGAGGCATGGCGGGGGTCTCGGGGTAGTGACGAATCTGAGGGCTGGAAGGTAGGAAAAGTCAGGACGGGAGAGCTGAACCAGTAGCAGGCCTTAATGCCCTGTTAGAGTTAGCGGCAGGGCTCCTCTCTCTCCTCGCTTAAATTGTGGAAGGTCGGGGCATTGGTCGAGGCATGGTCCCTGAAGACTGTCACCTTTGACCCGTCCCGTGGTTGCGATTACCCTCGGTGTCTCCACCCTAGGTACTATTTGTTGGGGAAAAGAACTGGGATGGAATCGCGAATGACTCTAAAAAGGTGCATTCTTTTCCCCCACTACTCTTCATTCTCCCGCATTCTCCCGCCCGTGCAAAGAGCAATTTGGACTAAGAGGCTGATTTCGGGGCGAGAAGGAATGGGGGAGGGGGGCCCCATAACCAGCTTCCGGAACAGGGGTACTCACTTCCTGTCGCCGTGACCCAGGTGGCAGTTGACCGAAGCTCCCTTTGCTTAGCAACTAGCCTCAGGCAGCCCCGCTGAGCCTTGTGGGCCACGCCAATAAGTTCCGCTAATTGCTGGCGGGAACCATTAAACCAGGAACTCCAGTTTCGGCGGGTCCGTGCGAGGCCTCCTGGGTAACAGAGTTCGCATACTGAGGTTGCCGTTCGATCCTCTACGTTGCCGTCGCCCCTTGGAGGGGCGAGAGACTACAGCTCCCAGGGTGAAACGCGCGGAGCTGCTCCCTGGCATGATGGGAGAAGTAGTTCGTTCCGCCCCAGCTTTCCACTAGCCCGGGCTTGTAGGAACTGTCAGCATCGCGGAGGCGTCATCTCTGCTGTAACTAAGCGTGTCGCCTTTTTTTCATTTACGACGCCACCGAGAGGAAACGCGGGAGCATTCCTGAGCCTTTTGGCAACCCCGTGGAAGGGGGGTGGGGAGCGGAGCCTCACAGTGACCCGGAAGCAGACGTGACTCCCACAGGCTGAGTGCTGGGGAGCGGCAGCGGCGACTGCAGTGGCAGAAGCAGCGATTTATCCGTGTGCAGCCCCAAACTGGGAAGAAGATGCTAATTAAAGTGAAGGTGGGAGCACCTCCAGCCTTGCCAAGACTCAGTGGTACTGGCCCGGCCGCTGTGCCTTGCGGGAGAAGCGGGGAAGGGAAATCACGCCTTTCCCGAGCCCGCAGGGCGCTGACAGCGTCGGGGCTCCGCGCGAGGGGTGATGGGAAGTAGGGGGACCCAAAAGGGCTGTGAGAGGTGAAGGCTGGCCCAGCCTGACGACCCCGGGGTCTCTGCCATTCCTGTTTTCTCGCCAGAACTGTGCCATGACCCAGAAAGAGGCCGCTTTTGTCCGAGTTCTCGCTGTATTCGAACCCCCGCGGTCATAGAGAAGGCCTAGCAGCAGCTTGGCTCCCCGCTCTTTCAGATTCTTGGGATGAGCTCTGATCTCCATTCTTCGTGCCCAGGTTACCTGCTTCTCCCGACCCCTAACATGGCTGCCTCGGAACACGGCACAAAAACGTTAGCCCGGGGAACCGAGGGCTGCCCAGGGGCTAGACTGTAAACCTTTGCTGGTTGTCGCCAAGGTGTAGAATCTCAACCCGAGAGATACTACACTAGGAAGTTTTATCTCCTGCCCCATACAGACACAAAAAACTTAACCGTATGTGATAAACTCTGATATTTTCGATTCTATTCCAAGTTGATTTCATAACCTACTGATGGCCTGAGACCTCCAGTTTAAAAAAATACTGTGTTCTAGATGGGCTTCTCATCTTAAAAGTGCATAGGAGTCATCTGGGGGTCTTGTTAAAATACTGATTTTAATTCAGTGGGTCTGGGATGGGACTGGAGATTCTGCATTTCTGACATGCTCCCAGGTGATGCTAGTGCTGCTTGTCTGAGGACTACACTTTTGAGTAGCAAGGTTCTAGATTTTGTCTCTTCGAGTCTATTTTTATTGAGTACTTCTCTTAAATTCAGTCTATTTTCCCAAAACACTTTCCCTTCTGCCTTCAAACAGGTTTCTCTGTTCTCCATCTTTCTCCTTCTTTGTTTGCTGCATTTCTTTGTATGTTAAATACATGTGAGAGTAATTAGTTACCTGTTAATTTTTATATAAATAATAGGTTTTATTAGAAGGGTTCTTTTGTGAATCATTCATTTTTCAACGTTGTCTCCATGTAGCTGACTTCTTCCATATCTCTTTCTGCAGTCTTTTGCAAGTAAATCCCTCCTGAGGTAAAGCTTCTCTTGATAACCTCATCCCTGTCTTTCTGAAATTAAATACATTATCTGCCTTAAGCCTTCTTCCCAATACTCATCTCATACATTGACCCCATCAATCTACCAGGTATCTGGAACCCAGTTCTTTAGAGTCATTGTTCTCTTATAGAACCTAAATTTTCCTTTGATACCTCTTTCTGCTTGATCTTCTTTTCCATTCCCATTACCCTTATTCTGGTCTGGGGTCTCATTAACTTAGGTCTTTATTTCCCTGTGATACCTCCAACCAGGTTTTCCTACCACCATATCCTCTAAAGTTTAGAGTCCAAACCAAGACATGGTGTACAAAATCATAGTGTACAGGTCTTCTTTAAACTTCTTTTTCGTCATATTCTATCCCCAGATCCTGCATTGATACCCTCTTAGCAGATTACTTTGGGCAACTGTCTTTACTGTCTAAGCCCCAGTTTTCTCATTCATGTTTTTTTTTTTAACATACAATAAAACACAAAATTCTTAAGGGTGGAGTTCGATAAGTTTTTAACGACAGTATACACTCATGCCCACAAGATCTAGAACATCTTCACCCCTATCCTCTGAAAGTTCCATAGGTTAGTTTTGCTTGTTTTAGAACTTCATATAAATGGAATTATACAGTATATAATTTTTGTGTCTGGCTTTTTTCACTCAGCATTATGTCTGTTGCGTGTATCTGTAGTTCCTTCTTATAACTGAGTAGTAGTCCATTGGATGACTGTCACAATTTGTTTATCGATTCTCCTTTTGATGGACATTTGAGATATTTCCAGTTTCTGGCTATTATGAGTAAGGCTCCTAGGAACATTGTTATACAGGTCTTTTTGTGGACATGTTTTTATTTCCTTTGGATAAATACCTAGGAATGGAATGACTGGGTCACATGGTAGATATATGTCATTTTAAAAGAAACTGCCAAACAGTTCTCCGAGGGGTTGTACCATTTTGCATTCTCACCTGCAGTGAATGAGCATTCCAGCTGCTTTGCGCCCTTGCTAACTTGTAGTCATGTCAGGCGTTTTTATTTTAGCTATTATGGTGAATGTGAAATGTTATCTCATTCAGGTTTAAGTTAATCAGTGTTGATTTTCACTCCCCATAGTGCTTTGTCATTGCACCCTGAATTTGGACAGTAATATTTGTATGGCACTTCCTTGTGTATTGGTTTGTTCTATTAACTGTACGTCTCATTGTTTCTTGGTTGTAAATCTTCACTTGAAAAAGATTCTTGGCAAAGGCTGGATCACTTAATTTCTTTTATATCCCCTCCAGTGCCTAAAGCGGTATGTTGGGCTTATTAGGTTTATCATAGAATTGTTAACTAGCATTGAATGTATTCCCAGGTCACAACGACCAGATTTGAGGGAAGAAACTCAGTATGACTTATCAAGAATATCTTTTAAAAATTGTTCAGTTACTTGAAAAACAACTTTAATTATGGACAATTTCAAACATATACAACACCAGAGAGTAGGACATAATGCACCCTTTACTCAGCTTCAAAAACTGTCATCTCATGGCCAGTCTTATTTTATTTATATTTGCCAGCTCTCCTTATCTGATATTTTATGAAGCAAATCCCAGACAGCATAGCTTATGTTATTCATACATATTTCGGTATTTATCTGTAAAAAAGAACTCTTTTCCTAATGTAACCATAATTATCACACCTAAAAAATTAACAATGATTTCTTTTTTAAAATTTATTTTTATATTTTTGTGTGAGGAAGACTAGCCCTGAGCTAACATCTGTTGCCAATCCTCCTCTTTTTTGCTGAGGAAGACTGGCCCTGGGCTAACATCCGTGCCCATCTTCCTCTATATGGGATGCCACCACAGCATGGCGTGACAAGCGGTGCATCTGTCCACACCCGGGATCTGAACCTGCAAAACCCTGGGCCTCCAAAGCGGAGCACATGAACTTAACCACTACACCACCAGGCCGGCTCCAAACGATGATTTCTTACTACCATCAACTTTACCCTATTGTCTCATTTGTTTTTTGCAGTTTGTTTGAATCTGGATCCAACTAAGATCATACATTGCAGTTGGTTGATAAGTACTTTAAGCCTCTGTAACTCCCCCCTTTCCCCATTTTTTCCTTGTTGAATAAACTAGGTAGTTTGTCCCATAGAGTTTCCTCCAGTTTGGATTTTGCTGATTACATCCCCATGTTGTCTTTTAATATATTCCTCTTTCCTCTGTATTTCCTGTTGGTTGGTAACAAGATCTAGAGCCTTGAGTAGTCTTTTTTTTATGTTTTTTTTTGTGAGGAAGACCAGCCCTGAGCTAACATCTGTTGCTAATCCTCCTCTTTTTTTTGCTGAGGAAGACTGGCCCTGGGCTAACATCCGTGCCCATCTTCCTCCACTTTATATGGGACGCCGCCACGGCATGGCTGACAAGCAGTGCGTCGGCAGGCACCTGGGATCCGAACCCGCGAACCCCGGGTTGCCGAGCGCGAACTAAACCACTGCGCCACTGGGTTGGCCCCTTTTTTGTATGTTCTTGTGAGAGAATAATTCATAGGTGGTGATGTGGTATGTACTTCTGTCAGGTGGTTTTGCTTTCTGTGATGTTAGTCATTGCCTCCATCCATTATTGCATTGGAAGTTACAAAATGGGGATATTCTGATTTTATTGTTGCTTCATATATTAGCTAGAATGCTTGGCAGTGTTCAATATGGTAGCCATTAGCCACATGGGCTATTGAGCACTTGAAATGTGGGTAGTGAGAACTGAGGAATTGAAATTTTATTTCAATTGTTTATTTTAATTTAATTTAATTATAAAAACTGAAACCTTATTCAGTCATTGGGAAACTTTTAAGTATGTTTGGCACAAGTTGGGTATGTAAATCTATTTTCCAACCGTAAATTACGAAATTTAAGTACAGAGCAAGTATTTCAGATGAAAATTTACCATCTGAATTGAGATGTGCTGTAACAATGAAATGCACACAGGATTTTGAAGATTTGTTTAGAAAAAATGTAAAATATATTATTAATTTTAATATTGGTTACGTGTGGAAGTGATAATATTTTGAATATATTGGATTAAGAATATTAAAATTAATTTCACCTTTTAAGAAATGTGGCTACTAGTATATTTAAAATTTTATATGTGCTTGCATTACATTTCTATTTTTATTGGACATTGCTGCTTTACAGAATTGTTTCTTTATACGCTCATCAAGGGCATTGTTTTAAAAATAATCTTTTTCTCATTACAGTGTGTTCATGGTATAAAAAAAGGAAAATACAGAAAACACAAATAATACAATTAAAATCACCCCTAATCTCACAACTCAAGATAAAAGCCCCGATGTGTATATCCTTCCAAACTTTTTTGAAAACACATAAAGACATGTATGTGTTGTTTTTTTATTTTTATTTATTTTTTTACAAAATTGGAATTATGTCACTATTCAAAACATTTGAGGACTATGTGATTTTTTTTCCTCTGTGTTTGTACCATGATTTATTTAACCCTCAATTGTTTGCTATTTAGATTGTGTCTAAGTTTTCAGTATCAAAAGGCTGCAGTGACCATTGTTGTAGGTATATTTTTGGACATAGTCATGATTTTCCCAGAAGTGTTGTTGCTGGGACACCATATTACCAGATTGCTCTCTGGATACATTCATGGGCTTCTGCAGTCAATTTCAGAAGTGAAGGGCCAATCTGAGAATTTTAGATTTTACAAACCAGTAGTTTTTTTTTATGTCATAAGGTCCAAGCATCTTACTCTTGGGAGAGCAGTTCTAGACCTTCTCTTAGAGTCTTTTTTATTCTTAAAAAATGTTTATTATTAAGTCAGAATGAATATTTGTTTATTAATATTCATGTGACAAAGAAATATATTTTTATTAGAAATTTAAATAGTACAGATAAGGGAAGTTACCCTTGGTAAAACCTCCCCTCAGTCCTACTCCCCTCCTCGAAGATAGTCACTCTTATAAGAGATATGTGTACTTTTAATCCCTTCTTCTATGCATGTACATATGTGTATATCTACATATAGAAAATGATATAATTATACAGTTTTTAGAACTTTCCATATTAGTGTATAAGCTGTTACATAGTAAATATGTCATTCTATGAATGTACCATAGTTTAATAGTCTTCTTATTAATAGGCATCAGGCTATTTCTAGTCTTTTGCTTTTACAAAAGGTGCTGCAGTAAACCTCACCTGTTCCTCTTTGGATACATGCTCAAGCTTTTCCTCCAGCTTAGTTATCTAGAAATAGAATTCTCTGGTTGAAGAGTCTTTGCATTTAAAGTATTAAGACCAATAAAGTGAAATAGTTTGTGGACAGCATAGCATTGCAAACTTTTCATTTTGTCAGGAAAGAACCTAAAAAATCACTATATGTTGTCACTGTCATTTCATAAAAGGACATTTTAACATCTGAATATATTTAGTTTCATGTAAATCTCACTGTTGTCATTATTTTTCTCATTTTACCACAAACTATTGAAAATTTTCACACAGACCAGCTTGGGTTGGGGTAGAAACTTGAGAAACACTGTTGTAATTTATTCTTTTGCATCCAAACAGGTAAATTCAAAGGAGTTACTCTTGCATTTTTGAAATAGACTTAGTTCTGAACCCTTCTTGTAGTTGAGAAATTAGGTCCTAAGTACTTCTTCATGCTGGTCTGTGTGGATACCAGAAGCAGAAACTGTAGGTTATTTTGTGAACTTACTGCAGGGACGTATATTGGTCCCAGTACTAGACCAGCCACACCTGAGTACAGACTTAAAAGTTCAGGCTCTGGGGCCAGAGAATCTGTGTTTGGATCCACACTCTCCTTTTGACTTCATAGGCATGCTTTTAAACCTGTCCAAGCCCCATTTTCCTCATCTATACAGTGGTGACAGTAATAGTACATATCTCATAAATACTTGCAAGGATTAAACGTACTGATGCTTGTAAGACACTCAGCATAGTTTCTGACTCTTGGAAAGTGTTCAGTAAATGTTGGCTGTGATCATAACCTGATCATCAGGGTATTCAGCCCTTCCACAAATACTTACTGACTGTGCTTTGTGCTTAGATTAGAACAGTCTCCATCCTTTAGGAAGCTGAGTGTAAGTTGGAGAGTTTGACACTTAAACAACTAGCTGTACTGGTTACTGAAGTTCACTGGGGACAAGTCATCGATCTTATATCTCAGGATCCTTGAAGGTTTGAGAGGATTAGGGGAGGGTGTGGCAACAAGGAAAAGAGTAGAAGCAAAGAAATGCCCCTAAACTAGACCGTGCATGGTGTGCTTGTGGTCTGGGTTACTGTCGACTGGTGTGGATAGAGCTTTAAGAGCAAGGACGGTGGGAGATTAGATTGGATGGAGCACAATGTTTGTACGTCTACAGTCAGTGTAATTATTCTGTTTGGATATCAGCAGCCCTTAGTCTATGGAAGAAGTCAAGAAGACCAGAGCTGCAATTTAGGGTTTAGGTAGAAGTCTGGAGAAGATATGGGAGAATAAAATGTTGAATTCTAGTGTTCCTTAAAAAGCTGGTCAGAGGTGATCTCTGGTGTCCTTGAGAATTCTTTGAATTACCCGAATGTTCATTTCTAGCATTGATATATAAAACAAGGTCCTTCTGACTCAAAGGAATACTTTTCTTAGGATACCTCTCATTGCTGTCTCATCTAAAGGAATGTCAATATTCTCATGGATTCTAGTGGGGTGGAGGGGGAGATGAACTGTGGGATTAAGAGGGTCAAATAGTTCACAGAATCTTGCCCTATCAAAGTTGTCCACAGCCTAAAAATGTTAGATGAATACAGGTATGGTCAAAGCCTTCTGATTCTTCCAAGTAGCTTAGCTGAGTGAGAATGTGCATCTCTCAGAAAGTGGTAGATCCCCGGAGACGAGGACAGGATGTTTTACCTAGAAGACAAATTATATATTGGGCTGTAGGACTCATGAAACCCTTGCCTGTTTCAGACGCTGACCGGAAAGGAAATTGAGATTGACATTGAACCTACAGACAAGGTAATGTATGCCCACCACCTCTTCATGCCTGTCGTCCTCCATGTACATTTGTTTGGATATGCTGATGAACTTAGTCCTTTGCTCTCATGCTATCTGCATAGCTCTTGTTCTTTCCACTTCCACGGTCCTACCGCTGAGCAACCCCTGACTACTTGTTCCCCTAAAGGTGGAGCGAATTAAGGAGCGGGTGGAAGAGAAAGAGGGAATCCCCCCACAGCAGCAGCGGCTTATCTACAGTGGTAAACAGATGTGAGTTTGGAATGGGAATGAGGGCGTGGCAATCTTATGTGAAGAAGAGGGAGGAAATACTGCAGGTGGAGCAAAGCCTACCTCCTTTTTTTGGTGCCTTGGACCCTTTGGCAATTTGGTGAAGCCTATGAACCCCTTCTCAGAATAAGATTTTTGCAGACATAAAATACATAGAATTACAAAAGAAAATAAAATTGATATAGTTATCAAAATACTAAAAAAGCAAATTTGTAATAATATATGTACTTCTTTATTCATACATTAAGATCTAATGGTGAGTCTAATAACTACCATAATTGTGAAATATTTTCCAGATAGCTGCATGCAGTTGTAATATGATATGAAAATATCTAATTCCTATTGTTAACAGGTTACCCATATTGCTAATACCACTGTGGGTTTTTGCCTATGTTCAAAATTAAAAGAAATACCAAATTTCAGTTAGGGGGTAGTAAAAATAAAGATGTAATTTTTTTTCTCATCTGAGTTCATAGACCCTCAGAGAGATCCATGAAACCCAACTTGAGAACTCTGTTCTAGATGGTATTTCTAATGCTTTTTTTGCCTCCTTTTCCTGCAGGAATGATGAGAAGACAGCAGCTGATTACAAGATCCTAGGTGGTTCAGTCCTCCACCTAGTGTTGGCTCTGAGAGGAGGAGGTGGTCTTAGGCAGTGATGGACCCTCCCTCTGTTTTACCTCCTTACCCTGTTGCTCGTAATGAGGCATCATATATCCTCTCACTTTCTGGGACACCAGAGCCGCCGCCCCCTCTCACAGATGCCCAGTCTTGTGTGTCTTCTGGTGGGAGACTGTGAGGGCCCCAGGATGCAGTGTTCCTGGCCCAAGGGGCCCTTGCTGGCTATTGGGTTTTAGTTTGCAGTCCTGTGTGCTTCCCTCTGTTATGGCTATGTCCCTGGTTGTCAATAAAATATTTCCTGGCCTCCTGGAATCTTTCTTCTGTCACACAAATGTGACTGAGACCCAATGCACACTCGGTTACACCAGGCTGAATGAGTAAGACGATGGAAGGGAATGTGCCCTTAGAAAGATTACCAGACTCTAGGAATGCCTTCTCTCAGTGGTGTGCTGGAGCTAGCTCATAAGAGCTAATTATTGGCATCTGTTCTCAACCCCATGTTAAGTGACTCCATGTTGGTAGCTTGAAATTGGCTATCATAGGAATATTTACAGAAATTGGCAGGCGATACAAATCAGTCCCTCCCCGCAAACTGGTTGTTACACATCTACCAGCATACTACTGACGTGGGTAGTAGAAACCAGGAGAGTGAATTCTCTCCCATTGTGGCCTACTGGACATTTGGGCCTGGTTTGAGAAAGGCCTCGAGGGTTTTGCAGACACTCCATTCTTTATGGCTGGAATATTGCTAGGGCTCTGGGTTCTACACTATGGAGAGAGGCTGTTAGGGAGAATGGTTCAGTGAGGAGTGACCCAAGCTATGATACATCACTTAGGTCTGGATAAGATAAAATGAGAGGGGGGCCAGAAGAAAGGGCTTCCATTCCCCGGCTTGTCTAGTTTAGTAGGACGGCGAGGCTGGGTGGAGTGGAGAAGTAAGGGAAGATCTCTTGGAGAGACCTGAGGACCACTGGTCCTCCGTGCTGTCGCGCTGGCGCTTGCTGCAGCCTTTTCCCTCGTCCACCATCAGAAGGCGCTCTTGCGCGGTCTTCAGGCTGACAGCCCCAGCGCGGTGTGGCGGCGCTCTAGGCGCCGGGTCTCTAAGGCTGGCGGGGCGGCCTCCTAGCCGCGGGAGCGCTCCCGTGCACTCTGTGGCCCGGGTGAAGCCCCGCTTCCGTGCGCGCAGCCTGCGGCGCCGGCCATGGCGCGGCTCCCGAAGCTTGCGGTCTTCGACCTGGGTGAGGGCCCGACTGGGGAGAGTTTCGTAGGGCCGTCTCTTTTCCCAAACCCCAGTTGCGGCTCTCGAGGCCCTGCGCCCTCCGACACTGACCACACCCCCCCCTTCCTCTTGCAGATTACACGCTCTGGCCATTCTGGGTGGACACGCACGTAGACCCCCCGTTCCACAAGGGCAGGTGAGGCAGGGCTGGGGGGACGGGCCCGGTGGGGCCGGCCGGCGCTAAGCGCGCTCTCGCCCTCTCCAGTGATGGAGCTGTACGAGATAGGCGGGGCCAGACCGTCCGACTGTACCCAGAGGTGCCTGAGGTCCTGGAACGACTGCAGGGCCTTGGAGTGCCCGTTGCGGCCGCTTCACGGTAAGAACAGCGACTGAAAAAACAGTCTAATGCTGAGAGATGCGTGCATGAGAAGACTTCCCCTGTAACCCCTTGGCTACAAAAATTTCGGGGGTGCACATTTGCAAGTACTTGCATATTTTCTAATTGTACCCTCTTCTGTGCCTTTTATTAAACATTGGCTCAGAGCCACCTGTGTCAGACAGGAAGGATATGCAGTTGAATACGGGCCGAGGATGCCTACCCATCCTGGAATACAGCAAGTTATTTCCCCCTGGTTATACATAACCTCACTTGCAGCCCTGGCCCTGCACTCTCTTGATCTCACCTACTACACCTTTTTGCAGGACAAGTGAGATTGAAGGGGCCAACCAGCTACTGGAGCTCTTTGACCTTGTCAGATACTTTGTTCATCGGGAAATCTATCCAGGCAGCAAGGTCGCACACTTTGAGAGGTACGTGGAGAGAAGGGGAGAAGCAGGGAGAGACAGGACCCGAGAGGCTGGAGGAGCTAAGAAGCCAATGTGATTACCCCCTGCCCTGTCATGCGCAGGTTGCAGCGGAAAACTGGAGTTCTTTTCTCCCAGATGATCTTCTTTGATGACGAGAAGCGGAATATTGTAGACGTCAGCAAACTGGGTACTGAGTGGTGAAAATAGCCATTTGGGGAATCAGGAGACAGGGTTCCTAGGAGGGGTGAGGTAGATATATACAGGATGGATAGTTTGCATGATAGGTGACACCCCCAAAAGGTAAGCGTAATAGTAGGGGGCCCTGAAGGCCTGATAAAATGTGGTTTCTTTTCTTTCCAGGTGTTACCTGCATTCATGTTCGGAACGGAATGAGTCTTCAGACCCTGACTCAGGGATTAGAGACATTTGCAAAGGCCTAAGCTGGACCCTGAGGTCCAGTCCTGTGGATGAGCCTCATTGGAGGCATAAAACTGAAAGGAAATCAGGAAGGCATTTTCAGGTGTATTTGTAAATTATTAAAGTGTATTTGCATGTGACAGAAGAGAACTCAACTACAATGTGGGTTGTTTCTATTTTTCTAGCGTGTGAACCGGGGTCGGCTACCCGGAGGTTTCAAGACCAGAGTGTGAGGCCTTAGACTGCATCAGGTTCTGCCTTATAAACTTGTGGCAGACCCAAGCCCGTGATTGATTCCCTTGTGCTCACCCCATCCCCAGCCCTCTCCAGAGCTCTGTCAAGGGCATGAAGATCTCTTCCACCGGCCCCAAGTAGTGGGGTGCACTACCCTGCACACTTCCCTCCAGGAAACAAATATTTTGTCTTGGGGTGGGGGTGGGGCGGCTTTTTTATATAGTGGAAAATGAAGCGTCCGCTTTAAGAGGAACACATGGATATGGGGCGGGTGGCTTGGGTCACGTGATAGAAGTGGCCTCGTTGGCGCCTGCTGATGATGTCGCGGTGCCCCAAGGAGGGATTGGCCGAGTCCGGTCTCCGAGTGATGAGAGGACCCTCCCAGGAGCAAGGCGGAAGTGTGGGGCGCAGGCGGGAGAGGCCAGGGTCGCGATGAGTGGGCTCGGCAGACTCTTCGGGAGGGGTGAGCCGGGCGAGACTGGTCGACCGGGAGGTGCTGGCCGCAGGGGTTCGGAAGGCCGCGGTCCTGGAGGGGAAGAGACCCAGGAGACTAGGTGTTCCGAAAACCCCGGCCAATGGCCCAGCAAGGCCGCCTCCGGTGCCAGGTGGCCCCGCCTTGTCAGGGAGCCTGACTCCGTGTGCCTTGCTTCTCACACCCGGGAAGCCTTAGAGGGGACGGGAGTGGAGGGCGTGGCGACTGCTGGCTCCCACTGTTTAGTCTTGGGGGACGAATTTCTGGGTGCTGTCATCCAGTCCTTTCCAAAACACTGGTGCTTACTTTATGCTGGGCAAGAGGAAATCTGAGATGACAAGAAAGGTTGCCTTCTTGAAGCTCCTATCTGGTGGGGAAAGACAACCAAAGTTGGCATTTATAGTACAGTGTGGCAACTCCGTGATGGAGATGTTCCTAAAAACCAGTGGAGCACAGAAGCAGCAGGGGTCCAGGGCAGTGATCCAGAAGGCTGGAAGTGTGCCAGGTGGAGAATGGAAGTAATCCAGGAAGAGTAGACTGTGTGTGCAAAACAGAGGCAGGAAAAAGTATGGTATATTCAGGGAAAAGAAGTTCTAGTTGCCCTGTGAGTGAGCCTGAGTCTGTGTGTGTAGTGTGTATGTGTCCTGAAGGGAAAGAGGAAAGTAGAAGGCAGTGTGGATGGAGAGGTAAATAAGAGCCAGATCATGAAGGGCCTTGTATGTCTTGTTGAAAAAGTTTTGGATTTTATCCTGTAGGCAGTGGAGAGTATGGAAGGATTTTAAGCAGGCAAGGGCCTTCAGGGTTTTTTTTTTTTTTTTTTTGAGAAATAACTCTGTTAGATGTACAGAAGATGAAAGGGAAAATTGAGATCAGATTTTTTTTTTTTCTCTAGCCCCCTGTACTTCATTCAGTTTGATCCTGTGGAGTCAGGACCTTGGGCATCTCCTAGGACAGCAAGTGGAACAGTGATTATAAAAAGGGACTGAACTCTGGTGGGGGATGTGATAATGGGGAGGCCTTGCATGTGTGGGTGCAAGGGGTATATGGGGAATCTCTGTACCTTCCACTCAATTTTGCTATGAACATAAAACTGCTCTAAAAAATAAAATTTATTAATTAAAAACAAATTGGAAATGACTTGAAAGGCAGCTTGGAACAGCAAAAGAATACTGGCTTTGGACGTCATACTGCCACATTTCAATTCCTGCTCAATCTCTTACTAGTTATGATTTTTAGACAAAAAATAACATCTTTTTGCCTTTTTTCACATGTATAAAGTGAAGATAGCACATTAATTGTAGAGAGTCATTTTGGGATTCACAGTAACAGAGTCAAGTGCCTAGCATACACTGTGCACTCAATGATTGGTGGCTAGTATCTTTTCTTCACACAATATGGGCCTGCTCCATTGGACTCCAGGGAAGAAGGAGAAGGGGCCGACCCCTGAAGAGGCAATCCAGAAACTGAAGGAGACGGAGAAGATTCTGATCAAGAAACAGGAGTTTCTGGAGCACAAGATTCAACAGGAGCTACAAACGGCCAAGAAGCATGGCACCAAGAATAAGAGAGGTAAGGGGGAAACGTGCCAGTAGGGAGGCCCAGGTGGGCAGCAGAGGCTTCTGGCTCTGATGTTCAGGGTGTGGGCTGGGTCAGCCGCCCTACAGGCTTTGCGGAGGAAGAAAAAACTGGAACAGCAGCTGGCACAAACTGATGGGACATTATCCACCCTGGAGTTTCAGCGGGAGGCCATTGAGAATGCCACCACCAATGTAGAAGTGCTTCGTACCATGGAGCTTGCTGCCCAAGGCATGAAGAAGGCCTACCAGGACATGTGGGTACGGGGGGAGGGGAGGCGGGGGCCCAGGCACTGGGGAGAGTAGCTTGGTATTGTACTTTGAATCTTAAAACTTCCCAGAATGTGAATTCACGGTATAGACGCCTGTAATGGCTAGACCTCCGTCAGCCTCCTTACTTCCTGCAAGAAGATCTCTTGCTAGCTGGGGCATTCTAGGGAGGAGAGATGATTTTCCTAATTGGTAAAGATCCTTCAGAGAAGGAAGTGCAACGTGTCCTCCCCACTGTGGCTTCTTGCCATTTCTCAGCCCAGCCTTGCATCTTTACAATTTTCCAGAAATCTCTTCTACGTAGTAGCCATGGATTTATCAGTTTGAGGTCACAGGCAGGAGGGACTTCCTTCATGTGAGATGAGAAAGTCAGGGGGGTTGTTGCCTAATTTTTTGGCTGTATATCTTGTTCTCAGGGACATTGACAAGGTGGATGAACTGATGGCTGACATCACAGAACAACAGGAGGTGGCCCAGCAGATCTCAGATGCCATTTCTCGGCCTGTGGGCTTTGGAGAGGATGTGGATGAGGTGATTGGGAGTGAGGGGTCAGGGAATATTGGAGAAAGCATGGGACCAGGCAGAAGGAATGCTCAAGAGAATTGTGGGGCAAGTTTGAGGGAGGAACTCCAGAAGTGGTATGTTTCTGGAAGTAGAAGTTTCCTTTCTTCGTCTTGAACAGTCTTGTCGTTCCATATCCAGGATGAACTGTTGGAGGAGCTACAGGAGCTGGAGCAGGAGGAATTGGCCCGGGAGTTGTTACATGTGGACGACAAGGAGGAAGAACCTCCAATCAAACTACCCAGTGTACCCTCTACACATCTGCCAGCAGGACCAGGTACCCAGGGCTGTTCTATTGTCTCAAGGACTGGAGAGGGTGGGATAGATATGGGGAAAGATTATTCCTCATCCATCCTGCCTCAAAGGAACCAGGCAAAGAGGGCTACAGTTGCACAGGTTGTTGACTGCACAGGGGCACCTGGCTGAAGGGGAATGGGGACTGAAATCTGGCCTGTGCTCCACTTAGCAAGCTGTGTACCCTGGTTTAGGGCTGCAAATGCTGGGAGAATCTAATTTGCACAAAGGTGCTATGGGTATAGCAGCAGCCCAGCAAGCAGAAGGACCATACCTTTAGGTTCTTTGCTGGGGGAGAGAATTCAGCAGGTTCTGAGTGTTATAGCAGGGGATGGTTGGAAGTTGCTGAGGCCTTAACACTTCTTTCTTTCTCTGGGTATCCTTGTCCCCAAAGCTCCCGAAGCGGATGAAGATGAAGAAGCACTAAAGCAGTTGGCTGAGTGGGTATCCTGATGAGTCTGGGCTTGTCTTCCTGACGCTGCCTTCATTGCTCTATTTTCCTTAAGTGCCAAGTGCTGAGCTAAAGGATCATAGCCTTTTTGGGAGGTCCTGCTGAGGGTGGTAGTGTGACCCCGCCTGAAAAAGGGTCTGTTGCCCTCCCATCCCTGGTTCAACTCTGAAGAAGCATCTTGGTGCAGGAGGAGCCCCTGGGCTCCCTTCTCTTTAATAGCACTTAACAGTGCCCTTGTTCCCAATAAAATTGGGTAGATGGAGTCCTAGTGCTTCTACTGCCTGCTCTAAACCTGAAACTCTTCCCCTGGTCCTTGGAGCTTTGTTTCAAGCAATGAATAATAATGGGAGTAATGAAGGGGCATTGGAACATAGGATAAGTGGGAGTTTCCAGTATCTTAACCTACTGTGTTCCAGGCAGATACTGTTTCATCTTTCAAGTTGGTTTGTCCTACAGTTGCCTAGTGCTGAGGGTGAGGAAACTGCCATCTATTATTTATCTTAGAGCCATGTGGAGCTGTCTCTGAGTCTTCCCTCATTGCTTTCTCCCAATCAGGCCTCTGCCAAGACAGCCCCATGATTTACTATCCATTGTCCTTTTGCAAAGCCCATTTTCAAGGACAGGGAGAGAGAATACAGGGATAAAGTAGCTTTCCTTTATCCAGAACCCATAGGTAATAGGCTTGGTTTGAACTGTCACTTCTGTGTCTAGGAGCAATATTGCGAGGGGCCATGATTCACTGGGATTGTTTCAATAGTGGTTAAGGTGGTATTTGGAGGAGGGAGAAGGAACCAAGATATTTCACACATCTTGATACCCATTTCTAACAGAACAAACAATGCCGTCCCTTTGGACTATAGACGGAGGCAGAGCATGACCGGACAGAGCAACCAGGGCCTCTAGCCCACAGCTCGAACATTTAGAGTGCACAGAAATGTAAAATAATGAGTGTGTATTTAGCCAGAATCATGAAGCTTCCCAAGAGCAGGTGTTCATCTGAGCACCCCTCCCCATGAGACACAGACAAGCTACATTTTGAATCACAATGTTGACAACAGGTGTCTGTTACAGGTTCTGGGCAGAAATCCACCTCTTTCCCTCAGCGGTGTTCCCTGCTAAGGTTCCCCTGAGGAAGAATGTCTTTGACTCCAGCTGATGAAACTAAATCAGAATTAGATTTATTTTTGGTATAAAAGATTTTTAGCCCCAGATCCTTCTGCTTTGCTTCTCTCTCAGTCCCCTCCCTTGGCCACTTTCAGGTATTGATTTCCAAGGACTGGTGATGATTAGTGGTGCTGTGCAACTGGCACATGGCCTCGAGCAGCCTGATCTCATGGGTGGGTTGCTCATGCTGGAACTTGAGCAACCAGGGATCCTTGATGATGTCCAGGATGGTGGCACGCTTGCTGGCCTGGCGTAGCATCTGGAGGACCAGGTTCTAGGGCAGGGGAGAGAGAGGTCTTGGCTGAGCTTGCCCCCCATTGTGCCACATTGGCAGTGAGCAGCTGGACCTAAGAAAGAAGCAGGATAGCCTATCATGCCACTCTGGTGAAAGGGCGTGTGGCCCTGATTTTATCCTGAAGAGCCAGGCATTTAACTCCCTTGGAAAGGAGGGGAAGGAAGGGTTCCTTGGGGGGATCCCTTGCATAATCCCTTTCTGGCCTAAAGAGATAGAGGCTGAAACCTGCTTATGACGTCTAAGATGCAGAGCCCTTAAGGTAGGTTGGCCCTTTAAGCCCTCCCACTATTCTAGGCAGGGGTAGAGCCTTCCCTAGGGTTGGGAGGCCTAGGTTGGGTATTCCCTCCCTGTGGGTCATCCCTGAGGCCTCAGCCCTCCTGGGGGAGCCAGCACCTTGCACTCCTGGGAGATGGCCTGGTTAGATGGAAAAGTGACCTCCTTCTGAGTCTCTTTCAGCAGCTTCTTGAGATTGGTGTCATCAAAGGGCAGATGGGCAACCACTAGAGTGTAGAGGATGACGCCCATGCTCCAGGTGTCAGACAGGAAAGGGTTGTAGGGCAAGCCCAGCAAGATCTCTGGGCAGGCATAAGCAAAGCTGCCACAGTAGGTCTGGCTGAGGTGGGTAAAGCAGTTCACTTGGCGGTAGGAGGGGCTACTGCGCACAGGCTGGTTAGAAGGCACCATCTTGGCGAAGCCAAAGTCCGATATCTTCACATTCTCCCGCTTGTCCAGCAATAGGTTCTCCAACTTTAAGTCCCTACCAGCAGCAGAAAGGCTGGGGGTCAGGCTGGGGAGAGGGCTTAGTATTAGACCGGGAGCTGAAGGGTAGGGGGTCAGAGGCTAGAGATGAGGAAAGGCAAAGTGGGAGAGATGCCGGTATGAGGACATAAGGTAGAGAGGAAGGAAAGCCATCGAGTTGTGAGCAGAGCCCAAAGAGGTGAGAGGGTGATACCTGAGGACCAGTGGGAGGGAGCTCACCATCGTGTTTCATTAAAGTGCTCTGCTCACAGTGGGTACTTAATAAATGTTCTTGACCAGATGATTAAAATGGAGTGGATGAATAGACCCAGATACCGATTAGGGAGGTCAAGGGAGGAAAAAAGGGCTGAAAATGGGAAACGTGCATAAAACCCCCTCGAGAGCCCAAAGGCCCCAGTCCGGGTGGCAGCGCCCTCACCGGTGCACGATGCCCTTGCTGTGCAGGTAGGCGATGCCCAGGGTCATCTGGGAGAACCACTTGCCAGCAAGGGGCTCAGAGCAGGCCCCGTAGCGCTGGATCCATTCAAGGACGTCACCACCCTGAGCCAGCTCCAGGACGATGTACACCCGGGATGTGGTCTCTATGGCCTGATAGAAGTTGATGAGGTACTTGTGCCGCAGGACCTTCATTACCTGGCCCCGGAAGAGGGACCCATCAAACCTGGGAAGGGAGAACCCTAGCTGTGCTCCCAGCCCCGCTCCTCTCCCACTGCTCCTTTCTTAGAACTTGGCAACACAATCAAACCCCCCAGGGCTGGTGGCCTGTGGGCAAACCCTATGCTTTGCACTTTTACTTTTTGAGGGGCTGGAGGTGAATGGGTAGGTGGAAGAAGGTTGGATTTACATCAGGTAATTTTTCTAGCTGCTTAGTGGGACATTCAGTTCTGGTTTGGGGGTTTCTGGCCCTACCCCCTCCTAACCATATCCCTTCTGGGAAGCCTTAAGCAGCTTGGTACCAGTTCCCTCTTCCAGCCCCCTTTCCAACCTGTATCTCACGGGGCAGGAACTTGTTAAGATAGTCCTCGGAGGCCTTCTTCTTTGAGATGATCTTGACAGCCACCATGACCTTCTGCTTTGTGTAGTAAGCCTCATACACCGTCCCATAGGAGCCATTGCCAATGACCTTGCCCACCTCGTAACCATACTCCTCCATGACAGAGCGGTAGGCTGAGGTGGGTGGTGCTGCCTCCAAGGTGTTTCCCTTCCCCATGGTGTTGGGCTTGCTGCGAGCAGGGAGCTTTGCTACTTAAAAGCCTCCTGTCTGCTTAGAAAGCCAACACCTTGAGCCGCTGAGGGCTAGGGTACCAAAGTGAAGGCACTCTCCAAACGCCTGCCTGTGTAGTTGCACAAGTCTGGGACGCTGGGCTCAGCTCTCCACTAGGAATTTGGAGGAGGAAGAAGGGAGAAGCAGTTCTTCTTGTCTCGACTGGCTGTTGTTACATTCTCTTCTTGGTTACGGAACTCCCCAAGGTCCCATGTTCCAAACACATCACAATTCACCTTCTATCCACCATTGGCCACAAAGCTTGAGAATGAAGTGCAGTTTGGAACATATTCAGTCCTGGAGGGACCTTCTGAATCTGGTGAGACTCCCTCCATAGATCTGGCCCCTTCAACCATTCATGTTTATTGAGCACCTACTGTGTGCCAGGCAGCATGCTGAGTACTGGGATAAAATAACCAGTACGGCCAATAGAGACCGTATGCTCCTAGAGTTTATAATCCAGCACAAGAAACACAGGAGTGTGAGAATATTACAGAGAACTGTAAGGTGTTGTAGAAGCACGTTCTAAGGAGTCTAAAATACATTTTTGGGCCAGCCCTGGTGGCCTAAGTGGTTAACCCACTTAAGTGGTTAAGTTCGGCCTCTCCACTTCAGCGGCCCAGGTTCGGTTCCCGGGCACAGACCTACACCACTCATCCATCAGTGGCCATGCTGTGGTGGTGGCTCACATACAATAAGAGGAAGATTGACAGCAGATGTTAGCTCAGGGCAAATCTTCCTCAGCAAAAAATAAAATAAAATGCACTTTTTTGGCTTAAAACCTTTTTTTTTTTTTTTTTTGCAAATTGAGCTGGGCTCAGTTGGTGGTTCATCTGGTGGTCTCATCTCAGCTGGGATGGCTTGTTTCTGCTGCATATGGTCTCATTATCCAACATACTAGCCTGAGTTCCCTCACATAGTGGCACTGCATTTCACAAGAAAAAAAACCCAGTAATTGCATGGCCAATTGAGGCTTAGGCTCCAAAATCGCAAAGCATCACTTCCATACCTTTATATGAGTAAAGACAGTTACCAAGGTTTCAAGGATAACGTAGATTGAAGAGGTGAAGTAGACTTCACGTCTTAACCTTGAAATGCATTCTTATCTTGCCATCCATGACTTTGAACTCTGTGGTTTTCCTCCCATCCTTCTAGCCGTCCCTGACTCCACTGGAGCCTCATCTTCCTCCATCCATCCTTTAATCATATCCTGAGGGTTCTATCACAGGCCTTATTTCCTCAGACCTTTACATCATCCCTTAAGGATCTCATCCACTCCCAAGACTTCAATTACTACATTAATGCTGACTGCTCCTAATCTCATCTTTGTCCCAGATATCTCTAGAGTTCCAGATCCAGCATCCAATTGCTCACTGAACATCACATGGATATGTCTTTCCCAGGCACCTTACACTCACCATGTCCAAAATTGAATTCTGTATTTTCTTCCCCCAGACTTCCTCTTTCTGTAAATTCTATACTAGTTGTCCTCAATTTACACACCCAAGTGTCATCCCAGACCCTTCCCTCTGCCCTCTAATTATCTTTTTAATAATACATTCAAAGTTCTTCAAGCCCACTGCTACTACCTTAGTTCAAGCCTCCATCATTTCTTAACTGATTGCTCTAGCAAGCTTTCTGCTCTCCTCCAGTCTGATCACCCTGAAGTCCAAGGCATGAATCTTATTTTATTCCCATTGAAAGGAGGATCAAGTCCAAATTCTTTTATGTAGCTTCAAGATGTGATCCTGCTTGCCTCTCCAATTTCTTTTCCTGTTTTTGGTGAGGATGTTAGCCCTGAGCTAACATCTGTTGCCAATCCTTCTCTTTTTGCTGAGGAAGATTGGCCCTGGGCTAACATCCCTGCCCATCTTCCTCTATTTTGTATGTGGGTCACCGCCACGGCATGGCTGACGAGTGGTGTAGGTCTGCGCCCGGGATCCCAACCTGCGAACCCAGGCTGCTGAGGCGGAGCACACTGAGCTTAACCACTATGCCATGGGGCCAGCCCTCTTGTGGGTGCTCCCACAGCTCCAATACTTTCTCTGCCACAGCACCTAATATAGTGTCTGTAATTACTTTTTGCTTGCATCTCCCACTAGACTGTAAAGAGAGAGCAACTGACAAGAAGAGGGAGATAAATTAGAGGTTTGAGAAGAATGGGTTGTGAATGAAAGAGAGCCAATTTGGAAATTGAACAGGATCACTGGGCAGCATACAGGCCCAAATGAGGTTGAAGAACACAATTTATAGACACATGATCTTAACACATCAGAGTGTTAAGATTCTTTTAGCATCCTGGGTACAGGTGCTTGAATACTGACAGAAGAATTGACCCATCATTGTGGTTTCACTTGGCAGCTGCAATGAAAGAATGGGAGATATCAAGAAGATAGGCAAGAATGTGGCTGAAATGATGGAAGGCGAAATCTAAGCTGCACGGGTTAGGAAGATAAGCTAGAAAAAGGTCAAAGGGGCAGTGGGAGGGGTTGCAGGTCTCAGTGAAATGGAAGAACAAGTTTGGTGGGAATGACAGAGGACAGGTTGTGGTTATAGAAGGGTTGTCTGGATTTAAGATTGTGTGTGTACATGCTGTGTGCGCATGGCGCAGGGTGGGGGTGACACACAGAGGAGTGAACAAGGGAAGAATCAGATTGCTTATATCTTGCATCCTCCAAAACAAAACAAAAACTCTAACAACAGATTATGCCATAGGCTACTGGTAAATTCCCATTTATTGACAGCCTGACCCTGCTGGCAGGATGGTTTCAAAGTCCTGTTGGAATCCAGATCTACATCCTCAATCTATCAAGATGAGCGGTAGTCCAGGGCACACTGTGGTAAGGAGGCCCACCCAGCCCCACCCATCTTCTGCTCCCCTGGATAGGTAGCTGGCCCCTTGGATAGGTAACTTGGTGGCAGCTCTGTTGTCCTCACGTAGAGAGTAAACCAGTTCATTCAAGGAACGTGTATTAAGCTGCCTACAATATACAAAAATACTGCTAGGTCCTGAGGATACCAAGATGGATAAATTATAGTCTTCCTGTGAGGAGTTAGCAATTAGCAAGGGAGACAGACACATAAGAAGTAAAATAAGAGTACAGTGAGATAAAGTGCTATAAACAAAGACTGGAAGGAGATGTAAGGGAAGGTGGCATTTGCAGTGTTCAAAGAAGTCTCCAGGCAGGTAAGTAGAGAATGGAAGATATTGGGCAGTCTAGGCAGAAGGAACTAAATGAAGCTTGCAGACTTGATAGAACACGACACTCGAGATTTCCATGTGAATCAAGGATAGGGTTTCAGAAGGGGGATGTAGCTGGAGAAGTCATTAAGATTCAGGTCTGAGAGGCCTCAACCACCAGCTTTTTTGACTTTATCTTATGTCCTCAAGGTCAAATTTTGGTGTGCATCAAAATCAGAGCTTGTTAAAAATACTGGTGCCCAGTTACCCCCTCGCCCAAGATCCTGATTTGGTGAGACCCAGGTATCTATTTTTTTTTTTTTTTTTTTGGTGAGGAAGACCAGCCCTGAGCTAACATCTGTCGCCAATCCTCCTCTTTTTGCTGAGGAAGACCGGCCCTGGGCTAACATCCGTGCCCGTCTTCCTCTACTTTATATGGGACGCTGCCACAGCATGGCTGACAAGCAGTGCCTCTGTGGGCGCCTGGGATCCGGACTTGCGAACTCTGGGCTGCCAAGCGCGGACTAAACCGCTGCGCCACCGGGCGGCCCCCAGGTATCTGTTTTTAATAAGCTTCTAGATGAATCTGATGCATACCAAGATTTGAGAACCACTGTTGCAGGAAATAGGACCTTTAAGATTAAAAAAAACAAATTCTTGCAGCAGCAGTGTGGAAAATGGATCCAAGAGGGAAGGTGACCAAGAGAGCAGCAAGGTGGCTGTCATGGTAATTTAAATGAGAGGATGGGGCCTGAACTAAGGCAGCCCCGGAAGGCAAGTATTTGGAAGATATTCAGAAAATAAGCAGAGGGGGCTTGGTGGCATCGATCTGAGGGAGGAGGTATTGAGAAAGAGGCCCAGGTTTCTGACTTTAGAGACCAGACGGTTGTCACTTAAAGACTATTCCAAAGCTACTCTAAGTTACTTTTCTAATTACAAAATTCATTGATTGTCTTAAAAACTCAACCCCCTACTTCCTGGAACCTCACCTCCTCTTGCAGGGAGGAGGGCTGAGTCAGAGAGGGCAGACTGTGTAAATGAAGGACTTTTCAGGTCAGAAGCCACTTTTGGTTTTCCACTGTACTACTCCCTCGGGAAGAGGGAAACTTAAATCAGCTTCTTTACATGTTACTCCCAGGTCGCCCAGGCTGCCAGGCAGGGATGTCACTGCCCCTGGGTCTGATCTCCAGGGGGAACTCCCCGAATGGCAGATCCCCTTAAATAGCTGAGACAGACAGGGTCAACTTTTCCAGAATAACCTGCATTACACAATTAAGAGAAGCCCAAACATATACACGCAGATAATTATGAACAAAAATATTGCAAGAGACGAACGTATGGCAAGATTCTTTACCTGCAAGGAACAGTAACCCCGTCAGGCTGCCCACTCACAGGTAAAAGGGCAGACGCCCTATCTCTTTGCGTGCCTCTACACCAGACCTAGCTCAGGCTTGCCTATCGTAGGACATGGGACGGTCCTTACACGGCCAGGGAGGCCTCCAGTGCAGCCTCGGGAGATATTTTTATTTACGGATTTGTTTTTTGGCGGGAGGCCATTCATGACGGGTGGGAGGAAAGCAGTGAGGTGAGACCCAGACTCTAGGACCCCTTGCACGGGCTGTTCCCTCGCTGTCCTAGCGCAGCGACGCTCAAAACCTCCCCGCGCCCGGGTCGGGGGCCGTGAACCGCCTCTCAAGGCTCTGCAGCAGCAGTCGGTGGCGAGTCCCATTGGTTCTGCCGGCCACCGCTTCGGGGCATCCACTAGGCATGGGCCCAGCCGCCACCCGCTCCGTCTCCTGGACGATCACTGGGGGCGCGCGGCGGGCACCGCTCTCAGGTCTCCGCCCCAAACTTTCCCGGAGACGGGCGGCGGCCCGGCGGCGACTCATCCCGGAGGGGCGTCTGCATCCTCGTAGCCTGGCCTCAGCCTCAGCCCCAGCCGGCGGAGCGCCCCCGCGGCTGCGGCGGCGGCGGCAGCGGGGGCGTGGTCCTCACCAGGCTCCCGGAAAGGAGCTTTCCGCCGGGCTGAGGTCCCCGCGGGTGAGGGCGGAAGTGGTAAGACTGACGTGTCCCGGGCTGCTCTCCTGATCGCCCGCAGGGCCCCCGCCGGGGGACGGGCAGGTCGAGCTTCGCGGGGTCCCCAGAGCTGGGCCGGGCCTCCAGCTGTAGAACGCTCATCGGGGAGCACTTCACTGAGCCGAGGGCGCCGTTCCTCGTGGTGCGGCCGCAGCCTCTGCGATCAGGCACAGCGGCGGCCAGCCCGCGGAGGGCGGCCGTCAGGTCCTCTCCGGGCAGCCGCTAGAGCGCCGCTCTGGGGGAGACCCCGGCAGGAGCCCAAGGGCAGCTACGGGCCCGCAGAGGCCGCTGGCGCCGCCTGGGCCAGCCCTTCCCGCGCGGTGAGGACGCCGGGGCTGCGGCGGGAAGGGGCTCGAGGTGCGAGGCTGCGTGGCGTTGCCATGGAAACGGGCTGGCGCGCCCGGGGAGGTCCGTGGCAGGCGGGCTGCGGGCCGGGGAGCCCCAGGTTGAGAGGACTGGAGAGCAGAGGGGCCCAGGAGCCCAGTCTTCGGGGTAGGGAGACATGATGTGGTGTGGGGGTCGGAAGGTGGCCTCCCGAGGGACAAGGGACGAGGGACGGTGGGAGAGGCCAAGGGGAGGAATTGGAGCCTTTGGGCATCAGTCCGAAGGATCTGACCTGGGGCGTCATGAGTTGGTCCCTGGTTTCCATAACCGCAGGACTCCCCCAAACAGGTTCTGCTGCCTTAAGGATGACAGTCCTAGGACACCCTCGAAGTTGGAGCTGCCAGTGGTTGCCACTCCTGATGCTACTGCTGGGCACAGGCCACGAGCCGGGGGCCGAAGGTGTGACACACTACAAGGCCGGAGACCCCGTCATTCTATATGTCAACAAAGTGGGACCCTACCATAACCCCCAAGAGACCTACCACTACTATCAGCTTCCAGTCTGCTGCCCTGAGAAGATACGTCACAAAAGCCTTAGCCTGGGTGAAGTGCTGGATGGGGACCGAATGGCTGAGTCTTTGTACGAGATCCGCTTCCGGGAGAATGCGGAGAAGAGAATTCTGTGCCACATGCAGCTCAGTTCTGCACAGGTCAGCCTCTCCACATTAGGCCTCCCGTCCAGGGACTAATAACAGTGCCTTACATTTATGGTTTTCACAGCACCTTTATGGAAATGATTTGACTTGATTCTAACTACAACTCCATGTGGCAGGCAGCGCAGGTGGTATAATTTGCATTCAGTTGACAAAGAAACCTACTTGCTCAGAAGTGACTTTTTGAAGTGAATTATAGCTAATATTAGCTATAATATTAAAGCCCAGGGCTCCTGACTCCAAGCTTCTCTGTTGGTAAGAAGGTCCCAGTTATCACTCCTGCATAGTTGTTTCCTTCCATACTTACCTCTTGGCTCTTTCTCAACTGGCTCCTTTACACTCTACTTAGTCTTCCCTGCCATGCTTTTTTCTTTAGCAAATGCTATCTTAGGGCAGTTTCCTTAGTCTACTCCAGACCTTCATAGACCATGCCTCTCTCCTTTTTCTAGGCCTTAACACTGTTAAGTCATACTTGCTCTTTTTGGAGAATCCCAAGACATTAGGGTCTAGCCCAGTGGTTCTCAACAGGGGGCAATTTTCTCTCCCGAGGGACATTTGGGAATGTCTGGAGATATTTTTGATTGTCACTACAGGGAGGTTCTCCTGACATCTAGTGGGAAGAAGCCAGGGATGGTGCATCTTACAATACACAGGACAGCCCCCCACAGCAAAGAATTATCCAGCCCAAAATAACAGATGTGCCAAGGTCGAGAAACCCTGCTTTAACTCTATGCCTGGGGAGGCCTTGTCTGACTCCTGACTTGCTCTTTGTAGGTTGAACAGCTGCGCCAGGCCATTGAGGAACTGTACTACTTTGAATTTGTGGTGGACGACTTGCCACTCCGTGGCTTTGTGGGCTACATGGAGGAGAGTGGCTTCCTGCCTCACAGCCACAAGATAGGACTCTGGACCCATCTGGACTTCCACCTAGAATTCCACGGAGATCGAATTATATTTGCCAATGTCTCAGTGCGAGACGTCAAGCCCCACAGTTTAGATGGGTTACGACCTGATGAGTTCCTAGGCCTCACCCACACTTACAGTGTGCGCTGGTCTGAAACTTCAGTGGAGCGTCGGAGTGACAGGCGTCGTGGCGATGATGGTGGTTTCTTTCCCCGAACACTGGAAATCCATTGGTTGTCCATCATCAATTCCATGGTGCTTGTGTTTTTACTGGTGGGTTTTGTGGCTGTCATTCTCATGCGTGTGCTTCGGAATGACCTGGCTCGGTACAACTTGGATGAGGAGACGACCTCTGGAGGTTCTGGTGATGACTTTGACCAAGGTGACAATGGCTGGAAAATTATCCATACAGATGTCTTCCGCTTCCCTCCATACCGTGGTCTGCTCTGTGCTGTGCTTGGTGTGGGTGCCCAGTTCCTGGCCCTTGGCACTGGTGAGGTGATAAAAATTAATCAGGGATTTATCTCAAGGGGTAGAACTAAGTAGGTGGCTTGTTCAGAAAAGATCTGCAGATCTTTGCTTCTGTCCAAGGTGAGGGGCAGACCTAAGGGGTGGGGTGGCTCTAGCAAGGACATGTATATTCTGTTGTGGGTTTTCTGGACCACAGAATTGGGGGATGTTGTTTTGCTGGAGGCCCTGGGTCTTGGAGAAAGAGGGCTGATTCCTCTGAAATTGCCAGAAGAGGGACAGGTGAGACCTAACACAGGCTTTCCACTACCACCCTGCAGGCATTATTGTCATGGCGCTGCTGGGCATGTTCAATGTGCACCGTCATGGGGCCATTAACTCAGCAGCCATCTTGTTGTATGCCCTGACTTGCTGCATCTCTGGCTATGTGTCCAGCCACTTCTACCGGCAGATCGGAGGCGAGCGTTGGGTGTGGAACATCATTCTCACCACCAGCCTCTTCTCTGGTGAGGACTGCCCTTTCCCCGGGGGGCCGATTTAGGAGATTAGAACACATCATGGAACCTGGGGTCGAGTCAGAGTAAGGCTTTAAGGGAATGAAAATAGGCAAAAGAAACAATAAGAAAACTGTCCAAAAGACAAGAAGCATTTCTTTTGCATGGCTAAAAACTATTAAGCCCTTCAAATGTCCTAGGCAGCGTGATAAGCACTCAGCATGCCTTCATCTCATTTAATCCTCACAATGACTGTATGAAGTAGGTAATATTGTCCCTATTTTACAGATGAGGAAATTGAACTTCAGTCTGGACTGAGTTAAATAATTTGCCTGAGATTACACTCCTAAAAAGCAGTGAACCAGGTTTCAGACCCCAGCAGCCTGACTCTACAGCCTGTATTCTTAACCATTACACTGAAATAACACTTCTGAATTTACTTATTTTTTGCTGAGAAAGATTCACCCTGAGCTAACATCTGTTGTCAATCTTCTTTTTGGATGTGAGCTGCTGCCACAGCACGGCTTCTGACAGATGAGTGGTGTAGGTCCACACCCAGGAACTGAACCTGGGCTGCCAAAACAGCACACTAAACTTAACCACTAGGCCACTGGAGCTGGCCCCTGAATTTAATTTTTGATACTCCCTTTTTTTTTTTAAAGTTTTTCTATTTTGGAGGTCGACCACCCCACTCTAGCCTTTCAAGCCAGCATGTCCTTTCAAAGGCAGTAGTAGTTTGCATTCTGAACATTTCATGTTCCCAATCCTGTGTAGGATTTAAGTCCCATCACATTTATGTTTGAACCAGGGCTTTTTGAAAACAGGGCCTTAATCCAAAGGAATGGCTCATGCTAGGAATCACTGATGCTACAGCAGGACAGGCCCTCAGAGGAGGTGGATTTGTGTCACTCTTAGATCATTATCTAGCAGCTGCCTTGATCCTTAATGATAATGGATAGGGCAGGGGGTGTTAGTAAGATAAGGAAGAAGGAGCAACAGGACATGAAAAGGTGGAGTCTGCCTGGGAGCAGGATGTTCCACCCCTCTCCCCTATAGGTCCAGTCTGATTGAGTGCCCCCAGGGATGCAGCTGCTAGTGCTGACCCTCCCTTTGGGCGCCCATCCCTACAGTACCTTTCTTCCTGACGTGGAGCGTGGTGAACTCGGTGCATTGGGCCAATGGTTCGACACAGGCTCTGCCAGCCACCACCATCCTGCTGCTTCTGACGGTTTGGCTGCTGGTGGGCTTTCCCCTCACTGTCATTGGAGGCATCTTCGGGAAGAACAACGCTAGCCCCTTTGATGCACCTTGTCGCACCAAGAACATCGCCCGGGAAATCCCGCCCCAGCCCTGGTACAAGTCTACTCTCATCCACATGACTGTTGGAGGCTTCCTGCCTTTCAGGTATCCTCCCTTTATTCCATGGCCATCACTCTCAGATTCCTGACCTTAACTTTTCCTTTCCCCACTCAGCCCGTACCCTAACCCAACATCAGTGATAATCCCTGGTTCAGCTATACCACTAAGAGATCACTGCATGGTTCCCCCTTTCTCCAAGCGGGACTGAGCTTGAATCAGTTCAGATATGACGGTGTCTCGTGTGTAAAGCTTTCCAGAGACATTGCTCCTTTCACCATTGTCCTGGTTTCTGACTTTTAGTGTCTACAGGCACCATGTGGGGCTTAAAGCCCATTTGATTACTCATTCAATTTGTTGAGTACCTCTTAATGTCAGGCAGATAATACAGTGAAAAATAAAACAGACAAGATCCCTGCTCTTGACTTATCAAAGAAAATGTTCTTGAAACGAGACCAGCTAATCCTAGGTAAAAGAATCCCCATCAAGCCAGGAACTCCAGGGCAGGGAGTGGAGTGGACCCACTTTCCACAGTGACCCAGTAACATGGAGGGGTGTTGACTGGATTTTGACCTGGCCACTGTGCTGTCAGTGCACAGCCCTTTAATGCTGTGTATCGTCTCTTCTCTTCACAGTGCCATCTCTGTGGAGCTGTACTACATCTTTGCCACAGTATGGGGTCGGGAGCAGTACACTTTGTACGGCATCCTCTTCTTTGTCTTCGCCATCCTACTGAGCGTGGGGGCTTGCATCTCCATTGCGCTCACCTACTTCCAGTTGTCTGGGGAGGATTACCGCTGGTGGTGGCGATCCGTGCTGAGTGTTGGTTCCACTGGGCTCTTCATCTTCCTCTACTCAGTTTTCTACTATGCCCGGCGCTCCAACATGTCAGGGGCTGTACAGACAGTGGAGTTCTTCGGCTACTCCTTACTCACTGGTTACGTCTTCTTCCTCATGCTGGGCACTATCTCCTTCTTTTCTTCCCTCAAGTTCATCCGTTATATCTATGTTAACCTCAAAATGGACTGAGTTTTGGGTGGCAAAACGATTGCTCTTCTCTCCCTTTCTTCATGCCCCCTTGATCTCTCTTACCGACATCTCTTCTGATTGAGTGACTGAATTGTGTGATGGCACTGTTGCCTTCTCCTTTGCCATTTGGGCCTCCCTGCCTCAGAGAAGGCCTGGAAATTATAAATCTCTATTATATAAGGAGTATATATTTGAACTTTTTAAGTTGTCTTTAGTTTTGGTCCTGACTTTTCTTTTTACAATTATCAAAATAAAATTTATTAAGAAAAAGGATCCTGTAGTTGGAGGGTTTGGTCTGGATATAGGAATTCGAGCCCTGCCGTTAAGGGCACTGTCCCTTAGACAGCCGGGCCGGCCGCGGAATGCACGGAACTCGAGTTCTCCCCGGAGCTTGGGAACACTTGGCTGGGGGAACCCACATCGCCAGGGCCCTGTTTCCGCGGCTCAGCGGGCGCTCAGCCCACCGGAAATGGCGGAGCCGGAGCTCTTTATGCGAAGCGAGTTGAATCACCTTGGCGACGGGAGGGGCGCGGAGCAACGCCCTTTCCGCCGGAAGTGCATTTCAGAGCCTCCACGTGCTGTCCCTCCTCCTCCCGGCCCGGTAGCGGTGGCTCCGCGGCTGCCATGGAGCCAGCCGGCCTGGAGCAGATCCTGCGGGAGCTGCTGCTGCCGGACACCGAGCGCATCCGCCGGGTACAGGGCAGGCGGGCCGGGCCGGGCCGGGGCGAGCGAGAGGTTGTGGGGAAGGCCCGCCTCTGACCCTCAGCCTCTCCCCAGGCCACCGAGCAGCTTCAGATCGCTCTTCGGGACCCCGCCGCCCTGCCCGCGCTCTGCGACCTGCTGGCCTCGGCGGCCGACCCTCAGGTGAGGCTCATATCCTTCCCGCTGGGCTTCCTGCCGCTACGCCATTGGTCAAGCCCCAGCTCCTGCCCCCCGCCCCCGCTCAGCACCGACCTCCCGGACCCTTACATGCCTGCTTCCTCATCCCAGATCCGCCAGTTCGCGGCTGTGCTGACCCGCAGACGACTTAACACCCGCTGGCGACGGCTGGCGGCGGAGCATCGGGAGAGGTGGGCTGGGCCAGGGGCGGGGCGGGGCCGGGCTGAGGTGGCTCTGGGGCAGGCTGGGTACCAAACACCTGTCACCTGTGTTCCAGCCTCAAGTCCCTGGTCCTCGTTGCCCTCCAGAGAGAAACAGAGTAAGTGCCTACCCGCCTCTTCTTGGGATCGTCACTGACTCCAGGCTGAGACCCTCTCTGGGTTTCTGCCTTCCTTTTCAGCTCCAGACTGGGACTTGGGGAGCAGGGACTTCAGTTCTAGACCAAGGGTGGAGCAAGGATGGGCTGTGATGGTCTGCCAAACCTGAGTCAGAAGAATGGAACTGAAATGCAGTCTGAGTGAGGTCAGGCTCACCAGATTACCCGCTTGCTATGCTGTTGGTTCCCTCTGAGCTGCTGTGTTATATGTCCCAATTTGGCAGAGACCTTGTGCCCACACCTGGAGGTTTCTCTCCTGGCCACCGCATGGAGGCAGGGCCAGCGTGTGCCAGGAGGGAACTGGAGGGTGACTTGCAGGGGGGATCTCTCCTGTTTGCAGGCATTCTGTGAGCCTTAGCCTGGCCCAGCTCTCAGCCACCATTTTTCGAAAGGAAGGCCTGGAGGCCTGGCCTCAGCTCATGCAGCTTCTTCAGCACAGTACCCACAGCTCCCACATCCCAGAGAGAGAGGTACTGTCACATGGTTGGCGAGAGGGAGGGACCAAGAAGCTGGATAGACCACATAAGCTTTTCCCTCTCATCCCTTACTCCTGGACAGATGGGGCTTCTGCTGCTAAGTGTGGTGGTGACCTCCCGGCCTGAGGCCTTCCGACCCCACCACCGGGAGCTTCTTCGGCTTCTGAACGAGACCCTTGGTGAGGTGGGCTCTCCCGGACTCCTCTTCTACTCCCTGCGCACTGTGACCACCATGGCCCCTTACTTCAGCACTGATGACGTGGTGAGACATAGGCCCTCACCTTCACTGGTTCTCTATGCTCGGGCCTTCATGTGCTTACTCTTGCAGGGTGTAAAGCTGCTTCAGATTCTTTCTCTGCTTTTTGTCCTTCTAACAATTGAGAGGGGGTACTGTGGGTGGCTGTGCCTGGGCTCCTCCTTTGTCCGGGCTTTGAGGAATTTGCCAGCTTCTGAGGCCTGAGATTAGGTTGCATCATGCTTTCTGTGATTCAGCTCATCTTGTGTTCTCCAGCCTCTTGCACGGATGTTGGTGCCCAAGCTCATCGTGGCTGTGCAGGCTCTGATCCCTGTAGATGAGGTGAGGACATTTGGGCAGGAGCTCTGTTGGAAGGAGAGTGCAGGACCATCCAGCCTGGTCCACTGAAGCAGAGCATGGTGACTCTGTGACTTCTCTGTCTGTCTGGCAGGCAAAGGCCTGTGAGGCTCTGGAGGCCCTGGATGAACTGCTGGAGTCAGAGGTGCCCGTCATCACCTCCCACCTCTCTGAAGTCCTCACATTCTGCCTGGAGGTGAGCCTGGGGTCGGCCTGGCCCCTGCTGCTTGTTCGGCTGGGAGTTTCGTTGCTTGTCTCTGATTTGTGTTAGTCTCTGGGCAGGTGGCTAGAAACGTGGCCCTGGGCGATGCAATACGTGTGCGTATTCTCTGCTGCCTCACTTTCTTGGTCAAAGTCAGGAGCAAGGTGAGTGCCTTCTGTCGCACATCACCCCACTCGTCGTCTCACTCCTGGGGGGGGTTTTCCGTCCATCTCAGGGTATCCAAAGAACTGTAGCTGAGATGTTCAAGACTTGGTCTGGCCTCACCCCAGCTCCTGGCTGGGAGATTGGGAATCTTTTGCCAGACACCTTGTGGCCTGGAAGTCTGGAAATTTTAATGTGAGTCCATCTTGGGAGCATATTCTTAGGGACACTGTTCTGCCCTCCCTTTCCAGGCCTTACTGAAGAATCGTCTTCTGCCACCCTTGCTGCACACCCTTTTCCCCATCATGGCTGCCGAGCCCCCTCTGGGCCAGCTGGATCCTGAGGACCAGGACTCAGAGGAGGAAGAGCTGGAGATTGGACTGGTGGGGGAGACTCCCAAGCACTTTGCTGTACAGGTGGGTGTGGGACAGGGGTGGGGGCAGGACGTTAGATGGCTGTGTGTGGGAGGTTAGGGTAGAGATGGGGTCCAGCAAAGTTTCCCCGTCCTTTTTTAGGTCGTGGACATGCTGGCACTGCATTTGCCCCCCGAGAAGCTCTGTCCGCTGCTGGTAAGCGTGGCTTGGTCCTTCCAGTGCCACTATCCCCCAGATGTGCCTAGTACCCCAAGGCTGAGGACGTTGGGCTGGTAGGTGTGGGGGCCTGTTGCCACAGGAATGGGCATGCTCGTGCTGGGGTCTCAGGAGATTGCCATCTGCTCCCCTAGATGCCCATGCTGGAGGAGGCCTTGCGGAGCGAGAGCCCATACCAGCGCAAGGCTGGGCTCCTGGTGCTGGCTGTGCTGTCCGATGGAGCTGGCGACCACATCAGGCAGAGGTGTTTATTCCCCTGTCCTGGAGTGAGGGTGGGCCATGGGGAGGAGGGCCACATGGCCCATGGCATTCCTGGTCTGTGCTTGTTGTTTGAGTCTAACTGTCAATAGCATATCTCACCACTCTCCAAAGTGTTCTGGTTTGGAAGATAAATGGCTGCCCCAGCTATAGGGACCAGGGGCTGGTCGCCCCCATCTGGTGACAGAGAAAGCCTCGGTTTTCCCAGGGGAAACAGGAGAATGGCTCAGCCTAGGACTCTCAGGTCTTGCCCCTCAGACTACATTCTCTTGTCTTGCCCCATCCAGACTGCTGTCCCCCCTGCTGCAGATCGTGTGCAAGGGCCTGGAGGACCCATCACAAGTTGTGCGCAATGCTGCGCTGTTTGCCCTGGGCCAGTTCTCAGAGAACCTACAGGTCAGCAAGGCTGAATGTGGGCAGCCACCATTTCAGAGTCCCCACCCATCCCAGGGACCCGCTTCCCCTCAGCTTCATCTCTTCAGGCATCCCTGCTGTCATTGGCACTTAGGTGCGTGCCCTGTGGTTGAGCTGACTCAGGGCCCTCTTTCTCTTTCCCCCAGCCCCATATCAGCAGCTATTCAGGGAAGGTGATGCCACTGCTCCTCGCCTACCTGAAATCAGTGCCTCCCAGGCACACACAGCACCTAGCCAAGGCCTGCTATGCCCTGGAGAACTTCGTGGAGAACCTAGGTAGTGATGGCAGTTGGGCGTGCGAGGGACAGGACGGGGCTGGGGCTTTGGTTGAAGGGGCAGCATTTGCAGCTCCCTGAACAATTGCCTGAGGTGGGCATGGGGGATGCTGGGACTACAAGGAGGCTCAGCCTGAAGGCAGGTGGGCCCCCGGAGATAGGAGACCTGGGTTTATTGTTAGAGGAGCACCCTTCCCCACAGGGCCTAAAGTGCAGCCCTACCTTCCGGAGCTCATGGAGTGTATGCTGCAGCCTCTGAGGAACCCCAGCAGCCCCCGGGCCAAGGAGCTGGCCGTGAGCGCCCTGGGGGCCATTGGTGAGGAGATGCAGGCAGGAGGTGGGGCACGGGTTTCACCCAGAGAGCCTGTGGCAGGTGGTCCCTGCCCTCCCGTCCAGCTCCGATTTGGTTCTTCCATCTATAGCCACAGCTGCTCAGGCCTCCTTGCTGCCCTACTTCCCCGCCATTATGGAGCAGCTGCGGGAATTCCTGTTGACAAGCCATGATGACTTCCAGCCTGTGCGGATCCAGAGCCTGGGTGAGTGAGGGGTGCCCAGGCAGGGTTCCCAGGACCAGGAAGGGCTGATGCTCACCTGGTGTTCACAGAGATCTCCCCCAAGAGAGATCTCCCCCAGGGCAGATCTCATGGAAGAGGGCACTCTCTGCACTGTACCTAGGAGGAGGTGGGGTTTCTGAAGTCCCCCCACCTGCCACCTTTGGGTCTTGGCCCTGCATACCTCTGGTCCATCTCCACATTCTGGTGCTGACCCAGCCCTTGCCCCCACAGAGACACTGGGGGTGCTGGCACGAGCAGTGGGGGAGCCCATGAGGCCCCTGGCTGAGGAATGCTGCCTGCTAGGGCTGGGCCTCTGTGACCAGGTAGACGACCCTGACTTGCGGCGCTGCACGTGAGTGAGCCCTCACCCTGCCCCCAGCCCAGACCCCAGTCCCTGGTTTCCCCCAGCTCCCCCATCCTGTCTGGCTCCAGCAGACAGAACTGTACAGCTCCCGCCTGCCTCCACCAGGTACAGCCTGTTTGCAGCCTTATCGGGGCTAATGGGTGAGCGCCTGGCACCCCACCTGCCACAAATCACCGCACTCATGCTGTTGTCACTGCGTTCCACCGAGGGCATTGTGGTGAGCAGAGAGAGGGTGGGCTGGGCCGATTGGGAAAGGCCAGCCCTGGGATGGGATTTATCTCCTGGGCCCAGCTGAGCCAAGGTCCCTGCTGTGCCTCCTCTGTCCAGTCTCAGTACGATGGAAGCAGCTCCTTCCTTCTGTTTGACGACGAGAGCGATGGGGAGGAAGAGGAGGAGCTCATGGAAGAGGACGAGGAAGAGGAGGACGACTCAGAGATCTCAGGGTGCGGAGGGGTGCCGTTCTGGTCAGAGGAGTCCTGGCTTTGGACGAGGACCCGGTGCCGGATCTGCTCCTACTGGTGCCTGATCACTGCTGTCTCCTCACCTTCCTCTAGGTACAGCGTGGAAAACGCCTTCTTTGATGAGAAGGAAGACGCCTGTGCTGCCCTGGGGGAGATCTCTGTGAACACCAGGTGAGCATTGGCCCTTCCCTGGTCGCTGGAACCCCTCCTAGGAGCCCCTTCCCCATGGCCGTGTGTCTGTCCACAGTGTGGCCTTCCTCCCTTACATGGAGAGCGTCTTTGAAGAAGTATTCAAACTGCTGGAGGTGAGTGGGCCGGTGGGCGGGGTCCGAGGGCCAGGGGCCCTGTGTTTGCCCTGCACACAGCAGGCACATCCTGTCCCTCCTCATCCCACAGTGCCCTCACCTGAATGTGCGGAAGGCAGCCCACGAGGCCCTGGGTCAGTTCTGCTGTGCGCTGCACAAGGCCTGTCAGAGCTGCCCCTCAGAACCCAACACTGCTGGTGAGAAGAGGAGGCCGGGCCAGGCTGGGGCCTCTGGAAGTGGGTTGGTGGGGGAGGGGCAGGGCCTCACCGGGGCTTCAGCCCATAATGTCCCCAGCTCTGCAGGCTGCCCTGGCCCGGGTGGTGCCGTCCTACATGCAGGTAGTGAACAGGGACCGGGAACGCCAGGTGGTGATGGCCGTGCTGGAGGCCCTGACGAGGGTGCTGCGCAGCTGTGGGCCCCTCACACTGCAGCCCCCCGGGCGCCTCGCTGAGCTCTGCAACGTGCTCAAGGCCGTGCTGCAGAGGAAGGTGAGCAGGGCAGGTGGGCTGCGGGGTGAAGCGGGCCTGGCCCCAGGTGGGGATAGTCACGGGCTACAAGTTCAGCTTCCCCCTTCCCCCTACCCCATGGGAAGGCGAAGGGGTAGGAGAGTCTGGACTGCACTGAACTCCCTCTTCCCACAGACAGCCTGTCAGGACACTGACAACGAGGAGGAAGAGGAGGAGGAGGAGGAGGAGGACCAGGTGAGAGCTAGGGGTGCAAACTGGGACCAGGCAATTCAGGTCGTCTCCCCAGAGCAGGGTGGACAGTGCACATGGGCTTGGCCTGGGGGAGCCAGGCCTGCTAAAGGATTGGTAACGGCTCCAAATGTTGCAGCTCTGCTCCCGGTGAGGCAGTGGGGCTTCAGGGAAGGCTTCCCGGAGGTGAGGACTCAGGGTGGCTCAGATCGATAGGTGAGAGTAGAAGGGCCAGGAGAAGAAGCTGGGCTGCAAACAAGCCCAGCCTGGGAGGGGCCGGTCCTGTCACCAGGGGACCACCTGCGACAGTGGAGGGGCATGGTGGGAGGTGCCCACAGTCGCAGAGCTGGCCCTGGTGCTTGAGCCCCTGACCTGACCCCACAGGCTGAATACGATGCCATGTTGCTTGAGCATGCTGGTGAGGCCATCCCAGCCCTGGCAGCTGCGGCTGGGGGCGACACCTTTGCCCCCTTCTTTGCCAGCTTCTTGCCATTACTGCTATGCAAAACGGTGAGTGCTCCATCCTTTGGCTTCGAACCCTGTTCCACCCGTGCCCCCTGTGCCCAACCCCCACTCTGTCCCAGACCCACCTGACTTTGTCCCAGACCCAGCTGACTTGCACTCCTCCCCTCTCCAGAAACAGGGCTGCACAGTGGCAGAGAAGTCCTTTGCGGTGGGGACGCTGGCCGAGTCCATTCAGGGCCTGGGTGCTGCCTCAGCCCAGTTTGTGTCCCGGCTGCTCCCTGTGCTGTTGAGCACCGCCCGGGAGGCAGACCCCGAGGTGCGGAGCAATGCTATCTTTGGGCTGGGTGTGCTGGCAGAGCATGGGGGCCGCCCTGCCCAGGAGTATCCTTGGCTTGCCGGAGGGCATGGGGTGAGGTTGGGAGAGCGTCCCTGGGGCTTGGCGATGGGAGAGATCTGCCCTTGTGCCTGTTCCTTGACTGTGGACCAGACACTTCCCCAAGCTGCTGGGGCTCCTGTTGCCCCTCCTGGCACGGGAGCGCCATGATCGTGTCCGTGACAACATCTGTGGGGCACTTGCCCGCCTGCTGATGGCCAGTCCCACAAGGAAACCAGAGCCCCAGGTGAGGGGTGGGGCATCAGGCAGGCCCAGGAAGCGGAGGAGGGTGCAGAGGGTGCAGGGCAAGAGGCCAGAGCTGTCTGTGTGTCCAGGTGCTAGCTGCCCTGCTGCATGCCCTGCCACTGAGGGAGGACTTGGAGGAGTGGGTCACCATAGGGCACCTCTTCAGCTTCCTGTACCAGAGCAGCCCTGACCAGGTAACTTCGATGTTGGGGCCCTCAGAGGGGAGCTTGAGGCTCCAGTTCCAGTGACAAGCAGAGTTGGCTTCAGTTGTAGCTGACTCAGAGTGGCAATTTAAGCTGCCCCTCCCTGGTCATTTCCACCCTTTGGTCTGAGCCAGAAGTCACAACTTCCCTAGGCTGATTTCTTAGACCGGGGCCCTTTCAGACTGTGCTCCGTGGAGCCTGGGTACTCTGGGCCACCCCACCATCCACTGCAATAAGAGCAGCTCTGCTTTCTGAGTGAGATTTGTCTGAACCGAGTGGCTGGGTTTGGACTCGTGTCCTGGTGTTCCTGTGTCCATCACTTTTGTCTGGCACATTTAGGGGCTGTTATGTTGATGGAGCTCCTGGGTGTCTGGGCTTCTTTTGGTCTTGAGACCATGATCTCAGTCATCTTTGGTCACAATTCCCTGTTTTCTCCCCCCAAAAATGATTGCCACTGTGTTTCGTGGGTCTTTGTCATGTTTCACAATTGTCTTAGATGCCTGTGAATCAGTATCAGGCTCAAACAGCCCCATTGGGAGACTACCTCTCCTTGGCCTCTGCCACCCACCTCAGGCCAGGGCCCAGGGATGCTGCTGCCCCTGAGTCGGCCCTTCTTTCCCCACAGGTGGTAGATGTGGCTCCTGAGCTTCTGCGCATCTGCAGCCTCAATCTGGCTGACAACAAGATCCCACCAGGTGAGGGCGGCAGTTGTGGGCAGGGCTGGGGGGAGGCCGGGAGCAGCAGGGCCCAGAGGGCCTGGGGCAGCTAGTTTGGGGGCCAGTCCTCCCTGGATCTCTCCCTCTTCACTTTCCACCCAGACACCAAGGCCACGCTGCTTCTGCTCCTGACGTTCTTGGCCAAACAGCACGCCGACAGCTTCCATTCAGCCCTGGGCTCACTGCCTGGTGACAAGGCTCAGGAACTCCAGGCTGTCCTGGGCCTTACCTAGACTGGGGGCTGCAGCCGGGCCAAAGAGAACAGAGCCCGCCCAGGCCCCGAGACCGCCTCTCAGCCCAGTTGCAGCCCATGCCTTACCAAAGATTCTGGCCTCATACCCACCTCGAGTCTCACCCCTGTTTGCTGCCTTACAGGGGTGTCCCTGGGGCTGAATCTATTATGCTGTGGGACAATCCAAATGGAGCTGTGACATCACGCTGTAATAAAGGTACTTCACGTTCTGCGTGAACGGTAGCTCAGAACAGGAAGGATAGAGACGCGTGTTCAGAAATGAGGCAGGCAAGGGCTAGTGAGGCAGAACATAGTTTAATACAGCCGGTTTCCTGGCAGCTTTGTCAGTTGGCTCTAAACACTGTGGAATCGGGGCCCTGGCTGGATCAGAAGGCGCCCGTACGGCTTCTCTTGTTCCACACGAAGGATCTGCTGTGCCGCGAGCACTGGTCAAGAGGGGAGGAGAGGGCCAGTCAGAGGGAGTCCTTGTAGCAGCGTCTGGCCTGTGGGTCCCCTCCCCTCACACATGCACACAGGTGTGCCCACGCTCACCCAGGAGCAGGTAGAAGACCCGGGCAGCCATCCTGCGGGGGCTGAGAGGCGGCACCAGGCTGCTGAAGTCGGGCACCCTTTTGGCCTGCAGCTCCAGTGCCACTGCCCTGTGGGGATTAAGAACGGTTAGCTGAGGCCCAGCTCATGCCCCCCGGTGAGGCATACCCTCCCTGGTACCTGTGCACGGCCTCTAGGGAGAGCATCTCAGGTTCCGGCGGCAGCGCCGGAGGCATCTCCATGGGCACCTCAGGGAGTTCAGGCACCACAGGCAATGCAGCGGGCTCTGGCTGCTCTGCCTCAGCCCAGGCCCTAGGAGAACATGCGAGTCAGGTGGAGCCGGGAGGGTGGCAGCTGTGATGGTGATGAGGGGCATGCCCATCCTAGCCACCGCCCCACCTGGCCAGGGCTGCTTACCAGCGCTCTTCCGGGGTGACGAGGCTGATGCGGGACTTCTCCTCCTCAGCCATTTCTAGGGAGAGCTCTGTTGGGGGAGGGGAAGGTCCTGAGCGGGTGCTTGGATCTGAGCAGTTGGGACCTTGGGGTCACCTGGTCAAACTAGACGCTAGAGCTGTGCCATGACTTGTTAACACACAGCAGGGAGAACTAAAGAGAATCAATCTATGCTTCCTTGTTAAACACTCCCTCTGACCAAAACTGTCAGCAGTGGGGACACCAGTTTCCCGGGACAGTGGTTAGGGTGGTGGTCTCCACTGTTCCTTCTTCTCTGGGAGCTTACCTGAAGACACCATGAGGGGCCCACTTGGCTCCTGGGCCTCCCTCAGGACCTGGGGGCGAGAGAAGGAGCACTGAGACCCCAAGCATCACAGAAGCACCTGGGACAGGGGTGAGGCAGTCCCAGCCTTGACCCAGCCTTGGCTCCGGGACAGGACCTGGTGCCGTTACTCGTGTGGGCAGAAGGCAGCCTGCCGGAGCTTGGGCAGAGCAGACAGGTGTCTCCAGGAAGGAGTGAGGGTGCATTTACCTCGATGTCACTCGGAATCTCAATCTTTCTTCTTTCCTCCTCAGCTGCCACCTCCCTCTCAGCAACCTCCTCTTCAGGTTCCCTGGGTGGCCTTCGCCGGAGTGCTCTTGGGGGTGGCTGGGCACACTGGGTCCAGAAAGCCAGCAGTTCTGGGGGTAGCCGGTCAGCTGGGGACAAGGGGTATCAGGTTTGAGGTGTGAGGAACACCAAGAGCAAGGAATATGGGCTCAGAGGATCCCACCACTCTGCTTACGGTGAGTTGGGGTTCGGAACAGCTCTCCGGGGCTTCTGAGGGTCCTTTCAGGAGGCTGCACCATTGGCTGCGGAGTGGGGAAGGCCAAAAGCCCAGTTAGGGGAGAGCCACTCCTCACTGCCCCTTCTCCATCTCTGCAGTGCCTTGTTCCAGGGCCTCTGGCCTTTCAACTCTTTCAGGCTCATGCCCCTGCCTGCTCGACTCATTGCTAAGAGTAGGACTTTTAAAATTGGCACCCATGGTTGTGCTGGGCAGGGTCACTAAAGGAGCCTGAAGAGTTGTGCATGTGCAAACCCCAACCATGCACTTGGAGTGATGTTCCCAGTGCCTCCCCAGGAGTTTAAAAGCCCAGTGTGCACCTGCCCCAGCCCCTCCCTACCACCCTCCGGCCCCGCAGAGCCTGGGTGCACTCACACACTCCCAGCAGTGGGCTCTGATCTGCAGTTGTGCTTGGAATTTCTCCCGGGAGATCTGAGTTTCCTTGTCCCAGAACAATAAGCGGCGGCGGCGGCGAGGAGGTGGGGGGACTGGGGGCCTCCTCTGCTTAGTGGGGAGCAGGGGAGGGGGCAAGGCTACCCATGACTCCTTTTCCCCTCATCCTGGTGGACTGCAAACAGGCCCCACGCTCCCGCCCCTAGAGGTGCCCTGGGAAGGGGCTTGGGCACAGCCTCCTCCGGGAGTGTGTGTAGTGCCTGCCCTGCACCAGGGTCCCCATCTGGGAAGTGCAGGCTGGATGAAATGGGGTATGGTAGGGACACTTCTTACTGATTTGAACGAAGGCCCATGTAGGCTAGCAGTGGCCTTGGGCTTGGGGAAGCTGATTGATAGGGGCGAGCAGCTCTGGGAGAGGAGGGTGAAGAGGAGGAGGCTTGAAAGGGTACTACTCACCTCTGGGCTGACTGGGGGTGGCAGCAGCAGCTCCAGCGGGGGGCTCACTTCTGCAACAACACTCTAGGTCTTGGCTCTGCCCCACACCCTTAGCCCGCAGCCACCCGGGCCAGAAACTAGAGGGTCCTCCCTTCAAGTTGGAATACAGGGCCCATGTCTGCAGCAGGTGTGCAGGTGCCCCAGGGAGGACCCAGGCGTGGCGGGTACTCACCAGGAGGTAGGGCCTCGGGCTCCCAGACTGCCGGCTTCAGCTCCTCAGGGGCCGGGACCAGGGCTGGAACTGGCTCTACTGCCACTTCCACCCTGAGAGAAAATGGGCAAGAGAAATGAAGACATCCCTCCCAGCACTGACCCCTGACCCGGCCCGGAGGTTCCTGCCCTTATGGTACAAGAGCTGCAGGTGAGAGCGGGGGGACTATAGCTTACCGCTCCGGGACCCGGGGCACCTCCCTGGGCTCTGCAAAAGAGGATCAGGGCTCAGAATGCAGAAGAGAGGAGATGGGAGCACTGCCCAAGCCCAGACTGCCCACGTCAGGGCCCTGACTGTCCAGCGCTGGGCGGGCCCTACACTGCCAGACAGGCCTACCCTCTAACAAGATAGCTGCTTCTTCCTCAGCAACCAGCAGGTCCAATTCTCGGCGGGTGATCTCTGGGAGGTCCCGTTCACCCTGTCGGGAGAAGAACAAGGAGAGGGGACTCAATTCCATTTCTGAAAAAGGCAAGTGGATCCAGGGTACTGGGTCTGAGAGGCGTGCCACAGGGCCGGGCTGAGGAAGCCCACTGGGTGCTCAAGTGCCAGGGGCAAAGAGTAGGGAAATGGAGGAGGAGAAGGCCTGACGCTGGGGGCAGAGAAGTAGAGGTAGGGGGCTAGGCCATCAGAAGCAGGACTCAGGCCTCAGGCTCTGCGTGCAGGGGGACCACTCACCTCGATACGCAGCATGCGTATGGGCTCCACCTCCCGGAGGGTGATTTCCTCAGGAGGCACCACAGTGACCGGGATCCTGTCTGGAGGGGCAGGGAAGTCACACCAGCCCCTCTGCTGCTTTCCAAGTTCCCACACCCATGTGGTGAGGCAAAAGCATAGCCTCTGCAGTCAAGTCAACTGGGATTCTAGTCAGGCCCAGGCCAGTCACTGGCAATCTGACTCTGGATGTGTTGTTTAACCACCATGGGCTTTGCTTCACTTTCCTCATCTGAAAAATGGGGATAAGAATTCTGATCTCATAGGATTCTTGTGAGGCCGTGATGAGGTTACACACACAAACTGCCCCTCATAGGCCTGGCTCTTAAGAGAAGCTCAAAGATGGTTATTTCTTCAGCTCTTGGACCTCCCTATGCCTCTCACCAGAAAGAAGGCTCTGCTCACCTGGCTTCCTGGGCTCTGTAGGGACTTCAGGAGGGATCTCCTCAAGAACTCTCTCTGGGGTCACAGCCTCTAAGAGGTGTCGAATCTTTGGGGAGGGATTGGGGACAAAAGATAGGGTTCAACTTCAGCCCCCTGCTTTCCCACTTTGACGACCTTATCCAGACAATGGACAGTAATACCTTTATGCCTGATTCCTGTGGCACTGCCGTCAGCATCCATGAACCCACTTGCCATCTGGTCTCCTTTCCTCCCATTCCTGCCCTTACTGCCATCCCCAGTTATCTAGCCTTTGTCAACTTGTGCAAGAAGCACTGCATCCTTATATCAAGTGTTGTGAGGGACATGGGGAACAGAGATGATTCTTGATCTTAAGTAGCATACGGTCTAGTGAGGAGATAAGTTTGTAAATGACCCCAGCAAGAGTCAACACGAAGGATAAAACAAGGCCCTAGTAATGTGCTAAGTTCCAGAATGACATTTGGTTCTGGCTGAGAATGGGATAAAGGCTTCATGGAAAAGGGTAGCATTTGTGCAAGGTCTGTAAGGATATGTAGGACTTAACTGGTAGAGAGTGAGGGGTGACCATCGTGGGCCTGGGAAACAGCACAAAGAAGTGAATGTGGCATCTTTAGTACACAGGCCAGATTGGTGTTGGGGAGCCTAAGATGCCCAGGGGATGTGCTGAGAGTTGTCTGGGGATGGCTAGCCCTGGAGCACGGCCCGAACTAGTATTCTGTTTGCAGTGGGGAACCACTGGAGGTGTCTTTGAAGGAAGAGTAATATTGTCTAAGCTGTGGAGGTGTTAGGAATGGATGGGGAAGGACGTGGGGAGGGAAAGCCAATGCCAAGGGATGGTGAGGGCCTGGATTAGGGCCTCAGCAGTGGGAACACTGTGGAGATGGGTGGGGACAAGGGCTACCTTTAAGATGGTCCTGAATAGGTAAGTGGGGTGGGCTTGTCTGGATGGGTTCACCATGGCAGTCCCCCTGTACTGACTCCTGTGGGGCTGAGCTGTGGCAGGCTCCCTCCCTGAAGCCCGCTGTCAGATTGGCACAAGAACAGCACTCCCTTTCTGCACATCAGTCAGAGTTTCCCGGGGGAATGAGCTCTACCTGAGGGATATTGAAGGGGCTGGGAAGTCTGGGATCCACAGACATCATCCCAAAGAAGGGATCTGGAGCATCTTCCAGGGTCTCCATCATGGCCAGGCGGTTAGGAAGCAGCAGGCCGGGTCTGCGAAGCAGTGTGGGCTGTCAAGGACTGAGCCTGAGATAGGCTGAGGCTAAGCAGCAAGGTTCCCCACCAAAGGCTAGGTGGTCCCTATCCCCTGGGGACACTCACAGCTCAGGCTCCACCATATCGATGCGGATCTGCAGCTGGGCACGGTGCAGGCGCTCCAGGATGTGCTGGATGTCCTCTGTGGGCAGGGAGGGCAAGGTAAAGAGCCAGCCTAGCTGAGTCCCACTCTTCTGCCCCCTTCGGAGCCCTCCCAGCCTTACCTACGAGGTACTGGCATTGTTGAAAGTAGACCCGGATCACCCCGATCTGGAGCTGGGCTGAGAGGTAGAGGGAGAAGCGGGGCCGTGGCAGGCCGGGCTCTGGGGGCTGCACTCGGACCAGCACATAATTGAGAATTTCCTCACTGAGGGAACAACCACGCCCTGATCACTGCTGCGCTGAGACCAGCCCCACAAGGACCAGCGCCAAGGACTGCCCACCCCAATCCATCCCCTAACCCACCCAGGCACCAGGCCGCGCCTCCCTTTTCTGGGCCTTACCAGGTCTTCACCACGTTCACCTTCAGGTATTCACGCTTTACCAACCGGCTGCCGCGCGTAGCTGCCAGCCTGGAGGGGGTGGGGGTGTGGGGATGGAAGGGGAGCGTCAGACTGGGATCCCTGGGCGCCGCTCCCCGCAAACCCTGGCCCGGCGGGGCAGGCCCTTACCAGATGGTGGCGAAGCAGCCGGTGTGGCGCTGAAGCACGTTGGGATAGTAGAACATCGTCCTTCCGGGGTTTCTCCTTCGTCTCCACCACTCCTTCGTGTGGATCTCAATTCGAATTCTTTAGGGCACGGGATTTCCCAACACCGTGGGAGAGAAGTAAGGATCTGGACAGGTGGCGCGGCGGGTGGACCGAGAATGCCAAGTAAATGAACCGATAAACAGTTGGTGGATAAACAATAGGAGAGAAGTAAAGGGAGGTGCAGATTGGATACACAGGATTTGGGACGCCCCTCTGTCGGCCCTGAGTGGGTTTGCACGCCGCGTGGGTGCTTCGAACTTACTGGAGCCTTCTGGGTTGGGTTCCAGATTGGAGATGCTGAGCTCTTGACGGAGGCCTGGGCTGTGACCCAGACCAAGTCCCGAGGGAGACCGGGTGTCCTCCGAAGAGATTCCGGGCTCCGCGGCCTTTGCCCTCAGCTTGGGCCCCTGCAGTCCCGGCCGGGACCTGGATCCTGCCGCGGGGAGCGCGCGCTACCGGTGCTTTGCGCCTCGTTTCTCGTTAGATGGCAGCTGCCCGCAAAACAGCCAATGAGGACCGGGGTCAGCTTGGGAGCGCTCGGTGCCGAGGAGCCAAAGGGCCTGCCTGGGTTCGAGGCCACAGGGGTCTCCCGACGCCGGCAGCGAGCCAATCGGAAGAACCCTTCGCGCTGCGGGGGCCATTGTGAGGTGTCCTGACCAATGGGCTCTCGTTCTCACCTCTGGGACCGAGGGTTCCTCGGAGGCGCTATCTCTGCGGACCAATGAGCGGGGAGCAAACCCCAGCTTCTCTGCCGCAGCGAGCCTGGTAACAGGGGCTCCTCAGCCAGCAGGGGAGGTGGGGTCATGCCGGGGGCAACTGCGCTGGCCGGGTTCAGGCGCCTGACCTGCGGTTAGACCCTGCTCTCTCCCTCAGATCCCAGCAAATAGCGATTGATTGTGCCCAGCCTAAGGCCTGTCATGAGCTGGGGAGGTAAAAGCGTGTGAGGTGGCCTTGGAGCCGCCACAGGTCGCTGGGGAAGAAGTCAGATCTCACAGGCAGCCGGGTCATTTCCTGACCTTGAGCAATTTAGGTTGTGGCCGTGCCTCCTCTGGCTGTTTTCCAGTTGTGAATGTTCTGGCTGAAACAGGCTTTAGCTTTGTTGAATGCAGGGCACACTTCTCGGCATACGGAAGCTATTTGTCTCAAACAATTCTTTGTGTAAAATTAAGTGGTGTGGTTGTAGTTACAAATATCCCTTGTCCCCATGCCTCCTGCCTTTGCATAGCCGTTTCTTTGACCTGGAATGCTCCCCCCTCCCCCCAGCCTTGATCCCTGGCACGTTTCTGCCTCTTTAAGACTCAGCTCTTGCATCTGAGCTGACCCTGTTTTGTTCCTTCAGTCTGGGAGCTCTTGAGTTTGGGGTCTTGTTTTTCAGTTAGTGCCTGGAACCCAGCTCAGTAAATATTTGTCAAGTGAATGTGCAATTGCCCTAAATTTACTACCACAGAATGTCAAGGTTGGAAGGGATTTCATAGTTCAAGCCTTGCCTTTACAGCTGAGAAAACGGAGGCCCCTATCGACTGTTTCTCCCAGACCTCACAGCTCCTTAGTGACAGCCTGCTCTCTTGAATTCCAGCATCCCCAATCCCTATTCCACTGTGCTTGGCTAAAGTGGCTTCTGCATGATACTTACAAATTGTTTTAATCACTGTATATCTGTTGTCAGTGTTTGTAAGTGTTCATATTGGGGCACAAAGATGATAAAATGGGGGCATCTGCTCTTAAGGTGCTTAGAAAGTACTTTAGAAGATCAGCATGGGCCACAGTCATTTGTTCATTCACCCATCCATTCTTTCAACAAGTATATATTCCACGCCGACTGCGTGGCAGGCTCTCCTCTAGGCACTGCAGCTATAACAATGAACAGAATACGTCCCTGTTCTCACGGAATAGGGAAGGAGAGATGATAAAGTAGACAAATAGAAAATGTGAAGTGGTGATCAGTGCTATGAAGAAAAACGAGGCAGCAGAGAACAGAGAGTAGTGAGGGCTGCTATTTAGGTAGGGTGCTCAGGGAAGCCCTCTCTGAAGGGAGGGGGCAAGTCATGTGCCTACCCAAAGAAAGAGTATTTTAGACAAAGGAACCAGCAAGTGCAAAGGTCCTGAGGCAGAAATGTGTTTGGTGGGTTCGAGGAGCCTGGAGCAAAGTAACTGAGGACAATGGCAAGGGCCACATCACAAGAACCTTAGAGGCCATGGTGAGGATTTGGGCTTTTACCGTGAGTTGAGAGCTAATGGAGGGTTTTGAGCAGAGGAGTGACATGGTGAGATTTATGTGTTAAGAGGATCTCAGGGCCGGCCTGGTGGCATAGCGGTTAAGTTCGTGTGCTCTGCTTCCGTGGCCTGGGGGTCACTGGTTTGGATCCCCAGCACGGCCTACTCACCACTCATCAAACCATGCTGAGGTGGCGTCCCATGTAGAAGAGCTACAACCCTACAACTATGGTACACAACTATGTTCTGGGGCTTTGGGGAGAAAAAAGATAAAGAGGAAGATTGGCAACAAATGTTAGTGCAGGGCCAATCTTCCTCAAAAAAAAAAAAAAAGAGGATCTCTACTGTATTGAGAGTAGGTTGAAGGTTGACAAGAGTAGCAGCAGAAAAGAAGAAGATGTGGAAGGAAGCAGGAAGAAGAGTGTGACAGATGATGGTGGCATATTCCAAAGTGTTAGTGATGGAAGCAGAGAGAAGGGGTCAGATTTTGAAGGCATAATGAAGGGATTTGCTGATGGATCGGGTGTGGGTTATGAGAGAAAGTGGAAGTCAAGGAGGCACAGGTACAACAGGGCTTGTGGCCCTGTGTACTCAGTACCTGATTTCTTCACTGCCAGTGTAGACGCCTGTTTAGGCTCTTGGCTTCTCAGGAGGAGGATGGGCAAGGCTGAAGAAAAGGAAGGTCCAAGGAGGCAGACAGGCTCAAGAGCAGCACTGAAGTTTGTCAAGTGAGATAGCGAGGAGATCCTCGAGGATCTGGATTTGATCACGGAGGTGAGCTGCGGAAGGCTGATGAGTGACATGGCAGGAAGGAGTCTGGTCTGGGAGGCCTGTCCTCCAATCTGGTGTCACATACAGGAAGTGGGAAGCTGGAGGCTGTGGCAGTCAGTGACCAGTGACAGGTCTGAACTAGTCTGATGGACATGAGTGTACAGAGAGGTAGGATGACAAGTGGCCCTGTGAAGGAAGAACTTCCAGTTTGGTGGAAAAATAAACACAGGGGTAAGGGAGAGGAGTGTCAACTGATTTGGACCCCTCAAATCTCAGTGAGCAGAATGTTGGTGACATGGCAGTCTAGGCCAGACTGTCTTTTGTGGGGCTCAGATAGAGCAAGGAAACCAGTTTGGGAGCACCCTTCAGTCAGGGTGACAGTGCCCCATGTGCTGGAAGAAGAGGCCTCAGGGCCTGGTCTGCCCCAGGCACAGGAGGCTCAGCAACTCTCCCCTGGAATTTCCTCTCCCCTGCTAGGCCCCAGGGCCTCTAGCCCACAGTTTCAGGTCAACTTCAAGTTCTCCTGTCCATTTAGACCCCCAGGCCAGCGTCCAACCCTAGGCCTGTTGTGAAGGCCCGAATCAGAGGCCTCTACCCAAGAACTGTGGAGCCCGATTTTCCCATGCAATGTTGGTAGCTACAGTGGCTGTAGGCTCAGTGCCTGTTTTGGTAGCTGACCCTGACCTTCTCCCTAATCCTGGTTGCCTCGAGGGTACAGAGAGTCAGGCCCAGAACCTGGAGCCCAGAAATCTTCCCAGCTGGAGTCTGTGGGCGGAGGAGAGGAAAGGGGCCAGAGACGTCACCAGGAAGAGAACCCAAGTGCTTGCTCTCGAGAAACATCTCTGTCATCTCCCTGCACCCCCTGCTACCTTATTCTCCCAACAAATCACATACTGATTCCTTTTTCAATAAAATTTTATTTCAAATCCTTAGTGAAAGTCTAAGAAGAAAATTATAAAGTGCTTGGCTTTAGGGTTGGGGGAAAAGGGAAAGGCCCCCTGAGTTCACACCATTTGTACTTTCCCAGTTCAGTTCCTCAGAGATGAAGGAGGATGTATTTCAAAATAATAATTAAAAAAAAGGAATAAAAATCACCCTTGAGTTCCCCAGCAGCCAGGGTACATGAGTTCAAGGACATAATCGTCACAGACAACCATGGAGAATTATCACTGAGGGAGGCCAGTCGACAACATGGAGAACGAGTCTCTTTCAAAGGAGACAGGAGGAACAGAGAGGGGAGGAGGAGGGCGGGCTCCCCAGGCTCCGCACCAGGGACAGAGTGGCTGCCTGCTCCTCTGGAGTCTCCTCCAGTAAATGTCGGGCGAAGGCCTGCTCCATCTGTGCCAGGAGAAGTGGGGAGAGGGGACCATGAGCACAGCAGGGCGGACACTCACCCGGGGAGCCCCTTCTCCTGGAACCCCCACCCCCGCCCACACAGGCAGGCTATTCTGCTCCTGCCCCGAACTCACCTGCACTGTGATCAGACTCTGTGGAGTGTGGCTGGGGTCAGGGCTCTCTTCCCAGAAATTGAGTGTCACCTGGAACTTGGGTGGGGGGCCCAGGCCCTGGAAGTACCTGGCCAAGTCTGAAAGAGAAAGGGTCAAGAGTTGGAAGAAAGAAAAGAGAAGAGAGAAGGCCACAGGCAGCGGGGTCGGGTGGGGAATGACAGGGAGGAACCCATAATGGATAAAGGGAGGTGGGAGCAGGGCCACTTGGAGACCAAGGCCAGAGCAGGAGCTGCAGGGTCACGAGGCTGCTGCCTTGCCAGAAATGCTACAAACTGAGCTACTGCTCACCCATTTGCAAATAGGAAAAGGTACCCCTTCCTCGAGTAGGAAGTATTTAGAGGCAGCCAAGTAACACACAACCCAGCAAGCTCTCTGCAGGGAGAGTTCAGAGTTCTTGCGACAGCAGCCCTGGCTGCTAACACAGATGTGCCCATACCCTTGTTGCCTGCTCACACTCTCCCTACGCTAGGCACGCATGGCCCTGGGGACACATGCTCGGGTCCCCTATACTCCTGGCCCCTGCTCCCAAGATCAGAGTTGGAGTTGAATGGAAGTAGGAAATGGAATTCCAAGCATGGATGGGAGAGAGGGGCAAACTGAGGGGACGCCTGGAGTGTGGTAGGGCCAAGGGCTGTGATGTGTGCCAGCTCGCCCGAATGTGTGGATGGTCATGTGTGTACATGGGAGAAGGCCACAAGGTGCACCGTCCCATGATTATTGTATGCTTCCATGTGATGGTGCTCTCCGAGATGTGACACTCTTGTGCTGGGCTCCACTTGAGCCCTTGACTAGGGAAGGAGGGCTGCCAGGCAGCGGCCAGGGCTGAGCATGGGGCTCCACAGGATGCTGTGCACAGGCTGTGATGGAGGATCTGCTGGAGGGAGGACAGGGTGCTGGCATGGTATCAAGTCAGGCCCAGCAGAACTAAGAGATGGGGATGGGGCTCAGGTGCTGGAGTGCCTCACCTCTGCAGAAGTAGGCGGTCCTGAAGAGCTCCACGCACTCATTGCTGGGCAGCAGATGCGGGCCTGGACCAGGAGGGGCCTGGGGTGCGTTCCAGGAGATGGGGATGGGGCAAAGGCGTTGCACAAAGAGGCCTCGGGAGTTGCTGGCCACTAGGACGCCTCTCTTGAGCTGGCTCAGCAGGCGTTGGGTGGGCTCTCGCGGGCCAGGCTTGGGAAAGACCACCTGTTCCATGCCACACTGTGAGCCTGAGGGCTCGGCCACAAGGCGGCAGTCCAGGCTCTGCACCTGGGCCTCCCCCACCACGCGCCCACTGTAGATGAAGGTGAGCAGCAGTGAGTAGTCCGTGGCCAGCTGCACCAGTGCCTCTCCCCAGGGGTCCACCTGGTCAGCCCGAGGCTCTGGGGAAACAAAAAGGGGCTCCTTGAAAATCCAGCGTCTTCATTTTGCTGGTGAGGGGTGTGAGACCCAGAGAGGGAAGCCAAGCCAGGCCTGGGGAGGACAAGGCAGGCTGCGGGGTGGGGGCAGCAGCTGCACCTTCTGAGGTTAGAGAAGATGCCCTCTCTCCTCATCCTCATCCCCTACCCTTACCAGCAAGGGGGCCTCCTGTCAAGACTTTTCCATCACTCAGGAGAGTAGCTAATACAGAGATTCCCACTGAGGCCTCAGGGCTTAGTGCCCAGGGTCTTACAACTGACAAGAAGGTCCCAGAGATTGGGCCTTTGCTCAACCCACAGAACTCAGTGTCTCACAGTGATTTCTGGGGAACAGAGTATGTAGGGGATATTTCTGAGAAGCAAACTGTTTGGAGTCTGGAGTTTGGGCAGGTACACTGCCTGGACACCTGTGCCTCTGTCTGGGTAAGGTGGGCCCGGCTTGCGGCAAGTCTGACAGATTAGATAATGCATGCACAGCCACAGGAAGACAACCTGGGGGGGGACAGGGGGCAGGGATGAGTCAGAAACACCAAGTACCTGAGCCTGGGGAGGGCTGCAGCTCCAGGGACACCTGATCTCCTTGGAAAGGAGCCTCAGTTGTGTTTGCACCTGGAAGGGGGGCAGAGGCATGTCATTCAGAGTGGGACTGGAGAGTCCCAGGGCCAGAGGGTGTGGCATGGGGATGACACACGAGGCAGGGCAGGTAGTACCTTCCTGAGGCTCAGGGCTGTTGCTGTTGCTGCTGCTGCTGCTGCTCCCGAAGTCTGAATGGCCTGAGCCCCCATCCGACCTCACCTCCTCCTGCAGACACAGGGTCTATCGTTGGCCGCCTCTCCCCCTAGTTACTGGCCTGCCCTGAGGCCCATCCAGCTCCCTCCCCAGCTCTTACATTTTTGAGGGGGTCCTGGGGCAAGGAGGGACTGAGTATGCAGTTCTTCGTGGTACCCTCATCCTCCTCCCTCTCAGAGAACACAGAACTGTGGTGTCGCTTTGATGGTGATTTCTGGGTCCCTGGCTGGGCTGTGGGATATTGTCGAGGGGGAGAGAAAGGTCACAGCCTTAAGTGGGGACAGAGTAGGAGAGAGAGAGGAGGCAGTGAAAGGAAGGGGAGGACTGGGCAGGGGATCCTGGGGAGCAGCTCCCCGAGGACAGGGACAGGGCAGAACTCTGACTGAGGTTGTGGAGCGGGCCCACCCCCGTCCCAGGAGGCTCCCATCTCCAACCTTCCTCCCCAGTCTGCTGATTCTAGGAGTGGTTGGGCAAGGGGACACTCACCAGGGAGGGTTCCTGGTGGCAGGAGCCGATACACCTTGTAGGGCTCAGCCCCATCCCGATGGCCATTCTCAGGAACCTCCTCAAATTCAGGACTCTTGTTGAGGGCACAGCGCAGACGGGTCTTCCAGATAGCAGGGCCTTCTGTGTCCCCTTCCTTGTACTTCCCCTTAAATATCGCCCAGGCCTAGGAGATGGAGTGGAGAAGGGGCGTCACAGACCCAGGCTGACCCTCCACCAGGGCCAGCTTCATGGAAGTGCGGCCTGAGCACTCGCACAGCCTGGGCTAGGTTTTTGTTCTGCTGTTGCCGTCTTGAAATCCTTAATAATTTTTGCGTTTTCATTTTGCACTGGGCTCTGACAATTATGTACCTGGTTCTACCCTCCAATTCCCCTTTATCTGAAACCCAGGCAGCCGCAACCCCTTGAGGGCAAGAGCACCAGTGCAAATTCTGTCCTCACTGGAGGGAGGGGCCGGTTCCCAGGCCCTTTCACCTTGAAGAAGGCAGCATCCTGGTCCTCCCGGAAGTCCTGCTTGCCTGCATGCTTCCAGGGAATCCGGAACATGGTCTTCGCTGCATCATCCCAGCACACCCCAGGGAACTGCCCGCTCTCCACCTGCTCCACCACCCAGTTCCGGAGCTTTCGGGTGCAGCGCGCCCTGCCTGATGCCATCCTGGGAACGAGAGCAGCAGGAGGAGTCAGTAGAAATGACGCTTTGGGAAGACACATCTGCTGAGATTCTGGCCATCGGGGCTGGATTCTGGCAAGGGCCCCCAGAGATCCCATCCATCTTTTGCCTCCAGACGTAACTCAAAATCTTCTGAGGCCAAATTGTTGTTTCTTTCACCACTAGTGATTACAAAAAATACGTTCTTTTTAACATCCCAAGCTGTGACGTCTGGAAGGAAACCTTAGACATCGGTCTTAATTTTAAGATTTTTCGAGAATCTATCATTTGTTGTTCCGTTCCTGGTGAAAGGCCTGTCTAGATCCCCAAGCATTTGCAGAGGCAGTATCTGCTTCTGAGATGCCTCATCAACTCTCTTCCCCCACCACCCCCACAACCCATCCTTTAACCCCCATACCTCCAGGGGTAGGGGGGTGGGGAGCCGGGGGCAGGGGCGGAGCTGCGGCAGAAGTGGGCAGGGTCAGAAGGCAAGACAACAAACAGGGTCAGCTGGAGCCAGGGCAGAGCCTTCTTCCCTGAACACACCAGCAGCAGGTCTTCCTGTCCTTTGCCTATAGGGCCTGGGTCACTGGCCCCTGGTTAGTCTCTCTCTCAGGCCAAACCTCCTGCTTCCAAGCTCACAGGCCTTCTCTTTATTCCTCAGTCTAGCAGAGGCCTCCAGGAGCCCCCACCCCCACCTCCAGTCCTGCCTGGGCTTCCAGCCCCAGCCCCAGGCTGACATCCCTTCTTGGCTGATCTTACCTGAGCTGCTGTGCAGGCTGTCCCAGGGCTCTGCTGACCTTAGGTCGGCTCCTGGCTAGGCAGCTTCCTGATCTCTCCGCCCCTTTCTACAGTCCCCACCCTAAGTTTCACTTCTCCTCCTCGAGGTCCTTTTCCCAGAAATCACGTGGTCCAGAGCTGCAGGGCAACCGGTCACCACCAGAGGGAAGCAGCATCTAAGAATCCCACTGTGGAGATGCAGGAGGGCCCGTCCGGCTCATGCCCCTTCCTCCCTCAGATATTCCTTGCTTGTATCTGACCATCTGTGACACTACTGCTTCCCCAGGGAGGCCACGGTGTCCTGGAGTCTGGCCTGGGACCTCTGGATAGCTCTGTACCACCCGTGCCTCTATGTTCTCCCACAGTGCCTGCTTGGTGCCTATTAGGTGACCTCAAGTATCTGCTGAAGGTATTTGATGAAAGGAAGAAGGGAGGCAGGGAAGACGGAAGCCCAGGACAAGTGGCTGGATGGGCAGGGCCTCTCTTAACCATCCATGGTGTCAATTTCTTCCTGGCCCCGAGTCCAGGAAGGGTCAGGCGGTGGGCAGCAGGGGGCCCTTTCAGCGAACCTCTGTTCACCCCCCGTTTCCCTGGTGCCCCTAGATGATGGGAGCAGGAAGAAGGACCACTAAGAAGCCTGGGCAAGGAGATGCCTCTTTATTGGTGCTGGAGCAGTTCCTGAGGGAGTCAGGCCATGGGACCCTTATCAGGACCCTCGCCCTCAGCTACTTCCTCCTGCGGGGGATACTCTGTCCCAAGGGCACCTCTTCCATCAGCTTCTGCAGGAGAGAGAAGATGATGATACTGGAAGCCTGGAGCTCAGACACAGGCTGGACAGGGGACTTCTGGAGCATAGGGTCAGAGGTGAGGCTAGAGGGAGGCTTTACCTGTAACAAGCGGGCATGGTAGGCGGGGGCGTCCTCCCCAGCCAGCGGCTGGGGGCGCACGTGCAGGTAGCGCTCAGCAGCCGTCTCCAGCTCCTCCACCTCATACAGGGTGGCTGGGTCCAGTGAGTGGGCATTGATGAGGCTCACAAGATACTCTTTGTAGTGTGCCCTGGGGAGATGAGAGGGTGGAATATTTGTTTTTTTGTTCGGCTAATATTTTTGTGTGTGTGTGAGGAAGACTAGCCCTGAGCTAACATCCGTTGTTAATCCTCCTCTTTTTGCTGAGGAAGACTGGCCCTGGGCTAACATCCGTGCCATCTTCCTCTACTTTATGTGGGACGCAGCCACAGCATGGCTTGATGAACAGTGTGTAGATCTGCGCCTGGGATCTGAACCTGCAAACCCTGGGCCACCAGAAGCAGAGTGTGCGAACTTAACCGCTATGCCACTGGGCCAGCCCCTGTTCGGCTAATATTAACTGAGCCTACCCAGCACCTTGCCGGGCATTGACATATTCAGACAAACAGGATTGGCAACCCTCACCTGTTGTACTTGTAGGTACTGCCAACCTGGGCACGCTGCCTACTACTACCTATCTGTGCCCTTGCCCAGAGAGCCCCCTCCCTCCCACTCCTGGAGGACTTGCTGCTCCCAGAGACCCACTTTACTGCTCGGCATACCCTCAGCACGCCTGTCCTCCTCCCCAAAACCATGCTCCTTGCCCTGCCTGGCACTCACTGACAGAGGCCGGCATAGCCAGCTGGCGTCTCCTTGCCACAGGCTTCGTCCCGGAGCCCGTTGGGAACCTCCTTCTGCTCCATCACTCGGCAGCCACCTAAGTGTAAGAGAAGGAAGGGACCCTTTGATGGGAGGAGGCCACTGACCACAAAGCCCCAGGAGAAGTGGGATATTGATGGAGGCATGGGAAGCAGCCTCCAGGGAGGGGACAGAGGACAGGAGCCCCTGCTCTAACAGTGGGGGTCCTTAGAAATGCCATCACAGCAGACCAACTCTGACACGGAAGCAGGGACCTCGCTGTCCCTGCTTTTATGCAAGCTGCTTTTGGCCCATAGTCACATAGTCCCCCGAGACAGCTCTTTTGGTTGTGGTTCAGCTCTTGCATAGTTAATCTATTCTGTGAAGGTCTTACTCCAACTAGTTGGCACGAAGCAGGGAACCGTATGTAACATCTTCCTGTTGCTCCTATGGAACCTCAAATAGCGCAAGTAGCAAATCTCATTCAATACTCCGTGAGGTAACTAATAATCACTATCATTTGGAAACGGGAGAAGAAAGTTAGTATGGAGGTGCCAGGGGCTTTAATGTAGCCTTATGTAAAATAGCTGAGCTGCAAGGTGGATATTACCCCCATTTTAGAGGGAGAAACAAGGGCCAGGAGGTTAATTAACCCGCCCAAGGGCACACAGCCAGTAAATACAGGACAGCTCAGGGCCCAGGTCTGACTCTGGACCAAAGCCTCCCCTTTATCCACCACACAGTGGGAGCCCAGCCCATCCTCCCTTCTCCAAAGCTTGTCCCAACACTCACCTCCAGGGACTGCCCGGGCCCCTGCTGGGGGCTCTGTGTTGAACATGACATTATTGTCCTGAGGAGGGGCAAACAGATGGGCATTAGGATCCCCTGGAAGCCAGCCCGCCAATTCCCCAGCACAGAGCCTTTCCCTTCTTGTCACCCTGGGCTCTACCTCCTCTCCTGGGCAACCTGCAAACCCAGCCAGGCTGGCCACCTCTGACCTGTAGTAGCTTCTGGAGTCGGAGAGCAGTCCAGTCCCGCAGGTAGAAGAGGCAGTCTCGGGGGTGGTGGCCGTGCAGGGACTTTTTCACCCTGCAGTTAGGGTCTGGACATTTCTGGTGGAAACCCAGATAGGAGAGGGGAAGTTGGAGACTGTTGGGGTCCTGGCCTCTCAGGAACCCCTGTGTGAGGGGTGTAGGGGTCGGGGGAGGTGGAGACATTGGAGGGTCTGGAGCAAGCAGATGGGGAGAGGGGACAGAGAGAGGTGCTTTACACCCCACTGGCCTCCTCTTGTCTTCCCCTGGGCTGCACCTCAATGGCCTCTGCCCCTCACACCCGATGGCAGCCCCTTGCCCTTCCATCCCTTCCACCCCTCTTCTCTGGGCTCACATTCTTGGCGTAAAAGGCATTGTAGCAGCCACTGCAGAACTCGTGGCGGCACTGGGTGCAGTGAAAGTGCATGCAGCCTCCTCGGGCCAGTGCATACGAGAACTTGCACTTGGGGCAATCTGCAAGGGACAGCAGGTCAGGGTTGGGGCTGCCACTGCTCCTTGAGGCCCTCAGGAGCAATGGGGCAGCCTTACCAATGCCATTTTCCTGAAGATACATTGCCAGACCCTGGGCCTGGTATTCTGGGTCATTGTTGCGTTTCCAGTTCTGGAAATCCTCGCAGCTCCGGCCTCGGTGCTGCTCCTCCCACTGCCGGAAGGAAAGCAAGCTTCACATGCAAGCTCCATCCCAGGCCCTCCTTGCTGGTCCCTCCACTCATATCCAGCGGTCCCTGGCTTAGTTCCTGGCAGTGCCATCCACCATTTGCTTAAACTGCACACGGCGGGGCCAGCCTTGGTTCTGTCACTTCCTCACACCACTGCATAGTCACCAGCAAGTCTTGCCTCCAGCACCCGACCTATCTCAACCCTGCCCCCTGCTTCTTCCTCCCTATCATGACCACCTTACTCCGCGCTGGTCAGGCCTTGCCTCGGTTACCTGCCTCAGTTACCAGTCTCTTGGCCTCCACTCCTGCTCCCTTCTCCACCTGGCAGCCAAAGTGCCTTTGAAAGTGTAAGTCAGGCAGCTTCAACAGCGTTGGGAGCGTTCTAGATTTAAGGTTTGGGAGGGGTCTCAGGTGTTCATCTTATTATTGCATTTCGTAATACAGATGCAACTTTTTGGTATCAAATATTAAGCTTTTTAAAAGGTAGGTGAGATAGTATCACCCCTTGCTTAGGCTTAGAACGAAAGGCAAACACCTTCCTCCCTCAGTCTCACGGGCTCTCCTGACCTGGCAGCTAGGTCCTCTCCCATGCAGCCATTCTTGGCCTCGCTCTAGAGGCTCCAGCCACACGACATTTTTTTGACTTTGGCCTTCCCGTGTGTTGTTCTTTCTGTCCCGAACACTCTTTGCATAGTTAGCTTCTTAACTTTCAGGTCTGAGCTTAAATTAAACCATTTTAGAGAAGACTCGTCTGACCTCTCTATCCTAAGTAGGTCCATTCCATTATTTCTAATCTCAGATTCCTATTTGTTTTCTTCATGCCTGTGTGTAAGTATGCTCTCTCTCCCTCCCTCCTTTCCTTCTTGCCTTCCTCCCTCATCCTCCCTCCTTCCTTTCCTCCCTCCCTCACCTACCCTCACCATTCCCTTCTCCTTTACCTTACCTTTCACCCCTCCTCCCCCTTCATCCTTCCTCCCTTTCCCTCCTTTATCCCCTCTCCTCTCTCATCCCTTCTTCCCTCCTCATCTTTTCTCCCCATCCTTCTCCCTCCTCCCTCCCTCATTCTTCCTCTCCCTCATCCTTCCTCCCTCCTTCCTATCCCTCCCCCCTCCTTCTCCCTCCTCCCCATCCCTCCTTCATCCTTCTTTCCCTATTCCTCTTCCCTCCTCCCTCCTCCCCATCCCTCCTTCATCCTTCTTTCCCTATTCCTCTTCCCTCCTCCCTCCCTCATCCTTCCTCCCCATCTTTCTCCCTCTTCCCACCATCCTTCCTCCCCCTCATCCTTTCTCCCTCATCCTCCTTCATCCCCTTATGCTTCCTCCCCCACCCCTCCTCCCTTCTCCTTCCTCATCCCATCCTTCCTCCCTCCTCCCTCCTCATCCCCTCATCCTTCCACCCCCCTTCATCCTTCCTCCCTCATCCTTCCTCTCTTCCTTCCTCCATCTTCCTCCCTCCCTCCCTCATCTTTCCTTCCTCTCTCACTTTTCCTTCCTCCCTCCCTGACTAGTCTGTAAGCTCTTTGGGCCCAGAGCAGAGTCTAACCCAGTACCTGCCAGTAGCTCAGCAAGTTATTTCTGAGAGGATGGATGTGCCTCACCTGACGCTTACAGCGCACACAGAAGGTCTGGTGACACTGGGGACAAGTTGCCTCTAGCTGCTCACGCTCGTATATGAAGCCAAAGGAGCACTGTGGGTGCAAGAGCATAAAGCTATCCGAAGCCTGAACTGGCACCACCTCCTGCCCCTCCAGTCAGCTCCTCTGGGCAGACCCCTTACCTGGGCACACCACAAGAACTTGGGGTCCCGCATGAGCACACCCTCAGTCAGTTTCTTGTGGAACAGCGCATAGGCATCTGGCTCTAGGCTCTCTCGAAGCTGGGGACAGGATGCAGAAATGGTGGGTGGGCAGGGCTCCTGTTCAAAGCCCAGGGCACCCTGAGTCCTAGGAAATGCAGTACCTGGATGTCAAGGGTGGAGAAGTAGCTGAGCAACTGTGTGTCATCGGTGAGGTCGGGGCGGCCACAGGCGGGGCACACCATGTCTGTGATGTGCTTCTCCTTCAAGGCAATGGTGAAGTGCTGGCGGAAGCAGTCAGGACAGATGGTACACTCACAGGAGGTCAGCGCCTGCATCTAGAGGGCAAGGGGGAGGGGGTCAGAAGCCCCAGCTGCCAGCCCGAGGAAGGGGCAGTAGCCAGGTGTCCACTAACAGCCAGGGTCTAATTAACAACTGGGCAGAGGTAGCAACCTCAAATGCCAACAAACACCAGGCAGGCAACCTAAGTGTCTGAAGACCGTCAGGTGGAGGAAAACAGACAATGTTGAGACCTAAGGTAAACAGAAGAACACTTTCTAAAGGCATTCATGTTCAATGAAAATCAAAAACACAAATACCATCCTTGACATGACAAAACTATAGAGATGGAGAACAGCCTAGTGGTTGTCAGGTGACGGGAGGAAGGGAAGAAGGTTACAACTATAAAGGGGTAGCAGGAGGGACTCCTTTGTGGTGATGGAACAGTCTGTATGCTGACTGTGGTAGTGGTGACAGGAATCTATACCTGGGATAAAACTGCACAGAACAACACACACATCCACGTGGAAAATAAGCAAGGGCTGCAGTCTAGCTAACATTGTACCAGTGTCTGTTCTTGGTCTTAATACTGTGCTTTAATTATATAAGATGTCGCCACTGGGGGGAGGTGGGGAAGAGCACACGGGACTCTACTATTTTTACAACTTCCTGTGAATCTACAATTATTTTAAAATAAAGAGTAAAAGTAAAACAAAACAAAAAACATACAGAGCCAGTCTAACTAAACAGGACTGTATTTGGCCAAAGAACTGCCACTTCCAACCTAGAGTAGGTGGGGCTCAGGAGATAAGAGGGGCCTGTTCCTACCAACTGGATATTTGATGATGCCATCAAAGAATTATTGTTCATTTTTTTGGTGTGGCAATGGTATTTGTGGCTGTTTTCAAAGAGCTTTATCTTCTAGAGATACATACTGAAATATTTGCAGATAAACTATATGATGCCTGAGATTTGCTTCAAAATAATCCTCTGTGTACGTAAGTGAAATAAGGATTGGCCATACCTTGATAATTGCTGAAACCTGGTGATGAATACATGGTGAGGGAATTGAGGGTGTAGGAGAGAATTTGTTATACATTTTTCTCTATTATCGTATTCCTGAAAATTTCTTTAATAGAACATTAAAAAAAAGGAGGGGAAGTGGCCTATTCCTGCCCTCCCTTTCCCAGAAGGCTTCAGGGGCACGTGGGTAACTGCAGAGCAAAAGATAGGACCAGAGACGAGGCTGGGGTGGAGCGGGGGTCCAAAGGGAATAGAGTCATTCTCAGGCCAGGTACAGTGGGGAGGAGCTTACTCGGTTGCGGGGCAGGGCCCAGCCGCACACAGCACACTCCTGGGCAAGCAAGCGGCGCAGGAAGGCCCGGTCTTGGCTCTGCCTCACAGCTTCCACCACATCCCCCAACTCATAGTTCCTGGGTGTCTCCTGCAGCAGCGACAGCGCCAGCTCTGCCCGGCCCCAGCTGGGGAGCGCATAGACTGCCAAAAGCCGTCTGACCAGGCTCTGCAATGTGATTCAGGTGGAGAGGGAAGAAGAGGCTGTCAGACCCCAGGGATCCTACCCCTCAGCGTTCCCTCTGCACCTCTCAGTGGGCTCTTCACCATCCCCCAGCACCTGCTTATCTGGCCCATCCCAGGAAGTGGTGGGCTCAGGGCCACTGTCCCAGAGGCGCTGATGGAAAGGCTCTAGGCGCTGGCGCTGTAGCTCAGTCAGGGCCCGTGCCACATCACCGCCGTGCTGGAACAATGCTTGGAGCGACCCCTCCTCAGGCCCGAAGCCCAGGGACCGGAGCTCTCGCACCTGCCAGTTGGGGGTAGAGAGAAGGAGTGAAGAGGGAAAAAACAAGCAGAGGAGAATGACAGGCTCTGAGGCCCACAACCTTCAGCCCTGCCCCACCTCCAGCACGGCTGGTACCTTCCTCCGCCGGGCCCTCACACATTCTTGCACAGCTTCATCAAGATTGCCGTGACGATCCAGCCAGGCTTTCCGGGCCTCTTGACAGGAAAAGGCACCCAGCCCCGGGTCCTGCTGACCAGCCAGCTCAGCCACCATCTCCAGCACGTAGGGCAGCTCTGAGCGCAACCACTGCAGGGGCACCTCAGTGCCCGAGTACTGCAGAGCCGAGAAGACCTCCTCTGGACAGGCGCCTGCGGCCTCCCCTTCCTAAGACACAGTCCCACCCAGACAGAGGGCCCATCAGGAAGGGCACCCTCCACCACTCCCAGTCCCAACCAAAATGCTGACAGTGGCTGAGCTCAGATGTGTGGATCATGTGAGCAGTGCAAAGCATGATACCTGTCATGGGGGAAGTGTTTAGTAAGAGACCAGCTGCTGCTAACAATGACAAGTTTTATAAGAACCCATATTAATCAACTACAGCCTCTCCCTTCCCCCACCAGCTCAGCCTCATTTCATCCCAGGCCCAAAGCCTCACCCGGATCTTCATGACTATCTGGAGGCCTTCCTCCCGCATCTTGTCTTGGCGCTGCTTCTCAGCGTCCCCACAGGAACTGGGCAGGGGGGTACTGAGGCGTAGTGGAGGCCGTGGCTCGGGTAGTTGCTCTTCCAAAGAGCTGGCATGGGGCCGGGGGGCATGCTGTACTGGGGTGGGGCTGCTGGTCCGGTTGCACATAGCACACACCCAGCCAGGGCCCGAGTTGCAGAAGGTACAGTGAATACAGTACCAGACTGGAGTCTGGGTAGAGGAGAGCAAAGTATCCCCCTGCTGGGAAGGCAGAAAGAATTATCCCATTGAAAGCTGGCTGAAGCTCAAGATGGAAATATAGGGGGTTGGGGGGATGACACAGGGGAACTGAATGAAAACAGGGGATGAGGAAGAAGAGAATGGCCTGTGGTAACAGGTGCAAATAAACAGCTAGGGAGACAAGAAACAGGTTACCTGAAGGGGCTGCAGGCAAATGCCAGCCTCCCGAGAATCCACCACCAAGCTTGGAGGTTGAGCCAGCCGAGGTCGCTCACATATGGCACACAGCACAGCCGCCGCCTCGTTCTCAAAGGTGCAGCTCTGGCAGGCCCAGCGACCCCGTGCAAGCTCAGGTTCTAGGCCCCCAGCTCCCTGGGGACCCTCGACCCCCAGCCCCAACCCCTTACAGCCTCGGGGCCGAGCACAGGCCACACAGAGCGCTGCCCAAGATTCATTTAGCACAGCACAAGCAGCACAGTGCCAGAGCAGACGGGCACTTGCAGGATCAGGGGGAGAAAGAGAGCTGTTTCCGAGGGCCAGCAAGGAGGTTGACTGAGGCCGTAGTGGAGCTGAGGAAGGTAAGCTGTAATGGAAAAGCAGACACAGCTGCTGAGGGGGTCCCTGGTGCCTGGGTCCCTTACCCCTGGGCATCCCTCATTCTCTGCACAACACATGGCTCTGGCCTTTGCACACACTGTTCTGTCTGGAACACTCCTATACCCATAGCCTCTTCAATGTTTAAATGACTGCTTAAAGTTCATATCTTGCTGGCAAATATCCCTAACACAGGGCCTGACTCATAGTGGTTGCTTAAAATACTGCCAACTGACTGAGCTGATCCTTCCGATAGGTTGCGTCCTCCTACTACCTATTTGCACACCATAATAATCTATCTTGTTGTGACTGCTACGTGCTTGATATGTATGTCTATGATCTCCTGGAAGGCAGTAACTGGTTACTTACCCTCTATGAAACAGTCTTCAACATAGAATCTGACACACAGTAAATACCCAAGTAATTATAAGTTCTCTCAATTTCACTCCCATCCAGAAGAGAAGGCATCTTACCTGGGGGTCAGGCAGGTGGCCTGGGGGGCCCCAGATAGAGTCTGGCGGAGGTGATGGGCACGGGATGGGTGTCCGTGGAACAGGCGATCACAAGCTGGGCACAAGGCCTGTTTACAGGCTGAGCAGTGCAAGGTGCCTGGGGCAGAACCACAGAGGAAGCAGGGACCAGGAGTGGAGCCTGGAGAACAGGAGAAAAAGAATAGAACATCCTTCTGAAAAAGACCGGGTTACATCTGAAACTGTGGAGGGGGACAAATCATAGGCTACTTTTCACCACTTCTGGTCCCAAGGAAACAATTTTAATCTCTCACAAAAAAAAAAAAAAAAGGAAGACAACCAAGCAGACAGAGGAGGGCCCCAAATTTCCATCAATATGGTCTACTAACACCCCCTCCTCCCAATATAGGACCAATACCTGGGGCAGAGGGTGAGGTGAGGGGGCCAGGAGCAATCTCTCTCTGTAGGGGGGCAAACTCTGAGAGCTGCAGTATCTGAGGAAAAAGGGCAGGGAATAGGCAAGGGTTTGGGGACACAGAGTCCCACAACCCCTGACCCCTTCATTCAGCAGGCCCCAGAGCCCCATTCCTGCCTTCCTTACATCATCTTCAACCTTGTCTTTCAGCAGCTGCTCCAGTGCTTGCTGTTTCGGGTGAGTATTCTGCAAACAGGATGAGAAGAATTCCCACCAAAGAGCCGGAGACCAAGGCCCTCCCTCAAAGCCCTGGTCCCCAAATATTCACAGGGAGAACAGGATAGGAGTTCCCAAGTTGCTGTGTGGACTATGTCCATGGTTCAGCAGCTTGGGGGACCCCAGACTGGCTTTGGAGTTAGGCTGGGCTCCCCAGCCCTGGTGCTTAAGTCCTCAGGCCTAGAGACACCTAACCTGTAACAGCAGGCTGAGCTCTGTCCGAAGCAGCAGCACTTCCAGTGTGACTGTAGCAACTTGGTGCTCATCTGGCTCCTTCTGTGTCTCAGGGAAGCTCAACCCATCTGGTTGCTCCTCTGTGTAGCCATACAACCGCAGAACATCCCGGCCCCCCTGCCACACATTCAAACCAGTCACGGCCCAGAGGCCCCCTTCCCAATAGGGTTGGACCCCTCCCCATTAACACAGCCTCAGGCCGTTTCTAGCCAACCCCCAGCCCAGGCCAAGTCCCCTTCTCCCATAAGGGGCCCAGGGGCTTCACCTGCACAGCATCCACTGTACTGCGAAAGACGGGGTTATTAAACTTGACTCCGCGCCAGTACCGGGGCCGCTGAGGGCTGAGGAGGTTGCGGCCATATTTCTCTAGGATGTTCAGGGCCGTGGACAGGGTGTTGAGGTAGTTTCGGGGCTGGGAGCAGACAGAGAGCAGAGAGCTGTGAGCCCGTCCAGGCCTCTGGTCCTTCGTCCCGGTCCCGAGCGGGCCGGGCCTCACCTCTCCGTGAGCGTTGCAGCGGACGAGGCGTGCGGCGTCCAGCTGCAGGTAGCGGGCTGCCGGCGGCAGAGAGGTGACCAGCAGCGGCCGGAGCTGCTCCAGGGAAAATGCCTGCCCGGAATCCCTCCTCAGGGCGCTCGCCAGCTCCTCGCGGGCAGCCAGGAAGGCCCGCTCCTCCTCCCCCGGCATCCTGAGACAGGAGTCAGCCCCAGCCCCGCCGCCCGCCGGGACCCGGAGCAAGCTGCGCGCGGCCCGCCTGTCGGCCCGCCCGCCTAGTGTCCGGCTTCACAGCCCGACCCGGTCCGCTCAGCCGCCCCGGGTCACTCCAGCCACGGTCACTCGTCCGCCCCGGGCCCCGCGCCAGGGTTAGCCTGGAACAGGAAGTACTAGGAAAGAGGGCGGGACTGTGACCCAGTTTCAGGGGAAGAGGAGGGGCTTAAGATTAAGGAAGGGCGGGGTCAGGAAGTCAGGGGCGTGGCCAAGAAAGGAGGCCGGGTCTCAGCCAATGAGAAGGGTAAATGGCCCCTGGCTCCTCCCCCTGCGCGCCTCGGCTTTTAACTCTGTTCTAGAGCTCTTCCCCGCCTTCCTCCAGGCTGGTTCCGCCCCTTTCCGGATAAACCCCAGGCGTGGGGTTACCCTATTTCCCTCAAAGCCGACCTCTCTGTCCAGACCCGTCAGCCACGCTCCGGTCCCCACCGGGAAAGTCCCACTCTGCCGGGGCCTCAACTCTGGCCGGCCTGAGCCCCACTCAAGCGAATCCCGCCCCTTCTCCAGTCGGTCTTGAAGGCAGGGCGCCCTCCCGGAGGAGGCCCCCGCGCTTGCTCCCGTCCATATCCTGCTAGCCCTTTTCAGCTCCAGGCACTCCCTCCTACTACTTCTCCCACCCGCTCTGATCCCTCTCCGGCCCCTCCACGCGGTAGAGCCTTCTAGGCAGAGCCCCATCACTGAACACCCCCTTTCCCACTCTCCCACCCCAACCCTGGACTTCCCCTGGACGGCCCCTGCCAGTCCCTGTAAGCCCCGCCCCTTCTCCGAGGGACAGCCCCTGTTCAGTCTCCGCGGTCCAAGTCGTCCTAGCCCCTCCCTCGGACAGCCCCTGGGCTTGTGAACCAGTCAGCACCGCCTCTCCTAGTTGCAACTAGCCGAGAATGGCTGAGGGGCTCCCTAAGGTTTGCAGCCTGCCAGGGGGAGGGGGAAAAGAAGGAAGGGGGCGGGGTTGAGGGGGGCGGGGTTGAGGGGGCGGGCCTGGACTTGGGGAGTGAAAGCGAAAGCCCAGGCGGCGAGCCGGGAGACCGGAGATCTATCTGCTAGAGGAGCATGGCCAAGCCGTGTGGGTTGCGCCTGAGCGGGGAAGCCCGCAAACAGGTAACGGGGGACTGGGAGACCAGAAAGGGGCCGGGGAGCCCTCCTGGATGGAGGCCCAGCCGGGCGCTCCAGGGGACCAAGGCCGTGCCAGAGAAGTCCCCCAACCTCCCTTTAGTGCTTTCACTTCTGCCCGGGGATTCCCAGATTCCTGCCCTCTGGCTAGGCTCTGCACGGAGCATGGGCTCCAGGGAAATCTTGCTTGTGGTGGCAAAGGCCTGAGCCAAGTTGGAGGGCATCCCGTTGGGAGTGGGATCTTACTCTTATCAACTGAGCCCCTTAACCAACATCCGGGTACTGTTCTCTGTGCAGGTGGATGTCTTCAGGCACAATCTTTTCCAGGAGGTAAGTCTTCTGGATTCAAGTGATTTGACTCAGAATCTTAGACCAGTACTTGAGGGTCACAGTCTCCCAGAGTGATCTCCAAACCCACCCTAGACCTCGGCCCTACTTCCCTTATCAGACCTTCACCCAAGATAAACTGCTAATTATTTATCTCTACCTTTAATTGGATCCTTTTTAATACTCTCCCCACTTCTGCCAATTCCTCTCCCCTCTTTTGGTGTGGCGGGAAAAGCTGTGGCCCCAAAGCAGGAATACCACAGTCCTAACCTTGGTTCTGCCACTTCCCAGCTTGGGCAAGGCCCTTCACTTTTCAGAGCTTCAGTTTCCTCATGTGTAAGTACTGGATCCAATGATTTCCAAGGGCTCTTCCAGTCCCACTTCTCAGACATCTCACTGAGCTTCTTCCCTGATTCCCCACCCTTGCAATGTAACCCACAGGCTGAGGAATTCCTCTACAGATTCTTGCCACAGAAAATCATGTACCTGAATCAGCTCTTGCAAGTGAGTAGTGTGGGTCTCTCCTGCCTCACCACATGGCCTCTCTCCTCTCTACTCACCCTCTCTGGCTAACAACTGGGCTCAGCATGCAGAGAACAGTTGTGAGTGGTAGACTGGGAACGTCAGGGTGGTGTGTGGCCTGAGTCTAGGCTGAGAGGCAGAGGGCAGGTGGGATGTGTTGGAGGAAGGCTGTGACTCAGGATGAGGGGAGAGGCTGGGCAGCCCCTGACAATGAGCTCTATGCAGGAGGACTCCCTCAACGTGGCTGACCTGACCTCTCTCCGGGCGCCACTGGACATCCCCATCCCAGACCCCCCACCCAAGGATGATGAGGTGAGGCCCTCAGGGTGTAGGGCTTGGACTATAAACCCAAGGGAGATGGTGACCTTCCAACCTCCATGACTTTTCTAAGCTATTTTCCCCCTTTTTACCTTAGATGGAAACAGATAAGCAGGAGAAGAAAGAAGGTGAGAGAGGAGGGGGTGGCTAGGGAAGGGGGAATGGCACACTGACTGCTGGATGAGAAGGGGCCTGAATCCCTTCTTTCTCACAGTCCCTAAGTGCGGCTTTCTCCCTGGGAATGAGAAGGTCCTGGCCCTGCTTGCCCTGGTTAAGCCAGAAGTCTGGACTCTTAAAGAAAAATGCATTCTGGTAAGCCTGGGAACTGGGGGAAATAGAAAGACAAGACAGGCCAGGCAGGTCCTGGTCTTCTTCAGAGGTGCAAGTCCTTTTAGGGACCTATTCCCGAAATAAGAAGCTTCCTTCTGTGCCTGGGTTTAGATACCTTTTGTTCTCCTCATTCTGTTGGACCTCTGATGTCACAGTGGTGTCCCCCAAATCAGAGACTGTGCTGTATCCACCTCCCTAACCTCAGAACCTACTGCTGTACCAGGTATACAGTGCGGGTGCTATGATATAGTGAGTTGGTTTAAGAGCTTGGGCCCTAGAGGGAGACTGCCTGGGTTCAAATCCTGACTCTTATCACTTGCCTAGCTGGTTACCTTAAGTCAGTCCCTTAGACATTCTGGGACTCAGGTTTTTCATCTGTTAAATGGGTACAGTAAGCACATACACCTTGAAAGGTTGCTGTGAAGATTAAATGAGATATATAATACATAGTACGGTGCCTGGCACATAATAAGTCATCAATTAAATATAGTTATTGTTAGGAAGTGGCAGTAATAGGAGGAACCCAGTAAGTTTGTTGAATGATTTCTGCATGATCCCTCTTAGGTGATCACATGGATCCAGCACCTGATCCCCAAGATTGAGGATGGAAATGACTTTGGGGTGGCAATCCAGGTAAGAAAAGGGTGTACGAGGATGTTGAGAGCAGGGAGAGCCTTAGGGAGGGAGGGATAGGAGCTAGACATGACCCTGGAAGAGGAGGGAGGTGGTGAGTGAAGGAGGGAGGAGATGAAGTGTTTTCTTTGCCTCTCATTTCGTTTTGTCACTACAGGAGAAGGTGCTAGAGAGGGTGAATGCTGTCAAGACCAAAGTGGAAGCTTTCCAGACAGCCATTTCCAAGTGAGGGCAGCTGGAGGGCCAGCACAGGGGGCTGCGGGGACATTTCCTTGGGACTCCCAAAGCTGGGCAGGATGTAATTTCCTTCACCAAAATTTTTCAGGATGAAAAAGGGTTTATAGTCCCCCCATCAGGATGATGGGGGACTTTGGGAAGGGTCCGAGGGAGTATATCTCTCTGAATGCCCATTCTTGTGGTTATTCCCTTTGCTTCCGGCAGGTACTTCTCAGAACGTGGGGATGCTGTGGCCAAGGCCTCTAAGGAGACCCATGTAGTGAGTGGATAGTCCACCAGCCTTCTGGCTGAGGCTGACTGGGGATGGGGTGAGGAAGGCGGGGATAGAGGTCCTCCTTATCTGGTTTCTGACCTTCCCAGTGTGGAGACTATTAAGCCAAAAGCATTGCCTAAGAGAATTGATTTGGGCTTCAAAAACCTTGACGTCTTTCTCTGCTTGATCCTCTGGGATTCCATTTCTTGGTGCTGAGAAGGGGCTCATCCTCAAGTTACCTATTCCCTATATGAGGAAACCAGACTAATGTCCCAACCTCGCATGGGGCTGACTCAGCTTTGCCTCCCACATCCCAGATGGATTACCGGGCCCTGGTGCACGAGCGAGATGAGGCGGCCTATGGGGAGCTCAGGGCCATGGTGCTGGACCTGAGGGCCTTCTATGTGAGTGTGGAGTAAGCCCCTAAGGGGGGTAGATGAGGGGGGCAGGGGAAAGGCCAAGAACCTGACTGCCTGGCTTTCTTCCAGGCTGAGCTTTATCATATCATCAGCAGCAATCTGGAGAAGATTGTCAACCCAAAGGGTGAAGAGAAACCATCTATGTACTGAGCCCAGGGCTAGAAGGAAAATAAATGACCTATACTTTGTGTGGACTACCTCCGGTGTCTATCATTCATTTAAAAAGCATTTATTAGGTGCCACCTGTGTCCAGACTCTGAATGTGAATGTGGTCGTGGGAAAGGGAAGGGATACCAGGAAGATAAAGATGAATCAGACACCCATCCTGTTCTTAAGAAGTCATCCTAAAGAACAAGGTGGAAACTGTTACACGCGAAGACAGCCATGCAGATAACCCGTATTTGGGAATTTCACAAGATTATTTCCATTTGGGGGGTCTCATGAGTACTTCCTGGAAGAGGAAGCATTTGGGCAGAGACTTTATAGGAATAATCAGGCTTTGGACAGACAAGGGGAAAGTTCTGTGGCTGAGGTCAGGGAATGAAGAAAGGAACAACCCTCATCAGCTCAGAGCAAGCCTGGAGGGAGAATGAGGTTTCATGGGAGAATTATGGGTGAAGGCCAAGGAGGGCACCGGGGTGCTGGAGGGAGCTTCGCAGATGCGAGCTGGGGCCCCCCCCCTCAAGGGCTGGGAGGGGGAAAAATTTTGGTGAAGGAAATTACACCGCAGGACATTATGGGAAGGATAGGTCTGTAAATTTCTCCTTTTGTTCTTTTTTCCCCTCCTTCAGCCAGTTGCCGTCTTTATTTCTGCAGATACTACAGTAAGGAAACCAAGGGCCATATACCCTGCAGTCGCAAAGGTAACACAGCTCATTAGTAGGTGACAGAGCCGGTCTAGAGTACAAATCTACTCATCCCATAGTAGGAGCAAGGCGGTCCGCTGTGGGCCCACGCTCGAAGAGCCACCGCTCCGGGACACCAGACTTGGGGCGCGCTCCACGCGTTGGCTCCGCGGGGCCTGTCGGGGCGGGCGGCACACGGAACAGAAGAAGCCATCCAGCAATCCAGAGCCAAAGTCGGGCCGCCTAGCCAATCAGCGTACAGGCAGTTCTCTTTAGTTTACAGTTGTGGGTTCTTTGCAGTTCGCTGGGCCAAGGTCTGCACGCGGCCGGTGATTGGACAAAATGAGAACGTCTAAGCCTATCAAAGATCACCACGTGGGCGGGACTCCAGAAGCTGGTCCCGCTCGGAGCTGCTGGCTCCGGGTCCCCCAAGCAGGCGCGGATCCGCGGCCGCCTGCTGGGGGCGGGCGGAGGCGGAGCTCGCGGCCGCAGCATGCAATCGGGACCGCCTGCGTGCCGGGCCAGGTGGGGGCCGGGCGCCGGGGCCGAGGTTGCCCGGAGCCGGCGGGCTGCCTCTGAGCCGAGCCAGCGTCATCGCCGAACCTAAGTGAGGTGGCGCGGGGAAGGCCAAGGAGGGCGCCGGGGCGCTGGAGGGAGCTTCGCGGACGCCACCTGGGGCCCCGCTCGCCATGGGGGAGGTGGAGATCTCGGCCCGGGCCTACGTGAAGATGTGCCTGCACGCCGCGCGATACCCGCACGCCGCAGTCAACGGGCTGTTGCTGGCGCCGGCACCGCGGTCGGAAGAATGCCTGTGCCTCACCGATTGTGTGCCCCTGTTCCACAGCCACCTGGCCCTGTCCGTCATGCTGGAGGTCGCCCTCAACCAGGTGCCGCCGCTGGACGCCCACCGACCACCGCGATCCCCTAACACCCCTAGTCCAAGCCCGTCCCCGGCCTCTTGGCAGCAGTGCGCACCCACAGGGCGGGCGTCACGATTTCGTTACTGATGGCCCTTTCCCACGGCAGGTGGATGTGTGGGGCGCGCAGGCCGGTCTGGTAGTGGCTGGGTACTACCATGCCAATGCAGCTCTGGACGACCAGAGGTGAGTGGGTAGCCAGAGGCGGAAGGCTAAGGGTTATGGGGTGGGGGTGTCAAGAGAACCCCTCTTAGTCATTCCTTCTATCTTTCCTTCATCAAACGCTTAGAAGCAGCGACTGCCCACCAGACACTAGGCTGGGTACTGGAGTGAGGAAAGATAAAGAAATATAGAGGAGCTCCCTGGAAGAGCTGCCGTGGGGATGGGGAGGATAACTGTGTATCAGTAGGAACAGGCTGACACCTTCTTTAACTGAGGTGCCCCCCAAGTGCTGAAAGAATACAGAGAAAGCTCAACTAGCAACTTTATTTTTTTTTATTTATTTTTGTTTTGTTTTGTTTTTTGTTTTTTGTGGGGAAGACCAGCCCTGAGCTAACATCCGTCGCCAATCCTCCCCTTTTTGCTGAGGAAGACTGGCCCTGGGCTAACATCGTGCCCATCTTCCTCCACTTTATATGGGACGCCGCCACGGCATGGCTGGCAGGCAGTGCGTCGGCGGGCGCCCGGGATCCGAACTCGCGAACCCCGGGCTGCCAAGCGCGGACTAAACCGCTGCGCCACCGGGCGGCCCCTCAACTAGCAACTTTAAAAAAGGAAATTTCTCTTTATGTGTATAGAAAAAGTTTTCTACTTACATATTAATCATGTTTCTGGATCGAATTATACAGTTTTGTAATTTGCTTTTCTCTCCTCACTTAATATCTTTCCATCTCAACAGCAAGATCTACCTTACCCTATAGTATATAAGGTATAGCTATATAGTATGAATATGGAGGCACCATGATTTACTTAATACATTAAACATTGAGATTGTTTCCAATTTTTATTAGACACTGTCCTATTATTACTGTGAATTCTTCATAAGTGGAATTTCTGGGTCAGCATATGTATAGTATACAGTTTAAATTTAGACGGTTATGCCAAATTACCCTCCCAAAAGACCACGTTTGATTTCCACTCTCACCAGCAGTGTCTGAGCACCTGTTTCTCACAGTACTCAAGCATCAAGCTGTCCTGCATGAAACATCAAGCAGGCCTGACCCCACCCCGGGCCAGCTACAGGGAAAGGCCATCACTATGCCCACATCTACGACATCTACGAGACCTGGGAGGCCCAGCTCAGATGGACAGGGTTGCCCACAGTCAGCTCCTCACTCCTCTGATCTTCCCTCTACACAGCCCTGGGCCTCTGGCTTTGAAAATCGCTGGGCAGATTGCAGAATTCTTCCCTGATGCTGTGCTTATTATGGTGAGGCTTGGGTTTCAGGGTGGGGAGTTGGAAAGAAAGTAGGAAGGGGGATCCTTTTTTTTTTTGGTGAGGAAGATTGTCCCTGAGCTAACATCTGTGCCAGTCTTCCTCTATTTTGTATGTGGGATGCCTCCACAGCATGGCTTAATGAGTGGTGCGTAGGTCTGGGCCTGGGATCCAAACCCACGAACCCTGGGCCGCCAAAGTGGAGTGCATGAACTTAACCATAGCACCACTGGGCTGGCTCTGGAACGGGGATCCTTGAAACCCTCACGTGCTGTTCCTTGTCCACACAGTTGGATAATCAGAAGCTGGTGCCTCAGCCTCATGTGCCCCCAGTCATCGTCCTGGAGAACCACGGTCTCCGCTGGGTCCCCAAGGATAAGAACTTGTGAGTGCCCTACTCCCTCCAGCTCTTCTTGGAAGCCCACAGCTCCTGGGCCTCCTCTGTCCTTGGTCCTGTCCCAAGCGTCCTTCTCTAGACCCTAACCTCTGCCAAATGTCTGGCCCTACTGCCTGCTGAGTTTGACCTCCATGGGGGTTATTATTTCAGAGTAATGTGGAGGGACTGGGAAGAGTCACGGCAGATGGTGGGAGCATTGCTGGAGGGCCGGGCCTACCAGCACCTTGTGGACTTTGACTGCCATCTTGATGACATCCGGCAGGACTGGACCAACCAGCAACTCAACACCCAGATCACCCAATGGGTTGGTCCCACCAATGGAAATACCTGAGCCACGGCCAGGGGGCAGATGGGGGTCGGGATCCAATAAAGAGACTTGGACTGATGGGCAACGGTATGACATTTATTGTGCCTGGGAGGCAAGGTGAGGGAGAAACCTCAACAGGCGGAAGGTGGGGGAACGTCTGGAGTCCCCTGTAAAAGACAGGATGGTCTCTGCTGGACCCATCACAGAATGAGAGGAGGCTCTCAATAGATCATTCCCTTTGTTTCTCCCCTGGGCTTCTTGAGCTTCTCGAAGTTCTTCAGGATGATGTCATATAACACAGCCTACAGGGCCAGGGAGGAGTGGGGGTCAGCTGCAGGCCCCCAGTGGCTCTGTGCCCCATCTCTAGCCTTGTGAGAGGCCAAACTTTGTCACCCTTCACCCCCAGCCTGCAGGGTCGGGGAGTGGGTGGCCTGGGGAAGCTGTCTCTGCCCACCCCTGCCCTCGCCTCCTCACATAAGCGTTGCGGATCTCCATGACCATCAGCCGGATGTCCCGGTACTCTGCCTCATCCAGCTCGTGAACTAGCTGCCGATAATCACCCTGCGGGAGACTGGGGTCAGGCCTGACTTCAGACGTGTCCTTCCCCCCCTGCACCCTGACCTCACCTACCACATGGGGCTGCTTGGCTGCTTTGGCTACGGCATCACCTCGCTCAGAGAAATACCTGTGGGAAGTAGAAGGGTGCAGAGTGGAGAAGGAGGAGGGAGCCCAGGCCTCTGTCCAAGCCGAAGGCAGAGTGTGCATGCGGGTGCAGGTGGGCAGTCACTCACTTGGAGATTTGTGTGTGGAAGCCTTCCAGCTTGGTGTGAAGGGCGGTCATCAGCTCAAACACCTTCTCCTGGGGAAAGAGTGCAAGGGGGAAAGTGGAGAGCAGCACGGACTAGAGGTAAGGAGGCAGGTGAGGGGGTCAGCGCTCTCACCTGGACAGCCACTCCAAAATTGTTCCCATCCTCAATCCGAGGTATCTGCAGCTGCAACCAGGTGGTGACCTGGGAGGAGGGAATGGCATCAAAGCCACATCAGTTGCCATCCCAGGTTCCTCTGCCTCCCTGCCCACAGTGGGTGGAGGTATGCCAGGTCCATCCTGAGCCCAAGGGCCTGGAATTCTGGCTTCACTTGCTGTGCCCTCTCCTGCTAAGACCTACCAGGTGCCATGCCCTAACTGGCAGAGCCTAAGGAGGACAAAGGGTTTGGCCTGAAGCCTGGGGGTGGGAGTGGGAGGGCTCACCAGGTTGAGTTGCTCAATGACATCCTTGATCTCAGGCTTTAGGCGCTGCAGGAGGACCACAATCTTCTCATTGCAGTTCACTGGGCCACAGGGAGGACCTAGGGAGTGGGCAATGGGTCAGTCACATGGCTGGGACTGTTTGAGGAGCAGGGAAGAGGAATCCTAGGGAGGAGCTCCTGGCTGGTGAGACTCAAGCCCCTCCCACCATAGTGGTACCTTTGTCTTCATCGTCCCCTTTCTTCTTTTCATCCTTGTCTTCCTTCTGCAGGGAGAGAGGGGCCCTTGGGAGTCAGGCCTAAGGCTGATTTTCCCCATGGTTGGGTCCCTCCTCCCAGCTCTTCCTGGCTTGCCTCCTGCTGTTTCTTCCGCTCCTCCTTCTCTTTCTCCTTGGCTGGATCAGGCACTGGGATGTCCAAGGGGGCTTTCAGATTGCTCAGGTTGGCTTCATTGAGAGCTGGCTCCTGGTGCAGGGTGGGAGGAGGGCTGGAGGCAAGGGCATCCCTCTCACCTCACTTCATGGACCCCCAGATTCTCCCCTTGGCCCCTACTCTCTAGCTCCCTGCCCCGCCCCAGTACCTTTAAAAATGCATCCAAATCAGAAATCTTCTTGGGGAAATAGCTCCCGAGCAGGTTCTCTGCCTGTGTGTGAGGTGGGGGTGGGGAAGAATGGGGGTCAGAATCGAATTCCCTTCCTAGGAAGGAAGGAAGGAAGCAAGGAAAGGCTAGCAGTGGGAGTTGGGTAGGGGTGGGGTCTGATGGGGCAGGTCTTACCTTGGAACACAGGTCTTCACGGAACACATCCACCTGTGGAGGACACACAGCCCTTCAGACACCTGGCTTTATGGCCAGTTCATTTGTGGACTGTTCCCTTAGGGTTGTGTAGGGCCTGACCTGGGGAAGGGTGGAGTGGGTCCTATGGGGTTGGGGAGGGTGGAGTGGATCCCCGTGGGGCTGGATTTGGAGGAGGACATTCCTGGGGAAGGGCGAGTGGTTCAAGTGAGAACAGATCCCTGGGATCTCCTGGGCTGTGTAAGGAGAGGTGTAGGAGAGCCTCTGCGACTGGGACAGGGACGGAGTGCCCTGTGGAGTGCGTCCCGGTGCCCTCCCCGCGGGAAAGGCCACGAGGTGGCAGCGCAGGTCCCGCACCCCGTCTGTGTGTGGGCCGGGCCCCCGGCCAGCGGACTTCCCCTGCACGCCAGCTCTCCGCTTCACCTCGCCCCGCTTCACCTCGGCCGCCTCGCTTCCCCCAGCAGGCGGACCTCGCCGGTCTCCCCGGGGCTCAGGTGCTCCGGGCACGGAGGCTCACGTGGGCTCGGATGACCGACCCCCGACTCGAGTCGGGGGCTGGGGGGGCGGGTCGCGGATGCCTCCAGCCTTTCGGGGCCACGCCTCCCTGATGGGCCCATCCTCGACTCCGCAGCGCTCACCTTGGCTTGGGCTTCGGGCTGGACCCTGAGCGTGGCCATGGCCGGGGCGGGGGGTCTGGCGCCGCGCGGAGCGGAGCGGGCACGGGGAAAGGAAAGCGAAAGCAGCGCTGGCTCCCCGCACGGCCCTCCTGGGTAGGGGAGTGGAGGTGCTGCAGGAGGCGGGGACAGGCCGGAGAGAAGAGAGGCGCGGAGGGGCGGCCCAGGCGGGGCTCCCCCTAGAGCCCGAGAGGCGCGTTTCCACCGACCTGCCCGCCTCCCCTTCCCACTCCCCGCCTCGCTGGCGAAGCCCCGCCTTCCCCCCACCTCCCCCCTCCAGCATCCCTAAGGCCTCCGCCCATTCGGCCTCCCCATCCCTCGCCTTCCTTCCACTCCTCTCTTCCCCACAATCCGCTTCCCGCCTCCCCGCCTCCCATCGCCCAACCCCCTGACTCCCTGTGGGCTCTCTTCTTCTCCTGCTCGGCCTGGGACAGCGATAAGCCTTATCTGGCGCTCTTCCATCTTTCCTCAGAGATGGAGCAAGACCTGGCCGCCTTTCCCTAGCCCTGCCATCGTGGACCTTTGGCTCCAGGGCATCCCCTGACCCATGCAGTGACATTCAGACGCTGGCACCACGCCTACCCAGGCCCCAGTCAGCTCTCTCCTGACCCTTGTGGACCCCACTCCTCTATAACCCACTCCACACAGCGCGTGATCATGCCTTTCTCTTGCTTAAAACTTTCCCAGCTTCCTGTTGATCTTCCAATGAAAGCTAAAGGGCTTTCCCGGCCCATAAGGCCTGCCTGGCCTGCCTGGCACCTGGTCCCCTTCAACGTCACTTTCCACTGCTTTCTCCTTTATTACACTTGCAAATACTGGGGCTTTCCATTTGTTTCTTAAATCTGTCAGTGTCGCTAGTTCATTCCTGCCTTAGGGCCTTTGCCCTTGCTGATCCCTTTACTTGGCACACCCTTCCCCTGCCTCACGTTGTCATTCGGTTCTCAGCACAAATGTCACCTCTTCAGAGAGAACTCTCTCCATCATCCTTTATGAAGTACCTTCCCCGGCGTCTCCCTATTACAAAGCAGCCTGTTTAGTACATTCAGAGCACTTCTCTCTCTGATATGAGCAAGTTCATTTTTTGAGGAGAGTGTGGTTTAAGACCAGGGGTTGGCAAACTTTTTCTGTAAAAGGCCAAATAGGAAATATTTTAGGCTTTGTGGGCCATATGGTGTCTGTAGCAGCTATTCAACTCTGCCATTGCAGCAGGCAAACAGCTGTACCTAAATGAATTAACATGGCTACGTTCCAGCAAAACTTTATTTATGGCCACTGGGATTGGAATTTCATGTAATTTTCATGGGTCATGAAATCTCATTCTTTGATTTTTTTCGATTATTAGAAATATAAAAACCATTCTTAGCTCTCAGGTCATACAAAAAGTGGCCACAGGAGGGCGGTAGTTTGCTGGTCCCTGGTTTAGAGCACAGACAAGGGACTCATATTACTTGGGTTTATAATCCTGGCTCTGATATTCACTAGCTATGAAAAAGTTACTTAACCTCTGTGGCTCAGTTTTCATGACTGTACAATGGGAACACTACCAAACCTACCTCATGCTGCTGTTGTTGTGAGGGCTAAATGTGTTAATTTATATGAAGAACTTAAGACACTTAGAACGGTGCTTGGCACATAGTAAGCACAATACTGGTGTTTGCTATTATTTGTGAATTTATCATCTGCCTCCCCCGTTAAATCATAAGCCCCCAAACAGCAGAAAGCTTGTCTTTCTTATTCACAAGGCATGGAACTATGCTTGAGTCAATAAACATCTGTTAAATAAATGATCACACTGGGATCGCCTATGGGGAAGACAGGGGAGGAAGGGTTCCCGAGTAGGGTGCCCAGATAGGCAGGCCCCTGAGGAAGGCGGAGGGGGATTCAGTGGTGGAGGCAGGAAGAATGAATTAACCAGGCGGGAGATGGAGCACCTGCTCAGCCGGAATGCTGCCCCGACCTAAGGGCCGGTTACCTGCCCTGGCAGTGCCATTCCGGGCGTCAGAGCCCCAGATAGCTCGAAGTGTCCGAGGACTAGGAGGGTGAAAGGACAGCAGGAGGGATGGAGATCCAGCATAAGGAAGGACAGTCAAGGTCGATGACAGCAAGGAATGGGGGAGGAGTCCCAGTGACCACCAGACTCTTCTTACCCTTCCCACCCTTTCCAGGTGCCCCCAGCCAAATGAGATGAGCCAGAGCCAGGCCTGATGTGCTTTTATTTCTTTCAGTTGTGCTTGCGGCTAGAGTGGGGGCGAGGGAAGAGCCCGTGGCCCGGGCTCCCTGGAGACCAGGGCTGATGATACCAGCTGCCGTAGGTGAGGTACCAGGCAAAGGTGCCCACGGCGGCGCCCACCACCTTGTGAGTATACTGGTGGAAATAGATGACAGTACAGAGCAGCAGAAAGTTCCAGAGGCCCAGCAGCAGCACGTTGAGCAGGAAAACCAGGCGCAGGGGCGCGCCCGCGGGCAGCCCGTGGGCCAGGTACTTGGCGAACACGGCGGCTTCCTCGGCCATGAGCAGGCAGCAGAAGGTGAGCAGGAAGGTGTGGGAGGAGACCGTGTAGCCCCGCCACTGGTGGCCGGCCGCCAGGCAGCTGCGGCGGTCGGGCAGCTCATGGAGCAGCAGGCCCTGGGGCAGAGGCTCAAAGCAGGAGCCTGTCAGGTCCTCAATGAGCAGGAAGGCCCGGCCGGCCCCCCGCCACACAGCTGCCCCCACCACCAGCCGGCTCAGGTGGCGGGCAGTCACTGCCACACGCCTTGTAGCCAGGAACACCACCAGCAACACGAAGCCTCCCAGGAAGGTGCATGTCCAGCCCCATGCCGAATTCACAAATTTTCTGTGGGCAGAGAAGAGGGGAAGCTACTGAGACCCCTCAGCCCCATCTCCCCACCCTGAACTGTGTTCCCATCACAGCTCTGTCCCCAGTCCTATATATCATCACTGGTTCTGTTTCTGGTGCCATCTTAGCCCACCCCCCCCCAACCAGTTAAACTTTGCCCTCTCCTTAGAGGCCTATTCAGCCTTTTAGGGTCCATATTTCCTCTTCAGCCCTGCTCCTGCCTTCCCCTGTACCCCCACGATTGTTCCCCTCCCCCTCCTCCAACCTTCTCAACCTCCTCGCCTATTTTTAGTGTCCGGACTGGCAGGAGGACAGAAGCCTGCAGGAGGGAGCTGGGATCCCAGAGGGCAGGGAGCCGGCACCCACGGCCTCGAGTGGACTCACATGTTGAAGAAGTTGCCGTGGCTGGCGAAGATAGTCCGAGGGTTGACATGAAACTGCAGAAGGGGCCCAAAGATGACCACTGCTGCTAACCAGGCGTGGTAGAGGCGCCGCAAGCAGGGGCTGCCCAAAAGGCGAGCAGCTTGTTCACTTCCAAAGTACAGCAAGGCAGAGGCCACCCAGAGCAGCACCTTGACCAGGCAGCCCAGCACTGCTCGGATTCGGGCCCCTGCCCCCACCACTGGCCCCCGCTCCATGTTCCCTCCCCTCCCCACTAACCGCTTGCTCCGCTGGGCAGCTGAGGAGGGGCTGATGGGGCCCCCCCTGGACAAGGACAGGCAGTGACAGGTGTGGCAGACACAGGGCAGAGCCCTGTTGGCAGCTGGCAGGCGGGGGAGAGGGGCGGGGGGCAGTAAGGGGCCAGGGTGGAGGGCTGCCACGTCAGCAGGGTCCTAGCCTCAGATGTGTGTCCTGACAGCAGCCTGTGTCCTTTCCGGCTAGTCCTCTGTCCCCTTGACCCTCTAGGTCTGTGTCCCCAGCTCCAACCATATTCCAGTTCATGTTTCAGGGCCAAGCCTGCTGTTCAGGGCTGTCTTTGTCCACAGCCTGCTCAGGTCTGCCTCTGTGTTTGGTCAAAGTCACTCCCACCGCACCCCAATTTTACTGTGTGTTTGCTCCACAGAGAAATCAGGGGTCGTGAAGATAAAACTAACCAAATCCTGGAAGTCATTAAAAAAATGTGTCTGCCTCATCAGTGGTCTAGGCCGTCTCCTGAGTTCTGAACACAAGAGCCCACCACTGCAGGAGGCAGCAAGACAGCTGTGCGTGGCACTGTGTCCAACTTAGGCCTGGGAGGCATATCAACAGGGGTATCTGCTTTAGTGCGCTATGTCCCCAGGGACTTGGCCCAGCCCCAGCTCCTGTCTGGTCTGGGGGGCTCTGAGGGGCTAATTAGGCCCCAGGGCTGCTGTGTAAACCATGGTGCTTGTGCAGTGCACAAGACGTTAGATCTAAAGGGGGACCATTCTTTGGTATGTTTATTATGATGGCCAACAGGTGAAATTCAAGTGTCCTGAGGGAGGTGTACTGGATGAGATGGTGGTGGCCCAGGCTGGACTCAGAGTCCCAAAGACCAGGTTTACTCCCAGGTGATAGGGGGCAGAGGAGACCCTAGAGGGAAAATCCCCAGACTGGGGTCCATGGAAACCTTGGGTTGTGTCCTCCAACCAATTACCCTGGGCCTCGGCCACACACAAGACTTGGCCTCCCAGCCTGACCACTGGGGCTGGAGTCACAGGGCGGAGAGCAACCCACCCAAGGGAAGTCCCCGCTAGTCAGTTACTGTTTTGAGATCCCTTTTTGTCTTCCTTCCCCATTCCTCAAAACTGGTGGTGGGATTTCAGGGCACAGTGGAGGCCCAGGAAGTAGCGAAAGGAACGAGCAAGCAAGGACACCTGGGTTCTGGGCCCAACTGTGTGACTTTGGGAAAATCAGCTAACTCTCCTTAGTCCTCAGTGCCCTCATCTGCAAACTGATCAAGATGCATTAATCCATCAGGTTCCTTCCAAATCCTAAAGCCCACACCTTGGCATAGATCCCGCTCATGGACCCTATGTGTGAAGACCTACAGAACCCCTCACACACTTTTAAGTTGACAAAAAATTTTTCATTTTAATTTTAAATAGGTGCAAAGGACATAATTTCCAGTGTTATTGCATATACTGACATTTCAAAAGTAAAGCTATTTTATCTACTCTTAAATATATCCAATGGAATCTAAACACTACAGTGATTGTATACCTCATTATTATCCGTTTAAAAAACATGTGACAAGATCTTAATGGTCAGAAATTACATTTCCATTCTACTTCTTCCACAGAATTTACCCTGATATGTTTTTATGCCTGAAAGTCTTTCATCGAGCATACTTCTCTGCAAAAAAAATATAATTTGAAATAATTTTTAAACAGTTCCTGTGATCATAAGGCCCTAAGTTAAAACTTTTTTTCTAGATTGGATTTTCATAATATTCTAAGTAATACAAAATGTATTAGTACAACATACATTTCGCACATTTTGATAATAATAAATTAAAATTGTATTGGAAACACATCTCAGTGAGAAGAATGGATGGTCCTTGGGGCCTTGATTAAATGAGACTTTGAGGAAACTAATAATTTTAATTTGCCTCTAACTCTGGCACCCTGGAGGAAATACAGTTCTGGGTGAGGAGGGTGGCATCTCTGGGGTGAAGTGGCAGAGGGAATGGAAAGGGCCGGGAGGAAAGGAGACCTGGCACGACAGTTTCACACCAGGCAGACCAATCGGAGGACAGAAAACACACGGAGGCCGAGCATCTGGACAATTTATTCTTTTACTCTGTTTTGCTGTGAAATAGGTACCCCCTTTACCCCTTGCTATGTCTTTGAGAACCCCTGGATGTGTGTATCCCGGTTTGAAAATTGCCTTAGAAAGAAAGAGATGTCCTGGGGAAAGATGGATCTGAGGTGGATGTGAAGCCTGGCTCCCCGACTGACCATACCATTGGTCTGCACTGGGCACGCTGCCTGACCTCTGCACGTCTCCATTCCCTCACCGGGACACAGGTGTCTGTGAGGGTGGAGGAGGTCCTGAGCGTGAAGCGCCCAGACAGGGCCTGGCGCCAGTGTCCACCAGGTTCTCCGTGGCTCTGGGTTACTTCTGGTAGACTGGCCAGCACCAGGGCCAGCCCCAAGGCAGAGCTGATAACGGTGTTCGGGGCTCTGATCTAAGTGATTTCCTGCTACCTTGATTTCTACTTACTGGGAAATTTCTGAGGTCGACGAGGGACTGCCTGTTGCGAATCTCAGTTAACAAATGATTTTGGTGTTTCCCTTCATCTTGGGGCATCAAAAGGATGTTTTCTCCCACAAAGGAGCATATCTGAAGGCTTTGTTGAAACTATTTTCTTGAGGTGAGAGGATAAAAGACCTCAGACAGGAAAAAGAGAATGAGGCAGAGACAGACACTGAGCCGGTTCCCACAGAGTTTATTGAGGGAGCCAAAGCCAGTGAGAGGACGAAGGAGTCCTATTTCAACACCCCTCCTTGAAGCTGCTGGCCTCCAGCACAATGGACACGTTGGGAGGGGAGGGCCTGCCCTGTGTGGGGGGCCACATGGAGCCTCTCACACCACAGCCCGTCCTACCCCAAAGACCCAGACATATGAGAAGACACAATTCCTGTCTGAGGAGGGTGCCGAGGACACACCTTACCCATCCCAACCTCCCCTAAAGGGCTAGAGCTCCAGCCATCAGGACCTCTGGAAGAAAGGCCAGGACGTCTGGCCCTCTGATTGGCCCATCCAATCCTCAATGTGAAGGCCTGGGCAATGGGCCCTGGCTGACAGCTCAGTTCAGCCCTGGCCCCAGGCATCTACTCTAGGAGCTAACACTTAACATCCACACATGATTAAAAACACGCAGGACAGTTCTCCTGCTGACAAAGGCCACACCCCAGATAATGGCAGTCCTGCCAGAAACTGGCCGGAGATAGAGACCCAACCCAACTGGGTGTGAGGGCCTGAGGAGACCTCTCGGCCCCACAGGGAGGATCTTCCAGGGCTCAGCTAGGGCCCCGAAGCCTGGGCTTCTGTTTCTCCCCATCCAGTGCCAGTGATTTCCCAAAGATCCCCCAAAAGGGAGAAATGGAGAAGGAGGCAGAGAGCTTGTCAAGAGGTTCACCCATGTATGAGGCTGGAGGTCAGGTCTACTGGGGCGAGGCAAAGGCTGTAGAGGGGTGGGGCACTGGGGCAGGGGTGCTGGGGTGTTCCTCGGACTCTGCCATGTCATCCTGGAAGTACTCAGCCTGGCGGTACTGCCACAGACGCAGGTTCCCATCCCACTGCAGGGCAGAAAGTGACAAGTAGTCAGGCGGTGCTGCCCCCTCCCAGGTCCAAGCCCCAGACACGCACTGACCCCGAGCCCAGCAGCCTTACCGAACTGCTGACAATCTTCTCCTCAAAGGGGTGCCAACTGACGTCACGCACACAGGCCTTGTGGTTAGTCAGCTTCTTCACGATGTGGCCGCTGAGGAGGTCGTACACTGTCCAGGAAAGGCCAGAGTGGAGAAGGGCTGCCAGAGGACCTTCTAACCACCCCTTGTCTCTCCCTGAACAGCACCGATTACACGCCTCTTAGGCAACGTCCCACTCTCCCAGGGAGCAAAGCCCACAACAGAGGACGTGTCATTCCTCAGTTTCTTTTCCTTCCCTCAGGTGCAGGGGATGGTCTAGCAAAGCTTGGGTATCTCTGGCCCTTAGCTAAATTTCACAGGGTCTACAGTTAAGAAGATGTGGCATGGCTTTAAACCTTTTAGCGGCAATTTTCTAAAAAGTCCACAAGATACGGAAGGCACCACAAAAGTGAGCAATGGGCTGTGTCCACAGACGTGGGAACCTGCTGTTCCGCATCTGGACGGGGGTGCATCTTTCACTCTTTCTGGATGGGTCTCCATCTGAGTGCCTCCCTCGGTACGGCACTGACTGAGGCTCTCCATATCTATAGTTGCGTCTGTGTTTCTTTTCGTGCACTCCTCCTGCTTCAGTGCTATACGTCCTTTACTACTAGCTGCTGTCTTTTTATCTCTGCAGTCTCTTTCCTTGACTGGCTAAAAAACAGAACCAAGCATATTTTTGGTAATCTATCATATTTACTGACTAGAATTCTATGTTCCTTTTCTTAATTTAAATTGCTGATGGACAGAATGTTTTCTTTTTCTCTGTTGAAGCCTCCTCCACTCCAAGCTAAATTAAACTTCACTTGTAATCACCACTGGGTTTTTTAAGGTGGTCACTGGTGGGGTTATAGGTGGAATGCCAGAGAAACATTCCTGCCCTTCCCGAGGCCCTCTGTTCTGACATAATCCTTACCGACCACTTTGCCAGTAGAGCAGCCACTGTAGATGAACTGCTGGCCAGTGCTATGGGTGGGGGAGAATCGGCAGCGGATGAGGGTGTGCAGCACCCCATGGCCCCGGTATGTCATCAAGGAGCTGTCCCCTGGGAGCTTCAGCTTCCGCCAGGCTGGGTAGGGATGCAGAGAGAGCCCAAGGTCAGGGAGTCTGGATTTTCCTGTACCACCAGTCCTCAGCAAAGATGGATGCTCACAGACAATCACCTTTCCAATCCCCAGCTGGTGGCTCTCTCCCCACCTAATAGTCAGCTAATATTCACCAATATGACTCTGCTGGTTGTTAAAATACTTTTGCATTGGTTGGTTCTGAGTGATCCCCAGTTCCCAGCCATGGGAACCCCTGGGTCTCCCATGATTTAGCAAACAAAGAGTTAATGTCTGGCAAGGGGGAGTTGGGGGTGGGCTCCAGGACTCATCTCCAGGCTACAGCCACATCCGCTATGTCCATGCCAGGCCTTGCCAGGGATTAAATATTTTAACTACCATCCCCGACTCTTCACTCGCCAGATCTCAGGTTCCACCTTCCACTCTCACCTTTTTTGGGCACCTGCTGCCAGCGGTAGTCCCAGTTTTGCTGTGTGGCAGCCTGGCGTGAGGCTTCCATGCCTTCCCGGCTGGAAAAGCGTCGGATATCCCAGAGCTTGATGGTCTGGTCTTTAGAGTTAGAGATGAGATACCGGGCATCACCCTGTGAATCCCAAGATGGATAATGAAGCATCAGAGTTTGCACAAGTCAGGGTCTGTCAGTCCAGCTCCCCTTCTCCAGCTGAGGGGCAAGAACTCCAGGTCTTTGACTGTGCTTGCCTCCTCCTTCATCCAGGCGAGCTCACCATTGGTTTTCTACCACAGATCCCCCCTGGCTAGGTTTCCCCTTCTTTGCCCAGGGTACTGGCTGGACCTCCCAGTCTATTCTGGAGTAGACTGTCTTGTACGGAAAGCCCTGCCCTGCTCCTTGAGGACTGGTGGGTACCGATGTGTCTCAGCTTTCCCGGTTTAAGCCCCTTCCCTAAACGCCAGCTCTTGCAAACTGGCCAATAAGGAGCTTGGCAAGTTCCCACCCCAGTCCGCTTTGATGCCCTCCTGGACAGCTGGTCCTGCCCACCTTGCTGTCAATGAAGGTGATGCCATCCTGGTGTCCAGCCAGGGCACCCACGGGCTTGGGGTCATCCTCCCGCATGGTGCGTCGATCCCACACTTTGCAGATGGCATCATCACCCCCGGAGAACAGGATTTGGGAGCTTATGTCAGCAAAGGCCACTGCGTTCACATCATCCTCATGGGACTCAATCTAGGGGAGAAGGAAGCCAGGATACCTAGGACCTCTTTCTAGGTTTTCTAACAGGCCAAGGACCAGGAGGCAGAGGACTTAAGTCTCAGGAGTAATACCTGAAGGGTGCGCCGGTTCTGTTCTCGATCAAAGACATACAGGCAGCCATCATTGGCCCTGAAAGGGAAGGGATAAAGAGGGTCCTGGAGCCAGGACAGAGAGAACCAATGCTATGTGGGCTCTGGACAGTCCCTGTTGTGAAATCGGCTGAAGGCCAAGCTCTTGTCTCTTCTTATACACGAGGTGGGAGAAGAGTTAGCTGTGTTTGCAGGGAAGGTTGAGACCTCTCATCTCATGGTGAGCAAGAGGTGAAACAAGTCGTTAACCTTGACCTGGGAGCAGGGCTGGCTGTCCTCCAGCTGCCTGAGTAGGGGTGTCTGGTGCAGGCTCTGTACAACAGAGCTGGTCTCTAGGAGAACTCCTATCTCATTAACTGGGGGAGACATTCCCTGAACACTCACCCTCCTAGCACTTCTCGTCCATCTGAGGAGACAGCAATGGAGAAGACTGCAAAGCGACGCTCATCTGGCCTGAAAAGAGCAAAGAAGGAGTCAGGTTAAGTGGACTTCCCTTCAGCCTTTGTTAATCTACACAGAATCTGATCAGGGTTGTCAGCCACACTGCTAAGGGGAAAAAGAAGTCCTGCCCACATGTGCCAGAATGTGGATCACCTCAGTGAAAACCCAGAAATAATCCTGCAACCATCAATTTTACCCTGGTCCTCTGGCTGACAGGATGGGTGGCTCCCTCCCAGGAATCCACACAGAGAAACTTGCAACCAGCGTACTTTTCCCTCTAAGCGGGAGTTCTAGTTCAAGAGGTTTGCTCTTGGAGAGCCTTTATTGAGAAGTTTCTGATGAGTCTGACCAGGAAGGGAAGCCAGTACCTTAGATCTAGGGCAGTGTGTGTGTCTCCTTCCCCGTAGATGTTGCAGATATGAACTAAAAGAAACAAGAGAAACAAGAATCTTTCAGGGCTGGGGGAGGAAGATGGAGCAAAGAGCAAGGATGTCAGGCCCTGAGAGGGACCTTCCTAGGAGATGGTGTGGATTCCTGGCTCAGAGGAGATGGGCATCTGGAGACCTCATGTCCTAACTAGAGAAATCGGAAGGCTGGGGCATACTCACTGTAATCAGACCAGCTGGAGTATAGGAAGTGGTTCCCTTCAGGGGTGAAAGCCACATCCAGGACACTCCAGCCAACATCCCGGGCCTTGATGCTCTTGAATTTATGAAAGCGGCCATACCGGCAGTCATACAGTCGGATTGTCTGGTCTGTGTAAACGGGGATCAGACAGAAATTAGGAAACACCCTCTTTAATCCTCCCTAGATCAGACCTCTCTCCCTTAGTGTGTCTGTGAAATTATGCTCTGGCTAAGCATCCCTAAGCCAGGGTCTGAGCTCCCTGGGTCTGGGGCTTTCTAGCCTCAGCGAGGGGGAACGTTCCTTGTTCCAGAGCAGTTTGTAGAACCAGGGTCTGGTACCTTGGCAAGCAGACATGAAGATCTGACCATCTTTGCTGTAGATGCCACAGAAAGCCTTCTGAGAGTAGGTATCAGTGAAGGTCAGATCATTGGGCAAGAAGCTGGGGAAGCAGAGAGAAAATGAGGGTGAGGGGAACTCAGGATGAGCACCGTCCCAGCGAGCAGAATCCTAACAGAGCTGTTGTGAGGACAAGGGCATCCTTCCCTTTTGGCTTTGGGTACAATCCCTTTTCTTTCATTCATTCTACCATCCTCTCAATTTCTACACTTTTCCACTTTGTTTACTCTCAAAGTTTCAACCCCATTTCACCTAACTCTAATATCCTTGAGGATCCTCTAATACCTATCCCTTGAAGTTTATGGGATAAGACCTATCTGGCCCTTAGAGTCTCTCCAGCAAGCCCCATACTCACTGAGACATCACTCGAGACTGTTCTCCAAGGGAGAAGCTTCCCCGGTGGCAGAGGCCCCGTTCTCTCTAAAGGAAGGGATTGGGGAATATTGCTAGCAGAAACAGCGGGCCACACCAAGCCCCCTCCTCCAAAGATATTGCTCTTGCTACAGAAGTGGACACCACACACAGTGGTTATGTCCCATCAAGTTCCGATGCAGGCTGGCTAAGAACTTTCCAGCTCCAGACCTTGAGGCTTCCTTGGAAAGTTTACTTCCTTCTTCTCTGGGGCTGGTAGAGCTTCTGGCTACCTTGACAGACCTGCTGGCTGGAGGTGGAGGGGCCTACCTGGTGCAGCATTTGAGGAAAGCTGTGCTCCTGGGCTGCCCGCTTAAGTCCCAGTCGCCCTGTGGCCAATTCCACTTGCGTCTTGATCTCATTGCATTCCAGGTCCCGGGTGTCAGGGGTTGCATCCACTGTGAGTACCAAGGAGAAGTTTCATCCTAGGTCTTCCAGCCCCAGAGGACAGTTAGCAGAACTGTGCCCAGGCCCACTCAATGTGGCTGAATACACTGGGGCTGCGAGGACTCCCTCATTCCCTGAATTATCTCATCTTATTCTTTCAATTTAACCTATTGTCCTTTGTCAAAATTAAAAAAAAAAAGTTTTCTAATGAAAGTCTTTTGATGTTAGGGTCTTGGTCTGCCTTTCCTCTTACCGGGTGGGTTGTATCGGTCACCGAGACGACCATCCCAGGCACTGTCATGCTCTTCCTCCGAGTCTGAGAGGGTCTGGATGAGTTGTAAATTGGCTGCACCTCCTCCCTGCACCAACCTCACTTGGCCTCTGTGGAGAGAAACCCCCAGGATAAAGGAGAGGATTCCTTCTCCAAACCTATCAAATTTAGAGTCAATGGCTATCCAGCTCTTAGACCACCTGGTACTCAAACCCTCAAACTGTCCCCATTTTGAGGTTGAGGCTGACTAGACCTGGTTGTTATGATCAATCTCCTATAAGACACAGTAGGAAACTAATTCTCACTCTTCCAGCAGGAGTAGAGAAACTCAACAATGCGTGGAAGTTGACAGACCTACTAAAGTGACTTCCCAGAGATCTCAAAATTCTGAGAGCATTTCCTTCTGAGCCTTGGCCCGAGGAGTCCAGCATAGAAAACAATATTCTGAAGGGATCCCCAAACTTGTCTTCTCCCTAAGGAGCCAGAGCTAAGAAACAAAGGCAGCTGCACCCCTCTCCAGTCAATTCTTGGTGGTCACTTCTCTCAAAGCATTCTTTCCTCAAGAACAGGGCGAGAGATTAATTTAAACTTGTTTTTCAAGTAAATCCACATAGCCTCATATCACATGTCAATAATGTCACTAAAGTTCAACACCCACCTCCCAACTTTTCACCCCTTACATCACTCCTTTCCCACCAGAGCCTCGTTTTTTTTTTTTAATTATTTGGAAAATAGATTACATTTGTGTAGTCATAGCTAGTGAGGCTCCCCTGAACAGTCCCCTCAGACACAAGAGCGAGTCATCCTGGTGATCCCCTCTAGGCAAGAACCACTCTTACTGGCTATAGGGCTGAGTGCCACGAGCGCCCAGCAGGGAAGGCTATTCTGCTCAAACAGAACAGCTGTCCTGGGCTAATCCCATTCCCTATCCTCTGTAACTCCCCTGCCTGGAGTTGGGATCAAGGGACTGTGGTGGCGCCTGGTGGGGACACACCAGAGGGTAAGTTACCTGCGGAGGAGATAGGCCAGTACCTGGGCCAGATCCACATCTTCATCCTCCTCTTCCTCTTCCTCACTCCGACGCAGGCCAGCCCCTCTTCGGGGCAAGCCGTCGGAGGGGTCTCCGGACCCAGTTCCTGCGCTGCTGCTGTTCCGTGATCCCATTTTCTGGTCACAGCATCCTTAGGTCCTGTGCAGGGACTCCTCCTGTCACTTCCTTAGGTTTGGTGAAAGCAAAGCCTGCTCTAGAAATACCAGGGTCTCCTGAGATAGGGCAGTAGCTCTCTGTAGGAGGGCGACCCTTTCTAGGGACTGAGGTACCTTCTCTTTAGCCTGTGACAACTCCCAAGGCTTCAGGAACACAAGCCTGCCCCAATCCTGCGAAGCAGAAAAGGAAAGCGTGAAGCCTGGGCGCTACCCTAACTCATCAATGAGAATCCTTTGAAGAATTTCTCAGTTGTCTACTTCAAACTCACCTATCCAAGTCCCTGGAGGGGGGGGGTGGATTCCCAGGTAACCTCTCTGGTCGACCAATCAAAACCCTCGCGGAAGAAAGCGCCTCATTAGCTTATCTCATCTAGCCAATCAGAAGACTTAGGACTCAGAGACCCCCCCCCGACGCCCCCTTACCAACCAATCAGAGCGCTCTCTTGCGAAAGCCGGCAGCAGCGACAACCAATGAGGTTAGAACGCGGCCTAACACCCCCTCCTCCCTTGCCTTACGCCCACGTGGGGTGCCGGGGGTGTGTACGCCAAGGTGGGAAGCAGGGAGGAAGCCGAGAAGCACCTCCTACTGAAGCCGGCAGTTACCGCCCCGCGCGAGACCACCCACCAGCCAGGAGCGGTCGCAGGACCCGTAGCAGCGCGAGGCCTTGTTTACGCCGACTGCCGCTGCAGCGTCGGCCAACCGCTCCTCCGTCACGCGCCTCCTTCGTCACGCACCTCCCGGCTTCCCGGCCGGCGGACTGCAGACGTCACGCGACGCCCCTGACGGCCCCGCCCCCTTGGCCCGCTAACTGGACAGCTGAGCACGGTGATTGACAGGTGGGCGGGAGAAAGTGTGTGAGGGGTGTGAGGGGAGGAGAAAGTGTGCGACTGAGGAGGGGCGTTCGCTCCTGGTTGGGAGGAGTAAGTGGGGAACCGGCAGCTTCCTGAATCGGAGACCACGGAACTAGACTTCAAGGCTGAGAACGGGGCTTACAAAAGAAGTTGGTGGCTCGCTACCCAGAGATGTCTTAGCAAGGGATACAATTTGCTGTCAGTCCCTAAAGTTCGTTTGGCTTCGCACTTTAGACGATCTCTAAGACCCCCCCTCTCGGCTCCAGCCTTCCTCCTTTCGCGGGCTGCAGCTTCAGTCGGCCCTGCCCGAAGGAGTGCCCGGCACCTTTAGGGTGTGTTCCTGTCACAGATGGGGACCTAGACCTCTACACCCTCCCTTCCGGGTTTAGCTTCCAGAAGCCTTGTTCTTGTGGGGACCGCCCTTTCTAGACTTCCCCTTCGCCGCTGTGGCAACTTTTTAGATGACCCGTGGCTCCTCTCCGCGGTCCTTACAGACACTCCCTAACACACCGCGGGTCTCGACGGGCTCCTCCTGTTCTGGCAGATCCCCTTAGACGCCCCCTGGGCCCTCCGGGATTTGCAGACCTTCCCTAGACCTTCTGTCCCCGCGGTGTCTCTCCACCCCGGGCCACTGGTTCAGGGAGTGCACGCGTCACCTCCTACCCCCTCCTCGGTTTATGAGTAACCCGGCTGAGTCCAAGGCCGGGACTTGCCACGTCCCGGGATCCTCGCCCAGTGACCTCGCTGTGCCGGGTGCAAAGGCCTGGGGTCCAAGCTGCAACCCTGCGCCCCGAGCACGCCCTCTTTTAGGAGTGCTGCAAGCTGTCCCCTCCCAGAGCCCCCTGAGGGCAGGGAGAGCCCTTAGTTCCCCTGGACCACCCTTCTGGGGCTCACTCTCTCTGGGAGGGTAGAGTGTGGTCAGTCGTTTGGTGTCGCCTCCTGATCTCCAGACCGCTAGACCTGATCTCATCTCTGCTCACCAGGGCCAGCTTCATGGGCGTGCGACCTGTGCAGTCAACCCACACTTGGTTTAACGTTCTGCTATCACTTCCTTGAAATTCTTAATAAGTTTTGAACAAGCACCCTGCATTTTCATCTTGCTCTGGGCTCTACTAATTATGTAGCCAGTTCTGCTGGTCACCCATCTCTTATTGCCAGATTACTTACTATCTCTGCCCTATAACATTTATTGAGACCTTAGGGTTCTGTGGTTTCTGGGTTATCCAGCCTGGAAAATCTGGAATCATTTTAAAAGATGATCTTTCCCTCCTCTTTGCCCTTTAAATTCAATTCTTCAAGTCCTGTAGATTCTTCTGCTGATTATTTGAGGTTGTTTTCACAGTCATCACCCAAAATCAAATTGTCATTACTTCATGCCTTTCCTAGTTGATCTGCTGGGAGAACTCTCCTTTAATAGCATTTAGTTTTGAAGAACCTACAAGTGGTTCACTGTTGTTTATTGTTTCAAATACAAATTTCCAAACCTGGTTATCTGTTTTTTACCAGCCTCATTTTATGGTACTTCTGCCAAGCAAATATACCCATAAATTCCTTGCTTGTTTCCACCTCTGCACCTTCCCAGGAGAATTTCTTATCTGGGGGAAACTTTGTCTCTGCCACTCAGACTCCCTTCCTCAAGACCCAGTGGTACCTGGGAGTCTAGCCCTGACCTATATGCTAAACCTAGCATAAAGATTTATGTTCAGCAATTATTGATAATAGTAAAACACTGGAAACGAGATAGGTCAGAATATACTGCAATACGGGAGGGGATTGGTTAAATAAATTATGGTCCGTATGGTGCATACGACACAGAAGTACCAGGTAGCCATTAAAATGATGCTGTAGTCTTCTGTTTTTATGCCTTGGGAAATTGTGCAAGTTACATTGTGAGGTTTAAAAAAAGGTGGTAGTCAGTTCTGGGGACATGTGGTGGATGCAAAAATGGTTTCAATTTTGCATAAAAAAGTATAAAAATACCTAGGCTCATTATGTCATTAAACATAATAAAATGGAGAAGGCCTTGCATGAACTAATGACAAAGGTATAGCATGAACAAAGCGTTATGATTAGTACCATTACTACCTGAGATCCACAAAGAACAGACAAAAACTTCTGTTAAACTCATCTCCTTAATAATGTATTTTTTGGTGACTTCTTTCTCAGCCTCTTCTCCTTAGCACTTACAAATCCAGTTTAAAACTGAATAAGATCTAAATTCAAACCTTTGAAATATGGGACTTGTACATTACTGAATAAAACATTTAAAAGTCATGGTAAATGTTAAAAAAAGTCTGAGGTTTTGTGACCAACCTGAGTTGTAACATCAAATCAAATGCTAAAGAATATAGGATTTCATCTCTGGATCCACTGATTGATTTTTTTGTATGTAAAAGATTTTTAAGCCTATAGATTTGATTATGTCACTTGTGACATAATATTTTTAAAATGTATTTGAGCATTTATATCTTAAGGTATACTGTGTGTTCCATTGAAGGAAAATGGTTATTTCTTTAAAAATAATTATAATTAAGTCATTTTGATAAACTCTATTGGCCTTCCCTCTCATGATTTTGAAATTTGGCATGTTGCTTGGTGACAGTAAAGTACTTTTCATTTGGGCAGACTCTACTCTCTCCAGCTATACTTCAAGCCACAGAGAGGTTTCCTACCTTCAGCACCCATTTTAGGAAGGGTTTTGGTAAGTGCTGAGTAAATGTCAGCTGGTTGACTTCCTGTTTGAACTGCCTTGGGCTGTTTCCTGCTCCTTAACATTTCCACTAGAGGGCGAGCTGGGCTAGAGAAGAGAGAAGGAAAGCCAATTTTTCTTTTTCTGGCTAATCCTGTCCTCCCTCTCTGCTACCCCAGCTCCCAGCCTGGTGACTGCACAGAGCTCCTGGGACACGTGTACAGTTCCGGGCAACACAGGGAAAGTTCTGTCTTCCAAAGTGACTGATGACGTACTTATTTATACACTATCTTCTTTTAGCATTCTTTGTATAGAAGGAAAGGGGGAAGTATGCTGATTTACCCAGGACTTAAAATGTGTTGACTATAAAGCGATTGAGTAATTATAGGATTTACTCTCATGTCCTGTGTTCTTGAGAACCAGAATTTTTTGTGTGGTGGATAGGAGGTAGAGACGTGATATAGAAGTGAAAAACCCATTAGTCCTGTGTTTGAACAGAAGCCATCAGTATGAACTTGTGAGCTGTTTTATCTTCCTATCCCTATCTCGACCTCCACCAAAGAGGTCGAGAAGCAATGACCAAGCCAGTAGCAATGAACACTCCTACCACCCAGATCTTAAAATACCATTTCCCACAGAAAGAAACCAGAGCTTGGGGAAATGGCTGATTCCAGGTCCAGGGCAGGAAATGCACAAGATGAGTGTGGAACAGCTTATCATACCAGATAGCAAAGAAGCCAGCAAACACTGCCAGGGTAATGTCAAAAGGACTCAGGAGCCAAGCTCTCATGGCCAAAGATGGGACAATATGAGCATTAATAAGGATAATTTACTAAACATTAAGTATGTTTAAATCCCTGAATTCATATTGGGGTGTGTGTGGGTGTGTATGTGTGACTTATTGGCCACCTTTTTGGTTTTTTTTTCCTTTTCTTTAATTTTTATTGATGTCTTAATAGTTTATAACATTGTGGGGTTTTAGTTGTACATTATTATTTGTCCGTCACCATGTGGATGCATCCCTTCACCCCTTGTGCCCACCCCTCACCCCCCCTTCCCCCTGGTAACCACCAACCATTTCTCTCTGTCCATGTGTTAGTTTATATTCCACATGTGAGTGAAATCATGCGGTGTTTGTCCTCTCTCTGGCAATTGGTCACCTTTTTGAAGGTTGATCGGAAACCAAATCATTATTTTGAAGATGGTAAATAAAGGAAAAGAATCAAGCAGTTATCTTGCTGTTCCCATATAAACTGTACCTCAGGATAATGAAATAGAAGATAAAGGGAGTGTCCCTTTGTAATAGTATTCCAACTATTATGACAATGTTTAAATACGGCTGTTTTGAAATCCCTAGTAAATTAATTAATCTAGCCATTGAGCATCTAGGGCTGGATTCTTTAATGGTTAAATTGAAGGAAAAGAAAGGAATGAAAGGGGAACCTGTAGATTGAAAGAGACTTAAAAGGCAGATGAAATTTTTAAAAATGGGTGAGGTTAAACTATAATGGCTAGGGATCCACATTTGGGTGATAAAAACTACAAAAAAAAAAAAAAAGCAAGGAACTGATTATCATGCACCGTAGTATCTATTTATGCCAGGAAGGAGGGCATGAAGAGCAAGGCGGGGGGGTGGGGGCGATTTTTGGTGTCTGGCAGAGTTCTGTTTCTCTCTCTGGGGGATGGTTTCAAGAGTGTTCACTTTATTAAGCAATAAAGTTTATTAAGCAATACTACCTGTGCTTTGTATGGTTTTCTGTATCTGTGTTTTATTTGAAAATAAAAAGGTTAATTAATATGTGTTAACTATTTCTTGTCATTTATCTGGAACCTCAGGGCATGCAGGCCAATGTCATTCTAATTGACAGAATCTTTTTAAGGCTAACAGCTTCGCATCACTGTGCATTAGATACCAGAAAGGTGCCTGGAATCTCCGTTCCCTGCCTCTTTCCTGGAGGACTTATTTCCAAACATATTTTCTTTCTCCCCTAAATTTTATTTACATTGCTCATTTTCCTCTTAAACTATAGAGTCAGCAATATATAATACAGGCTTACGGGGCCTACTTTAATCAATATAGAGTGGAAAGGTGAGGACGGCTAACAGATATTCACTGGTTACTCCATGCCAGGTATAGTTCTGAGTGCCTGGCTCCACTGACTCTTTTAATCCTCCTAACACTGTGAGGTGTAGGCACATCTCCATGTTACAGAGGAATAAACTGAGAGGCACTTCTGGCTGGAGTCTGCTGTGTGCCTAACATCTGTGTTATGCTGCCTCTGGTCATATTGTTTCAGTTATCACATGCTGTTTATGAAGCTGAGGATTTGGCTATATATTTTTAAGTGCAATGTACTCCAGTGCTGTGTTTTAGCGTGTGATCCACTCTGACCTTCAGAGCCTTTTCTGCTGTAATGGTTAATGGCTTTTTTCTCTGAGACCACTTGGTGTTTCCCCCTCCAGTGTTTTCTTTTGAGGGAATTCCCAGCAATTCCATTTTATTTGTTGAAGTTTGTTCTCATTTTCTGGAAGTTTGTTCTCATGTACAAACCCGCCTGTTTGTACATCCACTCAGCCTGATTCAGATCACAGGTGAACTTATCCTCAGCTGATGCCCCTGATTTATGTAGGATCATCACACTCCTTTTGTAATTTCCTTCTAAAGTTGATTTCAGAGTTGAGGACAACTCTCCTTGCTACTCAAACTATGGTCCCTGGACCAGCAGCATCAGTATCACCAAGGAGCTTCTAAGATAAACAGAATCTCCAGGCCACCTGACTTGCTGAACGAGAATGTGCATTTTAACAAGATCCCTAGGTGATTCATACGCACTTTTAAGTTTGAGAAGCATGGAGCAGGTGACTTCTAAGGTCCTTATAGTTCTACAGGTCTGTGCTGCTATGAGAGACATGTCTATGCAGTCGTTGTTTACCCTCAGCTCTACTGTTCACCAGCTGTGTGGCCTTAGGCAATTACATGACCTCTCTATGCCTTTGTTTCTTTATCTGTAAAATGGTACCTGCTTCAAGGGTTGTTTTGTAATGTGCTTAGAACAGTGCCTGGCACACGGGGAGGTACTGCAGAAGTCTTAGCACTGAACAAGCATTCATGAATACTTTGTAAGTCCCAATTTCAGGTCAGGCAGGAGGAAGAACAGGTTTGAGAACCAACAGTGGAACTGCTTCACTGGAGAATGGTGTTGTAGAGGCTTCTGTGTGTCTGAGTGGGAGATCAGCAGTTTTAGGCTGGAGGCTGTACTGAGCGGCTCACAGAGGCCCCCATCTTTTTAAGACCTCAGGACCCAGAGTAGATAGTGCCTTCTCCCAGCAATTCCTACTTATATGGCCCAGTAGGCTGCCTGTGAGACAGATCCTTCATACCACCAGGCTGCACCAGGCCAGGCCACCCTGGGCACCAGCTGCTTGGAAGGGCTGGAAGAAGATTGTGAAATTGGTGTTAGAGGGAAGCCTGTGAAGATAGGTGGGAAATGAAAACAGCACAAATGTTCTGTAAAATAAATGAGCATCTCTTATTATTGGACAGTGTGTGTGGGGAAGGTCTGTCGCCTGGTCTCATGGCACCCAGAAGATGTTAGTCACATCAAATTGCTCATATTTTCTGCCACCCTGGTGGCTCTCCTATTCCTAGGGGAGCCTCAGATCACATTCTGCGCACACGTCCCTCCAGGGCCTCCAGCTCAGCCAACACTTCCTTGGGCAGATCCTGGTTGACCTGCTCTGTCAGGTAGCTCCGAATGTCACGAACCTCCTGTTCCCAGAAGTCCTTGGGGAGCGAGAACAGCTGGGTGGTATCTATGGCTCCCAGGCCACTGAGATCCAAGGCGCCTTCCTTTGGCACCAGCCCGATGGGTGTCTCTCGGGCACTGTCTTCCCCCTCTAGCCGCCGGCAGATCCAGTCCAGCACCCGAGCATTCTCCCCAAAGCCTGGCCACAGGAAGCGGCCAGCCTCGTCACGCCGGAACCAGTTGACGTGGAAGATGCGGGGCAGCCGGACCCCCTTGCGCCCCTCCATGCTCAGCCAGTGTTCTAGGTAGCGCCCAAAGTTGTACCCGAAAAAGGGCCGCATGGCAAATGGGTCGTGCATGATGATCTTTCCTGGGGAGGGGAGCAGGATGGGTAAGAAATCTTCCTCCTTACTGGAGAAGAGAAGGGCGCCCTGCTCTCACTGGAGGAGGTTGTGAAATGTTCGTGCTTCTGGAATATGCTCGGGGCAGGGTGAAGAGAAGGGATTAGGGAAAAGGTTCCTGTGGGAGGGGGGGACAGGAGGAAGGTGTGGCTCAGGAAGGGAGGGAAGAGGCAATGCGGGCACATGGAGAGGGGCAGGGGGAGGGCGCTCACCTTTGTGTTCAGCTGCAGCAGTGGACTCAGAGCGCATGGCGCTGCCCACAAACACCCCGTGGCGCCAGTTGAAGGCCTCATATACCAGGGGTACTCCTAGAACACCAGTGAACAGGGTCACAGGCAGCCCTTCTCTTTGGACCCTCACTCCATTCCTTCTGGTGATCCTGACTCCTAGGACCTCAGCTGTCCCATTTTCAAACCCCATGCATCCCCCCAATTTTGCATTCTCCTGGGCAGAGTGCTGGAGACAGACAGCTACAGTTGGCAATCCAGGCTGAGGTTCCCTGAGCTTTAAGTACAAGAGGGAGGCGGGCCCTGATATACAGCCAGACCCTTTACCAAGAAGGCATGGAGCCCACATGATGTTCACCTTTGGGTCTGCGGCCTCCAAAGATGATGGCGTCAATGGGGACACCCTCAGGGGCCTCCCAGGCTGGGTCTATGATGGGGCACTGGCGAGCCGGGGCACAAAAGCGAGAGTTGGGATGTGCACAGGGCTCCTTGTCACCTGGCAGAAGAAATACAAATACCGTCACTTCCAAGGACACATTCAACCCCAATGCACGCAGACATGTGCATGCAGTCTTGCACAATTTCTTTTTGCCTCATCAGCTCCCTGCAACTTTGTGTGGTAAGGAGTAGGGAGAAGGGAGCCAGGACATCTCCCCTAAAAGACTGGGTTATTTATCCATAATGGTACAGCCAGCTGAGCTATGTGAGAAGAGTGGGAGAGGAACTGGGGTTCAGCAGGGTACTAATGTTTATGCCAAAGTATAGCCACATGACATTGACCAGAGCTCAAAGGAATGGGGTTAAATATTAGCATAAGGTTATAATAGAATGTCCCCCCCAGAAACTATTTCTTCCTTTACGGGATTATTATTTAAATAAATGCTCAAACCTAAAGCAAAAACTGAGGCTGTCAGGTCAGTATTTCAGACAATTGACTTTCCATCAACAAAAGGGGGAAGACAGAATCTCCTGAGCTATCAAAATACAAACAGGAATTGATTTTAAAGCTAACAGAATTTTGGTGCTTTCCCTGGGTCTGCTCAGACCCCAGTGGAGTGACAGGGCTTGAAAAACTCAAACAAGGACATAACCTGGGCAGGTGTAACCTGAGGAGACCAGGTCATTTGGCCCCTCCAGGTGCCCTGGAGAGGGGCTGAGACTGAGTCAGTGGTAGATGTGTGAGGCACCATCCTAGGGGCCCTGAGTGGACACGGTGCCTTCTCTGCCGGAGGTTGTTGGTCAGACCTGGGGGGCAAGGGAGTCACAGAGCCGGCACCCCCTGCCCTCTTCCCACCCCTCAGCTCCTGCCTCCGCTCTCAATAACAGCCATCCCTTCTGCTTCTCTCTTGTACTTTCATCAGCCCCCAATACAGCAGCCTAGCACAGGGTATTATTCTGGGAACTGAAGCTGGGCACAACACGCACTAGTTACACCCCTGACTCCAGAGATGATGAAAGGGTTGGGGAACTAGCCTGTGGGGAAATATGAAAGCTTCTTGGGCTTCTCAGTTGGGTGGGGAGGCTGAGGAGGGCTTAATGATGATGTTGGAGAAAATGAAGGGTGATTAGACGAGGAGGGTGACTGCTAGGCCAGCCTGGAAGACTTGAATACAGGCTTCAGTGACCACAAGGCCACTTCCCCTGCCATGTGCCTCTTTGCTCCCATCCTAGGTCTCTGACTGCCGAAGGCCACCAAAGCTGCAGGTCCAGAGTGCAGGGTGGGGGGAGTGGGCAGGGCCGCAAGGTTTGAGGGGTAATGGCCGGGTTGAGAAACTAGCGTCTAGGAGAGGCTAAAGAGCTGGTCTGACTTGGTTTGGAAGAAGGATTGGGCTGTGTGTGTTGGAGGGATCAGGAAGGCTGAGGGTAACAACACTGACCTTTAGACAATAGTTATTATCCAGGGAGATGGTGGGAGCCAAGTGGCAGGGGGAGGGGCAGGCTTTCTCCTTCCTATAGGGTCAAACTTCATGGATCGTGCTTTGACCCCAATTCCTTCTGTAATAATTTTCAAAACAGTCCTTCCCTTTCTTTTTCTTTTTCTTTTTTTTCAATATCCAGCTTATATTTATTGAGGATTTCCTATGTATTCAGCACTGTGCCCTTTGCATGCATGACATAACTGAATCCTCCAGCAACCTCGTGAGGTAGGGACTGTGATAACTCTTAGGGAAACTGAGGCTCAAGAGGTTAAGCAACTGAGCCACGTCACAAAATCAATACTCAGTGGAGCTGGGATGTGAACTGAGACCTCGCCTGGGGTTGGAAACCGCGAACACTCATAACTTCCTGTGCCTCCCGGAGTCCTGGAAGACGGCTGCAGGTTGTGGAGAAGCTTTTGCATCATCAAGGTGCTGAGCCCTGGGGGCTGTGTCATGACTCCCCCACCCCACATACCAGGTTTCCAGGGTTTGCCCAGCCAGGAGGTCACGGTGACACCAGGTGAAAGAGGCTGGTCAATGCCCTCCCAGTACACGCCACCGTCGCTGGTCTCAGCCACGTTGGTGAAAAGAGTGTTACTCTGGATTGTGGCCATGGCATTGGGATTGGTGGTGGCAGAGGTGCCAGGGGCCACCCCAAAGAAGCCATTCTCAGGGTTGATGGCCCGCAGTTGCCCTGTCGGGAGGAGACGTGAAAAAAAGGACCAAACAGGAAGAGTTGAGAGGTGAAGCCGCGGAAGGTCCTGCTCTGCCCCTCCCTGCCCTGAGCTGGACCCTGGATGTGACGGCGAGAGGCTTTGTGTCTCTGGGGTGGCTGGGCTGCCGGGAGGTACGGGGCAGGGTCGGTTGTTCAGGAAAAGGTTCTTACTGACAAAGCTCCAGGAGCAGTGGAGGGGAGACTCCTACGCTCTGGTGAGAGCCAGAACCTAGAGTATGATCCGAGGGCCTCTCACCGTCACTGTCAAACCTCATCCAGGCGATGTCATCCCCCACACACTCCACTTTCCAGCCTGGCAGTGCAGGCCGCATCATGGCCATGTTCGTCTTGCCACAGGCACTGGGGAAGGCGGCTGCCACATAGCGCTTCTTCCCCGTGGGGTTGGTGATACCCAGGATCTGCATATTGGGGAGACAGGGAACAAGGAGGAGGTCACCAAAGGTCAGGCATGGTCTGCATGGGAAGGACAGCTAGGGGTTAATAGGGAAGACTGGTGTTTATTCACTAAACAGGTGCACTGCCTTGCCACTGGGCCTGGGGTGGTGGCAATGGAAGCCCCCCGACATTCAGCAGCCTGGGACCAAAGCTTTGGGCATTTGGGCAGAGTCCCTGCCCACCAGCCTGGCACTGGGCAGTGGGGAGGCAAGGCTGAGGCTGACTGGCCAGGCCCCGCCCCTGCCCCACCCCCCACAGCTGCCCAGGTCCTCACCAGGCCCTCACCAGCATGTGCTCCGCCAGCCAGCCCTCATCCCGGGCCAGCCGAGAGGCGATGCGAAGGGCAAAGCACTTCTTGCCCAGCAGGGAGTTGCCACCATAGCCGCTGCCGAAGGAGACGATCTCCCGCTGGTCAGGCACGTGGCCAATCAGGGTTTTCTCTGGGTTGCATGGCCACTGGCTCACCGGCTCCCCTGGGGACAATGGGGTCATGGGGCTGCTGGCAGGGGCATCAGGAACTGGGGTGTCAGGGCCCAGAGGGGTCAGGGGTTGGCAGGAGAGACACTTGGGAGCAGTGGTGGTGCCAGTGAGTGGCTAAAGCCCCCCACCTCATAATATCCATCAGCTCCCACGCCCCTATTCTTGGACATGGGTAACTGACTTTCCTCAGTCTTGTGCAGACCGCTCGGCCAACACAGTCTCACCCCTGCTCAGACTGCTGCCCTAGATCCTGGGAACTAGGAGTCTCACTTAGGATGGGGAGGATTTGGGGTTCCCTCTGAGAGCAGGCAGGCCTCTGTGTCCTCCCCCAGGCAAAACTGACACTCACCTTGCCCGGTCAGGGGCTGGCCCACGGAGTGCAGACACTTGACAAAGTCACTATCTTCCAGGGCCTGAAGCACAGGTGTCCCCAGCCGGGTCATAATACGCATGCTTGCCACCACGTAGGCTGAGTCAGTGAGCTGCACCCCGATTCGGGACAGTGGGGAGCCCACAGGACCCATGCTGAATGGAAGCACGTACATCGTCCGGCCTGTAGAGGAAAATGCCACCTGGATGAAGGGTTCCAACTTGTTCATCCCTTCAGTGTCCCCCCTCTGTGTCCCGGCCCTGGTTACCCTGCATGCAGCCTGGAAACCTCTCATCGAGAGCTCGCTGGAACTCAGCTGGGGACATCCAGTTGCCCAGCTGCCCACGGGCCCCACCAGTCGGGAGGGGCACTGTGTCCCGTTGAGAAGGAGTTACAATCACCGTCTTGCTCTCTACTCGTGCCACATCCTTGGGGTCTGTGCGGGCCAGCCAGCTAGGGGAGAGGGGACTATCAGGAAGATGGTGGCCCACAGACCTCCCTCCTCCCCAGACCCACTCTTTCAAGTCCAGCTTTGACTCCATGTCTTCTGTTGGCCTTACTGTTTCCCATCCACCTGCACCTCAGTCGCTTCCTCCATGTTTTGTCCCAACTAAGGGGTAGTTCCCATGGCCCAGCCCTCTAAAGGCCTCTGCCCCTGGCCAAAACTCCCTGAACTTGTGATAAAAAAAAAGCAAAGTATTTTATTTGTATCAGCTTCATTTAACGTAAAAATATAGACCAATCCCAGTAATTCCTGATTCTGTTTCCTCCAGAGTGCCACTCTTGCTCATTCCATCGGGATGGACTAGTTAACTTTGATTTTGTCTTGGTTAATCCAAAGTCCAGCAGCTGCCCCCATCTCGCGTTCGCTGGGCTCAGGGCTTACCAGTTATTGTACTTGGGGAGCTTTTGGATGAGTCCCTGCTGCTCCAGCAGAGTCAGTATGGCCGTGTTCTCAGCCTCAGTCCCATCACAGATGTGGATGCCCTCCGGTTGGCAAAGGCGGGCACTGCGCTCCACAAAGTCTCGAACCCCGGCAGGCAGCTGGCCCAGATCTCCATTGAGTACTCGCAGGGTTTGGAGGCTGCGCCATGATGACCAGCCCCAGGGGCTCAGCCCATGCCAGCCAAGCCTGCAGGAGAAGAAACGGAGAGGTAACAAGCCAGGTGTTCTCATGGAGGATGGGCAAGCGGAGGGGACAGGAAGCTTGCGCTGCTGGGGAGCGTGCCAAAGCAGGTCTGGGTGCAGGCACCATGAAGAGCAGGTCAGAGTAGGTGTGTGGGATGGGTTCAGGCTAAGTGTGTCTTGTGGCCTTTATGACACTTAGTGAGGGTGTCTCCTGGTCAGCAAGGGACAGGGCTCGACCAATGAGCATGAAGGCACATGCCTGGCTGTATGGAAGTGCATGTGTAGGCTTGCGGATGTGATGCAGGCTTAGCCCATGGCCATGTTTAATGATGTCTGGTCAATGTTTTCAAATGAGCAAGTGCCCTATGGCCCAAGTGTTGATAAACTGTGCCCAAGTGACAGCTTCATGTGTCTGGTGTTTGAAGCTCTCACCCCTGCTCTATCCATTCACAAGTATAGTTTTTATAAGTCGAAAAGGCAACTGTTTTCATTTTTTTTCTTCTGGTGTGTACGCTGTAAGACTGTGAGAGCCTCAAGCAAAGAACCAGTCTTTAAGACGGTGTAGTTCCAGATGTCTAGATTTCTGGATTCTAGATGGTACAGTTCCAGGCTCTTGCACAGACAGTAGGATGTTGAGATTCCAGGCATCGGATCTGCTGCTGCCCACCTGGGCCAACAAGGATTGCCTAGAATCTTGCCATTGGGTAGGTGTTTTTGAACTGTGTGGAAGGTTGACTACTGGGGAATGTCACTGGCTGGGGTTCATGCCTGGAATTCCAGGAGGGCAGGGTCCCTGTTGTTTGTCCTTTGAAACCCCTGGGAGAGGGAGAAGGCGGGGTCTGCTCCGACTGGCTTGGACCCAGGGTGGAGTGACCCAGAGAGAGCAAAGGCCAAGAGAGGGAAGTTGCCTTTCTCCTATGCCAGGGCCTCACCTACCAGAAACTATCCCCCACACACCCAGGACCACGTGACCCTGTCCCTCCCTGGGCTCTCCCTCCTAGAGGACACAGTCTGCAGAGCTTTAGGTGTTGGTGGTAGGGTGGAACATCAGACTGCAGGAAGCTCAAACTTAGAGGGTGTAAGCCTGGGGAAGGGAGAAAGCTCAGACCATATATGTGGGAGCTGAAGCCTGGCTGGAGCAGGAGCTGGGGTGGCTTCCCCTGGGCAGGGCAGGAGGGAAACCCAGTGTGGCCCCAGGGGCAGAGGAGGAGGGCTCCTGGGACCTGGGTCTGTTCCTGACTCAAAGAGGTTTTCCCTGAGCACTAAGTTTAAAGGTAACCAGTCTCCGGGAGAGCTTCTCTCCATGGGAAGCCTGCTAAAGGAGTCTCTTGAGAAGCTCCTGCAGTCCCCCCAGTCCCCTGAGTGGGACCTTCTCCTTTTCCTGTGCTCCAGGGACCACCCACAATGGCTGGCCAAGTGGAACCAGCTGTGGGAGAGACATAGGGTCAGCCCAGACTCTGGGACAAAAGCTGGGGAGAAGGGAGGCTACAGAGGGAAGAGAGCAAGCTGTGAAAAGGGGGAGAGGACAAACAAGCAGGGCCTAGGGGCTCCGTCATGGACAGGGGACGAAGCCAGCCATAGAAGCAAAGGCAGCCTGGCCCCCTCCTCCGCCTCGATGCCCTCCTTCTCCCGGCCCCAGGTCCCTCTGGCTGCTCCGGGCTTCCCGCCAGGCTCCAGTCCGGGGAGGCCGGGGAATGGATGTTTACCTTCTACCTTCTTTAAGGAGCTCTGAGCTCAATCCCCAGGGGCTCATGCACCCTTGAGCTCATCGCAACCGGGGGCACAGGAGTTACATCTGTAAAGGAGACTCGGAGACAGGGCTCGGCGAGGGCGAGCGAGGAGGGAGAAGGAAGTGCTGAGAGTGGCAGACAGAGACCGCGCGGTCAGAGATCAGCAGAGCAGGGAGGGGGAGGAGGCGACGGAAACCGAGACACCGGAGGGCTGAGGCCGCCCCTTATCTCCGGCGAGACGCACGCCCGGTGAGGCCAGGGATCAAGAAACACTCGCCCCCTGCCTGCCTCCTCCTCGGATGGGAAACCGGGCGCAGGCGGGCGAGCAGGAGAGCGCAACTGGCAGCCCCGAGGGGGCGAGCGCGGCGGAAGGTGCGGGTCGGCCCCGGGCTGGGGGTCACTCACCGCAGGCCGGGGCGGTACACAGCGGCCATGGCACCTGGGCGGGGACTGCGGGGTGGCCACGAGAACCAGCGGAGCCGGGGAGATATGGAAGGCGGGAAAGGAGGGAGCGCGGCGAAACCAGCGGGAGCTAAAGCTGGGCGGGAGGCGCTTAAAAAGAAGGCGGGCGTGCGCAGGGGCGGAACCTAGCAGGGCCTGCACGACCCTCTCTCCGCCCCGCGAACCGGTCAGCAATCCCGGTCCCCGGGCTCCGGGCCCCAGGTCCGCCCAGCCGCTGTCCCACCCGCTGCATCCTAGTCCCCAAACCCATCTCTCCTATTGGAGGACTGGGTCCTCTCCTCGGCTCCCTCCTCCTCGAGGCCCCGCCCCCTGTTCCACCTCGCCCGCTGCACATGATGTAACTCTGAGGGCTCTTGCTCCTGAGAGGTAGCGACTGGGAAATATTAGGTGGCAAACAAGCTAGGAACGAGGGGTGAGGCCAGGGGCGGGAGCCCACGGGGGCTGGAAGTCTAGAAGCAGGGGGACCAATGCTGAGGTCCCCTCAGTACCCAACTCTCAAATCCCTTATTCTTCTCCCCCTGATCAGAGCTCCCTTCTGCCTTACCATGAAGTGGTGGTGTCTCTCCACCCCAGTCTCTTCTTTGGGCCTCTGCCCTGGTCATTCTCTCCACATTCCCCTGGAGGACTTCCCACTCAACTCCCCAACTGCCCCACTCAACCACCACCATCAAGTCCTTAGGTAATTTCTCAAGTTATACCTCAATCCAGACATCTCTCCTCAACTTGAGACCACTGGATATCACCCCAAATGCCATAGCATCTCAAACTCTGTGGTAGGCTTCTGCCCGTTTCTGATAATAGCACCCCGATGTTCCTTTAGGGAACCACCTCCTCAGTGGGTGTGGTCATGTGGGTCTCCTAGAGGTAGGTTCCTAGCTTGGCCAGTTTCTGTGTTTCTCCCTCTGGCCATAGAAATTGGGAATGTTCAGGGATGGGCATGATGTCTCTCTCAGGGGCTTTTTTGGTAAACTTTCAAAATGAGCTCTTTTCCTGCTGGGGTTGCTGAGCAGGTAGAATATAAGCCTGGAACTGCTGGGTGTCAACTTGTCACTGCAAAGCAGAAGGCTGCCTGAGACGGAAGCCAGCCTAGAGGAAGCAGAGCAGAGGGATGGAGAGCGATAGATTCGTGATTTCGGTTATAGGAGTCAATAAAATTCTTCTTGCTCAAGCTAATATTAAGTGGATTTCTGCCATTTGCAGCAGAAACAATCTTGATTCTTATTTTTCTCGGAGTTCTGTGCTGGAACATAGTGGGACAAGAAGAGCTGGCCTCCAGCCTGGGGCTTGCTGCTGGCCCTCATCGCTTCCACCTAAGCTCCATCCTGCATTCAACCTCATGTGTATGTATTTGCGACTCTTCCCTCTAGTCCCTATGTCCAAGCTCTGTCCACACCTACCTTGCTGCAAACAGCTGCCTCTTTGGCCACCCTTTGAACGTGAAGGTGTGCACATTGGTGGCAGTGTGGTCGACCTACCGAAGGTCATCATCTCTTCCATGATCCTGCACCTGCTCTCGTGCCTCCCTATCTCAGGAAATGGCACTGCCATCTAGCCATTGGCCCCAGAGGAACATGAATTGGTCTAGATTATTCCTTTCTTATCCTCCATAGCCAATCAGACACCAGGACCTTTTGATTTGTACTTCACAATTAGCTCTCAAAGCTGTGTCTGTCCCTATGGCCACTGCCTTAGCTCAGGCTTATCTCTCACCTGGCTTCAGGTGACAGCTTCCAACCCACCTCTTGGCCTCCTGCCTCTCCGAATGCCACTCCCTCTCCCTCCCACCAAGCTACCCTCCAAACTCTGCACTCAAGTTCACTTTGGAAAATTGAGAGAGAGGGATAACGTTTATTGTGTGGACACTAGGTGCCAGGCTCTGTGCCAGAAGCTTGACGTGCATACTCTCATTCAGTTTCACAACAATCCTATTTTACAGATGTGGACACTGAGGCTTTGAGATGTTCAGTCAATTGCTCAAAGTCATATAGCTGGTCAGCAGGAGAAATGATATCTGAATCTATGTCTTTCTGACTCTACCAAATTGTTTTCCCCCCCTGCAATCCTATACTGTCCCTTTGATTTATCACTTTTTTAAAAAAAGAGATCATATCATTTTCAGGCTTAAAATCCCTTCAAGGCTTCCTATCACATGGCAACTGACATCCTTCCTAATCCAGCTCCTACTTCTCCCACATTGTCACCCCACCTCCCTACTTGCCACCTTCTCGCCCACATACCACACTCTGCAGTTTCCAGAGCACTTCTGTGAACTCTTTCTGCCCTTCAGACTTAAATTAACCTCACCTCCTACATGAAGTCAGTTTGCCCCTTAGAATTATCATCTATCTCATCTCTGTTGGTTCTAAACTGTGTACATATGTATAGCTTTGTACTTCTCACACTTGACCATAGTTGTTTTTGTATCTCTATAATGCTCACCAGAGTGCTAGCTTCTTGACAGAAGGATCCAAATTTTAGTCTTGTTTTTATCCTAGCTCCTAGTGGAGTCTGGCCTATAATAGGCATTTAATAAATGTTGGTTGAATGAAAGAATGAATGAGTCCCATGTTTCTGAATCCACCCCTCCCCGCCCCCCTATTCCTTCCTTCCTTAACTTGAGGCAGACTGAGCAAGGGGCTCCGGGGAGGATTTCCTTGGACTGCTGATGCCCCTTATCTGCCATACTTTTGTTCAGTTCCTTGGCTCTCCCCTGAGCTTGGCCCAGTGTCCACAGCACACCACCAGGGGGCAGGGTTTGACCAGCCTCGCCCTGGTTTGCATTTTCTCCTTCCCAGGGCCCTCTGGGCCGGTCCTTGGATGTCTCACAGATCCCCTGCAGTGGCTGCTGTGGAGTGCCTCCCAGATCTCCCCTTCAGGATCATGGCACTCATTGTCCCATCCACTGAGTGTTGGCTGCTGATGGCTCACAGCTGCATGCTTCCCTGAGAACTACCAGTGGCTGAAGGCAGCTTGCCAAATGCATACCCCTTTCCTGGGGCAGCGTGTATCCAGTGACTGGTTGTTGCAGGGGTACAAAGGCCTGGCCCCTTTGCCTCAATTTGGGACAACTCTGAAGGTCCATCCCAGCTCCAGAGCTCTTATGGGATCAGCTGAAGCCTCAGTTGCAAGTGCAATGCATTTCAGCTCTTCCTTCTGCCCAGCCTGCTCCTCTCACTCACTTTGAGAGTCTCCCCCAATAACCCACCTGTACACAAGTTTCCGTCTTGGAGTTTGTTTCCAGCTTAAGATAGCCCCCAAACTCAACTTGGACTGCAGTAACCCTCTTATCTGACTCTGATTCCATTTTTGCCTTCCTCCATGCTAGATCCAAAGGGATCTTTTCAAACACAATCTGATCACGTCACGTCCCTGCTGAAAATCCTTTAGTAGCTTCTCCTTGCTCTTAGAATAATGCCCACATCCTCATCTTGGCCTACAAGGCTCTGTATGATCTGGCCCCTGCTGACTTCTCCACCCTCACCTGCCACCATTCTTCCCACCTTCCTTGGTTTCCACTCCCTGGTTACATTGGTCTTTTTTCAGTTTCGTGAACATGTCTAACTCTTTCCTGCCCAGAGTCTTTGCATATATTATTCCTGCAGCTTGGAATCCTCACCTTCTCCACACCTCCAGGCATGGTTACTTCTTACTCACCTGACCAGTCTCAGTTTAATGTGACTTCCTCAGGCAACCTGTCCTGCAATGCCTCCCCTCCCATGCCCCCGTGTTAGGTTAGGTCTTCGTGAAATACAATCTCATCGCACCCTGCCCTTCTCCTTCATAGGACTCATCTCAGTTATAATGGTTTCTTTTCATCTAGGCCCATCCCTAACATATGTAGGGCCTGGAGTGGGACTACAGATAGAGGCTCACAAACCTTGTGTTTAAATGTTTAAAATGTATAACTCAAGCTAACAAACTGTTACATAAAATATGTCCAATTCTTCTACTTTGACAAATATATATGTAATGGTCTGGAATTTGGTTCAAATTTGGATTTTATTTGGGATCTTCAGCATTCCACAGCAGAATGTGGTGGTGTGGGGAGAGGCAGCTTTTGGCCACTGGCCCTTGGGCCCACTTCTTATCCCACCCCTAACACCATTGCACACTGCGAGGGGCCTCATGTGCACACGTGTGGACCCCCCTGTCTACACATCCCAAATATGCCCACGGCCTCCTGCAAACAGCCACCTCTTGGCCACCTGTTGAGTCTAGGGATGTGTGGGTCCACCATTGGGAGGGCTTGGGGCCCTTTGGGCAGGGAATTCCTAGGTGTCTGGAGTGTGGTCCAGAAGGGGATTGCGGTGTGGGCAGAGGAGGCCTGGACTCCTCACTCCATGGGACACATCAAGAAGAGGGCCAGAGCAGAGCCATCCAAAGCACAGGGCCCAGGGCAGGGGCCACTCTTGCCCAGCCCCAAGGGCAATAAATTGATATTTCTCTGTTTCAGTCTGTAGCTCCATGAACTCAGGGCTAGTGTCAGTCTGATTTACTGAGGTGTCCCTAAGCCTAGCACAGTGCCTGGTGCAGAGTAGGTGTTTAATCAATATTCATCAAATGAATGCACGAGCCTTGAGGATTTGGATCCATTTGGATCCCTCACTGAAGATGTAGATACCAAAAGCCAGAACTGGGAACAATAAAGGACCTTACAGGACTCTGAAAATGGGGGTGCAGGAGAGAGGAGATGGTGATGGCATCCTGGATCACTGACTGTCCTGTCTCCTTCCTCTTTGTGTTGTACCCCACACCTCCAGGCCCTTCGCCTGCCTGGCTCTCTTTCCCCATGGTCCGGCAACCCTCTGTCCATACCTTTCTACCTTTCTGTCCTTTGGCCACTGCTTTCTCTCTGTGGCCTGACCATCCATCTGTCTATTCCTCTGGATTTGTTTCTAGTGTTTGGTTCCCAACTTACTTCCCTCTGGCCCTTTCTTCTACCACTCTTTCTTCTCCTCCCTTGCTCCCAGCACCTCTCTTGTTACCCTTTACTCCCTTCCTGGTCCCCTCCTGGAAGCCTTCCTCTCTATTTGAGTTCCCCAGGGCCATTCACCCAGCTCTTCCATTTGCCTACATCCCTCTGTCTCCTTCAGTCCAAGTTCCTGGGGCTTGTTCTGCCCAGGTCAACACCTGCTGCCTCCTTTGCTAAGTCTTGCCTCTCTTCCTCTGTTCTGTCATTCCCAGAGTCCACCTGGCTTCATCTTTTTCATCCCTATTTCCCTGTCCCCAGATGTCCTTGAGCCAGGCAGTCTCAGCATGCATTCCCCCTCCCCCCAGCCCTGCCACCACCAAGAGAACTCATTAACCACCTCCTGGGTCCCCTCTGGCTGCCACAGCCATGCCTCTGTGTCCTTGGTCCTTTCCCCTGGCCCAGCCCTCACTCCCCAGACTCCTTTCCCTGGTCAGTGGTGCCTGGTCTGAGTCCTGAGCGGCTCAACTCGCCTGAGCTTGTTTAGTCTGACTCCTTTAGCCCGTTAGCAGCTTAGCCCTCCCACCTCTCCTTTGAGCCCTCCAGTAAACAAGAGGATCAGTGCAGACCTGACAGCTGCTGGGTGGCAAGTGTCTGGCCAGACCAGGCATGAAAAAGGGGCTGCATTCAACACTTCCTATTCCTTTTTCAACCAGGGAAATTCTGGGGTCTCTTTCCTGGCTATTTGCCTTAGACCAACATTCCACAGGCATGTGTGTGGTGTTCCCTTTCTCCCTGACCCCCATTCCCATTTTGTGGCCCTGTTCCCAGGCCTTGGGCTTTTTGGTTCTTCTGCAAAAACAGCACTAGATCCGGGCAATCACACTGAGAAGGCTTTCTACTAGAATAATGACAATGGTCTCTGCTCCATAAAATGGAGGCCAGGTGTGGAAAGAGAGAGATGTCATCTGATCTAGGTCTTCTTACATGTGTGTAGAGAGCATGGCAGGAGAGACCACACACACACACACACACACAGTGTCACTCACCAAGGGAAGCTGAGTTGACTGTATGCATTCTGTAGAGCAGTGGTTCTCAAACTTTAGTGTTCATCAAAATTGCTTGGAGCGCTTATCAAAACACAGATTTCTTTTGGCTCCATCTCCAGAGTTTCTGATTTAGTAGCTTTGAAGTGAGGCCAGAGAATTTGCATTTCTGACAAGTTCCCGGGTGATGCTGCTGCCCTGGGAACCACACTTTGAGAACTACTGTCCCAGATCATCTGAATCTACAAGCTTTTCACCTAACACCTAAGGCTGGGATTAGGTTGATTTTTATAACTGATGATCCTTGGAGCTGATGGACACCTAGGTCTCTCTCTGGGCTGGGAAAGAGGACCTGTTAACCCCATGGGAGTGTTTGGGTGTCCTCAGAAGGTAGAGAATAGTCTTTAACTCTTGGAGTTCTTTTCTAGTACAGACTCTATTTAAACAGCTTCAGACAGGTTTAAACATCTCCTTGGCTAATTCTTAGTATCCCTGTTCCAACTTCTACTCGGGGATGATAGCTCTAAGAGGTGTTAGGGGATTAGCCTGAAAATGTAGGTCACCCCCCAGCCATCTGGGAACCAGGATGAGTGACAGAGGGAAAGGGAGGGACAGAGACACACAGGGAAAAGGTGAGAGGAAGCAGAGGGCATGTGAGGGCAGTTACAAAAGTATCTCGGACGGATTGGTGGTGATTAGATTTCAGCATCCCGCGGTAGCCCGGAAGGAAGGAGCAGAGTCCCCATTCTCCCTTCTCCCGCTCCTTCTCCCAAGCTGGGCTGCCTTCCCGGGGCTGGGTCAGCAAGAGTGGGAGAGACTGAGGATTGGATGGCCAAGTCCTGGAGACTCACGTGGGGAGGGTTGCTTATCTTTCTGATGCGATAGCCGTGAGGGACGTGAGGCCAGATACGGTGGGAGTGAGGCAGGGGCAGAACTGTGAGTGTTCTTGGAAACAGGAAACAGACCTGACAGGCCAGGTGGGAGTGGGTTCAGGAGAGCTTGTACAACCCAAAAACATTGACAAGCGGCTACAGAGCCCTGGCTGGTGAGGGCGCTGGGAGCTTGTCTGGCCCCCTTTTCCAGTCCCAGGCTCCCCTCAGTCGCCCAGGGCCGAGGCTTGTGTTCACATGAGGGTGGTGGTTGGGCCAATGCGCAGTCTTTACTGAGAGGCTGAGCGCGTGTGAGTCGGACCGTCAGTGAGGAGCTTTGTTGGGGAAGAAAGCCCCTTTCCTTCCTTGAGAACAGGCATATGTGTCCTCTCCTCTCATTCCCCCCAACCCCCCAGGCCAATGAGATATGCAAATGATCCCCTTGCCTCATTGGCTGGAGGCCTGAGGACCACAGATGACCTCAGAGAGCTGGCCCTTTAAGAGTGTCCTTTGGGCTCTGTGCCCACAGCCCCTTGCCCTGAGCACAGAGGCACCAGGCCCTGCTCAATGGGGCCTCCAGTGTCTGGGAAAGCTGTGTTCACCTGGCTCTGACACTGACCACATCATCTCTGCCATCCCTAAAGTGAGTATGTCCAGGGCCCACCTGAGTACCAGGCCTCTCATCTAGAACCCCCTCCTCCGACACCTGCTCTCTGCTCTCTGCTGCCCATTTTCAGGAATCCTCACACTTCTGTCTCCTGCTCCACTCCCACCCTGACTGGCCTTATGTCCCTCACTGCTATCACTTCAGAAAGATAAACAACCTCCTCACTTATCTCTTCATCCAGTTCTCTCTGGATACCTCTCTCAGTGGCTCGCCATCTCCTCCCTGCCAGGGATCAGTTCCTTTGATCTGTGTCTTTGTTCCCATCCCCTCTGTCCTCTCAAGGGTGAGGAGTTCAATGGGTGGGCAACAACCCTTCCCTCGTTTCCTGCGACAGGAAGAGAGAGAAGCCTGGTCCTTCTTCCCAGCTCTCCGGGCAGAGCCTGGAGGGCTGAGATGTGGTTGGAAAGAGGGTTACCTAGGCTTGGGGCATCAAGATGGAGCCAAACGCTAAGCCCTGGGGATGAGCACAGAGGCACCAGGCCCTGCTCATTGCCCCAGCCTTGCCCCTTCTGGGGCTGGTGGTGGGGCTGTTGGAACTGGGAGTTGGGCTAGAGCTCAGGACTTCCAGGCTGGGAAGGATCTCCGAGGTCATCTAGCCAGAGGTTCCTAGGTGAGCACCTGCTCCATGGCTGATAACAGGGAGGAGAGCTCCTTGGGGACATAAGTTCAGGATACTCTGTGTCCAAGTTAAACAGATGGCTTACTGAAGGACTTAGATTAAATATGCTGCTGTGCTTTGTGAATCTCAAGAGGTGGGGATGGGAGGCAGCATTTCTAAAAATTATCTCAGCATAGACCTCTTCCTGGGTACTTCTCAGACTTAGTGTTTCACAGAACTCTGTATGGGAATGTTAAAGTGTAACTGCCTTCACTGAATAGAAAGGGAAACTGGGGTCGGAAAGGGGAAGATGATCTGCTCAAGTTCACAACAGAGCAGGTTCTGAACAGAAGGGGGAAAACCAGTCTTGGTTCATTCTCCTTGGAGAGATTGGCCTTGGGGAAAGATTGTCACCACTCAGTCCTGATCTTTCTAGAACTGATTCTAGGACCTTTCTTTTTTTCCTTGGAAAGTGTCTTGCTCCTATAAAAGGGATTCATTAATTGATTAATCCATAGAACAGATGTGCACTGGGGGTCTTCTGTGTGCAAGGCATTGGCTCAGGGCTCTGAGAGATAGACAGGTATCACAGCACGTTATCCTTATATATTAAAATTCACAGCACATGTGCCTTCCCATTGTCCTAAAATATACACATACTCTGTCACAGTTAATTAACCAAGCTTTTTTAATTGCTTGGAAATGAATGATGCCTCTTGAGATGACAGAGCCTCTCAGCATGTCCCAGCACTGAAGCTGAGAGCACTGCCATATTCCTCTTGTTTTTCCTAGATCCCAGAGGCACCAGTGGGGACAGAGCCTGTGCTATCCTCTTCCTCATTCAGGCCTTTAAGCTGCTTGCCACCAGTCAGGAGCCCCTGCCACCTAAAAATTTGCCCCCTAGTCCAGAGGTGACTCTGTAGGGAACAGGGCTGCACCATCACCCCAGCCTTCCAGAACTCTGGCTCCAGGGCACTTGGGCTTTAGGGGAAGCAGGTTTTGGTGAAGGAGGCTGACAGGCTGTCTCCAGTGCTCCAAACCTCTCCTTCTTTTTGCAGGTGCACCCCTCCCAACCCAGTCCCCAGAATGGCACTGCCGCCCAGCCCCCTGGCCATGGAATATGTCAATGACTTTGACTTGATGAAGTTTGAGGTAAAGCGGGAACCCTCTGAGGGGCGATCCGGCCCGCCCACAGCCTCACTGGGTTCCACACCCTACAGCTCAGTGCCTCCTTCACCCACCTTCAGTGAGCCAGGCATGGTGGGGACCACCGACAGCCCCCGGCCGGGCCTGGAGGAGCTGTACTGGCTGGCCACCCTGCAGCAGCAGCTGGGAGCTGGGGAGGCGCTAGGGCTGAGTCCGGAGGAGGCGGTGGAGCTGCTGCAGGCTCAGAGCCCAGTCCCTGGTGAGGGGCCCCACAGCCACTACCCAGGGAGCCCAGAGCAGACAGGAGCCCAGCACACCCAGGTGAGTGATCATTGAGCTGGACTGAGGGAAGGCAGGTTGAGGGAGGAGGACAGCCAAAGAGAGGAAGGAGAGTTTCTGGAGGGGGTTACAGATTGGGAGAGAGACAGAGGGCAGGAGAAGGGAAGAAGGGCCCTTGAAAGAAATCAGATAGAGAACACTACGTCCTGCGCCCTCCCCCCCCGCCTTTTTTCCCAAATGGAGAGAAATGAGTAGGCTGAACCAGGAGGAAGAGGGAGAAGATGAGGTTAGAAGAGGACCGAAAGGGGAGGATTGAGAATGAAAGGGCATCGGAGAGCAGTGGATTATGGGGAGGTAAATAGATACTCCGTCTGTGGACACCAGAGAGAGGGTTGTGCGTGGAATGGAGCGGAGTTACGACTGTGGGAACGGGAATCAGGTTGGCCTTTTCAAGACTTCGTGCTTCCCCAGCCCCCAACAGTCTCAGGAAGGATTGGGACTTATCCTATTAATTATAGACACAGATGGGGGTGTTGAGGGCATTAGGATGTAATCCAAATCCTTTGAGGGTCACACGGTTGCAGCCTTCAGGACAGGGGAGCGAACGCCTTGGAAGGGCGGGGTCTGTCTGGGCGAGGGCCCGCTGGACTCATGTGGGCCTGGAGCCGGATGCTGAGGACCTCGGAGGGGCGGCGGGGGATCAGGTGCGCGATTGGCTCGCCTGACCGTGGGAGGCGGGGCCTGCCGCGCGGGGCGGGGCCAAAGGGGCGCGAGCGCCTTAGCCAGGACCACGTGGGCCGCGGGGGTGTTGGGACCCGGGGCGGGGTCTGCACTGCGAGATAGGTTCAGTGGCAGGGCGAACATGCAGGTAAAGGTGGGAGCCAGGGGTGGAGCCTCCCCAGGGGCAGGGCCGGTCTGGCGTCGCGACCCGAGTGTGGAGGGGGTAGGACCCGGCGCTGACCCGGTCTCTGCCCGCTCCCTCTGCAGCTGGCCGAGCGGTTTTCGGACGCGGCGCTGGTGTCGATGTCTGTGCGGGAGCTCAACCGGCAGCTGCGGGGCTGCGGGCGCGACGAGGCGCTGCGGCTCAAGCAGAGGCGCCGCACGCTGAAGAACCGCGGTTACGCGCAGGCCTGTCGCTCCAAGCGGCTGCAGCAGCGGCGCGGGCTGGAGGCCGAGCGCGCCCGCCTGGCCGCCCAGCTGGACGCGCTGCGGGTCGAGGTGGCCCGCGTGGCCAGGGAGCGCGACCTCTACAAGGCTCGCTGTGACCGGCTGACCTCGGGCGGCCCCGGGTCCGGGGACCACGCCCACTTCTTCCTCTGAGCCGCTTGGGGCCTCGGAGTAGTGGAATAGGGAGGTGGGGGGCACCACCCAGGAGGCGGCGGTACCATTCGCTAGATGGTTACTGAGCGCCTTCTGGTGCCAGACACTCCCTTATATGAACACACAAATATCCCCAGACTTCCTGGACCCTTAAGGCATGCTCCGAAGCTAGATGTTGATCATTTTCTGGGAGAGGGGTCCCCTTCCCTCACGCAGGCCATGCACAGAAACTCTCCACCTCCTGCCCCATCCCACATGACCAGGACACTGAGATCTGCAGGAGCCAGTGCCAGGCACTGTGTGTGTGTGGAGCGTGGATGATGGCTGGGTGACACAGTGAATCGGAGGTGAGGGAGTGGTGCAGCTCCCCCCTCAGTTTAGGTTTTAATTCAAGGTTTTCAACCTGTAGTGCATTAAGGTGGTAATTAGCCATGAGGCTGTATTTTCATTCCGAGGCTTGTAATCTCCTATTTTAGGACTACTGCATTTTCAGGATTTCAATTCCCACTAGCAAGACAGACTAGGAACTGTATCCAAGAGGCTTTCTTCCAACCCAACCAGTGGCCTCCGGGACCCAGAGCAGCAAAGGCCTGAGAAGCTCTGGGGGTGGCTGGTGTGCGCTGGGAGAATACCCTGGGCAGAAGTCTGGAGACCTGGGCGCTAGTCCCAGCTCTGCCACAGGATGCCTCTGTGGCCTGAAGCAAATCACTTGCTCCCTGTGTCTCAGTTGCCCAATCTAATCCTCATTTGGATTGGATGACTTCTGACATCTTTCCAGTTCTGGCAACTCCTTAGTGTGGGAGCCCCCAAGACAACTTCACCAAAGGCACTTCCTGTCCTGCTCTAGCTTCCCGTCTGCACCCCAGGCAGTGAGTGAGCCCACGCACTGGCCCTCCAGACCTGCATGGGGGTGTCCCTGCTACTCCTGCCTCTCTGAGGGCTGAGGTGAGACTTCCCCCAGCATGATGAGGAGCTGAGAGAATGCAGCTTTTGTGAATTAAACTTGAAGTCCAGGCAGAACTTTATGCTATTGGCTAAATGCTCTTGCAATTTAAGAAGTGTTCATTCTTTATCCTTGCTCCAGGCTTCTGTGTGTGTGTGTGTGTGTGTGTGTGTGTGAGAGAGAGAGAGAGAGAGAGAGAGAGAGAAACTGGGAAACCCCCATCTGGGCTGAGTGGTGCATCTCAGTTCTGGAGGCCCAATGAAAATGGGGTGGAGGGGCAGGGATTGGACCAGATGGAGCCTCCCCCTCCCACTACCGCTGCACAGAAGCCTAGGAACAGCAGTGACCGGCTTGGCCTGCCTATGGCTGTCCAGAGGTCTCACAGTTGCCATGGTAACCCAGCCCTCTGGTTCAGCAGCCTATGGAGAGAGTGGGTGGGGATCTGGGCAGAGCAGAGGCACTGAGCTGGGAGTAGCTACCTCACCAGCCACTGTTGTAGATCCTCTAAGGGACATAATAAATGGGAGAAGCAGTGGGGCATGGGGAAGAGGCTCCCATATGTCTCTCTTCCTTTCTGCCCCCCTCTATCCGCCCCCTCCCCAGCTGTCTCTTCCCATCACAGTCCTTGTTCCCTCCTCCCCCTCCTCTAGCCCAGCACATCCCACCTCCACTCAGGAGCCTGCAATGGGAGGCCTCTCCTCCATCTCCCCCAGGATTTCTTTCTCTTCTCCTCTCCCTTTCCCACTTCTGGCCACTGGCCACCTCTCTGACTCTGGCTCTGGCTCCCCTCTGTGAGGCTCACGGCACCTTTAGCCTCTCCTCCTTCATCCCCTCCCACAGCATTGTTGAAGGGAGAGGCTAGGGCAGGGAGGGTCTCTCCAGGAGCCCAGCTCTTCTTCCTCACTCTGGATATCACCTGTGTCCTTGCCTGCCCTCTGGAGCTGAAATCCAGACCCACTACTGCTCTTGCACACCTTCCTTGACTGGCTGATGCCCTGCAGAACACACACATGGGCAGAGATGCCTATCCACAGGCACCTACACCCATACACACAATCAGGCCATGTATACATACACCTGGGTCTCAAGATGGGGGTCACATGGATACACTTCACACGGAAGTTGCACACTAGTGATTAAGAGTGTGGGCACTTTGGCCAGATGGCCCTGGGCTCAAGTTCCAGGTCCACCAGATCTTCTTTGACTATAGGTGAGCTTAAATCAAGCCTCACTTACTTTGTCAGAAAATGGGGAAAATAATGGTAACTGCCTAGTGAGAGTGCATGCATTTTAAGCACTGAGCACAAAGCTTCACACATGCTAAAGAATAATGTTTTCTGCCATTGTTAATGTTATTACGAGTACACAGTTGGACTTCCTGAGCCATTAGGCCACACTCATGGAGAGTCGGGGAGGTGCAGTGCATGAACACACACATTCACACACCCAGGAAAACCAGGCTGCACAGACCTTAGGTGCCCCCTCTGTATTCACAATTCACTAGCAGACCTGCTGCCTCCTGCAGTCCCCCCAACACCCCTTCTCTGCTCACCCCACAGCTGTGTGGGGGCTGGGGTTCAGCCCCTGGAGGACTCAGCTGGGCTTCTTGGAGACAGCTGTAAGAGGGCATCAGCCTGCCCCCCTGACAGCCCCTTATTACTCCCCCTCCCCATTCCTGGTAATTAACCCCCATGGTGCCTGGGCCCCCTGGGGTTGGGAGGTGAGGGTAGGGGCTCCTCAGATCCCACTGGCACGTAGTTGGGGTGAACCTGCAGACACATCAGGCTGCCTGGAACTCTGGCTCAGATTTTGAAAGGTGCTGTTCCTCATTTCCTAATGGTGTGTGTGTGGGTGCTCCGGACTGCCCAGTGGGCATCTGAGGCATGATGGGTAGAGGCTGAGGTGCTAGGAGCGGTTCCCTTTATTAATGGCCAGAAAGTCAGGATCACTGAAGAAAGTCACTGAGGGGCCACAAGGCTGAGGGGTGTGGGGCCTGGAGAGATGGGGACAGGGCTCACCACTCACTTCCAGGACCCAGGAGCACAGCTGGACCAAGAGGGAGAGGCACTGGTCACTCGAGTCACAAGGGTCAGGACAGGCACCTGGGAGATGGTGGGATAGTCATAAGCACCCTCCTCTACAGCACACCCAGCCAAGATGGGCTCCACCGAGCCCCACCTTGCACCCCCTAGTGTCCACCCCTTTGGGCCCCCAGGACTCACTGAGAGGCTGAGGGAGTGTCAATCCGGCAGAGGCAGTCACGGGCTAGGGCTGGGGGTGGTGGCCGGCGTGCAGGGCCTGGGAGCCCCAGGGCTGATGCCCTGGCTGGCGTAGTACTCCACCACCTGCCGCGGCACCTCGGCCAGGACGCACTTAGCTAGCGCAGAGGGAGCGGCCTGGAGGTGGGGGCGGGGACGTGGTTAGGGGCGGGAGAGTGGGGGAGGCGGGGTCAGGTAAGGGGCGGGGCTTCGGGTTGGCCACCCTTGCGGGGCTCCAGAGTCTTCGCAGGACATCAACCCGGTGGGAGAGACAGGTCAGATTTTGGGGCATGAGGACCTGAGGAGACCTTCAGCCGGGGGGGGGGTGGTGGTGGGGCGCCGGGCACTCACATCCTTGAAGTCCCGGAACGGCACGAACTGGACGATGTCACGGGCCGCGGGCACCCCTCGGGGACAGCGCAAGGGACCATCATCGCCGTCCAGCAGCCGCATGTCGGAGAAGTCGGCATTGCCCACACCCACGATGATGATGGACATGGGCAGGCGGGAGGCGCGCACGATGGCGGTGCGGGTCTCAGCCATGTCACTCACCACGCCATCCGTGAGCACCAGCAGCACAGAGTACTTCTGAGGGCAGGCAGAGGGGAGGAGGGGTGGGCTCTATGTGCAAGGGCATTGGCACTCACTCCAAGCTGGGGCCCTGGCCCCACTGGAGGACACCTGGGGCAGTGCCTGGTTGCCTGCTTGTTCTCCTCACCGTGGCTTGGCCAGTGCTCTGCTCCCGCTGGGCTGGCCCCGCCACTCGGTTGATGATGGGGGCCACGTTGGTGGGACCATAGAGCTGGATCTGGGGCAGGCAACGCCGGTAGGAGGCGATGACCCCCGAGATCTCTGTGGGCAAAGTGGCAAGGCTGGCAGGGCGTCCTTCCTGACATCCCTTAAAGCGAGAGGGTGCTTCCCTGTCTCAGGACTGCCCTGCCCGCCAAGTTCCTCACTAAGCAGAAGGAGAGTTGGATGGTCCAGGCACTAGGGGAGTTGGGCGGGCAGATATTGGGCCAGGGGCTGGAAGTCTTACCAAATGAAGACAGGCACTGGATGGGTGAAGGGTCAGGGAACTGGGCCCATGGGAATGGAGTCTGTGCTCCCGGATGGGGTGTAGAGGGTGTGCAGCAAGCTGGAGGCGGGGAGGCGGGGCTGGTGGGAATCTCCCCTCTTACCTTCACATTCAGGATTTTCTGGGTCAAAGTTGATAGCAAAGTCATGGGACACCTGTGAGGGTAAGGTGAGGCAGCAAGGGGACATTTCCTGTCTGACTCTCCCACCTTCTCCTGCCTTCCTGTTGAACCCAGCCTACCTCGAAGTTGGGGGGGATTCGAGCCCCAAAGCCGAACGCTGGGAATCGCTTATCACTGGGGAGAAGAAAAGGCTGTGGGGGCCCATTGGGCTAGGGCTCCCTGCCTGTCCCCCCTGCCCCCACCTCTTCCTACCTGTCATAGTCCTGGCAGATGCCTCCCACTGCACGCAGGGCCTGCAGGTAGTGGTTGGGCTGGCGGGGGCTGAGGCAGTGTAGGGACTGGCTGCTCCTTGGGTCCCCATTGGAGGCGGTGAAGTCGATGGCCACCTGGTGGGGATGGGGAAAGGGTCATGCTGCATCCATGAGAGCCAACAGAGATGCTAGGCCAGAGCTAGGGTCTGTAGGGAGGACTGAGATGAATCCGGATGAGCCCACAGGTAGCCTCATCATGGGGTGGGGCGAGGGGAACAGGCTGACAGTGCTAAGGCTCATGAGAGGCCCAAGTAGGGGCAGTGGGGATTCTGGACTCCTTCAGTTCACTATGTGCTTAGCCTGTGCCCCTCTTGCCCGTGCTCACATCCCCCGGGCCTTTACCGTGAAGCTGATCTGGCAGCCGCCCATGATGTAATCCAGGAAGGTGTGCACCTTTTCCACCTGGCAGGAGGGAGGGAGGCAAAGTGGAAGGATGGTCCTTTGAGAAGGGAGCTGGGTGGGGCTTCTGTGGGGGAAGTGGATGGACCAGGGTTTTTGAGATTGAAGTTCCTGGTGGGATAGGGCAAGGCTTCTCAGTTCCCGGAAGCAGAGAAGTGATCTTTGAAACAAGGGCAGGGTTGAATGTGAGGTTGCTGTTGCGGTCGGGGTCGGGGCTGGGCCAGGGCTTAGGAAGGCACTGGGGTTTACCGTGCACCGGGCTAGCACCACGGTCCCCGAGCTCTTGTAGTTCTTCTTCTTGTCCCGGTACTTGGGGTTGATACAATCCCACTGCATCTAGACCCCACACGGCCCGCAAGCCCAGGGTCACAATTCCATCAGGTGACCCCCTGCCAGCAGAGCCTCCCAGAGCAAGACCCCCATGGCTCAGTCCTTAGGCTGAGCCGGGGTGCTTTCCACCCTCTCCACCTCCTATGACATATGGCGGTCTCTTCAGCACCCTCAGGATTCTCCCAGGGATCTGGGTGGGATTCTGGGGAGTGGGGTGGGGTCTTTGTGGCACCTCCTGCCCGGGGTCTGCTGTTCCTTCCTGCATCTCCTGGAAGGTGCTGGTGAACTCGCCGATGAAGTCATGCTTCCCACTCGAGTCATAGTCATACACCAGGAACTGAGAAGGTGGGGGTGGGTTGGGGTCAGGGTCAGGGATGCTTTGGAGTGGTTCCTGGTGGCAGGGGGAGGGACTCAGGGAGGTAGGGGCATGACAGTCTCTAGGCCCAAACAGAGGTTTCAACCTCCCCAAAGAGGCCACCTGCTGAACTGCATCCTTTGGCTCAGTCTGGCAGGGACTTTAGCCTCTGATCCAAGGCACACAGTGTAGGAGCACTGAGCTGTGACCGGTCCTTTACCCCACAGTGGGAAGGGCTTGTCTCACGGGGAGAGGGAAGGGGCTTGCCACACTCAGGGGGAAGGTCTCAGACAGAGGCCAAATGCTCCATAGGCTGCCCTTGGTGGTGGGGCTTCACCTTGAGAGGCCGGTGGACGTCGCAGCTGCACAGGGAGTGCAGGGACAGGCGGAACGGCTCCCAGCTGGGGTTCAGGTTGTTCTTCACCACCTTAGAGAGGCCCCAGAGGCTGGTCACCTCCTATCTAGGTTTCCCTACTCGGCACTTCCTTCCCCATAGCCCCAGGCACCAACCTCGGTCCTCCAGACCAGCTGGTCACTCTGGTCCCCGTTGGTCTTATAGATCTCCATGAAAGGGTCAGACTTGCTGAACAGATCCTGGGGGACAGGGGAAAAGGCCCATGAGCCTGGTGAGGTCTGCAAGGGGAGGCGGCTAACATCACGAAGGGAGCAGCACTGGGGCCCTGGGATTTGTCTTGAGTAGGGGGCCTAGGCTCTCTAACAGGGGAGATGGGGACCTGGACTCTGGGGTTCCAACCTTGTTGTCCAGCTTGTGGGCCCTGAAGGTGAGTTGCACATAGTCGTTGGTGCCAGATACCTCCTCGGCCACAATCTGCAAGGGGGACACAAGTGGCAGGCCTCCGCCCGCCCCCTGTCCCCACAAGGGCCACCCTATTCCCTTTCCCTTAGGAGGGGGCCAGTCCTGGGCATGATGTCACCAGGATGTCCATGTGGGGGCATTGAACGCTCTGCCCAGGGGTGAGTACAGGGGACCTCGCCTACCGTGATGGTGGACTTGCCCGCAGTCTTCCCATTCTTCAGCAGCAATGGCTTAGTGACCTTGGTTTGTGACACAATCTGGGGATAGAGGTGGAGGGAGACCCAGCTGTGACGCCCCCACCTGCCTTGGCCAGGGTACAAGGGACAGGGTAATGACTGCCCTTTGAGTACCCACAGGGGCTGCACTTGGGCTAGGGTTGGACTTAATTTCCACAGCAAACTTAAGAGGTAGGCACTGTGACCCCATTGTTTAGATGAGGAAGCTAAGATTCAGCCTTGCCCAAGGCTGCACAGCCAGTGAAAGGCAGAGATTGTTTAACCTCCAGCTGAACCAGCTCCAGAGCTCACTATCTCTGTTATTTTGGGTGTTAGAGGCAGAAGCTGATGGGAGTGGGGTGGGGTGGGAATGCAGACCTGACCCAAGGTGCATTCCGTAGAGCCCAGGAAGGTGTCATTGCGGGGGCTGGTGGCTCCGTCCTCGGCGTCAAACACGTGAAACTGCAGGGGCTGCTTCTCCTCAAAAAAGTACTCGAGGGCCAGCACCCGAGAGAAGACAGGGCTGGAGCAGGAGCGCAACACCTCCGTGCGCTCCACCTGCGGCAGGAGGGATGAGAGCCCTGTGGGAACCAGGCTCCTTTTCCCTGCCCTGAACTATGCCACTCATGCCAGCTTTCCTTGGACTCCCACATCCCCAGTGATTAACTCTTCCCGCCCTAGGATGAACCCCAAGCTCAGGGTGCTGTCAGCCCACTGGACTATCGTCAGCCCTCTAGGGCTCTCATAAGGCCTTTGGGAGCTGTGCCAGTGCTCCAGTGCCATCTCAGGACCCTCCGGGACTCTAGGCTGTAGAAGCTGGAAAATGGTTTGCATCCATAATGATGGCACACCCGTCTCCAAGGTTACCCACACAGCTGAGAAGGAGCCCCTCCGAATCCTCACATTCCACTACGAGACTTTCATTCCCCCACCAAGCCTCCCTCCTTCCCAGGCCAGGAGGTTAGTGAAGGAAAGACCCCAGCCCATTCTCACCTCCACCCACTGCTCATCGGAGTAGAGCTTGAGCAGCACGCAGGGGTGGGGCTTTGTGAGTGTGTCCCGGTCCAAGAGGCCATGGCAGGACACCCGCAGCTCCACCCGCGAGGCCCCCAGCGTCATGGCGGGGGGCTCAGGCACCCATCCCATCTCAGGGTCCGACATGTCACTGTGGGGCAGAGATCACCTGGACACTGGAAAGGAAACACCTGCCAGGGGAGGGGGCTGTCTTCTGAGAGCCCGCCCCCCACCTTGTCCTGCTTCCCCACCCTCATGGACCTCCTGTTTCCCCACCCTCCGCTCAGCTTCCTGGAGGTCTGAGCAGGGGCAGGCAGAGGACCTGAGCCTGTCACTCCTGCACCGCCCTGTGCTTCTGTCACCCCTGCTGGCCTAGTGTGCGCGGGTGGGGCTGGAGATGGCTGGAGGGCTGGGGGGTTCCCGGCAGTCTTGGCTCCTAGGCCATCGATTGATCCACACTTTCTGCTGCCTCAGCACCTTCTGCTACTTCCCGACTGATGTTTGAGCCAGTGCTGCACTCAGTCTTGGCACAATGGAGCTGAACTGGGGCAAGGGGGTGGGGAAGGGGGTGGAGGGGCCCCTGGAAGTCTGAAGAGGACGGGCCTCAGGAATGGCGTCTGCAGTGGGGAGGAGGAGGCAGGTTGCAAGGTGGCCTGCGGTGCTGTCCCCCCCCCCCACTCACCTTCTCGTCCGCAGATTTGGAAAGGGAGGGGTGGTGGGCTTGGGGAGTTGGAGGCAGAGCCCTATCCCTGCTGAAACCTCCTGCAGGTTCCTGACGGGGGCTCCCACTATGACAGCTCTCACTTCCCTCCCCACCTCCCCTGTTCTCACACTTCTTGGCAGCACTGGCACTGTCTCTTAGCGACAGGATTTTGGGGGAGCCACGGCCCCCTCCATGCTGCCTGTGGGATGCACGCATGCCGCCCTCCCCCAGCAGTGGTGCCAAGCCTCGGGCAGCAGCAGGCAGGGGTATACTGGCTGAGCTTGTGGTCGGTCGGTGCGTCTATGTGTCTGTCCACATCTCAGGGTGAGGCTGTCTGCTGTCACGTCATGCTTCTCCTGCAAGTGTGCGTGGGTGTGTCTGAATGTCCCCTCCCTGTGTGTCTGTCCTCTAGTCGTGTGTCTGTCTTCAGGAGGGTGTGACAGTTCCTGTACCTCGCTCAGAACTGGGACCCTTCTCTGGCTGGATACCCACCCCCCGACAGTGTGCCTTTCTGGATATGTGAGGGAGGGTCTGGGTTTGGGGGGGGGTCTCTGCCGTCCAGCCAGGAGTCTCCCAATTCTCAAAGATCCCCTGAGATGGGCAGGGGCATGTGGTGGCGAGGGGATCGGGCAGGACTGGAAACCTCTCTGGGGGCTGGGGGAGATGTTATGGAGACTGGGCCAGGATAAGCTGGGCTAGGGCTGGGCTAGGGAGGAAGGGTGGGCTCACCTGGGCTCTAGTCGGGGGCTCCTCTCTCCGGCTCTCTGGCCCTGGCCCTGACTCCTTTGCTGCTCCAGCCACTGGTGCTGGCTCCGGCTCTGGCTCCAGCTCCGGCTCTGCTGCTATTTATGGGGCCTGGATGGGGAGGGGTGGGGGGGCTGCAGCACCAGCTCCCCCCGCACAGACTGGTGGGAGGGAGAGGAGGGGAGGGGCAGGGCCACTGCCTGGGAGGGAGCCACAGAACTGGGGGAGGAGGGCGGGCTGGGGGTGGCACAGAGGCAGGACCCCCACAGACACAGTGACACACATCTTCCCCTTCACGCCACACCCACACCCAGCATCACAGAGATGCACACATTGCGGTGGTGTGTGCGCACACACACATTCACACTGGGAAATCACGGGGACACAGGCACCCACGACTCACAGGCTCGCACATATCTTGACACGCACAGGCGCCAGCACATAAACGTACTGTGACACCACGACAGTGACAGTCCTACCGATACACATAGGGAAACACACCCTGTCTCACAACACTCTCCACAACACACTTGTTAAGGATATTCGCAATCACATATAAAAGAACACTGGGCTATACCTGTCACACACACATACACTCACTCACACCGACCCGAATACAACAGAATGGAGATCTTCACGTGCTCCTTAAAAACCATCACGTAACACGCCGAACCTCATAGCTTTGAGAATGAGAGCGGGTTCCCCAGCCACCTTTTAACAGGGAGACACAGGGACATGGACCCAATTGCTAAAGGGCACACAGTCTCACATCCCAGTCACGCAGCCCCGTGAAGACAGGGGCTGCCCGGTGGGGAGATGTGCTGAAGGACTGACTCCCGAGGCATCTTCCCGGTGCCCACAATTCGCCACCCCGCCCCGCCCCGCCCCACCCTGCCCCAAGATTCAACCCATATGGCCACATCCTTGTGGGAGGGGCCAGGCCACGCACAGATTTGAGGAAACAAGACATTAGTCATTCCCCAGTGAGACCAGGGGAAGTGAGCAATTGTCTGGGGAGCTGCATGCCCCACGTGGGTACATGGCGATCTGGGATGAGTACGCAAGAGGGTTTACCAGAACATCTTCAACCTCCATCTCCTAAGCTGCTCGTATATTAAGGTATCGAGCCATTTATTGAGCATCTCCCGGGTGCCAGGCACTGTGCCAGGGGCTGGGGCTACAGAGATGATTAAGACCCAGCTCCTGCCCCTGGGGGAGGTGCATGTATATAGAATAGACAGACCCGCAGACAGAGAGATGATAAGCCAATATACAAATGCAATTAAGTGTGACAGGTGCAAAGTTATGGACCTGTTTGGGATGCAGTGGGCCACAGAGAGAGGGTTCAGTTTGGATGAGTCGGGGGAAGGCATCAGGAGGGGCTTCACAGAGGAGGAGGCTCGTGAGCAGAGTCTTGAATGCCAAGCTAGTATTTGTTAGTACCCCAATGGAAAACATTAATTTAATTGTTGATGTTCTCACGCCATAGACTCACTGTCACTTCTGCTCACCTACAGGCCACTCTACTGTTGAGATTTCCGACTATTGGTGGTGCCCCCAGGATGACCCAACACCATTTAACTCCACCATTAGTGATCCTGTCTGTGTGTAAACACACACAACACACTGCTCCCCAATCTCCTCCTGGTACACCGATCCCACCGCACCCCCAAAGCTGGACACACACTGGTATTGGCTTCTGCCACTTTGGTCCTTCTCCAGCCAGCTCAACCCAGACCCTGCACATAACACCCACCCTGGCTTGGGGACGTCTCAGTCCCCTCCCGTCCAGCAGATCTCTGGTCTTTCCCTCTTCTCCTCTCAGAGCCCCAGCCCCATCCCTGTGGGGTGTTCCTCACTTTTCCCCACTGCGGGGGCTTGTGGGAAGGGGAGCAGATGGTGGGGAGGGGGGCAGTGACTGGGGAAGACAGCAGAGGCTTGAGGCAGGTGGTGATTTTGTTTTTTTATTCTATACAAGTGGGGAGAGAGCCCCTGGGGATAGAGGGACAGATCCACCTTCCTGGGAGAGGAGACGGCCCCACCCCTAAGCTCTCTGCAGAATGAGCAAGGCACCCAGAGCCACTCTCTCTCCAGGTTGCTCCCTCCCTTCCTGTCCTCCATGCCTCCTCCTGCCGTCCTGCCCCTGTGGGACGGGGGCTGACAGAGGGGCCTGGAGGTGTGGGGGTGGGTGGGGTCTGAGTCCTTGTGAGGCACATGTTGAGAAGAGGGCTGGGGAGGGTGCTGCAGCCGCTGTCAGTCTGTTCCTGGCTCACTGGTTCCTGCCGGGGACAAATCCAAGGAGCCCTGTTTCCTGGGCAGGGAGAGTCAGCCACCCGGTGTAGGGGCGCCATGTCAGACAGATGGGTAGGAAGGGGGACCGACCTCTCGCCCACCCCACTGGCACCTGTGGGGTCAGGGGGCCGTCTTCTATCAGGTTCCAGCTTGTCGCAGGACTGTGCCCGCCGTGTCCTCTTGGGCTTCAGGGGGGCGGTCCGGCGGCCCAGATCCGGGGGCCCTGTAATGACAGTCAGGGCAGGCCTGGCACCTGAGTGGGGCTCACAGGCTGGGTGCTCATCCAGGCCGTGATTCCTGGTTGTCTGTCGCTCATTCCCTGCCTGGGAAGGGGACCCAATGTGGGCAGCAAGACCCCAGCGGCGCCCCGAGCCCCCTCCAGCCATGTGGCAGACCTTGGACCTCGGGCTCCTCTTGGTCCTGCTGTGAGCCCAGCCGCAGCTGGGGTTTGTTCATTCCTGGGGCTGCACCCCCAACCTCAGCCTCCTCCCTGCCCCCCGGCTCCTGGGAGGGGTGGCGGCCCCTGGGCACTGCCACTGGCTTGGAGGGCCGTGGACCTAAAGGGGTGTCCTGCAGCTGGCAGAGGAAGGAAGATGCTGGGTCAGTTAGTCCATCCTTTTGACTCATCAAAGTGCCTTCCCCACCCGCCTTACTGGCCCGCACCTTGGCATTCCTAGAGGCAACCGTCCTCTCCGGGAATAGGGCCCCCTCCTTCTCCTCCTCCTCGTCTTGGGAGGCTGGGCTGGGGCTCTGGCAGCTGTGGTTGGGGGCGCTCTCCTCAGCTGGGGGATGGGAAGAGAGAATAAACTGCAGGAAAAGGCATTTTTGCAGAACCCTCTCTGTCCCCATCCGATGAAGCCCTGGAGGCCAGGACTTCCCCACTCCAAGCCCATTTGCTCCTAGGTCCCTGCTTTTGATGTCCCCTTCTCCTCTCACGTTTCCTTAGCTCTGGTCCCCAAGATTGTCCTGAGCCCATCACCTCTGGAGGGGGTTCTGGCCTGGCTGTCCCTCTTGAGGAGCAGGCTCTGAGCCCATTCCTGCTGGGGCAGAGCGGGGCCTGCTGGGTCCACAGGCACGGCTGCCTATCCAGGGCTGCAGTGCCCCGGGGCCCTGCCAAGGCTGCAGGCTGGCATTCCTGGGACTCTGTCTGCCAGTCTGATTTAGATGGTGAGAGCCTCGAGGAGAGGCGCCCTCACCTCCCCCCTCCCCTTGCCTCTGTGGCTTTATGCAACCTGAGCCTGAGGGTTCGCCACCTGGAAGGTGTTGTCTGTGTGTATTTCCATGAGGTGTGAGCGCAAGAGACCTGGAGGGTGGAGGTAGGTGTGTGTGCAGTGGAGCATCTGACTACTGAGGTCTCCTAAATGAAGGATGGAGCCCCGCTTTGGGTGTTTTAACTAGTCTGTGTGTGGGATGGGATAAGCAGCAAAGATGCCCCAGGTGCTGGGTTGGCCTTGGAGGATGGGGCAGGAGCAGAGGCAGTGACATGCCTCGGCCAGCCTGGCTCTGCACCACGGCCGTATGCCCTAGCCTTGGGGTGGGAGTGGAGGAGGGTGAGGGAGAGTCCACGTCTATAGGGAGATTTGTCCATGTCAATGTGGTTGGAGGGTCATCAACTTGAGTTGATGCTGAGTTGACCAGCTTTCCTTTAGTGGCTCCCTAAGTGAAAGGTGCTCTGAACCCAGCAGAAGGGAAGTGTCATACGATCATCCCCTCCCCTTTATTCCTCCGGAGTCTTGGCGCCAGAGGTAAAGGACTTGTTTAAGGTCAAGACCGCTGGTGGTGGCTGAGCTGGGACTAACCCCCAGGGTGTCTGATTTCCAAGGCAGGACTCTTGCCCCTTCCTTGTGGCTCCTTACTGAGTGGATGGCTTGGCGAGCTATTTTTGGAGGAGACTGGAGTGTCTGAGGTGGGCCTGGCGTGGCTGGTACTACCCACCCTCTTTTCCAGCTGAGGTGCAGAGAGAGGCCTTCTTTATGGAGGGTGCCACTCTGCTGATGGTGACCAGAGGTGGCCTCTGCCCTAGAGAATTCTCCGGAACCATCCACAAAGTATTCCTGTCTGCTAACCCTGGAGAAGCCACTTTTGTTCTGCAGGACCTCTCTTGGGATTGGGTTGTCTCTCTCTTTTGGATGTAGCTTTGTAAATATCCGCAAACATTTTCACCATGTTGACTTCTTACTGCCCCACCTTGGTTGTAAGTTCCCCAGCGCAGGGGCCATGGCTTCTGTTTCTTTGGACACACCCTGGGCCTTCAGTGCTGCGGCCCGAGAAGAGGCGTTCCATACCTATGTGCCATGTGGCCTCTGCTCGGCGCATGGCGCTGAAGCTCGGCTTGGTGCTTTGAGGGGGTGGTGGGGGCTTCCAGGCTCCAGGCCCTGGGGTGGAGGGAGGGGATGGGAAGAGGGAAAGGCAGGTCAGGAGGGACCCCTAAGAGAGGGCCCAAAGGAAGTCCGTGAGGGCCCCCATTCTCACCTGCATCATCGGAAGAGCGCCGTTTCTGCCAAGCCTGGATGCTGCCCTCCAGGTCTGGGCTGGGGCCCTGAAAGACAGCTGAGTCAGGTCATAAGAAAAGTCCCCTCCACTTGGGGACTGCAGTTAACAAGGGGCTTCTGCTCTAGCATCTCACGTCATTCGTCCCTAGACACTTGGACCGTTTTTCCCAAAGAGTAACACCCACACCACCCTAGGGACATAAGATATGGTTTATATGAGTGACAATGCTGTTACTTTAATACTTATGTGTTTATTTTATGTGAAGTAGAAAAAAACATGACGACTACAATAAGCCCGCGATTTTAAAGATGATAATGCTTAGGTCCTGACTAAGTTAAAAAAGGTGAGTTGATTTAAATAAAAATATTATGTAAACAATAATACAGGTGGTATGTGGAGAAGGTAAAAATCATCGTAAAATCACCCAGTTTGGGAAACAGAGCTCTAGAGGTAAGTATTTTTATGACCATCCATTTTACAAGGAGGCAGCAGGAGGTTAAGTGAGCCATCCAGGACCCCACGGCCAGTGTGTGTGATGGGCAGAACTGCAGCTAACACCTCCTAATGTCACTGTCCATTCTCTCTCACTGCCGACCAGGGGTGGGAAGGGGAGGGTGGTAGAGAGGGACCCACAGGACCTCAGTTCACCTCCAGCTCCCCTCACCTCTCGTTTCCCATCGAAGCTCCAACCCTTGGCTCTTCCCAACCCAGGAAGGGCAACACCATGGACCCTTGGCTGCTGTGCCGTCCCAAGGGCCTGGCCGCCCTCCCCTGGCTCTGCCCCCTCAGTGCCCTGGAACAAGGTCTCAGGTTTACAAGCAGTTCCCAATGGAGAAGGGGCTCCACGGGCAGCAAGGGAGTTGGGGAGGGCCCCTGCCCCTCTGAGCCCCCGGTCCGGGAGGCCCAGCCGGACCCCGCCCTCCGAGGAGTCTGCGGTCCTCTGCATGCAGCGCTCCCAGCATGCTCGGGGTCACCAGGCTTAGCCCACTCTCAAGGAGTCGCGAATTGGGATGAGCAGTTCCCCAGAACCCCGAGTCCTAACATTCTCCCACTAATTGCCTGGGGTGGCGTCGGTGGTTGGGCTATGTGTGGGACAGCAAATGGGGAGGATGCAGCATCCCCCTTCACTTACCATCTTCCTGCGGAAGGAAGGCCCCCGCCCCCCCCCAAATCCAGGGAGGAGGCTGCTCTCCTCCTCTGGGCTCCAGCAGGGGGAGGAGTTATTGCCGAGGCTGGGAGGGTCTGGGCTGGGGGGACTCTCCTGCGTGGGGGGTGGGGGTGGGGGTGGAGGGAGGAGGAGCCCGGTGGTGGGGGATCCTGGCCCGCGGTCCCCCTTGAAGCTCCGGGGCCGGCGAAAGTGAAACAGGCCTCGGCGCCTCTTCTTCTGGAGTGGAGGCAGCGGTGGCTCCGAGAGGCCTGGCCGCAGGGTCCGCAGAGTCCGGGGATAGCTGGGCAGGGTCGGGGGGAGTTAGGACTGAGCCGTGGGGACATGTGAATGCCAGACACAGAGGTCGCTCAGGGCCCTGGGGGGTGCTGGTGCTCGTCCAGTCCTGGGTCTAATAAACCTCCTGCTCTCCTCTCTCATCTAGTCTCTCCTGCGCTCTGTAACCCTTTCCACTCAGTTCTCAGGGTAGACGGTGTCCTCACTTTCCCTGTGGTAATCCTCCAGCAGCTTCTGTCACCCCCATCCACTCTTCCCTCCCAGGCACCCCTCCCCCCACTTCTTCTCTCCACCTCTCCAAGTGACCCAGTTCTTCTGGACAGATGCTGGGGAGTCTGTGTAGGACAGTGACAGAGAACAGACCCTCCAGGCCTCTTACCACTGTCATCCCATCCCAGGGCCTGCCACCTCCCCATCCCCACCATCCCACTGTGGTGGTTCACTCTGGTCCCATCCTTTCCTGCTGTCCTGAGAAGATTCAGAGAGCCTGGGAGCTAAGGGCTGGGTGGGGAAGAATGAGAATGTGGGGGGAATGTCCCAGGGAGACTGGCTTTGGGGCACTGCTACTGGAGAGGCCTCCATGGGAGCTGGGAGGACACAGGAGCCCTTCCTGGGCCTCAGGCCTGCTGAAAATGGGAGTGTGCCTATGCGCCACACCTGGAACTTTCATCCATGACCCTTCGGCTGAAGAAGTCCTCCAGCCCCTCATCTAGGCGGGTGGCCATCCCATTCTCCTGACGGGTTCCAGGTCCTGGCACCTGCTGGGAGGGAAGTCTGTAGGATATCTCTGCTGGGTCAGGAAGTCCCTCCCACCCACTGAGGGCCTTCCCCTTTGGACTTGGACTTGCCTCTTCTTGGCCCCATGGAAATTTAGACTTCAGTCCGCCTGGGCATTTCCTAAGCTTGGCGGCTCTTGGCTCTATCCTTCGCCAAAATAAGAACCGCCACTGTCTGGCAGACAGAGGTTTCCTGTCTGTGACAAGGTCTAGCTCCTATCCAACCTGGATAATCCCTCCTCTGTTTGGTGGCCTGCCTGGGTCCCTGCCCGATCCTCCAAGGCTAGTGCCTCTGGCATTTGGGTCCTAAAGCTAGCACCCCAGGCTCTGACATTGCGAAGCGAAGTCAGTTCTCTTGCAAGGCCTTAGGGACTCACGCTGGGCCGACCAGGTCCTGGAGGGGTGGTCCTGGGGGGCCTGGGCCTGCCTTGTGTTTGGTGTCTTAGTTTATAGCCGTGAGTGGGCAGTTCAGATAGACCTTCCCAGGAGCCACTAGCTGTGGGCTGGCTGCTCCCGAGTCCAGAGAACCAGCCAGGGGGGATTCCCAAGCTCCCCAGCTGGCTTTCCATGTCCTGAGGGCTCCCACCTGTGGGGACAGCAGCATTAGAGGGACTAGTAGGAGGGACAGGGAGGAAGCAGGCTGGTGGGACAGAGAAAAAAGAAAGGGAGCCAGGGCCTGGGAGGGGTGTGGGGACCTGGAGGACATTAGAACTGAGGCCGGGGAACTCACTGATGAAGGCAGACACCGGCCGGATCTTGCGGCAGCGTTTCTGCTTTTTGATGGCCATGGTGTCCTGCAGACATGGAGACGGATGATGGGGCCAGGTCTCAAGTCCTGGGAGCCTCACCTGGAGCCTCCCATTCCTCATAAAGCCTTTTCTCTAGAGTCCATCCTTCCTCCCTCTCCTCAGGTGGCTGAGGCATCGGGACGGGACGAGGGAAGAGACGGGGCTGGATCGGGGCTGGGGGAGGAGACCAGGCCCAGTGAAGGGGGGGAGTGGAGTGCAGAGAAATGAAGGGAACGGTGTTCCGCCGGTTCAGGGGCAGGTCTGGGTTAAGGAGGGGAGTGGAGGGCGGGGGTGCTCACGATGTTGGTGCCAAGTTCATCATCTGTGGTCTCCTCGTGGTCATGGTTCCGGCCTCGGCCCCGGGAGGACAGCTCCTGCCCTTGGCCTGGCCCCCCTGGTGGATCTGATAGTGTCCTTAGCTGGGCTAGGTGCCGGGCCTGGGGAAGGACAGGTGTGAACAGGATCCCAAGGAAGCTGCCCACCTCGCAGGGCCTTGAGGGGGAGGGGTGGTTCGGGGAGATGGCTGAGGTGGGGTGAAGGGCATGCCCGGGTTTGGCCTGGGTTCAGAAGCCTTACCAGGCTCTTGTGGGAGTGGTATAGCTCCTGCAGGATCTCGTCCACGATGGAGTTGGTCAAGTAGGTGACGACTGAGAGCTTCACTTCACTGTGGGCACAGGTGGGGCTGCTCAGCCACCCCCCCCGGTGCCCGCCCCTGAGCCCAGGCCCCGCCCCTGAGCCCCTTTCTCAAATGCCTGAGGGAGTGGGCCAGCCAGCCCGGCCGTCCACGGAGAGCACTGCTGTAGGAGGCACCTTGGGTCCACCACACTCATGTCTCCATACAGGCATACCCGGTCCTATCCACTGTCTCCCAGCCTAGGTGTGTGTAGGTGGGGAGGGTGGGTAAAGAGGAATTGAAGAGGAGGAGGAGCAAGGGGGCTCCGGGTCAGGCCCCTGGAGCTCCAGTGGAGTACAGCTGGGTAAATTGGGGTGCTGAGTGAAGAATGCTGGTCTCTGCTGTAAGAGCAGAAACCAGCTCTTCTTGAGCCTGGCTGTTTCACGGTATGTGTAATAATTTTCCTTTGCTTTGGTGAGTGGTGGCACCGGGAATGAAAGAGCTCTAGGGGGTGATGAGAGCTGGTGGAGAGAAAGTGTAGTTCACGCACCCCTGTTCACATCGTTTTTTCTCCGTCCCTGCCTCTGAGAAGGCTGTGCTTTGTTTCTGGGAGGCGATTCTCGGTGTCTGTGTGCTGCTGTGTGTGTGTATACCCCTGTGTGCGCTGCCTCGGCTCCTAAACCCAGGCTCAGCACTTAGATTTCTAGGGCAAAGATCAGTTATACCCTAAATAGCAAAGTTGCAGTTGGTTAAAGATTTATCCCTTGTAATGGAGATGGTGCCATTCATTATTCATTGCTGATAGCTGGGCCCAAAGTCCCTAAGTGCCCTGGGCTGAATCCAGCCCCGCCCACACCCTGTCCCGCCTCTCACTCCAGCTTGTTCTGAATGTCCTGGCCTGCCTGCTCCAGCAGCGCCCCTCGGATGAAGTTCCGGGGCACAGTGACGCGCTCGGCCACATTGCTCAGCATCTTGTTGTGCCCCTCGGCCACCCTCATGGCCACGGGGCATAATTCCTGTGTTAGGCTGACCATCGACTCCAGAATCACCTAGTATGGGGGGAAAGGAGGCCAGAGTCCTGAGGGAGGCAGGGTCAGGGCTGGCACCACTGTGGAAGAGACCCTAGCCTGTCCATTCCAGCTCCCCATGGTGGGACCGAGGGGCCCGCCAGGGACACAGGGCTGGTTAGCAGCAGAGCTTCCAACACTCAGGTTTCCCCATATCTCGGTCAGTGCCCCTTCCACCCTACCATCAGGACAAGGGAGAGTCAGTTCAAGGGTCAGATCCAGAGGGGAGAGGTCAGAGTTCAGGGGCCAAGGTTGAAGCTAGCAGAAAAAATCCAAGCCAGTTTTCTAGCAAAGCCTGGCACAGAGGCAACTCTGCATTTCTCTCTTGCCCCCAGTAATCTCCCTGCACTGACCTCAGCCCTCAGCTTAGGGCCTTGGTCAACAGTGGGCTCCCTCCCCAGGACTTGCCTGTAGCTCTTTGTCCACAGCCTTGGACACCTCACTGGCTACCGACTCCAGCCTCTGCCGCACAGGCCCATCATTGGCCAACACGTGGCCCAGCTCGTAGAGGCTGGGAAACAGCTGTGGAAGGAAGGAAGGGTTATGATCAGAAGGCCAGAATCAGGCCTTACTAGGTCCCTGGGGGCACCGGGCTAGGAGGGCAGATGCTCGGGGCAGGGCCTGAACCACTCTGGGTTAGCATGGCTGGCCTTGTTGGGTTCTCCGGACTGTCAGAGAAGGGGAGAGCTGGGGCTCACCGCCCGGGAGTTCTTGGCATCCTTGATGAGGTCCCGGGCATAGAGCAGCTCATCCTGCACAGGCTCCAGGGGGCACAGCCTCAGGGCCCGCACCTCCTCCTGCACTCGTCCACACAGCCGCTGCAGCATCTGGAGCACGGTTGGCAGGAGTGTCAGGGGGGACCCCTGTGCCCCCACCTTCCCAGGTGGGACCCCAGATGCCCCATTTCAGGCCAAGGGGAGTGCTACTGGTGCCGGCACTGATGGCGTGGTGGTGATGTCTCTGGATGGCCTGTTCTCGCTTTTTCTTGGGATGCACTTCCTGAATGCCCAGTGGAGCTCCCACGGTCTGTGCACCCCTTGTCTGGGGACCCCCTGCTCTTTGCCCACATGTTCTCTCCTGTTTGGGGCCCAAATTCAGAATGTCCTATCTTTCTGCTCTCCCACACTAGTTATGGGCACCACATGATGCCTCTTTCATGCCACCCCGGCCAGCACTCTATCATATCACACCTGTGCCCTGCAAGCCCCACGCATGCCCCGTGTGTCTCGGAGGGAAACGTTTACTTGCTCGGCGCTGCTGGTCACCAGGCCCTGCTGCAGCCTGAAGGCCTGCTCCTGGGGGCACGTCTGCGAGTGGTTGTTCCTCACCAAGCACCACTGGATCTGGAGATGATGGGGCAGGTGGGGTCAGGCCTGGGGATGGGGGCTGGCCTTGCCCCTCGATGTTCCACCCTGCTTAGGCCGCCACCTTCTGCCAGACGTCCTCCGTGCGCTCGGGGGCGCTGCGGTAGGCTTGGGAGATGTCACTCACGGGGAAGGACATGAAGCGCAGTGTGTGGTTGCTGTGAGACACAGTAGCACAGCTGAGTGGGGGAAGAGGTGAGGAGGAGAGGTCCCTGCTCCCCCAAACCCACCCCCTGCTGGCCATTTCCCTCATCTGGCCCTCCTAACATTTCTGTGCATATAGGTTAAGCAGGCTGGGGTGGGGCTGGCATAGTTCAGGCCTGGTCTAGACACAGAGAGGCTGGGGGTGCAGGTCAGGGCAGGGCCCTGGACCACTCACCTCTCCAGGGCCCTTGCAATGTCCAGAAAGCCCAGGGCAGACGTATTGTTCCGATCCCATAGGATAGTTCTGAGGAGAGAGTGAGCACTGGCTTGCTACCTCTCCCTCTGGGCTCCTGTTAGGGGGCAGGAACACAATCCCCCTCTGGAGCCCTCCCCCTTTCCTGAATCATGGTTCTGGGACTGAGGGTCTCCTGGAAGCTGGGGTACAGAGCAGCGAGGCAAGCGGGGAGGGCATGTGTGTTGGGGGGGCAGCCAGGGCTCCAGGTCAGAAGGCCCAGGTGTGGGCCCCACCTGAGGGAGGAGTTTATCTGCAGGGCCTTAGACAGCATCTTGGCCCCGATGTCCTCCATGCCATTGCCGCTCAGGTCCACCTTAGCCAGGCAGGTGTTGCTGCCCAGGGCATTGATGAGGATGCTGGTGCGCAACTTCAGCCGGGAGTCCGCCACTGACAGTGACTGCAGGGACTGCGTGGGCAAGTGGGGGGTTGGGCCCCGTGCCTGCAGCCCCCACCGCTGCAGGTCCCTCCCAGGCCCAGTCACTCACACAGTCCTCTTCCTGGATCAGCTGCACCAGCTTGTGGAGGATCTCCTCCAGGGTCCTGTGGGGAGTCAGGGCTCAGAGTGGGAGGGGAGGGGACTGGGGTCACGCTATTGGAGGAGCAGAGAGGTGGCTTGAGCAGGGAGGGGGCCAGAGGTGATACGGTGAGTTGAAAGGATAGGTGGATGATGGAGTGAGGGTGTGTGGGTACAGGGAGGGGGCCTCACTTGGCCTTGACATTGAAGTTCTTGCCCAGGAACAGGTGCTTGAGGGACTTGTTCTTGCCAAGTGCGGGCACCAGTGTCAGGAGGTCCGAGTCGAATCCTGGCCAGTAGATGGGAGAGGCCTGGCCTTGAGGACCAAGGATCCCTGGAGTCTCCTTAGGACTTCTCCCCGACACTCCAGGCCCCTGTCCCCACCTGACCCCCAGGAAGGGAAGCACCCCCACTCACCATTGTCTGACAGATCCAGGCTGCCCACACAGGTGACAGCCCCCAGCTGCTCCTGCAAAGCCTGGGCTCCTGCTGAGCGGAGCTGCAGGGACATGGTGGGGGTGGAGCCGGGAGGCAGGGATGGGGGCAGGGGGTAGGGCACCTTTAATGCTTAGAGACCAGAGTAGCCACGCCAGGACTCAAGGTCATACCAGGTCTCAGGTGTAAAATCAGGAGGCCCCCTCACACCAGATCCTTCCCTAGGGCTCTCTCCCCTCCCTTCAGCCAGAAGTCTCCAGGCCGCTGCTCCGGAGACAGCTTGCTCCTGCCCTCTGGTGGGAATGTCTGGTATCTCTCACCCCAAAGCCTTAAGCGGGGAGATAATGGAGGCTGCAAATGACCTCTGGAAAGAGGGCCGCAGACCACAGACTGAGAGGGGAAAGCGGGGGTGTGGTCAGGTCGGGGGTGGCAGAGGGGTAGCACAGAGGCAAGGTGGAGCCAGGGTTTCTGACTTAGGTCAGAGAAATGAACAGTGTGGCGATGGGTGGGGACAGGCAGCAGGGTTGGGGGACTGAGGGCTCACCTCACAGCTGCTGAGGTCCAGGTGCAGGTCACTGAGGTGACTGTTGAGGGAGAGGCCCTGGAGCAGCGCCCTGTGGGAGGAAGGTCAGCAGGCCCACTTTCACCCCTCACCCCCTTCTCTCCCAGTTCCCCCTCGGACGCCCCCCAACCCTGCACCCACCCGACCTGAGGGCCTCCAGGGGCAGCCTTGTGGCCGACAGGTTGACGTGGCTCAGTGTGTAGGCGCTGCTGAAGAACTGCTTGAAGGCCGGCGGGGCCTCCCGGCCCTTCCTGTGGAGACCTCTGGGGTCAGCAAGGAAGGGCGGCACCCACCACTTGCCCCATCCCTCCCTGCACCCCTCGTGCTCCCACCTGTGGGAGCAGCTATTGCGTGCCAGGTTGAGGTAGGTTAGGTGGGAGCAGCAGCCATGGAGCAGGGCGCCCAGAAGCTGTAGGGAGAGACATGGTGGGTCTCACAGGAGCTGGCTGGGGTGTCGGGAGGGGTGGGCAAGGACTCCTCTTCCTTCCCCATCAAGCTCCTGGACCTTCACTCTCTGCAGTCAGTCTGTGTGAGCCCCACTGTGGATGCCCACTTTGCCTCTAATGCCTCAGTTACCCCTCTGTGGAAAGTGGGTCTACTCTCTGCCTGGCCCCCAGGGGTGGTAGAGAGGCTCACGGGCAGTGGATGTGTAAAGCCAGGGCCACCACGAGCTCATAAGGTGCCTTGATAAGTTGGGGAAAGCATCCTTTCCTCCTCGTGGGCTCAGCCCTGTGCCAGGGAGCACAGCTGGGAAGCAGAGCAAGGGTTGGCTTTTAAGCACAGCCAGCACAACCTTGGGCTGCAACCAGGATAAGGTGCTGCACAGGCATGAGCTATGGGCGTTGCTTTATAATTCAGCTGAACCTGAAGTCATCCCGCCAGCTCTGCCCACCTCCATACTCAAGGAGGAGGGAGAGGCAGAGACCCGCCCTGGCCTCCCCGAATCACTGCAGGCTGGCTCCCCCATCACCAACCCCTCACCAAGTCGATGGCACAGTCAGTCCCTGCCAGGTCCAGGTGCACCAGAGCATTGGGCTGGGCCAGGAAACTGTAGAGGGCCTGGGAAGGAAGGACAGAGGGGCTGCAGGGGAAGGGGTGATAGAACCCCTCCACCCCTGGGGCTGCAAGGCAGAGACCCCCAGGCCCTGAGGCCTGAGCGAGCTTCTGCAGGGGCTTGAGGCTACATTCTGTGGACTCACATTGGCCTCGTCTGTGGCGAGCAGCCCAGGATTCTTGCTCAGGTCCAGGTATCGAAGGGAGCTGGCAAAGGCCGGGTTGGCCCCGAAGGTCTGGCCCAGCGCCTGGAGCCCTGAGCACAGCGGGCACTGGGCTGGGTTGGCCCCCATCCCCACCTCTTCCCCTTGTACACAACTCTTCCCTGCTTCCCAAATGTGCTCCTTTCCTTTCCTTGATCCCTGGGATGCTGTGTGAGTGTGTGGGAACACCTCTGGGGCTCAACACCCCAGACAGCACTGGGGGAGGGTCAGAAGTCAGAGGTCGGGGTCCCGGTGCAAGTACCTCGAGGGGAAATGGCAGTCTTGGCCAGGCACAGTTTGGTCAGGCCCGTGGGGAAGCAGAGGAGCTGCTGGCTCAGACTGAGGAAACCTGGGGAGTGGAGAGGGCAATGGGCTCAGTGAGAGGCCGGGCGGCGTGCACGGGTCGTGCAGAGTCCAAGCGGGGGCTTGAGCAGGGTGCAGGCCTGGGGTGAAGGGTGGTGGCGTTGAGGCGGGGCCGGCATCCGGTTGGGGAGCCCTGTTCAGACCCAGGTCAGGCTCTGGACCAGGACGGGGTCTGCATTGCGGTGGGGGCGGGATGCAGGGCTGGGGCTCACCCTTGTCCTCGACGGGGTTGTGGGACAGAGTGAGGGCATGCAGCACACAGCTCCCGTTCTCCCCAAACACCCCGGCCAGCTTCTGGACAAAGTCCCTTCAGGGAAGGGGAGGAAGGATTTGTTTGTCCCAGCCCCTGGGCTTCCCCTCCTCCTCCACCTGCCTGTCTGGCTGGGGCTGCAACGGTCAGAGGCCCCCACAGGCGGGGAGCAGCTCGGGGCCTGCCAGGGAGCTTGTCCCCACTCCGGAAGTTGTGCTGGGATGAAGCCCAGCTTGGCTCCTCGAGCCTGGAGCAGCCCACCCTGCTCGGGAGTTGATAGAAGAAGGGGGCGGGGCATGGGGCATACTGGGGAAGGGCCATGGAGCTGGGGGTCAGGAGGCTTAGGTCTGAGTCCCAGCTTGAGCACTGCCTTGCTTTGTGCCCTCTTTGGGCCTCGGTCTCCTCTTCTGTAAAGTAAGGAGCCGGGTGAGGTAGCTCAGAGGCCTCAATCATGCTCTGAGGTCTGGGACCCTAAGACTACATCCAGGGGGCACCACTGCCCAAGGAGGAGGCTGGCCTCACGTCTTCAGCCCGGCGTTGTCCAGCACCAGCTCTTCGAGGCTCCCCGACTTGCTCAGGGTGTGTAGCACCTGTTCTAGCACTTCAGAGCCCTGAGGACAGAGGGGGTGCTGTGATCAAGAGCAACAGAGGGCACTGCTTCCCCCACCCCTGTCCCTCCTAGTCCCTACCAGCCGCAGGTCCTTGCAGTAGAGTTTGGTGAACCACTGGTTGTAGGCCAGGGCTGCCACCATCAGGGCCAAGTCTCTGGGGAGATGGAAGGGGGCAGGAAAGTGATGAGCAGGTGGCTGGGGCAGGAAAGAAGAGACTAGGGATGAGGCGGCTGGGCTGGGGAAAGCCTGGATGGGTCGAAGGCAGTGGGGGGTGGGGCTGGGGAGATAGAGCTGGAGTATGGGTGGGACCAGAAGGGAGAGCCTGGAAGGGCCAGGGTTGGGCTGAGGCTGGAATAGCGAGGGTGGGGGTGGGGGTGAGTCTCTACCCTATCCGCTTACCGGCTCTCCAGGTGGCTGAAATCCAAAAGATTGAACTCCCGGTTATCCTCGGCATGATAGATGGTGTCCACATCCTTGGAGAGGTGGAACTGGCTCACACCCGCTCCCCTCCTCGTCCTCTGCCCCCTCCCTTGGGGTCCCACCTGCCCGCCTGCTGGGTCCTTGCCCAACGCACCCATTGCACCTCCTCACGGCAGTGCAGCCCATTGTAGTCACACAGGGCAGCGTAGGTCTCGGAGAAGCCACCTGTGGGGCAGGAGATGGGCTGGCTCCACAAGGGGTAAGGGAGTGGAGAGCAGGCTTGTGGTTCAAGGAAAGTCATTCATTTTATGTGCCGTTATCCTGGGTTCCTGCTACACTGTGAATCTCTGAGGTCTGGGAGCTGTGGAGTCTCAGGGCAGGCAAAGCCCCATCCATACACAGCGGACTCTGGATGAGGGGTGGGGTGGTTTAGGGCCCACTTTCCTCAATCTGCCCCTGCTCACCGCAAACACTGTGAGTGGTAGATGTGGAAGTCTCAGAGTTGGGGGACGTGTCTCGGGGCCCTTCTGGGGTGTCTGCGTTTCCACGCCGGATTAGACACCTAGAAAATGGACAAATCCATCCCAGAGAGGGGTAGAAAAAAGCTCTTAATTCTTCCCTTGTTATAGCTTCTGGATCCCCAGGGAAAAGCAGGAGTGGGGACATGAGAGCTCTTCTCCTCGGTGTCCCAGGAGCCCAGGTCCAGGGGAAGGAGGGGAGGGAGGGAGAAGTCTCCTATTGTCTAACCCCTTGGGTGACTCCTCCTTTGCCACTCACCCAGGGCCAGGGCAGACCTTGGAGAGGGCAGAGCTCACGTGGCGCGTCACCTGGTCCACGCTCTCAGCTGACGGCAGCCGCATGCTCACCAGGCCACGCTCTGTCTCCACTAGGATCTGGGGGACAGGGGGCAGCAGAGCCTCAGATATCGACTCCTTCCTCCTGCTGACCCACTGGTGGGGCCTGAGCCCTGGCTCACCTGGTTCTGACTGAGCGTGCTGAAGGCGCGGATCTCCAGGACATTGAAGGAGCTCTCCACCTGGGGGGCATGGGGATGCTCAGCTCATGGGAAGAGCCCGGCTGCCAGGCTCAGGAGGGAGCATGACAGGTGCTCTCCCATTCCTCAGCCCTGCTCACCTTGGCTGGGACTTTAAGGGGGAAGAGGTGGAGACGCCAGGAGGTCAGGGCCTTCAGAGAGAGGAAAAGAATGTCAGCAGCAAATGGCCGCTTCCCAGGCCTGAGTCCCCCTGCCCTCCTTTAGCCCCCGTAGCCTGTGTGCAACCCCTGCTGTAGGGGTCCTCTCTCTCTCATGCCCCACCCTAGGCTCCTGGGCATCCACGCAGTCCAGCCTGCCCCCCCTCCAGGCTATGTCTCCTCAGCTCTCCCCCACCTCTGTCTCCCCTGGCCCCCAGGCTCCCTGCCCTCACCAGCACTCGGTCCTCAAACTTCTTGGGCTTCGTCTCCAGCTTCACCCGGTGTTGCTGGAGCACAGCCCCCTGGCTCAGGCACCTCCGGATGCTGTCTGCGGGAGGGGTGGGGGGGCATGCTCAGAGCTCCCTTTACCCCAGCCCCCCACTTCCCCAGGGCTGTCCGGGGGCAGGGGCAGAGGGGAGGAGAGAGAAACAGAGAGACAAGGAAGGACAGGGACAGAGACTTTTCCTTTTTGGGTGACTTTTCTCTTCCTATTAGAGGGGATGTGGAGAAAACTCTGGCTCCTAATGTCCCTAAGTCAGGGGACAGTCACTGAGTGACACCGTCTGTGGGAGAGTGTCTTACACTTCTGAGGGTGTGAAGGATTTTCCCAACCCGTGCGCTCCAGCAGCCGACAACACATACACAGTGAGTCAGTGTGTGGGGGCGTGGGGGTGTCCCTCTGACTATGTTCTAGGTGGTCTGGGTGTGAGCATCTGCCTTTTACTATGCATGTGTGCATGCCTTCTGAAGGTGCCGGGGAGCCTGCGTGTGGCATTGCTGGGGATGGATAAGTGTGAATGAGTATGCTGTACCTGCAGTTGTGAAAGGAGCACAGAGCCAGACAGTTCTGGTGTGAATGGGGGTGGGGGGTGGGAAGGAGTTATAAATGAGCCCCATACCCATCTGCTGGCAGAACCATACAGATATCCCAGAGGGAGAGTGTGAGTGTATGGTGGGGGTGCGGTTTCAGTAACGATGTGTGTACACACATCTCAGGGGTGTGCTTGTCTTGGGTGTGGAGGTGTGGGAAATCGCCACCGCGCAGTATGCCTCTGAGTATCCTTGAGCGTCCTAGTCTCTGCTGCGTGGGCTAGCCTGCGCTCCCGCCTCTGGGGGTCAGGGCTGTGGCAGTGCTTGGGGGTCGGGCCTTGGTTTGGGCTGAGTCTGAGAACTATGAACAGGAGAGGCCTTGAGGTGTGGGTGGAGGGTAGCGAGAAGGGGGCAGGTTGGGATGGGGGCTGTGGAAGGTGAGCTGCAGAGAACACGCTCTTGGTTTTAGCTCCAATCCAGGCCAACTTCCCTGATTCCCTTCTTTGCTCCCCTGGCCTGGGCGCTGCCCGGCTGCTACCGGGGCTCTCCAGGGCCAGTTCCGGGGCGGGGCCGGGAGGAGGGAGGGTGTTGAGCCAAGAGGCGGTCAGGACCAGGGGCAGCTCCCATCGCCCGGCGGGGCGGGCCTGGCCCCGCCCGGCGGGGGAGCGGGGACTCTCCGGAGGGGGAGACTAGACGCCAAGGCGAGGGGTGGGCCAAGATCGCTGAGAATCAGCCCCAGGGAGCGCGAGGGGACTGCACCTGTCACCGAAGATCGGGACGGGCGGCTCTGGGACAGGAAGGTCCTGATAGGGTGAGGTGAGGGCGGCAGCGGAGGATGCTCCGGGGACAGCGATGCCCCGAGCTGGGATGCAGGGGCGGTGTGGGGGCTGCCTTGGATCCGGGATGCTTGGGGAGGAGGAGCGGGAGGCACCGGGACTAGGGTGTATCGCGCGGAGGAACGCACTGGATCTGGGATGCTCCCGGACGGGGCGTCCCGGAGACCACCGCAGCCTCGTACCTTGCAGCTCGCGGGTGAGCTCCGCGCTGGGCTTGGCCATGGCGGCCGCTGCTGCTGCTGTTGCTGCAGAGGAGCCGCCGCCGCCGCCGGGAGCCGCGGCACATGCTAGACCCGGCTCCGGCAGGGCCCAGGCGCTGAGCGCTGCAGCAGCCGCGAGCCCGCTCTTGTCAGGGGCGGCTGCGCGAGCGCTCCTCCCCCCGCCTCGGAGCGCCGGGTCTCCCGCCCCGCCCGGAGAGGGGCCGGACTGAGCATGCGCGCCGCGCCTCCGAGCCGCGTGAGACCCCGCGCGCGCTGGTGCCCACCCCTCCCGCCAGCTCCCGCGTGCGACGTCCTGTGCGTGCAGCCTGGAGCCCGGGCCATCTCCCGAGCGGGGGGCAGCATCCCTGCTTTCCGTGCCACCTGCTCTCCGGGCACCGTGTGCGGAACCCATTTCTTTTGTTTGTGGACCTGGGTACCCCTACCCTGGTCGTCCTTGCAAGGCTCCTTCCTTTTCACCTCTTGCTTAGGACCAGTCCAGCTAGTCCTTGTTGATCCGCGAAGGAACTCGGTGCCGAGGGCGGTGCTAGGAGAGGACCCGGCTGGATCTGGGGGAGTTTGTCCTTCCTTTCCCGCTCGCCCAGCCTCGGGGATCCCAGAGGCGTCCTTGGCACCATCCCCGCGGGTGTGAGGCCGAGAGTAGCACCTGGGAATTCCCGTGCCACCTCCTCCCAGCTGGCAGCTCTGCAGACGTCTCCACCCCTGAGCATTACGCTCAGGTCCTGGAGACAGGGAGGAGACTTAGGGGGATCCAGAGATCCAGTTCATTCAGACTTATGCTCTCTGCCCTGCCACCACATCTATGCACCCCACACTGAAAAATGAACACATTGATTCAAAGCAACGTGATCATCTGCATTTTATTTGCACCTTATTTGCAAGTTGTTAATATCCAGCCCTGCTCCTTTCACTCCAGGTTCCTTCTCTCCTATCTCCCTCAGATTCCCCCAATGCCCCCCCACCCCCATATATTCGTCGGTCTTTTTCAAAGAGACAGCCTTCTCAGCAGGCCTGCCCTGTGTTCTCAGGGGAAGTCTCTATCCAAGGCTACAGCAACAGCAGGAATCCTCATAAGACCACACCTGGACCGCAGGGAACGCTGGATCTTTTCGCAGGGCAGAATTGACTTTGGGGGTGTAAGGTGAGCAATATGATAGGCAGAGAAGGGAAAGGCCAGTCGAGGAATGCTGGAACAGGACTCAGGAGCAGGAGCCCAATCTCTGCCCTGGTGGCCTCTCTCCAGGTCCTCAGAGGCGGGATGGGGCCCCTCCCCCCACCACCACTGTCTCCCCAGTGATGTAGCTGGCATCTTCAGAGCACAGGAAAGACACGATACCTGCACAGTCCTCTGGCTTGCCTAACCTGGGGAAGAGGGGAAACAAGGAAGGGAGTAAAAATCAAACAGGCCAGGCCCCTGACCAGGCCCACAGGAAACGAAATTTGCTTAACCAAAAAGTATCATGATTTTTCAGGACCAGGGTATAAGCTTCCTGTCCATCAAATAGCGTTGCCATGAAGATAAGCTTTTAGAGTAAATACCGCATAAATACTGTACCCTGCAAAAACCACTATATGTTATATTAAAAAAAATAGAGACACACTGTTTTTTAAAGAACTCAGGACCCCTACATCCAAAGTTATATAAACTGGTGAGCAGCTATTTCATACTTCAAAGATTTGTTTCACGTGTGTGCATACTAGTCAAGCATCAGCCAGTCTGTGAGAGAGTAAATGGTTTGTTTAAAATGATTCCATTTGTACAGCTTCAATTCACAGACAACTTTTTCAGGAAACTATTTTTGTCCCTTAAACTCAAGTTCATTCTGTGCAATGTGCTAATTCTCAGTGTTTGTATCAGTGATTGCACGATGAGGGAACTCTTCAGCCTAACTGTCGTGAAATGCTCTAGCGGTGGGTCGAGTATCTCAGACCGAGAAGGCCTGGATCAGTGGTTCTCCGTCCTGGCTGCACATTGTAATCATCTGGGAGGCTTAACTTCCTCCACCCCCTCGCCAAAAAAAGATGTCCAGGTCCTACCTTGAACCAATTAAGAAAGAAACTCTGGGAGTGGGGCCCGAGCATCTGTAGTTTCACAGGCGACCCAGCTGATTCTAATGTGCATTCAAGATTGAGAAGCACGGGGCTGGGTCCTTCGCTGTGGCTCCAGGATGACAATACCCTGACTTATTAGTGAGCTGTGAACTAGGCCTGCAGCTCACACTTGACATCAGAATGGCTTTGGGAACACTGGAGGGGGTCTGGGATGTTTGGACCAGTAAAGAGGAGGCATTGCTGGCATGTGTCCTTGAGGGGACAAGGTAGAGAAAGTAAAGACAAGAGAGTTCACAGAAGCCAGAACCTAGAGAGAGGCAGGGAACTTAGAGGTAAAGGAGCCAGACGAAGGTGCCCGAATAGTTGGGCCAGCCCTTCAGGGAAGAGGCCAGTTTTCCTAGGCAAGGGGAGTTTTGGGACTTAGTAAAGCTCTTCATTCCTTTTATTTGGATTGTAGGATCATCAACCTGAGCTTTGGAAACATGACTCTTTTTATTCAAGGGGAACTGAAAAAGCATGGTTTTGGTCCCTGGTGGGGATGCACAGAGGTGGAGTCCCAGGTGGAGAGGAGTCAGGGCCTCTCCCAGAGCAATGCTCTGCTGAAGCCCAGATGCCTCTGTGCTTGGTTTTCTGCAGTGGAAGCAGACTCTTCGCACACTCACTCTAGTGACGCAGTGTTCATGAACTTGTGAGGCAGAGGAGAGTGTGCCTGTGTTGTCTGTGGACCAAGAGACAGTGAGCAGTGGGTGTGTGAGGGCCCAGTCCTTTCGTCTTTATTCCTCCTAACCCTCCCCCGTGACAGCCTTACCTGCTTATTTTTAAGATTTTTTTAATTTCCTCCTCTCTTGCCTTGTCCATCCACAACTGCAGGAAAAAGGGAAATCTCTTTATGTGGAAGACAAGGAATCAGAGGGACAGAGTGGGGAGACTGCCCGCCCTCACTTCCATTGAGAGGCAGGATGGAGAGACGCCCCCTTCCACTTCCCAGTCCTTCCCAGCTCCGTCTTTCCCCACCGCTCCCTTCTGTTTCATTCTTTCCGGCTCTAGTGAGGCAGTTCGCTGGTCTTCCCCCATTCTCATCCACTGAAGGAGCTACCAAATGGTGCGAGTAGAGTCTGAATTCCTCAGTCTCCACCTCACACCTCAAGAAAGGAGCGAGTGGGGGTCTGGTCTGGACAGGTGGCTGGTAGGGAGCGGGAACATGGGAAAGCCCAGGGAGGGGACAGAAGTGGTTCAGAGCTCAGGACCCAGGCACTGGGCTCCCCCAGGCAGGAAGATCCCAGTGGGATGCAGGACTGCCCCTCCCTCACCATTTGGCTGAAGTTAGTCTTGATGAGTCCGGGCGCCAGGCAGTTCACCCTAATGCTCCTTTGGGCCAGCTCTGAGGCCACGTTCTTGGTAAGGCCCACCAACGCTGTTTTACTAACATTGTAAGGGCCCAGGCCCTGGGGAAGGAGAGAATGGGTTAGGCTTTTCATTTCCAGTTCATACTTGGTTTTATCCTAGGACATAAAGGGCAGTAGATACTAGGGCCTCTCCTGGAAGGAAGGGTCCCAGTTAGAAAACTGTCTTGTGGCTAAACCTCCCCTAGGTTGGGGTTCATGGAGGCAAGGCATCTATTTTGTGGGAAGGGACTTGGTGGTGTGATTCCAAAAGGGGACACAAACTTCTTAGGGTGGCTGAAGGGGTAGAAAGATGCAGGGTGGAGGAAGGGATGGAAGTAGCAGAGAAAGGGGTTCTTACAGGAAACATCGTGTAGGCTGCTATGGAGGCCACAATCACCACTGAGCCGCCTCTGGAAAAAGAGGAGAATGACCCTCTTCCCAGCAGAGACCCTGGGGCTCAGCCCGCCTGGAGCCCATTGCACCCAGGCTCCCTCTCACACTCTATACCCTCGTTTCTCCATCTCGGGCACCACTGCCTTTATCATCAGGGCTGAGGCCTTCACATTAATGTCCAGAATCTGAAACCAAGAGAAGAAGGGGAAACAGCATGAGGGAAGGGAGCTGGAGAAGACAGGGCGATGAGGAATTATGGGGTTCCTAGGATCTGTTTGTTAGGGCTGGGGGAGATCCTAGAGACGATTTACCCGTACCCTACACAGGAAGAGACCGAGGCCCAGGGAGAAGTGTCTTTCACTGGTTGATTCAGCTAGAGAATGACACATTAGGTTTGGGTGAGAACAATGGAGCCTGGTTCATCTTTCCTAACCAGACAAGTAGGATTGGCCCAGTATGGACCTAAACTCTCAGGGCTGTTTTGGGATTTGAGCTGGATTTTCTGTGTTTCTTCCAACTAGGGACAGCCTGGAATTGCGTCAGCCTCCTGGACCTATCAGAGTGGGCCATGCTTCTCAGGGAACACGGGGCCTGACCTTGGGCACCTGGGCTTGTTCCCACACTTCTCTGGTTTCTGAGCTTAGGGAGTGAGATGCTCTTGGCACTCCGGGATGGACTGTCTGGCTGGACATTTATTGGACAGTGGGATCACGAGGAGGCACTTTTTGGGGAAGATGGGGCATAGGCTAAAATCAAAACCCCACATCTGTAATTTAAAACAAATGCATGACCCTTGTTTACATGGTTCTAGGCACTGCTGGACAGTCCCCTCCAATGGCCTCCTGCCAACTTCTTATTTTGAAAAATTTCAGTCTTACAGAAAAGTTGAAATAGAAGTACAATGACTACCCAGATATCCTTCACCTAGATTCGCCAATTGTTCACACTTCGTCCCATTTGCTCTGCGAATCTATACACTTTTTTTCCTGAACCACTGAAGGTAAGTTGCAGATGTCATAATGCTCTAGCCCTAAATACTTTAGCATTATTTCCAAAGAATAAGGATGATCTTACACACCACAATCTGTTATCACACCCAAGAAATTTAACAGTGATAATAACGATTTTACCTTTTATGCTGTCCATAATATAATTTCCCCAGTTGTCCCCCAAATGTCCTTATTTTAAAAATCCAAGGTCCAATCAAGCACCAACCATTGCATTTAGATTTGATGTGCTGTGATATTTAAAAAAAATACAAACTAAAAAGAAAAATTACTCAGTTTAAAACTGATTTTCATGTGGCCTCTATTCAGACTGCTCATGAAAGATGTTTCTCTACTTTAAAGTATGTTAGTCAGGAACCGACTCACTGAAGAGCTTTTGCACTTTGATCTTTATGTCTGTGAAACACTGATAAATAAACTATAATATTTTAGTATCCTTAAACTTCAGTGTCGAGAAATTATTGATGACATCAGAGTAAAAAGCAAAACCATGGGCCGCCTGGTGGTGCAGCGGTTTAGTTCGCGCTTGGCAGCCCGGGGTTCGCGAGTTCGGATCCCGGGCGCCCACCGATGCACTGCCTGTCAGCCATGCCGTGGTGGCGTCCCATATAAAGTAGAGGAAGATGGGCATGGATGTTAGCCCAGGGCCAGTCTTCCTCAGCAAAAAGAGGAGGATTGGCAACGGATGTTAGCTCAGGGCTGGTCTTCCTCACACACACACACACACACACACACACACACACACACACACACACAAAAGCAAAACCATGGGAGATCATAAAAAATTCAGCATTTCCAAATCATGTGGGAATATTAGTAAACAAAGACAAATATTTTAATTAAGGCTTTCTAATTAAAAGATGTAGGTGTGTGAAATATATTATAAATATAATGTCATTATACACGCTCACATAAAAACCAATATTCCACACTTGAATTTAGACATCTGGAGCTCAGATTTCCTTGACACTGCAGTAAGAAGAAGAGAGCACAGGCCTTTTTCAAAGTCTGTATGTTATCAAGTGGCAACTTTGGTGATTTCACCAGAATTGGTATTTCACTTAACTAGCAGACACTAGTTTTCCAACTAACAAGAAATCATTCTTTTTCGGCAGCTGAAAAGAGGATGGGTGGTGTGTACGTTTAAGCGTGTTAATTATTGGCCTATTAGCTGCCACGTCTCTGCTGGAAATAAACCAGGAAGAAGAACCTGGATAAGCACGTGCAGGGAGAGAGCTGAGGGAGGGAAGCAGAAGAAGGCTAGCAAGGAGCAAACGGAGACCAAACTGAGGAGCAGCAGAAACGAAAGAGAAGGGCAGGGATAGAGGAAGCCGCCTCCCACTCGCCCTTAGCAGGTGCGCTCCAGGTGTGTGGCAAATCGTGAGGATTCCGCACATGGACACTGCACTTAGAAATGCGTTCTAAAAGCAGACTGAGTTTGTGCTGACTGTTTTCTGAGGCCCACCTCCCGCTGCTTTAATCCCCTCTCACCTTGTCCCACATCTCCTCGGTGGCATCCATTATATTTCCAAAGAAAGGGTTGACAGCAGCATTGGAGACCAGTATGTCGATGCCCCCGTGGAGGTCCACAGCCTAGAGACAATTAGGTCTGAGTGAGGGCTGCGGGTCAGGAAGGGGGGTGCATTTCTCCGTGTTGGTGAAGCAGTCCTTCTTAGGAACAAAATGACCTTAAAATGACAGCTCTTTTTCTTGAAACATTTCTCTCCAAAGCTACCCTAAGCTCTGCTGCTAAGCATCCAAGGCTGTCTAATTTCGTTTGCAGTCTCTTCTTCCTGCCCCCACTTCTTCTAAGGCTGTTGCCAGCCCTTTGCTCTTGACATTTTACCTTGGGGGGCTCCTCTATTCTCATGGCTTCAGCTCTCACCTCAACACCCATTTCTAGACCCTCCCTCTTTTCATACCAAGTCCCTGCCCATTTCTCCAAGTGCTTTCTGTCCAGTAAGAGATCATGGGTGAGTTACCATGATCTCAAAGTCAGTCTGTCCACACGTACCTGAGTGGAGAAACGGCTCTCCATAGACTCACAGGAAGTTACCACTGGGAGGGAGGGGCCTTTGAGACCATTTAGCTCAATGTCCTCATGGTGAAGGTGATGAAACTGAGGTCCAGGGAAGCTAATTTCTCAAGGTCATGTGCTCAGTAATGACATACTCGGGCTGGCTAAGAGCAGGAGGCCTGCTCATTCGGTCTTGGGGAGAGGTGAAATGATCTGCTCAGGGCACAAAGCTGGTTAGTGGTGGCAGAACTGAGGTCTGCCTCGTACTTTCTAATGCAGAGCTAATTCACAAGAGTCCTCCGAAAGTGAGTTGGGGTCGCTATGAAACTGGGCTACCCGGGAGAGCCGTGATGGGGAGGACACCAGTCTGGGCTTAAAACAGTCCCACCCTCCATCAGGATGTCATTTTCTCCCCCTCCCTCCTTTTCTTTGTCCTGGAGGCGTGGAAGATTCAAGGCAGAAACAGATTTAAACCGGGAAAACCAAGAACAGCAACATCTTATCTCCTTAATAAATTGTAAGTAGGTGGTGAAGGTGTGTCCTGGAGTAATGAGTGGTCAAACAGAATCCGCCAACAGTACGCCACCCTGAAACTTGACTTCGTCTTTGCCCAGAACTGGCAATTTTGATGCCTTGGGTAAGCGGCACTAAATGGGCCCTCAATCAACTTTGTGTTTCATGATTTGGCGCACAGAGGGGTGTTATTAACAATGTGTGCCATCTGCCAGCTCCCGTTTTAACTAATTATTCTTGCTAACTAGGTGCTAAGCTCAGTTGCTTCTACACTGCTGAAGGAATGCCTGGGCTGTCAACACGTAAATTTGACAACATTTAAAATCACATAATCGTTTCAAACCTGTATCAATACTTCCTTGCCCTCTCTACATTTTGGTGTCCTGGCACAGTCATCTGCCTGTAAGTCTCGCCTGTGCCCTTGTGACTAGGAAAGTGCAGAAGACGTTAGAAAGTGCCTTGTGCTGTGCTCTGCGAGTGGGAGTTTGGAGGTGGGGAGAACACGGTGGAATGCACCAGAATTTCGCTTCTGCTGTGCATCCTGTGCCCTGTCCTTCTGGGCCTATCAGCCCAGAAAGGGGAGAAGGCTGGGTTTTGACTGAACAGAGACAGAGAACTGTAGAAGATTAATGACAAAGGTCCTAATGACCACCCAGGAGTTTTCTAAGTCTGGCTGTAAATTGTGTGATCACCACACTAAAGTGGTTAAGAGTTCTTGCTCTGTGTTCTGATGAGTATATTTTTAAGAAAAAGTATCAAGTGGAGAAGCAGCTAATCTGGTTTCTGCTCATCACGTCTTTGAGAAGCTCTGAGGCCACCAGGTGGTAACATCCTCAGGGCAGCAGCCCCTCACTGCGGGGTAGCAGCTGGCAATAGGTGGAACCCATCTCAAACTGCTAGCAAGGGTCCCATGATTCTCCTTCTGACGTTAGTCACACAGACTACCTGAGAGTCCTTTTGACTTCTCTCTCCTATTTCCCATTTCTTGACATTGAGTTAGAAAAAAAAAAATCTTGGTTTGTTCCCACTAAATGTCTCTTAGGACATCCATTCTGGTCCCACCACCACTGCTCTAGACCTGAATGACAGCGACAAATTCCTCAGTGACATCCTTGGCTGGGAGTCTTCTCTACTCCAATATATCCTTCCTCCCGGTGCCAGCTTATCTTTCTTTAATAACCATTTTCATCTTGCTCAAAACCTCCCATGGCTTATTTCCTCCAAGAATGTCTAAACTCCTCCGGGAGGCCATGGAGGCCCCTTGTCCCTATCCTTCCCACCAGCCATTTCCCAGCAGCACTCCTGAGCCTGTGCTCCGTGCTGTGGATTCACGGTGCTCCCCTCGCCTCTTCGTTCCCTCCTTGGCTGTCTGCTCATTTTGCAGGGTCATCTGGGACTCCATCCCTACTCCATCTGTCCAGTCCCACCCTCTCGTCAAGATCTAATTCAAGCCCCACTGGGCCAGGGCTGCAGGACGGGTTAAGTGGACCTGGTAGGGGCGAGAGTCATTTTCCTGGCAGGATTTTGATATTAAGTTGCTACGTACATTTCATATGGCTAGTAACTAATTGGCCCAGGATCCCAGATGGCTCCCTTCACCCTCAGGATCAACGTCCCAGTCTCACACTCTGTCCAGCAGCCTGTGCCAGGCCAGGTGACTTTCTTGGACCCATATCTGGCTCTTTCCAATGCACATTTGAGCATTTGCCAAACAGTCGCTTAAAAACGGAATAACCTTACACCGTCTACCATTATTTCAGGTCCACATTTTCTAAGATTACCCAAATTATTCCCGCCATTCTTCTGATCTGTTAGCACAATCCCTTACGTTCCACTCTGGGGTAGATTCTCCCTTCCGCTCTGGGGAATGAGGTGTGTGCTCTGAGCCTGAGGGAAGAGCAGCCTCCTTTGCTGGATGTTCATATTTTCTTGTGCAGCTAGAAGGCCGCTGCCAAGTGTCAACCCTGAGACTGGCTTAGACACGTTCTCTGAGACCAAAGTCCAAGTGGGCACCTCAGGCCTGACCTGACGCTAGTGGGGAAATGCCTGCTAGTCTGTAGGTGGCTTGGCAAATCTGGGTTGACTCACAGCTCTTTCCTTATTAGCTGTGGCACCTGGGGAGATTGCTCCAGCCTTCTGAACTGCTCTCTGTAAACAGGGAGCATAGTCATTGCTTTGCTTGGCTTGTTTGTCAGGTTTAGAGGAAACCTGTGTAAGGCTCTGAGCAAAGTGAATGGCACATAGTTGGTGGATGAAACATGGTGGGCTGCCTCCTGTAGGTTCCCAGGGACTCGACTCTATAAGCGGAACAGGGGACTGATCGTTTACTAGCTTGTGGGTGGGAACATCTAAAGTGTATTTACTCTTCTCATCTGCCCAGATAGATTGGAAACTACTGGAGAACCAGGACCAGCTATTTTTTGGGGTGCCCAAAGGGATGATGCAAGGTTGGGGCATTTTAGTGGTTTTTGATTCTCTGACTGGGATGGGATGATTCTCGGAGACATAACGGAAGGGCACACAGTAAAAATGTGCTGGCTGGTTGGTGCGGGTACACAGAACGCACTGTTGTGTGTTAGTTAATAGTGCTGGCTTGGAGCACACCATTGTTGCCCAGGAAAGCAGGGAAGGAGACTCAGGCTGGCTCCCTTCTGCCACCTCCTGGCTCTGTGCTGATATCCTTGCTGCTCACCGTGGCCACCAGCCGCTCCCGGTCCTCAGCCTTCCCCACGTGGCACACGGTGCCCGTCACACTCAGCCCCTCCCCCTTCAGCGCCGCCACTGCCCGGTCCACGTTCTCCTGCTTCCGGCTGCTGACCACCACGTGGGCCCCGTCCTGTGCCAGACGCCGGGCGATGGCGAAGCCGATCCTGCGGGCAGAGAGAGACAAGGACCGTCAAGTCTGATACAGGGGAAGGTGGTGAGAGCATGGGCTCTGGAGTCAGACCGGCTGCGTTTGAATTCCAGCTCTCCCCTCTGAACGACGACCTCCATGTGTTTGTATTATACGTTAAATAGGGTTAATGGCACAGCCATTACCTTACAGGTGGACAAGCTTAGTACATTTTGGGCACTCATTTACTTATTTTTCTTATGGTTTTGGCCCTCAGGCTAGGTTCCCAGGAAGTGACATCACCTCCCACAGGCCCCACCACAGGTAGAGGCCCCATCGCCCGTAGGGACTGAGGGGGGAGAAATGAGCTAGGAGTGGAGCAGCAGCCACCTCCGTGATTGGAGGGTCTTACTCAAAAGAGCCCCTGCCCCCAAATATCTTCCTTACTAGTCTACATCAGGTCAAAATTCTATTGTTAGCTACATTTTGGGGTGCAGGTGAACTGGTGGGTCTCTGGTTAAAAATGTAAATTTTTTACATTGCTCCCCTGGGAGTAAAGTTTACACATTTTGGAATTGTCAGCCATTTGCATTTTGTATAATCTGTATTTTAGATTTGTGAAGAGCTGGCATCTAGCAAAGTCCCGTGGGAATGAGAAACAGGACAGACGAGTGGTGGGTGAGAAACAGGCTGGACAAAGGGGGCTAGAATGTACTGAGCTAAACAAAAATCTGGACACATGGGTCGTGTGTCTCGTCTAGGCAAGGGGCACGGTTCTGCGAGACTTGTGGGGGTGCCCAAGTGGGGTGTCTGGAACATTTCCATAGTCGATGGAGGCAGTGGGATAGGATTTTTGAAATCTGGACTGTCTTAGATTGCTGGCGTCTGCTCTTCCCAGATTCTGGGTAGGGCCGGTTGACTGGGGCAGCCCAGAGCATTGGGAGACTGGACTGATGGGGACAGCACTGATGTGGCGCAGCTGAGCCAGAGGAGGCAGTGACCAGAGACTGGCAATGGTGGGGCCAGGGTCAGAGGCTGCAGGTCCCCACTGAGTTCCTTTCTTACGGGGCCTCGTGTGAGGCCGGAGGACACGGGCCCGGGACGCACAGGACAAGGTTAGTACCTGTTTCCAGACAGTGCGGGCCTCAGAGACTCGGGCCCGGGCACTCACCCGTCGGTGGAGGCCGTTACTAGGGCCACCTTATTCGCAAGCGGGTCCCGGCGCGCAGCCCCGGAGCTGGCCATCCGCACAGACTTCCACACCCGGGAATAGCAGCCCAGCAGCTGCCCTACCTTCCGCATGGCGCCAGGGGTGGTGACAGCGTAGGACGAGGAGTAGGACGAGGGGCGGGGCGCTTCCTGCCCGCCCTGGAGCTGGACTGCCGGCCTGGCTCGGCGCCGGCCCTGCGCTCAGGGAGCACGTGTGGCCGCGGGGGCCCCCTGCCGGCGCACGGCCGCCGCGCCCCGCGGTCCTCTGCTCCGCCCCGGCGGGTGTGGGACAGCCCTGCCCCTCCAGGTTCCCAGTAGGGCCCGCCCCGCTGCTGGAACCCGCAGACTTCCCCGCCCTTTCCTTCCACATCTCCTTGCCCACGTCGTTTGTCTGGGGGGGAGAGGGAGCTTTGAGTTGGTTGCTTCTGCTTTCTAGAACCTCAGGATGGATCTCCTTCTCCGAGGAAGTCTGGGTCTGCATATGTGACAGCCCACAGGAGGGCAAATGTTTTCAGATTGCCCATGGAGGTGAGGGCCGTGGTCCCTACCAAGTCACTACGTGAGGGTTTTGGGTGAGGGTGGAGGAGCCTGGGAGCTAGACGTGCTGGGGAGCAGCTGGGCTAGGCCTGGCACTCCCCTTTGCCTGGCTCAAGGTCTCCTTCATCCTCTCACGCCTGGAGGGCAGACTCTGACCACGTGTAACCAGTGTGCAGGAGTAAAGATCCTGACTGGACAAGACCTCTTATACCCTCCACCTTGGACAGGACCTCTTATACCTTCCACCCCAAGAGGATTTCCCCGTTTTATAGGGCCCAAGAGGTGGCCAGGAGGCTAAGGGTCCCCCAACTGGAGGAGGAAATACAGAGAGCTCAGGAGCACTCAGTTCTCCATAATCGGTGTGTCCTCGGGTCCTAGTCTCCATCCTAGTTCAATAAATATTTGCTGAATGTAAGAGCACTTTATAGAGGCCGGGCCGGGTGGCACAGTGGTTTAGTTCGCGCTTGGCAGCCCGGGGTTCTCAGGTTCGGATCCCAAGCGCCCGCCGCCGCACTGTTTGTCAGCCATATCGTGGCAGCGTCCCATATAAAGTAGAGGAAGATGGGCACGGATGTTAGCCCAGGGCCAGTCTCCCTCAGCAAAAAGAGGAGGATTGGCAACGGATGTTAGTTCAGGGCTGGTCTCCCTCACACACACAAAAATAAATAAAGAAAAAAAAATAGAAAAGCACTTTATAAACGGTAAACTACTGAACACGTAGTGATTATCGCCACCATACAGTGATTATTATTGCTGCCGCAGGCGGGACTCTTCATCTGTAAATTGAGGACGCTGAAGTAGATGATGGATAAAGTCCTCTCCAGCTATAAATTCTGTGTCTAAGACTTCAGCCTCCACCTCTGCCAAGTGGATTGAAATGATCCCGCTCCTGGGTTTCTGGGATGATGAATAAATCTGGCTGGCTTATGGTATACTGTAGAAAGGCCTCAATAGACCCAAGTGCCAGTCTGAATTGGTTTAACTCAGTGGCCTGCAAATGCCAGACTGACATGCCGTGCTGGTCCATGGCAAAGTTTTCACTAGTTCATTTCACAAATGAGAAAAATAATGACAATATAGTGAGTTTCATAAAGCTAAGCTTATTTAATGTAACAGATAATCCTTTATTCTGGGATATGCTTTTCCTCTTTTATTTTTTTTTTTCGGTGCTAGTCTTTTTGTTGAGAAAAGGTAATGAAAGCAGATGGGTAGATTGAGAAAAGTGTTGTTAGTTGGTGAAACTGCCAGTTTGGCAATCTTATGTCAGTCCCTACAATTAGAAGAAAGAGAATCCTGGTCTGTGAAATTCAGTTCTGGGGTTCGCTGTTTAATAGAATTCATACTTGCTAAAGATTCCTTTAGTATATGTGCGGGTCAGCTGAGCAGCTAAAAAAGGAACTCGGCATTCCAACAGGGGGTACATGGGTAGCAAGTGATGTAACAAGTATGAACTGGATTTATAGTATATTCCTCAACTGAGAGGTTACAGCTTCGGGACTCAGCTTGGTACTTGGCCCATCCTGAGGAGATAAGAGATCTTAAGTCTAATTTTCCCCATATCCGGGGAAAACTGGCTCTCTGACTGGAGCCCCTCCATCTGAACGTCATGAATTATTGACAACAGAGGCTGGATAGCATGACAGTCCTCTTCCTCCTCCCCCGCTCGGAGCTATTGCACTGTGGGAACCCTTCCCAGCGCTCTACACCTGCATGTGGGACGGAGGTGGAGGGAGAGCGTGTAGGAGGACTGCAGCAGGGTTCTTGGGGCTCTTGGTTCAAAGGGACAGGCCTGCAGGGCCTATTTGATCTCCCTTCACCTCCTGCCCAGAGGTGGGCAGCCAGTTCCAGGCGCTGAAGTTGAAAGGGAGAGTGAGGGAGACCACACGCCAAAGAGCAAAGTGTTCTGTGGAAAGAGAATTCTGGCCTGGGAGCTCCGTGAGCGTCACAGAGCCCCTCCTTGTCTGGGCAGGGTGGATAAATATGTGCCTCCAGCACTACTTCTTTTGGGAGAGCCAGGGGACGCTAGGGAGGGCATCTGTGAACAGAATGTGTGGAGGGAAGACAAGAAGTGTGGGAATCTCTAGCTCCTACTTCTCATCAAGCTGGTTTGTTGGCGATGGGGATAGGAAATCTTTGGGGGAAATACATGCGTGCGTAGGCGTCTCTTTGAAATGGGAACTTGAGTAGGCAATGGAATTGTTCTTGTATGGAGGTGGTATCATCTGCAGATCCTGAGGAAATGCCTCTCTGATTGAGGACTACACTCCCATCTTCTTCAAGGGCTGACTGCGCTCCAGAAGGGGATTCGCCTGGGATGGAGTTTAAGTCTTGCGTTTTGCCTCCCAGATTGGCCATGGACTCACACATCACCGACACAGGGCAGGCCTGGGCGGTGTGGGAGGGTTGTGTGATAACAGCAGCTTTGGTCAAACACTTACTAAGTGTCAGCAAGTGTTAGGTGCTTTTTATAAATTTTATTGAATATTTCTAATCCAGTGAGGTAGGCATTTTTATTTCCATATGTGAAATCATAGTGAGTCATGACAACCTGACCCACTGTCAGTGTTAAACAGCTACCCGAAATTTTTCTGACATTGTTGGAGAATGACAGTTTTCTTAGAAATTAATTTTCTCTGAATTGGAATTTTATTTTCAGCACCAATGTGTTTTTGTTTTAATCGTTAAAATATCTATTCTTTAAATTATAAAAATAACACATGTTCATGATTTTAAAAAGAGACAGAAGGTGGGGCCGCCCGGTGGTGCAGCAGTTTAGTCCGCGCTTGGCAGCCCGGGGTTCGCGAGTTCGGATCCCGGGTGCCCGCCGATGCACTGCCTGTCAGTCACGCCGTGGCGGTGTCCCATATAAAGTGGAGGAAGATGGGCAGGATGTTAGCCCAGGGCCAGTCTTCCTCAGCAAAAAGAGGAGGATTGGCGACGGATGTTAGCTCAGGGCTGGTCTTCCTCACACACACACACAAAAAAAGAGACAGAAGGTTATAAAGTTAAAAAGTAACTCTTCTCTATGCTTCTTTTACCTGCTCCCCATGTGGCTCTTGGTCTTGTGTATTTTTCCAGAAGTTTCCTATGCATTTACATGCATGTTTCCTTTAAAAATGTTTCCCCTGGGTGGAATGACACTATACATTCTGTCCTTCAAATTTCTTGCTTCTTTTCTTTGTTCCTTTTACCCCCTTCTTTCTTTCATTTCTTAAAATACATTCTTGGAGACTGTTCTGAGCGCTACACAATAGATCTGCTTTATTCTCTCTCTCCCTTTTAAAAATAGCTGTACAGTGCTCCACTGTGTGGGTATTCCATAATTTATTGAGCCAGTCTCCTACTGATGAGCATTTAGAAAGCTTCCAGTGTTTTGCTATTTCAAACAATGTTACAATGAACAACCTTGGATGTATATATATTCTGTACTTGGTGCAAATACATTTGTACCCTAGGTCAATGTTTTAGATTGATGGCCATGGTCAAATAACCTTAAAAAAGTTTAACCGGTTCTGATGGATTTGTTCTTCTAAAGTGAATTTGCCTGCTGCCCTCCCCTCTTATACATAGTATGCAGAATGGTTAAACTTTGGTTGAGGGCACAAGCTTGGTGATAAGTAGCAGCGCACCCTGGCCTCCGAGGCTGGGAGCCCATAGGGATTGGTAGGACCACTGACCTGCAGCTTGCAGACCTGGGGGTACTTAGTTCCACCCACGTTCGTCATTGAGAATGCCAGCCCAGTGTTGCCAGAGCTTAGGATTTTTAAACAGAAGGTAGAAATCTGGATTTTAATATGAAGTATTTGATTTTTAAATGTTGCAACTAATTTACTAAAAAGAAAAGAAACCAAAACAGTGACAGGATCTGTAGTGTCCAGAGACACAGTCTCTGCCTATTTAAATGTAATGGATTATTAATTTTGTGAGCTATTGCTCTATCTAGACTCTCATAACTCTATTGTGTAGCTCATTCAATTTCTGGTTTTTCAATTTTTTTCCTGATCGCCCTGTATGTAGGCAGTTGTTCACGAACACCGTTTAGAAGTCATCCATCCAGTGTTTGTACAGGGCCTCTTCAGGAGCTCTGTGCTGCAGCAGGCAAAAGATTCCTGTAAGACAGGCATCAGCTTCTCTTTTCCCTCATGCCCGGGATTGCTTTCTTCTGCCATATTTGGGAAGGGGTGGGGGTGGGGTGTCCCTAGTCTATTTTCAGGTAGCAGCTGGCTCCATCTTGGGCCTCAGTGCTTTCTGCTGCTGGTCGCTGCTGGGAACTCCGGGATTATAGTCCTTGCGTGGTTTCCATGTGGATGTGAGATGCAGGCTGTGGGGCAGGGACAAGACGGGGAAGGCCACGCTCCCCTAGCTGCCTTGTCCTTCATTCACGATGCCATTGCACTAAGAAATTTGCTGAAGGTTTGGGTGTAGTGTGAATTGCCATATAGGGGACAAATCCCCCAAATAAGAGGCCTAATATGACTTCCCATTTGGTCCTTTATGGGCACAACCAAATTCCTGGCAATGTTTTCAAAATTGTGCTATCCCCTTTTTCCTCCCTCAGAGACAGTCCCTGTGGTAGACGTGGAGATGCAGATAACAGCTCAGATCCTTCTAGAAAGGCTGCTGGGAGCCTGATTAGCTGTCAGCCTCCAGCTGACAGTTAACCGCTTCTCAGGGTGGCCCCAGCCAGTGACTGAGCAGGACGGTGGTACAAGGACCTCATCATTTCTGCCTAACATGGGGCTCCTCTAACGGGCCATCTTTGCTTGGGAGCTTCCTGTTGGGCTGGTGTTTGTCAGAATGAAGGATAAGGCAGCTGGGGATGTGGGGCCTTCCCCATCTCGTCCCTGTCCCAAAGCCTGCATCTCACAGTCTAATGGTTCCTCCTCCTCAATCCTGCTTCCTCCCTTTTCCTTTCGCAGGTATTACTCTGACTAAACCTCTGGACTCAACTCCAACCAGGCACCTGCTTTGCTGAGGACTCACTGACAGTCTCCCTTTTCAGCATCTTCCCACTCCCAGCACACAGGGGATTCTCTCGGAGGTTCTGTCCTTCCCCCGCATCAGAGCATCCGGGCATTCTGAGGCAAGAATCATGTCGCTACAGTTCCTGCCAGTTTGAGTTATTCAGTGGGGGGCTTTTGTGGAAAATTGCAGGGTGGGCTCTGGCAGTCTCAGACCAGCACAATAGTGCCAGTCTGGCTCTGGAGCGCTACACATTTTCCTTGAGATCTCTCTGCTCGTATGAGATGAAGAAGTGTCCCCTCACCCCTCCGAGGCATTTCACTTTCCTGTGAGGAATATCTGGGCCAAGCGAAACACACACACACACACACACACACACACACACACACACTCCTTCCAAGAACCAACAGCAATTCTTAGGGACAATGCAGTCTAAATCCACATTAAGAAAGAGAAACATTTCCCTAGAGGTGCCAGCCTGCCCTCTCTGGAGATATCACTTGACATTATTATGCAAAGCGGTTTCAGTTCCCCTGTCCTGCTTTTAGAACAGTATAAGAGGCCTGTGGTGTGAAATGAATAGAGCCCATCACAAGCCTCACCAAAGGACAGAGAGCCTACTTCTGAGGGCTCTCTCTTTGTTGGGCTAGATCAAATTCTTGAGCGATCTGCATTCTTTTTCATCTCTACAAAGGAAGTGAGGGTAGTTTAAGAATTTATTATCCTTCTGCCTTGAGCAAATGCTCCGGAGGGAAGGGGATGGGTGGGTTTGTCCTTCTGGTTACATATACTTTGTCCAGTCATTTTGAATTTAATGACACAGGGTATGTTATTACCTTTTGATACTTTGTAAAAAAAACAAAACAAAACAAGGAATCATACAATACACAGTGTCTGCACCTTGTTTTTAAAAAAACTTTTTATTTTGAAATAATTATAGACTCACAGTAAGTATAGACTCAAAAGTAGTACATAGAGTCCCCATGGACCCTTCCCCCAGTGGTGACATCTTACAGTGGTGACGTCTGTAGTACAATATAAGACCAGGATATTGACATTGGTGCAATACTGTTAACCAGACTAAAGACCCTACTCAGTGTTCATCATTTTTTACATGCACTCATTTGTGTATGACAATGTGTGTGTGTATGTGTGCATGCGCGTGCATGCACGCATGCTCCTCACGTGTTGGTCTATTTTGGAGACCTTTGACTAGCAGGCCATACAGATCTACTTCATTCTTATTCTTTCTTTCATTATCTGGATGGACAATCACTTGTCAGTCCCCTACTGAAGTCCACTTTAGTTGTTTGTGACTTTTCTCTGACACATAGGATGTTGTAATAGCATCCTTGTACACAGAGCTGGGAGAACTTGTACTAAGCCCATGTCAACAGTTGAAAGGATAAGGCAAAAGGTATGTGCCTTTGACATTTTGATAGAAATTGCCAACTGCCCTCCAGAAAAGCTGTGCCCCTTTCCCGTTTCAGGGAACCTTCCTGAAGGGCAATTCAGTGGGATGGTGTCCATCTCATCACACCTTCATAGTGCTCAGTTTCACCAAACATTTTAATTTTTGCCAATCTGGGTGAAAAACATTTTTTTTGATTTACATTTCTTTAAGATGATTGAGTGTTTTTTCATACGTTTGCAGGTATTTGTATTTCTTGTTTCATAAGTTCTTGTTCATGTCCTTTGTCCATTTTTATTGGGTTGTAACTTTTTTCTTATTTATTCTCATAAACTCTTATCAGAGAAAATTAACAATTTGACTGTTATGTGTTGCAAATATTTCTCTTGGTTTGACTTTTGAATTTATGTCTTTTTAAAGTCTTGTAGATGTTTTACATTTTTATGGGATCAAATTTATTTATCTTTTTTTATGGCTTCTGAGTTTTGTGTCATGCTTAGAGGGGCCTTTCTTACACCAAGAGTATAAAAAACTCACTTGTGTTTTCACATAGTTGTTCAATGGTTTTGTGTGTGTGTGCGTTTAAATCTTTGGGCCATCTGGTGTTGGTTCTTGTATGGGAAGTGAGCTGGAGATCCAGGTTAATTTTTTCCCAAACGGTTAAGCAGTTATCTCAGGACTGTTTGATTATCCCCCCATGCCTTGATTTCTTTATTATTTGCACACGTATTTGAGCCTATTTCTGGATTCTGTTTTATTCCATTGATTTGTCTGTCTGTTCCCAACTCAGGATTTTAATAGATATTGCAAAGAGGAAAAAGGAAAGTGGAAAAAGTGCCATAAAATAATTCCAAATAGAGCAGCACGGGCAATTCAGAGGAGGGAGAGAGTATTTTTAATTGGGGTGGTCTGGAAAAGCTTCTTGAAAGAGGGACATTTAAGACAAAGCTTGAACAATGAGCAAATTAGTCAAAGGGAATACAGAGCAAAGGCAGGAGGCAGGAGGTGGGGGACATTTGTGAGGATGCCTGTCGTCTCTCCGCAGAGGAGCCTGTACTCCACCCCTTGTGTTTTTATGCATGCACGTCTTGAATACTGTCAAGAGCACACAGAAATTTTTGTATTACTCTTTTGAGGCATTTTGAAGATACATTCGAGGATGCATCATAATAGCTGCAAGTTGAGCACCACCTGTTTGCTAGGGATACCTGTGTCAATTCTAATTTTCACCACTGTGAGCAAAGTTGATATTATTAGTCCCATTTTAGGAATGAGGAAAAGCCCGTGCAGGTTAAATAACAGCCCATAAGTGGCTGCACTGAAATTCAAATCCATGGCCGGCGAGTGAAAAGAAAAGAATAGAGAACATCACAGTCGCTCACTTATGGTAGGGGGTTTGTAACAGGTGCTGTGCTTCCTCTGCCCGTGTCGCCTGGATCCCTCTCCCTTCTCTGTGTACACCAGCTGAATTCCAGTGAGTGCTTGTCCCAAAGCCAGCATGTTGTTGGAAGTTGCAGGAGAGGCAGAGGAGCCTAGGAATTTGTGTTCCCTCCTTCCCTCCACAGCCCTTAACCAATGACTGATGGGGACGGGGATATGCATACTTTAGCTCTTTTGCCCTCTCATTGGGATGACTTTGAGGTGTGACCCACAATTCTCCCTCAAGCCCTTTGTGGGAATGAGGCATAATTACCCTCTATGTGACTTGGCTTCCTGTTGCACCCTTACTCGACCCTTCCTGGTCCAACTTCCTCACTTCTCTAAAGACTCTTTTCCCTGGAAATAGTTCCTAATAAATCACTTTTACATGCATCCTGCTCTAAGGCAGTATTGTTTCATGAAATGTGTTTCAGCTATGTAGAGGTGTGTGTGTGTGTGTGTGTGTGTGTGTGTGTGTGTGTGTCTGTGTGTGTCTGTGTATTGAGTTGCCACTTAATATGCATTTCTTGCTGTGAAGCCAAAAAGTTTGTAAGCCACTGTCCTAGACCATATTAAGCTGTCTCTCTGTTTGTATATAGTTCACTGAGCTGGAAAGTTTCCTGGATGCCCCAGAATCAGAACTGCAGATCAGATTCCAGGTTTTACAGCCTGTTGAGTACAGTGACTTAAAATATATTGAATAAAAATGTATTAGTTATGGGTCTAGAGAATGCTATCAACTTTGACACAATTGGTTAGGCTGTTCTTTGAACTTCTTTGGGCAGTCAAGCTTTCAAAGTCCAGATTTCCCTGCTCTAAGGTTGATAAATGTGGTATAAAGGTCATGATGGTTGCTTGTTAATTTTTTGCAGACTAGCAGAAAAAGAAAGACCAAGTTTGCCTTGCTGCAGAGCCAAAGGGCATGCCTGCCCACAAGGCAGGGTAGTCATCCCAGAGCTCCAGCCCTGGGCTTGGTTTAGATGGAGAGAGATGAGATGTTCAGAATTGTTCTACATTTACCTCCAGAGACAGTGCAGTTAAGGGAAGGGAAGATGACACACCACATACTCACTAACAACCAACAAGACTTAGCAAAGAGGTCAGGCAAATCTGTCTGTCTAATCTGTGGGAACCCTGGGGCAGGCCTGGCTGAGAGAATCCATGGAGGCCATGAGTGGAGGGCAGAGGGTGCCAGTTCCTAAAGTACAGTGGAGATGACACCTGGAAGTGGTACAAAGAAAGGGAAAGATACTCATCTTCCCAAGGAAGCCTTGGGAGCCCTGCTGTCATGGTGTCAGTTGAAGATCCTTACTTGTTAGTACATGAGGTGGATTGGCTCCATATTTAGAAAAGAAAAAAATATGTTGGAAATATGATGGAATGATTAAGAAAAAAAGGAGATCTCAGGTCATCAAGTTTAGGATGAAGATGGCTGTGAGTTAAGAATTTATGGAGCCTCTAGGATTGTCTGAGAGAAAAGCCATGCTTCCTGGTAGACATGGGCCTTCTGGTCACCCTGAAGGTGTGCTGCAGTGTGGGCAGTGGGTGCTCATCAGCACCATCAAGATCTGGTTGAAGGATCCTTCAGCCAACTCCCTCTGTCCTGATTCCACATCCACTCCGCTGCTTTCTGACTGTTACTCCAGGCAAGAGGTATGGATCACAGACAACACGTTTTTGCATCACTGGAAGGGAGTATTCCCCTCCGAAACTTAATCCATTGGCTTTTGAGACTAAATCAACTTCATGTGAGTCTAGGTTGTGAGAATCAGTACCATACTGCCCATGAGGTGTTGACTGTCCACGTTTCTGGCTGACTAGTCTGGGAGCCACGCCGGGGGTCAGAACCCTGTGATCCCAGCATGAAAGGGGCAGTCAGATCTCACAGGCACCGAGACACAGAGGAGCAGGGCGCCTGCCAGAGATGGTCCTGAGGCTGAGCTGAGAACCCTGGGGTAGGCAGTATGAGCTGATTCTTGACTGGGAGTCGTGAGCTTTGACTCTTGGTGAGACGCTGGGGTTCAGCAGTAAAGGGGGTGTCACATGGGGGTCGAGATGGAGAAGTCTTTGACTCTAGGGAGCAGAGCAGGGGTGGAAGGGAGATGGAGGGGGGTCAGTTTTGTCATCAACTTCTTTCTTGCCTGCTGTTCCTGGAAAGTTAGGTGAGAAAGGAGCCTTCGGGCTCTGTCTCCAGGGGAAGAGCTGCTCAATTCCAGTGGCAACAAGAGGCTCCCTTGCTTGGGATTCTATCTCTGTCCGACATTCAGAGTGGGGTGGCTTCTACGAGGCACGTGTGATGGGATGTGGGGAGATCCTTGGCTTATAGTGACAAGTATTAAATATTTTAAACTTTATTATATTCATACAGTACTTTCACATAAACCTGATCCTGTAATTGTTGCAAGGATACACCATTTTTCCCCCAAAGCAGATTCTAATTAGTCAACAGTGTGCTGATTAAGCATCTGTAGGGGAAGCACTGTGCTGAACACTGTAGGAGATTAAAGATTTATAGCACAAACTTGGTCCTTAGTCAAGGAATTTACAGTCTAGGTGAGGAGTTAGGACATGTCAATGAAATGCCTAAAAAACAACTGCTAAAAGAAGTGCTAACCTAAGTGTTGTTTTATCCAAACCTCCTTCTCTCTCTTCCATTGCATCTCCCCCACAGGGAGGCTCAACCCTGCCCCGGCTGGCAGACCTCTGGAGGCAGTAGGCAGATAATAGGAATCTCCCCTCCCGTGCCCCACCCACTCCTCATGACTCAGTCCCCTGCCTTCCCACAGGGCTTGGGGGGGGGGGTGGGAGGGTGGGTGGCTGGGAGTAGGGGTTCGTGTGGAGGCATCTCCAGAAAATGGACCCTGCAAAGGTGATCATGCCAGATAAAAAGAGCTTTAATTCTTCGATCGTCTTCGGTTAAAATTACATGCGTTTGGTTAGTTGAATGGGTCAGATGTACCTCATTAAATTGATAAGCATCTGCTGAGTCTCATACATGCGAGAGGAAGATAAAAGGCCATCAGGAGAGCCAGATGTGGACTTCTTGGGGGCTCCCTCGTGGCTTTCCCGTGTTCTCTCACTGTGCCTTCATACCCATGTTCTTCAAGTAAACATTCCCCCCACTTGTGCGAGTACTTGTGAGTGTAGTCACTTGTGTACGATCCTTTGAACTAGGCAGGTTGAAGAGAGTGAAAGTATTTCTGGAACCAGCTTCTGCTCTTGGGCCGGCCTTTCTCAATAGGAGTTCCAGGAGAGAATTAAGGTCTACAGAATATTATTTGAGTGGCTGTTTTTCCAATTCTCCCAAGGATGGTGTATAGCTAGTACTATTCTAGAAGCATAAGAGACACAAGTTAATTCACACATACAATAGATGTCTTAAGGCATTAGGGCTTAGTTCTCTTATGGAACCTGGATTGGGAAGGGTTTCTCCAGGCCCTAGTCTAAGGGTCTTAAGCAACACCTGAGCTCCCTCTTTTTCATGGCATGCCTCAGTGGCCACAAGTGACCCATAAGAACTTCTTGAGTCGTGAGTTTTGACAGTGTAGACTAAGTATAACTGGAGTTCAAAGGAGAGAGCAGAGCCCTGTGGGTGGTGGTATGTTAGGTTACAGTGGTATTGGACATACTAGGGTCTAATATTAACCTAGATTAAGCAGTGAACTTGGAGGGAGGAGAAGCCGCTCAAACTTGTCTCTCTCTCATTCCACATCAGGGAACTCTGCAAGCAGGGTGGCTTGCGATGGCCATACATTTGAGCAATGACTTTCCTCTGGAGTGTGGAAGTGGAAAACCTCTGTTCAAAAACCACACTTTAGATATTGTAAGCAGTGATTTAAATGGCAAAGGTGAAGAAAATATGCCTACCCCATCTGATATATAAATTTAGAGCTTTGATGATTTGGCAAGAGAAGTCAAGGTGTTGAGTAAATCTGGAATTCGTCAGTATTGAGGGGTAGACTAGAAAGGTAAGGGAGCCTTGAACTTATCAGGACAAGAACAGAAATGTGTTGGGACAAAGGAGCACAGCCACCTGCTGATTCTCTGGTCCTCACTCCCCATGCGGTGCTGGGTTGGGAGGAGGACTGGGAAATACTGTAATGTTGGAGCTTAAACGTTTAGGAAAACATTTTCTCTGAGTCAGGCTTGGCCCGGACATCACCTGACTCCCATGTAATGGAGGTTGCCAGGGGGACAACACGTTCCTCCAAGATTCTTTTTTTCTCCCCTGGCTGGACCAGGTAGAGCCTAGTTTTCGTGGGCTCCTGCAGTCTCTCAGAATAACTCCATCCCCGCTTCTCTGCCAGTACTGTGTACTGAACACTGCTTGGAACCCCTAACTTCCCCCTTTGGCTAGGGACCCTTCCTTTCTTTCCTGCCAGATCCAGGGAGGATGGGAGGTAGCATTAAAACTTGCCCTGCTGCAGTTACAGCTCATGGGGCCGTGTCTCTGTATAAAGACCCACTTACTCAGAGTTTCCAGTATCACCTGTGGAGCTACAAAATTTATTCTTATTCTAGATCAGGTCTCCCTGCTGTGTTCTTATGTACTTCACTTTTGAAATACTTATTATACTAATGATTGTTTGTTTAATATTTGTTTTCCCCAATAGATTACGAGTTCCATGGGATCAGGAACTGAGCCTGTCTTGCTCACTACCATATCCCTATTACCAAGTACAACAAATTCATCCTAGGCATTTCAAAGAGAGGATTTAAAGCAGGGGATTCATTACACAGGTAATGGACAGAGGTGAGAAGCCGAATGGGCTGAAGAAACAACCAGATATTAGTGACAGCAGGAAGCTGCTACCACCACCAGGGCTTGAAGGATACGGGAGAGGGATGGTGTCACCAGAATCAGAAGCTGTGGCTGTACCATGGCTGGGACTGCCAAGGACCCTGGAGGGAGGGCTGTCTGATGGGAGCTGGAACCTCTGCAGGAAAATGATGCTCAAAAGAGAGAGAGGGACGGAAAAAATAACCTGGCTTCTCTTGCTTCTCAACCTCCAATCTCTTGCTCGTTTCTCCCATTGGCCATTCTAGCTGGAAGATGGTAGGCAAGGATCGACAGGAAACAGGGTTTTCAGGAGAAGGGTGGGGAAGAGATCTGAGAGCAAATGGGCAATGACTGGGACCATGTGAACTAATAAATATTTGTTGCCTGCATGAATGGATAGGCACATAGACATGCGTTAAATATTGGCTGATCTTACAGCCGGTCAAAATGATTCTTTCCCTCACTTCTCTACCACTAATTGCCACAGTTTGGCAAGTCTATATCTTCTTGAGACACAAGATGTCTTCTTGAGACACGAGTTTTGATAGTGTAAACTAAGTGTAATAGAAGTTCAAAGGAGAGACAGGAGCCCTGAGGTCGGCAACTTCATTCTGATTAACCTCATTCTAAATTACTTGAATCAAAAATTTTTCTTCTGCTGGAACCCCAAATCTAGTGAAGATGTAGGCTGTTTAACATTACCCAGTTTGAAATCCAACCTAGCTTTCTTGAGCCTCAAATCTAACAGCTGCAGGGATGGCGTGCCTCGAAATGACACAAGGAACCGTTTCCGAGGCAAAGACCTAGCCTGTCCCTCGCAGGTCGGCCATTGGTTGGGATTTCAGGTCATGCTGGTGGAGCCATCCAAGTCTTTCATCCTGGATGGGCTCTGGGGACTTTTCGGATGCAGAGAAGGCTGCAATTCTACGGTGTGTCCACCAGAGGGCCACAGGTCTTCCTCTCGCCAAGTCCAGACTGAGACTTGGGGCCTCGCCCAGACCTGGGCAGGACGCTACCTTGTGGGGTCTACTCTTAGGGACCTCCTGTGTTGGAGCAGATCCGAGGGAACAGAGGCTGTTCTGATTCCAGAGGGAGGAATTTCCTGTTCACCTCTCTCACTTTCCCTTTCACTGGTTCATTTTACGTTTAATAACAGTTGATTTGAAAAATTTACAAATGGGGAAATTAACGTAGGGATGTGTGTGTGAGTGTGCATGCACGTTTATGTGCACATTTTGACCGTGGGGTAGCAGGAAGTGGGGATAATTCTGGTCACATCAATTAATGCCCGCACCTACAGCTTAAATATTATTTAATGTTGTAGAAATTCAGAAATAGAAAAAGACCTTGGAAATAGTTTAGCATCCTCCTCATTTATAGCCAAGGGAACTAGTATAGCCTTTGCTGCTTGCGAGATGCCTGGAAGGCTCAGAAACTTTAGGATTGCAGTTGATAAGTAGAGTTATTGAGGGTTTATGGTAGGATTTTATTTCAGCATTCCATCCTTGCTCCCCATTTTTTAGGCCCAGCCTGAACCTTAACAGCAGCAGCAAACCACAAAAAGACATTTTTCAGTTTTCTCTGGAAAATGTTTGGCTCTCTGGTTCCAATTGCATCTTTGGTCTTTGGATTCTTTCCAGACTCTGTTGTACCAGAGGATAGACAGATCTGACATGATGGGAAAGTTATCCAGGAAGACAGTGGAGTGCGTAGAAACCCAACCAAACTCCTAATCACAAGTTCTTTTATAACTGATCAAAAATTTTACTGAAGAATTTTCAACAGTGCAGCAGAAATCAGTTGCTAAGGTAGCTTAGGGGAATATGTATTAAACTGGAAAAAATGTGGGCTCCCCGAAAAAGTTTCATCACTCAAAAGAGACCAAAGAACATACAGAAAACTTTATTTTAATTAATCCTGAAAAAGAGCAACCACAGGGAACCATACAGAATTCAGAAAATGGTTGGAGCCTCTTTTCAAAGAAGTGAAGTGGACACTCCATCCTCTCAGGGGAGAGAAGGTCAGAATGAAGGTAATTAATGACCATTGCAAAAGACAAACTGAAAATGTGGTCTAAGCTGCACAAAGCAGAAATGGCACTTAAATCAGTAAAAAACACTTGAGCAGTATATCCAGAATTTTAAGAAACTAAATTAAAAAATGAAACACTCCAGGAGGGCAGATCTGGGGAATAGAGTTCAGCATGGCAATTTCTGAAGAGTTAGACTTCCTGAATAAGTGGACAAAATAGAAGGCATTGAATCAATAAGGAAAGATCCGATAATACATTTTTCCGGAACCAAGAAGAGATTGGATTTGAAATAGAGAAGAGACATATGGTCTGATAGAACATGTAGGGACATTTGAGGAGCGACTTGCTGTTTACAAAACAGTTCTCACACTCATATATCTTTTCAGTTGCTCTTTGCAACAACTGTGTGAGGCAGACAGATATTTATTATTCTCCCATTTTACTGATAGAAATTAAGTCTCCAAGAGGCTAAGTGATTTGCCCAAGAGATATAACTAGTATGTGAAAGCCGAAGTTCAAGTCCAGTTCTTGCTCCCCAAAGTGGGAGGGTCTTATACACATTTTGGACAACAAGGAAAATACATTTGCAATAACATGCAAAAAGAGAAGGTCACTTTTAAAAGAATATAAATTGGAAAGACTATTGCCGGTTGTAGTAACATAAAAGGAGCTTGGTGGATGTGAAACAGTATCACCAAGGATCTGAGCGTGAGAGAATGAGCCCATTTATTCTTGACCTTGTCAAACTGCCCTTCATGTGGATGCAACAAGGACCCATAAGCTCTTCAAGGTCCTAGAAATCCAACCAGTCACTCATCTTATTCCACTTGGCTCTGAGGACTGCTTCTAACAGAAGTCTGCACTGAACACAGAAACCTAAATGGATGGTGTTGACCTCAGTTATCTATTACAGGAATACATAAATGAGAACAGTGTGAGGAAGTATTTTTTGTTGATAAGTGTGGTTATTGTATTTAATGGAATAAAAGTGAGATGTATCCTCTTACCTGTATGAGGCATTGAAAACTACTGTCACTTTTCTAAGAGAGTTATTTGGCTAAATGTGACATGATCCATCCCTGGACTCAATACTACCATTCTGGGAACTTATCCTAAAGCAATAATTCAAAGAAGAAAAAGTTATAGATGGTTACACTGATATTCTTTATAACTGTGAAAACTTGAAATAAAAACCCAATAATTGGGTTTTAGCCCAAGGGATTATTGTGTAGCTATTAAAAGTACGGAGAATGAAATGTGTGCATGAAATTAGCAATGGAAGTAGACCTGAACCTTTTACAATACTAGGATTAAACAATGAAAACAGTGTGCATGTGGATAAAAATTGGAATGCAATTTAGAGAAATGACGTGAGTTAATTTAGGATGGTGGGACCGAAGCTGAATTTTTAAAATTTCTTTCTTTATATAATTTTAAATTTATAAGTGGTTAGGAAATTGCCAGTGCTGTTGCTGAAACACGGCCAGTCCCATCCAGGTCAGAGATTCATGGCCTCTCTGGAAGGATAAGAAGCTGTTCACAGTCGCTGTGTGTGGGTACCGGAACCGGCGCCCATAGGCCTGGGGAACAGGGCTGAGAAGAGACGGAATTTTCAGTCTATACTCTTTGATGCGTTTTGAATTTTGTATCCTGTGCATGTGGCACCAATCACAAAAATGATATCCAGGTGCAATAAATCTACATTGACTGTATTTCTGCTCCCAAAATCGGGTCGAATGGTCCGATGATGGGACAGAATAGTTGGAATCAGTGTGGTCTTGGAAAATCCAGAACATTTAATCAATGTGCCAAGTAGTTGGAAGTAGTGGGGAGTGGAGACCATGCTGAGGCTAGAAAGAAGGCAGCAGGTGGAGCGGCCCCACGTGGGAGTCCAGCTGAAACGGTGGAGACTGAATTGAATCTTGGAGTCAAGGGCCAAGGGAGCAGAAGGCTGCAAAAGGTGAACAGAGATGGTGGCAAAGACCCCAGAGGAAAAGTGGGTGTTGTGGGTGACAAGGAGAGGGGAGCGTGGGGTGGAGGGGCAAGGAGGCCAGGACTACTCCCGTGGTGTAGAGCAGATGGAACCCAAGGGGCAGGGTGAGGAGTGGGTGGCCACTCTGGCCAGCGTGAGCTGGGGAGGAAGCAGACACACCAGGCTGAGCCCAAGGTTCTGGGGCCAGGGGTGCTGAGGTAGCTGCAGACCCAAACAATTTCTTCTCTTAAATAGTTGGTGATGTGGAAAGAACAGGATTAGCTGTCAGAAGGCCTAGGTTCAAGTCTTGCTTTGGGGACTAACTCTGTGACCTTCATCACTGTTTGGTCGTCCTCAGATATGGGTAATTACCTGGAGGGAGAATGAGGAGGCCACAGTGGGGCCACCTGCAAGAACTTGGAAATAGGGGACTAAGTGTTCTTTGAGCTATAAACTATAAAATCAACATAAAACACGTCAAAGCAGAGACGTGCCGAGTCACTTTAAAGAGGCAGAATGACTCTCGGGCCACTTCAGCCCGACTGAAGCCTGAATGAAGATGTTAACTTGTTAATCGACATGAGAGCCGAGGAACCACAACCCCAGAAGGAAGAGTGGCAGGTGTCTACATGAGTCTGTGTGCTGCTCAGGTGAGGGTGCCCGGGACAGGTGTAGTGTTTTGTGGAAAGGGATGCATTAGGCTATTCCAACCCCATCAGATACTTGAGTCATGGTGACATGCTCACCAAGTAACCCTCTCGTGGCACTATTTGGCTTCCCACATAGCCTGCCCCACAGGGATAAAACTTGCTCTCAGATGTGAATAACTGGCCCCTTTGGAAGTTATTTCTCATTGTTTACCAAAATAGTTAAAAACACTGACTTTGGAACCATGTTCAAATTCTGGCTCTGTCACTTCCTAGCTGGTGACCTTGGGCAGGTTACTTGACCCTCCTGTGCCTCAGTTTGCTCATCTGTAAAGTGGAGCTACTGATAGTACCTGCCTCGTACTTGTGAGGAATAGGGGGTTAAGTCATGTAAGAGCACTCAGCGCCTGATGCATAGTAGGTGCTGTACACACGCCCGTGATGTTTACAGAAAAGTACCCACTTGGCATTCTGGCTTATCCACGTTAGACTCTGTGAGCTTGTAACCGAGCAAAAGGGGCTCGTTCTGCTTGCTGCAACCCAATGCCAATCAGTTGCAAATGAGTCGGTGGTTGAGAAAGGAAAGTTTATACGATTAGCCAGCACAATCAGAAGATGGCGGACTAGTGTCCTAAAGAGCCACCTTAAAGTCATACAGAATCTTGAGGCACTTATATAGGGGAAATGGGCAGGGAAGGAGGGGGTTTAGGGATGTTGACCATCCGGCACGACGAACTTCAAGGCGTCTCATTATCTCTTTCTTCTGTCATTTGTGACGGGTACCAACACAAAGTTTTTCTTTCTGTAGGTCATCATGTTCCTGGGGAACTCAGAGAACAAAGTGACCCTTATCACAGCTGGGAGGTAAACATAAGCAAGAGTCATAGAACTAGCAGATCATATATTTTGCAAAAGTGAGAGGTGCTTAATCATCTAGGCTACGTGCAGGCTAGAGTGCATTCTCAGCGACTAGTGAGTCAGGATCATAGTTACAATATTGCTTCTTTCCCCTAAGATGGCTTCCCTCATGCTAACTTAAGATCTAGCTCTTACAAGCTTGCTCAGGATGCTGCCGCCCCAAGAGACCGTCCTACTCTCTCTGTGCTGGTAGAAACAGGTTTCTGAGCCTGTAAGCTTGAAGGGAAGGCATTCAGTTGTGATGACTTCTCCAAAGTAATGTCCCATGGGGCCTGAGGCAGGGACCCAGCCGGCTACCTCTGGGTAAACCTCCAGTTCTTGTGTTCTGCCTTTTCTTCCGCACTTGCATGCCTCATGGGATTGTTGGGAAGGTTGAATAGGATGTCTGCAGGGCCCTCGCAGGGAGCAGGCACTGAATAAATGAAGTTGCCTGCTTACCCCTCACAGGGTACCTTGGCCCTTGTCCTCCAGGGCTCACGTGGGGAGACAGACATGCTGGGAAATCATACAGTTATAGATGAAGTGCTGGGGGGCCCAGAGGAAGGAGGAATCTACCGTGCCAGGCAAGGGACGACAGGGGAGGAGATTGCATTCATTTTGAAGAAAATTCCAGGAGTTAACTAGAGGCAGAGGGTGTGGTTTGCGTGAGTTTGAAGGGGTGAATAGGCTGCAGTAGCTGGAGTGGCTGCAGTCTGAGCGTGTGTGGCAGTATGGCAGGAGACGAGACAGGGCAGCTTGATCGTGGCCAGATCCCGTGAATATGAACAATGACAAAGTGTGCTGTGCTCATAAGTTTTGATTTTTATCCTACAGGCAATGGGGATCCCCTGGAGAATTTCAGGTAGGTGAGTGATGAAAGAGAATGTGTATTTAGATGTGAGGTCCTTGAGAGCAGGAGAGGCGCCTGACCCATTCTGGTGTCTTCAGTAAGAAATATACAATTTTATTCATAGTAAGAAATCAACATTTGGTAAGGGAATGGAAGATGGCTGTGGTGGCTGTGGAGAACAGATGGGCGTGAGGGAGGCCACTAAGGAGGCCGTCACAGTAGCCCAGGTGGGGACATTGAGAGCGTGAATGAAGGTGGCGGTAGGGCACGGAGAGGAGGTGACGTGACATTTGAGACTTGTGAAGTAGAATAAGAGCTTGTGGGGACTGGCTGGAGTGGAGGAGTAGTGGTGAAGATAAAGCAAAGGCGGCTTTATGATTTGTAGCTAGGGTGATGGCAAAGCGATTAAAAATGAGAGGAAAACAGGAGGAAGAACCAATTTGCTACAGTTTAGGACAAACAACACAGTGTAAAGTGCTCAGTGGATGTAAATGATTCTTTCCTCTCTCAATAATCTTGCCTGACAGCAAGGCTGTCGTTGTTAACACTCCTGATCAGCTCTCTTGAGTCTTTGAAAGGACCAATAGTTTCAGCTTCAAGATAATATTAAAAAAAATCACATTACAGGTGTCATACATATATTTTAGGTCATATGTATGATGGGACGTCTCTGAAAAGGCAAGTATAAGCAAATTTGTTTATATTTAAACAGTGAAAATACACAACTGAGTGGAAGATACAGAGGTTTCCCTTATATCCTCTGCCCAAATACATGCACAACCTGCCCCGTTATCGATGTCCACCACGGGAGTGACACATTTGTCACAAGTGATGAACCTACACTGGCATGTCATTATCACCCAGAAGGTAAAACCACTCTAAAAAGTAAAATCTGGGGCCAGCCTGGTGGCATAATGGTTAGGTTTGTGTGCTCTGCTATGGCGGCCCGGGGTTCTTGGGTTTGGGTCCCAGGCGTGGACCTACGCATTGCTCATCAAGCCATGCTATGGCGGTGACCCACATACAAAATAGGGGAAGATTGGCAACAGATGTTAGCTCAGGGCCAATCTTCCTCACACACACACAAAATCTATTAAAAAACCCCACACAACTGCATACTTGTGTATGTTGTGTATGCATGTGCATACAACTGTATACTCCTGTATGTTGTGGAGACAAGCAGGATGTCTGGCGCATGACCCTGACTCTGGCCTGTCTCTAATTTGCCTAGCAATGAGCCAGCTTTCTGACTTAGTGTCCTGTGGGACTGAGGGCTCTCAAGGTCTCCAAGGTCTGGAAGTGGACGCATCTCAGAGAATTCCCCTCAACAGTAGGCGCCTAAGATTAGAGCTGCTTGGTGTGCATGTCTACAATGTTTATTCCCCTGTGTGAGGCCACTTTTATAGACTTCCATAAAATGGAGGAGTGCAAAGGGTGGGCATCTCCACAGCACATCCTGTTCATTTGGCCCCAGCACACCTTTCCCCAGGAGGCTGGGAGGGCAGGGCCGACCCTGCTGACCCCGCTCCCGAATTCCCTGCTCCCATGCACCAAGTGATGCTGGTTGGTGTCCATGCTGAGCCCTTTACAGAACAGCTGTGCTGTCTTCTTCCAGATCCTGACGAAGTAACAAACGAGTTCTGCAGACGAGAAGACACTCTGTCCTGGGGCTCACAGCACTGAGGTCCGTTTCAGCTAGCAGAGGAAAAGTTATTGTTTCCTCTCATAACACATGTGTTTTAATTATCTCTACCACCAGATTTAACAAAGCTCTCAAGTGAAATTTAAAGTAGCACAAGGATTTTATGAAGATCCTGTCTAATAAGTTCTACCTTGTATTGCCCCATTTGCAAAATCTCAAAGACCGCTATCTATTTTTCTATTTTCAAGGGGAAAAAAATTTTTAGATCTCTTTCTCCCCAGGCCTCACAAATAATGGTGGTGTATTTTCCCTCTCATGGCGTGGACAGAGGCCTTCTCCTGACTTTATTGATCAGGTTTGAGTTAATGGTAGTGGTTTGTTTGAAGTGGGTTTTCATATGTGTGTGTTTGAGGTGAAATTCATGCAAAGAAACAGGTGGAACATTCCTCCGGGCTCTCGCTGTGACCAAGAAGGTTTTATCTTTTTTTAATCCCCTTTCTTTTCTTTGGGAATGAAAATAACACTTAAAAATCTTAGTTGTCTTTGTAGTTGGTCCAGTTATTGAGGATCAAAAAAATCTCATCAGTGACTTTACCAGGTTTAATATGACTACATTTATGTAATTACAAGGACCAGGTGAATTTTTAAAAATTCATTTTTGATGAAAACTATAAATGCTTATTAAAGCCCTTTGACTTCCTTTTTCCAGGTAACTGCTACCTGAAAATATCTCTGGATATTGTCTGTAAGGGAAAATATTTTCAAAAAAGTGGAAAGTTATGTGAGAAGGTACATAATCCCAAATCATATACAATCAAAACAGCCAAAATATATAAACAGAATGTGTGTGTGTATATAAATTATATATGCCATATACTATCTTCCTTCTACTCTGCAATAAAGAATATTCTTCTTTTCTTGTATACTCAGGAACACAATAGTAATGACATATTTCTAGTGACTAGAAATCTTGATTGGTTGACCAAGAATGGGAACCTGTCGTTAAGCTTCGTGTTGGCGGTACAAAATAAAGGAGGTAGCACAGAAAGCCGGGGCAGGGTCTGCTAGCTCCTTCCCTGCCCTGTGCTTCTATGTGGTTCTTGCAAAACCAGCCTTAGGGATGACAGCAGTGACGAGGGGTGGAGACCCTGGAGGTGAATCAGAATGAAGTCTAGAGACTCTGAAGTGAGTTTTCAAGAGCTCTGCACCCAGGAGAACAAGGAGGAGAATGCTAGCCAACGCATTCCCTTTCTTTCTCCAACTTCTAAATGTAAAAAAAAATATTTTTTAAGTGTTTTTCTGGGAGGAATGATTAGAATGTTTGAGGTGGGGAGGGAGAGAGGAAAGTGGTGAAAAGGCATTTGCTACAAAGGGATGGGAAAAAAACTGAGTTACTCCATGCCTGGTTGAATTCTTCCAGCTCTATCTATGATAAAGAGAATGGACAATTGAGTATTTTCCTCCTGGACAATTATTATTACAATGACTACTACTGGGATCAGAAGCATTGCTGCCGTGGGCAACTCAGAAGAGAACTATTATTGAGAATCATTTGTAATGGGATTTTACTTCCAGTTATGAAAAATTTGCTAACCAAATTTATAATACAAATGATTAAAAAGGCCCAAAGACCTTTAATAGCAGAATTGCTTAAATGATGTATTAATCGTAACTACCAGTATCATTCTAATTCATGTACCTTGCTTGGGCATATTGAATATATAACCTGTGATGTATCTGGACTGAAATGGGCCTTATTAAGACAGCATACCAGAAGATGTGTTTTTTCCCCCTGCCCACCACTAACCTGAAGTTTTACTATGGTCATTCCTAGAAGGTATTCAACAAAATTTCTTAGATGAATTGATCTCAAGCACAATTCAATGTTTATTAATTTATTAGCAGGAGACTAAGGAATGTGCTGGTCTAGAAAGGGTATGACAATGGAGGGGTTTTAGAGTTGGCACATGATGCTTAGGTAAGCAGCTAGTTTTAAAAAAGTATGAAAAATTGCAGTTTCCTTTCAAAGGTCACCAAAACATCAAGTCCAGATTGGTCATTGGGAAGGAAGTCTGTGGCAGGACGGTCTGAGATGACAGATGTGCAGACGTGCAGACGCTCAGGCTCGGCGAAAGCAATACTTCTCAGAAGCAAATGACAAGAGGCTGCGGTGTGGCCAGTAATGGGAATAACAAGATTTCACCCCCAAGTTACGTTACAGCTGATAACAAGAAAGCATGAATGACATTGAGCCTTTGAGGCCTGGCCACCAGGTAACAAGGTCTCAATTTTGAGCTGCCCAAAGCCAATGGTTTTTCTCAAGTGCAAATAAATCCGCTCATTTCTTAGTTTTAGGACAAGCTGTTTTACTCCTTTTGACAAAAGTTTCTCTGATTTGAGATTGATTAAGAATGACTAAAACAAAATATGGCCAGTATTTTGTTTCATCCCACACTGGTCTGACACCACCTGGTGTACTGTGACCCAATTTTGTTACTAACTTACCTGAAGTTCGTGCAGACCCCACAAGTTGAGGACTCAGTCCTCCACAAGACTGCCCCCACTTCAGATGCCCGGCACACTTTGGGGGTCCCCAGGTCCTGCGCTTTGGGGGTCCTGCACTTTTGACTAACTGGCTACAAATTTGAGAGTTTCCCACAGCCCTCTCAGGTTTGATAATTTGCTAGACTGACTCACAGAACTCAGGAAAGCCCTATATTTATGATTATAATTTTATTATAAAGGATACAGAACAGGACCAGACAAATGAAGAGACACATGGTGTAAGGTCTGGGAGAGTCCCGAATGCAGAGCTTCCCTGCCCTCTCCGGGGAAATCGGGACCTGTCTTTCTCCGAGCACATTGACGTGTTCACCAACCAGGAAGCTCCTCTGAGCTTTGGTGCTCAGTTTTTACTGGGGTTTCATTACATAGATATGACTGATTAAAGCATTGACCAAATGACTGAATGCAATCTCTAGCCTTCCTCCCCACCCCGGAGGGGGGACTCTTGCTCAGAGTCCCAACCTTCTAATCAGGTGGTTGATCTTTCTGGTGACCAGCCCCATCCTGAAGCCATCCGGCATCCCCACCCACCGAGTCATCTTATTAGCATAAACTCAGATGTGATCCAGGTCTCATGAATAACAAATACACTTCTATCACTTGGGAAATTCCAAGGATTTTAGAAGCTCTGAGCCAGGAACCTGGACAAAGACCAGACAAACTCAACTATACCACAGCATGAAAATACAGGTGATGTGGGTATGCTTTTATATAATGAAGTTTAAATGATATGTAGGGGGTTCTGGTATGTTTTCCAAACTGGAGCCAGCACACAAAGAAAAGGCCGTGTGAGGACACAGGGAGAAGATGGCCATCTGTAAGCCAAGGAGAGCAGTCTCGTGAGAAGCCAGACCTTCCAACACCCTGATCTTGGACTTGCAGCCTTTAGAACTGTGAGAAATAAATTTCTGTGGTTTAAGTCACCCAGTCTGTGGTATTTTGTTGTGGCAGCCCTAGCAGACTAAGACAGGGCCTTTGCTTATGCACTTGCTCAAAGTTTGCTTTTCTAGAATCTTTGTCAGTTGCGTTCCTGAGGAGACTCTAAGATGTTCTACAAAATGCCTGCTGCTCATTTACTACCGGGGGATGACTCCCAGCTCCACATGGGGTGGTGATTCTGCCAGCACCACTGTTCTACGCTGAGCCTTCCGTGCTCTGCTCCTTCGTGCTGTCTTCTCTCCTTTTCTGTTCACTGCTGTGCTGTCCTAGGCTGTTCCTTACCTGCATTTTGTAACACTTCCTGTTTATACCATTAAATCTGTCCTGGCCTGGAGCCACCCCAGGGCTGTTTCTGTTGAATGATGTTATGCCCACTGTCAGGTGGATTAGTCTTGTTTGGTATAATCTTTCTGTTGGAAAGCTACAGGAAACAGACACAGAGGAATTATATTAATTAGTAAAATAAGTGGAATAAAATATCAAACTCCTGACCTCACATTTAACTGTCCTTTCCACTCTACCCTTGAATGGGTTCACATTTTTGAGCGAATGTATACAAAATTTTGTTGACTGTTTTTCTCCCTCTCCCAATGTGTGGACCCATAGCAAACTACTTGTCCTATTAGTATCACCTCATTAGATTCTCGGATTGCAGGAATGGGAAGAAGCAATTAATAGCAATAAGCTCAATTTTTCTTAACTTTCCCCTTCAGAGGTTCTGAGCAAACAGAACAAAGAATCCAGATCACCTGAAAGCTCTAATTAAAGGGAACTAGACTGCATATCCAGATGATAATGTTGCTACCAGTCATTCAGTGTCCACTTTGTAGAAAGTGGTGGGTGAATTCATCCGTATCAGGCACTGTTTTATTCATACATTCAATTTTTGTTAAAATCAATGAGAAAAAAGACCTCAGTCTTCCCACCTGAGATTAAAAAGTGTTCTAAAAATATCTTGTTATAAATGACTTATTTATGGACACCCAAAAGAGTCCATAAAAGATGGAATATAGATATAATTTAAGGGAGATGAAGTTTAGGGTTTAATGAGATTAAAGAAAAAAAAGGATGCAGAGGAATTATCCAATTCTTCCAGTCGATCTGACGGATGCTTGAATTCTTCCCTTGATCATCTTGTCCTTTCTCCCACAGTCCTCATGTTGAAATGAATAAAATGGAGATAATTCACCCCAAAATATGCAGGTCTTCTGACAACGAAGAAGATAACCGTCTGCCAAGTGGACCTGTCCTACTAAAACTTCTGCATCTCCTCTAAGGTTTAGAGACAACTCGTGTCTTTCCCATCAAGCTTCTCCACAGTCTTCAGACTCAAGCTTTTTTGCCATAGACATCTGCTTCTAGTCCACATTCTCACAAATCCACAGGCACCATGTTTCATGATTTAGAAGAGTTTTTCCCTTTTTAATGAGGATGCAATCAGGATAAAATCTGGAATAGCAGCAGTTTTAGAATTAATCATTTTGTTTGTTTTTAAAGCCCAAGTTAATAACTCTTTCAAAATAGATCTCAAAATTGAGTGGTCCAATGGTAATAAAAATTCTGGTGCATAGCTCTGCACATTGCAAGGCATTGCCTTCCCTTGGCCGGTTTCTAAATCATTATCTATTGTTTTCTCAATCTTTTCATGTCGTTAATAGAGGCAGATGGAAAGGCAGCTTAGCTCTTTGTCCCTTTCCTCTGTTGGCTCCTCTATTGGGTTTTTCTTTTTGCCCCTTCAGACCCACTTTCCACCCATGCACTCCTAGCCAGGGAGTCTGGCTCATATGGACATCATTAACATACTCTGAGGCCTTCTGGCTCCTGGTTGGTTTCCGCCAATGAAAATCATCAGCAGGAGATGGAGATGAGGGTGCAGAGGGAGGTGGGGGTGTTTATTCCAGTGGCTTGTTTTCTTCCAGTTTAAAAGGGATAGCTTCATCCCACTTCCAGTGGGTGGCCCTTTTCTTGTAGTTACTCTCTCTGTGTGCCCAGAATCTCCCTTTCCTGAGACCCACCAGGCCTAGAGGTGGTAACCAAGGCACTGCAGTATCCATTGTTAGTTTCATAAGCCCTGCCTCTGCCTTTGTAAATAGTCTGTTTATTAAAGTCTCACATAGCCTGGTTTGCATGAGCCATCTGTTTCTAGATGGGTCTCTGATTGACACCACTTTCTTGTGTTTCTCTCTCATCTTTTCTCCCTCCTTTTTCATTCTCTCTTATCTTCCTTTGTTCCTTTCCTCTCTTCCAGTCTCTTCCCTCTGACTACCGTTTTTTTCTTTCTATCTCTATCTCCTCTCTCTGATCTTCACTTTCTCTCTTTTTCTCTGTGATTTATATTCATGCTTTTCATTATAGTAATACTGCCTTTATTTACCTTATTTAGGGGTGGAGATGAGCTCTACTTAATGAAAAACTTAAATAGTTTGAAAAACGTAAAAGTAAGCTATTATTGCTGCCAGGAGTGAAAATGGTACAACCACGTTGGAAAACAGTTTGGCACTTTCTTGAAAAGTAAAACATACATCTATCATATGATCTAGCCATTCCACTCATAGGTATTTACCCAAGAAAATTGAAAGCATATGAAGACTTTTATGTGAATATTCATAGCAGCTTTATTTATGATATCCAAAAAAAAAAAAAAAAAGGAAACAACTCAAATGTCCACCACCAGGGGAGTGTATAAACAAATTGTAGTATATCTATGCAATGGAATACTACTTAGCTGTGAAAAGGAATAAACTATTGATAGGCACACAATATAGATGAATCTCAAAATAACTAGGTTGAGTGAAAGAAGCCAGACAAAAGAGTGCATACTCTATGATTCCACCCATATAAAACCAACTAGTCTATAGTGACAGAAAACAGATCAGTGGTTGCCTGAAGGTGGGGGGCTCTGGGAGGGCAGGGAGTGAAGGTTACAGAGGTGCATGAGTTACCTTTTGGAGGTAATGAAGATGTTCACTATTTTGATTGTGATCATGGTTTCATGGGTAAATACATATGTCAAAACTTATCAAATTGTGCACTTTAAATATGTACAGTTAGTGTGTCAGTTATACCTCGATAAAGCTGTTAAAAGTAACACACAATGTCGGGCTTCAATATAGTATATTAGTTTCCTGGTGCTGCTGTAACAAATTACATAAACTTAATGGCTTAAAACAACATAAATTTATTCTCCTACAGTTCTGGAGGTCAGAAGTCCAAGATCAGTCTCTCTGGGCTAAAGTCAAGGTGTTGGTAGGACTGGTTCCTTTTGAGACTCTCAGAGGAGAATCCATTTCCCTGTGTTTTTCAGCTTCTAGTGGCCTCCTGTATTCCTTGGCTTGTGGCCCCTTCCTCCACCTTCAAAGGGCATCACTCCAGCCTCTGCTTCCATCATCACATCACCTTCTTCTCTTTGTAGTAAGGTCTTCCTCTGCCTCCCTTTTATAAGTACACTTGTGATTACATCTAGGGCCCACCCGGATAACCTGGGATAATCTCCCCCATCTCAAGGTCCTTAACATAATCACATCTGCAATGTGCTTTTTGCCATATAAGGAAACATTCACAGGTTCTGAGAAGTGGGATGTAGGTATCTTCAGGGGCCATTACTGAACCTACCTCAGATGGTGTATTGTTCACTCTGCAAAAATGCGTATTGCATAGTGTTGGGGGATGGCTCATCTCCTTCTGCTCTGCACTGAGGTATTTATAAGTAGCCCTGGCTCTTGAAGAGAAGAGAATGACTTCCAGGTTGGATAGTACCTGAAAAAGCTCACTGACTATATTACTTCTTGTGCATCCCCAGTGTTGCAGCCTAAACACTTCAAGCCCATTTTCACATGAAGAAAGGACTTGAGCAGCTGGGGGAAGGATGAGCCCTTAGACAAATGTTGCCATTTTGCCCAAAGCTAATCCCTATTTTATAGGCTTCAATCTGCCCTTTTTTAACTCATCTGTAATCACATCCCCCTTTAAAACACTGTCTTTGCTGGTCTGATCAGTGAGGTGCTGGGAAAATCCTGACTACCCTGTAGAAAGCAAACATCAGGGTCCATATGTAGAGAGACTTCCAGAGAATGCTGAGATGGGGCTGTCATTCCTAAAGGAGGGTGGACCTTGGGTTTCGCTGACTGGTGACCCCAGCCTTGGTGAGCCTTCTTGGAGGAGTGAGGACGCTGGGGATAGGGTGTGTTATGCCAGGGAATGGAGTCAGAAAGAGAATTTTCCTCTTAAGGAGCCCCCAGGGACAGCAAATGGAAGCAGAGCAATTACTCTTGCTGCCCGCAGCCTCTGGGGGGCTGCTTTGTGTCTGAACTCTGGCCCACACCAGCAAGAGGCCCAATTTGTGGAAGCAGCCCTGCCCAATCCAAAAATGTCTCCAAACTGGGAGTTCTCCAGGGTATGATCGCCTCCAAAAGGGAGAGAGTCACAAATGACAAATGCAAGACTTGAATCTAGACTAGCGAAAACTAGTGGTTGAACCTTGGGTACCTCCAGCAATGCCTTTGGGGCCCACAGGATAGTTCTTAGTCTGTAAAATGAAGGGCAAAGGCTTCTTTACAGAGTACTTTTCTATGGGCAAGGGAGAAGGTCCTATTTGTTCCTGCCAGGTTTCCTCCCTGCAGCATGGAGCCTGGGGACTCTGGCTGTCTCTCCTATGAAAAAGGTCAGGTAAGGAAGATGCCAACGCCTGGGGAGAAGGGAATCTTACCAGGTGTGGACATAGCTGAAGTTCCTTCCCTCTCCTGAAGGGGTCAGCAAAGGCCCAGGAAGGGTGGAGACATCTTGACTCCCAGGACAGAAAGTAATTCCTAATAGGCTTTCAGGCCCCAGGGGACAGCCTCGACCTAGTGGCTCTGTGATTTCTCTGCTAAGACATTGACAGATCCTCCCACAGGGTTTCCCCACCTGCCTGGAGATATAGGTGTGGGCACTGGATGTTGGAGAATGGGTCTATGTGGTATACAAGAAAAGGAGTGGGCCCAAGAGCCCGGATTGAGGGAGGCCACGAGGGTGTAGAATTTCCCAGCTCTGCCCTCTTGGACACTTTCCCTGGGATGTCTGTGCCCCCGTCAGAGCCTGTAATCAAGCCATCAAAGCTAATAAGATGATTTCCGCATTAAATGAAATTGTGGATGAAAAAATGGGATGCAGGAAACAGACTAATGGTTCTAATGTTTTTCCCAACCTTTCCCTTCTCAATAAAGTGCAGTCATCTGACTCCTTGTTTATGTGCTAGGAAAACGATGACTCCTCCGAGAAGCTCTTAGCAATAGTCATTTTGTTCCTCATTCTCTTGTGTCTAGTTGGGTGGGGACAGGCAGGGGAAATGATGACAGAGAAGGGCAGGAAGTCACAGTCTGCCTCTTAGATGAGCATCTGGCTTCCTACCCAGTTTCACTGGCCTCCACATTTTTCAATAGTCAATAATATTTCTTTTTGTGATTACCAAAGCATGACAAGAATACACTCTTATTATTAAAAAACAGAGGAAAAACAAAAACCTCTTTTTACTTAACTCCTCCATTCTACTCCCTTCCTCAGAAGCATCTATCATTGTTGATTTGGGAAATATCTTTCTCCAAATACATAGTGGTTTGAAAACATGTCCATAATTATTTGTTGCTACTTCCTTCAAGAGGTGGAGACTAATTCCCCTCACCTTAAGTGCAGGATGTACTTAGTGACTTGCTTTTAAAGCATAGGATGTGGCAGAAGTGATGGTTCGTGATGTCTGAGATTAGGATTTGAATGGTGTTGAGTCTTTCTCTTTCCTGCTCTCTCAGACCACCTGCGTGGGAGAAGCCAACTGCTGTGTTGCGAGGATGCTCAAGTAGACCTAAGGAGAGGCCCATGTGGTGGGGAACTGAGGCCTCCTGCCAACAGCCATGTGATTGAGCCATAAGGACATTATTGTTATAGAGTCTGCCACCTGTGAGGGCACAGGCTCTCTGATGTCAGGGGCACTCTGCTCCTCAGGGTTCCCTATTTCTGGGAATGAGCAGAGGACAGAACATATAATCCTGGGGCACACTTTTCTCCTGACAAAGAGTACCGGAGGGTTTATAGTATGGATATGTCTAGTTCTAGAGCCTGGGTATGTGGTGGTTGCTGATATTGCTGCTGGCATATCCTTCAGGATTAAAGGATTTATTACCCCAGCTGCTGAGCATGCTGCTGGCGGAAAGCCCTCAACAATCAAACCCCTCAGGGATTTCTTTAGCTGGAGAGAGCTGCCATGCCCCCTTCCCAGCAGCCCACATCCACTGATTGATTAATGAGTGGTACAGAGCCCAGCTCTCTCACCCCAACTCAGGAGAACTCTGAAGGGTCACGCCATCTTCTGAACTCCCTGCAGGACTGACTGAGGTGTTCCACTGAGACTGCATTGCAGCCAGACTCCTCTGCCCAGCCCTGCTTCCCTCTCTTCGCTTTTGCCGGTGTTCGTACCAAAAGCACTCTTAATAAACCTCCTGCATGTTAGTCCCTATCTCAGAGCCTGCTTCCTTGGAAACCCAAGCAGGGACAGTGGGTGTCAGGAGCATTCTATGAAAGCAGATGGTGACATAGGGTTTTAGAGCCGGATTACTAACCACCCAGCTGGCATCACTGGAGGTAGACGGAGCACTGATGGAAGGTGGCGGTGCAATTGTTCACTGGTTATGAACTGTGATGGTGTCCTGGTGGAAGGGAATGCAGCAACAGTTACAAGTCATTGGAGAAATATGGAGGAAATAATAACTATATTGATGCTCTGGAAAAGGATGACAAAAAGCCGAAGGTAATTAATCAGTTATTAAAAGCTAAGCGTCAAAGATGGAGGAGCTCTTTGGAGGCGTATAAAGAGGCTCTTATCTCCTGCAGAGAGAGGGCAGAGAAAGCTGAGAATCAAGTTTACTCATACGAGTTGGGGAGCTCCAAAGGAGGTTCAACTCCAACAAAGTCAGGTCTACTATGCCAAGGACAGGGCCCTTGGTGGGAAAGAATGGGACTCTGTACATGAGATGGGCCATCAGAGTTGATACCCCAGAATCTTGAATCCTCGCCTTCCCCTGGGAACTAAGGGGTAGAAGTAGGAGAGGCCGTTTACCATCACTCCCAGTGACCAATGTGGGGGAAATTTTTTCCGTCCCTACATCTCTGGGCTCTGTCAATTTAAAGCATCCCCAAAGATGAAATGCTTTCACTTGGAGGAAAGCAAGAATTCTATTGAACCGTAAGCCATGGCTGCCATCTGGATACTCTGGGCTCCTTGTGACAAGCGACAGCAGGGAAACAGAGGATTCACCATCCTGACAGGGCTAACTGGCCCTGATCATTAAGCAGGTGGAGCTGCTGTTACCCAGTGGGGGCAGGGGAGGGATCACAATGCGAAGACAATATGGGAAATCTCTTCAAATACAAATCACTTTCTATTTGATACAGAAATTTACTATACAGATGTATTTGCAAAAATGTGCCAACATATACATAAAAGAACATTTATGTTGGAATTATTTATATTGTAAAACTCAAAACAAAACAAAATAACATCCTTGGAAACTACCTAATATTTGTTAATAGGGAGTTGTTTAAGTAGATTAAGGTATATCTACCCTTATTATGGTACTATGCATCTGTCAGCAGAATGAAGTAGATCTATATGTGCTCATCTCCAAGGTATATTAGCAAGTGCAAACAGTAATGTGCAGAATAGTCTAAGTAAATCTTTTGATATAAATAAAAAAGATATGCATATGCATGCTGATATATGCACACAATATTTTTCTGAGTGATACATAGCCTTTTGTTTTAGGAGTGATTGCCTGTAGGGAGTGAAATTGGCAGGTTTTTAAAAAATTTTTCATGTCTTTCTATAATATTTGACTTATCTAACCATATCCATGTATCATATTGCTTTCATTTATAAATAGTTAATAGCTAATATTTGGGAAGTGGTATTATAAGCCATTTAAATTTTGTTCTTTACAATTTTTGTTTCAAAAATGATTAAATGCTATTTAAGAATATCTAGAATCAGGAAAGAAGTGGGGAGTAGGTTAATATTCCGCCCCCTCCTTTTGGGCTTCAAATCATTTGCGAATTATTTTTATTTATGTATTTATTTTTAAATACATGAAATCTTTTTTGGCTGTGTTTGTGTGTCCTTTAAATGATTTTCTTAACAGCTTTATTGAGGTAGAATTCATATACGATGAGTTGCGCATAATTAAAGTGTACAATTTGATGTGTTTTGACGTAAGTATACACCCATGAACCCATCACCACAATCAAGATAATGAACATATGCAGCACCCCAAAAGCTTCCTTGGGCCCCTTTGTTTCTCCTCTCTGCCACTCTCCCCTTTACCTGGCAACCATTGTGTGTTTTCTGTCACAATACATTAGTATGCATTTCCCAGTATTTTATTTTATTTATGTATTTATTTTTTGCAAATTAACATGTATTTTATTTTCCTGGGTATTATTTAGTTGTTTATTTGGCTTTTTTTTTAACATCATTATACTTCTATTTCTGCATAGATTACATCACATTCATACACCACCCAAATACTAACTACAATCCATCACCACATGTGCCTAATCATCCTTTGTGCCCTCCTCCCTCCCCCCTTTCCCTCTGGTAACCACCAATCCAATCTCTGTTTCTATGTGTTTGTTTTTTGTTGTTTTTGTCTTCTATTTATGAGTGAGATCATACAGTTTTTGACCTTCTCCCTCTGACATTTCGCTCAGTCTAATACCCTCAATGTCCATCCATGTTGTCACAAATGGCTGGATTTCATCTTTTCTTACGGCTGAGTAGTATTCAGTTGTGTATATGTACCACATCTTCTTTATCCATTCATCCCTTGATGGGCACTTAGGTTGCTTCCAAGTCTTAGCTATTGTGAACAATGCTGCAGTGAACACAGGGGTGCACGTATCTTTATGTATTGGTGTTTTCATGTTCTTTGGATAAAAACCCAGCAGTGGAATAGCTGGATTGTACGGTAGTTCTATTCTTAATTTTTTGAGGAAGCTCCATACTGTTTTCCATAGTGGCTGCACCAGTTTGCACTCCCACCAGCAGCGTATGAGAGTTCCCTTCTCTCCACAACCTCTCCAACAAATGTTGTTTCTTGTCTTGTTAATTATAGCCATTCTGATGGGTGTGAGGTGATATCTCACTGTAGTTTTGATTTGCGTTTCCCTGATAGTTAATGATGTTAAACATCTTTTCATGTGCCTGTGGCCATCTGTATATCTTCTTTGGAGAAATGTCTGTTCAGGTCTTTTGCCCATTTTTAAATTGGGTTGTTAGTTTTTTTGTTGTTGAGATGTATCAGTTCTTTATATATTTTGGAGATTAACCTCTTATCAAATATATGGTTTGCTAATATCTTCTCCCAATTGTTTGGTTGTCTTTTTGTTTTGTTCATGGTTTCCTTTGCTGTGCAGAAGATTTTAGTTTGATGTAGTCCCATTTGTTTATTTTTTCTATTGTTTCCCTTGCCTGGTCAGACGGTACTTGAAAATATGTTGCTAAGACCAATGTCGAAGAGCGTGCTGCCTATGTTTTCTTCTAGAAGTTTCATGGTTTCAGGTCTTACATTCAAGTCTTTAATCCATTTTGGGTTGATTTTTGTGTATGGTGTAAAACAATGGTCTAATTTTATTTTTTTGCATGTGGCTGTCCAGTTTTCCCAACACCATTTGTTGAAGAGACTTTCCCTTTTCCATGTATGTTCTTGGCTCCCTTGTCGAAAATTAGCTGTCCGTAGATGTGTGGGTTTATTTCTGGGCTCTTGATTCTATTCCTTTGATCTGTGTGTCTTTTTTGTGCCAGTACCCTGCTGTTTTGGTTACTATAGCTTTGTAGTATATTTTGAAATCAGGGAGTGTGATACCTCCAGCTTTGTTCTTTTTTCTCGGTAGTCCTTTAGCTATTCGGGGCCTTATGTTATTCCATACAAATTTTAGGATTCTTTGTTCTATTTCTGTCAAAAATGTGGTTGGAACTTTAATAGGTATTGGATTGAATCTATAGATTGCTTTAGGAAGTATGGACATTTTAACTATGTTAATTCTTCCAATCCAAGAGCATGGAATATCTTTCCATTTCTTTGTGTCTTATTCAATTTCTTTCAATAAGGTTTTATAGTTTTCAGTGTACAGATCTTACACCTCTTTGGTTAAGTTTATTCCTAGGTATTTTATTCTCTTTGTTGTAACTGTAAATGGGATTGTATTCTTAATTTCTCTTTCAGCTACTTCATTGTTAGTGTATAGAAACACAACTGATTTTTTTATGTTGATTTTGTATCCTGCAAATTTACCATATTCATTTATTATTTCTAGAAGTTTTTTGGTGGATTCTTTAGGGGTTTCTATATATAAAATCATGTCATCTGTAAATAGTGACAGTTTCACTTCTTCCTTTCCAATTTGGATCCCTTTTATTTCTTTTTCTTGCCTGACTGCTCTAGCCAGGACTTCCAATACTATGTTATATAGGAGTGGTGAAAGTGGACATCCTTGCCTGGTTCCTGTTCTTAGAGGGATAGCTTTCAGTTTTTCACCACTGAGGATGATATTAGCTGTAGGTTTGTCATAAAAGGCCTTTATTATGTTGAGGTGTTTTCCTTCTATACCCATTTTATTCAGAGTTTTAATCATAAATGGATGCTGTATCTTTTCAAATGCTTTCTCTGCATCTATTGAGATGATCATGTGATTTTTCTTCTTCATTTTATTAATGTGGTGTGTCATGTTGATTGTTTTGCAGATGTTGAACCATCCCTGCATCCCTGGAATGAATCCCACTTGATCATGGTGTATGATCTTTTTAATGTATTGTATTTGATTTGCTAGTATTTTGTTGAGGATTTTTGCATTGATGTTCATCAGTGATACTGGCCTGTAATTTTCTTTTTTTGTGTTGTCCTTGTCTGGTTTTGGCATCAGGGTAATATTGGCTTCATAGAATAAGTTAGGAAGTTCCCCCTCCTCTTCAACTTTTTGGAAGAGTTTGAGAAGGATAGGTATTAAGTCTTCTTTGAATGTTTGGTAGAATTCACCAGGAAAGCCATCTGGTCCTGGACTTTTATTTTTTGGGAGGTTTTTGATTACTGTTTCGATCTCCTTACTGGTGACTGGTCTATTCAAATTCTCTATTTCTTCTTGATTAAGTTTTGGAAGGTTGCATGATTCTAAGAATTTATCCATTTCTTCTAGATTGTCCAATTTGTTGGCATATAGCTTTTTGTAGTATTCTCTTATAATCTTTTGTATTTCTGAGGTGTCTGTTGTAATTTCTACTCTTTCATTTCTGATTTTACTTATTTGAGCCTTCTCTCTTTTTTTTCTTGGTGAGTCTAGCTACAGATTTGTCAATTTTGTTTACCTTTTCAGAGAGCCAGCTCTTGGTTTTATTGATGTTTTCTATTGTTTTTTTAGTCTCTATTTCATTTATTTCTGCTCTGATATTTATTTCCCTCCTTCTACTTATTTTGGGCTTTGTTTGTTCTTCTTCTTCCAGTTCCTTTAGGTGCACTGTTAGATTGTTTATTTGAGATTTTTCTTGTTTGTTGAGATAGGCATGTATTGCTATAAACTTCCCTCTTAGAACTGCTTTTGCTGTATCCCATAAATTATGGCTTGTAGTATTTTCATTTTCATTTGTCTCCAGATATTTCTTGATTTCTCCATTGACCCAGTCATTGTTCAGTAGCATTTTGTTTAAACTCCACGTATTTGTGGCTTTTCTGATTTTCTTCCTTTAGCTGATTTCTAGTTTCATACCTTTGTGGTCAGAAAAGATGCTTGGTATTACTTCAATCTTCTTAAATTTATGGAGACTTGTTTTGTGGCCTAGTATGTGATCAATCCTGGAGAATGTTCCATGTGCATTTGAAAAGAATGTGTATTCTTCAGTTTTTGGATGGAATATTCTGTATATATCTACTAAGTCCGTTAGGTCTAATGTGTTGTTTAAGGCCAATGTTTCCTTGTTGATCTTCTGTTTGGATGATCTATCTATTGGTGTAAGTAGAGTGTTAAAGTCCCCTACTACTATTGTGTTACTGTCTATTTCTCCTTTTATGTCTGTTAATAATTGCTTTATATATTTAGGTGCTCCTATGTTGGGTGCATAGATATTTACAAGTGTTATATCCTCTTGTTGGATTGTTCCCTTGACCATTTTGTAGTGCCCTTCTTTGTCTCTTGTTACAGTTTTTGTTTTAAAGTCTATTTTGTCTGATATCAGTATTGCTACCCAGCTTTCTTTTCATTGCCATTTGCATGGAGTATCTTTTTCCATCCCTTCACTTTCAGTTTGTGAGTGTCTTTAAGTCTGAAGTGTGTCTCTTGTATGCAGCATATATATGGGTCTTGTTCTTTTATCCACTCGGCCACCCTATACCTTTTGATTAGTCCATTGACACTTAAAATAGCTATTGATATGTATGTACTTACTGCCATTCTTTTCCTTTTTTTCTTGGTGTTTTAGTAGTTCTTCTCTATTCCTTTCTTCTTCTCTTGCTCTCTTCCCCTGTGGTTTGATTGCTTTCTTTAGTATTATGTTTGGGTTCCTTTTGCTTAGTTTTTGTGTATTATTATAGGTTTATGGTTTGTGGTCACCATGAGGTTCATATATAATAACCTATACATATAATAATCTATATTGAGTTGATGATCTCTTTAGTTTGACCTCTATCTGAAAGCTTTACTCTTTTACTCCCCTCCTCCCACATTTTATGTTTTTGATATCATATCTGTCCTTTTTTGTGTGTGTTTATATCTGTTACCCTCTTATTGTGGAAATAGATAATTTTTTCCTATTTGCAATCTTCTCTTTCCCCCTTAAATAAGTCCCTTTAGAATTTCCTGTAGGGCTGGTTTCTTGGTGATAAACTCGTTTAATTTTTGCTTGTCTGGGAAACTGTTTGTCCTTACATTCTGAATGATTACCTTGCTGGGTAGAGTATTCTTGGCTGTAGATTTTTTCCTTTTAGCACTTTAAATATATTGTGTCACTCTCTTCTAGCCTGTAAGGTTTCTGCAGAGAATTCAGCTGATAGACTTATGGGGTTTCCTTTGTATGTAACTTGTCTTTCTCTGTGGCTTTTAGAATTCTCTCTTTATCTTTAATTCTGGACATTTTAATTATGATGTGTCTTGGTGTGGGCCTCTTTGGGTTTATCTTGTTTGGTGCTCTCAGTGCTTCCTGTACCTGGATGTCTGCTTCCTTCCTTAGGTTAGGGAAGTTTTCAGCTATAATTTCTTCAAATAGATTCTCTGCCCCTTTGTCTCTCTCTTCTCCTTCTGGGACACCTATAACATGGATGTTCTTGCACTTGATGTTGTCCCAGAGGTCCCTTAGATTGTCTTCACTCTTTTTTTTTTTTTTTGTGGGGAAGACCAGCCCTGAGCTAACATCTGTTGCCAATCCTCCCCTTTTTGCTGAGGAAGACTGGCCCTGGACCAACATCGGTGCCCATCTTCCTCCACTTTACATGGGACGCCGCCACAGCATGGCTGACAGGCAGTGCGTCGGCGGGCACCTGGGATCCGAACTCGCAAACCCTGGGCTGCCAAGTGTGGACTAAACCGCTGTGCCACCAGGCGGCCCCTGTCTTCACTCTTTTTAATGCTTTTTTCTTTTATCTGTTCAGCTTGGGTGATTTCCTCTAGTCTTTTGTTCAGCTCACTAGTCCTTGCTTCTGTATCATCTACTCTGGTTTTAAGTCCCTCTAGTGAATTTTTCATTTCCAGTGTTGTGTTATTCATTCCTGATTGCTTCTTTTTTATATTTTCCAGTTCTTTGTTGACATTCTCACTGAGTTTATCCATTTTTCTCCCAAGATCAGTGAGCATCCTGTGACTTTTTGTTTGAACTCTCTGTCAGGTAGATTGCTCATTTCTGTTTCATTTATTTCCTTTTCTGGGGTTTTGTCCTGTTCCCTTTCTTGGAATGTATTCCTTTGCCTCCTCATTTTGCCTCTTTCTGTGTGCTTATGTCTATGTATTAGGTAGGTCAGCTATGTCTCCTGATCTTGGAGAGGTGACCTTAAGTAAGTGATGTCTAATGAGGCCCAGCACTGTGCTTCCTTCTTGTCACAAATTCTAAATGTTCCAGGAGTGACCCCTGTGTGGGCTACTTGTGTCCTTCTATTGTGGCAGGATTGCTCTTGCTGTAGGTACCCAGGGAGGCTGAGCCATCCCCCTGGCCAGCTGGTTGTGATGCTCAGCTGTGTGTGGTTGTTGTAGGCCATTCAGTCTCTTTATCTGGTGTGAGGAGCCCCAGCACAGTTGGCTGCAAGGTCTAATAGCACATTCCTGTTGCAGTTTTTCTATTAAATGAGTAGGCCCCCAGTGTGGCTGGTTATTAGGCTCAGGGGCTTACAACTGCTATAAGCCTCCAGCCTTTTAAGCTCTTGTCAGTTCTCTGAGGGTTGCAGCTGGGTGCGACTGGCCCCAGGCACAGGAGCACCCAATTGTTTCAGGCTTTGGAGGGTGGGGCCTATCCCCTATGTGACTGTTTGAGAAGCACAAGTCTTCTGTAGCTGAGAAGCCCCACCACCCATGGGGCCACACACACAGTCAACACAGTCCTGCCCTGTGTGCATGCCCTGAGGCCCTAAAGTGGACCCAGTTGCTCCAATGCAGAGGCCCCACACTCTCCACCCACTCCTCAGGCTCACCCTGCCCCACAGAGGTGGGCCCACTTGCCAAGCTGCTCCCTTAAGCAGGCCCACAAGTTGCCCAATGGCTTGTTGTTGGGTGGGGCCATTCCCTAGGGCAGGCTGCCTTCCTTGGCTGAGCTGGATTAAATCGGTGCTCTAGTGGGTGGGGCAGACCGTGGGCTAGGGAGAACTCCAATGGTGTATGCCGGTGCCTGTGTCAGCACGCCCAGATCAGGTCACAACAATGGCCACCACCAATATCCCAGTCTCTTGAGAGGTCTCACCTCTCAAGAGAAGCACCCAGAGCCTTTCAGGTGAGTCTCTTTTCATCAAAGGACTGTGCACCTTTCTTTCTGGTGATTTAGGTTGCTTTCTGAAATGGGTGAATTTGTGCATGGGCCCTTTAAGAGCCAGCCTTAATTTCTTTGTGTCTCAGCTTTTGTGGGGGTATTCCCCATTGTTGTTAGTAGCCAGCAAAGCTAGGTGTTATGACACTCGTCTTAGTTGTGCTGGGTCCAAAAAATATCTATAGCAGCAGTGCTCCCCAGCTCAGGTCCCCACCTCCTCCAGGGAAGGCTATGTACCTTTGGATTGCTCCTGTGTGTCTGTGAAGTGTTGTGGCTTGTGAAGGTGGTGTTATTTTCTCTCCAGGAAGGAATTTCTGCCTCTTTCACCTCAGTTGGGACTGTTGTTTGCTACAGCAGTTCCTCTTATCCAGTTTTCAGTTCTCTCTGAGGGGTAATTTTTCTAAGATTAGTTGTATATCTGTTGTGTCCATAGGAGGAGGTGAGTTCAGAGTCCACCTACACCACCATCTTGACCTTTCTCTCATTTGCGACTTAAATTCTAAAACTTCAGACAAAGCAGTCTGGTGAAGAATCCATTTGTGTGTCATCACCTGGTAACTCCTCCATTGGCCACCCCACCACCTCAGTCTTCTCAGTAAGAGGAGCCATCACATCTGGGTTATGTGTAGTTATAACAGGTGTGTGTGTGTGTGTGTGTGTGTGTGTGTGTGTAGTGCTGTGGAGGGATAATGCACTTTCCCCTGGGTTACACCCAGTCAAAAGGGTACCACATAACAATTGACACAGTCTCCCAATATTACCACTCAGAGCCACCCCGAGCCCTTTGGGTGGGGCATAAACCTGTTTATGGCTTGGTAGGGTCAGGGCAGGTTCTGGCATCAGCTGAGCTCGCTTTCCACCCTGCTTTGCTACTGCTCTCCCTCTGTGGATTCTCTCAGTGGCAGGAGGGCATCATTGGTCCTGCCAGCTGGTCTCAGTCAGGGATGCTCAAGCTCCTCAGCTATGCTGTAGTAACTTTAGCTTCAAAGGAACTCAGGTTCCTTACTCTCAGGAATTCTCCTTCTGTGGAAATATATGGGAGCAAAGAGAGAAGTGTTTGGGTTTGTTTGGCTGCCTCGCATCATCTAAGAACCGTATATCATATTCCAGTGGGTACATCAGAGGAGGGCTGATGTGACTCCATTTGCCTACAGAGTCTGAACCCAGGCCCTCCCGGGACCTGATGGTGTCCTGTTTACCTCTCCCTAGTGTGGGCCTTGGTTCTGTGTACTGTCACACCCACCCCTCCCCTGTCTGATGGTTGTAGTCTGGGGTAGGGTGTCTTATTCTTCCTGGCATATTTCTAAGTGTGGTGGACTGAGCAGTTTCTTTCTTTTTGGGGAGGGAGATGTGTTTCACTATTTATTTATGACAAATATTCCACATCTGTGATCCTCTCCAGTCAGAAGTTCTTTGAGACGATGCCATTGGCCCTGGCCAGTCGAAGAACGGAGTCATCTGGCTCTCCCATCCTGTGAATGACCCTGCAGATAGCATAGGTTTTAAGCTGGCTGTTGAACTGGCTATCACCTTGTCAGCCTTGGCCATGTTCATCTTGATGGATGTGTGGTCCTTGGAGGTGAGGATGCTGTTGCTGGCAGAGCATTTCTGCCACGTGTACAGGTCCATGAACTCACCGGTGTTCTTCTGCATGTCGTGGCCACGCCTGGTGCCAGCACCACCAGGACAGTTTCTTGATGATTCATTTCTTCAGCTCTGTGACCTGAGACCAGGTTGCACCAACAAATAGTTCTGACAAGAAAAAGGCAATAGGGCCAAATGCTTTCTCCCTGTGCAACAAACGTCCTCTTCTCTGTGCTGAAGCTCAGGCTGACTGAAGTGCTTCACACATTTTAAACCACTCTGCTAACTTGGGATCTGGTGTCTTACTAGAGTGAAAGTTACTGCATGCAGTCCCAGTGGCCATTCCCCTGACTCTCAGTCTTAGAGGGCTGCTTGCTTCATCAAGAAGAGATGAGTTTGTGTGTCATATGGGGAACCTTCTCAGTTCTCCTGGACTCATCTTTCTTCTATAGTTAGCACAACCTTTCAACAAGTCAGCCATGCTGAAGTTGGCCTTCTGGGCTCACTTCATAAAAGATCTGGCCAAAGGTCCTAGCTCTATCTTTGTTTCATGTCCATGGAAATAGCATGTACCTCTCATCTCTGATTTAGGGCACTGTGCCTGCACTCTGGCTCTGGTGCTCATTCTGCTCTACTTGAGTCCCTGAGTCATGGGTCTCTCTCATTTAAGTCTCATCAGTGTTGCTGTTAGTAGGAGGGGTAACAAAATTAGTCAGCGGAACTAACAGATCCATAATATGGAAGGTGGCTTGGAAAAACCTTTTTTTTAAACTGTCATGGGAAAGTGTAAAATCCCAGATCAGCCATATTCAGGTAAAGACTATGAAAAACATGGGAGTCTTTTTTTCTCTTTTTTTGGTGAGGACGATCGGCCCTGAGCTAACATCTGTTGCCAATCTTCCTCTTTTTGCTGAGGAAGATTAGCCCTGAGCTAATATTTGTACCCATCTTCCTCTATTTTGTATATGGGATGACACCACAGCATGGCTTGATGAGAGGTGCGTAGGTCCATGCCCAGGATCCAAACCTGTGAATCCTGGGCCACCAAAGTGGAGCATGAAAACTTAACCACTATGCCACCAGGCCAGCCCCAACATGGGAATCGTTTTAAAAAATTTATAAAAATTTTTAAAAAAATGTAGTCCAGAAAAATATCAAATGTAAGGTAAAATCTCTAGTCCCTTTCTATTTTCAGTTCTTCCAGAGGCTAGGGATTAGGAAAAACAAAAAAGCTGGATCACTACTTCACTTTTTATAACAAATAAAGTAGACATAAATCAAGTTGTTTGACATAAAAATGAAACTATTAAGGTACTAGAGGAAAATATAAGGAAATATATATATTTTAAAATATTCTTAATGTGTGACACTTTCCTTGGCATGACTTAATAACCAAAGCTATAAAAGGAAGGGTTGATACATTTGACTATCTCATATTCAATATTTATCTATTTTTGCCTTACTACTTTTTCTATTATAATGTCAAATAGAAGTGATAATATCAGGCATTTTTGTCTTGTTCTTGACTTCAAATGGAAAGTTTTCAAATGCCATCATTAAGTTATCTATGGGTTATTTTTTTTGTAGATACTATTTATTAGGTTAAGAAAGTTCTATTCTTAGTTTGCTATTAGTTTGTCATGAATAAACGTTGAATTCTATCAAATGATTTTTCTTCATTAATTGTTATGATAATATGATTTTTCTCCTCGAATCTATGGTGAATATATTGGTTGATTTTTAAAAAATACAATTTTTTAAGAACAGTTTTAGATTGATAACAAAATTGAGAGGAAGATACAGAAATTTCCCATATACCCTCTGTATTCACATGTGTGTACTCCTACATTATCAACATCACTCATCAGACTGGTACTTTTTTTCTTTAACCAAGGATGAACTTACCTTGACACATCATAATCATCCAAAGTCCATAGTTTACCTTATGGTTCACTCTTGGTGTTGTACATTCTATGGGTTTGGACAAAAGTATAATGACATATATCCATCATTATAATATACAAAGTATTTTCACTGCCTTTTGCAAATATTTTCTCCCAGTCTGTGGCTTGTCTTCTAACTCTCTTGCTATTGTCTTTTGCAGAGCAGAAGGTATTAATTTTAATGAAGTCCCGCCTATCAATTATTTCTTTCATAGATCATGTCTTTGGTGTTGTGTCCAGAAAGGCATCACCATACCCAAGGTCATCTAGGTTTTCTTCTAGGAGTTTTATGGTTTTATGTTTTCCCTCTAGGTCTATGATCCATTTTGAGTTAATTCTTGTAAGGGTTTAAAGTCTGTGTCTAGATTCACTTTTTTGCATGTGAACGTACAGTTGTTCCAGCACTATTTGTTTAAGAGACAGACCATCTTTGCTTTGTTGTATTACCTTTGCTCCTTTGTCAAAGATCAGTTGACTATGTTTATGGGGGCCTATTTCTGGGCTCTCTATTCTGTTCCATTGATCTATTTGTTTATTCTTTTGCCAATACTATACTGTTTTGATTACTGTAGCTTTATAGTAAGTTTTGAAGTTGGGTTGCATCAGTCCTCCAACTTTATTCTTCTCCATTAATATTGTTGACTATTCTGGTCCTGGTTGATTTTCCAAATGTTAAATCAATCATAGTTTCCTGGCTTAAGCTCAACTTGGTTGTAATGTTGTTTTTTGAAAGAGTTTTATTAAGATAAAATTGACAAATAAAATTTTACATATTTAAGGTGTACAACATGGTGATTTGATATACATATACATTGTGATATGATTACCACAATAGAATTGACACATCCATCACCTCACATAGTTACCATTTTTGGGGGTGTGTGAGAACACTTAAGATGTACTCTCTTAGAAAATTTCAAGTATACAATACGGTATTAATAACTGTAGTCACCATGCTGTACATTAGATCTTCAGAACGTATTCATCTGAAACAGAAAGTTTGTATCCTTTGACCAACATCTTTCCAGTTCCCCCACTCTCAGCCCCTGGCAACCACTGTTCTACTCTCTGTTTCTATGAGTTAGACTTTTTCTTTTCTAGATTCCACATATGAGTGAGATCATACAGTGTTTGTCTTTTTCTGTCTGGCTTATTTCATTTAGCATAATGTCCTCCAGGTTCATCCATGTTGTCACAAATGGCAGAATTTCCTTCTTTTTATGGCTGATTAATATTCCGCTGAATATATATATTTTTTCCTTATCTATTCATCCATTAACAGATACTTAGGTTGTTTCCATATCTTGGCTATTGTGAATAATGCTGCAATGAACATGGAAGTGCAGATATCTCTTTGAGATACTAATTTCATTTCCTTCGGATATACACCCAGAAGTGGGATTGCTGAATCATAAGGTAGTCCTATTTTTAATTTTTTGAGGAAACTTCATGCCATTTTCCATAGTGGCTGCATCAATTTACATTCTCACTAACAGTGCACAAGGGTTCCTTTCTCTCCACATCCTTGCCAACCCTTGTTATCCCTTGTCTTTTTCATAATAGCCATCTTAACAGGTGTGACATGATATTTCATTGTGGTTTTGATTTACATTTCTCTGATGATTACTGATGTTGAGCATCTTTTCATGTACTTTCTGGCCATTTGTGTGTCTTCTTTGGAAAAATATGTATTCAGGTCCTTTGCCATTTTAAATCAGATTATTATTATTATTTTTGCTATTGAGTTGTATGGGTTTCTTATATATTTTAGATATTATTATTAACCCCTTATCAGATATATGATTTGCAAATATTTTCCTCCTCCCCCTAGGTTGCCTTTTCCTTTGGCTGATTGTTTCTTTGCTTTGCAGCAACTTTTTGGCTTTATGTAGTCCCACTTCTTGATTTTCTCTTTTGTTGCCTGTGCTTTTGGTGTCATATCCAAAAAATCATCATCAAGACCAATGTCAAGCAGCTTTTTCCTTATGTTTTCTTCTGGAAATTTTACAGTTTCAGGTCTTACATTTAAGTCTTTAATCCATTTCTAGTTAATTTTTGTGAATGTTGTAAGATAGGAGTCCAGTTTCATTCTTTTGCATGTAGATATCCAGTTTCCCCCAACATCATTTATTGAAGAGACTGTCCTCTCCTCATCATCTGTTCTTGGTGCCCTCATCAAAGATTAGTTGACTGTATATGCATGGGTTTATTTCTGGGCTCTCTGTTCTGTTCCATTGGTCTATGTGTTTGTTTTTATGCCAGTACCATACTGTTTTGATTACTATAGATTTGTAATATAGTTTGAAATCAGGAAGTGTGATGCCTCCAGCTTTGTTCTTCTTTCTCAAGATTGCTTTGGCTACTTGGGGTCTTTTGTGCTTCCATATGAATTTTAGAATTGTTTTTTTCTATTTCTGTAAAAAATGCCATTGGGGCCAGCCCCATGGCCTAGTGATTAAGTTCAGCATGCTCCACTTTGGTGGCCCAGGTTTGGTTCCCAGGTGTGAACCTATACCACTCGTTGGCAGCCATGCTGTGGCAGGGACCCACATACAAAATAGAGGCAGATTGGCACAGATGTTAGCTCAGGGTGAATCTTCCTCAGGAAAAAAAAAAATGCCATTGGAGTTTTGATAGGGATTGCATTGAATCTGCAGATCACTTTGGATAGTAGGGATATTTTAACACTATTCATTCTTCCAATCCATAAACAAGTGAGATCTTTCTATTTACTTGTGTCTTCCTCAACTTCTTTCACCAATGTCTTATAGTTTTCTGTGTACAGGTCTTTCATCTCCTTGGTTAAATTCATTCCTAAGTGTTTATTGTTTTGATGTTATTATAATAGGGATTGTTTTCTTAATTTCTCTTTCTGACAGTTTGTTGTTAATGTATAGAAATGCAACTGATTTTTGTATGTTCATTTTGTATCCTGCAATTTTACTGAATTAATTTCTTAGTTCTAACAGTTTTTTGGTGGAGTCTTTAGGGTTTTCTATGTATAAGACCATGGCATCTGAAGAGACAATTTTACTTCTTCCTTTCTGGTTTGGATGACTTTTATTTCTTTTTCTTGCTTAATTTTTCTGATTAACTTCCAGTACTAGGCTGAACAGAAGTGGAAAGAGTGAGCATCCTTGTCATGTTCCGGATCTTAAGGAAAAGCTTTCAGCTTTTCACCATTGGTATGATGTTAGCTGTGGACTGGTCATACATGGCCTTTCTTATGTTCAGGTACATTCCTTCTTTGTACCTAATTCGTGAGTGCTTTTATCATGAAATTGTGTTGAATTTTGCCAAATGCTTTTCCTGCATCTGTTGAGATGATCATATGATTTTCATCCTTCATTCTGTTAATGTGGTGTATCACAGTTATTGATTTGCATATGTTGAACCATCTTTGCATCTCAGTGATATGTCCCACTTGATCATGGAGTATGATCCTTTTAATGTGCTGAGTTTAGTTTGCTAGTATTCTGTTGAGGATTTTTGTATCTATGTTCATCAGAGACATTGTCCTGTAATTTTCTTTTCTTAGTGTCCTTATCTGGCTTTAGTATTGGGATAATGCTGGCCTTGTAAAATGAGTTTGGAAGTGTTCCCTCCTCTTCAATTTTTTGAGAAGGATTGGTATTAATTCTTTAAATATTTGGTAGAATTCATCAGTGAAACTATCTGGTCCTAGGCTTTTCTTCACTGGGAGATTTTTGATTGCTGATTCAATCTCCTTACTTGTTATTCATCTGTTTAGGTTTTCTATTTCTTCATGATTCAGTCTTGGTAGATTGTATGTTTCTAGGAACTTATCCTTTTACATTAGGTTATCCAATTTGTTGGTATATAATTGTTCATAGTAGTCTCTTATGATTCTTTCTGTTTCTGTGGTATCAGTTGTAATGTCTCCTCTTTCACCCCTGATTTTGTTTATTTGAGATTTCTCTCTTTTTTTCTTAGTCTAGCTAAAGGTTTGTCAAATTTTTTTATCTTCTTGAAAAAACCAGCTTTCAGTTTCACTGATTTTTTTCTAGCATCTATTTCATGTATACCTGCTCTGATATATGTTATTTCCTTCCATCTGCTAACTTTGGGCTTAGCTTGCTTTCCCCTTTTAGTTCCTGGAGGTGTAAAGTTAGGTTGTGTATTTGAGATCTTGGCACAGAGCTGTGCCACCACGAGGGAGGGGTGATTCAGACAAAATGAAAATGTTCTTCTTACTGTCTTCAATGCATCTATTCTTGGATTTTTTTTTTTTTTTTTTGCTCCAGTGGTGTGCTGGAACTTCTCCACTGGACATCTGGACTTCCACTAAGGTACTCTCACCTGTGGGTGATTGTCAAAATTGATGTTCAATGGGGGAATGATGATGGAAAACTTTTATTCTGCCATCTTGCTGATGTCACTCTCTTGGTCATAATGTTTTATCTTTTTAACATACTGCTAGATTTTGTTTTCTATTATATTTCTTAAGATTTTTGCATCTATGTTCAGAAGTGAGATTGACCTGAAAGCTTCCTTTCTCCCATTAACAGGTTTGGATCATGAGCTAGGGAGTGTATCTTTTTTCTGTTCTCTAATACATTTAGGGTAACATTAGGATTTTTTTCCCCACATTTTTTTGTAGAGCTCATCAGTGAAACCATCTAGGCCTGGAGTTTTCCATGTGGGAAGATTTTGATTACTAGTTCAATCTCTTTAATGGTTGCAGGACTGGTTAGTTTTCTATTTCTTCTTGAGTCAGCTTTGAAAAGTTATTTTTTTCTAGGAATTTGTCCACCTCACTTATATTTTCATATTTATTAGCGTAATACCTTCATAGTATTTTTAATGTCTGAAGCCTCTCTATTACTCCTTCTTTTTCTTTCCTGATATTAACTATTTGCCATGATCTTTTTTTCCTTAAGCACTCTCTCCAGATTTTTGTCAGTTTTACTGAGCCTTTTCAAAGAACCAACTCTTGGCTTTGTTTATCCTCTCTGTTACTATCCTACATGTTTCTATTTTGTTAACTTCCATTTGCATTTTCATTATGTTCCTATTTATACTTTGTTTGGATTTATTTTATATATTTTTCCCGACTTCTTATGATGAATGCTTATTTCATTAATTTTTGGCCTTTCTTCTTTTCTAATATAAACCCTGTAAGTATAATTTTCCCTCAACGTGCTGTTTTAACTGCATTTGGCAAGTTTAAATAAGTGACGTTTTTACTTATCATTCACTTCTAAATATTGTAAAATTTCCTTTATGATTTATTCTTCATTCTAAGTCATTTAGAAGTGTATTCTTAATTTACAAACAGATGAGGATAGTATAATTCTCTTTTTATTATTGATTTCCAGCTGGGTTGCATTGTGGTCAAAGAATACATCTTTATAATTTTAATAATTTGAAAAAATTTTGAGACTTACTTTTTGGTTTAATACATGGCCAATTTTTGTAAAAATAATGTGTATGCTGCATTGTTGTGTATGCTGTGTATGCTGGGTATGATCTTATATATGACCATTAAATCAAATTTGTCAATCACATCATTTAAATCTCCTATATTCATACTGAATTTTTGATCTCCTTGTTCTATCAGTCACCAAGAGAAGTGTATAAAAATTTTATGCATGATTATTGATTCTCTTTGTATTTTTGTCAGTTTCTTTTATGTATTTTGGGCTCATGTTTTAGGTGTATGAAAGTTAAAATTTTATGTATCCTCCTGTTGAGTTGAATCTTTTAAAATGAAGTTACCTTCTTTATATATAATTTTTTTTTTTGCTGTAAAATCTTTCTTGTGTTTAGTTTTTGTATGTGTGCAGGAAAGGGTTAACTCAGCAGGGTGGTCAAACCCTACGTATTCCAAAGAAAGGCCTATTTTCCGGACTGGCCCATGACTGCCTCCTGGAGGATAATCTCTGAGTCCTTGGAATATTCTGCCTGATAAGAGTATTTTTGTATGCCTGAGGCCTTGGGACTCACTATATTAGTCTGACCTCTGGCAGATCAGAGACTGAGTAGCTAAGATCAGTCATGTGAGTGCTTCATGACTGACTCCCAGTAAAAACTCTGGACACCAAAGCTTGGGTAGGCTTCCCTGGTTGGCAACACTTTGACATATTGTCAATATTGCTGCTAGGAGAATTAAACATGTCCCCATATGACTCCACGGAGGGGACACCTGGAAGCTTGCATCTGGTTGCTCTTGGTTTAAACCACATACCTTTTCCCTTTGCTGATTTTAGTCTGTATCCTTTCACTGTAATAAACTACGACCATGAGTATAACAGCTTTTCTGAGTCCTGTGGGTCCTTTTAGTGAATTGTCGAGCCCAAGGGTGGTCTTAGACACCCTCAACACAGTATGATATCCCATTTCGATGCTTTTACTTTCAACTTTCTTGTATATTTGAGATTTTATGTTTAAAGTTTCATATGTGTTTATTGTTGACAGCATGTGGTTGGATTCCTTTCTTCTTTCCTTCTCCAGTTTGATAATCTTTTTCTTTTAAGGAGAGCATTCAGTATATATTTGGGTTTATATCCATCCCCTTATTTTGTATTTTCACTTATCCTATGTGTTTGCTATTTCCTTTTCTCTTAATTTCTTTTGTATTGATTTTTAAAAATCATTTTATTTTTCTCTGTCTGCTAATTTGGTAGCTATGTATCTCTGGTTTCATTTAGTGGTTACTCTAGAAATTATGACACATTAGCTTAAGTGTCAAAGTCTAAAATTAATAACTTCACCATCCTCCTAGTCTAGTTAGATATCTTCTGTTTACCCTTCCATGGCCACTTCCCCCCCACCCTCTCTGCTCTGTGCCCTAGGAGACTGACCCATATAGACTGATCAAGAGGCTCCCTTTTCCTCTGGCCTCTGGTTGGGTATTTATTCCCCTAACTCCTTCTCTGCTAAGTCTGGACTGGGCTGGGACTCTTTACCTAAATCCAGAGCTCCTGTCAGTTGGTCTACTCTTTACAGCTACCCTCTTTGGTTCCTACATCTGCTCCCTCCTCTTTCCCTTTGGGCCTAGAGGTGGTGTTGGCTCCCCACTGTTAATTTCCTTAAACCTTGACCAAACCTTTGTAAATGGTACTTTTATTAATCTTCTCAAATTACTCAATTTAAGAGTTCATCTGTTTCTTGCTAGGATCCTGACTGATACATAGACAATATAAGAACCTAAAGTAGGTTCTTATATATCTCTATCTTATATATCTAACTCTATTTAATCTCTTCCAACTTATATGTCATTTTATTTATTATTTTTCAAATTATGAAATCTTTTATTTACATTACAATGATCAAAGCCAAAGTCCTACTCATGCCTATTATATTTTTAACATTTTAATGTAAATATATATATGAAATGTAATATATATATGAAAAGTATATAAAATATAAATGTAGAGTTTAAGTATTATAAAACCAATGCCTATACAACTATGACCCAGGTCAAGGAACAGAAGTGAGGAGAGTGAGACAGGGAAGAGAAAAATGTCATTATTAACACGCAGGTTATCACTGTGAGCAACAGGGTCTCATTCTTACCTGACACTCTCCGAAAAACCAAGTAGGGAGGCTGGGCATTGACCCATCAACTCCCATCCTCTGTTAGTTGAGGGTTTCCTCTGCTGGGGTTAACTCTTGTTGGTTGTATCTGTGTATAACCAAGCAATCTCCCATGGTGCTGGGGAGGTGCCAGTGCCTGAGAAACTGCCAGTGTGCCAGGAACTGCCCATAGCTGCAAGTGAGCCCAGGCTACACCCTTTCTAGTGTCCCTTCACCCTTGCTCAGCATGTCCTCTATTCTAGATTGCTCACCTAATGAGGTGGCCCCGACCTTCATCCCTGAGGGCTCTGATCTCCTGGTAACCGTGTTCTTGATGGGCTATGGTTCCTAATAACCAAGGTAGGAAAGGGGTGATGACAAGTGAAAACACTCGATGATAGTTTTATGCTGTAAACTTTCTATTCTGATGTTCTATTATTTCACACTCTGACGATTTTGAACTCAAAGTGTGTATTTGGAGCACAGGTTCATTATTAACAGAGGTGTCCCAGCACAGTGGCCCCAGAGCCACATGAGTCTTCCACTTCAAGAGGCAAACCCGAGCTTTGAGCTCATGCCCCTCAGAGGTGGGGGGAGTAGCTGGCCAGCACGATATTCTCACCAGTGACATAGTTGGCTTCTGGAGAGCACAGGAAGAACACCAGTCCTGCATGGTCCTCAGGCTGCCCCACTCTACATGGAAAGAGAAGGTGGGGCTGAGACTGTGATGCCTCCCCATGAGCCCTGAGCTCCTGTGGGATGCTGTGAAGTCAAGAGCCCTGTGGAGATGAATGAAGGGCAGCAAGTGGAGATATGTGGGCTCTGCAGGGACTTTTACTCATCCCAGGCTAGGTGGGTCATCAGATCTCAGAAGGGGGAATGGGTAATAGCCTGCCAGAAGTGTATGATCGTCTATCCATCATGAAGGTTCTGAGGTCATGTTAATCCAGATATACAAAGGACATGGTCTCACCCACAACCTACCTTTGTATTCCGTGGAGTCCCTTCATATGGTCCCAAAAGGCTGGGTCCTCAAATAGGTAAAGGAAAGATTGATAGGTTAGTGCTATTCAGACAGGTGCCATTACATTACCTCATGCAGGCCTGTACCCTCGTGGGAGCATGACCCTGCTCAGGGAACACTTCCCATAGAGAATTGAAACACTGAAATTAAAACCCATTCTCCTGTATGGTGGGCAGTGGCTGTAAAGCCCCAAACCTGTGGACCAGAGTCTAGGAGTAAGGAGCTTAAGGTGGAAACTCCAACTTTGAGAGTGCAGATCTTTTGGCCAGGGCCCTGTCTGGGGAAGGCAGCTATGGGATAATGTGTGAGATTCTGGGTGGGAGGGCCCAGGAGCAGCCTTTGGTCCTTACCATGTGGCTGAAGTCTGTGTTGATGAATCCTGGCACCAGGCAGTTCACCCGAATGTTCTTTGGTGCCAGCTCCACTGCCAGGGTTTTGGTGAGTCCCAGTAGGGCTGTTGTACTGACATTGTATGCCCAGAGTTTTTATGGACAGGAAACGCAATAGATAAATAGACTAGAACTGGGGACAAAGTAGAGTCACTTGGATATCCTGGGTTCTGCCTGGGATTCCATCCCAACAAGAACATCTCCAAATCATTAGTCTGAAAGATGACACCTGAAAGAGAGGGTAAGAGGCTCCTGCTAAGTACGTTTATGTAAAAGGCAAGATCTGTGACATGCAATGATCACCTTTGCATGTGGGTACTCCTGAGGGAGCAATTGTCAAACCTTGGATATTTCTATGCACCCAGTTTTCCAGATGAAATGGGAGCGAGTTTCCTTTTACCTAACCTGGAGCCAAGGGCAGTCATACTTAGAGCAGTTAGAGGATAGGTTGCAATTGAGGAGACTAAGACCACTGAACTTTGCCTGGGAAGAGAAAGATGGAGTGATATGTGAGCTGAAGACAGTTATATTGTGTGTGACTGAGAATGGAAGCTGTATGGAAGAGGGTGGAGCACTATGAGAGTGAGACAGAATATCTTGGGCCTAGTGGAGGTATATATCTCCATTTCATCTAGGTCTTCAGTGATGCTTCTCAAATTGTATTGCCAGTGAAACCATCTGGGTTTGGATTTTTTTTTTGTAGGAAAATTTTTGACTGTAGATCACATTTATTTGTTGGTTATAGGATGGGTCAGGTTTTCTATTTCTTCTTGAATTGGTTTTGGTAAGGTGTATAATTTTAAAGAATTTGTCCATTTAATTGCAATTTCAGTTTATGTTTGGCATAAAGATTTCTCTTTGGCATCATTATTCTCTTAGTGCCTTTTTGTTGTCTTCAGGACCCATAATGATGTCTCTTGTTTTTATTCCTGATATTGGCTATTTGCCTTACATCTTTTTTCTTGATCAGATCTATCATAAATTTGTTATCATTAGCTTTTTAAAAGATAAACTTTTGGTTTTCTAGGTCCTTATATTTTATTTTGTTTTCTTTTCCGTTAATTTCTCCTCTTTGTTTTTCCTTCCTTCTACCTTCTTTGTGTTTACTTTTTTTCCTGCACATTCCAGTTTTGGCTTTTACTTAACATTGAAAATATAATACTCTGGTAACCACTGTTGTTTACAAGCCAGAGAGATATACCTTTACTTCAATGTCTGTAAAGAGAGATTTAAAATGTATATTTTAAATGCAGCAGTTGACTAAGTACATTTTGTATAATGTGCTGAGGTTTGTCTGTTCTTCAAACAATTTCTCTATTCCTATCCTTTCTAGAATTATAACTTTCCTAGTAGTATAAACTCAGTCAACAGAAATATATATTTTTATTAATAATTTATTAGTGATCAATGATTATTAATTAATAATGATATACTGGGATTAATATCTAATATCCAATTTTGTGTTTTGGTTTTGATTCCCTCAATTCTTTGTTTTCTTTCCTTTCCCTTCTTGTTTTCTTTTGGATTCTTTTTCCTCTTTCCATTTCCTTCCTCTACTAGTTTGAAAATATATCACATACTCTCCTGCTGTTCTTGTAGCTGTTATCCTAGAAAGTAAAATAGGCCTGCTAACTTATCCGAGTTTAAAGTTAATATCCTTATTCTCTTAAACAACATGAAAATCTTACACCACCTTATCTCTGTTTCCATCCTTCTGAACTGAATATTATTTTCTTTGTATATTTTTATTTTTTAATCCCACAAAACATTATTATTGCTTTTTACAATAAGTGGTTAAATCTGTTCATATGTTACTCAATTCTGTGTTTTTCATTCTGATTTTCATCTTAGATTTTCTATGTGAGATCTTATTTTTCCTTCTGCCTGAAGTACATCAGAGAATTTCTTTTAGTGGAGGTCTTCTGATAGTAAACGCTCTGTTTTTGTTTGTCTGAAAATGTTGTTACTTTGCCCTAAGTTTTGAAAGATATTTGGTAGTATAGAATTCTAGGTTGATAGTTATTTTCTTTCAGCATGTTGAAGATCTCATTTCATTCTCTCTGGTTTCTATTGTTACTGATGAGAAGGAAGTCTAACTACTTCTGTTCCTTTGAAGATAATCACTCTTTTCTCTCTGGCTACTTTAAGATCTTTTCTTTTTTCTTTGTGTTCTGGAATTTCTCATGACAATTGTCAGACTCATGATATGACTCAGTGTAGAATTTTAAAAAATATTTATTCTGCTTGACACTTGTACTTCTTGGATATGTGAGTTGGTATCTTTCATTAGATCTAGAATTTCTCAGATATTGTCTCTTCAATTATTGCCTCTGCCACTTTTCTTCTCTGTCTCTTATCATTGTGAATATTAATTAGATGTTGGTGTAACTTTCTTGCTTTCTCCTACATGTCTCTTAACATCTTTATCATATTTTCCATCTTTTTGTATTTTTGTTTTACATTCTAGAATAATTTTCTCAGTTCCATCTTTCAGTTCACTAATTCTCTCTGGCCGTGTCATATTTGTTCTTAAGTTCATCCATTGCATTTAAATTTCAATAATTGTATTTTAAATTTATAGCATTCTGTTTGTCTACATTTCAAGTTTGCTTGATCATTCTTTATAGTTTCTTTGTTCTCTTAACACATTTCCCAGCTTGTTTTTTATTTCTTGAAAAAAAGTGCATTTAATTATTTTATAATCTGTGTCAGATCCTTCCAGTATTTAAAGAACATATGAGTCTGTTTCTGCTGCCTGTTGTTTGTGCTAATTTTTGCTTTTGATGTCCTGTTTTAATTATTTTTGACTATGAGCTGATCTTACCTTAATGTTTTATTTACAAGAACTATTTGAGGCCTGGGATTAAGGTGAGTTTATTTGGAGTTATTTGCTTTTGCCTCTGTGAAGCACCTGGGGCCATGATTTGTCTGGGATGACTTTAAATTAAATTCTTGACTTAAGGTTTTTTGTTTGCTTGTTTGTATGTGTGTGTGCATGTGTGTGTGTGTGTGTGTGTGTGTGTGTGTGTGTTTTGAATTGCCTAAGTAGCAGGAATTTAAATTACAAATCTGCATGAGGGCATCTTGGGGTCCAAATTCTCAGCCATGTTTCCCTTTTTCCCTCCATCAGCCTCTAATTTTGAAACAGTCAATTTTCTTTGCACTCTTCTAGGGGACTACTTCTAGTTCACCTTTGCAGTGAGGGATAGTCATTTCTATCCCCAGCTTCACGACTGGATAGTCCCTTCCTGGACTTTCTTGGGCAGGCCTTTTGTTTTGTCTGTTTCCTGGGAGGCCATGTAAACAGAAGCCAAAGGGCTTGGCATTTGCCAAAGAAGATTTGCAAAGTACCCACAGGGCAAAAGCTGATTGCAGTGCTCAGCTTACATCTCTAGGCTCCTACTTTCACTTAGTTGTTTGGTTTGAGACTTTTTGGCTTTTTTGCTGACTCATTGATGTGTTTAAGATGATAAATTTTAAAAATGTTTTATCTATGATTTTTAATGTATTTGCCTCTAGTACATTGTGCCCTTGTGGCTCTCTTCCTCCTAGTTGTTTATTCTACCAGCTCCCATAACCAAGGTCCTTTTTCTTTTCACACTTTCTTAAAATTTAGAAGGCTGGATAAAATATGCTCAAGATTATTAAAATATTGTCTGCTTAAAAACTTCAGAGGATCCTCCCTGAACTACTGCTTAACGTCTAGACACCCAGTATCCATACTTTCCTTGTTTCATGCTCACTTGCTTTTATTCACCAATGGTTCTCCATGTTGTTCCTTGAAACTTCCCCAAGCTTCCCATCATTTTTTCAATTGCTTCCATTCATTCTTATCTACTTGCCAAAATCATAACAATCCTTCACCATCCAATTTAAATGGAGTTTCCTTCATGAACTCCTGCCTTGTCTACAAGGTTGGAGACAGTAATCTTTAACTACCCAGATCCTGTAACTAGTAATAACAGTGAGATAATAATATTAATAATGTCTTTTTTAAAATATTAAAACCAATTTAACTATTAAATTATATTTATGGTACTTATAATCTATACTATAGATAATATTCATTTGAAAATAATGTTTATTATTTATGATAGTAAATATACATAGTCTCTAGTATGTGCACCTTGGTTGGTAATTGACATATTTTATCATGTCAATTCATCTTCACAATGGGTCTTCTAAGTATCATTATTCCCACTTAATAGATAAGGAAATGAAGACTCAGAGAGTTTAATTGCCAAAAATGTGTAGCTAGTGACAGAGCAGAGATCTAAAGTTAAGTCTCTGACTCCAAAGCCCATGCTGTCTTCATTACTCTAGAAGTTTTCAACCAGTTTTGTGAAGCCATTTCTGCAGAAGTGCCCAGGACCACCAACAGGGGATTAGGCAGCAGCCAGATGGGTGGGCACTGGCCAATCCACATTTCAACCTGGGCATCTCTGCTTTTGACTGTTTTATATACTGGGCTCCTGTGGAGGGTATTCTTTGATAAAAGGGTTCTGCTGTTAAAAACAGTTTGAAAACCATTGTGTTGAGCTGAACCACATAAATTACTAATGTCTGGCCATTTTTTACATTAAAAAAATGGCATTTTTTTATATGGCTCAATCTAATACCACACCATGCCTGGGTTAGGGCTGGAAGAGGCCTTGGAAGTCATTATTAGTTAGAAGTCCTGGTTGTATTTCACAGATGGTCACACAGGTCCAGAGAAGCAGCCCAGCCTATAGGAGGTATTCATGACATGCTTGCTGAATTCAGTGGCTGCTCCAGAATTTCAATAAGGGAGGAGCTGAAGGGCAGCAATCCAGTTGGAAGAAGGGTCTTAAGGCTATGTCTACTAACACTGTACTTGAGATTGGGAAAACTTCAGCTGACCATTTTAAAGAGGGAGTGAGGGCAATGCTGATGGAGATAAATGGGCAGCTCTGACCTTCAGAGGAGGCATGGCATAGCAGGAGGAGAGGCCTGAGGGGCTGGAATATGCCCAGAGTGATCTATTTCAGAACAGAAATGAGACTGGTCCAGGTTGGAGGACTGGAATGTGTTGGTTAGAGCACATTGAGGAATAGCTGTGTTCCTAGGGTGGTTAGAAAATGAAAAGCTTCTAATTGGGCCTGCAAACCAAAGTGGCAAAAGAGCTCCCTGGAATACAGCCAGATTGTTCTTGCCCCAGGAAAAATGCTGGGCTCCTGGAGAACATCTGGGAACATTTCACTCACTGAGACCAGTGGGAAATCGGAGCAACAGAGACAGCCCTAGGCCCATCCCACAGGTAAGGAGGGAGCTGGGCAGATGGCATCTACCACAGGCTGTGGGAGACAAAGAGAAGCAGGCTTTCTAATTTGGGAATTGCCTGGAAGGGGGTGGGGCAAGGTGGGGGAGGCTAGGACTAGTGTAAGGGTTAGGAAGAGGGAAGGACAAGAGTTGAGTGGGACTGAGAAACATGACTGTTCTTGTTTTGGGCAGGCTGTGGGGCACCTCAAGGTCATCAACCTGGATTCTTGTGCCCTGAGCTGCTGCAGCCCAAGAGAGGCCATTTCTAGTTTCCTGATTCCAGGACTCCGGGCAGTTCTGTCTGTGGATCCCTTGTCCTGCTTTCAGATTCCCTGGGCACTCGAGATATGAAAGCATGACATTAATGGATAGAATACTTTTGTTTGTTTAGCTGACCCAGAGTCTGAAAGTCAAACTTTCACTTTTCTTGTATCACTGGCTCAGCCAAGTTAGCCAGGGTCTAACCCAACATCTGGCCCCTCTCGCTCCAGCTCCCCTGCTCCATATTTGGCACCAAATGACTTCCTCCCTACCCACTTCCCTGCCCTCATCCCCTATTCTCCATGTGGGATAACAGCTGGCTCAGCAGCAGGGCTGGGACCTTCACATTGACATTCAGAATCTGAAATAAAAGCAAATAAGGGGCAGGGGAGGGGAGACAGTCAGTCCCGTGCGTTTTCTCACTGTATTAGCAAATATACTGCATTAGAACGTGGGCATGGTGGTCTCTGACAATGAGAAGTGGAGAGAGTGCTGGCTTTCTTTGACATGCATAGTGGGGAGGCATCCTGAAGATGCAGGAATATGGGGAGCAGGCTGAGGACTCTGCAGGCAGAAGACCCTAGAGTCTATAGGATGTCTCCCCATGTCTCCAAAGGCAGCAGTCGGAAAAGAACATTCCATCTGGGGCTGAGGAGGCACTGGCCAGCTGAGTCTGGGGAAGGCTGGTGTTATGGGCTGAACTGTGTACCCCCTAAATTTATATGTTGAACTCCTAAACCCCAGTACCTCAGAATGTGACTTCATTTGGAAATAGGATCATTGCAGATAGTCATACTGGTGTAGGATGGGACCTAACCCAATATGAATGGTGTCCTTACAAAAAGGGGAAATTTGGAGACAGACAGACAGACACACACACACACACACACACACACACACACTCACTCACTCACATATGTGGAGAACACCTTGTGGAGATGAAGGTAGAGACTGAAGTGATGCTTCTATAAACCGAGGAACACCAAAGATTGCCAGCAAACCACCGGAGGCTAAGGGAGAGGCACAGAACAGACTCTCTCTCACATCCTCAGAAGGAACCAACCCTGCTGATGCCCTGATCTTGGACTTCTGACTCCAGAACTGAGACAATAAATTTCTGTTGTTTAAGCCTCCCGGTTTGTGGTACTTTGTTCTGGTAGCCCTAGGAAACTAACGCAGCTGGATTTCAGGGTTATAACCTTGGGCATTAAGCATCCCTGGGCAAGGAAGGGAGTCATTCCCTCTCTGTGCCCCCCACTTATTGTGATTATTTGGTTCCATGTTGGACACTCCTTGCAGACTGGGAGCTCCTGGACACTGGGGACCAGAAGTGCAGCTTAGACACTCTTACCTACATACACAGATGGGAACTGAGTGAGTCTGTGAGGGGAGGGTGGACCTGTGGGAGCTGAGGACCAGCCCTGGGTGTGTGAGCTGAGATGGAGAGAGGGTCACACAGAAGGTGAGTATGACGTCCAACCTGCCCCACGCCAGCTTCCCCAGACTTCACCTTGTCCCAGACCTGCTCACTGCTCCCCAAGGTACATCCCACCAGGGGATTGGCCCCTTCCACACATACCAGGAAGTTGACACCCCCACAGTGTTCCAGGGCCTGTGGGAAAGAAAGGGACATAGAGGACCAGGGTCAGGGAGCAAAAGGTTTCTGCTGCGGTGGCTGGTGGTTCCTGTTTGCTGTCCCTGGGGCAATGTCTGGTCAAATCCAGGAGAGAACCACATCAAATGAGGGTGAAGAGCCATCTCTTCTCTTTTAAGAAGGAGGCATTGAGCTTCTGGACAAAAGTGGGTGGAGTTTCACCCCAGGTACACTTTCATGTCCTCCTCTAGTTTCAGGCACAGTAGGCTACCAGTCCCCAAACACATATCTCATCTGTACTGTTTCCTGAAGTTCCATTGTCACCTCTCCTTTTCCCTGAGAACACTCTAGCTCTGACCATACAGTCAGGACCTCTTCTCCACAACATCTCCAAACCCCTTCAATCCCTCCTCAGAAATCTTACAGGAAGGCCTGACTGACCACTCAACACTGCAGCTGGTGGTTGTAAACAGACTCTTCCTTTCCCAACAGCATACTGCCCAGCTCAACATCTGCCTGAATCCTGTCCATATGCATGCCTCCCTCCCTGAGCATCTCCTTTCTCTGCCCAGGTCCATTCAGGGATACTGGGGACCTCCTGAGCAGGGGTCGAGTGACACATAGTTGACTTGATTCATGTCATGGTGCCTTTAGTCCTCTCCCCTAGTGTGGGTCATAAGCAGCAGAATCCCAGTATCCTCATCTGTACCTCCTTCTAGGCCCCTCACCGTGGCCACCAGCCAAGCCCAGTCCTTGGCCTTCCCCATGTGGCACACCGTGCCTGTCACACTCAGCCCCTCCCCCTGAAGAGCTGCCACTACCTGGTCCACGTTCTGCTGCTTCCAGCTGCTGACCACCACATGGGCCCCGTTCTGGGCCAGATGGTGGGTGATGGTGAAGTCAATTCTGGGACCAGAGATGGAGACGATATAACAATTCAGCCTTGGGCTCAGCCCTTCCTTCTTGCTGCATTTCTATCCTGAGGCCCCAAATGAATTCTCTACTAACCCAGAGCAGCTAACCTCATGCCCTACTTGTGGGTAGTCAGAGGACCAGAAGAGGGTAGAGAGGGAATACATCAGTCCATGGGAGAATTGGACTCCTCTGTACATCAGATCTTGGCTTCACCTCCTACTCAAACTACTACTATGGCAATGGGTTGTCAGTTCCTCAAGGCTTTGGTTTGCTTTGCAGCTGCAACCTGAGAGTTTGTTGCTTCAGGCCTGTGAAACTACCGAGCACTCACAAGCATGCAACTCGGAATTGTGGGGCATTAACCACATATAGGGCAACAATTGACCAGTGGAGGGAGGGAGCCAGTGGATGAATTCTCCCCATCTTTCCCTGATGGATGCTCCGAGATGTATTTCATAAGTTTCCTAGAGGACCTGTGGAATCCTTCTCCACAGTGGTCTATAGTGGTGGCCAACTCCTTGAGTGGCTTGCCCAGGTCTCTCTCCTTTCCCACTTCCTTCTCCTGTCCCTTATTGCTTCTCCTTAGAATCACATTTCTAAATAAACTGTTAGAACTTAAGCCTAGAAGGCTCTGCTTTATGGGGATGAGACTGAGACAATGAGGTCAACAAAATCCAGAGACACCCACAATTCTCGGATCCCCAAAGAGCTGCTCTCACCCATTTGTGGATCCTGTGACCATGGCAACTTTGTTGGCCAGTTTGATGCTCCTATTGGATCCACTGCTGGTGCTCCTTGTGGAGAGTGGGGCCTTAGGGGGCAGGCGGCCCCTCCAGTTCTGGGTCAGGGGACTAAACATAGCAGTTTCTGTTTGGTCTTCCTCTTGGTGAACTTGATCCAGGGAGGCCTCTAGAAAGGTAATCACAGTTCCAGTAAGCACAGAAGTAGGGAGATGAAGAAGCATCTCTGTGGTTGGGTTAGAACTGGGGTGGTCCAGAGATCACTCCAGGATGCTCAGCCTAGAGCCTGCTCCTCTAACCCTTCCAGTGGTTTTCTGTATTTCCTGTATGAAATCTTTTCTGTTTAAACTCACTGGAGTGGTGTCTGGTATCTAGAATCAAATCCTGACATATACACCCATAGATTCAGTAAATACTTATTCACTGAGATCCCTAGGATAACGAACATTTAATTCACAGGTTTGTTGTAAGAGGACCAAATATGTTAAGATGGGAAAGTGCTTTGTAAACTGTAAAGTGCCTAAAATACAAGTAGTTCCAGGGCGTCTTAAGTGTTGACATGTGTTTCACTTTACCCCTCGTAGGTCTCTCCCCTCAAGCCTTTGGATGTACCTCACCCCATGCTTGCAATGCCTTGCTCTGGATGCTTTTCATCCCTTAGCCTCTTCTTCAGAAGTATCTTTGTTTTCAGCACATTAGGGGAGTCCTTTCTGACCCTCCAAAACTGATTTATTGTCTCCCCTATGTGACCTAGTGGCCCCTGTGCTTATTACTCTTCTAGCACTTACCTCACCAACTCTAAGTGACTGTGTTACATGTAGCACTTTTAGCAGAGTGCCCAGCAGTTAGTAATTGGTTAATAGTTATTTGTTGAGTGAATGAATTGAGATTTGGCTGCAGTGAAATCATGATTTCTTAGGGGCCTCACTAGACCCATGGGTCAAATCTCTTGGTCATACTCTTCCTCTGTGCTGTCAATTCAGCTCTGATCTTGAAACATGTACTTTAAGGTAGCCATTCTTGATTTTTAAGTGCTCATGCTTTGAATGGCATCAGGCTTTGTGTGCACTATAAACTTGTGTTTTCCTGATATTTAGGATTCTGACTCCCTGCTCAAATCTCCACAAATCTATAGCTATGAACTTATCTTATTTACATAAAACCCATTCCTTTATTTAAGCACTTAAACTTCAGTAAATCTTAGGTAAATATCAAAGCAGAAAATACTTTTGAAGCAAACTGCATATACACATTCATAATTTTTTTCTCAGACATTTAGCTCATACAATTCCTACCCATTCATTATGGTTCTTACCTCCCTTATAGCCAAGGATTCAGAATAGAGTTTAGGTTTTCCTTCTTCTACTTAACTTTCTGTCATTGTCACCCCAGGCAGTTTATTCTTAAATCTCTGAGGCTTTATCTTGTCCAAGGACAGAGTTACTCTGTCTCCTCTCCCCAAACCATTTCTCAATCTTTTTGGCAAGGAAGAATCTGCTTCAGGGAAGCAAAAGGCTTGTAGGGGAGGAAGACAATTCCTCTACCCTCTGGGTCCTTCTGGCTGGTCTAAGAATTAAATTGACATGAGACAGAATAACAGGACAAAATCAAACAAAGTTTAATAACACATATACATGGGAGAAACCCAGGAAAACTGAGGAACTCTCCAGAACGACTGAAGCCAACACCTTAGATACCACCTTCAGCTAAAGACAAAGGAGGATCTTGGGAGTAGTGGTTTGGAGCTTCAAAGGGGAGGAAGGCAATTCACATGGAGACAGAAATGCAAATGTTTGTTAAACAAGTGTTTGCTGGGCCACCTATAGACAATGTGACTGGAGAGACAGAACTTTGATAAAAATGGGCTTGCTGGTACCTGTTTATCACACCTATTTTACATTATGCTATAGTTATCTTATGGTACTAGCTCCTTTCTGGCACAGGCCCTTTATCTTAAATTCTTTTACGCAGTTAGGGGGAAGGTCAAAGTTTCTTTCAGAGTTTTTTGTTCTTAAAAATAATCAAGACAAAGAGACACATTTTGGAGTGGCCATTTCTGATGTCCCACAAGCTAAACATTTCTTTCTCTCTCTCTCTGCTTCTCTGCTCCCATCACATCTTCCTTTATTTTGGAAAAAAGATACAGAACCTAGGAGTGCACTAGTTTCTTCATTCTTTCAGTGAGCATTTTTACTAGGAACCTACAATGTGCTGGGCACTTGGAATATGAAGATGACTCTCTTGAGTTTTAGTTTTGGTACTCGAAGCTCTCATTGTCTCAGCAGGGCCTGCAGAGAAAAAAATGGTGGTAATATGGTGTGGTAATACGGTAGGAGCAAAATACCATTAACACAGTTTATGGGAGCACAGGGGAAGGAGGGGCACCTACCTAACCTTGGGGTGGTTAGATTAAATATCCTGGGGAAGGTGATACCTAAGTCAACTCAGGAAAAGGAGCTTCTATTGTTGTTATTATTATTTTTTAAAGGTGCATACTTTTAAAAAATAATATATGTTCACTGCAAAAAATTTTTTAATATTTGGAAAAATTTATAAGAAAGTTCAGGGAAAAGTTGCAAAAGACTTCTAAATGGACCCAACTTTGAAATGGACTGGTTGTCTTTAGTGGAAAACTGGGCTTCGTCTAGCACACTCTTCCGGGTGACCTGATTCTGTGGGGTCACTGCACCTTTCATTGTCTTTGAACTATTTACAGCTCTGATGTAGATAACCGATAGTGATGTAAATGATGCCTATCCAGAGAGGCAAATAAATTTCATCTGGAGGAGATTCAGTTGATTTCTCTCCCCCACTGTGGAAATCAGCTTTGCATCTATTAAGCAAATTTATTTTAGTCTTTCTTACAGCCTCTATATGTGTGGTTCTTTGAATTCACTTTTGAATTGCTTGTATATTAGTGGTTCCCTTCATTAGTTAATGAATTAAATAAAATTTTTGGCACTTGTTCATTATGGCAGTTATAATTTTACCTTTTAAAAAGTTATCCTTCAATAGAAAAAAGTAATAATATGATGTCTCATGAAGTTAACTACTGTTTTTTTAAACCATTCTTCTAGTCACCTCTCCACATATCCATTCTTATATAATACCCATGTATTCAATTTTGTATAAATGGGACCACAGGACACATGACTTTTTTCCCTTAATTTCCTATGCTAATTCTTAAAGGATGAATGGAGTAAGGAGTTTGGGAATAAGGGAGGACACACACAGCACGGAAGACAGCATGAGTAGATGTAAGCAGGAGATAGCACAGAGTGGGAGGAACTACAACCACATCTGGTATTCCCAGAACATCAAGCTTGAGGTGGGGAGTGGCTGGAGATGAGGCTGGAGAATTAGTTAAGGGCCAGATGCTGGTGGTTATTGATTGTCAAGACAAAGAACCTGGGCTTTATCTAGAGGGCAAAGGGGAGCCATTGAATTTTAATAAGAAAAGCAACAGGGTCAGTTACTGACATGGTGAGATTTCTGCCTTATAGACAAGTGGGGTGTGTGTGTGTGTGTGTGTGTGTGTGTGCATGTGCATGCATGCACACATTTGATCTGGCAGCTAGGAGATTATCGTAGCAAGAAATACTAAAGTCCTGTATCAATCAGATACTGTCAGGAAATAGATGACATACTCAAATTGGGTAAATTAGAGTTTTGTGCAGGGATTGAAACCAGCAAACAGTTAGTCATTGATGATTAAGCAGCTAGTAACTAGCGGGGATTGGAATCGGCCACCCCAAAATATGTCTCTGTGTGAAAGACACTTTGACCCCCACCCCCACTAACAGACCCAAAGAGTTTGGGATGGGAGCCCTGCCATCACCATAGACATCTCCAGGTATCTGGGAGGGTCCTTGCTAAGCCATTCTTTGTTCTGGTTACCCTTTGTAAGAGACATTTACATTTACAAAGGGAATCTCCATTTGTAAAGGTATCTTCTTCCCTGTACCAGGAAGAAGGGGGGGATGGCCTTACCTAGAAACTTGTCAGAACAGAAGGTGGACTTAAATCTGCATGATAAACTTACCCATTGATAATTGTGCTGTTCAGGCAATATACTATCTGACTCCCACTAGGTTCCTATGGATAACATCTCCCTGGAGCTGGGGTCACCGTGGTAACGGGTGTTTGAGCTATTTTCTTCAGGAATTGGAACCCCTTGCCCACTTCAGGCTGGTTGAGACCATCAACCTATCAACTGGGCCCATGCAGATGTATGATAAGTTACCTTTTGACATCAAGAGGTTAAAACTCTACCCTCAGGGCATGCTGACGCCACCATTCTGTGAACATGCGTCCTACAAAGAGGCATGAAGCCTGACTATGCTTGTGCAGATCATCAATTACCTCATTTTTCCTCACCTCCAATCATTTCAGACCATCTTGCCTCCTACGCCATAAATATCCCTGAGTCCCTATTTTTGGGGAAGAAGATTTGAGATTAATTCTCCCGTTTCCTCACTTGACTGCCTTGTGATTATTAAACTCTCTCTCTGCTGCAATCTCATCTTCTCAGTGTTTGGCTTTCTGGGCAGCAGGCACAAATGGACCTGCTGTGGTAACAGGACCATTTTCAGAGGCAAGGTGTAGGGGAAGCACAGGGGATAGTGCGGTACTCTGGAGCTAGCAACAGCGGGGTTCCCTTACCATCCAGGCCTGAAGTGGCAAGGAGAAGAAGTGGGTTATCCCAACAAAGAGAGAGATAGAGGGCTGCCTGTTAGGAGCTGTGACCTCTGGTCAAGTGTCATAGCAAGCCTGAGACACCCCTGCAGGAGGGAGCCAGGGGAATAAATATTACAATCTCATTCCCTCCCTTCTCTGATCTATTATTATTGGTGCTTTCTAGTGGCAAAACCCTTTTGGGAAGCCAGATGTAATCTCTACAGGTCAGCCTCCAAGAGCATGGAACAGAGTGGGGAACTGTAGAGCATGAGTCTGGAGGGGCAAGTGGAAGATACCTAGCCCAGAGTCTGAAATAATTGCAACAAGTACAGATGCAGAGAAGTTAGATTTGGGAAATATTTACTAATTAAAATTATCAGGTCCTGATGACAGATTGGTCCCCAGGGAGCAGGAGGAGCTAGAAATGATGCCCAGTTTTCTGGCTTGGGTGCCTGAGTAGGTAGTGGTACTTGAAATGTGAACATCATGTTTGCCCATCATATTGATGGCATAATGTTAATTGGACCTGATGAGAAGGAAGTGGTGAAAACTCTGGCTGTCCTGGGAAAATCTATGTGCCTCAGGGGGTAGGAGGTAAATCTTACAAAGATCCAGAGACCAGTCACATGGGTGGGTTTTAGGACTCTAGTGGCTTGAGGCATGCTGAAACATTCATTCAAAGGTGAAGGACAACTAAAATTTGGTATTGGGTAGTCTTCTTCATGTTTTGGGGACCGCATATACCATACTTGGAAATTCTGCTCCAAACCGTTTATTGGGTGATTATGAAGGCTGTCAGTTTTGAGTGGGGCCCAGAGTAAGAGAAGGCCCTGTAGCAGGTTAAGATGTGGTATAATCAGCCCTGACACTTGGGCCACATGACCTGGCAGGTCTCATGGAGTCACGGGTAGCTGTGCTGATAAAGATGTTATGAGGAATCTTTGGTAAGCCCCAATAGGGAATCTCAGTGTGGAACCCTATGGTTCTGGAGCAAAGTCATGATAAATGAAGCAGAGAACAAGACAACATTTGAAAAGCAGTGCCTGGTCCCTGGTAGAGACTGAGCATTAGCCAAGAAATGTCAAATGATTGTGTGACTAGAGCTGCCCATCATAACCTGGGTTCTGTCAGTCATAAAGCCAGGGGGGCACAGCAGGAAGTGGCACAACAGGAATCAGGCTGAAGCAGGTCCAGAGTAAGTTACACAAGTGATGCAAGTGGGTCGCCCAGGCTCCCATGTGGCCTACCCCCATTGCATTGATGCCTCTCTCTCAGCTTATACCTGTGGCCTCATGGCACTGTCCCCTATGACCAGATGGCTGAGGAGGAAGTAACGTGGTCCTGGTTTATGAGTAATGGATAAGTAGACATGATATGTTGTTGTGAGCACAAAAGGACTGCTGCTGTGTCACAGCCTCACTTAGGAGCGGCCCTGAAAGACAGTGGTAAAGGGAATTCCTTCCAGTGGGCAGAGATTTGAGAAATACACCTGGTTAACCTGCTTTGTAAAGAGAAAAATGGCCTGTGTGAAGGATATCATGTGGCGTTTGTCTACACCAACAATTAATTCTTCAATTCTCTGACATCAACTGAACATCCTCTAATTCAATTCTGACACAAAATGCTCAGAGTTACTGCAGACCTCACAAATCAAAGGCTCAGTCCCACAGACTGCCCCTACTTCAGACACCAGTCACAAGTCCTGGGGGCCACCCATGCTTCTGACCAACTGGCTATACATCGGGGGTTCCCATGACCCCTTCCTCAGGTTCAATAATTGGCTAGAATGACTCAGAACTCAGGAAAATGTTTTACTTACACCTACTGTTTTCTTATAAAGGATACAACTCAGGAACAGCCAAATGGAAGAGATGCAGAGGGCAAGGTTTGGAGGTGGTGGTGGTTCAGAATTTCCATGTCCTCTCTGGGAGTGCCACCCTACTAGCACTTCAATGTGTTCACCAACCCAGAAGCTCCCTGAACTCCCTTGGTTAGGGATTTCTATGAAGGTTTCATTGTGTAGGTGTGATTGATTAATTCACATTGGGGTGGTAATTGAACTTAATCTATAGCCCCTCTCCTCTCCACAGAGATTGGGAGGTTGGGCTTAAAGTTCTAACCCTCTAATCATATGTTTGGTCTTTCTAGTGACCAGTCCCCATCCTGAAGCTATGTAGCAGCCACCAACCACCAGTTATCTCATTAGCATACTAAACAATCAAGAACTGGGGACAGAGACCAAATATATATTTTTCATGATACCACAGATATCCATGGACTTCTGGGCAGTGACAAATGGCTTGGCTGGTTGGCCATAGCCCTGGAAGGAGTGCAAGACTGGGAGATTGGCAACAAGGGTGTCTGGGAAAGAGACACATGGACAGACTTATGGGAGAGAGCACAAAATATTTGAATCATTACACCACACATTGTGAGATAATAGAAAATATATATTGATCTCTTTTCCTCATTCCTGGCACAGAGCTCCTGAAACCTTTAATAATTTTCTGAGTGATAAGAGCACTAGGAGCATCTCTTGTTCTAATGAGGTGACTCTGAGTGGGCTCCTGGATGGCTCCTGGATGAGGGCTGGTCACCAGATAGACCAAGTCATGTTTAGAAGCTTAAATTTTCAGTCTGCATCCCCACTTCTCAAGAGAGGGGAGAGGGGCTGGAAATAGTTAATAATTGAGTATGCCTATGTGAGGAAGCCTCCATAAAATCCCAGTAGTATGGATTTCAGAGAGCTTCCAGGTAGGCAAACATATCCACATCAGGAGGGTGACACACCCCAACTCCCTGGGGACAGAAGCTCCTGTACTTGGGACCTTCTCAGACCTAGTCCTATGTGTTTTTTTATGTGGCTATTCATCTACATCCTTTATCATATCCTTCAATAAACTGGTAAATGTAAGTAAGTGTTTCTCTGAGTTCTAGAGCCACTCTAGCAAATTAATTAAACTGAGGAGGGGTCATTGGAACCTCCCATCTATAGCTAGTTGGTCAGAAGCACAGGTGATAATCTGGGCCTGTGACTGGCATCTAAAGTGTATGTGTGTGTGTTAGGGGGACAGTCTTATGAGACTGAGCACTTAACCTATGGAATCTGAGGCTATCTCTGGGTAGGTAGTGTCAGAAATGAGTTAAATTGTAGGACACCCAGCCGCTGTCACAGAGAATTGGTTGGTGTGGGGAAAAACCTCCACACATTTGGTGACCAGAAGTGAAGTGTTCTCTCTAAAGGTAAAGGAGACACACACAAGGAAGAAATCCACAATAGGAAAGAACTGGGTTTTTCCCTACACGCAGGAAGGAGAAACTATAGGTGTTTCCTTTTACACACATTAATACCCATCAGAGAGCATCTGCCACAGAAAAGACACTAAACAACCTAAGTGGACAGGATGACTTGGCCACAGGTATCAGCTAGCCTCTGTCCTAGGCCTCCTCAATAATAGCATAATGGGCCCACAAATAGAGTAATCATGGTCGTAATGATGGAGGTGATGCATGGACAGAATTGACTGCCTTTCACTAAGGCTTATATGTTTGCTGCTGCTGCTAAATGTCCCATGAGGGCTGTGACCCATGCCAGGCTGTCAATATGCTCCCATTCCTGGAGGAGACCTCATGAAGAGGTAGGGTACCTGATACTTAATGAGGCAGAGATGAATATATTTGGAATTCAGGGGATCCATTGGGCATAGTTTGGTGTTCTCATGCTTTGTATTAATCACAAACAGGTAATTGCAGTAATGATGGTCTGACAAAGGGAAGTATGGGCTCAGGTCCATTGAGGACAAAGTTTTGAGTCACTTCATCAGGCAAGAAAGCCTTGTTATGTTAAATTTGTGGTGCTTATTAGACATGTAACTGGAGGTGTAAGGTAGGCAATTGGACACACAAGTCTGGAGTTGGGGAGAGGTCCAGGTTAGAGGGATGTATTTAGGGGTCATCATCATATAGACTGGATGAGTCTACTTAGTGGGTGAGTATAAATCAAAAACAGATGGACTGAACTCTGTGCCACATTAATGTTTAGAGGACATGACCTTTCCATCTTTTTTGCAGAGGTGAGAGGTAGGAGGAAAACCAGGCATTTGGCATTTTGAAAGCCAAGTGTAGACAGTTTCCAAGGAGGTGAATTATCAGCTGTGTCAAATGCTGAAGTAAAATGAGGACTGAGTATTTGCGACTGGATTTTGCAATGTGGAATTTACCAGTGACCCTGACAAGAGAGGTTTCAGTGGATTGGTGGAGGAACAACACATGATTGGAGTGGGTTTAAGAGAGAATGAGAGGAGACAAATAAGAGACAGTACATACAGACAACCCTTTCAAAGAACTTTGTAAAAAAAAAAAACGCAGAGAAGTGGGGCAATTACCAGATGGGGAAGACGATTAAGAGGGGAGGAAAAATCAGCACATCTGTAAGCTTATGTGGATGATCTCAGTGATCCAGGATAGAGGGGTAAGATTGTCAATGAAGGAGAGGGTAGATCACTGGAGGAATGTTCTTGAACAGGCAGGAGGAGACGGGACCTAGAACACAAGGAGAGGGTTGATTTTTAGTTAGGAGCACCTATAATTCATCCAGTGTAACAAACAGGAGAGCAGATAGAGTAAGTGGGAAGAAATGTGGTGGGAGCTTGTGGAAGGTCTCTTCTATTGCCTAATTTTCTCAGGGAAACAGGAAGTGAGGTCCTCAGCTGAGTGAGGTTTAAAGAGAGAGGAGAGAGAATGAAGCAGCTGTCGAGAAAGCGGGAGAGTAAATGGACAGCTGGGCAGCCTCAAGGGCTCACTTAAGTTTAGCAATCATGGTGCTGGATTTTGTGTTTTATGACACAATTTTGTAATCACAGGCCCTTTAGGACCAGTTCAACTGACCCCATCTTATCAACAGAATAATTAAGAGTGGTTTTTCAGGAACTGAGACCACTTGTCCAGTTCAGGCCAGTTAAGACCACCAATCCATCAACTGGGCCTGTGCAAATGCCTGATAAGTGAACTTTTTGGTGTCAAAGGGCTGAAAATTCCACCCTCAGACCATGCTAACACTACCATTTTGTGAACATGCATCCTATGGAGAGCCATGAAGCTTGACTATGCTTGAGCAGATCATCAATTACCTCACCTTTCCTTACCTCCAATCATCTATCTCCACACTTTGGACCACCCTGCCTTTCATCCCATAAATTTTGTCCCAAGCCCTGGCTTGGGGAGACAGATTTGAGAGCATTTCCTCCTGTCTCCTTGCAGATCGATCTAGCAGTAAAGCTGTTTTCCTTTCCCAAAATCTGATGCCATAATAATTGGCTTTTTAAATGCACATTGGGTATGAGACTGCCAATTTTGTGCAGGAACAATTTTGGCAACCCAGATGGGACTAGGTCCTGTGACCACCCACCTGAGGCTCTGGGGCCCCCAGTGGGGTGTGGGGTCTTTTCGCTGACCCTAAGTGGCCACCCAGACAATTTTGTCTGGAGGTTGAGCTGATTGAACTCCTGTTTCCTGCTACAGCACCCCAGGCCCCCTCAGCACTCTTTTTCCTTTTGAGAGAAGAAATAGCTCCAGGATTAGATGTCTTTTGGGTGAGTGACCTTGTTAAAATATGCCTGTGCCTAATTGTCTAATAATTTGTCAGGATTGTGGGTTAGAGTCCCCACTGGGGAGATTTCTGCTGGGTTAGAGTCCCAAGGCTAGAATTGTGGGTTCAAGTGCTACTCCAAGGGAGACAGTTTAAAAGGGTTACAGCTGCTGGAGCACTCAAGAGATCAAACTCTGGGGTAGGGTCCTAGAGTACCCTGGATTAGAGTCCCAGAGTAGTAGATTTCTGTGTCTATTCATGTTTGTCTATGCCTTACTGTTTGTTTGTTAAAATTGGCTGTTTGGGGAGTGAGTTTCTTGGTGACTGTAACAAACTCTCTTTAGAAATTGCCTTGTTTGTTGTGGCCATCTTGGGAAAAGCCCCCTAAAATAGGGATAGCTATAAACAGCTGTCAAGATAACCCAGGATAATTTAAAATTACAGTGGTCATTTTGGGTTCGTTTTGAGCCTCCAAACTGAGGACAAGGAAAATCTTTAAAGAGTCAAGTGCTCCACTTTCCAGCATAATTGCTCAAAACCTAAAGGTTCCAGAAGCTGTAAATATTTACAAAGAACTACAAAATCTTACCAAGCTTGTTTTGTGTCCTGAGGACTTGGCTTGATAAGCTTCAGGTTGGGAGGGTCCCAAAAATATGGCCAGACAAAAATGCTGTTGCACCCCATTTTGTGGTCAGAGATGGTAGGACAGAGACGTGGGTTGCACTCCCTTTTGTGGCTAAGGGTCCTACCAAACTGTCATCAGCCTCAGGGGAATTACATTGGGCATTAGAAGGAACATTTTGATTAGATAAGATCATTTAAAAATGCACTTAAAAGGAAAGACTTCAAAATTCCAAAGTAACCTTCTTGAAAGTTTTGTTGCAAAAAGAAGAAATTAAGTTATAAAACGTACCTAAAAGAAAAGCATATTAGATCATGGCTTTACAGACACCTGTGTAGTCTACTCCCAGAGTTAATGAGACTCTGAGAGATTTCCTGGGAAATTGCTGTTCAATATTGCCATGTAAAGTTACTGTTTGTCCCAGCTAAAACCTGACAAGATAGTTGAAAGGATTTAGCAAATTACAATCAGAAACTTGGCCAAACTGGAAGATGATATTCAGAGCCTGATAGGATAATTTTTTTGGCCTTCTTCCCTAAGTTAAAATAAAACTAGGGGCTGGCTCAGTGGCATAGTGGTTAAGTTCGTGCTTTGGCAGCCTGGGGTTTGAGTGTTCAGATCCTGAGCATGGGCCAATGCACTGTTTGTCAGCCATGCTGTGGCAGCATCCCATATACAGTAGAGGAAGTTGGGCATGGATGTTAGCCCGGGACCAGTCTTCCTCAGCAAAAGAAGGGAGTATTGGCAATGGATGTTAGCTCAGGGCTGGTCTTCCCCACAAATAAATAAATAAATAAATAAATAAATAAAACTAAGCACCCAGAAGGAAAGAAGCAAATTGGGGATGATGTAGTTGGACAGGTAGATCAACCTATAATGTCATTTAAGTTACAACCCAATTTCTGAGGAATTAAGAGCAACTGTCCTTAAAAAAAATCCACACAAGACTAGAAATGCAGCTCTAGAGGCAGTTGAGATCCCATCCATTTCCTTTATCTCAAAAAGCTTGTAACCTCTCCAGGAAGTGTTATCTAGCCCATCACCAATTCCTAAGACTGAAGGCAAAAAACGAAAAAGGGAATGAAAAACAGCCATAAGAGCACTTTCTCCCCAAGTCTAGCATCTTGAGTGTCTTCTCCACAAATATTAGTAGAAAAAGCTTAAAGTTTATATTAAATTATTCTTTCATAACTAGTGAGCCTTATATTACTGTACCTGATTCCTGGCAGTAATTTTAAAACAACAGCTGTGGAATCTTCATGTATGTATGTTATATATGGGTGATATTTTTACCTCCAGAGAGCTCTATTCAATTGGCTTAAAGTAAGTGCTTATATAAATATAATCGAAACTAGCTGAAATGTTTTTCAAGCTAACATGATATAAAATAATCTTGGGTAAATAAAAGTTTCTTTAAGTTTGTTGGTTTGATTGAAATGGACATGTCCTCAGAGTTATCAGCATGGATATGGTGTGGACATGCAGCCTTATTTTATGTTTATTGGCCAAATTAGCTCATGTTATCTCTGTTACAAAACTGGTTAGCAAAAATAATAACTTAAAATGATAGCTAATTTTGTCTAATGTCTCATGAAGTTTTATAGGCAATCTAAATAATTATTGGGAACAAGTAAACTAAATAGATGTGAAAAAGATAAAAGAGTTGGGTGAACTTTTTAACAATAATTATGTGTTATGGTGTATGAACTTAAAATAACTTCAAAATCTCCTTGGTAACTTGAAGCTTTAAAGTTTTGCTAGATTAAATTAAATGATGGAAAATTCATTGAATATCTAGGTCATTTTCAAGTAAGATAAAATACTGAAACATTAACGGCTAAACGTGTCTTGCCACAAAAAACAAAAAAAGATGTTTGGGTCTACTGGTAAACATATCTTGTATTTTATTTAAAAGTTGTATATGAAGTAGCATGTTTCTAGAAATTATGAAAAGTATTTATAAACTTGCCAAGGCACAGAATGCTAATGTAAAAGACAGTTCATAATTGCTTACTTCTTATTAGTTTTCACTAAAAATTAAGGTTTATAAGGGTTAGAATTCTAATTAATATATGTAATTAAAGCTACTAAAATTAGTAAGGGAATATCTTTGTAATCAAGGAAAGTAAGATGTAGTTTTTAGTAAAGAAGTTATAAAGAATAGAGATATTTTTATTTGTTTTGGTAAAAAAAGATAAATTTGTCTTAAAATACTAGAAAGGAAAGAAGGCATGGGACAAATTCTGAATGTAAAAAGAAAGTTATAGGTTTGTGGAAGAGGAACCCTGAGGAAAGAATTTTATGCCTGGTCAAATTGGCTAAGATTAAAATAAATTTAATTAAGTAAATGGGTTTTTGTATCAAAAGTAAGGTGGTGCAAAATTAGAATTTGGTTTTCTCTCTCTTAAAAGGATAATTTTCTTGAACTTTTAGTCTGCTCTTGATAATGAGACTATAAAAGGTTTTTCTTTACCTTTGAGTAAGTCTACCTAAAAGACAGAAATTCTGCTTTGTCAAAATAACTTCCTATGTCATAAAAGGTTGAAATCTCTCTATTAAGAGAACGTACAGTTTTTTTAAAAAACTGTTTTATTCTGTAAGTTTACCTTTAACATCTTCTGTCATCACCTTTGTTAAATAGATAACTAAACATTGTTTCCTAACTGACCAAGTGTTTTATAACCATTTGATTTTTTTTTACTTTTTTTTTGTGTGTGTGTGTGTGAGGAAGACTAGCCCTGAGCTAACATTGGTTGCCAATTCTCCTCTTTTTTTCTGAGGAAGATTGGCCCTGGGCCCTCTTTTTTTTCTGAGGAAGATCCATGCCCATCTTCCTCTACTTTATATGGGATGCTGCCACAGCATGACTTGACAAGCAGTGCATCTCTCTGCACCCAGGATCTGAACATGTGAAACCCCAGGCTGCTGAAGCAGAGCATGCAAACTTAACTGCTACACCACCGGGCCACACCCAAACCTTTTGATATTTTTGAGGAATTTCTCCAAAATTCAAAATTTGAGAATTTCCAATAAGTCCCTGGGACTTCGCAAAGAATTTTTTCTCTCTTTCTAGAAAGAAGGAGATATTAAACTAATTAGGCTTATTGGTATGTTGAACTACATGGGAAGCATTGTCAAATAAATGATGATAAACCTTCTTAGGTTATATTGTGTGTGCAAATGTTATTGATATAAATGCTTTAAAAATTATATAATATTCCTAAAATTTTGATTTGTTCTGGTTGTCAGCCATAATTCTAATTATTATCTTGAAGTGTTATATGTCACAGAAATAACCAAGTTTCTTTGTCCATTGCCCCTTTTGCGTCTTTTGTCATTTGCAGACAGTTGATGTTTTACTCCGATGTTTTTGCAGATATATTTCATCTTAGAGGAATTCATGGAAAGGACTCTGACACTTGCTCTAGAATGCAAGTTTCTGATAAACTTTCAGATTATAAAACTGAACTGGGCAAGAAGTTACAGAATTCTAATGGAGAAGCTGATGGCCTCATACAACTGCTAACAGAAGATTAAGATCAAGAATTGATTACATGGGACTGGATGAACTGATGAGGATGGTTATAACTTTTATGACTTTTTATTTGAGATATTGCTGATTTTTAATGTTCTGTTTTTTTAGATTTAAGGAAAACTTTTCTCTTTTCTCTTACGCTAACTATGACTTATAGCAATTTGGTAAGTTATACCTTCATAAGCAGAATTGAGACATTTATCTTTTTCTCCCTACCTGATCCCTTCAGAATTTGGAAACTCTTGATGATTGAGTATCCTTATTTTCATGGTAATATAGTTATTTGCATAAGTTCAATAAGAATCTGTTCTCCTTATAACAGGACACAATTGAAAACATTGGTTATATTACCACGGCTTTGACTGGAATGTCATATTTGAGAAAAATATGCATAGACTCAGATATGACCAGACAGCTTTGAGGAACAAAGACTGACTTTATGAAATAAAGCCACTTGGAAACATTGGCCTGGTACCTTGCTTACAGGGTTCCTAGCAACCTTACCAAGTGAGTAAAGAATGTCACTTTCCGGAAGGTGCAAGAACCTCAGGATATTTTGGGGAACCTCAAGCAGAGAGGAATCCACCCAAATCTACAGGTATTGCAGGCAGAGTCTGATGACAAGTCCGTAGCTTGGCTTTCCTGGATGTGAGAGGCCTTTAAAGTTCAATCTGAGATTCCTTACAAAAAGTTCTGGCAAAGCAGATTTAAAAGAGACTATATGATCAGTTGGTATTCTTTGTAAGTAATTGGGCCAAATTTATTAAAACTAGGATTACCTTGCCAACCACTTAGTCTTAATTTGGCTATCTTTGGTAAAAATGAGGGTGATTTTAGAGAGAAAAATTATGTTTCAATAAAAACTATGGTACACATTTATGGATAATAGATTCTAGATCTGTTAATTGTCTTTGAGATTTTTGTTTTCTATCTGTAAACTGGACTGGATCCTGAATTCTCCTAGTCTATTCAAATATCTGGCTCCAAATCTCCAAACTAAAGTTTCCAATTTTTTTCCATCATTTTCATTTGGAATCATTGAGACCTGAAACCACCCTTTTTCCTGAAGCCCTGCAAACTAAAGCTGGACAACTTTGACATAAACTGAAGAAAGATCCATGCCTGTTGCTTTGTAAGCCACCCAGAAAGATACCTGAATACCTGATGACATCATCAGAGACATTTCAAACTGCAAAAGATGCTTTGACCCTGACACCTAGAAATCTTCTTGACTGGCTGCCCTCTGGGCTCAGGAACTTGTTTATATGTTGCTCCAACCATTGACCTTGTTTTTCTTTTTGTTTCTCTAGAAATGCTTCTTATTTAATACCTGGTTACTTACTCACACAATATAGGCCTAACTTTGGGAACCTACATCGCCATCTTATTAAGAGACTGGTTCCATGAGATAGAACAACCTACACCCCTTATCAGCAAGAAGAAGCTAAAGCAGTAGCCATCCAATTTCCTTCAAGATGGAGGAAGGAACAACAGAAGGGGTGGATTTGTAACCCTGGGCATTCTAGGACCAGTTCAACTGACCCCATCTTATCACAGAGTAATTAAGAGTGGTTTTTCAGGAACTGAGACCACCTGTCCAGTTTAGGCCAGTTGAGACCACCAACCCATCAACTGGGCATGTGCAAACACCTGATAAATGACACTTTTGATGTCAAAGGGCTGAAAACTCCATCCTCAGATCTTACTAACACTACCATTTTGTGAACATGCCTCCTATGAAGAACGATGAAGCTCGACCATGCTTGTGCAGTTCATCAATTACCTCACTTCTCCTTGCCTCCAATCATGTATCTCCACACTTTGGACCACCCTGCCCTTTATCCCATAAATTTTGTCCCAAGCCCTGGACTGGGGAGACAGATTTGAGGGCATTTCCTCTTGTCTTCTTGCAGATCGATCTAGCAGTAAAGCTGTTTTCCTTTTCCAAAATCTGATGCCATAATAATTGGCTTTTTTAATGTCCATTGGGTGGGAGAATCCCAATTTTGTGCTGATAAAATAAGCTTTAACTACTTTTCTGATGAACTCATACTGACTCCAAAGAAGTTATGTGAAATTTTTATTCATGGAAAAAACCATAAATAAAAGATATATCTAATATATCTTGAAATTTTAGTAGTCTTGGAAAACAGTCTAAGAAAACAAAGTCACTAAACAGTTCAGCTTCATCCATTCAAAGGTGATTTTTTTCCCCTAGCTAATAACACAACCTGTGGATAAGTGTTGAGAAGCACTGAAAAGAATTACTTACAAGGGGCTGGCCTGGTGGTGCAGCAGTTTAATTTGCTCTTTGGCAGCCCAGGGTTCATGTGTTCGGATCCCGGGTGCCCCCAGAAGCACTGCTTGTTGGCCATGCTGTGGCAGGCAACAGATGGTGTTAGCTCAGGGCTGGTCTTCCTCAGATACACAAAAAAGAATTATTTACATTTAAATATTTGGAAAAGCTAGTTTCAGCATTGAATATTTTGTATCAATGCTATATTTGCTTTGTTCTTGTAGGCCTCTCCCTCACATGTGTTCCTTGTAAGAGTTGAGGGTGTGGAAGGGTGAGGTCCTTAATGAAAATGTTCACACATCCATTGCCCCATTCCATAATATATCTGAATTTGAAACACTGGAACACAGGCTAAAACACTTAATTTCTAGTGCCAGGCTACACCCTTAAACAATTTAAGTATAGATAGAGAAAGATAAGAAGCCCTAAGGTATTAATCATTAAAGGAGGCATCCCAGAAACCAATATTTAAAATAATCTTTTTGGTGGAAACTGGGAGGTGTTTTCACTCTGAGCCAATACACCATAGTAGGAGAATATGACTTTCTTCCTCTTTGAGCTTGGCTAACTATAAGGGGAGATAGGAAAGGAAATTTTACATAAATGAACACAGGTGCTTTCTCAGCAGGTCACTTTTAGGAAAGACCACATATGGAAGTTGAAGATCTGGAAATCAATTTCTTTTTTTAAAAACAACTTTACTGAAGTATATTTTACATATAAAATTTAAGTGTACAATTGAATGATTGTTAGTAAGTTTACCCGGTGGTGCAACAATCTCATTGTCAGTCATAGAACATTTTCATCCCTCCAATGAGACCCATCATGTCCTTTACAGTTAATCCCCATTCTTACCCCCAGCCTCAGGGGGTAAGATCTACTGATCTACTCTCTGACTCTATAAATTTTATAAATTTGCATTTTCTGAACCTTCCATATAAATGAGGAAACTGATTTCTTAAAAATGTATATGCTTACTTGCCTCTTGGAAAGCCTTTGCATATACACTGTTCTATAGCATTCTCTTGCCCAAGGAGTGGGACAATAAAATATTCTCTATATACTCTTCTTACCTCGGTGGTGGGTCCCAGTTGCTTTGCCTGATGCCTAGAGGGAATCTAATAACAGGAGTAGCTCTCAAGATTATACAGGTCCTCGGATGTCCGGGCAGCTGCCACTTCTCTCTGTCCTCCCAGGACACATCCATGAGATCTCCTTGTTCTCTTTCCAGCCTTCATGTTGTTGAGTCATCAAAGCCTCAAACCAGGACTGAGGTTCCTATTGAAAGATACCTAATCACATTCTGTCCAACACTTTAGGGCCTAGGAACATCTTGCCTTATCACCACAGTGCACACTAAATATCACCACTCTCAATTTTTGTAGTGCTGTTCTCATCAGCTTCCAGGACCCTTTTCCTTTTCTTGCATTAATTATGTCAATTAATTAATATATGGGAACACTATTCATTCAGTTTTCCAAGTCAGAAACCTCAGAGTCAGCCAAGGTTCCTCCTCTCATTTCTTCCACATCCAGTTGTCACCAAGTCCTGCCAATATTATATCTGGTATCTTCTCCCCATTCCACTGTTGCTGTATTTTGTTGAGGTGGTCATGTATCTTGCCTGCAGTGTGGCTGTAGCTTCTTTTCTGCTCTTTCAAACCAAGCTGAAGTGATCTTTCCAAAGTGAAAATCTGATCAAGTCCATCTCATTGCTAAAATTCAACCGTGGCTCTCCATTGACTTTTATGATAAAATTTAAGTTCCTTGGCTTTTCACCCTGGGGTTGTTGTTGATTTGTTCCTGACCTGTCTCTCTAGCCTTATCTCCCTTTGCCTTCACAAGCTCCCTTTACTAGAAATGTAACAGTTTTCTTGCATTTCCTTGCTTGCATCTCCTCATCACCTGGATTGTTCCTACTCTTTGCTCAAGAGTCAGCACAGGCATCTCCTCCTGTGGAGATAATCACATCTGCAGGGAAGCCTTATTAGATACCCCTATTTGGTTTTACATTTCTGTATAACCAAACTCTACATTTTGCCCCATCCTTCCTCCATCCCCAACCAGGCTGCTAGTACCTTAAGGGCAGAGTCTTTATTCGATACTTCTCCAGAGTAAGGTTTGCATGTTATAGACAATCATTTGTTATTTGTAGTTTCTTGGTTCTATTTTTAAAAAATCACATCTCTGTCCTCTGTAGATGCCTTGAGCCTCTTATGGCATCATGAAGCTTATGTGTTGAGACCAGGAGAGTCAAAGCCTGAGTTCAGCTGGAGAAAGGGGTGTGTGGCACAGCCGATGTTGTTCTCCGTTACTATCAGCCTCTTTCTTCCTGAGGAGGGTTCTAAAGCAGTTGTTCCTATTATCAGTGGGTCCTTGTGTGTGTGTGTGCTTACTCTGTATCCAACTCAGGTTCATGGTTGTTTCATCTCTATACAAACTCATTGAGATGAGTGGCACTGTGCCCATTTTACACATAGGGAAACTGAGTCATAAAGAAGTTAAATAACCTGCCCAACCACGTGTAGTCAGTGTTCATCAGTGTTGGGATTTGTCTCCAAAAGCCATATTTTTATGGGTTCAATGATAAAATGAATAAAATGTTGTGAACTTAAACTCAAATAATTTTGCCTCCTGACCCAACACACCTATGGAAGTAGGTGGGTGTCTAAACACAGGCTGAAAATGGGAAACCAAGAGGCTCTTTCCTGGTTCTTCCTTCAGGTGGGCCCCCCTAATCTCAGCCTGGGCTGCCTCAAGGATTTGCTTGCCTGCCTTTTTCCTGGTTTCCATTCCAAACTCCTTGGTATAGGACACACCTGTTCTTTTTCAAATATTGCATGTCTAAGACTTGTTAGCAGGATACAGGCTTCCATTGCTAGTTTGGAGTCAGGCTTAAATATATGGAAACAACCAATCCTTCTACACCAGGCAGTTTCTTTCCAACGTATTCCCAATGTTAGCTGGCTGTCATGGCTGTAAGTCCACATATGCTTTTGAGAGGAAAAATGGTTTCCATCCTTGAGAAGGTAACTGGCATTAGAACCTAGTCTTATAAGTATTTATTTGTCTTTTTGATTATTTTATTCAGAACAAAGAGTAATCTGACTCAGGTCTTGAAGGTATAATACAGTGTTCTTGTCCCAGGAAAGAACCAGTTTGTCTCATTGTCAGGCAGAGGACTTTCAGAGACATCATATAAAATTGTATATATGTATATACACACACATATACTTATGTACATATATATATATACATACATACATTGTCATTTTCTATTTAGCAGCTCTCATCCCATTTGCTATATTTAACATTTTAATTTTTTTTAAATTGCTTTCTCTTCCATGGTTCTTAGCGAGGCATTTTTTCCCTTCTATTCTCTTGCTGCCCCCAAATTTACCTTCAGCTTCACCTCTGTGTCTCTGAACGTGTAATCAGCCAGGAACTCATATAACTTGGGATGTTTGTATAAATGTGTTTACATGCTATACACCATTTTGTGACTTGGTTTTTTTCATGTTACAATATGTCTCAGAGATCTTTTTGTATCAGCACATAGTCTATTCACCTCATATAATAGCAGTTCTGCACTTTTTGACTGAAGGAGCTTGTGAGAATATAGAGAGACTAGCAGCCACATTGCAATCCTGCAGTAAAGCTGATGCCCAGGTGGGCACTGGTGCTGGAATTATACAAAACGATATTGTAATGGGGCCTGGGCTTGGCTGTCAGCAGAACTTTGTTCTTCAGAGCCCTCAGTGATTAGAAAGTGAGCGAACAAGAGGCACAGGGACCCAAGTCACACAGACACAGTGGCAGTTAGTTCTTAGGGAGGCATTCTAAAGTTTTGTACTTTGAAAAAATGCTTGAAATAATTTTCACGTCTCAAGGAATTTGGGTATAAACACTATTATATCTAAAGCTATGGTTCATTACGGCCATAGTAAGTTAGAGACACAATCATCCAATATTAATGGTCAGTGTTCTTGTGAGCAGAGAATGATACTTTTTTGTGGGTCTGTGTGTGGTGGCCAACTTATTAGCCTCCTCCTTTTGTGTGGTTTCCCCTCTGCACAAAGGATATCCACTCTCCTGCAAGTCAGTGGTGTAGGCGAAGAGACTTCAGTTTTTCCTTTAAAAAAATCCTACTTGATTTTTTAAAAATCTTATCCAAGTAGGCCTAAAAGTTTTATCACACATTCATACTATAAGAAATATTAATGAGGTATGGTACATGGTATATGGTATATGCAAGAGTAATTATTTCTCCTATTTAAAGCTAAAATAATTTTTTTTGGCCAATTTATCTTGAATGGAATCAGATATCTAAAGATGTAGGTAACTTTTCTTGATATTAATCTCTTTCTTTCATTTTCATAAATTTAAAAAACTCTTAAGGCAATCATAATACGTTTCTGTTAAATAACAGGCTTAAGTAAAAATGGGGATTTAATTTTTGAAAGGTCATCTTGATAGACAATTTAAATAAGGGTTATAAATTTATTTTAATTAATGTTATTTACAATATGAAAATTTTTGACAGTTTTAAATAGTAAAGCAATTAATCACAAGCCACAGCAATATGAATAAAAATACAGCCTAAGACACTCTTTTATCAAGACTTAAAAAAACTTTTCTCACTGAGTGACATGATCAGGATCCAAAAAGCATTTAGCAATTACAAAATTATTGTACGTATGTATTAGTTTCTTTTTATTTTATTTTATTGAGGTCACACTGGTTTATAACATCATGTAAATTTCAGGTGTACATTATTATATTTCAGTTTCTGTATAGACTGCATTGTGTTCACCAAAAGTCTAGTTTTTATCTGTCAACATACATATGTGCCCCTTTACTCCTTTTGCACTTCCCCTACTCTCTTCCCCTCCAGTAACCACCAATCTGTTCTCTGTATCTATGTGTTTGTTTTTTATCTTCCACATGTGAGTGAAATCATGTGGTATTTTTCTTTCTCTGTCTGACTTATTTTGCTTAGCATAATACCCTCAAGTTCCATCCATGTTGTAGCAAATGGCATGATTTCATCTTTTTTATGGCTGAGTAATATTCCATTATATATATGTACACACACACACACACACACACACACACACACACACACACCAGGTCTTCTTTATCCATTCATCTGTTGATGGGCACTTAGGTTGCTTCTAAGCCTTGACTATTGTAAATAATGCTGCACTGAACATAGGGGTGCATATATCTGACTTAGTATTTTCATGTTCTTTGGATAAATACCCAAAACTGGAATAACTAGATCATATGGTATTTCTGTTTTTAATTTTTTGAGATATCTCCATACTGTTTTCCATAGTGGCTGCACCAGTTTGCATTCCCATCAGCAGTGAATGAGGGTTCCCTTTTCTCCACATCCTCTCCAATACTTATTTCTTGTCTTCTTAATAATGGCCATTTTGATGGGTATGAGGTGATATCTGCTGATGTAAAATAACCAATAACCATTCTCTAGATAAGGTGAGTTTTAATTGAGCCAAAACTGAGGATTATAACTTGGGAAGGCCTTTTCTACAAAGGAAGAAAGCATTCCAGAAAAGGATGGTTTTTAGTGCATCCTTATACCTTTTTGGAACAAAGACCATACATTAAACATGCCCAGGATACATATTAATCAAAATGTCAAAGAGATATACAGTTGCAAATTAGCAGGTCAGCATGACTCTGATATCAGAAAATGGACTGATATGGGCGTTCCCAATAGGGCCTTACCAATCAGGCACTGGAGGGGAAGTATGCATTCTTATCTTAAGAGAATACATTCTTTAATGTTTAAAGCAGATGTACAATGTATGTTTGATAGGCCATAAGTCAGCCTTCTTTAGCTCAAGCCAAATCAGTTCTTGAACCCGAATAATGATCCCATATACCTTGATATGTGAAAATTTCATTTCATATCTCTTGTAGTTTTGATTTGCATTTCCCTAATAAATAGTGATGTTGAACATCTTTTCATGTGCCTGTTGGCCATCTATATATCATCCTTGGAAAAATGTCTGTTTATATCTTCTGCCCGTTTTTTAATTGGGTTGGTCATTTTTTTTGTTGTTGAGTTGTATGAGTTCTTTATATATTTTGGTAATTAACCCCTTGTCAAATACATGATTTGCAAATATTTTCTCCCAGTTTATGGGTTCTTTTCATTTTGTTGATGGTTTACTTTGCCACACAGAGGATTTTTAGTTTGATGTGGTCCCATTTGTTTGTTTTTTCTTTTGTTTCTCTTGTCTAAGGAGACATGATATTCAAAAAGATACTGCTAAGACCTACGTCAAAGAGTGTACTGCCTACATTTTTTTCTAGGAGTTTTATGGTTTCAGGTCTTACATTCAAGTCTTTAATTCATTTTGAGTTAATTTTGTGTATGGGGTAAGGTAATGGTCTATTTTCATGCTTTTGCACGTGGCTGTCCGTGTTTCCTAACACCATTTATTGGAGAGACTTCTGTTTCTTCTTCATACGTTCTTGGCTCCCTTGTCAAAAATTAGCTGTCCAGGGGGTTGTCCAGTGGTGTAGCTGTTAAGTTAGTGCACTCTGCTTTGGCTGCCCATGGTTCACAGGTTCGCAACCCAGGCACAGACCAATGCACTTCTTGTCAGCCATGCTGTGGTGGTGTCCCATATAAAGTAGAGGAAGATGGGCAAAGATGTTAGCCCAGGGCTGATCTTCCTCAGCAAAAAGAGGAGGATTGGCAATGGATGTTAGCTCAGGGCTAATCTTCCTCACACACACACACAAAATTTAGCTGTTCATAGATGCACCCGTATTAGTTTCTTGATCTCTTATATAGGCCTGTATATACATACAAATTGTTATTTTTGAAGCTAAAAACAGAATAAAATCTATGTCTTTCATTTAAAACCTGTGCTTGCTTTTTTATGGCACAAATACTCAATTCTGTATCGAACTTGTGATAAGCATGTTACTGCACAAAATTGGGGTTCTCTTGCCTGATGTGTATAAAAAAGCCAATTAATTATGGCATCAGCCTTTGGGAAAGAAATCAACTTTATTCCATGAGATTGATCTGCAGGGAGATAGGGGGCATGTGCCCTCAGATTTGTCTCCCTGAGTCAGGATTTGGGGCAAAATTTAAGAGGTTAGGGAGAACAGGCTGGCACACAGAGATGTTGGCAGGACAGGTTTTGATTGGTGGACTTCAAGCATTTATGGTAAGGTTTTAAACATTTATGGTAAGATTCTAAACATTTATGGTAAGGTGGGGAAGGAATTTTGACATGAGATCTTCCTGAATGAGGGACCCCTCGCTTCTGATAAGAGTCAGAACTTTTACGTTCTGGTCATGTTTCGGTCCTTTGGTACCATGGTGAGGAGAATCTTTGGTTCTGTAATCATCTCAGGTTAAGACTTCTCACATGCTCTGGCTATGTGACTTTGCAAATTTTATGACAGGCAATTTTTTTTGTTTTTTTTGGTGAGAGAGATTGGCCATGTACTAACATCCATTGCCAATCTTCCTCTATTTGCTGAGGAAGATTGGCCCTGAGCTAACATCTGTGGCCATCTTCCTCTATTTTTGTATATGAGATGTCACCATAGCATGGCTTTATGAGCAATGCATAGGTCTGCACCCGGGATCTGAACCTGCGAACCCTGGGCCACAGAAGCAAAGCATGAACTTAACCACTATGCCACTGGGCCAGTCCCTGAAAGGCAATTCTTAATCACTCTGTTGATAAGAGATGGGGTCATTTGAACTGGTCCTGGAGGGCCCATGTTACAAGCACACACGGATTTAATTTTCACCTGAAATGAAATAATATCTGTCCTTGTTCTTGATGCTTTTTAAATAAGAGAAAGCTGCTCACTCATGCATGTTAGAAGTTGAAAACATCAGCAGAATGTTCATTGCTTTCCTATGAGTGGTAGGATACTCTTCTTTCACAGAAGCCCAAATCTTTTCTAGGGCAGATCAGTGAATCTCATGTGATTAACTCAGTTCACAAATTTCTTCCTCTTCTCTCAAAGTCAAGTTCTCAGGATATGCAGAAAATCCAGATTCAGAGACAGGATCCTTTACCCAGCCATGTGCTTGTGTGGAAAGAAAGGAAAATACTATAACTTTGTTCTGTAGTTCTTTGTGGTGGTTTTCAATAAGATTTGAGACTTGTTGTATGGTAAAAAATTTAACTTTGTCTAAAAAGAGGCCTGGTGTTTGCTCTCAGCATCTGCAAGGTAATCTCTCAGCCCTGGAGTGTCATGCCTGGTAGGAGTGTCTTTATTTGCCTGAGGGCCTTGGGCCAGCGGGATAGTAACATTGTGATTTATGATGGGCCTTTGAGCACATCAACAATGTGATTTAGGGTGGGAACTCTGAGTCAAGGTACCAGCTTGATCTCCTAAGGGATTGGAAACTGAGATCAGCCACATGGGCAGTCAACCATGCCTACATGATCGGATTCCAATAAAGACTCTAGACACCAAGGGTTAGTTGAGTTCCCGTGGTTGGCAATACTCTGTGTGTATTGTTATACAGTAGTCCCCCCTTGTCTATGGTTTCATTTCCCAAGGTTTTGGTTACCTGCAGTCAATTGTGGTCTGAAAGTATTAAATGGAAAATTCCAGAAGTAAACTATTCATAAGTTTTAAACTGCATGCCATTCTGAGTGGCATGATGAAATCTTGTGCCATCCTACTCTCTCCCACCCAGGATGTGAATCATCCCTTTGTCCAATGTATCCACGCTCTGTATGCCACCAGCCCATAAGTCACTTAGTAGTCATCTTGGTTATCAGATTGACTGTCACAGTATCACAGTGCTCAGGTTCAAGTAACCTTTATTTTACTTAATAATGGCCCCAAAGCACAAGAGTGGTGAGGTTGCAATTTGGTATCCCAAAGAGAAGCCACAAAGTGCCTCCTTTAAGTGAAAAGGTAAAAATTCTCAACTTAATAAGGAAAGAAAAAACATCATGTGCTGAGACTGCTAAGATCTACAGCAGCTTTTATTACAGTATATTGTTATAATTGTTCTATTTTATTAGTAGTTATTGTTGTTAATCTCTTACTGTGCCTAATTTATAAATTAAACTTTATCATAGGGATGTATGTACAGGAAAAGACATAGTATACATAGGGTTTGGTACTATCTGTGGTTTCAGGTATCCACTGGGGGTCTTGGAAAGTATCTCCCACAGATGAGTGGGGAGTACATCTATGCCAGGAAAGTAATGCTGTCCCCACTCCACAGGGAGAAGACAACAGGAAGCTGAACATTTGCTACTTTTCCTGGACCTGCCCTATGTGTCTCTTCCCTTGGCTGATTTTAATCTGTGTCCTTTGCCTGTAATAAACTATTAGTATAACAGCTTCCAGTGAGTTCTTCTAGTGAATTATTGCAATTTGAGGATGGTCTTGAGGATCTCCAAACTTGTAATTGTGGCAGAAGTAAGGGAGGTCTTATGAACCATTTCCCTAACTTCATCGTTGGCTAACTTTTGTAGTTGGCATCTGGAGTGGGATTTGCTAGATCAGCCCCGACTCACTGAAACACATGGTTTGGGAAGAGAAAGAACAAGAGCACAGGGATTGACGAACTTTTAATTCCTGGATGGCTGCCTGGTCATCCATTGTGTGAAACTGTATCTGTGCTGTGATCAGTTAGTAGAGGTAAAATTTGCCAATGGAATTTGGAAATGGTAGGCCCAGATCCCAAGGAGCTGGCTCATTGGATACATAAGGAAATGAAAAATAACAAGAAACAAGCTAAATATACAATTCTTTGGTATTATTATCTGTAATAGCTAAAATGAGAGTAAAAGAGAGTGTTGGGGTAGAATCTGATGATGAGCCAAGCTCAGATTTCAGTCAGTCTAAGCCATGGCTGCTAGTTTCTGGGCGACTACCAAAGGGAAAAATTATCCTGGGATAACAGACAGCATGTCTACAACCTCTGGGCACTAAGTAGTTTGACCAGGTTGGAAGAGAGCAAAACCAAGAAACTACTGAAACCAGAGAGCATAGTGTGAAGGAGTTTTTTCATTTTATGGATCAGTATCATCAACTTCCTGAAAAACCTTTACTAAAATGATTGAGAATGACTAACTTAAGGGCGGTATCCTTGGTTTTGAATACCACAGACTGGAAGAACATGTTTGGGTTGATGTAGGACCCACAGCTCACTATTGAACAATTATAGATATCTATTCTTGGTCCAGACACACAGCAGGTTATTCCTAAGGGACAGCTAGCCTGGGGAACTGAATAAAAGCTGCTATAAAATTTCTTTACCCTGAGAAGTGGGATTTTCCTCTTCCCATAAATGCCAAGTGGAACTCCCCAGATGAAGGGCTGATATGTGAACCATGGTGGATTAATTTTATGATAATCAGGATAATTATCCACTGAATATGACCCTTAACTTAGGTCATAGTAAAAACTGTGATTAAGGGGGTCCCTTTCATGTGGGTGTTTCATGTAATCTTATTGTTGCAAAATCAAGCAATGATCTGAGAAACTTCATTAGATTTGTTATTTTAGCTCCCCTTTATAGATCTTACAGATGCTAAGAAAATTAGAGTGATTCACAAGGAAGTGAGGAAAGACAAAGGAAAGAGTCAAGAGACTTGTCCCAGCAGAGTGGAATCTTTAAATGATCATTAAGAAATGGGATGAATAAAGCAGACATTGATGGGATTGAAACAAAGGTCTTAATGCAACACTTTTGGAAGTTGAGTGGACCAGTGGGAAACCCTTTGGGTCTCCCAATATTAAAGGTCCTGAAAGAACTCCACTCTATTTATCCTAGTTTGGAAAAACTAGAAAACCCTGAGGGTAAATAAGACAATGAAGAACCTGAACTCAAATCTCCAGTGTCAAAAGTCTGACAGATTCATCAAGATGAAGATTGACTAGGGATCAGGGTTTTTTGACTTGTCCTCCAGCTGGGCACTCAAAGACTTATGTACGTGGGTGGGTTAAATGAGTAGGAGCCGAGAAGAAACTTTTCTGGGATTCCTTGACACGGGAGCCCAATGCAGCGTGATTCCAAAACCTACTGGTGAAGTCCTAATGGGAGCTACAGTTAAACTGGGAGGGTATGGAGATTCAGTGGTTGATGAGATTAAGGTGAAAGTTTGGATGAAAATTAGAATGTTTGAGTGGACTTTATGTATCTCCTTTACCTGAATGTATTATTGGGATGAATATTATATCTGACTGGGGAACACTTCCTCCACCTATTATTGTAAGACAGAAAGCATCTAAGTCTGCCCTTAGGCCAGTCTTGATTGGATGTATTAAATGGGACCCAGTAGAGCTGCTCAAGCCTGCGCAAGTTGTTAATTTGAAACAGTATAGGATATCTGGTGGACAGAAAAAACTCAATGACATGTTAGAAACTGAAGTGCTGGTACCAGTGAATTCTCTGTACAATAGGCGTGTATGACCTGTGAAAAAGCAGATGGCTCATGGAGCCTAATAGTGGGCTAATGGAGCTTGAATAAAGTAGAGCTACCCATAGTATCAGTAGTCCCTGATACAGTTTCAACAGTATGAAAAGTACAGCAGGCTAAAGGAGACTGGTACTCAATGACTGATCTTGCAAATGCTTTTTTTTTCTGTCTTGAAAAAGGGCCAACCACAGCCTGCTTTCATGTGGGAAGTATTCCAATTTACATTTACTGCATTGCTATAGAGTTATTTGAATTCACCAATGACTGTCATAATTTGGTTAGAAGAGATTTGAACTGATGATGCAGGTTCTGAGTGTAATAATACATCATACTGATGATCTCATGATAATATCAGAAATTGAAGAACAAGCTGGTGTTACTGAGCAAGGGCTCTGTCCACCTGATGCACACAGAAGCCAATACTGTGGTACACCAGTCTTCGAGGGAAGACGCAGTTTATTACACAATCTGTTGGTAAGGAGACAGAAGGAAGGCCCTCAGCTCTGTCTCCCCAATCCAGGGTATGGGGTAAGTTTTAAGAGATCAGAGAGGGCAAGCTGATATGCAGAAGAGCTAGCAGGATGAGTTTCGATTGGCAGATCAGAATTTTCTCTTCTGCACATGCTCCTGGCTGGCTCACTGCCCCGGAAAAGTAGCCTTAACATTCTGTTGTTAGGATTAGGTCAGCACAGTAAACAAGGGTAAAGTTGTTATGTAGATTTAAGTCATTGCCTTCTCTATTGATAAGCGTTTCTAGAGAATTAGCCATCCTCTCCTTCCTGGCACAGAGAGAAGGCACCCTTACAAAAGGAGAGTTCTCTTATAAATGTTAATTTCCCTTACAAATGGGTAACTTCTGCTAGGTTTTCAGAGCTTCCCCTGCATCTGCTTTTTCTAAAAAAATAGTCAGCTTAAAATAATTCTTATGCCAAAGAATTGTTCCTGGTCCTGTGGTTACACTAGCACTGACCTAAATGCAGTGGTGACATGCATGACCAACAGAGGCTGGTTGATAAATCTAGCGAAGGTCCAAGGGCCTACTCAAATGGTGAAATTCTTAGGAATAATCTGGGTAGGAGTCACCCATGACGTTCCACAGGCGACTAAAAATAAACTGCTATCATTACCTACCCCTAGAAGTAAATGAGAAGCCCAACATTTGGATTTTGGAGAATGCATTCCACATCTGGGAATATTCCTAACTCCTGTCCATGAAACTACCCAAAAGAAGGCTGTATTTAAACAAAAGCAGGTCATGTTTGAATTGCGAAAAGTAGTTTCTCTCTCAATGCTTTTGAGCCCCTATGATCCACACTCATACGTGATTTTGGAAGTGTCTGCAACACATCCTTAGGTAGATTGGAGGTTATTGCAAAAGCCTGTGAGTGCTACTGAGAGGTGACTGCTGGGATTTCGGACCATAACCTTTCCAGATGGCATGGTACAATATATGCCATCTGAGAGACAACTACTAGCTTACTATTGAGCATTAATTGAGACTAACCCTGTTACTGCACAAAGGACGTGATCTGCTCGCTGCAAGATAAAAGCCAATCCATCAAGAGGCAAGATGGGGCCCGGCCTGGTGGCATAGCGGTGAAGTTTGCGCACTCCACTTCGGTGGCCCGGGGTTTGCCAGTTTGGATCCTGGGCACGGACCACACTGCTCATCAAGCCATGCTGAGGTGGCGTCCCACATAGGGCAACTAGAAGAATGCACAACTATGATGTATAACTATCTACTGGGGATTTGGGGAGAAAAAAAGCCAAAAAAAAAGAGGCAAGATGGTGGCAGAGAAAGGGCATTTTATTAAGCAATGAGCTAGCAAATTGGAAGATGGTGGACTAGATTCCTAAAGAACCATCTTAAGGGGGACACAGAATCTTGAAGCAGTTATATAGGCCAATGGGTTAAAGGGGAGGGGTTAGGAATGTTGACCCTCTGGTGTTACAGACTGGGAGTCACCACACCAGATCTTTCAGTTGTCATGGATATCAGCATAGAATCTCTGTCTGGGGGTCATCACATTCCTAGGGAATTCAGAAGAACTAAATTGTCGTCTTATCGCAGCTGGGAGGTACATACACAAGCAGGGACCATAAAATCTACACAGCATGTATATCTCCTTGAGGGTGAATATCCAGCTGGGTTAATCAGAGGTCATTCAAAGTTACAATATGGTTTCTTTTCTACAATATGGTTTCCCTTATGTCAACCTTGTGTTGAACCAGTATCACCCCAATAACTGAAGGATGTAAAATAATACTGAAACCTAAAATACCTATGATGTCTTGGGTGATATCAGAGAAACACTATAATAAGAAAGGCAATGCCCAGAAGAGTTCCATAATAAAATGAAAATGCTTCACACAGGAACATGTTACTGGGGGAATGCAAAGAGGTACTCATTTGATCCGCAAGCAGGGAGCCTCTTTTCCTCTAGGGCTGACTTTGGAGCCACCTGAGGAGCTGCTGGATCCTGTTGCCACCTGGACAGTGCTCTATGAACAGATCTCCACTGACCAACAAAGAGCTGCTTGGTTTACGGATGGCAGTTCCAAGGTGGACTGAAAGCGTCCTGTTTGGAAGGCCACTACACTAAGATCAACAGATCTAAAGACTGTGACTGAAGAAGGCAATGAATCAACTTAAAGGGCTGAATTGTATGCTGTTTTCCTTGCAGCAATGGAGAAATGAACAATGATAAAAGCCCCTATATTTGGGTTTTTACTGACTCATGCTCACCAGTATAGCTAAGAGCTCCCTTGTAGTGGAAGGATCTAACAGGTTCTGCTGGGATGTTGCTGCTCCTGAATTGGCCCCAGCTGGGTTGCTATTTCTGCTGCCACCTCTTTATTTAAATTCTTTGTTCAGCCTTTAAATTGCTACTGTCTCAGTTACTCCCCTCCTCCCTCTTCACCTCAGACACTCTCATCAATCCTCTCAGAAAAGCACTTAAACTTCCAAGCCACAAAATAAAATTTAAAATGTCTGTTCCCCAGAAGCTATAAAGGAACAGACTGATAAATTTGACTGTGTAAAAATTTAAAACTTCTGTTTGGCAAAAGCCAAGACAGACTGTGAAAATGTAATTGCAGAACATATGATAAAATGGCTAATTGCCTTAATTTGCAAAATAACCCTCATGCAAATGAATGAGAGATAGTAAAACAACTCAGAAGAAAATAGGCAAGATATAAGAGACAGTTCACAGGAAAAATATAAATGGTCTGTAAAATTATGGAAATATACTCATCTCACTCATATTTTAAAACATGGAGATCAAAACATCAACAAGATACAATCTTTCAACTTTTACTTTGGTAAAAAAAGAAAAAGTTTCATAATACTCAGACCTGGCAAAAATATGGGGAAATAGGAACCTTCTGATGTTTTCCACGGGATTTTATATTGTTGCAACCTTTGGGAAGGCAATTTGGCAATTTCTATCAAATATTTGTGTATGTATATTTTGACTGTTTTGACTGAGAAATTTCACTACTTGGGATTTACGTTATGAATATACTTTCTAAAATTTCCCGTAAATTTATGCACAAGAATGTTTGCAATACATTGTTTAATGACAATTCAGAAAGCAAACTTGTTTAATAGCAACCAGCTTAAAGAGCAAACTTAAATATCTATTGGTAGGAAAATTAAATTGAAGTATATCAATATAATACAGCTATTGAAAAAGGAGATAGAGGGGCCGGCCCGGGGGTATAGTGGTTAAGTTCACGCGCTCCGCTTTGGCTGCCCAGAGTTCGCCAGTTCCAATCCTGGGCACGGACCAATACACCGCTCATCAAGCCATGCTAAGGCGGCATCCCACATAGAGCAACTAGGAGGATACACAACTATTACATGCGACTATCTACTGGGGCTTTGGGGAGAAAAAAAAGTGAAAAAGGAGGAAGATTGGCAACAGATGTAAGCTTAGGGCCAATCTTCAAAAAAAAAAAAAGGAGGTAGATGTGTAAGTGCTGAAAGGGAAAGATGTCCAAAATATATTCTGAAGCAAAGAGAACAAAGTACATGAACGACATGACAGAAATAAAAACTACATGTTCATACATATGCTAGCAAATGCGTTCGGCATTTTTCTAGAAAATGTGCAACACACACATGCACACATGTTAACAGCAATTGCCATGGTAAGGAAAACTATGGGAGAGGAAAGATTTTATTTTTCATTTCAAATCTTTCTGTTCTCTTTGAGTTTTTTTCTTTTTTTGAGGGAACTTTGGACATAGAGGATTGAGTTAAGTATAGTCTTCAGTTCATGGCACTCACCGGTTTGGGCAGGTCCCTTACCCCATTCTTCACTTTCGTTTGCCACTTTCCCCTTAAGGAAAACCATCCTGTTTAATGTATGTGCTGTTAGTTGTATGTGTTCTTGTAAAATGTTTATTGTCTACTGGGTATGGTGTATTAATTTATATAAGAGATATGTGCTATAGGTCTCATTCTTTTCTGCCTGTTTTTACTCAGCATAATGCATATTGCTCTGGGTATGTGTGATTGTTGCTTCTAACTGCTGCGTGGCACTCCGTATTTTTCCAGTCTACTACTTCTTGGATAGATATCTGGATCACCTCCAGCTCCTCACCACCACAAATAGCCTGAATAAACATCCTTATAGATATCCTCGCTTCAATTTGAGTGGGAATTTTTTCAAGAAACATATACAGAAGTGGGGCTTGTTGGTGAATGGGTTCAGAACAGGCCTCACCAAGATGTGCCACTTTGGTGCGTGGAATATTTTGAGCTAAAGGCAATTGAGCCCCTGAAGTCTCAAGAGAAACTTTTACCTCTCCCTTAAAGAATTTAAATTGGGGTTCTTGCCCATAATGAGAGCTATCACCAGAAATAAATTTTTAACACCTCTCTGTATAGCAGGGCAAACCTCTAATTACTGAACATTTGCTCTTTTTATCATCCTGTGAATTACACTCTTCTCTTCTGAAACCTCAGGCCCCTATCCCATTCCTTAGCTCAAGATGGCATATATATCTCATTTTACCTTTTTGTCTCTGGAGCACTCACATATGTGGGGTCTCTGACCCCCTCATATATGTGGAGTTCACATACATATGGAATAAATTTGATTTTCTCCTATTAATCTGTTTCATATAGTTTAATTCTCAGACCAGGCAGAAGAACCTAGAAGAGTAGAGGAAAATTTCTTCCTCCTCCACACTGGTCATGGAATGCAATGATATGTAACAAGAATTGTCTGCTCTCTAGACTAGCTGCACCAGTCTACACTCCCACCAAGAGCGTAAGAGCGTCCCTCTATCTCCACACCCCTGCCAACACTTGGCATTATTCAGCTTTATAACTTTTGCCAGCTTAATAGAGTAATGTCTCATTATTTTTAAAATTTGCATTACTCTGATAGCTAATAAGTTTGGGACTTCCTCCATAGGCTTGCCAGCCTTTTTGATTTCCCCTTCTGCAAATTGCCTTTTCATTTCTTTTGTCCGTTTTTCTTTTGGAGTTCCTGCTTTTCTTTCTTTTTTTTTTTTTTTTTTTGCTGAGGAAGATTAGCCCTGAGCTAACATCTGTGCCAGTCTTCCTCTACTTTATATGTGGGTCACCACCAGAGTGTGGCTGATGAGTGGTGTAAGTCCACGCCCAGGATCTGAACCCATGAACCCGGGGTGCCAAAGTGGAACGCGCCAAACTTAACCACTATGCCCTGGGGCCAGCCCGGGGATTCCTGCTTTTTAATCTTGCACTTAAGAGTTACCTTGAATACATTAGATATTAGTTTTTTAAGAAAAACGAGTTTTGGTTGTAACAAATAACACTTAATTTGTCATCTTGTTTGTTAACTTGATCATGATGTTTTTCACCAAACAAATTTCCTTAATTTGATGCAATTTATTTAATCAGCTTGGCCTTATAACTTCTTCTTTCACTGTTCTTTAGAAATCCTTTTCTGCCCCAAATGTCAGGAAGATATTAACTCACAATATTTACCATTAACTTATAACCTTTTGCCTTGAGGTTGTTAATCTTTCTGGATCTCTCTTTGTAAATTCTGGAAGGTACTGATCTGGTTTTATTTCTCTCCCTCTAGTGAGCCAGTTTTTCCAGCACGATCTTCTAAAAAATGTGTCCTTTGTCATTCAGTTGTGATGCAACATTTACTGAACATCCAATTCTCATCTATGGTTATGAACTGTTTCTCAGTTCTTCTGTTTTATTTGTCCATTTCTTACTCTTGTGCCAATGTCATGCAGTATTAACATTTTTATCATAAGGTATGCCAAAAAGAAAGATGCATAAAACATCAATTTACCACTTAATGATTTAAAACAATCACCCAGGTAATTATGACTCAGGTTAAGAAATAGACCACTACCAATAACCCAGAGCCCCTGTGTGTTTCTTCTCAATTGTAATGCCTTTCCACTATTCTTAAAGTAACTACTAATCCCAAAGTAACTACCATCCCCACATTTATGATAATTAATTTCCTACTCAAAAAAATATGTTATTAAGCATGTGTCTATAAACCCTATACTTTATTTTTGCCTGCTTCTGAACTTTATATTAGTAGAATTGTACAGTATTTATACAGGCTTGTTTCACTCAACACGACGTGTGAGATTCATCTATGTTGTTGTGTATGGCAGTAGGTTCTTGTTTTTAATTTCTATATAGTTTTCTGTGATAGATTAAAGAAATGCCCCCAATCCTTCACTCCTCCCCGTACCCAGGCCTTTTGCAATGTGACTTTAAAGCTCCTTTCATCAAGAGATGGAGTCCATCTTCCCTTCCCTTGAATCTAGGCTAGCATTGTGACTTGTTTTGGCCAATAGAATGAGATGAAAGTGACCACGTGCCAATTCTGAAATTTGGCCTCCAGAGCTCTTGCATGCTTCTGCTCTACATATTGGGACCTCTGCCTCTGCCCCTGCCATGTGGACAAGTCTGAGCTAGCCTCCTGGAGCATAATATACATGTGTCAGAGCTGAGTTAGCCTGGCTGTCCGAGCTGAGGCCTCAGAGATGTGAGAGTCTAGCCAAGATCAGCAAAGCTGACCCACAGCTGGTCACAGATGTATGAAGGAGCTCAGCTGAGACCAGAAGAGCCTCCCAGCTGAGCTCAGCCTAAATTGCTGACCTGCAGAATTCTGAGCTAAATAAAAGATTGTTGTTTTAAGTTACTAAGTTTTGGGGGTGATTTGTTACATACAATAGATAACCTGTACATATTTCATTGTATGTCTATACCATAATTTATCCATTCTACTGTTGACAGCAATTTGGGTTGTTTCCAGTTTTTGGTTTCTATGAATTGTGCTGCTCTAAAATATTCTTGTCTTACCTCCTAGTGCATACATGCACGCAATTCTTGTTGGGTATGCATCTAGAATTGGAATTTTTAGTTTATAGAGTATGCATATCTTTAGCTTTAACAGCTAATGACTATTTATTTTCAAAATAGTTTTATGAATTCATACTCTTACTACCACCATAAGAGAGTTCCCATTGCTTCACATTCTGTGTGAACACATGAAATTGATGAAACATTGAAAGATTTGCCTTTGACAAGACAAATATGCCCACAAATACAATATCCTTTCAACATTGTACTGGAGGTCCTAGCTAGTATTAGAAAGCAAGACAATGGATTAAAAAATATAAATATTGAAAAGGAAGAAATAAAGTGTGATTTTTCATGGACATAGGATGATTGCTCACTTAGAAAATCCAAAAAAATCTATAGATAAATTACCAAAATTAATAACTTTAGCAAGTTTGCCAGAACACTTTAAATATGTAAAAATCATTTGCATTCTTATATATCAACAGCAAAGAGGTAGAAAAAAATTTAAAGGAAAGATGCCATTAACAATAGCATAAAAATGTCAAAGAACAAAGAATAAATAAAGCAAAACGTGCAAGACTTTTGTTCAGAAATCTATTTAAAATGATTAAAAGACATTAAAGAAGATCTTACTAAATGTATGTATCATGTTGATGATTGGGCGACTCAATATTATATAAATTCTCCTCAAATTGGTCTACAGATTTAATAAAATCTTAACAGGTTTGTTGAATTGTTTCTGATGAGAAGTCTGTTGTAACTGTCTCGCTCTTTTTTAACCTCTGTGCGTAATGTTTCCTTTGGCTCTGCCTCCAGGATTTCCTTATCTTTGGTTTACAACAGTTTGAATGTCAGACACCTAGGGGGTGTGTGTGTTTTGTTTTATTTGTATTTATACTACTTGAGGTTCTCTAAGCTTCTTTTATCTGTAGGTTGATATCTATTACTTCTGAAAATTATTGGCCATTAGTCCTTCAAATATTTCTTCTTCTCTGTTCTCTTACTCTTCTCCTTCTGGGACTACAATTACACATGTGTAAGACTGACTGATATTGTCCCACTGCCATTGGATGTCCTTTTTTCTTTTCTGTGTTTCAGTTTGGGTCACGTCTATTAATCTATCTTCATGTTAACTGATTCTTTTCTCAGCTGTGATGAGTTTACTGATGAGCCTATTCAAATAGAATGAAACTGAATTCTTCATCTCTCATGTCATGTTCTTATTTCCAGCATTTGCATTTGACTCTTTCCTATAGTTCCATGTCTTTGCTGGAATTACCCATCTATTCACGCATGTTTTCTATCTTTTCCGATAGATCTTCACACATATTAATCATAGTTATTTTAAAGCTCTTGTCAGATAGTTCCAACATTTAGGTCATCTCTGAGTCTGGTTCTGTTGATTTCTTTATCTCCTTGCAATCAGTTGTTTTAATTGATATTTCTATGTCTCATAATTTTCTATTGAATGGTGAACATCATGTACTGATTTGTTCCTGGAAATGGGCATGCTTCTTCTGTTAAGCAGTGTGGGAGTTTGAGTCAATCTAGTCAGAAGTCAAGCTGGGCTTGGGTTTTACCACTATTATCTTTCCTTTCTGTGTACCACAGAGTTAAATTCCTATAGTGGTATGCAACTGTTGCCTTTTGTTTAAGGTTAGGTCTGGGGCCAGAGGATTTTTCTTAATTTTCATGTTCCATCTTCAGCATTTGACCATCCCTATGTGCCTGTGCAAGAGTGTTTTATTTCCACATTTTTGCTCTTTCCCTAGTAGCAGACTACTACAGTTTGTTAATTTGGTGCTAGGCTTGTGGTGGGGGTAGGGGAGGTTTTCTGTTGCCCTGGTCCAGCTTCAATCTTGGACAGGTCCTGTGTGCCTGGGCCTTGGGATGGGGCCTTTTCAGCATTGTTGTCCTTCTTCCCTATGGTAGCCGAACTCAGACTTGGATCTGAGGTTGGTCTTGGGCAAGTGTTTTCTGCCTCTCCCTCAGTCGTAGCAGATTTTTTTTGCTTGGTATCAGTATAGGATTCTGACTCAGAATGGTTTTCTGCCCCACCCCCAGGGTATAGAGGGTTTCTTATACTACTCCTCTTAATGGTAATGGGTCTTTGCTTATTTCCTGGAAATAATAGAGTTTGCTGCTTCTCTGCCAGCAGTTTACGACTTTTACTTCATAGGAGAGAATGGTCTTCAGAAGAGGGAGGGGCTTCAGGCCTCTTCTCCCAGCAACTGCTGAACATCTCCTGCAGGCCTAAACTACCAATAGAGATCACTTTGGTTCTCTGCCCTGCTCCCAACCTTTCTCATGAGCACCCAGTGAAAACTCATGGAAAAGAGGCCCTTGTGCCTAAGGCCTTTAGGCATTACAGACTGACAAGGTAGCCGATGCTGGAACTTTAATAATTCATTATATTTTAATGATTTCTATTTACTTACTTAAGTAATAGCCACTTCTTTCTCCTGCATGGTATCCAGGTGACCCAATTTGTGAGTCCCATCTTCTCTTGGAAAGTTTTATCTCTCTTTGGCATTCAGGTTACCTGGTTGCCTTGCAACTTCAGCTCTCTGACAGGCTCAGGAAATGTTATAATTTTGTAGTTTGTTCAGCTTTTTCTTGTTTTTATGGTAGGAGAAACATTTTTCTCCAGCTTTGTATCTCCTAAGCGGAAGCATAAACCTGGGTTGCATTTTTTTTTCCTGATAAGAAGTCAGAAATACTCTTATCATTTTTCTCCTATATATAATGTGTCTTTTTTCTTGCTTCTTTAAGATTTTCTCCTTATATTTGGTTTTCAGCAGTTTGACCCTACGGTGCATAGGTGTGGTTATCTCTGTGCTTATCTTACTTTGATCTTGTTGAGATTATTGGACACATGGATTAATATTCTTCATTAAATTTAGAAAAGTTTTCAGTCATTCTTTCTTTAAATATTTTTCCCCTACCTCTTTCTTCTCTTCTTTGGGACTCCAAGTATGCACGTTAGACCACTTGATATTCACCCACAGGTCACTGGAGCTATGTTTATTTTGTTTCAGGCATTTTCTCTCAGTGATTCAATTTGGATAATTTCTATCGACATGTCTTCAGATTTTTTTTGGGGGGGGGTAGTATCAAATCTGCTGTGAAGTCCATCCAGTGAAATTGTCACTTCACACATTGTATTTTTCAATTATAGATTTCTGTTTATTTCTTTTTCATTGTTTCAATTTCTCTGTTCCTTCTACTCCTCCTCTGTTCACTAATTATATCCATCTTTACCTTTAAATCTACTTAAAAGGAAATTTATTCCCTTTAAATCTATTTGCTGATTCCAACATCTGTGTAATCTCTAGGTTTTTAAAACAATCTCTTTTACCTCCTTGTTATCTATCACATTTTCCCATTTCTTCACCTGTCTAGTAATTTTTCTTTTATTGTGTGAGGAAGATTAGCCCTGAGCTAACATCTGTTGCCAATCCTCCTCTTTTTGCTGAGGAAGATTGGCCCTGGGCTAACATCCATACCCATCTTCCTCTATTTTATATGTGGGATGCCTGCCACAGCATGGCTTGATAAGCAGCGCACAGTTCCACACCTGGGATCTGAACCTGAGAACCCTGGGCCACTGAAGCGGAACATGCAAACCCAACCACTGTGCCACCAGGCTGGCCCCATCTTCACCTGTCTAGTAATTTTTGATTGTATGTTGGACATTATTTTATAAGCATCTGAATTTTGTTGTCTTCCTTTAAACAGTGTTGAGTTTTGTTTTAGAAAGCACTTAAATTACTGGAAGAACAGCTTGTTCTTTATTGAGGCTTTGTTTTAAACTTCTTTAGGTCCAGAGTAACATGACTATTAAAGCATGGCTTTTCTGGGGGTCTTAAATATATTCCTGAGGTAGTCTTTCTACCCTGGCTGGTCAAAATGCCAGTGTTTCTTAGCATTATATGACTTCTGGGACTTCTATTTAGATCACGGTCCCCCAGAAACTGTTCTCTTCCAGGCCTTAGCATTTTGATATAAACAGATGGGGACCATATGTAGTTTTCTAGAGCTCCTTCTCTGTGCAATCCCTCCTCATGTTAATCAGGGTCAATTACCTAAAGAAAAATAGTAATTCCTCTCTTTGCCTGCTGGGCCACTGGCATAAACAGTTCAAAGTAATGAGGTGGTAATTGCAGCTTCAAGTTCAGTGGAGCCTATATATGTCCACTAGAGAAAGTGTCCCTCCCCTCCAGGAAACAGGGCCTCTAATCTGGTTGAGCCATAGAGATGGGAATGATAAATTCCTCAAGTGGGTTACTAGGTGGAATATAGAGAGGGACTACTCTGACTTCCACCCTTTGTTTCCCAGATTTGTGTATTATAGCTGGTAGGAACACAGCATCATATATCAGCTGCCAGTTTTATGCAAATACTACATCCTGGAGGGCAGCACCCCAACCTAGCATAGTGTTGTCCACCAGCTCATGCCTTAGTTGAGACTTCAACAGGCCATTCCATCATTCTATCAAGGTGGCTGCTTTTGGGTGATGAGGTATATGGTAATATCTACAAATTCTGTGGTCATTAGCCCATTATTATACTTCTTGTTGTTAAATGGGTTCCTTGGTCCAACATAATGTCTGAGATACTATGTTGGTAAATAAGACATTCTGTAAGCACTCAGATGATGGTTCTTGCAGAAGCAATGTGGGAAGGGAAGGCAAATTCTTTTTTGGAATATATATGTATTTGGAAGATGTATGGAACATGTAATAATTTTGGTAAGGATAAACCACTGTCCCATCCAAAGCTAAAGTGTTTTGATATAATTGACCTCCCACCTCTTGGCTGGTCTACCCAAGGAGAGGTTCCACAGTGAAGGCTTGGTACTGATCTCTGCTGCTGGCAGGTTAAGGATTCATCAGCAGCTGTAGCTAGGTCAGCCTTGGCAATAAAGATTCCATGTTGCTGGACCTCCTTGCCACCATGGCCACTCAGTTCATAGGTCCCTTGTACACGTACTGGAGTGGCCGAGGAGAGAGGCTGGCTCAGAGCTACAGGACAGATCATCTCATCCATAGGTTGTTGAATATCTCTTCTATGTGGCTATTTTCTAATAAACATTAATATCAGATACAATGATAGATATGCCTTGTGTCTACTCTCATAGGTTTATTCCCATGCATCCTCCCTAGAGCTCTTTGTAACTGATTGCGCAGTCTTTTTCTTCTAGGCTCCTGACCAATAAGCCAAACTATTTCTCACTGCCCAAGAGTGAGTGGATATCCATACCTCAGACCACTTCTCCTTCCAAATGAAGTGGATAACTAAGTGCCATGCTTAAAGCTTTGCCCGCTTGGAAGATTTCCCCTCACCACTGTCCTTCAGGGTAACTCCCGTGTGAAACTATAAAGTGACAGCTGATTTCTTCCAGCTAGTGCCAACATATCACATTGACCCAACTGGGAACCAGGCCTGAGTCCTTTCCTCTTCTGTCTGTTGATCATAGGAGTCCCCACCATGAAGCCATGGGTCTAGGTTGAGGGAGAGGTGTCAATGCAACTGAGACAGGTGCCAGGGGAGTCTGGACTACCTTTTATGTTACTTACGTGTGCCTCTGGACCTGTTTAAGCCCAGTCCCAAATGTAGCCCTTTCATTATATGATGGATGCCCTTCCTCCTGCCTGACTTTATGATTTGATGCTTCTGATATTACCCAGCTCAGGATGGGTAGCTTTGATTACAGGGTCACTTAATGTGCCATGGTCAGGTGCTCAGTTTCTTCCAGGCCCTGGTGGCCCTTTTTCCAGTGGTGAAACCAGGAGCTGTTTTTCAAATGGTAAATAGAGAACATAGCCCTGCTCCAGAACCCAGGGACTTGTGCTGCTGCTTTGCTATTGGGATTTTCTGTAGACTTCAAGCAGCATTTATCCTACACAGATACCTCTGTGTATAATCAAACGGCCCAAATGACAGAGCAGCTTGTACTGCAGCCTGAAACTACTATAGAGTCATCTTTCAAGGATGACTTTTGGGTCAGGACAATATACTCAGGTAAGCTATATTCTGCTGCCAAATTCCAAATAGGTCCACTATGTGTTCTACCCCTTTCTTAACTGGAGGTGTGAGATGAAACAATTTTTCCTTCAGGAGATGTCCTGGAGTGCCTCAGACCACTAACTCCTAAAAACTTCACTCTTGTAGGAGGCCCTTTAATCTTCCTGGGTTTACCTCCTACCCTCTGGCTCATCAAGTTTGCTGCAATAACTGGGTATTAAAGGGACTCAGACTCTTCTTCCCAGGAGATTCCTCTACTCCTATGTAACATGTGGGAGCAACTCCTATGTAATGTGTGGGAACAAAGAAAGATGTGTTTAGAGAGGCTGTGCCCAAACACTCTAAGAGCATCCAAGAGGCATGTAGCATTCGGTACGTCAGGGGAGGGGTGATGTGACTCCATCTGCCTCCAGAAGCTGAGCATAGGCCGGTTCCATTTAAATGTCCATTTTCTCGTATATTAATAGCTCTCAGAGTGATACAGTGTATGCACTGCTGAGTCCTGTCTTAAAACTGGTATTAAAGGTGAGATTCTCAACAAAATGACAAAATCCAGCCATAACCTCCAGGCTCTGTCCTGCTCTGTCTCCTGTAAAGTTCAGTGCTACACCCTCCCCTCAGGCAGTAGCCTTTGGAAAGTTGATGATTCTGCACATCCAGAATCCAGGAGCCTCTCCTCCTTCTACAGTGATGGGAACTAGCAAGGATCTTTTGTCTTGGTTATACCCAAGGGGCCAACCCAGGACGGCACACACAGAGTCACATGTGGCAACAAAATTAGAAGGAAAATTTAGGCTGAGATCATTAATTCCTTTTTGCCGTAGACACAAAGAAAGTCAAAGCTCCATGACTTTTTCACTGAGTGGAATAGGATTTGTGATAACACGGAGAGAATCTTGAGGGTACAGGCCCAGAAGCCATGTGGAACTGGTATGGGCTAAGCTGGTCTCTTGCTGCCTTTGGCTAAACTAGCCCCTGACTGGCTTCTGTTCAGATGGAATTGGGAGGTCCCTAAGGATGTATATTTAATTCAAACACCCTCATCCTTCCCCATGAATTCAATTTAACAAATATATACCAAGTGACTACAAGTTACCACACAGTACTCTAGGCCTAGAAAGTTATGAATGTCATTGGTAAACGAGTTGTATGTAATATTAAAAAAGAGAAAGAGAAAGAAAGAATAATGCTTCTTTAGTATTAGATAATTACAGGGGAAATAGAAATTATAATGACCATGGAATTAATTGATTATCACTGGTTGCTACTCATGTATTGAAGAGAGAAAATGACAGGCTCAAGTCAGCCAGTTAGCAGATTAGGGCATAGTGAAAAAATCAGGAGGCCTCTTTGGCAATGTTTGAAGAGAACCCCAACTCCTGCAGTTGGAGGGCGGATCACGATGAAGATCAGAGTTAGGAATTAGTTGCAAAAGTAGTAGAACTTATGAGAAGGATAAATTTGCAGTCTCAGCAAATCTCTCACATCAAAATCATGACCTGACAGGGAAGGAGTATGATCCTGAGATATAGGATACGGATATCTGGGTGGATATGCTTGAGAACCTTGAACTCTCTCAAGATCCCTCTGAACTCTCTGGGCCTGAGGAGCTGGCCCGCATCTCCTATTCCACTCTCCTTTGCTAGGGAATAGCAGTTTCCTCTTAGCCGGAGATCATGCAGAGGCCTCACAAGGTGTATACATTGAAAGATGATACTTGCCTTCCTCAAGTTTTGCCTGAACCTCCCTCATGACTTCTAGGCCTTTAACTAGGATCAGATCTCAACATGGTCTAGTTGGAGAAATAGTGGTCATGCTTCAGGAGTAAAAACATTATTAACCAAAAAGTTGCAGTACTTGGATAAAATAATACTGGTAGGAAATGGGAAAACACACTTGGAGTGGATAGTGAGGGTGCTAAACTGGAAGGAGGTTGGAATATAAGGCTAAATAAGGGAGAATTTGTTGATACAGTGACTTAGGATTGAATATCCAGGCATAGACACTTGGAGCTGGTCCTAAAATGTTGTCTAGATGGCTCCTTGAAGCTTAGAAACAATGATGACTGACAACAAATAAAGTGGAGAAGCTGGAACTGCCTTGGTGGAGCATTGAAGAAGTGGTTAAAGAATTGGAGAAATGGGTGTTCTACAATGGACTTATTACGTAAGACCAAGAGCCTGTTGACTGGTTATGATCCACTGGAGAACCTAGAAGATACTTGCTAACGAAAGCAATGAGGAACATGCTAGTGATGGGGGTACTAGCATCACTGAGAAGCTCTGTGGTGGCTGTCCTTTGTAGGCCAGGCTTGATGATAGAGAAGACTGCTATGGAACTTGGCTCCCTAGTGTCAATATAGATGATAAGATTCCAGAATACCAGAGTACAATTGGTGACATTAATTTTCGAAGGCAAACGTAGACGTAATTACTGTGAGGTACAATAAAGTTAGAATGGCACCAGGGGCCTGACTCAGAAGTAGCTGTATGTTCGGGTTTACAGAAGTCAAGTCTCCTCTAACTCTCCTGATCTCTGTCACAATAATCTAAAACAGTCTTGATTGCTGGGACATTTCACAGAAAATTACACTGGTCTACTATATTGGTGACTTTATGCTATTTGGACCTGGTGGATCAGAAAGTGGTCAATATGATGCATGCATGCATGTCAGACGGTGGACAGTAAACTCTACTAAGAATAAGGGGGCTGCTACACTGGGGAAGTTTTTAGGTATCCAGTGGTATGAGGCATGCTGAGATATTCCTTTCAAGGGAAAGACAAGTTACTGCTCCTTCCACTTCCTACCACTAAGAAAGATACAGAGCACTTGGTAGGGCTCTTTGGAGTTTGGAGGTAATATATATCATACTAGAAGAGCCTTGGTGAGAGGGAGCCCTGATTATTATTATTATCTGAAAGTACCCAGCTCATGATGAGCAGCCCTGGTCATATCATCCTTTCATGACCCATAGTCTGGTACTCAGTCTCTCACTAAGCTTCTTGAGCTACTGGTGCTACTGAATAACTGACTTTTCAGTAGCTGATGCTGATGCTGAGCCCTCAAAATGATACCAACTCTTGAGAATACCAACCAGCAGTAGCAAGTTGGCTACACTGAAATTCTTCCACCCTGGAAGGGTAGCAATTCATCCTTATTGGGATCAATATGAGATCAATACATATTTTGGGTGTAGATTTGCCTTCCTGTCCTATAGCACTTAGCTCACACCACTATTCAAGAGTGTCTGATTTATTGTCATGGAATCCGCATAACATTTCCTTGGATTAAACATTGCTCTTTACAGTGAAAGAGTGTGACAAGAGCACACGATTGTGAGTTTTACTGCCTTATCTTGGCTTTTATCACTCAGAAGTTCCCAACCTGATAGATCATTGGAATGATGGGGACAATTTGGGGTTGACACTCTTCATGGTTGGGATGCTGTCCTTTAAGATAAGCAATGTCCTTTGAACCAACAGTCATTATATGGTTCTGTAACCCTGATAGGTAAAAAGCACAGAGCTGGGAACCAAGAGGTGAAACTTGGAGTGGCCTTTCTCACTGTAACTCCCAGCATTTGACTTAGGGAATTTATATTTCCCATTCTCCCAACTTTGCTGGACCTGATTCCTGAGCCAATTGGATGCTTCTACCAAGGATATTTAAAGGATTCTGCTAAACCTATGTCACCCTTCCCATTCCTTTACTCCTGCTTCCTAGGACCACATATCAAATACACTATCTGTACCCTAGTCTTTATCTCAGCATCTGCTTTCAAGAGAATCAAACTAAAACAACTAGTACCAGGAGTCACCCTAGCAAGTAGAGAGTTTGGATAGGATTCTAGAACACTCACTGATACCCAGGACCCCATTGATGGTGACGAGTGAGAAGGTGAGTAAGGTGGATTCCCCAAAGTTGACCTTGAGGTGAGGATTTGTGTGAAAGTGATTTATTAGGAAGTGTTTCCATGGAAGAAATGCTAGGGAAGACAGAAAGTGGGACCAGCACAGGAAGGAGGACAAGTAAGAGTGTCATATCAAGGAAAGTCACACAGAGGGCAACTTTGGCTCAACCCTGTAGGGGGCTTGACACTAGCATTTGGAGGGCAGCTTCACGTGAGGGGTAGAGGTGATTATGATGCGTGTCCATTAGGAAATTAAAACCTTCCTCTCTCCTCTTCCTTAGGACTCAAAGATCCCTTTCACAGAGCGCAGCCCCATCATACATCCAACTGCAAATGGGTCTGAGGATGCCTCTTTGCAGGATGCCAAGAGAATCTGAGACCCTTCTCAGAATCTACTCACTCTTCTGCCTGTGAGTTCCAGCCTGCACTGAGTGGTGCTTGCTGTTGATGCTTGAGTGCTTTTCAGAACACTTGGGGATCTAGATAGCTTCAAGAACAGTTTTATTCTACAAATAAAGTGTGAACTAGGAGCTCAGAAAAATATGTGTGGACTGAATTAAGGCTTTGATCATGCTCATGTGTTTTATGCTCATGTGTTTCTACCTGTAGTAGAATCAATATCTTCCTGGTGGAAAGAGTGATGCTAGTAAATGTTATGTATCTAATGATCAAAGGTACTTAAAGAAGGAACTGGGGATGTTGAGCAGGGAAAAGAGCAGACCAAAGTGGGATGGGTGGGGATGACATAGCTGTGTTATCATGTGAAGGACTGTTATGAGGAAGAAAGAATTGATCAATAGTGCTCCTTGTATAGCTATAAGACCAATGGGAAAGAGCTGTGGGGAGACATTTTTCAGCTCAGTTTAAGAAGGTATTTTCAAATACCCAGAGCTCTCCATAGGTGATATATACTGCCAAAAAAAAAAAAAAAAAATAGTGAATTCCTTAACCCTAGAGTTATTCAGACAGAATATGGAAGATCATTTTGCAGGAAATTCAAACATGAAATGGGGATTAAAGTAGATGATATTTCCAGCCCTGAAATATGATGATTCCTGTCCTTGATGAAAATAAATGTGGACTTCAGGAAAACCAAGAGAACTCTCAAAAGTCAGGTTCAGAGCCAGAGCCAAATGATTAAATGCTTAGTGATGGGATGAAACTAATTACTGTTTCTAAGTCAAGTCATATTAGAAGAATATGCGCTCCTATACTTGTAACCAGCCTTATTTATGACAAATTGTTTGGCTGAAACAAAATAGTTTGTGTTTCAGTTGAATTTAAGTGAATGACAATTTACTTAATGAATCTTCTGGGAACAAATTGCTCTTAGAATCAAATTGGCCAAAGTGGAAAGGAAAGTATTTACAGTACTGAGATGTTCCCTTTAAAGCTTAACATGATGTAGTATGGTGCATCGAAATCCCCACATGTGTGTGCAGTTGTACAGGCCAGAGATATCTCTACGTATTTTCCATGTCTCTGAGTACAAATGAGGATAAACAGAGATTTTGAATATTTGAGAAGTCACAAAAAGATATACCGCTGTAGTCTACATGACCACACATATACAGACACCTATGTAGAGTCAAACCCTACCTCTGAGCTCGGTTACCAAATGTGACCTCAAGAGTCTCTTGGAAGAATATCATCAGGAGGAATGGCTGGATCATAAGGTAGGTATATATTTAACTTTCTAAGGTTGGGGAACAATATCACACTGTCTTGATTATTATAGTTTTAAAATGTCTTGAAATTAGGTAGTATTGGTTCTCCAACCTTGTTCTTTTTTGATGTTGTTTTGGCAATTCTCAGTCATTTGCGTTTCCATATAAATTTTAGAATCAGTTCATCAATTCCTAAAAAAAAAGCCAAAACTGGGATTGCACTGAATTTATAAGTTAATTTGGGGAGAATTGACATCCTAACAATATTGAGGCTTCCAATCCACAAGCAAGGCATATCTCTCAATTTATTAGGTCTTCTTTAATTTCTTTCAACAAAGTTTTGCAGTTTTCAGCATACAGGTCTTTCATGTCTTTTGTGGGGGTATTCAAATCTCTGACTGTAATTGTGGATTTGTGTACTTCTCACAGTTCTATCAGTTTTTGCTTCATGTATTTGGAAGTACTGTTATTAGATGCATAAACACTTAGGATTGTAATGTACTTTTAATGAATCAACCACTTTACCATCATGAAATGGCTTTCTTTATTCCGGGTAATATTCTTTACTTTGAAATCTACTTTGTTTGATATTAATATAACTCCAACACTCTTTTATTAGACAGCATGGGATATCTTTCTCCATGCTTTTTCTTTAACTTATTGTGTTTTTATGTTTAAAATGCATTTCCTGTAGGCAGCACAAAGTAGCATATTGCTTTTTTAAAAATCCAATCAAATGGGCTGCAACTATTAATTGGAATGTTTAGACCACTTGCATTTGAATTTGGACTGTAGGTTAGACAGTAATGTTAAGATGAATATGGATTTGACAATAATATTGGATTGATGTTAGCATCTTCTTCAAGTTCATAGCCAATATGTCACCCATCTCAGCTAAGGAATATTTAAAGTGAATCAAGTTTTTCTATTGTCTTCTTCCTGCAAATTGCTCAAGATAGAGTTATCTTTATGCTTTAACATTCCTATTCCTAGACTTCATGTGATGGACTTCTGTTTTCATTTTCATTGCAACATCAACCATGCCCATATCAAAAGAACTTCCTTGCACATTAAAGTTTCTTAAGTTTGTGGATGAGTTTTGTGGATTAATTTGGCTGCTTCTTGGTGATAGAGAGAGTGGCCCCAGAACTCCTCAGTGAGGCATCTTCAAATCAGACTGCAGGCATGAGTAGCCCTAAGAAGTGTTCCTCTGGAGAGCTAATTCCATCTCTGTTGTATAAATTCATGTCAACTTCAACCACCAAGTGGTACTTCTCTGAATTGAGTGTATTTTGCTAGCCTTATCTTTAGGCTAGGACCAAGGAGTGGAGAAAATGGTGGGAGGAGGGTGGAGTCAAATTGGAAGTGAGTTGGTGTGGAGTGGAGAGAAGGCATAGAGAACAATGTGCACAGATCTGTGGAGTTGTGACATGGATGTATGCATGGGCAATTGAGAAGGTTAGAGGGGCAGGGTGTCAGGTATGGTGAGGGAAGTGATGTAATATGAGACAATATTAGAAAAGAAAATTGGGGACTGCAGAAAATTCCTCATTATTGGTTTAAGGCCTGTTAGCATGACTATGAGATACCTGGGGGCACAGTAGACACAAGAAAGATGAAGGAGGAAAGAACATGTGGTCTGCTAATAATTCCAATAATTCTTTCCTCAATCTTTCACTTAGTGATAGTATGCTGTCATTTGACAACTTATTTGCATGTTAGGGAAATAATGACTCATCTAGGAAGACAATAACAATGATCAGTTGGCATCATATTTCTTTGTATTTAGTAGAGTGAGGGTAAGCAGAAGAAACCAATTCTCAGGGCCCATTCAAGTTTTGCCAATAATCCCAATAATGTCCTTCATAACAAAAGGGTCCAGTTCCAGAATTACTCCTTTCATTTAGTTGTTGCATCTCTTAAATCATTAGAAAACAAAAAGTGCAGTTATAAACCATTTTTACAATAATACTAACTCCTATAATTGACCATGTATTTACCTTTAGTGAGATCTTTGTTTTTCCATACAATTTTGAATTACTGTCTAGCATCCTTTCATCTCACCTTGTAGGACTCTCTTGAGCATTTTTTGCAGGGTAGGTCTAATGGTCACAAACTCCCTCAGCTTTTGTTTGTCTGGAAATGTCTTAATTTCTCCCTCACTTTTGAAGGACTGTTTTGCCAGATATAGGATTCTTGGTTGACAGTTTTTTTCTTTTAGCACTTTGAAAAGATCAGCCTACTGTCTTCTAGCCTCAAAAGTTTCTGATAAGAAATCTGCTGATGATCTTAACGAGGATCATTTGTATGTGGTGACTAACTTCTATCTTGCTGCTTTCAAGATTCTCTCTTTGTCTTTTGAAAAGTTCAATTATAACGTGTCTCTAGATGGAGGTCTTTGAGTTCATCTTACTTGGAGTTCATTGAGCTTCTTGAATGTCTATATTTATGTCTTTCATCAAACTTGGGATGTTTTCAGTCATTATTTCTTCAAATATTCTCTACATCTCTCTCTCTCTTTTCCTTTTAGGATTCCCATGATTCATATGTTGGTCCGCTTGGTGGTGCTCCACGGTTCCCTTAGGCTCTCTTCACTTTTCTTCAATCTTTATTCTTTCTGTTCCTCAGACTTGGTAATTTCCATTATCCTATTTTCACGTTCACTGATTCTTTCTTCTGTCTGCTCCAATCTGATTTTGAATCCCTCTAGTGAATTTTTCATTTCAGTTATTGTACTTTTCACCTCCAGGATTTTTTTTGTTGTTGTTTCTTTTTAGGCTTTCTATATCTTTATTGATATTTTTATTTCATTCACACATTGTTTTCTTGACTTTATTTTTATTTTCCTTTAGTTCTTTGAGCATCTTTAAGACAATTATTTTTAAGGTCTTTGTCTAGAAATTCAGAAAAGATGTGAAGACAGCATAGTCAACTTTCAGGTTTTCTGGCATCCCCTTCTCTGCCTCTGCTCTGTACCACCTCTCTAGGGTGGTACTTTTAAGTATTCGTGCCATCTTGCTCACTATCCCCTTCCCTAATAACCTTAGAAGAGGTCTGATGTTGGTCATTTACATAAAATTCCATTTTTCTTCACTTCTTTCCAAACTTGATGACAGTTCTCCTCAACTTTAAGCAACAACTATTCTGATTTCTAACTCTTTATGCCTATCAAAAAGAAAGTAATCTAATTCCAGCTATATGTAAAATAATGTAAATAATAATTGACATTATTCTTTGGGGTAAATGATTTTCAGCTATTGTATTACTTCAATGAGACCTTTGCAGTTTTAGCATTTTATTTGTAAATGATGAAAGGTTCCCCCCCATCTTTATTTAGAATGCCCCAAAGGAGACCCTAAGACCAAAATTTGGGTATAAGTAGTTTCTTTGGGAGGGGAACCAAGGGACAATCATAAGGGAGTGGGGAATGAGACAGGGAAGGGAGAAGAATCAATAAAGGGTGTGTTTAAGAGTGTGTTATCACTGTGGGCTAGTGCCCATTGCTGGGCACCCTCTGAGACATTGTGTAGAACACACCCCAGCATTGTCCCACTAAGGGGCAAGCAGCTGGGGTACTGATCCCCCAATTGTCATCCTTCATTGATGTAGACTGCTGTATAGGCACCAACTGCCCCATGTGCAGAGCACACCACTGTGGCCAGAGACAGCCCTTAGGAAGGGAGACACAGGTGCTCAAATTAGGAAGCATTCAGTGTGTATGGAAATTGTCCACTGAAAATGCTTGAAACTTCAATGTGGGCCAAGGGGATATGGGTAGGATACCCACGGAGTCTGCCACTTTCCCTAACTTTCAGGCACCAAGCATCTAAACTCATTGTATGAGAGATAATGGTTACTGCCCTGGCACGTATCTGTGGAAGGTTGAATTGTATGAATGTAGGTAGACAAGATATAGTCTTTTAAAAAGGATGGGGATCTGAGGGTAGAATGAGGACTCCAAGAGCTGATCTTTCTCCTCAAACACCCCCGGCTCCATGGTGGTCCTTCTCTGTTGTGCAAAAGACTGGAGTTTAATTCCTGCTCATGGACTAGCTGTGTATTTTCAGAGCATTTTCCTTCAATCTCTCTAAGTCTTGGGTTCCTCAACTATAGAATTAATTAAACATGAAAACATCGGGCTTACAGAAATGTTTAAGATATAATTCATGTGAAAGCATTTAGTAGTGTGCTCAAAATGCATTTTTCTTTCCTTCCTTATAGCTGTCCCTCTTCCTGTCTTTTGTTCCTTCCTTTTCCCCAAGAGTCTTAAGCACACGTTTTGTTTTCTGGCAAAGCTGACATTACTTTAGCTGGTTTTAACAATAGTTTCATATCACAAGCCCTCTTTTTTGATGTCTTTTTATTATTTCTGGCACTGAAGGTTTTGAACTAGAATGTGTATTTGGAGCACAGGCTCATCATTAATAGCGGTGTTGTAACACGGTGGCCCCAGAGCCACATGACGCCTTCACATCAAGAGGCAAGCTTAAGCACTGAGCTCATGCTCCTCAGAGGTGGGGGGAGTAGCCGGCCACCACGATATTTTCACTAGTGATGTAGCTGACATCTGGAGAGCACAGAAAGGACACCAATCCTGCACAGTCCTCAGGCCACCGCACTCTGTTTGAAAAGAGGAGGTGGGGCTGAAGTGATGATGCCTCCCCATGAGCCCTGGGCTCTTGTGGGATGCTGTGAAGTCAAGACCCCCATGGGGATGAATGAAGGGCTGCAAGTAGAAATATGTGGGCTCTGCAGGAAATTTTACTCATCCCAGGGCTAGGCGGATCATCAGATCTCACAAAGAGGAATGGGTAATAGCCTGCAGAGGGATGGTATGTGATCTTTTATCCATCGTGAAGGTTCAGAGGTTACCTTAATCCAGATCTAGAAAGGACACTACCTCACCTACAACCTCTGTTCTCCATAGAGTCCCTTCATATGGTCCCAAAAGGCTGAGTCCTCAAATAGCTATAGGAAAGGTCAAAAGGTTAGTGCTGCTTGTACGGATGGAGTCACATGGACTCCACATCACGCAGACCTGTGTCTTTGTGGAAGGGCTACTAGGGGACATTTTGGGCTGGTCCCTCGCAGAAGACTGAAGTCTTGATTCTGCCGCTGATACCAAAGGCTCTGGACCAGGGCATCAGAAAGAGAGTCCACAGGTCCAGATATGAGACCCCAGGTCTCTGTGGGGCATGGCCTGCCAGGGGAAGGCATTCTAATGCTCAGAGGGGCAGGAGCAGGAGCTCTCCTTGGTTCTTACCACTTGGCTGGAGTCTGTGTCAATGACTCCTGGCACCAGGCAGTTCACCTGGATGTTCTTTGGTGCCAGCCACATGCCAAGGTCTTGGTGAGTCCCAGCAGTGCTGTTTTACTGACAGTGTAGGCCCCCAGTTTCTGTGAACAGAAAGGGAAGTGGGTGACATATATGGAGAGGGGAGTTTCAATGGAATTTCTAAGCCTGTGAGTAGAAATATATCCCTTCAGCAGCAGCTGCAGAGGTCATTGCTAATGTCATAGAGAAAGGGTAAAAGGCTGTCATGCATGTCCTTTCTGGAGAAGGAAGATCTGAGTCATGCATTGATCAAATTTCCACGTAGGTGTGCCCCAACTATCAATGGCCTATCCTGGACCTCTCCACTTTTCTTGGCAAATGGGGCTATGCCCTTTCTCCTAATCTAGATAAATAGTTCATACTTAAAGCTTCTGGGCCATACATCCCGACTGAGGAGACCAAACCCAGAGCTTCCCTTAGGAAGAGAATGAAGGCGTAAATACAGGTGGAGCCACATAGGAATGGGGCAAATACAGACAGCTGGGGCATGGACAGAAGTGGAGACTGTGAACCATGACAGTGAACAAAAGGAGTTTAGATAAGGATTAGAGCCCTCTCCTGCCTTCCTCCAGCCTGTCTCCTCTATCCTAGAGCATCCTGAGGTCCAGGATCAACTTTTTGTTTTCATGCCACACTTGGACACTCAATATTCACTAAGGAGTACTAGTATAGATGCTTTTATGAAATATAGCCACATTTGCCTTTGTTCTAGACTATTGATCTCTTTTCCAGATTGAGGGTGTTCTATACCAGGCACACTTAGGAGTAATATTAAAAGTACTTCCCAGTGGATCTTTTGGAATCTCAATTCCAGAAGTTCCATGTTTCCCTAGCTCTGCCCCAAAATCCTCTGGAAGAGTTTCCCTCAAGGATCCTCAATGCTTCTTCATTTACCAAGTCTAGTGACAGTTGTTCAGACTTCACCTTTCTACTCTCCAGTTTCCTGTGGCATCAAATATTGGAGACTAAAATTTCTTTTCTGGAATATCTGTTTGGTCTTCTTGAGAAATTTGCATTTCTGCCTCTCTTTCCCTCAACCTACTCATTCCCTTTCCTTCAGGGTCTATTCTTTCTTGGCCCATAAATCAAGATGCTTTTTTGTCCCTCAGGTGTTTTCTCTCCATACTCCCTTTTAATTTAAAAATAAGATGAAATAATTATAATGAACAATCATATGATTTTCACTCTTACTTCCTGAATAAGAACAAAAGCCCTTAACACAATATTCAAATCTGTCCATAATTTAGCAACATCCTCCTTATCCAGCCTTGTCTCTGACCTCTTCCCTTCACTCACCCATGGTTCTACAGGTTGTTCTGTGCAACATGCATGAAACATGGACTACAGGGAAGATGGGGGAGGACGTGGCTGGTACAAGAGGTAAGGGGTTTGAGAGATAAGAGTTGAGTGGGACTGGGAAACACCACTATTCTTGTTTTGGGCAGGCTGTGGAGTGCCTCAGAGTCATCAACCTGGACTTTTGTGCCCTGAGCTGCTGGAGCCCAAGAGAGGCCACCTCCAGTTCACCAATTGCAGGACAATTGTGGGAATCTGGGCCTTCCGGTCATGAGAATCACTCTTCTCCCTTCCGTTAGAGTCCCTGCCTGATTTCTGGGCACTCTAGAAATTGGGGAATAATGTAAGAAGACAAATTTTTTTATCTTTAGTGACCTATAAATATGAGGTCAAGCTTTCACTATTCTAGAGAGACCACTTGCATCTCACTGATTCCAGGATGGCTGTGGGAACTCTGGGCCATTCTGTCTATAGATCCCTTGTCCTGCTTCCAGTAGAGTCCTTGTCAAATTTCCCAGGCACTCGAGATACGAGAGAATGACATTAATGGATAGAATACTTTTGTTTGTTTAGCTGACCCAGAGTCTGAAAGTCAAACTCTCACTTTTCTTGTATCACTGGCTCAGGCAAGCCTGCTTCCCAGTGGGAAGGTCTAATTCAACATCTGGTCCCTCTTACTCCAGCTACCCTACTCCATATTTGATACCAAATGACTCCCTCCCTATCCCTTTCCCTGCCCTCACCCCTTTTCTCCATGTGGGGCAGCGGCTGGCTCAGCAGCAGGGCTGAGACCTTCACATTGACATTCAGGATCTGAAATCAGAGAAAATGAGGGGCAGGGGAGGGGAGACAGTCAGTCCCGTGCGTGTTCTCACTGTATTAGCAAATATACAGCGTTAGAATGTGGACGTGATGGCCTCTTACAACGAGAAGTGGAGAGAGTGATGGCTTTCTTCTACATGCATGGTGGGGAAGCATCCCGAAGATGCAGGAGTATGGGGAGTAGACTGAGGACTCTGCAGGCTGAAGACCCTAGAGTCTACAGGTTGTCTCCAAGGACACAAGTCAGAAAAGAATGTTCCCTCTGGAGCAGAGGGTGCACTAGCCAGCTGAGTGTGGGGAAGGTTGGTGTTATGGGCTGAATTGTGTACCCCCTAAATTTATATGTTGAAATCCTAACCTCCAGTACCTCAGGATGTGCCTTACTTGGAAATAGGGTCATTGCAGATATGGTAAAGATGAAGTCGTACTGGAGTAGGATGGGACCTAACCCAATATGAATGGTGTCCTTATAAAAAGGGGAAATTTGGAGACACACACACACACACTTACACACATGGAGAACATCATGTGAAGATAAAGGTAGAGATTGAAGTGATGCTTCTATAAGCTAAAGAACACCAAAGATTGCCAGCAAACCACCAGAAGCTAGGGGAGAGGCATGAAACACTCTCTCTCACAGCCTCAGAAGGAACTAACTCTGCTGACGCCCTGGTCTTGGACTCTGACTCCAGAACTGTGAGACAATAAATTTCTGTTGTTTAAGCCACCCGGTTTGTGGTACTTTGTTCCGGTAGCCCTAGGAAACTAACGCAGCTGGATTTCAGGGTTATAACCTTGGGCATTAAGCATCCCTGGGCAAGGAAGGGAGTCATTCCCTCTCTGTGCCCCCCACTTATTGTGATTATTTGGTTCCATGTTGGACACTCCTTGCAGACTGGGAGCTCCTGGACACTGGGGACCAGAACTGCAGCTTAGACACTCTTACCTACATACACAGATGGGAACTGAGTGAGTCTGTGAGGGGAGGGTGGACCTGTGGGAGCTGAGGACCAGCCCTGGGTGTGTGAGCTGAGATGGTCACATAGACGGTGAGGACAACTTCCAACCTGTCCCACACTGGCATACTCAGACCTCACCTTGTCCCAGACCTGCTCACTGCTTCCCAAGGTACTTCCCACCAAGAGATTGACCCCTGCCACACGCACCAGAAAGTCGACACCCTCGCAGTGTTCCAGGGCCTGTAGGGGAGAAGGGGACATAGAGGACCAGAGTCAGGGAGCAAAAGAAGGTTTCTACTGCAGTGGGAGGTGGTTCCCATTTGCTGTCCCCAGGGCAATGTCCAGTCAAATCCAATTGTGGATGGAGAGCCATCTCTCTTCATCAGACTCAAAACATCTCACTCTGCTGAGATCTGTGAACCTGCTCAGGTATGTGGTGGGCTTGTGGGGTGACCAATGCCAAGCATATGACTGGCCTTAAGTCTTTTGCTGGTGCTCTCGATCAGGTTATGGTTTAAAAATAACCACTCTCCTTCACCGTGGCCACCAGCCGCTCCCAGTCCTCGGCCTTCCCACATGGGACACAGTTCCCATCACGTGCAGCCCCTCCCCCTGCAGAGCTGCCACTGCCTGGCACATATTCTGCTGCTTCTGGCTGCTGACCACCACAGTGTGCTCTGTCCTGGGCCAGATGCTGGGCCATGGCAAAACCAATCTTAGAGATAGAGATGGAGATGATGTCCAATTCCACTTTGGGCTGAACCCCTCTCTTCAGGCTGTTTTCTGGTCTCTGAGACCTTATCCCCTACCCCCTATTATTTAAATTCTCTCCACAGCCCGGAGCCAATAAGCCCTCCCTTTCCTACACACGGTCAGAGGACTAGGAGTGATGGGGTGAGTCAGGCATGAAGCAGCAGCCCCATGGTCACTCGTCACCCCATGGATTCCCAATGTGGAATTGGGAATGAAATTCTCTTGGTGTGAAATACCTTGGGAAGCAGTGAGCAGAAATTTGGTGGTCTGCTCTTCCCTGTGTGGGCCGCTTTCCTTTCAATCTTAGAGAGATTCCCCCCCGCTTTACTTGAGTCTTTCACCATATTTATCCTCATTATTCACTTATTCCCCTCAAACCATGTCAACCTTGAAATATTAAAATATAATCTTTCACCTCCCAGAAAACTCCATAAAACATTTTTTTCTTGGTTCTTCTAGTTGAAGTTAAACCTTCACTTTATTTTAAACTCAATGATTAGAAGTATATAGAAAAACACTTTAAAATCCAAAGAAAACAAAAACACTAGTTTGAAAAGGTACATGCACCCTTATGTGCATTGCAGCATCGCTTACAATAGCCAAGATATGGAAACAACTGAAGTGTCCATTGATAGATGAATGGATAAAGACATGGATAAAGAATATTGGAATATTGCTCAGCCATGAAAAAGAATGAAATCTTGCCATTTGTGACAACATGGATGGACCTAAAAGATATTATGCTGGGTGAAATAAGTCAGACAGAGAAAGACAAATACCATGATTTCATTTATATGTGGAATCTAAAAAACAAAGCAAAACAGAAACAGACTCATAGATACAGGAAACAAACTAGTGGTTACCAGAGGGGAAAGAGGTGGAAGGTTGGGTGAAATGGGTGAAGGGCATTAAGAGGTACAAACTTCCAGTTATAAAATAAAAAAGTCACAGGGATGTAATACACAACATAGAGAATGTAGTCAATAATATTGTAATAACTTTGTATGGTGACATAGACTAGACTTATCTTGGTGATCATTACATAATGTTTATAAATGTTGAATCACTACATTGTACACCTGAACTAGCATAATATTGTATGTCAACTATACTTTATCAAAAATAAATAAATAAAATAAAATGCCAGCAATTTTTCTGTTAAGGGTGCAGGTTAAGATTCATCTTTGGGGAGCAGAGACCGTGCTTTTTTGACATTGTGAAAATATTTCAGTGGGCCTTTTGATAATGGGCCTTGGCATAAAGCCAAGCCAAAATCCTCTTCTGGAGTGGAGAGGTATGGGACAGCACTGAAACAAACTGCTAAGCAAATAATGCAACAGTTTGTCTTCATTGTGGGTAGATTTGTCATCTCTGTAAATGATTGTGTTTGGTGGAAAGCTGGCCTTAAACTTAGATTTTCTTTGTTTCACTGGGCTCAGAAGAGCTGGAAGGTCTGAGTTCCCAGGTACAGAAATAGCCAAAGGCCCATCTCTGGCCCCTCCAACTGTGCTGCAGGTGGTAGGCGAAGGAGAGCACTGGTCAATGGGTAATCTCCTGTGGACTGTCATAACCTAGGGAATCTAGGAGCAGATGCAAGTAGTTACTGGTTTCCGTTTTCTTTTCTGCAATGTAACTTGATCTTGTTAATATGTAAGGCTTAAGCAAAGTTTTGTGAAATGTTACATCTGAGGAATATAGAATATAGTGTATCTGTGTCCAGACTTGGAAGAAAGCGGTTTGAGAGGAGAATTATCTCTGTGGAGAAGCTAGTTATGAGATGAAAAGACTGACCTGTGGTGGAGATGAGTAGCAGTCCAGGCCCAGGCCAGGGGAACAAGGGCCAATCTGAATGGATTTGTGGGACCTGTAAGCATTCCTTGGGGATAATCAGAAGTATTTGGAAAGGGAATCTTTCCAAGTAGGTGGAATTTTCTATGAGTAAGCAGGATGGGGATTCAGGGAGACTCTTACTAAGGGAAGCGTGATCTCTGGTAGCTAGAGAAGGTAGGAATATCTGGGTTACATTTAAAAAGAATTCTTTGATTACATAATAGTGGGCCATACACTGGTAGATTACAGATGCTCAAATTTGGCGGGAGAGGTAGCTTTGGGTAGCTCCTGGTTTTGCTACCAACCAATGTATAACCTTAACCATGTTCTATGATCTCTTTCCCATCAATTTCCTCACTTATAAAATGAAGTGAAGAGTGGTGACAATTATCCTTGAGTCTTGTCCCATCCCAACAGTCTATCAAGCTGACTGTAAGTGGAAAAACCAAGGCAGCCTTTGTCTCTTGGGTGGGGCAAGCATGGCCTCAGGGGGACTCTGGGGCAGAGATTTCAAACCCCAATGTTTTAGAGGGTACAGGCAGGTATTTAAATAATAAAATGGGCTGGAAATTTAGATTTTTATGTGGATTTACATGATTCCTAAAGTGTTGACAACTAATTCAAATTTTAAAACAATACTTTAGGTCTACAAAACACATCTGGCCAACATACTGCCAGTTTGGGGGTCTGTGTGTGAGGAAGGAAAAGGGAAGAGGAGAAAGGAGGTGCTGGTGTACTAGGAGAGTGTTTTGGAGGAGGACACAGAGACTTAGTCTTAGAGGAAATCAGAGAGTCTCTGTTCTTCTGTCACAGTTTGTAAACAGATGGGATTGAGGGCTCTTCCTCAATCCTCCACTGCTCAGTTTCATGTGCAGAGGGTGTGAATTATTTGTCTTCTACTGCAAGAATGTTTGGAGTTGATGGCATGAATCATGTTCTTAACATCCTGCAGTTTCAAATATTTGGAATTATATTAGATAATAATTCTCTCTAGTTACCAAATGTCCTAGAGCTAGTCTCAGGGCAAGGATGTTGATGTATACAGAGATGCTGTCTTCTCATGGTCCATGGAAACTTTGGCACTGTTATAATTAATCCTTCAGTTGTTATGATACACACAAGGTCCTTGGTACCCAAAAGCCTGTGGGATTACCATCTCATCTCTGTCACAATCACTTGAAAACATATTTCAGTTTATATGAATGTTGTCCATAAAACAAATAAAAATAAGAGGTTCAGAGTGGTTTTCTCCTTCCTGTCGCTGCTTACTACAATCAATGCTTACAGCCATCGCCATTCTTACCCCTGTAGAGCCAGTGAGATGACCATTATCTGATAGGATATGAAGGGGCTGTACCTCTCTCTGAGGGGAAAGGCATGGGGGTGAGGGAGGAGAGAGGGAGTGTGGTAGCTGTGGACCACACACCTTCCCATCTATTGCTTCTCCATCATCCCCACCCTCACAACCTGCACTCTCCCTTCCATCCCTCTCCCTGTCAGATACTAACCAGGCAGAAGTTGCCTTCTTGGAGTGGAGGGCACCTTGGCTGTGTGGATGGGTGGCAGTGCTGACTGTGAGTTGGAGTTATGATGAGGTGTGATTCCGCTCACTCATCTGCCAGCCCTTCTAGGAGGCTCATCCTGTCCTAGCTTTTACTCAAGCAAAGACCTCTGTGTTTCCTGCTTCCTCCCTGTGGTCAAATCAGTGGTTCAGGCCACCAGCTGAAAACCCACCTCCTTGTGAATTCTGATCCCCATGTTCATCCCCAGCCTTGGGACAGAGGAGGACCCGCCCTAAAGCTTCAATAGCCTCAGCACAGTTGATGTGGATGGAGGAGCCCTGGGATTCAGGGGTGGGTGCACCAGGCCCTTTCCATCTTCATAAGAGCAACAAAATGAACTAAAGTATCTCCAAGGGAGAAGTCACGAACACCTGGGGCAGGCTTTAGAAGCTGGGATTCCTGGAGCATCTCACCTTAGAAGGATGACCACTAGTCCAAGTCTTCCCTTAGCTCAGCAGGCCCAGTCCTCACTGTCATCTTATTCATGAGTAATCAGACCACTGGAGAATGCCTCAGGCTTATGAACTTACTGAGATGGACTTGTGGCAGGATAATTTACTCCCATAAATTTGCCAACTAATGGGTTGATGATGTCATGCCAGCCAGTCGGAGCCTTTTTCCCCAGGAGAGTAATCTGAGAACCTAATTCTTATCAGAAATTAGCTTGAGAAATATGGACCTAGAAATGGAACTGTATTATTTTAGGGGACGTTTTGTTCAAGTTGACAGCCAATTTGTCACCGATTTCAACGAAGAGATTTTCCAAGGGGGCTAAGTGTTTCCATTGTCTTTCTCCTTGCAGGTTGCTTGAGAATCTTTTGCATTTTTCACTATCAACCACGTCTTTCAACAAAACTTTATAACTTGTTACAATTTTTCAAGTTTGTGTATAAAAATTTGGGTTGCACTTAGATTTGCCACTTCTTGGTGACATGTAGAATGGCCCTTAATCTCCACAGTAAGGTACCTCAGTTCACACTGCATTCTGCACTTTACTACTAGGTGGTTAACTTCATTTGCCTCACTTTTGTACATTAAAGAAATTAGTCCTTTTGTCAGATGTGTTGCAAACATTCTCAATTTGTTTTGTCATTTACGAACCAGAAGTTTTACATATTTTCACAGTAAAATTGACCAATCTTTTGTGGCTTGAAAAATTAGATTTTTAGTCTTGAGACTGCTAATTAAAAGGTCTGAACTGAAAGGAGAAGAGGGAAGTTGTTGAGGCAGTTTGCTCCTGAAGGGTTGAACAAAGAACAATAAATGAGGAGATTGTATATGCATGTTTTCTATCTATCTATCTATATCTATCTATCTATCTATCTATCTATCTATCTATCTATCTATCTATCTATCTATCTATCTATCTATCTATGTCAATCTATCACCTACTTATCACCTATCTACCTGTCTCTTGATCTATCTCTCTCTCTCTCTCATCTATCTGTCTATCACTCTATCTATCAATCATGATGCTTGCAGACCTCCAACTACAGGGAGTGTAACTGACTGAGGTCCCAGCTGCTGCACTCTGAAATCCATCTCGGTGTTTCCTAGGAGTCCATCCATGCTCCACCCGGCTGCTCCCAGCCAATGTCTGAGCATGGCGGGGACGCTGAGGCAGGCTTGTTCCTGGGAGATGTGGGACTCCTCTGACAGCCAGCTTCGGCTTGAGGACTCCCCACAACCTTGCTGAACTTTCCTTAGACTGTATGACAGTCTAGGACACTTCCACTCCACTTTCCTTTCCTCACTTTTATTTGGAGTTGGACTTACATGGCAGTTTAGTGGCTCTCCCAGCCTCTCCTAGCTCCCTCCCCATTTTCTCTCACAAGTATTTGCCTTAATAAAATCCTTGCACACTTAATCTTGTTTGGTGTCTTCTTCTTGGAAGACCCTGGCTAACACGTGTATCATGATGTTTTCTTTCCTTTCCTTCCTTGCATAGCAGCCACCTAGCTCCCCGTGGTAACTAGGGTCAGTTGCCTCTCTTACATAGTAAATCCTTCCTTTTCCTACTGACCCATTGGCATGAGGAGCCCACAATGAGTACCAGGCAGTAGGCATAGCTTTAAGTTCAGAGAACTCTTACTGACTCCCCTGGTGGAAGTGTCCCCCTTCTCCCTATTGCCCAGGAACCAGCACTTTGGTCCAGCAGAGACTAAGGTTTCAGGGACAGGAACATACATTCCACAAGTAGGTCACTAGGATTGATGATAAGAGAGGCCGCTACTACTTCCACTCTTCAGGTTCCATACCATGTATTCTAGATATTGCTGACAAAGTATCATATATATTTAGTGCATATACTGACTGAAGACAGTCCCAGCCCTACAATGTCTTATCCAGAAACTGGTGCCTTAATTCAGCCTTTGATAGGCCATTCCATTTTTCTATTAGATAGAGGCTTCTAGGTGGTGCCATATATGGCAAGACCAGTGGATACCTTGGTCATGCACCTATTGCTATACCTCCTTTGCCATGAAATGGGTCCTTCAGTCTGAAGCAATGCTGTATAGAATCTTGTGATGATAATTCAGTCATTCTGTAAACCCTCAGATGGTACTGCTGGTAGAATCATGCAGGTAGTGAAGGCAAAATATATTTCATTAAGGTGGAACCACTGCCCTCTCCAGGGGAGAAGGGGTCCAGTGTGATCAGCCTGCCCCCAATTGGCTGGCTGGTGTCCTCAAAGAATGGTTTCATTCTGAGTGTGTTCAGGGCCAGTCTCTGCTTCTGGCAGGTTGGGAATTCGGTAGTGCAGGCAGCTAGATCAGTATTAATGAAAGGGAGCCCATGCTGTTGGGCACAAGCATAGCCTCTACCCCTAGCCACCACCGGCCCATTGCACAAACACTTGAATAATCAAAAAGAGAGGCATTCTGTCCATCTGATTTCTGCAAGGCTTCTGTATGGCAGATGCTTTCTTGTGGGCATTGATGTAAATACAAAGATCTGCACAATTTGCGCCCACCACCACAGGTACACCTGCCTTCCTCTTCTCCAGATCTTCTAGTCTCTGATCTTCCAATCTTGCTCCTTCCAAGTCCCTGACCAACCAGGCAGGCCATTCATCATCCAGGAATCTTTCCTAATGCCACTTCTTTCTCTATACCAAATTGACATCCAAGAGTATTGTTTGAAGCACTGTCCACTGGCACAATTTCCCTCACCACTGTCCTGAAGGCCCACACAGTGGGGCTGTGGTCACCAGTAGTCCTGTTTTGGCTGGAGTCAACATACAACCTGGCCTCCATAAGCCCCCCTCTAATAGGAGAACCAGGATGATATTTTGGTCCCTTAGTTCAGTGTCAGCTTGGCCGCTGTATTCTACAGTCTTCAAAAGTTATGGGTATTCCCTTTCCCTCAGTGCACATTTTTTTTTTGTTTTTTTTTGTAAATGATTATGGTTCCCACCGGGAAAGGATTTAGGGAATATTTATGTATACTTGCAAAGCTCCTGCATGAGCTTCCACAATGGGTCCCAGTCATCCCTTTAATCAATGGGGTTTGGGTCTGGAAACTGATAAGAGAGTTTGATTTTTCACTGTGGTGGCTGCTCAACAGCTCTTTCCACTCCCTTTTCTTGCCCCCGCCCCAAAGCCTTCAAAGTTATACAAGTTAAATAGTCTATTTGACTGTTCATCTCTCGTGCCCACAGGAACACTATATCTATTAGCTATTGACACGGAACTCTGGGTCAAGCCACTTTGGTTACCACTTTGGCTTGGGAAACACAGGTGGTAGGTTCTCTGGCCTCATATAATAATCTGTTCTAAAATTCAAATCTACCAGAACCTCTGACTCTTCGCAATAGTCAACCAAGGCAGTTCCAGCATCTCCATCTTATTTATTGTAGGCTACTGTCATGTCCAGGCTCCAAGCAGCATCCCAGCAATGTATAGTATTGACACTAGGTGACCTTGCCAGGGTGTTAAATCTGAGTTATGGAAGAGTGCTCCCATCAATAAACTGCCACTATCCAGTTCTTCCCTTGGTCCAACACCCTCAAGAGCAGCTTGTATATAGTCTCCCAGTTCCTGCTGGTTCATATTTACCAAATCCAGCAATTCATTGATGTATACACCATTTTCTCCTAGAGTAGGGCTGTATCACCCCCATCTGTGCTATGTTGTGATCTGATCCTAGTTATTGGTCAGGAGGCAATGAGTGACAGCAGGTGTAGATCTTGATGTCAATGAACATTATCATAAGAAGCACCTGCCTCAAGTGAAGTCTTCGCTGGGTCTCTAAGAATAGGAAGCTGTTCCCTTCTATCAAGGGAGAGAGGATTTCTTCTGCCAGTTTAGAGGGTACAGGGTAGTATTCCAGTTCTTAGAGTTCCCCTCTTCAGTAAGGTCCCTAACTTTGAGTAAGGAGACCTTTAGAGGCCATGCATTCAATCATCATCGCAGTTCCATCACTCATATAATCAAGTACTGTGGCTTATTTTCAGCACATTCTGCCCTCTGGCTGAAGATGAGATCTCTTTAAACCAAGCCATGGAGGCCTTCTGGATTTCACAGTGACTTGTCCTAATATTTGGCTAAACTGGGCTTATCATTTTCTTTCTTCAAGGCTTCTAAAGCAGTTAACAAAAGACAGCAAACAATCCACCCTTATGATTATCATTGCCCTCACATTGTTCAAGGGTCTTAGCTAACTCACAATGCAACACTTCACCTTTACCCTCCACTTCATCCCCACCTTAGGAAACTTATGCTATTGTATGCCAGGTGTTATCCCCACCCTACATTGTCCAGCAATGGAGTCCAGCTGAAGAGAGTTATTCAGATCTAGGATCCTACTCTAGGGTCTGCTTTCTACATTTCTGTTGCCACCTCTAGCCTTTCTTCTACCCTCAAAGAAATAAAAGCAGAGCCCAACACAGGGCTTGCATGTAGCCAGTTTCTTTGGGAATATTCTCAGGAGAAGGAGGAGGAAACAGGGAAAGTGAAACCAAGAAGAGGGGAAAGCCAATGCAAATGTGCATTCTCCAGTTGGTCACCACTGTGGGAGGCTGGGGCTCAAGTGACTGGGATAGAATGCAACTTGGAATTGCCACTCAAAGATTGGGAGGGGGGAACAGTTATCCACCAGCTCCCACTCCCATTGGCCAAGGGTTGTCCCAGGGTTTGTTAACTTCCTTGCTGTTTCAGACCACCCGTGAGTCCCATGCCACAGCATTGGGAAGAGAGCAAAAGAAACATGGTGCAGCTGAGAAAGGCAGCGTCAATTTACACCTGCATGAAGCTTTGGGTCTGGAAACTGATAAGAGAGTTTGCTTTCCATTGCTGCAGCAATGGAAAGAGTAAAAGGGGAGCTGAGAGCTTGTTCCAATTCACCGGCCTTTGTGATTATCTTCTTTATACTTTTTTTTGCATCAAAAAAAACTAATGCATATTATTTAAAAATACATAATTGTATTAAAAAGCCTTGCAGGACATTTAGTCCTGTCCAAAACATCCATAAGACATTTGGTCCATTCCAAAACGTCCTTGATATTTGGTCCTGTCAGGGCCTTTTGGCATGGACCAAATGTCTTATGGACGTTTTAGACAGAACTGAATGTCTGCTAATCATTAAAAAGTAGTAGATTCTTTAATATTTTCCTCCTCTTTCTTAAAACTGGTTTTAAGTACTTGAGAAATACTCCAGATATTTTAGACATAGGAGCCATTGGCAGAGACCCATGTCGTCACAACTACACCCCCAAATGAGCACAAACTATCTTCTTTGGATTATGCTCAGTTAAGAAAAATGTGATGAGGGCAAAGGGAGGTAAGAATATGTCACTCTTTCTCCCATATTACATGACTGCAAGGATTCTAGAAAAACGACCTGACTTTATTAGAGCTGTGGAAGCTCTGGCTTCCCCAGCTGCTAGTAACAAACCAGGAGGTATAGGAGATTTCACCTCCCGTGGGAGGAACTTGGACCAGTGAGTGACAGGAGATGGGAAGGAGCTGACAGATAAAGTCCTTGTCCTTTCTGTCCTACACAGGCTGTTCTGAGGCATTGTGATTCTGCTCAGCTTCTCCCAGACATCATGCACGACTGAGCAACCAGCTGTGTTTCTCGTGAGACTGCGGACAGCTCTGTAACACATCCCTTTGAATTTGCTTGCCCTCCTTCCCCCGTTCACGGCTGTTTGTCCATCATTTATGCTGCCTTGTCCTCAATAAAGTGTTAGCAGGTAGGCTTTGCCTTGAGTTCTGCTTTCTAAGGAACCCACTAAGGCACAGCACTATAACTGCTGTTGCATTGGGGTTGGATTCTCAACATAAAGACAAAGTACAGTTACAGCCTTTAAGTTCTGTCCTGCTCAGTTCTGTTCTATCTGTTTCAGATCCCCAGAAGAGGGAGGTACTAGATGGCCACTGCTTCTGCACCCCCGAAGGCCAGGCTCATACTGGGAGCTCAGCCAAGCCAGGCTAGATCCCCCTCAGGCCCTAGGGGTTTGCCTTCCTTCAGTGGAGACAAAGGCCAACAAGGATCTTCTCTCTTGGTCATATTCATGGGAGAAAACCCAGACCAGCACCACAAGTATAGCCTTCTAACCAAATTAAAGGGATGTTGGAGGCTGAGATAACTAACCACATTTTGTCTCAGACAAGGGAAAAGCATGACCAGGCCAGGGGAGGGGAAGGAATGAGTTGCTTTTCCTGAGCCAAAACCCCATGCCTCTAGAGTTGACCACAATGTCCTCATGTCACCTGGATTCTTCTCTCTGCATCACAAACTTAGCCTGTGAATTAGGGTTTGTTAGCTGGTAGATTAGGATGTGGCAGCACAAAAGGGAACTTTGAGGGTACAGGGCCAGGACCCCAGGCATATATGGTCTCTTCTTGCTTTTGGCTCAGCCTGGCCCCTGACTGGCTTCTCTTCAAATTTGATTTGCAAATAGCTTAAGGTATAAAAATTTAAACAACTTTAGCCTTTCTCATCAGTCAATCCAGTTCAACAAATATTTATCAAGTGACTGCTCTGTGATGACCAAATTATCACCCTCAGTACCCTCTGCCCAGAACATGCACAGTGAATTCATAAACAGTTTCAGTTGATGTGGTGGTGAGGGAAGAGAGGGGTGGAGAGTTAGGCAGATCTGCAGGGGCTCCTGGGAGATGGCTGTAGCAGCATGGCCCTCAGGGCATGAAACGCCTGGAGGAACAAGAGTGAATCTGGGAGCTGGCAGTGTGGTGATTTTGTTGTGTATTCTCAACAAGAAGGATCCACAGAATCCTGGCTCCAGGGCCCTATTGGCTGCCTCTACCTGGCTCTCCTGCAGACAGCTTCAACTCAGCGCCTCCAGCTGAATTCACCTTCCTCCTCTAAATACCCTTTCTCTCCTGTACTACTGTTACCATGACCTCCCCCTTTAGACATCTGAGAGTGTAACACAATGAACCTCCTGCTGCTGTGTATGTTATGTCTTGTATGGTGAATTAAGTGTCGTGTTTTTGCACAATGATGTGGCTGTCATATGGGGCCATAGGTTCAGGCCATATCCCTCTGGTGTCACTGAGAGTAGATGGCCTTGGATATTCCTGTCAATTATCAAGGAGGCTCTGGGCCCTGCAAAGGGATGCCCCAGGGAGGAATTAGGCAGGGGAGAAGGAAACTCCTTCCTTTTTCTGGACCTTGGCTTTCTTGGGTCTGGCTTTTGAAGAGTCTAGTTATGACTCAGAGTGAGAACACTACCAGGCTGAGTGGAAAGATAGCCTGTGCCACATGGGAACTATGTGTGTGTCAGATCCATATCTGAGACTTCCAGGCAGTTTGACATTTGAGAGGGAAATAGAAGCTGGCTAAATTATTAAGCCACTACATCTGCCTGGGCTTAATTTGCCCTAGGGATTCTGCTCATAGTGTCCATGATGTTCTTTACTAATGCACAAGGAGACATGGGCTTTGATGGCATCCTGTGTGCCTCCCACCTCTGATATGGGTATTCAGCTCAATTTGCTTGTGCCAGATTGTCTTTGTCAACTTGGTACCACCCCTGCCCCTTCCTCGATAATCCTCTGCATTGCAGGGAAGTCTGGAGCTCCATTATCACTTTCTTGTATGGCTCCAGGTTACAGTCTGCCAATTACAGGTACTCACAGGACATTTGGAAGGCAGAAGAGAAGTCAGCGTCTTTGTTGGCAGCTGTGAACAGATGCTAGGACGTATGATAGGCATATGATTTTCTAGATCTTCCGGCCACCTCCTGAGAATCACCTGCTTTGGTGCTGTAGACAGCTGGGATTATTGTCAGCACCTTCCCTGAGGCCCAGCCCTGCCTGATTTCATGAACCAGCAGCAGTTTCCATATTGCTTCCAATGCCTTGTGGGATTGGTAGCCAAGTGGGGAAAGACTAGAAGGCAGGAGGAGCCCAGTTAAGAGATGGTTTTAGTTGTACTTCCAAAAGTTGCTTAGGGTCTCCACTAAGCAGGGGCGGCAGGGACCCAGGGGAGGTTTCTCTGGTTGAGTCTGTGGGGTTTGGTGACTGATTGTTGTGAGAGTAACCCCCACCCCAACCTCATCTTTTGCCGTTTCTCCTGCCTTCCACCGACACCCCACCCTCCAGCAGTACTGGCCTTCTTTCTAGTTCTCATAATCAAAATGAGTCTATACCCAAGACTGTGCATATTCTGTTCCTCTACCTAGAAGTGTCTTCACGTCCCTCTTCCTTGTCTGTCTCCTGCTCACCTTTCAAGCCTCAGTTTTTTTTTCAAGTGGACTCCCAGTCCAAGTATTTTTTTTCCTAGCTAGACCACGGCTGTGTCAAAGCAAACATTTACCCTGGACAAAGTTAAACAGGCAAAGAAGACTTTGTTCAAAGCTTGCAACAGGAGATGGAGTTCAGAACTTGGTCTGAGCTGAAGTCTGCAGAAACAAAGGGCAGGAAAGTTTTTAAGAGCTGGGGTGAGGGTATTGTAGGCCATCTGTGTTTGCTAATTAGCCTTACCTAAAGGAAAAGTAAATTATCACATCCTCACGATGGGAGGTAGTTTTACAACTTGGAGCAAGGAACCCACAGAAATGAGACTCCTACCCTCCCACAGAAATTAGAGTCACCCTCACGGTAGGTTCAGTGCACTCTGATACTTTCTATTCTATTTCATTTCTTAAAAAATAAATGGAGAGGCTGGCCAGGTGGCACAGCAGTTAAGTTTGCATGTTCCACTTCTGCGGCCCGGGGTTCGCAGGTTCAGATCCTGGGCACAGACATACTCATGGCTCATCAAGTCATGCTAAGGCGGTGTCCCACATAGAAGAGCTACAACTCTACAACTATGATATACAACTCTGTACTGGGGCTTTGGGGAGAAAAAAGAGAAAGGTTGGCAACAGATGTTAGCACAAGGCTAATCTTCCTCAAAAAAAAAAAATATTTTTCTGGTTCAAGCCTCTTACTTTGCTTTTCAAAACAAATAAATTAATAAATTAAATAAATATGAATTGAGACCCATTACTTCAGTTTTGTGACCCACTATTGAGTGAGACCTACAACTCGAAAAGCATTGCTCTAAAGCTACATTAAAAATGGTAGTGGAGGGCCAGCCTGGTGGTGTGGTGGTGAAGTTCAGTGCCCTCCAATTCAGTGGCCCAGGTTTGCGAGTTCAGATCCCAGGCACAGACCTACACCACTCATCAAGCCATGCTGTGGCTGCATCCCACATATAAAACAGAGGAAGATGGACACAGGTGTTAGCTCAGGGCCACTCTTCCTCACCAAAATAAAAAAAAAAAAAAGAGGTAGTGGAATATTTGCTTAATATATTTAATGTAAAAGCTATACCTGGGAATATTTAACATTTTGAAAATATTAAATTCTAGAAAAGTGGTATGATGTCGGGATGGGTGAAGGAAAGGAAGATCAGATCCATAACCCTTAGATCAGATTCTATAAGCCCCTTAGGGTTATAAGGCTCCAGACCTGAGAGTTTAAATTTGGGAAGAGATGAAAAATGGGAGTAGAAGATAAATGGCACAGATAGGAAATAGACTGAAATACTAGTAACTTCAATTGACAAATTCTGCTGAAAACAGTTGGCTACACTCTTGAGTCAGAGGGACCTAAAAACATCTAATTCCCAGATGGTATCACCAGTACACTGTGAAACAATATGTTCTTTTAAAATTAATTCAATTTCATTTATTTTTAATGACAAAGTAGTACATAAATACATCCTTGTCATAAAAATTAAAATCATGCAGGAAAAATTTCCTTTTGACACTGTTTTTCCTCTCCAACTCCTGTGACTTTTCAAGAACCATTTTCCATTTGAATATACTTCCAGACCTTTTCTAATGCATTTGTGTTGTGCTGGAAATGCAAATGTATATGGACATATAGGAACATATTAAAAACTTAACTCATGTTATAATGAACGTTTTGTTCTGTAACTTGTTTTTATGTAATAATATGTCATAGAGGTTTTTCTACATTAGTGTATATGGATGTATCTCATTCTTTGTAATATAATTATTGATAAGTTTGGATTTAGGTATACCATTTTATAAATTAATTTTTGCTTGTTCCCTCTGTGTTTCACTCCTGTTTCCTCTTTCTTGTTGTGATGTTGTGATATAATAAGAAATAAATAATTGGTCATCTTGCCCAGTTCCTGGCACAGAGTTCCTGAAACTCTTGGAATCTCCATAGTGATGTGTCCTTTTGTATGCTAATGAGGTAACTCATTGGAAGATGGGGGCTGGTTATCAGACCAATAATCATGTCATAGAGGGTTGGAACTTTCAGCCTCACCCCCAACCTCCAGGGAGGGGAGAGGGGCTGGAGATTGACTTAATCATCAGTAGCCAATGACTTAACCAATCATGCCTACATAATGGGACTTCCACAAAAACCCTAAATGAAGGGGTTCAGAGAGCTTCCAGGTTGGTAACCACGTGGAGGTGCTGGGTGGGTGGCGCACCTGGAGAGGACGTGGAGGCTCCACACTCCTTCCCACATACTTTGCCCTAGGCATCTCTTCCATTTGGCTTTTCCCGAGGTATATCCTTTTGTAATAAACTGGTTAGTGAGTAAAGTGTTTCTCTGAGTTCTGTGAATTGTTATAGCAAATTGTTGAAACTGAGGAGGGGGTTGTGGGAATCCCTGATTTATAGCTAGTTGGTAAGAAGTATGGGAAGCCCAGACTTACACTTGGCATCTGAAGTTGGGGGCAGTAGTGGGACTAAGCCTTTAACCTGTGGGGTCTGCACTAATTCTGGGTAGTTAGAGTCAGAACTGAATTAAATTGTAGGACACCTAGTTGGTGTCTGCAGAGAACTGAAGAATTGCTTGGTGTTGAAAATCCACATATTGGTGTCTGTGTGTAGAGGAAACTAGTTTTCTTACATCTGCTTTCTTTTGGGTTATTTGAATATCTTTTAAGTATTCCATTTTAATTTTTCTATTGTGATTTTGATTATATCTCTTTGTACAGTTTTTTTAGTGGTTATTCTAGGGATTACAAAATACATAACTATTTTACTGTCTACTTAGAATCATTATTTTTATCACATTAATTGGAATGTAGAAAACTCATCACCTTATAGAACCTTCACTGCCTACTTTATGCTATAGTTGTCTTATTTATTACTTGTACCTACACTGAAAATCTCATCAATGTCATAATTTATGCTTTCATCCATCAAACATATTTTAAAGAACTTAAGAACAGTCTATCATATTTACTCAGTATTTACCATTTCTGTTGCCCTTACTTCATTCCTGGCATTCCAAGTTTCCTTCTTCTATTGTTTCTCATCTGTCTGAAGAATTGCCTTTAGCAATTCTCTTAGAGCAGATCTGCTGGCTGTGAATTCCCTTAGTTTCCCTTCATCTGAGAGTGTCTTTATTTCACCTTTATCCCTGAAGGATATTGTCACTGAAAATAGAATTCTGGGTTGGCAGTTATGTTCCTTCAGCACTTTAAAAGTGCTGTGTCACTTACTCTGGCTCCACAGTTTCTGATGAGACATGTACAGTTATTTGAGTTTTGTCTGCTCTAGGTAAGACATTGTTTTCCTCTGGGTGCTTTCAGGATTTTTTTTCTTTGTCTTTAGTTTACAGCAGCTGGATTATGATGTGCCTGAGTGCAGATTTCCTTGTTTGTTTCTTGTTTGCTGATTTTCCTATCTGAGCATTCTCTCACCTTCTTGAATCTGTAGGTTTATGTCTTTGGTCAAATTTGGGAAATTTTTAGCCATTATTGCTTTACACATTTTTTTCAGCACTCTACTCTTTCCCATTTCCTTCTGAGGATATCTTCCAGTTCTCTGATTCTTTCCTCCATCATACCCATTCTGCTATTGAGTCCATCCAATGAGTTTTTTTATTTCAGTTACTGATTTTTTAGATCTAAAATTTCCATTTGGTTAATTTGTTTGAACTACTGTATAGGATTCATTATATGAGTACACTACAATATATTTGCACATTTGCCTATTGATAGACAAATGTTTCCAACTTTTCTTTGTTATAAACAGTATTGTGGGCTGGCCTGGTGGCACGGCGGTTTAGTTCATGCTTTGGCAGCCTGGGGTTCACGGGTTTGGATCCCGGGTGCTTGCCGACGCACTGCTTGTCAGCCATGCCATGGCGGCATCCCATATAAAGCAGAGGAAAATGGGCACGGATGTTAGCCCAGGGCCAATCTTCCTCAGCAAAAAGAGGAGGATTGGCAACAGATGTTAGCTCAGGGCTGGTCTTCCTCACACACACACACACAAATAAATAGTATTGTAATGAACACGTTTCTTCATACATACATGTGAAGACTTCCTTATAGTATGTACCTCTAAATGGAATTGATGAGTCACAGGGCATCCTACACCCAGTTATGCACCCCATTCCTCGATTCATTCAGTCCCACTGTCTCCAGGCCTAGGCCTTTGCTCAGTGAGGAACCCCCAGCTGCTGCCTCCTCACCTCATCCCACACCAGACTGAGTGGATACCCATCAGCTGCACGGAAGGTATCCTCCAGTGCACGAGGGCTGCAGTGGGGCAGTGGCTTCTCAAGCAGCAGGTTGGTAGCAAGCTTGGGCAGCTGCGCCATCCTCCTCTACCCAGCCTGATGAGAAGCTGCAACTTGTCCTGCACCAATGTCCATGGCTCTGCCTGTGTTCTAGTCTAAGGCCAGAAGATTCTCTCCAGGCTGAACTCCAGCTCCAGCTCCTCATTTCTGCCTTCTGATGCTCTGCTTGTGCCAAGCTATCGTTCAGGTCCTGGATAAACATGGTCCTGGCTTTGCTTACCACTTCTGGACACAGATAAGGGCTATACTGCTCTGCAATGCCCAGAGGAACCAAGTGACACAATTGTTAGCTATGGGTGTGGGGGGATTAATGCCCTGTGGTGCAATCTCCAACCAATGAGGGAAATAGAAATATAATGTGAGCCACATATATAATTTTAAATTTTCTAGTAATTATATTCAAAAAATTAGAAATAAACAGATGAAATTAACTTAAAGAATACATTTTATTTAACCCAATTTATCCAAAATATTATTTCAACATGTAGTCAATATAAAAATTATTGAGATATTCTACATGCATTTATTCACCTTAATTTTTTGAAATTCAGTATATATTTTATACTTATAGCACATCTCAGTTTGGATGCTAAATTTCATCAGAAATATTTGGTATGTATCTAGATTTAATAAAATTCATGATTGAAAAAGTAGATTCAGGGGCCGCCCGGTGGAGCAGCAGTTTAGTCCGCACTTGGCAGCCCGGGGTTCGCGAGTTCGGATCCCGAGCGCCCACAGACGCACTGCCTGTCAGCCATGCCGTGGTGGCGTCCCATATAAAGTGGAGGAAGATGGGCACGGATGTTAGCTCAGGGCCAGTCTTCCTCAGCAAAAAGGGGAGGATTGGCAACAGATGTTAGCTCAGGGCTGGTCTTCCCCACAAAAAAAAAAAAAAAAAAAAGTAGATTCACACACCCAAGCTGTTCCAACCATACCTAAAAGTTTTCCAATAACTGAACTGAGCATCAGTTTTAAGTTAAAATTAAAATCAATTAAAATTAAAAATTTAGCTTCTCAGTCACACATTTCACACATTTCACATTTCAAGTTCTCAGGAGTCACATATGGTTAGTGGCTAATGTATTGGACTGTGCAGTTTTAGACAGAGACTTAATTTCTACCTGTTTGGGAGGGAGTTTGGAACTTCTATATGAGAGTAAGTGCTCTTTGCTTTGGGAGGTAAGTCTTTGCTAATACAAGAATATAATTCAATAACAGTTTGGAATATTGTATTAGTTTTCTAGGCTACCGTAACGAAATATCACAGACTGGGTGGCTTAAATAACAGAAATTTATTTCCTCTGGTTCTGGAGGCTAGAAGTCCAAGAATAAGGTGTCAGTGGTTTGGTTTCATTCTAAGGCTTCTCTCCTTGGCTTAGAGATGGCCAGTTTCTCCTTTTGTCTTTACATGGTCTTTCCTCCATGCATGTCTGTATACTAATCTCTTCTCAAAAGGACACAAATCATACTGGATTAGGGCCCATCTCAATGGCCTCATTTGATCTTAACTACCTCTTTAAAGACCCTGTCTCCAAATACAGTCACAATCTGAGGTACTGGGGGTTAGGACTTCAACATATGAATTTGTTGGGGGCACAGTTCAGCCCATAAAAAATATTAATCGGAGTGTTCTTTTCTTCTCTCTTTGATTACCCCCATTCTGGTCATGAGACAAGATGTTGCCAATTCCCTTAGTGTATTAGGTATCTATTGTTGTGTAACAAATTATTCTAAAACTTAGTGACTTAAAACAACAAATATTTAATAATTCACAGTTTCTGTCAGTCAGTTTGATGTCCGGGTAGGTCTGGTTCACAGCCTCGTGTTGTTGCAATCAAGGTGTCAGCCGGGGCTGAAAGGGGTTGGAGTATCTGCTTCCGAGATGGCTCATTCACATGGCTATTGGCAGGAGGCCTCAGTTCCTCACCACATAGGCTTCCCATAGGCTGCTTGGATGACCTCATGACATGGCAGCTGGCTTGCCCCAGAGTGAATGATCCAAAGGAGAATGAGCAGGAAGTTGCTGTACTTAGTTGCTGTATGAGCTACTCTTCCAAGGTGCACACTGTCACTTCCACTTTATTCTACTCATTAGGAGCAAGTTACTAAGTCCAGCCCACACTCAGAGGGATAGGAATTTGGCTCCACCACTTGAAGGAAGTGAAATGGTGAACATATTTTAAAACCACCACACCCAGCGAGGAAGTAGAAAGTTGGGAAAGTTCAGTGAATAAAGCACCAAAGTTTTAGCTTCTAAGTTCAAGAGGTATGGTCCAGGTTTTAGACCAAAAAAGATCAGAAAAAGATGAAAGCCAATAGAATAGACTAGGAAATTCCTATGAGCTGGTACAAGAGAAGCATTTGGAGTGGAGCTGCAGAGTGGATGTGGTGTAAATTCCCTGTCCCTGCCTAGTCTATAGTGGGAGTAACTGTCTAGTGTCCACGAATCAAGAGAACCCAGGTCATACTTCTGAACAGGAGGCATCAGGAAAAAGTCTCCCAGGGATATCAGGCCGTGGAATCATGCAGACAAAAGGTGTTTTGCATGTGGGGCAGGAGAAGGCCAGAGACAGTCCTATGTTTTCCAAGGCCCTGGGCCAGGGTGGGGACAGGTGAGGAAGGGTGTTGTCAAGTTCCATGGGCCTGGGATGTGTCATAGAAATTAATTGAAAGGAGAGAGCCAGCAGGCCTTCAAGGGTGTCCTGGTTTAGACAAGGAAGTAAACAGAAATTCATGGAATGGATGGCTCCTGCTGAGGGTTGAAGAGTAGGAACTTTTAAAATTTTAATTGATGTCAAATTGTTTTCAAAAATGCCGTATTAATTTGGAGTCCATAACTGCCATATTTTGTAAGCATTTGTAACAGCAATCTTTTAAATTTTGGTGATTCTGATTAGTGAAAAATACTGACATTAGTATTGATTTTATTTTCCAAAGTTACTAGGAGTTTGAGGATCTTATATATTTTTATTTACTATTTGAGTGTCCTCTTCTGTGAATTGCCTGCTCCTGATTTGGCCACATTTCCATACTGTCTTTTCCTTAAATTTGTAGGAGTTATTTGTGTATTTGGACAAATCTTTCATTTGTTAGATATATTGCACATGTGCTCTCCTAGTCTGCCATTGTCTTTTAAACTTGTTTGTAGCGTCACTTGCCACAGAGAAGTTTTACATTTTAATATAATCAAATTTAGTGATCTTTTCCTTCATGTTTTGTGCTTTTTATGTCTGGTTTGGGAAGTCCACCCATCCCCAAATCACAGAGATATACTTCTATATATTTTTCTAGTAGTTTAAAAGTTTTATTTGCCTTAATTGATCTAAAATTTATTTTTTCTATTTGTTAGGTTGTGATCTAATTTTATTCCAAAAGATGAGCCAGTTTTCCAAGTGCTTTTTCTAAATAGTTCATCCTTTCCTTTCTGAGTTTTGATGCCTTCTCTGTGGTCCACCAGGCCGCACGTGTGCCTGTCTCTGTGTGTGGCCTCTCTCTTCTGATCCATTTCTCTTCTCTGATCTATTTCTCTTCTCCTGTGATGATACTACACTGTTTTAAACTCTAGAGGCTTCAATATGTCTTGTCTAATGGGACAAGCAGATCTCCCTCACACACACATACTTTGTTCTTCTCTTTTAAAATTGTCTAAACTATTTGCGTACCTTTACTTTTCCAGTGCCATTTTAGAATAGTCTAATCAAGTTCCCTAAAAGTCCTGCTGGGGTTCAATTGGGATTGAATTGAATTTATAGACTAATTTGAGGGGTAACTGATGTTTTTATAATGTTAAGTTTTCTCATCCAGAAACATAAATATCTGTTTACATTCACCTTTTGTTCTATATCTTTCAATAAAGTTCTTAATTTTTTCCTATAAAGATTTTGTGCATATTTTGTTAGGTTTATTTCTAAATATTTAAACATATTTATTGATGTCTACTTGATGTCAGTTTCCCAAAAATGTGTTAAGATCTCCTATGTTTATGGATCTGCTTTTATTTCCTGGTAATTCTATTTTTATCTTATATATATATAACAGAGCATTAAAATTGAAACTTTGTTCAAGTTATGAAGACTACAGATGAGAAATTAGAAAGCCAGGTCACCCTTTGCAAATATTCAAAGAAAATGTTTAAAAACCTGTTCTTTTAAAACCTCTCACCCAGTTTAAGGACATAAAAAAGGAATCAGAGTATGGAGAGGGACATACTCCATTTCTGAAGAGACTTCTGAAGAGGTTTCTTTGGAAAGAGATGATCCCCTGCTGTTAATATCCACCCCACCCCAAACCTTGGGAAGAAGAAGGAGGTGCTTCATCTCAATTTTCTTTGATTTAAACAATTCCTACTTTCACCTAAAGCCCTAGCTTTCCAAACCTCCCATGCAATCCCCTCCTCAAAGGGCTTTGTTTGAAATTTCCAGGTAATGTGTGAAGAAGACATCACAGGACCACAGCTGAACTTGCAAACCCTCATTGAGGGATCAGGAATGGGGTGAAGGTAAACATTTCTGATGTTGCATGATGGTCCTTTTTGGTGTGAGTCACAATTTCCTCAGTACTGCATCAAAATAGTTGAGTATATAGAATGTCAGTTTCTCCTTATAAAAGTGTGATGGTGAAGGTGCTAGAAAGTATGTCATTGACTTGATTTATGTCAAGATCATCAGAACACTAATCCACTGTACTCAAACAGGAAAGCTAGAAGTTGGGATGTTTATGATCCTGTTCAAGCAGAAATAAAAAATGTAGAGTGTTTGTCTGCCCTGTATCTTTGACAAACAAGGTCTCTCATGCAGTTAGATTTGGAATTCATGATGACTTAATCACCAAGGGAGGAGGAGAAGGCTATTGCCTGCAATGGGAGCTCTCGGGAGACCTGTGAGAAATAGAACATAGAGAGCCTGTATTCCTTCCTCCCCTAAACAGCCTTTCCCTCAGGGCTCCCCGGAAGAGTGAGAAGCCTGGGGTGGATTTCTCAGTGTTGGAGGCAGGGAGTCCCCACACTTATTCTGGGAATACATTAGAGCCTGTAGCCAAAGTATGAGAGCTAGTGGAGTGATTCCTGCATTCATGAAGGTTCTGGACAAGTGAAGGAAGGTGTCAGAAAGGAAAAGGGGTAAGAAAACAGACAAGTTGCTAATGAATCAAAAGATTTCTATAACACTTCGCTTCTCAGTTAAAGTGCGGTCATTTGACTCTTGTTTATTTGTTTGGAAAATGATGACTCATCTAAGAATCTATTAGAAATGATCAGATTGGTCCTTATTCCCTTGTGCTTAGCTGAGTGTGGACAGGCTAGGGAAACTGAGGCACCATTGGGTGGGAACGGGCATAGAGAGAATGAGTGAAAGCATGAACTCACAGAGGTGATGCGTACATCTTAGAAAAGCACTCAGGGTAAATGTCTGCCTGGAAAGTGGGTAGTTTCTCACTTTGATTCACAGGTTGCCACATTTTCAGAAACATTTTTGTGCCATGTAATTAAAGGAGCTTATAGAAAGACTCAAGAAAGGAAAAGGAAAGGAAAGAAAGGAAAACTACATTTTAGCTGGAATGACATGAGAATTTTCGCTTATGTGAACTTTAAAGAGAGCTAGCTAGAAAGAAGCTACTTGGATCAGAAACTTGTCAATGAGAGTCACGCCCAAATGTCAGGAGGACTTTGCTCCTCAGGGTCCCCAGGGACAAGAGATTGACAGAAAAAGGCAGACAAAACGAGACATTTGCCTATTGATAAAGTACCTTTCTAAAATTTATGCACATCTCTTCAAAGTAATCCATTGTGCGCTGTGTTAGACCTGTCCCATAACAGTTATGAGAGTGTTATCACCAACATCTGGTCCAGCCCTGGGGTTTCATTCCATTGAGTCTGTTACCAACCATCCAGAAACTGCAGCCTCTTTCAGGGTCACAATTCTGTACATCCAGAGGTCAGGCTTACCCTGGGAGCTAAGGGCAATGGGCGGGAAACCAAGAAATGCATATGTGTTAGTCAGGGTCCTCCAGAGAAACAGAACCAATAAATATAGAGGGAGAGAGAGGGAGAAACAGAGAGAGAGAAAGAGAGAGTGAGAGGTTTATTTTAAGGGATTAGCTCACATGATTGTGGAGTTGTGGAGGCTGGTAAATCCAAAACCTTCCAGCACTGGAAATCCAGGGAAGAGGTGATGTTGCAGCTCAAGTCCAAAGACAGTCTGGAGGCACAGTTTCCTCTTCTTGGGATCCTTTCGTCTGTTTTCTCTTAAGTCCGTCAACTGATTGGATGAGACCCATCCACATTATAGAGGATAATCTACTTGACTCAAAGTCTACTGATTTAAGTGTTAATCTCACGTCAAGAATACCTTCACAGCAACATTCAGACTAGGGTTTGACCAAATATCTTGGGTACCATGGCCTAGCCAGGTTGACACATAAAATTAACCAGCACAGCATACTAGTTTTGTTACTCAAGCTCCTTTGATTGCAAAGGACACTCTCATCTAATCTGGAACTTACCCCAGAACCAAGGCAGTTCTTTTGCACCCTCTCATAGCTGGAATGTCCTCCCCCTCATAGTGGGGAATGTCCATTTGGTAGAAAGAAAGGAATGGAGCAGAGACGCAGGGAGAAGCAGATACAGAGTTCTCTCAAGCAGTGGTTCTCAATTGGAGAAGCATGTCAGAAATGCCTACAGAGCCTTATGAAGATAGAGATGCTCAGGTCCCTCCCTAGACTTCCCGAATGACAGCCACATCCTATTTATGGATGATGCAACCCCCATGAAAATCAAGCTATATTTGGACAAAAAGGCACCTGATTCAGGGACTGAAAGAGGTCTAATTAAAGGTACACATGTACCTTTAATTCAGGAACATTCACTGCAATTGTTGGACTATAGGGATGAGGAAGAGGAGGAAAGAAAGTGGGGGAGGGGTGCTGTCAAGTATTAATAATTCTAAAGAAAGAGAGAAACACATTGATAAGAAGAAAACCAACAAAAGAATTGAAGACAATGGCAGAAATTCAAAAACTTATGCATAGGAGTCAGATCTAGATGGGACTTGTCCTATGTATGCCCAGATTCCTTCTTTCTTGTGCAACTCTCAATCATCAATAAATAATACAAGATAACTAAGCACACATGATGGGAATGTTGCAGACAGCTGATATCATGGGGTGTGGATGGTGTTATAGTTTTAGGGGTAATGATATATCTCAATGCATCAGAAAAAGAAAGTTTTATGATGTTTACAGACTTATATAAGCTCTCAGAAGTTGGACAGCCAATGCTTTCAAAGCCATTCCAGCTAAATGATGAATGAACAGGAGCTGATACACTTTTATAAATGTCTAGATCTCTTTTTATGCTAGAAAGGCCAAGAATACCATCTCAAATTAGCAGTACAAATGTAGGACCTCAAATATCCTTAACTATAGTAAACAGGAGAGGGAGAGAGAGAAAGAGACAGAGAGGTGTTTCTAAGGGATACAAAGGTGCTAAAATTGCAATGTCTGAAGAATTATGTGCATATTGGGAGGCAAAAGGGTAGGGAAACTATTGAGGACTAGATAGGTAAAGAAAACAAGGAAACATGGTGATAATATTATGTGTAATGTTACACAGACACTCAAATCTGGAGCCTATTGGTGTAATTCTCAATTACAATCCATCCTGCATTATGCAGATGTGTGCGGGGAAAATTTTTAAACTCAAACCAACTATAATTGTTTCTGCACTCTAAATGGGAAGGTAAATCTTTGTATTTCTCCCTTCCATATACAAAGATTGGGAAGTGAGGGGGAAGTCTGTGAAGAGAAGAAACACTGGAGCAATTGCTTCTTTGCTGGTAAAGGCTAGCCCAGAGCATGGTGGCCTTGTTGAGCAGAGCACATTTACAAGTCTTCAGTAGGCTCTGAACTGACGGTGGGAGGGAGGTAGAGACTAAATTGCTATGTAACATAGTGAGAAGAATTTGGTTTCAGGGGGTAGTAAGAATTAAGAGAAGAGTGCCTGGAAATCAGAGAAGGTGGAGAAGTGAGGGGAACTTCGAGTTTCGAGGGAGTAAAGAGGTCAAGCGACACTGCTGAGGTGTAGCCCATGGAGGCCACATCTGGGCAGGTAAATGTTAAGAACCAGGTTATCTAATATTCAATTTAAGGATGTTTCCACTGCAGCAATGAAATGTCTTTCAGTAGCCTTAAACATTTAGTAACTTGTGTATCTTTGGGGAGGCAAATATATAAAAGGATATCTTAGGTTGGGTTCCTCAGAAGAAGATCCTCAGATAAGGATTTGCATGCAAGTGATTTCTGAAGGAAATGCTCTGAGAAGAGACCAATTAATGGAGTAGGAGAAACAGAACAGGTAAGGGAAGGAGACAAGCAAGAGAAATCTCAAGCAAAAGTTCTGCAGAGGGTGGGCTTCATCATATCCCACGGGGAAGCTCTGGAGTGTAAATTACACCTGAGAGTTGTTCATACCTCAAAAATGATGTTGATTTTTCATAATCCTGCTTCTAACACTCTTTGATTAAGGACTTTCTCTGTGAGGGAGACAGGGCAGGATGTAAACTCAGATCCTCTGGCTCTCAATGAGGTTGGAGGGTAGTCCTTAAAAGAGGGTCATAGATGCTGACCATTGGAAATGAAAGCGCACTTAGCCCAAGGGTACACACAGAAATCACAAAAAGAAATCCAAGGGAAAAGGTGCTTTGTCTAGCAAAGCACCAACATTGTCCTTTGCTGTCTACCCCTTGTGTCACTCATATCCACTCATGCTTCCCATTAAGTTCACTCTATCCCAACACAGATATTTCAAGATGGCAGCTAGTCACCATTCATGTGGAAAACTTGAAAGAGGAGAGTTAGTTGGGCAATCTATCTAGCCACAACTGCAATTGGTCCTGATGCTAGAACTGATACTCATCTACAACACATTCGAGATTCCCTTCATTCTTGGCTAGCATTTCTGCAGGCCTAGGTGGTTTGTCATCCATTTGTCAGGCCATGGTTGATAATAATTGCCCATTCACAGTGAAATCTGAGCATGGGAGCACCAAGAGATGCCTCAGTGGTTCCCCTGAGTTCCAGACATATTTCTCCTTGCCCCTACTATGCAGCAGCAACGTATGTCCTCAAGGTGATCAGGGTCAATTGCCCCTGCAAGTGTTCTAACTCTTTTTTTCGCCTTTTGGCGTATGGACATGAGGAGGACACAATGATTGGGAGCAGCCAGTTTTAGTTTTTATTGGAACCAGGACCTCTAGACTTGCAGAAATTAAAGTCATGGGGATAGGAAGCACAAGTTACCCAAGTGGGTCATGGGGAATGATGGTAAAATAGACTACTCCTACTTTGTTCCTGGATGCATGTGTTCTTTCTGTAGAGGACACAGCTCCATTAGTTTAATGGCCATTGGTTTATTAGTTAAGGTTTAACGACCTTAGCATGCCTTCAAAAAACGGTTCCAATGCTCTTTTAGATGAGCAGCTTCTGGGTGATGTGGCATATGGTAGAACAAGTAGATCCCGTGGTCATGTGCGCATTGTCACACACTCTTTGACATAAAGTGGGTTTTTGGCCTGAGGCAATGTTGTGTGGGATCCCATAGTGGTAAATCAGACACTCCGTGAGTCCTTGATTAATGGCATTGGTTCATGCACGTGAGGAGAAAAGGCAAACCTCACACCAGAACACATGTCAGGTACTATCAGGATGAATTCCTGAATGAAATGGTCCAATGTAATCAATTTGCCAATGGGCCAAATGGCTGGTTGTTTTTCTCAACAGAAACTAACAGAAGCCAGAAGACAATAAAAAGATATCTCCAAAGAAAATCACTGCCAACCTAGCAAAGATATATGTCAAGAATGAAGGACCATAAAACAAGTCTCAGAAAGACTGAAATTATACCAAACATGCTCTCTGTCCTCAGTTCAATTGTGCTAGAACTCAATTAACAACCATCACAACAAAAACTAGAAAATCCACATATGTTTGGAAATTAAGACATACATTTCTAAATAACTCAAGTTGAAGAATAAATAATAATGGAAATTTTAAAATGTTTGGAACTGAATGATAATAAAATAGTACATATCAAAACCTCTGGAATTAAGCTTCTTAAAGGGAAATTAGTCTTGAATGAATTATTCAAAAAGAACAGCTGAAAAATCAATGAACTAAGCATCCATTTCAAGAAATTAGAAGAAGAACAGCAAAATAAACTCAAAGAAAGTAGATGAAACAAAAGAATAAATAAAAGAGATTATGAAATAAGAAACAAGCATAATGAGAGGAACAAAAAGTCAAAATTTGATTCCAAAAAAGCCAATAAGACTGACAAATGGCTGGAGACAAGAGAGAAGATGTAAATAACCACCATTAGGAATGTAAAGAAGCACTCTATTGATCCTGCAGATAAAAAGATTATAAAAGAATATTATAAGTAATTTTATGCCAATAAATTAAAAATTTAGATGAAATGGGAAAATTCCTAGAAAAATACAACTCATCAAAATTTACATCAGAAGAAACAGAAAAATATGGATAGCTTCATAACAATTTTTAAAAAATTGAATCCCACAAAGAAAACTCCAGGCTTGTGAATTTTGCCAAACATTTATGGAAAAAATAATGTCAATCTTGCACAGACTGTTCCAGGAAATAAAGAGAGAACACTTTTCAACCTACCTCATAAGGCCAGCATAAACTTTCATTTCAAAATCTGACAAGAATATTATAGAAGTAAATTTCAGGCTAATTGCTCATGAACATAGATGTAAAAATCCTAAACAAAATATCAGGAAACCAAATCCAGCAATACATAAAAAAATAAATTATCAGCAAATTGGGTTTAACATTAAGAAATCAATCAGTGTAATTCACTATAACGGATAAAAAAAGACAAACACTATATTATCTCTAAAGATGCAGAAAAAGGAAAAAGTCATGTCCCACTATACACAGATAAAGGATACCTTGTAAGCAAACACATTATATTTCCACGGCAAAATACGTGAGTATTCTCATTGTAGGATAGAGACTATAAATAGCCTTGCATCTGTTCATGTCAAGTTTTGCTGCCAAATAAAAAAAAAAACAACTTCCTTTTTGGGTTTCAGAGTAGTGGATGAGAGATTATAGGCTTGAATCAAAATAATAAAGAAAGATAGCAGATTGGGAATTCATAGAAATACCCGCTTAAAAAAAAATAAAACCATAATGCTAAGTTCTTGATTTACAATAAAAAAATAATGTTAATTGATTAGCTTAATATCTTGCTAGAAACAAATCTACAAGGGAAGTTAGTTATAACCAGAAGATTGTTTGGTGCTCCTGGAATCAGATCTTAATAGCTAATATTGTTGAAGGTGATAACCAGATATATCTTTTGTGACAGTAAGGACACCATTGCCCCATAGACTGGCTGAGGGCGCCTTCTCCCACAGATATGCTGCCAATGTATGTATATGTCCTAACTCAGGAAACATGCTAATCTCCACATCAGCTCAAGTGAGAGACCAGGAGCATGAATGGAGCAATGGGAAGGAAGGATCCATGTCCACTTTCGACATTTTAAAATACAAATCTGGTCATTCTCTTGTCAACTTAAAGTGAAGCCACCTGCAGCGGCTTCAAGGCCACCCCCCACTCATGAGCTGAGCCCTGAGCCAGGGCGGGCTTTCTTACCCTGTCAGCCTTCCGAAGTATCTGAAGACAAAACTCTTTAAAAAAATTCTGTTTAATATCTTAAAATATTTTATCGTCATTCTTGATTTTATAGCTACTGAGTTAAGTGCAATTTGAGGCACTTCTTTTTAAGAAGACAAGCAACATTGCCCCTTCTCTTAGCTTTTCCTATTCTTGTTTCAGAACCTGAGTATCTCCCCATCCCCCATTTTTTTTCTCTTTTAGGTTGCTTTATTTCCATTTAGGCCTTACTGATTTCAACATTTAAAGCAAAATCAGTTACTTTTTTGGTGGTGTTTGGAAGTTATTACACATTCTCTTCAATAAAAATAACTATACCGAGGTATGCAAAGCAATTACAGTCTTCAGTATCTTGTAGTGCTTCTTTGAGCTCCCTCGGCATAATGCTGTTGGCTGATCAATGTTTTGAGTTTAGATAGGATGAAGAGTCTTGCTGTTACCTTCCCACAAAAATAAAAACTAGGTATGGTGCATCACTTTCAAGTTGCACCTTTCCACTCAGTCTTCAGTGGAAGATAGCACCCCACCGTCTTCTGGCTTTGCTAGTGAGAGATGGGGAAACCAGAGCCAAGCCTGAGGGCTTGCTCCTTTGAACAGGACCCACATTTTCCTGCTTGGAAATGTGCTAATTTATCTTTATCTGTAGTTTAAAATGTTGAAGAAGCTACGTCTCAGAGTTTCTTGTGATCCTAACTTTTCCGTAGACTTTGTTGATATGATTTTCAATATGTGATCTTTTTTGCAAATCTGGAGTTTTTCCTTATTCTTTAAAATTAGTTCTACTTTTTGTGTGTGTGTGTGTGTGTGTGAGGAAGACCAGCCCTGAGCTAACATCCGTTGCTTATCTTCCTCTTTTTGCTGAGGAAGACTGGCGCCGGGCTAACATCTGTATCCATCTTCCTCTACTTTATATGGGACGCTGCCACGGCATGGCTGACAAGCTCTGCGTCGGCGGGCGCCCGGGATCCGAACCGGCGAACCTGGGGCTGCCAAGTGTGAACTAAACCGCTGCGCCGCCGGGCCGGCCCCTAGTTCTACTTTTTTGTTCTTGTGTAATTCTTTTTGTAAACATCTGCTAATTGAGAGTTGATCTTTTTGTTATATTTCTATGTTGACATCTCCTGAATTTTCATAATATATATAATTATATATATTATAATATATTATATAGTATATTATACCTCTCTCTCTATATATATATGTGTGTGTGTGTGTGTTGTTAACTTTATTATATATATATAATATATATAATAATATATATATAATTTATTATATATATAGTAGAGAAAGAGAGATTTTAAGAAATTGAGTCCCACAGTTGTGAAGCTTGGCAGGTCCAACACCTGATGGGGTAGGTCAGCAGGCTGGAGACCCAGGGAAGAGTTGCAGTTTAAGTCCAAAGGCAGTCTTCGGGCAGAATTTCTTCTTGCTTAAAGGAGATCAGTCTTTGTTCTACCAAGACCTTCAACTGATTGGACAAGGCCCACCCATATTATGGGGGATAATCTGCTTTACTCAAAGTCCACCAATTTAACTGTTACTCTCATCCAAAAAACACCTTCACAGAAACATCCAGAGTAATATTTGACCAAGTATCTGGGCTTCATGGCCCAGCCAAATTGACACATAATGTTAACCATCATAAGCCCACCCTTTGTCAGCTTGGCACCCATATGCATCTTAAACCACACTTAATGTCCAAACAAAGACAATGACAAGGTCATACTTCCACCTAATGTGATACAACTATCCCACATATAACAGAAAAAGCACTAACCCTTTCCCCAGAAGAGGATGCAAAGTGCTTGGGTGATGTTTACTCTTTTCCTTGATATCCTGTAACTTAAATACTGTGATGTAAAGTTAACAACACATAAATACTATGATATAAAGTCACTTCTGCTCTACTGTTTACTCCCCTTGGCGTACAGGAAGAAAATGAAATAAAATGATTTATCTCTTTTCCTACCAACACTCAAGTGCATCCTACAAGAGCACAAGTTTTCCTTCTTCCATTCCTGACACAGCTTTGGGTTTGGGGGACAACAAAGAAGAAAGAAAATGATAGGAAAAAAGCATGGAAGAGAGGGAGGAAAGTGGTGGAGTGCTTCGGGACCATGTGACCCTTCAGAAAGAGAACGAGTAAAATGGATGCCATCGAAGAACAGGCACTTTTCTGCCTCCTCCATTTTCTCCCCTCCTTCATGGCCCCAAGTGCACTTCTTTCTTCAGTCTGATCGTATGCAGGTTTGACTTCTCTTTTTGCCGTCAAGAGTATTCAGCTTGTGGATATAGTCAGGTCTTGGTGAGTTCCTCTGGCATCACCCTCCTGTGAGGGAATAAAGGGATGGGAGTGGCGGAGGTAGCATCTTTTCTTGTCCTCTGTCTCCTAAAGGACTCCCCCACCTACCCTCTTCAGTCAGCTGTGACTAAAGAAAGCCTCATCCCAGCTGTGGAGTGAGGCAGTGTGGGACAATGAGGATGTTTTTATTTGCCCTTTTCTTTCAGGCAACATCCCTTAAGGTGTTTTTCTTTTTTTCTCTCCACATCCTGTTTGTTGATTCGTCAAAGTATCAAAATTGATCTGTTTTCTATAGAAACCGCGTGGTGTTCTTCTCTCTCAGGATCAGGGAAAAGTTAGGAGCAGGGACTCTGATCATGAAGGTGGACATATCTTTTTTTACCCAGGAAGAGACATGGGCTTATGTGACAAAAAAGTCTGTGCTATGGACTGAATGCTTGTGTCCACCCCCCGCCCCCAACCAAGTTCATATATTGAAACCTTACCCTCCAATGTGATGGTATTAGGAAGTAGGGGCTTTGGGAGGTAATTAAGATTAGATGAGGTCATGAAGGTGGGGCCCTCATGAATGAATTAGTACCCTTATAATAGTCAAGAGAGCTTGCTTCCTCTCTCTGACCTTCTGCCGTGTGAGGATACAATGAGAAGATGGCTATCTATGAACCAGGAAGGGGCCCTCACCAGATACCTTGCCAGAGCCTTGATCTTGGACTTCCCAACCTCCAGAAAGGTGAGAAATAAATGTCTGTTGTTTGTAAGCCACCCATTCTACGATATTCTGTTATAGTAACCTGAATAGACTAAGGCAGCTTGTAAATTCCATTAGGATAGATGCTATGACTCTTGTTCACCACTTATACCCAGGGCCTAGCACTGGCACATAACAAGCGCTCCATTAATTTCTGTTCAAGGACAAGCTCTAAGACCCACAAGAAGAAGAAATTTTCTGGGGAGGAGCAAACATAGAAGGGTGGGAGCTACTGGAGTTAGTAACTGAGGAGAATTTCCTTGAAGATGGATTAGCATGAGCTACATATTCTATGCGCTGGGATGTCTGGCATATAGAAATTTAGAGGTGTGTCTACATTAGAGGTCTCTAGATATCTATAATGCTATCAATAAAAGTTATTTTGAGCATTTATAAATGTTTAAATTTTATGTTTGTAGTACTGTACTAATATATTTTGTGTATAACAAAATTTGAACAAAAACATAAATTTTTAAAAGATGCAATAAAAATAAATATAGAAAAGTTACGGATGATTTTAGGTCTCCCCTGAGTTTATTTAGCTCTTCCAATTCTAAAAGAAAGTTGGCAGGGCTTCGGATAAGGTGGGGGAAAGCCCAGCATGAAATACACTAGAAGGCTCTGGATGGTCTATAAAGAATCGCTGGCTCACTTCTATCCCCAAAATGCACTTTTGTAATGACCGTAATAAAACATTTCAACTAATGACATGTTTGTTCCTATTTCTGCTAGAAGGTTATAAGGGTCTTTAAGGAAGGGACATGCTTATTTTCTTTCATGAATCATCATCTTGTTCATGATGTAATTTGTGGATCATCAGAAAGCTTTCTTGGACAGGATGTATTAATTAACTTTTGCTGCATAACAAACCATCTCAAAACTAAGTGGCTTAAAACAGTAAACATTTATTATTTATCTCACAATTCTGCATATTGGCTGAGTGGGCAATTCTGGTCTGGGCTGACTCGGCTGGGGCTGGATGATCTAGGATGACTCACAACCGACCTGCCAAACTACTACAGACGTGGGATTGAGCCGAGCTAAGATCAGCCAGCCCAGCCCAGACTAGCTGAACCACCCATCCTTACTGTAGACTCTGGAGAAATTATAAATGATTGTTGTTTTAAGTAACTAAGCTTTGGAATGGTTTGTTGCTGCGGGGGAGGAAAAATAATTTTCCCTCTACCCTTCTGGGTTCTCGGATGAGACATGCCCTGTAATAAAAGAGAGATGAACAGGAGAAAAACAAACAGAAGTTTAATAACATGTATACCTCCTGTATACATGGGAGAGACCCAGGAAAACTGAGTAACTCCCTGAAATGGCCCAAGCCACCACCTTAAATACCATCTTCAGCTAAAGACAAAAGAAAGACAATCGGGTGGGGGTGGGGGGCTCAGTTACGGGATGTTATGGGCAAAGCACAGTAAACAAGGGTAAGGTTGTTTTGCAGATTTAAGTCCATGCCTTTGCCATTGATAAGACTTTGAGTCATCCTTCTCTTCTCGGTACAGAGAGGTAGACAACCCTGACAAATGGAGATTTCCCGTATAAATGCAAATGTCTCCCACAAAAGGGTAACTTCTATTCAGTTTTCAGAACTTTTCCTATGTCTGCTGTTTCTTAAAAATAATCAACCTGAAATAATCCTTATGCCATAGAAACTTATTTTGGGGTGGCAAATTCTTCTCTCCTTCATTACACAGCCATAGCTAACTGATACTGCCCTTGTGGTGGTCCTAGGTGGTCAAGCAAGTACTATCCTCACTGGAAAGAAGTAATTACCTTGTCTCCTAGGGATGGAGTCAGGTGCAGGCCTTCAGTTTGAAACTATTCTTGCCCTGTTCATGCTCAGCTCTAGAGACAGCCAAGGATTTGAGGGAAGTATTTAAGCTGGGACCCTCAATATAATTTTATTTTCCTCTGAAATGGCAGAGTTATTTCATCTTACATCTGGATTATGCAAATACTGCAAATTATTTTTATGAGACTTTCAGTACTACAAGGAATTTAAGATAGTTGTTACATCCATACTGCAGATAACTTTTACAGTCAACTACACTTGCCTGATATCATTGTCCAGAGCCCTCCAGATTCATAATCCAGTCCATCTTCCCTTCAGAACCCAGGACCCTACAGCACTACATCCTCAAGCCTTAGAGTTTTGAGGGACAATGCAGCCACTATGATGCTCTCCAAACACCTGGAGAACATGATATGGTCAGTCTACCATTGGCCAATCCTGGTTAAACAGAACTGATAACTGATGAGTTCTGGTCTCTGGCTCTGCTACTCTGGATGCAGGGTCCAGCACACATTCCACTCCTGGAGTCCTGCAGCTCCAGGCACCTCATGGCATGGGCTGGGGTCCATGGAGGAATGGGGTACTCAGCAGTACCACTTTCCTCTTCCAGTTCCAGCCCCAGATGATGCTGTTCTGAGCTTCACAAAAGGAATGGCCACTAAACTGGGAAGGCTCTCATGGTGTCCCTTCTGGAGGTTGTGCCTTTTCCCAACAGAGACAAATGAAGCTACAAACCCTACTTACTGCTGACTCTTTGGTCCCAAGAGGACAGGACTCTAGGAATGGTGCTGCATATAGAGCCTGTTTTGAGGTCAGCACTCCTGATTATTAATGCTGCTCAGTTCAAAACAAGGAGGGCCTGCCAAACCTTGTGGATCAGCTAGGGTGGATCTGATGGCAGTTGTGACCCATCCGGGAGTTTCTAGATGGGTCTGAGGAGAACTAGGTAGCCAGGGAGTTCAGTCTTGGAACTGGGAGATTTCCCCTTGGCATATGGATTGGAGGAAGAGCAACTGGGTACAGATTACCCACATTTTCTCTCAGGGCTCTAAAGGCATAAATCATTGTAGAGTCAGAGGGAGGAGATGAAAATGGAGCTCCAGATTCTCCTCTTCTCCCCATTTGCTTATCCCCAGGACTGAAACCTGCCCTTTCATGTACTCTGGAGAGAGACTGCTTCCATATCCTGAAGTGGTGGAGATAGTGCCTGAGATTCAGAGTGTGGAAGAAAAATATATGATCCTATTTAACAATACAAAACCAACCAACCAACAAAAACATGTAAAATCAGAAATATGAATTTTTCCTTTAAGAAAGGAAGCCAGTTTTTCTCAGTGAAATGCTTGCTGGCCAGATTTGTTAGGCTAGAAACAACTCAACATCTACACATTTTTTCTTGCACTCTGTTTTCTCTAAGCTTCTATATTCACAGAGAAAATACAAACTCCTAGTACCCACAGCACTGGCTGGATTTTTTTTTTTTTTTTGCTTTTGATATTTACAATAAAGATCTTATGCTTGAGTTAGTTTTAAGGGTTGTGAAGGATGTTTATATAATAACACATCTTCTAAAACAAAGGCTATTGTGAAAATTAATGAATATTCAAAATTGTATGAGTTGATGTGAATGATTCAGCAGTAAAGATTACCAAGCTTCTTTCTATAGATGCATTGTCTAAAAAGCTATAAAAAGCGCAGTATAAAGTCTTGCTGTTTCAGATGAATGATTTCACTCTTCCTACTGTAGCAGGGCTGTGTTGTTCTTTTTACTTTAAAGTAAAGTGGTATCTGACAGTTTTTCCTTTCGAAATCTAGATATAAGGCAAGGTTGTTTGTGAATTGTACCTTCACAATGGAAAATAAAGCAGCCTGGTTAATGTCACTAACTCTGCCATCACACTTCTGTCAAGCTCTCTGCAGCTAGCTTGCCCAATGGCCATAGTTCCTTGGAGAAGGTAAGCCTATCTCCAAAGAATGAAGAATAATTGGTCCACATAATCATGGTAATTCCATTAACTAGTAATTTGCTTAGCGGTAACCCTATGACCCAGTTATGGCCAATGAGATATCAGGGAAATATGCCGGAAGGCTCCTAGGAAAGATTTTCTCCCTCATTAAGCTTGGAGTTGGAGACATCATGTAATTAACATTTATTGGACTTTGGAGACATTAAAATAATTAAGACATGATCTTTACTCCAGGGCTGCTCAATGGAGGAGAGAAATACAAACAGACACTTACAATATAATTTGATGAATATCATATATAAAGTGCTAAGGAAGACCAGAACAGAAAAAAAACAAAACAAGACTGTGCAGGGATAAGAACCAGGGCTTTCCAGAAGAGATGATTATTGCAGGCCCTTGGGGCATGTTATTTAAAATCTTTGCCTACCCCATGAACACAGAGATTTTCTCTTATATTTTCTTCTAGAATGATACTGTTTTAAGTCTTACACTAAAGTCTATGATCCATTTTGAGTTACTGTTTGTATATGGTGTGAAGTATGGCTCAAAGTTCTTTTTTTTTGTATATGGATATCCAATTTTTCCAACACATTTGTTGAAAAGGCTATCCTTTCTCCTCTGCATTTCCTTTACATCTTTGTCAAAAATCAGTTGTCTACATATATATGTCTCTTTTGAACTCCCTCTTCTGTTCCATTGATTTGTCTGTCTCTACACAAAAACATACTGTATTAATTACTGTAGTATTATATAAGTCTTGAAATCAGGTAGTGTTAGCTCTCTAGCTTTATTCTTTTACAAAATTGTTTTGGCTTTCTAGGTTACTTGCATTTCCACACGGATTTTAGAATCAGCTTGTCAATTTCTATCAAAAAGCTGTTGGGATTTTTATTGTGTTCCATTGAATCTATAGATCAATTGGGGGAGACATTTTGAGGCTTCCAACCCATGAACATGGTGTCTTTTCATTTATTTAGATATTCTTTAACTTAGTGTTTTAGAGAAAACTACACTATTTTAAGTGGTTTTTAGAAAACTTCTATTTCTGGTTGTTTATTGCTGGTATTTTGTAAATTGACTTTTGTATATCTGTCTTGTATCCTCCAACCTTAGTAAACTCACTTAATAGTTCTCATAGCTTTGTAGTAGATTTCATTGGATTTTCTACGTAGACAATCCTGTTGTCTGTGAGTAAAGGCAGTTTTACTCCTTCTTTTCCAATCTTGGTGATTTCCTCCTTCCAAATCTGGATGCATTTTGATTCTTTTTCTTACTTTATTGCGTGGCCTGGAGCCCCCTCTACAATGTTGAATGGAAGAGGTGAGAAGGGACACCCTTGCCCTGTTGGAAATAGTATTTCACCTTCATTCTTGAAAGATACTTTCCCTGGGTATAGAATTCTAGGTTGATAGTTTCCCTCTCCCCACACAGTTATTTAAGGATGTTACTCCACTGTCTCCTTGCTTGCATTGTTTCTGATGAGACATGTGCTATCATTCTTATCTTTGTTCCTCTGTACATAACATGTCCTTTTTTCTTTAGCTTCTTTTAAATGTTCTCTTTAACACTGGTTTTGAAAAATTTGACTACAATGTGCCCTGGTATAGTTTTCCTCATGTTTTTTGTGTTTGGATTCATTGAGCTTCTTGGATATGTAGGTTTATAGTTTTCACCAAATTGGAAATCTTTCAGCCATTATTTCTTTGGATTTTTTTTTTCCTGTTTCTCCCCCTCCCTCTTCTTCTTTGAGCACTCCAATAATAATAAATATGTTGATATGTCACTTGAAGTTGTCCCACAGACGGTTTGTTCATCTTTTTAAAAATTCTTTTTTTCTGTGTTTCATTTGGATAGTCTCTATTGCTAATTTTTTTTTCTTCTGCAATGTTTAGTCTGCTATTAATCGCATCCAGTGTATTTTTGATCTCACGCATTATGGTGTTCATTTTTAGAAGTTAAATTGGGTCTAAAAAAAATCTTCCATGTCTCTACATAACATTGTGAACATATGGAATACAGCTATAATATTTGTTTTAATGTCCTTGTCTGCTAATTCTAACATCTGTTAGATTGATTGATTTTTTTCTCCTTATTATGATTGGATTTTCCTGCTTTTGTGAAGGAATTACATGCTTTGTAATTTATGATCAGAAGCCATACGTTATGAATTTCATCTTCTTAGGTGCTGGGTATTTCTGTATTCCTACTATTATTCTTGAACTTTGTTCTGGGATGCAGTTAAGTTACATGGGAACAGTTTGATCCTTTTGGATCTTGTTTTTAAGGTTTGTTAAATGGGATCAGATCAGTGCCCAGTCTAGGAATAATTATTCTCCACTCCTGAGGCAAGACCCCTCTGAGCACTCTGCACAATGTCTCATGAATTATAAGATTTTCAGTCTGGCTGATGGGAACAGGTGCTATTCCTGGCCTTGTGAGAATACCTGGCACCTTTCTGGTTGTTCTTTCCCTGGCCTTGGTTAGTTTCCTCACATGCCTGTGCTGATCAGTACTCTTCTGGATACTCAAGAGGTACCTTCTGCAGATCTGTGAAGTTCTCTCTCTGCAGCTCTCTCCTCTCCAATCTTCTGTCCTGCAAACTCTAGCTGCTTTGGTCTTCCCAAACTCTTAGTTCCATCTCCTCAACTCAGAGAGACCGCATCATCACGGTTTGTAATTAATACGTGAGTGTGGTCAATGTCTGGTCCTTACTTCACAACTAGACTGTAAGCTCCTTGAGAGCGGTGACTTGATCTCTTTTGCTCATCATTGTACCTCCAGTGCCTTACATGGTATCTGGCTGAGAGTAGATCCACAATAAATACTCAGTGAATGAAAGAATGAACATTAAGTCTGTTCATAACACATGGAAATGCTAAGTTCCCAAAGACTTCATGGGCATTAATTGTGGTTTGAATGTTTGTGTCCCCCAAGTTCGTATGTTGAAATCCTAATGCCAATGTAGTGGTACTAGGAGATGGGGCCTTTGCTTGGTGCTTAAGGCATGAAGGTGGAGCCCTCACGAATGGGATCAGTGCCTCTATAAAAGAGACTCTAGAGAGGTCCCTCGCCCCTTCCACCATGTGAGGACACAGCAAGAAGGCGCCGGCTGGGAACCAGGAAGAGGACCATCACCAGAAGGTGACCATGCTGGTGCCTTGATCTTGGACCTTCAGCCTCCAGAAATGTGAGAAATAAATTTCTGTTGTTTATAAACCTCCCAGTCTCTGCTGTTTCATTATAGAGCCCGAATGGACAAAGATAATAATATTTTCTCAATCATCTCTCCTGTTTTCTCTTTTAGATTTACTGAAGTTAAAATGAATGGATCAGAGCTACGTATATCAACATGGATAAACCTCACTTAATGTTGAATGAAAATAGCAAGTTGCCCAAGGATATGTTCAATGTGATACCATATATAAATTTAAAAATATGGAAAAGAGACTCTGTGTAGTTCAGGGATACATATATCTAATAAATGTGTGAAAACATGCACAGGAATAATCAGCACCAAGTTTAGGAAAATGGTTTCCTCTTTAGAGGAGCAGAGGGGAGTGATACTCTGGAAGGCGGGATAGAAGGAGTAACAGTTGAACCTTGCAGCTCCAAGTGTGGTCTGCCAGACCAGCATCAGCATCATCATTTGGGAGCTTACTGGAAATGTAGAACCTCGGCCCCCACCTCAGACCTGCTGAATCAGAATCTGCATTTTGACAAGATCCCCAGGTGGCTCACATGCACTGTAAAGTTTGATAAGCACTGTTTTTGATGGTATTATAGAATTATTGGTAATTGTCTCAGATGCAAAGCTGATATTACGGCTGTGTCAAAATGCCTTAATTTTTAGGAGATGCATGTTGAAGTATTTAGGGACAAAGTGCCTTTGGCATCTGCAACTTACATTCAAATAGTTCAGAAAATAAAAGTAAATGAAATGAAGTAAAGGTGGCAGGATGTTAACTGTTGGTAAATCGAGATGAGGGATGTACAAATGTTCATTGCACTATTTTTTTCACCTTTTATGTAAATTAAAATTTTTTACAATTTCAAATGTAGAATATTTTTAATGGAATTGCCTTGAATTTAAAAATCTATTTGGGGCAAAATTGGCATCTTGACAATGTTGGATTTTCTCATCTATGAACATGGTATGTCACTGCACATGTGCAGGTTTTCTTCTCTGTCCTTCAGCAAGGTTAAATGGTTTTCTTCATGTAGATTTTATACATTTATTTTCAATTTACACTTACTCCTAGATATTTCACTGTTTTATTGTGGCAATTGTGAATGGATTCTTCACAGTTATATTTCTAACTGTCTATTGCCATTATATAGAAAACTATTTATTTCAGAATATTTATTTTGTAATTTGTTACCATACTGCAATCTTATCTTTCAGTTCATTTTTTTTTGAATTTTTTAGGAAGACAATAATAACATCTGAAAATAATGAAAGTTTTGTCTCTTCTTTTCTAATATTTTTAGAGTTTTTTTCTTTTTACTTACCCTATTAAATTGGTTTCCTGCACAATTTAAGTGGCAGTGGCCTTCCTGGAATGGCCACTAGTGTTTCACTGTTAATCCAATGTTGCTTTGGTTTCTCTTGTATTCTTTTTATTGTAATACACTAATAGCTTTCATTTAATTAGAAATGCCTGTTAAATTATATTAAGTTCCTTTTTGGCATCTTTGGAAATGATTTCATTATTTTTTCTCTTCTAATTTATGAATATAATAAGATTTCTTTATAATAAACTATATTTTCATTTCAGAAATAAAACTCCTTGGTCATTACTCTTGTCACATACTGTTGAATCTACTCTTGCTAACATTTGATTTTTTCCATCTATATTCACAAGTAAAATTGGTTTATGATATTTGTTTCATTTGCTTTGTCAGGTTTTGGTATCAAAAGTGTATGGGGTGACTTTGGTATACAAAGTCTTAATGTAAACTATGATATTCCCCATTGAGGGTTGCTCAATGCACATTGATGAGTTGGACTGACTCTGGCTGCTGTGGTGCTTCACACTCAGTTCCCTGTTCATCCCTTGCATACGGAGCCCCAAGAACACACATCATTAATATCCCTTTGCCCTGGGTAAGATAAGCCAGGAGAAATATGACCAGATCGTGAGCATCAGCTTAGACCTCGGGCTTTAAAATACTCCTGGTTGAAATATCTGCTGGACAGAAAATGTCCCATCAATTTTGAGAATCAACTTAGTAATATTCCATTGCTAAAAATGAAGAAAACTGAAAGTAAACCCTCCCAGTAAAATGGATAAAAGACTGTTGCACAAGCAGAACTTTTAAGGATGGTAGAAAAATTTAGTGCACGGTTAAGAAAGACAGGGACTGTTCAAATTAGCCCTCAGAGCACTCAATACACGTTCACAAAGCACAAGAGGTGTTTTGACTTGTACATTTTTTGTATCAAGTCCAACCCAGTGTCTTCCACTGGAAAGGCCCTCAATAAACACTTTTGAATGAACCATGATGATGGTTCTTTTGGTCTGTCAGCTATCACATAGGTGTCCTGAACGTCCACAAGCCACACCACAGGGCTCTGAGAACCCTCGGTCCCACCTTGGTGGGCTAATCTCAGAGTGTGATGTCACATCAGCCTCTTCTCCATCACTGCACAAATGTCTGTTCCTCAAGGGAAGGCTGTGCTGGTGAAGCGGCACCTGGGCTCTGCCTCCTCTAACCAGGGCAGGCCATCATCACTGCCAAGCTTTGTCTTGGGGTGGCCGCTGATTCAGGGGCATCAGGAAGGCTGGCCAACTCTGGCTGAGAAGGAGGACAAAGTGATAACTGACTGTGTGGTGCACATGCCAGGGGCAGGAATTGTGGTACATACCAGCAGCTATTTTTCTGAGTGAACCCTATAAGTGAGGAACTTAAATACGTGAGTATAAACCATGGTGTTTAGCAGGAATGGACACAGAAGTGGAGTTCTAGGGGTGTTTTGAAGTCATCTAGCCTTCAGGGTGCCTTGGGAGTCCCCTCTCTATCTCTCGCACCCTCTGCAGCTGTTTGGCAGTTGCTGTTGGGAAATTTGGCACGAAAACAGAATTCAAAGGTCTTTGGGGGTGACTTTGGAAAAGCCACACTCGGAGACAGTTGTATCAGAGTTTCAAAGTCTCCAAGTGAGGCGTTATCAGCGTCTGTGAAGCATTTGTGACTCAGCAGACCCCCAGCTCTTGGAGTATCATTTTGTGAAAAGTCAAATGACATGGAACAGGTGTGCCTCTCATCCCTTAGATACAGTGAGACATTCAATCCATTAAGTCCTCTCCTACCTCCTAAATATAACTTGAAAACATCTTATTTTTCTCTAACCCCACTACCACTATCCTAGCCCAAGTCATCGTTGCCTACAGCCTTCATTTACACTTACTCCTTCATTTACACTTCTGCAGTAGCTTCCTCACCAGTGACAGGGCCATTGTGTTGCAGAGTTCCAGGAAGCAGCATTTACACTGTGGCCAATGGAAGCACACTCCCCGGAGCACACCTCTCCCCACACAGGGGGCCACAATAAGAAGGTGCCCTGGGAGTCAGGCAACACCATGGCCCTCCTGCTCTCCCTCCTTCCTTCTCCCTCCTTGGATCTATTTTTCCTTTGATATTTATTTTTACTTTTGGAATATCTCAAGCACACAGAAAACTATGAGGAGTAATATAACATATACTCATGCATCCATCACCCAACTTTTTCATATTTTAACATTTTACAAAACTTTTTGGCGTTGGGTAACCTAAATGTTTATTATGAAATACAACACATATAGAGAAGAGTATATAAAAAGTAAATGGACATTTTAAAGAACAAATACTCAAGCATTCAGCTTAAGTAGTGGAATGTTTCCAAATGCCTTTAAAGCCTCCCATGTGCCCCTTCCAAACCAGAAACTCTGCCGTGCCCCCCCAGAAGTAACCACTATCCGGAATTTTGAGACAACTGTTCTCTTGCACTTCTTTATATTTTTAATATATATGTACAGATCCTTAACATTTCGCTAAGTTTTGCCTGTTTTTTGACCTTTATATAAATGGAATCAATTTGAATGCATTCTCCTGTGATTGCTATTTTTGCTAAGCAATATGTTTGGGGAGTCATCTCCGTTGTTGCAGGGAGCTGTAATTCATCTGTTTTCATTGTTTTCCAATCCATACTTCACACTGCAGCCAGAGTATTCTTTTAAAGATACAAATTTAATTATTTGTTGCTCCATGGCATAAAACCCTTCAGTGACTTTCCAATACTCTTGGAACAGAATTGCAGATACCTAGCGTGGCCAACAAGCCTCCATGTGACCTGACCCCACCTCCCTCTTGGGTCTCATCTCACTCCCTGGGCTGAGGTCCATTTCCTTGATCTCGACAAGCCCTTCCCTTCCTTCTGGCCTTTGCACACATCTAGATTTTTCCTTTCATTTTTCACCTGGCTATTGTTGCTCACACTTCAGGTTTCTGATGAAACATCACTTCCTTATCTGGATCTTCACTAACCTCCTAATGTAAGTTAGGTGCTTCTTATTTTGCTTCCTTTCTACCCTGCAGCACCAGCATGGTTTTGTTATTACATATTTACTTGTGCATATTTTTATATTTATTTCATACTTGTCTCCCTTAAGTTTTATTGAGGACAGGATCACACACGTTTTGCTCATAACGGCATATCTAGTGCTGGCAGAGCTCTGACATGTAGTAGAATCCAAATAAATATCAATCAATGAGACTTGAAGCCAGGAAAAGTTGATGCAATCAGGACCAAAAAAGCGTTCAGCTCATGGATTCTGGGACAATTCTCTGCTGGATAAAAATTGTTAAAAATGAAGGTGTCAAAGCATTCTTCAAGAAAGCGTGTCAAGTTCATATGATCAGAGGCAGATGTTAAGCTTTTGGATTTGCCCTGTATGCTGACCCAGAGAAAGTGACCGAGAGGCTTACTTAATGTAGCTGGTGCTATGCTATATTTTAAACATAAAATATATAATGGTAACTAATACTTATTGAGCACTTACTTGTGCAGGCACTATTCTAAGTGTTTTGCATGAATGATTGATTTAAGCCTCATAATGACCCTAAGAGGGAGGTGTTTCATTATTCACACTTTTACATATCAGGAAACTGAGGCCCAGAGAGATGAAGTAACTTGCCAGAGCTTGCATGATTGGTAAGTGGCAAATCCAGGTTGTGGACCCAGTCAATGTTACTCCAGTGGTCTTCAACACTATGCTATGTTGCCTTTTAATAATTTCATTCAATGAATATTTGTGGCAAGAATCAATGATGAGGGTTATACCAAAATTCAAGCAAAGTGATATAGGCCTAAGGAATGAAAGAGTTTGATTCTACATATGGCTGTCTGCTGCAGCATTTCACACGGTCCCTGAGAGGCAGATAAGACTTGGAGGAATGGAGATGGGAAGATAATGCTGTCCATGATGGAAGACACGTTAGGTAAGACACATTAGGGAGGATGATGTGGCTTGGTTGATGAACAACAGGTGGGTGTGAAGTGGATGGAAGGTTGTAAAGATAGACCCCTGCCAGAATGTGGAGGGTCTTGAATGAGACTTTTGGAAGTTCCTAAGGTTTTAAGCAGGGCTTCAACTTAGACAAAGGCATTATTGTATTGCATATGTAACAGAATCCTGTCCCAGCAACAACTAGAGCTCAGGTGTTGCAGGTGAGGGAACTGAATGACACTTTGCTATCTATTTGTAGCCATTTATTTCCATAAGGGCTGACAGTCCCTGAGATTCAGATATATAGAAAAATGTCTGATGGCTGGGGGGCCTCAAAGGAGGCAGGTTGCAGGGACAGACATCAAGGAACTCAGAAAAGAATTCACTGTGTGGGATGGAGTTAGGCAAAAAGAACAAGGACATATTGGTGACTAAGATCAAGGGGAAGGGCTGAGTCTGGGAGGTGAGTAGCGGGTGACATTGGAACTCGTTGTTACCTGATCACCCTCCCAGAGTGTGTGCTCTGAAGGAGAGAGGGACTGCGGACATGAAACAGACATGCTCAAGTACCCTGTCACAATTCTGAGTGTGACCAGTGGTGTGGTGTGGCTCGTGGTTTCTCCAGCATTGTGTGTCATGAATTCCCAGCTTAGCCAAATATACCTGTGGCAGGGGTGATGGGAAGAGTTCTAACCCTGAAAAGCGAGGATGAATTCAATTCCCGGACAATTATATGCATCCTGTGAGAATTCCTTGGACAGAGAGCTGGTATAGGAGACTAGAATTTGTATAATCATATAGACGGTAGATCTGAACACGTGAAACTTGGGAAATAATAAGATGGGACTAAATCTATTCCCCCTGGATGCTGCAACACGAGACACTTGGGATACATAATTCTCCAGCCCCTATTTCTCTACTAAGCTATGCCCTGGACATCTCCACTTGGATGTTCCACTTTTCCCAAAACTCCACATGTCATCAGCTGAACTATCTTCCTCGACACTCTTCTCCTCTACCTGGTTTCCTTATCTTAGTAAGATGGCACCACTTTCTCCCAGTTGCTTAAGCCAGAAACTTGTGCATTATATTTTATTCCCTTATCTACTTCAACCCCCGAATGCAATCCACAACGTCTTGTCTAGTTTACCATCTAAATAGCTCACGCACCATTTTTCTCTCACCATCCCCACGTCCCATACTTAGCCCCATACAAGCCACCGTCATCTCCACCTGGGTTACTGTCACAGCCTCCCAGTTGGTTTTCCCACCTTCAAATCTACTTACCCAACACCCTCCAATCGGTTTTCCACAACACAGCCAGCACAATTGTTCTAAAATTCAAATCTGAGCAAAAACCTTCCTGAACCCTTTAAAAAATTTAATGGTAGCCTATGGCCCTCACAATAAAGTTCAATGTCTTGACAAGGTGTGTATCATCAGTGTCTTAGATCCTGGCCGGCACCTAGCACACACCCGGTAAATATGTGTGCATGGAAACTGGAATGAGTTTGCACATCTCCTTATAACTTGCTGTGAGCACTAATGGAGTAGTGCTTCCCTGTGTAGTAGTAGTAGCTAACACTTACATGTATTACAAGTTGGTCATATGTTTTTACTTCGCTTATCTACATTCTACTGTGCAGAAGTTTTAAATTTTGTTATAATCAAATCTACAGATCTTTTCTTTTGTGGCTTTGGGGGTTCAAGTTATACTTAGAAATTTCTTGCCCATTTGAAGATTATAAAAATATTTTCCTCTATTTTGATCTCCCACTTCTATGATTTTATTTTTCACATTTAAATATTTAATTAATTTGGACTTATTTGTACATAGGATGGGAGGTAAGGAACTAACTTTATTGATTTCTCATTCAGTGGTTGGTTTCCCCAAACAAATAATCCCTTCTTTCCTCACTGATTTAAAATGCCACCTTAATCATTTATTAGATTCTCATATACACTTGCATCTGTTTCTTGACTCTCTCTGTTCTGACGATTCTACTTTTCTATTCCTACACCAATATCAGACCATTTTATTATTTATGGTTTTTTGATATACAGAAGCTTTGAATATTTTAAAAGTTAAACTTTTACTATGTGATTTCTTCCATTTAAAAGTTTAGCTCCTCTATCTTACTTATTGAAATTTATGTATGAAATAACTTGACTTCACATACTCATTTACTGAACAAGGAAAGATTAATTTAAGCAACTGAATATTTTTGCACCGTGACATTCACATGCCTACTGGCGTGCATGACTTCTTCAGAATCTCCTTTCAAGGGTGCTATTAGAAAAGTCATCTTTTTGTAAATACGAATACTGGTATTTTTCAAACTTACCGCAGGATAATATACTTTAATTACTGAAAGTAATTTCATTATTATTGATGAGGACAGTCAACAATATTTGTACAGTGTTAGCTTTTGTTTAAACACTAAATGCTGGTAATTCTGGACCTATAGCTCCACTGAGTTTATTTACCTATTTTTAAATCACCTGTGTACAGTTTTGGCAAAATAAAGTTAGAGAAAAATGTTTGCATTCCTCAATCCAGAAGTATTATTAGAGTTTATTATAACTCCTCATTGGAGAATTATTTAACTAATGCATCTATAACTAAAGCTATTTCCCTCTTTCACATTTAAACATAAAATATAACAGACTAAAAACTTAATTAATACCAAGTGACAGATCATATCTCTGTTGTTATTTTAATAGTCTTCTTTTTTAAATACTTCTTAAAGAAAAATGAAATCAAAATTTACATTTTATATATTTCCGATCATACCATTAGGAAGTTTGCATAATTCTTTATTAATCAAAACCAGGGTATGGGAGTAAAATAAAACCGTTTATTTTTATAGCAGCATAATTCTTATGTAGATAAAAAACATTCCAAATGCAAAATCTTCAGTTAAAGTATTTAGAGCAAATATTACTCAATTATTTTGCATCAAAATATATGACTAACATATGACTCAGCAATTTCTCTTCTCAGAAGTTATCCTACAATAATGTGGAAAGAAGTATACACAAGGATGTTCATTGTAGCATTGTTGCAACAGCAGAATATAGAAACAGCCTGAAAATTTAACAATGGTTAAAGATTTAGTAACTTATGGTATCCATAGAACCAAATACTATGTAATTGAGTTGCAAAACAATCTGTTTAGTTTTATCCCTTTTTTGTAAAACTAAGCAAACATACCAAAAAACATTCGCTGCAAAAATGGAATGCAACAAGATGGAGGCCATTTTAGTCTTTTAGAGAGAGAGACTTTTCTCGTAGTAAAATATTGGCCGCCCAAGCTGGTGTGCCCTATGTGGCATGGACGTCGGCTGTACTTGAACTAATTGCATGAGACCTTAAGAGAAACTTGCAATTTAAAGGAAGTAAAAGTTCCCCTAGAGACTCTATTCCTTGGAGTGCAATTTCAGCATTTGTCCAGATGACAATATTTGCCATTTCTTTCCAGACATTGTTGCTCATTCTGTTCTGAACCACTAGTGAAATGATCTGCTTCTGAAATTTCTTCTCACAACAATTTAACAGTATCCATTTGTTGTGACATTTTGCTTTCCACCAAAATCATCATCTGTTGGTGCATCAGAGTCTCCTTTTACCAAGTGTTGCTGCTTTGTCTACCGAAATTATAGTAAGAAAATTAAGGTCATGCGTGTCGGCTAACTGTTTAAAGTTTCTAAACAAATTCTCCTTAATTAGTCTCTGTTCCCAGCTTTTTACAAACCGTTCTAAGAGATGATTTGATTTCCAGTCATTCACCCATGATTCATGACAAAGCGAGTCCATAATGTCATCTTTTCTTTGTTCTTCAAAATTCTGCAATTTTATCTGTTTTCTTAGCTAGTCAGGATCCTGTTCTTAACCGATGACTTCCATTTGTTGAGGATGGAGAGATAAATAGGTATTAGTGCAGAGATGCAAATGATTGTGTGAGTTGATGTTTTCCCATAATTGTTCTATTCCCTTATCTTCGGATTCTGGAGATTCGGGTGTTCTGACCTGCACACGCTGGTTCATTCTGGTCAAAGGCAAATACTCTCTGAACCTTTTTTGCACCAGAATCAAGAAAACACTCACTGAGGGAAACATCCGTTCCAGCAGCTTCTGAATGATGGACTTGATTTTAGGCAGATTTGCCAAGACTGGAATTTAAGTTATTTGAGTAATTTACAAAGTTTGCAGCAGTCCAGGGTACACAAAGTGTCTGGGACAACCTGCTGGCTGCTGTATTGTGTTATTGTTGCAAAATAACCACACTGTCTGCCAGGATTTATTTAAAATATCATTTCCTTTTCTTCACATTTATAGACAGGAAAATCCTTCCAGGGTTCTAGCTTGCTCAGTTTATCAGAATCTACCTTCCTTCCTTTTGTGAGGGACATTCTCTGAGTCTCTGGTGACAAGTGCCTTGTTCCCTGGAGCTGTGGTTACTGTCTGGCACCCCTGTCCAGCCAAGGGCATGGCACTGTGGGTCCCTGAAAACCTTTCCCACGGGAGGTCTAGTTTCCAATAGTTTTTAGACGGTTTATGCTGCAGCCTTGTGGAAGTGGTGGACTGTCCAGTAAACACAGAAAACTCTTCCTCCTCAGGCCTACATTTTTTTTTCATCAATTATTGTCATTTCTCGTTTCTTCATGACTATTTTCTTCTGTCTTGAATTTCTTACTGATACGATTATTTTCGCAGATACTGGTGCCTTTCAAATATATCATTCACCCAAACCTCTCTTCTATGTTTTAAATCCAAACAGCTAATTTTCTACTGAAAAGTTGACCTCAAAATCAACCTGACTAAAAACCTAACTTGATATTTTACTGTAAATTTACTTTTTCTTTTTTTTTCCAGGAAGATTGGCCTTGAGCTAACATCTGTTGCCAATCTTCCTCCTTTTTTCCTTTTTCCGCCCCAAAGCCCCAGTAGATAGTCGTATGTCATAGCTGTATATTCTCATAGTTGCTCTGTGTGGGACGCCACCTCAGCACAGCTTGAGGAGTGGGGGGTAGGTCTGCGCCGGGATCCAGACCAGCGAACCTGAGGCCACCAAAGCAGAGAGCGCAAACTCAACCACTACGCCACCGGGCCAGGCCTTACTTTCTCTTATCTTAGTCAATGGCAACGACATCCATCCAACACCCAAACCAGGGACCACAAGGCCAGTATAGAAAGCTCCCCCTCCCTCACCCTCAGTGTCGAATTAGTTCCAAGAATTGTCGATTTTACCAATCTCTCGTATCTACCCTCTGCTCCTCTTCCTTATTTCTGCTGCCCTGATCAGTTCCCAGGCATTTGGGACCTGAGTTATGTGGCCTTTTAACTGCTCTTGTCTCCACCTCACTCCTCTTATTTTACCCTCCATGTAGTTGCCAGAATGATCACTCAAAAACACATATATTACTGAGTTTTTATGCTGCTTAAAACCCTACCACATCTTTTGAGGCTGTGCTGTGTGTCAGGCTCTGTGCTATTTTGCTGGTGACAGAATGGTAAACATGACGCTGTCTCTGCCCTCAATTATCTCATAATCTTATGAAGACACAAACAAACAGTTAGTATTCACTGTGATGTAAGGAATGATCTCTAGGGTCCTCCTTACAGAATGCAGAGGTGCCACGTGTCATAGAGGAAGGAGCACCTAATTCTACCTGAGGAATCAGAGAAATTCACAGAGAAGGTCAGGGGAGGAGGGAACTTGAAGCACTTCACATGGGATTGCCTCAGATATCTCCCCAAAGCTGGTACACACACGGGAAGGGTGGGGGCCTTGCGATGGGGCAGGTGGAGGAATTGAGGAGGGTATGGAGTTCTGCTACAGACCTTATGGGAAAGGGAAGAAAAAGTTTCCAAGACACACTGAACAAATGGGCCGAGTTGGGGTTGCAGGCTGACCGAGTTAGAAGCGCAGAGGGAAATGTCACAGGCGTGAAGTCTGGGCTGAGCCATTAAGGTTTCTGGGCAGGAAAGTCCCAGGTCTAATATTTGGGGAGACCCCTGATCACAGAGAAGGGAGACAAGGCCCAGGCTCTGGGGAGTCATTGCATTAAAGTTTTGGCATCATCTGAGCTGGGAAAGACCATGGAAAGCTTTGTTTCATCCCTACATCATACAAATAAGGAATGAGAGTACAAGAGAGCCTGAGTCAACAGTTCCGGGCGGTTGGCAGGCAGGCATTAGAGTCCTAGCTCTGCTTTGTGACCTTCAGCAAGGTCGTCAACTTGTCTATAAAACGGAATTAATAGTGGTACCTATTTCATGGGGTACTGTGAGGATTAGATGAGTAATGTATGTAAGACACCTGATAAATTGCCTGGCCTGGAGTGGGTTTCCATGACAATGTACTATTATCATACCACAAACGGGGTCTCACTGCTAACTCAGGGAGAGCCAGGACTAGAGTCAAGGGTTGGCTTCATATTCTGTTCCTCTATCCTCCAACTTCCTTCCTGGGGAGAGGAGGAGAGGATTATTCTGCAACAAGAACCTACAATAAAATCACCAATGGACAATGACCCAGGCATCTAGGAGAGTTGGATATCATTGGAATAAGGGCTTATAAGGACCTTTTCCACTTTTCCTTCTCTTTACCTTCTGGAGTGATAAGGTATGGTGGGCAGGAGCAATTTAGAGATACACAGCTCTATAGAACTACAGAAGGCACCAGGGGAATCTTATATATAATCAGCTGGGGAGATTATAGTTGTCCTAGAACCTAGGCTTTTAGGCAGAAGAGGGAAGTGGACTTTGGGGCTTCTTTCTACATTATCTGGCCCAGGTCAAGAGGGTGGGAAAATAGACAAGGATCACAAGCAAAAAGCACTCTTCCTAAATAGAGTGCAGGACCTTATAAGGGATACTTTAGCAAGGTACAAGCAGGGAAGCTATTGATTTATACATTGGAAGGTAGTAGATGTCCATGGTGAAGATTCAAAACATAGCAAACTATATACAGTGAAAAATAAATCACCTTTCCACTCACTCCCTAGTTTCCCCTCTCAGTAACAAAGTGTCACCAAATTCTTATTTATCTTTCCAGTGATATTCTGTGCATTTGCTAGCATACACTCATACACACAGGCTTTTTATTGCACAAACTTTTGCGCATTAAAGTGTCTTGCTTTTTCCATTTAAAGATATATCTTGGAGATCATACTGTATCAGTAAATTGAAGCTGTCTCTTTCTTTTTAATGCCTACATAGTATTCTATTGAGTGGATGCACCATCATACATCCTCTATCAGTAGACACTAGCCACACCCAGAGGGCACCAACGCCAGATTACAACTCACCCAGTCACCAAAGACCTTTTCCACCCTTAGTGTATCCTCCACGTGCACCAACCCTCAGGGAGCCGGAGGTCACTGAGTGAGTAGGGGAGAAATAAGTCATTCGTAGAATCACAAAAATTAATCTCTTTTTGTAAAGACATTACATATTATCAAGTAATTTAGTTGAATATATAATTTTGCAATTTGATAAACTTAAAGTGATGTTAGTTTATTTGACCAGCAAAACTGGTAGAGGAAATTCAAGTCATTAAGCTTTTCGTGAGAAAACAAACTCAAGACTTTCATAATTTAGAAGGTTGTGTTAACATTTTTACATGGTGGAAGTCAGGGAGAAGATATAGAGCTATTTTTAAATCGAAATGATTAAATCAGTTTAATTTGTCCAAAGAGACATCTTGATTAACAATATCACATGCTCTCTTTTCTCATGCAACTATATAGCAGATTTCAAAAACTTAAAGTTATTTATAAGGTATTTACTTCTTATAACATAATAGTCAAGACTATTAATTAAATTCACAGTTAAAATCCTCTTTTTTGGTTATAGCTTTACCAAGAAAAATTTTCTTAAAGAATTGAATATTTAAAGCATAAGACGTAGAAAAATATTTTTAGAAATCTTTGAATTTCTTGTTTTTCCCATTTATAAGTGCTTAATATATTAATATTGTTTTAAAAAGTCAATTAGAAGAGAAGTTCATTCCTTTAGATTTATTTTAGCTTTTTATTGTAAAATTATTTTAAATTTTCAGAAAAATTGCAAAAAATAGTGCAGAGTTTACAGATGCCTTACATCCAGCGTTCACTGATGTTAACATCTTACGTAACCATAGCACAATGGTCAAGACCAAGAAATTGACATTGATACGATATTATTAACTAAACTACATAGCTTACTCAAATTTCACCAGATTTTTCTGGCCCAGGATCCAATCCAGGATCCCACTGCATTTAGTTGATCTGTCTCCTTAGTGTCCTCCAATCTGTAATAATTCCTGTCTTTCTTGTTCTTTCATGACCTTGATACTTTTGAAGAGTGCTGTTCAGTGATTTTGTAGAATGCCTATCAATTTGGGTTTGTCTGATGCTTCCTCATGACTAGATTGAGGTTATGCATTTTAGCAAGAATACCATAGAAGTAATATGCCCTTAGTGCATCTTAGCAGAGGATACGTGATGCCAACGTGTCTTATTACTGGCAATGTTAACCTCATCACTTAGTTAAGATGGTGTCTCTTAGATTTCTCCACAGTAATGGGAAATGTTTTTCCCTTTGTAATTTATAAATACCTTGTGCAGAGATACTTTGAGACTGTGCAAATATCCTACTTCTCTTCAAACTTTTGCTCACTAATTTTAGCATCTATAAGTGGATCTTGCCTGCAACAATTAGTACATGGCGTTTGCCTAATGGTAATTTTCTACTTCCTTCCCTCCTCCTGCGTTTATTAATTGCATTTTCTGTTTCTTCTCCCCCATTCATTTACTCAATCATTTATTTACATCAGTATGGACTCATGGACATTTATTTTATTCTATGGATCATAATCCAGTACTATCATCATTTATGTTCTTGTTCAAATTATTCTAGCTTTGGCCACTCAGGTGGGATTCTGTGTCCTTTCCACATACTCCCATCTTTTTTTTTTTTTTTTTTTTTGAGCACTTTCTTACTTTCTCATCCACAAGATATTCCAGGCTCATTTTATATTATCTCTGCCCCAGTCCTAGAATCAACCATTTCTCCTAGGAGCCCTGGTTTGTTTGTTTTATTGGTTTCTTTTCCTACCTCTGGATTTTGAATCTTAGTTAGAAAGCTGGCTCTAGGATCTAACTGCTTTCTCCCCATGTCAGGGAGACACAGTAATAACCCCGCAGCCCACTTTCCAAAGGCTGGGTTATTCCGCTAAACAATCACAAGGACTTCAGCAGGAAGTCTAGTAGAAATCTTGGAGCGAGCATTCCCTTCCAAGTCCTGTCCTTCTGGAGGCTCCTGCCATTGTGAGGTCTACAGGTCTTCTCGTTAATCCTAATCATCCGATGGGTAACTATTGACCAACCACACACACACCTCCTAGGGACAGATACTAATTCTCAGAGACTTTAGAGTCTAAATTAATATTCATAAGCAGAAACATTTTCCTGCAAGTAGCATCAGCTCCTCGGCCCCTTCCCAGGCCAGACCTGGCCCTTCATTATGCAGAGCCCTGGACAGTCCTCTTTGTTCACACTCCTGCTTTCAAGCATGCCTCAGGGCTTGATAAATTGTGGGTTTCAGGGCCATCTACTCTTTCAAATTAAAGCTTTTCTTTATTTGAGAAGCAGAGTCAAATTCTTCTGCAGAATCTCTGTAAATGGAATGGGGTTGTTCCTATGAGGATATAGAATTTTCCTGTTCAAAAAAAAAAAATACTATGAATGCGTAATATTGTTTTTCCAGTTACCTTAATATTAATCCAAATGATGAAATTAATACCTATATAATGATGCATAAGAAAGATCTATTTCCAGCCTTAATATTCACTTTTGCCATTGCACTGAACTAAGCCAGAGTTTGTGGAAATACTTATCAAGTTCACCAAAGGCCTAGTGAACATTATCCAAAGATATTTTAATAGTTTATATCAAGATTAACCATCTCTGGTCAGTGTTACTCAATCGCAGTCTTTATGTATGTCTGCCTCCCGACCCTCACAATAGTATTGGTAGCATACAAGTATGCAGAAATGTTAATAGTCGAGAATCTACATCTTGTTATATAATCAGTTTCTATCCACAGAATCACAAAAAAGGTCTATGACAGATCAATGAGAGTAAAACATAATCTTTTGTTGTGCTTGGTTCAGGTCTCTGTAAGATGAAAGAGACTATAGTAACGGATAATTTCTTATATTTCTAAGGTCTATTGTTTCTTATATTTCTAAGGTCTATTGGTCTATTGTTCCATTTAATTGAATACTGGTAGTTTTTATTATTGAAACTTTATATCATGCTTAATCAATTTTGCATCCAACTCTATTATCTAATATTAATTTTTATCAACTTCAATTTCTTTTTTTCTGTTTTTACTTTATTTTTTTTTTTACTGTTTTTAAATGACCACTCTTGGACCAACCTTTCTTACTTTAACCTCTTGGAATATTAATTTGCTAATTGATTTAGGCAAAAACTGCCTTTTAGATTATTTACGTTAAATCTGGCATTTGGTACATTTGGTCTTAATCCTTTCAATGTACGGTAGGTATCTTTATTGTCTCTTTGGTTACGTGAACTATATTTTCCCCTTTACTTTTTAAAATGTTTGGGAGACAAAAAAACTATTTTAAAGCCACACATGAATATCTTAAAACATCCTATAAGCATTCTAGTTCTCTCTTTCCCTAATCAAAAGCATGCTCGACTCCCCTTTATTTTTTATTTATTTATTTATTTATTATTTTTTTGTGAGGAAGAACAGCCCTGAGCTAACATCTGTTGCCAATCCTCCTCTTTTTGCTGAGGAAGATTGGCCCTGGGATAACATCCGTGCCCATCTTCCTCTACTTTATATGGGATGCCGCCACGGCATGGCTGACAAGCAGCGCGTCGGCAGGCTCCCGGGATCTGAACCGGTGAACCCCGGGCTGCCAAGCGCGAACTTAAACCGCTGCGCCACCGGGCGGCCCCTCGACTCCCCTTTATGAAAGACAAAGGAAACTACTCTTTCTGTCTGCACTTCTCATTCCCCGCTCTAATTTCCCATTCATAATTAAATTTGATATTTCTCACTTTTTGCTCTTTCATGTTTCTTTTATGCTTTCTGTGTCTTACTTTTCTTTAAATGATTACAGAAATTATCAGAAATAACCCTTCCACAGTTATCCTTACTTCTTTAACAATAGCTGGTATTAATAATTATCATGGGTTCTTTTTTTACCTATTATCCATTCAAATTTCTTTCTCTAATTTTAGCCGTGCATACTATATATTGCAGCTTTGAGCAATCTTTTCAAAAGAGGGCCCTGGCTGCCACATTTTTTGAGATTGGGCATGTCTGAGAATGTCTCTCTGTGCCTCCCTATACAAATGGCTTGATGTGGTCCATTATTCTTGAGTCGCAGCTTATTCCTGCCATAAAAGATGTCATCGCATTGTCACCTGGCATCTCTCCTTGCAGTGGAAAAAGCTGAAGCTAGTCTGATATTTTGCTCTTTGAAAATGACCTACTTTTTCTGCTTGGAAACTTGCAGAATTCTTTTTTTCCCCCTTATAGTTTTAAATTTTTATGAAACTGTGTCATGGTGTTGCTTTTGTTATTGATTTTGCCTGGGATTTTGGATGTACTCTTGGTAATTTTTTGCAAATATGTTTTCTTTGAGTATTGATTTTGATCCTTTTGTCTGTGTTTTTTCACCTTTGGAAACTCCTTTTACTTGGAAATTGGATCCCCAAATTTAACAACTTCTTTTGAATTATTTTCTTACTTTTTTCATTCCTTTTCAATTCTAGATATTGTAATTATGGATTAGGGAAGAGGGGGTGAACAGATTTTGTAATATAAACAAATCACGCATAATAACAATAGTCAAAGAGGGAGATCTTGTTTTAAGTTGACGCCTGTTTGGCTAAATCAGGAATGACACGGGCAGCTGGACTATTGTGTCCACCTTTCAAACAGAGCAGAGGGTTTACCGGTTCCTCCTCTGGTGAAGGTGGTGAGTAACTGTAGCTGAACAGAGAGCAGGTGGAATCTGTCGCAGATCTCACTTGTCTACAGTCTTTGAGGAATTCTTCATGCAACCTGTAGGATATGCCAGACGTGATTAGAAGACTATGGTGGGTAAGTTCTTGACGTGAGGAGACCGCCCAAAGAGGGCTCGAAGGCCCAGCTCAGTGTGTGAAGTAAAGACTGAAGAACGTGGCAAACGAAGGTGTGAGTCAGACCGTGGCTTACTTCTCGGGAGAAGGAGATTCATCAGTTGGGGATTATCCTGGTTGTTTTCAGGACCAGAGAGTCCCTGGGACAGATGATTGTGACCTAGGATTTCCATCCATGGGCAGGAGACTCTCGTCTATCTATTTGAGGTTCAGGGCAAACCCTGGACCTAGATCCTAGACCAGCGATCTGTTCAGAGTCTAGGCCTGGGAACCAACAAAGGCCCTGGCTGATGGGCTGAGCCAACCTGAAGGGGATAAAAGAAGAGGGAAGCGCTGGCCACATGCTCCTGTGGACCAGCAGGGGTGGAGATGTGGGAAGTAAAATGGGAGTGGTCAAGGCTGGGCCTAGGAAGATGAATTAGGACTGAGATCATTCACGCAGTGCTTGCCTCTGCAGGAATGACACAGAAACAAGGGTGGGACTAAGATGGTAGACAGGCTGTCAGTGGCCCTGGCCACGAGGAGCTGGGTAATAGAAGTCTTTGGGAGAACAAGGTCATTTTTATGAGTGTGGAAGGACCTAACCTACTTTCCCTCTATTCTGTCTCTCTATCAGAGTTGATTGACAAATGTCTTTAGTAATTGTATGTCTTTTCTATGTTTAGGCTTCAGATCTGGCCTTTCTTCTATGATTAATCAGCAGACTAGAGGTTATGAAACCAAATACTATATTTGTTGTTGGGATCTTCTTGAAGACATTGTCAATGACATATCTCTTTCCATTTGTTACAGTCCTATGATAAATTCTTTCAAAGGAAGTACAAGATCTTTATGGTCCTATTTACTTTGCACTTACTGGTGCTCCCAACATATAAATTTGTTCATTCTTTTCAAACCCCAAATCCACTAAGCTCCTCTTTCCTACCTAAGAACTTCTCATTTGAAGCCCAGAAAAAAATAGAAATAATTTGAACCCAGTTAATTATGTAGCTTTAGATTTCCAGTTCCCACGACTTTCCTGTGGACATGATCTTAGATGGTATTGCTACATTTCCACCCCTTCAAAATACTTTGAACATAAGTAACTACAGTTATTTTCACCAAGGAAAACAGTTTGCTCAGTTCATCTCCATGTCCTTATAATTCTAAGGTCCTCACTTGCCACTAAGTTATTCATATTCACTCATTTTTAAATGGACTTCCAGCTTCCTAAGAGGCTTTTACACATCCTGTTATTACTTTTCTGCTGCTTTCCACAACTGCTAGGTAACTAATTTGATGGGAAAAATTGTTTTGACATCTTATCCTTAATCAGAATATTAAATTTACTGCTAACCATAAAAAGTGGGTCTTGGTCATTTGTGTCTTGCCATTGTACACTCATTGCACTTTCTTCTCTAGATCCGAGGGACAGGAGAGAAGATGAGGATTGCTATTAGAAACTCATCTACTGTATCAGTCTGGGAAACATGGGCTTCCTTCTGCCTGTCCAGAGACTCAGAGACCACTGGGTGTCACCAATGTTGACCTAAGGGAAGTGTTCTAGAACCAGGAAAGTGCGAATGATTTTATTTTAAAAACAAAAGCAAAACTCAACCCTTTCTGGGACATCACTCATATTTATGGGAGCACTTGTCCCCAACTTTTGAGGAATACTGCTATAGCACTTTAAGGTAATCTTTGAAGGTGATATAAGGTCATATAAGTCTGAATTTCTGGCAATCAACAGCTAAAATTACCTGAGGAAGCAAAGGTCTTCTGGTGAGTGGAAGAGGGTGAGGGAACCTGGGACATGGGACAGGGATGAATTGGGAGGAGACCAAGCTCAGCAAGCCTCAGTTTGCTTCTGTTTTCAGAGTATCAGCCACCACTGTCTTCACCAGCAGTGAATGGAAAAGATGGTGTAAGAAAAGACATGCTCAAATGCAAACCATATGCCAGCCCAAAGTGCAAACTGGAATTCAGCGAGTCCTCATGTAATCCAATGTCCTATGACAGAGTCTGAAATTAGACTGTTCTTTAATGAAGTTGCCCCCATTTCCACATCTGCTCCCATGTCACCTTCCCATGCTCAAAACTTGTGGAGGGGCACAAGCTTGTCCTCAAGATCTGATTGACTTGAAAGTCTTCAACAAGTGCAAATACAGCTGTGTTTCCTTCTGAAGATGGGGCCTTAGAAATTACTTGGCCCAGTCTCTCATCTGATAGGTTGAGAGAATGAGGTACAAAGAAGTTCAGTAACTTGCCCAAGGTCACTACTTGTTGCGTTTAGAATCACCAATCTTTGTTCTATAAAACTGCCTCCCACATATCCCAGATACACACTCATTTTTTAAACTCATGTTAAAACTTGGACCACTGAACGTTTCCTGGCCGCCTGGCACCTTTTGAAGACTCTTCTAATACGTGGAGAATTTCTCACTAATGAGTTCCCCATGCTCAGTCTCTCTAGCCAGAAAACGACTCCCCTGCCTCCTCCACCGTAGGACACAGGCGTTGGCTTCACCAGTCAGAGGAGCACTGCACAATGAGATGGGCACTGTGGCTGCAGAGCCAACCAGCTTTCAGAGGCTTTGGTGGTCTCAACGTTGGGTTCCTGACAGAGGCACAGCACTGATGCTGGCAGCGGTGGCAATTGCAGTGACGTCAAGTCCCTGGCATTCAGTTCAGAGCAAACTGGAATATTTGGGTTGCATGGTGACGACGGCTTCCCTATCAAGCCAGTGTTGTCGTTTGGTGTGAGCAACATACCCGGAGGTTCAGCCTCCAGCCTGGTTCTGCAGCCTCTCGAGGTTCTGCAAGCTCCCTAATAACCTTTTAATAAATTCATTTGCTGCTTAAGCTAACCCCGTGGATCCTGGTGTTTGCAAATGTTACTGGCAAGGTGAGGAGAAAAACAGCTTCGTTATTCCCTCACCCCATTCCCTGTTCCAACACCCCACCCTTTCCCTGGATGAAATTCCTCTTAGACAATAAAAGCCCTCTGGTCTCTTTCAGTCACAAGAATAGTCTCACTTTAGTAATTAATTGGTCCAGTCTAATATAATAATAAAAATTCTGGAATCTATTCTAAGTGAAAGCTTCGTCCCTCTCCATCTTGAGGGGGCTTCACCCTAGAAGCATTTCTCAGGGGAGGGGCAGTGGTCCTCTTCTCTCTGTTTCTTCAGCTAGGGCTCCTCCTTTCCCTCTTACCAGGCAGCCTCTGCTCCCCCAGAATTACAGTGGGCAGGAGGGAGGAGAGGCAGAGGTGGGAAGACATGTGGCCAGTACAGATGAATCTGATGTTGGCTTCCTCTGGCCGTGGCACATGTTTAGAGCGATCTTGTAATCAAAAGATCTAGCACAGCATATGGCAGATACTTAATAAATATTTGTACTTATTTTCATTAGGTGTAGATTTGATGTTTCCCCTCTATGGGACAGTACTGAAAACAGGGACTATGCCTCGTTTTTGTACATATTTTATCCTGATGTACCCTGTCGAGCTCAGTAACTACTGGGCTCCTGATGAAGTCATCAAGGTTTAAGCCTCTTAAAAGACTACACTTTGGTTATTTATGCACACGTGGTCATCCTAGGGGAAGCACAAGCTTCCTAAGCAGGGAGCATGTTGTGGGTGGTTTTTCACCAAAGACTCAGATTCCCCTTCCGTAGTGTAGAGTTATCACCGGAGGGCTGCTGTCCAGCCAGGAACAATGTTTCCTAGACTCCCTGTGTCTAGATGGGACCATAGGACTGAGTTCTGGCCAATGGAGTGTAAGTAGAAGTGTTGTTCGACACTTCCAGGTTTGGCCCATAAAACCTCTCACATCGTCCTCCATGCCCTCTCTCCCCTCTTGGCTTCCCGGATGCTGGTGTCAGGGTTAGCTTGGAAGTCACACGTTAAGGATGGCAGAGCCTCCATCAGCCTGAGTTTCTGAATGATTCTGTGAAGCCAAACTCTCTGCCTTCAATTGAACTTTTTTATATAAAAGAGAAATAAACTTATATTGTCAAGCGTCATAAACTTTTTCTGTAAAGGGCCATATAGTAAATATTTAGGTTTTGCAGGTTTTATGGTCTTTGTCACAACTACTCCTCTGCCGCTGTAGTGTGAAAGCAGCCATAGCCATAGACAATACATAAATGAATGAGCAATGGTTACGTTCCAATAAAAATTTATTTACAAAAACGTGCAGTCAACTGAATTTGGCCTGTGAGTGGTAATTTTCTGACCCCTGTGTTAAGCCACTACAATTTTGGATTTTATCTGTTATGGCAGAACACTACATTAATCAATTCACCTTTCTTGTTCAATCTTATATCAACGCTACCCAGTGTGACGCCAGGCACAGAGTAGATATTCAAGGATGAATGGAGAGCCTTGAAATATAGAGGCTGGAGTTTTAACAACTGTATGAGACATAAGGTCATGCCTCAGGCCTGAATGTGGCCAGGAACTCAATCTGAGCTTCTTGCCTAAAGCTGAGAGCCACAAAGTGTTGTTTCATTCACAAAACAAGGGTAAGAAAAACTCCCTCCATTGACTCTCCCTTGTCCTCAAGACTGGGTCCAACAGCCCTGACTTGACATTGAGGGATTTCTTGCTCTGGCTTCTGCTCATATCTCTATCCTTATTTTCCACTGCTCTTTCTTCTCTGTATCTGAGCCAGGTATACCAAACCAAGCTCTCTAAGTGCCTCACGATTTTACACATGCTGTTTTCTGTGTCAGGGATGCCATTCTCCTTGTTCCCCCACCTTAACTCCTGTGCATCTTAGCTTCCAATTCTTGTAGTCCCACCTAGACTAGGATGTGATCTTCCTCCTGTGTGCTTATCCTCCACATGGCCACAAACCCAGCTCCTTCCTCAGTTAGGGCACTTACCACACTCTGATGTGTCAACATATCTGTTTACCTACTAGATTAGGTGCACCCTGAGGTCAGGGACCAGTCTGTTTTCCATATCCCCAAGCCCTATGGCATATTTGGCACTCATCTGGATCTCTATAGAAACTGGTGAATGAATTAGTGAATTGATATGAATCCAAGCTCTAACGAATACAGCAACAACTATGTATGTTGAAGAGTGGTTTTACTCTTGGCATTTACAGGTATTTGATTCAAAAACACTACCAACTAAAATAATATACCAAGTATAACATAATAATTTATATTGGATGTACATTTCAGTAGCTGGTCTATTCCTTTTGCCTCTGAAGCCAAACCGTCCTCAGTTCTACCTGAGCCCAGAGCAGTAGAGGCACTTGGGGGTTGCCCAGCATAGAGCAAAGTGAGAAGGCTCAATTCTTAAACAATTTGGATTCTGCTGAGAGCACATGGATCCTCTAAAAAATACACAACTATATGACCCAGATTTTCCAGAAAAGTTACACTTTCAAGTGTTTGTTCCATTTCCCCCACAAATAAGCATACATTTTTCGAACCACGTCTCTATTTTGTTTAAGAAAATGTGATTGTTGTTAAATGTCCAATTCCAGCCCTGAATGGTGTGTTAAGTTTATAACAAGCAGCCTCATATTTAACCAAGCATCTGATCTAAGAATATTTTTTAGATTTACCACTATAAATGTCATGGCACATAAAATTTCTTAAAGTCTATATCTCCATTTGACTACATATAAGATTTGGATATAATTGTTAAAAGTTGCACTAGTAAAGATGAGTAAAATGCATTCCTTAAATTTGGGGCGTTTGAACCAGCTATGCATTTTGGCCAATTTGGCACCAGTTGGTCCAAATTGCCTCTTTTGCCTCTGACCCAAAATCATAATGGAAACTTTGACCTCACTTCTAGCAAGAAGGATGGGAGGAAGCCTTAAGACTGAGGTATCTTCAGCCCCAAACACACAACTGTAGCATTTCCAGCACTAATCTGGTGGGACCCCCAGGGCAGCCTGACTTGTCTCCAGGAGGTTGGAAGACCAAAGCTATTCTGGGAAGGAGAGACGGTAGCTCCTGTTTGTTTAGCCGGCTGCTGTTGGGGATGTGACTGCTTGCCCGCAGGAATAGCTAACAGCAGAAGAGAAGAAAGCAAAGGGAGCCTCTGATAAGGGCCCGGAGTCCAGAGGGTAAGCCAGTTAGGGACAGAATTGAAGTTTGGAGACACTTCCACCCGCCATTTTTCCTTTCACACACCCTCTCTTCCTCTTCCCAGAGCCATCCAGCCTGTGAACCCCTCCCTGCTTGTCTGGGCACTCCCAGTAGAGCACTTGTCACCCTCAGTGCCAAACACATGCTTGGCAGGGTGAGGTGTAAGATGGGCAATGGAGCCGACCTGGAGCTCCAACTCAGACGGGCCATCACCATCCACTCTCCACAACCCTTTTAGGAGGGGATGAGATGACTTGCTTGGAACAGATGGGTCCTAAGGAGAACAGGTCCTTATCTGAACAGACAGCAAGGTGGATGAAAGGATGGATATTTAGTTGAACCATATGAAATTGCCAGTTATCTAGACAGATAGATAGAAAGATAGATATGACTGATGGGTAAAAATATGTACGGCTAGGTAGATATAAAAACAGAGGTGGCGAGTTAGGTATGTACAGATCAATTAGAATTTTTATTTTAGCAATACATCAGTTATTTGAGGCGTATGTGTGCCTCTTTCTAGTAGGAAAGAATGGTCTGAGGGAGGTCAAGGACAAAGGAACCAGATGAGCAGAAATCCATGGGAGCAATATCAGCACCAGTGACAGCCAACCCAAGCCACAAACCCTATTCCTAACCTGCTTTCGCTTCAATGTTTATAGTGAAATCCCTAACAGAACAGAACTGTCAGAAATTGAACTATAAAAAATTGTATATACTGCTTAGGTACAAATGGAACATTTTGTTTTAAAATAATCCATAAGTACATCTTAGGGTTTTGTAAAATAGCTCATAAACTAGGGTTTATAAACTTGCTTGAGTTAATCTGCCCCCATGGACTCAGTTATTATTTATCACTTTCTGCCAAACTGAAATGTAAGTATTCTGAACCATTAGTTACAATGTATAAACAATCGATCGCAGTCCTCCCTTGAAGAGTTTCCCCTAAATGTTACATAAACATGCCATGACCGGAATAAAAACATGAAGGAATTTCTTTGTGGTCAGTGGTTCCTGATGACGTATGGTAAGTATAACACTCAATCAATTCACTCTCTTTCCATATTTAGTTTCTACAATTTATCACGCAGGACAAACATGAAAGATAGCCCATACTTCCAAGAATCCTAGACGGGGCAACCTTTAAAAATGGTTTACTATCTTCATCTTTGGCAGTTTTGATTCCAAAGCTGATTGTCTCAGAGCACTGGATCTGAGATCCAGTCTGTACCAACTGAATCAATATTTGCAGCCATGCTGTACCACAACAAACTTCCGTGTCCACACACTGCTGTTCTTGGGCCCTGGGAGGAGCTTTGGTTTCTTTACAGACTCTTTGGAGCAACTTTATAGGTGATAATGCCCCATCTAGAGAACTTGAATCTTTGATGCATACTCTGAACTTGATCAGACTTGAAGATTTTTCTTAGATGGATAATCACGTCCTTGAATTCTCTTTCAGAGTCAGATTTCCCAGCATCAGTTGCCAAATGGGTGCTAAAAAGCCCCAACAGCAAGATAAAGGAGGGAAAAATGGCTCCAACTGCAATACTAGAGAATAAAGCGCCACCACTTTCTCCCACCAATCCACAGGGGAAAAACCCTACAACTACAGTCATGCACGGCATAGTGACGTTTCGGTCAAAAACGGACCGCATGTACGATAGTGGTCCCATAAGATTGGTACCGTACAGTCTAGGTGTGTAGCAGACTATACATCTCGGTTTGTGTAAGTACACTATGTGATGTTCACACAATGACTAAACCACCTAATGACGAATTTCTTAGAACGTGTCCCCGTCATTAAGCGATGCATAACTGTACCAGTGGACTTGCAAGCAGATCTACTCCAAATGTCTGTAGTTCCTTTGCTCTGAAGGTGAAGTCATTTTTTTACCTTTTAAATTGTGAAGTAGAGCACACATACAAAGGAGCACCCCAAACAAAAATGTGCAGCAAGCACAAAGATCATCTCAAGATAAATACCCATGTAACCACCACCCAGGCCAATGAACAGACATTGCCAGCACCCCCAAGCCCTTTCATTCTCCCCCCATGCACCCCTTCTCTCCACTGTCCCTCCCTCAATATTCCCAGTGTTATAGCAATCACTGGCTTGCTTCTTTCTACATTTCTATCTAAGCATTCAGTGTATCCCTGTGTGTATGGTTTAGTTTTGAGACTTTTCTTTTAATTTCACGTAAATGGAATCATACAACAAGTGCTCTTTTGCGACTGGCTAATTTCACCCAATATTACTTTTAATTATATATCTATAGTCCATGTTATTGTATATATTTTCAGTTCATTCCTTTTCACGTCTGTAGAGTATGTCATTATGTGACTAGACCACGATTTATTTACGCATTCAAGTGTTGATGGACGTTGGGTTGTTTCAGTTTAGGTCTATTACAAGTGAAGCTACACAAGTGCACACATTTCTGTTGTTTCTGTACTTAGAAGTGGAATTGCTGTTCCATAAGGAATGTTCAACTTGGACAATGCTGTACTGTTTTCCACAGTGGTGGCAGCAATTTAAAGTTCTCCAGAAGTGTTATTTGCACTCCTGTTGCTTCACATCTTCACCAACACTTGATAGTGTCAGGTTTTTTTCTGACTTTCTGGTGTATCTCATTGTGTTTTTTATTTACATTTCCCTGATTACTAAGGTGGCCGAGCACCTTTTCGTATGTTAATGGGTCCTTTGAAAATCCTGTTTTGTAAAGTGTTCGAGTCTCTTGCACATTCTCTTTTGAGTTGTTTGTTGATTGTGTTTTCTCCCACTCTGTGGCTTACTTTTTTAGTCCTTTTAATAGTGTCGTTTGATAAGAAGTTCTTAATTTTAATATAGTCAAATGTATTAATCTTTTCTGTATGGCTAGTATTCTTGCATCCTATTAAAGAAATCTTTCCCTACCTGGAGATCATGAACATATTCACCTATATTATATGCTAGAAGCTTTATTGGGCCTCGGTCAAGTTGCCCCTGGTAACTCTGATTTTAAATCCATCAGGAAGGGATGTGGGTCTTATTGGTCTCCTCCCAGAATGCTCCTGGACTCCTTATGCAAATTTGCTCCCTCTCTGGGCCCCAGCAACCCTCAAGTTCCACATATGAGAACTTTCTCACACACACACACAACCTGTGGCAACTTTTCCCAACTCCCAGGTATTTGCTTTTATTCCTCCAGCAGCTCCCTGCCTTCCTCATGTGGAGCATCTGTCTCCTTCTCTTGCTTCATCAGTTCTACACCTCCACTTTTTACCCTCACAGTACAGCAGTGGCCCATAGCCAAGCACCAAGATCCTTGCTTCTTGAGAAAGGGAGGGAGGGAGTTATAAGTTCCTTTGTTTGGGAACTGACTCGGTTGTAACATCCAATCCCAGGACCCAGGGTTCATTCTATTGCTCTAGATTTTTTAAATCATGGGAACAGAAGAGTAAATTCATTTTCCTCACTTCAGCTGCACTCTCATCACTGGTCTGTCCAAGGCACCAGCCTTCTTTTACTTATATATTTACTTGTTCTTTTTTATCCCCAATCTCCACTCCCATTTCCCGCTCATGAAAGACATCCACTCTAATACACTTGATCTGTAGCTCTTGATTTGTATACATTCTTATTAAAATATGCATTGTCATTTTGTGTTCATACTTTTTTATTTACCTAAGTGGTATATAGAGGTAGATTTCACTCAGCTTCTTACTTTACTCAGCACCACGTGTTATGCGTGGCTGTGCGTACATCTCTGTGGCTCATTGCATTTCACTATATTTTACCACAGAAACCACAGCATCTCTAAGTACTGCCTTATAAGGGCAGAAAAATTGAGATGTAGCTGGGATTTCCTGTTGTTGTTAGAAGCAATGATAGATTCAGAAATTTCTGTATAATTCTGGAAAAGCAAGGAGGCTAGCCTGAAAGGAGAAGACCAACCAATTATTGTCTACAAAATAATCATTATGCTCAATTGAACAACCAGTCTCAGAATAATCTTGACTTCCCAGTGATCCTGCATGGCACTGTCAGCTTTCCTCCTGTCCAACCCCAAGGACTCCTAAGAACTTAATCTGGGATTACAAAAGTTATAAAAATTTTTAAGTAACGTGATAATAAATAAAGAAACAAATAAATAAATTGAAGTGCTGTATCTTTGAGAAAACAAGTCCTCTCAGGAACTGGTATCTGCTGTTCCCATGGTAATGGAAGTCAAAGCCTTTGGCTTTTGCAGAAGTAAGAGGTAGCATGAGAGGTTTTGACAGCAAATGAGATGTAGCACACTTAGCACAGACATGTATACCCCACATCTGTGCCAACATCCATGGTCACAAGCAATGGTGGCACCAGTGGGAGTTTCATCCTTTGGACAGCCTTTGCAGAGCCAGGAGTTCTCACCATGTCAAAATGGAGCAGAGAAGAAGGAAATATTTCCTACTACAGGATGGTCATGTATGGAGCTAATCATTCACCTCCTTCCCTAGTGGGTTCTAAGCCATTGAGAATTATATGGAAAGAGACAGATGGAATCAAAGCCAAGGTCACCTTCATACTGTTAGGGCTGAACTGGAGAACGAGGCTGTCTACCGCCTTCTCTCTACACTGAAGGTAATTGGCAGAGTAGAGCTGACCTGATGTACCCAGCAAGTTTCAGGGAAAATGTCTTTAACCCAAAGCAGAGACCTGGCTGGGTAAAGCAGAAGCAAGCTCTGCTTGCCAGAGACTGGAAATGTGATTTAAGCCCATCATGCCTAAATGCATATGGTCCAAGGGAAGAGACAGGACACTGCGTTACTTTTGTAAGCCACCGTTGGTCATGTGGACCAACCAGTTTATCTACTCCTCAGACTACAGGGAGAAGTAAATAAGGCAGTGGAGCGAAGGGTGGAAGTTTCCTCACCAGCACTTCTGAAAGGGCTGAACAAAGAACCCTCTTCTATGAACAGAAGCAAGAACGTGTAGAGAGGATGAGAAAGGTCCCTCTTGCAATAGTCTGTGAAGCCCATGGAGCCCCTTGGGAGCAGATGGGGTGAAGCCACAGAAATAATGATTTGTGACTCTTGTTATGACCCCTTTTCCATATGTAGACATACAGATAGCTTGGAAATCCCAATCCATATTTTGGAGGCCCTACTGAAGGGATTCCAATATTGTAAATTCCCATACTCCCTGGGTGGGTGTGGGACTTTCCCACTTCTCAGATCCGGGCATGACTCCTTATTGGGTAGCCATATACTTCATGGCTGGGGCCGTGGGTTACAGACTGCCCCTTCATGAGCCTTGAGCTACCAACCCGGGGAGAGTCGGGGAAACAACTTTGCCTGGCTGGAGCCCTGCAATGGACCACTGAGGCCCCAAAATGTTAGGCAGAGAAAGCCTACCCAGTCCTACTGTGAGCTGTCCAAGGGGTAGCACACTTTAAACTCTCTTGAGAAGGGTCATGAGTGTGTCCTGGAAACTCGTCTAGAAGGCTACGCTTATGGACACTAACTTGTTTTCAGAACCAGATTTCCCCTCTCCCACTCCCCAGAGACATAGGAAAAATTTCCCCAGAGCAGGACTGAAGTGATAGAACAGGTGACTGGGCAGGCAATTAAGCCCACAGTAGCAGACACATTGTAGACGTAGTGCAGAAATGGCCAATTTCTGAGACAAAAAAGAAAAAAAACAGTAAGAGAGCAGCAGACTCAGAGGCTTTACCTCTGTGACTGGGGAAGAATCCTTGAAGACCCTACTGAGTGAGTCTGTGGAGAGCAGCAGGGATCTGCATGTTAAATTCCTAAATAGCCCAAAATGCAGGAAAATAATACCTCAGCAAATGCATTGATAATGAGAAAACCTGCGGAGGGCACAGGAGAGGGACTATTCTGGAAGGAGTGAAATAATATGACAGCTCTAGGATGACTGTACAGATGAGAGCTTGAGTTTTGTTTGTTACATGGTTTTGTTTTGTCTTTAAAGAGCTCTGAGAGGTTGAAGCTGCAGACCATAGAGAAGACGGTTCATGGACGGAGGTGCCCAGAGGGGTGGGAGAGGATAAGATCTCAAGTGGACGTGGAAGTGTTCCCCCAGAGAGGGAAGGCACACCTCTTCCTCTGATGCATGAGCTTTCAGGTAGGAAGAGAAGCAGACGAAGCAAGTTTTAGAGCAGCGTGGGGAAAGCTGACGAGTACCACCTTGTCGCCATTGTTCCCTCCGTGAAGTGCGTGGCAAGGTCATTGCTTATAGTGAACAGAAGTGAAGCTGTGAGGGAAGAGTGGTGGCAGTTTTAAAAAGCCATTAGAGAAAGGCCATGAGGGACCTGGGGGACTGGGCTGGCCAAGGGAGGGGTGTGAAGGAAGGGTCACGGCGGCATGGATGAAAACGGTGGAGCTGGTGGTGAGCGCTCAGAGGAGGAGGTGGGAAGGACTGGAGAGTAAGAGCAGCTGGACTAGAGGGCATATCCTACGTAGGGTGGAGCTGGGGTCTGAACCACCGCCCCTTGAGGGCCCCAGGTTTCCCCAGCTCTCTGTACTCCCTAAGAGGAACCTGGTTATGAGAGAGGCCGCCACCTTGCAATGGTGACAGGACTCAGATTGGCAGATGCCGAGGGGAGCTGCAATCACCGAGACTATTGTGACCTGGAAGCTAAGGGTCAGGAAACATTGAGTGAGTCCCACAGAAAGCCCGGGTTGGGGTGGGGGCGCATGAGGATTATTAACCCAACCCCTTAATTAATAGCTAAGGAAACTGATGCCCAGAAAGGTGACGACAGTGGCAGAGGAGGGACTCTTAGGAGATCGGCCATTCCTAGTCCAGGTTATTCCCATGGCTCCCAGGTGAGGGGTGGGGAGGGAGACAACTGGATGAATCTCCTCTTAGAGCCACTGGCCTTCCGAGGGATAGGTTCTTGGCCGTGCTTCTGGGTGATTTGGCATGACATTTAATCTCCACCTCCCTAACTCCGCAGGCAAAGACTCTCTTTTCCTGCATATCGAGCTGCTCAAGTGCTGGTGACAAACATGAAGGAAGGCTCTCTGAGGACGGGGACGGTGGTGAGAAAACAGATAGCTGATGCAGGGATGGCGTTTGTAGGCAACGCAGCTGCTCATATTTGCCAGCCTCACAAGGAAGCCGAGGTTCGGCATTTCAAAACAAGTTTATTGCCAGTAAAAAAAAAAAAGATCAAACAGATATTGGCTCAGTAGCTTCTCAGCAGCAACTCTGACCCATCTCCTGTGATGCCCTACACTAGACCTGTCTCGGGATTCCCTGTGACGCCTCCTGGGGCCTGGCCTTCATTCTCCTATCCAATCACCGTCTGGTTCCCAGGGTACAACGCAGTATCGACACTCAGAGAGCATCGGCCTGCAGTCCTGGTGGTGGACATCAGAGCCGCAAGGAGAAGCCAGCCATCACGATCTCTTCTGAGTGATGTAGCTGGCGTCTGGGGAGCACAGGAAGGACACGAGTCTCTCACAGTCCTCTGGCTGCCCTGCCCTGCATGGAAGGAGGACAGAACTGAGGTCTCGGCCCACACACTAATGAACTCTGACCTCTGACCTTACTGACCTAGCCCCAATGTGATGGTATTAGCAGGTAGAGCTTTGGAGGTAATTAGGAATGGATGAGGTCATAACCGTTAGATTAGATCCCCTCACGAATGGGATCAGTGAGTGCCCTTATAAGAGTCACAAGAGAGTTTGCCTCTTGCTGTCCCTCTCTGCTGTCCGCCACGCGAGGACACAAGAAGTCGGCAGTCCACAACTCAGAAGTGAGCCCTCACCAGAACCCAACCACACTGGCAGCCTGATCTTGGACTTCCAGCCCCAGAACTATGAGAAATAAATTCTTGTTGTTTATAAGCCACCCAATTTATGGTATTTTCTTATAGCAATCAGAACAGACTCAGACATGATCCTTCTCAGGGAGGCACAAATGTGCTTCCATGTGATAAGTGACGAGTTACCACAATCCAACTTTATTCTAGGTCCTAATGAATAGAAGTGGCTAATTACTCTTCTTCTCTTGTCCATCTTTTATGTAGTTTAACTTCCTTCCACTTTCTGGGTGGTCTGTATCAGTCTGTTTAAGCACTCTTGAGAACCCTGCCCAAGTAGGCATTCATACTTGTGGTGTAACAGTGTATTGTCTGCAAATTATCCTGGACTTCACTCTTGGTTGCTTGGACAAAGAGCCAGCTGGGACCAGGTACTCCCTTTTCTCCCAGTGGGAGGTGTTTTCTGACATCACTTCTGACACCAAGCGTGTGTTTTTTTCCAACACCAAATACTTGTCATTTTTCCACACCAATTCTCCAGCTCTCTGACACCAACTGGACGCCCTACAATTCACTCTAGTTTTGACACTATATGGAATTCGCACAGACCCCACAGGTTAAGGCCTCAGCCCCACAAGGTTGCCCCTACTTTGGATAACAGCTGCAAGTGGGATGCCCAGGCTACCCACACTTCTGCCATGCCAATTTCAAATTTAGAGGTTCCCACGACCCGCCCCTAAGGTTCCATAATTTGCTAGAATGACTCACAGAACTCAGAGAGCTATACTTACTATTACAGATTTATTATAAAAGATGCAACTTGGGAAGAGCCAAATGGAAGAGATGCAGAAGGCTAAGTACAGGGTGGAGGTGGGGGTGCAGAGCTCCCTTGCCCTTTCCAGCTGTGCCACCCTCCCGGTGCCTCCATTTGTTCACCAACAGGAAGCTCCCCAAAGACCATTGTTTAGAGTTTTCATGGAGTTCCATTACACGGGCATGATGCATTACATCACTGACCATTGGTAATTAAACTCAATCTCCAGCCTCTCTCCCTCTCCCCAAAGATCAGAAGGTGGGCTGAAATGTTCAACTTTCTAATCACATGGTTGCTTCCTCTGGCAACCAGCCTCCATCCTAAAGCTCTCCAGGGGCCCACTTAGAGTCACCTCACTACCATAAACTTGAGTATGGTTGAAAGGAGCTGGTTATGAATAACAAAACATGCTGCTAGCACTCAGGGAAATTACAAAGGTTTTAGGAACTGTGCCAGGAACCAGGGCCAAGGATCAAATGACTATTTTTTTATTATGCCTCAGAGGGGCTGAACCTAAACTCAGCTTCCTGCAGGGCCAATGGCTTTCTGCAACCACCCATGGGGCCCAAGGCCCCCAGGAACAGGGGAGCCAGCTTCCCCGGGCAGTGCCTGTAAACTGATGGCACCTAAGCCCTCAGCCCCAGTAGTCTGACTGGCTGACAGGCCATTTCCTGAAGCTGCGCTATGAGAAGCAGAGCAACAGGGGGACAAGGCCCTCCACTGGAAACCAAACTTATTTATCAACAGCGGATTGCTCAGGCTTACTTCTCTATGAGATGCTAAAAGGATAGTGTGCCACTTTTCTTCTTACTGATTTTGAAAGTTTCCCCCAATAAAGCCTGTTTCTGAACCTCTGCATTGTGATATGGTGACCATGAAAGAACTTACCCTCCATGACAATAAAGGATTCATAAGCTTTCCAGGGAATAGAATCCATGAGTTCTCTTCTCTACCTACATACATTCCCCTGGTGACCCCAAAATGTATGCCATGTGTATGCCCAGGACTCCCACATCTGTGTTTCCAGCTCAGACCTCTCTCTTGAACCCCAGGTTAGCATATTTAAATGCCTACTTGACATCTCCACTGAGATCTCTAATAGATGTCTCATACTTAATACAACTCCATCCCTCCAATTGCCCAGGCTTAAGATTTTGGAGTCGTCCTTGGTTCCTCTCTTTGTCTCACACCCCACATCCAATCTGTCAGAAAATCCTGCTGATTCTATCTCACTGTATATCAAAACGTAATATTGTCACCACTTGCACTACTACCTCCTAATGGGAGCCACCGCCATCTCTTGCCCTGCTTCCATCCTTGCCTGCCTGAAGTCTCACTTCAACACAGGAGTCTGAGTGGGCCAGACTTTAAACATGTGGGCCAGAGCAGGTGACTCATTTACTTTAAAACTTGCAGTGGGGGCCCACCCAGTGGCATAGCGGTTAAGTTCCCATGCTCCACTTTGGTGGCCCGGGCTTCGCAGGTTCAGATCCCCGGCGTGGACCGACCCACCACTTGTCAAGCCATGCTGTGGCAGTGTCCCATATAAAGTAGAAGAAGATGGGCATGAATGTTAGCCCAGGGCCAATCTTCCTCAGCAAAGAGAGGAGGATTGGCAACAGATGTTAGCTCAGGGCTAATCTTCCTCACCAAAAAAAAAAAAAAAACTTGCAGTAGTTCCCCATATCCTTCAGAGTAAAAGCCTGTCTTAGTCTTGAGGATGCTATAACAAAAATACCATAGACTAGTGGCTTATAAACAATAGAAATTTATTTCTAGCAGTTCTGGACACTGGGAAGTCCAAGATCAAGGTGCTGGTAAATCTGGTGTCTGGTGAGGGTCCACTTTCTGGGTCAGAGACAGCTCCTTCAGACTATATCCTCAGATGGTGGAAGGAGTGAGGGATCTCTCTGGGGTCTCTTATAAGGGCACTAATCCATTTCATGATGGTTCCACCCTCATGACCTAAGCTCCTCCCAACGGCCCCATCTCCTAATACCATCAACTGAGGTTTAGGATTGCAATATATGAATTTTGAGGGGACACAAACACTCAGACCATAGCAAAGCCCAAATCCTTACCATGTCCTATAAGGCTCTAAATGATCTGTGCCGCCCCCTTGCATCTCTGACCTCACTACTGCTCTCTTCCCAGCCACGCTGGCCTCCTGTGTTCCTCTGACATGCCAAGCACACCCCTGCCTTAAGGTTTCTGCACTAGCTGTTCCCTCTGCTGGAATGCTTTTCCCTCAGATATCAGTGCATTGATCACCTTCCCTTTCTTCAAGCCTTTGCTTAAATGTCACTTCTCAATGAAGCCCAACCAGGCCACTCTACTCCCCCTCTCCCTCCAGCACTCTGGATTCCTCTTAAACTGCTTTCCTTTTTCTTTCCCACAATGCTTATCACCTTCCAACATACCCTGTAATTTACTTATTTATAACATCTCTTGTTTATTGTCCATACCCCCTGCTAGAATGTAAGCTCCAGGGGAACACTGATCTCTGCTTTGTTCACTGATGTATCTCAAGTGCCTGCAACAGTGACTGACATGTGGTAAGCACTCAACAAATATTTGTTGAATGAATGAATAATTGGACAAAGCTACATGTTCCTCCGTAAGAACTTTATGCAGTTGTGCACTTTTAAGCTAAAGCTCTCCATTTCAAAGTTATTTCAAACTTGTTTCCCTTCAGGGAGAAAGACTTAAGAATGCTCTTTAGCACCTAACAGTACCTGCTAACCTCCTGCACTGACCTTCAGCAAGCAGGTGTGCTAGGAAGTAGGGAGCCGGAGGGAAATCATGCCCCTTAGATTCTCAAGTTCTCAAAAGCTCAAATTAAAGGATGGCAAAGGAGCTACTGCTGATGCAGGTGAAATAGATTGTGCCTCTGCAGTGTGGACTGGGAGTCTTAGGAAGTTAATAATAAAGTGTGACAGCAAAAAGAGGTAAGAAACAGCTGTATCCATGTTTCCATACATCCCTGATCTTCTAAGATGGCATGAAATGGAACAGTGCTGTCCAATAGAAATATAATGTGAGCCACATATTATCATTTCAACATGTAATCAAAGTAAAAAGTTATTAGTGATATCTTTTGCTTTTTTTGTACCAAGTCTTTGAAATTCGATGTGTATTTTACACTTACGGTAGTTCTCAATTCAGACCAGCCCACATTTCAAGTGCTCAGTAGCCACATGTGGTTAATGACTATCGTATTGAACAGTACTGACATAGAACGTTTGTCAGATCAGGACAATATATGAGATGTGTTTCCATAGTGGTCCAGAAAATGTGGTTAATTTTGCTATAACTCACCCTCCTGAGAGTGATGACAGCAAAGAACATTCTATTGGCATCCGTGGTCATCCACATAGCTAGAATACTATATCCTAAATCTGGATCTATACCCATTGAAGAGTTGTCCTAGCCTAGCTGGTTTCCAGTGACATATGATCTAAAAGAACTACAGCAGCATAGAGAAACACGTATGTTCTAAGCACATATATTGTTTTACTAAAATTGGAGTAAATCTGGAATGACCTAGGCTCTTCGCTAGCAATTTGTAAGAACCTCAGCACCCCACCTAAGACTACAATTCAAAATATAAAACATAGCTACATGTACAAGTGACTTTATCATCTTTTTATAATAGCATAAAAGTGCAAATAACCTAAATTCCTAATAACGGGGAAAGGTTGGACATTTTTCCTTAAGGTGATATTATACAGACATTAAAAATGAAGTTTTAAAGTAGTTTATAATAGTCTGGGGGAAATGTTTAAGTGAAAATGCTAAATGGGAAAGCAAGGCACAAAATTGTGTAGCCAACTATTGGACCAAAATTGGACCAAAATTATATTAGGATAAAAAAATACATAGAGAAAAAAGGCAGAAAGTTAATAGACCATAACGAGATAAAGGTAATAATTTAAACCATATCTTACCTTTCTCTCCACACTGTATCACCAGATATTGTGGAAAAGGTTAAGAGGGAAAAGAAAAAGAAAAGAGAGAAAGTCAATAGCAGTGCATGAAAATATGAAGTTGTGCTCTTAATGGACTAGAATGTATGAGGAATGAAGTCATCCTGAGAGATGAAACCATGGCCCAAAATCCTGGAAGAGAGGACCATGTCCAAAGGTGGGAATGGATTTGGTGCTTCCAGCCAGAAGGCAGCAGACACAAGGAGGCAGCAGGAGGGGACAATGGGCAGGGTGACTCTTTGCTGATGCTGCACTGAAAGGATCTCTCTTCCCCAGTTTTTACCCTTCTGCCGGGCAGCCACAGCAAAGGTGTCAACCCCCACTGTAAGGATGAGAACAGAAGGCCACTGAGGCAATATGTCAGAAGTCAGGGGAGAGGTAACAATGCTTCAGTAATTAGAAACACAAAAGAATTTTCAGGAACTGGTCATAATATATTAATAATCATAATAAAAGTGAATGAATTGAATTAATATATGAAAAAGAAGAGTCTTTCAAATTGTATTTTAAAAAATAGTTGTATACACTTTACAAAAGATACACCTAAAACAAAACGATGCAGGACATTTGGAAATAAAGGAATAGAGAAAGATACCACGTAAAATGCTAACCAAAAGAAAGCAAATGTAGAAACGTCAGAATCAGAGAATAACAGAATTCAAAGCAAAAAGCATTATAAGAGCAAATAAGGATACAGTTTTTTTTGTTGTTGTTTTTTTGGTTTTTTGTGTGAGGAAGACTGGCCCTGGGCTAACATCCGTGCCCATCTTCCTCTACTTTATCTGGGATGCCACCACAGCGTGGCTGACAAGCAGTACTTTGGCAGGCGCCCGGGATCCAAACCAGAAACCCCGGGCTCCCAAGCGCAAACTAAACTGCTGCGCCACTGGGCCGGCCCTAGGATACAGTTTTTTATATTGATAAATGGTACACTCCACCAAGATAATATGTTATGAATCTTTTCGGACCTGGCGACGTAACTTCAGAATTGTCACATCTCAATCTTAGTGGATGAATTTAATTCACCTATCTCTGAAATTAATAGCTCAAATTTAAAAAATAAGGCTATAGATTAATGGAATTGAATAGAAATATAATGTAGCCCACAAATGCAAGCCATATATGTAATTTAAATTTTTCTGGTAGCTACATTACAAAAACAGAAGAGGGGCCACTGGTGGCATAGTGGTTAAGTTTGGTGCACTCCGCTTCCACAGCCCAGAGTTCGCAGGTTCCGTTCCCAGATGTTGACCTACACCACTCATCAGCCATGCTGTGGAGGCAAGCCACATACAAAATAGAGAAAGACTGGCGTGGATGTTAGCTCAGGGACAATCTTCCTCACCGAAAAAAAAAACAAGAGAAACAGGTGAAATTGCTTTTAATAATATGTTTTATTTAACCAAATTTATCCAATATATTACCATTTGAATATGAAATCAATATAAAAATAATTTTTCATCCTAAGCCTTCAAAACTCATGTATATTTTATACTTAAAGTCTATCTCAATTTGGACTAACCATATTTCAAGTGCTCATTAGCTACATGTGGCTAGTGACTACTATATTGGACAGCAAAACTATACATAATTAAATAACACAATTTTTGTCAAAAATGCCCTTATTAAAAATTATTCAGTTTGACAAGAGATTTACACATATTGAGATATATGAGGTAATTATTCAGGTTCAAAACTGATTCTGCTCAAACTAAAAAGCCTGACTTATGGCCTACCAAACATGCATTGTACACCTGCTTTAACCATTAAAGAATGTACTCTCTTAAGACAAGAATGCATACTTCCCCTCCTACACCCTATTGGTAACGCCCAGATTAGTCCCTTTCCTGACATCAGCGTCATGTCAACCTGCTAATTTGCAACTAAATACCTCTTTGAGACTTTGATGAAAATGTATCCTGGATGTGTTTAATGTATGTTCTTTGTTCTAGAAAGATAAGACTGTCCTGAAAACCAGACTTCTGTGGAATGCTTTCTAAGGAATTCCTGGGTTGTTATCCTCACTCTGGCTCAAGTAAAACTCACCCTATTTCTCTTATCTATAGAATGGTTATTGGTTATTTTGCATGACATTTCAAAGAGAAAATTAAAACATAAATCATAAATATTTAGAAATGAACAATGAGACCCTGCCAAATTTTTTAAGTGTGTTGATATGGTCAAAGCAATACTCAGAAAAAACACATAGATATAAAATTTTAGATATAGTAATTAGAAATCATTTAAGAAAGATTGAAAATTATAAAAGCAAGAAGCTACTAAAAGAATAGCAAATAAATTCAAAGTAGAAAGAAGGATATAAAAAAGATAAAGGCAGAAATTATGGAAATTAGCAAATCAACAATAGAGTTGAAATGAAATTTACCAAAACATTAAAAGTAATTTTCTTTGGGATATAGAGCTTCAGATGTTCGTTTTCCCTTGACTTTCTACTTTACTTCCCTCACTAAGTTTTCTAAGAATAGTATTGCTTATATAATAAAAAAAAAAATCCTCTTTTTTAAAAAAAAGTCTTGTAACACTTAACCACAGAGGACTTTGAAAGACTATCTACAAATGGCAACACATTGAAGTCCCAGTTGTAACATCTGCTTTTAAAATTTGGTGACTTTGGATAAGTTGCACACTTAAAGCCATTGGGCAAATGATATGAAAACTGGCCTGTTCTTAGACTTGCTGAAAGATTACTATGGTCTTAACCAGCTGTGGGGCCTCCAGTCACACTTCTAAGACAGAGTAGGGACAGGACTCTGCCCCTAACCCTTAACTATCAGGTCTGGCACCTTCCAGCCCATCTATTTTCAAAGTCAAAGTATAACAGAGCAAGGGCTCATTCTGCTGGTGGCAACCCTGAAGCCAATCAATTGCAAATGAGCCAGGTGGTCAAGAAAGGGATTTATTCAATTAGCTGGCAAAATTGGAAAATGGTGGACTCATGTTCCAAAGACCATCTTAAACAAGCACAAACTCTTGAGGCAGTTATATAGGGACTAGTGGGCTGTGAAGGAGGGGCTCAGGAACGTTGACCATCTCACATCAGTGACTGGAGACATCACACCAGGTTTTTCAGTTGTCATGATGATGGATGCCAGCATAGATATTCTTCTCTGAGGAGGTCGCCATGTTCCTAAGAAACTCAAAAGAACAAAGTTATCATCTATCACTGTTGTGAGGTACAAGTGTCAGCCAGGATTATTTCCCAGAAGGCAGCTATTTATCTCCTAAACTACGTGCAAGGTAAAACATACACAGCTTGGGTGAGTTAGTCAGAGGTTATTCTAAGTTACAACATGGCTTCCCTCATGTCAACCTTGCTTCAGGCCAGTATGAAAGATAAGCAACATTCTAACTGCAAAATTCCCATCAAGCAGTCCACCCAACTCCACATGCACACAAAGCCTGGCACAAAGCCTCGAGGTGACCACCATACGACCTTCCTGGGTGGCGGTGGTGAGCAACACTGCTATGTTGGACCTACTGGGCAGGTGCAGGGACCGCAAACCATGATGTGGCATGGGCACCTACACCACTAGGAAAAGGGAAGCAGAATGCCACTGGAGGCAGAGAATTGTGACACCAGTCTGCACCATAAAAGACTCAGGATGGCTCCCTTTGGAGAGCCAGCCAGAGACCCTCTTCTGTGCTGTCTCCCTTGTGCTCAAGCACAAGCCCCAATAAAACTTTATCTGAGACTTTGGTTGGGCCTTTTGTCAATTTCTGTTACACAGAGAGCCTAAGAACCTACAGTCGGTATCACTTCCTAGACATAGGGATCAGTAGGAGAACTGTAGAAGGAGGTATTTAAGGGGTAAGCTCAGGCTTTCTCTCCCTCACGGAAGAATCTTGTGGAGCCCTGGCCCAGCCTGACCCTGTGTTCTGAGGAGAAGAAGGCCTGGGGCTCTGAAAATGCAGAGTAGCTGGCCCAGTAGTGCCTCAGGCGATGGCTGTTGGCTTCTGCAGCCTGAAACGGAGATTTGGCCTTTTGTCCTCAGGAATTAAAAAAAAAAAGGAGGAGGAGGAAGTTAGCATTCTCTTTGATATGAACCTGGTACCCAAATGATATCCAGGCAAGGTCAGAACTGAGTCCTTAGAAAGTGCAAGCATGTGCGCATACGCGCGCACATACACATACTCGCACACACACTGTAGTCTGGCTGGGCTATGAGGAGCCCCTCCCTGGCCGCACTCTGGTGCTCATGGTCAGGGCAAGTCACTCAGCCATAGGTTCTGCCACCACAATCCTGGCTTCTTGCAGGGCAGGGAGTGATCTAGGCAAAGGAAAATTCCTGTTTACAGAGTCCCAGCCCTGGGGGGATATTCCCACCCAGATTTCCTAGGAGATAAAATGCCTTTCTGGAGACCACAGAACCTTACCTAAGATGTGGGTCCTAATGACCTTTGTCTGATTTATGGAATGGGAGCTTTGTAATGGCAGCAGCTCTTCTCTGTAGACTCTCAGATACTGTGTCCCATGGGCACAGGCATTTAAAAGTTAGGTTCAACCTCCATCCCTTCTTCTCTCCTCCTTCCTCCTCCTCCACCAGAATACTCCCCTTGAGCTCAGCCTCCCCTCCCTACTCCACCTCCTAGTCTTCTCGTTGGGTCATTAGAGCATCAGAACAGACCTTTGGTTTGCACAAGTGCACACACATGGACATATCCCAGACCCCAATAAAGGCCAACCCTCCGATCTGTCTACAACTGGCTCCATCATGCACAGAGCCCTTGTCTTGGGGTGGAAATAGGAAGGGAAGCCACAGTAGGGGGTCATCGCATAATAGGACCATATGATTGTGGGAAAGCCCCAAGAGAGAATGGGTGCAAAGATAGAGGAGGATAATGGTGTTTTTAGGAGCTATGTGTGTCCCACATCAAGAGTGTCATTTGATGTTGAAGCCACCAACACAATCCTGATTCTCCACTTCACTCAATGCACTTTTGTAATGACTGGAATTATCTATTTCAATTGGTAACATACTTATCTGAATTTCTGACATTGCACATTAAATTTCTTTAGGGTGGTGACTGCATATTCTGAGTGGTATACTACCACACCCAGAATATTGTTATGCAATTCTAGCTGATTGACAGACTAACAGAACAAACTATACGTGCAGTGAAAGTGTTACCTTGCCAGGTCAGTTTTTGCCCGCCGCCCAGAAAGCCAAACACCGAGGCGATAAGATTGCAGCAGCTGGAGAGTTTAATCACAAGGCAGCCAAGTGAGGAAACAGGAGAGAATGAATCTCAGATCTGCTTCCCCAAAAATAGGGACTCGGGGATATTTATGGGGTAGGAGGCAAGGTGATCTGAAATGATTGGAGGTAAGGAGAGATGAGGTAATTGATGATCTGTGCAAGCATAGTCAGGCTTCATGCCTCCTTGTAGGACGCATGTCCACAGAATGGCAACTCCTGAAGAAAATAGCTCAAGAAATCCATTACCGTGGTGACCCAGGCCCCAGGGAGATATTGTCTATAGGAACCTAGTGGGAGTCAGATAGCATATTGCCTGAACAGCACAATTAACAATGGGTAAGTTTATCATGCAGATTTAAGTCCCGCCTTCTATTCTGACAAGTTTCTAGGTAAGGCCATCCTCTCCCCCCCTTCCTGGTACAGGGCAGAATATACCTTTAGAAATGGACATTTCCTTTATGAATGTAAATATCTCTTTCAAAGGGTAACCAGAACTAAGAATGGCTTAGCAAGAACCCTCCCCCATACCTGGAGATGTCTATGGTGATGGCCCGTTCTGGGGGCAGGACTCCCATCCCAAACTCTTTTGGTCAGTTAGTGGGGGTTGGGGGTCAAAGTGTCCTTCAGGCAGAGACACACTTTGGGATGGCCAATTCTGATCCCCCCTAGTTACTAGCTGTTTACTCATCAATGGCTGTTTGCCAGTTTCAAAAGAACTCTTGTTCTCTGCAGAAGCAGCAAGGTCCCTTTGTATGCAATGAACTTTTCCAACACCTTCTTCTGGAAAATCTAGTTTTTACAACTTTGCAGTTGATCCTAGTGCTCTGTGATGGCTTGTTTAGTTTTATAACTGAAAGTCTAAGTAAATATTATAGTAACAAACTTCCAGGCTACAAAATATTTTACCATGCAGCACTTGAAGTGTTTTGAAACCCATGTTTCCTTGTTTTGTTTTGTTTTTACCCTTACTACTATATCCTGAGCAGTCTTCACGGCACTCTATAGTCTTTAAAAATATGATTTTTGAAAGATGTCACCTATGCCACCTCATAGATGGTCTACAATTAATCTAACAATTTTCCTGTTGTTGAATTATTTATGTTGTTTTCAGTTTTTCTTTATTATATACAATGCTGTGTTCATCCTTGTTGATAAAGCTTTGCTTCCTCACCTGATTAAATCTTTAGGCTAAAGGCAGATAAGTAGAATTGCTAGGAGACAGGTATGAATATTTTAAAGTCTTAATGCAACTGTCAAACTGCTTTTCAGAAAGTCTGTACCATCTTACCCTCCTAATAGCAGCATATGAGGGCCCATTTCCTTCACTATTGGTAATGCTGGCTATTTAAGTTTTGCTTATTTGGGTATTGGTGTGTATAGAAATTCAACGAGAGTATGCAAGCCCAGTATGGTCATGCCTGAGTTACGTGGCCTGGCAAAAGTCATCAGGCTGCCATTGTGTTTGGGGCATAAAAGTTCATGACTGCTGTACCTTCTTCAAGAATTGTAAAATTTTATCAGTTGAAAATATTCCTCTTTAAATACATTGTCTTCTAGCATCCATTATTGCTGACAAGAAAACTGATGCCTATCTATTTCTTATTCTTTTTTATATTACCTACTTTTCTCTCTGAGCAATAAATGGATGAAAAGTTGGATAAATTATAGCATATCCATTCAATAGATTATTATGCAGCTTTTCAAAAGAATAAATCACGCATATATTATTTACCTGAATGGATGTTCCTTTTATATTATCAAGTGAGGAAAGCAAGTTGCAGAGAAATGTATACCATTTTTATAAAAACAAACATCAACAACAAAACTCTATATATTTGTAATCACATTTCGTCTATATTTTTGAGCATAAAGAAAGGAGGAAAAGGTAGAAACCAGGCTGTTAGTTTAAGATTCCTTTTTATTTAGGAGACAGTGTGAAGATTATGGGGTACATCAATAATGTTATTACATTTTTGTTTAAATTTGAATTTTCTTTACTACTAGAGGTTGGGTATTTTTTCCTGTTTATTGATCATTTGATTAAATTCTTCTGTAAATTTTCTGTTCATATTTTCCCATTATTCTATTGGATTGTTTGGTGGTTTGGGGGAATCAATTTATAGGAGCTCTTTGTGTATTATCAATCATAAGTGTTGCACATATTTGCTCCAAGTCTATTACTTGTCTTCCGCTTCTGTTTATGGTGTCTTTTGCCATGGAAACATGTTAAATTGTTACATAACCAAATATATTTATCTTTTTCATTTATGAGCTCTGGGTTTTATGCCATGATTGACAATATCTCATCCAAGGTTATACCTAAATATTATGCTAAATGTTAATTTTGTTTATATTTAGATCTTTAAACTTTATGTGTTTTGTCATATATATATACATCTCCTAATGGCCCTCAACACATGGGTTGGAGAGCCACTGTAAAGATTCTGCAAGTTGCTAATTATGTCTATTGCGATTACACATTTAGGAACTGGGGAAATAACATCAAAGTGAGTCTATAGACCAACTAGACCCACTGTGAGTCACACTTGGGCTCAGAATTCATTGATCACCTGACCATCATAAGCCCTTACTTTAACTAGGAGGCACGGTGGTGTTTCAGGTCCTAGGAATTAACATAAATTCAGAGCTAGTGTCTAGTAATCCCTAAAATGTCTGGGTATTTTCTTTCTCTAACAAGCACTCACCTAAAAAATCAGTACATGCTGATGGGCTGGCCTGAAAACAGGGCCACCTAAGATGGCCGACTTCCCACCCAAGATGGCCGATTTCCCGCCAAAGCACTCAGAACATCAATGCCACCTGAAACTAAGGCGGGGAGGAAAAAGACGTACCACAAAGAGACTCCCCAGATAACCCGCTCGGACGTTTCAAACCCTCCCGCTGGCCAATCACAATTGACCACGTTTTTCAAACTCCCCCCGCTGACCAATCACAGTCCACCACCCCCTACCTAAAAACCCCTGTTGCTTTGTCTGGCGGGCAACTTCCTCGACTCCCCCTTGGAGTCGCGGAACCTCGCCCCAGGGTGCTCGCAATAAACTCGTCCCACTGCCCATTCTACCTTGTGGTCTCCAAATGTCAGGTTTTCGGAACGAGTAATGACCAGCGGGCGACTGGTCTCCAAATGTCAGGTTTTTGGAATGAGTAATGACCAGCGGGCGAATGGACTCCAAATGTCAGGTTTTCGGAATGAGTAATGACCAGCGGGCGAATGGACTCCAAATGTCAGGTTTTCGGAATGAGTAATGACCAGCGGGCGAATGGAGACCACAAGGTAGAATGGGCAGTGGGACGAGTTTATTGCGAGCACCCTCAGGAGAGGTTCCGCAACACCAAGGGGGAGTCGAGGAAGTTGCCCGCCAGACAAAGCAACAGGGGTTTTTAGGTAGGGGGTGGCCGACTGTGATTGGTCAGCGGGGGGAGTTTGAAAAACGTGGTCAATTGTGATTGACCAGCGGGAGGGCTTGAAAAGTCCGAGCAGGTTATCTGGGGAGTCTCTTTGTGGTAAGTCTTTTTCCTCCCCGCCTTAGTTTCAGGTGGCATTGTTGTTCTGAGTGCTTTGGCGGGAAATCGGCCATCTTGGGTGGGAAGTCGGCCATCTTAGGTGGCCCTGTTTTCAGGCCAGCCCATCAACATGTACTTTGAGGGAAGATGATTTATGGCATGTACTTGTGGAAGTGATACAGAGCTATTCTTCAAGGTGATCCACCTTCCCCTTCAGCCAAGAAGCTCTGTATCTATGAATGGATCTATGAATGGATCTATGAATAGACTTAGATCCGGAAACTGCGTAAGAGGTCATGACTTTCCATTGTGGTAACTCAAGTCAGGCTTTTGACTACTAGGCCTAGAGTTTTTCCTATTATATAGAACAAACAACAACGACAAAATAGGATGTCCATCTCTTTTGTTTCTATGAACACAGTGATCAATTAGTCCCTGCCAAAGATCTCTGAGAGCCAAGGCATTCTGATTACTGGTGTGTCCCTGTTGCTCTTTACAATGGATACACTTACCTTGTCTTTGGAGATTATACAGAAATAGAAGACATAGGGACCAGCTGCTACCCAAGGGCTGAAACAGAGCCCCAAAGGAAGGAAGAAATCTAGAAGAGGGTGTCCTCCCCCCAAGACTTTGATCCAGATACAGTTGGAGAGAGCATAGCTATGACTCACTGCATGGTGGAAAAGTTTGCTGAGCTACCGTGTCAGGAAGAATTACTGGAAAGTCACCTCCTGGGGTGCCGGGGGGAACCATCTCAGGAAGGTTCTGTGCCTCAGAACTCACTGCAAAGCCATCGAGGAGGTGCTGGTGGAAGCCAAACACGCAGAGGTGCCATGCTGTTGGAACTTACTGGGAAACTGCTTTTTGGAGTGCCAGGAAAAGCTGTGTGGAGGAAGGTTCTGTGCTGCAAGAGTCTGCTGGAACAGGGAGAAATACTCCATTCCTCCTCCAGAGTCACTCCAGTACCCTATACTGATAAAGTTTAACATCATGCCAGCTGACAAGGGGGCAATGATTCAGTACCACAAGCAGGGCAATGGTGGGTGGATTTGGAGCAGAAAGGCAAACTTTATAATTGACACACTCGGCTAATAACCTCCATCTCATTCTATTCAATTCACTGTTACGTGGATGTTTTTGGTACTTATATACTATTATTTCAGTGATGTCTCAAGAGTGAGTGGAGACAAATGTGTTCTCAGTCTGCCATCTTGAACAGGAAGCTTCATTTTTTAAAAAGTTCTTTAAAGCAGAGTTGGGAAATATGAAGCATTGACAGTACCATGGTTTTTGAAATTAGGTCACTTGAGTTTTAATTCACCATTAGCTGAATAGCCAGGTTGTTGAGCTTAAAACTCAGATAGCCTAACTTCAAAAGCCATGTTTCTGTATAAAATTTCTCCATGTCTAAAATAAAAATAATGCCTTCCTGACAGTGTGACTGAATTGACTAAGTAATCTAATGGTGTGAAAGTGCCTAGATAGTGGCTGACAATAAAAGGTGCTCAATAAATGTTGAATGAGTGAATGGCAATCAATAAGTAACATTTTCCCTTCCCCTCCATCTTCCTGATAGATGTTACTGGAGTGGCTAGTAGGCAGTTGACAGATGCCAAAAATTGTTTTTCTTGTTACCATTTTCTTAAAATTATTGAGCACTTAATATGCACCAAGTGACGTGCCAAGCCCTGAGAATACACAGATAAATAAGGTGTCTTCCCTCAAGGAATTCACATCTAATGGACTGATAAGTAAATACATATTTCAACAGGGTGTGGTATATGCTGTGATAGAGATAAATGTAAGATGTGATTATAAGACATCGGCAAGGTTACCAACCCAAACAGGGTGGTCTGAAAGACTACTCCTATGCTGCATCTGGAAAGATAAATAAGTTAGCAAGATAAAGAAGGATGCATTTTCAAAGCACAGGGGCTTATATGAAAATTCATGAAGTAGGAGAAAGCATGGCACATTTGGGGAAATTCAAATATTTAATAAGGCAAAAGCATAGAAAGAAAGTTGAAGTGGTAAAAAATTAAGGTGGAAAGGAAGGGCAAGCAATGATATTTATGGCAGAAAAGTGATATACTCCCATTTGCATTTAGAAGTCTTTTGCCACATATGGAGAAAGGATTGAAGAGAAATGAGCCTGGAGGTGAAGAGAATATCACAAAGTTGCGGCAGTAACCTAAGTGAGAAATTGTGAGGGCCTAAGTCAGGGCCATTACAACCACGACTCCATTCACCATGAGGTCCAGGGATTGATGCTCCTGGAATCATGCAATAGAGAACCTACAGAGTCCTGGACCAAACTAAGGCAAGGGCAGTAAGATATGCAGCTACAGACTTGAGAAATATTTGTGAAAAATAACTGACAGAATTTGATGAAAGGGTAAAGAAGATAAGAAATCAGCAATGATACTCAGATTTCTAACAAAAGCAAATGCTTAGATGTGGTACCAGTCTCTGTGATTGAAACACTAGAGGAAGGGCATATTTGGGTGGATAAACGATGAGATTAGATTTGAGAGATCTGAAGCACATCTGAGAGAAGATATCCAGTAGGCCATGGATGATATGAGTCTGGAGATCAAGAGACTCTAGTCTAAATATAAAGATCTTGAAGCAATCAGGGTGTAAGTAGCAACAGAAGCTCTGGAAGTGAATGGATCGCCCAGGGAGAAATTGTGTAATGAGACAATAAGAGGGTGAAGAACGTAACACTGAGCAGCAGGTCATTTTAGAGATAAGTACTGGTCTGGAAAATAAATTAAGAAGAAACAAAAAAGTGGGAAGAACAAAAACAAGAAGAACAGTATCTCTTAAAAGTCAGTGGAGGATAATTTCAAGAAAAAACTTAATAAGCAGCATCAGATTCAGTAAAGAGATCCAGGAAGGTAAAGATTGAAAAGGGTTCATCAGATTTAGAAAATGGAAAGTCAATGATGAATGGCAAGAGCAGTTACAGAGGAGTTGGGGGACACAGCCAGGTTGCCATATGTGGAAGATTGAACAGTTAGCTACTATATGAGTCAGGACCCTTTCTGGTGCAAGTGTCAGAAATCCAACTCAAACTCACTTCACAAGAAAGGGATTTACTGTATCATGTAAATGGAAAAATACAGGATAAAGTTGGCTTCTATCACAGTTACTAATAGTTCCAGGGACTCAAAAATTTCTTTTGAAGATGGTTAAGATCTCTATATCTCCATTTTCCTCCTCATCTCTCCATCTCTCAGCTCTGTTTAAATCTGTGTATTGGCCTCAGTAGCTCCTTCTTCAGATGGACTTCTCCCAAGAAGCACTGTAGATAGCTACCCAATTTCAAATACTCTCAGAATCATAAAATCAGAAGAATGAGAAAATCTTTGCTCTAGCACAAGTCCAGCAAGAATTCTGTTTAGTCCATCTTAAGTCGTGTACCCATCTCTGAACCAAACCCTGTGGCCAGGTAAATAGAGTATTCTAATAGCATAGCCTATACACAGGGTACTGATGTTTCCTCAAAAGAAGGGATTCTGGAGAGGGAAACAATATATATTTACTATATTCCACCCCCTAGCTGTTTAGCATTCCATCTTCCTATATGTATAGTATCAACAATGTCCCCACTTGATATGATACAACTATCCCCTTTACAAATGAAAACACTCCAATTCTTAAAGAGAAACAACCAACTATCAGGCCTAGTTATTGCATCCACTCCAAGTCCAGATCCCTGAAATATGTGCATTCCTCTTAGTTTCGAATCTGACTCCTATGACTATGCAACTGTTACTGCACCAGGTCCGTTTTTGCCCACTGCCCAGAAAGCCACACACGGAGACAATGAGATTGCAGCAGAAAGAGTTTAATTAGAAGGCAGCCAAGTGAGGAAATGGAAGAGAATTAATCTCAAATTCGCTTCCCAGAAAATAGGGACTCAGGGATATTTATGGGGTAGGGGGAAGGTGGTCTGAAATGATTGGAGGTGAGGAGATATGAGGTAAATGATGATCTGCGCAAGTGTAGTCAGGCTTCAGGCCTCCTTGTAGGATGCATGGCCACAGAATGGCTGTGTCAGCATGCCCTGAAGGTGGAGTTTTAGCCTCTTGATGTCAAAAGGTCGCTCATCAGACATACGTCTGCGTGGGCCCAGTTGACAGGTTGGTGGTCTCAACCTGCCTGAAGTGGGCAAGGGGTTCCAATTCCTGAAAAAACAGCTCAAAAAAACCCAGTTCTGTGGTGACCCAGGCCCCAAGGAGATGTTATCCATAGGAACCTAGTTGGAGTCAGATAACACACTGCCTGAATGGCACAATTAACAATGGGTAAGTTTATCATGCAGATTTAAGTCTTCACCTTCCTTTCTGACAAGTTAGGCCATCCCCCCCTTCTTCCTGGTATGGGGAAGAAATCTCTACAAATGGAGATTTCCTTTACAAATGTCTCTTACATAGGATCCTCCCTGATACCCGGAGATGTCTATGGTGATGGCCTGTTCTGGGGGCAGACCTCCCATCCCAAACTCTTTTGGTCAGTTAGTGGGGGTGGGAGTCAAAGTGCCTCTCTGGCAGAGACATATTTTGGGGTGGCCAATTCCGATTCCCCCCACCCCAGTTACTAGCTGCTTAATCATCAATGGCTAACTGTTTGCCCGTTTCACAACCGATGACTAACTGATACATCTGACTACTCCTGACACATAGAAAATAAGAGGGAAATGGAAAAAAAATTAGTTTAAAAAAACTGTTATCTGGAAAAGAAAGGGAAACAAACAGCAGTAACCAATGCAAAGTATATATTTCTGGTCAGGGGTAGGATGGAGTTCTCTTCTTGGCAGAGGAGGGAGTTTATTAGTCAGCCAATATGGCTGCCCACAGTCCTGCTCACTTGAAGAACTCTTTTGTCTATTGTCCTCCACAGCCGTGCCTGAGACGTATAGAAGAGAGTCATAAAATAGGAATCACTATTAGAGACTGAACTTCTTTAGTAGCCCACTTCCTCCTGGCCAAGTCTATGAGACGTGGGGACCTCGGGTCACCTTTGAGGTTAAGGAAACATAGGCTCCCACTTTGTCCAGGCCTGAGGTTTCACTGATAATCAACTCCCCCCAAACTCTACAGGCGTTGAGACCCTTATGGTTCACGGGTCTGGACCCCACCCTGGCTGTTCTACCTCTTAGCTATAAACCTTGGAACTTTGCCCTTAGCCACAGGCCTAAATCCAATTGTTTCCCTCTTTGCTTTGTGAAACAGTCCTGTGAACAGGCTGCAGCCATTGGCTGGCCCTGACAATAGGAAGAAGTGTTACCTAAATCAGAGAGGTCAAGGAAGGAGGTATGTGGGAAGGAACCAGGGAATCTGGCTTCCTTCATTTCTCTGGCCTCTCAGGTGTCCCAATTTTATTCACTGTTGTGTTTCCCATCTCCTTGTTTTTCACGCTAATGTTAGAACAGGGTAGACATTCTGGGTTTTGCAGTTCTGCAAGAAGCATGACTAACTGAGCCCCAGCAATCTTGCCACAGGCAGAGGAGTCTCTATTAACAAAGTTGTGTGTTGTCCCCTTTCTCCTTTCAGCCAGGTCGGCTCAGATCAAAGCTTATCTCTGTTTTGTAAGACCTTATTAAAAGCTACAAGAAACAGCCAATATTATCTGACATCCTGGCATTTTTCTACCACATTTCCTAAAGCTCCAGCTTCAACAGACATTTGGTCTGAGACAGCTAAGCTGCAGTAAGAGAGTTTAACCAGCTACGTCACTATCACATAACAAGGAAAGAGGGCTTCTCACTCAGCCAATTTCACATTTTGCAGTCTCTACCCATTTAAATCTTGATTTGATTCAAATGTCCTTCTTTCTGTCTTATTTTTAGAAACATGCAATAACTTGCAGCACAATGGAATGTAGAATTTAATTGGGCTTTAAAATTTAAAACCTTTTTCAAGACTACTAGACAGTGATGAACTTTGCAGATAGATTGACTTGTAATCGGGGTCCTACAGAGAATGTAGGATGGTGATAAGGGCTGGAAAGAAAAATGAAGCCAGGAAGAGGAGTATGGTAGAGGGGTGCAGTCTTAAAAAGGGTGTCACTAATGAAGGTGACATTTGAATAAAGACCTGGATGAGGTAAGCTTGCAAACGACACAGGTATCTGGTGGAAGATTATTTCCAGGAGAGAGAAGAGCAAGTGCCATTGTCCTAATGCTGGAGCAAGCCTGGCCTGATCAAGGAGCAGCAAAAAGGAAAATATGGTTGAAGCGAAGTGAGCAACTGGAGACTGGCAGGATACACATAATTCACTTACCAATTTCCTTATTTGGGAACATTCAGGCCATTTCCAATATTTTGATTTTATAAATAGTTTTGCCCTCAACATTTCATAAATTATTTCTTTAGCATAGACTCCTATAGGTGGAAATCCCGGATTAAATGGATTGAAGTTCTTGGTTCATAATGCCAAATTGGTTTCCTGAAAAGTTGTAGAGTGTCCGCTTCCACCAAAAATGTGTCAATGGACTCACCTCATCCTGCATCATGAAGCTGGGTACCTGAGGGGCACTGTAGATGCTAAACCAATTTGCTGTTGTTCCTGTTTAACTTGAGGGGTGACTCAGGGGTCTCCAGGATTTGTGAGCTTGTTTTCCAGAGGATTGGTGAGCTTGTTTTGCAGAAGAAATAGAAAGCCTTTGGGGAGGTTGCCATCATGGAATGGCCGGCCCTCAGCAGCCATTGAAGCCCAGAAGCCAGGTTGTCCAGAAGCTTATCTGGAGCGACCCCTTTGTTTCCCTGAAGCTCCTCCTGTCAAGCCCCTTAGCTCCATAAAACCTCCCTGCTTTCTGCTCTTGGGGAGGTGGAATTGAGTGAACCCAGGCTCCCACTTACTCATTTTGGCTAATTTGAATAAATCTTTCTCCATCTCCAAGCACCAATGTCTCAGTGTTTGGCTTGCTAGGCATCGGCTACATGAAACTGAGATTAAGAGGTTAAATTAAATCTTTGCCTTTGATGGGCAAAAATGGTAATGCATTGTAGTGTTCATTTATAGTTCCGTGATTACTAATTAAGTTGAACTTTTTCATATGTTTATTGGCCAGTTAGATTTCCTTGTTATGCACAGGTTTTCATAAATTTTACCCATTTATCTACTTAGGCATTAGTATTTTTCTTATCAATTTCAACAGTCTCTTTGGTAAGCCTACTCTGTTAGTCACTTTGGGCTGCCATACCAAGTACCATAGACTGGGTGGCTTATAAGCAATAGAAATTTATTTCTCATGGTTCCAGAAGCTGCAAGTCTGAGATCAGGTGCCAGGATGGTCAGGTTCAGGCGAGAACCCTCTTCAGGGTTGCAGACTGCTGACTTCTCATTGTATCCTCTTGGGCAGAGAGAGAGCAAGCTAGCTTTCTGGCCTCTTCTTATAGGGCACTAATCTCATCATGGGGGCTCCACCCTCATGACCTAATTACCTCCCAAAGGCCTACCTCCAAAAACCATCATATTGGGGATGAGATTTCAATGTATGAATTTTGGGGGAACACAAGCATTCAGTCCATAACACTTATGAAATCTCATGTGTCATTTTTGCTGGATCTCCCAAAATAGTATGCAGAAGCAACTCAAGGTCATGAATAGTCCACTTGTTATCATTGCTCCATCACCACAGTGGGAGCCTCCAGCCAGGTACTGTGGTGTGCAAGAACTCAGGCTCAGAAAACAAGAATTAGACTCTACATTTTGTCTCTCCCTCCTGAGGCCAGCAAAACATCCCATCTCCTTCCTCCAACTCCCTTGGTGTCACTCAGTTCCTTCCTATACAGGTTCCACTCTGTTGGCTGCTCAACTCATTAATCCATGTTTTACAGCAGTCTTCCTCATTATAACGTGTTTTTTTTCCCATAGCGAGGGTCTTGGGTCTATGGTGACATAAGAGAAAGCCTGTGAAGAGGTATTGCGACTGGAAGCTTTCACTTCCTTTGAGAACCAGTTAAAGCTGATTGAGGTAAAGGGTCAGTGGAGATCCCGAAAGTGCCTGGCAGAGGTCAAAACTTTGCAGCAAAGTTAAGGGTCAGTAGGAAAGCACGAAGAACTCCTTCTTGTCATTGTAATTACTTTGTATAGGCACGAAACTTTTCACACCCATCTAACATTAACTTTACCCATGCAATGATATTTTTCTTGTATCGCCTTAGACATTTGGTCTGAGACAACTTAGATGACTTTTTAAAATCACTTTGTCAAAGAAAAAAGAAGTATTATATGGCAGCCACAGAATGATAATGGATTACTGGAAAGCTTCCTCTTTATAAATGAGAGAGAATTCAAGCATTTTTTTCATATGAAAGGTAAACAAATCATAGAAAGGGAAAGGTTCAGCAGCATAATTAATAAAAATGGTTCTACTGCAAAGCCTAACAGCCTCTCCTTTTCATTTACCCCTGCATGCAATAAATTAGGGTTTAACTACAATTTTCAAAAAAGTAATATCATGACTCTCATACAAATACAAAATGAACAGCTGTCAAAATTTTATTCAACTCATTAATTAATGAAAGAACCAGTAAGATGTTACAACCAATTCAAAGAACATTTGAGAAACTAGGTATTTATAGAAATGTTAGAACAAGATTTGGGGGTTATACACAAAACTGATTAATGTCCAATGAGACAATAAACCATAACCTTTGGGATCATGTGTTCTAATAGAAATTATTTGCATCTCTAACAGACAAAAACCTACACATTATCCTTTGCTCGGAGATGATAAAAAGTCAAGCCCAACACTGCATTGAAAATATTCTTCCAGCTCTTCTGCCTCTTTCCAAGTTTCAAATGATTTTTCTGACATAGAGTGAAAGCAGTTTTGTAAGGGAGAGGGGAGTACAGGTGGCTCTGGAAATGAGGGAGCCAAGAGGTCAGAAAAGGGCTCTGGGAACCCACAAACACTTCCTCCTGACTCAGGAAGAGCAATGACTGCCAACAGCCTCCCAAACCAGAAGTGAGCTAGTGGAGCTAGTGCTTACTGAACTGCCCTGCTTGGTCTCCCTGCCAGCCCCTTTCCCCAGAGGAAGCAGAATAATAAAGGCACAAAGAGGGAGAAGCTGTCAGGTGAGCTTCCTTCTCCCTGACACTGGAGGAGATAATTGCATGGAACACCTGCTCCAGGCAAGGAGTCCACAGCCAACAGCAGAGTCCCAAACACAAAATAGCATGAAAAAGACCTGCTGTAGCTGCACAGACTCTGAGATCTGTGGGGCCAGATGTGGTAGATCAATTGCTCTGGCTTCATTTTGCCACTGGAGGTATTGAAGAAATAAATAAGAGAATAACTGACAGCTCAAGGACTCCAAGGAGGTGGGAAGGGAAGTCCAGATAGAGTAGAGGTGGGAGCTGCCTTGGATCATGGTGGAATGGAGGAAGACACCCTTCACTGATGGTAGGGAGTGAGGAAAGGAGAGAACCCCTCACACACAGATTCAAAAGTAGTGGGAAGGACAAGAAGTTGGGATTCCCAAATCATTGTTCCTGACTCCTTTATGATAATGGATGGTGAGGTGATGAGGAAGCGGGCTTGAGAAGATTGATGTTACGAGCTGAACTGTGTCCCCTCTGCCAAATTCATATGATGAAGTTCTAACCCCTAATGCCTCAGAATATCACTGTAATTGAAGATAGTGTCATTAAAGAGGTAATCAAGGTTGAACGAGGTCATTGAGGTGGGCCCTAATACAAAATGACTGGTGTCCTTATAAGAAAAGGAGATTAGGACACAGACGTGCACAGAGGAAAGACCATGTGGCAACCATCCACAAGCCTCAGGCTTCTAACCTCTAGAACTGTAAGGAAACAAATATCTGTTGTTTAAGCCACCCAGTCTGTGGTACTTCATTATAGCAGCCCTAGCACACTAACACAATTGGTGAAGGTTTGAATACATGTTGAGGGGAAAGGGAGACCATCCTGAGTAGGACCATGTAGGAAATATAGGAAACCATAATTTTTTAGTGAATTTCTCCAGTTTTCCACAAGAACCTAGCTGTAGAAGAAAAGGCATTTGGATTGATCAAGCACAAGGGTTCTCCCAAATGGGTACAGTGGAAAAGCAGTGAGAAAAATAACTGAGGGCACTTACAAGACAGTGAAGAAAATGAGATATTGTGCAATCTAGACTATATAAAGAAGGAAATAAAGGAGGAGGGGAGTGACATATTAGAACAAAATGGAGGAGTCAGGGAACAGGAATTCTCCATAACGTTGACAAGCAGATGTAAGAGGAAACAGAGCAAAAAGAGGTAGAAGAACAGGAATTTATGGTCAGAGAATAGGCTGTGCATATTTAATATTTCAAGATGGAAGAGACCTGGGTGATAACCACTCTAAGTTAACACCGTATTTGAGAGTGGCTGAGGTAAAGCTGGGCTGAATGTCACTGGAACTGAGGATGTCAAAGAATTGAAAGGCTAAATATTGAATTACGTGAACAATGAAGTCACCCAGATTGAGGGTGGGACTTGGAGTAAAAAGGAATCTTGTGAGCCAGTTTTCCATGAATGAGGGGAATGGCAGTAGGCTGGACATTCAGCAAATGTTTATGGAGCACTTACCATGATCTAGATTCCAGGGATAGAGTGAAAATTAAGATAAATGATCTCTGTGATCCTGGTGGCCTTCTAGTGGAGGTGCTCACACACTGGTGAGGAAATGGAGGATGCTAATAAGGAGGGGTTGAAGGCCAAAAGGCATGAATCTATGAGCAGACATTTATACATCATAGCAAAGGAAGACTGGATTGGAAGTGGCATTGGGAAACTAGGAGAACATGGTGCTCCTGAATCCACGAGAATATAAGACCCATGATGGCACCTAGAGATTGTGTATTTCTCATTCACCATTCACCACTCTATTCTCAGTTCTACAAACAAAATGCCAGGCACATGTTAGAAGTGCAGAATATTTATCAAATGATGGATGAGTGAGTGAATGAAGTCAAGGGGAAGGTGGGGCATCAGAGAAAGAAAAATCTCCACCAATCCGGAACTGAAAGTGTTTCATCTATTTGTGATACTCCCTAAAATGACCTCTATTAGATTAATAAGCCTAGAACAAGATTCCCTCAGTCTGAAATGTGAGCAGAAGAATCTCTGAGCCAGAATGAAAGATGGCAGTTAATTCATATTTATCGAGCACCTCTTATATGCAAAGTGTTCATGGCTATGAACAAGACTGACAAGGTGTCCGGTCTTATGGAACCTACATTTGAGTGAATAAGATGTAGAATAAACAAGAAAACACTCAAATAAAAATGATAAGTTCAAAGAGTTAAAGGTGCTGTGAAGAAAACAAAACAGGATGATGTCACAGAAAGTGACTGGGGTGAGAGCAACGTTACACGAGGTGGTCAAGGGAAAGTATTTTGGAGGAGGAGCTATTTGACCTGAGACCTGGAAGATGAAAACAAACCAAGAAGACCTTCAAACAGATATGGTAAAGAGAGTGTTCCAGGCAAAGGGAAAAGCACATGAAAAGATACTGTTTGAGGAACTATAAGAAGGTCAATGTGACTGAAGCATGGTGAGTGAGAAGGAGCATGGTAGGAGATGAAATCATAAAGGAAAAGAGAGACAAGGCTATTTAAGACTTGAGAGATGAAAGAATTTGTAGCTTCACTAAAATCTGTTTTCCTTTTCTTCCTGGGCACACAGTTAGTATATATTTCCCAGCCCTCCTTAAAGTTAGATATAGCTTGAAATTTTGAGAGATGAAAAATACAGTATCTTAAATGTAAATATTTATGGCAAATTAGGCACTGAAGAAGAAAAGATCTGTTAACTTGCAGACATAGCAACAGAATCCACCCAAAATGAAGCAGAGAGAAAAAAGGCTGGAAAGAGTTAACAGAGCTTCAGTAACCTAGTGGAATAATGTGAAGGGGTATAATACACATGTAATTGGAGTACCTCCCATAAGGAGAGGCGAGAACACAGATGTTTACAGTGACTTTACCATAATTGCCAAAACTTAGAAGCAACCAAGACGTCCTCCAGCAGGTGAATGGATAAACAAACTGTAGTACCATCCATCAATGGAATGTTATTCCATTGTGGTATATTCATACAATGAAATACTACTTAGCAATATAACAGAATGAACTACTGATATATGCAACAACAAAGATGAATCTCAGAAGCATTATGCTGAGCAAAAGAAGCCAGACGTAAAGAGTATATGTATATGATTCTATTTACATGAAGCTCTAGGAAAAAATCCCAAATCTAGTCTATAGTGATGGAACATACATCAATGGTTGCCTTGGACTGGGTGTAGGGGTATCAGATGGACTGGGGCACAAGGAAACTTTTGGGGGCAATGGAAATTTCTATAGTTTAATTGTGATAGTGGCCACATGTATGTAAAAATTTACTAACACAATGAAAAGTTTACCTGAAATGGGTCTGTTTTATTGTGTATAAGCTAAATAACAATAAATAATAAGAGAAATAGTTTTTTTAAAGAAAAGATATGATTATAATGTTGATATTCTCAAACTAGATAATTGAGAAGATTTTAATAAAAAAAATTTATAAAAGAGTGGACAGGGTTCAGAGCATCCAACAAGGTATAGCATAGTACACCTGAGCCAGCAGCAGCGGGGAATCATTACCACTCCTAGGCCTGAAGGGACAAGAGAAGAGAGCACTTATGGAAACCAAGCTGTGTGGAAGGTGTCACCTGAAAAGGGCTACAGCCTTTGGTGGAGAGAACAGCCCAATGTGGCAACCAGAAGAGAAGGGAGCCTGAGAAATAAATTCCCTGACTTTACTCTCATCCCACCCTCCAGTCTCCTGCTAGTGCCTCCTGTTGACCAAGCCCAGCTGGAAGCCAGAGGTCAAGGGAGCCTGTCAAAGCAGTCCCAACAGCTCAGCCTCCCAGAATACAGAGTAGAATAGAGAAGTATGGAGAGTGGATCTGGACAGGCAGATGGAAAGCATCCAGTACCAATTTCCAATTTCATGGGAAAGGACTGAATGAAGGGAGGGAGAGGTAAAAGTCTTAGGGATGAGAGACTGTGATAGGGAAGGGACTAATCCAGGGATGAGGCTTCTAGGTCAAGGGAACTGCTCACACATCATTAGCCAAACAGGGGTGAGCCCAGATTAGAAGTTTCCAAGTGTTTATTTCCAAATGACAAGTTTCAACCATCTTGCCTTCCTTCTCATTTTCTGAGTAAGTTTCCCTATATGATCCAGGACAGTAAAGACACCCTAAGGCTCCCCACCTCTATATTCCCCATCCCACCCCCCAGTTTCCCACCAAAGACCATGGCCCCACTCTTTTAACCAGTCTGCTTCACAGCTTAGGGGAGTAGCCAGCCACCACAATGTTCTCCCCGGTGATGTAGCTGGCATCTGAAGAGCAGAGGAAGGACACAATCCCCGCACATTCTTCAGGTTCCCCAAACCTGAAGGGAAGAGAGCAGAGTTGAGGTCACAGCCCATGCAATGTTGAGCTCTGACCTCAGTTTCTCCTGGCCCAGAGGTGGGTGGAGCATTGACTCCTATAGTCCAATACCTCACAGGATTCCAGTTAAATCAGGCTCCAGGAGGGTCATTGTGGGCTCAGCAGGACCACTCCCACCCTCCAGCCCCCAGCCCCAGGACTGTGCAGACTTCAGCAAGGAGAACAGCCAGCAGACTGGGAAAAGATCAGGACTCTGTCTCTTTTTTAAATTAAAGTTTCCTTCAAAGTAGAGACCATTAAAACTCCAAACCCCACCTACCGCTGCAATCCATAGACTTCTTTAAAGTCAGATAGCAAGTATGGCAAAGTTTTCTCCTGAGGAAAGAGTTCAGAGTCAACGTTAGGCAGAAGGTCTGTTGGTGGGGGTAGGAGCAGAAAGGTGGGTGGGAAGAGGATCATGGCAGACTGACGCCTCTGTGGGAGGATGACCCTGTTCAGGAGAGAAGATTGGGGCAGAAGAGACCCCATTCTTCTGCAGGGAAGTGAGAGGCTGATGGTCCCAAAGGCCGCAGGGCAGAGCCTCTGAGTGATGGGCCTGGGCTGGGTCTCTAACCTAAGTGTGCCGTCTCTGTGGGCCTTGGGAGTCTGGCTGGGGAAGGGGCCAGTGGGGACCATGGGGCAGGGGATGGGGAGCAGGAGCTGTTTGTGATCCTCACCACTTGGATAAAGTCAGTTTTGATTATTCCTGGCACCAGGCAGTTCACTCGGATGCCTTTTGGGGCCAACTCCATAGCCAGAGACTTACAGAGGCCCAACAGTGCTGTTTTGCTGGTGTTGTAGACTCCCAGCTTCTGAAAAGGAAAAAGAAGTAGACAAAATGGATTGGAATCGGGAAGAGGGAATGTTACCTGAACAGCCAGAGCTGTGACTCTGGGTCTCAGACTAAGAAGATATGGCTGACTTTAGCCCCAAACTAAAATTCCTTCCCCCACCCTCACCACCCTCACCATCCAGCAATAATTTTCAAGGAGTGAAGTTCTGAGGTGGAGGGACTCCTCCAGGCTTAGAGAAATGTCAAGAAGTCACTGCCATGTGCATCCAAGCTTGACACAGAGAAAGCTGCACTGTGCTTTCCAAACATTCAGTCAGGAAACCTGGATTAGGAAAATCCAGGACTCAGATCTTGCTTTTCCACAAACTGACTGTGCTTACCCTGGGCAAATGGCTTAACATCCTTGGGTTTCAGAGATGTTATGGCAAAGTGAAATTATAATACCACGTCTGTAGCAGTCAGGGTGCTACTCTAGCGTTACACACCTTAATTCCACAGCTGTGATCAATAGCCTGTTCTCCCACACCCCATGGTAGGAACTCACAAGAAACCAGACTCAGCTGCCCCTCACCCAGCCCCATCCAGAGGGTTTTACACTCACTGGTACTGGCACATATGCCACCATAGATGAGACCAGAACCACAGAGCTTCCCCTGCAAGGAGAAAGGCAGATGGGAGGAGATGAAAGGCGAGTTCAACTAAGAGTCCAGATGAGCCGGGAAGTTGTACTTTCATGCTAAGAGGACACCAGCTCAAGATACGTGATAAGAAGGTTGGGGAATACCTGGAACACTGGGGAGAAGCTGGGCCTCCAAATTAATGGACACTAAGGTCACTGACAGGGTCAATGCCACCTTGTAAACACAGGCAGAGTGGTATCCCTTGGGCAGGGACGCCAGGTTGAGAGGCAGTGCTCCAGGAGAGCAGAGCCCAAGTAAGGCTCATGTGTCGTAGAGAGCCCTGTGAGGTCAGTGCTCCACCCAGCAGTCCCAGCCTGGCCTTCCCCTCAGTGGCTCCAGACACAGAGGAGCCAAGCTCTGCGGGGGAGGGTGAGGAGAAGCAAATACCACAGAGCCTCTGACCAGGAGGGAAAGAGGTGAGATGGCCCACAGAGGAGGGCAAGAGTTGGGGGCCAGAGTGGGGCTCCAAGTGACTATATTCTGGACCCTATTTCCCTGCCTGCCACTCCAGGGGCAAAGTCCCTGCGTCTTCTGAGGTTGAAGAAATGAGGGCCAGCACAACGTCCTTTGAGGACCTGGAAGGCAGGTCCTTCCTGCCCCCGGCTACTGTTTCTCTTCATCACAATTGTCACATCCAGTGGGGATGATGGTAGGTCTGGAAATAGAGAACATTTCCCACAGGACACACCTCCCACCTCTCCCACCATCCTCCACTTCCTGGGTGCCTGCCCAAGTGTACTGAGGGGCAGAAAAGACCAAGGCACAGAGACCCCAATGCCCACAAGACCCCCTTGCCCTCACCCCCTGTTCTCCATGTGCGGCAGCAGCTGGCTCAGCAGCAGGGCTGGGGCCTTCACATTCACGTCCAGGACCTGAAATCAGAGCAAATACAGAGGTGGAGAGAGATGCAATCTGTCCAGTGCCCACTCTCAATGGTCGCTTGGAGACCTGTGGCCAGAGCAGGAGCCAAGCCCTCTGACTGTGGCCAGTGGCTGGGATGCTGTGCTCCTTTACTATGTGTGAGGGACATGTGTAGGATTCTGAGGTCCCTGTCCTGCCCAGGTCATAGGGAAACCACCGATACTCTGTGGTTTAGGAGACCCTCCCACCATTGGTCCCCAGTCAACATGGCCTTCTAAAGAGGAGGCTGGAGAAACAGAGCAGGGCAGGAAGTCAGGGTGACTTGCTTATTAGTGACTGCCTTAAGAGAGGTGCGGGTGAGGGAAAGGGAGTCCACGCTGACCACTTAGTCCATGTCAGGAAATGTTCACAACCAGGATTTTTTTTTCCCAAGAAAACCCTGAGTGTGGCTGATGGGTGAGGGAGGGAATTCGGAAGTGGGTCAGGAAAACCATAGAATGTGAAAACTAAGAAAAGGAAATTGGGCAGGGTCCGTAAAGAGAGAAGGGAGGGGTAGTCAGAAGGAAGAAAACTCCACGAGGAGGGAATGACTGGCTCACTCTGACCACAGGACCCATTTCTGCAACAGGGTGCTAGGGGCCACAGGACTGTGCCGACCCCTCTCAGGGGGGCCCTTAGGACAGCAGGGGCAGGGGGTCTGCAGAGGCAGCAGGAGCCCCTGTGATGCTTGGTGGATTCTGCCTGGGATGGTGAGCCTCGCTGGAGGTCCCTTCTCTCAGCTGTGCCTGTGGTCAGGTGAGGAGTCCCTCTGACAGCCCCGAGGGGACTCTGTGGGACAGCCAGACCAAAGGGATCAGAGTGGGTGCCAGTGAGCCCAGACTGTGACAGACTCAGAACCCTTTGCCATGGACAGATCAGGAAATATTTTCTGGCATCTCAGGACTTTGTAGCAGTGACCAGCACAAGGAGAGTCAACATATAGCAGGTTGCTGGTGCCTGGCATAGGCTGGGCATGGTCAGTGCCTGTTGAGCTTACTGACCAGTTTGACCCAGGTAAGCTCCAACCCCCACCCACCAGAGTCAGCAATGACAGGGGGATATGGGAGCTTAGGCACTGTGTGTGGATGTGCACAAGCATGCTTGTAAAAATGGTGGACAGAGAACCACACAGGATGTGTAAGATCCTACCCCGGGGTCTCACCTTGTCCCACACCTGCTCACTGGCCCCCAGAGTGCTCCCCACCAGAGGGTTGACCCCTGCCACACACACCAGGAAGTTGACGCCCCCACAGTGCTCCAGGGCCTGCGGAGGAAATGGCACAGCATGTGGGGTGAAAGAATGGAGTAAAGCGTGCTCAGAAACCTCTCCCTCCCCAGCCAGACTGGGAACATTGTGGGCTGAAGACCCAGAGTAAAGTAACTAAGGGCTCCCTGTCTGAGACCATCCTGGAGCAGTCAGAACTCAGAGACCAGAGGTTGAGTGAAATATTTATTTCCATCTCCTTGGAAACATCTAGTTTCTGCCCCTTCAAGATACCTGGTTGGTAGCTGGGCCCCCATCAGTCCCCACCTTCACTCACTGCATGTTATTGTTTCCACTCTAACCCTTCTTTCACCTCTTAAATTTCTGATCAGTGCCTTCCCACTTCTCTCCTCTCTCCGGAAACCTTCCCCCTTTGATGTCACATACGAAGGGCCCGTTCTCTACAACAAGCATCTGTCGATTTCACACTCCTTCAGATTTTGCCTCACAGCTCACTCCTTCCAGGATTGTCACACATAACCAGATTTTAATCCAGACCGCAACTCTAGTGGGCTCTGCAACCTGACACCTGGGGTGCTGCTCACACTTGAACAGGTACACAACACACTTTTTAAATGCAGATTTCCATTCAGCAGCTCTGGTGAGATCTGAGATTCTTGGTCTCCAGCAAGCACCCAGGTCACACCCAGCTGCTGGTCATCAGACCACCCTTAGATTAGCAGGGTTCTAGTCTAGACCATGTGAGTTCCTTCCCACCAGGAACATCTCTTCCCAGCCACATCCGGGTGTCCATTTGTTTTATCCTCTGAGCAGGGCCCTATCCTGGGCTCCGTGTGTTGTTGGCCTAGATGCCAATGCTAGAGACCCCAACAGCCTCCTGCCAGGGCTGAATCTTCATGTCCCCATCTGTACCTCCTCCCACTCCCTTGGCCCCTCACCGTGGCCACCAGCCGCTTCCGGTCCTCAGCCTTCCCCACGTGGCACACGGTGCCCGTCACACTCAGCCCCTCCCCCTGCAGCGCCGCCACTGCCCGGTCCACGTTCTCCTGCTTCCGGCTGCTGAGCACCACGTGGGCCCCGTCCTGGGCCAGACGCCGGGCGATGGCAAAGCCAATCCTGCAGGCAGAGATGGCTCTGATGGCTTCAGCCCCTCCCCACCCTCCTCCTGCGAGCCTGATTATGAGACACAAATTGAATTTCACAGTGTGGCCCAAGGACTGCCTCCAAATCCTTCTGAGCAGGGAAGAGGAACTATTGAATCTTCCTGTGTATCAGGCCTTCACCAAGGCTACCCCATTTAATTCTTACAACTATATGTACAATAATCATATTTTGTAGATGAGAAAATTTTCATATCAATTTTGTTAAAGGGAGTTTTTAAAAAGTAATGTTCCATCAGCACAGTTGTAAACTTGCTGGGCACTCAGCCTAAATCGTAGAGAATCTTTACCTCCCCAGCATTTTCTCCCTTCATTCCAGCCAGAGGCCTCTGGTATAAATTACACTTTCTTTAAGTCTAACAGCTCTCCGCTGCTCTGCAGTTTAAAACCTTTAATGCTGAAGGCCGGGCTCTGCCCCGCTCAGCATCTCCTGACTTTAAGGAGGTCTGAAGCACTCTCGATTGGGGCTGGTTGAGTCCCTGTGGTAAAGGAAGGGCAGAAGGCATATTTCCCCTATCTTGTATAAACTGTCTGGGCAGCTTGGCATTTTGAATGTATTCATCTGTTACAAAGACTGGGCCTTGGGAACACACACAAAGATTTAAAACGTCGTGGGGATCTGGGAAGTCTAGAACGATTAAACAGTTCTAATATAATGGTCTAAACTGGTGATGTTAAAGACCATGAAGGGTCAAAAGGAAGATGGTGCCCCTGAAGCACTCAGCGCGAGAAACCTCCCCTCCTCCCACTGCAGTAATGACTCGTTATAGACCGTGGTTCATTATGGCAGTTAGAGAGTGAGTGGAATTGTAAGGACATCGGAAGAAATGTGGCAATGAGGAGAGGTTCACCTATAAAAACTCTCTGAGCTGGTCTTAAGGTGTCACCTTAACCATTGTCTTAATGCTGGTGGGCATTCTGCAGTCAACGAAAACTGTGAGTCTGAGAGACAAATAGGTCTCCAGCTTCTCTCTGTTAGACCAGGATCCTAAAAGACCATGGCCTGTGAAGGACGGGGAGAGAGAGATGTTCTGATGATAATAACAAAATATCTTAGAGTTACCCAGCCAGTAAGTGGCAGAGACTAGACTCAAACACTGCTCTCTGATTGACTCAGAAGCAGCAGGTTTTCCAACTACGTCTTTCTTGGAACTCAGAAACCAGATGTTTTAGGGAGATGTGCTGAGATTTGGAATTAATTGTAAGTGCCAGAGCTGTGTAATGAGGTGGGAGTCCTCAGGCAGGGATGTGCGAGAAGGGCATTGATTGCAGAGCCTGCTCTGGGATGGGAACACTAACATCTCCAGGTCACACGCCGGCCAGGGACTCCCCTTCACTCACCCTTTTGTGGACCCAGTGATCACAGCCACTTTCTTAGCCAGGGCACAGCTCCTATCTTCCCTTTTTCTGTTCGTTCTTGCTGAGAGAGGGACTGAGGAGCAATGAAGACCCCTAAAGGTGCATGACACAGCCCTGAGCATGGCAGTCATGGCCTGGCCTCCCTCCTCCTGGACCCAAAGCTGGCGAAGAACCTGGGAAGACAACCACATCATGAACTACGTTAGTCTCTATGTCTCCATGCACCCTCCATAGAAGGGTTCTGCTGAAGTCTCTGATGGATGTCCCACTATCCTTCAAATTTACCAGGAAAGTACAGAGCTGCTTGCGTCCTTTCCATGACCTGTTTCCAAGATGGGCTTCCCTGTCATAGTGAACCACACCACCCCAGCAGACGTGGCCAGCCATGGTGCTGGGCCCCTGGGAGATGCCTGAGTGATACTTCCTAACTTACCTCCACACCCGAAACAAGGAATATCACTGTATTCTTCTTAGAGTCCCGTTTGCACTTCCCTCCACACATCCATTCTTCCACAAAGAAACAGCACTGAACTTCCTTCTCAATTTCCCCCAGCCTACTGCACCCACCCCAGTCCAAGCCCTTGTGGCCTCCCCAATCTGCTGCAACCTCCTCTCCCCTCAGCTCCCCACCTGAAGCGATAACAACTGTCCCCTCAATGGAGATACTAAACTTGTCAGCATTTCTGACAAGCAAGTTGCTTCCCACCATCACAAATGACTCTCATCCAACTGTAGATAAAAGTCTAGCCACTCTTCTCTGGTTTCAAAAATTTTCATAGGGCCTCTACCCTCACCCCTCCTGACTGCCAGGCTGTACTGTCTAGGTCTACCTGCCCAAAGATCCCATGGCACCTTGAGGAGTAGTAACTGCATCATAACACCTCATATCTACAACAACTTTTTCTCCGCCTACATCTTTCATCTCAAACCTCCTCATCTTTTTATGGGGAGATCAAGGAACAATAATTGTCTTAAGTTGGCTACCTCAGCAGCACACTTAAAAACAAGTAGTTGTTTTGGAGATGGCCCCGGGAAGCAATGTTAGGAGAGTGGAGGGAGTGAGACAGAACGGAAGATAGTCCATAAAAGGTGAATTGTCAAGTGAGTTACCTCTACAGGAACTGAAGGGCAGTCCTGCTGAGGAACACTGAGCAGTAGGTTTGAGCTTCAGAGTTTATCCCACTCAAAGGGCAAGGGCACTGGGGACATAGGGTGACCAACCATCCCAATTTCCCAGGACTGTAGGTTTTAGCTTTGAAAGACCCACATTCCAGGAAACTGCTCAGTCCTGAGTAAACCAGAACAGTTGGTTAACCTCACAGGGTCTATTTCCAACTCCTGTCAGTCATTGGTTAAGGACTGCTCCTGAGCTGCATTAGTTCCTCAGCACTACCAGCCTGCCCCATCTGTGCACAAAGCAGGCTCCAGGAGCCAAAGAAACCTTCAGGAAAAGTCACAGAAGATTGCTGTTGAAAGTCGAGCTGATATGTACAGAAAGGTGAGTGCCGAGGGGACGTAGGCAGGACACTAATAGCATCTGTTATGTAGTTCACCTTTATCGATCATTATGTCCTAAGCATAGTGCTATACACTCTACATGATTTTTTTTCATTTAAGAGTCATTATAGCCGTTTGAGGTAGTGACAGTTATTACCCACATTTTGCAGAACTGTAAACAGAAGCACAGAGAGATGAACTGTTCAATCTCTCACAACCAGTAAGAGAGAAGCTCAGGTTCAAACCCAAGTCAACTGAATATAAGGTCTGCAATTTTAGTATCTAAATTATACTGGCTTCTCTGACTCTTCAGGGAGAGGCTACTTGCTCTGAGCCCACAGAACTTATATACTTGTCTTAGCTACCCTCAAACTTTAAAAATAAACATACACTTACCATATAACCCAGTAATTGTACTACTGGGCATTTGTCCCAGAGAAATGAAAGCATATGTCTACACAAAATCATGTACATGAATGTTTTTAGCAGCTTTGTTTGTATTAGCCAAAAGTGGAAATGACTCAAATTCAGTGGGTGAGTGGTTAAGCAAACTGTGGTACATCCATCCTGTAGTATAATATAAAAATATATTTGATCTTTGTCCTAGATAACTGGCCAGGAGCCCTTGGAATTTCTTGAGGGATAGAAATGTCTTTTATTATTTATAATGAGCCCCTTTCAATCACACCTAAATTTATGCTAATGAGATGACAAGGTGGGAATCCTAGATAGTCTCAAGATGGGGCTGGTCACTAGAGAGACCAAGTGATTAGAAAGTTGGAACTTTCAGCTCCACCCACCAACCTCAGGAAGGGGAGAAAGGGGCTGTAGACTGAGCTCCAATAAAAGCTCTTGAATAGTGATATTCAGAGTGCTTCCGGACTCTGAAGGGGCATGGAAACCACATACACACACACACACACACACACACACACACACACACACACACACCTCTATACCCTGCCCTATGCATCAGTTCCATTTGGCTGCTCCTGAGTTGTGTCCTTTAATAATAAACCAGTAAATGTAAGTAACGTATTTTCCTGAATTCTGTGAGTCATTCTAGCAAATTATCAAACTCGAGGAAGAGGTTGTGGGAATATGCAATTTATAGCCAGTTGGTCAGAAGCACGGGTGGCCTGGGACTTGAAACTGGTGTCTGAAGTAGGGGCAGTCTTGTGGGACTGAACCCTTAAACCTGTGGCGTCTGACACTAACTAGTTAACGTCACAACTGAATTGAATTGTCGGACATCCGGCTAATATTGGAGAATTGGTTGGTGTGAGAAAACACTCCAGAGCAATAAAAAGGAACAAACTACTGACGTGCAACAATTTGATGGATCTCAAGGGAATTATGCTGAATAAAAACAGGCAATCCCAAATGGCTACATACAGTATGATTCCATTAATATAGCATTTTCAAAATGACAAAATCATACATATGGAGAAGAGATTTGTGGTTGCCAGGGGTTAGGGATGGGGCTGGAGAAGGCAGATGGATGTGACCATAAAGGGTAGCATGAGGGATCTTTGTGGAGATGGAACAATTATGTATCTCAATTGTGGTGGTGGCTACACAAATCTACATGTGATAAAATATCCAGAATTATACATACACACACAAAGGAGTGCATATGAAACTGGTAAAATCTGAGTAAGGTCTGTGGATTGTATCAATGTCAATTTCCTGGTTTTGATATTGTACTATCATTATGGAAGATGTAACCATCTTTCATATTGAAAATATGAAATATTAGATGCAGTGTACATGGGACCTCTCTGTACTATTTTTGCAACTTCCCCTGAACCTAAAATTATTTCAAACTAAATTTTTAAAGGAATTCATTTAGCTTTGACTTGTAGAACACAACTGGACTAATATCTATAAAAGAATGAAACACAAATTAATATTATATTTCTAGAATCACTTTAAAGCAATGGTTTATTCAAGCAGACATCTACTCTGTAAGATTTACTGCTGCCTCTTTGTAAGCATGGTATGTTCTTAACCATAAGTCTTTCCAATTTGACAGAGCTTGGAAGTAAGGCACAATCTCTTGGCTGTTGAGACATTTATCACAACAAAAAACAAGTGCCCCATCCCAGGAAAATGACGTAAGACATCAGACGTCAAATTAGGGACTGAGAGTGATTGCCCAGGCTAAAGGAGGTGAGAAGGCACCTGTGAAAGAAGTGAGGTGGAGCTTAGAGCTAGAAGAGTCTCTGTTTTGGTAACTAGGGCTGAGGTGTTCCAGGCAGAGGGCCTAGTAAGACTGGGCCTGGGGTGGAACAGAGGACCAGGAGATAGAGCAGAGGGCCTAGGTAAGGTGGGATGGTGTGGTAAGACCACAGGATTTTGTACTGTCTCTTAGGGACAAAAAAAAGCTCTTGGAGGTTTTTACCAATTGATAATTTTTACATAAATAAGTGATGATCACACTTAGGGAGGCATAAACATCATTCTGGGCCCTAATGATTAAAAGAGCTAATTATTGTTTGTCTAGTGTTCATTTTTTGTCTTAATTCTTATTCTACTTTCTGAGTGGTCTATCTCAGTCTTTGTACCACTATTAAGGCCCTGCACAAGGGTGGAATCAATACAGAGAGTAACCTCACCCTTCCTAGGGAATAAAATCACAAATAGACAAGTTCACATCTGTACTCAATATAAAAGCTTTAAACAACCATGCACTTTCTACCTAAATCTCTGGGCTTCGAGGCAAGTTCAATCTTACTGATCTCAAGGAGTGTTATGGACTGAATTGTGTCCCTTCACACCCAAATTCATATGTTGAGGCCCTAACCTCCACTACCTCAGAGTATGACTGTGTTTGGAGATGGGGCCATTAAAGAGGCTATTAAGTTAAAATAAGGCCATTGGGATAGGTCTTAATCCAGTCTGACTGCTGTCCTTATAAAAAGAGGAAATTTGGACACACAAAAGAGACACAAAGAAAAGGCCATGTGAGGACACAGTGAGTGATGGCCATCTGTAAGCCAAGGAGAGGCCTCAGGAGAAACCAAATCAGCAACACCTTGATCTTGGACTTCAGCCTCTAGAACTGTGAGAAATAAATTTACGTTATCTAAGCCACCCAGTCTGTGGTATTTGTTATGGCAGCCCTAGCAAACTAATACAAGAAGAAACCTCAATAATATTCTTTAACACCTTACATTGCTACTTTTAATCTCTTCAACCTTCCTTTCAACAGAAAAGATGAGCTAAGGGTTTCTGACCAGCAAAAGGAATCCCAGGAATAGAGAATAAAAAAGAAACCATGAGCCTAAGATTCACAAATCTGAAGAGAGCAGAGGTGCCTCTGACAATACAGGTGAAATAGATTGTGCTTCTATGGGATGGAATAGCATCAGAAAATCAGTTATATGGCAAGCGGAGGTAAAAAAACAACTACATCTAGGGTTTCATACTCCATCTCTGATCTTCTGAGACTGATCATAGAACAACATATGTGTCTTCATTTTTGGTCCAGAAAATGTGGTCACCATTGCTAAATCTCCCCCTCCCAAAGAGAACCATGCAACAAGGAGTGGCTGGCCTGCATCTAGAGGCATCCATGTGATACAATATTTCACATTCCCAGTCTCAGACTATGCCTGTTATATAGTTGATTTCTCAGCTTAGTTTTCAAAGACATACAATCTCAAAAAAAAACATAATAATATGTAGATACTTGTATGTTCTGAGAATATATGTATATGTTTTATACATGCTATGTACATTAAATATACATGTATGTGTTATGTATGATATGTGTTTGTGTGTATTATGTTAGCAGATCTGGAATGACCAATCTGTTTGCTGGGAATCTACAAAAATCTTGACATCCACCTAAAACATTTTACATATAAAAATAGATTTATGAACAAGGACTTTTATCAACTTATTTGTAATAGGTAAAAAAAAGAGATAAAACTTAGATGCTGAATATGGTATATTACTTGATGGGATATATGCAGCCATAAAAGTCATGTTTATAAGTAGTTTGTAATAACATGGAAATGCTTCAGTTAAAATACTAACTGAAAAATCATGACACAAACTTTTATATACAGAATGACTGAAATTATATTAATGCAAATGCCTACATAAAAAAATTTTTGAAAGTAAATAAACTGTGATGGAATAAAAGTGACAGATTAGGGGCCGCCCGGTGGCGCAGCGGTTTAGTCCGCGCTTGGCAGCCCAGGGTTTGCGAGTTCGGATCCCGGGCACCCGCCAACGCACTGCCTGTCAGCCATGCTGTGGCGGCGTCCCATATAAAGTCGAGGAAGATGGGCACGGATGTTAGCCCAGGGCCAGTCTTCCTCAGCAAAAAGGGGAGGATTGGCGACGGATGTTAGCTCAGGGCTGGTCTTCCTCACCAAAAAAAAAAAAAAAAAAGTGACAGATTAAATATGTACTTCAGCCTTCTCCTTCACCACAAATCACTAGATGAAGAAAATATTAAAAAAAAAAGAAAGAAAACAAATCCAAAGTAATACAGTAAAAAAAAAAACTTCATAAAATTATTAGGAATTATTGAGATAGGTAGGGTCACCTTGCAAGAGAAAATGACAGTCCAAAATGCCTTCAGGGGAGGATAATAGTAAAAGGTGGGAGCAGCTGCAGGTGCTCTAAGCTCAGAGGGAGCAGATAGAAAGAGTAGGAGGGGCCTGGGCAATAGTCAGAACAGAGGTACTTGCATTTGGAGAAGCCAAACCATTAGATCTCTTCTCTAAATCATTGCTGTTTTGCCAAGCACCTCCTGAGAAAACACATCAGCCCCTGGGAAGGTAACCACAAGAAGGCCAGAAAAAATTTGGATTAGTATAATAAAAGGAAGAAAAGAAGAAAAAAAAGTCTAATGAAAATCACAAAATAAGATTTCAGGAATAAGTCCAAATGTATATGAATGTTCACAATAAATGTAAATGGGTTAAATTCATATATTAAAAGATGGAGTCTCTCAAATTGAATCTTTTTGAAACCCAGCTAAATATAGTTCACAAGAGACACAGCTAGAACAAAATGGCATAGGAAGATTGACAATAAAGGAATAAATGATGACATAGCAGGCAAATATGAAAAGGCAAGCAAGTATGACAATATTATAATTAGACAAAATATAATTCAAGGCAAAAAGCAGTAAAATGAAAAATTAATAATTTATATTAATAAAATGCATATGAAACAAAAATTATAATAGTCACTAACCTTTATGTACTTAACATGCAAGTTTAAAATTGACAAATCCACAAAGTTAATGTGTAACTTTAACATACATCTTTCTGAAATCAACATTTTAATGAACAAGAAATAAGTGAGAATATAGAGAATTTTAAATAATAATTAACAGGGAAATATCAATAAATTCTGAAGAGCAGAAATCATGTGGGTCATTCACCTATGTGAAATAAATACAGAAATTAGCATAAAAGTATAGACTCCTCCCCCCTCCAAAAAATCATACATCTGGAAATTTTAAATCCCCTTATAAAATAACTTTTGGAAGAGGAAGGCAAAGCAGAAATCACTATTTAGAAATGAACAACAACATGGGCACTTTGCAGAAAAATAAAACCCTATAGGATGTGGTCAAAGCAATACTCAGAGAGCAAAGCACCATCTTAAATACATTTTTCAGAAAGAAAATAATTGAAAAATAATGAAATAATCTTTCAATTCAAGAAGTTAATAAAAGAAAAACACTAATAACCCCCAAGTAGAAAGAATAAAAAAATAAAAGCAGAAATTATGAAATTGAAAACAAAGAAAATCAACAAGCAAATGGAAAAGAAATATATCAAATTTCTAAAGACCATTTCCCTTTGGTGGTGAGACCATGATTTTTTTCCCTTGAATTTTTACTCTTATTTACTTTCCAAATTTTCTACAGAAAGTATACATTGCTTTTATATTTAAAAGTCTACTATTTTTCAATGCCCAGTTACTCCTTGGAGAAATGGCAGTTTCTAGGGCTGGAGCAGGGAAAATACAAGACAAGCCTGGAGCATCTTGTAATGCCAAAAAGTAAGCAATTGCTAAAAAAAAAAAAAAAGAAGGGATGGAGGAATGTCAAAAGGACAAACTGAAAAGCTCCCAATGGCCAAAATTGGAATAATATGAGCAACAAATAATAATGTAGGATTGAATTTTAATCTAAAGTACAGAATAAATATACATATGTCCATACTGATACAGAAAAATGACTGAATAACTAAATGATAGAGAAGAAATAAACCTTCTTCATAAGAGAATTTCAGATAATATATGTAGATATTTACCCTTGCAAGAGGCAGAACTTAATCCCTCCTCCCGCACCTTGAGGATGGGCTGGACTTGGAGTCTTGCTTCCGAAGAACTGAGTGTAGAAAGGGAACAATAGTAACTTCACAGTGGAGAACTGCGGCAGACGCTGCCCTAACCAAGTGATCCAGGTTAACATCACCGTATAAGTCGTGTTGCTATCACATGCTCCCTGACATGATGGATAAGAAGGCCACTTCACCTCTGTGGTATTCTTCCCCAAGCCCATCATCCCAGTCTAATCATGAGGAGAACATCAGACAAACCCAAATTGAGGTACATTCTACAACATCTTGACCAATACTCTTCAAAATTATTAAATTCATGAAAAACAAGTCAGAAAATATCACAGATAGGAGGAGACTAAGGAGACATGAGGATTGAATACAATGTGGTATCTTGGATTGGATCCTGGAACAGTGAAAGGACATTAATGGAAAAATTAATGAGATATGAATAAAATAGGTAGTTTAGTTGTAAATTGTACTAGTGTTAATTTCTTAGTTTTGATGAATGTGCTACTGTTTTAGGGGAATGTGCTCTTGTTAGGGGAAACTGGGTGAAGGGTATACAGGACTCTATATACTATCTTTGCAACTTTTCAGTAAATCTAAAATCAGTCCAGAATAAAAAGTTAATTTTTTTAAATTGATCAACTATGCATACCTTAGATGATTTTGAGAGACTGTTTCTTCAACTTTAAATGTAGAATTTGGCAATGATTCTTAAAGTTGTGAATACTAAAATCTGTCACTAAACTTTCACAACTTTAAATTAGCTGTGCATTGAAATTTTAGGTAACTTGTATGAAAACTAGGCTGTTCTTAAATTTTCTGAAATAGTGTGTTCCAATTTCACTGTGGAAACCTCTAGACACACTTTGAAGGCAGCAAGATCACAAGAGGGCTCCGATGGAGCTCTCCTGGTCTGGGTCTGTGAGGGTGGGGACAGCTGGCTCAGTCGTGCCTCTGGCAGTGGCTGATACTTGCTACTATAGCAGGGAATGGGGATTTGACCTGATCTCTTTGGGTACAGAAGAAATAAGGAGGTTAGCACTTCCTCTGATAAGGGTTTGAGTCCTGGCCTTTAAGACTCTCTCTGTCCATCGTCTGGTACTCCTGGTGGTGACCAGTGTAGGTCACTGAGCACTGTCCCTTTTCCCCCAGAGTCAACCTTAAACCTGGCAAAGCAGGGATTCTACTGAGAAGTATATGTCTCCTAGAGGACTCTAGTCTTTCCAGTCTCTACAGCCCTCTGTCCCCAGGGGGACCCCTAGAGGAAAGAGACAAGCCTACCTGGGATGGATGGACTCAGGTGCTCTTCTCTGATCCTTGAACAGAAGCCCAGGGCTGCAGCAGTCATGGAGCTCTGCTGATTCCCCTGAGTGCTCTGCTATATAAGAGCTTCACCCGTGCCCTCTTGTCTTTCAGGACACTCTCCTTAAGCTCACCCTGTTCCCCACCCACCAATCTCCCAAACCATTTGTTGAGTCATGGAAACATCTAAGCAAAATGTGATGTCCTTGGAGTCACCTGTAATATCCCCTGAGTAACCCCTCATAAGGCTATACCCTGCCTCCAACGCTGCCCCAGCTAGGTTCCTGGTAACAAAGGTCCTGGAGGTAGATGGTGGTTCACATTCCCAGGAACAGGCAGACAGGGGTATGGGGTGATGATTGCACTAAGAGGGAGAGGACCTAGGAAAGGGAGTGAACAGTACATGGGCCGTGCACATGCATGTACACATGTGTGTGTATGTGTGTGCATTGTCTGACACTTAGGAGGCCATCAGTATCTATTTGTTAAATAAATATTTGTATATCACTCAGAAAAGGGAGAGGCATGTATGCAAATGCCTCTTTATGGCCTAAAGGGACCCTGGAGGAAAGCAGGGTGTTGACTGAAGCACTGGAGAGCTCTGGCAGTAGGGAAATATTTCAGTTGCTTTTTGTCAAATTCAACCCATTCTAGACCATGCCCACCAGCACCATCTCTGGCTCCTCTTAATGCATGTTTGTCATCATGAATTACATGTTTCCACAAGTGGCATATTCATATTTCTGATGTCTGTTTGGAAGTTCTGCTCATTCTCTGCAGGTGTTCTGACACTAAAAGCACTGTTATGTAATTTTTAGGTGCTCCAAAAGTGCTTGCAAATTGAGAAACTGACACTAAACAGTGGGATTACATGAGCTTAAAACTATGTTTACCTGATCTCTGAAAGTGTTGTCATCCTACATGTACCATGGACTTTTTCTCTTGCGAAATGAATGGAAAAGAACAACACAATACAGCCAATGCCCACATTTTGCAAGTATTAACATTTCGCCCTATTTGCCTCATCTCTTTTTTGAAAACTGACACGTTACAAATTGAAGAGAGATCCCCTTTTGTGCTTCTCCAAGATCCCATTCCCCTCTCTCTGGCCTCCCCAGAGGTGGCCATTGTCCTAAAGTTGTGTGCATCCTTGTTGTCCATGTTTTCACATTTTTACTATATGTACATTCATAAATGACATAGATTGTTTTGCTTGTTTTTAAGCTTTACCAAAAATGGCATTACCACATTGTATTTCTCATTCCATGATTTATTAGGTTTTTTCAACTTTATGTTTTAGAAATTGAACCACAATGCATGCATCTTTAGTCCTTCCACTTTTACCCTCATAGACAGATTCTCATTTTATGAATATACACAATTTATTTATCCCTTTTCCTGTTGATGGACATCTGGGTTGTGTTAATTTTTATGTATTACATGTAATGCTGCCATAAATGTCCTTGTGCTCATCTCCTTGCACCAACATGTGTGAGCTTTTTTCCTAGAGTTTATATTGGAAGGGGCAAGCTGGGTCAAAGGACACACACATCTTGATCTTTACTATATATTACCAAATTTGTTTTCCAAAGCTATTGTACCAGTTTACATTCATATGAGAACTCCTATCCCTCCACATCATTCCTAACACTTGTGTTCTCAGATGCTTCCCTTTTTGTCATTCTGTTAGATGTGAAATAGCATCTCACTTTATTTTGCAATTTCCTGATTATCAATGTGGTTGGTCCTCTTTACATGTTTGATGGCCATTCAGGGTTCCTGTCCATTATTTATTGGATTGTGTGTTTGTTTCTTATTGACTTTTAGGGGTTATTTGCATGTTCTGAATACTAGTCCTTTTTGGTAGACCACTCACTTTACCTCAACTTTATGGAGTCATCTGACTCCCAGGTTATCACTCCTCATTCCTTGAAGATTTTAGCACTTGGTTCATTGTCTCTCTTTCCACTACTAGCCCTGTCTTAATTATCAAGGATTTCAAAATCTTCTTGGTTCCTGATCATCTCACTCACAGTGACCCTGTCTTCCCCCTTCCTCAAGCCACCCGCTTCCACAGTCATGCCCAAGACCTGGCCATTACCAGTAGTAACATTCCCTCCATTATCTTGATGACAAGTGTCCCACTCTTTCTTTACTTATCTTTCAGGATACTCCCTCCAATAGCCTGACTTCAATAATTCTTCAACCCTAATGGAATCTGCTATCCAGTGGCCTGACAATTTTTTTACATCCCCCACTCTTTCACATCCTCACCTCCTCCCTCATCTGGCCTAGAATCCACATTTCATCATTATAGTCACTTCTCTGTATGTATAGTTGTTCCTTTGCTCCTCTCTTCCTCCCTTGAACTTTTCTGGAAAAACCCCGACATTGAATATATATAACTCTCCATTCACTCCCCAATGGCACATCAGCAAATGATGTTTGCTAGGGAAAAACACACGAGCATGGTAAAGGGTCTCTCTTTAGGTTTATGAGCACTATCGTTAGGAGAGTCTTTCGGGCTGTCCTTCAATCCTGCTTCACTTCCCTACCTGATTCACTCTCTCATATTCTTATAGACAATTATTTCTTAACTTCTCTTTCCTCAAACTTCCAATGTCTCCCACTTCCTCACTTTAAGCTGATGACTTTATTGTACTAAGAATATGGTAGCAATCCAAAAAAGTATTACCAACCCCTTACGTATGTCCCCAGTTCTCTGCTTTCCCTTCTGTGACAGTGTATACTGTCAGTGCTCCCGTGGAAAGCCAACACTTCCACTTTTGTCCTGGGCCCCCTTCCTTCTCACCTCCTAGAAAATATTGTTCTCTGCTGGATCATTCCCATCAGCATACACTCCGTATGACTCCTATCTTAAAAAAACAAAAACAGGGGCCGACCCAGTGGCCTAGTAATTAAGTTTGCATGCTCTGTTTCAGCAGCCCAGGGTTTGTGGGTTCAGATCCCAGACATGGACCTACACACCGCTCATCAAACCATGCTGTGGCAGCATACCACATACAAAATAGAAGAAGATTGGCACAGATATTAGCTCAGGGACAATGTTCCACACCAAAAAAACCCCAAAACAAAATCTCCCTTAAGAAGTGTCCCCCTCAACTACCATCCCATTTTTCTTCCTCCCTCCACCAAAAAAATCCTCAAAAAGATCGTCTATACTCATCCTCTCCACTTGCTCTTCTCTTGACCTTTTATGAACCTACACCAAACAGGCTTTCATCACCACCACTCCCCTGACGCTATCATCAAGGTCATAGATGACCTCCACTTTGCTAAATCCAAAGATAAATACTCAGTCCACATCTTACTCAGCCTCTCAGCAGCATTTGACATAATCATTTCTTCCTTGAAATACCTTCTTCTCTTTGATTCTCTTCAAATCTCACTGAATGCTCCTTGTCGGCCTCTTTTACTGGTTCCTTCTCTTCAAAACTCCAACTCCAAAATTGGAGTACCCCAGGGCTCAGGCCTCAGATCTCCTTTTCTCTATGAACACTAATTCCCTAAGTGATCTCATCTAGCCCCATGATTTTAGACACCATCTATAGACTGACTGCTCTCAAATTGACATCTCTGACTTCACCCTCTTGCCTGAACTCCAGACTCATACTATTCAGCTGCCTACTTGACATTTATACTTGATGTCAGATAAGCATCTCTCACTTAACGTGTTTGAAACCAAGTTCTTAATGCTCTCCCACAAGCCTATTACTCCCACAGAATTCACCACCTTACTAAAAAGCACTACTCTTAACCCAGTTGCTTAGGCATTGGAGTCTCTACACCTTGACCTCTCCCCTTCTCTCTCATCCTATGTCAGCAAGTTTTATCTTCTCTACCTTTAATATATTTTAGAACACATGCACTTCTTACTACCTCCACTACTATCACTTAGGGACAAGTCATCATCTCTTGCCTGGACTGTTAAAATAGCCTTCTAACTGGACTCCCTGCCCCTTTCACCCTTGGCCCTCTCCAATCCACCCTCCACTCAGTAGCTAGAGTACTCTTTGTAAATCATTAGTCATATCTTGTCACTCCTTAGTTCACATCCTCCAGTGGTTTCCCACAGCCTTCAGATGTCCTTGTCATGACCTTCAAGGCCCTGCATACCCCATACCTCCACTTCCTCTTTACCTTATCTTCTGTCACTCTATTTCTCCCCCACTACAGTTACACTGGTCTTCTTGTTTCTCAGTGATCAAGTATACTCCTGCCTCAGAGCCATTGCTGAGGGTGGTCCTTTGCCTGAAAATTTCTTCACCCTGATATCCATGTGCCAAACTCACCTTATCAGGATGGTCTTCCTCAACCACCCTGTGTACAATAGCAGCCCCACCTACAATCATTCTCTATCCCCTTATCCTGCTTTATTTTTCTCCATGGCACTTACCATCAGAAAAGCACAGACTCTGTTTTATTCACTGCTATATCCTCAATACTAGGCCATGCCAGGCATACAAAGGAAGCTCAACAAATATTTGTTGAATGAATGAACAAATTATTTTTCCTAAAAGTTTTACAGTTTTGCCTTCTTCATATATAGTTCTTAATTCAGCTTCAATTTAGTTTTGCATATAGTTTGAAGCAGGTATCTAATTTATTTTTATGTGGAAAATCAATCATGCCATTGGTATTTATTGACTAGTCTTTTTCCTGCATTGACTTGTAATAGCGCTTCTAACATTTCCCAAACTTTCATCTATGGGAGTGTTTGTTTCTGGGCTCCCTATTCTGTTCTATTGGTCTATTTGTCTACCCCTGTTCCAATAACACAACATTGCTATAAATCCTGATATATAATAAGGCAAGTACTCCATCTTACATTTCTTTATCAAAATTGTTTTGTGATTCTCAAAGTTTCATTCTTCCATATGAGTTTCACTAAAGAATAAAAACAAAAACTACTGAGATGTTGATCTAAATTGCATTGACTTTATAGATTAAAATGAGAATAAATGGACATCTTAATGCTATTGAGCCTTCCCATATATAGTATATCTCTCCACTTATTTGGATATTCATTTTGCTCTTCAGAAATGTTTTTTATGTTTCTTCATAAAGATGTAGCAAACTCTGTTATTTTTATTCCTGGATATCTTATGATTTTGTGAATAGTACCTTATTTCTTTAAGATTTTTAACTAGTTATTGTGTTGTATGGCAACATTATAGATTTTACATGTTGATCTTGTAGCTAGAAAACTGCTGAATTATCTTATTAGTTCTAATATCTTGCCATAGATTCTATGCATCAGCAAATATTGTTTTTCTCTTTATAAATTCTTGTATCTTACTTCCTTCTCTTATCTTACTTATTGATTAGACCCTACAGTACAAGGTTGAATAGTAGGGGTGCTGCTGGCATCCTTGTCTTATTCCTGAATTCAATGGGAATATAATTAGGACTCACTTTTAAATGCTATTTATTATAGGTGTTTGGTAGGATTCTATACTGGGTTAAGAAAATTCCCTTCTGGTCCTAGTTTGCTAAGAGTTTTTTTTTTTTTTATCATGAAGAGATTTTAAATTCTATAGAAGAAATTTTTTGCTTCTATTGAGATGATCATGTGGATTGTTCCTTTGATCTGTTAAAGAGCTGGATAATAGTGATAAATTTTCTGTTGGTGAACATTATGATAAACTCTACATGGCCATGATTTATTTTGGATGTATACTACTACTACAACTTTGTAATTTTTGCATGTACATTCATCATTGAGATTGGCCTATAATTGTCCCTATCCTGGTTTAGAATTATTTAAAAATAGAATGGAAGTTTGTACATCCTAGCTTCCACCTAGGATGTACAAAACCACAGGAGAATATCACTCCCACCCTAGCAATAAAAAATTATAGAAAATCTATAAAATCATAACTTTTCTTAACTCCATCAGAGAGCTGAGGCAACCATGTGAACTAAATTCTGAAGATTGACAACAAGACCCTCGGAGGAAAGATGTGACACATGAACTGTTTCACTTATGTCAAAGCATGAGAGGAAGAGGTGACTGCCATAAAGGTGGGTAGGAAGAAAGCATTTAAAATTATAATAAATTCTTAAAGGCCAAGTGTGGGCTAGCATGCGTTGAGAGCAGAGTTTCTCAGCTTTGGCATTATCAACATTTTGGGCAGGACACTTATGTGCTGTGAAAGTCTATACCATACATTGTAGAATATTTAGCCGCATCCCTGGCTTCTACCTATAGATGCCAGTAGCACCCCCTCCCCTAGTTGTGATAACCAAAAATGTCTCCAGACACTGCCAAATATCCCTCAGGGGACAAACTGCCCCTGACTGAGGACTGCAGGTTTAGGACAATGGAAACCCAGGCTCAGGGCAGTCTGAAGTCACTCACAAGCTCTCTTCCATGGGCTGCCACCAAGTACTAATGGAAAAGATGGGCAGAGAGAACTCCAAATTAAAAAGCAGAGATTGGGGGCCAGCCCAGTGGCAGAGCAGTTAAGTTCATGGGATCAGCTTCAGCGGCCCGGGGTTTGCAGGTTCGGATCCCGGGAGTGGGCAGACACACCACTTGTCAAGCCATGCTGTGGCGGAATCCCATATAAAGTAGAGGAAGATGGGCACAGATGTTAGCCCAGGGCCAGTCTTCCTCAGCAAAAAGAGGAGGATTGGCAACGGATGTTACCTCAGGGCTAGTCTTCCTCACAAAAAAAAAAAGCAGAGATTGTCAGATAAGATACAAAACAAGACCCAACTAATATGTTGTCTACAAGAAACTCATTTTAAATACAAAAAAATAAATAGTTTAAAAGTAAAAATATGGAAAAAAGAGATATCATGCAAACACTAATCAAAAGAAAGCTGGAGGAGGGGCTAGCCCCACTTTGGCAGCCCAGGTTGGCAGGTTCGGATCCCGGGCACGGACCTACACCACTCATCAGCCATGCTGTAGCCGTGAGCCATATACAAAATAGAGGAAGATGGGCACAGATGTTAGCTCAGGGCCAATCTTCCTCAAGCAAAAAGAGGAAGTTTGGCAACAGATGTTAGCTCAGAGTGAATTTTCCTCATGAAAAAAAATGGAGTTATATCAGTATCAAAAAAGTAGACTTCAGAACAAAGAATATTGCCAGGAATAAAGAGGAACATTATACAATGAAAAAAGCATCAAATTATCAAGAAGATGTAACTATCCTAAATGTGTATGCATCTAAAAGCAGAGTTTCGAGACAGGTAAAGTAAAAACTGATAGAATTAGAAGGAGAAATAGGAAAATCTGTATTTATAGTTGAAGACTTCACCACTCCTCTCTCAGTAATTGATAGAGCAAGTAAACAGAAAATCAATGAAGACATGGGAGACCTGAACAACACTATCAACCAACTTGACCTAACTGACATTTATAGAACTTGCCACACAAGAGCAGAATACACATTCTTTCCCAAATACTCATGGAACATTCATCACAATAGATCACATCCTGGGCCACAAAACAAATCCCAACAAATTTAACACGATTGAAATCATATATGTATGTTCTCTGGCCTCAAAACCATTAAACTAGAAGTAAATAACAAAGATATTGGGAAAATTCCTAAACATCTGAAATTAAACAATGCACTGCTAAGTACCCATACATCAAAAAAGAAATCACAAGAGAAATTCAAAAACATTTTAATTGAATGAAAATGAAAACACAATATATCAAAATTGGGGAGATGCAAACGAGTATCATAGTTCTCGCTCCCTCTTCTCCAAAATAGTTTGTATTTAAAAAGGTGATCCATTTCTAGTTGGTAAAACACAGCTATAAAACCATCTTGTCCTAGTGGTTCTATTGAGAGGGGCCAGGAAGACAGAATTTGACTAACTACTGATTCCTTTTCTCTAACGATTTTTATTTTTTCAAGTTTTGTTGATGCCAAACGATCTGTTTGTTCTTCCACTGATAAGGTTGCTCCTACATTTTAAGGGAGGGTGACAAGGGGAAGAGGACCTTCACTGGGATGCAGATCCACTCTGTGGGCACAGCAATCCCCGCACGCCTCTCTATGGGATGAGGAGAGGATTGGGGGACTTCTGCCTTCTCTTGACAACTCGGCCTAAGTGATCCCTTTTCCGATAAAGCCTACTCCTTAACCCATCGTAGATGACATGGAATTCATCCGCAACTTTGACACAGAGCAGGTGGGGACCAAGAATGGGCACATCTCACCAAATATTGTTTGTACATTCTCTCTTTTCCTTCATCAAGTTTTCCTGGAGGTTTGTCTATTTTATTAGTTATTTAAAAATAACCAGCTCTTAGTTTTGCCGATCATCTCTGCAGTTGTTGTTTCTATGGAGATGGGAGGATGGTGGTGGTGGTTTGGTTCAGTGTTGTAGTTGTTTGTTTGTAGATGGTTTTCAGTTTCCCTCCCACTCCATTCCACGAGCCTCTCAGTTCCCCTCGCCAGTGGTGACCAATTTTACCAGTTTTTTAAACATCTTTCCGGAAAGATTTTGTGCATGTGTGAGCAACTACATACTCTATGTATGTATTTTTTGTATATTTATATATACATATACATATATGCATAAATGTATGTTTAGGTATAAAAATCATACTTATACAATTTTAACTCATTTTTATAAAAAAGCAGCATATTGTGTGCAGTGTACTGACCATTTTTTCATTTAATAACATATTTTGGAGATCATTATGAATCACTACATACTGAGACTCCTCATTCTTTTTAATAGTTACAAATAGTATTTGTACTTTGCGGAATTTTACTATAAGGTAATCAGTCTTTTGCAATAGTGCAATTAATAGCATTTTTCATACATCATTTTGCTCATGACTATCTGTGAAATAAATTATGAGAAGTGGAATGGGCATATCAAAAGGTATATGCTTTTGTTATTTTATTAGATCTTGCCAGACTGTCCTCCATAGATGTACCAGTATGCACTGTTGTTGGGAATGTGTGAAAGGACCTGGGTCATCACACCCTCAACACTGGCTAACCCAGGGTTAAATCAACTTATTGGGTCTTTACCAATCTGATAATTTTGGTACTCAGCATAGTTTAAAGCTACATATCTTTCTTTACTAGTGAAATTGAGCATGGTTCATTCATTTAGGAGCCTTTGTTTTTTTCTTTTCTGAGAACATCTATTCACATCCCTTGCCTATTTTTTCTAAGAATTCTTGTCTTTTTTCTTATTGATTTGTAGAGGTTCTTTATACACTAGGGAAATTAGGCCTTAGTCTATAATATAAGTTGCAAATACTTTCCTCTGGTTTGTTATTTATGTTTTAACTTCACTTACAAATAAATAAAGCCCTGTTGGTGGACTCTTCCCTACATAATTATGTACTATCTCTTTATACTCTCATTAATTCTTTATTGTCTTAAATTTTATATGGTCTGATTTAATGTTCCTACTCTAGCTTTCTTTTGGTTAATAATTGCCGGGTATGTCTTTTTCCGTCCTTATATTTACAAACTTTACAACCACTTTTTTTGCTCAGCCTCTTGTAATCAGCATATAACTGGATTTTATATTCCTTTGTTTAATCCAATCTGCTACTCTTTTAATGGATGAGTTTATCTACTTCTTGTTTATTGTGATTATTGATAAATTGGGACTTATTTCTACCATATTTTATTGTGTTTTCTGTTTACCATCTGTATTAGTTTATTAGGGCTGCTGGAACAAATTACTACAAACTGGTGACTTAAAAACACAGAAACTTATTTTCTTACAGTTCTGGAGGCCAGAAATCTGAAATCGAGGTGTTGGCAATGCCGAGTTCCCTCCGGAAGCTCTAGGGAAGTTTCCGTTCCTTGCCTCATCCAGCTTCCGGTGGCTATTGGCATTCCTAGGCTTATAGCTGCGTCACTCCAGTCTCTGCCTCTGTCTTCATAGGACCATCAATTCCTCTCCCTTGTGTCTCTCTTCTGTCTGACACTTATCATTGGATTTAGGGCCCACCCAGATAATCCAAGATCAGCTCACCTAGGGATCCTTGATTTAATTACAGGCACAAAGAACTTTTTTCTAAATAAGGTCACATTCACAAATTCCAGGGATTAGAATGTGGACATCATATCTTTTGGGAGGCTTTCATTCCACCCACTACACACCATTGTTATTCCTTGTTCTTGCTTTTTTTTCTCCTTTCTTGACTAATGTCAAATTGATGAAGTTTTATCTTTTTACCTCTGCTTGTTCAGAAGCTATGGATATTTACATTAATTTAGTAGGTATCCTTAAATTTTCACATATGTATAGCCATAAAGTTCTGTAATAAGATCTAAATTTTTCCAGTATTTCCATTCTTTCATGAAAAAGACAAAAAAGTTAGCAAACTTTCATTTCCCTTGAATAACCCCCAACCGAATCTTCTGTTATTTTGTCTAGAATAGTGGTCTCCAAAATGTTCAAATACCTGATTAATAAACTTCGAGCACCCACCTGCAATATATGTGTATTCATTTATCTATAAATTACAGACATGCATCACTTATCAATATATTATATAAATTATAAAATATATACAAAAATAAACAAATAGAACATAAAGAAGAAAATTCAAATATTTTCTTTCTGTACACAAGGGGATCATTTTGCTAACACTCTGGGATGCAATGTACCCCATTTTGAACACCACTTGTTTAGAGATTTTATTTCACTTTCAAAATAACACACAAAGTAAATTAACAAGAAATTTACTGTCAATTCAAAATTACATTTACCAAAATATTTTACAAAATTCAATAATTACCATTGCTTCTTGCTTCCGTCTCAGTTTATTTTCATTTAGTAATTTAGTCTTAGTTTTCCAATAAACATATTCTGAGCCTTTCAGTCTAATTTTTTTCTTTCTTCTTTCTTTCCTTCTTTCATCTTTCTCTCTCTCTCTCTCTTTCCTTCTTTCCCTCCATTCTTTCTTTCTTTTTGCCTCTCTGTGCTATAGAATCTTCTGTACTGTCTTTCAAGTCATTTATTCTCTCCTTGACTTTTAATTTGCAAGTATTTGTTCTTTTCTCTGATTCTACTTTCAATGTAGCAGTACAATGAAGCGATTAAGCACTGTGGAATCAGACCGCTACTCTGTTTCAAATCCTTATTCTGCCAATGACACCCTGGGAGGACTTGGGCAAGTTATTTCACCTCTGTCTCCTCGCTTGTATATGGTAGTAACAACAGTACCTACTTCAAGGGATTATTGTGCTGATTAAATGAAATTTAATGATTTAATATGTTTCAAGCATCTAGATTTGTGCCTGGCACTTCTTTAGAGCTTAATAAAGTTAACTATTTTTAGTTCTGATTTTGCTGAGTTGAAGTCAGAAATATAGTTGGCTCTCTCTGTCTCTCTCTCTCTCCCCACTCCCCGCACCCCCCACTGCCAGTGGAAAATTTTATTAACACTTATCTGTGGCTCGATATTATAAAAAATTCTGTAGGCATATTCTTGTCTATTTGGTTTGCAGAATGAAGACCTGCAAACAAAGCCAGCACCAGCTCTCCCTCTGAGGACTAGGAAAACAGGACAAAGTATTTTTAATATATTTGAAAGCATCGGAAAGCTATCAAAAGTTACTTGGCTCAAATCCTGTGAATCAATAGGACAATGGGTAAATAAAACAGAATATATATATAAAATGAAAAATTATACAGTATTAGAGTAACTAGATCCATATGTATCAACATGGATAAATTCACAAACATTAAGGGAAAAGTAAAATATGCAAAATAGTATATACAGTCTGACATTAATTATGTAAAACACCACATATACTATGCATTTTCTGTGAGTACAAATATTTGAATAAAAAAATTTTTAAGTCTGGAAGGAAAAATACCAAGTTCTTGAGCATGGTTAACTCCAATGTGAAGGAGAGGGACTAGAGGGTAGGAGTGTTGTCCAAGGGGCTTTAGAGTGAATGGATAAGCAAAATGTGGTATATCCATACAATGGAATATTATTCAGCCTGAAAAAGGAAGAAAATTCTGACACATGCTACAACATGGATGACCCTTGAGAACATTATGCTAAGTGAAATAAGCTAGTCACAAAAAAGACAAACACTGTGTGATTCCACTTATATGAGGTACTTAGAGGAGTCAAATTCAGAGACAGAAAATAGAATGGTCCAGGGGCTGGGGGATGGGGAAACAGGGAGCTGTTGTTTAATACATATAGAGATTCAGTTTTATAAGATGAAAAGAGCTATGGCAATGGATGGTGGTGATGGTTGCACAACAGTATGAATGTATTTAATACCACTGAACTGTACACTCAAAAATGGTTAAGATGGCAAATTTTATGTTATGCGTATTGTACCACAATTTAAAAAAAAACTGTTAAAAAGAGACTTTAGCAGTATCTATAATGTTTTAATTTTTTAAAAACTAAACTATTTATTTATTTATTTATTTATTGTGTGTGTGTGTGTGAGGAAGAGCAGCCCTGAGCTAACATCCGTTGCCAGTCCTCGTTTTGCTGAGGGAGACTGGCCTTGGGCTAACATCTGGGCCCACCTTCCTCTACTTTATATGGGACGCCACCACAGCATGGCTTGACAAGCGGTGCATTGGTCTGAACCCGGGATCTGAACCTGCAAACCCGAGGCCGCCGAAGCAGAATGTGCAAACTTAACCACTACACCACCGGGCTGGCCTCTAAAAACTAAACAATTTCTAAAAGACTAAAATGAAAATAGAATAAAACAAGTAATTACATTAACACTTAGGTAATCTACAAAGTGCTGTTAGAAGCAGAGAAGAGAAGATGACAAACCGTGCCCTGAGTGGGGTGGGCCAGGCTCTCCATGGCCACTGTCTGCCATCGGGATACAGGGGCCACAGGGAGGACCCGTCAGAACCTGTCGTTCACTTGTTAACAACAGCTACATTGGTGAGGGCTTATCGTGTGCCTTATTTCGTGTGTATCCAGGGTTTTGGGTTCGTTATCTCATTTAATTCTCATGGCAGCCTTTTGAATTAGGTACTATTATTATTCCCATTTGACGTGAAAAATGTAAAGCTCAGTGAGGGTAAATAATTTGCCAAAGTGACAAAGCAAGTAAGCAATGGAGCTGTGATTTGTATCCAGGCATGTCTGACCCCAGAACTCAGACTCTTAACAACTCTGCTGCAAAGTGTGTTTTCTAGTAAGCTGAAGCAAAATGTCCAAACACTTGTCATGGCTTTAAGGTATAATAATAAGTAGTAGCTATGTTAAGAGTGTATGGAATATTTATTCATTAACACAACTGTGTCCTTGTACCCAGAAAGATAGAACTTGCAGATGCCTGCTCTCTGAGACTCAAACCAGCAAAAAGAAATCTTTAATGGATGAGAGTAGCCATCTAAAGAACTCACCTTAGGGAACAGATCAAAGTCAGAAGAGATAAGTCAATGCCAAACTTCAATCAAGATGTCTAGAGTGAATCGCATGAGGGCATAATTGATGAGAGCAACTTGGATTTTAAAATGTTCATATTCCTTGATGCAGTGATTTTACTTTTTGGAATCTATACTAGGAGCATAATTCTAAATACCTAAAGAGATTTATCCATAAATATATTCACCATAAAATGATTTATAATAGTAAAAATGAAAATCAATCTAAATATTCAACACTGGTGAAATGGTCAGGAAAATGGAATCTCTGTATGATGGAAATTATGAGCCTCATACAAATACACACACACACCTATATGAACAGTTTGTTATTATTTAACAATGTTATGTATATAAGGACAACATGCAAATTGCATGAAGAATTCCAGTCAATGTGCTATACAGAGACAGGGTTACCCTCCTGCTACAAATACTTAGAGACACTGAAAAATGTAAAAAACATTAAAAATATGTAGTTGAAGAAGGAAATTGATAAAGGGAATTTTATTATAAAATAATAGGAATATAACAAATAATAGGAAACTCTCAAGTCCCAGAAAGAAATAGGGAACCTGAAGCCAGGGTGGTAAGAAAAATGAAACTAGAGCAGTCAGTGGGGTATGGACCTGGAGATAGGCCTTTAGGGTCTCGGGCCTGGGGTTTTAATATCCACATGGGGATGCACGTGAGGCCTCAGGTCCATGAAAGGCAGGGACCATGTCTTGGCCAGATTGATTTCCTCTACAACAGAGGCTGAAGCAAGGATGAAAGAGCTGAAGTCTTACTTGATGTACGAGTCAGGGTTCTCCAGAGAAACAGAACCAATAGGACGTGTACTTATATAGAAAGTGATTTATTTTAAGGAATTGGCTCACGCAACTATGGGTTGGCTCCGCAGGGTGGGCCAGCAGGCTGGAGGCCTAGGAAAGAGTTGATGCTGTATTTCAAGTCCAAAGGCTGTCTGCTGCAGAATTCTCTCTTGCTGGAAGGAGGTCAACTTTTTGTTCTATGTAATCTTTCAATTGATTGGATGAGGCCCACCCACATTATGGATAGTCAGCTTTACTTAAAGTCCGCTGATGTAAATGTTAATCTCACCCAAAAAGCACGCTCACAGAAACATCTAGAATAACGTTTGACCACATATCTGGGCACCATGGTCCAGCCAAGTTGACACATAAAATTAACTATTACACTTGGGAAGAGCAAACAAAGAACAGGAAGGCTGAGGAAAGAGAAGTGAGGCAAAAGAAGACGTGAGGAAATTCAAAATGGCACATTGTCATTCTGGTTGACGCTTCATGATAAGCCTCAAAATTCACAGCAGGTTACTCAGCAAGCATGTCTGGTTGGCATATGGTTCTTCTCCAAGCAGACTGCAAAGAGAAAAGATGCTTTGGAGTAGGCCATGGGAGGGAGGAGAAAGGGGAATTTGTCTGTCAACGTCCCTCTCATCTCCCGTTTTCCATTAGTGAACATTCAGTCCACAGGAAGTTAACTCCCCAACACCTCCAGGTGTTGTCAGATGGCCCTTTCTGCAGTGACAATCAGTGTGGCATCTCATCTGAGTCTAGATGTGGTGGGAGGAGCCAGAAACTCTAGGTTCATGGATGTTCAGCCCAGCTGCATGGTGGTGGTCAAGATGAAAGACTTACTATTCCCAGAAAAAGTGATGGTCAGCCCTTGGCAGGGTCAGCAGAGTTCACAAGGCTGTCAGTGCTGAGGAAATCTGAAGATGCATATAGATTTGAATCAAATATAACCCAGCCCTCGCCTCCCTCAGATCTGCTTGTTCTCTCCTATGACATTGACTCCCATACCTATTGTAGAGATTCAATTTTTTGTGAATACAAGATGCCCCTACTCCTTCCCCTAGAGGGAGGCATGGGTCCACTCAGTCACAGAGTCCCTTAAAGTCGTGGCCAATTGCAATCTCATCGAAGAATTCAGGTACAACGATCAGAAACAAGAGTCCTTGCTGTTGCAGCTGGTCCCAAGTCTTAACTGGTGTTCATCATCTGTCTCCTTCACTACCCTTTCTAAATGTCCCTTATCTCCTGATCACACTTAGGCTGGTCCAGGTTGATTGCCTGATACAGTAACCCTGACCTTCAGGCCCCTTATTTTCCCTGCTTTTGGTGGGTTGTGGTTGCTGTAATTCCCATTGTTATTACAAGACATAGAAGTACTAAGAGACACACAAATAAACACCCTGAGTTCTGGAAATTCTCTTTATTGCCCACTTATGTAGAAGTAACCCTAGTTCCTGATGCTCATCAGGATTGATTACCCCAACCAGTACAATAGGTCCTTCTTTTGTTTCCTGGTCCACTGTGGCCAGGTAGGAAAGTGGCCAGATGATATCTACCACTCCTGATTTGGGGAATCCAGTTCTCTACCAAAAGTCAAACTCCTATCAGGTGACCTTTCACAGCTACCTCCTCTGAGTTCCAGTAGCTGTTCCTTGTCCTTACCCCTTTATGGTAGGCAGAATAATGGCTCCCAAGGATACCCACATCCTAATTCTCAGAACTGGTGATTATGTTAGGTGAATTAAGGTTGCAGACGGAATTAAGGTTGCTAATCATCTGACTTTAAAATAAGGAGATTATCCTGGGTTATCCAGGTTGGCCCAATGTAATCACAAGGGTCCTTTAAATGTGGAGGAGGGAAGCAGAAGAGTCAGAAGTGGAGAAATGGCATCATTAGAAAGATTTGATCAGCCATTGCTGGTTTTGAACATGGAAGGGGGCCATGAGCCAAAGAATGCAGGCAGCCTCTGGAAGCTACAAAAGACAAGGAAACAATTCTTCCCTAGAGTCTCTAGAAACAAACACAGCATTGCTGACACCTTGATTTTGGTCCAGTGAGACCCATTTCAGACTTCTGACTCCTTAGAACTGTAAGATAATAAATCTATGTTTTTTTTAAGTCACTAGATTTGTGGTAATTTGTTACAGCACCAATAGGAAAATAGTACTGTCGCTTAACAATGGGGATACATTCTGAGAAATGCATCGTTAGACAATTTCATTGTTGTGAAAATATCACAGAGTGTACTTACACAAACCTAGATGGTATAGCCTACTACACACCCAGGCTATATGGTACCAATCTTGTGGGACCACTGTCACATATGCAGTCCGTCATTGACCGAAATGACATTATGCAGGGTGTGACTGTATACCCCTTCAGACTTAGAGGTGACAATGGTTCCCACTGTCGCAGGCCCCAGAGCACTGCACCATCCTAGTCAGCTTCCTAAACCCCACCACACCTTTGACAAGTTTAATCAAAGAACTATTTACAATTACCCAGTTTGAACTGTTACCAATTTCCTACTGAGACGCTAAACTGATACAGAGCCCAAAGCATTTTTGCCAGGATTTAAGTATCCTCAGCCACAAAAGGGAGGACAAACTTGTCTAAAGAATGAACAGGGCAGCTAACCAAAGTTGTTGCTGAGGTGTCCTAAAGGCACCAGTAAAGAGCACAGCCCTCAGGTGGCCAATGAACCTAAATGGAGATTCATTCACCCCTCTCCTCCAAGTCTCCCATCTCCCTTCCTGCAGTCCCAAGGAAAGAATCCTGGACTAGAAATTGGGAGTTCTGGTTTATAATCTGGTCTTTGCCCTTGAGTGTCTTTGGAAAAAGCAGCTAATTTCTGTGGGCCATGGTTGCTTCATCTTTAAAGAGTGATAGGCCCTCAGCAAGCCGTTCCATCTCTGACATTGTTAATCTGTATAATTTAATATCACCCTGGACATTGTATCCTCTCCCCTGTGGCCCATGGGACTTTAGCTTTCTTTGACAAAGTCCTCTTGACTGCATTAGTTAGGCTATGCTGCAATAACAAACATTCTATGGCTTCTATGTAACACTCCAGGGCAGTTCCAGCTCAGGACAGTTGAGTTGAGGATGGAGGTGGGAGTTCTGCTCCCTAAAGTCACTTGCGTTTCCAGATTGATGGCAACTCTGCCATCTTCAACATGTGACTTTCAAGATTGCTGTGGTCGTTTCCATCCCAGTCAACCAGAAGTAAAACAAGAGCCTGGGGGAGAATTCGTTGAGAGTATTTATGGGCCAGGACTGGATGTAGCATATGTCATATCTGCTCTCATTCTATTCTTTAGAACTCAGTCACATGGCCACATCTAACTGCAAGGCAGATAATATTGCTTAGACTCTAGGAAAGAAAGAATCCACGGACTTCAGTGAACGGTTAGGTGTCTCTGTCACAAAAGCTCACACTGAACTCCTTCATCTCTCAACTCAAACCCTTACACAACTGGCTCCTGCCTCCCTCTCTGATCTAATCTAATCTCCTGCCACACCCCCTCTCACTGACCATACCCCAGTCTCATGGACCTCCCTTCGATTTCTGAATCCGACAAGCCCGTGCATTTGCTCTTCCTTCTACCTGGAACACTCTTCTCACCAGGCCTGGCTCCTTCTCATCATTTAAGTTGCAGCTCCCCCATCGCCTCCTCAAAGACCTTCTCTTGACCATCCTATGTAATGTTGTCCCCACCCTTGGGTCACTTCTATGACATTGTCCTGTTGAGAATTAATGGTTGAGAGTTTTCCGGAATTGGAGAAATACACCAAATATCAAGTAACATAATTAAAAACAAATCCTAGCCTTGGCTGGAGAGATCAGAGTGCAATTACAGAACATCAAAGAGAAAGAATGACTTGAAATAACTTCAAAAGTGTTACTTCAGTGAAAAAGAAAATGAACCAGAAAGGAGGAACGGGAGGCCAGAAGCAGCAGTGGGCCAAAAGAGCGATAAAACATATTGGCAAGTCCAATCCGTGATTGATGGTAAATCTTAACTATTGAGAGGTTAAAAGCATAGAAGAATTAAAATACTAGACAACTATAATGTGGAAGTCAGGAGGAAAGATTGCAAAGGGAAATTAAGGCATTCTCTGTGTTTAGTGGAGGAGAAGGATCACCATTTCAATTAACTTTTGACTTTTATAGAAAAGTACAGTTAGGTGTGCATGTTAAAAATAGTTTCACCTAGAGACAAAAACAGATGTAGAAATAGAATGTATTACTTCTAACCAATAAAAGAACCAAGAAAACTTCATTAATCCAACAGAAGTCAAGAAAGAAAACAAAAAGAGGGGAAGAAAACCTTGGTAAAAAAGAAATAAGTCTAAATACACCAGGAAATGCAAAAAAAATGCAAACAAGCTAAAGTTACCTACTTAAAACTGGGGTTAATCAGATCAGCTTTTTTTATTTTGCAGAGGAAGATTCACTCTGAGCTAACATCTGTTGCCAATCTTTCTCTGTTTTGCACGTGGGTTGCCACCCCAGCATGGCCAAGAGTGGTGTAGGTCCATGCCCAGGAACTGAACGTGGGCCGCTGAAGTGGAGTGTACTAAACTTAAGCTCTAGCCCATCGGGGCTGGCCCCAGATCAGCTTTTTTAAAATTCAGCTAAATGCTGTTTGAAGAGACATGCCTTAAACAAAATCCCTCAGAAAGGTTGAAAACAGAAAGCTCATTTATTCTTTTGGCTTCCACTGTGACCTCCATGGGAATGACCCCTGTGGAAACCACACCACAGCCAGTACCTGCAGCAACAGGTTAATGGTAAGAAGCCCATTGTTAGTGGAGGTCAGGGCAGTCAATGTGAATGACCCATAAAGTGGGTGAGTCAGTTCAGATTGCACTTTCTTTTCTGACCAGAGGTGTAGCAACTTGAAAAGTGTTGCTGAGGAAGGACAACTGATAATGGTCCGTAAAGAAAATGACATGTGTTGGTAAAGCTCCATCTCCAGTAGCGTGGGAGATAATTAAGCAGGCAGTTAGGATGTGAGCTTTGTAACTTAGCAAGTTATTTATCCTCTCCAGGCCTGTTTCTTCACCCATAGAATAAAAACAGTGATACCGCCTCTCTGAGTTTGGGGGAAGACTAAATGAGATGACAGTGCCTGGAAATGGTAAGCCTTTGACAAATAGCAGCTAGTACTGATCACTAAGTTAAAGACCTGCTATAACACAGTATTGCCCGTCCCAGGGGGCAATGCCTCAGGGCCATCTCAGTCCGGGGGCCCAGTTCTCAACCTTGATGGTCCAGAAACTCATTTTCCCCCCAGGGAAACTAATTCACACAAACCAAAACTACAAGAAACTGATGTGCAAACCCACAGATAATTTATTTGCTCTGAGTTAGGATAAGTGCCAAGTAAACAGTTTCTCCCCAGACTCAAGAAATTTTCCTTTCTCTCACCCGTTGCATCTCCTGGGGAATCAGGTCCATGGTGTGGCAGGACCACTGAATTCACAGATTCCTTGAAGGTCCTCTCTAGGCGGCAGGGTGTATCCTCTGTACCTTTGCTTTTGGTGTCTACTTTTCTCCTCCACGGAAACCTATTTGTGTTAGGATTCACTTCTCCTGTGGCAGAATAAAGGATGCCCTGTGCCCCGACTGGAGCACAGTTCCACCCCCGCCCCCCGCCATTTCCCACAGTGAACACTGAAGATAGGGCTTCTTATGTGTGTGCTCTGGGGTTGGGAGGGAGCAGTTAGGAGTACCCCTCCTAATTTGAGCTTAATCCCTGCTAGGATTCAGTCATGTCTGGGCATGCCAGGCCACCCAGGGCCTTCTTTTATAAGAGACTGGATGGTAAGGGCACAAAAGAGCACTGGACACTATGAGAGAGAATTAGGAGCACAGAGCAGGGTCTGTCTGGAAGACTTATCCTCTGGCTCAGACTCACCGCAGAGACTGATGGTGCTATTATCATTATGACCTCTGGGAGACACAGACTTCACTTGGTACTGGTACCTAGTAACCAAGTGCCACACTTAAAACTTTGGAGGGATTCTCCCCCACAGAATACAACCCTGTGGGGAAGGTGTCCATGAGACACAGCTTACATTGACATCTAAGAGGACATGTAGGATGGTGTCAGTAGGTGTGGTGGCCAGCCTCCATTATGGCCCCAGTGGTCCCTGCCTCTTGGTATTCACACCCTTGTCTCCTCCCACACATATGATGGTTGATCCATACTACCAATAGCATATGGCAGGAGCATGGCATGTCACTTCTGAGGCTAGGTCATAAAAGACATCACGGCTTCTTCCTTTCTCCCTCAGATCACTTGCTCAGGGGAAAGCCGCTTGCCATGTCTTGAACAGCCCTATGGAGAAGCCTACTTGGTGAGAAACTGAGGTCTCCCGATAACAACCTTAGAGAAACTGAAGCTCAGCCTCCTAAGAAAGCCCTCTTAGAAGTGGATCCCCCAGCCCCGGTCAAGCCTTCGGAAGACTGCAGCCCTAGCCAACACCTTGACCGCAACCTCATGGGAGACCCTGAGCCAGAACCACCCAGCTCTGCCAGCCCTGGATTCCTGACCCTCAGAAACTGAGATAATAAACATGTGTTGTTTTCATAGTGAAAATGTCCACACTTCCTAAAGCAATTGACTGATTCAGTGCAATCCCTATCGAAGTTCCAACAACATTTTTCACAGAAATAGAACAAAGAACCCGAAAATTAATAAGGAACAACAAAAGATTCCAAATAAGCAAAGGAATCCTGAGAAAAAAAGAACAAAGCTGGAGGTATGACATTCCCTGATTTCAAAATATATTACAAAGCTATAGTAATCAAAACAGCATGGCACTAGCACAAACACAGACACACAGATCAATGGAACAGAATCAAGAGCCCAGAGATCAATTCACACATCTATGAACAGCTAATTTTCGACAAGGGGCCAAGAACATACAATGGAGAATGGAAATTCTCTTCAACAAGTGGTGCTGGGAAAACTGGACAGCCAGATGCAAAAGAATAAAAGTAGACCATTATCTTATACCATACACAAAAATTAACTCAAAATGAATTAAAGACTTGAATGTAACACCTGAAACTGTAAAACTGCTAGAAGAAAACATAGGTAGTATGCTCTTCAACATTGGTCTTAGCAGCATATTTTCAAATACCATGTCTGACCAGGCAAAGGAAACAAAAGAAAAAATAAACAAGTGGGACTACATCAGCCTAAAAAGCTTCTGCACAGCAAAGGAAACCATCAACAAAATGAAAAGACAACCTAACAATTGGGAGAAGATATTTGCAAGCCATATACTTGATAAGTGATTAATAGCCAAAATATATAAAGAACTCATACATCTCAACAACAAAAAAGCAGACAACCCAATTAAAAAGTGGGCAAAAGATCTGAACAGACATTTTTCCAAAGAAGACATACAGATGGCCAACAGGCACCTGAAAAGGTGTTCAACATCACTAACTATTAGGAAAATGCAAATCAAAACTAGAATGAGATATCACCTCACGCCCATCAGAATGGCTGTAATTAACAAGACAAGAAATAACAAGCGTTGGAGAGGATATGGAGAAAACAGAACTCTTATACACTGCTGTTGGGAATGCAAACTGGTGCAGCCACTGTGGAAAACAGTAGGCAGATTCCTCAAAAAATATAACTACCATATGATCCAGCTATTCCACTGCTGGGTATTTGTCCAAAGAACATGAAAATATGAATGTGTAAACATATATGCACCCCTATGTCCATTGCAATATTATTCACAATAGCCAAGGCTTGGAAACAATCTAAGTGCCCATGAAGGGACGAATGGATAAAGAAGATGTGGTATATATACACAATGGAATACTACTCAGCCATTAAAAAAAGATGAAATTTTGCCATTTGCAATAACATGAATGGACCTTGAGGGTATTACGCTAAGTGAAATAAGTCAGATGGAGAAAGTCAAAAACCATATGATCTCACTCATAAATAGAAGATAAAAACAGCAACAACAACAACAAACAAACACATAGCTACAGAGATTGGATTGGTGGTTACCAGAGGGAAGGGGGAGGCAGGAGGGCAAAAGGGGTGACTGGGCACATGTGTGTGGTGATGGATGGTAATTAGTCTTTGGGTGGTAAACATGACGTAATCTACACAGAAATCGAAATATAATGATGTACACCTGAAATTTATATAATGTTATAAACCAAAGTTACCTCAATAAAAAATAAATAAACAGGCTCTCAAAAAAAATAAAAATAAAAAAAATTTTTTAAATGTGTGTTGTTTTAAACCACTGCCCCAGTAAATAACAAAGTAACTCAATTTAGCGCAATTATAAACAAATGGAGTTTAATGTGGTAAATCCTACTTCACAAATATGGACAAAATTCTAAATGTACCTAATGGAAAGTAAATGTTTAATAATGCTAAGATATATTCAATATCATGGAGGGGGAAAGTGTATTATCCAAGAGCTATACTGGGAAGATTTATGAGATTTTTTTGGAGAACGCTGATCCTTTCTCATTGCCCCATCTCCAGGGAGAGGAGAGGAAGCTCCTTTCCAACAGAAACCGTCAATCTTGAGAGGGAGCTTCTAGCGCACACTGTAGAGCTTGGTGTGTGTTCTCTGTAGCTGGAGGGGGGATCCTCGACTCCTCCTAACTGAGGCCTGAGAAAGCTGAGGCCGCCTGTGGCCACAGGACAGGGGTTTGTTGGAGGGTGGCGTGTTTTCAATGGAACAAGTGTTTGCCACTGAGCAGAGGGGAAGTCAGCTGCAGCCATTTTAAGTTCTTCCCGAGAGGACCACGAGGAGAGTGAAAAGGCTCTGATTGTTGGTGTACTGTGGACCACCAGACCAGGGCCGGGGCGGGGTGAGGGGCAGCAGCCAGAGGAACAGAAGCCAGGGGAGGAGGGGCAGGAAGGGAAGGGGAAAGAGGGAAGGAAAAGAAGCCTTAGCTATGAATGAAGGGTGAAGTGTTGATTATCTTCTTGGTTGGACATTTCGTTGTTTTTTTCTCATGAGGGTTTTTGAGTATATAGGATGGTGTTTATCACCTAGATCTACTGATTGTTAATGTTTATATATTAGCTTCATCTTTTTTTCCTAAGGTGTTTTGGGGTAGATTGCAGACATCTGGCATTTCACATTTCTGGATACTTCAGACTGCCTTTTCAGAGAACAGAGACATTTTCATGCATGCCACAGAGACTGTGTCACACCTAGTGGGGTTAATGGTGATTCCTGGTGCCTGACACATATATATTTTCCCTAACTGCCTTCAGGATATCTCTCTCTTTTTTTTTTTTTTTTAAGTTGGTTTGTTCATGCCCAGAAAGATAAACTGGAAATTTAACTTCTAAATTGAAGCTATTATTTGTGACTTAAAGTGACACAAGACTGTTCACAAAGAATGAGCAGAATTCCATTCAGGAGTGGAGGAATTTTATTGTTGCTGGATAAATCTGAAAGAAATGACAGAAAACAAGGGGGAAATGTATATTTCCATAATTTCAAAAAAAAGAGAAGTTTCTGTTTTGTGAAGGTGACAGACACTGCTGGAAAGATGCTCTAATAAGCTTATTCACATCTTTGTAACCCAGATGTTTAAACACTGCACAGGAATCTCATAAATTGCTGATGTGTGTGTAAATTGGTACAGACTCTATGGAGGGTGATGCGGGAGTATCTATCAAAATTTTAAAAGCATACACGCGGGGCCGCCCGGTGGCGTAGCGGTTTAGTCCGCGTTTGGCAGCCCGGGGTTCGCGAGTTCGGATCCCGGGCGCCCGCCGACGCACTGCCTGTCAGCCATGCCGTGGCGGCGTCCCATATAAAGTGGAGGAAGATGGGCACGATGTTAGCCCAGGGCCAGTCTTCCTCAGCAAAAAAGGGGAGGATTGGCGACGGATGTTAGCTCAGGGCTGGTCTTCCCCACAAAAAAATAAAAATAAAAAATAAAAAATAAAAGCATACACGCTTTGATCCAGCAAACTCTTCCTTAGGAATTTATTCTGTACATATCCTTACCATGTGAAATGACTAAGTAAAAGGATATACCTTATGGCATTGTTTGTAAAGCAGAAGACTGGAAACAATCTTAAAACCCCATCAGTGAGAGATTAGTTTTATACATATATAAACATAGATATGTGGTATACATTAGATATGGTATATATAACATATGTTATGTCTGTATGTAGTATTCCACCACGGGAATACTATAGAATGCTTTAGGCCAGCAGAAAGAATGAAGTTACATGTGCAGATAGACTGTTTAGTGGAAAATTGTGAAGTGCAGAACAGGGTTCTGAGTACATGTGCTGGTACCATAGCACCGCTTGTGCTCCTTACACACCCTCTCCCTCCCTGGCCCCCCTCTCTGCCCAGTGGTGACCTCTGTAAATGACATCAACACACTGTCTTGTTCTCTGGCTCAGGTTGGGTTCAGCCCTTGGGGTGCTGCAGCAAGAGAACAGAGGGCGGGCGGAGAGTCAGGAATTTCTGCCCTTGGCTTCCTCCCAGGGATGCCCCGGCTGGCCATGTCACTCACACTGAGTCACTGTGCCATCTCACACAACTGTTGCTGGCCCTGCTCATTGCACTACCCCTTGTGCTTTTCCTACATCCCACCCATGCTTTTGTAAACAGTCCATTTATTAACGTCCACCCAAATGACTCACTTGACGTGGGCCATCTGTTTTCTGTCAGGACTCTGACTGATACCCTATGCTAACACTTACATAAAAAGAAAGTGTGCCCTCCCGGTCCCTCCTTCCCCGGGAGCAGCTGCCCTCCTGGCAGATTCTCCAAACACCCACTGAACAAAGAAAGAAGGAACCAGGCCTAATTAACAGGTTTCTTCCACTATACACTGCAGACAAGAGGTGCAATATTTTGAAAAAAAATTTGGTGCATTAGTTCTTTAGACCATTTTCTGATACTCGTTGGCAGGCTAGGGGTTCATGCTGCTGGCCGATTTCACAACCGCCATCAGCATGTGTGTCGGCCACACCTTGTCCCTCCCCTGAGGAGGTCAGAGTCACAGTGATCAGGATAATTCTGCTCAGGATTTTCACTTTCACGTAGGCCTGCTCTTTAATCCCTCTCTGCCATCCTTGTCACCCTGTGGAACCCAAACCAACCTTGGCCTTGCTGAGTCACAGTGACCCAGCAGGGAGTCTGGCTGGGAGACCACACAGGAGGGCCCTGCCCACCTCTTCTGGGCTTGGCCCTTTCTCCTCCTGCTCCTCAGTCATGGCTGAGCCATCACCAGCAATGTCTCTGTTTTTATCATGCCCATTATTCTGCAGTGCTCTTCATTTCACCTCATTATCGTTGGCGGGTCATCTGGAGGCTTCGTCGTCCAGGAGACACGGAGGGAGGCTGCACACTCAGCCGTCCTCCCCAGGCATGGCTAACCTGTCATCTGACAATACACTGTCTGGTCTCTCTCTTCTGGTTCGAGGGTGAGCACCAGAGACCCTCGGTCGTTCTGGCTCTTCCTCTTTCTAGAAGTGTCTGGTTCAATTACAGTTCCCGGCATTGATCCTTCCCTGCTTAAACAGAAAGGGAGGAACATATCCATATTTTATAGACAGATATATAACTGGTAGAGAAAACAGAACATCCATACAAATGCTCTGTGTGAATCTTTTGAGGGAGAAAAATGTCTCAGGGTGACTGACTGCAGTATGAGAAGCCTATGGAATATAAACACTCCTGCCCTAAAGAGCACATGTGGCTGCTATGTCCCCAGCCAACGTGGCATGAGGGCTGTGGCTACAAGAGAAGTCCCCAAAGCACATTTGCACAAAGGTCCTCAGTCCTTTTACTCCAGACTCCACTGTAGCAACTTGAATATGTCAGGGTCTCAAGGAGTGGCCACAGGGAAAAGGAGGGGGCAAGTCACTGCCGTTGAGGGGAGCTGATGCCCTTGCCTCTGTCCCCAACACTGTTTCCACCTGAGGGTCCTGCCCCTCCCTCCTCACACTCTGCTCTCCTATGGCAGGGACAGAGGGCCCCAAGCCCCAAGCCCTCACACCTGGGCTTCTCTGTTGGAGCTGCTCTTTCTCATCCTGGCAACACAATCCTAAATGTCATTTCTTTAGTGATCACCTCCTGGACCCCTGCCCTAACCCCTCTGGCAAAGTTAAAGGTGCTTTCCTCTGAGGTCCCATACCTCTTCGTTCTGGAATTGTTATGGTTGGTAGTCCACTGTCTGACTCTCCCACTGCTTTTGTATCGCCACACTTTGCTGGGTGCCTGATGCACAGAACACAGCCTAGTTGAATAGCACTGAAGCCTGAGTCATGATTTGAGATGATTATGCAAGCACCTAACAATTGATGGTTTGCTTTGGGCCAGGTGCTGTGCTGAGAACTTCACAGGCACGATTCCCCTGAATCCTCACCACAACCCAAGAGGTGCATGCCGCTGCTCCCCATCCTACAGAGGAGGAGACTAGAAGGGGGTGAGTAACTTACTCAAGGCCATGTGGGTAGAACTTATAGAAACTGGACTTAAATCTAAGTCTGTCTGATTCTACAGCATTTTCTCATTTCTTAAACCTTTTTAAATTCAAAAATAATACCTGCATATGGTAAGGAATAAAGAATCCAAACTCCATTTAAAGGATAAAAAGTAAGTGACCCTCCAGGTCAACAATCCCATTCCCGGAGCCAACCACTGTTGTCAACTTCCTTTTCTTTTCTAAAAATAATCTGTGCGGCTACCCCTCTAGAGATTTTCTTTTACTGCACACACAGTAGCATAGGTTACATAGTGTTCCAAACCCTGTTTTTTTCCCATTTAACTTATATCTTGGAGATTGTTCCATTATCAGTGGTTACAGACCTATAACTGTTTCTTTTAACAGATACAGAGTATTCCACAAATGGATACACTGTAACTTATTTATCATCCCTGGAGATGCGCATTTAGGCGGTTTGCTGTCTTTTGCTACTATACATGGGGCTATAAAGTATATCCTTGTCCATAAATCTCAACACAAGTTATATTACATTACATGTAAATCCTTGGTCCTTCTGGAATTTTTAGCATAACAAATGAGATAGGGATCCAGTAATGATGTTGGCCACTACACTCTACTATGGCCAAATATCTTACCCGGCACAGAGTAGGTGCTCATAGATGGTTACCAGTGACAACAGTGATGGTGATAATCACAGCAGCATCCACTGTAGCACACTGTCAGGCTATGGCTGTTGAGTACATGAGCATGCAGTTAATTCACAGCCTTAAAGATGGTGACCTGGAAGTCTTCTATCCCTCAGAGTGACTAAGTCCTAAAAGTCACTTACCCTTCAAAATGAATGAGTTGGTGAAACTTCCTAAGAGCAGGTTTTGACATGGGGAGAGGAGAAAGACATCACACGAATGCAGTGATGGGATGCACCAAACAGCAATGACCCAGGATGGAGGAGCTTCTGAAGCAAACTAGGTGATTTGCATAAGGCATTCCTTGTGGTTTGGTTCAGAAGAACCACTGTGAAATAAGCCAGAGAGAGAAGGACAGACACTGCATGAATTCACTCATATATGGAATATAAATGAACACACGGACAGAGAGAACTGATTGGTGGTTACCAAGGGGAAGGGGGGTGGGGGGAGGGCACAAGGGGTGAAGGGATGCATCCACATGGTGACGGACAAACAATAATGTGCAACTAAAACCCCACAATGTTATAAACTATTAAGACATCAATAAAAAAAATTTTTTTTTAATCTATCAGAAGAACCACTGTGAGAAAGTGCAGGCTAATTGGAATGGTAGAGGGCTGGAGGGATTGGAGGCACGTACTTTTATATTAGGTGAGGAGATGGGCAAGGAAGCAAAGCCAACAGACAGAGCCAGAGGGGCCAGGGGTCAGACAGAGCCCTGAACACAGAATTGATCCTTTGGTTATAGGAGAAGATAAGGGGCCTATGGAGGGCAGTTGGAGGCTTGTATTTTGTGCTTGGTGGATAGAAGATGGAGGAGGCCACAAGAGAGAAATGTAAGCTGGGAACTTCATCAACTGTAAGGATTGTCTGAGGGAGATGCTGTTTTATCCAGGTGGGTTGAAATACAAACCCTAACAGGCGTTTGGGAGATGAGGATGAATCTGGGGTGGGATTGCCACTCCCCAGATAATGTACACCCAGATAATAGGTGTACATGTTGGAAGAGCAGGGCAGAGGCTGCTTCTCAGCCCCAGAGTTGATGGGAACAAGCAAACCCCCTGCTGGGCAGGGGTGGGGGCATCTGCAGAGAATAACTGAACAGTGAGGTGTGTTCCCAAGCTCTGTATGTGGATTTGGCAATAAGGTATCACAATAACAGCTCATATCTACCATAAACCAGGCCCTGGTGTTAATTCATTTAATCTTCCTAACGTCCTAAAAGTTCATCCCCATTTTACACATGAGAAAAGTGAGTCACAGACAGGTTGACCCTCCAGAACTGGAGTTGTGTAACTTTTGGTCATCAGTTTAGCCCTGAGGGATATTCTTACAGATCACCTGCTGTCCTCTAAGAGGTGGCCTTCACAAGGATAGCCCCCTGCAGAATAACCAGGCTGGAGGTCATAATCTGTGACTTTCCTAAGCCTCTCCAAGAACAGGCAGATCTCAGCACCACTCTGCTCCTCACCGGCCCTCTGGGATGAGGGCTGCAGTAGAGACACAGCTGCTTCTCTGAATAACCCAACCGTGGAATAGTAGGAGGAAGAGCACTGGACAGGGGGTCAGGAAGCCCAGGCCAGGGGACAGATGGAAAGGAGAGAGAGCCCAGGAGGGAGAAAGGAGATGGGCAAGGCCCCTGACCCAGCTCTGCAAAGTAACCAGCTATGGGCTGAACACAGAGGTCACTGGACCCACCTGTGTTGGGCAGGCTCCAGCAGGAGTCAGGAAACACTGGGAACAGCAGGGAGGGTGTGGCAGGCCTCTGGCCTCATACCACAAACAAACCTCACCCACTGGATAAGCCAGATGTCCCAACATGGGAATCAGGACTTGCTTCACTTCAACTTGGCAGCAAGTCCTTTGTCCCCGTCATCCTGGGAGAGGTGGGTGATTTCTGCAGAAAAGCACTGATTTAGTGGTGGGTCACCTCCTAGGAATGTGCTGTTTCCTCCTCCCCACCCCTGCTGCCCACCCAGGGTTAGACAGATTTGCCCTGCTCCAGCTTTGTCATGTCTCCAGGCACCAGGCACATATCAGCTGGGAGACAAGCAAAATGTGGAGTCAGAAAAAGAATGAAGCTGACTGCCTTCAGCAGCCCAAGACCTCAACATCACCAGCCCCAGGCTCACCCATCACACCCATCCACGTTCACTGCTCACAGAGAAGAAGGCAATGAAGAGTCAAGGTGTCCCCTTTCATCAGCCGCCCTTGTGACAATCACAAGTCTCTGTCCTTGCTCTGGTCTGTAAGGTGCTTTGGAACTGTCCTTCCAACCCCCACAGGTTGTCATGGTGCCTGCTTCTCAGACTCTTCATTGGATAGAGCAGCTGACTGTCTCCATGGCAATAAGAAGAATCTGTGGAGAAAAGATGTTGGCCTTGGAAATTAACTCATGGGCACACTGCTGGGAAATAAGCTCTTCTTGAGGGGGTTCAGGAGAGATTCTCTTCCTAGAGACAGAGTTCCCTAGCCATTCCACCAGCCTGGGAAGCCCAGCTTTCCAACGGTGGTGCCATCATCACTGTCTACCCTCCAGCCATGGAGGATGCCAACCCCAGATTTCTGGCTGCACCAGTGAAACCTGCAAGTCCAGGGAGTGTGTTGAGATACGGAACACCTGCCCTTTCAGGGCTCCACAGTCAGCGTCCCTGCCCACCCCGCTCTTCCTCCCAGTCTCTCTCCCCATCTGGCAGGACCCTAGGTCCAGTCCTCCCTGCTAAAACTGATACAGCTGAACTGATATAGCTGAAAACAATGCCTCCCCTCCCCCAAATACTTGTGTGTTATCACAGGACCTTTGATAATAAAACAAACTCTCTACTGCTCCACTGTGGTCTTTGGGAGGCATTTCTCTGCCTTGTGTACATGCCTTTCTCTTCTGCCTTTTATACCATGAATCTTGGCTGAGAAGGAGGTCAGGGAGGGTTCTTTGAAACTCCTAGTCCCTCTCTAAACTGACACCCGTCCACATGGAATCAGGCCTTTCCTACCTCTGCCTCCCAGGCAGGAAGCCTTTCCCCACCCGCCTCATGCAATGCCTTCTCTCTCCCCGTCAGTACTTGCTCTCACAGGAGGACCAGAAACCCCTTCACACTGGAACGTGACTAATCAGAGGTTAAAGTGTGTTCTTTCAGGGAGATCAGAAGTTAAATTGTAAGGAAGGAGTTCCTGTGTGGAATTTCAGTTCAAGGAAGAGTGCTGAAGAGCAGAGTTGGGACTTCACTCTCAGAAAGGAAAAGAGACGAGTGATATGGATCTTCTCTTCCCCAAAGCATTTCTTTGTGCTTGTTGACTCCCTTGGATGATAAAGGGGGTTTGTTCTGTTTGGGCTCCTATTTCTAAAGCCGAGGATGTGATTTCTCATAAAATCCTACTACGCTAAAGCTAGGTGTGGCATCACCATAGGGGACTTCACCTTCACTGCCAGTGTCACTGCTTCCTTCCCTGCAGCCCAAGAGAGAGCACAACCTGTACCCACCACCACCTCTAACAGAGCAGTCACACTCAGCAGCGGCAGCCCCACCCGCCTCCTCCTGCTCACTTCTGCTTAGTAACCCTGGGTTTCTCCTGGGACTTCTCACTTCCTAAAAACAAATCAAAAAGATCTTTATCAGATATATCTCACTTCAAGTACCTGCTTTGCCACTTATTTCACTGGGTGACTCTTCGCTTGAGTTCCTCCAGAAGCAGAGCGTCAGACAGGTAAATCCTCTGTGATGTGACCTTGGGGCACGGGAGGGAGGGAGTGGGGAGAGAGATGCAGATCACCGATGTGGAGGTACCTGCTGTGGGCAACCGGGATTGACTCCTCATGGACCCACTGAGAAAATACAGAATGCCTTCCAGATTTCTCCTTCCACGGGGCCGAAACTGCCACCCACCAGCTCCTATGCCCCACCACGTTAACCTTGCACTCCAGACTCCTTGCGCACGGCTGAACAGGCCTTCCTGGAGTCAAATAAGCTGCAGGGCAAAAAGCAGATGATTTGTGGTTTGTGTCTGAGGCGAATCTGAGCTCCCAGGAACTGTCCACTCATGCTGTGGCCAACATCAGAGGTGGGCCGAGGGGATCGGCCATACTTAGGCACATTACTGAGCCTTGCTGAAATCTCAGGTTCTCCACAGGTAAAATGGGGCCAAGAACCGCCCTGCCTCACAGAGCTGTTACAATCTTTAAAAGAGAGAATTCCTGAGAAGCACTTAGCCCTCTGCCTGATGCAGAATAAAGCTTTAGTAGTGGCAGCTACTGTTCCCTCCCTGTGACTGGGGACATGGGAGTCACCCCTGTTCTGCCGTAAGGCCCTGAGAGTCTATTCCCCACCCAACCACCATCTCTTTGGCAAGACCCAGATTGGGTGGGACTGGAAGTGACGCAGGAGTGGATCCTGAGGAAGCAAGCTGAGTTCCAGGTCTAGAAAACTCTGCCAAAAGTTTTTCCTTTATTTTCCAAAAGAAAGACAAACCTTTCTGGAGCGCATGAGGCAGAGAGGGCTGTAGCTCCCAACTGGCCCTAAGGGCAAATCTTCTGCTCTTTTTTCAGAAGGAACCATTTTCTTATGTGGTTGGCACTGCCATTTCCAGGAACTTAGGGTCTAAGATGGGGTTCCCCAGAAGCAGGAAGAGCTAGATACACGAGACTGACCACTCGGAAGAGGATTCGTTTATTCACAATTCATTCATTTATTCAACAAACCTTTGTTGAGAAATTTCTATATGCCAAGCTCCCTGCTAGAGACGGGGGCTTCAGGGAGAAAAGACCCTCCCTGAGCTGAAGGAGTCCATGCTCTGTGATAAGTTCCATGATGGCAGCTGCCCTGGAGAGTGGGTTCTGGCAAAGACCTCGTGACAGGACAGGTCATAGCACGTGGCTCGCAGCGAACTCTACATCCTTCACCTGGCAGGAGTAAAGCTCCTGAGGGCAAGTGGTAGTTAAAAAAAAAGAGAAAATACTGACAAAGGAGGCAGAGATCAGGATCTGAGGGGTTGCACCCCACACAAAGGAATTTGGCCTTCATCCCAAAGCTGATGGAAAGCTTTACCAAAGGACTTATTCTATATCCCTCAGTCCATCCCCTCATTGTTGTAAACTGCAACTTCTGCAACAACAGTGATATATCTCTCTATATTATAAGTGAAGGGAGAAGCAAGAGCAATGAATAAACCTCTCTGTCAATAAAGTTTAGGCAGCTGCTTCAAACCCCACCAGCCACCAAGCTCTTTCTTCCCTGCCTTTACTTATTGAAAAATGGTTCTCACACTATCCTGAGTCACCTTTATAATTCCACTGACTGAGAAATTCACAGCATTGCTGTGCAGTCCCCAGTGCAATACATATCAGGTGGATAGATGGATAGAAGAAAGGACAAACTATGGTAATCATGATAAATGAGATTAGCACCTAAATCAATAAATCCACGTATCTGCTTGTACATGCAGAGACTGTCTTTGGGAACAGTGATCGCCTCTGGGGAAGGGAACCAGATTCTAGAGTTCAAGGTGGAAGGGAGATTTGGCTTTCACTTGTCACCCATTTGAAGTACTTAAATTAGTTACCATGTTCATTTTAAATATTTTTTTAAGTAAATGTAAGTGCTGTCAACACCCTCCAGCCAAAGACCACCAGAAACACAACTGGAGTCAAATAACATTGGGTTTATTGACTTGTGAGGATGAGGGAGCACACACACCCTGGGGAAGTTTGGGGATCTCAGGAAGAGAGTGTTGGAAAGGACTTATAGGATTGGGCCTGTGTTAGGTGATTTTGAGGACAATTCAAGGAAACAGGGATTGGATGCTGGGGTGATTCTATGATTAGAATCTTAGTCATAAGGATCTGAACAATTAGTATGTAGAAGGAGAGAAAAAAGGGCAAAGTTAGAGGTGCTGTTGAGGAAGGAGCAGTTGTTCTGGTTATTCAGGGTGGAAGCTCAGTCATTTTTGTAGGCTGGAGATTAAATGTTTTTTCCCTGTGTTCAGATACGATTACAGAGCGATCTTGTCTTTGTCGTTATCCATCACATTAACAGACTGAGCTTGTCTGATGTTGGTGTTTCTTAAAATTGTTTGTGTTCAACAGAATCCCCTGGCCCAGCTGTGCGGCCGGGCCAGCTCCTGTCAGCACCAAGGGCTGACTGATGGTGCCAGGTCAGCTGCTGGCTGCCGGGGGATGCTCTTCTTGTTTCAGCACCTTTCAAACTAAAGAGTACAGATACTAATTCAATTACTTTTACTATACTGCCTGAGTAGTACAGAAGTTGAGCTAATTTTTTAAAATATGGATTCAACACTAAGTAAAGATTGCTTCAGCAACTTGTGAAACCCCAGAGCCCTTTAACAGAGTAGATTCTAAAACTCCAGCTGGGGCAGGGCCCTGAGGATAGGCCCACTGGTGGCTGGGATAGGTGGCCACACTCTGTGACCCATCCACACCGCAGTGAAGTCACTTGGGCAGAAGTTAATGCCAGCTCCACAGTCTTAGTCAGTTTGGACTGCTATAATAAAAATGCCACAGACTGGCTTAAACAGCAGAAATTTATTTCTCACAGTTCTAGAGGCTCAAAGCCCGAGATCAGAATGCCAGCATGGCTGGGTTCCGGTGAGGGTGTGATTCCTGGTTTGCGGATGGCTGTCTTCTCGTACTACAGCCTCACCTGAGAGAAATCTCATGTATCTTCTTTAAGACCACTAATCCTATCCTGGGGGCTCCACCCTCATGACTTAATCTGACCCTAATCACCTCCCAAAGGCCCCACCTCCAAATGCCACATCCGGGATTAGGGTTTCAGCACATGAATTTGGGGGAGACACGAACTTTCAGGCCATAGCGCTCCCTGATCAGGTCCGGATTCTCCTTCCCTGGAAAAGGGAACTTCTTAGAAGATTGTCAATGCAGGAGGTAATGGGCCCAGGGAACCCGGCACAGGACTTTCTCACCACAAGCCCAGACTGAGGGTCCAGGAAGCTGATTTCTGGACCACGTCTCCTGCCAGCCCACCACATTGCCGAGTCCCTTCCCCTACACGGGCCTCAGTTTCCTCATCTGTAAAATGGCAGGGGAGAAGAAAGGTGGGAGTGAACCAGACCTTTTACAGGATCTTTTCTAGTTCTCTTTCCCTTGATTCTGGGACATAGCTGCTCCCAAGGCAAATGATGAGCACGTTTCAACCTCTTTTGGAAAAGGCAAGAGACCAGGTGTGCTGGAGAGAAACCAGCAAATTTGGTGGGAAAAACACAGCCTCCATGGCAAGCAAGTAGGCTTGGACCTTATGAATCCTCAGGGGGCCACACCTCCCCACACCTGCATCAATTCTTAACACCCAAAAGTGAAGCAAGGCAGGAGGGGAATTGAGCTGCCCTGAAAGGTTTGGAATGGAGTTATCTGATAGACTTCAGGAGACTGGGGAAGAGAAGAAAGGAGTTAGAGGAGGATTCTGGAAATGGCTTTATCTGATGTGGGCTGTTGGGGTCTGTTTTGTAGTTGGGTGGTGGAAGTGATGGTTTCTTTTGCTTGGCATCCCGTGCTCCTTCCTTCTGCTTGTTAAAAGAAACTCTCCAGATGTGGTCCAGCTGTGCTGTCAGTAAACTGTTTCATTGGCCAAGGGAACCATCTGCTTTAGATAGTAAAATCTGACCCAGGATATTCAAAACCCAAAATGCCCCGTGTTCTGGTTGGGGTTACAGCCGAGGCATCCAGTCATTAAGCCCTAAGGCCCCACATCTCAGTCCCACACCTGGGGTGCTTCAGGTCACCAAGGACCCATCTTTACCACCAGCATCCTTTGTCAATTGTCTCCAGAAGCTGGGTCACCAGAAATAGGACAAAAGAGGCCCTGCATTCCTCCCCTCCCAGGTCCTCACATTCTAAATTCTTCTGATTTTTTACTTAGGGGAAAGTAAAGACGTTTTTAAATTAATATGTAAATGTTATGGTCTTAAGTGTTGCCTTTAAATAATTCTCTTTTTTGACAAGTACAACATTCAGTTGTTGAAAGACCTCAGCTCTTTTTGTGTGTGATTAGTGTAAGAGTGTCCTCTCTGATCTTCCTTCCTGCCTTCCCATCCTTTTAATCCTCTAGTTTCTTCTGGGAACCCCATGGGACAGCCACATGGACTGCTCCAACCATTAACCGGAGATTTGAGATCTGGTGGCTTGAAAGGCTCCAGTGAAAATTCCTGAAGTCTCTCCCTTGGGGGAAGTGGACTAATTGTTATTTTGGGAAGAGCAGAGATTGTGTCTGTCCCTGGGGCCTCAGGAGCAATGAGTTGAATGTTCTGTCCCCTAAATGTATTTGAGACCCTGAACTGACTTCCTAGAGACTTGAGGCCAACAATTTTGGTGCTTCTACTCACACCCTCTTGCCTTCATCCTGATTGCTGACGTGGCTGGGGTGGGCCATTTCCTGTGGGCCTGGAGATAGGAAGGGAGTCTGTTGCCTGCAGTGGCATCCTCCCTATGCATCCTTGTATAGGCTTTCCCTGCTTCCCTGCTCATTCACCCTCACTCCCTCGCTCCTTCTCCTTCAGCTCTCCTGTCCCAAAGCCTGTGTCTCTACCTTCAAGAAAAACCAAACTAAGACAGACCTGCCAAGACAGAATGGGGTTGATAGAGCCCTGGTCATCGCTGTGTCATGGAAGGTGGTGGACAGACGTGGATTGAAATCTCAGCCCTGCCTCTTACAAGCTACATGTAGGTAGACGAATTAACCTCTCTGGAGCAGGTAGTAATTAGAAAACATCAAATGTCACTTATAGAACGATCAGCATAGGGAGTCGTTTTACCCACTGGGATTCATAAGAACCTTTCCTGCATAGAACAGCATCTTTCGGCCTTCAAGGGCTAAAGGGGCAGAAACTCTAAACTTGAGTTCAGCCCTGCACGGCTCCTTCAGTCCCTCCATCTCCTCCACAACAGTGTCCAGCCCTACATGAAGGAAACCCGGCCCACACCCGGGGCCTGTCGCCTTAGTTCTGAACTTCTCTCCTGATCACTTTTTCCTCCATTTCCATCCTATTCTCAATCTTTCATTTATTCTGTTCATCAACTAATGTTTACCCCACTGTTTAACTGGCCAAGGGGACCATTTGCTTTAGACGAAAGGACAGTTCATCTTCTTGGTAAAATCTGACCCAGGATCTTCCTGGGTGAAGCCAGTGGTGAATGCGCACAGCCTTGGACATTCAACCACTTTTGTTCTCACCTCACCCCATAGAACCCAGCCTCCATAAAACCTCACATTCGACTCTTCAACCCAGCTACACTGCCTCAGGCCACCCTGGGACCACCCCTTCTACTCCAGTGCACCACCAGGACCCTCTGCCCTGGCACTGCCCTCGAGCTGCCCACCTGCCCCACAAGTGGGATGAAGGCAGAGGCAGCAGGATATGTTCAGGGCAGGAGTGAGTGCTGCACTGTGGTGGGACAAGGGATCCACACCAGAGTGATCTGTGAAAAAAGAATTTAGAAAAAACTAGGCCAGAGGCTGCAGCTTGTGTCACTTTTTATTCCCAGGGGGCCACAACAGCCAAACAAGGTTGGGTACCCTAGTGGGTCATAAGACAGAGAATCCGCAGACTGGAATGCCATCACCCCAGATTATCACAATCCTCACCTGTGGCCATCCCTGGAACCCTAGAATTTCCTACTGCCCTGATACTTCTTTCTAGATCTTTCTTAAAGGATCAGAGATGAATGCATTGAAATGTATAAATACAGACCAAGTGCTCCCCGGTGGAGAGTCAGATATTCCAGCCCCAGAGTCTGACATCCTGAGGCTCTCCCTCCCTCCTGTGAGGGAGCTGTAAACAAATGCTCACTGCCTCCCCTCACCAGCAGGGTGCCGGTTCCTCCTCCTCCTCCCCCGTCCTTCCAGCACACAGACACCCTTGAGCCAGCAGAAATGCTCCGATGTGCTAAACTTGGTTGTTTCTTTGTTGTTCACTTATGAGCCCAGGTGAAAGTGTCTCAGTCCCGCCCGAGGGCTGCTGGGAACCAAGTAAATACTGAGGTTATTGATCTCAAGGAAGCACATGTGTCCGTGTCCGGCTACCCACAATCCACAGGCCCTGGCTGGAAACTCGCCTGAGAAAGGCAATGGGGGAAGGGATAGGGAGGCTCAGTCTGGTGGGCCGTGAATCCCAGGAGTCCCTGTACACCTGCGAGGCTGTGAGGCCAGGGCAGCACGAATAGCAGAGCACAGGGCCTGTCCTTCTCTCCGCCCCCGCTCCCTTCCCCTCACTGGGGGCACTCCCTCCCCGCACTTGGTTGTGGGCAACTTGGGTCCAGGATGGGCTTTTCTGGACACTTCTTGACAGAGGAAGGGGCAAGAGCCATAAATGGAGCACAAACCCTCTCTCCACACCCCCACATTTTCACCTGCACTCTCTCCCCAGCCCCTTCCCTTCCCTGAGGTCCGTCCCACCCTACCATAGACACACACACGCAGTTGCACACACACGCACAAACACACAACATGTTGCCCAGGACACCAAATTGCCCTTCTGAGCATTGCTCCACTGGGAGCAAAGTTCTCTTCTCCCCAGGCCTCGAAGCCCTGCCTCCCTCACTGGGTACAGAAATGGAGCTTTCCCTCTGCTTGAGGCCTCACCACTCTTACCCAGGAAGTCAGAGCCTTCTTCCACTCTCAGTGCAGGAGGGAGAGGGGCCAGCAACCCTCATCCTGCTTTGAGGCTGCCATTTCCCCACCACCTCTCTGCAGCCTCTCCCTGTCCATGCGGGTCCCTGTCATCCATCCCTCTGCATTACTCTCAGTGTCTTCCCCTGCAGGCCTAAAGAGCACTGTCCTGGTTTGCCCAGAGATTTCCCTCACTGTCTTTCTCCGCACTCAGCCCCCACAAAGTATGGGAGAAGGTCATGGGGCTGGAGACATGATGACAAGCTTCTACCCACTGCCTTGGCTGTTATAGAGCTGTGGAACCCTCCATCAAGTCACCTCTCTGGGCCTGGCTTTCTTGCCCGTAGAAGTCTTTCCTGCTCTGCCTTTCTGCACCTTCCCACCACATCTCACTGCCACTGCCCCACTTCCCTAACTCTTCCAGGCCTGTAGAACCTGCACTGACTGGAGCCTGCAGCCTGGGATTTTATGCTCTTGGCTCACTGATGAATTCTGATTCCCCACCTCGGACCCCTCTGTCAGGCCACTTCAGGTGGCACCCTGGCCTTGAACCTGGGTCCCAGACAAGTCCCAACCCCAAGGAGACCTCATTGTCCCCAGTCCTAAAACCCTTGGAATTTCCTAAGTGATAAGAGTGATAAAGGTAGGGGCCACCCGGTGGCGCAGCGGTTTAGTCCATGCTTGGCAGCCTGGGGTTTGCAAGTTCAGATCCCGGGCTCCCGCCCACGCACTGCTCGTCAGCCACGCTGTGGCGGCGTCCCATATAAAGTAGAGGAAAGACGGGCACAGATGTTAGCTCAGAGCCAGTCTTCCTCAGCAAAAAGAGGAGGATTGGCGACAGATGTTAGCTCAGGGCTGATCTTCCTCACAAAAAAAAAAGAGTGATAAAGGTGTCTTGATATTCGTAACAAACCCCTTTCAAATACACTTGAGTTTATGTTAATGAACTAACTTTTGGAAAATACCTAAGGATGGGAGCTGGTTGCCAGGGGAACCAACCATGTGATCAAAGGGTTGAAACTTTCAGTCCCACCCCCTGGCCTCGGGGAGGGGAGAGGGAATGGAGGTTGAATCAATTGCCAATGGCCAACAATTTCAGCAACAATGCCTATGTAATGAGGCCTCCATAAAAACCGAAAAACATGGGGCTCAGAGAGCTTCAGAGTTGGTGAACACATGAAGATTCAGGGAGAATGGTGAGCCTGGAAAGGGCATGGAACTTCCATGCCCTGTACGTCTCTTCCATCTGGCTGTTCCCGAGTTATACCCTTTTATAATAAACCGGTAATCTAGTAAGTACAATGTTTCCCTGAGTTCTGTGAGCCACTCTAGCAAATTAATGGAATGCAAGGAGAGCGTCATTGGAACCTCCAAACTAAATTCAGAAGCACAGGTGACAACCTGGACTTTCATTTGGTGTCTGAAGTGGGGTTGGAGGCAGTCTTGTAGAACTGAGCCCTTACCCTGTGGGATCTGACCCTATCTCCAGGTAGATAGTGTCAGAACTGAGTTGAATCGTAGTACATCCAGCAGATGTTGGAAAATTGCTTGGTGTGGGGAGAGAATCCACACATCAGAATTGGGTGCCGAATTGCACCCACCCTATTCTTTGTCTTTTTCCTTCTGTACCTAGGTACCTACTAGCACACTATATAATTTATTTTTAAAATATGTTTGTTGTTTATTGTATGTCTCCTCCACTAGAATGTAAGCTCTGTAGGGCAGTGATCTTGGTTTTGTTCATGGTTACACCCTAAGTTTCTATGCCTGGCATAGAGTGGTATTCAATAAATTTATTGAAAGAATGAATACATTCTGCCTCATTTATTGATGAGTGTTTTACCCCTGTTTTCCCACCACAACGAAGAAATTTGAGGGAGGTTGGGTCTTATTTATATTTGTGTTCTCCACGGTGCCTGGCCCAATGCATGCTTCATAATAGGGAGCAATAAATGCTTTTGAAACAAATTATTCTCAAGACAAGGACCCAGCTCCGGGAGGTCCAGAGAGGGGGCACTGGTGCGGGGTTTCAGAGAGGTAGAGGCCAGTGGTCAAGTTGGAAGCCTTGTCTCAGGTCCTCCCTTGGGACCAATTCAGGGCTAGATTTATGGATGGCAAGAGAAGAGAGGTGTCCTCAGGGCCACGGTTTCTCCTTCACATTGCTGAGCCTTGGACATGTACACACAGAAGGATGGTGTCCCCAGATATGACTCAGGATAATAGAAAGGGCTTTTGCCATGAGGAGCCAACCTCAAGAGGAACCTCACTACTCAAGAGGAACTGACTACTCTCTTCTGCATAAGTTAGAAGTTCTCAACCTAGAATTGTCCTCAAGATTTGGTGTGACTTTTTTCTTCTGGTTCTCAGAGGCCTGTGTGGTCCAGAAAACATTAAGAACCACTAGCCTAGAGAACCCTAGGGGGAAGCCCAGAATCATTCCACCTCCTCCTTCCACTCCCTCCAGCCTTGCTCAGCCTCCACCAGCCCCAGCTCAGAGAATGGAGCAGACCCTGCTGCGAGCACTCACTCCCCACCAGCGTGGATCTGGATGTGTGACGGACTCAGGGAAACAATAGAGGGCAGAAGACAGGAGAGGCCTGTCCTCAGCCATGTTGCCCTGGCTCCACCCTCACCAGGAGTTTCCAGATGAGGATAAATCTGAGTTTATTTCAGGAAAGAATGTTTAAAGCACAAATGACAGAGAGAAGGAGCCGGGATCCTTCAAGGGCCTGAGTCTCTACTCCTTTCCCTTATGATTCCTCCAAAGAACCAGCTCATGAACCCCCTTCAGCTCTGCAGCCCCACACGGAGAACCCATGTGTTGGTTGGATCACAGCAGCTGAATCAACAGTTAGGCTGATGAGAATACTGGGGGTTCTTCCTCAAGCCCAGATGAGCAAGTCCCCAAATCGCTAGTCTGGTAGAGCTTCAGACTCTGTTCCCAGACCTAATGATCTCCTAGCCCACCCACCCTCAGGCTCTTAGGCCCAGACCCACAGCTTCATGGCCCCCAAGCCCCATCAGAGCCGAGAGGAGAAGCCAGCCATGGCGATGTTCTCGCCGGTGATGTAGCTGGCATCTGGAGAGCACAGGAAGGACACGAGTCCTGCACAGTCCTCAGGCTGCCCAATCCTGGACAGAAGGAGGACAGAGCACGGTGTCAGTGATCTCAGACTCTGGTTCTGTTGCTCTGGTGGGAGTGGGCTCCACGGAGGGACAGGGTGGACTCAGGAGGGCTACTTGCACCCTCCAGGGCTGTGTCGGACCCTGTCTTCAGCAAAAGGAATGGCCGGTAGACAGGAAAGGTCTGCTCTTGAGGTAGACACAGCTGTCCCTCCCCAACCATACCTAGACCACTGAAGCCCCAAACTCCACTTGCGTCTGCAGCCACTGGTTTTCCTTAAATTTTTTCCAGAGAGCCTCATTCTGGTGTAACCGGGCAAAGGGAAGAGATGAAGGAGTAGTGCTGCTAAGCAAGGAGATGGGAGGGCCTGAGGGGTCACCTGCCAGAGCACCAATGGCAGGTTTGCCCTTCTCAGGGTTGATGGACTGGGTCACGGCTGAGTTCAGAGGACAGGGAGGACCTCAGCTGGAAGGATGCTGATCTGAGACTCCAGTCACCCCTTTACCCCTTAGTCATTGGGGCAGTTCCACTGAGCCAGGCTGGGAAACAGGGGACACGCCCCAGTCCTCACCACTTTGCTGAAGTCTGTCTCGATCATTCCTGGAACCAGGCAGTTCACCCGGTTGTCCCTGGGGGCCAGCTCCATCATGAGCGTCCTGGTGAGACCCAGCAGGGCCGTCTTAGTGATATTGTAGGCACCCAGCTCCTGGGAGAGGAATCAAGACAGGGATTAGGATACGGACGGGTCGGGGAATGTGTCAGGTGGACCTCTCACCTGCAGAGGAGCACACCTGGCCCAAGCCCAGAGCTCAGATGCACTCTCCCCAGCCTGGTCTGCAGACAGAAGCTGGATCTGAGGGACTCAGCAGCCACATGGGCAGCAGCTCAGCCCGGGGCAGCAGGAGTAAGGTGGGGGTCTGCCCCAGGCACCATCCCTGTGGGGCCCTGGGGAACCCCTCGCCCTATCCCAGCCAGGAGCACACGAACAAGCACTCACCACATATGGCATATAAGCTGAAATGGAGGCGACCAGGATGACAGCACCCCTCCTGAGAGGAGACAGACAGACACAAGAGGAGAGAGAAAGCTGGTAACTTACCATGGATTGAGGTGCTCGATTATAAAAAAGGTATAAAATTTATAATTATAAAATTTTTATTATAGTCACTGAATAATGCAGTCCTCACAACAGTGATACAGGTCCTATTATTAGCCCCATTTCACAGCTGAGGAAACTGAGGCTCGAAGAGTTTAGACACAGACAATAAGTGGCAGAGCTGGAGTTAACCCTATCTCTTGGACCCAATGTCCATGCTCAGAACTGTTATACTCTTCTGCCTCCCCCCGGGGAAGAGATGGGCAGAAAGCCAGGGGCTTGGGGAGGAGGGCAGAGTGAGCTTGGCAAAGAGGCACCCAGGGCTGATGGAGAATGCCTATCAGAGGGCGGCCTCTGAGAAGCAGATGGGGCAGAAGGAGACAAGAAAGGAGTCGGGAACTTTTCCTGCTATCCAAGACAGTCTCCAGCCAGTTCCTAAAGGGTGTGTCTACGAGGAAGAGCCTGAGGAGCAGCTGTGTCCCAAGGGAGGTGGTGGCCCAAGTCCCTGACATGAGACCCCTGGGGACATGTGTGGAGTGCAGTCAGATATGCAGGATCTGGAACAGAGGTGAGGTTCCTGGAGATGGAAAAGCAGGGACTGAGGAGATGCCTGGGATGGAGAAGTGGGGCAAACCCTGTGACAGGTTGTAAGCTGGTGAAAAGGCATTGTCCAGCTGTGAGAGAACCAGAGTAGATCTGGGCGAGAACGACCAGCCCACTAGTATAGGAGCTAAAGCACAGCCTCTTCCCGAACCTGGTGACGCCAAGGCCAAGGAGAGCGTGACTGAGCCCCTGGCACATCACCCTCGTCCTGCAGCCACTAGAATGGGCAGCTGTAGCTGCACGAAGCATACGGCGGGAGAGAGGAAGGGGAATGTGGGGGTCCCAGGGAGACTTCTTCTGTCCACCCCTCCCTGCTGTGCCCCTGTGTCCTCCAGACTCCATTCCTGTGCCTCAGTCTCCCCAGCATCCTCCAGTCCCCACCCCCACCCTGCAGTCATACCCCCTGTTCTCCATGTGCGGCAGCAGCTGTCTCAGCAGCAGGGCTGGGGCCTTCACATTCACGTCCAGGACCTGATATCAGAGCAGAGGCGTGTGGAGGGTGGAGAGAGACATGGTCAGCCCGGGGCCTGTTCCCATAGGACACTTGAGTCCTATAATTTGTGCAGCAAACCCAGATTTGTGCAGATCTGAAAGCTGAATCCCCCTTCTGACGGGGACAAGAGGAGTTTCTGACTTGCTAATGGTTTAATAGACAGGCAGGCTAAGTGACAGGCCTATGAGCAGAGCCCTGAAAATGTGGCTTGTTCAGGCCTGGGGTAAAAGAAGGAAACGGTCAGGCCTTTTAAAGAAACTGTACTACGTTTGGGTAGTGCAGATAGAAGCTATAAGCAGAGGCCACTGGAAAAGACTGAAGGCAGAACAGATGGAGGGAAAGCAGGTGCTGGGAGCAAGGGAGATTTCTGGAAGAGTCATCTGTGTCTCTCTGTGTTTTCATTTGCTTATGCTCTTGCCTTGTCCCGATAGAATTTAAGGCATGCTCACAATGCAGCAGCATAAAACACATCAAATAGGTATTATGTGTGAAGAAATGGGGAATAGGAAAAATAAGTGTAAAAAAATCACAAAAAGGTAGAGTGACGTTGGTGCCCACAGTTCACAGCACGTGGTAAGGACTGAGCATTATTCTACTATTCGGTTCACAAAAATGCATGCCGGGAGGGCCTTACATACACGCTAGTTATTGCAGACTTGGCTCTGAGCTTTCCTGCAGCCAACACAAAGAGAGAGACATGGGAGAGAATTGCCATTCTGGGAGTCAGGTGCCCACGCTGACCCTGCCTGCAACTAAAAGCTGGATCTGGGCTCTGGCATAAGTGTCCCTGACCCTCTGACTAGGAATTCTGTCTGGTGGGTCTGGGGGCAGGGGAGAATTGAGAGAGGAACTGGCAAGAAAAGATGCAGAGACTGAGCTGGGGGCTAGGACAGAGTGCCAGCTGGGACTAAAGTGTCACAGGGATCCCTCCTGTGAGGCACTGTCTTCAGTGAGTTCAGTCATGTCCTGCGTCTCTGGGGAGAGAGGCTGCACATTTGTCACTGACCAGGCCTGTCCACCTTCATCCCACAGCCACTCATCCCATTGGATGTGGGCAGGGAAATGCTTCTGCTGAGTGCTGGGAGGCCCATTTGATGACAGGTTACCAGGATTGAGGGCAAGCCCCAGGACTGCAAGAAATGGCTCAGATGTCTGAAGTGGGGACCATTATGAGGTCCCCAAGAAGAAGAAATTGAAGGTTAGGCTAAGGGCTTTCTGGTCACTGTCTGCTCAAAATAGAGTCCCACCAGCCCACCAGATGTCTGCCCTAAGCTCCATGTGTGACAGGCTGGACCGTGGCTGAGATGAGGCGCCTCCTAGACTCAGGAGCCAAAGGTGTGCTAAGGGAAAGGTGAGAATCCTCCCTTGCTGGAGAAAACCACCGTATCAGAAAAGAAGGAAGAGTATCTCCGTGTGCTTCAAAGTACTGAGTAGAGATTCATAAGTCTGAGGAGGGTGCTGCCGGAGAGTCCTTGGAGAAGCAATGGAGGAGAAGTGGTTGGGGTGGTACAGGACAGATTTCCCAACCAGCCAGAAAGAATGGCTGTCTGCCTGAGGGAGGTGCTCAAACTGGCCCAAGAATAAGACAAGCGAGAAGGAATTCCCCTCATAGGACACCCACTGGAAATTGAATCTGGTAAATTCTAAATTCATTTTGTGACCATTTCACCTCTGAGGTGGTGGCAGATGTGATCGGGGACAATTTCTGTCCTGTGGTGCAGAATTGCTTGTGGAATAGCAAGTCCTTGGAGAAGAGGAGAGCAGCAAAGGGATGGCGGCTGTGGGCAAGCGCCCCAACCTTAGGAGGGAAGATTGCAAACCGTTCTGAGAAAAAGAGTCATGATCCCGTGAACTGAGACACTAAAAGGGAAAATGACTCAGAAGGGTTAGGAGACTGTCCGCGGTGAAACCCCAGCTCCCTAATCAGAAATGGTCCTTCGAAGGCGTTAAGGAAGCCGAAGAGCCTGGGGAGGCTGCTAGCAGTGGCTGCAGAGATCGGATTTCAGGTCATCTCTGAGGGTGGAGGGAAGGGCACCTGACCAAGGGCAGATACACAGAGGGCCCGGCCTGAGAACTGTGTCGGCAGAGCGCAGAGAGCTGGGGAGGGCTGAAGGAAACTCACTGGCCCAGCGCTCGGGGCAGAGAGGGATGCTAACAATGGCAGGAGGAATGTGACTCCATCGCAGTCCGTCTTGTCTGTCTGAGGGACTAGGGAACAGGACACAGGAGTGACCAGGAGTCCTAGGAGAACAACAAAGCCCAAGATGGACCTCAAGGCATTTTGTAAGGTCTCTCCTGGACCCCTGGACCAGGATCGTTAAGTGGACTGTAGTGGGTTGGAAGGTCTGAGCCCACGGAAAGCTGACAGGTGCAGCAGTTCATCTGACAGATGGTGAGGAGCCCTAGTCCAGGAAAGGTGGAGAACCTCAGCGGCAGGTACAGGTCACCCAAGAGGAGCACGACCACCAATATATGTCCCCATGAAGGATATAAAAAATATAAACTGTTGACAGAGAGCAGAGACCTTACTATTCTTGACTCTTACCAAGAGCAGAGACTTCCCCCCATAGCTCTCTCCCCAGAGCCTGGAAGAGTGCCTGGCTCACGGCAAGCCCTCAGTAAATATTTGCTGAAAGAATACATGCAAAAGAGATGGGAAGGGAAAAGAAAGCAGGAAGAGTACAGGAAGCAGTTTTAAAAATACACAAGCCAGAAAGCGGCACATTCCAGGGACAAGTGGTCAGTGGCTGTTTTCACAGTAACGTCAGGAGGGGAGAAGAGAGTCTCGATGCGGAGCGCTTTAGACCCCTCAGCCGTCTCCCAGGAGGGGCCTCTTACCTTGTCCCACACCTGCTCACTGGTCCCCAGGGTGCTCCCCACCAGAGGGTTGACCCCTGCACTGCACACCAGGAAGTCGATGCCCCCACAATGCTCCAGGGCCTGGGAGGAGGGGTGACATGAAGGGTTGGGGTGAGTGTGGAGATGATCTGAGGTGGCCTTGCCCTCCCAGAGCAGCCGGGGTGCATGGGTCATCAAGGCAAATCTCACTAATTAGGTATCGTCTCAACCAGGAATGGTCACAAGGCTTCTCAGTGATGGTAAGTGCCCTGAAAGGCCCAGGGGCAGGTTCTCTGGTGCTGAGGGCCTCAGGGGAAGAAGTTCTTCTCCAGGAATACCTCTGGGGGCTTGGGGAAATCCCTTTAGACCCCTCCTCAATTGTAGAGCTCCCAGGGTGTGGGGTGTAGGGTGGGTCTGGGGTGGAGGTGAGGGTCCGCTCATGAACAGGCCACTTTCCAGAGAATCAGTGTGAACAACAAGGTCTGCTCAGTTAGACTGTGAGCAATCATGGTCTCAGGATGTGTTCTAGGGCCTCCGAGCCTCCATCCCAGTCCCTGCCTCTCCCAGGGCTGAGCAGTGAGGGAAAGGTTCTGTGTGTGGCCCCTCACTGTAGCCACCAGCCGCACCCGGTCCTCAGCCTTCCCCACATGGCACACGGTGCCCGTCACACTCAGCCCCTCCCCCTGCAGTGCTGCCACTGCCTGGTCCACGTTCTGTTGCTTCCTGCTGCTGACCACCACGTGGGCCCCGTCTTGGGTCAGATGCCTGGCGATGGCAAAGCCGATCCTGTGGGCAGAGATGGAGGAAACAAGACAGCCTTAGCCCCTCGCCACCATTGTCCCTCTACCCAGCCCTGGAAATCAACAAGGACCCAGTGGTCCTTCTGTGGAAGCAAGGGTCCCTGTGAGGGGTCAAGACTCAAAGGGCAATCAGGACACTTACCCATTAGTGGACCCTGTAACCACGGCTACCCGATTGGCCAGGAAGCTCTTTTGGTCTATCCCACAGCTGCTCATCGGCACAGAGAGCCCAGCACAGGGATGAAACAGGCCCCGTTGGACCCAGGCCACTGCTTGGAGCATGGCGGCTGGTTCCTTGTCAGCTTCCTGCTGAACACGGCCCTGGTGAAAGAATCAACTTCGCTTATCACTGATGCCATCAGTGAGAGTGATGGTCATCTACCCCCAATTCCTCCAGACTGACAAGGCCAGCTGTAGAGAGGGGGAGAGAGTCAGGCCAGTCAGGGTGAATTTCAAACACGTGAGCCTCAGGTCAGGAAACCTCTCTGTGAAAATTCTCTATAAAACAGGCAAATTAGAATGTGAGATTCAACATTCAGTAGACAGGATTATTTTCCCATTCATTCCATAAGCAGGCACTGGGTACTTGCAATGTGTCAGGCACTGGGCAGCAGATGCCAGGACACCGTGGTGAATCATGGCCCCCAATCCCACCCATGGAGCTTCCCAGTGGAGTGAGGATGCCAGACACCAAGCAAATAATTACACCAATTATTAATTTTAATGAACTGCTTCTACTTGAAAAGTAGAAATCAACAGAAACTCTCATTCACCACTGGAGGAAGTTTAAGCATGACCAGTTGGGAGAGTGGTGTGGCACTATCCCAGGAAGTTGAACATATAGGCCTCTGACTGCAGTTTCACACCCACAAGAGGGAGGGCATATGTATACCAAGAGCCTGTACACGAGCGTTCGCACCAGCATTCTTTGTAACAGCCTCAAACTGGAAATGAGCCCAACTGTTCATTAATGGTGGAACACATAAACAAACCAGGCTGCACTTCTAGAATGGAATACTATACAGCCATGAAAATTAATGAACTCAAGCTACACTGAACGTAAATGAATCTTAAAAAGATACCATTGAGGGAAAGCAGCCAGACACAATAGAATATGTTATTATGTGATTCCACTCATAGAAGTTTCAAAAACAGGCAAAACAACTCTATGTTGTTTAAGAAGACAGATAGGTAATGAAACCACAGAGAAAAGCAAAGCAGTGATTATCACAAAAGCCAGGAGAGTGGGTATTTCTGGGGTAAGAGGGAGGTTATGATTGGGGAGGGGCAAACCGAGGGCTCTGGGCTGCTGGTGGTGGTCTATTTTATGACTGAGTGATGGCTACATGGTGTCCACTAAGATGTGTATGTCTTGTGTGTGTGCATATATATATATTTTTTATGTATGTGTTTTATATTTCATGATAAAAATGTTTAAAAAGTAAAGATTACCTGCTCATGGTAAATTTTAAAATTCAAGCCATTCAAAACTAGTTCAAAAACTAAATCTTGGGGGCCGCCCGGTGGCGCAGCAGTTTAGTCCATGCTTGGCAGCCCGGGGTTCACAGGTTTGGATCCCAGGCGCCTGCCGATGCACTGCTCGTCAGCCACACTGTGGCGGTGTCCCATATAAATTAGAGGAAGATGGGCACAGATGTAAGCCCAGGGCCAGTCTTCCTCAGCAAAAAAGAGGAGGATTGGCGATGGATGTGAGCTCAGGGCTGGTCTTCCTCACAAAAAAAAAAAACAAAAAAACAAAAAAACACCTAAATCTTCCAGTTCTCTTCTCAGAGGCAAACTTCCAGTGTCTCAAAACACTTTCTCAGAGATGTTCTGCACAAAAGGCTCTGTTTTAAATAAGCTTTTCATGTATAAACACTCAACTCACAAAGGGTTTCCTGGGAGTATCCTGCCAGGTGCAGAGGATCTGTGGTCTCCTTGAGGGCAGCTCTTTTCACTCCCTCCCTGGGGCCCCAGAGCCCTGCGGGGCCTGAGACAAGAAGTACACAGCTCATTCTGCTTGAGTGGGAAGAACTGTCACTAGGAATTGCAGATAAATAGGACCTGAAAGGTAGAAGAGGGCCTACCAGGGAAGCAGCTGGATAGGTGTTCTAGTCCAGGGGAAGAGATGAGAGGAGGAGTGGATGGGCTTGAATGTCCAGGCTCTTGGGGAGACATCAGTCACACCTCTGTGCCTGGAGTTCGCAGAACGGGGGACTCATGACTGAGAAAGCAGACTGTGGTCTATGGCCATACCACTCTGATCTTGTCTGATCTCAGAAGCTATTGTTACCACACAAAGGGCATGATCTGCTTGCTGTGAGACAAAAGCCAATTGTCAAGAGGCAAGATGGTGGCATAGAAAGGGCATTTTATTACAGCTTGCTAGCAAGGGGAAAGATGGCCGACTAATGTCTGAAAGAACCATCTTAAGGCTGGCACAGAATCTTGAAGCAGTTATATAAGCCAGGGGGTTACAGGGGAGGGGGTTAGGAATGTTGACCCTCTGATGTTACAGACTGGGATTAGCCACACCAGATAGCCTCTCTGTCTGGGGTCATCACATTCCTAAGGAACTCAAAAGAATAAAGTTATCATCTTATCACAGCTGGGAGATACAGACACAAGCAGGAGTGGTAAAATCTATAGAGCAGTTGGATCTCCTGAAGGGTGCATACCTAATTGGGTTAGTTAGTCAGAGGTCATTCAAAGTTACAATATGGTTTCTTTTCTACAATATGGCTTCCCTCATGTCAACCTTGTGTTGAACTGGTATTAATTCCCCCCTTTTATTTTTCATTCCTCAATCTTGAGGGGCATCCTGTTGATGAGGGGCATAGGCTGTTCCATCTCATTGAACCAGCCTCTTAGTAAGGTGGTGATTCAGGTGGGCTGCCAAAGTGAGGCCTATATTGTGTGAGCAAGTAACAAGGTATTTAATCAGAAGCATTTCTAGAGAGACAAGAGAAAAAGAAAGTTAATGGTGGGAGCAAATTATAAACCAGTTTCTGAGCCCAGGGGACAGCCAGTCAAAAAGATTTCTAGATGTCAGAATCAAAGCATCTTTTGAGTTTGAAATGCCTCTGATGACATCATTGGGTATTCAGGTATCTTTCTTAGTGGCTTACACAGCAACAGACATGAATCTCTTAAGTTTATATCAAGTCCTCCAGCTTCAGTTTGCAAGGCTTCAGGAAAAAGGGCAGATTCGGTTCTCAGTGATTCCAAATGAAAATGATGGAAAGAAACAAAAACATTAGTTTAGAGATTGTAGCCAGATATTTCAGGAGACTGGAAGAATTCAGGATCCAGTCCAGCTAACAAATATAAAACAAAAACCTCAAAGAAAACTAACAGAATTAGAATCTAATATCCATGAATGTGTACTATAGCTTCTACTGAAAAATAATTTTTCTCTCTAAAATCATGCTCATTTTTACAAAAGATAGCCAAATTAAGATTAACTGGCCTGCAAAATAAGTCTAGTTTCAATAAAACTTGGTCCAATTATTTACATAAGTGCAGCAAGAATAGCCATTGATCATATAGGCTCTTTTGAATCTGCTTTACTGGAACTTTTTATAAGGAATCTCAGGTTGAACTTTAAAGGCCTCTCAAGGCCAGGAAAGCCAAGCCAAGTACTTGTCATCAGGCTTCACTTACAATACCTTAGATTTGGGTGAATTCCTCTCTTCTCTTGAGGTTCCCCAAAATACTGAGGTTCCTTGCACCTGCCAGATAAGTGACCTTTACTTACCCAGTATGGTAGCTGGGAACCCTGTAAACAAGGTACCAGGCCAATATTTCCAAGTGGCTTTATTCCAGGAAGTCAACCTTTATTCTTCAAAAGCTGTCTTGTCATATCTGAGTCTGCACGTTTCTCTCAAATATGACATTCCAGTCAAAGTCTTGGCAATATAGCCAATGTTTCCAATGATGTCCTGTTATAAGGAGAATAGATTCTTATTGAACTTATGCAAATAACTATATTGCCATGAAAACAATACTCACTAAGAGTTCCCAAATTCTGGAGGGATCAGGTCGGGAGAAAAAATAAATGTTTCAGTTCTGCTTACAAAGGTATAATTTACCAAATTGCTATAAGTCATAGTTAGCTTGAGAGAAAAGAGAAAAAAGTTTCCTTAAATCTGGAAAAAAACAAAACATTAAAAAATATCCCAGAAATATCTCAAACAAAAGGTCATAAAAATTATAATCATCTTCATCAGCTCATTCAGTCCCATATAATCAACTCTTGATCTTAATCTTCTGTTAGCAGTCTCATGAGGTCATCAGCTTCTCTGTTAGAGCTCTGTAATTTCTTACCCAGTTCAGTTTTATGATCTGAAAGTATATCAGAAACCTGTACTCTAGATTGTCAGAGTCCTTTCCATGAATCTCTCTGAAGATGAAACATGTTTGCAAAAGTATCAGAGTAAAACAATAGCTGTCTGTAAATGACAAAAGACTTAAAAATGACAATTGACAAAGAAACTTGGTGATTTCTGTGACATACAACAGTTTAAGATAATAACTAGAATTATGACTGATAACCAGGACAGATCAGAATTCTAGGAATGTTATATAATTTTTAAAACACTTATAGCAATAACATTTACCCACATAATACCATAGGTCCCTTTGAAACAATGCTTAATTATCCATTCAGTCGAAGTGACAGCAGAAACAGTTAAGGGCAAACAGAGAGTTAAAACAGTAAAAACAAAAATCTTAATAGAGAGACCTCAGTCTTTTTGAACAAAGGAAATTATTTTAACAAAACACAGATATTCTGTCTTTTTAGGTAGACTTACTCAAAGGTAAAGAAAAACCTTTTCATAACCTCTTTATCAAGAGCAGATGAAAAGTCCAGGAAAATTATCCTTTTAAGAAAAAGTAAACCAAATTCTAATTTTTGTACCAGTTTACTTCTGATATTAAAACTTATTCATTTAATTAAATTTATTTTAATCTTAGCCAACTTGATCATGCACAAAATTCTTTCTTAGGGTTCCTCTTCCACAAACCTTCTATAATTTTCTTTTTACATTCAGAATTTGTCCCAAGCTTTTTTTCCTTTTTTCTTTCCTAGTACTTAGGATAAATTTATTTATTTATTTTTTAACAAAACAAGAACAGTCTCCATTCTTTATACTTTCTCTACTGAAAACATACATCTTACTTCCCTTGGATAAAAAGATGTTTTCCTTACAAATTTTTAGTAGAATTTTTAACGCTCACAAACCTTAGTGAAAACTAAAAATAAGCAATTATGAACTGTCTTTTTTTTTTTTTTTGGTGAGGAAGATTAGCCCTGGACTAACATCTGTTGTCAATCCTCCTCTTTTTGCTGAGGAAGATTGGCCCTGGGCTAACATCCCTGCCCCTCTTCCTCTACTTTATATGTGGGACACCTACCACAGCATGGCTTGATAAGCAGAGTGTAGGTCCATGCCCGGGATCCAAAACTGTGAACCCCAGGCCGCCAAAGCAAAGCACGTGAACTTAACCACTGTGCCACCGGGCCAGCCCCTGGAAGATATTCCAAATACTCATGTCATAAACTATAATTATTGCTAAAAGTTTACCTATAAACTCTTATCTTACATCTAGACCATTTGTTTGTAACAATCATGTTTAGATTACTCACAAAAACTTCATGTGACACTAAAGAAGTTAGCCATCATCTTAACTTGTTTTAAGTACATATATAGTAACACATAATCATTGTTAAAGTTTTTCCAAAAGCTTTTACCTTTTTTACACTTATTCAGTTTACCTGTTTCCAATAATTGCTTAGATTGCCTATAAAGCTTCATGAGATATTAGATGAAATTAATCATCATTTTAAGTTACTATTTTTGCAAACCAGTTTTGTGGTAGAGATAACATCAGCTTATTTGACCAACAAATGTAGAATAAAGGCGGCATGTCTGCATCATAGCCAATGCTAATAACTCTGAGGACATGCCTATTTTAATCAAACCAACAATCTTAAATAAACTTTCAGTTACCAAAAACTAATTTATATCATGTTAACTTGAAAAACATTTGGATTCATTTCTACTACCTTTATATAAAAGCTTACTTTAAGCCAAGAGATTAGAGCTCTTTAGAAATTATACCATCCAGAGGTAAAATATCACACATATAACATACATATAGACACACGTACACAGAGACTGCACAGCTATTGTTTTAAAATTACTGCCATGAATCAGGCACAAGGCTCCCTAGCCATGAACCCAAATTTTGTTTTAAGCCTTTTTCACCAATATTTGTGGAGAAGACACTCAAGGTTCTAGATTTTTGGTGAGGGCAACGTTACGGCCGTTTTTCTTGCTTTTTTCTTTCAGTCCCAGGAATTAGTGATGAGCTAGATATTCCCCAGAAGATTTGCAAGCTCTTTGAGATAAGGGAAATGGTGGAACCTTAACTGCCTCTAGAGCTGCATTTCCAGTCTCACAAGGAGAACAGTGCTCTTGAGTTCTCAGAAATTGGGTTGTAACTTAAATGACATTATAGGTTGATCCATCTGTCCAACTACATCACAAAGGCACAGTGAAACCATTCAAGTTTTCTCCAAGATGAAGTTTCTGGAGCATATTTGCCTTATCAGTTTTTAATGTCCCAATATCTACAAGCATTCATGGCTTAACGATGGATGAAAGAGGCATCCCTAAACAAGAGTGCAAAAGGAGCAGCCCTCACAAGATCCAGAAAGTTCACTCCCAAAAATAGCCCAAGAAAGCAAAGGCTTCTGCTGCAGAGGCAGTAGTGCACTAACAACAAATGTTGAGACGACAAAGGCCCCCAGTGGACTGGGACCCCTCATGACCAAAGAAGTCACAAATCCAAGCTTCTCAAGATATAACACTAGACAAAAAGAAAAAAACCCTCATCTTATATGCACATTAACAGCTTTAGCCATGCTTTGGGTCTCTCGGAGCCAGACTAATACCTAGGGGGGGAGGTGCTGCAGGGCTGGGGATTGTATATGCTTTACAGAGTAACTTGTCATTGCATGGACATGTTCTTGAGGCTGGCAGGGAGGAACTGTCATCATCTACCCCATTCCCATGACCAAATTATGCTATCATGGGAGACTTTTTGAGGGGGCAAGTGCACTAATGGCTCTTAACTGCTCAACCCGCGCCCATCAATATTGTGGCCTTTTTAGCTTCCAAGATGCCCTTAGCAATAGTTTCCACCTTATGCACATACTCCATAGGCGGGCCCTACAGCAAAGTCTACTGCGGGCCTGCCCAGACAACAAGCTTATGGAGTGCCTGCATCTTGCTCCATAGTTTTTCCTTTTTACGACAAATGACACAAAAAAACAGAGACAAGGAAAACTAGCGGCTGTCTCTGGGAGGAGAAGGATCAATACAATGAGTACTCAGTAGCTCATACTACTTACTTGTAGCTAAAAGTTGCCCAATTCGGGAGAATGCAGCCTAAGGGGTTACAGGTGGGGATCAAATTAGCATTTCCATTGTTTCAGAATTTAGACATCGCTGGTCAAAAGTATATTTAGGGGCCGGCCCGGTGGCGCAGCAGTTTAGTTCGCGCTTGGCAGCCCGAGGTTCGCAGGTTTGGATCCCGGGCGCCCGCCGACGCACTGCCTGTCAGCCATGCCGTGGCGGCGTCCCATATAAAGTGGAGGAAGATGGCACGGATGTTAGCCCAGGGCCAGTCTTCCTCAGCAAAAAGAGGAGGATTGGCAACGGATGTTAGTTCAGGGCTGGTCTTCCTCACAAAAAAAAAAAAGTATATTTATGCTGCAGCTAGAATCAGATTGCGAAAATTTCAAGCATCCCCGAAATCAAGACCCTTACAATGAAGGCCCAGCCAAGGCTTTCTTCCAATGGCCAATGTAATTCTCCTGAGGCTGATGGCAGTTTGGTAGGACTCAGGCACAAACAGGAGTGCAGCCTGCATTTCTGTCCAACTATCCCTGACCGCAAAATAGGGTGCAACCATATTTTTGTCCAACCATATTTTGGGACCCCCCCCTCAACTTACAATTATCAAGCCAAGCCCTCAGGACACGAAACAAGCTTGATAAGATTCTGCTATTCTCTGTGAACATTTACACCTTCTGGAAACTTTCGGTTGAAAGGTGGAGCCTCTGCCTCTTGAAAGATTTTTCCTTGTTCCTTGGTTTGGAGGCTCAAAAAGAGCCGGAAATGGCCACTGTAATTTTAAATTATCCCAGGCTATCTTGACAGCTGTTTACAGTTATCCCCATTTTAGGAGGCTTTTCCCAAGGTGGCCACAACAAACAAGGTAATTTCTAAAGAGAGTTTGTCATGATCACCAAGAAACTCAGTCCCCAAAAAGCCAATTTTAACAAATAAAACAGTCAGACATAGGAAAATGAACAGACACCAAAATTCAGTACTCTAGAACCCTAACCCAGGGTACTCTGGGACTCTAACCCAGAGCTTGGGACTCTAACCTGATCCTTTTGAGTGCCCCAGCGGCTGTAACCCTTTTATACTGTCTCCCATCCTAGCCTTGGGACTTTAACCCGGCAACCAAATCTCACCAGTGGGGCTTCTAACCCACTATCCTGATGAGATATTAGGCAATTTTAGGCACAGGTGCATTTTAAGAAAGTCACTCACCCAAAAGACTTCTGATCCTGGAGCTCTCTACAGACACAGACACAGAAAAACCAGACACCAGTGAACCAGTTCCTAGATTCTGGGTGAAACCCTATATCTCTTCCCACTCTGGCAGGGTGCCCTATAAGCCAGAGAGCCCCCCCCCTCAAAGAGGAGACCCCAGATGGAGGGGAAGAAAAGCTCTCGGTGGTGCACCCCTGAGGCAACTTACCCTACTCTAGATGTGAGCCCATCGACCCACCAGAAGTAGCCATTCCTATTTCCACCACAGGAAGTGTTAGGAGGCAGCTGGTACTGGCACAGCAGAGCAGGAAGGGCAGATCCCCAAGACAAACAGAGCCCCAGCAGGTGCTAAGGATTTACCTGACAAGTTGCCCGTCCGAGGTCAACTGGCCATGAGCAGAACTTAAAGTCCCTTCATGGTCGCCAGATTTCTGTTACTGCACAGAGGGCACAATCTGCTCGCCATGAGACAAAAGCCAATCATCAAGAGCCAAGATGGTGGCAGAGAAAGGGCATTTTATTACAGCTTGCTAGCAAGGAGGAAGATGGCTGACTAATGTCTGAAAGAACCATCTTCAGGGGGGCATAGAATCTTGAAGCAGTTATATAGACCAGTGGGTTACAGAGGAGGGTAAAAGGAATGTTGACCCTTTGGTGTTACAGGCTGGGAGTGGCCACACCAGATAGACTCTCTGTCTGGGGGTCATCACATTCCTAAGGAACTCAAAAGAACAAAGTTATAGTCTTATCGCAGCTGGGAGATACATGCACACGCAGGGGTCATAAAATCTACAGGGCATGTATATCTCCTGGAGGGTGCATACCCAGCCGGGTTAGTTAGTCAGAGGTCATTCAAAGTTACAATATGGTTTCTTTTCTACAATATGGCTTCCCTCACGTTCACCTTGTGTTGAGCCAGTATCACTATCCGGGTCAGGCCTGGTTAGTACTTGGCTGAGATAAAGCAGACTGTGGCTCCAGAAGCCTGCATAATGTCCCTACCAGGTTGTGCTGAAGTGAAGCTATCTGAAGACAGGCCAAAGGAGCCCCAAGCCGGGCTGCAGCGTGGAGACCCGTGTACTCAGGACATCCTCAGAAGGGAAGGGTCTGCCACGGTAGATATGCTCAGGTGTGAAAGTGGGGTGAGGACCCAGCATGGGACACTCAGATATGAAGACATTTCCCCGTGAACTGAAAATATATCAGAGATGCTTGTCTAGGGGGCTGTCTTTCACTCAAACCCCAAATTTCCCAGCTCCACATCAATGTGAACCCAGAGGCCCCTGCCTCCCCCAGTGCGAGACTCCCATTCGCTTGCTCAGGAGCCCTGCCTGTCCCTGAATCTGGGAATCTGATCAGCTTCCTGCTGAGGGAAGTGGGGAAGGAAAGGTTGGAGCAAGCTGTTATCGAGGACACTCAGGGACTTGGGGGTGCACTTTTCATGCAGAACAGTGCCAGGGAGCTGAAGAGAGGCAGGCCCTGGCAGCTCTGGGCCAAGGGGCCAATGGACATGCCCTTTCCGGAGGCTCTAGTGTGGGCTAACTCTGTCCACAGACCCTTATCGGTTCCAGACCTGCTCTGGCCACTCCATCACCAAGGGACTCTTGGTTACTAAGCAACCCCTGCCATACCTACTGCATCTCTGGTCGTTCCTTAGCAACCCTTGCATAACCCAGTCCCCTGGAGTTAGGGGTCAGTATCTATAAATAAGTGAATGGGTGCTGCTCAGGAATTGTGGAGAAATTTCAGATTAAATATCAGTCTGTATCAGTGTCATAATGAAGGCGACCAAATGCTCTGCTTTGGAAGAGACAGCCTTGGTTTCCAATTTATGTCCCTTCTGATACCGTATTTCCAGAAACACCCCTTGCAGGTCCTAGACTTCCTCGCTTTTTTATCCTGGCTGCTTTCACTCTGCTCACTCTCTCACATGCTGTCTCCTTTCTGCAAGGTCATATCTATAGCTTTTTAAATCGAGGGGATAAAGGGTTTCAGCTTCTGATTGTTCTACCTTTCCTAAACAGGACACCAGATCCTAAACGCTGTTTTGACCCCTAGGGGACTCCTCTCTCCCCAGCGGTGAGCACAGATTAACCCCATCAAGTGTCAGGGGAATCAGTCTCCTTGGCTGGGAGGGCTGCAAGAAAAAGAGGACTCGCATTTTGTCGGGACAGGACACCCCCTGCTGGAAGGCTGGAGTTATAGCACCTCTGAGAAGCTGTTCCCGTCTCTCAGCAAGTCTGTGGCTGTCCCCACTCTGGCCTAGAGCAGTTCTTACCAAGCCCTGCTGCTCTAAACTTGCCTTGAGGTGGTTTGCAGGAACGCTGCCCACCTTGTAAGAAAAAGCAGCTCTGGTCTGTCGCAGGTGAAGTGCGGAAAGACTGGTCAGTCCCCATCTCTCCCCCCTCATTTCCCTTCCCATTCAAGTCCCTCTTTCCCAAGGCCTCAGATTGAGCTGCTTCCAAGGGCCCAGGCTTTCACTCTCTCCCTTTGTTTTCTATGCTTTACTCCAAAGCAGTTAGCTGGGCCAGGGTCGACCCCAGGTCCTGGGAGCTTAGAGTGGCCTCTGAGCCTGGCACTGCCCACTCTATGACCCTTTCCATGCTGATCAATTCAGATGCCCAAATACGGAGATGAGGAAGCCAAGTGGACACTCTCAAACTAGTCCCATCCTGGAGGTGGATGCCCTTCACCACTGGGTCCAAAGAGAGAAGAGAAGGGAAAAGGAAAGAAAACAAAGCTTCGGGTAGAGACCGAGACATCGAACAGTTAGAAACATTGAAGACCAGGAAAGAGAGAGACCAGGGGGGTAGCAACAGAAGCTGCGTGATCCTGAGCGATCGATTGCCCTCTGGCTCCAGCGGCACCTCAGTAAGATGAGGAGCTCAGTCGGGTGGTCCGATGGGCTCTGATAGCCCCAAGAGCTTTGTTATGAGAATCAGAGAAGAAATCAACACTGAGCTGCAGACAGAGCCAGGAAGAAAGAAGCATCAGCACAAAAGATCAAGAGGAGTGAGGGTGGGCAGTTCCAGCGTCATGGACCCCAGCCTGGGCAGCCTGGCCTTGGGCCACACCGTCTGCCCCTGCCGTGGGCTGAGGTGGGGCCAGCTCAGCCCCACCTGGCTGTGCTCCTGTCTTTCCTGAGTGCGGGTCAGGAGCCCTTCCGCCCGGGAGTCTGCAGCTGAGTGTGCGGATGTGAATGGGCAGCAGGCTGGGTTTCAGGCACTGATGATCCTATCTGAAAAACTCAGGGATTCCTGGAATGTACATCTTAGAATCAAGAAAGGAGGTGGTGAGGAAAGGCCTCCCCACAGCTGGGGAGGAGGCTTGGGGAGCGGGGAGCATGGGGGAAAGGACAGGACTTGTTGTCTGAGTAATATTCTGCAGAATGCTGCACGTACCACTTACCATGGACCCAGAGCTGTCAGTCCAGTTGTCCCCAGACTCTCACACAACAGAAACAGACAGACCCTGGGTCCAAGCAGTCTCCAGACCCCACACTGTAGAAAGGGAGTGAGCAGGACAGGTAGCCTACAGGCTCAGCTGGCTGGGGAGGCAGAGCTGGGAACAAAGCCTCAGAGACATTCTTACCAGCACCAAAAAGAGACCACAGGCCTAAGTCCCAAAGCCAGTGAAAGAGCCTCTCCCTGCTGGATCAGGCCCCTGGCAGTATATGGGCTAACGACTGTAGAGCTCCGGGTGCCCTTCTGCATCCAGGCATCCGCCTCCCGGGCTATCACCTAGGCCCAAATATTTGATGAGCATCTACTCCATTCTAGGCACCGTGTTGGTACTGCAAACAGCAAAATAATGAAGGCACAGACCCCACCTCAGCAAGCTCACAGTCTAATGAAGGAATCAAATAAACATAGTGCAGAGTGCTACCAGTCAAAGTGGAAGGAGACTTGAGGCTCAGGGGACATCCAAGGAGAGCATGGCAAAAGCCACATAGAGATGTCTATGGGATATTTCAGAGGAGGTACCCCGGCAGTTGGATAAATCATTCTGGCATGCAGGAGAGCAAGTCAGCGATCAGAAGAATGATTTGCAAACTATTGGTCATAGGTAGAAGCAGCCTCATAAAATGGATGAGCTACCACAAGAAAGTGGATAAAGTAAAGAGAAGAGAGTCAAAATTGGAAGTGTGGTAACCATGGGAAGGGGGTCTCATGATCCCTGTGGGTTGGCATTCACACCCTTGTGTAGTCCCCTTCCACATCACACCAGGGTTTGCAGAAGTAATGGTATCTTATCTCTGATATTAGGATATATAAAACTGAGTACTCCATCTTGGGCCCTCGCTGCCTCTCTCTTTCTCTCTTGGATCACTCCTGGCTGCCATGTTGTGAGCATCCCTATGGCAAGACCCATGTGGCAGGAACTGAGGCCCGCCCACAACCACGTGAGTGAGCTTGGAAGCGAACCTCTCAGCCTCAGTTAAGTCTGGAGATGACTGCAGCCCCAGCGGATAGCTTAACACCGACCTCAGAGGCATCTTGAGCCAGAGCCCCCCAGCTACACTGCTCACACGCCTGACTCTCAGAAAGTGTGAGATCATCAATTTTCAAGCTGCTGACTGTTAGGGTAACTTGTTATGCAGCAATAGATTACTAACACAGCCGCCTTGGAGAAAACTAGCTCATTGAAGAGATAGGGCAGAAAATCCTAAAATATAAGATGTTTTAAAATAATGTAGCCACAATTGAAACAGTACTGTATTGATACACGAACAAACAAATCAAAGGAACAGAACAGAATGTTCAGAAATAGATACAAACACACTGAGAATTTAATATATGAAAAAGGTGGCATTTCGAATCAGTGAAAAAAAGATAGATTTATCAATAAATGATGTTGAGATAACTGGGTAGATATCTGGGGGAAAAGAAATTAAATTAGATCTCTGCCTTTCACCAAAATAAATTTCAGACGGATCAAAGATTTAAATGTAAAAAATGAAACCATAAAAACTACAATAATTCTTTTTACTTCTGCATGGAAAAAAACCTGCCTAAGCAAAGTCAAAAGAAAAGTACAATTTATATAAAGTTCTAGAACAGACAAAACTAATATATACATAGTGATAGAAGTCAGATCAATGGTTGTCCGAGTATAGGGGCAGGAGGGAATTCTCTAGGGTGAGGGAAATGTTCTATATCTCGATTCGGATGGTGGATACACAGATACTTACATTTGTCAAAACCCCAGGAACTGTACACTTAAATTGTGTGCGTTTTATTCTATCTACAGTGTACTTCAGTAGAGTTCATTTTAAAAAGAAAAAAAAGGACAAACTGAAGCAAACACTGTTAGGTCCGATGTTTTAAAAAAGCAAGATTTCTCCACGTGGATTGATAGCCCAGATCCTGACCCACACACAACTCCTTTCTTCTCCAGTGGTAACCATTCCCCAGCCTCTCTTAGGCATGGATGATTCAAAGCTGATTTCCTACAGAACGAGAGATGATCTTCGCAGAGTTGAGGTCTCTAGGAAGCACAGCATCACTTCACTTTACCAAGTTGAAGCATCCTCCAAATTTTGTTGCTGGGATGGTGCTATAGACTGAATGTTTGTTTTTCCTCCCAAAATTCATCTGTTGATACCTAATCCCCAAGTTGATGGTGCTAGGGGGTGGGGCCTTTGGGAGGTGCTCAGGTCTTGAGGGTGGAGCCTTCATGAATGAGATTAGTGCCCTTATAAAAGAGAGAGATTCCCTAGCCCCTTCCACCATCTGAGGCTACAGAGAGAAGGAGCTGTATATGAACCAGAAAGTGGACCCTTACCAGACACCAAATTTGCTGGCACCTTGATCTTGGACTTCCCAGCCTCCAGAAAGGTGAGAAATGAGTGGTTTTTGTTTAAGCCACCCAGTCTATGGTATTTTTGCTATAGCAGCCCGAGCTGACTAAGACAGACAGCCTAGTCAGTCGGCCTAGGAGTTGGTTGATTGGTTGTTTGGAAGGTTGGTTGGTTCACAAGTTGGGGAGATGAAAAAAGCAAGAGAGATTTCTCTACAAGCAAAATCTGAGAGAGGAAAAAAACCCCAGAGAGAAGAAAAGAAGAGAAAACCTAAGAAAAAAAGAAAAAATCCTAAGAGAAAAGAAGGAAAAAAACCCCTAAAGGTTTGTACATTTGAGGAAGATATTGATTGTGGTGAAATTTCTTATGACAAGAGTGGGGAAAAGAAGAAATGGGGAAAGTGGTATATATACATTCCCCTGAGGGGGCAGGAAAGATGATGGAGAAGAAAGTTCTGGCAATGACCTGTTACCATCTCAAGGAAACCCCCTTCATCGCTATGGCTTTTGGTAGCTATGGGGTAATATTGAAAGACAGGGACCTGGCTAGAGCCCAGAAACACAGGAAATGTCATCAGCCTCTTGGTTGTTATAGGAGAGTTATGCAAGCCTAGCTCCAAAGGCTACACTTTGTGGAAGCCCTATGTGTTTAAAAACAACAATTCCCATAGCAACATTTTATGACCTTCCTCCAACTCATTCCCTGCTCATCCCCTTCACCACAACATCTCACAACCTTGACAAGCTGCAGAGCACTTGTCAGGAGAGTCAGCTTGCCAGCATGACCTCGTCCCCAGAATCCTCCTCTCAGAGCTTCTTAGCTTACCCTCCGGTGCTCACAAAAGTGTCACACAGAGCCCTCCCGAGGCCATCAGCAAGCTGCCAATGGATCCGGGCTCTGCTCCACACCTTGCCACCTGAGTGTCCTCCCCATATCCCCTTTATGGGGTGGACAGACTTAGCAAATTTAAAAAATGGGAAGCCCAATTAACTTTGAATTTCAGATAAACAACAGACAATTTCCCAGTATAAGTCTGTTCCAAATATTGCATGGGACATACGTAGATTAAAAAACTTATTCCTGGTTTATTTGAAATTCATCTGTATTTTATCTAGCAAGCATACCCCTCTACCCTAGTGATAATGATTCTCCAAAAAACAGTGACAACTGTCAGCTTATTAATTGATCTGAAAAAAAATCAAAATTGCATAAATTTTACACATCACTCAGGAGAAAGATTAAGACAAAGTATTATTTATAAAATATATTTAAATGACACCAGTAATACATGGATACGTGGTCTCCTTGTAACCACTAAAAAAAAAGATAAAGCAAAAGTTCTCCATTATCAAGCCACTAAATTCCTGTATCCCTCCCGAAAGTAACCACAGTTAACAGTGTTCTTCTAGACCTTTTCTATGCATTTGCATACATATATAAATACAGAATATGTAGATTTGTTTTGTGTGCTTGTGTGTATCATATTTTAAACACTGTTCCATTGTTCTGCAACTTGCTACATGACAGTACAAATAGGTCTACCTCAATTTTTTTTAAGTTGCATAATATTCCACAGAATGAACATCCCTCCAGTTTAGCAGTTCAAAGTATGGTCTGAGAACCCCTTGGGGGACCTTTTCAGGGGGTCTATGAGGTCAAAATTATTTTCGTCATAACAGTAATATGTTATTTGCCTTTCGCATCCTCGCTTTCTGACGAATGTACGTTGAAATTTTCCAGAGGCCCCGTGGCATGTGATGATGTCATTGTTCTGACAGCTAATGAAAGTGTATGTGTATTTCTTATGTTTTCCAATATATTCAGGGTATAAATATGTGCATTTTCAAAAGATTAACTCAGTTTGTTCTTGGACTTCTACTGTGTTCTGTATCTATCTTCAGTTATACCTGCTAGAATTTCAGTACTATTGTCCAATAAATTGTTTGAAATTCTGAAGTTTTCCTTGCACCTATGTAGAAACACAAGAAATGAGTATACTTTATCTTGTTTTGCAATAATATTATTAAATGTTTTCAAAAACCTTTCTAAATTTTGTAATCTTATCTAAAATTATTTTAAAATTTAATATTTTATTCTCAAACATAAGATTATTTCTTTTCTCTCTTTTTTTAAGATTGTTTCTTTACTATATATTTTTTCTTATATTCAAGGATTCATCATTGGCTTAAGAAAGATAGATTAGAAGACTAGCTTTCTTAACCCTTAGCTGTATCGTCTATGCCTGAAAATACTGGAAAAAATGAAACTAACATGTCAGAGAGTTCTCTGACTATGGAAGGGAGGGATATAATCCAAAGAAACTGTGCAAAATGAAATAAGAAACAAAAATATGATGAAATGTAAATTTCCCTCGACTTTATAGATGTTAACAGTTTATCTTATGATGTCTTACACAACAGAACATTTTGAATAGTATTACAGCACTACGCAAGTTGCAGCATCATTTTGAAACCAATCATTCAGAGTTTAGAGAAAAAGGTATTGCATATTTCAAATATAGACATGATAAGCTCTTTCAAATCTAAAAATTGTTCCTTACAGCTTTTCAAAGTAGAAATGAAAAAGTTACTGATGCATCTTACAGGGTAAGTTATCGTATTGTGTTGGCCGGAGAAGTGCACACAACAGCTGAGAGATATAAAGCCTTGTACACTGACGTTGCTGAATGCCTGCTGGATGGAAAGTCAGTGACAGAAATCGTGGCCACTGCCAATTTACAACAATACAGTCACTCATCAAAATAAAGATTTAGCTGCAAACATGAAGACTGAGTTAATCTCTTGTCTGAAGAATTGTACTTCTGCCTCATGAATGAATGAATCAACATACATGGGGGAAACATGGTATTTTCTTGTATACATCCCATGTCTGCACCAACTAATCACAAAAGATCTTCTTTTATGTGAATACTTGGCAACAAACACAGGTGATGGTGAAATTTTCGATGTTGGCTAACTTTTTTGATTCTCATGGTTTCTCCTAATATTTCCACTGATGACTCAAAAGCAATGGTGGGTAAAGCTGCTGGAGCTTAGTAAGAATAAGGCAGCAGCACTAAACCATCCAAGTAGTTCATTATACTCTTTATTGTCCCGCACTTGCAGTTAGGAAGAAAACCCAGTGCCACTGAAGATTATTGTATTAAATCTTGATTCTTGAGGACACATCTTTTTAACACTCTTTGTGAAGAAATGGCAAGTATACATGAAGCATTTCTGCTGCATGCTGAAGAACGATTCTTTTTTCTTAAGAAAAAGCACTCATGCAATCATTTGAGATGAACACTTTCCTTTTTCATGTAACACTTTTTTGACCGGAAAGAATGATTAACTATGGTTATTCAGATTTGGGTACTCGACAGACATTTTCTCAAAAATGAACAGAGGACACTGTCACTTCAAGGAAAGTAATTGACAATATTTGCTATCACTGATAAAATTCGAATTTTCCTACAAAAATTAGAATTGTGGAACATTTGTATCTGCCATCACAAGCTTGACAACTGCCCGGCACTATAAGATTTTTCCAATGAGATCAATGTTGATATTAATAAATATGACTTTTTGATAGTGTACAATGGAAGGTGTCAACATTTGGAGGATCTGCATGTCTCGGTGAACCAAAATTTTCCAGATGATCAATGCCTGATGTTACAAAATCATGCATGGATACATGATCTGCTCAAGATACAAGATAGACCAAAGGAATTTTGATATAACAAAGCACAAAAAATTCATTGATGTGGCTTCAGATTCCACAGTGCAAGTAACCTTTAAGAAACTACTACTTGTCAAGTTTTGGTGTAGTAGTAAAGCATATTCGTGATTATCTGAAAAAACTAATACTCCTCTCTTTTCCAACTGCATGTCTGTGCAAGGCCAGCTATTCTTCATAGACTTTCACCCAAACAGCATATTGCAACAGATTAAATGCAGAAGCAGATATGAGATTCCAGCTGTCTTCTATTAAGCCAGACAGTAAAGAGATTTGTAACAATGCACAACAATGCCCCTCTTCTCACTAATTTTTTTTATTTTAGGAAATATAGTTATTTTTCACTTAAAATGTTATATGGGAATTGAAACTGGTATAGCCACTATGGAAAACAACATGGAGTTTCCTCAAGACATTAAAAATAGAACTACCATATGATCCAGCCATCCCACTTCTGGATATATATCCCAAGGAAATGAAACCATTATCTCAAAGAGACATCTTACTCCCACGTTCACTGCAGTATTATTCACAACAGTCAAGGTATGGAAACAGCCTAAGTGTCCATCAACAGATGAATGGATCAAGAAAATGTGGTATGTATATATACAATACTTCAGCCTTAAAAAGAAGGAAACACTGTCATTTACAACACCACAGATGAACCTGGAGGGCATTAAGCTAAGTGAAATAAGCTAGACAGAGAAAGGAAAATACTGCATGGTATTATTTACATGCGGAATCTTAAAAAAGAAAAGTTGAACTCAAAGAAACAGAGAATAGAAAAGCGGTTGCCAGGGCTGTGTGGTGGGGGAAATAGAGAGAGGTTGGTAAAAGGGTACAGACGTTCAGCTGTAAGATGAATAAGGTCTGAAGATCTAATGTATAACATGGTGACTATAGTTGATAGCACTGTATTGCATAATTGAAATTTGCTGAGAGTAGAACTTAAATGTTCTCACCAAAAAAAAACACACATATATATGGGAGGTGATGGATGTGTTCATTAACTTGATGGAGGGAGTCCTTTCACAATGTATACATATATCAAATTATCATGTTATACACTTTAAATATCTTACAATTTTATTTGTCAATTATACCCCAATAAAGCTGAAAAAATATTACTTATGTGAACATACAATGGGTTTATTATTTTTAATGGATAAATATTTTTTTAAGTTCCCAGTTTTAATTTCTATTATAGTAAATATTGACACATATAACTCACATAAGCAAAAGCCCTTTGGAGTCCTCAATAATTTTTAAGGACATATAGGGGCCCTGAGACAGAAAAGTTAGAGAATCCTGCCCTGGTTTATTTAACTCTTCCACTATGGGCGGGCATTTAGGTTGTTCTCTTTTTTGTTTGTTTTTTTGCTGTAATAAACATTGTTGTACATATCTCTTTGTGCGCAGTCTTTTAAATCAAGGAACAACATTCTAAATCAGGGGCTATCCTAGGGGCTCTGATTAAGGGGGAAAAGGCAGAGTCATGGCTTCTGATACTGGATGCAGATAAACCAGGAAGTCCCGGTGTGTCACTGTCAGCAGGAGGCATGGTCAGAAAGGCTATGCCAGACCCACTGTGACAAGGCCTGCAGAATCAGACGCGGTGACGCTGGCACAGGCAAACAGAACACACCGTCTACAGAATGAGAACATTAACACCTCAGCACTTCAGTTTCCCCATCTGTCAAGTGGACGTGAGAATACCACCCAGCATTACTGCAGTGGTTCAGTCAGGTAATATCTGGGCATACCAGGCATTGATCAGACAGTAACTCCCTTGCCCCCTTCTTTTCCCTACTTTACCTGGCTGACCCCAGTACTTCTGGCCACTCTATGCTGGAACTGGGAGAAGGCCCAGTCCCAGACTCTCCCCCAGGGTTGCAATGAATGGTGGGAAGATGCAGTCTCTTGCCTTACAAAAGATCAGAGAAGGGAATCTGGTGCCATCACCCCTCACTCCTTTAGCAGGGGCTTCCATTTTCACCAACTTTTAACTACTTCCCAGCCTGTACCTGCCTGAGACTTCCTGAAGCCACTCCCTGCCAGTCTTCCTGCCCTCTGCCTCTCCGATGAGAGAAGCCAACTCTGCAACGTGATGGGCAGAGCGGTAGGCTTGCAACTGCCCCAGGAGGCAGCCAGGGTGGATAGCCAGGCCCCTTGACAGAGCTCCCCTCGGATTCCCGTCACCCAGGTCCTGCCCCAAGGAAGATTACTCAGAAAGCAGCTCTCCACACAGCCACCACTTCCTGCCATCCTCCATGGGCAAAGAGCTCTAACCTGCTCCTCTAGGAGACTCTACCCTAACTGAAGATCTGTTAACCCCCCATCTACCCCCAAGCCTCCCCAGTTGAGTACAGTTCAGGCCCCTGGAAATTACAGGTCATTAATGGAACGATTGATGCTCATCCTCCAGGGCTGTGTACCAAGGACTTTCAGGAGTCTTTACCCTCAACCTCCTCTTTCCTGAGGATATACTCTCCCTGTCAGTCCTGGATATTGACTCAACAAACTGTTGCTGAGTCATAAATTATTTTTCTAAGAATCAGTCATGTGTTCACTTCACAATGCAATATACAGAAAGTTCCCAGGACTCTGCTCACCCTTCGTGGTGCCCCTCCCTCCCACTCCCTGCTGCCCCCTCCTGGGTTCCCAGGTCCAGGTTTGTTGATTAAGTCAGCCTGCCCCTGAACCCCACACAGTACACAAAAATTAACTCAAAGTAGAGCATAGATTTAAAGGTAAAGCACAAAACTATAAAACTTTTAGAAGACTATAGGAGAATCTTCCTTAGCCTGTTAAAATGGCAAATTTCATGAATTGATTTTTGAATATTGAATGAGTCTTGCATCCTTGGTTGGTCACGATATGTAATGATTTTTATATGTTGCTGAATTCTATTTGCTAATATCTTGGTTAAGGGTTTTTGTATCTATATTCATGAGGGAAACTGGACTGTAGTTTTCTTTCTTTCTTTCTTTCTTTTTTTTTTTTTTGTACTATCTTCGTCTGGTTTTAGTATCAAGGTAATACTAGCTTCATAAAATGAATTGGGAAGTTTTTTTTCCTCCTCTTCCATTTTTCTGGAAGAGATTGTGTAGAATTGGTCAAATCTATCTAGTATACTCCAAAGGGAACAGGTTCTTTCTCTCTCTCTTTCTTTCTTAACAATGGTTAATGACTATCTTGGGGAGGCGAGCCACTTATCTAACATAAGGTTCAGCTCTGCCCTATTTGTTTTTATATTTCCATAATATTGATACAGATTTTACCATGTGCCAGAAACTATTCTGAGTTCTTTGTAAAGATTCTTTTAATCCTCATACAACCATTTGAGGTAGATACTATAATTATCCTTATTTTACAGATGAGAAAACTGAGACAGAGAAATAAAGTTACTTGCACAAGGTCACACAGCTAGTAAGTGGCAGAATTGAGATTTAAACTGAGACATCTGTTCTCTTAACCATAATACTCTTCTGCCTGTGGGGACATTAGTATCGCAGACAGCCCCCGACTTAGATGGTTCCAGTTATGATTTTTCAACTTTACGATGATGCGAAAGTAATATGTATTTCGTAGAAACCAGACTTCGAATTCTGAATTTTGACCTTTTCCCCGGCTAGCAGTATGTGGTACAATACTCTCTTGATGCTAGGCAGCGGCAGCAAGCGCAGCCCCCAGTCAGCCACGCGATCGCAAGGGTAAACAACCGATACGCTGACGACCATTCTGTCCCCAGAGGCCCTTTTGTTTGTCACTTTCAATACAGTATTCAATCAATTACATGAGACATTCAACACTATTATAAAACAGGCTTTGTGTTAGAGGATTTTGCCCAACTGTAGGCTAATGTAAGTGTTCCGAGCACATTTAAGGTAGACTGGGCTAAGCTAGGATGTTCGGTAGGTTAGCTGTATTAAATACATTTTTGACTTAACAATATTCTCGACTTAGGGTGGGTTTCTCGGGCTGTAACTCCATCGTAAGTCGAGGAAGATCTGTATTTTCATACTCTAGACAACAAAACTGAAGATGAGAGAGCTTAAGTGATTTGCCCAACTGAACATCGCCAAAGTAGAATTCTTGACTCCCACAAGCACCAAAACCTGGCTTTCCATATCTCCCCATCTCAGGAAGAAGTTTCAGCCCAGAATCTGAGAGTTGCCTTTGAGTTTTCTCTACATCTTACCTCCCACATCCCGCCCATCGGCAAGTCTGTTGATTTCACCTCCAGAGCATGGGTCAGATCCTCTCCTTCTCTCCATCTCTACTGCCCTCTCCCATCTGTGCTATGACAGTAGCAGCCTCCTAACTGACCTCCATTCCACTCCTAAACCCTCATCAGCCGTCCTCCCGCCACCCTACAGCTCAAACTATCTTTTTAAACACAAATCTCCTCTGCTTAAAACCCTCCAAAGGCTTCCCATTGCCCTTAGAATCAAAACTTAAATTCTTTCCCGACTTGCAAAGCCTTGCGGGATCTGGCCCCCAAGTATCTCTCAGACGACCTCATACGCTCTCCCCTTAACCACATGCTCCAACCCACCAGCTTCTTGGCTCTGGCCTGCCCACACAGCCTTTGCATTTGCTCTTCCCTGAAAGCTCTCCCATAAATATTTCATGGCCACTCAATATCACCTCCTCCTAGAGGCTTTCCCTGACCACCTGGTACAAGGTAGACCATCAGCGGCACACTCTCCCACCATTCTCTTTCGTTTTTTGTTTTTTTTTTTATAGCACTTATCACTGCCTAATATTTTTCTCTTGTTCATTTGGTTATTACCTCCCCTACCAGAATGTAAGCTCCGTAAGCTAATAACAATAAGTAACACTTATGTAGCTCTTATTCTGTGCCAGGCACTGTTCTAAGCACTTTTACACATGTAAACTCATTTAATCCTCACCACAATCGTAAAAGTTGCACTGTGAACATCTCCATGTCTCAAAGGACAAAGCTCAGGAACAGAGAGGCAGAGTAACTTACCTACAGTCACACAGCTTGCAAGCAGTGAAGCTGGGATGCAAGCTTTAGATGCAGGCGTCTGGCTGTGGAGTGTGTGCTCTTAACCCTCCTACTTTATGGCCCTCATGAGAGGAGGGCCTTTATTTGTATTGTTCTCTGCCATGTTTACAGCACCTCTAATAGCCTGGCAGAGAGGGGACACCAATAAATATTTATAGAATAAACAAATGAATGTTGCACAACTGACTTAAAGACAAGCCTGCCTCTGAGCCAGATTGGTCTGACTCCAAACCCATGCTCTCCAGAGTATGGGGATTGGAGGATTTCAAGGTTCAAACCAGAAATTTATTGAAACTTGCCCTCTACGCTATAGATGTTTATAGTCTGGTGGGAAATGCACCTGTAAATAATAACTATAATGCAAGGTAGAAAAATCAAAGTGCCACAACTGAGGGGCATACAAAATGCCATGGGAATTCAGGTCAGGGATTAATAAGTTTTAACTGGGAGATCAAGGAAGGATTGATGGAGAAAGTGGCATTTGTACTGATTTTGAAGAATGTGGACAGGCAGAGACAAGAAGAAGGACAGCATAACTGAGACTATCAATTGCCTCCTAAAATCTGTTCCCTCTTCTCCCTCAGTAATCTATCCTAAAACTTTAGCTGTGCAATTGGCCACCCAGAATAAAGTTTACATTTCCCAGCCTCCCTTGCAACCAGGCATGGCCATATGACCAAGTTCTGGATGAAAGGATATAGCAGAAGTAGGGTATGCAACTCCCAGAAAGTATTCTTAAATGCAAGGTACACACCCCCTCCTTTCTTTTCTCCCTCCTGCTTGCTGGAATGTAAACTTAACGACTGGAGCTGGCACAGCTACTTTGACCACAAGAGGAAGCCACATACTGAGAATGGTGCACTACAATGCTGAAGCAGTCTGGGTCCTTGATGATCACATAGACATCGTATGAGGCCCACTGCAATCGTGTTTAAGCCACTGTTACATTAGTGTCTTAGGTGGGGTTACTAGAAGCAGACCCTCAGACAGGGTACCATTTGCAAGTGATTTGTTACACAAATCCTGCCAGGAGGAACCAGTAAGGGAGTGTGGAAGACAACACGGGGCAGGGGAAGAGGACATGGGTGTGCTATCAGCAAAGTCCCAGCCTCAGCCTGACACTGAAGAGGAGCTCTGAGTGCAAATTACACCTCAGAGTTGGTCCTAACTTGAGACAAAGGGACTGGGCTTTTGTCCTTCCTCATCAGTTCAGCTAAAGGTTGCCCCAGGCCCTCTGCTTGTGCAGAAGCTGCAGGAAGTGATTAATGGTCAAAGGGGATCTGGTAGAACCTCCCCAGGCCTCTTACACTGGGTTTTCCATCACTTGTAGCAGAAGCTATCCTTACCGGAGCCATTCCTGGCAAAGGGGAGAGCATAAAGTGTACAGAACCTGAGGGAACAGGGTGTATATGAAAGTACTGAAAAGGAAGACATGGAGACAAAGTTGGGAAACCAAACTGTAGTCATGTGGACTCTGTGGAAAGCTTTAAAGCTCTAGCCAACCCATACAAAGGGAAGCTGGGAGGACCCTTGAACATAGTGGATCAGAAGATTAATCTGGCAACTATGTGTGGGATGAGTTGGATTGAGACTGGTGTGGAGTACCATCCATTTTAAGGTCATATTTACAGTTTAGGCAAGAGGTAATGATGGCCCAACCCCAGATGGTGGTTCTGGAAGGGAACAGAAGAAACAGTAGCAAAGTCTTGCAAAGGAAGACTCAATCTTTCTAATTGCTTTGATGTGGGAGGAGGGAGACAGGATCCAAACATGAATTCAGGGCTGGGTTCTAGCCTAATCTATGAGAGAAGGGTGGTGTCAGCAACAGAAATGGGGAACAGAGGAGAAAGAAGGAGTTTGAAAGGAAATATGAATTCTACCTACTGGACATAGTGGTTTAGAGATGAAGGGGAGCTCTAATTGGAGTTGCCCAGCAGGCAGTTAGGAATGTAAGACTGAGAAGTCCCACGTAAGATTTGGGCATTGTCTGCAGAGACGTGACTACTGAAGCCGTGGATGTGGATAGGGTTGCTTAGGGAGGGAATGCACAGACAGAAGAGGAAAAGGCTAAGATGAGATGCTTAGAAATTGGGCTGTTAGTTACCTGTTGTCTCTCAGCACCATGGCCACCCTATTCTGTGATGCTGGGGTGCAAGGTCTGCAAATGACCTTTCCCAGACTCTTGCCAGCTGGCCTCCTATTAAATTCTGCTAGCAAGAGCCACTGGATGTGATTGAAAGGAAGTCGGGTGAAAGGAGGAACTGCCTTCCTGTTTCCAGCTCCTGTCAATGTGACTCCAGGATGACTCTAGCCCAGAGGTCGGCAAATTCTTTCTGTAAAGGGAGGGATATTAAATACTTTAGGTTGTGCAGACTCTCTGATCTCTCTTACAGCTACTCCACTCTGCCATAGCAGCGTGAAAGCACCACAGACAATACACAAGTGAACAAGCATGACTGTGTTCCAATAAAACTTTACTTATAGACATTGAAGTTTGGATTGTTTACACTTTTCATGTGTCGTGAGATATTTTTTCTTTTATATTTTTTTCAACCATTTAAAAATGTAAAAAAATGTCCTTAGTGGCCAGCCCTGTGACGTAGTGGTTAAATCCGGCAGTCTCCGCTTCGGCAGCCCAGTTTACAGGTTCGGATCCTGGGCATGGACCTACACCACTTGTCAAGTCCTGCTGTGGCGGTGACCCACATACAAAATAGAGGAAGGTTGGCACAGTTGTTAACTCGGGGCAAATCTTCCTCAAGTGAAAAAAAGAGGAAAATTGACAACAGTTGTTAGCTCAGAGTGACTCTTCCTCACCAAAAAAAAAAAAAAATCCTTAGCTCACGGGCCACAGAGAAACAGGTGGCAGCTGATTTGGCCTGTGAGCTGTAGTGGGCTCTGCTCAGACCTCCCGATTCTTTAGGCATTGCCAGCAGCAGCTGAACCACACCTCCTTGGACACACCAGCACCGGCCATGCCGTGCCCACTCCCAGAAGCCCACACACCACCAGTCACAGTGCACCCATCCCCATTCGGAGGTCTGAGCAAGAGCCACGGGGGAGCTGCTCCTCTAAGCCTAGAGGTTCTGGCCACACCACCTCTTCACTCTGTTCCTCCAGCCCTGGGGTAGTAATGCTTCCTGTGGTTACCATATCTGCTCACCGGGACACCTCTGTTTGCTCTTCCAATCCTCCTACACTGGAGTTCCCTCTTCCCTGTACACATCGCTCTGCTTGAAATGCCTTGCATAGACTTGTTTTCCTGGCTGGACCCACACTGACACAGAAATCCTTCCATTTTAGGGGTAAGAAGAGGAAAAGGAAGCCAAAAAGGAAAAGTCAGAGAGGTAGGAGGCAAACTAGGAGCATCTTGAAACCAAAGGGAAAAGAGGTTCAGAAAGAAGGGCGTGGTAGCAGCAGCCACTGCTGCTGAGAGAGGAGGAAGCCTGGGAAGAGGCTGATGATTAGAGGACCAGGAAGAACCGTGAGACCTTCCAGAGGCAGCCTCTGGGGATGGCGGGGCCAGAAGCCAGCTAGAGGCGGACACACCTCTTCTTGTGAGAGTGTGAAGGGTGGGCACCTTGAGGGCAGGGTCCCTCGCCCATGCAGGAGAGAAGAATGGAGACAGTTGTGCTCATGTCAGGACCATTGATCCCCTTGGCAAACACATGGGCCCCATGGAGTAGCCACCTCCCCTCCTCCAATAACCTACCCCACACTGCCCCCTCCCAGCCCTGCCTCTCACAACAGAACATGGCCAGGCAGCTGGCCGAGGGGCCCTGCTCCTGCGGATAGCCCCGTGATGGACTCTGCCCTTCTGGGTAGGCGGACACAGGTGGATTACCATGGGCCACCTCCTCAGCCCCTGCAGATAGCTGACCAGAGCATGACAGCCAGGGACACCCTACAAGAGCTGTCACTGCAGGTGCAGAGGGCTATGGGTGTTTTCAAAGTCTTCATGATTTACTACTTAATTCAGCAAATGTTTATTCAATACTTCTTAAGTGCGGGGCACTGCTCTGGGTGCTGGGAACACAGGAGTGAGTAAAAACAGTCTATGCCTTCAAGGAGCTTACATTTCTGGAGACAGGTAATCAATGAGGAAACATACAAGGGCAGGTGCTGATAAGTGCCCTGAAGAAAAATACAGCAAGGTGAGGATGGGGTGCTTGTTTCGTCCAGGGCCAGGTCAGGGAAGACAGTGGCCTGAAGGAAGTGGGGGATTGAAGAATGTTCTAGGTAGTGAGAAAAAACAAGGCAAGGGCAGGAGTTTAGGTGGCTGTTTGGTGTCATTCAGGGAACAACAAGGAGGCCAGTGTAGCTAGAGTGGACAGACTGGGGAAGGACAAGAATTCAGTCACAGAGGGTCAGGCTTCCAGGCCATGATGAGGACTTCAGCTGTTGCTCTGAGGTTTGAGCAGAGAAGTGACACATGATTTTCACTGTAAAAGGTTTACTGTGACTGCACGGAGAAGAGACTGTAGGGGGGCCAAGATGATCCCTCCATTCTTAGACCAATGTTGCTATAGATAGGGATAGAAAGTCAAACCCCACACATACAGGCTGGTACTCAACTGGCTGGGTACAAGAATAATAGAAGAAAAGCTGTAGGTCAGAGTTGGCCACACTCTAAACATGAATTAGTAGTGTCATGCCATGGGGCAAACCCAAAAGGCAGACAATCATGGAATATGTTGACAGACATCTGACACACAAAGACTGGGACACTGTCTCTGTGCCGTGTTTGGCATATACGGGGCTCCCTGCTACGCGGCTGCCTTACATTTGCTGTGCTTCCCACCTGCCCTGCAGCCCAGGCTGCACACAGGTCTGTCCCCTCCATGAGTGCTTTCTCCCAGGGTTTCCCTTCTCTTCTGGCTGTGCCTTTTATGCTGTCATTTATTCAGCAACCACCATGTGTAAAAGTTAATGAAGAGTGCCTGGAGTTAAATCTTTTGTTAATTGTGCCTGGAGAGCCACGTCTGCTGTTGGCACACATCTCTCTTGTTAGCCCCTCTGATTTATCCTCTAACTGGGGCTTTCCTCCACCTTGCACAGCTGCACTCGTGGTGGGTTTCCTATTTATGAGGCTCTGTGGGACGCACACCCCGCCAGACACAGGGCTTCTCTACAGCCACGGGTCACTGGGTTCAGTCTGGGGCAGGGCTGACCACTAATCTCCATCTGCACACAAGTGAGACCACCGGGGGAGGGTTGGCAGAACTGTGCAGGGAGTCAGCGGGTCTTCTTTAACTCCTCCCCGCTCACCTCCAAGGCGGGTCCTTTTTTCCTGGCAAGCTTGGGCCCTACACGGTCAGATCAAGGCCAAAGCTTGAGGGACCCACAGCCAGCCCCTGTCCCCTCCCTGGTGGGTAATGGCGAAGAGAGTCCCTGTGTGGCCTTGGGTCCAGAAACGACGGAACCTTGAAGCAGGAGACACTGGGTGGTTGAGTCGGACTGGGGACTTGAGCCAGTCCCTACCCTGCAGAGAAGCGGGAGCAGGCTCCTTCTCCTGAGCTCGGAGGTGCCAGCCTTGAGGATTCCCAAGGAGTCTGTGGCCCTACGTCCAATCTCCTGCTCTGGAGCCCCAGGCTGGGGACTGGACACAACAGCCAAAGGCTCTGAGAGACCACAGCAGCTGGGGACAAGGCTCCCGGTCCAGAAACTGTGCCAGAGCCACGTGGTAGCACCACAACCTCTAACTACCTGGAGCTGGAGGGAGGGAGGAGGGGAGGCCAGGTCCAAGAACTACTGGGCCAGTCCTGGGGGCACACACTGTGCCAGGTACCGTCCCAGGTTGTGCGATTTAAATCTCTTCACAACCTGTGAGGTGTGACTACGCCCAGTTTAACAGAAAAGTAAACTGAGTCTCAGAGAGGTTACACCACTTCCCCAAAGACACACAAACTACAGAGCCTGCTCAGACACCCAGGCTATGGGGCAGAGCCCCCCGCAGCCTCTTCAAGGGCCCCAGCAGGCTGTGCGGAGCCTGCGGACAAGCTGGGGCCTAACACTGAAGTCGCATCTGTGGTGAGGAGAGGATGGGTTACTGGAAAGTTGAACGTCAAGTGACTTTGCCTCCGTCTCCAGAGGCCCCAGGCCTTCCGCCTTTCCCACCCTAAGACCCTCAGATCCCAAACTGTCTGATAATGGCATTAATTAGCTTGAATGTATTCCATGGGGCGGGGCGAGGGCGGGGGCGGGGGCGGGCCCAGCCCCTCTTTCCCACAACTGCTAGAGGCCTGCCCCAGCCTGTGGAGCTTCCAGGCTTCTCTGTGCCCCACCCACCTCCATTTCCTCTCCTCCCTGCACCAGATTGCTACGTCTGAGCCTAGTGTAAGGAACAGTCCCCAGCTCCCACCACAGTTCTGCAGCCCCCATACCCTACCCCACCCCACCCCACCCCCTGCCTGCCTCCTCCTTTCCAGGGTGGTGATTTGCTAGAGTAGCCTGAGCTTTGAATTTCAGAACAAGTCCAGAAAACCAGGTTCTGGTAGCCCAGTGGGACCTGGGAAGAGGCTAGCAGCCCCCGAGGGTCTGGTGACAGCCTTTGGCTTCCAATTGCTCCTTGTCAGGCTTTAGTTAGCACTGGAAAGGGGCCCCTGCCCTCTAGGGCCTAAGGGTGGGGGTGGGGGCAGCACATCCACGGATCAGACAGCATAAGAAACTCCAGAGCTGCTGTAGGAACCGAGTCCTGTGTTCTGCTTGCAGAGTGACCCAGGAATTGGTGAGAATGGGATGGAGAGGGGGCTGTTCAAGGATAAGTTCATGGAGATGAAAGCCCAGAAGTCAAATCTGAACCGAGGGCGAGGACCAGAGGGACTGGTTGTGTCATTGGTCAAGGCGAAAACTGTCAGAGTCTTTCCAAAGTTGTTCAGGAGTCCCCTGGGTAGGGTTTGGGGCTCATCCCATTGTTACCAACCTTTAAACCATCCTTCCTGTCCACAGCCTGAGGTCACCACTGTCACTGGTATCTGAAGAACAGAAATAGAAATGAGTCACTTTGCTTTCTAATGTGCTCAAGCTAATGCTCGATTTATTAAAGACAAAACAGAGGCCTTTTGGGTGGGAGACTTACTGGGCACCAGAGCCACTGGATGTGGTGTCTGGGTCCCAACATTTGCGTTCTCTCACACGGTGCTCTCTGCTATACAGCAGGGTCACACTACCCCCTCAAGACTTCACTCTGGCAGGGCAGGGGCGCTGGGATAAAAGTTAACTTTTAAAAGTTAACTTACTCTCCTTTTCCTGTAGCTTATCAGCAAGGGGACACAAGGGTGACTGGAGGTGAAGGGCAGCCCATCTCCAGGGATGGGATTTTGACTTTAGACATACACCCCGGGGGATGGATGTCCAGTCACTCTGAACATATTCAGGGCAGCTGGTGCCCTGGCATAAACAGGATGTTGACCTAAGCAGGAGGGGATTTTTCTAAGACTCCAGTGAGCAGGAGGTCAGCACAAGAGAGGTCTGCCTGTCAGGGACCCTAGGGCAGGTCCTCAGTCACTATGTGGTCTGGAGCATGAAGCCAAGGTCAGACCTGGAGGTGTGAAGGAACCCCAGAGCAACAGGATCACAGCAAGGCCAACAGCCACATAGACTTGAAGCCAAGCTAGCAAATGAGACCATGGCTCCTCCCCTCTGCTGGGTAGGACCAGGACAGATCCCTGAATCAAGTGCAGAGGAGAGGGTGGAGTGGTGGTGTTGGGTAGATATTCCTGACAGGGTGACATGGCCACAAGGAAAAAGAGCTGGGAGACGGGAACAAGAATTTCCAGGTGGGGAGAAAGCTATGGGTACGATTCCGGTGAGTAGAGAGGGGTTGGCTGCCCTCCTCACCCAGTTCATCCCCACCAAGGGCAAGGTTCAGGGAATCTCCATGGAAAGGTCTTTAACGAGGCAGTATGTGCAGTGGTTAAAAAACACAGGCTTTAGAGGCCCAAGGACTTGCTCTAAAGATGGGACTCTACACTTGGTAGCTGTGTGGCTAGGGCAGTGGTTCTCAAAGTGCGGTCCTTGGTCCAGCAGCATCAGCCTTACCTGAGAACTTATTAGAAACTCAAATTCTTGGGCCCCACCCCAGACTTCTGATTCACACTCTGGGGGTGAGGTCCCACCCACCATGTGTGATCAAGCTCTCCAGGTGATTCTGCTGTGTGCTAAAGTTTGGGAACCACTAACCTAGGACATAGTGACCAACCTCTCCAATGCACAGTGTTCCCATCTGTGAAATGGGGATAATAGCACCTGCCTCAGCGGGTTATGGCGAGGATTAAGTGAGACACTGCGAATACAGAACTTAGCACAGAGCTTGGTACACGGGAAGCCTTCAGTGAGCATCAGTCATTAGTACTATTGTCTCCCACCTGATCTGCAAAACAAAAGGAACCCAGGGCCTGGTGCTGCCCTTTTCCTGGGCGGCCTCGTCGGTGTCATCTGTCAAGCACCCCAGTGCTGACAGGAAGACACCGTGTGCACCTCCCTCTCAGGGCATTCACTGTGGAGGGAACAGTGAGGCAGCTCAGGAACTACCCGTGGTGTGAAGCTGTCAGGAGTGAAGCCTCCGTTTGTGTCTCCCACACCACGGAACAGGGGACACGGTGGCTGCTCAGTCCTCAGTGGGGGTGAGTTCGACCTAACTTTGTGTCTCACGTGATGATCAGCCTGCACCACCACCACCTATTCCAGGTTGTTGGAGAGCTATGAACCAAATAACAGATTGGACAGGTAAACGTGCTTGTGCAAACAGACTTCGTTAGGGAAGTGTGCAGCCGGGGGCTAACCTCATCGTGTGAACGCGCTTGTCCTCCCACCTAACACGTGCCAGGGCACATTCTGGTCGCTGTGGTTACCAAGAGCAGTCTTGCTGGGGAGGACCCAGAGTGTAGAGCGCAGGAACTGAGTCTGTCGTTGCCATGTCTGGAAGAAGGGATCACACAGGGCAAGGGAGGAAAGGGTGGGACACTTGCCAGCTCCACGAGGCGGAAAGAGAAGCCGCTTTACCTGGAAGTGAATGTCACAGATACAGAAGTCTCCCTGCATTTATTCTTGCACACAGCGTTTTGAAGAGTCGTTCCCTTTTTTCTTCAAAGACGTCACTTTTAAAATATTTTTTCAATTTTTCTATTTTCATCAGAGAGAAAGGGCCAACTAGATGTTAAGCTGTCTTTAACATGTGCTAATTTCCCATTTAATAAGGAGGTTCTGTGAGAAGTTGCAAGTTGCAGCTGCAGGAGGTGAAATTCCACCCTGGCAAATAAGATGGGTGAACTACTGAGTCCAGAGGGAACACCAGAAACTAAGAAGCCTAAAGCCGAGTGTCCTCGTCCTGCATTCACATCCGTATGATAATTATAGTTTAACCACTAGGTCTCTGGCTGCCTCCTTCTCTTCATGCAGCTGCCAAATAGGGCTGTGGGTAACGATCACAATTTGCTGTATCCTCAGGTTATCTTTATGTACAAATATAAACCATTGTTACGAGATAAAACAGAGCACTAGTGGGGGATTCAGGAATGCTCAGGCTTTTTCCTTCGGGTCTGACGTGCTGGATGACTCCGGCCTTGACTCTCAATCTCTCCAAGCCTCCAGCTCCTCCTTCTGCCGTGGGGCCAGCCTACGCTGCTCCGAGAATCTCCGGGGTCCTAACCCCACCGCCCACCCACACATGCACAGGGGCTAAGACTTAGAGCAAGTTGTGGTGAAATAAGGCTTAGAGCAGTGCCCTGCTAGAAGGTAACCTGGCTGGTGTCTGTCCCTCTCGGGCATCTTACTCCTGCCACCACCCATGGCTCAGAGGTATGGGCTCTAAGACCACTGGCTGGGATCAGCCTGCCTTCCCCTCATCCTCTGCTTCCCACACCGGTCATTTAAAGCACACCAACATGTGCGCCCAAATCTAGTAGAGACCCAGTGATGGCCCAGGTAGTACAGTACTGCCCACCCGCCCTTCCCCACCCAGCCCACCCAGGGGAAATTCAGGCTCCTTCCTTCAGCTCCATTGGATGATGCAGAAGGCCCAACCCCTCAGCCTAGCCACTAAGACCACCCTATTTCCAACACCAAGCTGCTCCCTTCATAGCCATCATAGGAAGCAGATGGGTTTAGGAGGGAGTGGGGGGCAGTACCAGAAGATGCTGGACTTTAGAGGCATGGATCCCCCTTTCAGAATCTCACAAAAGTTATTGTCTTCTCCTCAGGGGGGAAAAATGGATACCCATGCCCCATTTGCCCATTTTCAGAGGGTTCACAGTCCCTAAGGCACGTCCTTGGCTCCCTTAGTCCATGAGCCTTGGGTTAAAAATCCCAGCTCCATAGTGAACCCTGTCCCACAGAAAGCTTTTCTCTAGAAAAGTAGAACCGAGTTCTCAAACACCCTTTCCCTTTCCAGCAAGCCAAACCTGGGAGCAGCGAGAGGCAGGGTGGTCAGGCAGGGCACTACAGCCATCCAGAACATTCTGCGATCATGATCTGAAGAGCACAGGGGAGCATTGTGTCCAGCCAGCAGTGGCGAGCAGAGGAAATGCAGAGTCTGGCTGCTGGCCATTTTTACCCTCACTGCCACCATCAGGATCTCTGGCCCCATCCTGACCCCTGGTGGCTGCCCATGGATGAAGCAGGAGATCTTCCCGAAATCCTCCCTGCCCTGGGGGCTGGGGGAAGCTAGCTGGTCCAGCATAGCTGGAAGATGAGCCCCCCACCCCACAGGCCCCAGCTGGGGTCCCCAGGAGGTACCAGCACATTTCCTAGGGTCCTTCAGGAGATTTTTCTCCACTGCAGTCACCAGGTACCTTCTCAATACAAGCCCGGCAATGAACCAAACAAATGCATACAAAGAAAGCACTTTTCACCTGTCATGTTGGCAAAAGGGGTGTGTGTGTGTGTGTGTGTGTGTGTGTGTGTGTGTGTGTGTGTGTGTTACAACTAAAGGTCAATGCAGGTCAGGATGCAGTAAGACCAGCACTCTCATGCACAACTGGTGAGAGTATAAATTTGTACAATCTTTCTGGAAGTGACTCTAGCAAAATAAATCCAAAATCTTACAAAGTGTTTCTATCCTCTGACCCAGTAATTCTACTGTTAAGAATCCAACTTCAGGGGTCGCCCGGTGGCGCAGCAGTTTAGTCCACGCTTGGCAGCCCGGGGTTCGCGGGTTCGGATCCCAGGCGCCCGCTGATGCACTGCCTGTCAGCCACGCCCTGGCGGCTTCGCATATAAAGTAGAGGAAGATGGGCAGGATGTTAGCCCAGGGCCAGTCTTCCTCAGCAAAAAGAGGAGGATTGGCGACGGATGTTAGCTCAGGGCTGGTCTTCCTCACAAAAAAAAAAGAATCCAACTTCAAGAAATCAATAGACTGGAATAACATGATACCTGGAATTTGAAATAAACGGCAGAGGAGAAAACGAGATTAGCCCAAAGTGATCATTGCTGAAGCTGGGTGATGGGTACACTGGAGTTCTTCATTCTATTTTTTGGCTACTTTGGTATATGTTTGAAATTTTCTATGATAGAATATTTTTAAAAGAAAGCATCAGAGATTCAAAGATTTGTATAAAAGATGTAAATTTTTAACAGCAAAAATTGTGCAAACGGCATAAAAGTGCTATGCGAAAATGGTTAAACAAATTATGCTGCATCTAAACAGTGGAATATTATGCAGCCATTAAAAATTCAAGAATGTTTTAATGACATGGGAAAATGCTTACAGTGTAATGCAAAGCGAATAAGATACAAAATTGTATATGCAGCATTTAACTAATTATGTTAAATAAAAAGTGCATAGAAGAGAAGACTGAAAATACACTGAAGTGTTTGTTATGCAGTGAGACTGTGGGTGATTTCTTTTTTCTTTTTTTTGCAGGGAAGGATTCACCCTGAGCTAACATCTGTTGTCAATCTTCCTCTTTCTTTTTTTTTCTCCCCAAAGCCCCCCAGTGCATGGTTGTATATCTTAGTTGTAAGTCCTTCTAGTTCTTCTATGTGAGCTGCCACCACAGCATGGCTACTGACAGATGGGTGGTGTGGTTCTGAGACCGGGAAACGAACCCAGGCTGCCAAAGCCGTGAAAGCACAGAACTTGAACCACTAGACCATCAGGGCTGGCTCAGTGATTTTTATTCGTGATATTGTGCTTTATTTTCTTAATTCTATAATGAGCATGTTTTGCTTTTATAAATAGTCTCCAAAAATTGCATTTGTTAAAGTACGCCGACTTGGGAGTCTGATATACACTCAATTCCAAGGGTTGCCATGTATTAACTGTGCAACACTGAGCAAATGAACTTCATGGTGTCAGATTCCTCACCTACCAAACTGACATAATGCCAATGTAATTTTCAAGCTACCAGTTACTGGGCATTTACTAGGTACGAGGCGCTATGCCAAGTGGTTTCCTCTCCATGTATTATCACACATCCTATTCATCCATGGTCATTTCAACCCTCACAATAAGCTCTGGAGTAGGTTACGGTATTCCCATCTTAGAGATACGCAAACTGCAGCCTAGAAAAGTTAGGGAATGTGCTCAGATTTACCCAGCGTGTGGGCAGGAGAGTCAGGATTCAGATAGAGGTCTGTCCATCTTTGAAAGCCTAGCTCTTGGCCTCCAGCCTCGGCTGCTCAGTTACACTTTTGTTGGGAGGACTGAATGAAGTAACGCACGTGGAGAGCCAAACACAGTGCCTGGCTCCAAGCAGAGAGCTGCTCCACATCACATTGGTTCCCTTTTCTATGACCCCCGGACATTGATAACTTGTGGTGAAACAAACCAGTGCACCCTCTGCCCTAAAAGAAGAGATTACAGGACCTGTAGAGATAGACCAGACGGGGGCTGAAAGGCTGCCTCCCTCAGGGAGATCTAGGGGCTGGGGCTGTGTGCCCCCACGTGTTCCAGGGCAGTTCCATCAGTGACTTCAGGGCTTCATCAGGCCCCACAGCTGGATTTGCAGCCTAGAATTCAGCCTGGAGTCACTCCACCAACAAGACATGGCTCCCACCTGCCACCTACCCCTGCCACCCTTCCTCCCTAAACACAGGGCACAGGTCTCCCCAGGCCCCGAGATTGGTTTTCTTTTCATTTTCCTTCTTTCTTGGAGAAAAGGGGAATCTTAGGGGCTGAGTAGGACAAGGCACTGTATGGAGAAGGAAGGCCTGAATATCTAGGGTGAGCGACATGATGCAGCTGGGCCTGCCCCAGAACTCCCTTCTGGATTCATCTTAAGTGCCTCTTCCCCTAGGGAGCCAGCCTCAGTTAGGTTCCATCCCTATTCCCTGTTTCCACCCCATGAACTTGTCATAGCAGTAACTACACTAGAATGGCCTGTTGGTTGTCTGTCTTCTCTGCTAGACAGTAAGCTCCGTGAGGCCAGGCACCACGAGGGCAGGCACCACAGTGTTCACAGAGTAAACACTGCAATGTGCCTTACACAGTAAACTATGCAAATGTTGGATGAACGGAGAAATGGAAGAAGGAAGGAAGGAAGGTCCTCTCTCCCACCAGTCTTGTCCCAAATGGACAAATAACTGCCTGTTCCATGCTAAGCACTTAGAAGATGCGGTCTCTGCCCCGGAGGCTTAAAATTTACATGTTTCTCCAACCTCATATCCACCTTTAGGAAAACAAAGTGCAAGGGAAATTCCTGTTTATACCAAACCTCATGCTCCTTATTTCACCACAGTACTCAAAATGCAACTCCTGAGTCTAAGGGAGGTTCCCAAGTACACGGACTCCTGGGAGGAATTACAGGGCTCACAAGGTCTGAAGTCTAGTGTTCTAACCCTAGCTCTGAAACAAACCTCTGCTGCGTGGCCACTGGTGAGTGACTTTCCCTGCTGGGCCTCAGTTCTCTTCTCTGTAAAAGAATGGGGTGGACCAGACCTTGAATGAAAATAAAAGCAATTGAGTGCCTTTGACTATTTACCCTGTTGTGTGTCATTGGACAGCGACCTCCTTCTAAATGCTTAGGGGCAGTGCAGGGGCAGTGTCTAAGTAAGCCCAGTGGGCAGGGAAGCCAGCATGTGTCTACTTCTGTCTGTAAACAGTAAGGGCCAGGATGTGCTGCCCCTCTGGTGAGTGGTCGCAGAGGGGTGCAGGCTGAAGGGGGCCTCGCCACAATAAGGGTCCCCCCAAACATGCCTATGCATCTTTGCCTCTAGGTTTACAAAAGAGGCGACTCCAAAGCCCCAGGATCTTCACAGCACCGCCAAGCATGACCTCCTGTTCCCCATTCACAAACAATATACCCCTCATGCCACCCCTCCCCTTCAGAGGGACAGCCCAGGGAGAAGGAGTTGGTGGGGGGTGGAGGATGGCGAGGCCTGGGAAAGCACTGCTGGGTCCAGACTTCCTGGCAGGGCCCCATTTCAAGCTTCCCCAGAAAGCGCAAGTGGGGGAGCCTCCTGGTCACCCTGCAGCAGTTTCTTAGGGAGGAGGTGGAGTTGGTAGACACGCATCCATGGCCAAAGGCGCCCTGACTTCAGTCCAAGCAGCTGGCAGGTTCATCCTTCTCCCCAGAGCCCCACAAATACCACTTCCGGCCCTCCTGCCTCTGCCGGGGCTCTTCCTGCCGGGATTGCTCTGCCCATGCCTACCCTTCCCTGTGCAGACTTTCTGTCTCCCTTACTGCGCTCTCTCAGTCTCCATATCTATTTCTTCCTCCCTCCTTCTCCTCCCCTGCTTCTCTCCTCCTTGCCATCCCTCACCAGCCCCAGAATGGGTCTCCCTCCCTCCCTCCCTCTCCAGCAGTATCTCCTCCCTCCTTCGCTCTCACCCCTGCACCTCTTTCTTTGTATTCCTCTCGCCCTCTCCCGGCCTCGCCAGCATCTCTCCTCCCCCGCCTGGCTTCGGCCTCCCCCAGCCTCCTCATCTTCAACTCAGTCTCCGCCCCCTCGCGCCCCTCCCCTCCTCTCGGCCTCACCCCACTCCCAGCCCGCTTCTCAGGGTTTCTTTCCACACTGGGGGTCTCTGTGCCTCTCATTCTCCTTTCTACCTGCCTCCTCTCTCCCGACAGGTTCAGCGGGCGCCCCTCCTTTTCTGCCTGGGTATCCCCCCACCACCGCTATCATCGCCACTGGCTCTTCATCGCCTCCTCTCTCCATCCTCTCCTCTCTTCTCCCTGCCCCTTTAAATCTGCCTGGGCCAGCCTCCCCCGTGATGCTGGGTTGGAGCAAACATTGATTTGTGCTGGGATGGAATCGGAATTTTGATTTTTTTTTCCTCTCCCAACCATAAGAAGAAAAAGAATAATAAAAACAACCCTCTTGATAGCCCCCTCTCCCTTCCCATCCAGCTCCCAGCTCCTCTTCCCTATCCTCATCCAAGGCAGATTTTTCCCTACACTATTCTCGTCTCCCCCCACCCCTGTCACTACCTCACGCCCCCCCCCCTCCACCGCCTGCTCCTCCAGCTGGGGAGAGAGGGGACTCTCCTGCGGCTCCCCCACCTTAGCTCTCTGGGTTGGAGCAGTCTCTCCGGAAGGGGAGGGGGCTTGGCTTGCCGGGGCGAGGTGGGAGTGGAGGTATCCTGCCATGGAGCCTGTGCCTGGGAGGCAGCCTGAGCCCCAGCCCATATGGTGAGTAACCTGCCCCATCCCTTCCTCCTGTCTGCCCAGCCTCACCCTCGCCTTTCCCCTGCAGAGCCTCGGCCATCCCCATCCTTTCCCCCACCAAACCCTCTGCCCACCTTGCTCCGATCTCCTCCCTGCATCTTCACACCCCTCCTTGCCTGGGAAGCCAAAGAACCGGGGCAGAGGGATCTCGACAGCCGCCAGGGAAGCGGGTGGCCTACGACTCTGCCCAGCCCCCTCTTAGGACCCCCAAACTGCCACCCACACTCGACACTTTGGGGTTCTAGATTGGAGAAGTGGGACTCCCGCTTGGGGTTGGGACCCCAAGTCCCGGGAGGGGTCCGCTACAAGAAGGGAGGGGTGGGGGAGCCCCCAAAGCTTAGGAGCTGCTGGAAGACGCTGCCGAAAGGTGGGGGGTTGGGGGGCGGTGCTGATGCCCCGGAGCCACTGGGCCAAGGAGCGGCGGGCAAAGAGGAGGGGCCTCGCTCGCCACTTCCCCCCTCTTTCTCCGCAGCCACTCAGGATGAGGGTCCGGCCCTGCCAGCCCGCGCTGGGGCCCCCCCGCCCGGTCCCGGTCTAACTGCCCCCGCCCCCAGGCCTCGCCCGGCTCCCAGGCCCCCAGCCGGCTCTCCAGCCCCAGGATGCGCTGAGCCACCGGGGGGCTGAGGCCGCGCCAACTACATGCATGTCCCCCGGGGGCAAGTTCGACTTTGACGACGGGGGCTGCTACGTGGGGGGCTGGGAGGCGGGGCGGGCACATGGCTACGGCGTGTGCACGGGGCCCGGAGCCCAGGGCGAGTACAGCGGCTGCTGGGCGCACGGCTTCGAGTCACTGGGCGTCTTCACGGGACCCGGTGGACACAGCTACCAGGGCCACTGGCAGCAGGGCAAGCGCGAAGGGCTGGGCGTGGAGCGCAAGAGCCGCTGGACGTACCGTGGCGAGTGGCTGGGCGGGCTGAAGGGGCGCAGCGGCGTGTGGGAGAGCGTGTCCGGCCTGCGCTACGCCGGGCTCTGGAAGGACGGCTTCCAGGACGGCTACGGCACGGAGACCTACTCCGACGGAGGTGCGGGGCCCGGCCCACTACTGTCTGTCTGCTCGTCCGCGCGCGCCTCCCCGTCGGCCTGTCCCGCATGTGCCTTCCCCAGCCATATGCCCCCCACGCCCGCTGTTTTCCTAGACGCCTTCCCCAGCGATCTGCGCCCCCTGCGCCCATCTTTCTTTCCTCTCCTCCCACTATCACACACGCCTTCTTCATTTGTCTGTCCCCTGCCTGCTTTCCCTTTCCCAATCTGCCTGCCCGCACCCCTTCGCTGTTTACCTGACCCTCACACGCTCCCGTCTGCCTGTCCCACACACCTCCCCTCTCCACCTGCCTGTCCCTAACACCTCTGCTCTCCCTGTTCCCCCACATTTCCTCAGTCAGCTTGCCCCTCTTAGTCCTGTTTGCCTGTCACATGACTACCTCCTACGCCCCCATCAGCCTGTCCCTCACACCCTCTGGACTGTCCGTCCTTCACACACCCAGCCTGCCTGGCCCTCCCCTTTCCCCTCGTCCGCCTGCACTACCCAAATCCACCTATCTCCTGCTACCTGTCTTCACTCTGCTCTTCCACACCTTCCGACCCAGCCTGGTCTGTCCCCAGCTCCTAGTGCCCTTCCCCGACCTCCACACTAACCGCGCCCCACCTCTCCCACCCGACACTCGGGCTTCGAGGGGCGCTTGGGGCCTGGGGTGCAAGGAGCAGCGGGTCCTGACTCTCCGGTCCTACCCCGCCCGCAGGCACCTACCAGGGCCAGTGGCAGGCCGGGAAGCGCCACGGCTACGGGGTGCGCCAGAGTGTGCCCTACCATCAGGCGGCGCTGCTGCGCTCTCCCCGCCGCACCTCGCTGGACTCGGGCCACAGCGACCCCCCGACGCCGCCCCCGCCGCTGCCCCTGCCAGGCGACGAGGGAGGCAGCCCGGCCTCGGGCTCCCGGGGCGGGTTCGTGCTGGCCGGGCCCGGGGACGCCGACGGCGCGTCCTGCAGAAAGCGCACCCCCGCGGCCGGCGGGTTCTTCCGCCGCTCGCTGCTGCTCAGCGGGCTCCGGGCGGGCGGGCGCCGCAGCTCCTTGGGCAGCAAGCGGGGCTCCCTGCGCAGCGAGGTGAGCAGCGAGGTGGGCAGCACAGGACCCCCGGGCTCTGAGGCCAGCGGGCCCCCGGCCCCAGCGCCGCCCGCCCTCATCGAGGGCTCGGCCACCGAGGTGTATGCGGGCGAATGGCGCGCCGACCGGCGCAGCGGCTACGGCGTGAGCCAGCGCTCCAACGGGCTGCGCTACGAGGGCGAGTGGCTGGGCAACCGGCGGCACGGCTACGGGCGCACCACCCGCCCCGACGGCTCCCGCGAGGAGGGCAAGTACAAGCGCAACCGGCTGGTGCACGGGGGGCGCGTGCGCAGCCTCCTGCCTCTGGCCCTTCGGCGGGGCAAAGTCAAGGAGAAGGTGGATAGGGCTGTCGAGGGCGCCCGTCGAGCCGTGAGCGCCGCCCGCCAGCGACAGGAGATCGCCGCTGCCAGGTGGGCATCCGATGCAGGGACCAAAGCTGGGCTAAGGGGAGAAGGTACCCTGGGAACAGGGAGGGGGGACAGTGCCTAAAGGAGGACCAAAACGCAAGGCCTAGGGCCTGGTGGGGAAGAGCAGGCCTGGGGCCTGGCACTTGTAGCCTTGGATATCTGCAGTGTTTATATCTGAGGCTACAGGTGGATGTGGGTGTAACTGTGGGTGGCTGGGTATCTGAGGGAAGGGAAGCGTGTTAGACTGTAAGTGTCTCAGTGTCTTTTGTGACGATGTGTGTCATTGTTGTGTGTAGGAGTAGCAATGAGCACTGCCTTGTGCAGGCCCAAGAAACCTCTTGGAACTCAGACATGTCCCTAGTCTTCCTCTTCTTGCAGCTGATCCTGCCTGCAGGCCTCAGGTCGGGAGCAGCAGCCCTGGGCAGAGAGACAGGGAGCCTGCGTCCCTAACCACATCCCAGCCTGCCCACAGTCTGATACCATTTCAGCCTTGGGCCTTCTAGTTTGTACGGCTGACCCATCCACCTGAAAAGAGTACTCTTTCTCAGCTTTGCCTCCTCTCCGTCCCTTTACTCAACTAATAAAAGGTTTCAGGAAAGGAGGCTTGCCAGTAAATGAAATTTTCTTTCTGTAAATCAGATTACATTTCCATGCATCAGGAATCTTGTTATCTAAAGCAGCACTGTCCAGTAGGAATATAATGTAAGCCAGATACATAATTGTAAATCTTCTAGTAGCTGTATGAAAAGGTAAAAAGAAATAGATGAAATGAATTTAAATAATATATTTTATTTAAATCAATATAGTCAAAATATTATCATTTCAACCTTTAATCAATATAAAATTATTAATGAGATATTTTACATTCCCTTTTTTACTAAGTCTTTGAAATCTAGTATGTATTTTTTACTTCCAGCACATCATTTCAATTCAGACTAGCCACATTTTAAGTGCCTAACATATGGCTTGTGACTACTGGATTATATAGCAAAGATCCAAAGAAAGCCCAAAATCCATTTGTAATTAGATTCACAGGCCCCCATTTATACAACTCACACAGATGAATTTTTATATATTGGATTTTCTTTAAAGGAGAGGGCACAGTTGAAGGGTTTTGTTTAAATCTGAGGCTGTTTCAGAGAATCAGAGGTCAAGATATGTCCAAATATGCTTCAGTGAGTTTGTATAATGGGTGACAAGGCGTGTGTGTGTGTGTGTGTGTGTGTGTGTGTGTGTGTGTGTGAACATGTCATATCCAGAGTAAATGCCTGAGCCAGAGAATGTCTGTCTGTAGCTATATCTGAGTGTCTGGGTGGTTAAAGCTCAGGGTCTTAAGCCAAGGAAGGGGGAGGGCAGAGCACCAGGGAGCACTTGAGGCTAGATGGGGAGCGGGCATGTGCAGGAAAAACTGATCTCAGTAGCTGGAAGATCAGGCAGTGGGAGGAGGCTGGTTGGTCTCCCCAGCAACAGGCCTGGCAAATGTGATTGGCTGCCAGCTGCCATGGATACAGCAGAGCCTCAGCAGCAGGTGCCTCTGCCAGGTAGCCTGAGCTTGGCCCATACCTGAGCACAGACTGGGTCTACTGCCCAGGACTTGATCATCCATACCATCTAAACTCAAAAACACAGGCCCTGGGCAGTGTTGCAATTTCTTGGCCGCCAACAGAACTCACTGCAACCAAAGACTGTGACCTCATCCCCTGCCCTAAACCCTAAGACCAGGTCAGTTTCAGGACAAGCCTAGTCATATAGAGTCTGAAAGCCCTGAGAACAGGGTTATCTGAGGTCCCTTCAAGCAGGCTCTAAAGGTCCTTGTCCCACCAGGTTTGAGGGGAGGATGCTGACCATATCTCCCAAGGTACATAGAGAGGAGGTGGACCTAAGACTACAGTGGACACCATCACCCTTCTCCCTACCCCCATACCCAGACTGCCTTCCTAGGCCAGATAAAACAGGCCTGGAGCCAGAGAGAGTCATGGGTCTGGATCCATTCAAGCCCATGACAAGTATGTCTGATTACCTCTACCTTTTCTCCTTGTGCCCCACCTTCAGTCAAGATTAAAGACCTAAATGAATGATTATAAGGTATCTATGATTAACAGCAGAGGGTGAAAAGGAAGGGAAAATTGAGGAAGCATCTGACATCAGAGGGAGAACTGGGAAACCCCGGTGGGGAAAAGATTGGTAATGCTTCCAGGTGACCTGTACCTAAGGAGCAGGGCTGGATGGAAGGGGGTTGTGGAAGGGAGACTCAGAGCTTACCCAGAAGGTCAAATCACCATGCTGAGAAAGCATGCACGTTAGCAGGGAGAAGGAATAGATCATAGGAGAAAGGGGGGACCCACCCTTACTCCAGTTCCAGAGCTCAGAAAGGAGGGGGCGAGGCAGAGGGCAGTGGCAGTGACCAAGCGAGGAGAACAATGTGATAACAGAAGGGCTGAAGACAAGCAAGATGTGAAATTCTCATCTCGGGAAATCTGCAGTGGAGGAGGCAGGGATAAATAAGAAGGGCCAGCAGCAGTAAGGGGAAGGAGGCAAAGGCTCCTAACACAGGGAGAGGGCAGCCCAGAACAAGGGGCAGGGCAGGGCAAAGCGGCCAGGAGGGCAGGATCAAGGTCCAGGAAAAGGCCCTGAACCCCAGAGAGAGCTGTGCAACCCCAGGTAGTGTGAGAGGAGTTGATAATAACAGGAGGTACTGGCAGCAGAGGGTGGGCAGGCATAGCTTGTAAGCACCAAGCAGGTGTGACTGCAGAGGGATGTGCTAAGAGTGAGGTCTTGTTTGTCACTGGGAAGGGGGCAGGACAGGAATGGAATGAAAGTGGCGGGCAGGTGGGGAGGGCCTGGCGCCAGCAGCTGGAAGATGGGAAGTGTTACTACAGGATGCAGTGGTGGAAGGGTGTCAGAGGAGCAGGGAGGTGTAATGACAGTAGGCCCGGCCCAGCTCTAGAAGAAGAAACCAAAGGCCAGCTGCCCTGTTGGCTGGGAAGGAGAGCAGCTGGCAGAGTGTGAGCAAGGGTGAGGACTCCAGAGGTGAGCTCAGATCCAGAGGATGTGATGTGGTAGGGACATGGGATAGGGGGCTGGAGCATCTGAGCAGGGCTAATTTGAAGTGGGGGCTGGTCTGCTAAGTCCGTGTCCCTGGAACCCGACAGGGCAGCAGACGCCCTTCTAAAGGCAGTGGCAGCCAGCAGTGTCGCCGAGAAGGCTGTGGAGGCAGCTAGAATGGCCAAACTGATAGCCCAGGACCTGCAACCCATGTTAGAGGCCCCAGGTGAGGTGTGGGCAGCCTGGGGGGAGGGGAGCCCTGGGGAGCTGAAGGGGCTCTGGCATGGAAAGGGGAAAGGAATCCCTGCAGGGGCCTGGGGATGGGAAAGCCAAGGAATGAGGGTCCAAGAGGATGGAGGGTGGGGGCCAGGCCCAGCTGTTTGGAGAGTGGACCTGGGAATTTATGAAATAGGGCAAGAATGACTATGGGGTTGGGGTCTTGCAATGAGAGGCTGTAACCCTGGGGACATCCAAGTCCTAGGAGGTGCCCAGACAGGGGATAAAGCTGTAGCTTTTGCAGCCCAAGGCCAGTTAGGCCCCTCTGATTCTTAGCTATCCCTGCAGCAGGCCACAGACCCAGGCAGGACTCAGAAGGTTCCGACACAGAGCCCTTGGATGAGGACAGCCCTGGGGTGTACGAGAATGGACTGACCCCCTCAGAGGGCTCCCCTGAACTCCCCAGCAGTCCTGCCTCCTCCCGCCAACCCTGGCGACACCCTGCCTGCCGGAGCCCACTGCCTCCTGGAGGGGACCGGGGTCCCTTCTCCAGCCCCAAAGCTTGGCCTGAGGAGTGGGGGGGCCCAGGTGAGCAGGCAGAGGAACTAGCTGGCTATGAGGCCGAGGATGAGGCTGGGATGCAGGGGCCAGGGCCTAGAAACGGTTCCCCACTCCTCGGAGGCTGCAGCGACAGTTCTGGAAGTCTTCGAGAGGAGGAGGGGGAAGATGAAGAGCCCCTGCCCCAGCTGAGGACCCCAGCAGGCTCGGAGCCTGAGCCCGGGGCCACACCAGTCCTGAGGGGCCCATCCTCAAGGGGTCCTGAAGCCAGGTGCCTGATTGAAGAGCTTGAGGAGCCCGCTGCCACCGAGAGGCCCGCCCAGCCGGTGAGACACCCTCCACCCCCACTTTGTGCCCTCGGAGTTCAGCTCCTTTCTGGCCCCTCTTCCCAAAGCCTTACCTCTCCTTCTGTCCAGACCTCTGTCTGATCCCCCGAGAGGCTTTGATCTAGACTCAGCTTCCTCTCTGCCTGCCCAGTCCTGGCCCATATCCTACCTCAAAAGAGACCTTCATGTCCAACTCCCTCATTTGACAGATGGGGGAACTGACGCCCAGAGCATTTGAAGTAACTTGCCCAAGACTACAAACTAATAATTAAACAGTGGAGCCAGAACATCTTTCCCTGTTCTCCTTACATATCATTTCCAGCTCCCGGTTTCCTACTTCACCCTCACCCCCACCTCCACACTTTCTCTCTTTGGTGCCCAGAAATAAAAAAGGAAAAGCTTGTTCCCTCCCTACCCTGACTCTCCCTCCCCCTCCTGGGAAGAAGGGAAAGAGGAAAGAAGGCAGAAACGGGGGGGGGGGGGGGGGGGGGCGGAGATTCTCCAGAATCCTCTACTCTGATTGGACTTCAGGCCTTCTCCTGTTTCCTAGCAACCACATCCTCACCCCTCATTCCTCTCTGCCTTACTGCAGTACCGGCTGCTGCTGCCAACGTCTGCTACTAAGGCCAGGCACCTTCTGCCTGGGCCACGTGACGTGCTGGTGGGAGAGGAGTGGAGGAAGGAGGGAGAAAGGGCTATTCCTGACTTGAGGGAGCCAGAGGGAAGGTGGGGCCCTGCCCGTGAGAAGAGAGGTGTTTTGCAATCCAGGGATATACCCCACGCCTGGCACTGAGGAGAGGTGCTGGGACCCTGCAGCTTTGCCACCTCAGCCAGGGCAGGAAGGTGGGACCTATTGCTGGACCTGGTCCTCAGGACTGAGGCTGCATTTCCCCCTGTCTCTCTAGGGAGCTGCCAACCCCCTGGTGGTGGGAGCCGTGGCCCTCCTGGACCTCAGCCTGGCATTCCTGTTCTCCCAGCTCCTCACCTGAGGCTCCTGCCGGCCTAGTCTGGCTTCGGTTGCTGCCTCTTCACTCCTTAGACCTGCCTTTTTCTCTCTTCCTCCTCCTGGTTGTTTCTTCTTCTATCTTTCTTTCTCTTCTCCCTTTCCTTCCTTTCTTTTCTGTTCCCCTTTGTTTTCGTCTCTTGCTTTTTTCCCCCCTCTCTCCTTTCAGATTCTCTCATTTCTTCTGGATCTGTCTCTGTCTTCCTCACTCCCTTCCCCACCCCATCCCTTCTCTCTCTCTAGATTGTTTACATATGAAGGGCTTTTCTCCTCAGAGTTGCTCTTTTCTCTGAGACACACAAATCTAAGTCAGACCATTGCCCCACGCCCTCCCCGCCTTTTCTTTAGACCTGAACTTCAATGAGGGTGGGGGTTTGGTGTCCTGAGGAGTCTCCTGGAAGCTGAGTGGAAAGGAGGAAGAAAATGGAGAAGCAGGGACGGTATACTGGGCGAGGCACTGGCCAAGCTGTGGTGAGAGCCTGACCCAAGGGGCCTGCGGTCCCTCTGAGGCCTAGTGAAAAAGCTGGAGGAGGTACAGCCTCCATCTCTACCTTGGAGGATCCTATCTCACCTTCAAGCGCTGAGCTAGGTTCTTGCCTAACTCCATCCTTCCTTGAAGGAGATAAGGGAAGTGAAAAGAAGAAGGACTCCCCAGCATCTCCCTCTTTCTTTCCTCAACAGCCAGCCCCTCGTCCAACCCACTCGGGTGGCGTGCCATGTCAAGAGCAATGTGTAAAGGAAAGAAAATGTCCAATGCAGCCAAGTCCACCCACTGACCTCTTGCACCCTCCTCTCTCCCCCTAAACATTTATTTGGTTGGTCTGGACTCACGTGTGGCCTTTGATTAAATTTCTAAGGGGCCTGAAGAAGACACTTCTGCTGCAGAGGGTTAGAGGCACCTGAGCGAGGACCCTACTCCTCAACTCTCGCAGTTGTGGCAGTGGTGGAGGGGCGGCAGTTCTGGAAAATGGAACCAGACTAGATAACAGGAACTCACAGGGCAGCAGAAGCTGTGACAAGTTTAGTAGTCTCTAAGTGGGTTATGTCCCTTCCCCCATCCCATCAGAATCTTGTGAAATGGGAAAACAACAGAAGGAGGGGATTAAAGGAAGCCAATCTCACACACTTTCTAGGCAGGGAAGAGGCGGGCCTCGAAGAGGGTGAGAGGTGGGTGGAGAGCCCTGTTTGAAATTGTGGCTGATCCCTGGTACTAGCTTTTCCCCTGGGGGCAATAAGCCCAAGGAAGAGAGGACTGTAGGGTCCCCAGGGGATCTTTCCTCCCTCCCCTGCATGAGACAGAGGCAAGCTGCCTGCCAACCCCCTCCCTCAAGGAATGGCCTTGCCTGGGAATGCCCACCACACACATCCTCTTCTTTTTTTCTAGTCAAACTCTGTTTATTCCTTGGCCTGCCTCCCTCCTTCCTCCCCTCTCAACCTTTACTTCTGATTTCTATTTCATGGAATTTGGGATTGAAGTTAAACTACAACAGTGCCGCCAACACCAAGTCTTGCAGGAAAAAAATACAAAGAAATTTAACAAAAAAATATATTAATAAAAAAGTTCAAAAAAGGGGGGGGATTGTCATCTCCTTTGGGGTACGATGGCTTCAAACCCAAGCTCTCTGAGGCCCTCCGGGTGGTGAGAATGTATGAGAAGCCCTCTTGGGGAACCCCAAGCCTGATATACAGTATCGCCGCCCCTATGCGGATCAGAGCCGCTTCCCCTAAACTCCAAAGCCAGAGGCCTGAGATCAGAGGATTCAAGACGGCTCAGGAGGGCGGCCCAGGAGGGGCGGGGTCCCGCGACGGGGGCGGGGAGAGGGAAGGACCAGACGAAGCACCAACCCCCGCCGGGCCCCGTACCAGGAAGCGCTGGGGGGAGAAGAGCGGAGTTGAGCCAGAAGCCAGGTGAGGCTGGCGTTGAGGATGGCGTCCTGGTGTTGGGAAGCTAAGGCCGCCTGAGATGTGAACGGGGGAGGAATCCCGCGGAAGAAATGGCGCAGGGCAGAGGAAGGAGAGGAACGGCTGAACTAGGGATGGGAAACCAGGTGGAGGGCGGAGGGGAGGAAATAGGCGGGGTTCCGGCGCATGCTCAGTAGGGACGGGCGCGGGGGGGGGGGGGAGGGGACGCATGCGTGATGGGGATCTCGGCGGTGAGGAGGGGGCGGGGTTTGGACACCCACGTGGAGAAAGGTAAATGTGGGCTCAGTTTTAGGGTAGCTGTGGCACCCGGGCCTTCAGGATCTTGGCCCAGGGGAAGCCTGGGCAGAAAGGCCAGGCAGCCCTGGCCAGAGAAGGTTAAAGCCCTCTGCACTCCCGGGCTCTGCCCCCCAGGATGTTGGTGCCTTCGCTGAAGCTTCAAGATCTAATCGAGGAGATTCGTGGGGCCAAGACCCAGGCCCAGGAGCGGGAGGTGATCCAAAAGGAGTGCGCCCACATCCGGGCCTCCTTCCGCGATGGGGACCCTCTGCACAGGCACTGCCAGCTGGCCAAACTGCTCTACGTCCACATGTTGGGCTACCCTGCCCACTTTGGACAGGTACTGGGCAGGGATGCCTCCCTTCCGAGTTTGATGAGGGAGGCTAGTGGGGCAGGGTCTCGGACCCCTTCACGTATCTGTGCCCCGATTTTCTTTATTCTGCAAAGTGTCTGAACCCTCACAGCATACACTGCAGACCTCCTTCCCCAATACAATCCCTGTTGGTCATCAGCGGACTGAACCCTTCATTCTTTGGCCAGCTTCATTCAAGGCACCTCCTCCGCTCTTCTCACATCCTCCTCGACTCCTATTGCCTTGAAACTACCCACTAACTCTGAATCTCCTATGCCTCTCCTTTTGTTGAAGGGAGGGTGATGGGATACGGTGCCTCCACAAGTTAATCTGGCATTAAGGACGAAGATAGAAAAGGATGTTAGTGCCTTTGGTTTCACCCCTGCCCCTTCCTGGTCTGCCCTCTTCCCTATAGATGGAGTGCCTGAAACTGATCGCCTCCCCCAGATTCACAGACAAGAGGGTGGGCTACCTGGGGGCCATGCTTCTACTGGATGAGAGGCAGGATGCCCACCTGCTCATTACCAACAGCATCAAGAAGTGAGAGGGTTCTGGGAAACACTTGGAATCAGGGAGATGGGAGATGGGGGAACTGGGAAATCCCAGGGGGCTGCCTGCTGTAGGTTCTGGGAAGGCCTGGATTTCCCAGAGGCTTGACTGACTGTCCTCCCACCTCTGCAGTGACCTGAGCCAGGGGACTCAGGCAGTACAAGGCCTGGCCCTGTGCACTCTGAGCACCATGGGCTCTGCTGAGATGTGCCGGGATCTAGCCCCTGAGGTGGAGAAACTGCTCCTGCAGCCCAGCCCCTATGTGCGCAAGAAGGTGAGATGGTAGGACTCGAGGCACTTGCCCCTCCAGAAACTGTGCCCTGTTTGTCATGTGGTAGAGGTGGAGGGTCCATTTTAGCAGACCTCTGCCCTCTCTGAGCCTCCTGACCTCTGCAGGCTGTTCTGACTGCAGTGCACATGATCCGGAAGGTCCCTGAGCTCTCCACCATCTTTCTCCCACTCTGTGCCCAACTGCTTCGCGAACGCCACCACGGTAAGGCTACGGGGCTCCCTATTCCCTGCCTCAGCTCTGGCTACGGACAGATGTGCAAAAATGGGACAGGAACACCGCCTCATAGGGGAAGGCTAGAATGTGCACACACACACGCAGCAGTCTCCTGTGCCCCTGACCCACCGTTCGCTTCTCCTACCCTCACGCAGGCATCCTGCTGGGCACCATCACACTGATCATGGAGCTCTGCGAACAAAGCCCTGCAGCCCTCAAGCACTTTCGAAAGGTGGGCTGGAGAAGGGGCAGGCCCTGGGCCAGGAAGACAGGGGCAGTGGGATTGGAGTGGGGCTGAAGGGTGAGAGGATTCAGAAGAATGCCCAGATATGGCTGTGCCCTCCCTCCAGATGGTGCCCCAGCTGGTGCAAATCCTCCGGACTCTGCTGACGACAGGATACTCCAAAGAACACAGCATATCTGGAGTCAGTGACCCCTTCCTGCAGGTGGGCTGACCCTTCCCTGCTGTATCCCTGGAACAGAGAGCTTAGCTGGAAGCCCATGGCTGGTAGTCACCGCCCAGAGAACACTTTGGCTCAGTCAGTGTCTTGGGCAGGAGGGCAGCAGGCACAAGAGTATGCAGGCAGGTCATCCCAGGACCAGTGCAGGGAGGGGGATGCCTGAAGGTTAGAAAATCCAGTTTGGTAACAATAGAAAAAAAACCTTGTCCCCAAATCCCCTGGCCTCACACACCTCTGATCCCCTCCCAGGGCCAAGGGGCCCGGGGGGAGGGTGCCAGGGAGGCTCTAGGGAACCAGCCAGGCCCCTCACAATGCTCTCCTTAATGGATTTTTCTCCTCAGCCCCATGACTCCTTACCCTATAAACCCCTCCACTTTTCAACATTTAACCCAACTTTAGGTCCAGATACTTCGTCTGCTTCGGATTCTGGGCCGGAACCACGAGGAGAGCAGTGAGACCATGAATGACTTGCTGGCCCAGGTGGGGGCTGGGGAGGGCACTGGTTAGGTGTGTAGCTCTGTGATCCCACCAGCCCTGGCCATCTTTCATGTGACCACTGACCACACGGTGGCCGTATAATCACGTCTCTGTTTCCCTCTAGACTGTGACCTCCATGAGGACAGGGACACAGTCTGTCTCAGTGCGGTAGCCCCTGCACATAGTGGGGCTCAGGAACTTTGTTAGATGGTTGAGGGATGACATGGTGGAGACCTTCCAAAGACCTGAGGAGAGGACAGAGCCCCCGTAGATGCATCTTCTCTCCCATCCACTCAGGTGGCCACTAACACAGACACCAGCCGCAATGCGGGCAACGCAGTCCTGTTTGAGACAGTGCTCACCATCATGGACATCCGCTCTGCAGCCGGTCTGCGGGTATCACCCCATATGCCTCTCCCTCTGTGTCCCCGCCCACCAGCCCCAGCCGGACAGACAGGTCCTATGCCCTGCTTTCTCCTCCCCACCCCTGTCATTCTGTACGTGCAGCGCCACTCCTTCCCTGACTGTCCTCAACCTCCGCCTCCCGTAGGTTCTAGCTGTCAATATTCTTGGCCGCTTTCTGCTCAACAGTGATAAGAACATTAGGTAATAGTCCCAGGTGTTTGGCTGGGCTGTGCCACTGAGCCCCTGGCTCCCTGCCCTCCTTCTCCCAGAGTCTCCCGATACACCTGCCTCTTATCCCAACACCCGGGGCAGGGGCGGGCGGGAAGGGGGCTGATGGCCACGGCACGATAGGGCCTCTCCCACTCTGGCAAGGTACGTGGCCCTGATGTCGCTGCTGCGACTGGTGCAATCTGATCACAGTGCTGTGCAGCGGCACCGGCCCACCGTGGTGGAATGTCTGCGGGAACCTGACGCCTCCCTCAGCCGGTGAGCGGGACAGAGGGCCCAGCACCTGGTGCCAAGACCCAGGCCAGCCCAGAGCAGCTGGAGTAAGGGACTGAGGAGACAGGGACCTGGGGAGGGGAGGGCCTGAGGCACGTTGGGGAGTGACATGTGTCTTTGTCCTGCCAGGCGGGCCCTGGAGCTGAGCCTGGCTCTGGTGAACAGCTCCAACGTGCGAGCCATGACACACGAGCTGCAGGGCTTTCTGCAGTCCTGCCCCACTGACCTGCGGGCTGACTGTGCTTCAGGCATCCTGCTGGCTGCAGAGAGGTGAGGGGACAGGTGCCCAGGAGACAGAGAGGGTGGAATCTGGGAAGGGTCAGCGCCAGGACTGATAAGCCATGTCCCCTAGGTTTGCCCCAACCATGCGGTGGCACATAGACACCATCCTTCGCGTGCTGACAACGGTGAGGCAGGGGCTGGTCTGAGAGCCGGGCGGGAGTGGGCAGGGCTCACCACACTGACGTGACCGCCTTCACCCCCTCCAGGCGGGCGCCCACGTGCGGGACGATGCCGTGGCCAACCTGACCCAGCTGATTGGGGGGGCCCAGGAGCTACACGCCTACTCCGTGCGCCGCCTCTACTGTGCCCTGGCAGAGGACATCTCCCAGGTGCTGCTCCCACCACCCGGGCCCAGGGCTGCCCCACCCTCCCAGCCCTGACTGGGCCGCCTGCTCCCTACGCCTGTTCCCCAACTGTTTTTCCCTCGTGATCACAGCTATCTCCTTAGTGGAGGGACACTCAAGGACCGAGCCCTGGTTTTAGTTAGAACACCTGGGCTTCTGTCCTGGCGCTGGTTCCCATTTAACTTTATGCTCAGCGCACTCAGCTTTCTACCCTGCCTACCTCCCGGAGCTGTCTTGAGGATCAAATGAGATGGATGAAAGCTCTTTTTGCATGTATGAGGTTTTATTATTACCTGGAATGCTGAGTGAATTAACAGACGCCAACCAATATCTATAGCCCCCTCTCCATTTGACCTCAGTAGGGTAGGCAGAAACCACCACCCTTTCCTCAAGGGGAAAACCCTCTCATTTCTCCGCCCTTGCTGCACCTCTTGTGGTCAGGCCATGTCGTTCTGACACTTGGCCACCAGAGGGCAGAGGAAGCCCAGCAGCCAGGACAGAGCCTAGGAACAAACTCTAACATAAAACTGCTCCCCTGGCAAGCCTTCCCTTTACCCACCCCTGCAAACCCCACCATCTCTGCACCGCCTAAAGGGACGTCACAGGGTCTGGAAGTGAGGAGGGGACCGAGACCCTGGCCCAGCATGTTTCTCATCCCACGCAGCAACCACTGGTGCAAGTGGCAGCCTGGTGCATCGGGGAGTATGGGGACCTCCTGCTGGAGGGGAGCTGTGAGGAAATCGAGCCCCTTCAGGTGAGACCTGCTTTGGGGGGACACTGAGGAGGGTCTTGGCAGAGGAGGCAGGGCTGGCCCCAGGGTCGCTACCTGTGTCCCCCGTGAAGGTGGAGGAAGAGGAGGTGTTGGCACTGCTGGAAAGGGTGCTGCAGTCCCATATGTCCCTGCCGGCCACCCGAGGATACGCCCTCACAGCCCTCATGAAGCTCAGCACCCGGCTTCGTGGGGACAACAAGTAAGAAGGGGTCCCAGCGCCCCCAAGACACCCTCTTCTCGGTGCCTCCAGTGAAAGACATCCTTTGCTGTGCCCACCAGTTTCTGAGTTTCTCTCCAGGCACACACCCCAATCCCCCCGAGTATCATGGGTCTCCACCTGCTCTGTGGGGCCTCTCCCTCCCCCGCCACCTCCTGGAGGTGAAGGGCAGGGCAGACTGCCATTCCCACTCACGCACTGCCCTGTGGCCCAGCCGCATCCGCCAGGTGGTGTCCATCTACGGAAGCTGCCTGGACGTGGAGCTGCAGCAGCGGGCCGTGGAGTATGACACGCTCTTCCGGAAATACAACCACATGAGGTGCAGTGGGCACTCTGCTGCAGCGTAGGACCCAGACCCCTGCCCTCTCCCCAGTGCCCCTTCCTGGGTGTGAGAGTCTCACCCTCACCTGTGTCCTTCCTCACCCATAGTCAGAGCCTCCGACCCACAGTCCACTGAAGCTAAGCTGGCTTCCAACCCTCCTTGCTCATCTGAAAACCAGCAACAGTGTGCCATCTTAGAAAGTCAGAGGAGCACTTCCGACTTGCCATGTGCCCCGGGCTCTCCGTGTTCCTACCCCTCCTCCCACAAGCCTCTTATGAAAAGCCCAGGGTCCACCCAGAGGAACACACCTGCATTCTATCCTCTCAGGGCTGCCATCCTGGAAAAGATGCCTCTTGTGGGGCGAGGTGGCCCTCAGGCTGAAGAGGAAGCAAGGGAAAGCAAAGAAGCAGCCCAGCTTTTGGAAGCAGCCCCTGTCCCCACAGAGCCCCAGGTGAGGAGGCCAGAAGCCCTGGGGGAAGGGGACTCGGTCGGGCTTCCTTACCCAGCCCTGACCCTGCCGCCCTCTCCTCCAGGCCTCAAAGCTCCTGGATCTGTTAGATCTCCTGGATGGCCCTTCTAGGGATGCCCAGCATCTGTGCCCTCTGGATCCCTCCTCAGGAGGTGCCGCAGTACACCTCCTCGACCTTCCCTGTGCTCCTCCACCCCCGGGTAAACCTCAGCAAAGGGAGATGGGAGGTGTCTTATTGAAGAAGGTGGGGTGGAAATGTGCTGTTTCTCCTTAGCCGGGACTGAGGTCCATGTACCCTCTTCCCTTGTGTGACCCCCATCTTGGTAGGTAAAATGGTTCATTAGCTCATGCTAGTCCCCTCCTAGACACCCCTCAATGTTGTCCCTTCGTTCCAAACTTCTCACCCTGGCCTTTGGGGCCCTGCTAATTCCCCAGCCCGTCTCATATACTTTCCCACTACCCACCCCACCGGTCCCATCTCAGCCTCAAGCCCTTGGCAATTCATGTTCCTTTTACATGGAATGTTCTTTCCCCAGCACATCAAATGAGCAGCTCATTCTCAGTCCTCAGCTAAAATCAGGTGCCTGCCCCACCACTCCTATTTCAGTTCACTGCTCCCGGTTACTCTGGCATAGTTCATTAACTTCGTGGCACCAGTCACAGTCAGTGATTAACTTGTTTTCTTGTTTATTGTTTCTCTCCCCCACTGGACTGTAAGCTCCAACAGGGACCTCATCTTGTCCACTTTGTCAGTAGCATCTCAGGCAGAGCCCTGCCCGCAGTGGGTGCTCGCTTTCTGTTGAGCAAATGATGAACTTGTTACCTTCAGCCCTTAGGCTGAGCTGCTTCTTTCTCCCTACCCTAGCTCCCATCCCAGATCTCAGAGTGTTTGAGCGCGAAGGACTACAGCTGAATCTGTCTTTTGTTCGACCCCCTGGAAACCCTGCTTTGCTCTTAATCACTGTCACTGCTACCAACACCTCAGGGGGTGATGTCACCCACTTCATCTGCCAGGCCGCTGTGCCCAAGGTTTGTAAAGGATTCAGAGGTGGCCTGGGCACTCCAGGGAAAAGGCTGCTGAGTCAAGGAGGTGGGGGGGAGAGAATGAGGTGAGAAGGAGTGACGTGCAGGGACAAGCCCTCAGTGGGTTATGGGAGAGGGTTTGGAACTCCTGGGCATGGAGGGGTTGCCTGAGCCCAGCTAGCTGCTTCACTGTGCTCTCTCCAACCTCCTGTGTTCAGAGTTTCCAGCTGCAGCTACAGGCCCCCAGTGGGGACACAGTTCCAGCTCAGGGTGGCATTCCAATGACCCAGCTCCTCAGAATCCTCAATCCTAACAAGGTGAGCTCCAGGAGTCCCCGTGGATAAGACCCACGGATGGGAGCAGTCACCAGCACTAAGTCTGGTCTCTGCTCTCCTATTCTTAGGCCCCCCTGAGGCTAAAGCTGCGCCTCACCTACAACCACTTTGGCCAGCCGGTGCAGGAGATCTTCGAGGTGAACAACTTGCCTGTGGAGACATGGCAGTAACAGCCTCAACTCACAGCCCAAAATCCTCCTGGGGCCCCCAGCCACTTGGAGCCTATGCCTGCGGGCTGCCAGCAGATGGCGCTCTGGTCCTGTGCTTGCCACTGCAAAAATGGGGGGGGGGCCTGCCCCCCTCCCCCACCAGTAATGAAAGCTCAATAAAGCCTGGGGGGGGAAGCCATATTTGAGTATATTTGAGGTAGAAAACATATACGAATAACAGCAAGGCAAGAACCTTCTTACACAGGAAGTATGTCTCCCCAGAGCCTTAGGAGCCTGTTTCAACAAAGGAGGGTTTTCTTTTTCACCCCTCTCCAGGTTGGAGAGCAAATTTGCCCTCAACTTCCATAGGAGGCACTCTAGGCCAGAGCAGGGCCCAGTGGCAAAATCAAACCAGAATTTCTATATTTCTAGCAGGGATTCCCACCCATTTCCCCAACCTGCTGCTGTTCCCCACCCCCAAGGTGGGAAATCCCTGCTGCCTTCCCTCATCTCTAACTCAGCTGTAAGGCGGTTTAGGAGCTGCTGGCAGAATCAATGGCATCGACCAAGGGAGGGGGGTGGCAAGGGATTTTCCTGTGCTTAACTACTGATCACGGCTAAGTGGAAATCCTATAAACACGAGCGGAAATCAATGGAGGCTGCTTAGCGGCCAGGGGAGAGGGGCGGCCCACAGATTGCATCTGACGGATGAGGGAGAGGAGGCAGCGAGGCGGGCTCGAGGAAGGAGAGCTGAGGGTAGGGTGAAGAATAGGCAGAGCTGGAGAGAGGAGTCACTGTGGGAAGGGGAGCAAGGGGAAGGGGCACAGCCCAGGAGTGAACCTGTTAGGCCAGAGCTCTCTTCCCCATGGAGGAAGTGACACCCTAGCCCAGGATGCCGTCAGGGTCTTTAGTCCCCTGTAGCTTCTCTCTGGAGCTGTCTGCTTTGAGCAGGTGCTGATAGTCTTGAGGCCGGAAGCGCTGTAGGTACACGATCAGCTTGGCAGGTGCCGACTCCTGTGCTGGCACACCTAGAGGCAAGAGGAGACGGAGAACCAGACAGAGCCGCAATGCTTTGACTCTGCTCCCTGCCCACCCAGCCAGGACCCCAAAGCAGTTCCCAAGGCAGCACTGAGATTCTGAATGGCGTCCATCCAGCTTCTGTAACCTACCTGCCCACTCCCTTCCTGGCCTGTGGAAATGGGGCCTAAAAGGGCTATTTCAGGCAGGAGTGTGGCTGGGAAGCCAAGCATGAGCCTCTCCTCCAGCAAGGAGAAATGGTGAAGAGGCACTTGGGTGCTGAGAAGACAGAGGGTGCCTCAATATTAACTCATTTCAATTATTGCTCCTGTCCCCCAATCAAGATTAAAGCCCATCTAAGCAAGCCAAAGCTCATTAGCTTGGTAATGAAGCACGTGCAGAGATGCACGCAGAGAGAAACCAAGGGATGGAGAAAGAGGAGAGAAGTAGCTACAGCCATGGGGTGAGATTGACACAGAATTCCAGCTTCTGTGTGGCGTGGAGCCACAATAAGCCAGTGTCTTATTGTTCATGCCTGACAGCATGCTGGGCAGATAGCAGGGAACTCAGTGTATGTTTACTGAGGAGGCGAGAATAGCATTCCAGAGTTATAAGGCCCCATGGGATGCACAACCCCATACTTGTGTGGATGAACCGTCTACAAGGGAGCTAAGCCTAGAAACAGAGAAATCTGCCAACATTTGCCCCACTGTCCGTCACATAAATACAATGTTCTTGCCTTCTGCTCAAAGCCAACAGGACAAATTAAATAAGGATCTAGGCAGTTGTAAAAATGAGAGGACAGGACTCAGGGGAAGGAAGGATGGATTGAAGGACTGAAGCAGAGAACGGACAAATGGAACTGAAGGGGACTTGGAGTGGCTGGAGGGATGAGAACCGAATGAGACAGAATGACTGGGAGAGGGACACATGGGAGGATTAAATCCAGGTTAGACAGCTACTGTAAGAGAGGGAACCAGATTTGATAGAGCCCCAAGCAAACTGGGTCCTCTAGAAAATTGCTAACATGACTCCCGGTACAGAAGTCACCCTGAGACTCCCCCACTAATTGGCCCTGGGCCCATCCAGGAGAGGAAGGTGGAAAGCAGGGACAGCACAGAAGGGCCCGGCTTCCTCACCAAGCATGCTGCTGAGGCTGTGGATCTTCTCTAGGGCAGCTGGGACTTCAGCCTCCTTGTGCACCAGGGCCTCAACCTCACCCACAGCGTAGCCAAAGTCGGCTGTATCCAGGTCCACCCGGAGCGGCGGCTCTTCATCAGCTCCGGATAGCACCAGCTTCCAGGCACTACGCTGAGTCACGAAACTAGCTACTTCCTGCAGCCCCAGTGGGCCCAGCACAGCAGTCACACCTCCAGCCCCCAGGACCTCAGCCCCCAGCACCTCACAGAGCTGGGCCACAATTGCAGGCTCAGCTGTGAGTTCCACGTACTCAGTGTGGGGTCCTGAGACATCTGCTGCTCCAGGACACTTGAGCTCCCATCCACTACCCTCTCGCTGTCGCAGCCAGTGGTCAGCCTGCATGAGGCCCAGCTCAGGGGTGTCATAGTAGCTGTCTCGGAAGGTGACCCGGTGCTCCAGCGTGCCCCCCAACTCCTGCAGCCGCTCCTCTGTGTCAGGCCCAGGAACGAACTTTCGCTCCACTTCAATCAAGCCCTGGGCCATGCTACCTGCAATTAGTCAATCAACAAACATATGCTGAGCTCCCAAGGGTGTTCAGCCTTGCAGGGCGACAGCCTAGCAAAGACCCCCCTGGAAGAACTTATGAGGCACACATATTGTCGCAGAGCTCTCTACTGGGGCTACAGCCCTTTCTCCCTGCCTCGTTGATGGATGGCCCCGTCTGTGATGTTTTAAGGCTCTGTAACAGTGATAGGTCTCCAGTTAAATCCCTACCACAGCTGATGATGTCCTCAATCCAAAGGGCTCCTTATAAAGCAGGCCGTGTAGCGGGTGTCCTCCCTTCAGTGCTCCCCCTCCACACCGTGCCACCCGGGAGGCTGGTGGCTCACTGCCCGGGGTGACCCCCCCCTTCCCAGCCACAGTACGGGTCAGTGGAGCCTCGGGTCTCACCTCAAAGCCCGAGGGTCTCCCTCTCGCGGGACCTGGAGATGGGGTAAGGGAGCCCACGCCACGCCGCGAGGAATGCCGGGAGCAGTCCCTGGCCCCGACCTAGGCCCGGCTCTCTGCGCACCCGGCGGGTCCCGGCACGAGCGGCCATATTAGGCCCGATGTGGCGGTGCCGAAAGAAGGCCGGGCGCCGGGAGGTCTGCTAGGTTATAGGGCCGCGACCTCCGCGGTAGGCCGGGAGCAAGGCTGACCCCCTGCGCTCTGCTTCTCAGCCTCGACCCCTCCCGACTCCCAGGGGTCGTCCCGGGTCTCAGGCCTCGGGTTGAGCCCGGCACCTTGGGGCCCAGGTGCATGATGGGAGATGTAGTTCCAAAGGGAGAATTTGCTCTCTCCCCACCTGTCGCTATGGTGACAGGAAAGCTGCCATTAGTGCCTGCGGGACTCTACCTAAAAGTTGAGGGGGGCGGCGGGGACATGGCTGGAAGGAGCTAAGGCCCCAGTTGCATCTCCAGCCCCCTCACTCCGTAGGCAGGCAGGCCTGGAATACAAGCCACTCAGACACTGTCCAGCAGATGTTTTATTGACTACTATGGTGGCCCACAAAGGGCAAGCCAGTGGCAATGGGCTGAAAAAAAGGATAACTAAGGCGAATTTAGCTACTCTGGAGTTTTAGCGGGGATAAATGGCATAAATGTCCAGGATAAGGGTGGGCAGGGAACTTTTTGTCAGAGGAGGAAGTGATATTTTGGATGGAACTAAAGACAATAGGATTTCAGCAGTTGGAAACCCAGACAGAGGCAAACAGTATGAGCAAAAGTCCAGAAGCTGGAGAGCACCTGGCCAGTGTGTGGGGAGAAGGAACGATGCTAGAAATACAGTTAAGGAGCAGGTTGGAAAAGGCCTTGAGTACCAGACTGAGGAATCTGTCACTGAGTTTCCAGTGGCCCCTGAGCAGGCTTTGTCTGCAATAGGAGAAATACTCATATTCATTTAGAATACAGGAAGACATGGGGGTGGGGTGGCCGTTTGACTGCTTTGGGAGACAAAATAGAGAAGGTTCCTTCTTACTCCCTCTGAGGACTATGGTTATCTGGAGACATCAACTGTATGTCTGACCCTCGGGATGAGGTAGCTTGCTGAGGAACAATGACTCTTGTCAACTCCTGGGCTTCCTATGATGGGTGAGAAGTGCCAGGTTCTCAACACCTATCCTCTCCGATATGTTTCTGGAAACACGTGACCCCTGGGAAGTACTGTGGGAGGACACTGGTTTACAGACATGGCATCTTGAACTTGGGATGTCTTGGATGCATCCCTCCCCCACAACCCCATGACCAATAGGCAGGGAGGAGAGGGTACCTCACCCCCTACCTAACTCCTCCAGCCTGCTTTTCATCCATCCTTTGCTTTTCAGCTTTGTTCCCTGGGGGAAGAAGACTAATCTCTTCCCTGAGTTATAAGGCCCAATCCACTGGGGCAGAGGCAGCAGCCTGACAGAAAGGAAAGACCAGACTCAGAAGCCGGACAGACCTGGGGTTGACTCCACTTTCTAGATGTTTGGCTTTGGGCAAGCTACTCTGCCTCCCTAAGCTCGTTTTCTCATTGGTAAAATGTGGACTGCTTCACAGGTATGTGTGAGGATTCAATGACAAACTGTCACATAATAGAAATTCAAATGTTAGTTTCTTTCTCTTTCCTGTGGACTTCAAGAGTTTTGTTTTGTTGGTAGGCTGTAACAGCTAGTGTGGGCTCTGGAGCCAGACCATTAAGGTTTGAATCCTGGCACTGTCACTTGTTGGCTGTGTCTCCCTGGGTCAGTTAATTAACTAGTTTGTGCCCTGGTTTCAGCAACTGTAAAATAGGACTAGTTGTGAGGATGAAATGTTAATATATATAAAAGTGCTTTGAACTGTCCCTGTGCACACAATAAATTTAAGCAATTATTGTTATTAGAATATAGGAGAGCTTATGAGCTGATAAACTGAAGATGAGAACAAGGACCCAGAACCTCCCCTCCCCCCACCCAACTGTGGGGACTATGTGACCACATGGAGGAGACTCTCAGAGACTTCGGAATTGCTGTGGATGAGAAGGTTATAGTACCCAACTGGAAAGGAGGAGGACTAATAAGGCAGGAAGAAGGGAGTGAAAAAAGAAAGAGAGGCCTCGGGCGGTTCTGGGAAGCTGGGAGAAGCCAGGGCTTGCTCTAGAGCTGATTTAAAACAAAACACAGGTATGGTTTCTGTAAGCAAAACGAAGAGGAGGAGATGGGAGAGTTTAAAGGAGCCTGTCCTTTTTGCAGGCGCCGACTTGGGCCTGGCGCCAGAGTCGCGAGGAGCGCGCACACTGCGGTCGCGGGCGGGCGGAGGCGGACGGACTACAACTCCCGGCATCCGCTGCGGCGGGCGGGCAGCTGCACCTGCTCAGTGGGGCCGTCCCGGGCGCCTGGGTATTGATTATTCCATTGTGTGGGACGCCTCGGCTTCAGCCAGTGAATGAGGCGGAGGAGTAAGGGCGAAGAGGAGGAGGAGGAGGGCGAGGAGGAGGAGGAGGAGGAGGCAGGGAGCGAGCGAGTGCCCAGGGTGAATCAATGGAAACCCCCTCACGAAGCCGGGAAAACACTTCAGCCGCAGCCAAATAGCATTGATTATTTTCCTTCACTTCCCTCGCCGCCGTGAATTTATTTATTTATTTTTTCCATCTCCGTCCCCGACGCCCCGGAGTGAGCGCTGGAGGGAGGGAGGAGGAGGGGAAAAAAAAGGAATCAACACATCGGAGAAGTCCCTTCCAAGAGCCGCCCCCTCCCCTCCCCGACTCGCGCTGCTCGGCGGCCGCGGTTCGACTCCCGTCCCTGCTTCCAGCTGAGGTGTAAGTGCATCGATTTCCGATGCTGCTGGGTTGGGTTTTTTTTTTTTTTTTTCTCCTCTCCCTCTCTCTCTTCTTCCCTTCCTTGCTCTTTGGAAGCTTGAGACGGAGGGGAGAGGAGGCGCTCGGAGACTGCCGCTGGAGGGCACGGAGAGGGACGGGAAGGGGCAGGGGGAGGGGACACGGACGGACGGACAGACAGACAGACCGAGAGCCTGAGAAGAAGGAGGGGCAGGGGCGTGGGAGGGAGAAGGCGTGCGAGCGGTGATGAGGGGGAAGAGAGACATGCAGGGGTGGAAGGAGAGACGGGGAAGGGAAAGGCATCGAGGCTGGACCAGAAGCCAGCCGGAGAGACCGAGGGTAACGAGAGCCTAGTCGGACCGCGCCGAGCTGTGCGGGGAGCGGGGGTCCAGGAGGGAAGGGGAGGCCGGGTGAGTGCGGGGGCTTGGAGCTGTCAGCCGGGAGGGGCCTGGGTCTCGGCGACCCCCCGCCGGCCGCGGGATGGGGGAGGAATCGCGGCAAGCGAGCAGGCTGATGGATGGGTTGCCGCGCTGCGGGGTGGGGGTGAGTGGGAGGGGACGTGGATACCCTTAATCTTGGATCTTCGTTTTTGCCTGAAGTTGAGCCTTTTTTTTTTTTTTTTGGAAAGGTGCGAGGTGAGGGGAGGCCACTGCTCCATTCAAGGTGAAGTGTCTCTCTTGGCCCCCAACTCTCCATCTGCTCGGTCTGCCTCTCTCTCTGAGTAGCCCCATCATTTCTGAGCACTCAACCACGCGTCTCGCCGTGCCTGTAGCCCCGCTGATCTCTGTCCATGTGTCCCTGCCTCTTGATTTTGCCATTCTTCACCTCATTCATTCTCCCCACCCATCCATCTCCGGGTCTGTGTGTCATGTCTCCACATGTGACTCTTCCTGTCCAAGTGATTCCCTGTGTGTCCCTGTCACCATGTGTCATGTCTTGGGCTGCCTGACTAGAACTCTATGCCCTCTCCTTCAGGATCTGTATGGATATCTCTGGCCTTTTCAGCTACTTTGGAGTTTGCTTATCAGTCATGATTGTGGTAGTCACTGGTCACGGGCCGGAAGAGTCAAGGGATGGAGCAGATGTGTCTCCCCCGAGTACTCCAGTGCCCTTTCAGCATGGCCAGGACAGCCTCCTCATCCACCTTCACCCAGGAAGCTTTGGAACTTCCTAGCACTGTGCACTGTCCCCTTTGCTGGGTGCCTGTCTCCCCCATCAGGACCTCACCTCTGGTCTCCTGTATGTCATCTGCCTCTCCAGGAGCTTCCCACCACAAACCTCTTCCTTGCTGACTGGATTTTCCTTCCTTCCCTCACTTTACCATTGTATATTTTTTTGTTTCCCTATTTTGCTTCTCCCCCTTTTTCCATCCCTGTCTGCCATCATCTCCTTTGCCTAGTTTCACCTTTGTTCCCATAATCTGCCCTCTTCCAACCTTTTCTCCTTGGTCACCCTAAGTTCTGTTTATCTCTTACTCTCTCACTCAGCATTTTAACCCCAGCAGCAGAAGCTACCAGAAAGGAAAGGGCAGGGAGAGGTGGGGAGGATGGTTTGTGAAGGCCCATAAACAGGCCAAGAAATCAATTTAATGGGCTTCCAGGGGCATATAACCCCTTCATCAGTCAGGGCCATTATGTCCGTTAACTGTCAACTTTGATTTTGTAAGGGGACACTCTCTAGGCCTCTGAGCTCCACCCTGCTTGGTTGCCCCTCATCCTTCAGTTCATTCTAGGGATCAGTGGCTTTTTACTTTCTAGTTTATCTTTTTCCTGGGCCCCTGCTATTATCATATTTGGATTCACTATGATTCTTTACAAGGCAGTTTTCATTAGTGTGACAAGCTATCTATCTTATGCAAGGGGCCAGGTTCAGCCTAAAGAATTGGAACAGTGGATAAAGAGTCTGGAGAGTTTACCTTGTTTTAAGCTCATCATTGTTTTTCCAGACCTGGGAGCTTGGAAGAGTTAAACGAGGAGGGAGATAGGGGCAGAAGATGGAAGATTTCAGAGGTGAACAGAGTTACAGAAAGAAAGGAGAGACCAGGTGCAGTAAATGCACGGGGTAGAGAAATGCACGACATGAGCAATGTGCAAAGGAAGGGAGGAAAATCCATGCAGAATGGGGGGCAGGGGAGGAACCGAGGGTGATTAATGAAAAATTGGGAGGATGAAATGAAACACGAGTTAATAGCGATACAGAAGGAAAGAGAGACTATAGAATATTCGTAAAGAGGAGGTCAACAGAAAAAGCAAATGAAATGAATACAATGGGAAAGTGGGGGAAGGGGGGAATTGAAGACTAAGATGGGGAGGAGAGAGTGTGGTACAAAGCAGGTAAATGGAAGGCACACGGAGGAGTGCTGGAGCAGATCAGAGCCGCACAGAACTTGGTGGGGGGAAAGAGGAGAGGACGGGTATCAAAGGAAACAAATGCCTCTGGTGTGAGAAGGACACAGCGTGACGGATGCAAAGAGAGCGCCGCAGGAGGGGCGATTTGGAAAAAAGGCATAGCAGAAATACCACTGGGCGAAGCCCCAAAAGAGAGAGAGGCCAAAGGAGAGAGCAAGCACAGAGATATCTGGTGAAGGGAGAGGGAGCAAGAAGCTCACAAGCATTAATTCCATTGGCCAAATATCACTCTCTATCCCGTCAAAGGCCTTTGCATTTCATTCCCAAGCCAGGGGGGATGTGAGCAAAGAGATGAAAAAGTAGAATTCCCATTTACTTTAGCTGTCAGGAACTTGAATCTTTCTAACCCCCTGAGAACCAAAAACCTCAAGTCTCTGATGTCATAAATTGCTGGTGTTGCCTTGGCAACCTGACAGGGTTCCTCCCTCCATGATGTCATAGCAGCTGGTGTTACCTTGAGACCCAGAGAGGAACAACTTGCTGCCTTGCTGGGGAGCTGTACACGTATGGGGCCAGGGCCTGGGTCAAATCTGTAGGATTCCTGGGTCTGGTGGCTTGACCTTGCCTCCCCGGAGCTGTTCTTAGCTCAGAATGAGGTCTGTTTGTGAGTGCCTGAGGATCACTAGGGCCTGCAGGAGCAAGAGGAAGGGACCTTGGGAGACCGGGGCATTGAGGACAGGATAGGACTGAAAGTCAGGGAAAAAAGGAAGAGAACTAGAAATGGCAGTTACAGAATGTGAAAGGAGAAGGGCTTTGTGAGTGGGGAGGAGAGTTATTGAAAATGTAAGATGAACCTGGCTGTGAATTTAGGAACAGAGACTGAAGCTGAAAATGCAGAAGGGGGGATCCGAGCTGTGTGTGTAAACTGATGTGGGGACAGAGAAAAGAGAAGGATTCTGAAATGCCAGAGGGCACGGTGGAATTTGGCTGTAGAGGAAGGGGGATAAAAGGGACTCTGAGTTGAGAGAGGAAGCTGTTGGGTGAGAGACCTGGGGTAAGTCATGATGGCCATATGAGCAGGGGCTGTGTCCATCTAACTTCTGACTGTTTCCAGCACGTAGCACGGTGTCTGTCACACAGAAGATACTTGGTAAATATCTATTGATCAATAAGTTAATAGGGAGAGGCTAAGGAAAAGAGTTGCCCACTTTCCTCTCATCCCAGCCCTCAGACCTAAGTCTGCATAAATGGGCAAGTTGGGAAATCAGAAACTGGAGCAAAGGGCTGGAGGGGGGTTAACTGAGCAACCATGAGATCTGAGGGGAGAGAGGAGAGACTGGGTTGGGGCACACTTGGAGATAGCCAGTGCTGATTCTAGGGACTGATCTGGGGAGTCTTTGTAGAGATAATGGAAGGAAAACATGAATGAACAGTCTTAGCAGCCCAAGAGGAAAATGTGGAGGAGGGTAGAGAAAGGAGGCAGTTTCCAGAAAAGGTTGAGAGTTGTTTCCAAAGATAGAATCGGCAGATTTGAATTGGAAGTAGCATCCCCACCTCACCCCATTCCTGAAACCACAGTTGAATCAGTCATACACACATACACACACACACACACACACATACACATTGGTCACAAATAAAGAGTTCATAAATCAATACCAGGCTCATTCTAAACACCCTGTCCCAATGCAGGCAATTACAAGGAAGTCAGTATTGGCCACTTGGGTCAAAAGGCAGGAGGCACAGACCTGGACGTCAGGAACCGTGTGAGGGACGGCCTTGATGTCTGACTGCCTGTTGTTGACTGAGTCCAGAGGTATCTAGGAGAAGAGGGGGAGGCAAGAGATGCAGAGCTCACCACAACTCTGAGTGGAATCTGGAGAGAGAGAGAGAGAGAGAGAGAGAGAGAGAGAGAGAGAGAGAGAGAGTGAGTGAGAGAGAGAGAGTGAGAGAGAGAGAGAGAGAGATCTAAATACACAGAAGACATAGAGAAGAAAGATGCACCCAGAATGGGCTGAGGACTCTAGGAAAGATCTGGAAGAGTGAGTGAGCTAGGAGCCCTGGAGGAGAGTCTAGCTATAATAAGAAAGGCCAGGGCAGCCAGAGAAGGGGCTGGTGGGCGGGGGCCTGAAGGGAGGACAGTGGCAGCTGAATGCACTGTCAGCCGCCGCCATGGACTTGGGCAGCTCATATTTTGCAGCAGGCGACAGGCTGTCGACACGGCGGTCCTTTACCTCACCGTTAGAAACTCATTTCATTGATTTTTCCATCTTTCTTCTCTGGCTTCTCAGTCATCCCCCCACTCACTTTCCCAGAGCCCCTTGCCTCTCTGGGGAAAGCCCTGGGGGACTGCCTTCCCACCCTCCTCCACCTCAGGCTGGTGAGAGAGGGGTGAAAGATTTAGAGGTGCCTTCCAGCACCCTGAAGTAATCCCATTGGCTCTCAGTGTCGCCCTCATGTAGGAACTAGTCCAGAGACCAGGGCCTCTGTGTACGGTTGTTCGGAGTGCCCAGTTAAGGGGTGACAAGGCTGAGATCCACCTGCTCTACTGTCACCAAGCTGTACCACTGGCTCACAGGCAGCATACACCTGGAGGAAGACATCTTTTTCTAATTTCTCCCGAGACAGCTCAGCAACCCTCAAAAAAATTTTTTTCCAAGTCAAATGAAAGAACAGGAGCTGTCTCTGTGTTTGGGCAGGAATATGGGATTACATTAAAGCTGAAGTTCCAGCCTTGGAATCAACAGCAGGGCCATCCACCGGAAACGGGCTTGTGCAATTAGGAAGACCTAAGTAGCAAGAGCCCTGTGCAGAGGAGGGTGTACAGATGCAGTGTCTGGTCCTGGGTAGCATGTTGACATGAAGTCAGCAGGATGGGCGTGGGTCAGTAGTTTTTACCTCATGTGTGGACATTTCCCTAGTGCCCCAGTCACAGCCAGCTACCCTCAACCTCTCCCTCTGGGACTGGGATTGGGCAAAAGGTCAAGAGTCAATTGCCAGTCATTTGGTTTCCAGTGCAGGAGGGCAGAGGGTGGCACAGGAATGTTAGATTGTGTTTCCCTGAGGAACTGATGGGGTAAACGCCATTTCCATCTTCAAATTTTTCATTCCTTCTTTCGTCGGTGACCGCCCCCCCACCTCAGTCTCAAGCCCAAGGCCTCTGGCTCTGTCCTCCTTTTTCTTTGGTCTGGGGGAGACTGTTGCTCTGGGGCCCTGTGTGTTTGAATCTCATTCTGCTGTTTCCCTTGACTCCAGCCTGTCCCCTCCATTGTAGTTGACTTCCTTTCTCTCCAGCCATTTCCATGTATCACTGGCCTGCTGGGCCACAGACGCCTTCTTCCCCCCATCTCCAGCTTCTTGAGGCTGCGTGGTTTCCAAAATCTAGAGCTAAATCCTGGTGCTTTAGGGAAACGAGTGCGCTTGAGGTTAGGAAGAGAGAAGACCAGGGAAGACCAAGAAAGAGGTTCAGGATGGATGGGGCAGGGAGGAGAGGGAGAAGGGGGCCAGGCTGAGTGTGACAGAGGGAGTCAAAGGTAGAAACCATGTGACTTGCAGCCCGGAGAGAAGGCCACAATTTAAATGAAAAGGGAAGGAGGGCGGGAGGCTGCGAGGACCGAGAGAGAGATGGAAGAACCCGGGTGCCTGCCCCCCTGCAGGGAAATGAAGGCAGAGGAGGGAGTGTGGCTGCGGGAGAGGCTTAAAGCCGCATGCTTAGCCGCCGAGTCAGTCCTGAGTTCAAGCCGTGCTGTCTTTGACCCTTGTGGGAGGAACTGAAGTGGCAAATTAACGACGATAATGAAGTCACTGCTCCTTGTTTGTCTTTGCTGGTTTCCCCTGAGATTTGTCCTTTGGCCAGACGGGGCAACGTGGGGGAGGGGAGGGACAGCCGCAGTGAAGGGCGGGGGAGGGGCGCGGGGCAGAGACGGGAAAGGGGATGTGGAGGACAGACAGACGGGAGGACGGAAGGGGGAGGCTGAGTGGAGGGACGAGGAGCCCGGGAAGGGAGGCGAGTGGGGGGGGGGGCAACGCGGGAAGAGAGCGGAGCAGAAAGACGGGAAGGGAAAAGAACAATGGGGACAGGAGAGGGAAGCCTGGAAGGAGGAGGAGAAGCCCAGGAGGGAGAAGGAGAGGTGGAACGGGGAAATGGCGAGCGGAGGGGAAGAATGTGGCCGGGGCTGCGAGAGCTGCAGCTGGCGGGCCCGTGGGCGGGGCCTCATCTCCATCTCTAATGGCTGTGAAATGAGGTTAGCTCCATTAGAGGCTGCGAGAGTGTAACGAGATCACACTCATTAGGGCTGGGCCATCCCAGTAATTACCACCACCCCAAACATGTCCGCGCCTGCCGGGCTGCAGAGCACACACACGAGCACGCGGCATCACACCCGCCCGGGACCCCCGCCGCCGAACGAGCAACGCGCAGCCCAGGGCCCACGCGGGGATAACCGAGGGCCTGGGGAGGTCAGGCACCTTCACTAACCCCGGAGAGGTGCAGGGACAGGACTACACCCAGGCAGGCCCACAGCCACACGCACAAGCAAAAATCAGTAACATACACCCCAAGTCAGGAAATAAGGCACATGGATGAATATCTTTTCCATTTATTGATCACATACGAAGTGCATGTCTCAATAATCATCTCAATGGACACAATTCCACGAGGAACTATTCCCCATTCTATATATGAAGAAACTAACGCTTTAAGCAACCCACCCGAGGTCATTTACATAATAAGGACTAAAACTAGAATTTGACTCCAGGTCTGTCTGACTCTAACGGGTGTGTTTTTAAAAACACAATACCACTTGTCTGATGAAGTTCATATGCTATTATGGATACACATGTGTAGACTTTCAACTTTAAGAGAGATTATCACAAATGAGTACACGTATCAAATAACTCAACCTTCCATATCTGTCTCCACTCGCCCCTCCACCCCCCCAACACACACAAAAAGAATGGCCAGGGCCCCTCCATAGTCTGCAGTGTGAATGGCGCCCCCTGGAGTTGCACAAAGCAGTGGTCCTGGTCTGGCCTATCTTATACTAAGAAAGAAACTGGGAGACAGCCACCTAACACCTTCAAGCTCAGAGGAGCATGACAGCACATACGCTCAAGGCGACACGCAAAGGGCAGAGTAACACTCAAACTCCAAGATCTCATTCTAAATGCATACCAGTCAGAGTTCAGAAGCTTACAAATTAACCCAAGAGAAGAGCGCTGGGGTCAGGCTACCTGAGTCCAATCTCGACTCTACTTCTTTTCAAGTGTGAGACCTTAAAAATTACTTAACCCATCTAAGTCTGTTTCCACGTTTGTAAAATAGGAATAGCTGTACCTATTTCATCAGATTGTAGTGGAGGATTAAGTGATGTGATGCTTGCAGAGGGCTCAGCAGTGCCTAGCACATGGTAAACATTCAAAGATGTTATTATTATTATTATTATTAGTTGTTGCTGTATTAGTATCTAAATGGAGTCATTACCATCACAAGGGTTCACGTAGAATCAAAGAACCAGAAGGATTTATTTATATACACAGTCACTTACAGTGGTATCCTTCCAAATAATTCTAGAAGAATTGCATGTTATTCCTTTCAAGCTCAGGGAGATCAAAGGTCTTCTACACAGGCCCCCCATGCCAGGATCAGATAGGACTCTGAATCTGAATTCACAGGCACAACTCCCTGTCCCTTCAAGTTCTCACATAGAAGGGTTCAGAGCTGGCTTCATGTGGGTTGTCGAAGCCTGAGTATCTCTGTGCACTACAAGATCACACAGCTCCACACTGCCATCACTGAGGGAGATGCATGGGCAGGAGGCTCCTTTCCCCTCCCGGACACCTGCCCTTCCAGCGGCAGACACCCCCCAGCACACCTCAACAAAGCCATGCAAACATGGATGGATGTTCAACTCGCTGGTTGTTTTAGTCCAAGGTTTCCCTTTTATCCTCATCTCCTCCCTACCCACCCCCATCTTCTTCCTCTCAGCCTCTCCTTTCTCATCATCTCACCCAGTTCTGTTATCCCCACCTTAAGCATCTTGTAAGTATAAGATACAGCCTCCTGCTCGATCCCTCTCACTGGGGACAGGCCCCTTGCCCTATCTGATGCCAAAGCTGGGAGGCGTCAGTGTGATTCAGTATTTACATATGCAGATCAGGATCCGGCATCCCCTCCTCCACTTCCCTACTTCTCCCTCTCCCTCCCTCCTTCCTCCCTCTTCTCTTTCTTTACCCTCAATGACACTCCTTTTCCTGCCTGTCTATCTCATTCCCTGCTATTCTAATTTTCTCTCTTTTGGACAAAACTTATCTCGCACAAGGGCGTGGGGAGAGATCTAGGAGAGTTATATAGAATTAAAATGGAGGAATAGAAGTACCTTTTTTTACTTTCTTTTTAAATATAGAAGGTAAGATTTTGAGACTGAGACAATGATAGTTTTAAATGCAGAAACAGGCCATCATAGTTTTGATCCAGGTATTAGCTGCTTCTGCGCACAGGCCAAGTGTGAGCCTGGGCAAAGATTCCAGTCTTTGCTCTGGGATAATGGGGTGTCTCTAGGCCCAGCAATCAAGAGGGCCAAGTGAGAAATAAACTCTGAGGCTGGGTAGACTCGATTTAAATCCTGCCCCCCAAAGAATCTGCCCTCAGTTGAAAAGGGCAGAGATTAGAGGATGAATCCTGGTCAAGAAGGGGCAAGGCAGAAGGGAAGTTGTCAGCCTACCTGCAAACACCTTGCTCTGCTCTGTGGGAAGAGATAGCCAAGAGAGAAGGAAAAGAACCAACCTGACTGAACACCCAGTATATGCGCTTCTCACATGTTCCCTCATCTAGACTTCACAACAGCTGGGTAAGGAAGGTATCATTCCCATTTTCCCAGATAAGGAAACTGAGAGTCCATAAGTAACTTACCAAGGTTGCACAGCTGCTGAGTGGGGGAGCCAGGACTGAACCTTGGTCTGCATGAATCCAAAGCCCATGTTCTTCCACTGCCTTAAAAAATAAAGCTCATCTAGTTAGAGTTTATTTGCTATTTACACCAAACAATCCCCCTTACGCAGGGCACACAGACTCCATCCTTCCTGTTTCTCCCTCCTCCTCTCCATGGCTGCCTCCTCTTGAAAGCAACAGGTAGAGCCAGAAAGGGGAGAAAGACAAGGGCAAAGTGAATGTGGAAGAGAGCAGTGCCATGGGCAAGAACTTTAGAGAGAGGGAAAAGAAAAAGTCCAGAACGTTGGCTCTGAGTAAGGGAGAGAGGATAGATCGAACAATTGGAAAAGTGAAAGGCAAAAGTTTGGAAGGCTCTGATCTGGAAATCGTTGTATGCAAACTTTAAGGAGACATGTTGGTGCCCTCTGGCAGACTCGGCTGGGAAAGGAGTCTTTGCCGTGTTGTTGGGTTTGGAGAAAAGAAGGGAGAGGGGTGTTTGTCTTTTAAGGAGAGGAGCCGGGAGGAGAAAGCCAATCTGTCCTCATCAGGCCTTCCCCTCTTTGGTGATTTTCCCTCCGAAACCGCTAGGGAGCAATGGTGTTTCTTTTCTTCTGGTTGCAGGAGGTGGGAGGGGACTCTACCCAAGGGGAGTCCTGGCCAGCTTTGCCTCCAGTCCTGCTGGCCAACTGAACCCACACCCTGGCTCCTCCACAACGTGGGGCAGTCTCTTCTTCCTCAGGCCTCCTTTCTTTGGTCTTTCCTTGCCCTGCCCCTTCGGCTCCTGTGATTCTCTGCTTAAGTCTCCCTGTCTCCATGGTCGCAGAGCCCGCCTTTCAGCTTTCCAAAACTTCAAGTCCAAGCCTTTCCATCTGTCTTATATCACCTTTCTCAGTAGTCCTACTGTCTTGGAGCCTCCTGGCTTCGTAGCTTTTTCTTGTTCTAAATACTTTGTATCTGCCACCTGAAACAGGGAGGGCATATCCGAATTCGTGTCCAGCTATTTACAGGGTACCTTGCTTCTCGCCACCCATGGAAGAATATTTACAGTTCAGTGATTACGTTTGCTTGTGGGGCAACAACTCCCTATCTGAGCTTTGAAAGTAGCTCTTTCGTCCTTCCCTTCCCATCCTGAGGATAACCAGAGAGCCAGTCTGGAAGGAGGAAGAGGGCAATACGAAAAAACAATCTCTTCTGTTTCTCCATCACTTTTTCTGCATCTTCCCCATTCTCCTCTCTTCACCCTTGTCAGGGAAGGAAGCATTAAGGAGGGAGGACGGAGTGAAGGGGCAGCCAGGGAGCTCTGGAGACTAAGGGCCATTTTGGAGCTGGAAGATTCATCTCCAGGGATGACGACACCCTCAGAACTCTCCACCCTCCCTTGGCTCCAGGCCTGCCTCCTGCCCTCCCCCTCGGTGGCAGCAGCCTTGTAATTTAAAGCTCTCTCTGTCGCCTCTAATGTGATCCTCTCGTTTTATTGACTCTCTCTGCCGTCTGTGGCGCCCCTTCACATCAATCTTCACTCTAATCACACCGCTGCCACTGCCTGCTGTCTTCCCTAACCCCTCTCCTCGTGGGCCCCCAGCCCTGCCTCTACCCAGGTCTTTCTTTTTGACTATCCCTCTGCCTCCATCCCACACCTGATCCACCCCCTCTCCTTCCCTCCTCCAGAGGCAGGAATGCCAGGGCCTTTGAGGGGTGTCTTCTCCCTTTCCCCACTGCTAAGATGTGTCCCGAGGGTGAGAAGATGCCCTTAAGGACAGCCCAGAACTAAAGGAGGAATGGCCGCAGTAGGAACAAGACTCCTGGCCTAGAGGTGTAGGTGGGGGATGACTTAGGCCTGTCATCTGGTTCTGCATCATCTCCAGAAGGAGATGAAAATGGAGTTCAAGGTAGGAAGGGCAAAGAAAGATGCACAGAGATTCAAAGAGGGAAGAAAGGAAAGACTGAGGAGGAGAGAAATAGAGGGGAAAAAAAGTGAAAAAATAATTGCTGCAGTTAAAAGGTTTGTAATAAATGGTGGGTGATGGGAGAAGCACAGAGAAGGGGAGGGGTGTTGGGGGGGGTGCACTGAGGCAGAGATAAATTTGCAATTGAGATTTTTTTTCCTGGAGAGGAGGGTAGGTTGGGAGATGGGGAAGAGATTTGCAATTTTAAACAGCTGCCGAGCTGACCTATCCTCGGTGATCTGGGTCTCACCCACATCCCAGCCCAAAGCTAAGCCCCTTTGGTTTCTAGCTAGGAATCCACTGTGTCTTTTTCCAGTCCTGGGAAGTAGACGCTTTGCAGAGAGGATGTGGGGCTTAGGTCTTCCTCTACTGCAGCCCAGCCCTCAGCGACAGGGCCCAGACTCTGGCCCAGCCTCAGTTCCTCCCACCAGGTGGGGCAGTAAAAGGGCTGTGGGCCCCCAGTGTGGGGGTGACAGAGTGTCAGACCCTCAGAAACCTGCACACTTATCCCTCTCCCCCACCAAGGATTCTGTAGGAGGAATACCTTTCTCTCACAACTTCAGGGCTTCTGCTTTCTGGTTGTCTAGGATAACCCCTCCCTCCATCTAATTCCTTTACTTTCCTTTTGGTTTTTTAACGCCCCCCCATCCCCACCACCCCTTGCCCAGGTGCTGATTTGCATTTCATTAGCATGCTGATCCAGCCCCATGTGGAGCTCCTTAATGGCTCTGACTTCACGCCTGGCTAGCCCCCCAGGAGGAGGAGGGAAGTGGAGATGGGGGCCTGCAGGCTGGGTGGGGCCTGACCAAGGCCCCATTCCAAATCCAGGAATCTGCAGGTGAGGGTTAGAGGTGGCCCAAGGAAGGAGAGGCCACACCCCTCACCCCTTCCCGGAAGCACTCCAGCCTGACCACGAAAAGTTTAGTCATTAGAGATCTGCTGATATGGAGAACTGGAGAGAATGTAGGCCACTTGGGACATTGGGAAAAGCATGGGATGGGGAGGCATGGGGAACTGGTGAGTTGGAGGGGAGGATCAAGATGAAAAAGTTGGGAGCAGCATAGGAGGCTTGGGGCTTCTGTCAGCTGGAGGGAGCCCAGGAATCCTGATTTCTAGACCTTTGGGGGCTCATTTTGCCTGTACTGTGTTTGAGGGACAGTCCAGCTGGATGGAGGAGCCCAGGCCACAGCTTTGGGGTATAACTCTGTGCCCTGCCAGTCCCTTTCTAGTTTCACCACCTTAGAGCTTTGTCACAAGCAGCCACTCACTCAATCTGTTTCTTGGCTACCTCATCTGTAAAATAAGATTGTTGTGAGATTAAATGAGATAATTGATTAAAGCATTTATCACAGTGCCAGGACCATGGTATAGTTATCTTAATAGCTATTAGTAATATTATTACTGTTACTTATTTTTTTCTCTCTTTGGGGAGGAGGAGGCTAATCACATACAAGCTATTGTCTTTCAACTGGCCAGGGAAGCTCCCACCGGTTCCACACACTTGTGCCCAGAGATGGCTCGGGAAGGCATCTGAGAGCAGCAGGTGCCTGCAGGCCAGTGGAAATTCACTGTGGCCTCTCTGGCAAGAGGACCTAGACTTAGGGAAATTACCTCTTCAGGTCGTGGAAAATCTGAGGGTCTTTCCCAGAGACCATTCATTCAACAGACATGTATTGACTACGTGGCAGGCATCTTTCTTGGTGCTAATGATGGAACAATAAATAAAGCAGACAGTTCCTGCTCTCATGGAACTTACCTTCTAGAAGGGAAGAAATAAGTAAACCAGGAAATAGGAGGTCATGATAAATCTCTGAAGAAAGTAACCTCTGGGGCTGTGTTAGCTTCTCTAGAGAGGGAAACCCTGTTGGAAGAGGTGATATTTAAGCAGAGACCCGAATGACAAGGAGCAGAGGTCTGAGGGAAGAGCATTCCAGGCAAAGGAAACAGCTTGGGCAAGGCCCTCTGGTGGGAATGAACTTGGTGTATTTGAGGAACAGAAAGAAGGCCTGCGGGCTGGAGCTAGCCAGCCAGGTGGGTGAATAGGTGGCCAGGCGGCATCAGATAGGCCTTTCTATAGACCAGGGAAAGGAGTTTGGGTTTTATTCACAGTGCAGGGAGAAATCGTTGATGGGTTTTAAGCAGAATATAGCATGATTTACATTTTAAAAGAAGATTCTTCATGATGCCTGAAGTTTGCTTTAAAACAATAAAGAAAAGGAGGCAGTGGGTGAGGATACAGATAAACAAGATTGGCCGTGAGTTGGTGACTGCTGAAGCTGGGTGATGAGTACAAAAGGGGTTCTTACATTATTTGGTCTATTTTTATATATGTCTGGCATTTTTCCTAATTAAGACTTAAATGACAGATCATTGTGATTGCTGGGTGGAAGAAGACTGGATTGTAGGGGCAGTGGTGGAAACAGAGGTCAATGTGGAGTCGATTGCATTAGTTCAGGAAAGAGATGATGATGTCTTGGGTCAGGATGGTGTTAGTGGAGATGAAGACAAATGAAGGGATGTAACACATTTGAGAGGTTGCTGTCAAATTACATATGGGTAGAGGCAAGAGAAAACTCAGGTTTTTAGCCTAAGCAACTGGATAAATGGTGGTACCAATTTCTGAGATAGGAAAGATGGGGAGGAACCAATTCAGGGGAGAAATAAAGAGTTCTAATTTTGGACATGTTAAGTTTGAAGCCCGTTAGACACTAAGTGAAGCTTCGAGTTGGCAAACAGGTACCTGAGTCTGTGCTCAGGGAAGAGGGTGGGGCTGGAGTATCCGGAGGTCAACTGCCTGGCTGGGTGTCTCCCTTGCCACCTCACAGCCCCGCTCTCTTCTGTTCCCCCCGCAGGGTACTGGCTGTCACGCTGAAATGAACCCCCAGCACTCCTCCGTCTGCCATGGCCACCCTTAACTCATCCTCTACTGCTGGCACCACCCCCTCCTCTGGGCACGATGCCCCGTCCCCGCCTCCGGACACCTCCTCCCCTGGGACCCCCTCTGATCCTGTCACCAAAGATCCCCCTGCTGCCCCCTCCACCTCTGAGAGCATGAGGCCTTCAGAGCCAGGGGGACAGCCCCTAGAGTCGGGCTGTGGCCTCATCCCACCAAAGGAGACTGGGGAGCCCCGAGAAGAGCCTGGCTGTGGTGGCTTCCCACCAAAGGACCTGGGGGAGGAAGAGGACAAGGAGGAGGAGGAGGAAGGAGGGCTCCCTCCCGTGGACCTAAGTGACCACTTATTCTTCACAGCTGGCGGGGAGGCCTGCCTAGTGGCCAAGCTGTCCCTGCCAGGTGGCAGTGAACTCCTGTTACCAAAGGGCTTCCTCTGGGGTGAGGCGGGCATCAAGGAAGAGCCCAGCCTGCCCCTCCTTGCCCACCCGCCCCCCGCACACCTCACTGCCCTTCACATCCAACATGGCTTTGACCCAATCCAAGGCTTTAGCTCTTCTGACCAAATTCTGTCCCACAATACCTCAGCGCCATCTCTGGCCGCCTGTGAGGGAAGGGATGGAGCCTTCTGGAGCTACCAGCTGGCTCCAAACCCACCCGGAGATCCCAAAGATGGCCCCATGGAGAACAGGGGGGGAGACCACAGGGCACTCTTCTGGCTTTGCCTCCTGTGCCGCCTGGGTTTCAGCAGGCCCCAGGCTTTTAAGGGTCACACACAGTCTCACGGGGTGAAGCTAACCCACGCTCAACACCAGGGCCTGCCAGGCAACCCAGCCGTGCTCCAGGAGGGGGACAAGGGCTGCATGGCCCTCCTAAGCTTTCTGGAACCAAAACCTCCTGCTTGCCCCCCTTTAGAAATACCCCTTGACGACAGCGGCACAGTGAACATGGAGGTGAATGTAGCCCAGACCGAGGATGGTCCCCCTGAGGCAGAAGCCCAGGCCCTTGTCCTGCCCATGGAAGAAGTCATGGCCCTCAGCCCACCCTCCCCACCCACAGCCCCAGCCACCTGGGACCCCAGCCCAACCCAAGCCAAAGAGTCACCAACGGCGGCAGGCGAGGCAGGGCCAGATTGGTTCCCCGAGGGGCAAGAAGAGGATGGAGGGCTCTGCCCCCCACTCAACCAAAGCTCACCCACCTCCAAGGAGGGGGGCACTCTCCCCGCCCCAGTGGGCTCCCCCGAAGACCCCACTGACCCACCCCAGCCCTACCGCCTAGCCGACGACTACACCCCAGCCCCTGCAGCCTTCCAGGGCCTCAGCTTGTCCAGCCACATGTCTCTGCTACACTCACGCAACTCCTGCAAGACGCTCAAGTGTCCCAAGTGCAACTGGCACTACAAGTACCAACAGACCCTGGACGTTCACATGCGGGAGAAGCACCCTGAGAGCAACAGTCAGTGCAGCTACTGCAGCGCCGGGGGCGCCCACCCCCGCCTCGCCCGCGGAGAGAGCTACAACTGTGGCTACAAGCCCTACCGCTGTGACGTCTGCAACTACTCCACAACCACCAAGGGCAACCTCAGCATCCACATGCAGTCCGACAAGCACCTGGCCAACCTGCAGGGCTTCCAGGCGGGGCCTGGAGGACAGGGAAGTCCCCCGGAGGCAGCACTCCCACCCTCCACAGGCGACAAGGAGCCCAAGACCAAATCGTCCTGGCAGTGCAAGGTGTGCAGCTATGAGACCAACATCTCTCGCAACCTGCGCATTCATATGACCTCCGAAAAGCACATGCAGAATGTCCTTATGCTGCACCAGGGGCTGCCGCTGGGCCTGCCACCTGGGCTGGTGGGGCCAGGTCCCCCGCCCCCAGCAGGGGCTGCCCCCCCCACCCCCCCTGAACTTTTCCAGTACTTCGGACCGCAGGCCCTAGGGCAGCCTCAGGCTCCCTTGCCTGGCCCCAGCTTGAGGCCAGACAAGCCCCTGGAAGCCCAGCTGCTTCTCAACGGCTTCCACCACCTCGGAGCACCTGCCCGCAAGTTCCCCACACCTGGTAAGCTCCCTGGGCTCTCTTCTTCTTTCCCCTTCCCTTCCCCTCCCCAGGGCCAAACTCAATTCCCTGCTTTCTCCCAAGGGCCAGCCCCCCGACTTAGGTAACCCCAACTCCCTTGGCACTATCCTCATTTACCCACATTCCCGCAGAGAAAACTGACCCTGCCCAATTCCTTCCTTGGGCCACTAATCCGTCTGTCCCCTAGCCCCTGGCAGCCTCTCCCCGGATGCCCACCTGTCTCAAAGTCAGCTCCTGGGCTCCTTGTCCGACGGCCTGCCCACCTCGCCGCCCCCAGATGACAGCCCCTCCCCGAAGGTGTTCCGCTGCCTAGTGTGCCAGGCCTTCAGCACAGACAACCTGGAGCTGCTGCTCTACCACTGCAGCGTGGGGCGCAGCCTCCCAGAGGCCGAGTGGAAGGAGGTGGCCGGTGATACCCATCGCTGCAAGCTCTGCTGCTATGGCACCCAGCTCAAGGCCAACTTCCAGCTCCACCTCAAGACGGACAAACATGCTCAGAAGTACCAGCTGGCAGCCCACCTGAGGGAGGGGGGCGGGGCCGTGGGCACCCTCTCCCCAGTGCCCCTAGGAGATGGGGCTCCTTATGGGTCTGTCCCCCCCCTGCACCTGCGCTGCAACATCTGTGACTTTGAGTCCAACAGCAAGGAGAAGATGCAACTGCACGCCCGGGGTGCAGCCCATGAAGAAAACAGCCAGATCTATAAGGTGAGAGTGGGGCAGGAAGGGTCTGGATTGGAAGGGCATAGCACAGGGCCTTCAGAGAGAGAGAAGAGAAGGGGATGGGGATGGAGTGAGGAGATGCAGACTGGGGAAGGCCAATGAGAAATTGATGGAAAACCCAGGGGGGCAGAATTGGAGAAAAAGGCAAGTATGCACCAGGGTAAAAAACTACTTGGAGACAGGCATGGAGAAAAAGACCAAAGGATGGTGGATTCTGACGAAGTGAATCCAATACTTTATTCAGCTTTTCTGTTGTTTGGGACTGAAGGGACAGGTCCGTGTCTTCTCAGTCTACCTTGTCACCAGAGGTTCAAGAGGATGGAACCAGATTCCATTCATAAACTAGGAGGGAGTCCAGGATTGGTAGGAGGAAGAAAAGGAGATTGAGGAGAAAAAGCAGTAATACCCAGGTGGCCAAGGAGGAAAAAGGGGGGCTCAAGAGGGTGGAAGGGATGGGTAGGGAGGGGGTGTTGCTGGTCAGGCTCCCTTGGGAGAGGCAAAGGAGTTCCCTGAGATCTGGAGGCATCCGTCCCTTGTGGGCCTGAACAGCCTCTTTCTGTGCTTCCAGTTTCTGCTGGAGATGGAGGGGGCAGCAGTTGGGGCAGAGCTGGGGTTGTTCCGCTGCCTGCTGTGTGCGTGGGAGACGCCCTCCCGCCTGGCTGTGCTACAGCACCTGCGGGCCCCTGCCCACCGGGACGCCCAGGCCCAGCGGCGTCTGCAGTTGCTACAGAGTGGCCCGGCAGCCGAGGAAGGGCTCTCAGCTCTTCAGAGCATCCTGAGCTTCAGCCATGGGCAGCTCCGGACTCCCGGTGAGGAATAGGGAACTGGAGAGGAAGGGCTGGGCAGGGAGGGTGGCCGGTTTGGGAGCTGAGGGCCAATGAGAAGTTGATACAAGGAGGGAGAAACAAGGCCTGTGAGCAATCGATAGCAAGTGGAAAGGAGCTTCCAAGGGGTGAGAAAGCCAGATTTCAGGAACAGTGGGGCTGCTGAGTGAAGGGGGGATCAAGAGGCTGTTGGAGGAAAGTGAGGAGTTACCCAGTGATTCTGAATAGTGACCAGTGGCCTAGCAACACTAGGTGGGGTGGTCAGCAACACTAGGAGCTGGTCAGGAAGGAGAGAGAAAGTAGAAAAACAAAAAAGGATGGAACGTGCTTCGTGCTGGGCCAGGACGTGTCGGGAGGAGTTGGGAGCTGTGGGCATGGCCCGAAGGCAGCAAGGATGGGAAGCCCTTGACAGCTCCCCAGTCTCTTCCTGTCTCCTAGGAGGTCTTCAGCCCACAGGCTGGGCTTAGGATCCCCCTTAGGCAGCTGAAGTTGTACCAGCAGAGACAGGGAATAGCCCACCAGGCGCCACTGATCCAGGGGGTGCAGGAAAAGAGCCCGGAAGCGGCTGTCAGAGGTGGGCATGGGCATGCAGGCTTTGTAGAGGCCGGCAGTGGGCGAGGATGAGGGCACGGGCAGCAGGAACCAGGAACAGGCAGCATTGACTGGTGCTAATTGAATTGCCAATATGCTGGCTGGAGTTAAGTGCCGGAGGGGCCCAGATCAATAGCTAACGATCTTGGTGCAGGGCTGAATGGAGTTAAGGAACTTTAACACTTTAATTAGGCTGCCACCGAAAATAAATTCCTACACATCTGTCAATTCTTACTTGAGTGGTAATCTCCTCTCCCAGCTCGCCCTGCTGCCTGCTCACGGCAGCCCCTTCCATTCAACCTCACCTCCTTTCCCCAGTGCCCCTCCCTCTACGTTTCTGGGCTCCCTGCTCCCAGGATCAGTCAAGACAGGGAGCCAGGTTTGGTCCTGTTTCTGCGGCCTACTGCTGGACTCATTTCCTGGTCTTTAAGTGACGGGAGGCTGGACTCCAGAGATGATCTCTTAGGCCCAACCAGTTCTAACACTGTCATTTTTTCCCCTCATCCTTTGTATTTCTTTTTGGCAGCTTTTTGTCCTCTCCTGCCTGTTGATTCATCCATCCATTTTCTCCTCCTGGCTGCTTGTCCTGCTTCCTCTGCCCTATGTCCTCCCTTTCCTGATGCTTCATCCTTTTAAGCTGACTTTCCCTTCATTACACAGGGAAGGCTCCTGTCACCCCCTTAGCTGAGCCACCCACCCCTGAGAAAGAAACCCAGAACAAGACAGAACAGTTGGGTGAGTTGCTCATCTGGTCTGTTTTCCCCCAATCCCTTGCCCTCCCTGCCCCTCAATCATCATACATTCTGATGCACATGGGACCTTGCAGTAGTCCAGATGCCCAGCAAGACCTCCTGTGCTCAAGGAGTCAAACTAATAGAAAGGGCTCATCAGAGGGAAGTGGGGGGGGGGGGCGCGGGTTCTGCTCTCTTTGAGGACGCAAACCTGGCAGTCCCACTAACATGGGGTCAGCCCTGCTGAGCCTCACCTCCCTGTCCTAAGTATAGCTCTGTACTTGCCTGTCCTTTCTCCCTTTCCCCAGAGCTCAACCCCTACCCTGGAAGCTCTCCACTACAAATCAGGTCATCTTAAGGGCTGGGGGTCTGCAAAAGGAGGGGGGAAGGCTGTCAGAGTCTCTTAATCTCCTCTCCTTTCGTCTTCAGCTTCTGAAGAGACAGAGAACAAGACTGGCCCTCCTGGAGACAGTGCCAACCAGACCACGGTCAGAACTGGGCTCACTGGGAAGAGCGGAGGGGGGGTCTAGTTTGACTGAGATCTGCTCACATTCTAAAGGCTGAAATTCTAATCAGTAGAGCTTTACAGACAGAGATTTGAGACTAAAGGTAGACCTAATTTTGTCATGCTGTGACTCATTTCACTCAGAATACAACATTAAGAAATTCCCCCTAGGTCCAGTACATGTGGTCAGTACCATCCAGGGGGCAGAGCTGGCCCTGAGGAGTGAGCACAGAGGGAGAGGACAGGAAGGGAGAGCAGGAATTTGAGGGAAAAGGGAGGAGAGAAACTGTGTTGAGGGTAGGAAAGACTGGAGGGAGGAAGGGAGAAGAAAAAAGTGAAGTAATGAAAAGAGAAAGGCAAAAACAAACTAGCTGTGGCCCAGCTCTTCATTCCTGTTAAGAGCAGAGACAATTAGACATGTTGTTCATCCCCTGCAGAAAGCCCTGAGCCTGGCTGGAACTGTCCTGGCACCTCCTTCCTAAGGGTATCTACCCCAGATGATTCTCCCAGACAGCCAGCCCTGCAAATCTCGAGGTCTCCAGGACTCGGGCCCCTGCCTGACCTAGACAGGACCCAGGAGTAGTTTCACTGTGTGGCCTGAAAGTGTTGATTCCGAGGGGACTCCCAGCCTTTGGTCTGGTGGTGCCATCCTGTGCCCTCAGAGCTCTCCAGACTGGGCTGCGATCTGCACTCCTGCATTCCTGCACACTGCTGCAGGGACAGTCCTCAGTCCCTCCTTCCTGATTCCTGTCCCTCCTACAGACCTGTGCCAGCTGTCTGCTCCTAGGGCTAGGTGCATTAATATGAGCATTTGGGTACATTTCCTTTATGGCCATCTCCCCCCAGCACGTGGGCCTCGACTAATGGCACAGGGGGCAGGAGAGGAAGTGAGCCGGGCAGACAAGAAGTGCCGGCTGGAGGTCAGGCAGTCAGATAACTAAGGTGGGACTGGGCCTCTTGTGGCCCCACCCCTCTGGAGGTGTGGGTGGGAATGTACCAACAGAGCCAGGCCAGAATTTTCCTGGGCCACTGGGGGAGCTGTGGTGTTTGTTTATATTAAGAAGGGAAGAAAAAAAAATGGAAGGAAGGAAAAGAAAGCCGGAGCTGCTGAGCCTCTGAGGGAAAATGAGCTGGCTTCTGAGCAGACAGGTAGGGAGGGTCCCTCTTCAAGAGACACTTAGTTCAGGGACCTCAAGAGGCAGAGTGGGCAGGGATGAGGGAGCCTCTGGGTCCAGGAAGTGCCAGAGAGAATGGGAGCCATTTCACAGAAGAGACAGGCAGGGTGGTGGTGGGTAAGAAAACTAAATCCGGGGAGGTAGGTACAGGGCCACACTGTCAGCTGGAGAACTGAGTAGGCAGCAGAGACAGGAGAAGACAGACCAAGAAAAGACAGACGCCAAGATGGAGGGAGAGGGCTGGACAAAGAAGGAAGGCAGGGTGGCGGCCTAGTCTAGGCCTTTGTCCCAGTCAGAGGGAAAGGAGGGAGGAGCCAGCTTTCAGGACTCTGGCTGAGCCCGTGGTGATGCCTTCCTGTTGGGCTCACTCCTAAATTGTGAGTGGGGAATGTGCTGTGTCCAGGAACCCAAAGGGCTGAGAGACGGTGGGTCCCACCCTTCTCTGACACCTCCTCCACTGCCCATGTACCCCCAGGTATTCTGCTGTCCATACTGCAGCTTCTTGAGCCCAGAGTCCGACCAGGTGAGGGCTCATGCACTCTCCCAGCATGCAGTGCAGCCCAAGTACAGGTGCCCACTGTGCCAGGAGCAGCTGGTGGGCCGGCCTGCCCTGCACTTCCACCTTAGCCACCTGCACAACGTGGTACCCGAGTGCGTTGAGAAGCTGCTGCTTGTGGTGAGTACAGGATGGTTGAGGACCCGTCCAGGGGGGCCTGTCAGGGCAGGCAGGAGGGGAGGAAAAGGCAGGGGGCTCCAGGCAAGTGTGAGTGTTGGGGGGAGGTGTTGATGAAGGAAATAGCATTTCACAGATTTGAAGGTGGATTTTAGAGTTGGAGGAAACCTCAGAACTGAGCTTGTCTAGCTGCCTCTCCTCACCAGTGAGGAAGTTAAGCATTTCTTTCACCTCAGTTAGGTCCTGAGAAGAGCTGTTCAACAGCAGACACAGGTTGCCAGGCATGAGAGGTGGCCACCTAGGCCCTCTCCTCTGTGGGAGAAGCAGAAGTTAGATGGGAGGTTTGTCCAGAGAGGAGGCTGGAGCCCTGGAAAGGAGCTGGGCACAGGTGCAGAGCAGGGGGTCAGGAGTAGCGGGGGGTGGTGGTGGGGAAGTCACTAGGATTTCTTCCATTACAGGCCACAACTGTAGAGATGACCTTCACAACCAAAGTGCTGCCTGGGCCCACTCTAAGCCCTCTGGGGGATGACCCAGAACCCCCCGCTCCTGGGCCAGAGCCTGCACCCAGCAGAGACCAGGCAGCAGGTAAGGAAAGGGATAGCAAACCTCACAAGGTGGCAGGAAACGGGACCTGGGCTTTGTGGACCAAGAAGGTCTGAAGACACTGAGGCAAGGATCAGTTGCCCTAGACATTGAGTGTGTGTGTGTGGGGGGGGGGTGTCTGCCTTAGATGAAATTTCCTTCTCACTGCACCCTTCTCTCTCCCCTAGAAGGCCCTCACTTGACTCCAGAGGCCAGTCCTGATCCTCTTCCTGAGCTTCCCCCGCCCTCAGCCGAGGCCCCAGACAAGCCCCCGGGAAGCCCTGACCAACCTCCTTCTCCAGCCCCATCTCCAGCCCCTCAGCCTGATGCCCAAGCTGAAGAAATGGCTCCTCCACCCACCGTGGCTGAGGAGGAAGAGGGGACTGTTGGGGAGCTCCGCCCTGCAGAGCCAGCTCCAGTTGACTCTCGCCACCCTCTGACCTATCGGAAGACCACCAACTTTGCCCTGGACAAGTTTCTTGACCCTGCCCGGCCCTATAAGTGCACAGTGTGTAAGGAGTCTTTCACGCAGAAGAATATCCTCCTGGTCCATTATAACTCTGTCTCCCACCTGCACAAGATGAAGAAGGCTGCCATTGACCCCTCTGGTCCTGCACGGGGAGAGGCTGGCGCCACGCCTACCACCACTGCTGCCACAGATAAGCCCTATAAGTGCACAGTCTGCCGCGTCTCCTACAACCAGAGCTCCACCCTGGAGATCCACATGCGCTCGGTTCTGCACCAGACTCGCTCTCGGGGGGCCAAGACTGATGCCAAGGCTGAGGGGCTAGAGCGTGGCCAAGAAGAGCCCAAGGAAAGCGAGACTGAGGGGGAGGTGGGCACTGAGAAGAAGGGCCCCGACCCCAGTGGCTTCATATCTGGATTGCCCTTCCTGTCCCCTCCCCCACCTCCTTTGGACCTGCATCGATTCCCAGGCCCCCTCTTTACCCCACCGGTCCTGCCCCCCTTCCCTCTGGTGCCCGAATCACTGCTTAAGCTCCAGCAGCAGCAGCTTCTCCTGCCCTTCTACCTCCATGACCTCAAGGTGGGTCCCAAGCTGGCACTGGCTGGGCCTGCGCCCCTGCTGTCCCTGCCAGCTGCCACCCCTCCTCCCCCACCCCCACCCCCTAAAGCCGAGCTGGCTGAGCGAGAGTGGGAGCGGCCCCCCATGGCCCAAGAGGGGAATGAGGCAGGGCCCACCTCACCCCCCCACCAAACGCCCAATGAAGCAGCCCGCACTGCAGCCAAAGCCCTTCTAGAAAACTTTGGCTTTGAGCTGGTGATCCAGTACAATGAAGGGAAGCAGGCTGTACCCCCTCCCCCAACCCCGCCCCCACCAGAGGCCCTGGGAGGTGGGGACAAGCTGGCCTGTGGGGCCTGTGGGAAACTCTTCTCCAATATGCTTATCCTCAAGACACATGAGGAGCATGTCCACCGCCGCTTTCTGCCCTTCGAAGCGCTGAGCCGTTATGCTGCTCAGTTTCGAAAGAGCTATGACAGCCTATACCCACCCCCTGCAGAGCCCCCCAAACCTCCTAATGGGTCTCTGGATTCACCTGCTCCCCAATTGGGCCCTCCCTTCCTGGTCCCAGAGCCTGAGGCAGCGGGGGGCCATCCCCTGGAGGAGCGAAGCCGGGCAGGAGGACGCTGGCCCCCAGAGGAGGAAGAAAGCTCCAGAGGAAATCTTCCTCCCCTAATGCCCACAGGCCGACGGTTCTCCAGAACCAAGTTCACAGAGTTCCAAACCCAAGCCCTGCAGTCTTTCTTTGAGACCAGTGCCTATCCCAAGGATGGAGAGGTGGAGCGGCTTGCAAATCTCTTAGGCCTGGCTAGCCGTGTAGTGGTAGTGTGGTTCCAGAATGCCCGCCAGAAAGCGCGCAAAAATGCCATCGAGGGTGGGCCTGTGCCAATCGGAGGAGGCACCGGGGGAGCCTCTGGCTGCAGGCGCTGCTATGCCACCTTCTCCTGTGTTTTTGAGTTGGTGCGGCACCTCAAGAAATGCTATGATGACCAGCCCCCTGAAGAGGAGGAAGAAGAGGCAGAAAGAGGTGAAGAGGAGGAAGAGGGAGAGGAGGAAGACGCAGAGGAGGAACAGGGCCTGGAACCCCAAGCAGTGCCTGAGGACCCATCACCAGAACCTCCAGACAGGGAAGAGCTGAGCCAAGCAGAGGCAACAAAGCCAGGAGGCAAAGAGCCTGAAGGGAGGGCCCCTCCCTCACCTTCCTCAGTCCACACCTGTGACCAGTGCACCATGTCTTTCCCCAGCCAGGACCTCCTGACCAGTCACCGCCGGCTACATTTCCTGCCATCTGTGCAGCCCAGCCCTGCCTCCCACCTCCTAGATCTGCCCTTGCTAGTGTTTGGGGAGCGAAACACCCTGATGGCAGGCACTCCCCCAGTGCCAGGGCCACCCCTCAAACGGAAGCATGAGGATGGCAGCCTGTCCCCCACAGGCAGTGAAGCAGGGGGTGGAGGGGAGGGTGAACCCCCCAGAGACAAGCGCCTGCGCACCACTATCCTGCCGGAGCAGCTAGAGATCCTGTACCGTTGGTACATGCAGGACTCCAACCCGACGCGCAAGATGCTCGACTGCATCTCCGAGGAGGTGGGACTCAAAAAGCGAGTAGTACAGGTCTGGTTCCAGAATACCAGAGCCCGGGAGAGGAAAGGCCAATTTCGAAGCACCCCTGGGGGAGTGCCCAATCCGGCAGTTAAGCCCCCTGTCACCCCTACCCCTGCACCCTTCCCCAAGTTCAACCTCTTGTTGGGCAAGGCAGATGATGGGACTGGAAGGGAAGCCCCAAAGAGGGAAGCACCTGCTTTTCCCTACCCCACAGCCACCCCTGCTGCCGGGCCCCTGCCTTTCCTGCCACCTGGGAAAGAGGTCACCACCCCAACACCAGAGCCACCTCTACCTCTCCCACCTCCCCCTCCACCCAGTGAGGACGAGGGCCCAGAGGAACCATCTAAGGCTTCTCCAGAGAGTGAGGCTTGCAGTCCATCTGCAGGGGATCTAAGCGATTCGTCTGCTTCCAGCCTGGCCGAACCAGAGTCCCCTGGGGCTGGAGGGACCAGTGGGGGACCAGGAGGTGGGGCCGGGGTTCCAGATGGAATGGGGCAGCGGCGCTACAGGACCCAAATGAGCAGCCTGCAGTTGAAGATCATGAAAGCCTGTTACGAAGCCTACCGCACCCCCACCATGCAAGAGTGCGAGGTGCTGGGGGAGGAGATTGGGCTGCCCAAGAGAGTCATCCAGGTCTGGTTCCAGAATGCTCGTGCCAAGGAAAAGAAGGCCAAACTGCAGGGGGCAGCAGTTGGCGGGGCTGGGGGCAGCAGTGAGGGGCCCTTGGGAGCCCAGCGCACAGACTGTCCCTACTGTGATGTCAAGTATGATTTCTATGTCTCCTGCCGAGGCCATCTCTTTTCCCGCCAGCACCTGGCCAAGCTCAAAGAGGCAGTCCGAGCCCAGCTGAAGAGTGAAAGCAAGTGCTACGACTTGGCCCCAGCACCTGAGGCTCCCCCAGCTCCCAAGGCCCCACCTGCCACCACACCTGCCTCTATGCCCCTTGGGGCTGCTCCAGCCCTGCCTCGCCTGGCCCCGGTCCTCTTGTCCAGCCCAGCTCTGGCCCAGCCCCCGCTGGGCAGCTTAGCTCCTTTCAATTCAGGTGAGTGGGAAGTTGGGAGGAGTTGGTCTTGAGAGAGCATCTCCCTCTAATGACATGCCCTTCTTTTTCCTTCTTGATTCTTCCCATGTCCAGTCTCCTCCTGTGGCCTTCCTTTGTTTCAGGCTCTTGAGGGAGAGAGGGAGGGAAGGGAGCATGGAGACTAAGTGGTGGGAATGGTTGAGTGTGTGGCTGGAGGTGGCCTATAGTAGGAAGGATGATGGGGCCAGGGATGGCTAATCCTTCATCACTCCTTTCATCTTCCTAGGCCCTGCAGCCTCCTCAGGCCTCCTTGGCCTCGCCACGTCGGTCCTGCCTGCTACCACAGTAGTCCAGACTGCTGGCCCAGGCTGCCCCTTACCTCAGAGACCTGTGCCCGACCAAACCAACCCCTCCACAGCAGGCACCAGTGACCCTGCCCCAGGCCCGCCTACTGAGCCCCCTGGGGACAAGGTCTCTGGTGAGCGAAACCCAGTTGCAGCCCCCACCAACTCCTCCACTGAGGCCTTCAAGAACCTCAAAGCATTGAAGGCCACTGTCCCAGCCCTGTTGGGGGGCCAATTCCTGCCCTTCCCACTGCCCCCTGCAGGAGGGGCCACACCGCCAACTGTCTTTGGCCCCCAGTTACAGGGGGCCTACTTCCAACAGCTCTATGGCATGAAGAAGGGGCTATTTCCCATGAACCCTGTGATACCTCAGACCCTCATCGGACTGCTCCCCAATGCCCTCCTCCAGCCACCACCCCAGCCCCCCGAGCCCACAGCCACAGCGCCTCCAAAGCCTCCTGAACTGCCCGCTCCAGGGGAGGGGGAGGCTGGGGAGGCCGATGAGCTGCTGACAGGCAGCACTGGCATCTCCACCGTGGATGTGACCCACCGCTACCTGTGCCGCCAGTGCAAGATGGCATTTGAGGGGGAGGCCCTGGCCACTGCTCACCAGAGATCCTTCTGCTTCTTTGGGAGGGGCTCTGGGGGTTCCGTGCCCCCCCCACTGCGGGTGCCCATCTGTACCTACCACTGCCTGGCATGTGAGGTGCTGCTGAGTGGGCGTGAAGCCCTGGCCTCCCACCTGCGCTCCTCGGCCCACAGGCGCAAGGCGGCCCCGCCCCCAGGGGGCCCACCCATCACCGTCACCAACGCCGCCACTGCCGCCACGGCTGCTGTGGCTTTTGCCAAAGAGGAAGCAAGATTACCTCACACGGACTCCAACCCAAAAACTACTACTACCTCTACACTTCTAGCTTTATAAACAGATAAACCAAGACGGGGAGAGAGGGGAGGGCCTGAGGGCTCCCTCTCTTACCCCAAGGGGTGTTTGGTGGGAGCTCAAATCCCTCACCCCAACCCTCGGCTCCGCCCACCTCATGGGAATCTTTCAATTCCCGCCCTCAGTGGGCTTCACACACCCCACCTCCAGCAGAGTCCTGCCTCCTCCCCACCCCCCCAAACATGCTGATCCTCCTCCTCCACAACTCCTTGCCCCTAGTCTTCACAGACACACCCATCTTGTCATCCTGATTATTCATTCACGTCTGTCCTGCCCACCATACACAAAATCTATCCTTGGTTCCATCTTCCTACAATGTTTTCCCCACTGAATTCCCAGTCACCCCCCAACTCCTATATACACACACGCGAATACATGTTATCCCATGCTGTTCCACTGACTGAGAAAACACCAAAAAAAAAAGAAAAAAAAGAAGAAGAAAGGAGAAAGAAAACCCATGACAAAGAAGGGGGAAGGAAAAGAAACTTTGCCACTCCCCCTTCTCCTTCCTACCCCTACTTGTCTAGAGCACCATAGCGCTCACAAACTCTTTCCAAATACCCAGTTGGCTCCCAAGGTTGGAGCCTGGGATGGGCAGGGAGCCCACAGAACTCTAACCAAACTGGAGGTTGGTGGGGGAGAAGAGTTCCCAGCTCTCTCCCCACACCCCTCCCTCCTAACCCTCTCCTCGCCTGACAGGGGAGCCCCTGTGGCCTGGACTCTAGGAGAAGCCGCCGCCAGGAACCCCTCTGCCAACCCCCACCCTGCACCCTGGGAACTGCAGTAACTTATTCTCAAAGGCTTTAAACACAGAGATCCTCTCAGCAGCCGTGGGCCCGCCCCTTGTCCCAGCCCTTCCAGCCTCCGGGACCAGCGCTGCCCACCAACGGCAAATCCAAAGTTCTTTTAAAAAAAACTGAAACACACACACAACCAAAAAAAGAGCGAGAGAGAGAGCACGCATGTACATGTGCACAGGAGAGAGATGGAGAGACCAGAGGAATGAACTAAAGGAAAAAAAGCATAAACTTGGAAAATACAGGAAAAAAAAACACCCTGAAAACTCTCCCATCAAACAAGTGGTTTTTTCCTGTTTGTGTCACTTTCCCCCCCATTCTAAAGGTTTCTTTAAACCACCTCGTCTTTGGAAGATCAAGTGGCTTTAAATCCTTGCATGGGTGCAGTAGCCCTCGAGACTGAAAGCAGAGCAGCCCTGCCCTGGCTGTGCCCAGCCTCAGAGGCAGGAATGGGGAGAAGAGCCTGGAGACTGGGGAGAGACACATCCTTGTCCCCTGAATTGAGTGTTAATCAGGACAGGTAACATCCCCTCATTCCCAGCTGTGAGTTAGAAAAGTCACTGTCACCAAAAGTATCTTGGTGGTCCCAGGAGGAGGCAGGTGGATGGGGCATTTGGTTTCTGAATCTTGGGTACACTTCCCTTTTGGTAGCTAACCACCATGTCCTCTCATGCACTCCTTTCACAACACTACTCCTGTTTCCCTTCCGAGTGGCCCCTTCACATTTCCGGTCACTTCTGGAACCTCCTTGCCTTTGCAGGGACCCTTGTTCCCATCTGTGTTCTTCCCTGCATCCTCTACCCTAGCCCAGCTCCTCCCATAAGCAGCAACTGCTGGGGGCACCCCCCAAAGGAGTCAGGACCTGTCCATGAGGTTCATGGGATCTAGAGCTGATGATGGCTGAGGGGATGGATAGCCAAGGAGATGACTGAAGCACAACGTGAATCTTTGATAGGGTGACATTATCAAGGAACCAACAGAAGAGGAATGAGCTAGAAGAGCATTCCCTATTCTAACCTAATTGTTTCTGTAACATCAGGTCACTGTGGCAACCCCAAAGTCCAGCTAAGTGGCATAGGTTGGAGAAGCAGGTGTTTATTTTAGCAAAGAAAAACCTGCAAAAATTTCCCAGTCCTCCAGATGGTCTCTCCTACTACCCTTGCCCCTAAGACCTCCCCTTTCAAGGTAGTCTCCTTCCAAACTTTCTCCCTTCAGGCTTCTTCTACCCCCGTTATTTATTTCATTTGCACACATTCAGCCAGCCCTGGGATGTAGATTCCCTGGTCTATGTGTCACTCCACTCTGTGAACATGTTTATACCGAAGCAATGGCTCATGTGCAGAAAAGATGAGCGGGAGAGAGGGGGAGGGAAAACTCAGCTCAGCCCCCAGTCCTCATACTTTCTGTGACTCTCTCTTCCAATCTCATTCATTTCTAAAATTAAAAGCTCCAACTCTAGCAAACTGGGATGGGGTGGAATTAGTTATTCTGATGATGCCAAAAATGCCAGTTACAGATGAGAAGAAAGAAACTGCCCTACTGTAGGCTTGCTCCTGCTGCCACCTCTCCCTGCCTCTCAACGTCTCTCTTGCACCCCGCCTTCCCTATCCTTTTCTCTCTCCTGTTGAAATTCTGTGTATAAAGCTATTTTCTTAGCAGTATGTGTATGAGGAAAGAAGCTTTTTCACTCTGTGCTCTGGGAATGTGACTTGTATATAAAAGTTGAAAACAAACAAATAGGAAAAAAAAATAGGCGAAAAAGAGGAAACGTTTTAAAGAAAACCTTGACAAACACCCGGCATGGGTTGATTAGAGGTGCGGTGTCATGCATTTTAGGGATTTACAGCCAGGGTAGACTGGCTTTAGTTCGAACTATGAATATTTTCATCAGGAGTTAATACAGCTAGAAATTCCGCCTCCTCTTGCCCTCCAACATATTCTCTTACACCCAGATACCTGGCCTAGAGACAGCATGTACATTCACAGTAGCAGACAGGAGCTGACTCTAAGCAACTGTCCTTACCAGGAACCCTGTAATTTAGGGGACAAAAGAGCCTGGCTACCTCTGCTGACTGAGGTCCATCAATGTGCTTCTGGAGGGTGCGCCATTCCATAGTCCCAGAGGCTGGAAGTATTCCTCCCCAAGCCCTTTATCAGACCAGAAGTCCTCAGCAGCAGCATGCCTGCTCCAGAGATGCACAATGGGCCGTTCTGGCGGACAGAGGGCTGAGTCAGCAAAGCCCTATGCTGAATGCTAGAGGTGAATGCCAGGTCATCTGGGGTACATCTGTTGCTTCTCCTAGGGAGTAGTAGACCCAACTCAAGCGCCTGGCACATCAACACCTATCTTGTAGTACACCCCCCCAGCCCCCGACAACCCTAAAGTGAGCTTAAATCAATGGCTCTTAAGATCAGTCTTCCATGGCTTGGGGCAAGGGCCTAGGGTTTCTGACCTACATGGGTCCTAAAGCATCCAAATTCTGGTCCACCTACTTACTGCCAGGGTCAGTACCAGGAGGCAGGAGGTAGAAATGAGCTTGGCTGTCTTTGCTTTAAACCAGCGTCTGTGTGAGGATGGCTTAAGGTACCCAATTCTCAACTAGGAACAAAAATCAAAGTATGCTGGAAGAATATGAGAAAATCTGAAGCCTTAGTGGCCAAATGGGGCAGAGTCTGCAATAGGACCACAAAAAGAAACCTATGCCCCCAATCCTCCAGTCCCTGGAGTGTACTTACAGAAGCATGCACGAGAACCAAGAAAGCCAATTATTCCAGGCACAGAAGCACCCACCTGCTTAATTCCCTCTACTGGTTCCTTAACCACTTTCAAGGCTTATAGACCAGATCACTGATTCCCCAAATCTCCACCACTCTGATCTGTTTTAAGACACATTCGCTCATCCAATTATTCATCCGTGTATAGATATTCACACCTGAACTACAGAGCTCTGTGTATATAACTGCACCAATGAAACAAGCAAGCACACCATCAGAAACAGCAGCAGAATCATACAGAGAGAGCTACAGGGACACACATGAATGCTAGCAAGGATGGGCCCATGGACATACAGGCACAAGGGACATGGTCCCAGACCCATCACCTATACTCCTATGGGTGTAGTACAAACACCCTCCAATACATACTAATTTTTTTCACACAGCAGTAGGTAGGAAGAGCTTATAAATAGATAAAGTCAGGGGAAATGTAACCAGTGTCAGGAAGGGGGACCAAATGTTGAACATTAATCCATGGGGAAAGGACCTTAAATTCCTCTGGAGTGTGATGCTAAGGAGGGGAGGGAGGTAGAAGAGAAAACAGGAGGAACTTTGGGGAAAACTCACATGAAACATAGGGGTAAACGGCTGGGTCCCTGTGTTATAGGAAGGGCCAGGTACTGGGGAGCATTTCTCTCCAGGCTGTGGTGGGAAGCTCAAACCACCAGTCAGTAGCAACTACAGTCATGCACTACATGACAACGTTTCAGTCAACAACCAACTGCATATACGGCAGTGGTCCCATAAGATTAATACCACACAGCCTAGGTGTATAGTGGGCTATACCATCTAGGTTTGTGCAAGTATACTCTATGATGTTCGCACGACAAAATCACCCAGTGACACATTTCTCAGAACATATCCCTATTAAGCAAAGCATGACTGTAGTGAGAAACTTGTAAGCCATGAAGATGTCACTTCTAGAGGACTGAGGAAGGAAGAAATGCCCCAATACCAAGGAAGCTCTTGCTACAACAAGAAAAGCTATAGACCCAGCCTCAGCGTCTACAGGATTACAGCTTGGATACATTGTGAAAGGTCAGAGGACAGAAAAGCGAGAGAGAGGACATTTGTAGAAAGACCTGTCAAGTTTGGGGAAAAGATGGGAAGTGATCCCCAGGGAAAGCCTCCCAGGGAGAGACTATACTTTATGGGAAGATCACAAAATTGGCTGAGAACCCACTCCGTCATTCTCTTTCACATAGAAGACCCAGACAGCCTTCCACACCGAGGACACACAGGGGTAAATGGCATTATTCCCTGTCAGCAGTCTGAGCCTGGTGTTTCTTGCAGCTCCCTCGCATGGAGAGGTGTCTGGCTAGAAGCTAGTAGGGAAGCAGGCAGATTATTGGTGGACCAGAAAGGTGATGGGGAAAGGTGAGCCAGGATTGACTCATGATCCTACCCAACTGTACACACTAACAGTGGCTAAAACACTGCAACAAGTAATCAGCAGGAGCACAGCACTGCCCCACATCTACAGTCCCTCCTTGATATCCAACTCTGCGCCATGTCTTCTCACCTGCACTTGAAGAATGGCCTACCTTGTGCTCACTCCTGGATAGCACCCCCAAGTGCTCAAACAACAGCATCATCTGCAACTTGCTAAGTGTCAGCAGCAGGCGAGGCCGTGTAGTCTGCTGACCCCTACTTCCTCTACCCAGGACCCAGACCTGCCTCCTGGAAGAAGTGTCACTGGGACCCATCCTGTATCAAGCCACAGAATCCACACAAATCTGACCCGACCACAGACAGCAATCTCCTGGCAATGCTCCTAATCAAGTGGCTCTCAGTGGTGAGTTTTCAGAAACATAGGGCAGCCAACCATCACAATCCAGGGTTGAAAGAGTGAATTTTGAAAGTGTTTCCTAAGGGATTCTTCTGTGATAACTACTGCCAATAAGAAGCATTGTCCTAACAAGTTAAATCTGTCTGACTGGACCTCACAATCTCTCCTTTTCTTCCTGCTGCCCCCACCCAGAATACACATACACACAGATCACATGCATGACAGCATAAAGACATGAGTATGGCTGGGGAGGAAGAAGAAAGATGTAAAAGGCATGGGAAATCCAGACTAGATCAACTCCCACAAGGTGACTGCCATCTCTTAGAACAGTGTGTCTCAAAGTTTTGTCCACCTGTATCATGGTCACCTGAGTGCTTATTTAAAATGCACATTCCTGGACCACACCTCAGACCAACTGAATCAGAAACCCCTGAAGTGATACTATGCTCTCCAGAGTTTGAGAACCACTGATCTAGACTGCTCAGCCCAAATGCATCTGTGACCTGCCCCAACTCTCCAGCACCCAGCGCCCAAGCCTGCTACATCAGGGGCTACCACACAGGGGCCAAGCATCACCTCAGATTTGTCTTATTCATTACCCTGACATCACCCCCACCTCCAACACTCTAGAAATCTGACTGGCTATTCTTGAATAAGAGAAAAGATACAAACATTGTCCACTCACCCTCTGGCTGAGTGCCTCCCTGCTTTCTCCTCTGCTGTGGAAACCACCCTGCTTCTTCTGAAGCTGCCATCCACTTCCAGAGATGCTGAAATCAGAAGTGCCCCAGCCCCAAGCAGCTCAGCCCAGCACAGCAATGGCTTTGCTTCCCTCTGGGCAAGTCCTATCCCCATTCAAAGCCACCCAGCCTCCCCTGACATCACCCAGAGCCAAATCTTCTACCTGAAGATCTTCCTCATCACTGACCCACAGCCTCTGGCTACCTAGGAAGCAAGGAAAGCCCAACCTGCTAGAAGTTCTTCCAGATGGAAGCCCAAGATCCAGTTTTGTGGGACTGCTGATGGCACCGCCTCTGGAAGCATAGGGCTGGTTTGTGTCACCACAGATGCTGGGGACTCTCCTCCTAGGGGCCTTCCTCTCTACCAAGGCTCATTGCTGATCCGTGGTCTCCCTTCCAGGGGTGGATTTCAAAGATATGTTAATTTATCCAACTCTAATTGGGGTGCCATTGAGAAATTCCTAAACACAGGATCTCTTTGAATAGTCTTTCTGGAAGGGCAAGTCCCAGGTGCCTTTGTCTTCCTAACACCTGCCTACCTCGCTAGGCCTAGAGCACCTCTCTGTTTTTCTAGGACTGTTATTGAACGTGGGCCTTTTAACAAGGGAGAAAGAACTGGTTCATCTCAACCACACCTCAGCCAATCACAAGGTAAGGGCAGAAAAAAATACATGCAGGCACAAACCACCCCACCACCCAACAGCAAGGTCTGAGGGTCCTCCTTCCTACTTCTTCCCTTCCAATCTCTTCTGCCACCATCTTTGTGACAACACGACTGGCTGGCCTCTCTCCAGGCTCTTATTTCGCCCTCCTAGGATTTTCTCTGTCCTTGCTGCCCAGAGAGGTGTATAATCCACTGGCCTGGAGCCTTGGGTATGGCTCTCGCCTGTGCCCTTGTCCCTTTGTGCTCCAGCTTTCCTCGGAAGAGCTGCTCAAACACTGAGTGTAGTACCATCTAAATCCCTTTCTTAGGGGCAGTGAGGGTGGGAGGGGGGTGCGTACCTAGTTGGGAGGAAGGCAGAGTTGGGGTTGGCTGGAGAGCACTGATGCAGCCCAGCTGTTGAGGGCATCCTCTCATGCCACTCCCAGCATGGAGCTCCGCCCAGCGCTGGGCATGCTTACACACGCCGCCCCCCTCTCTCTCTGCCGCCAAGTGGCGGTCGTGAGCATGTTTGGAGGCTTTGGGTTTGCCGCAGTGCCAGGGTCTGAGACACTGTTCATGTGCCAGTGCAGCACGGCCAAGCGTGGCGGCATCCAGTTGGTTGGGTGCCAAGCAGTAGGACCCAGGTGGTGATACAGAGATGAAAGAGGGGTGGAGGGGAAGGAGCAGGAGGAGAGGAAGGCTCCAGGGAGAAAATCAGACACCTCACTTCTTAGAGTGGACAGTCCAAATGGGATCCCCAGAAAGGTGCCCTTCCCATTCTAGATTCCAGCTCAACAAGCAAGCCCTTCCCTTCCCTGCCACGCCCGCAGAGTGACATATACAGACCAGGCAGGAGGACTTGGCCATCTTCAGCAGGAAACTGGCTGGGGGCCAAGCAGGACTGCCAGCACTCTCCATCCTTCTTCCTTGGGGTCTTGGCAATGGCGCGCTTCCTCCTTTGTGTCCTCACGCCTCTCTCCGTCTGTCACTCCACTTCTATGCCTAGGAGGGAACGGGTAGGAGGTCCTGGCAGAAAAAAGTCTGTTCTCCCAAACAACTCACACATACACACAACTCCCCCAACATCTCACCTCCTCCCTTCTCACTCCTGGCACAACAACCCTCTCAACCAGACTGGCAAGAGGCACTGCCACCCTCCCCCATTCCACACAATGCAGAGCCTGTGCCAGGCTCCTTGGGCAATGCCAGCACCACACGCCTCACACCCAGGCCCCTTCCTCTCCTTCGGTGCTGACAAAAGGCCAGACTGCCAGCCCACAAGCTCTCCTGGGGAGCGGTGGCACGACCCCTCCTCCTGGCTCTTTGGTGCTTGCTTGGCACATCCCTGGCTACTCTTTCCACCACTTTACTTTCCCCGACTAGAAGAGGACTAACTACCTCATAGTCCAACTGGTTCTCAGAGCTGTGCTCTAGAGGGACAACATCAACAACACATCCCTGCCCCTCCTCTCTGCCTTCTGGGGCCCCTGTTCCCACTGCCCCAGCTCCGGGCACCAGCCTGACGATGTGATGCCAATGGCTCCCGGGTACCGAGCCTTCCTCCCAGAGCACCAGGACTCCTGCTGCTGCCCTCTCCCCATTCGCCTCCTCCCACCACCACGGGCACGAGGGTGGCAGCTGCAGTGCCAATGCCTGTAAGCAGGCAGCGTGGAGCAACTCATGCACCCTCTTCTGCCCTCCCAGGCCCTAAACCTCTCCCTTCCTTCTTCCACTCCATCCCTCTGCCCTTCTGGTTGGACACTAGATTGGCAACCGCAGTGCCAACCCCCACCCATGCCCAGGAGGCTCACATACAGCACGCACTTATGCGTACATGTACATGCGCGCACACACACATACAAACACACACGGCCCCATGAGTGCCAGGCAGCGGTGGCAGACACACAGCAATGCATAGTGACTGGTATACCCGAGGAGGCAGCCAGAGTCGGCACCTGATCCAGCACCCATTTGGGATTGGGTGGGTAGGCGGGCGGACAGGCGGGCGGAGGGGTGATGGAGGCAGATGATGGCCCTAGTAGGTTGGCAGCCGATGGAGCTGGGAGAATGGAGGGAACAGATGCTCTTTGCCCAGCCTCCCTCCCTCTCTCTGAGATCAGTGCCAAGCTGGGGGGATGGGGAGAGGGGAGGATGGGGGAAGGGTGGCATTTGGAAAGCTGGCAGGCCGGGGGAGTTGGGTCCGCCCAGGCTGGGCAGTGCCGGCACTGGCTGCCGCCTCTCCCCTCTGCCATCTGTCTCGCTTCTCTCCCCACCCCCTTTCTCTCTTTTGCGCTCTCTCTCCTTCATCCACAGCAAAACGAAAAGAGGAAAACAAGGTCCTCATTCCGCCCACCCCCAACCTCTGCCAGACCCCTCTCCTCCTCCCCACAACTCACCACACCATACCACCACCAAGCCATCTGTGCTCTCTCCTCCTGGCTCGGTCACCTTCTTTCACGTGCCTTCGCCCTCACACCAAAATGGGTGCAATGTTTTAAAAAAATATATACATATATATTTTAAAAAGCAACTTAAAAGAAAAACTATTTTCTTTGGGAATGTCCTGTCCTTCTGAGTCTGGGTCCTCCGTGCCAATATTTATGGCAGGCAGAGGGAGGGGACCCTGTCCTCAGCTGGTGCCCATGAATCCCATGCCAGGGAGGAGGGGTAGCTGGGGTGGGGTGGGGGTGGGGTGGGGTATCGGGAGAGCTCTCTTCTCTCTGCGCCTGTGGTGGTTTCTTTTTTTTCTCCTCTTCCACTTCCGGAGCAGGTTCAAACAGATCTAGAGCCTCCCCCACCCCCAGTTCCCAGGGCCCCTGTGCCCTTCTCTCCCTGCTTTTGATTTTATTCCTCGATCACCCTTTCCTTTTTTGTGTGTGTGTGTACGTGTGCGTGCGCGTGAGTGTTTGCATCCATGGCGGTGGGCACCGTGCCAGCCACCGCACAGCCATCTGCGATGCCTTCTGCAGCCTCCGCTACTTCTCCCTGCCACCTCCAGCCCCCAACTCCCCTGCACCCCAGCTCCCCACCCCCCAGTCCCCAATCATTAATTAGCTACTGAATTAATTAAATCGTGAATGCTAATTAACATTCCTACAGGGCAGGCTGCCAGGCTGGGGGGTGCAGAGGGGGTGTGAAGAGGAGATTGGGAGATTGGGATGGGGGAGGTGGAAGGAGAGCCTGTCTGCTTAGAAGAACTGGGAAGAGATGAGAAGAACCCAGAAGAAGGACGAAGGAGAAAGAGGGCAGAGTGACAAGACTGGGGCATGGGAAATGGGGTAATAAAAACTGTCCGAGTCCAAATGAGCACAACCCAGCCTTTCCTGCCCAAATAACACAGCCAATTCCTCATCCCCAAGCTCACTTTCTGACCTGGCCCAGCCTGGAGAAGTATATATTCCTAGGCTGGGGGACTCTGGCAGCTTTTTTCCTGTCTCTTATAGAAAACCAACCACAAACCAGAGAATCAACAGCTACTCCTTAGTCCAGCCACAGTGACCTCCAGACCAGGTCACTAAAAGAAGGCTCTAGGCTCAGAGGATCCCATGTTGATTTGCCCTTCTCCATCTCTCTGTCAAGGTGAAGGGGGCATTCTGTGAGTATCTGCTGCAGGGAAACGTGGGGGATCGATATGGGGACCCCGGAGGGGTGTCAACTCAATGGGAATTCAACAGCAATTAGCACAAAATCGTTGGCACTGCCTACAAGGCTGCCCTAGAAAGACCATGACAAGACTGCCTGCCTTTGACATTTGAGTAGGAAAAGTGGACACTCCTACCCTCCTTGAAGGTCAAGAATTCGGGAGAAAGTGAGTGAGGGCCATCTAACTTTGAGTTGTTGTTATTTTTAAAGAAACAGAGATGAAACTTCTTTCTGGGGGTGCTCTATGAAACACTAATCTGATGAGATGCTCCTCGGAAAAAATGGAACCCACGATCAAATTAGTTTGGGAAATACTGTCTATTCCCCCTCTTAAGAGATTCAAAATGCATATTGGGGTGATAGAGGCTCTGAGAAGTCCTGTATAAAATGAAATTGTTGAATATGTCTTACTCACTGATACTCAAACTTAATGGGCCACAGAACCCTCATTTCTAAGTTTTCTAACTCAATTAATTTTATTCCCACAGAAGCAGTGTTCTGCTTTGGGGAAAACTCTATCAAGTAACCAGGGGTGGTTCTGGCCTGGAAGCTGGCAGATGGATTAGCTGGCCCCACGTCAGCTGAGTCCCAACATTCCATAAACAAAGGGCAGCAGCAGGCTCTGGTCCTCCAAATGTAATGCACTAGCTCACGGTGGAGAAACCATATCACTCTTTAGAGTCACAGACCCAGACTTTCAGAGCTAGAAAGAGACCCTAGCAATCATTAAGCCTAATTCCTTAATTTTACAGTAGAAGCAACTGAGACTCAGAGAGGTGAAGTGATTTGTCCAAGGTCACAGAACCACGAAATGACAGCACTGACATTAGGACCACCATTTCCTGACCTCTAGCCTAGCTCCATTTCTCTATTTTCTGTTGTTAAAACTCCAGGACAGGGGCCGCCTGGTGGCGCAGCGGTTTAGTCCGCGCTTGGCAGCCCGGGGTTCGCGAGTTCAGATCCCGGGCGCCCGCCGACGCACTGCCTGTCAGCCATGCCGTGGCGGCGTCCCATATAAAGTAGAGGAAGATGAGCACGGATGTTAGCCCAGGGCCAGTCTTCCTCAGCAAAAAGGGGAAGATTGGCAACAGATGTTAGCTCAGGGCTGGTCTTCCCCACAAAAAAAAAAAAAACTCCAGGACATTGGGCCAGCCCAGTGGCATAGTGGTTAAGTTTACACACTCCGCTTTGGTAGCCTGGGCTTTGCAGGTCTGAATCCCAGGCGCGGATTATCAAGCCAAGCTGTGACAGGCATCCCACATATAAAGTAGAGGAAAATGGGCACGGATGTTAGCCCAGGGCCAATTTTCCTCAGCAAAAAGAGGAGGATTGGCAACAGATGTTAGCTTAGGGCTAATCTTCCTCACCAAAAAACAAAAAACAAAAAATCTCCAGGACAAGGCCAGCATGCAGTTTATCAGTTACCTTTGCCCTTAAAGAGCTTCACCCAGAACCCCCTTCCCTCTGTTGACTAAGACCTGGGCCTAGTCTTTTCCACCGCTGCCTTTTGCCTTCACCCCCACCTTTGGAACCCTGCAGCCTCTACCTGCCTCTGGAGAATTGATTCTGTCTTCCTGTGGGAGTGGGGATAGGGGCAGAGTTTGTGTTTTACAAAATCCTCCTAAGTGTTCCTGATATCCTGGACTCAGAACTTCTCTTTTAGAATGTCCCTTGCCTTCTACTATATACTACTGATATCAACCCAAAACTTCTACTCCATCACCTCAATCCCATTCTGGTCAGGAAACGCCAAATGTCTCCAGGGACATCTCCTACTGTCTTTCTAGCAACAACTTTCCCTTTTCCTGTCCTTCTCACTTTAGCATCTGAAGTCCCTGAGGTCACTTAACCTCTCCATCAGAGTCCTCAAGAGGACAGACTGTCTTCAGCCTGCAGGGACACAGACTCACTAGTGTGAGGAGATCCCAGAGCCAGCCTCAGAGACCCGCCAGGGCCCACAGCCTCTGAGCTTCTGAACACCGAGCCTCCTGCCATAACGTGAGCCCATCTTTTCTTGCATGGCCCTTTGGGGAGCTGGAGAACAATGGAGAAAGGTGGAATCTAGCTCATTTCAAAGGCTGAAGAACAGTATTGAATTGTTTTTGCTTTCTGGGTCCTTGTGTGAGCCCACCCTACTTAACACCCACCCTCCCAGGATACAGAACCCCAACTTCACAAGAGTGATAACTCTCTTCACAAGATAACTCACCACACTATTTTAAAGACAGAATAGCTTTGAAATACAATTTTGATTTGCCAAAGAGATCTACATCCAAATATCTAGGAACAATGAGGTCCTTTGGAGTTCTGGAAGTCTATGAACGTACTGGCTGACCCCACCTCCTCCTTCCCTCCCATGCTCCTGACAGGACAGCCCTTTGGCATTGAGCTGATGGAGCCACTTCAGAGTGTGACCCACTGTCCACTGGCTGACTACCCCTCTAGCTGAGGAACCACCTGATAAAAGGGGACAAAGTGGAGTCAACTACCCAGCCAGAGAGAGCAAGAGATGTTCTCACTGGACACGTTTTTTAAAGAAAGCAGTTCAGGGCTGCCTTTACCCTTGGGGGGCATCTTTGCTAAATTACCCCCATCTCAGTGGTCAGTGAGAGAGGCCAATGTCCAGCTTTCCAGGGTCATGGATTCCCACCCGGTTCACTTTCCCTTCTAGAGCCTGTTTTCTCTCTCCAACACCCAGGCACCGAGCCCTTGTCAGTAGCAGAGGCACTCAGAGCTGCGATATAAATGATGATTACTCTATTATCAAATAACATTACCAAGCCTGGCCGGCTCCCTACAACGGTGACAGCAGAGGCAAGCTACAAAATTCAGTATTGATAAACTGTATATTGTCTTCTAGAACCATCACTCTGTCTGACAGCCACTTCCCAAACCTCCCACCATTAGCAGCAAAGAAGGGATACTGGTTGGTGATGGCTCCTGGGGGGCGGGGAGAGGAGGCAGACGGAAAACCAAAGGTGGCCAGGAAACCTTGGGGAAGATGAGAAGTCCTCAGTGCCCACCATTTCTACAGCCCCCACACAAACTGGCCTACTTCAGCCCTTCAGACTGCCCTGACCCTGTCCTTCAGGAGGGTTAATCGCAAACAAAACTACCCAGAAAAATCTAATACTAGTGAGAAGGAAGCAGGCCTAGTCTGGTCCCGTCTCTGCCATACCTTCAGTGTGGCATTTCACTTCCCTGGATTTCTGTTAAAAAGAAGGGGATGTGCCTAAGGTTCCTTCCAGTGCACACCTTCTCTAATTTTGCAGCTTAGCACATGTCTTCTAGGGCTACTATCAGATTCTCTTAGGTCCTAAGCACTAAAAGAAGTAAGATCATGGAAGTAAGTTTTCTAGGAAAATGTTTAGGACCATAAGCCCCAGACTGAAGGGCACACCAGATCTGCTCCCGCTCCAGGGCCTTTGCACTCTGTCCTCTGGGCTGCTGTGCACTTCCCCAGACAATGCTATGGCCAGCTCCTTCCACTCCTGCTCTTTGCTCAGGAGGCCTACCCAACCACCCTGTTTAATACTGACTCTTGCCCCCCACCCAGCCCCTTCACCCTGCTCTACTTTTTCTTTTTTCCATTGCATTTATTACCTTCTAACATACTATACAATTGATTTATTTATTATGTCTATTGTTTATTTTCTATTTCTCACCCCTGGCTGGTAAGATCCACAAGGGTAGGGATCCCTGCTTTGTTCGTGAATGTATCCCAAGCACCAATAACAGTGCCTGACACAGAGGAGGTGCTCAATAAATATTTGCTGAATGAACGAAGCTAAGGTTAGAATGGTACATGTTTTGGTCAGACCCATCTGACTAATTCCATCATTTGGGGCTGGGGCAGGGAGAGAGGGGTCATCATTTCAGTGCTCTCTATCTTCTGGCAGGATGGCTGGTGGACGCCTAGCATTCTCCGCCACCTCCATCACAGTCTCAAGGACATGCTACTCAGTAAAACCCAGATGTTTAACTGGGATGTTTTGGGCTGAACCCCAGGCACCTTCTCGACTTGCACTCAATGAGGTTGCTCAGTCCTCCTCCATAGACTGGAGTCCCTGCTTCAAGCCTCCTCAGTCTAAAACCCAACCTCTAAAGCCACAATTCTCCAGCTTCAGTGAGCGTAAGAATCACCTGATAAGCTTGTTTATAACACTTAATCTCAGGCCACTGATTCTATAGGACAGATGAAGGACCCAGAAATATGCATTTTAACAACTCCCCAAGGTAACTGTAATAACAGGTATTGTTCGGGTCACACCTTGAGTAATTTTGGTGCAGACAGATAGCTAGGTGACTTATTAAGTGAGCCTTACTGCTGTCTCTTCTCTGAATCTACTTAACTCTGGTACACATGTGGCTCTGCCCAGGATTAGGACCAGAAGAAATGGACCTGTGCAGTGGGCTTGCCACTTTCTTTTCCACCAGAGGTGCAAAAAATTAAAACAGCACTTGGAGAAACACGGAAAGAAACTGAGGAAGGGGAGGAGGGCAGCAGTGCGGTAGTAAGGTGAAGCACATCTCACAGGTATGGCCACATCCCAGAGTGTCTTGTCTGCACCTAGTATTTTTGACAGCCTCTTTAGCACATATGTGCTAAGTTTAAATATCTCATCTTCGAAAGTAAGCAGACAAAAATGAGCATGTCTAGAATGATGTAAGTACCCCTCTCTGTCCATTTTATATAGGGAAATCCAGGATAAATCAGGGGAGTGGCATGGGCCTGAGCTCAGCTGGAGTGCTTCCAAGGGCTGGGCCCAACACAGACTCTTGCCCAGACAGGCTCTAATGGACAGAACTGAAAGGGACTCAACATTCCAACCACCAAGGGCACTACTCCTTGGAGCAACTCTGCCTGTTCAGGAAGGATGACCCAAAAGGATGACACAATGACCATCAATAAGGTAGCACAGAGGCTCCGAGTCTCTGGATCCTCCAAGATAGAGGTCTGGGAGAACAGGAACAAGCCAGGAGCAAGAAGGGGTATTATGGCTGTCCAGGGTCCCAGGGGCAGGATGAGGGCTCTGGGAGCCTAGGGGCAAAGGCATCTAACCAGAGGATGCTAACAGGGACGGGGAACACCGGTTAGGTCTTCCTTCACCTCTGTTCTCTTTCTTCTTTGGCTCTTCCACACTTTAGGAACTTGCTAGAGGCAAGCATTATTCCTGCCCATTCCACAAATAGGAAAGACTGAATCACTCAGATGTAATTTTCTAGATCAGACCCCAGGACTAAGGATTGAAAAGAAGCCCTGGGTTCCCTTTACCTCCACTAGGTTAAGCTCATAATTATCTGTCATCTGGAGGTCTCTCAAGGCCAACTATATTTCCTTCAACAATAACAATAATAATAGCAACCAACATTTACTCAGCACTTCCTCTATATCAAGCATTATGTTAACCAATCTAATTTAACAACTCTGTGAGATAGGGACTATTATTACACCCATTTTACACACGGAGAAAGAGAGACAAGGAAAGGTTAACTATCGAGAGGAGCAGTTAGTATTTCAACCAGGCAGCCTGGCTCCAGAGACCATTCTCTTAACTGCCTTGCTCACCCACTGGTTCTGGGCCTAGAGATGGGATGGGAGTTACCACAAGTGACAGATTCAAGACTAAATCTAAGTCTCCTGAATTCCAGAACAGTGCTGCAAATCAAGTCCCTCACCAAAAAACCAAGAGCAGAAAAGAATTTTATAATGTCAGTGGGGTTCACACATACCCCTCAGTTAAGGGAACTTCCAGGCTCTCTAGCTAAGTTGGTTCTCTAGTATTCTATTCTAGAAGCTCTGAACCTGGGACACTTCTAGTCCAGTGGGTCTCACATTTATACAGTTCACTATCCTTCAACTAAAGAGTACCAATTCTAGGCCAGGAACTGTGCCATGCCTGCAAAAGAGCAACAGCGAGCACAAGGAACCACAAGCAGATTGCTGCACAGCACAAAGTATAGGCAAAGATACACAGGAGACAGATCCAAAAGGGCCTCTGTGTTGACCACATGCGGGGAGGTAAACGTCACCCTGAAGGCCATCGAGACCAACTGAAGGATTTTAAGCAGGGTACTGATGGTAATAATCGTGCTTCAGAGAGATTACTTTGGTGGCTAATTGGAGGCTAGACTTGAACGTGGACAAAACCAGAGGCAAGGATAACAGCAGGCTGTGGCTGGTTGAGGTTAGAGATGATTAGGAACTGAACAAAAACTGTGGTAATGGGGGGGCAAGCCCGGTGGTGTAGTGGTTAAGTTCGTGCGCTCTGCTTTGGCAGCCCAGGGTCCATGGTTCGGATTCCAGGCACGGACCTACACACTGCTCCTCAAGCCATGCTGTGGTGGCGTCCCACATGCAAAACAGAGGAAGACTGGCATAGATGTTAGCTCAGGGCCAATCTTCCTCACCAAAACAAAAAAAACGAAAAAACTACAAGGGGCCGTCTGGTGGCGCAGCCGTTAGGTTTGTGCTTTGGCAGCCTGGGGTTTGTGGGTTCAGATCCCAGGCGCCGGCCGACGCACTGCTTGTCAGCCATGCCATGGCGGCATCCCATATAAAGCAGAGGAAGGTGGGCACGGATGTTAGCCCAGGGCCAGTCTTCCTCAGCAAAAAAGACGAGAATGGGCAACGGATGTTAACTCAGGGCTGGTCTTCCTCACAAAAAAAACCCAATAAAATCCCAAAACTGTGGTAATGGGAAAGGAAAGCAATATTGGCTTTCCTTAACTGATGGTATATAGGGGTGAGTGAAGAAAAAAATCCAGAACAATGCTCAGGTTCCCTGTGTGAGTGATCAGGAAAGTAATGGAACCACCAACTGGGAGAGTGAATAAAAGAAGTAGATTTGATGGGAAAATGATAGAGTTAGGTTTAGAAATGTGAAGCTAAAGTTTATTTAGACCATCCAGCTGGAAGTACCCATCAAGCAGATGAATATAGGAGCTGGAAGCTCAAGTAAGAAATCTGAGCTGAAGATAGAGATTTTGGAATTATTAGGAAACTGGTGGAATTGAAACTTTGGGAATGAATGACACCACCCAGGGAGAAAATGCTGAGTGAGAAGTGAAGAAGAGGACAGACTCTTAAGATATCTTCACAATAAAGTGGTGGAGAAGGTGCTTGAGCCAAAAGAGACCAAGAAGGAACAAGGAGATACAAAGACAAATGGGAGAGTATGTCACAGAAGTCAAGAGAGGAGAGTTTTAAGAAGGAGAAGTGGTCAACAGGTCAAATGGCTGAGATCCACTGGGTTTGGGCAAAGTCCAAGATCTTGGGACCACTCTAATCTATCCCATCCAGGCTGCTGACTCAGAACACTGCTTAGGACTGCTATGTTCAATGATCCCCATCTTAATGCCACCGAATAACAAAAACTATTTATTTATTCATCTTGAAGTTCAGTAGAGAATCATGCCAGGACAAGCAGCAGTGCTCCAAGGAGCAGCCAAGGCAGGGTCACCTGGAAGTCTCTTGAGGGCCAAGACCCACATCTGAGGAAGGAGCTCATGCAGTAGACCCAGAACCCTGAAAAAGTTACTGACTCTCTGAAGACAGAGCCCCCTGAGCCTCAGTTCCCTCATCTGTAAAATGGTTATAAAATGGTCCAAGTAGTTGTGAGGAGCTAATTTTCCTGATGAAAACATCTTATCCTGTGGCTGGCTCTTAGGAGTCACCTAATAAATGTTAATATTTACTTCCTTCCTCCCTTTGTAGGCATTAAAGACTTTTAAATCTATAATCTCACATGATTCTTACAACCTAGAGAGAAATGGGGAAAACCAGCTTTAGAATGGTTAGCTGCAAAGAAAGTTAGCTGCAAAGCCAAGACTGGAACCCAGGGCTGCTAAGTCTCAGTCCAGGGTTCTGTCATCTGTAGCACACCAATGCCTAGAACCCTTTTACAAGTAAACAATTCCTCTATCATTAATCATTATATCTCGCATAAGCCTGAAGTTTTAATATAGTAGCCTTATTCCTAACTGGACAAACCTATAGGAGAATTCGCTGCAGGAAACCTGAGCCCTTAGAACTCTCTTGGCCTCCCCAGCACAACAGAACCCAGGACCAAGCACAAGAGCAAAGGAACCCGAGTCCTAGTTCTCAGATCTCTTCTTCCAAACATTATCTACTACTAGCTTTATCCTTGACCTAGAAGCTGAACCCAGCTAAGCAGACTTCCAAGATCCTTTTACTTGGCAGAATCCCTTCTCAGCCAGAAGACAAGACCCAAGACCCACAGTTCCAGGGCTCACTCTAATCACTACACTTCATTCTTCTGGTTCTTAAATGCCAGCCTACAATGTACCATAAGGCAATGTTCAGGAGGTAAGCCACCTCTAAGTACATATAATATGTTAAACAGTGATAATGCTGTGGAGAAAAATAAAGCACGGAAGGGGGATAGAGGTGTGTATAGAGGGAGGGGCAAGAGGCAATTTTAAATAGAGTGGTCACAGAGAAGGTGACATTTACATAAAGATCTTTCTCTGAAACTAAGACAAGACCAGTTCAAAAAATCATCTGCAAGTCATCTGGCCTTTCTAGGCCTCAGTTACTTCATCTGTAAAGTAGGGATACTTCAGGACCTGCCTGAAGGCAGGAGGTTGAATGCCTCTGAGGAAGTGTTTTTGTGGATAAGAGCACATTGTACTTTAAGCTTTGCTTTGGAAATTTCCTGTTCTATATATTAATGTAGGGTAGATATTATTCCCTCCTTACAGATGAGGCAACTGAAAGACAGGCTGATTCCCCCAAATTCACCCAGCTGGTAAATGGCAGAAGTGGGAGTAGAACCCAGTCTTCTGACTCAGGTCCAGAGCACTTTTCTCTACCCCATGTGGTCTGGACTGAAGCCACAAGCAGCTCACACCTCATAATGGGACAAGGGTTTCCCAATGGCATGGGCCAGACTACGGATGGCATTCTGCATTTAGTTCACCACCTCCCTCCAAGGATCTTAAAGCACTACCTACACATTTAAGTGCTGAGGGAGTTTTATTTCTTCAAGTGATACATCATCACTTCACCAAGGTCCTCAGAAATGGCTTTCCTTTCACTGACAAATCCTAGTCAATCAACTAATATTTATCAAGGGCTTTGCTAAGTACCAAGCTCCAACCAAGGAGCTACAGAGTACTTATTAAAAAAAAAAAAAAAAAAAGATGTAATTATAGATAACTCAATTCCTGCCATTAAGTTGTTTTAACAGTAATTACTAAATCACTTTTCCTTCCTCCTTTTTAGGCCATGCAAGCTTTGCCCTGAACCTTAACTATGGGCTTTTGGGGTCAGGAAAGGAGTCTATATGCCTGATTCCCACCTTTTCCCCTTGTGTATGGTAGGTACTCACTAGGACTTGACCTGTTATTCCCTAGCGACAGTTCTTGTCACTTCACCACACCAGAACTGGATGAAAGCATATGAAGACTGTCCCTACCCCTAGGTGTGACTGAACGATGCTATCAAGGCTTCTGCTCCAGCAAGAAAATTCCTCTTAGACATAAGGCTGTGCTTGTTCCAGTATAAACTCCCTGAAGAGTTCTGCCTCCACCATAGTTATCAGCTTTCCATATGATACTGAGTCTATGGACAATGAAAGTGCAGGCCCCCACCACTACCACCCAGGCCTGGACTAAGGCCCCAAAATCTCCCTGACACGTCTCATGGATCCACTCAGTTGATCTTACGTAGGACCTTATACAAATGGCCTGCTCCAGAGCACTCTATATCATAATGACTATTTGAACATGCCTGACTCCCTTCCAAACTGTGAACTCCTCCATAAGAAGGCTTGTGTCTTATCCCAGCACATAGTACTGTGCTTAATACAAAAAGCAGTGCTTGGAAATAGTCTGTGCACGCCTAGCAAATGCTACCTGTTGCAGATACCATACTGCCCAAACTACCCAGGGCTAGAGTCACTCCCTTAGTGCCTTCTGCAGACAGATGTGCTTCTCTTACCTAGGTTAAGTCATTATGTCACCTGGGAAGGATACCATGAGAAAACAAACTAATTAGCAGTGATCAGCTGATTTCATTTATTCACTGTTTCCTAACAGAAATAAGGCCTTTTGGGAATGGGGGGGTAGGAAAAAATAAAATATGATCAAAAAGGGCAGGGAAAGGTCCAGAGCACAGGGTGCCACAGTGAAGAGGGATCTTGCAGCCATGCTAGTCAGCACAAGATACAACCGTCCCTGATGGAAGCTCAGGAAGGAGAGTGGGTTAAGTGTTGCCAAATTCATCCCCCCAGGGCAATCTCTCCACAGAATTTAGCAATAAGGGAGCCAAGGATTCCAGATACTTGGATCTTTTTGCTGAGGCCAGACTCTCAGCCTTGGACCTTTCAGTTTCACCTCCTCCTCCCTTCTTCCCTTTGCAGACTGCAGAAAAATCCCAAAGGCCAACCAGCCATTTTCCTCTCTCAATAGCCCCTAGTTAGGAGGAAATAGAGTTGGCCAACAGGATATTAGCTAACCAGAGCCTGCGAGAGCCACAGGAAATAAGGGGGAGGGAGTGAGGAGCTCAAAGTACATTCCTCACTGCTTACAGCCAGAGCTGGATCCAGGACCATTGGTTTACTGCCAGCTTGGCAAGATGTTTCAATAAGCTACTCAATTAAATCTCTCCAAGTGAATACCTCTTCCTATCCTGTACCTCTGTAGGGTTCTTGTCCCAATTCTCTCTTTATACACAAAGGACAAAGAAGAAAGTGTATGGCGGGGGGGGGGGGGGCAGTGATGGTGGCATGATTTTTCTTTTTTAAATAAAGAGTGAATGAAAAAAGACTGCATTGTAGGATGGTAGAAAGGAAACTGGGCTAAAAATCAAGAAATCTAAATGCATGGCCTGGCTCTGCTACTCACAAGCTCTGTGACCTTGGGCTGTCCAGTTCACTTCACTGAGCCGTTTCCTCATGCAACGCAGGGTGCTAGCTCATATGATAACCACATGCACTAAGTATCTTCCACATGCTAGGCACTACAAGAAATGCTTTCTACTTATTTCTATTTATCATAAAAAATCCTATGAAGTAGTTAATATCTTCATTTTGCAAATGAAGTAACTGAGGCTCAGAAAGAATAGGTGACTTGCCAAAAGCTATGCAGCTAGGAAGTGGTTGAGTTTCAAGGTCAGTTTTTTTCAGTTCCCCAAACTCACTAAGCCATATGCCATTGTTAAATGACCTCCAAACTCCCTTTCAGCTCTAATGCTCTGAAATTTCTTGACCGATCCCTCATTGTCAGTTTTTATTTCATTCATCAGTTCAGAGCATCAAGATCTGGAAGCTAAATTGCCCAACTTGCACTTTCTATGGCCACAGAGACAAACACTCCAAATTATTCAAGGATCCTAGATCCCCAGGGCTAGAAGAGGCCTCTTACCCCTTCCACATATTTACTCTTCCATTACTCACACGGGAGAAAAATCAAGGAAGGCCTTAAGGAATAGCTTCCCAAATTCACCTATCTCCATTATTTTTTCTCTAATAACTATTAAGGCAACTGAACTTGCTAACGAGGCAATGTTTATTTCTTCTTTAATTTTATTATTGTTTGTTTTTCTTTGTTATCTATTCCTGTGTGTGTGACCCAAAAGTCAGTCAGGCTTGAAGTTGCCTGTGCCCCTTATTAGGGTAGGCCCATTCTCACTCTGGGTGCTAGCCAATGCTGCCCTATAATCAAGAGGCCTCTTGACAAACTGACGATGATCCTACCCTTTAGTGGCTACCACTCAAGGTAGCCTGACTCACATTCTAAACAGATCACAAATAGGGAAAAATAATAGCTACTAAGCAAAGAAAGTGTTAAAACAGAAAACAAGCAATTTGTTAAAACAAAGTATTACGTAATTCTTCAACTTGCCTCTCCCTGTGCCAACAGGTAATTGAGAGAAGTCATTCTGGCTGTACACAGGGTTATGCCTAAACCACTCCAGGCATATTAGTGACTGCAAAAGGGAGATACAGACAGGCATGAGGATATTGTAGAAGAGACACAAGATTTAGACAATTAGACTCTTAAAAAAAAAGTCTATGTATCTCAGAGAACAGGCCCAGGACAGAGGTCAGAAATAATAGGGGAAAAGTTACCCTAGAGTTTAATCTAAAGAGATCTGTCAATATTTGGCTTGTTCTGCAAGAGACCATCCAGAAGAAGCAATTAACACAAAGCAAATTCCGGGGAAGAGCTGCAGTGTCTCTCTTGCTGGCGGGGAAAATGGCACTCTCATCGCTGCTGGTGGAAGCATCAACTGGGTTAGCCTTTTCGGAGGGCAACTTCTTCTCCATTAACTTCTAGCCATTTATGAAAAAAATAATTCAATGTTCTTTATAATAGCAGTGTTTATAATAATTCCCATCAACAGGGAAATAGTTACATAAACTATAGACATTATAGTTAAACAATTGTTAAATTTTAACAGGAGTTAAAAAATGGAGGAAGATCTTTAGGTAGAGACGTGAAAAGATTTTCAAGATAGATTATTAAGATAAAAAAGCAAGTTACAAAACTCTATGTATAGTGTGCTCCCACTTATGTAAAAATAAAATAACAACTACAAAATACTCACAAACCCACATATTTCTGTACATACATAAATGCAGAAAAGGGCCCAGATACACACAAATTTGATAACAGTGGTTACAAGAATTGGGGGAGTGAGGATCAAGGATACAGATCCCTTATCTGTATTATTTGAAATTTGTTTTAGAAATGTATTCATGTGTAGTTAATGATGACCCCCCAAAAAAAGCCTAAAAATCAACTAAAATATAAAGATCACCTTTATATATGAAACAGAAGATGTTCAAGATATGTTTTTAGTGAAAAAAGCAAGTTACCAAACACCAGGCATAATATAATCTCACGATGGGGGTGGGGGGGTCGAGGGGAATGAACATCAGCCTGGACTAAGAGGCCTGAGTTCAAATCTTCACTCTGCCACTTAATGGCCCCTTAATCATGGGCAAGCTGCTTAATCTTTCCAAAGCCTTGGTTTAAGAATTACCTAGCTCATGACGTGCTGTGAGGTTTAAGTGAGAATGTCTAAAGTACTTTCCACAGAGCCTGGCAAAGATAAGCACTCAATAAATGGTAGCCACTATTTGTATTAATAATAATAAATTCAGTATCAAAAACTAGATCCCTGAGATCATTTCAAAGAGAATCTTTATGACACTTGATTATGATTTAGTTTTAACATTAATCATTATTATTTTTTAAATGACTAATTCTGTGAGTTTTAGTCATTAAATTTTAGAGCTGGAAAGGATCCCAAGAGTTCATCTAACTTGGTGGTTGTCAAATCTGGCTGCATAGTAGAATTAGCTAGAAAGCTTTAGGGGGGAGAAAGACATTCCAAGGCTCCACTTCAGACTAGATGAGAATTCTGGGAGGTGAGATCGAATGATCTCTACTTGTCATAAACGTTCTGTACCTATTCATGTGCTTATACATGCAAAGAACACCTCTGGGGAGGGAAATAGGGACAAAGGTGGAAGGAAACTTCATTGTATTCCGTTTGTAGTGTTTGAATTTCTTACCTACTCAAAAAATAAATCCCTTTTAAAAATTAAATAATAAGCTTCCCTAGGTGAATCTAATGCAGTGGACCCACAGACCAGAATGGGGGTCTTTATCCTTTACCCCAGAAATTCCATTTCAGAAAATTGCAAGATTTATGTATAAAGATGTGGGTGTCCATCATAGAAGGAAAAAAACAATAAAAACAAACCTGGAAACATCCTAAATGTCTAACAGTAAGAAATGGTTTCACAAATTATGATATATCCATGATGGGATAATATATATTTATTAAGTATTTTTTAATCTGATTTTTTAATAGCATAGGAAAATCTGACACAACATTAAGTGAACAGGATACATATGTGTACAATGGCCTAATCATAATTTTGGAGTGAGAAGATGATGGGAAATGCCTATAAAAAAGTGAAAACAAGTACAGTACATAGAAAAACAAGCCTGTGCCCTCTTCTCTACACTCCACTGCCTCTCCTCAGCCCTGCCCCTCTTTAGGTACCAGCTTCAAATCCCACTGAGGAGCCTAAGCACTACTGTCCTGTTTAGAGACCTACCTTACTCATCACATAGTGATCTTACTCACCATTGTATTTTTGTTAACTTTAAAAAATACGAGCTCCCTTCAGAGGACAAATATTTGCCATAGCTAGGAATGTCACAGACTCTAAAGCAGCTGTTATACCCTGATATATGGCTTTTTGTTAATCATCTGCTGAATAGCTGCGAACTTGAAGGCTTTAGGCTGGTGCTATGGGTACCACCCTCTGAAGACTTGGGTTCCTGCCCTCAAGGAGCTACCATCTCCGTGGACAGATGAGACACGTATGTAAGAAAGAATAAGTAACAATAGGACACAAAAGCAGCACAGGCACTAAGTGCTATAGGAGTTCACATGCATTTGCACATACACACAGGGTGAGTTACTGCACTTCACTGTATACATTTTTTTTTTCCTGAACCAAAATATAAACCCCTAGAATGTAGTAGTCCTATCTCATTCCTTACTGTTGTATCTAACCTAATGCCTAATGTGTCTAACAGATAGTAGGTACTTAATATATATTTCTTAAGTTAACGATACTCTCTGCTCTGCACAACTAATATGCAAATATTTTTAAGTGAATTAATCATTGCAGTATGAATAATGACGGGGAATGCCATCTAAGTGAATAGTGGTTAGGGATATAGACAAGACAGTACTTGCTTCTGGTGTATTCCAGACTGAAAAGGGTTGGGAAACACCGGCGTAGCTGCCCATGAGGAGGCTCTGTTAACCTGCTGGACTCCTCCTAGACTTCAGTTCTTGGTGGGGAGCTTGGTAGGGGGAGTTGAGATCTGTACTCAATATAGTTTTCTTTACTTTTCAGAGGAGAAAAGCAATGACAAGTAACTATCCATACTTTTTCCAGGTTGCGCCACAGTAGTGACCTTAATGGAATCCTCAGTGCCAGCCATATTCTTGTCAGTCCACACCCAACCTCCCTTCTTCTGCTCCATATATAACTCCAGCCGTTCTCCTGTCTTTCCACCCCCTGGTCAAGGACAGAAGTCATGCTAGCCATCAGTCATCTTTCCGAAGTCCTTGCTAGGAATCACTGCTCTGAACCTCCTAGGGAAGTGCCTATCTGATTTGAAGAGAAGGCTCATCCCTAAAAAGTTCACAGGACCACAGAGAGCAAACTCAAAGTTCACCCTGAATGCAATGAGGCAAGGGAACAGAACGAATCCTGAATTTTCCCATCCTGGATTTCCTTGTTCTTTAGGACACAGTACACACTTAAGGATTACTATTTGTCTATCTAGAAAAAAACCTTCAAAGTTCATCACTTCCCTTGGCTTTGGGCAAACTTTAACCATTCTAGACAGATAAGAATTTATCTCCCAGAGTTCCTTCAGTAGAGCATGCCACTGCCTTGGCAAGGAGGAAGTTCTCCTTCATTTCTAACCTAAAGCACTCCTATTAAAATTGAGATTTATTTCTTTAGAAGACATTCAAGGCAGCAAATTAGCATCCTCTGTATCATTATTTCTCAGATTATTCATGAATGCTAATGTTTGAGACCCACCGCTCTACCTTGAGCCTTTAGAGGCTTCAAGACACTTTCATTTCTCCAATGTTAATAATTCTAATTATTTTCCTTTTTAATAGGTTCTACTCTCCATGATTTCCCTTCTCTGTTTCTTCATCCCTCTCTCAGGTTTCTTTCCACTCTTGGACTGTTCTTTCCTCATCAACCCCCATCCCCTCCCCCACCTCCCTGTCCCTAAATCTCCTAACTGGACACAAGCCTTGCTTTACCACCCCCACTTTCCTGACCTGGCCTCCTTCCCTGTAGGAATGGTAATTAACACGTGGGATTTAATTAATTCAGCAGCTAATTAAAAATGAGAGAGGAAGAGTGGGAGAGAAGGGCAAAAGAGACAGAGCCTGCCTCAGTGCAGAAGCCACCGCAGATGGTTCTGGGTTGGCTGGCACCATGCCACCGCCCTCCAACCCTCCCCAAGAGCACGCACAGCGAGGGGGGAGGGGCAAAAGTGAGGGGCATAGACTGGCAGAGCCTCTAGACAGGCTCATTCAGTCCTGCCGCTGCTTTGTGCTGGGGAGAGACAGAAAGACAGAGAAAACGAGAGACAGGGAGAGAGAAACACGGACAGATCCACCCTCAGGAAAAGCAAAAGGGGGCATCACAACGAATGACTCCTCTTCTCTTAACACAGAAAGCGAAGAGGAGAGCTTTTTCATCCCAAAAGAGAGCCAGCATCTTGGGGTTCCCTGACTCCTAAGGACCACCGAAGACAAGATGGGAAAAGCTAGCCCCTGATCCTCTGGAGAAAAAGGGATAGCTTACTCTGACAACCAGGGACCCACTCTGCAGCCACTCTTCCCACACCACGCTGTTTCCTCAGCATGAGCAGGCGATGAGGAAGACAGCTCTTGAAAAAAAAGATGGGGGGCTGAGGGAGTGGGCACAGATGGGCAACGGTGAGCAAGTGGACAAGAAGGAGATTTAAAGGAAGAGGAATGAAGGGTATACGTGAGAAGGGAAGGGAGAAGTGGGAGAAAGCGAAGGAGAAGAAATAAATAATAGAGAAGGAAGTCAGGGGCAGAGCCATGCTTCGTTTGCCAAGGTGGATACAGAGGGCCAGAGTGTCTGTGCGGAGGACTTCCACATGTTGACCCTGCCCAGCCTAGGCCAGGCAGAGGGGTATGGCAGCACTGCAGGGAGGGGGCAGGAGCAGATCCTTCCGAGGGTCAACTAAGTTGCTGGCGACAGGGAACTCGTCCCACCGGACCTTCCTAAATACTGGATATTTCTGCCAAACCAGGAATTTATCAAAAGCAATGGAGAAAAGCTTCCAAATGAACAGAAAAGGAGGCTAGGATGACAGGAGGCCGCAGAATCCGATTCCAGGAGCTCCAGCGGGGAGATGGGTGAGGAATGGGATTTTTAGCAGCACCCAGCTGGCTCTCTAAGGGTGTCATCTAATACTCTGAGGGAAATACATCCGTTAAGGGATTGACTTGCGGATCTGAGGGACGAGAAAGAAAGGAGAGGCTGGGTTTCAGAAAGCACCCTTTGGTGGGAGGCATCTAGGAAGCTTTGGAGCTTAAAGCCTTAGGAGGGAATAAAGGAGGGCAAGAAGGAAGTCTGCCATCAGTGACAGAGTACATAAAACTTGACTGAAAGAAACAGAGGAGGAGGGTGTGAAGCCAGATGAAGCTTTTCTGGTGTTAACTGCCATAGAGCTGAATGCAATGGCAGACAAGGGTCATTGTAGCTAAGAGACAGGGTTTTCCTGGCTAGGAATTCTGATTTGATCTCTTTACCACCTAGGGCTTCCTGTAAGAGCTAGCAGTGAGTGAATCAAAATTGGGAGAGAGAAGTAGAAACTCAGGGGTTTTTTATTCTCCAAAGCTCACCCGTGGGGCTAAAGCCAAGGCTAGCAGATGAGACAAAGCAGTTCTCAGAGTAAGTTGCTACAGGCTCAAAGTGGAAATACATGAATGCTTTCAGAGCCCATTTTCTAGTCTAGGTTTTAATTAACAATAAAAACTGTAAGAACATTTTAATATAACCACAATGAGGGTTTTACACCAGATTTAGGACTATCAGTGCTAGTAGGAGGAAGTAGGTGGTGCATGGAGCCTTTTGTTATTTTAGTGGTCTTGGGACTGAAGAGTTAGTGGCAAATGAGTGGCAAGGCAAGAATGGAGACTAGAGCTTCCAGCATCCACCACCATGTGCTATCCAGCCCCAAAATATTCTTGAGGGGGTGAAGGCTTAGGGGAAGGGGTCTGTTAGTTAGCAGTAAGGTCAAATTAAATCTGGAATGGGAAACAGAAACCAGGGCTTTGGAAATTCCCTACCTTGGCACCGCCGAGGCCCCTCTCATAGGCTGGACTGTGGAACCCCGAGGGAAAGTCTAGTCCCTTCCTGGGAAGCCAGGCACCTCCCCAGGCGCACACACCCAGCTCTCTCACTGCCAATGCTCTCCCTCAGCAGGCAAACCAAGGCTACCTTAGACACAGAACCTGGCTGCACTGCTGGCTTCAAGGCTGTCAGTGACTCTGGGATGAAATGGGAACACTGGTTTCCAAGGGGTAGTCAACAAAAAGTCAGACTTAGATGTCCAAGAGGACATCGATTCTAACGCCAGCTCTGCTAATGATTTATTTGTACAGTTTTGGACAATTCACTTCCCTCTATAGAACCTGAGTGGAAAAAAACAAAAATCAACCAATTTTAGCTACAGCACCATAAGCACCTAAAGAAAGAGTTAAAACTTAATTTATAACTCTTCTAAAAGGGTACTAAAGCTGAAAAGTCCCTACCATTCACTGCAACGAGTATTTATTGAGCCTTGCTTTCAAGGAGGGACCTTAACAGAGATCATCGTCTATGTTACATGAGTTCAGAATTCTAACTAGAGTCTTCTGAATATGACAAAGAGGCCTCTGAAAAGGGCAGTAGGAAAATCAGCTGGGGCCACCGGCCCATCCGCCTCCACCAGTAGACCCACCGTAGGAGGGCAGAAGAGCAGGCAAGAGAGGTTTCCACAGGCACTCCGAGGCTCAGACAAGAGTGAAGGGTGTAGCCCGTTTTTTACTGTGGCTCTTTCCAGGGCTATGCTGGACAGACAAACTGCCTCTCTCCATAATCCAAGAGTCAGCCTTGACTCACACAGGCTAGAGAAATGGAAGCCGGTCATTCTGGGACTGCCACTTAAGCTAAGGAAGACCTCCTCCCACCAAGGAACAAAGGAAAGAGGCCACACTGTCCATCTTGGGGACAATTCCTAGGGCATACACGAGGCAAAACTCAGCACTACTATCCAGTGAGTTACTAGGATGCTATTAATCCATAAAAATAATTCAAGAAGAGGAAAACTAGCCATCCTGGAAATTGGGTAACTTTACAATCAACAATGCTGAGTTAGCCCAGGGGTTGTACTGGTCACACAATGAGCAGGCTCCAGATGAAGTTAAGAAGCAAAGTAGGGCAAGAGCTAGGGTAATGGTCTGATGAGTTTGGGCTATATTCTGGAAAGACTACACAATAAAAGGACCTATGGCTGAGTGGGGCAACCATGTAAACTTGGCTGAGGTAAAAGAGAGACATGGAATGACAGAAGCAGGAAGCAGGCTACAAGAGCAAATTGAGGTCCTATAGCCAGAATTGTGCTCAGTAGTGACCAGACAGCCAGGGTGCCTACCAAGTAAGCGTCACAGCTGCCCTGGCAAGGACCTTCTGAAGACTCAAAAGACCAATAACAGGACATCTCTGGAGGGACCAGAGAACAGGTTTTAGAGCATGGTTTTCCTCCAGAGTCTTCAAAATACAGGATAACAAAAGCAGAGCTATCCTTAGCAATCTAAACCAAAACTTTTTGGATGAAGCCCTTATCTGAATTTTTGTGACTCCATATTTTCCCAGCACGTGGAACCAAATTCTGCAGATTCAGATAAAATAATATCCCTTGCCAGCTGAACTCTCACTATCCAAATCCAGAAACTGACCAGATTTGGACAGCAAAGGATACCTTTCCTTTCCCATCTCCATTCATTTCTCTCACAGAGCCTCATCATTCTCCTGACCTAGCCCTCCACACTGACCCTCAGTTCCCCTCACCCTGTTCTCCTCTAACCCCCTCTCACCCACAGCCTCTTTCATTAGAAGAGTCATCTATAAAATGCCAATGGTAGAAGAGATAAAGAAAAAGAAAGGGAGTAAGGAAGGAGGTAGATTTAAGATACGGGAGTGAGATGGAAACCCTGCAGACAGACAGAGAGAGAAATAGAGAAAGCAAGAGAGCTGGAGCGGGGGGAGGGGATGATGGCACTGCGGAAAAAAAGAGCACCACAAAATTAATTTGAGGAAGGGAACAGTAGAGAAGACGTTGGTGGAATAACAATCAGGCAGTAGAGGGCTGGGGAAAGGGGGAGGGCGCCAGGGGGTGGAGAGGAATGAGGCTAGGGAGGAGGGCCCTGCATGCAGAGCAACAGCAGCACCACCTATGGGCATGGCGAAGGGTTACAGACAGTAACAAAAGAGGCCCCCCGCCTAGGCACGGGGGTCTGGGGTGCAGGTGGGGAGGGAGAAGCTATGGCTTCTACCCTTCAAACCTCTCAGTAACACAATACGCAGGCTAGAAGAATAAATTCTATGTGGCTCTCCTGGGAAGAGAGGGACTTAACAAGGTAAGGGAGGGAGGACAGAGAACTCCTGGCGTTTTCCATTCCAAGGGGGTTTCCCCTTTAGAATCCAAGCAGTAGAGAAGGAAAAGGTGTGAAAGGGGAGGAATGTCGGGGACCAAAAGGAGCATGTGCACCTGCTTCTTCCTGCTTCTTCATTAGCTGGAGAAAAGATTTTATCTGTATTTCCAAGTGATTTCCTCTCCCCACTGGATGGTGGAGTACAGCTCCCTCCCTGGGGGCAATGGATGCCCCTCACTCAGCAGCTTCCTCCCAGCATTGCCTTGAAACTCCCAACCATCATTAGAAACCCCCAGGGAGCCACCAAGCTCTGAGAGGAAAGGGAAGGGTCCCCCCACCAAAGAGACCTGGGGGGGAGGGTGGAAAGAATGAAAAAGAGAATGCAAAAGCTCTGCAGAGGGAGGGGAGAGAGAAATGTGATCAGTGGTATTTGTTGTGCTTCCAGGGAGAAAAGATCCGTCACATTTTTAATAATAATAAATACATGAAGACAGATTTGCCAGCACTGCTCTGGCTCCTTGGGAAGTGTGGGGGAGGGAAGCCAATGCAGCTGCAGCACAGACCAATATCTCTCCTCCCCTCCCCCATTAGACAGGCTCAGTATTGCAGCAGCCTTCCCCTCCCCCTCTAACTGCAGTCCTCCCCATCACAGCCCACTCTTCCCATGGTCCCTTCACACAGCTCTGCCCCTCCCTCCTCCACCTCTCTCCCCTCCTCCCACCCCTAGATTCTATCCTTTCAGCACTGGTCCTCATTTAACAGTCTCACTCTACCTCTCAGAAGCCCTAGTACCCACATAGCACCCCCCCAATCCTGAGGCCCCGCTCTTTCCTACCAGTGCCCTTCACAGCTGACAGCAATCTTCCCCATCCAACACCCCCACAGATGTAATCCAGCACATTTCAGCATCTCCTGGATTCCACCAAAAAGACCTGCTTTTCCCCTCATTTTTATTTCAATGTGACCTCCTTTCTCACAACCTTAAATATAATGGCCATAAAATGTGCTTGTGTTCAGGGGGTGTCAGGGCCTCGGGACTAGGTGACTACTGCCACCTATTGACCCAAATTTGTTCAAGATAGACCTTTAATACACTTCTTACACAGCGACGCTCTGTTATTTCAAAGCATCAATAGCTTAAACATGCAAAGGCATGGCTCTTGGGGCTTCCCTGAGACCCTCTGAACAATGAGATCAAAGAAATACAAAAGCAAGGCTGGGCAGAGAGCCAGAGCAAGGATGCCTTTCTTCATGCACTGGCAGAAAAAGAGGCTGAGCCCAAGGAATGAAAAAGCAACTCTAAGTCTCCTCAAGGTTCTGTAGCAAAGAAGAGTAGGGGACAGATCAAGTTTTTCTCAAGGGCTGTTAAAAACCTTGTGCATCACAATGTGAATGTTGTTACCAACAGAGCAAAAGGCAGGATTTCACTCATATGCCTCCATCGAGTTGGCCAAATCTTTGGAAAAAGTCTAAACAAGAATCTGAGGTTTACATAACTAATAGATCCCAGGGAGGATAGGGACACCCAGGACTGCTGCTCCCACTGAATTTGTACCAATCAGAACTGGACACTGGACAGATAAATTGGGCTCTGCAAAAGGGTAGGTCTACAGCATGCAGCTCTATGTACCTTCCACCAACCCAAGGTAAGGAAAGAGATGGCAAAGCTTGAACTCTCCATGGTGCTGAAAACAGACATAATCAGGCCATCCCTTCCTCTTAAATAAAAAGTATTTTTCTAATTAGGTATCCATGAAGACTGCTGTGAACTCCTGACAAACATTTCCCCAAGCCTTCACAAAATTACAACAAAACAAAGCTTTAGAGCAAAATCAGCCTTGGTCAAACCCTCTTCCCACTCCCTCAGATGAAAAAACTATAAAGTACAGATGTTAGATTATTTGTCCAGAACAAAACCAAGACTCCCTTTGCCATCACATGATAAAACTGAACAGGTGCTGATGTGTACTAATGACAGACATTACTTTGTGAACAGTGAACACGATCTGTTGTTAGAACTGCACTGAGGACAAATCTGACATTCACGTGGTCTGAACGATCAGAGAACTGAATCAGTGAGTAGAAATAGGGGAAAGAAGAAAAGCAACCACACCAGCCATAAAGAAACTTTGAAATTCTAATTCTTAGTTCCCTTGCTCTACTACCATAACAGTGGTTTTCAAACTACATTCTATAAAGATCTCTTGAGCTTCTCAGAAATCTTGGTGACAGCGGGACATGAGAAGATGGAGCTCCAGGACCCTTCCTCGCTCTTGCCCCTATACCTGTTTCACACATTGAGAATCCATGTAAAACTTTGTCAACAATGTACTCTAAACATTGTCTGATGACTCTGGTGCAAATATTCTCAGAAATTATTCCCCTTTTCATTGGAAAACTCTCTAAAATAATGCCTGTCATCTAGAAGGCCAGGGATAACAAGATGTCCTGGGATAAAAGACTGGATTGAATGATTACATGATCTACAAAGGCAGGGATTTTTTTCAGTTCACCTCTTGCTATACCACCAAGAGGCCAGAATAGTGTCTGGAACTTGGGGTTTCTTTGAAAGCAAGGCCTCGAATAGAAATGGGATAGTGAGAAGTGGGGAGCTAGAGGTTATAATCTACCAACCAGTACTTTTTTTGAAAAAGAAAACCGTGAAGATTTTCATAAACCCCAGGCCACTTGAGGTTCTCCATCCTGTGTTCCCCAAGCACTGGTTCTCTAACTTAATAGCCATGTCACCTTGGGCAAACAACCCAAGTGCCTTCATTTCCTCACTAGTAAAACAGAGATGGCATATATCTTATAAGGACTAAATATAAAGCTCTTAGGTCAGTGACACAAAATAAGATCTTAAAAAAAAAAGCACTTCCTTTCCCTTCGCAGGTCCCATAATCCAAAAATCTTAATAAATTAGAAGCAAATGCAACAGTTAGTATTCCTAACTAAGAAGTGAATGTGGCAGACCTAACTAAAGCATTTTTGACCTGAACCTCTTGTCTGGTTAGTTCAACCAGAAAGAAAAAAGAATCTCTAAATCTGTCCGTGTGGCTCTTTGCTTAGATTCACTGGAGGAAACAGAAGTATGAGGGCCTTAGGCACATCAGGCTCCCTCAGATCTGCCAGGGACTAAAAGTTAGAGGCCCCAGAAGTAAGCCCATCTTGGTGTCCTCCATGAAAAACATCTCTAGGCTCTTTCGTTTGGAGGGAATCTCAGAGATTCAGTCTAACACATTTATTTTTCAGCTGAGGAAAATTTAAGGCCAGAGTTAACAGAAGACAGTACTAAGTTGTCTCATAACTATTTTCTATCAGGCTGCAGCTGATTGAAAAGACCCCATCCCCAATCAAGCAGCTCAGTATAAATCCAAACTCATAGGATTCAGAATCAACAGGTTTTAGTGATGTGATGACCCAAATTATATCCCTCTCCACAACACTGAACAGGAATGCCAGCCACTAAAATTAGGTGTTCACAAGACCCCAAGCCCTTAAAAAAACTCCAGTGAATTAATTCTACAGTCTCCTCAACTTCTCTCTTTCCACTCCTCTTTTCACTTTCTGTATTATCTAAGGCCTGAGGGATCTCTCACGAACAGAGATCACTCTCTGGAGAGAATACAAGATCTCAGATACCTAACTCCCTCCGTCTCCTGACCTGGGCTGTGGAATTTTCATTCTTTTGATCTTCAAGGTAAGAATTCTGTCTGCCTACTTGCTGGCATTCTTTTGCAAGCTCTTTGTAAAAGGGCTGGCCTTACTGATTGGTAAACCGAGGCCTTAGTTGAAGGAGGGTCAAAGAGGCTGAAAGACACCATACCTAGTCTTTACACTCTAGTGTTCTCATTCACTCTACTCTTCTCCCCAGATACACTCTAACTCTATAACTGACCAAAGATCAGCCCTATGTTCATGCTATTTTAGAAAGAGAAGAAAAACATTCAGAGAAGTGGAGACAAGAATAACTCTTCCTGAAGAGGAAAGGTCCTATCTTGCTTTTGATTACAGTCAAGCGCCAGAGGAGGTTTCCTGAACCACTAATGCCACCTGGTGGCCAGCAAGATATATTAACAAAACATACATATATTTCAGATACCTGTATTACAACAAATCATACAGAAACTTAGGGCAACGTGGGGTCGAAGAGATGATAATACTACTCTAATCTCTTGATAATTTTTTTGTTAAATAACCAATTTCTACTTTCTGGGGAAAATATATTACCAAAGAAAACAATATAAAGCCAAACTTCGCTCACTCCCCCAAAATCTCATCTTTCCCTTTTCATGACCCTTTCACCAAAAAAATCCCACACTCTCGGCCGGCCCGGTGGTGTAGTGATTAAGTTCGTGCGTTCCGCTTCTGGCAGCCCAGGGTTCACGAGTTCGGATCCTGGGCGCGGACCTACTCACCATTCATCAAGCCATGCTGACGTGGCGTCCCATATAGAAGAGCTACAACTCTACAACTATGATACACAACTATGTACTGGGGCTTTGGGGAGAAAAAAGAAAAAAAAGAGGAAGATTGGCAACAGATGTTAGCGCAGGTCCAATCTCCCTCAAAAAAAAAAACAAAAAACCCCACACCCAATGATTCCAGTCATACAATACATGTGCAAAAGGGGCTTTAATTCATAAGTATAATCAATTTTATTAATAAAGATCTTTCCACGTGTCCAGGGCAAACAATTAATGAATTCCAAGGCAAAAACCTACATACAGTGAAATTAGAAGTATCCCAGGATGACAAAAAATATATATAAATATGTACACCCATAATCACCGCCGCCTCCGAAAACCTGAAAGGAAGGGAAACCAAGAATGAGGCAAAGGACAGTTGGAAAAGCTGAAGGGACAGAAAAAAAGGACATCTAGAGAAAAGGGATCAATAGAGGTGGGTCCCCTAGTCAGCACTCTCTCTGTTCTCCCAGGACAAAAGACTAGACATAGGAACGAAAGTGAAATGGGATAACGGTTCTTTCAAGTGACCCTTCTACAGTTCTATTTAAGGAAGCCCAAACAGGAGCTGTGGAACCTTAGAGATCGAATCCAGAAATCTCTTGTGAATGATGCTGAGTTTCAGGTTGGGAAAGAAGAAAAATAAAAGCCCACCTAAAGAGATTAATGCCCAGTACGGAAGAGATAACCATAGGGGTTGGTAAGACCCAGGAAAGCAAATCCAGAGACCTGGCATCACAACTCATACTCCCCACCCTGCACCTGACCACCTAAGTCCTAACCATTCACTGACCTTTTTTCTTCCGACCTCTCTTAGGTATCTTCTTCCGCTTCTTAACAGGATTCTGATCCTGGAGACAGATGAAGAAGTGAAGGAATGGCAATGCGCTTCCAAGTGCTAGTGTCCCTTCCCAAGTTCCTCAGGGTAATAAGCCCCACATACATTTGGCCGAAAGCATGAAGGTCACCTCCCACCACTGTATCACAACCTCACCTCATCAAGATGAGGGGTTCCCCCTGTCAAAGCACTGATGTCACTGAAGTGAGTGAGGGAATGAAGCTGTGAGCTCATGACATTTGCTCGTTTTCGCCGTCCTTTCTCTCGCTTACTGACACTTAAACGCACCATCATGCTCTCCTCATAGTTAATCCTGCCAGAGAAATACAGACATTGTTTCCAGCATGGTCAGTCCATAGAGACAGAAAGCTGCAGCCAAGAACCTGGGCCCAGGTATTTTACTCACCCCTTGTTCAGACAGTTCTCAAGAAGTTTCATAGCACGTCAATATAGTATTTAGTAAGGACATACCGAATGCTCAATACTGAGCTTCCTCAATGAAATGTTCTTTGTGCTAGAACTTCCCTCCTCCCTAGAGACGAACTCACAGCCCATCCATTGGAATATTTAAAGTATTATATCAGAAAATTCTTATATTTCAGCTCCATGAAATTCTTAAATTTCAGCTGAAATTCTTACATTTCAGCTCCATATTTCACCATAGGCCCTTTCACTCAAATCTATCAACCGTTGAGATTGCCACCTGAGCAAAGTTGATGTATCTGTATTCAATTCACAATTGCTTCTCTACTTTTTTCCCCTGAACTTATCTAACACTCTCAATGCCATTATAAAAACGTGCCGTTTTTGCCTTCTGCACAAAAGTGAAAGCTGTGATAATGAATACTGAATTTTAAACTCCTGCTAGGTGGAACTGCATACATTGCTCTTCATATAGCAGTTGCTCAGCTTAAACAATTAGGAAAAAAAGACTTTTTTCCTAGTTCCTATTCTGTACTTCAAACCCCTAATTCTTAGAAACTGTCATTCCAAGTTTTTCACTCCACTTTCTATATAATGTGGGTTCTCTTCGTACCAGACTTAATCATATTCATCCAAAGCATAAGGACAGGCTTCTACAGTGTAGAAACAATTTCTAACTGCAAGGACTCAGACCTGTGTTGATCCTCCTGACTCTGGCGAGTAACATGAGGATGCCGAGCATCACGGATTTCCTCTGGAGCATCTGAGTACTGTTCCTTAAGTTCACGAATGACAGAGCTGCTCAGTGCCCGTCTCTTAGCTCGTTCCAGGCGCTTCTTCTCCCGCTCAGCTTCTGTTTCATCTACGTGATAAAAATCACCAAGAGTTATCCCAGAACAGAGAAAAGAAGAAGAGAAACACAATTCGTGCTGAGTAGGCAGTAGCCACAGTTCATACCATAATGTACTGGAACCAAGCGTGGTGGAACATATTTCTTAACTGTTCCTTTGACAGATTTCTTCCCTGAAGATTGGCCTTCTTCTGCTTCATCTTCCTCCTCATCCTCAGAGCTCAACTACAAAAGGAATATAATGTCCACAAACTTAGGACATGTTAGTCAGACAAGTGGTAAGAAAAACTAAAGCTGGAGTACTCTGGGGAGGTGGGAATATAAACCAAAGAGAGAAAGGGGAATCTCACACTCAATGTTTTAAGGCACAAGCTGAGAATTAACAGTACTAAGAGAATCCCAGGAGACCCAGGATCCCCACAAGGCTTGTTCAGGCTTAGATTCCTCAGGAAAACCAGGATAATGCAACCCCCTACCTTGCTCATCATATTGCTGGGATGAGGCTTAAAACGAAGTGGGTCATTCTCACCTAAAACAAAAAACCCGAGAGATTTTATAAGATTTGGAACTTTATGATGGTTCCCCCCATAACCTTATAGCTTTCCCCACTTACTGAGGCTGCCTGTCACTGCAGTCTTGACCAGTTTGTCAATTTGATACTTCAGTTTTTGGTCCAAGGGACGAAGCTTTTCTAAAACCTACAACATGGTTAAAAACGGTTACATTCCCTTCCCAAAATTAAGCACACACCAGAGTCCCTATATTAAGTTGCCAGATAAAGCACCTAAAATATGCAAAGTAGACCAAATGAAGAGAAAAGTACTTTTTCCATTTAGTTTCCTCATTTAAACATGAGAACACCCACTTAAATGAGAGCTATCGTGTGATACTTCTGAAGTTCAGGATTTGGAAACCTAGAACTCTAAAATGCCAAGTGCTTCATACTGTGCGAATCTCCACCAGTCTCAAAACTGCAGCATGTCCCTGAAGAGACCCTCCTGAGGCTTTGTCCAGGATGAGATGGCTCAAATCCATAAGGTACATGAGCAGCAGCTGGTCTTTCACTTCCAAGAGGCTGAGACCCTGAGTTGAATAAAACCGTAAGAGATGCAAATTCAGTTTTAGCCAGAGAATCAGGAGGAGAACCTAGGGCAAACAGGATAAGTTTTTCCAAGTTCAAGTTTTTCCCAATCAGTTCACATAAGGTATCTGGAGTAGTCTCAAGAAAGTGGCTGTACCTAAAATGGCCAGAAAGAAAATTATGCTAACACGAGAGAAGCAAAGTTCAGAGAATTACTGGAAGACAGTAAGAGCAGGAAAATCAATAAAGTATCCCCCAAAATGACTACAGCAGGATTTCTCAACCTCAGAGATACGGACATTTGGAGACAGATAATTAATTCTTTGTTGTGGTCCACAGTCCAGGCATTGGAGGATGTTCAGCAGCATCCTTGGCCTCTACCCACTGATGCCCCCCACAATTTGTGACAATCAAAACTGTTTCCACACACTGCTGAATCTTAAATTAATTCAATCAAGACAATTACTGATTTTATCCCCATACAACAGAATTATACGATACAAGTAAAAAGAATGATTTATACATACTGACATGGAATTCAGTCCATGTTGACATAAATTTTAGAATGTGTATAATATGGTTCCAATTAAAGAGGGAGGGAGTATGGCGCACAATTAACAACTGCTACCCTTGGGGATCAAGATGAGGAAAAGGAGGAAATGGAGTGCTTGTACTGTGAAAGTGCTTTTCCATCAAGCACATATAACTTTTATAATAAAAGAAATCTTCAAAACATGTACCCCAGTGGTTATCTCAGAATGGTGATTACATTAGTCTTTAACTTTCTTTTTTGTGCTTTTATGTATCTTCCAAACTTTCTAAAATTAAAAGTATATTACATTTAAAGGCAGAAAATCAAGCAAATATTATATAGTTTATCCTTCTAAATAATAGAAAGTGACATGTGTGAGCACTAATTTAAGTTACAGTTATTAAATAAATTAGAAAAAAAAAGAGTAACTGACTGCATAAAACTGAAAAAGTCCACAGCCCTGGGAAGACCTATTTCAGACAGGTTAAATACTCTGCCCAAGATTACAGAGTAATAGGAGTAGAGTTGGATTCAAACTCAGTCTGACTCCAACACCTAAGCCCTGGGTATCTTTAAACCAACATGCTAAGCCCTTGAGATCAGCACTAGTGTGGTACAGCAGGATAAGCAAAGGGTTTAAAGACAGACAGAGCAAGTTTAAGTTCTGAATTAGGCATGTGGTAGTCAAATATTGGGTAAGTCACTTAACTTTACGATCTCAGTCTTCTCATCTGTAATATGTACAGTATTTCCTCCCTGCCCCAAAGAGTAATTATGAGGCTCAAATAAGATAACATGACTCCTTCTTTTAAAATTTATTTAATAACTGTAGCTTGTCAGTGCTCACACGTTACTTTCTTTTATTTAAAAGAATAACTGTACAACATTTGCTTGATTTTCTGCCTGTAACACGAAAGCACTTTGTAAGCTGTAAAGCACTTCATAAAAGTCTTTGATCATGAAAGATACTAAATATCAAAAGTCTTTGGTCATGAAAGATACTAAATATCTGTTCAATGAATAAAGAAACATACAGTGATCTAAGATACACTCTGGCAGTCCATCTCAAAAGGGCATTGAAATGGATCAAAGCATAGCACCCAGAATAAAGACAGCCAAGAATTTGAGAAGTAGGCTCTTCTGAGATGCTTGGGCACTGTCAAGTTCCAACTGGGTTATAAGCATATGAGAGAAAAACAGAGAAGTAAGAAAAAGCAAAGATTAAAAAAATAAAATAAAAATAATAAAAATAGACAATAACAAAATTTAATGACAAAGAAAAGGCAAAAAGAGAATATATTAAAATGCTGTTTGCTATCTTTCTAAAGCACAAATCTGCTGTAAATCCCATGCTTAAAAATCCTTCAGTGATTCTTATTAACCTACTACAATGATTTTCATACTTTTGTTGATCTATCAAATGTTTTGCTTAAACATTATTCTAGGACAAAACCTCAATATATAGAACAGGTAACACCAGAGTTTTCCAGTTCAAGCAGATATGAGAGATCCAGAGCTCTCCCCTATACTGTCCCACACTCAATGGTCCCTAGAAAGTTCTATAAGACCTTAATTTGAAAACTACCATATTTAAGTTTTCAGATGCACATTGTTTTCATATTTTAACATCTCTTAAGTCAGGATGCATTTTTTTTTTTTTTTTTTTTTTTTGGCTGAGGAATATTTGCCCTGAGCTAACATCCATTGCCAACCTTCCTTTTTTTTGTGTGTGTGAGCCGCTGCCACAGCATGGCCACTGATAGATGAGAGGCATGGGTCTGCGTCCAGGAACTGAACCTGGGCTGCCGAAACCTAGCGCACCGAACTTAACCACTAGGCCACAGAGGCTGGCCCAGGATGCATCTTTTAATCAATGGTATCTTAGCATTATGTCATCGATTAACAACCAGCATTTTTTCTTGGCGTATAAAATAAATGGTATGTCCTTAATTACCAGCATCTTAGAATAGGTGAAATACAATAGTAATTCCTCAGTTGGCCTACAAGGCTCTTCACAACGTGACTACTTTTCCAGTTTTATTTCCCACCCCTAAAATTCACACACATACACAAAATGTATATTCAACCACACTAAATGACTTACCTCCTTTCCCAGAATATCACCATGCTTTTGGGTCTTTGTGTCTTGCATATGCTGTTTCTTTCTGTTCCTCTGACTCCTATTTATTCCTCACAATCCTGTTACCTCCTCTGAGAAGCCTTTCCTGACTTCCTCTGCTAATTATTTAATTTCTCTCCTTGGCTTGCATAACAGTCCTCATGACTCTGTAACATGACTGCTACTGCTTATACCTATTGCTTTGATCTCCACTAGACTTAAGCAAAAAAACTGAATCTTATTCATCTTTGAAGCTCCAGCACTTAGGATATACAAGACAATAAATCTACGATCAAGAACTGTGGAGAACATCGAGTCAGGGTATGCTTACTCTTTAAGTATGTCTTACCTTCTCTGTAGGAAAGCCTCTAGCTTGAACTTTTTTGGTCAGAGCTTGCACTTGTGCAGTTACAGCTGTCACCTGAAATTAGTCCAAATAAATAGCTTACTAGACTACACAATCTCTGTGAGCTGTGAAGGGCAAAAACTAAACAATACCATCTAAAAGTTTTCTAAAATACTGCCTAAAGCACAGTACTATCTTCTTTTCAGCTCTGGGAAAGTATAGCAGAGATAGTTTCTGATACTCCTTCAAAAGGTAGAAAAAACTTTCCATCTCTTCTTAAGGCTAAAGAAACCATCTAACCAAACCATGGGGGAGGGGACTGTGATTTTTTTCTGCACTGATTGAATGTGCAATACAAAGAACTATAAAAACGTATATTAGCCGCGCACCCAAAGGGCAAATCCTATCATCTTTCCCTGGATCGGTTTTCCTAGCTACAAGAATAAAGAAAATTGATTCAGATGATTTCTTTCTGGAGTTTTCTGTATTCCTCCGGATGCAGAAATCGATTACTTTGCATTCTAGCCTGGAAAGGTTTTCATTAAATCATTTTGCTCTTATGGTACGTGGTAGCATTCAAATATATGCCCCCAAGTCACGAAAGTTTGGAGGTGAGGCACACAAAGTCAAAGCCGATCGTGACTGATCTATTCCAAAGGGGTAATATTACTGACCTGCTCCTGGAGGTTTTTCAAAAGTGTCACGGCACTTTGCAGGTCTGACTCTAGCACCTCCTATAGGAGAGAGAGAGTAAATAAAAGCCATTCGTTCCTCAGGGTAATGAAAAGACGGAACTTCTGAGATGGAAATCCCACCTTCTCTCCCTCAGACATCCCAGTTCCGGCCTTCCCAGTCCGCTCGGTGCACATGCAGCCTCGCCTCACAGCCGGCTAGCCCTCCAAGTTACTGGAGAAGAGCGGTAACTTAAGCTCCGTCTCCCCACTGCTGCTTTTGCCCAGCTGTGCCAGGGAGGTCGCCTTCCTGAAGCTACTTTCGTCACCACCCTCTCCTCGCGCCAATAACTTACCTCGAGCCGCTGAGGGGGAAAAGAAACGTCCACAACAGCAACGCGAGAAATAAAACTCACGGTACCCACCTGAGCCGCCATCTTCGCAAAGCCCGCCCCTTCCGGAGCCGTACTTCCGGAGAGCTATCGTCTTGATAGACAACGGCCGCTTGCAAATCTAAGCCAATAGGAATAGGGTTTCTCACTTCCGCCCCAAACAGGATGTACAAAAGGAGGGGCCAGGTCCAGCCAATGGGATAGAAGAACTGGCTAAATTCGTCAGACTTAGCAGACGATCTAGTGAACGTAAAGATGCTCTTGGAAAGAAGCATGGGATTAGTAGATTGAGTAGAATGATTGAAGCTAAACCAATAAAAATGGGGCAAATGATTGATTGACAGTTAAAAGGGCCCAATGGAAGAAAGGAGCTGGTTGAGTGAACTGAGAGCGTATTGGCTCCTGGATGCCGCAGTACCCAGAGCCTTTTTCACGACGTTTCCCTTGCGTGGCCGGAAGCGGCCGCTAGGGGACGGGCTTAAGCTTCGTTCTGAGGTGTCCGCGTTTCGGAGCCGCAGTTGCTGACTCCTGTTGCAACGCGGGGCGCTCGGGGTTCCTCGTAGACCCAAGGCCCTTGGATCGATTTTGTGACAGTACTCGTGTGTGACCACTCGATGTCTTGAGGTTTTTTCATCTGTAAAAAAGCGAGTTGGCGTAGCGGTTTCGTCCGCGCTTGGCAGCCCGGGGTTCTCCGGTTCGCCTGTCAGCCATGCTGTGGCGGCGTCCCATATAAAGTGGAGGAAGATGAGCACGGATGTTAGCCCAGGGCCAGTCTTCCTCAGCAAAAGGAGGAGGATTAGCAACGGATGTTAGCTCAGGGCTGGTCTTCCTCGCAAAAAAAAAAAAAAAAGCGAGTTGGGCCAGAGAAGCCCAGAGCCAGGGTTTAGAAATGGACAACCAGGACACTCGCCGTCATCGTATGCAGCGGGGGGGGCGCTGCGGAAGGACCCCCGGATGCCGCCCCACTCCTACCAGTGTGGGGACATCAAAGGGAGTACGTTTTACAAATGAGGAAACCAGTTCAGATTTATGTGACTTGCTCCCAGTCCCGGGTCCGCAGCAGAATTTGGTTCAAACCCAGCCTGTGCGTATTTCATGGTATCGGCCTCATATTTTCTGGTACTTTCGAATATGTCAGCTCACTCCTCTTTCTCGCAGGCTGGTGAAGTAAGTTGGATAGGTATTAATCGTTCCATCCTCTGCCTTAGGAAGTAAGCACTGCAAGGGCAGGTGATGGTCTTGAATTTTGCCCCACAACTGCCGAACCGACATAGGACTAGAAATCTGATCTCCTGACTTGGAGCCGTCTTCTGGAATTAAGGGAGCCAGAGTGGGAAAAAAACTGGTCTCTAAATCTTTTGCTGAGCTCAGGAAGAAGGAAGAGGGTATCCGGTCCTCACGCCTCTGAGGTTAATTTGGTGCTTCAGGCCGAGCATGTAAGCTCAGGGTGCCTTGACAATCTACTCACTCAATTAACCCATAGTTTTTGTGCCATTTATCAAGGTTTGTATTGTGAAAAGTTTCCATTTCAGTATAAATACTCATACTTGTCTAGTTAGGTCGCAAATAAGCTTTTCCTTTTCTTGAAACTTGAAATTTAGTCTGTTCATATGCATTATGATACTGACAAGAAAGCAAATTACACTGCCTTGTTTTGTTTTTGATTACTAGATACTTGTCAACCATTCCTTTTGTTACAAGACGATCTTGGAGTTAACAATACAGTAAATCTTTGTAAAACTCTACCAGGACTGAACCAACAAGTATTGGCAAAGAACACAAGATCATTAAATTTACTGTTTTCTATTTGTTTCAACAGTTCCATAAACTGGCAATCATGCATGACATTTGCATGTATATACTGAGCAAAATTTTTAATGGCTTTATTGAGTTTTAATACATATGCTGTACAATTCAACCATTTAAAGAATATAATTTAATGACTTTTAGTGTATTCACTGAGTTGTGCAAATATCACCACAATCAATTTTAGAACATTTTTGTCACTCCCTAAAAAAATTTGCGCATTAGCAGTTACTCCCTCTTTTCCCTTCACCCCCACTCCCAGCCTTAGGTAACCACTAATCTTTGTGTCCCTGTAGATTTGCTTGTTCTGGACATTTCATGAAAGTGGAGTCATAAAATAATATGGTCTTTTGTGGCTGGCTGCTTTCACTTAGCACAATGTTTTCAAGGTTCTTGTATATTGTAGCATGTGTCAGTACTTTATTCCTTTTTATTGCTGAATAATATTTCATTGTGTGGATATACCACATTTTATTTATGCATTCATTGGTTGATGGACATCTGGATTATTTCACTTTTTGGCTATTACGAATAGTGTTGCTATGAAACCTTGTATACAAGTTCTTTATGGAGAAATATGTTTTCATTTCTCTTGGGTATATACCTAGGAGTGGAGTTGCTGGATTACATGGAAACTCTATGTTTAACTGTTTGAGGAACTCCCAGACTGTTTTCCCAAGAGGATGCACCATTTTACATTCCCACCAGCAAGGAATGAGTGTTCCAATTTCTCCACATCCTTGCTAACATTTGTTACAATCTGTCTTCTTAATTATAGCCACCTTAGTGAGTATGAAGTAGTATCTCATTGTGATTTTGATTTGCATTTCCCTAACGGTTAATGATATTGAACATCTTTTCATGTGCTTGTGGGTCATTTGTATATCTTCTTTGAAGAAATGTCTATTCAGATCATTTGCCCATTTTTTAATTGGGTTATTTGTCTTTTTGTCATTGGTTATAAGAGTTCTTTACATATTCTGGATACAAGTCATTTATCCAATGTATGATTTGCAAATATTTTCTCCCATTCTGTGGGTTGTCTTTTAACTTGCTTAATGTGTATTATTTGTATCATTTGTACCACAAAAGTTTTTAATTTTGATGAAGTCCAGTTTATCTAATTTTTCTTTGGTTGTTTGTGCTTTAGGTGTCATATCTAAGAAACCATTGCCTAATACAAGAGCATGAAGATTTATGCTTATGTTTTCTGCTGAGAGTTTAGCTCCTACATTTAGGTCTTTGATCCATATTGAGTTAATTTCTGTGTATGGTATGATGTACCATTTAATTCTTTTGCTTTTTAATATCCAGTTGTCCCTGCACCATTTGTTGAAAAACTGTTCATTCCCCATCAAATTATCTTCGCACCCTTTTTGAAAATCAATTGACCATAAATGTACAGGTCTATTTCTGGACTCTCAATTCTATTCCATTGATCTATATGTCTGTCCTTATACTAGTACCATACAATCTTGATTACTATAGCTTTGTTATAAGTTTTGAAATTGGGAAGTGTGAGCCCTCCAATTTTGTTTTTTATCAAAATTGTTTGGCTATTCTGGGTCCCTTGTGTTTCTATATGAATGTTAGGATCAGTTTGTCAATTTCTGCAAAAACACCAGCTGGAATTTTGATAGGGGTTATGTTGAATCTGTAGATCAATTTGGAGAGTATTGCCATGTTAACAATATTAAGCCTTCTGATCCATGAGCGTGAGATGTCTTGCTGTTTGTTTAGGTCTTTTAAAATTTCTTTTGACAATATTTTCTAGTTTTCAGAGTATAAGTTTTGCACTTCTTTTGTAAATTCATTCTAAAGATTTTTGTTCTTTTTGATGTTGTATTAGTTTCCTATGGCTGCTTTCACAAATTACCACACACTTGGTGGCTTAAAACAAGAGAAGTTTACTCTCTCACTGTTCAGGGAACCAGAAGTTTGAAATCAGTTTCACTGGTTTGAAATCAAGGTCTTGGCAGGGACACACTCCCTCTGGAGGCTCTAGGGGATGATCTGTTCCTTGCCTCTTCAAAGCTGGTGGCTCCAGCCTCCTTGGTCGCATTGCCCCCTCTTTTGTGTGTGTCAAATCTTCTCTGCCTCTCTTTTATGAGGACACTTGTAATTGGATTTAGGGCCCACCTGGATAGTCCAGAATAACTTCTCTACCTCCAGTTCCTTAATTAAATCACATCTGCAAAGACCCTTATTCCTTATAAGGTAACATTTACAGGTTCTAGGGATTAGGACATGTTATCTATGGATAGCCATTAGTCAGCCTACTACAGACCCTATTGTAAATGGAATTGTATTCTTTAATTTCATTTTTAGGTTGTTCATTGCTAGTGTATACAAATTCAATTGATTTTTATATATTAATCTTGTACCCTGCAACTTTGCTAAACTCATTTATTAGTTCAAATTATTTTTCAGTGGATTCCTTAGAATTTTCTCTATCTAAGATCATGTCATCTACAGAGGTAGTTTTACGGCTTCCTTTCCAATCCAGGCGTCTTTGATTTCATTTTCTTGCCTAATTGCCCTGACTTCAGTACAGTGTTGAATAGAAGTAGCAAGAGCAGACCTCCTGTTCCTGATCATACAGTGAAAGCATTAAATCTTTCACCATTAAGTATCATGTCAGCTGTGATGTTTCAATAAATGCCCTTTATCAGGGTGGAGAAGTTCCCCTCTATTTCTAGTTTGTTGAGTGTTTTTATCATGAAAGGGTGTTGGATTTTGTCAAAAGCTTTTTTTGCATTTATTGAGATGATCATGTGATTTTTGTCCTTGATTCTGTTGATATGGTGTATTACATTAATTTTCAGATGTTAAACCAGCCTTGTATTCCTGGGATAAGTCTCTCTTGGTCATGGCATATAATCCTTTTTATATGTTGCTGGATTCAGTTTGCTAGTATTTTGTCAAGGATCTTTAGAGCTATGTTCATAAGAAATATTGCTCTTTATTTTTATTTTCCTGTGATGTCTTTGACTAGTTTTGGTATACTGGCCTCATAGAATCAGTTGGAAAATGCTGAACAATTTTTAACAACTATATCCATGACATTTTTCATAGAGTCTGCTTCAGAAAACTGAACACAAATATTTTAAATATGTGTCATATGGTGAAATAAAGCAAAAAGGGAAACATCAGTCTCTTGTTTTAAAATTCCAATAAATTCAGGCTTTTAACCTAACGTCGCAAGGAGCACCCTCCATTTTGGTAGAAACTAAGTTTTTTATATCTAGCAGAAATTATTCTATGCCATGAGTTTGATTGGGAGTGGGTGGGCACAAATTGACATTTCTTTATAAATTTAGAGTCTTTGAGGCACACATACTCAAAAAAAAAGCCAAAAGTATTAATTGGGCAGTGTCTTTTATATTGCATGACTTCATCTAGAGCTAAAGAAAAGTACTTGCAATTTTTGAAATTTTGAATCAGTTGAATTCTGATATTGTTACAAATGTCTTGAATTCTATGGGCAACTATTTGGTGGCTTAAATTGAAGGTCTTTCAGTTTTGTAAAAATATCTTTTTTTTAGCCTTTCCTCATAATTTTCTGAGAAAACTTCCATAACTGAAATAATAGATTCTTTTACCATATCTCCATCTAAAAATGGTTTTCTTTTTTGGGCAAGAATCTAAGCCATTTTATAGCTGGATAAAGTTACAAGCTCAGATGCTGTTAAAGAAATTTTTTAAATTTTTAGACATTTAATTTTTATTTCAGGAGACCAATTTCATAAGTTCTTTTTTGACTATTGAGGTGAAACTTCTTATCAAATACACTATGTATTTGTTGAAAATGTCTCTTAATATTATCCATTTTATTATCTTAAAATTTTTCTTGCACAACAGCTTTTTTTGCATTGCTGTTGCAAATTGCTATTGTCATTCATACTGAGATTTGCAACATACTTTTCTCTTTACTGTTTCTGTGGTAGTACTAACTTCTGAATCTCCACTAGATTCTACATCCCACGAATTTTGATAAGGTATATTTTCATTTAATTCAAAATATTTTTAACTGTTTCTTGAGACTTATTCTTTAATCTGTTATTTAGAAGTATGTTGCTCAATCTCCAAATATTTTGATTTTCCAGTTATCTTTATGTTATTGATTCCTAGTTTAATTCCACTGTGGTCTAAGAACATGTTATGTATAATGCCTATTTTACATTTGAATAGGTGTGTTTTATGGCCCAGAATGTGGTCCATCTTGGTGAATGTTCCATACACAAGCTTCAGAAGAATGTGTATTCTGCTGTTCTTAGATGAAATATTCTCTAGATGTCGATTAGATCTAGCTGATTGATGGTACTGTTCAGTTCAACTATATCCTTACTGATTTTCTGCCTGCTGGATCTGTTATTTACAGGAATATTGAAGTCTTCAGCTGTAACAGTGGATTCATCTATTTCTCCTTGCAGTTCTGTCAGTTTTTGCCTTGTGTTTTTAGATGCTCTGTTGTTAGGTGTATACACATTAAGGATTGTTATATCTTCTTAGAGAATTGACCTCTTTGTTGTTATGTAATGCCCCTCTTTATCCCTGATAATTTTCCTTACTTTAAAGCCTTCTTTGTCTGAAATTAATAAAGCTACTCCAGGTTTCTTTTGATTAGAGTTAGTATGGTATATCTTTCTCCATCTTTTTACCTTTAATATATCTGTTTCTTTATATTTAAATTGTGTTTCTTGTAGATAACGTATAGCTGGGTCTTGTTTTTTTATCCACTCTGAAGTCTCTGTCTTTTAATTGGTGTGTTTAGAACATTCACATTTAAAGTGATTATTGATATTGTTGAATTAATATCTACCATGTTTGTAACCATTCTCTAGTCATTGCACTTGTTCTTTATTTCTTTTTTTAAAATTCTTCCTCCCTCTTTGTCTGCCTTCTCTGGTTTTAATTGAGCATTTTACATGATTCTATTTTCTCTCCTCTCTTAGCATATCAATTATACTTCTTTAAAAATTTTTTTTTTAATGCTTGCCCTAGAGTTCACAATATACATTTAGGACTGATCTAAGTCCACTTTCAAATAACACTGCTGCTTCACAGGTAGTACAGTTACCTTATAACAGAGTATTTCCAGTTCTTCCCTTACATCTCTTATGATATTGCTGCACTTCTTTTCACCACTTATCCATGTGCTATAATCACCCAATACATTGTTGCTATTATTATTTTGAACAGTTATCTATTAGATCAGATAGGAATAAGAAAAACAAAGATTTTATTTTAACTTCCTTTGTTCCTTCTCTGATGCTCTTCCTTTCTGTACAAAAATCTAAGTTTCTGACATATCATTTTCTTGCTCTCTGAAGAACTTCTTTTAACTTTCTTGCAAGGCAGGTCCACTGGTGACAGATTCCCTTAGTTTTGTCTGTCTGAGGAAGTCTTTATTTCTCACTCACTTTTGAAGGATAATTTCACTAGATTAAAAATTTTAGTCATTGTTTTTTTTCTTTCATTGCTTTGAATATTTCACTTCACTCTCTTCTTGCTTGTGTGGTTTCTGACAAGAAGTTTGATGTGATTCCTATCCATTCCTCTATAGGTAACATTTTTTTCTCTGACTTCTTTCAAGATATTTTCTTTATCTTTGGTTTTTGCAGTTTGAATATGATACACCTAAGTGTAGATTTTTTTGGTATTTATTCTGCTTGGTGTTCTCTAATCTTCCTGGGTTTCTGGTTTGGTTTGGTTTGGTTTCTGTCATTAATTGTGGACAATTCTCAGCCATTATTACTTCAAATATTTATTCTGCTCCTTTCTCTTTCTTCTCTTTCTGGTATTCCTATTATGCATTTAGGCATATGTTACAACTTTTGTAATTGTCCTACAGTTCTTGGATATTCTGTTCCATTTTTTTTCCCTTCTTTTTTCTTTTTGCATTTCAGTTTGGGAAGTTTCTATTAACATATCTTCAAGCTCACTGATTCTTTCCTCAGCTGTGTCTAGTCTACTGATAAGACCATCAAAGACATTTTTCATTTTTAATACAGTGTTTTTGACTGCTAAGGTTTCCTTTTGATTTTTTTCTAGAGTTTCCATCTCTCTGCTTACCTTACCCATCTGTTCTTGCATATTGTCCACTTTTTCTATTAGAGCATATTAGTCATAGTTATTTTAAATTCCAAGTCCAATAATATATTAATCATGTTTTTTATTATCTGTATATTATGATGATTTGACATCTTAGGGTCTGTGCTAATCCTGGAAAGACTGCCCCTCCCAGGGCTAGCTAAATTCTAGAGATAGCAAACAACTTGCTGAGAGCACGTCTTTCATATGCAAATCAACCAATCCAAAGCCCATATCTCCAACCACCTCCTTTACCTAACTCTCACACATCAAGCCAATATTTCTTCTGCCCTCAGTGACCCAGGGCCAAGTATCAGACAATTTGAGACCACCACCATAGCCAAGAGCCTGCTAAAATTATTTAAACTAGCCAATCCTAAGATATTTACCCTGCCCTGCCTTGCTTTTCCTTCAGAAGACACAATAAAGGCTTGTGCCCTGGCTTCTCCTCTCCTGCCTCCTGACGCTTCCCCGTATGACCCTGTGTGGCATAGCATGCCCCCTCCTCTTGCGAACTGTGAGTGATAAACTCTTCTTTCAAGGCAGTTGTCTCTATGTCTGTCATCTCACCATGCCTGATTAAAACAAAATCCTAGGTGCATTTGAAGACTGATAATTCCAAAATCCTTGTCATATCAGAATCTGGTTCTGATGTTGCTTTGTCTTGTCAAATTGTGTTTTTTCTTGTCTTTTTGCATGACTTGTAATTTGTTGTTGAAAGCAGACATGGTGTATTGGATAATAGGAACTGAGGTAGATAGGTCTTTCATGTGAGGTTTTATGCTTTTCTTGCCAAGTTAGGCTGTGTTTACTGTTTGTTGAAGCTGTAGGTGTCAGAGATTTCAGTTTCCTCTAACATCCTTATTTTTGTCTTCCCTGTTGTCTTTGAGTTTACCTAGAAACTTCTTATATAGAATCCAAGCCTTGCAGTTCTTTCAGCTGTAATCCACTTATTATACAGGAGCTCTATTGATGTGGTGGTAAGGTCTGGGGAGAAGGGAAGCATTCTATCATCCTACAATTAGGTCTCAGTATTTCAGTGGACAGTGTCCTTGGGTTGTGACCTTCATGAGTGCTTCTCAGTTTTTTTACTCCTTATGTGAGACAGGATGGCTAAAGGGGGCTAAAGTTGGGTAATTTCCCTTCCCCCAAGTCAGATATGGCTTTACTGAAGGCTTTTCCCTCACTGGGTAGACTTTTGTTATGGAGAAAGCTCTGGATTTGTTTCAAAATGGTTATATTACCTTCTCCTGGCTAAACATGAGGGAATTTTTCTCCAGTCTTCATTATGAGAACCTGGTGGGGCTCCTGGAGGTAAAACCCACAAAAGTGTGGGAGCTCCCAGGAGTTTTTAACTCTCAGGCTAGTCTGCACTCAGCCTCCAGCAATTTGTCCAAGTCCCTATTTAAGTGTTCCTGTCAGTTACTGGCTCCAGCTTCAGGTAAGCCAATCTGCATTCTCTGTATTCACCTGTCAGTCCAATTTTCAGGGTGGCTTGTCATGTGACCTCAATTCTCTGGTGGATCTAAGAAAATTTGTTGATTTTCAGTTCAGCTATTTTCTTATTGTGAGGACAGGAGAGACAACTTACAAGCTCTCCATTTTGCGAAGAAGTGTCCTCACTAGATTCTACATCGGTAATATGCCTTCATTTTAAACTAAAAAAATGTTGTCTATACTTATTTTTAACTAGAAAAACAATTTGTATTATAATTAAAATAATAGTATTTGAATTTAATTACCACTTATGATTTACATAGATATCACTGTAACTTGTGCTATCTGCATAAAATGTTCAAATAAACACTTTATAATGTTACATCAGTATGAGGAAAAAGCATTGGAACAAATCAATCTTTTGAAACCAACTAGATTGGTGATGTGTTTGTGTGTAATACTGGAAACAACACATACTCTTGATATATACACTACACTACATCAGTATCTTATGTTGATTGGTTAAAGTAAAACATAATCCTACCAAAACAATAAAGCTGTATTTCACAGAAGAGTGTTTGATACCACTTTAGTCTTTTTAAAAGAGCATTATTGAGGTATAATTTACATACCATAAAATATACCTAAGTGTTCAATTCAATGATTTTTAAAGAAAATTTACAGAGTTGTGCAACCATCACCAAAATCCAGTTTAGAACATTTCCATCATCTCAAAAGAATCTCTCATACCCATTTGCAGTTTATCACTGTTCCCACTATCAGACTTAGGCAACCACTACTTTCTGTCTTTATGGATTTTCCCTTTCGAGACATTTCTTGTAAATGGAATCATACAGTATGTAGTCTTTTTCGTGTGGCTTCTTCCACTAAACATAATGATTTTGAGTTTCATCCATGTTATAGCAGGTATCAGTACTTTGTTTCTTTTTATTGCTGAATAATATTCCATTGTATGGATATACTACATTTTGTTTATCCATTCATGAAATAATGAACACTTGGATTGTTTCCACTTTTTGGCTATTATGAATAATGCTGCTACAAACATATTCATACAAGTCTTTGTGTGGATATATGCTTTCTTTTCCATTGGGTCAATATCTAGAAGTGGATGACTGGATCATTTGGTACATGTATGTTTAACTTTGTGTGTATGTGTGTGTGAGGAAGATTAGCCCTTAGCTAACATCTGCCAATCCCCCTCTTTTTGCTAAGGAAGACCAGCCCTGAGCTAACATCTATGCCCATCTTCCTCTGCTTTAAGTGGGATGCCTGCCACAGCATGGCTTGATGAACGGTGTGTAGGTCTGCACCCAGCATCCGAACCTGCAAACCCCGGGCCGCCACAGTGGAGCACATGAACTTAACCACTATGCCACCAGGGCAGCCCCATGTATGTTTAACTTTTTGAGAAACTTTCAAACTATTTTCCAAAGTAGCTATGCCATTTTACGTTCCCACCAGCAATGTTAGAAGGTTCTGGTTTTTCCACAACCTCACTGACATTTATTATTGTCTTTTTTATTATAACCATTCTAGTGGGTGTGAAGTGTGGATGTGAAGTGGTATCTCATTGAGGTTTTAATTTGAGCATCTTTTCATGTGCTTGTTAGCCACTTATATGTCTTTGTTGAAATATCCATTTAGGGGCCAGCCCGGTGGCGTAGCAGTTAAGTTTGCGTGGCATAGCAGTTAAGTTCGTGCACTCTGCTGCAGTGGCCCAGGGTTCGCAGGTTTGGATCCCGGGTGTGGACTGACACACTGCTTGTCAAACTATGCTGTGGCAACCTCCCATATAAAGTGGAGGAAGATGGGCACAGATGTTAGCCCAGGGCCAATCTTCCTCAGCAAAAAAAGAAGAGGATTGGCAACAGATGTTAGCTCAGGGCTGGTCTTCCTAACACACACACAAAAAGAATTATTTATTAAAAAAAAATGTCTGTTTAAATCTTTTGACCATTTTTAAAATTCAGTTGTCTTATTATTGAGTTTTAAGAGTTCTTTATATATTCTTAAAACAAGTCTTTTATTAGAAATATGATTTGCGAATATTTTCTCCCATTCTGTGGCTTGGATTTCAATTTTCTTAATGGTGTCTTTTTTTTTTTATGTGAGGAAGACCAGCCCTGAGCTAACATCCGTGCCTATCTTCCTCTCCTTTATGTGGGATGTTGCCACAGCCTGGCTGACAAGCAGTGCTTGTTAGTGACAAGTTAGTGGGCGCCTGGGATCCGAACCTGTGAACCCCAGGCTGGCAAAGCACGAACTAAACTGCTGTGCCACCGGGCCAGCCCCTTAATGGTGTCTTTTGAGGCAAAAAAGTTTTTAATTTTCATGAAATTCAATTTATCAATTTTTTCTTTTATAGATTGTGCTTTTGGTATCATATGTAAGAACTTGTTGCCTAACTGAAAACTTTTCCTATGTTTTCTTCTAAAAGTTTTGTAGTTTTAGATCCAAAGATCTAAAAACCAGGAGTGCCAATAGTGTAAGTCCCATCTGAGGGCAGGAGAAGACCGACAGCCCTTCCTCCACCTTTTTGTTCTATTCAGGGCCTTAATAGATTGGATGGTGCCCAGCCACACTGGGGAGGGCAACCTGCTTTACTCAGTCTACTGATTCAAATGCTAATCTCATCTGGAAACCCCCCACAGACACACCCAGAAACCCAGAAATAATATCTAACCAAATATCTGGGCACCTCATGACTTAGTCAAGTTTACGCATAAAATTAACCATCACACTATACGTAAAAATACTCATGCTCGTTGACTCAGGAATCTCTCTCTTGGAATTTGTTCTGACAAAATCATTCAAGAGAAAAAGAAGCCATGTCTATATATGTATATATATTTACAGAGACATTATTTGTAAGTTCAAAAAACTACAAAGAGCTGGTTGGAGAATGACTATTAATAGGTATGGGGTTTCTTTTGGGGGTGATGAAAATGCTCTAGAATTAGTGGCGATGGTTACACTGAATATACTAAAAACTACTGAAAAGGGTGAATTTTATAGCATATGAATTATGTCTTAATAAATATTTTATGAAAACTATAAACAACCTAAAAATCAAACAGGTAAATTTTTATATTTTAACTTAGAAATGGCAAATAAATAACCCCATAGCTCCATTTATTGAGTGCTTACTATATGCCAGGCACTATTCTGAACACTTTATATGTATTAACTCAGTGGTTTTCAGATTGTGGTCCTCAAAGCAGTAGCATCAGGTATACAGATTTGGGCACCTTATCCTAACCTGCTGAATCAGAATCTCTGAGGCTGGGGCATAAGAAATTGTGTTTTAACAAGCCTTCCATGTGATTCTGCAGCATGGTCAAGTTTGAATATCTCTGTCTGAACTTATTTAATCCTCACAGCAAACCCAGAAGATTGGCAATATTATTATCCCCATTTTACAGACATTAGTAGAATATCCACAGTCATAAAAATGATAAAATCTAAGATTGTAGAAATATGGAATGCTCATTGATAGAATATGTTTATGTACATATTATATGTACACACTACTGCTATATTAAAAAATATATATGATACAACACACACACCTTTGAAAGAAGTGGAGAAATGAGAATAGTTAATGTGACTGATTAGGAGATCTTGGGTGTCATTTTTGTACTTGCAGAGTTTCAACAAAGTTTTGTTTGTTTGCTTTGGTGTCTCAGGAGCAGCCCTGTTGAATTGGAAAGTACTTTCGTAGAAGAACCACTGAGCTGTGCCTAGAGGGGCAGACAGGAAAAGTCCCAATCAAGTCAGGCAGGTAGGAAAGCTCAGCCTGGGGTGAGGGGGCTTTTAGTAGACCAGTCAGACCTGGAGGTGGGAATTTGTGAAGGGATAAGGCGGAACGATCTGTGGCCAGTTTATGAAGTGTCTTTAAATGCCAGCCAGAGGAGTCCAGGCTTTGTGTCAGAGATAACATGGAGCCCTGGGAGCTTCTGTGAATGACAGATATGTAAGAAGCGGTATTTTAGAAAGTTGAGTCAGCCAGCCATTTGGTGAAATGAGCAGCTGTAAGACTAGTTAAGATGCTGTTGCATTTATCTGGACATGAAAAGGGGCCTTACCTAGGGATTTTAAACAGAGAATGGCAAAGAAGGGAGGAGGCAGGATGCTTTGAAGGTGGAATCTACAGAAATGTTGTTGGGTGCCTTTCTCGTGAGCCCCTTTTCCCTTCTCATCTGTAGTTCCCAGCTTCTCTAGGCAGTTCTCTTCATTCTGTACCCATGACCACAAATCTAGAATCCCCTATACAAATGAATCAGAAAACTGCGGAGCCGCCCGGTGGCGCAGCGGTTTAGTCCGCGCTTGGCAGCCCAGGGTTCGCGAGTTCGGGTCCCGGGCGCCTGCGGACGCACTGCCTGTCAGCCGTGCCGTGGCGGCGTCCCATATAAAGTGGAGGAAGACCGGCACAGATGTTAGCCCAGGGCTGGTCTTCCCCACCAAAAAAAAGAAAACTGAATGTCACTTTTCCCAAGAATGACTGGTTATACAACCTATTCTGTGAAATCAGGTCATATCACTTCCCTGTCTTAAAACACATTATTGGCTGCTCAGTGCCTGTAGGTTAAAGTCCAAAATCCCTTAACTTGGTTCATAAGGTGCTTCACGACCAGCCCTCACCTGCTTTCCACGCTCTTCTCTTGCCATGTTTCTCCTGATTACTCCCATATTTTAGCCACACTGAAGTCATTTCAGTTCCTCTCAGGCCTTTGGATGTGCTGGTTTCTCTGCCCAGCTCCTTCTTTTCTTGACATACTCCAGCTCATCCTTCAAGGCTCGCTTTAAAGTCATTTCCTCCAGGGAGCCTTCCCCAATCTACAGTCCAGATTAGGTGGCCTTGCTTTATGCTCCACAACTTCTTCCATCATAGCACCTGGTACTTCCTCCATCATAGGGCCTGTCACATTATATTGTCACTTTCTGTCTGCTTGTCTGCCCTTCCATAGTAATCTGTGAACTCCTGAAGTCAGGACTGTGCCTGCTACAATGTTGGTACTTGATCAGTATTGGTGGAATGAATGTTCATTCCTGGGCTCTGGTGAGGCATGCTCCCATTAACATTGTCATGCCCATTAACACTAGCTGAATAGTTAGACTGGAAGGAGCTGAGAATTATTAGATAGGGTGCACTGAGATGGGGCCGTTCCTAAGACCATTGTCATTGCAGATGCTTGAAGGAAGTCCAGACCAGCCTGGCAGCAGGTAAAGGGAGTTAGTCTACTAAAGCAGTCAGAATCAGAGAGAAGTTCTAACAAGACGGCACTGGAAGAGGTTTGGAAAGCCAAGCAGGCAAGTGGTAGTAATAGATACCACTTATTGAGCATTTACTGTTTGTTGGGAGCTGTGTTTATACCTTCTTTTTTTTTTTCTTCCAGCTTTATTGGGGTATAATTGACAAACAAAAACTGTATGTATTTAAGATGCACTACATGATGTTTTGATATATGTATACATTGTGAAACGATTACCAAAATCAAGCTAATTAACCTATCTGTCATCTCATGTACTTTTTCTTCCTTCCTTCCTTCCTCCCTCCCTCCCTCCTTCCCTTCCTTCCTTCCTTCCTTCTTTCCTTCCTTCCTTTTTGGTAACAATTAAGATCTACTCTCTTAGCAAATTTCAAGTACAGTCATGCACCATGTAACGACATTTTGGTCAATGACAGACCACATATTCAACAATGGTCCTATAAGATTAGAACCATATAGCCTAGGTGTGTAGTAGGCTATACCATCTAGGTTTGTGTAAGTACACTCTATGATGTTCGCACAATGATGAAATCACCTAATGACACATTTCTCAGAATGTATCTCCGTCATTAAGCATACATGACTGTACACAATACAGTACTGTGACTGTAGTCACCATGCAGTGCATTAGATTGCCAAAATTTATTCATCCTGTATACCTGAAACTTTGTACCCTTCGAACAACATTTTCCCCACCCCCAGCTGCTGGTAACCACCATTCTATTCTCTGCTTCTAAAAGTTTGACATTTTTAGATTCCACATACAAGTGAAATCATCTGGTATTTGTCTTTCTGTGTTTGGCTTATTTTACTTAGCATAATGTCCTCCAGGTTCATCCATGTTGTCACAAATAACAAGATTTCCTTCTTTTCTAAGGCAGAATCATATTCCATTGTGTGTATATACCAAATTTTCTTTCTTCATTCATCTGTTGATGGATACTTAGGCTGTTTCCATATCTTGGCTATTGGAAATAATGCTGCAGTGAACATGGGAGTGCAGATATCTCTTCGAGATAGTGATTTCATTTCCTTTGGATATATACCCAGAAGTGGAATAGCTGGATCATATGTTAGTTCTATTTTTAATATTTTGAAGAACCTCCATACTATTTTCCATAATGGCTATACCATTTTTTTTTATAACTTCATATACATAATTCTTAAGCCAAGTACATGGGGTAGATAGTACCATCCACATTTTACACATAAGACTGAGGTTTAATGTGGGGATTCAAAGCAAGATCTTCCTGGTTCCAAAGCTTGTGCTCTTTCCTCTATAGTAGTATGTCTCAAACTTTAATGTGCATTAAATCACCTGGGGGGTCTTATTTAAATGTAGATTCTGTTTTAATATGCTTGGGCTGGGCCCTGAGATTCTGCAGTTGTAACAAGCTCCCACTGATGCAGATGCATCAGTCCATGGATCACACTTTGAGTCACAAGACTCTGCATGATACTTCACTTTTTTCTCAGAGAGGTTAAGTAACTCACTCAGATCACACAGCTGGTCCATAGTAGAACCAGGGTTTTTGAACACAGGTCTATTTGACTTCAAAACCTATGCTCTTAGTCATTAAGATATGCTTTCTTCCTCTATTAGCAGGAAACAGGGACCCCAGCTTCCAGTCTGGGGCTTAAGGGAAAAAATCTAATCCCTAAGAAATAAAAGGGAACCAGAAAAACTAAGAGAGTTACCAATACAGGGCCTCTGGCAGAGGGAACAAGACCAGGGCTCAGTTACCAAACTGGGGCACAGGGTGGGGCCCAAGTCTTAGGAACAAGATAGAAGCTGAGTTTCTAGAACTACTGCACAGCAGCGAGGACGACTTGATGCTGAGACTCCAAGTGTGGGTGAGAGCTCCTTCTCTCCCTCCTGCCTGGGCCTAAAATGGGCCAGACCTGGGGGCAGGACTGACCTGCACGTGTGATGAGGTGTGGGAGAGGAGAAAAAGGATGTAGGGGTTGGGAGCCAGGCCACCCTTCATACCCTCCTACCCAGAATCCTTGGCACTGCCCAGAGAGGCTGGGCCTTCCTAGGGCTCACCTGCGTCTTTTGGGGCTGTGGACCCCATTCCCTGCACTCTCCTTTCCCACCCTCCATTCTCAATTTCAAGCCTTCCTCCCTCCTCAGTCCTCCACATGCACACTCCCTGTTTGCATGATAGGATGGTTCCAAATTTCAGGTCCTTATCCTATTGACCTTGCTCTGCCAGGATCCATAAAAATTGCCTTAGATTTTTCTTTCTTTTTCTCCATCCTGACTTGTTCCCTTTAATTGGCCAGGGCATAGATCTCTGGGAAGTGGCAGAAACCAGAGGTGCTAGTATTGACTCAGTCTGGGATCTGCAGTGGGGAGTAAGGGCCCCAAGGAGCAGCAGAGAGCAGGATGAGAGTAGGGAACAGGGTATTTCACATGCTTCTTGGCTTATGCTCTTGCGTCAGGAATCCAGCCATCCATGCTACACCAGCTGTCAGCTCAGGGGCTGCATCAGAGTCATCAACTATATTAGGATCTTGGTCAGAACTTTTGATTGACTTTTGGATAAGCCCACTTCAGAACTTCCATAACAAAGGACAGGTACAAATGTGACCTAAAGGATAAGTTACAGAGCGCCAAACAGATAAATGACCAGATAAATTTCTGAGCATGAAAAATGTGACAATTCACAATTGGCTTTGCAAAAGAAATAATGAGACATCATTATGTCAATGTTACTGTTGTGAAAGAAACTCTTTTTCACAGCAGAGACAGATAATAGTTTCTGCTATATTAGGATAATTTCCCATGGGATAATATCCCATTAGGATAATTTCCCATTTCCCATGACCCAAGAGCCCACTAGGTACTTCCTGTCACTTCTTTCCCCAGGCAGAGTCTCTCTGTGACCCCCCTCTCCCAAGAGGAGGTTGTCCAGGGCCAAAGAAGAGCTGAGGCAGAAAGGGGGTGTTTTGTCAGCATCCTCTTACCCTTCCTCGGCTTCTTTGATTCATTTTTTAATTCATTTTCGTTCATTTTTGAGAGCTGATTACTGTTCAGCCTCTGGAGACTCTGGTAAGCATGCAAATGCAGCTTACTTGAAGAGGGACCCCTGGAATTATCCATGACTTGAGAAGCCTCCAGGAACTACAATTTCATTTTTGTATATCCCAGTAAAAAAAGAAAAAAAATCTCAATATGTATTTTATACATACACATAAAAGGGTCTGGATGGGTACACTCCAACTATTAACCATGGTTACCTTTGCAGAATGGGACTATGAATGGTGGAAGGGACTTCACTCCTTTTGCCTTATAGAAGATTCATTGTTTGAATTTTTAAAGTAATGAGTATTCCTTTTGTAATTTGGGAGGAAGGAAAGGAGGAGGAAGGGAGAGAAGAAAAAAAGAGAAAGAGATTTGAAAGAGAGAAGAAAAGACAGAAAGACAAATGAAAGAGAGACAGACAGACAGACAGACAGAGAGGGAAAGAAAGAAAGAGTGGAAGGAAGGAAGGGAGAAAGAGAGAAAGGAAGAAAGAGGAGCTACCTCCATCCTCTCCTGAATAGGGTCCAGGGAATCTCCTCTATGCCCCCATCCTGCAGGAGCAGTTGGAGCCCTCATAGGAACAGAGAACAGCAGCTGTTCACTCCCTTTGGTACATTATTCATCATGAATTTATTTTATTCAGAGTTGAAAGAGCTCAAGATAAAAATATACATAATAACTTTTGCCGATTTAAGATATCAAAACAATGAACAATATTTAGGGAGACTAGAGGCAAGAAGGAGGGCAAGTGGAAAGCATAAAAAGAACACCTTGGGAAGAAAGCAGCAGCAGTTTCGAGTAAATAGCAACAAATTCCAGTCTGCTTAAAAAACCCCGGAGGCTGCTACTCCTCCTTCAAGCTGTGAAAACCTCGTTCCCTTGAGGTTGGGCCAGAAAGGCCGACATAGAAGCCTTGGTGGCCCTCATTTTCTCCAGAATGCCCACAGCATTGGCCAGTGGCTATGGCTATGGTTGCTCAAGACCCAGCCCTCTCAGGATCCACCTTCCTCAAGAACCTTCCTTAACTGCCCTCTCCCCTCGCTACTCTGCCCTCAGTGACCGCGCTCCTGCATTCCTGTATTTATATACTCAAATTTTCAGATATTTTCCATATGTTAACTGTTGTTACTCTGGACCTAGTGATCATTTGGCTGTGTGTTCATTGATCTGAAAACTTTCTGAGGACAAAGAGGCCTCTGACCTGCCTCTTTACCCCTCCAGGTGGTCTGAGTGCTGCCCTGTCCACATAGGGTGTGCAGTGACCTTCCCGTTCCCTTCCCACACCTCTCCATGCTCCTCTCCTGTGACATTGCAAGAAGCCAGAAGGACCATGGTTAGCAGATGACCACGCAGGCATGTTGGTCTAATTCTAGCCAAGGGCATGGGGGAAAGGACAGAGCCCGGAGCCCTGTGGCCTCTTCTCTGAGAGGACGCAGGGCTAATAATAGGAGGGCAGATTAGGGAGGGATTTGAACTGCATTGTTATCTCACAGGAATGGCGTTTGAGAGCCTTTTCTCCAAGCTCTTCCAAGAGCTGCACCGCCCCCTCCTCTTTCCATGTCTGCAGGAGTGCTCACTGTCTTTCACCACTTCTTTCTCTTCTCTTTCCATCTGCTCTTCTCTGTTACCCCCATCCATTCCCTTCCCCTCCTCCTGGCCCCACTGTTCCTCTCCAGCCCTGTCCTAATTCCTTCTCCCTTTTCTGCCCATGTTCCTGTCCCCTGCACCTATTTTCCCTGCTTCTCTGCCTTGATCTGCTTCTGTCCATCACTTCCAACAAGTCCTTCCCACTTAGCCTTCTTCCCCATTTCTATCCCCTCCTGGCCCCTTTGCCTCATCCCCTCTCCTCCCAGGCTTCTCATTGTCTTCAGCTTCAGGCGCAGGTTTATTTTCCAGGCTAGTGGCCTCTGTCTCCCCTTTTCTAACACATTTGGACCAGTTTCTCGTCCACTCCCCCCTCTATCCCTCCCTCAAAGCTGAGCTGGACAAGCACAAAGTAATAGAGGTTGAGGTAGGCTGACGGCCTCCACTCCCCTAATTAGAAATCACCACCAGACACCAGGGATAGGGACACCTCTGAGAACAAGACCCAGGACATGTAGGCCATAGGAGACACCTCCCCAAGCCCAGCCACAGCTATTCTTAGGAAGCTAGTACCACAAAACGGCCTTTTGCTTTGTTTCACACCACCCCCATGGAGCTGCTCTTGGTGGCCAAGGCTGTAATCTCAGAGACAAGGGGCCCAGGCATGGGGAGGCCAGGCTGGAACCTGTGCCCCCTGCCCTGTCTTCTCAGAACCAGGAGACTCTGCCCTTGGGTCAAGGTCACCTCCCCCCATGACACACAGACACACAGCTACACAGCTCTGCCACTCTTTTTGCAATCTTGGCCTATTCACTCCACAGCTGAACCTCAGCTCTGCCAGCCCCACCCCTGCCACTTCACTGTACCTCCCGCCCTGCCTGCTTCTCTGGCTTTCCATGGACACTTTCCTGGCTCTTCCTCCCTCCCAACAAACCAACGACCTCACTATCTTGCCTCCTTCCCACTCCTGCTCAGAATGGTTCAGGCTCTTTTTATTTAGTAAATCCAAAGTCCTCTGATAAAGGCCCTTCTTTCCTTGTTTCAGGTGGGGAAGCTAAGCACCCAGCTGTGATCCTTTCAAACATTGAGGAGCCTGACCAGCTCTCAGTCCCTAGTCTGGTCCGTGGATCTGAGGCAATTTGGCAGTCGGGCTGCCTGCTGCCCCTGAAAAGCTCCCTTGGGAGGAAAGAGCAGCCAGCTCCCCGGGCTCCTCCATTCCAAATCAGACCCAGGGAGGTCGTTTACCACCCTCCCCGGAAGGACCTGCATAATGTGTGTATCTCCTTGAGTTCTTAATCAGTTTCTAACATTTGTGTTGAACTTTGGGGCATGTGCAACAAAGGACTGGAATTAAAGTCCTGCAGTGAACCCGGGCTTGCACACCCAGCAGCAGGAATGCTGCGCTCCAGCGCAGGAACATCAAAGAAGGGTCAGCCTTCCACCTTCCATCCTCTTGTAACACCATCAGGAGCCCTGCTCCAAGAGACCAGCAGTTATCCCAGGGCCAGGTTATGAGTTGGGGGCAAGTAGAGGCACTTGCACCATCAAACCAGGAACATCATCTTTCTAGGTAAAATAAAAATACTGAGGCATAGACAAGCAAAAGAAGCTGAGTCACAGGTGCTACTTATGTTTCCAGATCACTCTCTAGGGCTACTCCCTGCCCTCCAGCCCTACTTAGTCCTCTTACTGTGGAATACAGGAGGCCAAGACCTTTCTCAGGCCATTGGGTGAGGGCTGAGAGCATGGCCGCCCCAAGGTCTGCTCTGAGCTCCCTACTGCATACCTGGAGATGAGGAGGGAGCCAGCTGAGCTGCCCGTTGGCAAGCCCACCTTATGGTGATGGACACCTCAACTCTCCAAGTATTGCCAAACCACCCCTCAGGCTTCCAGAAAGAGAGACGGGAATAAGAAAACAGAAAAAGGAGAGAGATGGGAATAAGAAAACAGAACCAGGAAATGTAAAAGGGAATGAGGAACAAAACAAGGGCAACTTTTATCACCCCCTCTTCACGCGTTCAGGATTGCCCCATCTTAAAACAAACCGTGTTACTTGGCCCCCTTCCCCTTCTAGTTGCTATCTAATCTCTTTCATTTCACTGCCAAGCTCCTCAAAGGCATGGTTTACACCCACTGCCTCCACTTCCTGTCCACTCAGCCTTTTCTTAGCACCTCCCTGCAGCCTGGCTCTGCCTGTGACTCTGCGGAAGGTGCTTGCTCCAAGATCACCCAAGTGCCTCTTCCCTGTCTTCCCGACACTCAGTCTTTCTTTGGCATCGGACACTACAGCCACCTGCTCCTCTTGAAACGCTTCTTCTGGTTTCTAGGAAACTGCCCTTTTCTCATGCTCCTTGGCTGTCTTTGAGTCGCCTTCTCCATTGTCTGTGGGCTTTTCTTCCTTCTCCCGTCTTGGTACCGTGGGTGTCTTCTCGAGCTTTTCCTCTCCTCTCCAATCTCATGGCTGCTTCCACAATCCCCGAGGCAGCTGGTCTCATTCACCAGCCCTGCCTGCCAGTCCCATAATTCCAACTCCCTACAATGATGCAAAACGCCTTGCCTGGATGCCCACTATTACCTCCAACTCCTCCAAACCAAACACTCTGTCCTTCCTCCCACCTGCCTAAGAGCTTGCCCCCTTTTGCCACCATCCCCATCCTTGGCAACATCGTGCAGTCCTGAGTCCTCCTTCCTCGTTTCCTGTCCAGTGTGTCAGCAAGGCATTTTATCTCTTCCTGAGAGACCCTTCCAGCCCTGCCCTTTCCTCTTCACATATGCTGGCCGCACTCTCCTCTAGACCTTGACTGCTATTCTTTCCTCCTCTCGGGTCTCCCTGCCTCCAGCCTCTTCTCCCTCAAAGGGCCCAATAATATCCCTGTGAGGCCCCTCAAAGTCTGCTGTCAGGATGTCACGGTGACTGCCCCTGGTCCAAGCTTGAGTCATTCTTCATTGCCTTCAGGATATTGTCCATTTTGCTAGTCTGGGAAACGTGGCAGGGTAGATAGAAAACACCTTGGAGCCAGACAGACCTGAGTTTGAATCCCAGCACCACACTTGCTGCTTGATCTTGAGCAAACATCTTAGCCTCTCGGAACCCCATTGCTCAATCATAAAATGCAATTGAATTGACAGGCCAATGTGAACATTAAGGGAGATGATGTGCATCAAACACCGTGCATGGTGCCTGTCACAGGTAGGCACTCCATACATAGGTAGGCACTCCACTCCCCTCTTTCACAATGTGGCCCCGCCTGAACTCTCCAGAGTCCAACCAGGGAAATGTCCTCAGCATCCTTACTACCTCACCACGCCATTCCCCTGTCATGCCTCTTGTCATTCTGTGATTCCACCACCTAGACCACATCCCCCTTCCCAGTGCTTCTCAAAGCCTTCCCTCCCTTCAGGCCCCAGTTTCAGGCCCCCATGTAGAAGCCTTTGACCCTTCCAGCCCACACTAAACAAGAGCTTCTCTGCCTTGGGTGGTTCTGGACATGGACCCCTCTGTGTAGCCCTGAACATCCTCCCTTGGTTTCCAGTGTGTTACCTGTGGCTTCCCAAGCTGATGGGAATGCCTGTGAGTCAGAGGCCCTGTGATCCTCCTGTGGTCTCCACAGAGCTGGGCGTACAGCAGGCTCAGAAGGCATCTGATTAAGAGACTGACTGGGATCCAGCTGGGGATGGAAGGAAGAATGAGATAGGCTAGAACCTGGGAGAGAGGCACACTGGCAAGTTCATCAAACACCAATGCTCTGTCTTAAGACTGGCTACAGAAGGTAGCTCGGACTCTGTGCCACAGATGTTGGTGCAGAGTTGTCTGCATATGCACATAGCCCTTGGGAAGAGGGCTGCTGATTACTCAGCCTCTTGGCTCCTCACTGAGCAATTACTGTCCACTCCTAGTATATCCCATGGTGTCTCCATATCCTGGGCTGATCCAGGCCTGGCAGTCACAGGATACTGACCCAGGGATGTTTGTGAATAGAGCAGAGGTCCTTGGGTGGAGGAGCAGGGTCCTGCCCTGGGTCCCTAGCTGGGGCCCAACATAGAGCAGTGTGCAAGACTCCAGGTCTAGACACCAAAGTGTCCAGCAGGTGACTCCAAGATGCTATTTTTCAGTTTGCTCAATTATTTCATATCACAATACCTTGGCTCCTTCTAGAGGTTTCTAGCCCCTCTGCATCCTAAGTCTGGCTCCAGCCCAGGGGTGGTTGGTACTGCTGAAGGAGCCCTGGTCAGCCCCATCTCTGAGGGCCTCAGTTTAATCTGCCTCCCCTTCACACCCCAACTCCCATTCCCTAGGGCCAGCCCAGCTCCACCAGGCAGCTCCACCCAGGATCCCTAAGATCTTCAGGCCAGGATACACAAAAAATCTAGCTGATGGTCAGCTCTAATGGCCAAGCAGCCTCTACCTTAGGGCCTCTGCTCCTGACAGGTGTCCTTGGCTAATGTTACCACTTAGCCTGGGTGACTCCTGGTGGGCCTCAGCTCAGCACATTGGCCTGTCATGAGGGCAAGTCCATGGCCCACAGTCAGGCAGTGGTGCCTCTTTTGCCCTCAGGGCTGTGGGCCTGGACTAAGCTAGGAAAGCCTGAGGACTTGGCCTCCTGGTCATGATGTTCCCAAGAGCAACCACAATCTGGGCAGAAAAAAATCACAGGACTGCTGGATCTCTGATCCATCCTGCCCCAGACCATCCCTGAACCAAGTTGATTTAGTGGGGCTGAGGGAGATGTGGGGCAAAGAACCTATGGCAGGGTAACCATCATGCCCACCTGCAGTCGGGTCTGTGCCCCTAATGATAAAAGCTGACATTTAGTGAGGGCCCACTATGTGTCTGGGGCTGTGCTGGACCCTTTACCTGTGCAAACTCTAGTGGGCTTAATAGCCGTGGAAGGTAAATGACTGTCCCCATTTTACAGATGACAAAACTGACTCAGAGAGGTTCCATGACTGACATAGGCCACACAGCTGGAGAATGGAGGGACTGGGTTTCAAAATGGATCTTTGTGACTGACTCCAAAGCTCACCAGGCTGCCCCTCACACACCTCAGCCCTGGATCCAGGCTGGCCTCGCCCACAAGTCCTCCCTTTTGGTGAGCTGGGCCCCTCCAAACACTCCCTGAAGGCAAGATCCAACTTCCCAAGCACCTCAAACTAAACTGGGCCAGCCCCAACCCCGCCCCCTCCTCTCTCCTCTTTCCAGCTGTCTACTGTCCATCGGAAAGCAGAGACTCTGGACTAGGGAGTGGGGGCGGGGTGCAGAGCGGTACAAATTTTGGAGCCAGGAGGAAGACAAAAGAATGACAAGAAGGAGCAGCTGTCTGTAAAGGGAAACCTGAGACAGGCACAAAGCTCAGGCCCTAATCCCAGGCTCGTGTGGAGCCAGGGTAGGGGTCCCCCCAAGGTCAGGGATTCTAGGGGCAGGTGGATGGGAGCACTCAACCACACTATAGGGTGGGTCCCCTCTCCCATGTGCTCAAACAGCTGGTACCCCATTCCTCTTCCTGGGCCAAGCCCCCCGCTTCTTCCCACACCTCTTCTCTCCTGTCCCTTTGGGTATGGGGGCTCCTTCCTGACTTCCCTCTCTCCATGCTGAGGTCTTCTCTAACTTGCCCTAGTGTGCCCCTCCTCCCCCCATTCCTGGTAAGTAATTTTAGCAACTTTTCCTCTGAACTCCCGCTGGCATGTTCACAGCAAATGGCCCCTGTTTGGGCCTGACACTTGATCAGGTTGGTGACAGAGCCCAGACAAAGCAGGCACAATGCCGGGAGGGGAGGGGAGGGGAGGGGAAGACAGATCACCTTCCTTCCACTCCAGGCCTTATTTGGTCTACCTCGGTGAAGCTGCCCTCCCTCCAGCCCCTCTTTATTTTTAGCATTTTGCTCTGCCCTCCTTTGTCTTGTCTGCTATCACTCTGTACTACACTCTGCACCATCCCCACCCACCCCCACACGGTGGGGCCCGTGGCCCCCCACTCCCCCGCCACGAGGAATGTGCATGTGAGCAAAGGCACTGGCTGTGAGCTCAGGCCTGGATTTCACTTCTACACACAGTTGAAGAGAGGTGCCCGGAGGAGAGGTCTTCATTTTGGTCACCGTTAGATCCTTGTTGACTAGAACAATGCCTGCCACATCGTAGGTGCCCAAAAAATACTTGTTGAATGAAGGAGTCACTCTTCAGACAGTAGCAAGTAGAAGGAAAAGAGCTACGGTGGAGCCAAGAGCAGGAGCTGAAGGACTGGTGATGAGTGGGGGTCTTTAAGGACACCAGACCCTCCACTCTGTCTCCAGATTGGAGATAGGAGGCAGGGACCCTAGAGGCAGGGAGTGAGTTCTATTCTGCAAGGGAGTATGAAGAACAGAAACACCGTAACACCAACAGGCCAGTGCCCCCAAAACCGACAGGAGGGAACAGAGTGCAGTTGATTTACTAAATGTCGACAACTCCATTTGTGTCTTCTCAACTCTACAGCCAAAGAGGCTGGCCCATGGTGAAGACACTGGCTTTGAAATGGCTCGGCTGTGTCCCAAGCATCGTTTGTGCATCTCAGTTGACTGCATCTGTGTCTGAGCCCTGGGAAATCAGGGAGGGTGGCAGCTTTGAGCTTGGAAAGCTGGAAGGGGTAGATGAAAAGAGTTTTTGCCCCTCATCGCCAATCCCTGAGGTCCCTAACAGTGGGCCTAATTCCTCAGCACCTGGCAGGGCCTGGTCTGGACCCCCCACCCCCACCTCGAGTTAGTTCTGCTGGACATGTTAGCAGCAGGGCCCATGGGGGCTGCCTCAGCAGCTGTGTACCTTGGCACCACAGAGCTGTGACTGCATTGGATGCAGCCCCTGTGATTCCTGGTCCACCCCCACTTGCCTGCATCCTGCCCCCACAGCTGCTCAGTGCCCTCAGACTGTGCCTTGGTTCCAAGTGGCCCTCACTGAGCCCTCACCTGGATGTGCCCTTCCCTCCTGTGCCCACTCCACCTTCAAAGTGTAACTGCTCTGCACCCCATCCCCCAGGTCTGTAGCTCTCCTTCCAAGCTGACAGCTAATCAGATAGATTAATCCACATGCGCTGAAGTGCTATGCCTGGGAAGGAGGGGGGATTTCAAACCAAACTATGCAGTGGTTGCCTGGACATGGAGCCAGTGAGGCTTGTGCACCCCGTTGCTGGAAGAGTGTAGCATTGGTCAGCTATGTTCTGTGCTCACGGGCTGAGCCCCAACATCCTTTCCTCACCTCCTCTGTGGCTGCTCCTAAGGCCTGCAGGAAAAGGGGAGATCTTTTCTGAACCTCTGACCCACTCGCCAGAACACCAGTCTCACCAGGTCTGGACAGAGACCGCCCCACAGAACACAAGTGGGTGGGTGGGCCAGGCAACGGTTGTCTTGGTTAGGGGTCTCCTTCTAGCTCAGAGCAGCTGTATTATCTATGGCTCCGAGAGTGTCTGGCTGTGGTCTAGGGCATTTAGTACCTGCAGGCAGAGCCGGGCAAAAGGCTCCAAACTAGGACCATCAGGCACCCGGTCCTGCCCTCCGCACACAGAAGGTCCTCGCCTCCTTGCATGCCTAGCCCTCCTTTGCAGACCTCCCTCCACAGGCTTGGCTCCATTTCCCATCTGCCGAGCCTCCCCCCCTTGAATCTTGCTGCGCTGACTGGGTACATGACCTTAAAGAAGGCACTTCCCCTCTACATAAAATGAAGGATTTGGACCCATCACTAACACCCTATCTGGCTCTGAGGCTCGGTGACCTCAACATATCCCCCAGCTGGTCCAAGATAATCAGTGCCCGAGACAGAGTCCCCATCCCTAAGCTCCCTGGTCGTTGTTCTTGCCACTTGGCTGGGAAACCTCCTTTCAGCTGCTTCAGTCTAGCCCCCACCCTGGGGCCATGCCCCCAGCTCTGACCTACCCCTCTGCTGCTGACACTCAGCCCCTTCCCATCTCACAGTTGGATGCAGGACCCAGGCCAGGGAGCAGGGAGAACACTGTATGAGTGGGACTAGGCCAGCGTGGGGCAGGGGGCCCGTGAGGCAGCAGTGTCAGGGGCCAGGAGAGCCCTCAGGAAGGGCCAGGGCCCTGCCTGCCTGAGGTCACGGTGGTCGTGGTCAGTTTCCTCTCTTGCCAGCTGTGGAATGTGAGGCCTGGCCTGGGAGATATTCTGGCCGCACTTTGAGCCATCCCCGCCCTCTGGAACTCAGACCCTGCATACTCCATGCCATAACAATGACGACCACTTCCAATTGTTTCCTAGCTGGAGGGGGGGAGCACTGTTTGGGAAAGAGGGGGGAGCCTGGGGGAAATGCTTCTAGTGACAACAGCCCTTTCTAAATCCGGCTGGGGACTGGGTGCAGGTGGGGGTGGGGCGCCCTGCTGCCCCATATATACAGCCCCTGACCAGGTCTGGCGCCACAGCTCTCTCCTGTGCTCTGTCTTTGCTGCTCTCAGGTAGGAACATGGAGCTGGAGTCCTTCCTCTGGGATAAGGGGGCCCCAGGTTTAGGAAGGGGCTCCTCTAGGAACAGCAAACTACATGCAGGGTTTCATGCAGAGTACCAGGTCTGGTCATTGAGCACACATGTGCGGGTCTAAACTTGCGTGTATGTGCCATGGGAATAGGGGAGCTCATGTGCTACAGGGAGGAGATGTCTGTATCTGAGCGTGTGGGACCAGAATGCATTAGGGGTGTGTGTGTGTGTGTGTGTGTGTGTGTGTGTGTGTGTGTGTGTGTTGTGTACAAGCATGCATGGTCTGAATGCATGGTGAGGGACGGTATGTACCTCACTGCCTAAGATACAGAAATATCAAGTAGAAGACGTGTGTTTATAATCATGCCTGAGGATAAGCAGATCCATTTGGCTGGTGGGGGGTGTGGGTGGGAAGAGGAAGGCAGAGAATGATTATTTAAGATGTATGTAGGCTTAAAGCTAGTTCTGTAACTAGCTTTATGTGTAACTACCCATGTCCACTCACATAGAGGTGCTTGGGTGCACATCCAGGAGTCACAGCTGCCACAGTGGGTGTAGAGCCTGCAAAAGGAGCTCACTAGCATGTGGTGTGGCTGTTCCAGGTCTTTGTATACTCGACAATGTACAGCGATGTGAGCCTACTTATGCTGTACATATATTTAACATGCATGTCTGTTGCTGAGGCATAATAGCACACCGGGAGAGGTGTGTGTGCCAAGGTATAGGAAGGAAGCATGTCTGTGTGAAACATGTACACAAGCAGCAGGCATGCGTGTTCATCAGAGAACACATGGAGAGCATTCAGCTGTGTGATGGGTGTGTCAATGAGAAGATGCCCACAGGGTCTCCTCTCTGAGAATGTCCACCAAGACTCACAATCAAATGGGAACAGGCTAGAACAGAACTGGCTTTGGAGTCATGAGACTTGGGTTCAAGTCCTGACTCCACCACTGATAGTAATGTATTCTTGGACAAGCAAGCACGTTAATCTTGATTTCCTCATCTGTAGAATGGGGTGAGGACTGAGTAGGAGAATGTGCATAAAACCACTTTGTAGGCTGTAAAGCCCTGAACAAATGTGACCATTAGTTGTTCCTCAAGTGGCTCAAAGAAGGCAAGTTTCAGTACATGGGTGTAGACAAGGGTGGGAGTAGGGTAGACAGGAGTGAGGAGGACGAGGGCTCAGAGCTGGGCTGACATCAGCAAACTGCTAGAACTAGTGATCAGAGGGGAAAGGGAACAGTGTTTGGAGAGCAAGGGAGGGAGCAGGACCAGAGAAGCTGACCACCACTTTCCACCTGTTTTCAGGCCTGGGGAAAGGGTGGGTGCAAAAGGGCAAAGGCAGGGAGCAGCAGAGAGGTGACCCTGACACAGCCTTCCCTCTGTCCAGGTCACCTGCAGGCTTGAGCCCCTTTCCTCTCGTAGACACATTCGAGAAGCCAAGGTAAGGAAACCTGAAGTTGGGGTGTGGGAGAATCTGGGAAGATATGGAAATCTAGTTTCTACCTTGCCTTGGGGAGAATATCTTGGTGACCAGGAGCTCCTCACCTGTGACTAGTGAGGGGCCAGGGAGGGATGAGGGTCAGAGATGGATATAGTCAGCTTGCTACTCCCACAAAAAGCCCAAGATTCTCCTCCCTCCTCCAGGAGAGCCCCAAGCAGAACAAAAGTTAGCCCCCCTTTTGCCCTGACAGGTTTGCTAAGCTGTTCTTGGGTTAAGGAATAAGCTCAAGGAACGAAGGACTTGCCGGTGACCCCTCCTGACTCCTGAGCACGGTGCTAGGCTCTGGGGCTCCCACTGAAGGGGAGAGCCCAGGGAGAGGAGGGGAGTGGATGGGAGGGCAACCAGCTCCTTCTTCCGCCCACTGCAGGCGCAGCCATGGTGGACGCGGAGATGGCCGCATTTGGGGCCGCCGCCCCCTTTCTGCGCAAGTCAGAGAAGGAGCGGCTGGAAGCCCAGACCAGGCCTTTTGACCTCAAGAAGGACGTCTTCGTGCCTGATGACAAAGAAGAGTTCGTCAAGGCCAAGATTATATCTCGAGAGGGTGGCAAAGTCACTGCTGAGACCGAGCATGGTAAGGTAGGTGACAAGGCTGGTGTGACAGGCCACCCTGGACGCCTCCCACACTTGGGGTAGACAGAGAGGGGTGCCATCAGGATCCACCCCACACAGACCTGAGGACCATCCGATTTTCCCTTCCTCTGAGTAGGGATCTAAACCCTCCCAATCGCCCTGCTCATTCCCAACCTCTAGTCCATCTTCTCTGTGAGAGCTGGTTCCTTCTCTCTTGAACACTATTGTCCCATAACTCTCCCGAATCCTATCCATGCTGAGGGAGGAAGGAAAACTCGGGCTGACAGCAGGGCCTTTATGGGCTATTGCAGACGGTGACTGTGAAGGAGGACCAGGTGTTGCAGCAGAACCCGCCCAAGTTCGACAAGATTGAGGACATGGCCATGCTGACCTTCCTGCACGAGCCCGCAGTGCTCTACAACCTCAAGGACCGCTACGCCTCCTGGATGATCTACGTGAGTGTGCAACCTAGGATATCTCTCTGAATCTGGTAGCTTCCTGATCTGTGGATGGCCACCTCCTGGAGCTAAGAGTTTTTGTTCTTTGTGCCTAGGCAATATTGCACTCAATCCTATCCCTGTATCCTTGGTTCAGTTCTAATACCCTGGGGCTGGGATTACTCAGATTTAGTGCATTCAGAGGTTTTCCTTTCTCTTCTTCCTCTCCTGGATCTTTCTTTAACTCTGAAAACTGCCATCCCTCCGCCTTCATCACTGGCAACTCATTCCTCCTTTTCTACCGTAGACCTACTCGGGCCTCTTCTGCGTCACCATCAACCCCTACAAGTGGCTGCCAGTGTACAATGCCGAGGTGGTGGCCGCCTACCGGGGCAAGAAGAGGAGTGAGGCACCACCCCACATCTTCTCCATCTCTGACAATGCCTACCAGTACATGCTGACAGGTGACAGGCCCCAAGTGAAGGGTTTTCCTGAGGGCCTCACTGGAGGGAACATGCACGCTGGCTGTCTTCTTCCTCCCTAGGGGTTCAGAACACTGGGAAATGCCTGGAGAGAGGCAGGGGATGGGGTGAGGGGAAGCCAGACGAGAGCATCCTGTGCAGCTCCTGACTTTTCCTTCCTATTTTCTCCCCACAGACAGAGAAAACCAGTCCATCCTGATCACGTGAGTGTGGCTCCCACCTTGTTCCCTTCGAAAGTCTCCCTGATCCAGCCCCAGTCAGGGCCCAGCCCGTATGCATAGACCTACAGCTCGCTTTCCCATCACCTTCCTGCCAGCCTTGGCTTCTTCTCTGCCTTTTTCCCTTACCTTCTCTCTGCTCTCCTCTTCCTTTCTGCTTCCCATCCCTCTCTTATTTTTTCTTTCCCATCTCCTTCATCCTCTCTCCTCCAACTCATCACTCATTTATCCTTAAGCCCAAGATCACCATGTCTTCCTCGCCTCTTCATTTTCTTTCGTCTTTCCCTTCAGAAACCTTCCCCATTCTTCCAGCCCCACCCATTCTTTGCCAAAACAGCTCAGGCCCATATCCTCTGATTGACCTTGTCCAGCTAAGACCAGGTTTCACCTGCCCAAACCCAGCCCCTCCTTGTGGCATCCTTCCTGGTTGCTACCCCTGACCCTATGTATGTCAGAGACCTGCTGTGTGTTTGGGATGCGTATTACCCAGCAGCTTCCTGCGTCAGGGTTCCCACTGTTGAATAGGACCAGGCATTCTCTCCTGACTTAAGGCTTGTTGGTCTCAAACAGTGTTTGTTCACTGCCTAATGAGCCCCTGACTGTCCCAACAGCGGAGAATCTGGGGCAGGGAAGACGGTCAACACCAAGAGAGTCATCCAGTACTTTGCTGTTATCGCCGCTATTGGGGACCGCAGCAAAAAGGAACAGACCCCAGGGAAGGTAGGCCTGTTGTCCTCCAAGGGCCTGTATTGCAAAGTGGAGGGGGAGGCCTCTCACTTGCCATCCTTCTTGACTTCTGCAGGGCACCCTGGAGGACCAGATTATTGAGGCCAACCCCGCCCTGGAAGCCTTTGGCAACGCCAAGACCGTCCGGAATGACAACTCCTCCCGTTTCGTGAGTGGTCCCTGACCTTGGACTTGAGATTTGGGCTGGTTGAGGGATGGTATCAAATATGAGCCTTCCCTCAACTCATCACCACTCTTCTCCATCTCTCCAGGGGAAATTCATTCGAATTCATTTTGGGGCGACCGGAAAGTTGGCGTCTGCAGACATAGAAACCTGTGAGTGCCATAAATCTGCTAGGGCTCAGCCTGAGCTCTCCCTCATTCTAACTATCCAAAGCTCAACCTCTCACTCTCTCCTCCCTCTCTGGCTGTCTCTCTCTAGGTGTCTGCCCCAGTCTCTCTCCCTCTCTTTCTGTCTCTGTCTCTGTGTCTCTAGGTCTGTATATTTGTCTCTCTCTGAGTCTTCTTCTGGTCTTTCTCCTTCTCTATCTCTGCATGTCTGGGTGTCCTTCACTGGGACTTTTCTCTGAGACTGTTTCTCTCTTCCTGGGTCTCTGTCTCCATCTCCATCTTCCTGTGTGATTTCTGTGTGTCTGTGTATGAGTCTCTCTCTTTTTGTCTCTCCCTCACCCTCTGGCCTTTTGCTGCTACATTTATCATTCATTTTCCTTGTACCCAAATCCCAACCTTTTCTTTCTCTCTTTCTTCTCCCCTACTGTCCATAGATCTTCTGGAAAAATCCAGAGTTATTTTCCAGCTGAAAGCAGAGAGAGATTATCACATTTTCTACCAAATCCTGTCTAACAAAAAGCCTGAGCTGCTGGGTGAGTCAGAGCTACCAACCGAGACCAACCATCTCCATGGCAACCTGGTCCCCTCTGCTTGCAGCTGCTTATTGGCATGCCCTGGGTTTATGGCACTGCTGGATGTAATTCTGTGGGGTGTGGGACCCCATTAAGTCCTGTCATGTGCTCTCCTGCAGGCCATGTGCTGTGGCAGGCAGCCCCAGTCAAAGCCAGGGGTTTGTGCCCACATCCTAACCACATCTTCTCCCCGCAGACATGCTGCTCATCACCAACAACCCCTACGATTATGCATTCATCTCCCAAGGAGAGACCACTGTGGCCTCAATTGATGACTCTGAGGAGCTCATGGCCACTGATGTAAGTGTGTGAGGACCCAATCAAGAGAGGAGGGAATTGGTGGTGAGGGGCAAATGGGGCCAGTTCACTGGCGCAGGATTAGAGCTAAGACACTGGCTGCCTGTTACTCAAAGTGGTACAGCCCCGCCCGAGGACTAGAATGTGCCCTATGACCTGGGTGTGCTGGGGCATGGGTGGGATGAGACGGGGCTGGCCAGTGTTTGGTGTTCATTCTCACCAGAGAGGGCTGAAAGCCAGGGACAGAGAAGCAGACAAGCCAAGAAACAAGGCATCACCAAGAGAAGGAGGGAGGGGAGGGACATGCAGATGCCATGAGGCTGGGACAGGCTGTTACGTGAAGAACAGATACACCCAGGTATGGAAGGTCCAGGCAGAGAAGCAAGTGTAGGGCCTAGAAGGGGGGCAACAGGAGGAAACATGAGTAGGTAACCCAGAGTAGTTCCAGAGAACAGCTGTGACCACTGATGCCAGGCTGAGGCCATCTGCACCCCACTCTGCTCCTGTACCTCCCAGCTTTGTTTTAGAGTTCCCCACTGGATATGGGAGTCTTAGAACCCATGGGGAGTCAGGAGACAAGTTCTCTCTTCAACTGAAGAGGGATCTCATTTACCTGCCATACTTCCTTTTCTGGGGTCCACCAATATGGGGCCTGTCAACAGAATGCCTTTGATGTGCTGGGCTTCACTTCAGAGGAGAAGAACTCCATGTACAAGCTGACAGGCGCCATCATGCACTTTGGAAACATGAAGTTCAAGCAGAAGCCACGAGAGGAGCAGGCTGAGCCAGATGGCACCGAAGGTGAGGGTCTAGAATGCTGGGGGGCAGCTGTGGAGTCACTGAGGGCCACATCTGCAGAGGAGTCATCCCCTTTACCAACTTTGCTGCCTACCCTTTCCTTCCAGAGGCCGACAAATCCGCCTACCTCATGGGGCTGAACTCAGCCGACCTGCTCAAGGGGCTGTGCCACCCTCGGGTGAAAGTGGGCAATGAGTACGTCACCAAGGGGCAGAATGTCCAGCAGGTGGGTCATCTTCAGAAGATAATGTGGGGGGCTGGCATGGTGCAGTGGGAGCTTTGGAATTCACTCTTCCCAACAACTCTGTTCATCTGGGTCTCTCCCCTACCTGCCAGGTGGCGTATGCCACTGGGGCCCTGGCCAAGGCAGTGTATGAGAGGATGTTCAACTGGATGGTGACGCGGATCAACGCCACCCTGGAGACCAAGCAGCCGCGCCAGTACTTCATAGGAGTCCTGGACATCGCTGGCTTCGAGATCTTCGATGTGAGTGGGGGCAGCCCTGGGGGTGGGGAGAACAGTAACTCATTCATTCCCATATGCAACAACCATCTGTTGAGCCAGCTCTAGGCTTGGCGAGAGAAAGGCAGTGGGGTTCAGCAGTGACAGAGGCAGTCGTTCTGTCTTCAGGGGGGCTCTCCCTCCCTGCCCTGACATGGGAAGGGGCCAGCCACATCTCTTGCTGGGCTCAGGCACAGCCCTGGGCTGACTCCACTGGCCACTCAGCCACCTGCCTCCCTGACTGCTCCCGCCCTCCCTCCCCCTGCAGTTCAACAGCTTTGAGCAGCTCTGCATCAACTTCACCAATGAGAAGCTGCAGCAGTTCTTCAACCACCACATGTTCGTGCTGGAGCAGGAGGAGTACAAGAAGGAGGGCATCGAGTGGGAGTTCATTGACTTTGGCATGGACCTGCAGGCCTGCATCGACCTCATCGAGAAGGTACTGCCTTGGCCCCACCACCTGAACTCCCCACTCATACCCCACCTGAACACTACAGGCAAAATGGCAGCCCCTCTCCCTTCTGGGGAACATGATCTGGATAACAGAAGAATCCAGAGCCCTAGTGTCGAACCCTGTCTTGTCCTGGCCGCCCAGGACAGAGTAGCATCTGAGAGAGCCATCTGGGGGGCTTGAGAGTGGACACATGGAGGAGGGGCACCTCCAGGATGGCCTTCCACACCAGTGTGTTTAGTGGCCCTGGTTTATGCATCCAAGGAGCAGGAAGTTGAGGTTGGGGTGGGGGATCGTAAGAGTGCACCTATTTTCAACCCCAGCATATCAGTGATCTGGGGATGGAGTGATGGGTAAAGCACCTATAGCATCCACATCCCCAGACATTCACAAAGGTCCCTCTGAAATCAAAGTCTTCCACCTTGGGAACGCTTGAACAGGTGCCTGTCTGTAGAAAACTGTACTCAGAGCTGAGCCTGATAACCTTAACGCCCAAAGGGGCATCTCCTTAAGCAAATATTGACCCTAGAACAGGATCCATCTCCATCTGCATGGAACATGCTCAGTGATGCTCTCCCCTCCACCCTCAGCCTATGGGCATCATGTCCATCCTGGAAGAGGAGTGCATGTTCCCCAAGGCCACCGACATGACGTTCAAGGCCAAGCTGTATGACAACCATCTGGGAAAGTCCAACAACTTCCAAAAGCCACGCAACATCAAGGGGAAGCCAGAAGCCCACTTCTCCCTGATCCACTATGCCGGCACCGTGGACTACAACATCCTGGGCTGGCTGCAGAAGAACAAAGATCCACTCAACGAGACTGTGGTGGACTTATACAAGAAGTCCTCCCTCAAGATGCTTAGCAACCTGTTTGCCAACTATGCTGGGGCTGATGCACGTGAGTCAAGACTGGGACCCAGGGGACTGAGGAGCAGGGTTTCTGCCATGGTTCTGAGGCAGGTCAATGGCTACACCCCACCACTTCCATGACAGGTTGTGCCCCAAGGTTTACAGGCTCAGTGAGATAGAATTGGGTGGAGAAGCCGAGGCACCCACAGTGAAGACCCTCACCTGGAGGCCAAATGCTGATGAGGCTGTGATTCTTCACCCTGCCCTGTCCTCCCCCAACACCCACTCATGCTCCTTTTCTTGACTCTCCTTCCCTCAGCTATTGATAAGACCAAAGGCAAGGCCAAGAAAGGCTCATCCTTTCAGACCGTGTCAGCTCTGCACAGGGTGAGTGTGAGCCCAGCCCCAGCCCTGGGCAGCTCTGACACCTGCCCAGCCCTGCTCCTCCCTGTCTTGCTCATCCTTGACTCCTCCCACGCCCATGTCCTCAGTCCGCTCCTGATCCTCTTCACTCTTGATCATCTCTTCCCCTGTATTCTCTTCCCCTTCACTGCTGGCCTCCTCTCTTATTCATTTACCATCTCACTTCTCCTTTCTTTCCCTCCTACCTTCTATCCCCAGTCTCCTCTGTCCTCCTCCAGCATTCCTTCACTCTCTTTAGCTCGTTGCATTCTCTGCATCTCTCTTTCCCTTCCTTCTCTTCTGTCTTTGTTACTTCTCTTTCTTTACTTTTCCCTCTTGTTTTTTGGGCCACAGGAAAATCTGAACAAGCTGATGACCAACTTGCGCTCCACACATCCCCACTTTGTGCGTTGCATCATCCCCAATGAGACAAAGTCTCCAGGTGAGCCCCAGACTTGGGCAGGCCCACTGCTGGAGCTGCACTGCCCCAGGGACAGGGCCTTCTAAGTTCTCATCTCCCGCCATGGTTCTTTCCAAGCCACATTCTTCTCCTCCCATCCCCCATGAGGTTGCACAGATTACCCCCACCCCCACCCCCAGTGCTACCTAACAGTTGAAATATGTAACTCAGGGTAATGTGTAAGCACTTTGATGGATGTTACCTCACAAGTGCCCCTACCAAGAACCCCCAGTGAGACATATAAACATTGTTTATCCCTTTTTGACTGATAAGGAGATGGAGGCTCAGGGGCCTGGGTTCCAGGGCAGGCTGTATTCTGACCAGCTGAGTGACCTTGGTCAAGTCCCTTAACCCCTCTGGGCTCAGTTTATTCTCTGAAAAATGGGATATATCTGCCCTGGCTACTGCCTATGATAATAGGCATAAACCATATAAAATTCAGAATGTGAAAGCTTTTTGGTTACTCTTAAAAGTATGGCTAGAAAAAAAGAAAGGATCATTATTAACTGAGTTGCTGAGGTTTCTGGCTAATAAGTAGCAGAGCCAGGATCAGAACACAGAACTTTTGGCTCTTAGTCCAGAGCTCTCCCCACATACTCCTCTCCCCTCCCCTCCTGCCGCAGGGGTGATAGACAACCCCCTGGTCATGCACCAGCTGCGCTGCAACGGCGTGCTGGAGGGCATCCGCATCTGCAGGAAGGGTTTCCCCAACCGCATCCTCTACGGGGACTTCCGGCAGAGGTGGGTACCAGGGCACCTCAGAGCTCAGGGAACAGTGGGAGCCTGGGCAGCCTTGGTGGGGAGGGGAGTCTGCAGGTGGCCCCAAATTCTGTGGGCAGAGCAGATCAGCACAGAACATAGGTGACTCCGGGCACCTCCCTCCCCAGGTATCGCATCCTGAACCCAGCGGCCATCCCTGAGGGCCAGTTCATTGACAGCAGGAAAGGGGCAGAGAAACTTCTGGGCTCCCTGGACATTGACCACAACCAGTACAAGTTCGGCCACACCAAGGTGAGGAAAGGAGGAGACAAGCTGATTACAGAAAGACCTGTCTTGTCCTTTGACTCCCCACCTCTCCTTTCCTTTTACCAATCATCTCAGGAACATCTCTGAACCACATGCTGCCCCTCCCCATGGACCATTCAGCACCGTTCCCCCATCCCTGCCCCGGCTTCCACTGACCTTCTCCCTCCAGTTCTTTCCTAGGTTGTTGCCTTCCCTGAGATAACCCTCTTCCTCTTTCCCCTCCTGCAGCGTCCTAGTCATGCCCACACACACACGTTCTCCGCAGGTGTTCTTCAAGGCAGGGCTGCTGGGGCTGCTGGAGGAGATGCGAGACGAGAGGCTGAGCCGCATCATCACCCGCATCCAGGCCCAGTCCCGTGGTGTACTCGCCAGAATGGAGTTCAAGAAGCTGCTGGAACGCAGGTGAGAGATCTCACAAGGAGGTTCCCAGCCATCTGAGGCCCAGGCTGGGCAGTGTCAGGAGAAAGAGCTCACCGGGTCTTCAGACAACAAGACCGGCAAGAGGAGCTCATACGGGCACAGGGTGGGCCTCATGGTCAGAGTGCAGGGTGGATGAGGAAAGGGCCATAACCTAGGAGTCAGGGCTTCAGGACAGGAAGGAGAAAGGAAGGAGGAGGGCTCTCTCACCACCCCTTGTGCTGGGCCCCCACAGAGACTCCCTGCTGATAATCCAGTGGAACATTCGGGCCTTCATGGGGGTCAAGAACTGGCCCTGGATGAAGCTCTACTTCAAGATCAAGCCTCTGCTGAAGAGTGCAGAAACAGAGAAGGAGATGGCCACCATGAAGGAGGAGTTTGCGCGCCTCAAAGAGGCGCTGGAGAAGTCCGAGGCTCGCCGCAAGGAGCTGGAGGAGAAGATGGTGTCCCTGCTGCAGGAGAAGAATGACCTACAGCTCCAAGTGCAGGCGGTGAGGCCCCTGGGCCACTGCTGGCTCTCCCACCCTGCTCTGCCTACATCTCCCACACACCCTGCACCTCCAACCCAGGGGCTCACCATCTTGTCCCCTCACAGGCAGAGGATTCTAGAATCACCACTTCCAAAGACCTCCAAAGAAATCCCTCAAGAAAAGGAAAGAGAAGGGGCAAAAGAAATAACTTTTAAAACACAGGCTTTCCACCTGGGTTCAACCTGGATCCACAGCTTAATAATTCTGTGACCTTGGGCAAACCACGCATTATCTTTGAGTCTCAATGTCCTCATCTCCAGACAGGGAATAAAGCTGTCCATCTCCATAGGCTGTAAATATGTAAAGTGCTGGCATCAACAAATGCAGTTCCCTCCCTTCAATGGGGGTGACCAAAGGAAGAGGGCCAGATAAAGAGACATCTTCTTCCCTTCCTCTCTGCTCCCATCCCCCAGTGCTCCCGTCACATTGCCCTACAACTCTTCCCTCCTCATCCTTCTGAAGTTCTCAGCTGAGGATGTCCTGGAGCTCCCCTCCTATCTTGAGGCCTGAGCCTCTCCCTCCCCCATCTGCCAGCTCAAGGCCCTCACCCACTGACTGGCCTGCCCTCTGTACCTTGCCCTCAGGAACAAGACAACCTGGCTGATGCAGAGGAGCGCTGCGACCAGCTGATCAAGAACAAGATCCAGCTGGAGGCCAAGGTGAAGGAGATGACTGAGAGGCTGGAGGACGAGGAGGAGATGAATGCTGAGCTCACTGCCAAGAAGCGCAAGCTGGAAGATGAGTGCTCTGAGCTCAAAAGGGACATTGATGACCTGGAGCTGACACTGGCCAAGGTGGAGAAGGAGAAGCATGCAACAGAGAACAAGGTGAGAGCAGCTCCTTCTGGCTCCAGCCCAGGTCTTTTCAGGATTCCAAGACCACGCTGGCCTTAACTCAGGGGATCCTCATAGCAGCCTGGTCCTTAGTGTTGGAGATCTCCAGAGATATCTCCAGGCCTAAAGGGGATGGGGTTCTTGGTCTACAGGTGAAGAACCTGACAGAAGAGATGGCTGGGCTGGACGAGATCATCGCCAAGCTGACCAAGGAGAAGAAGGCTCTGCAAGAGGCCCACCAGCAGGCCCTGGATGACCTTCAGGCTGAGGAGGACAAGGTCAATACCCTGACCAAGGCCAAGGTCAAGCTGGAGCAGCATGTGGACGATGTAAGTAGATTGTCACAAGGCCTAAAAACACCGTGTCCATATGTGCTTGTGTGTGTGTGTGTGTGTGCGCGTGTGAGTGTGTGTGTGTGTGTGTGTGTGTGTTTGGGGAGTGGGGTTGAAGAGTGCTCCCTTTCCTGATACCTTTCTAGAAAGGAGCTGGGGAATAGAAAAGGGGAAGGATGATCAATTCTGAGTTATGCATCTCATCTTATTGATATGATCAACATAGAGATGGGCTTCCTTATTTCAATTTAGATTCAAGCTTATATATCTCTACCTTCGACCACAGGATTTAGAGAGGGTTATCTCATAAGAACATGATACATTTCTCTGGGAATTTTGTGAGGCTCCTCAAGGAGGATCTTTGGACTTCTAAGAGTTTAGGCAAGATCTGGTCCTCAGTGATCACTGTTCCCACAGATTGTCCTTTGTGCATATCTCTGTTGAATCATTTCTCTGTGTTGTCATTATGGAAGTAACTGTCTCAGCCATAAGAGTGTAAGCTGCCTTTAGGAGGGAACTTGGGTTTATTCAATTTTGTATCTGTAGTGCCTAGCACAGGGCCTGGAACTCGGTAGGTGCTTATACGATGCTGAGTGAACGAATGTAGCTCTGGGGTTTCATCCCACAGTTATTCGTTCAATCATTCATCAGATAGTTACTGAGCCTCCCTCCATGCTGGGCAGTCTGACAGTTCCCTGGTAACATGTGGCCCACTCTGGGGAAGCTTTCCCAAGTCCTGGACATCTCAGGAGTCCCCAACCCTGAAGCGACTGAGCTTCCAAATCACCAAATCAGGATGCTTGGCCTCATGGTGCATGCTGGTCCTTCTCTCCGTCAGCTGGAGGGATCCCTGGAGCAGGAGAAGAAAGTGCGCATGGACCTGGAGCGAGCAAAGAGGAAGCTGGAGGGCGACCTGAAGCTGACCCAGGAGAGCATCATGGACCTGGAGAACGACAAGCAGCAGCTGGATGAGCGGCTGAAAAAGTAGCGTGTTCCCCTCCCTGTCACCTTTCCCCCTCCCTGACCCAGCAGCCAGTTCTGCTGATGGTAGAACAAGCTGACCCAAGACATCCACCCTCACAGCCTCATGCAGCCTAGATAACTGTGTGCAAAACTGTGGGCAAAGGCTGCAGGAAGAGGGCTTTCCTCCCCAGACACGCACATCAGGGCCAGCAGTCCTCCCTGGCGGAAGTCTAACTTGGATCCCTCAAGCCCTTTCTTCCTGTTGGGCACTCAAAAGGGATGGACGGTAACAGCTCGCCCCCTCTGTACACAAGGCTCTTTGGAGACCAGTTGCCTAAAACGGAGGAAGCCCCTGCACAAAAGCCTCTCAGGAAAGTCCCTCTGGGTCCTTCACAGAGAGCCCAGAGAGCCACAGAGAACCAGTCAGCCGCCAGCCCGAGCAGCACAGGGGTCTGGGCCAGTTCTTTCTTCTGATGAGCTCATAGTTCCAATTCTTATTGGGATTCCTTCCAAAATGTGCAGATCCACTTTCCAGGCTTGGTAAACAGTGAGCCTGCAGGACATATCTGAATAATTGCGGATCTAATGGTGCTTCAGGGTCAGAACTTTGCAAGGCTCTGTGAAGCATCACCATCTCCATCCTTGTCGGGCCTGAGTCTGCCCAGGAGTCTCCACACTTCCCCAGACACAGTGTTGTTGAAGGAATGAATAAACATAGGACCCACTGAGCCTCAGACCACCTTCTAAGGGTGGTATTTTTAGCCCCACTTTATCAAAGAGGAAATGAAGGCTCAGAAAGTTTAACCAAATTGTCCAAAGTAACAGTGACAGCATTAAAGACCATGGGAATTAAAGGGGCTTTGAAACCATCTAGTCCAGCCCCCACATTTTATGGACCAAAGAGGGAGTCCCTCAGAGCCCAGGTCCTGGCACTCCACCTGCAGTGCTCTCCCCACTATATTTCCTGTTAGATTTCAATCCTCCAGCAGATTATACCTTCAAGGACCCTACCTCAGCCCCAGAAGCTTTTTTCTGATACAATCCTGCTCTTTGTTTGTTTTATTACCATTTCCGACCGCCGGTGGGCCCCCTGGAGCCCAGCGCACCACAACCTCCATTGCCTCACCCTCCCTCCTTCCCCACAGGAAGGACTTTGAGCTGAATGCCCTCAACGCGAGGATTGAGGATGAGCAGGCCCTGGGCAGCCAGCTGCAGAAGAAGCTCAAAGAGCTTCAGGTAAGGTCTGGGATGCCCAGGGTGGGCCCTGGAGTCCGGGCTGGTTCTCAGCTTCCCAAGCCCCTCTTCAACATAAGAGGCAGTTGCTATGTGTCTGTGAGGGAGATGCTGAGCGATCACGGCACCCTATGGAGCACCTCCAGGATGGGCTGGGGTGATCCGAGGATGACCTCGGAGGAGACCTTGAAAAGCTCACAGGTCTGGAGGGCAAAAGTCCTGACTTCCTGTCTCAGCTCTGGTTTAGCCAGTGACCATGGGAAGCCCACTCCAGATCTCTGGGTCTCCATGGGCACCCCTGCTACCTGGTGACTTTTAAGGTCCCTTCAGCCCTGATGGTCTGTGACTTCAGTTCTTACCTCTAGAGCAGACGCTGTGTTAGGCCTTTAGTGTCTGGTCAGACAAACATGGCTCTCTCATTCTAACTTTTATTATTTTTGCCACTGTACTGCTTAAAATATCCCTAGAACACGGGTCTTTTTGTCCCTCTTCAAGAGCAAGCCTCAACCACTTTCCTTCCAATAAAGAGAATGTATAATGTTCTGGCCTAAAGGAAGGCTAACTTGGCTGTCCAAACCATCTCCCCCAAATTCTTTTATTTCCACTTCTCAGTACTTAGTTCCACTGGTGGACTAAATTGCCTTGCCGTTCCAGACAGGCCAGAAGTCTTCTAGAGCCCTGGGAGGGGGCTCCAAGGGAGGGCTCCAGGCCATGGGTCTGAGCCCTTTGTGTCTGCACCCAGGCACGCATCGAGGAGCTGGAGGAGGAGCTGGAGGCCGAGCGCACTGCCAGGGCCAAAGTGGAGAAGCTGCGCTCAGACCTGTCCCGGGAGCTGGAGGAGATCAGCGAGCGGCTGGAGGAGGCCGGGGGGGCCACGTCCGTGCAGATCGAGATGAACAAGAAGCGTGAGGCTGAGTTCCAGAAGATGAGGCGGGACCTGGAGGAGGCCACGCTGCAGCACGAGGCCACGGCGGCGGCCCTGCGCAAGAAGCACGCCGACAGCGTGGCAGAGCTGGGCGAGCAGATTGACAACCTGCAGCGCGTGAAACAGAAGCTGGAGAAGGAGAAGAGCGAGTTCAAGCTGGAGCTGGACGACGTCACCTCCAACATGGAGCAGATCATCAAGGCCAAGGTGAGCCTGTGCTCAGCCTCTCTTCTCCTCCAGGTCCCTCTACCCACCTCCACTTTCTTTCTCTCTTCTTTGATTGTCCACTTTCCCACTTCTCTTCTACCCAGTTCTTCCATCCTCTCCTTTCCATGCCTTCCCTCTTCTTTTCTCCTTCAATTGCACCCCTGTCAGTCTCCCCTACAGCCATCACATAACTCTCCTTCCTCTCTCAGGCTAACCTGGAGAAGATGTGCCGGACCCTGGAAGACCAGATGAATGAGCACCGGAGCAAGGCAGAGGAGACCCAGCGTTCTGTCAATGACCTCACCAGCCAGCGGGCCAAGCTGCAGACTGAGAACGGTGAGTCCCACCCATCTCCCCTGACGTCCTGAGCCACCCCAGCCTTGGGTAGACACACACACACCTCTCTCCAGAGAATGTGGCCTGAGGTTTAGGGGAGTAGTTGGGGGGATAGAGGAGTGACTGGCCTTCAAGAGTTGAGTGGGCCTTGGTGCCTCTCCAGGTGAGCTGTCCCGGCAGCTGGATGAGAAGGAGGCGCTGATCTCCCAGCTGACCCGAGGCAAGCTCACCTACACCCAGCAGCTGGAAGACCTCAAGAGGCAGCTGGAGGAGGAGGTTAAGGTGAGGCCTAGACTCAGGCCACTTGGCCCAGGCAAGGAGCATACCAGCTGGCCTTGATCCACATCACTTCCTTCCCAAGAATGAGGCTTGCCGTCTATCCATTATTCTCCCAGAATTCTAAAAGGAAGAATATCCCAGACCCCACCACATGCCTCCTAAGTCTGTTCCCCAGGCCGAGGCCTTCTGCCTTTCCACTGCCATCCCTGGAGTGGGAGGGAGGGCACGGGGAGGTGAGGTGGAGGAGAGGAAATAAACTAGGGAGGCGCGTTCTAGCCTTGGCTAGGCACAGGTATGGGATGCAGGAATGCGCAGGTGGGTCCTGGGATTAGCAGGGCAATCTGAAAACTGGGGAAGAAATTCAACTGGAACCTATTCCTAGCACTTTGCTGGGCTCATGAAAAAGGGGAAAGAATATGACTTCTAAAAAAGTCCAGGGCTCAAATCCTAGCTTGCCTCTTACAGTTTAATGATCTTAGGGAAATCACTTAACTTCTCTGAGCCTCTGTCCCCTCCCCTGTAAAGTGGGGGTGAGGGTGATAATGCCCGCTGCAGTAAGGGGCGCAGGGATGATGGGCATGAAGTGTTTCCTAAATAGTGCAGTGCTCTATGGGCATCCTTAGTTCTTAGTAGTCAGTGAACCGTTCTAGGTCCACTGGGAACTTAGAGATGGGGGAGGCCATGGGGAGGATGTTGAAATAGAGTGAGGAGACAGGCAAGGGCTGGGGCTGTCTTATGCAGAAGGCTGAGCCCGCCTCCCGGTGCCTGTCTCCCCCCAGGCGAAGAATGCCCTGGCCCACGCGCTGCAGTCGGCCCGGCATGACTGTGACCTGCTGCGGGAGCAGTACGAGGAGGAGACAGAGGCCAAGGCCGAGCTGCAGCGCGTCCTGTCCAAGGCCAACTCGGAGGTGGCCCAGTGGAGGACCAAGTACGAGACAGACGCCATCCAGAGGACAGAGGAGCTCGAGGAGGCCAAGTGAGTCCTGGGCGGCCCGCCCCTGGCTGAGGCCCCTTTGTGGGCAGGACTCAGCCTAGCCGGATCCTCGGTAGATCTAGCCCCGGGGATGGATGTTTAGCGAGGTTTTGACAGCACAGGAGGACCCTGCCCCACCCCCTCCTTCTCCTCTCAGGGAAGCTTTTTGCTCGCGTTATGTTTCTCATCCGAATATAAGACGAACAAAAGGTTTGTCTGAGGGCAGAGCGCTCCCACGTGGGGCAGGGCGCTGTGGCAGAGGGCACTGGGTAGGCTGCAGAAGCCCACGTGTCCTCCATGTCTGCAAACCAGAGCTGGCCCAGGGTCAGAGGGATGCCACCAGAAGGCCCTCCTGGGTACTGTGGGTCTTCACATCTGCCACTGAGAACCTCTGACTGCCCATTCTCAGCCCCCTGGGATCTGTCCTCAGTCTTCTCCAACAATGCTTCTGAGTTTTCAAGGATTGTTTTCTAGAAGACTCACATTGTTTCCCATTGTCCAAATCTACACCCCCATCCTCCCCACCCTCTCCCACCCACCCCTCACCTCCTTGGGCAGGAAGAAGCTGGCCCAGCGGCTGCAGGATGCCGAGGAGGCTGTGGAGGCCGTCAATGCCAAGTGCTCGTCTCTGGAGAAGACCAAGCACCGGCTGCAGAATGAGATCGAGGACCTGATGGTGGACGTGGAGCGCTCCAACGCGGCCGCTGCAGCCCTGGACAAGAAGCAGAGGAACTTCGACAAGGTGGGCTGGAGTTGGGGGCCACAGCCAGGGGGCAGAGCAGGAGGGCCGGTGTCCTCCAAGGAGAACATTCCGTAGGGGGAGGAGGCTGAGCCCAGATGAGGGGCCTGGGCAGCCCCTGAAGGTGGGGCTGGGGCTGAGGGCTGCGCAGTGAGCCCCGTCCATCCCCACAGATCCTGGCCGAGTGGAAGCAGAAGTATGAGGAGTCGCAGTCGGAGCTGGAGTCCTCGCAGAAGGAGGCGCGCTCCCTCAGCACGGAGCTCTTCAAGCTCAAGAACGCCTACGAGGAGTCCCTGGAGCACCTGGAGACCTTCAAGCGGGAGAACAAGAACCTCCAGGGTGCGCTGGGGCCTGAGAGCCCGGGGAGGGGCCAGGGGCAGTGTCCCAGTGTGGCACCATCCAGGGGCTCCAAGAGGTGTACCCCCACCATTGGACCGTGGCAGCCCCCAACTGAGTCACCCGGCCCCTCCCACAGAGGAGATCTCCGACCTGACTGAACAGTTGGGTTCCAGTGGAAAGAGCATCCATGAGCTGGAGAAGATCCGCAAGCAGCTGGAGGCCGAGAAGCTGGAGCTGCAGTCGGCCCTGGAGGAGGCTGAGGTGTGGAGGGAGGGGGGGAGGAGGCTGAGCTCTAGGCTGTGGTCCCTGTTTTATTCACTGTTCCATCCTCAGAGCCTAGAACAGTGCCTGGCACACAGCAGGCCCTCAGCAAGATTGGGGAGTGAATGAATGAATGGGTCACTCCATTATCTCTGCACAATCATTTACCTCTTATATCTTAGACAAGACTTCCGGCTTTGGCTCCCCTCCCCTTTCCCACCTCTGCCTCACTCCTGGAGTTTTTTCACATTCTGTGCCTGATTGCCTGTTTCCTTGGCAACACTTCTCTTCATTTTCCTCTTTGTCTTCATAGCCCGCTCTCCTCTGTGAGGGCCTAAATCACCTCTTAGGCCTGTTTTTTTTCTTTTAAATTCTCTTTTCTTCCTCCTTCTGTTTCTTTGACTGAACCACTTACACCTCTCTTGAACTCACTTTATATCCACGATTCACGGACAGACCCCTGCCCCAGGCCCCGTGCCCCGACTGCCTGCCTCAGACCCTCTCTCCCCATCCCTCTCCCAGGCCTCCCTCGAGCACGAGGAGGGCAAGATCCTCCGGGCCCAGCTGGAGTTCAACCAGATCAAGGCAGAGATCGAGCGCAAGCTGGCGGAGAAGGACGAGGAGATGGAGCAGGCCAAGCGCAACCACCTGCGAGTGGTGGACTCGCTGCAGACCTCCCTGGATGCAGAGACGCGCAGCCGCAACGAGGCACTGCGGGTGAAGAAGAAGATGGAGGGCGACCTCAACGAGATGGAGATCCAGCTCAGCCACGCCAACCGCATGGCCGCCGAGGCCCAGAAGCAAGTCAAGAGCCTCCAGAGCTTACTGAAGGTACGTGAGACTCTTGGAAGCAGGAAGTCACCTCGCCCAGAGAAAGGACTGGCCTCCGCGTGGCCAAGTTAGGTGGTGGTGTCCCCTACAGCACCAGATCCCTCCTGCCCCTGGGCCATCACAGAGAACCCCCACGCCCCCCCTGAGTCACCGCAGTGGGCTCTCCAACAGCCTCCAGTTCGGCGTTAACGGTCTTCTGATGGGCCCGGAGGCCAGTTCCCTCTCTCATGCCCAACCTCCCGATCCACAGGACACCCAGATCCAGCTGGATGACGCGGTCCGTGCCAACGATGACCTGAAGGAGAACATCGCCATCGTGGAGCGGCGCAACAACCTACTACAGGCTGAGCTGGAGGAGCTGCGGGCCGTGGTGGAGCAGACGGAGCGGTCTCGGAAGCTGGCTGAGCAGGAGCTGATCGAGACCAGTGAGCGGGTGCAGCTGCTGCACTCCCAGGTGAGTGGCTCCCCTGGGCATTCTAGGAGGGAAGCCCCACTGGCAGGACCCAGCAGGTGAGGTTTGGGAGCCACTCAAGGCTGCTCAGTGCTTTTCATGCTCTGCCCACTCCGATTCTCAGAATACCAGCCTCATCAATCAGAAGAAGAAGATGGATGCAGACCTGTCCCAGCTTCAGACTGAAGTGGAGGAGGCGGTGCAGGAGTGCAGGAACGCCGAGGAGAAGGCCAAGAAGGCCATCACAGACGTGAGTCCCCCTACCCCGCCTGCCTGCTCCAGGTCAGGGTCTCCTTGGGTTAGGCAGTGAGCGCGTGAGGACTTAGCCAGACCATGTGTCACCTCTCTCCTGCCCACAGGCCGCCATGATGGCGGAGGAGCTGAAGAAGGAGCAGGACACCAGCGCCCACCTGGAGCGCATGAAGAAGAACATGGAGCAGACCATTAAGGACCTGCAGCACCGGCTGGACGAGGCCGAGCAGATCGCCCTCAAGGGCGGCAAGAAGCAGCTGCAGAAGCTGGAGGCCCGGGTGCGGGAGCTGGAGAACGAGTTGGAGGTGGAGCAGAAGCGCAACGCAGAGTCCATCAAGGGCATGAGGAAGAGCGAGCGGCGCATCAAGGAGCTCACCTACCAGGTGCGGGCGTGGCAGCTGCTCTGGGGCCAGGCCATTTGCACCATGGCCTGAAGCCAGGGTGACAACCACTCAAGAGGAATGAAGTGCTTTCTCTTAGCATCTTCCAGGCCGAAGGGTGGGAGTGCAGCCCCTGGCGGCCCTGTTTCCACTCTGCCTAGCCCTGTTCTACCCTGACCATCCCCTGGCTCAGAGGTCAGTCTCTGACCCTCCTGACCTGCACGCTCCACCTCAGCATTCACCCTCAGCTTGTCCCAAGGGGACACACCCAGAGCTCCAGACAGAGCTCACCCAGCACAGACCACCAGAAAGCAAATATGTAGCCAAGCTTTGGCCAGCCTCCATCGCCACCTAAATACACCAAAAATATGCCAAAGCCATTAAAAAAAATCTCAAAACTTTTCAGTTATCCAGGGAGGTGTAGGCTTTAGCTTTCCATGGTGTTTTCTAGAATGAGACTCTCAATTAGATTTTGTTTCTACTCCAATCCAGAAAGTAACCATCCCTCTATGCACTCTTGTCCTTAACCTCGATCAAGTCTATGTCATTTCCCTGCAGCCCACGAAATCTCGTCATGCCTGCCATCCCAGAGTTACTGCCAGCACTCGCTGGGTTCTAGAACAGGGGAGCTTATCCTCCATGGGGTCCCAGGACCCCAAGGGGCCTGCTCCCCTGCTCCCCAGAACAGTGCACCCACACAATTTTGTGCACAATTTCAGGAGTCCCATCAGCTCCCCAGACTCTTTCCTGGTACAAACCATTAAAAATATTTTTTTTTGGTAAGAAATTATAAGGAGAGCTCAAGTGTTTGGTGAGGATCAGAAAGTAGAATTGGGTCAGTATATTACATTCAGGGTAAAGATGACAAGTGGGGGGAGGGGACATGCTTCCTATGACTGCACCGTCCTCACTCCTGACCGCCCATCCACCCCCAGACGGAGGAGGACAGGAAGAACCTGCTGCGGCTGCAGGACCTGGTAGACAAGCTGCAGCTGAAGGTCAAGGCCTACAAGCGCCAGGCCGAGGAGGCGGTGAGTGACCCTGCCGGGGACTAAGCCTAGAGAAGGGACACAGGGGAGCCAGTGCCCCAGGCTGGGAGGCTGAGCACTCTGGGTCCCCTCTCACCTTCTCCCTGCTCCCTTGAACCCCCACAGGAGGAGCAGGCCAACACCAACCTGTCCAAGTTCCGCAAGGTGCAGCACGAGCTGGATGAGGCCGAGGAGCGGGCGGACATCGCCGAGTCCCAGGTCAACAAGCTGCGGGCCAAGAGCCGTGACATCGGCACCAAGGTGGGTCCCCCCCCCAACCCCGGGCCTGGCTAGTCACCCCCATGGCAGCATGCCCCCTCACATCAGTGCCCTCAGACAGAGGCCCCTCACACCAGGGATGCCTCTTCATTCATCCCCCAGAACTGAACCACAAAGCCCCAGAAGGCAGGGAATTCAGTCCTCTGGGATTTCTAAGATTCTTCCAGCTCTAACTTTCAATGACTTTGCGAATCCCAGCCCTAGGGTGGCCAGCAATCCTCGAAGACCCCAACTGATACGCACCCAGGATGTCCCAATTTCCCCCAACTGCTAGTCTCCACTTTTCCTCTCCCCAGTTTTGGGCTACAACCTTGTAACTCAAACCTAAAATGGACATCTTGGGGAACCCCCTTGTCCTCACCCTGGCAGCTTCCCTCCTGCTGACCCCAGAGCCCTACCCTCCAGGACTTGCCCTCCACACTGATCCCTAGGACACACCCCCACCCCACCGGCTGTCAGGCCACACAGCACACCTCCACCCAGCGGGTGCGCTGCCTCACCTTTGTTTTCTGTGCCCAGCCCTGCCCAATGCCCACCTCTCTGGCACTAATTTGGACTTTGTTTCCTTTCAAAAGGGCTTGAATGAGGAGTAACTGTGCCACATCTTCTTGACCTGCCCAGTCGTGAGGGTGCCGACGGAGCTCCAGCCCTGGAGCCCACATAGCAGCCCCTGTGGAGGAAGCAGAATAAAGCGATTTTCCTTGAAGTGAGATCCTGCCTCTAGACTCTTCTTCACTGCCTGCCAGCCACAGGAACATGGGGTCATGGACATGGGGGTGGGACATGGGGGTGAGGGGAGGCTGGGACTCCAGAGGAGGAGGGGCAGCTTCACAGACTAGACCAAGGAGGCCTCCCTGGGGAGCCTGTGAGGCTCTGAGACCCCTGGCGCAGCACTGCCCATGTGCTCCCCTTCACCTCCTCCTCCCAGCCCTTTCCTCCCAGCCCCCTCTCTGGCTCAGAGATACTCCGGGTTAAAGGACATTTAGGAAAACACTTAAGGCTCACCTAGACCACATGAGCCCATGTGCCACGGACTTGCACCCCAGCTCTGATCAACACTAGCCCCACCACCACCGATAACACCCAGGGCTTGCCCATGGGGAGGAGGTTTGTTGGGGTGCCCTCTGAGATGTGACCCACCTGGGCACGTGGGGGTAACGACCCCCAAGTCTTGGTCCAACGCAAGTCTCTGAGAGGGCCAAGGACTTGCAGCTGTAGCCCACTACCCTTCCAGACGTGGCCACCACCATCTCCAACCACCCTCAGAGGCCCACGCCTCCTCCCCACCACAGCCAGGAGCGCTGCACCCTAGCCCACCTTCCTCTCCTCCTCATCTCCTCCCAGGCCGGCCCCTCGGTCCAGGGTGCTTCTTTCTTCTCCCTCATTTCTTCCCACTGTAACTTCTGTTCCCAAGACCCTTCTAGTCTGGGCTTGCTGGAAGATGGGGGTTCTTTGGCTCATATATGGCAGGCCATCTTGAGGGGAGGCAGGCAGATGAGGGACTGGGGAGAGTCACAGGGGTGAGCAGGACTTTGGGGAAGGGTCCCTGGAGGGCTGGGAAGTGGAGGAAGGAGCAAGTCCCCCTCCAGCTAAACAAGCCCAGGCCCCTGGAGTCGTACTGCTCCTGGGCTGCTTAGGGAAGGCCTGGGACTGTGGGCCATAGAGGGCAGGGGCTTGGGAGGCAATGGGACTGTCTCACTGGGCCTCCCAGAAGCCCTGGTTCAGCCCTGGACTGAATCTCCCCCCGACCACCACACACAGCCACTCCCAGTCAAGCTCCTGCTCCATCCCCCGCTCTGAGCAGTAGCCAGAGTGAGGGCCTATCCCAGGAAGGAGGGGATGCCAGTCTTAGAGAACAGGAGGAGAGGGGAGGGGAACAAAGGGAATGGGGGAGGAAAAAGGAAAGACCTGGTGTGGGTGGCACTGGAGGGAGAGGGAGAGAGCTCAAGAAACTGGAGGACGGTGACCAGGGGAACCAATAAGGAGAAAAGGTTCAGGAAGCAAGGAGGAGTGATCCACAGGCAGTCCCACCTCTCCCCAAACACCCCTTCCATTCTCCTGGAAAGACACTCCTCTTCCAGGAAAGACTCCGAGAGTGATGAGGAGATAAGTAGAGAAAAGGGAGGGACACGCTTGAAAAGGGGGAAGCAGGGGACATTTAGAGAATCTAAGCTTCCAAAGCAGAAGATCTAGGTGTTGAGAGAAAACGGCAGATGGGGGGTGCGAGAGAGGCCTGGCAGCCGAGCCCCAGGAGAAGGAGGGTGCCAAGAGGGAACGGGAGAGGAGAAAGGAGGGTGAACCTTCCATAGAGAAGCAGGAAGAGCCAAGGGGGGGATACTGGGCAAAGGAAAGACTCCTGGGTCACCTTCAGATGCAAGGAAAATCAGGAAAACTGATTAGAGAGGTGCAGACAAGACCCTGGAGCAAGACATGGAGGCAGAGAGGAGACAGGCGGAGGTCAGGCTTAGAGAAGGCAGACACTCGGGGGAATGCAGGCAGACCTGAGATGGGCTGAAACACGGCGCCAGGGAAAATCGGAGGCCAGGTCCGACTTTGCAGCAGGGAACCAGGCAGAGGGAAAGGAAAGTCAAACACAGAGATAGACAAAGATATAGGGAGCCAGACAAAGAGAGGGGACCTGGTGCCAACAAGGCTGCCCCTGCCTCCTCGTCCCCTCACCTGTGGCAGGAGTCTCCATCCCGTGCCGTCACACTCCAGGACTTCCAGCAGAATGAGGAGCTGTTTGGGAGCAGCTGAGGGAGGATGGGGAGCAGGGATGGATGAGAGAGCCAGGGGAGAGGAGGGGGCCTCGGAAAGGAAGAGGAGGGCAAACCAGACCACAGAGCGGGGCAGAGCCCTGGAAGCGAGTTAACCTCATCCCTCCTCCTCCTTCTCCAGGCAACATCGGTTACTGCCTGCCCACCCCTCACCCTCTCTCCATCTATACTGAGTCTGGCCAGCTCAGACTACAGGGTTCCCTGAGGACAAAGCCTGGTCTTTGTCACCTGGACCTGACCCAGCCCGACCCGGTGTTCTCAGCCCCTTATCACGTCTCCAGGGCAATGGGAACCAGGCAGTGACGCACTGGACCATGGGCTAACCCCCTTGCTTGCACACCGGGGCCTCGAGTGACCTAGAGCTAGGGACAGGTGGCCTGCTTCCCCTGGGGGTAATGATTTGGCCTAGGCACCTGCAGGACATGGGGATGTGGGGTTGACTCAGGTCCCTCCAAGGACACTGGATATAGGGTACAAGTCCCCTGAAGAGAGATGTGTGTTCCTGAATCCAGTAATGGGACAGTGGAGGGTCCTAGGGAGTTGGATACCTTGGGAGAGGCCATATATTTAGTGGAAAGCTCTTCTACCCAGGGAAGCTGACCCCTGTCTGTCCTACCCACCTCCACACTCTAGAGCTATATTGAGAAGTGACAGTAGATGGGGTGGGAGGGGGGAGCTGGGACAGTGCTCCTGGGTGTGAGGGTGTGAGGGAAAGCCAGAGCCAGGGAGTCTGGCTTTGTTTCCTGAACACAATGTCCACTTAGTCATAACAGGCACGGCCTGCTGAAGACCGGATACCTATGGCCTCTGAGAGGTGGCATCCCTGGAGGCTGAGGAGGGGGCCTTGAGGGCCTGGGGCGCTTGGGGACATCCATGAAGAAGGGCATGTGAGTATGAGTCCCAGGAGGGGCGGGAGGGGACACCAGAGTTCTACCTGCAGGGGGGGAGCAGGCGGCAGAGCCCCACCCCATGGAATGCAGAGCCTGGGGCCCAGCTGGTGTAAATCCCTGGGCCTGCCAGGCACCCCCACCAGCCTCACAGCAGCACCTGTACCCTCTGGCAGCCCAGAGAGGCAGAGGGAGCAGCCCCCCACCCCCACCCCTTCTCCCTCAGGCCCAGGGATTAACGCCTCTTGCCTCTGCCCACCCCCATGCTGCCCCACACCAGGAGCAGAAGGTGGCAGTGGGAGGATAAAAGCTTATGTGTGCAAATGTGGGTGTGTAAATGTGTGTATCAGTGTGCATAAGAACAAGTAGGAAAATCTGCAAGCTTAAGTGTGTAAATGCGTAAATCTGCATGTGTGTGGCTAAGAGAGGGCATGGATGTATGGTGGTCAAGTCCCTGTGTGAGGGTACTGGACTGTGAGTCAGAGTGCAAATCTGCTGTGGTGGCATTGGGGAATCCCTTCCCCTATTTGAGGGGGTTGGATGGTGGCCACAGTATCAGAAGCATCAGGGGCAGTGCTGGGGGCTCCCAATGTGTCCCCAAAGCAGCACAGCCTCAGGGCCCCAGGAGGACACCCGCCTGGAGACTTGGGGAACAGAAGGAAACCAGGCATGGCATTTGTGCAGAGAGAGGGCAGCATGGAAATTCTGCTCCTAAAAAAGGGAAACTGAGTCATGGCACTGGGCAGTAGATCCCCTCCCTGGGCATCTTGGCTCCAGGTCTCAGTCCCTGGAACTGTGAGACTCCAGGTCCGAGAGAGTGGGGAGATGCTCCCAGCCTGGGGCTGTGTGAGGACAGGCCAGAGTGGAAATGAGAGGGGGGAAGAAGGGAGGGGAGCCCGTGATTGGGGGGCAGGACAAGCATCTGGCCTGCGGGAGAAGGTGACCCTCACCCAGTGTGCTCAACTCACCCTTCAGGTTAAAAATAACCAAGGTAAGGGCCTGGGGGGGCAGGGGAGGTGGTTTGAGAAGGTCTTGTCTTCCCACTCTCTGCCCATCAGTCCTTTGGAGAGGAGGAATGTGCCCAAGGACTAAAAAAAGGCTCTGGAGCCAGAGGGGCTAGGGCGACAGACCTTTCATGGGCAAATCTGGAGGCCCTGCTGTCCTCTTGTCACCTCCAGAGCCAAGAGATCAAGGGAGGAGGAGCTGCGAGGAGGGAGAGATGGGAGGGAGGGTCCCTCCGGAAGGACTCCAAATTTAGGCAGGGGGTGGGGGCAGCGGGATATAAAGGAGCAGCTCCAAGGACAGACAGACACTCCTCTGGACCAGGTGAGAGAGGGTTTAGCTGGGGAGGCTCTGTGGCCAGCCCTCAGAACCCCACCTGTGGGACTCTGCCTTCACCAGCAATGGGGTGGAGGTCAGTCAGAGGCCCCAGGGTTCTGCTAGAACTGCCTTTCTCCAGCCCAGGAAGTTCCCACTGACAGAGGGGGGGTTCCGAGAGACAAACCAGAACCCTCTCTTCTTCTCCGATCTGGACTGCTTTCCCTGCATCTGTCTGCTCCTGCTTTCTGTATCCTCTGTGCACTGTCTCCATCTTTCCCCCTCCTTGGATAGCTTCCTTTCTTTGTCCCAGCTTTATTTTACCTCTCAGTCTTTGTCAATACTCGTCACTATCACACTTCTTTGTCTGTCTCTCCCCCTTGCCCTTCCGTCTTGGCTGTGTGTTCTGATCTTCTTGCCTGTCTCTCTTTCCAACTCTAATTCCACATCCGCCTCTTGCACTTTTACTAACTCTGCATCCTTTCTTTTCCTGCCTCTCTGCCTCTATCTCTCCCTAACTCCCCATTTCAGTCTGTCCCGCTCCTGTCTGGATCTCTGGGTCAAGCCTGCTGGCTTACTTCTCCCTGCCTCCCTCCATTGTTCTTCATTCTTTTTTGTCTGTTTTTCTCTCTGCCCGGCTGTACCTCTGTGACTCCACTCATGGTCCAGAGTCTTCAGGATTCTCTGTGAAGAGATAACCAGGTGAGAACCACCCCAGTTTCCTCCTGGGAGCCAGGTTGCTGGACCAGGGTCCCACTGTCTCTCCTCTGAGCAGCTCAGCACCTCCCCTTAGAAAACTCTGGCCAATTCCACCCCACGTAGACCCTCACAGAGATTCTCCTTCAGCGTCCAGTCAGGGGACAAGGGAGAGAAGCTGAGGGGGGAGGGCTGGACCCAGGCTAGGTGCTTCTCAGTGGCGGGGAGAGCAGTAGGACCCAGGTGGTGAGGAGATGGGGCAGGGAGTGGGATGTAGAGGGCAGTGCCACCCACTGAGGCCTGGGTCCTCCTGTCTCAGCTGCAGAGGAGCGACAAGATGGCCGACTCCCAGATGGCCGATTTTGGCGCGGCAGCCCAGTACCTCCGCAAGTCAGAGAAGGAGCGTCTGGAGGACCAGACCCGGCCCTTCGACATCCGCACTGAGTGCTTCGTGCCCGATGACAAGGAGGAGTTTGTCAAGGCCAAGATCGTGTCCCGGGAGGGGGGCAAGGTCACTGCCGAGACCGAGAGAGGCAAGGTGCGTGGGGCACAGCGCCAGGGGAGGGGAGGGAAGGTGTTGGGGGAGGAAAGCAGGGGTGGAGCCACTTATAGTGGGAGCTGAGGAGCCCTGGAGAAGAGCCAAAGCCATCGAGGGTGCAGGATGTGCCCCCCTCGAATAGCCCAGCATCTGAGTGAGAACTCCAACCTTTCTCAGATGGACCTGAGCAGGAGCACCAGGGCGCCACCCAGGGATGAACACCCCTCGCCAGAGAGGATGTTGGCAGGGGCCTCGGCCCGTTTCCTCCTCAGAGGGGTCTTGCAGATAAAGAGGGCACAGACACAGCATCGAACGGAGCTCCCTGCTCACACTTGTATCCCACCTCTCTGTGCCTCAGTTTCCTCCATGGACCGACTCTCCCAAATCCCCCTCACCCAAGCCAAGATCAAACTCTTAGACCCAGATGGACACAAAGAGCAGAAACTCTTGACCTGAACGCTCAGTCCTTGGCTGGTGGCTGGCACTCAGAAGTCCCCAGTCCCTTGTCCCTCACGCCAGCCATGAGAATCGCCACTGGTCACCAGCAGTAGCTCAGAACCACGTGCCTCGCAGACACGCTGACTGAATGTTATGTCCCTTTGAGGAGTGAAATGACAGGCCACAACCTACTGGAGGCTCTGACTCTGATCCCACCTCTGCCACCAGCTAGCCACTGTGCCAACAATTCATTTAATTATTTCAAGCCAAGCTTCCTCCACTGTAAAAAAAATTCTAGAATACCTACCCACAGGCAGTAATGATGTCAGGGCATGGCAAATTCTGTGGCACCAATCAAACCACACTGACAGTGACCAATGGGGAGTGTAGGGTAGACGGGTGAGATGTTTTTCCAGTAGGGGCAAAGGTTTGCCCTCAAGCACTGACCCCAGGAGACAGCCTTGGGCTCAGGGTAAGGTGTGTGTACACAGATGGGAGAGCTGCCAGTCCCTCTGAGTTTGTCCCTAGACACTTGAAGCAGAGACTGAAAGGTGATGCTCATGGTCACACGGTCTGGGGTACTAACAAGACACAGGGACAGTCCCTAAGATGGGAGAGACAGTGGGTGGGTAAATTATCTGGGGAAAGTGTCCTGGAGAGCTATGGGGTAGGGCCGGGCACTGGTCAGAGAAGAGCTAGGGTGCGAGGTGGGGGCGGGGGCTGTGTTCTGGGAGGAGGTAAGTGGGCGATGCTGGCGAGCCAGACCCGCAAGGTCCTGGTGGGAGTGTGGTCATCCTGACCTATTGCCCATGCTTCCTCCCCAGACAGTGACTGTGAAGGAGGACCAGGTGTTGCAGCAGAACCCGCCCAAGTTCGACAAGATTGAGGACATGGCCATGCTGACCTTCCTGCACGAGCCCGCAGTGCTCTACAACCTCAAGGAGCGCTACGCGGCCTGGATGATCTACGTGAGTGTGTCCTGCATACCGCAGGGAGCCCATGCTGGACAGAGACCAAAGCAGGCCAGGGAACTCTCTCAAGGGGAGGGAGTTGGAACACTCCCAAGGGACTCAGGTCCACCCCACCCCTCCCTACCCCTGGTCAGCTGCAGAAAGAGAGGAGCCAGCTGGGGTGACCAGGGACTCTCCTGCCTGCTGCCAATGCCTGTCCTGGGCTCTCCCCTCCAGCTTCTCATGCCTGCCCTGTCTCCTGATCCAGACCTACTCAGGCCTCTTCTGCGTCACCGTCAACCCCTACAAGTGGCTGCCAGTGTACAATGCCGAGGTGGTGGCCGCCTACCGGGGCAAGAAGAGGAGTGAGGCACCGCCCCATATCTTCTCCATCTCTGACAATGCCTACCAGTACATGCTGACAGGTTAGCCCGCTGGCCCTGACCTGTGCCCCCTCAGCCCTGCACCCAGGGACCTGGGCCCTCAGCCCTGACCCATTGCCTCTCCTCTTTCCTCTTCCAGATCGGGAGAACCAGTCCATCCTCATCACGTGAGCAAGCGCTATCACCCACAGAGGGTCTTTAGGGGGACCCAGGCTGATTTCTGGGGGTGCAGGGAGGAGGACAGGCTTAAGGCTGTGATTTCAAGGAGTGTGGGGTTCTGGGCTCTCTTTAGAGGAGTGCCAGAGTGACCAATGATGACGAGCCAAGTCTGCAGGGAGCTGGGCCCTGGTGGAGGAGGTCAGGTGGATGGGACTCTCAGGGAGGAGGGTCCGTGCTGAGCTCCGAATGGGGAACAGTGAGCATCTGGGTTCTGATCAGTCCCTGTTGCCTCCAGCGGAGAATCCGGGGCAGGGAAGACTGTGAACACAAAACGTGTCATCCAGTACTTTGCCAGCATCGCAGCCATAGGTGACCGTGGCAAGAAGGACAATGTCAATGCAAACAAGGTACGGGGTGGGCCACAGGCTCAGCAGAGAGGGTCTGGGGGCAGGCTGACCAGGTGATCCCTAGCTCTGTCCTGGGGAGAGGTGGGAACGGCATCACTGGGCCCAGTACTGAAGACCTTCTTGGCAGAAGACACTCTCCGAGGTCCAAATACAGCCCTTTGGAGCCTGAGACCCACCCGTGGTCCACCCAGACTTACCCCCATCCCCCAGGACCAGAGCAGCGCCCTGCCCTCCCCACCACCACCTGGAGGTGGACAGAAGATGAACCCCTTTGGCTCTGCTCCCTTCGCAGGGCACCCTGGAGGACCAGATCATCCAGGCCAATCCCGCCCTAGAGGCCTTCGGCAATGCCAAGACCGTCCGGAACGACAACTCCTCCCGTTTTGTGAGTGTCCTTGACTGCTGCCAACTGGCCTCAACCGGCCTTGACCAAAAAAAGGGGGGGTGCTGTTTGGCTAACAGCACATCCAGTCAATTGTACTTTGGGATATCAATGAGCACACACATACACACACACACTACAAACCCTCCCGACTCAGCCTGACTCCCTGAGTTCTGGGAACTCAAGAAAAGAGAACTAAAGTCACCACAGCTGGTCCATAGCCAAGTAATGGAGCTTATTTCAGGCACTTTATAGATTTTTCCTTATGACTGTAACCAAAGCTCTTCCACATTGGAAGTGGGAAGAGAGCATAGGCACTGGAGCCAATTCCCTTGGCTTTCCACTTGCTTGGCAAGTCCCCACACCTCTTTGAGCCCCAGTTCCTTCATCTATGAAACAGGGGTAGTAATATCTACCTTGCCAGTTATTGGGAGGATTACGTTAGATCCTATCAGAGGTACAAACAGAAGGCATTCTATCTGTGTTCATCCTGTGCCCTATGTCTGCTTGGAGAGCCCTGGTGGTGTGTGGGGATGAGCATCCTCTCCCTGTTTGACTCATACTAAACTGTGACACCAAATACGTCATTCACATTTCCAGGGCACTCTGGGTTGCACTGAGGTCCAAGGTCCCCCTTCTGTCCCTTCTGTCCAGTTCCCTCATTCTTTGCTCCATCCGCCCCCAGGGGAAATTCATCAGGATCCACTTCGGAGCCACTGGAAAGTTGGCTTCTGCAGACATAGAGACCTGTGAGTATCCAGGGAGACCTGCCCGCACTCCAGGTCCCCACCCCGCCTTCTTTCCCAGCCGGGCGGCCCTGTGTCATCATTTCCCCTCCATCCTCTTTGTCTACATTGGCCTCTTAGCTTTAGGACTCTTTTTTCTTTAAACCATGTCTTTTCCCCTGACTCTATCTATCTTGCGGTAGGAACATTTCTCCCTTGATCTCCACCCTTTGCTGGATCAACTCTCTTTCCTTCCTCCCCTCTCCTCACTTCAGATCTCCTGGAGAAGTCCCGAGTGATCTTCCAGCTGAAGGCTGAGAGGAACTACCACATCTTCTACCAGATCCTGTCCAACAAGAAGCCGGAGCTTCTGGGTGAGCCGGGCCAATGACCCTGCTGCCCCACTGCCCTCGCCAAGCCCGCCTGTGTGCAGGGCGGGCACCCTCCTCCTCCTCGCTCTGCCTGCCCTGCTCACCCATCCTCCCTGCATCTGCCCAGTGCCCTTCTCTTCCTTCCCCACCTTGGACCTGCCTGCAGCTCCCCTTGCCTCCCTTTCCACCCTTCCTTGTCGGACTTCTTCTCCTCCTCCCTGTGGATTTCCTCCTTCTTCTCATTATTTGCCTCCCCTCCTCCCAGGTGTCATTCCTGCCACCCTCCCTCTTCCTTTTAGCCCAGGACCTTGGTTCTTCCCTCTCCAGGTCCCCCCTACCTCCTACTTTTTCATTCGTTTTGGATTCTCTCCTTGGTCCTGGCTGACTCTCCTCCTCTCTCTTTGCTTCCGGTCTTCTTCTCCCTTCCCTGTACCCCTCTCTGGACCCCTTGTCCCCTGCCCTGCCCCTTGCCTGGACAGACATGCTGCTGGTCACCAACAACCCCTACGACTACGCCTTTGTGTCTCAGGGAGAGGTGTCCGTGGCCTCCATCGACGACTCCGAGGAGCTCATGGCCACGGATGTGAGTGGGGAGGCAGTGTGAGGGCTCCCGAGGGCTTCTGGGCCATCCGCTCCAACCACCCCCCTTGCCTCTCTCACCCTGTCCCAGAACGCCTTTGACGTGCTGGGCTTCACTCCTGAGGAGAAAGCCGGCATGTACAAGCTGACCGGTGCCATCATGCACTACGGGAACATGAAGTTCAAGCAGAAGCAGCGGGAGGAGCAAGCCGAGCCGGACGGCACCGAAGGTTCAAGGGGCAGGAGGCAGGGGCTGGAAAGGCCTGAGGTGCCAGGTTTACCTGTCAGGCCAAAGAGAGTCCACTGGGACAGGGTCTCCCATGCTGCATCCAGAACATGGACCTTTCAACAGTTCTTAAGGAGCTAGGTTCCCAATAGTGTTGTCAGGACCATGACAGAGAAAGTGGGAGGAAACCAGAAGTGTGAGAAGCAGGTGGTCAGAGGGCAGTGCCTCTTCCCGGGGGCAGGCTCTGCCCCCACCCCACCCCATCTGGCCCTGGCTCCAGGCTTTCTCCTCCCTTGGAGCCTAGCCAGGTCTCTGTCCACCCACCAGTCCCCAGACAGGCTGGCTTCCGGAGGACCCGGGGCTTGTAGGATAGATGCTGGATGAGGGCAGGGGAGGTGCAGAGACAAGGGAGAGGCAGGCAGACAGGGGGCCCTCCACAATCCCACCAACTTGTCAACCCCAGCTGCACTGACCAGAAGTGAGTTGGAGATTTTTTCTCCTGGGTCCAAGACTCACCCAAGCCCAGAAAAGCTCAGATGCTGAGCTCTGCACATCCCCATCACTAATGCAGGGTGGGAAGGCCGCCAGCCCCTGGGTGAGCCCCTGGCAGGCTTTGTGCCATATTCTGTTTGGGAGGCAGCAGGTCAGGGGTCAGGACACAGCTCAGGGCATTGATGTGTCACCCACCTCACTGGGCCTCAGTTTCCTTCTCAGTGAAATGGAGCAACAGTCCTCCCCAGATGGGGCTGTTGTGAGAATCCTTTGAGAAGGAGATGTGACGAATCCTTTGTGAAGGTGTGAACAGTGCTAGACAAATGCTCAAGAACATTCCTCTTGACTCACCTTCAAGGACCCCTTCTTTCTGTGTCTGTCCAGATCAAAATGCCAAGCGTGTCACATTATCACAAAGCTCTTGAAATTAAACCAAATGAATTCCCTCTAAATAGAGATGGTATGTTGAACGGCACGTTTGGAGAGCTGGGGTTGGGAAGGGGTGACTGTCCAACGTGCTGTTAGGAACCACCCAGTCAAACTGGTGAACACAAGGATTGAGCGTAGAGCGTGATCAGTCCCAGGCTACATCCTAGGATGGGGAACAAGGGAGGCAGGGAGCAGAGCACATCTGGTCCCATCAACCAGTCCCTTCCCTGGAGAGACAAGAGAGTGCAGAGAGGGCAGGGGACAGGCTTACAGCAGTGCTCGTGAAGGGCCTGGTCCAGAGACACACAGCAGACATAAAGATGAAGGCCAGAAGAGCTGTGGGTGGTGGGAGGCCCTGGGCTGATCAACAGGCCTGGGCTCCAGCCTTACTCAGGCACACACTGGCTGTGTGACCCTGGGCACAAGGGGACACTGGGCAAACCTTGTGCTGGTCCAAGCCTTGATTTGCAACTCTTTAATGAGAAGACCGAATGCATCCAAAAGGCTCTGGCCCTGGGACAGGGAAGGAGGGTCTGTTGAAAGTGCGTGCTTACTCCTTTCCTTCTCCCCCAGATGCCGACAAGTCCGCCTACCTCATGGGTCTGAACTCAGCCGACCTGCTCAAGGGGCTGTGCCACCCTCGGGTGAAAGTGGGCAATGAGTATGTCACCAAGGGGCAGAATGTCCAGCAGGTGTACTACTCCATTGGGGCCCTGGGCAAGGCAGTGTACGAGAAGATGTTCAACTGGATGGTGATGCGGATCAACGCCACCCTGGAGACCAAGCAGCCGCGCCAGTACTTCATAGGAGTCCTGGACATCGCTGGCTTCGAGATCTTCGATGTGAGTGGGGGCAGCCCTGGGGGTGGGGAGAACAGTAACTCATTCATTCCCATATGCAACAACCATCTGTTGAGCCAGCTCTAGGCTTGGCGAGAGAAAGGCAGTGGGGTTCAGCAGTGACAGAGGCAGTCGTTCTGTCTTCAGGGGGGCTCTCCCTCCCTGCCCTGACATGGGAAGGGGCCAGCCACATCTCTTGCTGGGCTCAGGCACAGCCCTGGGCTGACTCCACTGGCCACTCAGCCACCTGCCTCCCTGACTGCTCCCGCCCTCCCTCCCCCTGCAGTTCAACAGCTTTGAGCAGCTCTGCATCAACTTCACCAACGAGAAGCTGCAGCAGTTCTTCAACCACCACATGTTCGTGCTGGAGCAGGAGGAGTACAAGAAGGAGGGCATCGAGTGGGAGTTCATTGACTTTGGCATGGACCTGCAGGCCTGCATCGACCTCATCGAGAAGGTACTGCCTTGGCCCCACCAACTGTGTCCCGGGCCCCTGACATCCCAGACAAAGTCGTGGCCCCATCCCTTCTACATCCAAGAAACTAGAGTCCCCAGAATCCCCAGCCTCTCTCCAGGTCCAGCTTCCGCCCACTGTGAAGTCACAGGCTACACAGGATGAGCCCCTTCCTTCTCTCCCCAGGGCCTAAGACCTTGTCCTATAGAGTGGTCACCTCCCAGTGTCTTAGGAGGGGGATGTGGTGAAGGAGAGGACTCCTGGCCCCTCTGACGCCCCATGAGAAGGGTCATTCATGGAAATATCCTAGACTGAAACTAGAGATATTGGCTTCCATCCTCTCCCTGTTCGCTGAGAATAAGCCCGTCTTCAGCCATTCGTGTCTGTAGACTCAGAGGAGACAAGGATGGAGCTGGCAGGAGGCTTCCCTGTGCTCAGAGTGCCTTTGCACATTGCTGAAACAGCCAGAGCCCACCACAGTAACTGACCCTCACCCAGCCCAGCCCCTGTGCTTCAGAAAATGGAGCTTCCTGCAAGCTTTGGGTGGTTATCCAGGGTGCTGCTCTTCCAGAGGCCTCAGAGTCCCCTGAAACTGTATGGGAAAGAGTGTATGGCCGTGTGTGTGTGTGTGTGTGTGTTGTGTGTCCATGCATTTTTCTGGGGACGGAGTCTTTGGCTTCATCAGATTCTCAATAAGATTCTTCCCCCAAGAAAAGTCAAGAACCACCACGCTTTCTGAAGAGCAGGATGTTGTGCAGAACCATCCCTTGAGGAATTGTTACCCATCATATAGACATGGATCTGGGCTGCCCTGCAGTCGGGCACCTCTCACACACATCTGTCCCTGCCCTCACCCCACTCAGGGGCAGGGAGCCATCTGGGAAGAGGGGCTGTGCTGTGAGGCAATGGGTGCCTTTCGGGATGATTGGGAGTATATGGCTCTTTGCTGAGTTCACTGGGGCAGGAAGAGGTTATATAGGCCAGATCTGAATGTAATTGAATTTAGGTTAACTCCAGTGTTGGGACAAGAGACTCTCTGTGGCCTGCCAGCTACACTGGGCTGTAGTCTTTCCTCTGTCGGAGTGTGGGACTCTGGAAGCCTGGGAGTGTGCTTAGTGATGCTCTCTCTACTTCCCCACCCTACTCTCAGCCCATGGGCATCATGTCCATCCTGGAGGAGGAGTGCATGTTCCCCAAGGCCACCGACATGACGTTCAAGGCCAAGCTGTACGACAACCATCTGGGGAAGTCCAACAACTTCCAAAAGCCACGCAATATCAAGGGGAAGCCGGAAGCCCACTTCTCCCTGATCCATTATGCCGGCACCGTGGACTACAACATCCTGGGCTGGCTGGAGAAGAACAAAGATCCACTCAATGAGACCGTGGTGGGCTTGTACCAGAAGTCCTCCCTCAAGCTCATGGCCACACTCTTCTCCACATATACTTCCGCTGATGCCGGTAAGAGGGCAGCCCCTGCACTGGGCCAGAGCACTTCTGGAGGTGCAAGAGGCCAGGGTCGCACTGCTCAAAGCACATGACTCTAGAGGCAGGAGGGAGCCCGCAGGCCAGGGATGGGGTCAGAAGGTCCCACAGCAGTCCATCGGGACCGCTTCTTTGAAAGCACCATTTTCCACTTGGTGTTATGGATATTGGTGTGTGTGTCACGTGTCTCTTCAAGACTGTGAGCAACTGGGGGTCAGCGAGGGGTCAGTGAGGGGCACGTGTGTCTCTGTACCAGGCGCGGCATAGAGTCATGCCCACAGGAGGTCTCGGTAAGCACTGAGAGGATCACTGAAGAAATGGTAGAACAGATGAGCCTCCAGGACAGAGAAGGATGAGAAAAGGTGTGGATTGAAATGAGGAGGATGAAGCACAAGAAGAAAAGTAGAAAGTGGGAAGATGTAAGAATGAAGATGGGGTTAGGCAAGGGTGGGAGAAGAGTGCCGATGTTTTTCCAATGCCTGCTCTGTGGCAAGTGCTGGTCAGCGGCCTCACTCGCTTGATCTTATCCGATCTTCACACCATTTAGAGGTAGCTCCTATCCTCCTCATGGGAAAACTGAGACTTGGAGAATAACTTGCGTGAAATCACCCAGCCAGTGAGCAGCAGAGCCCTGCCCCTGCCCGAGGGCTCCTCCGGTTCAAGCTCTTGCTCATCGTTCCTTCTCTTCTTATTAGTGGATACCAGTAAAGGCAAAGGAGGCAAGAAAAAGGGCTCATCCTTTCAGACCGTGTCGGCCCTCCACCGGGTAAGAAGGGCCCAGAGATGCCAGGACACCTGTGATGGGCAGGCCCAGCCCTTTGGCTACACCCCCTAACCTGATGCTCTGAGTTTGAGGAGGGAAGAAGCTGGAGTTACATGGTTGTTTGGGGCACATAAACTCTACACAAGCCTGAACTCATGTCAAAAATTGTGTATCAGCTCCCTGTCCCCTGGAGGGTGCTGGCGACAGGCTGTCCGGGGCCCAGGGGGAACCAAAAGGATGGTCCCTCTGGCTCCTGACTTCCCACTCTCATCCACCCCCAGGAGAATCTGAACAAGCTGATGACCAACCTGAGGACCACCCACCCTCACTTTGTGCGCTGCATCATCCCCAATGAACAGAAGGCTCCGGGTGAGTGATGCAGAAGGGTCTAGTCTGAGGAGGGCACTTGGCTTCCACCTGCCCTGAGGCTGACCCCTCTCCCTTCCCTTCCTACCACAGGGGTGATGGAAAACCCCCTAGTCATGCACCAGCTGCGCTGCAACGGCGTGCTGGAGGGCATCCGCATCTGCAGGAAGGGCTTCCCCAACCGCATCCTCTACGGGGACTTCCGGCAGAGGTGGGTACCAGGGCGCCTCAGAGCTCAGGGAACAGTGGGAGCCTGGGCAGCCTTGGTGGGGAGGGGAGTCTGCAGGTGGCCCCAAATTCTGTGGGCAGAGCAGATCAATGCAGAACTGTGGGTGACTCCAGGCACCTCCCTCCCCAGGTATCGCATCCTGAACCCAGCGGCCATCCCTGAGGGCCAGTTCATTGACAGCAGGAAAGGGACAGAGAAGCTGCTGGGCTCCCTGGACATTGACCACAACCAGTACAAGTTCGGCCACACCAAGGTGAGTCTAGAGCCCCATGGGGTGGATTTGCAGGACATGTGGCCATGTTGAGTGGGGCAGCTGGGAGTTCGGAAAACAGACCCCTGATTCCTGGCTCCCTGTATCAACCCAAGGGCTGGGCCCCAGGCTTCCCTTCTGTTGTCTTTCACATTTCACTCTCAGGTCTAGGATGCACAGGTGATGGGTCCCCTGGGAGTTCAGCCAGGGGCTCTTGCCCTCTTCCTCTGCCCTGGCTGCCCTTCTCTGAGGCTGCAGCTCCTTAGGCTCTACCCTTTGCCCACAGGTGTTCTTCAAGGCGGGGCTGCTGGGGCTGCTGGAGGAGATGCGAGACGAGAGGCTGAGCCGCATCATCACCCGCATCCAGGCCCAGTCCCGGGGCCAGCTCATGCGCATCGAGTTCAAGAAGATCTTGGAGCGCAGGTGAGGCACAAGGGAAAGGGAGAGGTGCTCCCAGAGATGTCAGAGGCAGACAAGCAGTACCAAATGGTGTGGGTCAGAAGACCAGAGTTCAAATCCTGACTCCACCACTTACCGGCTGGTCTGGGCAAATGACTTTACCACTCTGGGTCTCGTCTTGAATTCTTAAAAAAAAAAAAAAAAATTCCCATAGGGAAATGCAAATAAGACTCCAATGAGATACCATTTTAAAACACTAGATTAACAAAAATTAAGAAGTCTGGGGGCCACCCGGTGGCGCAGCGGTTTGGTTCGCGCTTGGCAGCCCGGGGTTCGCAAGTTCGGATCCCGGGCGCCTGCCGACGCACCGCCTGTCAGCCATGCCGTGGCGGCGTCCCATATAAAGTGGAGGAAGATGGGCACGGATGTTAGCCCAGGGCCAGTCTTCCTCAGCAAAAAAAAAGGGGAGGATTGGCAACAGATGTTAGCTCAGGGCTGGCCTTCCCCACAAAAAAAAAAAAAAGAAGTCTGACCCACTGCTTATGGATGTATAAATTAGTGCAACCTCTTTGGAAAATAATTTATCATCTTTTAAAGATGAACAATTGCATAGCTTTTGATTCCCCTCCTGAGTACCTTCCCACAGCAGAACTCCTGCACATGTACAACATGGGATGAAAAAGAATCTTCATAGCAACATTGGTCAAAATAGCAAAGATCTGGAAACAACCCAGATTCCATCCACAGGGGGACGGGTCAATAGCAGGATAGTCATTCAGTGGAATATTATAAAGCAATGAAAGGAGGGAGCTACAACTACCTGGTACAATATGTTTGAGCCTTAAAAGCATATTGTTGAGCAAACTAAAGCAAGTCACAGAAGCATCCACACAGTGTGATGCAATTTTTATAATGCTCAGAAATTTTTTTAAAAAGCCACATTGTTTAAAGATATATACATATATGCTTAAAGTATCTTTTGAAAAAGCTAGGAAATGGAAAACACAAGATTCGGGGTACTGGCTGCTTCTGGTGGAGGGACCAGGAAAGGAGATGGGGAGGAGCATGCAGGTAGAGCCTGTGCTGGCAATGCTCTAGTTCTTGTCTGGGTGATAGGTTCACGGATAGCCATTATGTTTCATGCTTCATAACTTACATATATATCATAGATATTCTTATATGTAAAATATCACAATTTTTAACATATTTGAGGTTCTTATGAAATTAGAAACACTGAACACAGTAGACACTCTATAACTGGTAGCTTCCATTACTACTAACAACCCAGTATGGAAGATACAAGCTGTCTTTTCATCAAATTGATCGATCAATAAATATTTGTTGAGCAATTCCATGTTCCATGTGGTAATGTCGAGCTGGGGTGCATGTCAAGGCTACAAGATGGGGCTCCTGCCCTCAGATGCCTACAAACTTGCCCAGACAGGCTAGGAGCCGAGTGCAGTTGCCCCATGACTGGGAAGCACTCGTTCATAGTGCTCCTCCCTGCCTCCCTGTTTACTTGCCAGGGATGCCCTGCTGGTAATCCAGTGGAACATTCGGGCCTTCATGGGGGTCAAGAATTGGCCCTGGATGAAGCTCTACTTCAAGATCAAGCCTCTGCTGAAGAGCGCAGAGACAGAGAAGGAGATGGCCACCATGAAGGAGGAGTTTGGGCGCATCAAAGAGACTCTGGAGAAGTCCGAGGCTCGCCGCAAGGAGCTGGAGGAGAAGATGGTGTCCCTGCTGCAGGAGAAGAACGACCTACAGCTCCAAGTGCAGGCGGTGAGATCACATGATTATCTCTTCATTTCTCCCCACCGCTCCCCTAGATTATAGCCCATCTCATCACCAGGGAGTAAGACCTGGATCTCTCCTCTCTTCAATCACTAGCTCTCCTCTCTGTCCTCTTCTTCCAGGAACAAGACAACCTCAACGATGCAGAAGAGCGCTGCGACCAGCTGATCAAGAACAAGATCCAGCTGGAGGCCAAGGTGAAGGAGATGACTGAGAGGCTGGAGGATGAGGAGGAGATGAACGCCGAGCTTACCGCCAAGAAGCGCAAGCTGGAAGACGAGTGCTCTGAGCTCAAGAAGGACATTGATGACCTGGAGCTGACACTGGCCAAGGTGGAGAAGGAGAAGCATGCAACAGAGAACAAGGTGAGGGCAGCTCCTTATGGCTCCAGCCCAGGTCTTTTCAGGATTCTCAGGCCAGAATGTGGTCCTGGTCCTTGGCATTGGAGGTCCCCATGGGTGTCTCCATGCTGGTGACCTTTGAACCTAAAGGGAATGGTGTTCTTGGTCAACAGGTGAAGAACCTGACAGAGGAGATGGCTGGGCTGGACGAGATCATCGCCAAGCTGACCAAGGAGAAGAAGGCTCTGCAAGAGGCCCACCAGCAGGCCCTGGATGACCTTCAGGCTGAGGAGGACAAGGTCAACACCCTGACCAAGTCTAAGGTCAAGCTGGAGCAGCAGGTGGATGATGTGAGTAGTAAGAACCATGCTCCATCTCTCTCAGATCAGGGTTTTGCAGGGAACACCAATGGCCAAGGGGCTCCTGATCCTTAGAACTAACCTCTATGACCCCTGAGGCTTTTTGCTCTCTGCAGTTCCTCCCTGGGCTGGGTGTCTGAATCCTTTGTGCTTGCAGAGATTTCTCTGCTGATTTGACTTCCAATCTCACTGGACTTTGAGTTTAGAAGGGAGTGGAAGAGCATGCACTGTGGATCTCAGGTTTTCTACACCCTGTTCATTTTCTTCTCTCCGTCAGCTGGAGGGATCCCTGGAGCAGGAGAAGAAAGTGCGCATGGACCTGGAGCGAGCAAAGCGGAAGCTGGAGGGTGACCTGAAGCTGACCCAGGAGAGCATCATGGACCTGGAGAACGACAAGCAGCAGTTGGAAGAAAAGCTCAAGAAGTAGGAGCCTGTGGTGGCCAGGAGGGGCTAGTAGAGGCGCCTGCCCTGAGGGTTAAAGCCCAGGGTGCTGCTCCCCCAGTGGCCATGGTTGCCCTTAGCACAGTGGGAAGGAGAGGTCAATCACAGCCCTCCGCCTTCACCCTCTGGGCCAGGGGGTGGAGGGTGGGTTGGGGGTGGGGACTGGTGCTGGCATGCCAAGGCAAGAGAAGAGATTGGGCACAGAGGAAGGAAGACCACCTGTCACCCCCATTCTCCTCCAGGAAAGAGTTTGAAATTAATCAGCAGAACAGTAAGATCGAGGATGAGCAGGCATTGGCCCTTCAGCTGCAGAAGAAACTGAAGGAAAACCAGGTGAAGTTCTTCCCAGTGCAGCCAGTGGGGGGCTCAATGGCCCTGAGGCAGCTGAGGCTACAGGAGCTGCTTAGGACTGTAGACAGTATCTGGAACTCCAGGCCGCCCCAGAGATCCCACCGGCCCTGACTCACAGGCACTTAGGAGCACCGGCCTTCCCCCATTAGGGCAATGATGTCTTATTTCAGCAAGGCTATTTGGGAGGGAACTCATACCTACTAAAAGGGCTTCTCTTTCTGAGCTGTGTTCTGCTTCATGGGTTTTCTGCTCTGGGACAAATGCTAGGGTTCAGTTCTCCTCTAACTCTTCCTTTGACACTTCTACCCCCTGCATGGAGCTGAGAAGGACCTTCATGGAGCCCCGTCTCCTGGGGTGCTCTGTTCATACTCTTCCCAGGTACTGACCCAGCCACTAACCCGGGCTGAGTCCCCAGGGAGCACCCATGATTAAGTCAACTCCCACAACCTTGAGAGACTCACTTCCCCTCCCTGAGCCGCAGATTCTCCTCGCATCTGTAAAATGGGACTAACAACCCCTGCCTTACAGAGGACCAGAGGAGATAATGTGTAGGAAACCATTTTGTCAACTAGGAAGCTCTATATAAATGTCATTTTAATATAATCCAAGTTAGAGAAGTCAGCCAGCCACTAGCAAGAAGGTTTTCTTTTGTCTTCCCCATGGCTTTCTCCTCTCTCTGCAGAAGGAGATTAAATTAACAGACATAGTCTCCCTTACCTTTATTGCACCCTGAATTTTAATGTGCTTTTGGTCCCATGTTTGTCAGAAGAGCCCTGGACGCAAGGAAGGCAAGTACCATCATCCCCATTTTATAACTACAGAAGCTGCATGGCCAGGTCTGGACATACTGACCCCAAGGGCAACAGGCACTTGGCTCCTGGTGGCAGGGCCTCATCCTGTCATTTTCTGGTCAGACTGCAGCTGGTGAAGAGAGCTGATCTCCTCTCAGTGTTTGGGGCCCATGGCCCAGGCTGCAAGTGACACATGAAAAAAATTCCACTCCTCTCAGAGCTGCTCAGGGGCTGGCCTGCCTTCAGTGATAATTTGCCCTCCCATCTTGTTGGGTGCCCCTTCTGGGTTTTAGCCAGGCTATTAGGACATCCCCAGGTTCTTCTACCTGGTTCTGGGCAACTTGGACTCTTAGACCCAGAATAATACTACTGTTATAGGGCCGGCCCAGTGGCACAGCAGTTTAGTTCGTGCTTGGCAGCCCAGGCTTCGCCGGTTCGGATCCCGGGCACTGGCCGATGCACTGCCTGTCAGCCATGCTGTGGCAGCGTCCCATATAAAAGTAGAGGAAGATGGGCATGGATGTTAGCCCAGGGCCAATCTTCCTCAGCAAAAAAAAAAAAAAAGAGGAAGACTGGCAACGGATGTTAGCTCAGGGCTGGTCTTCCTCACACACACACAAAAAAAATACTACTGTTATATCCATTAGGCTTTGGCCATGGGCTGAGGTTCCTCCTTCTTCCTGCCCAAGCTCTTCCACACAGTCCCACCTTCTCCATCCTGGGAGCCCAGCCATGGTGGTCCTCTCTCTCCTGCTCCCAGAACCCATCCCCACACATTCCGTTAACACTGTCCCCAACCACAGATGAAGGGAGCCCACCCATCCTCCCCGTTGCTCCTGGCTAGCCAGACAATAGATCAAAATGGTAGATGGGACTTTCTCCCAATTTAGTCAAGGCTAAGGCCAGAAAAATGAGGTAGAGGATGATGCAGAGGAGAGCACCCTGCTAGCACTCACCTTGCCTGGAAGGGAACAATCAAGCTGGAACCCAACCCTGGGCATCAGTAAAGCAAGCTTTGGAGAGTAAGGAATATGGTTGACTGGACTTTGTAGTTAACTTGGAAGATTACAAAAGTTTTTGATTGTTTTGAGGCATATTGTTGTGAATATTTGTAAAATACAAGCACCTGCCTTCCTGCATGATGGTTAGCAGAACATAGCCTAGTGAATCTGTGGACTCTTTGACTTGCAGGATCTCCTGGGATCTCAAGATCCTCCTCTGAACAGATTCTCAGGATTCAGGGCTGCAGATGCTCAGATTGGGTCCAAGATGCCCCTGGGAAGTGCCTTGAAGATTTGGCTTCAACCAAATTCCTATTGATGGCTGTGCATTAAAGGATGTTTAGCAGCATCCCTGGCCTCTGCCCACTAGATGCCAGTAGCAATGCCCCCTTCCCAAGTCATGACAATCAAAAATATCTCCAGGCATTGCCAACTGTCCCCTGGGGCACAAAATTTCCCTGTTTGAGAACCACTGCTCTACAGGACCTAAGTGCTTGGGCCAGGAGTCTTCTAGAACCGTAAGAGGGAGCTCCAAGGGAGGGTTTCAGTGGTGGGTCTGAGCCCTTTGTGTCTGCACCCAGGCACGCATCGAGGAGCTGGAGGAGGAGCTGGAGGCCGAGCGCACCTCCAGGGCCAAAGTGGAGAAGCTGCGCTCAGACCTGTCCCGGGAGCTGGAGGAGATCAGCGAGCGGCTGGAGGAGGCCGGGGGGGCCACGTCCGTGCAGATCGAGATGAACAAGAAGCGTGAGGCTGAGTTCCAGAAGATGAGGCGGGACCTGGAGGAGGCCACGCTGCAGCACGAGGCCACGGCGGCGGCCCTGCGCAAGAAGCACGCCGACAGCGTGGCAGAGCTGGGCGAGCAGATTGACAACCTGCAGCGCGTGAAACAGAAGCTGGAGAAGGAGAAGAGCGAGTTCAAGCTGGAGCTGGACGACGTCACCTCCAACATGGAGCAGATCATCAAGGCCAAGGTGGGCTGCCCTTGCACCTCTCCTCACCCTCTTCTCCCTCACAGCCTCACCATGTGCCTTCCTCCACTTTGTCTAGCTGCCATCTCTCATCATTCTTAATCCCCTCATCACCCTTTGGTCTCTCTCTCCCTCTCTCCCTTGCCCCTCCCTCACCCTCCACCCAGTCTCCATCTCCTCACCATCCCTCCGTTCTTTAATTCATGTGCCCTCTTCAGATTATGCCCCTCCAGGACCGCCACATTTCTCTCCCCTACCCTTTGTGCCCTCTCCACCTTGGCCCATCTTCCCTTCCTCTGAAGGGGCCTCCAGCCCCTTCTCTCTGACAACTCCAGCCCCTCCCACATTTACCCTTCCTGTGTCCCTTCCTGCCTGAAGGGAAACCTGGAGAAGGTGTCCCGGACGCTGGAGGACCAGGCCAACGAGTATCGCACAAAGCTGGAAGAGGCCCAACGCTCCCTCAACGACTTCACCACCCAGCGAGCCAAGCTGCAGACTGAGAATGGTGGGTGCCCCTAACCAGCCCTGCACCTGCCCCAGATAGGGCCTTGGTTGCTCCCTTCTCTGGCTCTCAAACCCTCATTCCCACCTCCAGGAGAGCTGTCCCGGCAACTGGAGGAAAAGGAGGCACTGATCTCCCAGCTGACCCGAGGCAAGCTCTCCTACACACAGCAAATGGAGGACCTCAAGAGGCAGCTGGAGGAGGAAGGCAAGGTGAGGCCCAGCCAAGGGGCAGTAGGACAGGCTTGATGGCAGCCGTGGGGCCATTACCATCAATACCAGAAATGGAGCCCAGAGGCTGGAGAGAGGCCTCTGTAATGGAAAGTCCTCCAATCTAGGTTCTTCTAAGCCTCAGCTAAGCCACACCCAAAAGTCATCTAATGCCTCTCTTCTTTTGTGTAAGGAGGTCAGGTGGGCAAACTGGGGAACCACTCCAAGATGTTGAGATTCCACACCAGCCCTCACCCTGAATGAGGTTGGGGCTTGGCTGAAGTTTGTAGACATAACAAAGACCTGGAGAATGGGGGGAGGGCATTCCCACCTTCCCTGGAGCTGAGCCCAACGCCTGGTGCCTGCCTCCCCCCAGGCGAAGAACGCCCTGGCCCACGCGCTCCAGTCGGCCCGGCATGACTGTGACCTGCTGCGGGAGCAGTACGAGGAGGAGATAGAGGCCAAGGCAGAGCTACAGCGCGTCCTGTCCAAGGCCAACTCGGAGGTGGCCCAGTGGAGGACAAAGTATGAGACGGACGCCATCCAGAGGACTGAGGAGCTCGAGGAGGCCAAGTGAGTCCTGGGCGGCCCTCATCCTAATTATAAGAGAGGAAGTAGCAAGAGGACCTGGGGTGGCGCAGGCACAGTGGGCATATGAATATTTGAGGTGGGAGAGAGGAGGGTGGGAGAGACGTGGTGGGCAACAGAGGTGCTTGAAAGGGAGCCTTGAAAGGGTGAAGCCCGCTGGCCCTGACTCACTTCCTGTGACGGGCGAGCTTTTGGCCCGGGTTATACCTGATGCTCACGTATAAGACGAGCAAAAAGCTTGTTGGTCAGAGGAGCTATCGACGATAAGCCTGGGTGGTGAGAGGTGGGGTCTCCCACCCAGATGCTGCTGCACATAGGGAGGAAATTCTGTTCTAGGCACTGGCAGCCTTGGCTCCCTCGAGGGTAGGGTTCCAGGGCCTGAAGGGCTGCTCAGTGTCCCAAGGAGGGGCCTTTCGTCTGGGGAGTCCAGGGGAGGGGGTGGTCCCAAGGCCCTGCTGTTCCCAGGTGGAGTCACACACACACACCCAACTGCCCTGGGCAGGAAGAAGCTGGCCCAGCGGCTGCAGGATGCTGAGGAGGCTGTGGAGGCCGTCAATGCCAAGTGCTCGTCTCTGGAGAAGACCAAGCACCGGCTGCAGAATGAGATCGAGGACCTGATGGTGGACGTGGAGCGCTCCAACGCGGCCGCTGCAGCCCTGGACAAGAAGCAGAGGAACTTCGACAAGGTGGGCTGGGGTTGGGGGCCACAGCCAGGGGGCAGAGCAGGAGGGCCGGTGTCCTCCAAGGAGAACATTCCGTAGGGGGAGGAGGCTGAGCCCAGATGAGGGGCCTGGGCAGCCCCTGAAGGTGGGGCTGGGGCTGAGGGCTGCGCAGTGAGCCCCGTCCATCCCCACAGATCCTGGCCGAGTGGAAGCAGAAGTATGAGGAGTCGCAGTCGGAGCTGGAGGCCTCGCAGAAGGAGGCGCGCTCCCTCAGCACGGAGCTCTTCAAGCTCAAGAACGCCTACGAGGAGTCCCTGGAGCACCTGGAGACCTTCAAGCGGGAGAACAAGAACCTCCAGGGTGCGCTGGGGCCCGAGAGCCCGGGGAGGGGTGGGGCAGGGAGGGCCATCCTGGGGCAGGGAAAAGACAGGCTTTGAGCTTTCTGGCCCCCTGACCCACAGAGGAGATCTCAGACCTGACTGAGCAGCTGGCAGAAGGAGGAAAGACTGTGCACGAGCTGGAGAAGATCCGCAAGCAGCTGGAGGCGGAGAAGCTGGAGCTGCAGTCGGCCCTGGAGGAGGCAGAGGTGAGGGCCCAGCTCTGCCCGCACCCCTGGCTTGGATCCTCCCCTGCCCAGCCCCCCTACTGTCTCTGACTCCCCATCTCTCCCTCACCTGGGGGAGACTTTGACCCCAAGACAAAATCTATTAGCTCCTTATTCTTAAATCAAGGTCATCTACCCACTCCCCACTACCCAGGACCACCTCCAAAGCCAGGGTCTGCACAAAGGAAAACGTCACAGTCTGATCATAGGCCATAGGTTTTTTTTCCCACTAGGTTTATAAAGTTACAATCTGATATGGTGATTGACAAACAGTAATGTACAACTAAAACTTCACAATGTTATAAGCTATTAAGACATCAATAATAAAAAAAGTTGCAATCTGGCCATCACCATCCCCTCAGCCAGTGGGTGCGAACATGGACTCCAGAGTTAAACAGGCCTGAGTTTGAAATTTGGCTTCTGGACCGGGTCATTGGGCAAGTTCCTTAACCTCTCTGTGCCTCAGTTTTCTCATCTGTAAAGTGGAATTAATTGTACAAGCCTCATGAGATTTTATGATTATTATGAAGATTAAATGAGGTAACATCCTTACGCACTTAATACATATTAGCTATCGTCACTGTTCGTTTTTAAGAACATAGGGATAGCCCTGAGTTTAGGGGTTTATAACTTTTTTCACTGAAGTGTGAGGGACTTGGGAAACAAAAATAAAGCTTTGAATTTGTGGTTATAAAAACCCTTCCCTTTTCTATGATATTCTAGATGGGTCAGGAAGTCAGTCAATGTTGGTGCTGGAGGGTCTTGGCAATTGTGAGGCCCAAACCCTTTCCTTGACAGAGGAAGGCATGGCATCCAGCACTTCCTCCCCACAGCACCCAGGCGGGCTGGGAGGCAGGTCCCACCTCCCTGTCTCTTCCCAGCTCTTCCTCTCCAGGCCATATCCTGGCTGACACCCCACACCCTCTCTGCCTGCCTCCCCTGCCCCTGGCCCCGTGCCCCGACTGCCTGCCTCAGACCCTCTCTCCCCATCCCTCTCCCAGGCCTCCCTCGAGCACGAGGAGGGCAAGATCCTCCGGGCCCAGCTGGAGTTCAACCAGATCAAGGCAGAGATCGAGCGCAAGCTGGCGGAGAAGGACGAGGAGATGGAGCAGGCCAAGCGCAACCACCTGCGAGTGGTGGACTCGCTGCAGACCTCCCTGGACGCAGAGACGCGCAGCCGCAACGAGGCACTGCGGGTGAAGAAGAAGATGGAGGGCGACCTCAACGAGATGGAGATCCAGCTCAGCCACGCCAACCGCATGGCCGCCGAGGCCCAGAAGCAAGTCAAGAGCCTCCAGAGCTTACTGAAGGTACGTGAGACTCTTGGAAGCAGGAAGTCACCTCGCCCAGAGAAGGGACTGGCCTCCGCGTGGCCAAGTTAGGTGGTGGTGTCCCCTACAGCACCAGATCCCTCCTGCCCCTGGGCCATCACAGAGCAACCCCCACGCCCCTCCTGAGTCACCGCAGTGGGCTCTCCAACAGCCTCCAGTTCGGCGTTAACGGTCTTCTGATGGGCCCGGAGGCCAGTTCCCTCTCTCATGCCCATCCTCCCGATCCACAGGACACCCAGATCCAGCTGGATGACGCGGTCCGTGCCAACGATGACCTGAAGGAGAACATCGCCATCGTGGAGCGGCGCAACACCCTGCTGCAGTCTGAGCTGGAGGAGCTGCGGGCCGTGGTGGAGCAGACGGAGCGGTCTCGGAAGCTGGCTGAGCAGGAGCTGATCGAGACCAGCGAGCGGGTGCAGCTGCTGCACTCCCAGGTGAGGAGGTCAGGGACCACTCAGGGTAAACTGCTGAGTGGCACAGCCTAGGACATCTATAGACGTTCTGAACCAGATGCACTGAGTGAGCTCGTCCAACCAGGATTGCAAATTATTTCATCTCTTGGGCCAACTCTGATTTGTTAGTTGTGGCTGCAGGAACCACCACCTTGAGAAAGGAAGTCTACACTTAAAAGCTAAGAGTGTCATGATTGATTGGTGATGCCTGCCAAAGTCACAAATCTAGGAGTAGCAGAATGCCTGAAGTTATTCAATATCCTTGATCTAGAAGACAGCCTCCATCTTGCTCTGTAAAAATGGGACTTTGGGACTTTAAGGAAGCACAATCTGTATCTACTTGCAAATGAAATTCTCAATAGAACATTTTTCTGGAATCGCATCCACACTGTTTTCAGCTACATTCTGCAATGAGTTTTTGTGCCCATCTATTGCAGGGCCCTGGGGAGTTTTGTTCCATAATCTAGTATAGGTGGGAATGACATCCTCCACTGACCTGGTCCTCTCCTCCTCACCCCACTACATATTTTCCTGCAACTACAATCATTTCCAGGATATTGTCCTGATAAAAAAAACTTGTTCCCATTTTCCTTGGAATATTTTCATGCTCCTGCATAGACATGTTACTAAAGAGCTCAGAAGGACTGCAGACCCTTTCTGCTTCCAGTCTTTCTTCAGAGCTGAGTAATTTTAGATATAACACCTAGAACATACCTATTTTCATAGGAAAAGGGAAAGCAGGTACAAAACAAGGAGTATACTAAAAGCAAGAAATGTTTTTTAAAAATAACCAGTTTTAACTCTCTATAAAGATGTAGAATCAGGTGACAAAGTATAGGTTCAAGAGTTCTCTCTACTCATATCTAGAACACCAGCCTCATCAACCAGAAGAAGAAGATGGAGTCGGATCTGACCCAGCTCCAGTCAGAAGTGGAGGAGGCGGTGCAGGAGTGCAGGAACGCTGAGGAGAAGGCCAAGAAGGCCATCACAGACGTGAGTGACCACTCACCTTCCCCCCTCCCCTAAAGACACGAACCAGGGCTCTGGGCCCAGGCCGGGCACTGTGCTGTAATGACAAGTTGACTGCAGTTCCGTGGATTTGAGGGTCTCTGGGAGCAAACGCCAGGATGGGAAAGAGGTGATCCTTGAGGGAGAAGAGGCCCTGAGCCCCTGTTCTTTTATACCTCTCTCCTGCCCACAGGCCGCCATGATGGCGGAGGAGCTGAAGAAGGAGCAGGACACCAGCGCCCACCTGGAGCGCATGAAGAAGAACATGGAGCAGACCATTAAGGACCTGCAGCACCGGCTGGACGAGGCCGAGCAGATCGCCCTCAAGGGCGGCAAGAAGCAGCTGCAGAAGCTGGAGGCCCGGGTGCGGGAGCTAGAGAACGAGTTGGAGGTGGAGCAGAAGCGCAACGCAGAGTCCATCAAGGGCATGAGGAAGAGCGAGCGGCGCATCAAGGAGCTCACCTACCAGGTGCGGGAGATCAGGGGTGAATGTGAAAGCGCTTCCCTAGCGCCCCCTCCTGGCCCACAGGAGCCACTTTCCAGGAACGCCACCCAGCCCTCCTGCACCTGCTCCTTGAGAAACTGTCTTTAGATTAATTTTCTTTCACATTCTCTGGAGTCAGTTGAGCTGCAGGCCATGAATTTTTCTAGCGAATGGAGAATCTACTTCTGTCTCCTGAAAGCTCTTTTAACCAGCATTTCCCCAGGGTTTTAGTAATCTGAAGTACCACCATGAAGGCTTCAGACAGTCCAAGGAATCTTTCCACCTTCTACCAGCCTGAGAGGGAGGGACATTGTGTGGCACTTAAGGGATAAAAGTTGGGGATGGAAAAAGATTCAGATCTTCCATGGAACTTCTGGGACAACAGATAGAAGGCCTTAGAGAAAGAAGATCCTAGAATGTTGTAAGACCTCCATCTGTATAGCTCAGAGTTTTTGCCCTTGACCTGTCATTTTCACAGTGTGCCTGGGAAGGAAAGAGAGAAAGGGGATATTGCTCCATTTGACAGCTGGATATGAGAGACACAGGGAAGAGATGCAGATGTACTGTGAACTGACATGGAAATGGCATCTGAGCGCATATAATAATGTGGAGATAGGACTGATCAAATGACATTGGAGCCAGTGGTCCTGGTGCCCAAAATCTGGCCCAGTACAATATATTAGAATGTTGGGCTATGATAGATTAGAATGATTGGGACTATGATAATACCCCTTCTTTCTGCATTCCTCATTATTCCTCTCTGGTCACTCTAGAACCACCGGCCAAGAGCATCTATGGTGGAGCTGATAGGTTGGAGCTGAAACAGCCCCATGTCTCCTTATTATCAGATGAATGAATTCCATTTGGTTCTGAGCCCCTCCCCATACTTCCAGCTTTAAGGCTGCAGCCCTCATTGCTTTTTAGATCCCAGACTGAGGACCTTGGCCCTTTGACCTACAAGTAGTGTCACAGATGGACTCTTCCCCACCACCTCTTTGAACGGGCCCATTGGAGGGAGGGGCAGGAAGGCATGGAGAGAAGAGTGGAAAGGTGTGGGAGGGGAAGGTGACAGCACTCACTCCTCCCCCAAAACCGGCTTCTCCCGCCCATCCACCCCCAGACGGAGGAGGACAGGAAGAACCTGCTGCGGCTGCAGGACCTGGTAGACAAGCTGCAGCTGAAGGTCAAGGCCTACAAGCGCCAGGCCGAGGAGGCGGTGAGTCCATGATTTTCTCCACTCTGGCATCAACACACCTCCCATGTGTGAGAACCAACGAGTGTCTGCCCCAGCGTGAGACCTGGACAAAGGGTTTGCTATTCACTTTACCTCTCAAACATTTGTTACAAATGTCCGGTGGGCTCAGAGCTGTCAGGCACTCTGAGTTAACAAAAGCAAAGCTTATTTGACTCAGGACCTGCCTACAAGCTGCTTATAATCCATACACCAATAAGCCCAAGAGAAGGTAGCCTGGCTGTCCATGCAGGACAGGAGCCAGCCGGTACAGAAGGCTGGAAAGTGGCAGTGGAATTGGGCCTGCAAGGGGACCTGATCAGGCGTAGGGCAGTGGGGAGGACATCTGGGTGGGCAGAAAAGTGTGGATGCGAAGTGTTGATGAGGACACCTATGCAGGAAACCCCGGGGTTGGGGAGCGTCTATTGGAGTCACAGCTGAACGAGTGCAGCGAAGCTGGATTCTGAGGGGGACTAGACCAGGCAGCATGGGATTCATCTTGGGCAGTGTGTAGCCGTGAAGGATTCTGAGTGCAGGACAATTTGAGGAGGGTGTCAAGCCAGGAGCAGGATACCTTTGGTGAGGCTGTTGCATGAAGATAGGTGAGGGATGAGAGTACTGAGACCCTGATTCACGGACAGGGAGTCCCCTCAACTAGGAGGCTGGGAACCCCACCCCCGACCCCCTCTTACCTCCTCCTCCACTCCCCTGAACCCCCACAGGAGGAGCAGGCCAACACCAACCTGTCCAAGTTCCGCAAGGTGCAGCACGAGCTGGATGAGGCCGAGGAGCGGGCGGACATCGCTGAGTCCCAGGTCAACAAGCTGCGGGCCAAGAGCCGCGACATTGGCGCCAAGGTGGGTCCCCCCCAACCTCAGGCCTGGCTAGTCACCCCCACGGCAGCATGCCTCCTCACATCAGTGCCCCCCGAGCAGACACTCCTTACCCTTTATTTGGACAGCCCTACAGGGCCCACAGCACCTAGACCTGAGAACCCCCCTCCTGCTCAGAGTGGCCCCTACAGACTGGAACCTCTGCAGAAAGCCCAGTCCCACCCCCCAGACCACAAGGACCCCTAAAAGGACCCCAAGATTCCTGGGACCGGAACCTCTCCCCGTAAAGACATCTCCCTTAGGCCCCTGAAAGCACTAGAGATACCTCGCCACGCCCTTCCTCCTTCTTGAGGGCTGCCCCTTCATAGCTCTTATTCCTTTCTCAGCAAAAGATGCATGACGAGGAGTGACGCTGCCTCCGGAGCCTCGCTGTCACTAACCCCACAATAAACACAAGTGCCAGACTCTGCCTGGGCCCCTGTCCTTCCTGCCGCTCTGGGGAGGAGGGTGGCCCTGCCCCCGTGTCAGACCTGTGGGAGCCAAGGCATCCCACACCCATAAAGGAGGAAACCCAGGTCCAGAGGAGGGAGGTGTCCTTCCTGCAGCAGCACAGCCATGGGTCCCAGTTCCGCTCGCTCGGTCACTCATACGAAGGAGGGAGGGAGAAGTTTCAAAAGTGGAGAAAACAAAGGCACAGCAGGGTGGGCCAGTTCCAGCCACTGGGAGACAGGTTTTTAGAGCTGAAGCTGAAGCTGCCCTCCCTCTACCCCACCTCTGAGGCTGCAGGGGTGAAAGGAGTCCTGGGACACCTGTTCCCTCCGAAAGAAATTTCCCACTGACGCCAGGAGAGGCTCAGGGCTGGCTGGGGATGGAGATGCGGATGAAGGGTTGGTTCCGTTCTGGTCAGCCCCTTAGAAGTGACCCACAGGGAGTCCTGCTCCCCGTCATGCCCAGGTACAGTCAGCTGGGGCCTGGCCCAGCCTCTGTGGGTCAGCGCCTCGCCATGAGGACATCCTGGGACTCGAGCCAGCTAATGCTGAGCCCAAACCCATATGCAGTGTGGACCAAAGCTGGGCACGGCTTGTCTCATTTTGACCTCTCACACAGACACAGACGAGCACAGGTGCATGTGCAGGTACACACCGCAGATTGCACTTTGCCGTCTCTGAGCTCCTGCCAGGAACAGTGTGGCCCTGATCACACTGCTGGTCAGGGGACAGGGCTGGTCCTGACCCCCATTCTGCCCCAAGCAAATCCCTGCCCCCTGCTGGGCTTTAGGGCCAGGCTCTCCTGACCACCTTCTCATCCCTTCTGCTGGACTCCCCATCTCCTGGAGTCCCCTAGCTAAGCTCCTTCTACCCCTCCTGAGGCCCTGACCCCACCTCCTCCAAGGTCACCAATCTTGAGAATGGACTGTGCATAAAGCCCTGAGAACTGTGAGCAGAGACCAGAGAAACACAAAATCCAGTTGGTTCTAGCCCTGGAGGGGCTGCCAGCCCTGGTGAGGAGCCAGGACATGAGGACAGGAGAACAAGAAGTGGGAGGCAGGAGAAGTCAGACCAGGAGAGACCCTGGTTGTCACCAACGGGAACAGAGCACCACTACCAGAGTTCCAGGGTAGAGCTTGGGGGCTGAGGCCCGCATCTGGAAGAAGCACCCCAAAAGAAGGGAGGTACTTCAGGGCAGGAACACACAGAGAAAGGGGCAGCAAGTCAGCTTGGATGAGCCGCTGAGCTAGACCATGCTGGAATCTGCGGCGTTGGCCAGGGATGTCCTGGCTGCATTGGACTGTCACAGGCCAGGCAGGGCTGATTCCAGGGCTGCAGTGGTGCCTGCCCCAAACTCCCCCTGAGCCACGCTCTCCCATGGCATTCGCTGAGTGGAGCCGTGGCTGCCCTTCACCACCCTGTCTCTCCAGTCTGGGAGCGCTCAAGGATAGGCCCACCTGTCGCCCCCGAACCCCTGGGGCCCAGCACAGGGTCTGCACACGGGAGATGCCCAGGAAATACTTGCGAAGGCACTGGCAAGCTGGGACGGTGGACCCACTGGTGGAGGGAGCTGGAGATGAGGCTGGGCCATTTTTTTCTGAGCTACAAGGGACTCAATACAGTGTCCAGAACACCTGGTTCTGGTCAGGTGTTAGGAGCACTGGGTTCTAGCCCTAGCTCTGTCACAAATAAGGAGGTCACTTCCCCTAACTGGGCCTGTTTTCTGTTATGTGGAATGAGGGCACTGGACCAGCTGACATCTAAGGGCCCTTCCAGCGCCGGCCTTGTGGGAATCTCTGCCCTCATCTGACATGGCACGCTGACCTCTCCCCTGCGGCCTGTGGGCCAAGCCCTCGCCACACCACAAGGGGGAGCTCTACACACACCCCCAGACAAGCACCTTACTTCAAACCCACTAAAAACCTGTGTGCAGATATGACTGGTGGGCACTTACATCGGAAAGGCTTGTGCCTTCTCAGACACAGAACTCCGGGTGCCCAGTCACCAGGCACACCACAAAGTGGGCTTGCACACCGAGTTGTGGCACAGAAGTTTTGTGTTGAAGAATGTCTTCAGCATCTTCAGTCTAGGCGCCCACTTCCTCAGTGCTCACCCTGGTCCCAGAGAAGGGGCCATGACCTACCCCAGGCAACATTTCCATGAACAGTCGTTGGCATGCCTGATCTGCCTAATTTCTGGGGAAGAAAAAGACTCACCAGCAGGATTCGAATCTTTTAATTTGGGAATGACCAGCTTCCTCCTGCATCCTCCTCCCTCCATAACACCCCTCCCTGGCTGAGCTTCATCAGGAGCCAGATCTCAGAGCACCAGGCCCCACAGACAAGTGTCCGGTGACTTCTCAGGCCAGGTTCCATCTCTGTAGGCCTGGGACGGGGGGCAGTTGACTGTGGGGCTGCTGAATCCAAAGGAGATGTATCTGGGCTCCACTGTTCCCTTTGTCTGGCTGAGCCCGGAAGCCAGGTAGCCTCAGAGTCACTGCTGGTCCCCTGAGAAGATGGAGCCAGGTGAGGAAGGGCATGTCAGGGTGGGGTAGCTGGGGGAGGGGGGAGAGGGGGCATCTCCTCTCCCCAGGGCACAGCCACTCACCCTGGGTGGCCCTGGGCACTATCTCAGTCCGGTAGATCTTGAAGGCATCATAGGCGAAGACAGAAACCAAGATGATGCCAAAAACCTGTGGGAGTTGGGGTGGGGTGGCACAGCAAAGGCCATTGGGCCATCGGATATGAGGGAGAGGGAGGTGGGCGATATGGGGCAAGGTGTGAGCCAGACGCCTGGGCCCTGGCTTGGACTTGGGGGAGGCACAGAAAGTGTGCAACCACCAGCCAGAGGTCCTTAGGGGCTGGAGAGCTCTGTGGGGCCGGACTCACAAAAGCAGCAATGGCAGCTCCATCCCGTGAGGTCACAGCCGCAAAGGAAACCACCAGGAAGATGATGATGGCGCTGACACAGCGGAGGAAGTCCTGAGGAGTCGGGGGGGGGGGGGCAGGGTCACAGGGAAGCAGAGGGCAGAGGGCATCACCCTGAGGTTTTCTGGGCCAGTAAGCAGCTTAACACTCAGGCACCATGAGTTGCCCCATGGAGATACCCCTGGACACAATGTAAAGCCCTCGAGAGAGAGTGCAGGGAGAGGCTCACACCGCTACCCAGGGAAGGGATGCAGATAAGTGCAGAGAGACCAGGAGAAGCCAGGGGCCTGGGGTGGGGCTGGGGCTGAGGCCCGACCTTTGATGAGTGGGAGAGCAGATCTAAGGAATGTGCATCCTCGTTGTCAGTGACCCAGTAGCTGTGAGATCAGTGTCAGTCAAAGCCGTTTTTGAGTGCAGGGCTCAGCTTGGGGCGAAGCCCAGCTGGAGTGTGGGGGCTGGGCCCCCTACTGACCCAGGGAAAGGAGAGAGGCTGGGAGAGGAAAAGAAAACTCAGCATTCAAAGAAGAAAGGACCAGAAGTGGCTGGGGGAGGCAGGTCCCTCACCAGACAGGGCCAGTTCAGTCGATCGAAGCGCTGGTAGTACTGGGTGGCGTAGAGGAAGAGGAAGGCGAGTGTGATGAAGAACTCCAGCAGTGCCGCAGCCATGTAGGCGGAGATGGAGGCCGTGAAGCAGATGAAGATGATGAAGGTCAGGGCCTGTGGGACCGAGCATACGGAGCTTGCCAGGAAGGGGACACAGGCACGGCCAGGCCTTGCCTTGCCCTCCTGGGGACCTCCCCTGGGCTGGCCCCCCACCTGTCTTTGGAGGTCTCTCCATCCCTGGTGGTAAGAGCCACATGCCAGGGCATTTGCCCATCAAGGGCAGTCTCCAGCCTCCTGCCTCTGCCAGCCCAGGCCATCCCTGCCCTGGGGTCCCAGCAGCCCTAGCCATTTGACCAAACTGCACACTCCAGGGGCACCATTCTATGGAACCCACGAAAGAGGTGTCCCTCCCACTGACACACAGAGACAGTGTGCACACCAGCCCATGGAGTCATGCCTGCAGCAGCCCCGCTGCCCCATAATACTCTCCCAACCCCCAGATGCCTAAAACTCTTCTGACCAGGACCAGGGTCTTTGGTTCCACACCAAGAGACAAGGCGTAGGAGGCAGATGCTCCCCAGAGGATTCTGGGGTCCCTTCAGCTCTGGCGATGTAGGATGGCATACATGTTTACACTAAGGTCTGGCTAAGTGACTGGGGGAAGATCCTTTCCCGAGAACAGATGTTCATGGGGAGTGGATGACAGACAAAGTGGGGCTGCAGGAAGTCTGCCCTTTTTGATAGTTGGACTTCTTAGACATGCCAAGAAATAGCCATCCTAGAGCCCAGGGGAAGACAGCCTGGCGTTACTCCCGTCCCATCCCTGTGCCACACACTTCTTCCATGTCCCAGAAAGCTCTCCTGTCTAACTTCAGTCCTTCCTGCCGCAGCTGAACCTGTGGTAACTGCCTCCAGACAGAGAGGTAGCTAGAAGGCAGGGTAGGAGACAAGGGCTGGGTGGCCGGTGCGGGAGAGGCATCCAGAAAGCCTGTGAAGGGCGACTGCAGAGGGGTGAACCCCTGGGGTGGGGAGGAGTGGGTCATCCTGCGAGGGATGGAGGCGCCAGGTTGGGGAGGCGGCTGTTACCAGCTCAGTTTCCAGCAGGATGCCTTTGAGGGAGGAGAGGAAGGTCTTGTCCACGGCGAAGCCCTGCAGCCCTGCAGCTGCCCCCTCTTCGGCGGGCCGGTCCCGGCGATCCCAGGCACTGAGCATCTCCACGGGGCCCACGGAGCACAGCCCCCCACTGCCACCAGCCCAGGGAGGGAAACAGGAAGACGGAGACCTGGCAAGATGGGGAAGCAGACAGGAGCGGGAAGGCACTTTGAGAAACCTGGAAGTAAAGCGGGCAGGCCTGCCGTGGGGCCACCCGGGGAGGCTCGCCCAGATGGGCCTTCACCCAGTGCCAGACTGCCCCTGCTGGTCCCTGCACCGACCCCGCAGGAGGCACATGGGGAGGGGAGGGGCAAGGAAGGGGGAGTGGTCAGAGCCCAACCAAGCCCACAGAGTGGGAGAGGGGAGGAGCCGGGAGAGGAGGAGGTCCAGAGAAACTGGGAGGAGCTGGGAGGTGAGCTGAGAAACGGCTGGGCTAGGAGCCCCGCAAAGACCTGAGCCTGAAGTTGATGTCCCCCTCCCCTCACCTTAACCTTCTTCCTGGCCCGTCCTTTCTCCCTTTTCCTTTTAGGGAGGCTGGGAGCTGGAGCTCGGCCCAGGCAGCACCCCCAAGACCAAGCTGTAGCAGCCAAGACTGAGGACAAAGGCAGATTGTTGGGGGGACAAGGGGGCGCTGTGTGCCTGCTGCAGTGCCTCAATGGGCCTCTGTCTCTCCAGCATGCCAGGAGGGCGGCCTGACCCCCACCCCGGTGTTCAGGGGTGGGCCAGGGAGCCAGAGAAGGGGAGGGGCAGGAGGCCACAGCGGAAACTCTGGAGGGCAGAGGGAGAGCGCAGTAGGTAAGTGCCGACGGAGGGGAGGGGACGGGACCAGGACGGGCACCACAAGTTGTTCAGGCACCAGGGATGCCAAAGACAAATTAGGCCACTTTTAAATACAGATTATTTATTTGGGTAAGTCTCTCCATGCTCAATAACAGCTTTTTCCTCAGAGTCACCCATGTCAAGAGACTAGTAACTACACCAGGATGCGTGCAAAGTAGATGCTCACCGAGTGTTTGATGAATGAATGAATGAACAAAGAAGTGAAATGAGGGGCTCTCCACTGGCAATGGGGAAAATACCAAGAAAGTGCATGTGTCACACCAGGGCAGTTGGGGATGAGAGGAAAGGAAGAGATGGAGTGGTGGCCTCCAGAAATGGGCAGATTAGAAGACCGTTCCCGAGAGGAAATGCCAGGACGCCAGCTCCCAGAGGCCATAAGCAGCCTGGGCTCCCTTCTCTTCGCCCTGCATTTCCATCCACTCCAAAAAGTGCAAAGTGCATTTCCCCCAAGTCCCCATCCTGTCCCACGATCCGGCTGCTCCAGGTAGTGCTTCGGAGGGGCTGAGCATTCGGGCGTCCCGGCTCACCATGGCAGGTGGTTGTACACCCAGCTCCAGTGTTCCGACCGGGGACCGGCCACGGGCGGCACAACTAGGCCATCACACGGGGCCGCACGCACACGCAAGCCAAGGAGACACGGTAGAGCCTGCGTTCCAGGCAGTAGCCATCATGAGTGCCTTGCTTTCCAGGGCACGGCCGCCGGTAGAAGACGGTCTGGTTGTGGTACAGCAGCTCCGAGTTGCCCAGGGGGTCCATGTGGGAGCCCGTCTGTAGGCTGACACAGTGCGGACACAGGCACCGGGCGTGGTACAGGTCCTGGGGGAGCCGGTTCAAGTCCCTGTCCAACCTGTGGGGGTGGCACTCGTCAGGCCCTGGTGGGAGGCTGGCAGGGCAGACGGGGACAGGCCAAAAGCAGGGAGGCCCAGGGCGGAAATGCCAGAGGGAGGAAACGTTGCAGTGGGGGGCCTGCCTTCTTGTCCCAGATCCAGCGCCCACTTGCTGGGTGACTTTGAAGAAGTCACCCCCTCCCCTCTGGATTTATTTCCCCCAACTGTAAGCAAGGGTGGAGAATGGAAGAGTGGCTTTCCAACTGGTCCTGGGAGCCCTAGTGAGGCAGAGGAAGGCCAGCAGGCTTCCTGCCTGAGCCTCCACCAGACAAGCTCAGCTTCCATCTGATACACACGCTGGGCTCTGGCATGAGGTTGCTTTTCATAATTGTTATTATATTTTTAGGGGTTTTTTATTATAAAAGTAAAAACTGTTCTTACACCCAAGAATAAGAAAGTATAAAGTGAAGACTAACAGTCTGTCTCCCCACCAGTTCCAGTCCCCAGAGGGAGCCACTGTCAACCATTTTCTGCACAGCCTTCCAGACACTTCCCACGCACATATTATAAGCACACGTAAGAGTGCATGTTGAGACTTATTCTGAAAGGATTTCATGGCCAAAAAAACCTTGAAAAGTAGATGCTCCCAAGGCCTGGGACCCCCAAGGGCTAGCAGGAAACAGCCACTAGATTGTAAGACCATTCTCCATACAGACAAGCCCTCACAAGCTGGGGCTCAGCTAGCACAGCCTTTTCCAAAGTGGGTTCCCTAACAAGCACCCTGCAAGGAAAGGGGTCTGTGGCCAAATGAGTTTGGGAAACACAGAGTTTAATGGTTTCTTTTCTGCAGACTTTCTTTTCTTGCAGACTTTAATGTGCTGAGTGCACTGTGAATCCCCAAGGGGTGGGACCTGGAGCATCTTTTCCCATACTTGACATCATCACTTTTTTCCGAGGAGCAGCTTGTGGGACAAGTGTTGCAAAGAACACACTTTGGGGAAGACCAGCCAAGTAGTTATCAGGGGTTCACGGCCTTCCAACGAGGGGTCTGGACCTCAGCTGAGTCAGCCATCTGGCACCCAGAGTCCCCAAAGAGGCTCCCACCTCTTTGAATGTAGCCTAGGACCCAGCCAGCCTTCTGAGACCACTTCAAAGCATAGTGACCTGGAGTCTCCACCCCGGATCTTGTCTCAATCAAAGCTGACCCCCTCCCTACCCACTGACCTTCTCCATCCATTCCCAAATGCAAGGCTAAGCCAGAAATAGACTTACATGGAGTGGGGACACAAGACACCCCGTGGGGACACAAGACACCCCGTGAGGACACAAGACAGAAGGAGAAATATGTTTGGGGTCCCTAAGGCCCTAATTTCTAATATTTTGCTTCATTGTTCCAATTTCAGTGCTTCCTAATATTTTTTTAGATCATGGTGCAGATAGAGAATTATAACATTTGTGTGGCACACTGCATGAAAGAATAAGACTGCTCATGGTCAAAGATAACCAGCCCGGCTCCAGCCACCCAGGGTTGACGGTCTCTCTATCTTGGTGCACTTCCAACCCCGTCTGGGCCAGGGCAGCAGCACTTAGTGTTGGGATGCTTTGTGCCTGTATCATACCATCATTCCCTGATATGTTAGTTAGAAAAACATGGCCATTGTAGGGGAAAAAGGAGAAGGAGGAGGAGGAGGAGAGGGAGAAGGAGAAGAAGAAGAGGAGGAGGAGGAGGAAAAGGAGGAGGAGGGAAGAAAAGCAGAGAACCAACATTTTCTGTAATAAGTACAGATTTTACACATATTATTTCATACGATCTGCACACTAGCTTACGGGGTATTATCTCATTTTACAGATGAAAAAAAACTGAGCTTTGAAACCTTGAGTCATTGGCCCAAGGTCACCCCATAGGAGTGAGAGCTAGGACCCAGACTAGGCCTTGTCTAACACCCGAACCTTTATGGCCTCTCTGAGATAAAAAGGGGCAGGTTGGCTGGAATTGGGTGGAGTCCCCCTGGCCCCTGGCACCCTGACCTGCACACAGGCAGGCATTTGGGAAGGGACGGCAGACTCACTCATATCTCCAGGGGGAGATGGACCTGCTGTTGAGAGGTCCGTCTTCGCTGGCCCTGCAGGATTCTGGGTGGTGGGCAAGGCTGGTGGTCTCTGGGGGAGGCATGTACACAGGGCTCCACTTCAGCCACTCCTCAGTGGGGTCCTGTCCTTTGTTGGGGCAGCAGCTGGGCCAACGTGTGCATTCCTTCTGGAGCCGCAAATTGAGGGTGTGGGTTCCCATGACCATTGCTAAAAATGCAACCACCTGTAGGAAACGGCCAGCGAGAGAACTCTCACCTAATCTGGGTACCCCACCCCACAGCTGTTCCCTGAGATCCTGGTTTTGATCTCCACCTGCTCCTCAGCCCCAAACCTAGGAGGCCAACCTCCCTCCACCCCCAGCAACATCTCTGCTCCTTTCCCATTCCACACCGCCTGGCCCGGCCTCCACCCCCTCACCTGGTACATGCCGGATGCTGCTCGCCCAGCCGCGGTGCTGCACTGGCTGACAGGCAGGCCTTGTGGAAGCAGGCTGACTGGAGCGGTTTAGGAGTCCCGGTTTTATTTTCAGCAAACCTGTTTTGTTTATTCAAATTTATTTCCACTACCTTTGGAGGGAGTGACGTGAGATTAAAAAATAAAACAAAACCAAAAAAAACCTGAAAGTGTTTCCAAAAGCTGCTTAAAATGCTATACTAATGGAAGCTGTGGTTAACATCACTGTGAGCCTAGGAGCCTACTGGGTAAACTTTTGTTCTTTGCATTTTTTTCGGGCATGGGGTCAAAGCAATAGTATTCTGCTATTCTGAGACTTTGAGAACTGGTTGGCTTGGTACCCGAAGTTAGGGAATAGCATCTGGCCTCTCTTCGAGAGGCCTCATTTCCACCATCTCTGCTGCTCCCACCCAGGGTCTCGTCTCCATCATTCCCCTCCTTCTCAGAATTCCCTTGATCACCCACCTTAGTGACCATGTCCCCTCTATCTCCTGTGACCCTCAACCCTTCTGTTCCCTGACCCCTTCCTCATGTTGGATGACTCCAACTTCTATGACTCCATCATGCATGACTGCTTCCCCACTGCCCCTTACCCGTTCCCTAACTTCCCCTCGCCTTCTTCTGTGGCCAACCCCCCATCCTTGCCCCTTACCTGACCTCCTCTGGGCTAGGGATACAGGCCTAAACCCACAGGACTGCCAGCAAGGCCCTGACCCCATAGTTTGTTGGCTGGATGCACAGGGTCTGATGGAGGAAGATGTGGTTCCACTGCCCAAATGAGAAGGTGACACCAGGTAGAGGAGGGGCATGGGGGCAGCCTCACCTCAGACCCAGCAGGAAGTCCCAGCTCCAGGACCAGCCTGACCCCACCCCCACTCACAGGGCTTTGGGGACAAGGGCCATAGCTGGGGTAGCCCCCACTCTCAGGCCTTGGGGTAAGCCCACCCAGGCTCAGGCCCCCAGCTCCATGGGCCACTGTCAGCCAGGAGTGGGCATGCGTGCTCCAAAGACACATGTCAGCCTGGGGCTACCCCACCTGGGAGGCGCTGGGCTGGGAGCAGGCCAGAGCCTACTTCCCTCCCTTCCTTTCATCCTTTCCCCTCATTCCCCACCCGCATAACCCCCTCCCCAACACACTCAGACACAGACACTGTCTCTAGAACAACGCTGTTTCCTGATTTGCATGTGTTTTCCCTTAGAAAATACTCCTCTGGTAACCAAGGACTCAGGACACAAACAAAGGGAACCAGGGATCACTAAACTGCAGAGGAGGAATCCCTTGAAAGCTTCAGGGCAAAGCAGCCCCAAAGCTGAGGAGGGATAAGGTCAGGGGGCATAATGGAGACTGGGGAGAAGCTGCTCTGGTGAGTTATGGGGGCCAGAAGTGGGGATGGGGTGAGGGCTTAGGGGAAACAGGCAGTGACTGGAGAGCAGGACACTCAGGAAGAATCCTGTGGCCAGGAATACTTCACCCCTCCCCCACGGCTCCACTCTAGCCCTGAGCCCCCAGACGCTCGCTCACTCCCACACGCCTGGCCTCAGCTCCTGTGCATCAGGTGCCAGGCTCGTGCCCAGCCCTGCGCATGCATCATCCCATTTTATCCTTACAATAAACCATGAGATGGAAACTATTATCCCCATATTACAGATGAGGAAACTAAGACCCAAAGAAATTTAGCAACCTACCCAGGGTCGCACAGCTAGGAAGAGGCAGAGCTAGTTTTCTGCTCCAGCCCTGACCAACCACACTTCTAAGCTCCTGGCATAGAGATGCCACATTGTGCTGACCCCTGGTTGGCTGCAAATGAAAGGGAAGCCCCCGCAGTAAGGGCTTTCCCACTCACCTGGGCTGGGGCTGGGATGGGTCTCACCTGAATCTGCCCGAGGCCACAGGACACTCCTGCCCACTCAGGCGTTCAGCCCTGCTGGCTGGGGTCCAGTGCGCCGGCTTCCCCAGCCTTTGGTCTGGCACATGGCCCCCTGAGTGGTTTTTGGTGTTCCTGAGTAACCTCTAACCCCAGAAAAGGCTCTGAGGGGCAGTGCTCCTCCAGAAGAGCTGGATCCCTGTGGGTCCCCCCAAACCAGTCAGAGCCTCAGAGCCTGACATTGGCCCAGCTCCCCTGCTCTTGGCGCCCATCCAGGAGGGGTGCTCCAAAGAGCAGGAAGTGATCCCAGCTACTTGTTTCACTTGCTGATGATGCAAAGGACCCACATTTGTTGCCTAGGATGTTGTCCTCAGGAGAGGCCTCTGGGGTGTCCCCCTGCCTCTGTACCCGGACTTCCTCTGAAGAACCCCTGAAAGGCAGAGGGAGGGCCCCTCCAAGCACACAGTCTCCCCCAGGGTTGGCCTTTCCCCCCCGGTGATGATCAGGCCTGATCCAAGAACCTGTGCTCTGAGCCACACGCCCCCCCTCCCCCCGTGCCTTCGCGTCTGCTGAGTCTCGGCCCTTATCTCAGTGGCATCTCTGTGGGATTCCTTGGGGTGACTCCCTGCCATGAGAAACATTTTCCAGAGGGTTTTCCTCCTGGAGTGACTAGGTTTGGAATCCCTGAGTCACTTCAGCTTCCACAGAATCCCTGGGGGTGTGGGGAGATGGGGGTGGCAATGGGGAAAATGATGGAGGCAGAAGCAAAGGAAAGTTCGCCCAGCACCTGACATCAGGGATGCCTTCCAATGTGACCTCATCTGCTTGGGCCTGACCTGGAAGCCAGAGGGCACCTGCGGGTAGTCCCACCCCCGAGCCCGGGAAGAGAGGTGAGCGCCTAGCAGGAAACAGCAGGGAAGACGTGATGGGACACGCCACCCCACCACCCCACCTCCCCACCCCGGGCCAGGAAAGGCTCCAGGGGCTTGCAGGAAGCGAGAAGATGACTGTCCTGCGCTTTCTCAGAAAGACATTCAAATCCTTACCCACTGCCTGGATGTCTGGACCCTGCCTCTGATCAGCTCTAGACCCTGGGCCCTCCCTGGTCCTTTCTCCTCACTTATAGAAGTGTGTAAGGGCTTTTTTGGGGGGACGAGTGGGGTAACCTTGATGACTACAAAAGCGCCAACCAGCTTAGCTGCTCTGGACCTCAGCTCCTGAAATAGGGCTGAAACCACAGGACCCAGCAGGGTCTGCCGAAGCTCAGTGCTCTCACCTGACGCAAGGCGGGGCCACCGGTGGTTAAAACACTGACGTTTCTGTCTCCGCTGGAAAATTGATGCTGTCCTCAGCCCTGGGGCACGCCCCCATCACAACGTCCCTGTGGTCCAGCACCTAAAGGGTGAACGCCCAGCCTGGATGGGGGCCTCCGGAACACTGCTCCACACCCTACGACTGGTAGGTGGTAACGGCACTGGTTGCTAATTATTTGTAGTTTCCCCTCCATTACAAAGAAGCTGAGGTTTAGGAGCCTGCCTTCAAAGGAACCCCGGCCTGGGAGACTCCCGGAGGATCAGAGTGAACAGGACGAGAAGCCCACGACTCCCTTCCCTGCCCCCCACTGCCTCCCACTGAGGGCCCTCGGCTGACTCAGCTTTGTCTTCCAGTATGGCTGCGCTCTTCATTCATTCATTCATTCACCACATATTTATGGAGCACCCATCGCACACCAGGCGCTACTCTACACGCTGGGAATGCAGAGGAGGACAAGCCAGATAAGGTCCCTGCCTCGTGAAGCTTACATTTTAGGAGGAGACAGATGATAAACAAGGCAACAAGATAATTTCAGATATTAATAAGTGCCATGAAGAAAATGAAACAGTGTTAGGAGATAAGGAGTTCTGGGGGGTTTGGAAGGAGGGACCTGCTTTAACTTGGAGAGCCAGGGAAGGCCTCTCTGAGGAGGCAGAATTTGACTCCATGAGGGAAAGGGGAAGAGTGGTTAGGCCGAGGGAGCGGGGCATGCAGAGTCCTAGAGGTGGGGAAGAGCTGGGCATGTTTGAGAGACGGAAAGGACAGTGTGGACGGAGAACAAAGGCTAAGGGGGGAGCAGGACGAGATGAGGTGCCGAGGTGGGCAGGGCCAGATCACACAGGATCCTACAAGCTGTGGGGGAGCATTTGGTTGTTATTCCAAGTTCAGTGGGAAGGTATTGACCAGATTCAAGCATGATCCACACGATGTGAGTTCTTCGAGGGCAGGCGCTGAGGCCTTGACATTCTGCTGCCCCCACAGGGCTGGCATCAAATAACAATCCTGATAGTTGCTTTGATCCGACATTTGCACGTCCTGGACCAGGCACCTTCTCAGGATTCTCTCAACCCTCACAACAAGCCGGTGCTGTCAGCTCCATTGTTAGCCCGCTTCACAGACAGGGAAGCAGAGGTTCCAAGTGGTCACGGAGCCTGCCAAGGTCAGCGGCTAGTGTTGGAACCAGGGTTAGAACCCAGCAGTCTAGGTGCTGTGGGGTCCAAAGAGAGGACAACTGGAAGAATTCGTGAGCACCTGAGAAGTTCTGAGTAGCAGGAGGAACCAGAACAGGCCAAGGAAGTCATGGGTGAGACAAGGGAGGGACCAGCTGGTGGGCCCTGCTGGGAAGGGGAGAGAAGACTGGGAGCCAGAAAGCCAGATGGTGCGGTTCTTTCCCTTCTACCCCTTGAATACAGCAAAAGCAAGCCCCAAAGCTGAGGGCCCAGCTGCCTGAGGCTGCCACCCACCCAGGGTCTTAGCAACCCGCCCACCCTGGCTTTTCTCCAGCCTTACCTGGAGCCCAGAGCTCTCGCTGAACAAGTTAGAATCACCTTAAACCTCTGCGAAGGAGAGGGCAGAGATGAAGCATAAGGACAGGAAAAGACTTCTCCTGCCCTCAACAAAGAAACAGTCAGCTTTCATGAAAGCACAAGTTAGGGGGTGGGGGAGCCAAGGTGAAGATGAAAACACAGGAGGGGACCACTGTGCTAGGCACTTGACATGTATTTACTCCTCACCAAAGTGACTGTTTCAGGTGAGGAACTGAGACTCAGAGATGTTATATAACTTGTCCAAGGTCACACAGCTAACAAATGCGGATTCACTCCGTAGTCTGACTGGCTCCATCCCATGCCTGGGCATCCCAGCAGCACAGTCTTATCTTCCTGCAGGTTTACTCTATGCTCCCCCCACCTACATTTCCCCAGGCACTGAGCTACGGACAGGGCGCCCCATTGCCCGTCTTCCAAACCACCATTTTGCCTGGTCCCAGCACTTCTTTCCTGCTTAGCCTTTTCTGGCCACCATCTATTTCCCCCTGTGCCAATCAGAGCATTCATCTTTGGGAACTTGGTATCCCACCCACCTCCATCTTGGGCCCCAATTTGCCTCAGCAATCCCCTGGGCAGAGACCATGCCAAGTCACTCCCCAGCAGCTGAATGTCTGTGTTCCAGGCAGCCGGGCCCCCCAGGGCTGGGGTCTGAAGGAGGTTGGAGCAGGATGGAGCTGGAATGGGGGAGCTCTCCCTTCAGATGCATCCGGAAATTTAAAAGTTCCTCTACCATCCTAAAGGAGTCTAGGTCTGTTCAGGATTCCCAGCCCCACGTCCCGGTCTGCACCCCATCTCTGAGCCAAGCCCAGGACAATATTGTCCAGCCCCATGTTCACCCCAGAATCTCTCCCTAATTCACCTCATAGGTTCCACCCTTCCCCTCTGCAGAGGGTTCTTCATAGGAGCCCAGGCAACAGGGAGGGGAAGGCGCCAGGGCAGGTGTTCCCCCCTCCCCTCCCCTCCTGGGAGATGCCTGGATTGCAGGCCTGTGGAATGTGGGGTGGGGGAGGGGAGCATGTGTCCAAGGCCTCAGGTTCACAAAGGGCCTTAAATTAGACTTCTGATGTTATCTTCAAATGAGGTTATACAGAGTCCTTGACTGTTTTATGTGTTTGAAGTGTTAATTTGTTAAATGTAAACATTGAAAATACACCACAGCTTTTCAGTTCTGTTCGGCCTCTCACTTTTTAAATACCAGAAACCTCAAAAACGGAAGAAGGAAGGCTTCCATCGAGCCTCTGGAGGCCTTGTTGTGCGCCCCAAAAGGAAGAGCCAGGAGAATGGGGTAGCTGGAGGGAGGCAGCGCGCTCTAAGGAGAAGTAATAGTGTAGAAGGGGTGGGGGGACCCGAAGCCTGTCCCTTCTGCTGAGGCTCCGGGGCCAGATCCCAGCTCCTCTGAAAGAGTCCCGCCCCGACGAGCCCACAATCCCCACTCCTGCTCCTCGTGGCAGCAGGAGCGAGCCAGAGTGAGGACAAGGGACAGGCCCAGACTGGCAGAGGAGTGTAAGAGGCGGCACATTCCGCCCGCCCGCCCGCCCGCAGCTCTGGGATCAGACGCTCGGGCTTCACGTTCCCTCACCAGGGCCAGAATCCCCGTCCAGCCCCAGACCCCCGGCCTGTCCCCCGCGGGAAAGACCGGCTAACCCTGCCACTCCTGCAGGGACAACGCCAAGGGAGAAGAGAGGCTTCGCTGAGGACCCCAGAAAGGCGGAAGGCGCGCGCTCCCTCCCACGGGAAGGACAGATGTGGGGCTAATGAAAGGGCTGCGGAGAGAGGCGCGGGGTCGGCGGGGGCGAGCGGGGGCGTGGCGGGAGAGGAGAGCTCCCGGGAGGGAGAGGACCAGACCGCGGGGAGGTCCGCCGCGCCGTCGGGAGGAAGAAGGCGCAGGGGAGAGGGGCCGGGAGGGGGCGTGCAGTTTGGCCCGAGGGTCCTGAGCTGAAACTCAACACCCGCCTTCGGAGGGATCGTCCTCCTTTCTCCTCCGCCCCTTCCCTCCCTCCCTTTTCCCCTCCCTCCTTTCTTAATCCCCGGGACTGAGCCCCGCGCCGGAGCGGAGAGGGCCCGGGGGAGGAGGAAGGAACCGCACTGAGAGGGAGCTGAGCCCGGGAGGGAGGGAACGGGGAGTCGCGAGCGGGGGCGGGGGGAGCCTTCCCGGCCCTCTCAGTGCGGCCCCCCCACTTCCAGGCGAGTCCTCAGGACCCTGACCCCTGCTCCTCCTTCGCCTCCTTTTTGCTCCTTCTTTTGCTTTGTGGCCTTTCTCTCCCTTCCCAGAGACACTGGGGTCTGCCCCGAGCTCTGGGGCGCGCCGGGGGGCCCTGCGAGGGTGCGCGTGAGCGGGGCGCCGGGGTCAGGGCCCGCGGGTGGGGGCGGGAGCTCGGGGCCCTGCGCGCCGGGCCGAGGGTGGAGGGGCGGCGTTGGGAAGGCCGTCCCGCCCCTTCGAGCCGGGCCGTGTGCGGGTTGCGAGGCCCCGTCGCGGGGCCCCCGGACCCCCGGGCGTGCCGAGGGCGAGTGCGTGAGTGTGCACCCGCCTCTCCGCGGGGGCTGCGAGTGTCCGGGCAGAAAGCAACCCCTCGGGCGGCCCAGCCCAGCGGCCACGCTCTCGGGGGCTTTTGGCGCCAGCCTGGCCTCCTTTCGGCAACTCGGGCGAGTGAAGAGGGACGAACGTCTCAGTTCTCGCTCTCCTCGCCCCTCCCTCCCTCGCAGCGGGGCCGCCGCATTGCCCCAGGCCCCGACCACAGCCCTGGGAGCACCGCTCTCCGGCGCGGCCCCCAGGTGGGGAGGGTGGGCCCCTGAACTCGCTCTTCCAGCCCAACCGCCCCGACCGCTTCTCCCTGCCCTCGGGGCCGTCCTGAGCGGCTGGCAGAGGCGTCGAGCGCAGCCCCAGCCCCCGCCTCGCCTGCTGCGGCCCTGGAAGGGGGCTTTCAGCCCATGCGGACCCGGGGTCCCCCCGCGGCCTAGGGCAGGCAGCTCCGGGGGCCTGGTCAACCCGGTGGCCCTCGGGAGGCCGCGGGGACAGTACAGACTGCGCGCCCTTGGATGAGGTCCCGCAGCGACGCCCTGGCCCGCCCCGCTCCTCCTCCTGCCCGGCCAAGCTGCCTCCCATTTGGGGAGATTTGTGGGTTTTCTTTCTCCTCCTCCAACCTCTGCGGAGGCCACGACTCAGGCGCCGCAGCTGGGGGTCGCCTCCATGGTGCGGGGCTGCGGCTGCTGAAGTCAGCGAAACCGAGCCTGGCCCGGAGCAGGCCACGCGGGAGGCCAAGGCCATGGCCGTAGCCACGTCGGTGAGTCCACCAGGGAGAGGAGGCTGCCAGGCAGAGACCTCCCCAGCCTGCCCTGCACTCCTGTCACTTTATTCCGCCTTCTCTTTGTCTCTCTCCTTGGTCCCTTTCTTCTCCAGGAGCCTGTGTCCCCCGCCTCTCACTTCTGTTTCCCTTCTCCCTCCCACTCCTCATCCCTAGCTCCTTCTGGGTCTGGGCTCCCCCTTCTCCGCCCCCTCTCCATTCTCCTCTTTTTCTTTCTAGAGGCCGCCCCTAGATGGAGGGGAGGGGGCGAGTGCAGCCCGAGTCCTGTCTGCTCTTTTATGGGCGGGAACAGTTGGCCACTGGTGGTTGGCAGGGGCTTGTGATTGGGAGGCAAGTAAAAGGTTGGGAGGGAGCTGAAAGAAACGAGGTGGCTCCAGGAAAGTGGGAGAGGCCAAAGGGCCCACGGAAAACCTTCTCTAGAGAAGGGTCGGAGGAAAGGGGGGAAATAGAGCAAGAGGGAGAACAGACTAGGAGAAAGAGAAAATAGAGGGAGGAAGGGAAGGTGATGTCAGCCAGCCTCTGGCCACTTTCCGGGGACTGGGGACAAAGGGAGGAGACAGCTAGCATGATGGGACAGTGGGAGGAGGCCTCCCAGAGAGCGTGGGGCCCACTGCCACCCCCATTAAGGCGGCCACTCCCTCACAAGTCAGCTGGGCCCCTGAGGAGGGGGCAGACCAGGGGTGGCCACACCCATCATCAATCAGTCCATCAGCAACTCCAGCCTGGGTTCTGAAATTGTGAGGCGCAGAGGTTTGGCCCCATTGGACAGAATTCAAACCTAACTGAGGGAGGAGCTCTCCACAGCCCCATCTGCTTTCTGTCCTGCACTCCTTGTAGTCTGAATCCAAGCAATCCTGTCCCCTTTCCACCCTTCCCCAGGCCCTAGGATTCCCAGGGAAAGCCAGGCTGCCTCCTGCTTTCTGGCCCCCTCTGAAGGGTAGTCTGGGAAGGAGGACTGTGAGGCTGGAAAGAGAAGCGTAGCTCCTGACATCCTCCCGTACCCCTTGAGGACAAGTTCGATTTCCACTGCTTCTCAGACCAAACTCCTTTTAGTTCCTCAGTCTGTATGATGGTGAGAAGACCCTAGCTCGGAGCTGGGAGAGGTCCTGAAGGTTGTGGGGGTGCCCTGACATAAAGATGCTGGCTCAGCTGGTCAGCTTTGTAGTCCCGGGAGGTAGATATTTCTTCTTACCCAGAGGTGGGGGGGGGTGTATTTATGGTAATCAAACTCGCAGGATCCTAATAACAGCCAATATTTATTGAGCATTTACTGGCCCTAAGCTTTGTCCTGGTTGTTTGATGCGTTATCTCATCCAGTCCTTACAACAACCCTGTGAGGACAGTACTGGGACTCAGAAAGGTTAAACAACACCCCCCCCCCAAAGTTGCCTAGTTAGAAAGGGCAGAGCCAGGGCTCAAACCCTCCCTGCGTCTGTGTGCCTCAGAACAGACCCAGAACACCAGTTTATAATTTACAATTAGAAAGAAAAGGGCCGAGCTAACCAGGAACTTGTGTCATCTGGTTGGCAGGTTTTCTTTCTGTGGGACAACATCCTTTAGAAGCCAAAATATAATCAGAAAATGGTTTGGTGAGTTTGGAATCAGGCAAGAGGAGAAGTCTGTTTTTAAGGTCACCCGGCAATGAAGGGCCAGACAGCCTCTCGCCTGAGGGCAGCGCGACACGCACTCACCAGGGCCTGGTGGCCAAATGCAGCCTGCCTGAGACCTTTAGCTTGAGATTTTTTTGCTGAATTAGTCAGCCCACGTGGCCTACCTGCTCAGTATTGCCTGCCTACCTGCTCTCTGCCGCCACGGCCTGAGATCCTGCCAGCAGGTGCAGTCATTCACAGACATAACTGAAGCGTAGTATATTTGGATATTGTGAGTGGTCTAAGCTTGATTCTACCAAAGGACACCATGGAGCCAGAGCCCTGTGAAGGGTGACTAGCAAAGGGAAATTGCGTGTAATGAAGACTTCACATGCGCTTGCCATGATTGAGTTGTGGGCCCTCTAGACTTAACCACTGTTACTACTATAAGAAGAAAAAATAGATCTTGTGTTTGTGATTGTGGAGCAGTGGAGGTGTGAGTGAGAGGGCAGGCTCAGAATCTAAGAGCTTGGGGTTGAAATCATGCTCCACCAGCTGCTCCAGCTGTGTGTTGTGCAAAGTACTAACCTCTCTGGTCCAGTTTCCTTTCCAAATGGGGAGAATGATGGCTCCTCCCTCATAAGGTTGTTGTGAGGATTAAATGAGACGAGGTGATTAGTGCAAAGATGTGCACAGTGTCTGGATACCTACTCTGCACTTGTACCTGTGACTCATTACCTCAGCATGTGGATCTCAAAGGTAAAAGTGTAGCTGTCCCCGCCGGACAGGACTGGAAACTGACTGATAAATATTTGCTCTTGGTTGGTCTGCCAGTCCCCCTACACACCACACACACACACACACACACACGAGCATATACACTTTTCTCCATGGTAACCTCAGCCTCTTCTGGCAAAACCTCATTTGCTCAGACCGAAGACAAAACAGTTGCTTCGGTTTCTGTTTTCTTCCTTTTGCTGGGACACTGTCTGGCTGGGCTTCTCCCATTCTCTCAGGATGATGGGTCTCTGCAGCTGCTTAATCTAACCTTTTGCTTGTGGGGGATGCTGCCTGGGAAATGGGGAAGGTAAAGGAGATTCTGTGGGAGACCTTAGCAGGACTGCCTTGTGTACATGAGGCTTTGGAGGAAATTCATTCAATATGTGTTTATTGAGGACGGATTCCAAGTCAGGCCCTATGCAGGGCTAGGAATATAGCAGTCCCTGTTCTCACAGGGCTTACAGTGTGAGGGAAGAAATCAATAATAAAAAACTAAATATGGGCTGGCTTGGTGGCATAGTGGTTAAGTTCGGCACGCTGCACTTCAGTGGCCTGGGTTCGTGGGTTTGGATCCCGGGTGCAGACCTACACCACTCATTAAGCCATGCTGTGGAGGCAACCCACATACAAAATAGAGGAAGATTGGCAACAGATGTTAGCTCATAGCCAATCTCCCTCACAAAAAAAAACAAGAAAAAGTAAATAGGCAAATAGTGTATAAAGTATTATGAAGGAAGCAATGAGTGCAGACAGACACAGAATGGAGTGGCGAGAAGACCGAAGAAAAGACCTTTTTGAGAAGGAGACATTTAAGCAGAACTGAAGGATGAAGAACGGCCAGTCAGGACAAGAGCATTCTGGGTAAAGGAAACAGCAAAGGCCCTGAGGTGGGAAAGATCTTGTCTAGTTCAAGGAACAGAAAGGAAGAGGGAGAGTGCAGGAGAAGCTGGAGACGAGGCGGGGCCCAGCCAGAAAGAGCTGAGTCGGAGGTCAGAGTTTTAGTTTGAGGGAAATGGGGAACTTGGGAGCATTTTGAGCAGGGGTGACATGACCTGATCTGTGTGTGAAGACTCCTCTCCCTGCTCCCACCAGGCCCAGCTGGCCCGGGCGCTCTATGACAACACTGCTGAGTCCCCCCAGGAGCTGTCCTTCCGCCGAGGGGACGTTCTACGGGTGCTACAGAGGGAGGGCGCTGGCGGGCTGGATGGCTGGTGCCTCTGCTCCCTGCATGGCCAGCAGGGCATCGTGCCTGCCAACAGAGTGAAGCTCCTTCCTGCTGGCCCGGCACCCAAGCCCAGCATCTCCCAGGTGCCCCCAGCCCAGCCTGGCTCACCATATCCAGCCCCAGAGCACAGCAATGAGGACCAGGAGGTGAGAACTGGAACCCTCTCATGCCCAAGCCAGGAGAGCCCCGCTCCCCTCTGCTGGTGCCTGCGGCAGGGCGGGGCGTGAGAACCCTGAGACCGTCCTGCTTCATTGACTCTGCTGTATGAAGCCTGTCTGCCCCTTTCTGGTCTCTGTTTCCCGTTAGTACAGGGAGGGGGTTGGAAAGTGTCTAAGCTCCTCCAAGGCACACATCCTCTGTCCCTGGTCCCCACTCCCAACCCACCCACCTGTGTTGATCCCCCAGGTGTATGTGGTGCCACCCCCAGCTCGGCCCTGTCCTACCTTAGGACCTCCGGCTGGACCCTGCCCGCCCTCCCCTGACCCCATCTACAAGGTCCCCAGAGGCAGTGGGACCCAACTGGCTGCCCCTGGAGACGCCGTGGAGGTGAGGGCCAGAGGTCTGTGTGTAGCTCGGGTGGGGAACAGACAGCTCTTGGGGCCCCTTGCTGAGCCTGAGGGTGACCAACTGCTCCCTCTCCAGGTCTACGACGTGCCTGCCACTGCCCTCCGAGCTCCCTCCAGTGGCCCCTATGACTCCCCGGCCTCCTTCTCCCGCCCTCTGGCCCGGGTCGCCCCACAGCCCCCTGGAGAGGATGAAGCTCCTTATGATGTGCCTCAGTCCCCGAAGCCACCATCAGAGCTGGAGCAGGATCTGGACTGGGAGGGTGGCCGGGAACCAGGGCCCCCACTCTACGCCGCCCCCTCCAACCTGAAACGGGCATCAGCCTTGCTCAATCTGTATGAAGCACCTGAGGAACTGCTAGCAGATGGGGAAGGTGGGGGCACTGACGAGGGCATCTACGATGTGCCCCTGCTGGGGCCGGAGACACCACCTTCTCCAGAGCCCCCGGGAGCCTCAGCCTCTAGTGACCAGGACACTCTGGCCCTGCTTCTGTCCAGAAGCCCCCCAACCCCACACAGGCCCCGGCTGCCCTCAGCTGAGAGCCTGTCCCGCCGCCCTCTGCCTGCCCTGCCTGTCCCTGAGGCCCCCGGCCCTTCCCCAGCTCCCTCTCCTGCTCCAGGCCGGAAGGGGAGCATCCAGGACCGGCCTCTGCCCCCACCCCCACCCCGCCTGTCAGGCTTCGGGGGCCCCAAGGCTGAGGGGGATCCAGTGGGCGGGGAGGTGGAGGACGATCCAGCAGGACAGCACAATGAGTATGAGGGCATTCCGCTGGCCGAGGAGTACGACTACGTCCACCTGAAGGTGAGCTCGCCTGCTGTGACCTGCACCGGGGCTCTCCCAGACCTGGAGCCAAGGCCTGCAACTCTGATGGCAGGAGAGACCAGGGGAAGGAAGGGGGAGTGGAGAGGGGCGGGAAGACCCCTGCACTGAGACCCTGATCCCCTCCTGCAGGGCATGGATAAAGCTCAGGGATCCAGGCCCCTGGATAAGGCCTTCCCAGGGGATCCTGAACTCCCAGAGGGGGCGCCACCGGAGCAGCAGGTAAGCTTGTGGGGTGGTGCCAGAGAAGGGGGAGCGGGAAGGAGGCAGGGGAACTTGGAGGAAGGGGTGTTCTTAACTGAACCCTCAAGGGAAATAGATTAGGTAGGGAGGCGAGTTCGTGAAAGGGGAGGGGTGGGGTAGAGAGGAGTTAGTATTCAACAGGAAGGAGCTGGAACTTAGAAAAGGATATCAGGAATTCAGAAAGAAGGGAAAGAATGTGTTGGAGAGGAGTCAGAAAAGCAAGCAGCCAGGGGAGCGGAAGGAGTTTCTGGACTGTGGGTCAGAGCTGGGCTGGGCGACTTCTGAGGCTCCTTCCCACTGCGAATTCCTGGGTTCCTAAGAGACCCGGCTCCTAACCCCAAGCTCCACCACTAAGAACGGGGCTCAGGAGCCACCTGTTAATCTTCCTGGGCCTCAGAAAGTGAGTGGTCTCCTCAACTCTGTCTAGACTGTTCCTAATCACAATAGCTACCATTTATCGGGTATTTGCCGAGTGCTAGATCCCGAAAATGACAGAAACAGGAAGGCCTGAGAACTAGCATTCCAGGAAGGCAGACACTGATTACTGATCGGGGGCCATTCCTCCAAGACCTCATTAGTAATGGGTCAGTACTAGTCACAGCCATAGTACTCATACGGGGCTTACAGTATCTTACGTGATCTGTCCTGAGCCCTTTCTATGTCCTGTGTCGATTAATCTTCACTGCAGCCTCAGGAGGCAGATCCCGGAACTGCACTATCCAGTCTGGCAGCCACTAGCCAGTGTGGCTACTGAGCACTCGAAACGTGGCTACTGAATTGAAACGTGCTGTAAATATAAAATGCACACCAGATTTTGCAGACTTAGTTTGAAAAAAAAACCTCAATGATTTTTCTCTTCATTCCATGGTGAAATTGCAACATGTATTTGGAGTTAGAAAAAATATACCAGTTTCTGTTTATTTTACTTAACGTGGCTACTAGAAAATTTAAAATTACACATGTGGTTCACGGTGTGTTACAGTCGTGGATCACTTAAAGATGGGGACACGTAATGAGGAATGCATGGTTAGGCAATTTCGTCATTGTGCGAACATCACAGAGTGCACTTACACAAACCTAGGTGGGATAGCCTACTACACACCTAGGCTGTGTGGTACTAATCTTTCGACACCCCTGTTGTCCACGTGGTCCATCAGTGACCGAAACATGGTTATGTGACCGAACCATGGTTATGCAGCGCATGACTGTATTGGGCAGTGCAGTCTAGATTCCCCATTTTAGAGATAAGGAAACAAAGAAGTTCAGAGACTTGTCTGAGGTTGTTTGAAGCCAGATTTATCTGACATTAACTCTGGGCACTTTCCTGCCACCACTATGGGAATCTAAATTTTCTGATGGCAGAGGTAGGAGCTATAGGGGTTGTGCTCAGGACTAGCGAGAAACAGAGGGAGAGAAGGAGAGAGGAAGCAAGAGCAGAAGTGACACTAATGAGACTGTCCCCACTGACCACTCCTCTTACCCTCAGGAGGCCCTGTCCCCAGGGGAGCCGCTGCCTCTGCCCACAGGAGACCTACAGCTCCTGCATTTCTACGCAGGGCAGTGCCAGAGCCACTACTCAGCACTGCAGGCGGCCGTGGCGGCCCTGATGTCCAGCACCCGGGCCAACCAGCCCCCACGCCTCTTCGTGCCCCACGGCAAGCGGGTGGTGGTGGCCGCTCACCGCCTGGTGTTTGTTGGGGACACCCTGGGCCGGCTGGCGGCCTCCGCCCCGCTGCGAGCACAGGTCGGGGCTGCAGGATCGGCGCTTGGCCAGGCATTGCGGGCCACCGTGCTGGCTGTCAAGGGGGCTGCCCTGGGCTACCCTTCTGGCCCCGCAGCCCAAGAGATGGCACAGTGTGTGGCAGAGCTGGCAGGGCGGGCCCTGCAATTCACCACCCTGCTCACCAGCCTGGCCCCCTGAGGGTCCCTTGGCCCCACTCTGCCCTCCCTTCCCTGCCAGAGCTCCCGTCCAGGCCTTGGGTGACTGGAGGGCTCTGTTTTAGGGACTAAGAGAGGTGGAGGTATCTTTCCCCCCTCCGCCCCTTCCAGTCATCTCAGTCTCTCACAGAGGCGGCTCCCCCCCACCCCCGCAGCTTTTTGTACGAGCCATTTTGTATAAATTATTTATATTTAATATTATTCCCTGCATTGTCAGGGGCAGGTGCCGGGCCCTCCTGGGCAAGGAGGCACTGGACTCTCCTCCCTCAGCCTGGCGTGGAGGTTCTTGGTCGCTGCACTGCCACCCACCTCTGGAAGCTTGGCCCCACAGAAAATCAGGCGCTGAAACCTGGGGCCACCCAGAGCCCCTTTCTTGTCCTAGAACTTCAACGCCTCACTGTTAGCAGAGAGCGAGGGCAGGACATTGTCCAGAAGGTGAAGGTCTGGGAGAGGCAGGAGTGAGCGGGGCCTCAGGCACTGGTGTGCACCTCAATAAACCCTGCTGTCTGGTTCCCTGACCCTCTGCTTCTTGGGAGTCTGGGGGGCGGGCCTGGTGCCCCTTGGCCAAACCCATGCAACACACAATGTGGGCAGGATGCCTTTTGGGAAATTTTCCTATTTCTTCAACAACTCTTCTTTCAGTGGGTTCTCAGCTCCCACGTCGTGCCGGGCACAGGTCTGAAGGTACATTGTGGCGGTGGGATGGATATAAACAAGTCAATTAAAATAAGTCATAAAAAAAAAACTGCCATAGATTTGACAGTTGCTGATAATGGAAATAAAGAGGGTGATGTGAAGGGCTAACTAGATGAGGGAGAGGCCATTGAAGGAGACTTCAGACGCCATGGTTGGGAGGTGATGTCTGAGCTGAGATCCCGAGAATGACAGAAACAGGAAGGCCTGAGAATTAGCATTCCAGGGAGGCTGACACTGATTACTGATCGGGGGCCTTTCCTCCAAGACCTCATTGTCAAATGATGTCCTTAGAGAGGTGCGCGTGTGGAGAGGGTGGCCACACGAGAGCCTTGAAAGGTGCCATCCTGAAGAGCTCACCCCAACTAAAGGCCTGTCCTCACCTTTCACCATAGGACAGCTCTGGCCAACTGGAGGGTACTGCTGGCCAGCCTGGGTGCCCTCCCCCTTAGGTTAACACAGACGGTCTAGCCCCTTAAATGCCCCTTCCCAGGCTTCCTGCTGACCAGCCTTCTGGACACACCATCTTTTAGAGGAGCAGAGAGGCAGTGAATGCAATGTGTTGGAGTCCATAGTCCTCAGGGCTCTGGTGAACTTGATGAGCCATGGCCTGGATAGGGGGTCACTCTAGCCAATTACAAAGGGAAGAAGCGCAAGCCACAGATCCATTGCTTCAGTTCTGCCTTCCTAAGATGATACTCCGGCCCAGTGACTGGACTGGAGGTTCCCCAAACTTGTCACCGTCTTAGTCTCTTGGCACCCACCTACTATGGAGGGAGCATGTGCTCCCTCCATTTTGAGTTCCTTCTTTCTCATTTCACTCTCAGAAAACTCATTTCCAGCTTCTGGGGACACCAAAATTCATCCTATATGTTGACATAACAGGGGCTATCCTCCATCATCTTCCAGAAAGAATTTCAAGGGTCAGCCTGGAATTAGAGTCAGAGGTCACAGTGCAAGTCCCAGACCTGCCATGGACCTGTGTCTGCAGGAACATCTGTCAGTCCCTCTCAGTCCCGGTTCCATCTTTAATATGAGGGTGATGATAATGGTCTCACCAGGTTGTGAGGCCCTGATAAGAACATGTGACGGCCCAACACCACATACAGCTAAGGGATTGTAATTCCAGGACAGACACAATGACACAGACAAATAAATCCCCCAGGAATGTTGGCTGTGACAGCACCAAAGTAAATCTTGAAGAGATGCTGAAATGAGTTGGGGTAGGGGAAGTGGTGGGAGGCTGCTTAACGCATTAGAAGAGTTTCCCATATTTGGAAGACTTCTGAACAGAGGAGACAAATTAGAAGTGTGGCTCAGTGGAGAGAAGGAATGGGTTTCCTGGCTGAGACTGTCAGGATACTCCTTTCCAGCCCTCACCTGAGATTAGAGAATAGACTGCCTAGTAGGTATCAAATCTCTTAGAGAAGCATGTCTCTAACCTTAATGTACCTACACCTGGGGATCTGATGATGCTTCAAGGGCCTGCATTTCTAACAAGCTCCCAGGTGATATGGGTGCTGCTTGTCTGTAAATCACACTTTGAGCAGCAATTCTAGGAGTTGGGGAAGGCTTCTCTGAGGCAAATATGCTTGAGCTGACAGCTGAAGGATGAGGAGAACTTGACTAAGGGGGAGGAGAACCCTTCCAGGCATAAAGACCAGCTTGTGCAAGGGCCCTGTGGCATGGGAAAAACTGAAAGGCCAGTGTGACTGGAGCGCAGAGAGTGGGGAGAGAAGTGAGATGGAGCTGCAGAGAGCATGGGCCCGTGTATGAGATGTGTGGAATATTAGTATTTCCCTTGATGATGAGGAGAAGCCATTGGAGGCTGTTAAGCGGGAAAGGGACATGAACAGATCTGCATTTTGAAAAGATCCCTCCATCTGTACTATAAATAACAGATGGGGGAAGGGGATGGAAACAAAGCAGACGCAGAACACCAGGTAGAAATTCAGAGGCTGAATTTCTGTGTAACAGGCAGCTTGACTAACGGTGGTAGAGATGGAGACAAGCAGAATATCTGAGAACTCTAGGAAGTAAAATGGACAGGATTTTGTAAAGGATTTGACATGGGGGTAAGGAAGATGGCGCTCTAAGGGCTGTCATCTAAGCATCTGGCCCCCATTGGATGTTGAGGGTGCCATTCACTGAGGAAAGAAGCACTAGAAGACAAGCAGGTCATGGGGGGAAGAGCATGAGTTTGGTGAGTCCCTGTGAGTCATCCAAGGTGAGAGGTCAAATAAGAGGCGGCTTCATGGGTCTGGGGCTCAGAAGAGAGATGGGAGCTGGAGATGTCAATCTGGGAATCAGATTTGTGTTGGTTCGTATTGTTTATACTGGGGGTGATTGAAGCAAAGGGCATTGGTGAGGTCTGAGGTGGAGAGAATAGTGGGAGATGAGAGGAGGGCCTACGACCAAGCCTCTGAGGATCGCAGACACTGGATGATGGTGAGGAAGAGAAGGATGAGCCTGCAATGGAGAAAGGGGGAGCAAGAGAAAGAAAACCAGGGGAGTGTGGGGCCAAGCAGCCAAGAAAGTGTCTAGAGGAAGGGGTGGTCAACAGTGCCAAATGCTGCTGGGAAATGATGGAGACTCAACCAGGTTGGGGGTGGTGAAACCGGGAGAAGTGGTCTGGTAGACAACTGAGGCCAGAGCTGAGTACAGTGCCCAACCCGGTCCTCCATATGCATTCCCTGTACTGTAATTGCTAGTATACATGTGGTCTCTCCAGTAAGCTACTCCAAGGTGGGTTCTTGTCCATCCTGTTATCCTCAGAGCATAGCACAAGGCCAGGCACATAGTAGAGCCTAATAAATTTTACTGGTGAATGGATGGATGGATGGATGGATGGGTGGATGAATGAATGAATGAATGAGGAGGAAGAATTGGAAGCAAAGGAGGAATCTCTGGCGTCTGCCTGGGCCAGCTACTATACTTCAGCTTTTTTCCCCTTTTTACTGCAATGGCCGGCAGACCTAGGGAACAGAAACAGAGCCCCATCCCCTCCCTCCCCTGGGCCCTGGCCCCCCCTTCTTCTCTCTGACGAAGAGTCTGGACCCAAGGTTCTGCTGACGTGGGAAGGGGAGGAGAGTCTGGAGGAAGGGGAGGGGAAAGCAGCGCAGAGATCCCAGAGACGAAGGAGGCGCCCGCGGCTGCAGAGCTGCAGAGCGGGGTCTCTCCGGCCTCTGTGTCCGGCACCAGGCACGCCACTGGGCCAGAGAACAGCGCATCCTTTCGGTGCGGGCCGGCGGGGCCCCTACGGTCGGCAAGCTGGCTCCCCGGGTGGCCACCGGGACCCCCGAGCCCAATGGCGGGGGCGGCAGCAAAATCGACAGCACTGTAGAGATCACCTCCAGCCCCAATGGAGTAAGTGCCCGCGCCCCGGGGGCTACGCCATCATCTCCCCGCACCCCCGCCAAGCGCCTGGCCCTTTCCTGCCGCGTACCCCCGCCCGTGACTGCCTCACTTGCGCCCGCCCTCTTCCCTTGCTCTGCGGTTTTCTCCGCTTCACCCGTCTCCTGCCACCCCCCACCCCCACAGCAGGTCGGGACCCTCGGAGATGCGGTGCCCACGGAGCAGCTGCAGGGTGAGCGGGAGCGCGAACGCGAGCGGGAGGGGGAGGGCGACGCGGGCGGCGACGGGATGGGCAGCAGCCTGTCGCTGGCCGTGCCCCCCGGCCCCCTCAGCTTTGAGGCGCTGCTCGCCCAGGTGGGGGCGCTGGGCGGCGGCCAGCAGCTGCAGCTCGGCCTCTGCTGCCTGCCCGTGCTCTTCGTGGCCCTGGGCCTGGCCTCGGACCCCATCTTCACGCTGGCGCCCCCACTGCACTGCCACTACGGGGGCTTTGTCCCCAACGCCTCTGGCTGGGAACAGCCCCCCAACGCCAGCGGCGTCAGCGTCGCCAGCGTGGCCCTAGCAGCCAGCGCCGCCAGCCGCGTCGCCACCAGTACCGACCCCTCGTGCAGCGGCTTCGCCCCGCCGGACTTCAACCATTGCCTCAAGGACTGGGACTATAACGGCCTGCCGGTGCTCACCACCAACGCCATCGGCCAGGTGAGGCGGCCTGCTGGGCCGCGGGTCCGGGGGTGGGCCGAGAGCTACAAGCGCCGGGCCTCACGCCCGCTCCATCCCTCTCACATCCCCAGTGGGATCTGGTGTGTGACCTGGGCTGGCAGGTGATCCTGGAGCAGATCCTCTTCATCTTGGGCTTTGCCTCCGGCTACCTGTTCCTGGGCTACCCCGCGGACAGGTGAGGGCTGCCGTGTGGACAGGGTGAGTAGAGAGGAAGGGGTGCTAGGGAGGCCAGGCCAGGCAACTGGTGTTTGCAAGAGGCAGAAGAGGATTCGCTGGACTCTGCAGTCTTCTCTGGACTTCTGTTCAATGATATGCAGCCCCACCTCTGTTTCAACTTCACTCCCCATCAAGAAATACTCCTTCCATACCTCTTCTGTGCAAGGGAACAAACCCACCCCCATATCTATGGATCAATGGCCTCATCTCCAAAGACAATAGCCCCATTCCCGCTGACCAAAAACCCTATCTCCACAGATCAAAAGTCCTAGCTCCTCCTCTGTTGTGCCTGTCACTACTAACCACCTCCCTCACCATCTTCATAGATTAATAGACTCATCCCCACTCATAGCCCCATTCACGTAGACCCTTAGCTCCATCTCAGTGGCCTGATTCCTAAAGATCATTATGTTCATTCCTAAATATCACAGCCCCACTCCCACTGGTTTAACTCTACAAACAAATGACTCCACCCTCGTGGATCACCAGTGCAACCTCCATGGATCAATGACCACAATAGCACCCCCCCCACAAAGATTAATAGTCCCATCCTCATGAATCTTAAGGGCTCTCAGATCCTCTCAGATCAAAAGCCCCATTCCCATGAATCAGTGGCCTCATCTCAAGGATCAACAGGCCATTCTCATCAGCCAGTAGCACTCCTCAGGAATCAAAACTCCAATCTCCTCTGATTCTCGACATCATCTAACCAGGTGCTCCATCTCCACTGACTATCCCCATGGATTATTAGACTCATCTCCACTGATCTAGAGTCCCATCCAAATGGATTAATAGTTCAACTCCCATGGATCAAAGGCAACCCACATTCAATAATCCAGTTCCCTAAAATCAATACCTACCCTCATTGCCCAATAGTCACACACCCCTCTGGGCAAACGCTTCTAAACCCACAGGTCAAGAGCCCATCCTCATGTATCAGTGGCCTCATTTCCACAGACCAGTAGCATCATTCCTATGGAATAATAGCCTCATCCCCAAAGACCAATAATTCAGTCTCCTAAATTCAGTGGCCTTAGCCTCATTAACCAATAAGCTCATCCCCATGGAAAAATGGCCTTACTCTACTGGGTCAGTAAGTTTACTCTGAGGGATCAGTGCCCCCTTCCCAATGACCAGTGACCCCAGTTTTCATTCCCATAGATCAGTGGTCTTATCCCCAAGGATCACTGGCCTTGTCCCATTGACTCATAGTCAGTGACCATCATCACTGACCAGTAGTCTCATCTCTCCTGGTCTGTGACCCCATTCTCACTGATTATCCCCATGGATTAATAGATTCATCCCCACTGACTAATAGCCCACATGGACTAAGATCCCCACCCCATAAATCAATGGTTCCATCCCCTAAGATCAATTGTCCAGTCTTCAAAGATTAGTGATCACTGATCAATAGTCCTATTGGATTAATGATTAATAGCTCCATTCCCATGGATCAGTGGCTCCATCTTCTGGCCAGTGGCTCCAACCCCACTGACCATCCTTATGGATTAATAGACCCATGCCCTAACCCCATGGAACAATGGCCTCATCCCCAAAAATCAATTACTCAGTCCCCTAATATCAATAGCTTCATCTTCACTGACCAGTACTATCCCCATGCACAAGTAGTCAATGGCCTCACCTCCATAGATCAATAGCTCCAACCCTATCTATCAATGACCCCATCTCCTCTGACCAGTCTGAGCAAGACAAGCTCCATCCCCACTGATCAATAGCTCTCTCCCCAAGTCCCCTAAGCAATATCCCATCCCCTCTGATGGCTAGTCTCACTTTCATGGAGAAATACCCTCATCTCTGACCAGCAGTTCCATCCCCAAGAGTCAGTGGTCCCACCCCTGCAGAACCATAGCCACGCCCCAGTGCCCTGTAGCCAGACATCATTACCCATGGTCCCCATCCTTTCCTATCCTCTCTAGCCTCAGTCCAACTCTTGCTCCCAGGACCTCATCCTTATACCTCCAGCGTTGAAGTGGGCAGCTGGGCCCCACCCAGCAACTCTTCCCCCAAGGAGTCTGGATGACCAGAGGCTCTTCCTCTTTCCAGGTTTGGCCGCCGAGGGATTGTGTTGCTGACCTTGGGGCTGGTGGGCCCCTGTGGAGTGGGAGGGGCTGCCGCAGGCTCCTCCACAGGTGTCATGGCCCTCCGATTCCTCCTGGGCTTTCTGCTTGCTGGCGTTGACCTTGGTGTCTACCTGATGCGTGAGTGGCATCCTCCCGGAGGTCCTTCCCTTGGGGCTCGTGCCTGCCTGTCTGCATCTGCAGGCCATTCCCATTGCCTCCTAGGGTCCCGTCAGTCCCTTCTTCAGCCTCAAAGTTCAGCTGTCCAGAATCGCAGCTGTCTTTCTGCTCAGGCCTTTGAAGGATAAGGGGTGTTGCTCCTCTCTGCACCCCTCTCCCCCGACAATCTTTAAGGCCTTCGTTGCCCTGGACTTACTGCTGTCAGGGAATAGAGACTTATTTAAAAAATGAAATCCTGACTAGCTGTGTGACCTTGAACAAGGGTTGATATGGAGGTCAAATAAGAGGTCTGATGTGAAAGGGCCTGTAAACTGGGAATGTGGAACACCCACCAGGGACTCTGAACCTCGAGCCCTCCCTGAACAGTCTCGCCACTCTGCCATTCAGAGGTTAGTCTGTGGGAGGCCACGGCTGCAGCTCCACTCAGGGTCTGACCTCGCTCTCTGTCCTCTTCCCTCCCTCCCTTCTCTTCCCTCCCACACTTCCTTCCTCCCTGGCCTCTCCTCCCTGTCCCTGCTGTATCTCCAGGTCTGGAGCTGTGCGACCCAACCCAGAGGCTTCGGGTGGCCCTGGCAGGGGAGTTGGTGGGGGTGGGGGGGCACTTCCTGTTCCTGGGCCTGGCCCTTGTCTCTAAGGACTGGCGATTTCTGCAGCGAATGATCACCGCTCCCTGCATCCTCTTCCTGTTTTATGGGTCAGTATCACCTCCACCTGTTGTCTGGCCATTCCCATCTATACCTCCAGCCTAAGTCTAGCCTGGAGACCCCTCCTCTTCTCCACTGCCCCTCCTCCAGGCCTGCCCCAGCCCAGCCCCTCAGAGGTGGGAGTTTCCCATCCCTGGGTCAGGTCTTACAGTGCACCCCGCCTCCCTGTCCCCAGCTGGCCTGGTCTGTTTCTGGAGTCCGCACGGTGGCTGATAGTGAAGCGACAGATTGAGGAGGCTCAATCCGTGCTGAGAATCCTGGCTGAGCGGAACCGGCCCCATGGGCAGATGCTGGGAGAGGAGGCCCAGGAGGCCCTGCAGGGTAAGAGACAGGGGTCCCTACAGGCGATGCCTCACGTGCAGACATGACGGTGCCCTCTGCATGGTTGTAACTGTGCCACCTTCTCCCATGGTCCCCACCACTCATGTGGGAGGACCCTGGGTTCTCAACTGTTTCTTCTAACAGACAGCTCCTCTCTCTCTCCCAAAGACCTGGAGAACACCTGCCCTCTCCCTGCAACATCCTCCTTTTCCTTCGCTTCCCTCCTCAACTACCGCAACATCTGGAAAAATCTGCTTATCCTGGGCTTCACCAAGTGAGCCTGGGTGTTTGAGCCAAGGGCCAGGCCAGTAGCAGGGATCGGGGCTGGCTGGGTGGGGAAGGCCTGAGGACCCCTGTAGAGGGCAGCCAGGGCTGTGGAAGGCTGTGGATGGGGATTCAGAAACTCCTTTGCTTTCCCACCCCTCTCACAGCTTTATTGCCCATGCCATTCGCCACTGCTACCAGCCTGTGGGAGGAGGAGGGAGCCCATCGGACTTCTACCTGTGCTCCCTGCTGGCCAGTGGCACAGCAGCCCTGGCCTGCGTCTTCCTGGGGGTCACCGTGGACCGATTTGGCCGCCGGGGCATCCTGCTTCTCTCGATGACCCTCACTGGCATCGCGTCCCTGGTCCTGCTGGGCCTGTGGGATTGTGAGCATCCTCCCTTCTCCACGGTGTGGGCTCAGCAAAGGAACCCCAGCAGAGGTGCCTCAGACAGGCCCAGCCACTGCTTCTGGCACAGGCCTCCCAAGAGAAGGCCAGACCCTGCCCAGATCTTCCACCCTGGCCACACAACCCTCCCCAGGCCACACAACCCTGTCTGTCCTCCTAATCAATTAGTGAATGCCCAGAGCCCACCCAGCTGGAGCCATGGGATCAGAGAGGCAAGTGGATGACGCCAGGGACTAGGCCAAGCATGATCTCCCTACCTGCATTCACATCTTCCCTCTTGGCCCTCCAGATCTGAACGAGGCTGCCATCACTACCTTCTCTGTTCTTGGCCTCTTCTCTTCCCAAGCTGCTGGCATCCTTAGCACCCTCCTTGCTGCTGAAGTCATCCCTACCACTGTCCGGTGAGAGCAGGGGTGCTGACAGGGCCAGTCCTCCAGGCCTCCCACTGAGGACAGGCCTGAGGGATGAAGGAGGGAAGGCTGCTGGAGAAGGGTTGGGGTGAGGCCCACAGCTCCAGGCTGAGTGCCTCCTCCATCTCCCCCAGGGGCCGAGGCCTGGGCCTGATCATGGCACTGGGGGCACTTGGAGGGCTGAGTGGCCCAGCTCAGCGTCTCCACATGGGCCACGGAGCCTTCCTGCAGCACGTGGTGCTGGCGGCCTGTGCCCTTCTCTGCATCCTCAGCATCATGCTTCTGCCGGAGACCAAGCGCAAGCTCCTGCCCGAGGTGCTTCGGGATGGGGAGCTGTGTCGCCGGCCTTCCCTGCTGCGGCAGCCACCCCCTAACCGCTGTGACCACGTCCCGCTGCTTGCCACCCCCAACCCTGCCCTCTGAGTGGCCTCTGAGCACCTGGCAGGAGGCTGGCCCATACAGAAAGGTGGCATAAGGCCCTGGCAAGGAGATCGGGAGGACTGAATGAGGAAGGCAAGGCTGCCCAGAAGGCTCAGAGGCACCTCACGCCAGCCATCAAGGAGAGCTCAGAGGGCTGTGCCCACCCCCATTTCCTCCCTACTGCTTTATGTTCACATCCTTGGCAAGAGTCAGGGGACAGGGAGAGATCCCCACACTGTAACCACTAGGTCTGGGCTCCATCCTGTGCCCAAAGACATCCTCCCAGACCTCATTCTTTCTTGCTCTATCATTCTGTTTCAATAAAGACATTTTGAATAAATGAGCATACAGTAGCCTGGAATTCCCTGCCTTCTGTTGTTCTTCTGCCTCCTGGGGGAAGGTTTCTCTCAGTGGAACCAAAACCAATAACTATCTCCCTCCCCGTCCCTGTTCTGTGCTCCCCACCCCCACTCTATGTGTTAACAGACAACTACCACCCCTTCCTGACCGCTCTCTATGCTGCTAGTACTGGCTAGGCACCTCACAAACTTCATTTAATCATTTAAACCTTACAATACGGCAAGGTAGGTGTTTGGATCAATTAAAGTTTTTTTGTTGTTGCAAACAATAAAAACTGACTGACTCTAATGAACTTAAGCAAAAAGGGAATTTGTTAGAGGCATGTGGTGGGGCAGGTTGTGGTGGGGGGCTCACAGAATGAAAGGAGAAGCAGAACTAGTCATAAAAGCTCAGGAACCAGAGAGGCCCCCAGTCCAGGGAGTAGGAACCAGTAATATTTTTGTCAGGGCTTCGCCTGGTTGAATGAACTCCAATGGGATTCAATCTTTGGGTCACCCCACTGAAGAGTCATTTCCAGACAGCAAGTGACTGGCTAGCTTGAGTAACATGCCACCCCCACCCAATGACTGCCTACTGGGGAGAGGGAGAACACCACCTGAGTGCTGTTAGCAGAAGATGGACCGGATGTTGGGCAGGTAAAACCAATGGACGCCCACTACATATTATTCTTTTACCGATGAGAAAACTAGTGTTCAGAGTAGGTTGAGACTCAGTGACTTGCCCAAGGTTAGTTAACAAGCAACAGAGCTGGGATTTGATTAGATCCTGGAGCTGCAGCTTTTCACTGATACACACTGTGGTCACCTTCCCAACTCCTTCCAATCTTTGGGCACTACCCTTGGAAGTGAGGAAGTCTCTAGGCACCCCTGGGAGGTGACAGTAGGAGACTGGAACTTCCACCCCAGTGCCAGGGCCTGCCTCTCGGTCTAGCTCTGGCTTAGCTTTACCACTTTGGGCAAATTTCTTAACCTCCAGCTTCCTTCAAGGGTTGCTATGAGGATTAAACAAGATAATGTATTGTAAGTACCTCTTAAATTACCCCGCTAGATGGTAAGCTCCTTGAGAGCAGGAACTTTGTCTTACTCAACTTTGAAGCACCAAAGCCTGACACGGTAGATGTTCAAGAAGTTGTTAATATTTGTTTATTCTTTCAGCTTACATTTCCTATGTTCAGTTTACAATCCTGGATATTTAGGGCATAGGTCATCGTTCTAAAAGCTTAAAATCCATCTAACATTAGGAATATTGAGGAGGAAGAGAGGCCAGTGGTTTAGAGCACCAAAAGGCTGCAGCTAGAAGGAGAAGAGACTTCTCTAAGAGAAACCGGAAGTCCTGAGGCAAGGGCCTAGGACACAGGTACAGTGCTCTCAACTCAAAGGGCATAGGGAGAGCAGAGGCCTGAAGGTTAGAAAAGGGTGAGGTGGTCCTGGAGAGAGAGATTCTTAGGAAAATTGAAGCCTTGAGGCCAGCCTCTTCCAGAGAAGGGAGGCCCATTACCCATAGCTTCCTGCAGCACCAGTGTGCCTATCTCCTTACCCTCTGCCAATCCACATCTGAGGCTCAAAGCTCTATAAACTAAGCCATGCTACTGGGCTCTCAACAATAATCATAATGTTACTGGAGAACTCATAGGAACCTTTCTTATTTAGTCTTCACAGCCCCCTGAAATAGGTATTATTATTTTTTATCATATTTAATTACTGAGAAAATGAAAATAAAAGAAATTGAGGGGACAGCTAATTTTTGACAAAGGAGCCAAGAACATACAATGGAGAAAGGAAAGTCTGTTTCTTCAACAATTGGTGTTGGGAAAACTGGATAGCTGCATGCAAAAGAATGAAAGTAGACCATTATCTTACACCATACACAAAACTTAACTCAAAATGGATTAAAGACTTGACTGCAAGACCTGAAACCATAAAACTCCTAGAAGAAAACATAGGCAATACGCTCTTCGACATCGGTCTCAGCAGTATCTTTATAAATATCATGTCTCCCCACATAAAGAGAAACAAAAGAAAAAATAAGCAAATGGGACTACATCAAACTAAAAAGTTTCTGCATGGCAAAAGAAATCATCAACAAAATGAAAAAAACCCACCAACTGAGAGAAAATATCTGCAAGTCCTATATTCCACAGGGGGTTAATATCCAAAATATATAAAGAACTCATACAACTCAACAACAAAAATATAACAACCCAATCAGAAAATGGGCAGAGGATATGAACAGACATTTTCCCAAAGAAGGTATATAAATGGCCAATAGGCACATGAAAAGATGTTCAATGTCACTAACTATTAGGGAAATGCAAATCAAAACAACAATGACATATCACCTCCTGCCTGTCAGAATGGTTATTATTAAAAAGACAAGAAGTAAACATTGGAGAGGATGTGGAGAAAAAAGAACCCTCAGTACTCTGCTGGAGGGAATGTAAATTGGTGCAGCCACTATGGAAAATGGTATGGAGATTCCTCAAAAAATTTACAAAAGGAATATCATATGATCCAGCTATTCTACTTTTGGGTATTTATCCAAAGAACACAAAAATCCTACTTCGAAAAGATATATGCACCCCTATGTTCATCACAGCATTATTCACAATAGCCAAGATATGGAAACAACCTAAGTGCCCAACAATGGCTGAATGGACAAAGAAGATTCGTACACATATACAATGGAATACTACTTGGCCATAAAAAAGATGAAATCTTGCCATTTGTGACAACAAGGAAGGACCTTGAGTGTATTATGCTAAGCAAATAAGTCAGACAAAGACAAATACCATATGATTTCACTCATGTGTGGAAGATAAACAAAAAAACCCCACATATATAAGGAGAATAGATTGATGGTTACCAGGGGGTGGAAGGAGGGCAAAAGGGGTAAAGGAGCACACACGTACAGTGATGGATGGCAACTAGACTTTGGGTGGTGAACGTGATGTAGTCTATACAGAAGCTGAAATATAATGATGCACACCTGAAATTTATATAATGTTATAAACCAATGTCACCTTGATAAAAAAAAAGGAAAAAAAAAAGAAATTGAGGGATCTGCCATTAAGTGGCAGAGCCAAGACTCAAACCCGGGCCTTCTGGCTGCTCTTTCTCCTTCACCACAGTTCCTTCACAGTTATACACTCTGCAGCACACATTCTGTAGAACAATGTCTGTGGGGTTTTGACTGACTCCAATGTTGACTTTTTAGTTTGGCATAGCCAAAGATAAAACAGATTCTGTGAGAACCAACAGCATGGTAAGTAAGAAAGCACTTGTACTTTTTGGAAGAGCACATGTAAAGCCAAGGAGTTACTTACATGCTAATGACACTATCCAACACACACTGTGAGAAATGGGGTCAAAGGGGCACTTCAATGAACCCATTCTTTGCACACCACTGGAAAAAGGTCCAGGGAAGGAACGTTAAAGCACTCAGAAAGCTAGAGCAGCTCCGGTAGGAGGTCAAGCGAAAGAGAGCAAGACTGTCTGACTTCAACCAAAGAGGTGAAGGCAAGAAAAATGGGAGCATTCGAAAGCATCAACAGAGCACAAGGGGAAGATACAGTCCCTCATCCCCAAGCAATTCAGTCCAGGTGGAGACGGTCAATGTGCGTAGCTAAAACAACTGGCATCTTGTCAGTTGCTCTAAAATTCACCAACCACATGATCTCATTGGATCCTCATCAATAACTCCATGAAGTTATTTTTTAGGCTTTTGTAAATGAGGAGACTGAGGTTTGCAGAGGTAACTTATTCAAGGTTATGTGACGAGTAGCCAGATCTTGAGAACTGAGAGCCTGCACTCTTCTTACAGCATAGCAGATAGAAAATATTTCTAAATACCATGAAAGAAAGTACTACCCTGTAATATTAAGTTTAGAAGATACCCTAGGAACTTGGACATAGTTTTCAAGCAAATAAGGAAATGACTACTTTCCTTAGAGAGGTTGTACTGATTAAAACATGAACAGATTTTAGCAATATTTTAGTTGGATTCACAACTAACAGTTGTAAGGGATGACTGAAGGGAAAATTAAAACAATATACAGGGTACATTTCCTACCTTGAAAAGTTACATGAAGTAACATGAAGGCCACTCCTGTTCCTCCAATTCAGTCAACCTAGCCTGGCCATCATGCAACCAATTTTTACTGACTATCTACTACTATCTGGTGCTGCCTCAGGTTTGGGGAAATGGCCATGGTCCTTGCCTGCAAGAACTCAAAAACTGAGACAAATAATGACAATCCTGTATGGAAAATGCAGAGAAATGTGAAAAGTGTTGTAGCAGCTCTGAGAAGGGAAGGATGTACTCTATTGGAGGCAGTCAAGGAAAGCTTCTCAGATTTTTGGATTGAAGCTTAAAGGAAGTCTTGAGTTTGCCAGAGACAGAAAGGAGGAAGAAATAGTGCAAAGCCTAGGGGCATGACAGAACAGGGTGTGCATGGAGAACAGCAAGTATTTATTTTAAACATCCATGGAATAAAGGGCATCTATGAAAAATATGATCTCAGCTGTGGGTTTATCAGTGAAAGACTGAAAGCTTTCCCCCTAAGACCAGGAACAACACAAGCATGTCTGCTCTTACCACTTCTATTCAACATTGTAGTGGAGGTTCTAACCAGGAAAATGAGGCAAGAAAATGAAATGAAAAACACCCAGAATGGAAAGGACAATGTAAAACTCTATGTTTGCAAACAACATGATCTTGTATATACAGAATCCTAAGGAATCCACAAAAAAACTATTAGAACTAAATAAACAAGTTCAGCAAGGCTGCTAAACTTGCAAGATACAAGATCAATATACAAAATCAATTGTATTTCTATACAACAGCAATGAACCATCTGAAAATGAAATTAAGAAAACAATTCCATTTAAAAGAGCAAAAACCAAAGTACTTAGGAATAAATTTAATAAAGGAAGTACAAGACTTGTATGCTGAAAATTGCAAAACATTGTTGGAAGAAATTAAAGACAACCTAAACAAATGGAAAGACATACTGTGTTCATGGACTGGAAGACTTAATATTGTTAAGAAGGCAATCCTGACCAAATTGATCTAGAGATTCACCGTAATCCCTATTAAAATTCTAGCTTTCTTGCAGAAATTGACAAGCTGATTCTAAAATTCATATTGGAAATATAAAAGACCCAGAATAGCTAAACAATCTTGAAAAAGAGCAAAATCAGAAGACTCACACTTCCCACTTTCAAAACTTATTACAAAGCTACAGTAATGAAGACAGCGTGGTGCTAGCAGGACAGCCATATAGATCAATGGAATAGAATTGAGACTCCAGAAATAAACCCTCACATTTATGGTCAATTGATTTTCAACAAAGGTGCCAAGACATTCAATGTGGAAAGAATAGCCTTTTTAACAAACGGTGCTGAGACAAATGCATATCTGCATGCAAAAGAAGGAAGTTGGACCCCTATCAGACACCATACACAAAAATTAATTTGAAATGGATCAAAGGCCTAAATATAAGAGCTAAAACTATAAAACTCTTAGGAGGCATAAATCCTCATGACTTTTGTGCTTCAAAGGACACTATCAAGAAAGTAAAAAAACCAGCTACAAAATGGGAGAAAATATTTGCAAACCATATATATCTGATAAGGGTCTAGTATTCAGAATATATAAAGAACTCTTACAACTCAACAATAAAAAGATAAATAACCCAATTTAAAAATGGGCAAAGGATCTGAACATTTCTCAAAGAAGATATACAAATGGCCAGTAAGCACATGAAAAAATGCTCAGTACATCATTAGTCATTAGGGAAATGCAAATCAAAAATATGAGATACTGGGGGCAAGCCCGGTGTAGTGGTTGGGTTCACGCGCTCTGCTTTGATAGCCTAGGGTTCACAAGTTTGGATCCCAGGCACGGACCTATGCCCCCTTCACCAAGCCATGCTGTGGCAGCATCCCACATATAAAGTAGAGGAACATGATTGCAGCATTATTCACTATAGCCAAGAAGTGGAAGCAACCCAAGTGTCCCTCAACTGAAGATTGGTTAAAGAAGATGTGGTATATACATACAATGGAATACTACTCAGCCATAAGAAAAGACACAATTGTCCCATTTGCAACAACATGGAAGGACCTAGAGGGTATTATGTTAAGTGAAATAAGCCAGAGAGAGAAGGACAGACACTGCATGAACTCACTCATATATGGAATATAAGTGAACACACGGACAGAGAGAACTGATTGGTGGTTACCAAGGGGAAGGGGGGTGGGGGGGCACAGGGGGTGAAGGGTTGCATCCACAGGGTGATGGACAGGCAAAAATGTACAGCTAGAACCCCACAGTGTTATAAACTAAGACATCAATTAAAAAAATAAATTAATTAAAAAAATAAATTAAAAAAAAAAAAGCCAACAGCATATATCACAGCAATAATTGGCAAAAATGTAAAGTAGAGGAACATGGACACCAATGTTAGCCCAGGGCCAATCTTCCTCAGCAAAAAGAGGACGATTGGCAACAGATGTTAGCTCAAGGCTAGTCTTCCTCACCAAAAAAAACAAAAACCAAACACGAGCTACCACTCCACATCCACTAGGATGGCTATAATCAAAAAGATGGACAATAACAAGTTTGGAGTGGATGTCGAGAAATTAGAACCCTCATACACTGCTGGTGGAAATAGAAAATGATGCAGCTGCTTTGTTAAACAGCCTGGCAGTTCCTCAAAGGTTTAAACAGTTACCTTATGACCTAGCAACTCCACTCCTAGGCATGTATCCAAGAGTAATGAAAAGGTATGTTCACACATAAACTTGTACACAGATGTTTGTAGCAGCACTATTTCTAATAGTCAAAAAATAGAAACAACTCAAATGTACATCAGTTGATGAGTGGATAAAGAAAATGTGGTATATCTAAACAGCAAAATATTATTCAGCCATAAAAAGGAATGAAATACTGATATATGCTACAACATGGGTGAATCTTGAAAACATTATGCTAAGTGAAAAAAGCCAGACACAAAAGCCACATGTTGTGTGATTCCATTTATATGAAATATCCAGAATAGGCAAACCCATAGAGACAGAAAGTAAATTAGTGAGTGCTAGCTGGTAGGGCAAAGGGAAAATTGGGAGTACTTGCTAATGGCTATAGGGCTTCTTTTGGGGGTGATGAAAATGCTGTAAAATATACACTCACACACAATAAATACCACTGAATGGTACACTTAAAAGGTACCTTTTATCGTATGTTAATTATATCTCTTAAAAAAAAATCCATAGAGCTTTGTGGTGGGATGCAAGTCAGAAGTATGGCAAACTGACATTTTTCTTCAGCAAATAAGTTACCTTATGAAGTGACTCCTTTTTCTGTAACAAATTCTATCACCTAGAACAGTGCCCAGCACTAATTACTCAGTAAATGTCTGTTGAATGAAGGATTACCACAGGCATAAAGGAGAGAGGCATGAGAAATTTGCAGGGTTGAAAGACATTTTAAAATGAGATCATGATTTGAGAAAGGCTACTCATTTTAACCATATATAAAAGCAAGGAAAGCTGTTATATTACTGAAAAAACCCAGCAACTGCTTTTCTCTATTGCTGATGTCAGGTTGGGAAAATCTCGCCTGAGAAAGCACTGGATTGTATTCACTCACTTGTATCCCTCGTAGTCTAAGGATTTCTGACTCACAGACTCTCACTCGAGCAAAGATCTTGTACACAGGCTTTCCGGATCTCTCCTCCTAAAAGACTCTTACCTCCCACAGAATCCCAATGAGACTGGGCTCATTCCTATCCCTCGGTTAAGAGGGAGCTTATCAAGGATGACTGACAGAAAAGTAACCAATCTTCCCCAAGGAAAACAAATTTCTTTCCATGCCACTTTCTCTAAATTCACTGAGGACGATATAAGAGAAATGAAGGTATCAGGTAAAGTAGGAAGTCTGATTCCTATAAGGATAGGAACCAGCAGGTCCAGGATAAAGGGACTCCCCTCACCCAAGGTGAATTAACACCTTCTGAGCCCCTATTAAGTGGCAGGCACTGTGAGGTCGTACAAAGAAACAATCTGTACCCTCAAGGAGCTTGCAGTCTAGTGTGGAAACAAGGATGTAATTATTTCAATTATAAAACCATGTGTGGTATAGAGACAGGAACAATTTTCTGAGTGCAGAAGTGATTCATCCTGACTAGGGAATCAAGAAAGGTGTCCTGGCTAGGGTGCTTAGCTTATTATCTTATGATTTTGAGAGCAGATGGGATGAGCATAGAAGGCGGGAGGAACAGCATGAGCAATACATGAAAATAAAGTAAAACTCAACTGAAATGCAGTGCATCAGATGTAGGGCACAATGTCGCAGGGAAATTTAATCAGGATCAAATTAGGAAAGGCCTTGGTTCCACACTTGAGTTTGTACTTACTGGTGGCAGCACAGGGGCCTTTGTGGCAACATGAACAGTTTGGAGACATCTGCCAGGAGCCCATTGCAATGAAGATGGGGAGTCGCTCAAGCAAAGTAGGACAGAGAGGAGAATGGACAAAATATTGAGTAGAACTAAACATACAAAATCAAAAACAAAAAAGGGTCAAAAAAGTGACATTCACCCTCCAAGATCCAACATTTGTAGGGATTTTTCAGATAGCCATTTAGTGCCCCCTGGTGGATAGACGAGACCTTCCCAGCATTAAAACCTTCAAGCCACTTGGGATGTTTCACATTCTTCTAACAAAAACAGTTAATATTGAACTTTCTCCAGCTTCTTGTTCATCAGCCTCTGCAGAAGCCTCCACACTGACAAGGCATTATTCTAGTTGAATCTAGTTAAAGACAAACCCCCAAATGCCTAACAATAGGAGGTAGTACAACAAATGATCGGATGCTAAATTAAGTGGTGGTCAATACTGACCTGAGAATTCAGAATACAAACCCATTTGAGAGGTGGGTTAAGGCTTCATGGAGACAGAATAGAGCCATTTCTTTAACCTAAGATTATTGAAGAGAGCATCTAGGTCAGAAGCAATCATGAACAAAACACCCTGGGAACAGAAATGAATGGTGCAAGGGTAGAGGCTTAAATATTTAGAAACCCTGCAAGTAACAAGAGTCTACAAATTCTTGAGCAGGGGGAGTAAGGGAACACCCAAGGATTCTAAGTCTAATCTCACACTGGAATATAAAATGGGTAAATTAGGTTATTAATATGACCAAGTAACTAAACTACTAAACTTAAGGATACTAAAACAATGAAAGTCAGTCATTAAGTCCTAATAATGGAATGACCCAGAGTAAGTTAGCTGAACTTATTAAGTGGTCACTGCCTGGCTAGAGAAGACAACATAAGCTTTCCAATTGTCTTTGTTAGATACAAGTTGCTTTTTTTTTTTCATTTTTTGAGCCTACTTTGGAACAGAGAAGACAAGAAAGGCTACTGAGATCCCAATCTGAGAATCTGATGCTACTGGTGCAGATAATTCACCTGCACCTAAGTTTTGTCAGGACACACAGAAGTGCTATTAGATCACTCTAACCTGGCCATTCATTTACTTTCCCAGGCTCATTAGTTTACCTCTCAAATGCCAATCAGGCTATACATGCTCTCCAGAAAACCCATCATCCTCAACTAAACACGTAATGTCCCTGCTAGTTGTAATTTTAACTCCTACTCCTTAATTCCTAAGTGGGAACTTCCCCTCCACAACACCAGCACTTCCACAGAGGAGAATTAACAGCCATCTGGGATCTAAGAGAGAATAGGAAGATAGATAAATAATCCTTACACCCAAAAGGCCAAACAATTTTTTATTTTCAAAAACAACTTTATTCATGACACATATTTAAAAAAAAACTCCCACCCCCTGGAAATGAGCTAAAAAAATAAACAAAATCCACCTCCCACCTCCCTGTTCCCGCTTCCTCCCATTCCCTCCAAATAAAATGGAAAAAAAGGCAAAGGAAAACAAAACAAAACAAAAAAACAAAAAAAAACACCCGAAAACCCCCCAAAACAAGGTAGTGCATTTCCCCAGGGGGAAGGGGAATTTACACTGGAGCCGCTGGGAGCGGAACGGAGATCTTCCGGCTACAGAAACCTGCAAAGAAAGACACTCAAAACAGAAAAAGAAACACAAAGGAAACAAAACAGATCACCAGGCAATCTGGAGGGGCAGGGAGCCGGAAAAGAGGGATGGGGGGGTGGCAGACCTGGCAGGACAGGAGCAGGCAGGAGGGGACTGTGAAAGTTAGGGAGAAGATGGAGGGAAGGTAACAAGCAGAACAGTTTGGTGTCCTTCCAGAGCCCTGGGTAAAAAAACCCCTCCTACCACCCATGCCCACCTACCCTTGAGCAGCCCCCGAGGGGGTGAAGAGGGACAAGGAAACAAGGGGAGCAGCTTGCGCAGTTGAGACGTGTCCATGGCGAATCCCCAGAGTGAATGAGCAGCCCCCTGCCCCACTCCCTGGGCCTTCCCCTACTCCCCAAAGCAGGTCCCTCCTCAGCAGTTAGTTATGGGATTCTCCCCCCTTCCACAGTATATCTTTTTTTTTAAAAATATTTTTTTTCCATCAAGGTCATCTTCTGTTTTTCTTTTTTTTTTTTTTTTTAATTCTTTTTTTTTTTTTCCTTCTTTCCTCTTTTTTTCCTCTCTCTCCTCCTAATACACACTTTTTTTAGTAAGGGGAATACCATGATGTCGCTCTAGCCCGGCCCCTGGAAGAAAGAAGGAGAGTTAGGTGTTAACATGATCACTAAACAGTTCAGTACAAGCCCCTCCCCGTGGGCCCTTGCCCCAGTTACTGTGAAGGGAAGGGGGAAAAGAAGTTTCCAAGTGTCCTAAAACTGATCCCACAATCCCAGAAACAGTGACACATCTGGCAAATGGGAGGGGGCAATTAGAATACTTCGCCAAACAGTGGCGATAAAGAAGAGAATCTGAGACATAGGGACAAGAAAAAGGACTCATTGTTTATTCAGTTTTCAGTTCTCCACAGCTCTTAAACCCTAGGCCCTCACCAACAGATCCTCCCTAACTCCTGGCAGCAGATGGGCAAATCTTAGGAGAAGCCAAGGTCTATATGCCTAACCTATCTATTTTAAGTGTAAAGAGATGGAAATAAAGCAACCATACAACATGGGCACCACACTAGACCCCGTGAGAAGAAAGTTAACCCTGCAAAAGACTGGCTCAGTTAAAAAGTAAATATCTCAATATCCTCCCACGTGGCTGTTAAGGAGGATCGAGCAGCCTCTGGTATTCTTCCAAGGGAGGTTCAAACTTCAACCCCTCCCTAATTCTGGGAAAAGTAGCAAATCTCCAAGCAGTGCTTTCACTGCTATGAGGCCCTGTTCTTCCCGGCCTTCTGTGTAAACGCCTTCACTGCCACCAACTCTCAAGGAAAAGAAGGCTGGGGGAAGAAGCATCTCTCCGAACAGACTGGAGAGATCCAGCCCTTATCACCAATTCCTGCTCCAGAAAAAGATGATGAGACTGGCCTCCTGGCCTGCAACTATCTTCCTCACCCTGCACAGGCAGGAGACCAAGTCCCTGGAGACCGAGGGGAGTGTAAGGGAGGGAGGTTCCTCAAGAATAGGAGAGAAAGACGCATATAGGGCTCATGGGAGGCGGGGGAGAGGAGCAGCCCATCTATCCTGACCTGTAGACGCGACCCCGGGGCCTGCTGTTAAAACCACTGTAGAATCGAGAGCGGGAACTGTTGTAGTTAGTGGTCCGGGCACGGTATCGGGCTCGTGGGAAACCCCGGTCTGTTGTGCTGATGCCTGGTCTGTTGGTTCGTTTTGGGATCACCTGCGAGTGAGGAATATCCAACAGAATGCCTTAGCGGCAACCTGGAGAATTTACAACCAAGTAGAACAGCAATGGGCACTAGGCTTACCTTGATTTGTCTTCCTCTAAATAGGGACTCATCTAAAGCCAAGGAAGTCCTCACTGATTCTTTGTCTGAGAACTCTATATACGCAAACCTGAAAAGAGTAACTGTCACTTTATCTGAGGTTGCGAACAGCAGCTCACAGGTCAAATCCAACTCGCAGGCGTGCTTTGAGAACAATGTGTTTACATTTTTAATTATTTGCCAAAATGTTTTTAAAATGAAAGATTCTAATCAAAATTTCCAGCTACTCTTTGAAAATTATAAATTAGGATATACAAGGCCTGGATTTCCATATGGCAGAACCAGCTGGGTCCTAGTAGAAGCTGCCCCTCCCCTTCTAGTTCATGATACCACCCACACCTACCTTCATCTTTGTTATCTGTCTGGCTTCTGAAGGCATTTATGTATAACCCCTGACATATATCAACATTAATGCCGTATCTTAAAAGACAAAGACCACTTGTTTTAACAACTAGTTAACTTACTGCTCAATATAAAACATAATTTATCTATTTTCAAACCGTGATTAAAATGACCTCAACTTACTTCCCTACTTACCCTTTGGGATGGCCACTAAATTTGTCACAGAGTATGGTAACACGGTTGACTGAACCACAGCCATGAAAGTGTGCTTCCAGCTCTTCTGCTGTTGCACCATAGTCCACCTGTGGGGGAGGGGGTTACATTTCACAGATACTGGGCAAACTCCTGTCTCAACAGGTACCCTGCTTAGCCTTGGGCTGGGCCATCCATATACACCAAAGCACATCAAATCTGGTTCTCTAAGGAACTAATCTTTTTTCTTTCCAACCCCAGAGCGCCTCTGCTGATCATCATTACCTTTTACCTCCTCCCAACTCTCCTTCCACTCCCCAAATGCACCACCTATCCCTGTGACATTCCTTTCAAGACTCCTATTAAATAACTCCCCAAGATAAGAGCTTCCCCAAACCCTAATCAGGGCCCTAGTACATACATTGCCAACATAGATGGAACGAGCATCAGCCTCCATCTTCTCCTCAATGGACATGATCACTGGGCCAGCTTTGAAGAAAAAAGAAAAAAACGCTTGTTTTCTATTTGACCAATATATGAACTACCACCACCACCACCAGCACCCTAGTGAAGGCAAAGATTTTGGTCTGTTCTGTTCCAGATGGTACCCCTTACCTAGAATAGTGTCTAGCACATAGTAGGTGCTCACTAAATATTTGACAAATTAAGGAATAGATTAATACATTCTTAAAAAATCAAAGAACACAGCACAGGAATTCCCTCCCGCCCCCAAATCAAGTCCCTGTTGAATTGCTTTGGACGAAATGATTTGGAAAAGGAACAAAACTAAGCGGATTGAGACTCGACATTTCCAGATTAAAGGGGAAACCCCCTGCAGCTGAGCAGTTTCTCTTAGGACTCCTAAAGCAAGGGTCTCCAACTGAAGGAAGAACCATTAGACTTGAAGGTCAAATGGCAGCTGGCCACCTCCACAAAGGGTAGAAGTAGACCAAGAACAAAGAGCAACACATTTGTAACAAGACTACCATCACCAAAACAAAGGTTCTATCTCACAAAGGTCAGAGGAACACACAATGGACTATGACCGCGGCACCTACCCAGTAATCGCTCAGACAAGCAGCTCCAAAGTCCCGAGCATCTAATCCCATATAACCCGTGATCCCACAACCCTTCCAATCCGAGGACCCGAGCTCCGCGTGCAACCGCCAGTTACTCACCATTGCCTGGAGGTGGACTCATATTCATCTGCTTCTCTACCTCGTTCTGTAGCTCTTTTAGCTTCTCAGCCTCTTCCTCCATCTCCCTGACTCGAGCTTTGATCGCTTCCAGCTCCTACAACGAGTGGGGAGGGCATGGAGGAGAGCTTAAGAGGAACCAACGCAGGGGCTGTGCCCTGCTCTCGGTCCGCGCGCGGCCCCAGCCATGCTCAGCCATTTCCTTCGCCACACGCGAGGATCACGATAAAAAAAAAAGTAAGCTACCTTCTCTGGAAGAACACTAGGCACCCATAACGCCCGAATCTACCCGCTGGACCCCTTATGGCGGGCGAGGATCGTCCCCGGCCCGGCCCCAACCACGTTATTCCCCGCCCACCCCACCCCCCGCCTGCCTCCCGCTCGCCCAAGCTCTGGGCCTCTCGTGACCCGGCCGGCCGGTCGCCGGCCTGCTCACTCGCCCTCTTTCCCTCACCGGGTCCTCAATAGCGCCGTCCCCCGGGTCACCCTCGACCAGTCCCGGCTCCTCCTCCTCCTCTTGGCTGCCGGGGGCTCCCGAGCCAGGCCCAGGGCCCGGAGCTCCCGGGGGGGCGCGGGGCCGGGGCGGCTCCTCTTCGGGCTCGGGCTCCGGCTCGGGCTCCAGCAGCAACTCCTCAGGCTCCAGTTCCTCAGACTCCAGGCCGTTCCCGTAGTCCCCTGCGCCCCCCGGGGCCCCCTCCCCGGCCTCCCCACCGGCCCCGGGCACAAGATGGCGCCGCCGCCCCGGCCCGGAGCCCCGACCGCCCGCAGCCCCCGCTGCTGCTGCCGCCGCCGCCGCCGCCGCCATCGCCGCTCAGACTGGGGCCCGCCGCCCGGCGATTGGAGAGCTGCGCCGGCCACGCCGAGGATTCATTAGTCAAGCAGCCTGCCCGTCACCATGAGCTAGCACTCCATTGGAGAATATTGCTTGGCCATCAAATAAGACCCCACCTCTAAGGCGGGGCATTGCGCCAAATTCTCAAATCCCGGTAGGGGAAATCAGTCTGTCAATCAACACAGTCCCACCTCCTCTCAAGTCCTTGGGTAACAATACTGCCACGCTGTGACGACATTCCTGCTTCTTCACCGCCTACGGGCGGGCCGGTGAAGGATATGACGCTCGGTGATTGGCCGCTGGCTAGGCGAGTGGAAAGGACTAGTCTCCCGATCGCCTTGCCGCAGTGGCCCAGTCTCAGATGCCGATTGGCTCGCAAGATTCGAAGGGCTGACACCCGTTTCCTGACAGGTGAACCTTGCCCTCGAACGGACTGCGGGCTTCCAGCAAGGGAAACCCGAGGTCACATGACTAGTCCTTACGGGGCCGCCATCTTGATACTACTGGTTGCCAACTAGTGAGCTGTTGGAAGGCCGAGGACGGAAACATTGCGGCGGTTTCTGGAAACTGGTCTCCTGACCAGGAAAGGACCAGTAAATAGGATGTTATTGGGCGTGGAGGGTTCTGAATGGAGCTCTCCAGGAGAGAGCTTACTTTTCCCATCCAGGTTACTAGCACCACCATCTACCAGGTCTCCCAAACCAGAAAGCACGGAGGAATCCTCACTCCAGAGCTACTAGTCACGAGTCCTGTCTGTTCTGTCTTCCTGCACAGGCATACCTTACAAGCACGCTGCTCATGCCCACGTTTCAGCCTGTTTCTTCTCTTGCTTGGACTGTTTGCTACAACCCCTTAAGGGGTCTCTCAGCTTCCAGTGTCACCCCTCCAATCTGCACCGCTGCCAAACCAAGCTGGCTCCCCTTCCCTGGCCAGGTAAAATCTCAAAACTCCTTACCGTAGCCTTAGAGACCTCAGGACCAGACTACTTTGCCAATGTTATTTCCACACTACTTCCAGTGGTGTACCTGCACCCAGGTCTATGCCTCTGTACATGCAGTCCCTCTTCAACCAGACCACTGCAAACCCCAGCATCACCTCTGCGAAGCCTTCCACTGGCCTCCCTGCTCCCATGACAAGCGGGCCTACCTCCATTGTGCACTTAATCATTTTGTGCTGCATTTCCTAACTAGGTGTGGAGCTTGGAGATGAGAGACTGGATCCAATTTATATTTGCATCTCCACCGTGAGGCAATATGCCTAGCACATAGTAAGTGTCCGATAAATGTTTGCTGACTGGTGGATGCATTGATTGGGGATCTGAGTGCCACCCTTCATCTTCAGCACTTTCCCAGCCCTCAAATCCTCGTTCAGATACCAAAGGAATTGCTCCAGGCAGGCTCCCATCTTACCGTGGCACTCTGAGATACCAATGAGACCTACCTCCGGAAGGCAGGGTTGCCATTTTTTAGTAGTGATTCTACACATGTATTAAAAAGAAAGGAACGGCGGTGCTATATTTGCAAGAGGGATATTTGTAACCAGACCAAGCTACGGTTTGAGAGAGCTAGATTCACATGAGCCCAACCAAATAGTTAACAACTCCAACAGGGTGTGCATGGTTGAGGCGGGGGAGATTTGGACAAGAGGAGATCACTATTAACAAATCAAAAAGTCAAAAGCTTCTCAGTGTACCCCACTCTTCTCCTCACCCTACTTTTTCTCACAAATCCTTACCTCAGGAACAGGGGAACTTGGAGCAGAGTCACAGTTGCTTAAAATTTCACTGAAATTTACTCCATCAGCCATCTCAGCTTCAGTGGACTGGGAGAAGTTAAGCTGAACACCGAAGATATGCTCTAAGAGATTGTGAGTTCCCTGGAAGAAAAATCTTTTCTACTGATCTTAATGTAATCAAGATTTGCGTGTTTTATTGGTAATTAATTTATACTAAGTAAGCCAATTAGGAGAAATGTGATTTTTTTTATAATGCTTTTGAATCCTCATTTTGTTGAGCACCTGATTTTGTAACAGGCACTATCCTAGACTCCTTGTTACATTATCTCATTCCAACCTTCTCACACCAACCCTATGAAGTAAATATTTCCAAAACCATAACCTTTTTTAGGGACTAGGAAAGAGTGAAGTACATTGCCCAAATTGTGGAACTAATTAGAAGTGAGCAGGGCATTCAAAGCCATCTTTACAAGCTAAGATCAAAATTACTATAAGGTCTGCTTTAATACACAAAAATTACATCATATATGATGCTGAAATTGGAAAAAGACTAAATTCCAACAATAGACAAATGTTTAGGCAAATTATAATTATATCCAAAGATTATTAAAAGGCTTAAACATAGTGTGTGATAACATGAAAAAATTTTTGTTAGGCTAAAGTAGTAGAATGTAAAATTGTATATAAAGTATGATTAAAACTATGTGTATCTGATTTTTTTTTAAATAACTTGGACATTAGGGGAAAAAAGGAACAAGAACAAGTACAATCTTTTCTTTGGCGATATGTACCAAAAGCTTTTAAAATGTTGAGGTTCTTAACCCAGTAATTCTATTTCTTATAATCTGTTCTACAAAGTAATCTCAAACTGGATGAACATTTGAGTGTAAAGATGTTCATCAAAGTGAAAAAATGTAAACAACTTGAATGTCCAAGTGGGCACTTTCAGGAAATTTATTGTACACATATAGATGTAATTTTATAGTCATGATGCCTTCAAAACATTTTTAATGACAAGGAAAAATGCAATATAATAGGAAGCAGAATTGCAGTATACAAAATTGTATATACAGTATGATCATAAACTATAAGCACAGATAAAAGCCTGGAAAGAAATATGCCAAAATGGTAATAGTGGTTCTCTCTGGGCAGTAGGATTGATTGACCTTCTTTATAATTTTCTGTGTTCTGTGATTTTTCCACAATATCATATATTATTTTTACTTAAAAACTCCAACTTCCAAATACTCTAATAAGCATGATCACTTTTACAAACACATTTATAAAAATATTTGAATGGTGACTTGTAAAGTATGGTACTTCCCTTTTAGACTGTAAACTGGAAAAGGCAGAGACACCATCTCAATTATATTTGTATTCCGATTGCCTATCGCTGTGTGCTCAATAAACGCTAATTGAATGAATGATCTTCTGTAATAATCTTATTTAATAATAATCTTATCTTGCCTGTTGTTGATGCATAGAGAACATCAAAGAGATGTTTCCCTCTGAGAATGAATTTTTAAAAATTAGTATGTAATGATGTGAGATTCGCCCATTATGAGTATAATTTTCCTTCAGTAATAACCTATCAACAGAGGGCCACGGAGTTTTGGGAAAACTGAAGCTCAGTGATGTTGTGCCCTAGAAGAAAGAAAAATGTCTTAATAGAAGTGAATGTCAGTGGAGCTGAGAAAAGGAGAATTAAATCAGTAAAAATGGATGAGGGCATCTCCAGTTCTGTCCAGAAGGGAAGAGTTTTCGCACTAAACAACATAAATACTTGGCTTCTTGGTAGTTTCATCCCTATTTTTAACTCCTGCTTTGAAATTTTTACCAGCTACAGTAATTCTCTATAATCTAGAACTACGTTATTTAATATGGGAGCCACTAGTCACACGTGGCTTGAGCACTTGAAACATGAGTAGTCCGAATTGAGATGTGCTGAAAATGTCAAATTTACACCAAATTTCAAAGACTTAGTATGAAAAACAGACTGTAAAATAACTTAATAATTGTTTAATATTAATTACAGGTTGAAATTATAATGGTTTTTATATACTGGGTTAAATAAAATATTATTCAAGTTTGTTTTGCCTGTTTCTTTTTGCTTTTTTAATGAGGCTACTAGATAATGGAAAACTCCACATGTGGCTTGCATTATATTTCTATTGGACAGTGCTGATCTAGAACCTTGGAACCTTGATCATTACTTACCTCTGTTTTGGAGCCGACTCCAACTGTTGTCTAATGCAAAGTCTGGCCCCACTGGCCTTAACTCCCTATGTCTACCCTTGCTAGGAGTGGGGTGGCCATTTAAATGAAAAGGAACCTCTGTTGGGCTGCTTAATTTCCATTCTGCTTGGTTAACTGTTTTAAAGCTTTGTACCTGAAAAACTTGTTTTAATATACTCTACCAGAAATATGTGTTCATTAGCTAAAAATCAGAAAATACTGACAGCAAAAGGACCAAAATAAAATCACCCATAAAATCCACCACTCAGAATCATCACTAATGATATTTTGGCATATAACCTTCCTGAAATTTTCAATATACAAATGTATAAAGAGACACACACATATACATATTTTGCAAAATGGGACCATACTGTATATATTACTTTCTAGTCTATTTTCTTTTTTACACAATAAGATACAGAAACATCTTTCCATATCAGTAAAAATATTTTTCCAATTTCATGACTTTACTCAAAGGTCATCTGAGAAATGAGGGCTTCCTAATACTGAAATCCATCCCACCATTGCCCTAATGAATTGCTTTTCTTCATAGCATTTACCACCTTCTAACATGAAATGTTACATTAATAAATGTTGTGAAATGAATGTATTCAGTTAGTTAAGTTCATTTTTGTTTGTTTCCCTTACTAGAATGTAAGGGAGAGGGCAGAAATGTGAGGGCAGAAATTTGTGTCTGTTTGTTCACTTTGGTGTTTGTATAAGAAACAGTGGTGCATAATTCAACATATTTGCTGTTAGGTGTCATAGAGCGTAATGTCCACTATATCACCTCAGAAGAGCCACAAAATTTTTTGCCCATCTTGAGGAACTAAAAGGTTTTTATAAATCCTAAGAGCAACGTGAATCTTGGTGTGTTTTCCAATTTCTTTAACTGCCAAGAAGCTCAAGGCTGAATTCATAGCCTAGCTTTAGTATTTGGGAATACTGCTTATAGAATGCTTTTCTGCGCCTTAATTTTCCTTTTGCTGTCATCTATTGTAATATTTCAATTTACCTTTTACCCTTACTTTAAAAATCTATATTCTCCTATTCTGTCTTTTGTGTATTGTGGTAAGATGCTGCATATGCTTTTTGGAACTAGGCAAAGATAAACCAATCAATCATTAAACCCATCACACTGCAGTGCAGACAAATGCACTAGCTATCATAGCCTGATGATATTAACTATTAAAAGCAACTAATTCCCTTTTCCCTAATGCCATGTTCACCAAGCCACTCTGATTTTAATATGGCTTGTTCTGTAGATTCTTCTATAGAGAAAGAATGGAAACTCAACACTGGATTCCTCTAAGCAGTATCATTTCTCTCTACAATTTAACTCATAAACACAAATACCATTTTATTGCACTGGATTATGGAAAGACTAGAAATCCTCACTTGTAATTTAAAATTAGGATCACTCTTCCTGTCAGACATGACTTTGATGTGGTCCTAGACTAGAAGTACAGAGGGATAGGCTCAATAGTTCCTGTAGATTCCATCCAGTTTAGCAGTTTGCATTAAAATGGCTGAAACCAAATGTTTCAGGGGACCAGGAAAGGAAGCAGGGGCTCCATTTTTTCAAGACTTATTTTAAGTCTGAAGTAGGCAGCAGGGTATTGGGAAGAAATGCTCATCATCACACACTTCTGGTTAGAGGCTGAACCACAACTGGGGATTTGATTACCATCACACAAAAGATTTTTGGTAGGTTTTCTTCATTTTGTTTTGGTTTTGGTTTGTGGCCATCCCAAAGTACTGTATACACACACCCTTTTAAGGCTTGGGTTGGCATAGATGGAGTTCTCAGCTTTGGGCATTTGGCCGGGGTGGGGGATGGGGAGACAACTCTGATTTTGTTTCTTTTTTTTATCTCAACACTTTCCCAAATCCCTGTTACTCTAAATCTTGCCCTTAACAAGGTCATGAAGAGATGATTGAATCAAGAAATGTCCTGACCCCAGGCTATACAGTGTAGAAGTCACAAACCCTGCTCAGTCCTTCTCATTAAACTTCTGGGCTTTATTTATTTATTTTTAATACGACCATTACATATTACACAAAAATAAAAGTCAAATGAACTTGGTATTTATAAATTATTAAATAAAAATACAGGAATATATATTTATATTTATAGAGCTTTTTCTTTTCTTCTAAACTAACCAATCTGTTCTCCCGCCATTTTATGATTTAAAAAAGTAAAATAGTGTATGCCCTAGAATAAGTGGGGAGTGGGATTAATAATCGCAGGACCTAGTTGCCCTACTTCTGCTCCTTCCTTGGCCTAAGCAAAGTCCCTATTTGTCCCTTTGGGCTCTGGAGAGCAAGAAACACCCTCTCCACCTATTTAATCTCTGAAAAATGGAAATTAGACATTCACTTCCCTTATTTTTTAAAAAATGAAATGGATTTAAAAATTGGGAGCCATACTCAGCCTTCTTGGCCAAGAGCTAATCCCAAGGAACTATATGGCTCTAGAAGAGAGTCTCTAGTTTTCCCTGACAGAAGAGTCTCTGGGGTTTCCATTGCCCCTCAAGCTAAGAAGGGCAGGACAGGTCAACATTGCCCACTGTGATCCCATCCAAGCTATGCTTCTGGGAATCCAGACCAAGCCCTCTACCCTTTCAGAAAACAGCCTCTCCTTCCACCCAGGTGTGAAGGCCTCAGACCAGGGCTTTTCGGTAACCTGCCCCCGGTCCCTGCTGCCCCTGTTTGCTAAAGGCCCCCAGGAGAGCTTACAGGCTAGGTGTCCTGTGGGAGAGGTCAGGGTGAAGAGTCTGCCCCAGACCTGGGGGAGCACAGGCTCCAATTTGAAGCTGATGTTCTAGTCAGTGGTTTTCCAACTTTTTTTCAGCAGCAAACCCCTTAATGCAAATAAAATCTTACCCTGAACCCCGATATGTAAGACAGCTACAAGGGGAGCTGTTCTGTTTGAGGGCAAGTAGCCCAGCCTGCTCAGCGCCCCCCCTTCATCTCCCCCAAGAACTCCTGAGGCAACCCCTAGGAAACTTCGGGGCTCTGCCAAGCAGTTTGAAAACCACTGGACTAGTTTGTCCTGAGCAAGTCACAGACCCCCCCACCCCAACTGCCTGCCACAGACCGGCTCTGAATTTCTGGTTATCAGCATGCTCACGACAGAGCAAGTGGCGCCTGCAGTCTACCACCTCCCCCATAAATACCATTAAAAAGTGCAGCCCTCTCTCGAAAGCAAAAGTCTGGGCTGAACACCTGAGGCCAATTTTGGTCCCACATTCTAGTGAGTACAACTATGTTGCCACATTCTGGGACCAAGTGAAAATCTCCAAGAAGAGTCAACCACGGTCGAGCTAAGCTAATCAGTGCTCAGGATCAAGGGCAGGGTTCTAGAGCACTGCGTCTGCAGTCAGCATCGGAGAGCAGCAATTTTAGCACCTTGGAAAGTGCAGCAGTGAGGTCTGGCTCAGGGCATGCATCTGGAGTGAAATCGTTTCTTTCTCAAAAGAAAAAGCTATAATCTGAATAAGTTCTAGAAGACTGTGAGCTCCAAAGTTAACATCCTCAGACTCGGAGGTACAGACAAGTAACACCCATGCAAACAGCGTGGCTTCAAAGAAAATATAAATGCTTGTAGGTCGTGGTAGGTACTCTAGAACCCATACACTTGGCCCTTGACAAAGCAGCACCAAAGCCCACCACAGGCATAGGCCAGTCACGGAGCACACATCACCCTCACACCCATGGGGTTAAGAGCTGGAATGTTCCTCTCAAGGCATCAACAGTCTCAGTGAGACCCAGACTGTATTCTAGATCAGCATTTATGTCCACACACTCAAAAGGAAAATCAGTTAGAGCCCCAATTTAGAGTTTAAGTTTGGGTACAGAAGGTCCCAGAGATAGGGAACGCTTTAGGCACCAGTGGTGCCCCAGTGGGAGAGGAGGGCGGCCGGCAGGTCTAGCTACCGAAGCCTCTACCCACCACAGGCTCCACAGCCCTGCCTTTCTGTCAGAGCCCAGGAGGCAGCAGCAAGTGCGTGATGCACAGGGAGGGAGGACGATGAAGGAACAAGGCCAGCTGCAGAACTGCTCTTCTCTCCAAAGCCCTGCTAATGACTTTCTGCAAAGAAGTGCCTGGAGCCCTCTGTCTGGATACAGTGTTTCTCCCTCAGCCTTGAGGCATCAGGAGGAGGGGAGGGGGGAGGAGGGGGTTGGGAGGAGGGGCAGAGAACTGCCCCTTGTTCTTGCCATTGCAAGAGGGAATGTTTTCTCCTTGAAGAATCTCACCGCCACCAGATTAGACAAGCAGCCCAGCATGCACATGAGCACGCGTGCACATGCACACGCGTGTCCAAGCAGCCCATTGTCACAGCCACCTCTCCCTATCACCTGAGAACCCCGAGCTTCCATTCCAAAGGGATGTGCCTTCTGTGTTTTCCCCAAATCCTACTCTTCCAATGGAGGCACAACCCCTTACGCAAGTCCACCCTCCTCAGGGCTACAAATCAAGCTCCAGGTATTGTTTTGTGTGCCTACACCATGGGCATGATCCCTCCCCCCTCCCCCCCAATGACTCCATCTCCTGGCCCCCTCACTTTCCAAATACATTCCCCAGTCTCTCCAGCTCATTCTTCCAGCCACCTGCCTGGCACACTCAGCTCCCTTACATACTACCCTGCCCCTTCCCATCCCCATTCCATGCCCATCCATTCACCCCACTTCTTCCAAGGGCATTTCTCTGTTCTCTTCCTGCTCTCCTGTCCCCCAGCCACACCTAGCCCCACCTGGCCCTGGACTTTCTCACTTGCTAGCAAAAAAGGCCCCTACAGTTACCAGGGCCCCCAGTGCCACGGCCCCTGTCAGCACTGTCCTCACTGAGGCCCAGTTCCCCTCCCGCAGACGCCGCGCCTCCTCCAGGGCCCCGTCCCCGTATAGAGCTGTGAACTCCGCCTGTGGGAGAGAAGGGAAGTAGGAGAGAAAGAAGGAAAAAGGGATATCAGGAGAGGAAAGAGTGGAGAAAAGAGGAGAGGAAGAGTTCCAGTTCCACCACTGCAAGCACTACCCCACACCCATCTCCTCTCCGGCCAAAGCTCTACTGGCTGCAAGCCCCTCTGATCCCCCATGAGTGCCTGGCTCGTTTGCCCTCTCTGCCTCAAGTGAATCCCATCCTTTCCTTGGCCAAAAATTTTGCTCAGAACTGGCATCCTTTGCCTGACCACCACTCATCCCTGACACCCCCGCCCATGCCATGTACTCAGGTATAAAAAGTTCCTGACGGCTGGATGCCATTTCCCTGCAGGCACTCCCTGGGTACTGTGTATCCTGTCCTCTGCTTTGGACCATGAGCCCATCCAGTGATGACTGCATGGCAGCCCTGGAGTGCAGAGGCCAACGTGACGCCCATAGTGAGGGCGTCCGATTCCACCCAATTAGGGAGACTCAGCCCCTACGCCTCATTCCCAGCACAGCTGCCTCCCAGCCTCCAGCCAGAGCCCCCAACTTCCCCTTGGAGACCAGCTTTGCGGAGGGATGTGCAGAGCAGCAACTGCGAAGCTTCTTACCCAGCCCCCACTGCTGTGGATCCAGTCGGCCAGCCGCGTCTCCAGGTAGGCCACCATCCACTCCTGCACTTGTCCCACAAGTGGCTCCATCTCCTTGTTGACACTCTCAGCACACAGCGCAGCTCCAAAGACAAAGAAGGCCACAAGGCGGCCCCAGTTGGGGCCCCCTTGGAAGAGTTCATCAGACACCTGGGTGAAGCGTTGCTGGGCTGAGCCCGGGGTCACATGCAGCTGAGCCGCCAGATCAGAGAAGGTACGCCGGAAACGGGTCTCAAACTCATCTCCAGCTGCCCGCATGGCTTGGTGCAGCGGGTCAGCTGCTGGGCCCTCCCCGGGGCCAGCTCCACAAACATAACCCTTCTGCCTCAGCTTATAGCCTACAAAGTCTGCCACTAGAGCCCGTGTGTCTGGGGCTGAGGCTGGGGTCGCCATCTGGGCGGCTGGAAGAGTCAAGGATGAAAGACTGGCATGAATATATAGTCAGAGATCCAGAAGGGGCATTTCAGGCATGGCCAACCCAGTGAGACAGGGAGGGAGGTGGGAAGAAAGCCTCAGAGACCACTGGGCAGGGAGGGGCGAGAACAAGGGAATTAAGTCATATTGAGAGACCAGGACATGAGGGGCTGGCCATTAAATTCGTAATATGCCAAATTAAATGTAAAACAAGTAAATTTTATTTTTAAAATACTTTAGATTCCTTCCATAATAAGACAACACCAGCTCTATGACACCCCTATTAACTCCCTCTCCACAGTACCCACCCTTTTGGCTAGAGCAAGGGGCTAGGACCTCCCCAGAGGCAAGATGTGAAGATGCTGCCAGAGGCACAAATGAGGGAGGAGACAGGGGCTGAAGAGAAAGGTGGGAGAAGCAAAGGGTTGCCCAGGACAGAGAAAGAAGGGGACACTCACCCAGCCTGGATGGCAGCTCTTAGGACCCAGCGCTGGTGGCAAGGAGCCCCCAGCTGGGGCCTTTCATCCTCCTGGCCAGCGTGGAGCCCTGGGGAGGGGAGGGAGAGAGCAGAGCTAGGCGGGGAAGGCCAGGGATCAGGGTCTGGGCTGAGAAGGGCTGAGGTTGCAGCTCCCGGGACCGGTCCCTGCCCCCAACGCTCTACCAGCTGTGTGGCCGAATCCATGTTTAATGACTGTCCTCCCGGGAAACCCAGGGCCAAGGGCTTCCTGCCGACACCATCTCTACTCCCGGTTCCCCCCAGTGCAGCCCAAAGGCCCAGCTCCTCCCTCACCCCCACCCTCACCCTGTCTCCAACCCCGCCCGCCTGCCAGGTTAGGGATCTCACGGGTCAGGCCGCTGCCGGGATCCGGGCCGTTTCCTGGTGCAGGAGCTGGGAGGGAGGGAGAGAGGGAGGAAGGGAGGGAAGGAAGGAGGGAGGAGAAAGGGGGGGCGGGAAGGAGGGCCCGGCGCCGGGTGATGATGGGGCCCAGAGATGCGTCCAGAGAGAGGGGCGGGGCTGGGACGCAAGCTTGGGAAGGGCCACAACTCAGGAAGAGAGAGGGCCACCAGAGGCCAAGAAGAGCTGGGCAGAGAGGGCACAGAGGGCGGTCGGGGCTCCTGAGCCTGGAGGCTGCCCAGAGAAGACAGCTAGGCTTCAGGAAACCTTGGAGCAAATTCAGCATTTCCAAGTCTCTGATATTGCACGCACTTGTTGAACTTTTCCAGCCCTGGAGCGGGTGCCTGGAAAAGAGGAGCAGTTCCCATTCCAGTGAGAACTGCCTGCCAGGTGCCTTGCCCTATGTGACTGGCAGACATCACAGGGACACCAAACATTTCACTTCCTCTTTTCTCCAGGACCTTTAACCCAGTGGTCGCTTTGTGGGCTGGGGCTTGAGCGTGGCATCTGGGAGCCAGGACTTGGATCGCAAGCAGTTTCTGCAGGTAAATTTTCTTCATCTTCTTTCTTTTTTTTGTAATCAGATTGGTTTTCTTTATAATTCTTTTTACCCAACACATGAATTCATTCTCTTTATGAAAAGGTCAAATAAGAGAGAGGTATATGGGGAAAAAATGCAAGTCCTCAATCTCCCTCTCTCCACCCCACCCACAATTGCACTTCCCCTCCTGGAGATTGCTAACATTAAGGTCAATGTTCATCCTTTCCGATTACATATATATGCACATGTCTGTCTGTCTATTGTCTATATGTGGCAGTGTATTTATACAGGCAGGTCACAGAGAGTGGAGCAGTCTGACCATAGCTGATCCACACGAGGGCACTCTCGGGCATTCTGACTGGGCCCCACGGGCTCTTGCAACTGGCACTTCCTTCCACTCCATTTGGAGGGATCTCCAACCAAAGACCAGAAAGAAGAAACCCAATTCTCCTTTCTTGCTGGTTCCCTTTGCTTCTAACTCCAGTCCAAGCCTTGGTATTCCCATCTGCCCCTATCGACACTGGAGAAGCAAAGTCTTTTCTGTAAGAATAATAGGAACAACGAACACATTTTGAAGACTTCTTAGGTGCTAAGTGCTTTCTTTACATGCATGATATTTTATCCTCACATCAGTCCTTATGCTGTTGTATCCTCATTCTATGGATGAGGAAAGTAAGGCTTGGAGAGGCTAATTTGCCCAAAGCCACATACTTAGAAGGTGGGATTCAATATAATTCTGACTTGAAAGTTTGTCTTCACTGTATTACTACAAGGTCACCTCTTCTGCTTCAGGTAATCAATGTTGTTATCACAACATTTATAAGTCCAGACTCAGTTCTCCCTCTCTTCTGAACGCACAGCCTATGCTACTCCTTTATGACTGGATCCTTTCAACTATCCTCATTTCTTCTTTGCTCCTGGGCTGATCATTTCAGCTGCCACCAGCAAGATTGTCTCCTTCTTTAGAGAATAATCTAGTCCAGTCCTTCATTTGCAATCCTGATTTCTTCTAAGACATTTACTTGAAATAAAAATAATTTTAAGTCTCAGGATCCAAACATATTTCTGTCTGCCCACCCATGTATTTATAAGCTCTGTGAGAGCAGAACTGAATTTCATTCACTTTTATGTCCTCATGGCCTAATAGACCCTCAGTAAATGCTGACCGAATGAATCATTCAATGCCTGTGGCCAGTTATCCAGCAGGCCCAGTCAGACATTTGAAGATAATGGCAGTGGCTGTTTAAGAAACAAAGACTGATTTGGAATAAAGGTTCAGTGTCAGTCTGAGCAGCCAGGAGAACAGAACTGCTGGACCAACACAAATTATACTGGGTCCAAAGCTGTGTACTTCAAGGATCTTCTCAGACCAACACCACAGAGCCAAAGAATGGCAGCTCAAACTGTAAACAAGAAAACAGAGCTTTTTTTGGTGAGGAAGACTGGCCCTGGGCTAACATCCGTGCCCATCTTCCTCTATTTTATATGGGACACTGCCACAGCACGGCTTGACAAGCGGGGCGTCTGCCCGCATCCGAGATCCCAACCTGCGAACCACCCCGGGCCCACAGAAGCAGAGCGTACGAACTTAACCGCTACGCCACCGCGCCAGCCCCAAGAAAACAGAGCTTTTACCAGAAAATCTCAGGCCATATACGCTGACCTTGAGCTTATCTATTCCATCAATGACATATTTTACCAGAGCAAGGAAGACAGTTTTAAACTGCTAGACTAACATAAATTCGTGTAACGTTATTTTATACCCTAAGAAATGAAAATATGCCTGTGGATTACACCTGTATGTATAAAATAAGAAAAGAAAACTCAATATCACTTTAAAAATGAGTCCTGGCTAAATAACATTGTTATGGTTAATACTGGAGTTAAAATGCTAACGGGAATGAATTGTGCAATAATAAAATAGTATATGTCTCACTGTTTATTTCCAACTTAGTCACTGGTGATTTTACAGTTAAACTCTCCTGCTTTAAATTTAGAGATTCCATTTCTACTCTAAGATTTCCCACTTCAATACTCTGAAGATGTTAACTATTACTATAAAATGTTTTAATCCTACATAACCAAGTGGATAAGAGAGTGGACTCTAGAGCTGGACTGCTGAGGTTCTAATCCCAGCTCCCAGTTATTATCTATGTGACCATAGGCAAGAGTCCTATTCCCTCTCCCTCCCTCGATTTTCTCATCTATAAGATAGGCGTAATAATACTCCCTACTCTTATGATGGCTGTATTGTATGAGTTAATATTTGTAAAACTCTTACAACCATATCTAGCACATTGTAAGTGCTGCATAAGATCAGAAGGGAAGTTAGAAAACAACTAAACAAAACCACGTTTTTTCACTAATGTGGGAAAAATGAAAGAGAAAAAAACCAGCGCTGTGCCCTTCTTGGAAGCTCCCATTGAAACTAGAACCCCACAGTCCCAGCTCCAAGAAAGTTGTATGCTCATTCATTCAATAATTTGAGGGCCTACTAGGTGCTGAAACTGACCATGAATCAGACACAGCCTCTGCCCTCAAAGGGCTTAGCCAGGTTAGAGATCAGAACTCTAATCCACTTTTTTAGATGAGAAAACTGAGGTCCAGAGAAGTTGTGCCTTGCTTAAAGTCACCCAGCTAAATAGCACTGGAGATGAGACCAGAAGCTATGTCTTCCCACAACTCTCAGTTCAGAACTTTTTCCAACGGGCCACCCACCCTTTTGAGCGCCACAGCTCAGTTTCTATCTTTCATGACCCACCCTTCTTTGCACCCACCCCCATCCCTCTCCCAAACCTGGAGCCTAGGGTTTTGAAAAGAAAACTTTGAACCCTGAAGAGAAAGTCACAAGCTGGCCGTTTTGAACCTTCCCCTGCAAGAAAAGGAAAGGTTACTCTTGCCTCCCTGCGTTAACTCTTCCCGCGCCGGAGGGCTAGAGGCCTTTAAAAAAACAACAACAAAAACGCCCGAGTGGTCTCACTCAGGACCGAAAAAGTGGAGTCCCCGCCCCCTGGTGCAGCAGCAGCAGCAGCGAAGACAGATGGGGAACCACCTGTCAGAGGACTGTGGGCGGGGGCCGCGGGACCAGAGGATGAGCGCCGCTGAGCGCACACTCAGAGCAGAGAACGGGCAGGAGGCAGAAAGTAATGGCCTAAGACCCTGGGAGCTGACGGCCAGAGGGAGGGAAAGGTAGTCACGGAGGCACAGCCACGAGAGGTGGAGGATCCTGGAGGTGACAGGAAGGAGAGCACGCAATGGCGTGGGGCAGCTGAAGCGGGCCCGGTGGCTTCCGTGTGGACGCCGGGCGGGCGGGAGACAGGCCCCGCCGGGTCGGGGGGTGCCATGTCTCGAGAGCGGCCCCCCCGAACCGACATCCCCCGCAACCTGAGCTTCATCGCGGCGCTGACGGAGCGCGCCTACTACCGCAGCCAGCGGCCCAGCCTCGAGGAGGAGCCGGAGGAGGAGCTAGGCGAGGGCGGGCAGCGCCTCGGGGCCCGATCCCGCGCTCACGTTCCGAGTCGAGACCGCCGGGCCCGCTCTGCGCCCGCCGGTGGCGGCGGGGTCCGGGCGCCCCGCAGTCGCAGCCCAGACACCCGAAAGAGAGTGCGTTTCGCCGACGCGCTGGGGCTGGAGCTGGCCGCCGTGCGCCGCTTCCGCCCCGGAGAACTGCCCCGGGTGCCCCGCCACGTGCAGATCCAGCTGCAGAGGGACGCCCTCCGCCACTTCTCGCCGTGCCAGCCCCGCGCCCGCAGCCTCCAGGTAGGCGGCAGGGGCATGCCCCTTCCCCGGGACCTCCCCTACCCGGCAGCGGAGGGCGTGCGGGACTGGAATTATCAAGGAACACCCATCCCCGTCCCCAATCCTGGGCTGGCCCTCGCTCTTCCCTTTTGGGGTCCCCATTGGCGAGTGACTCTAGTCCACTCCCCCAGCCGGGCCGCACTCTGACGGCAGGACGCCGGGGTCGGCCTTGGATTGGTCCAGCGCGTCGCGCTGACCCCACCCCCTGTTTCTTCCCTCTCTCCGCCCGGGCTACCCCCTCTCCCTCTCTCTCTCCCGCAGGAGGCGCGCGCCGTCCTGGAGCCCGCCAGCGAGCCCGGCTTCGCCGCCCGCTTGCAGGCGCAGCGCATCTGCCTGGAACGCGCCGAGGCGGGCCCGCTGGGCGTGGCCGGGAGCGCGCGCGTGCTGGACCTGGCCTACGAGAAGCGCGTGAGCGTGCGCTGGAGCGCTGACGGCTGGCGGAGCCAACGCGAGGCGCCCGCCGCCTACGCCGGCCCGGCCCCGCCTCCGCCGCGCGCGGACCGCTTCGCCTTCCGCCTGCCAGCGCCGCCCATTGGAGGCGCCCTTCTTTTCGCCTTGCGCTATCGCGTCACAGGCCGCGAGTTCTGGGACAACAACGGCGGCCGTGACTATGCTCTCCGTGGGCCCGAGCACCCGGGAAGTGGCGGAGCCCCGGAGCCCCAGGGCTGGATCCACTTTATCTGAGACGCCTGCGGCCGACGGCGGAAAAACCAAAGGCACCCGGGGCTGGGGGAGCCTGAAGATGTGGCGGGGAGGAATGGGAGAAACCGCGATTGGCGGGGAGCTGTCCGAGAGAGTCAAGTGGAGGGGGGGCGAGGAGGATGGGAGAAATCCAAGGGATGTGGGGCGTGGGCGGAATCGACAAAGGTCGGGGAGACTGAGGTGGGAAACGCTAGTTGAATGTGAATGGAAGGAACCCAAGACTTAGGAGGAAGGAGACCGGAAAGGGCGCTGGGAGATTAGAAAAAAGCAGAATAGGGATGATGGTGACATCCTCTTCCGGGGGTGGGCACTGGGAGAAGGTGAGTGGGTTTGTCAGGCCTAGACAGTCGAAGGTTAAGGTTTGGGATTGAGGAAGTATTTTGTGTGAAGTAGGAGTCCACCCCCGTGAAGTCATTTAGATTGCTGGCTCATTCCCTCTTACCCGCCTTTGCCACCTCAGGTCCCCCAACCCTGCCCATCCCAGCTTTAACTCAACCGTAATTGCCTTGCTTAGGTCCCAGGAACTTGGCCATTGCTCCCAGTCCCTGGCATTATAACAGGATTCTCTTGTCACCCCTGATGGCCCCTGGCTTCAGCCTCCACGGACTGGCTGGGGAGTGATGGCAGGTAGCAGTCGGAGTTCCTTCCACCAACTCCAGGCCTGTCCTTGTAGCCAAATAATGCGGCACCTAAGGGGTTGGCACACTCAGGGGCTTCCAGAAAAATACTAGCCTTACCTTTCTGGGGTGCCGTCTAATGACCTCTGAGCACTTTGTGGACTGTATTTGAAAAGGGACAGAGAATCACAATTCTGATTCTGCCTCAGAAAAAAAGGAAGTCACTGACTAGCTGTATAACTTTGGGCAAGTAGTTTCACCTCTTGGGCCCCAGTTTCCTCCTTGGAAAATTGGATTTGGATTAGGAGATCTCTTATGGCCCCTTCTTGCTTTGACATTTTTTTGTTCCTCCCCAAAGCCCTAGTACATAGTTGTATATTCTAGTTGTTAAGTCCTTCTGGTTCTATGTGAGTCGCCACCACAGCATGGCTACTGACAGATGAGTGGCGTGGTTCAGCACCGGGGAACCGAACCCCAGGCCACCGAAGCAAGTGCACGGAACTTTAACCACTAGGCCATCAGGGCTGGCTCTGCTTTGACATTTTATGATCTGTGAGTGGCAGAGTGTAGATTGAAGCCACACTCTCCAACCTACAGTTGGAGTGCTACAGGTCAGAACACACAGCATGCCAAGCATCTGGTTGGGGCTAAGGATGGGTCCTCATTTTTGACACAGATGTTCCAGAGCCTGGGAAGTATCCTATAACCAGCCTGTAGCCTCAGGGTATTACAGGGCCTCTTTCAAACCATGGCTCATCCTCTGCCCTTTACTTTTTGCTGTTGCCCCACAGACTTCCAGCCTGGATGCTCTGAGATAGCTTTGGGGAGGTGCATCTCTCTGGGGGAAAATGATGCTTGGGAGCCCCAAAGATGAAAGGAAACAATGTTGGGGGCTCTCTTGAGGATAAAGGATTATGGGTATAAGAAATGGAAAACATTTCAAATCAAGAATCAAAGCAACTTGAAAATTAAATGGCACCAGAAGATGGCAGTCTGCTCCATACCCTGAGCGAGTGAAATGGGAAAGCTGGACTCTTGTACCCATTCATATTCATGCCTTAAGTTTCTCCTGCTGGTTAACCTCTGCTGGTTGTTTTTCCTTTCCTCTTACCCTATTCCTAAGCTCTTTGCTGTTCTCTTTCTTTGTACCTCTCTCATCACTTTCATTTTTCTTTTGGCATATAGGGTATTTACCTTCATTTTCTTGATTTCCATTTGCCTCCCTCTTCATCCTTGTTGATCTCTGCTATTTCTTCTCACTCCAGAAGGGGTGGAGAATCTACTTCCTTTTCGCCAAGACCATGGTTGATCTGCCTTCCCCTCTCAGGCTCCTTCTTGACAGTCTTCTAGAAGGGAGAAGAGGGAAAAGAAGCAGTTCCTGATGCTGCAGATGAACAGGAGCTCCCAGGTAACCAGCTACCCATACCCATGTCTATCTATTACTGATTTCTCAAATAAAATTTCTGCATCCCCCTCTTCCTTATCACTAAGTGAGAGCGAGTGCATGCACTTCTGCCCATCCATGCATTCAGAATAGAGCATGGGGCTTGCTACCATGCTCCTCCTGTCCAAAGCTTTAATCCTTTGAGGAAAGATGGCTGAAAGAGGAACCCCGAGTCATTCCTCAAACAAATGCCCATTTAAACATCATCCTTATCTGGTGAAGAAAACAAAGAATTTCACGCGTCTTGTGGATTGCCTTCAGGTCAAAGTTCCAGCAGAGTGAAGAGAGAAACTACTGGAAGCCACCAAGCAGCGCACTTTATAGTCATCAGCTAAGAGCCCAAGGGAGGATAATGGAGAGGGAGACTGAGTCACAGTTCAGTGTGTAATAATCTCCTGCTTAATGTGTATGCATTACTGTTATGTTGTATTAACAATCATAATAGCTTACATTTATTTATCTACCAAAATCTGGTGTCTTGCATGCATTATAATTCTCAAAACAACTCTTGGAGTTGAGTAATACTGTCCCTGTTTTAGAGATGAAGAAACAGCTCAGAAAAGCTCAGTAATTTGTTTAAGATCACAAAGCTAATAAATGGCAGAGCTAGGACTGTGAACCCAGGAAATCTCTAGAGCTTCTGTATGTAACCATGATGTTATATTTTTTTCCTTTAAAAACAAAATTAAAAACTTTACCATATCATCTCTTATTAGGAAAAGACCATAGTTTCTAACTGTGTCCTGCCTTCCTGTCCTCCCTGTCTCCCAAACTGGCTTGGAGAAGGCAAAGCACTGAGGGTCCCAAACTTCGTCTGCTCTTTCCAGGAGCTTGCTGTTGTTTCCTGGGCCAGTGTGCCAGCTCTGTAGGATCAGCAAGGGACCACCCTGCCTGCCTGCTAGAGAACTTGGGAACCCATTTGAACTCCAGCCTTTCCATACATTGGGATTCCCTCTTGGCCCTAGCCAACCCTCCAAACCTGTTGGTGTGCCACACCCATTCCCACTCCCCCACTAACCTTGAATAGGCCAGTTCTCTAAAGTTTCTGCTAGAAGGGTCCCCGACTGGGGGACTGGATGGTCTGTGCTTGGGCCCCCTCTGGGAACCCTGGTATTACTGAGTGGATAAATGCAAACTGGTTGGGGCCAGGGAACTGAGTGAGCTCTTTCTCTGTAAGAAGTACCATGACTCACCCACCCCCCATTCTCAGCTTTACAGACCAACACATGAGTCTTCTGGTTCTTGCCATATAGAGCTGCCCCAGGGCCTGGGGGTAAGCTGATAGTCTAATCTGACATGGGGGACACTAGGAGTTTGGTGGAAGCTTTAGAGATGTGTCATGTGTTAGGCCCTGGGGGGGGGCGGGGGGAGGACTTTCCTCTAAAGGCTGATGACTGTGTGAACAGGAGCAATTTAGGAGGTAACATGTCAGCCGTGGAGTGGGAAGTGCCATAAGAGAAACCATTACCATGGTTAGGGGCTTGGGTCCTTGAAGCAACACAGCAGGAACACTTGCCCTTTTCTCTCATCCAGACCTCAGATGTCTTCCCACACCTACCTGTCTGATAACCTTCCTCCTGTTCCTTTGTTTCTCTTTATGAATGTAGCTCATTATTTCTCTTCATAATGAGCCCCAGCTCCTCAACTTTCCAACCTAACTCCCACATTGCCTTGCTTCTAACACCTCTGTTTCTCTAGAGCTCCTCTGGATCCTTGCAATTCACGGGTCATAGAAACAGAGACCTGAAAAGGCTTGTCTTTACAGGTCATTGGGTCCAGGCTTCCTTACAGATGAGGACACAGGTCCAGAGATGAGAAGTGACCCCATCAAGGTCAGAGAATTTGTTAGTGCCGCTTGAGATGGGGCTTAACCCCAGGCTCCTGACCGCATCCCGTTCCCAGGCTACAAAACAGCCTTACACAGACCCGTGATTTTTCATGGTAAGAGATGATATCAGAAATGTTTCATTTTCTGCTACTAGTTTACATTTTCTTCCCCATCCAGGCATAAAGAGAAATACAGGCACTTGTAATTTTCTCTGTATCCCCAGCGTTGGCACTTCTTTTGGTGATATTGCTAAAGAGTGAAGTGGCTAAAAAGACTGACTAATCCACCCACTGAATAGCTAACCTGGAGAGGAAATGAAAGTTTGCTATGTGAATCCCCCAAAAACCACTGTTCTCATCAGAGCCTCCCCACCCGCTTCATAGTGCAGCCCTATTCACTGGGCCCCAAACCCACTAGTATTGTGCCTCACTTCAGCTTCCTCATGCAACTGCCCTCCCTTCTGGATAAAAGACTTCACCTTTGAAATAAAGTTGAATGTGAAAAGTATATAATAAGATATTGAGAAATATTGTTTCTTTTGGGCTGAGGGTGGCAAGAGACCCAAAGGCAAGATTCTTCCCTTCCACCCCCCCAACCCGCCCCCCCCCCCCCAGCATTTCTTAAAAGTCCTATTCCCTGTCCTCTGGCTATGCAAAAGTTGGGTGGGAAGGAGATACGGAGGAATTGGGCAGCCCTGTATAAAACACCCCAACAGGATCCCACCACCATCTTGGGTAGTGATAGGGAAAGTTACCAGGGCCCAGCACTTTAGTTCCCTGGCACCCAGCACCAGCTGATGGTGCAGTTAAAGGGAACAGCTTGGGTGAAAGCCCGTGCTCCCCTTGGGTGGGGGGCTCTTCTTCCTTAAGGGGGCCATCTAAGTTACATTCTGCTCCTTAAGCACCGGAGGGAAGAGCAAAGCCCTTTTCCCCATCAAAGGCAACCCTAAAGCAAAGGACAGAAAAGCGAGGACCTCTGTCTAATCCAGAATGGAGTGACAGAGATAGATTTAAAGGGAGGCATCCTTGAGAAAGATCAAGTTCAACGTAGTATTGACTTCCACATCACCTGAATGATGAAAGAATCCAGTTACCTGCAAAGTAGTGAGACAACGTTCCTAATAGGGAAGCCCTAGCTGGAGAATAATCAGATGCCTCCTTATTACATCATAATAGCCAAGTTGTGATGTCGCTGCAGAGCACCCACTCTTTAGTACACGTTGAAAGTGAAACCAGATATGCTGAAGGGTAGACTCAGCATGAGGAGCAGACACCCAAGGAGAGGTAAGGGGGTGCTTTCCAGGGTTCTCTCCATGGCTGATTGCTAGGGTCCCTCTATAGCCCTACTGTCTTTCCAGACTTCTCACATCTTAGGTTGGCTGTAGGTTTGTCTGAAATCCTTCCACAAACTCCTTCATTGCAGCTTTCCTATCCCAGATTCTCAACACTTGCAGTTCTGATTGGTCAGCCCTCGGCTGTGGTATTGGAATTGACTAAGGGTACAGAACACTAGAGCAGGGTTCCCCTAACTGAGACAAACACCATATCCATTTGGGTAGTCCCTGGGGGAGATCCAAGTTTTGGGGTGCCTGAAATATGGAACTTTTAGAGCCTTTTTTAAGAAAAATGCATCAGGCACAAAAGTAAATATATTTTAGAATGAGAAGATTAAAAACATTACAGTTTTTTAAAAGCTGACAAATACTAGAAAATCAAGAAAAATAACAAAATTTTTAAATTATCTTACCTGGCAAACCTATATATTTTTTCCTACAATTTTGTTTTTGGCTGCATGCTCCTTGATAGCCTTTTCATATGATAACTATACATAATGTTTTCTATAAAGAGTGTAGAAAGGTAATTCGGTCTTCTACCTGATCATTTTTTTTTCAATTCTTGGGACAGGCCCCACGGCCTAGTGGTTAAGTTCAGTGCCCTCCACTTTGGTGGCCCAAGTTCATGGGTTCAGATCTGGGGCGCGGACCTACACCACTCATCAGCCATGCTGTGGTGGCAACCCACATATAAAATAGAGGAAGACTGGCACAGGTGTTAGCTCAGGGCTAATCTTCCTCAGAAAAAAAAATTGATAATTTAGAAAAATTTCACCTTCACACTTTGTGATAATGTCACATAATTTTTAAGGATTTTTGTCAAACTTGGAAAAAAACTATCAAAGTTCTTTGGGATATAAGATTTTGGAGCATTTCAGATTTGCAGTGACTAACATCATATGCTCTAAATTGTTGACATGAGGAGCATTCCTGGAAGCTATATGGATTAGTTCGCTAGGGCTGCCATAACAAAAGACTACAGACTGGGTGGCTTAAACAACAGAAATTCTCTCACAGTTGTAGAGGCTCAAAGTCTGAGATAAGGTGTCAGCGGGGTTGATTTCATTCTGAGGTTCCTCTCTCCTTGGCTTGTAGACAACCATCTTCTCCCTATGTTTTCACATGGTCTTTCCTATGTTCATGTCTGTGTCCAAATTTCCTCTTATTGTAAGGACACCAGTCATATTGGATTAGGACTTACCCTAAAGACCTTGTTTTAGCTTAATTACCTCTTTATAGACCCTGTCTCCAAATACAGTTACATTCTGAGGTACTGGGAGTTCGGACTTTAACATGAACTGGGGGGAACTCAGTTCAACCCATAACACTATACCTACTATTTAACTATTCATAGAAGTAACTGCAAACCGCAGATGTATACCTACTAAACCCAAACTAAATGTATCCCCAACTCAACTTCCTTAGCCAATCCCCAAATGCCCATGGCCTCTCCACTGCTACCTGACAAAAGGGGAAGTGTGATGGAAGGGAAGTCAGAAAAGAAAGAGACATCAATCTTAACCAATTGCAGTTTAAACATTTTTTTTCAAATTTTACAAAAACGGATCACATTAACACATTGCTGGGGCTCTTCCAGTGCTTTGGAAGAGGTCTTGTGCAAGGGAGGGCCCTGAAACTTCGGCTCGCTTAGCTGTAGGGTCAGTGTGCCTCTGGTCAGTCCTCCTAATATCTGAGCCATGCACAAAGCAGGAGAGAATTTTCACCAAAGATAGGCGATAAATATGATGAGTCCCCCTTCTTCAGCACTAGTCCTTGGAAGAGCTGGGAGGGTTATTGTCTTGCTAAAAGTGGGATCCTAAAGGATGCTAAAAGTGGGATATTGTTAGCCTGGATTTCTTCCTATCTTCCACTTCCCCACCCCAGTCTACTCCATCTTCTAAAGCTTTAGGGTGAAACCCACGTAAAAGAGTGAGGCTTCAGCTAGCACTCCAGAACTGGGGGCAAAGGAATTTCTTCTTTTTCTTTTTAGGAGAGGGATTCTCCTAAATGAGACAAGAAAGGTGGCAGAGTTGTCCACCTTTCATAATGCCAAGGCCATGGTCAGTGATGCCCAGAATGCCCAACTGAACCCTCAGGGGCAGGCACTAAGTTCCCACAGGCAGTGCCTGCCCAGCTTCCCAGCCAAACCAGCAGGAGTTCTTCCCAGTCAATCCAGTGTCATTAATTGTTTGGATTATGAGAGCATGATCTTTCCACTGAAAACTGAGGGCCACTGCTGCCTGAAATGTTTCACTTTTCCCTTCCATCATTACATACAAACCACTGGGTCATTGTAATAGTCATGATGTAGGAGAAGGTCTGCATATACCACCAGCCCTGGCTTAAACCCTGAGGGATCAAAAGTGTCTAACTCTAAAACTAAAACTCGAAAGCAACAGAAAGCTGCCGTTTACACCTACGACGCTTTTGCTGGATACTAGTTTGAAGGACGTGGGGCTGGCTCTCAGGAGTTGAGATTGTTACTAAATGTAATGAGGAGGAGGGGAAGGCAGGGGCAAATACAGGGCCAGCAACAGAAAATGGGGCTCAGTGCTGAAGTAGAGGTAATATTTCTGATATCTGGCAACCCTGAAAGAGCTCTAGAATTAAAGAGGAGCGATGAAGAATCAGAAGTAGCAGTTATAGTGGTTGGCTTTTGGGGGGAACATGGGGAGGGGTGAGGTCTGTGAAATACAGGGCAAAATCTGAAATTGTTGTATAAATTTTTGTAAGTATATAAGCTATCAAGTGATCTAAATAAGCAAGCAGAGACTTTTTCAAAGACCAACATGAGAACAGAAGAGTCACTTCAGAAAGTACTGTTTCCAAGTTTTAGTCAGAAGACTGAGAATCCTAAATACTCTTCGGAGTGTGTGGAATGCTGCTTTGGTGAAAGATCCATTTTATTGTCATCCCTTCCTTGACAGGCAAAACCAAGGTCCCCAAATATGAGGCAGAGCTCCAGGTCCTCTTTACTAGGGCAGAGAGGGGGGCTTGGAGGTCTGGTAGGTCGCAATGAAGTGATCCCTCCAGCACTTCGTTTTTAAGAACACCTGTCCGATGCAAGCTGGACCCGGGAAGGGGCCAAAGGTGCCGGGCTGCTAGGATCTTCGTCTTCCCGGGTGGCAAGACAATTTGATCCATCTCGAGAACAAGTTCCCGGTCGCTCTAGGCGCTTCGTTTTCAGTGACGCTACTGACGGCGGTTGGGCCCTGGGCTGGGAAGGCACGGCTCGAGTGTAAGGCTGGCCAGGGGATGCTCAAAAAGTCTTCCTCCAAGAAGAAATAAATGGGGAGTAGTCGTAGGCGGTCTGGACAGTTCAGCAAACTGCTGTGAATTCCTTGGGGAATTCCGGGAGGAACATGGCCCAGTGTATTCCGAAGGTCCGGCGCCGATAGGTCCGGAGATGGGGGAGGTACCATTCGCGGCACCCTGGCCCCGGGGGACATCTTCCCTGCCCCAAACACCCAATAGCCACCCCAGCTGAGGCCCACGCAGCCAATAGCCGACTTCAGCAGAGACCCACGCAGCCAATGGCCGGCCCCGTGCGTTCCGCCGGTGCCCGCCTGCCCTCGCCCACCAATCGGGACTCGGGCCACCTTGGCACCGCCCCCGGAGCCCGCCCCACCCATCCGCCCCGCCTCCAACTCGCTGGAGCAGGGCTGGACTAGCCGGCGCGCACTCGGTGGCGGGGGGGCAGTCCCGGTCCCGGCCCTCCGCGCGGGTGGGCTCGGAGCAGGCCGCACCGGGCGGGAACCCCACTCCCACCCCGGAGGCCCCCCTGCCCTTTCTCCCCCTTTCCCCCCCGGCCCATGGTGCGAGGCTGGGAGCCGCCGCCCGGGCCGGACCGCGGTGAGTGATCCCCAGCCCCTTCGACTTCCCCTCCCAGCCCCGTACGATCTCTGACCTCCGGAGCCCCATCCCCGCGCTGGGGGGAGGAGAATTCTAGGTTCGAAGTCGCCCGGTTCTCTCTCCTTTTTCCTCTGGACTTTTCGGTTCCCTGTTGTAACTGGGGGAGGGCGAGTGGGTGTGTAGGGAGGAGGGGAAGGCTGGGTGGGACGCCCTTGGCCAGGAGAGGATTGAGATTCGCCTGCTCCCTGGGGCTCATCGCCCCAAGTGCAGCAACTTTTTGTTCTCTGACCCACTTTGGAGCCTTCTAGATTGCCTGTGAAATGGAGGATAGGAGAAACGTTTCCTTCCCAGGCCTCCCCTCCTCCCCCCCACGACTACCTCCTGGTGACCTCAACACACGTACAGAAACCTGGTCTAACTTCTGGGGAGCAGTGGCCTTTGGGAATGAAAGGTTTAGGAGAAACTGCCCCTTCTGACCCCCTACCCAGCCATACTCAGAAAACCAGCCAGGAAAGTGAGAACCCAAGTCCTCAGAGGTTCCTGGTGTTGCGTCCTAATCTGAGACTTCTAAACTTAAAGAAGACTCAAGCTGAGACCTATTTGGTAATGTGGGCCCAGATCAGATCTTTTATTATATGAGCCTCCTCCTCACCATACATTTGAAGTCCTTTTATATTGTATGATTAGGATATGTAGATGGCAGTAATTGAAAAAACCAAAACAGCCAGTTAAGGTTGGGAATTTTTTAAGTGATGCAAATAAATATCTTAAGCATTGTCATTAAAAGTACGTTCATTTCACCAATCTTTCGGGGTAGTGTCCAGGCGTTTTCTTTGTGTAAGTCTGCTGATTGGAGTTCCCAATTGCCTTTCTAGTATAAGCTACACAAGCAAATCTCAAATCTGGCTGCACCCTGAGAACTTTTTAAAACTACTGATGCCTGGGCCCCAGTCCAGACTAATTAAGTCAGAATGAGTAGGAGGGTGCCCGGGTTTAAGCTTCCCCGGTAATTCTAATGTGCAGTCTGAGATGGGAGCCACTGCCTCTCATCGTCTATAATTTCCAGGTTTGGTTTCTTTAAAATGGAGTGAGAATTTAAACACTTTTAAAGCTATCTGAATACAGAATACTTTTGAGATTTTTAAGTCCCCTTAAAAAGATCTTTTACAGTTGTCTTACTCTCAACTCAACCATTTTTAAAATGTACACTCCTTTGTATTATGTCTTTCCAAAGCATTTGACTTTGTTTTCATAGGAAAAATTTTTAATGCACTAATTTTTCATAGGTTTATGTGATGTTTAATTACATTATTATATAAATACAGAAAAACAACGGGCATAACCAGGTTTGGAATCACATACAGCTGGCCCAGGAACACAGGGCAGCTGAAGGAAGCAGATGATTTTTCCCCGGCTCTAGTGTCCAGTGCACTGTGGGTACTGGTCATGTATCCCAGTGGGTCAGTTAAGCCAGGCTCCTGGTCGAGTTGAACACCCCTCCCTTGCACTCTCTCCAACTAATATCACCAATACCCAGTCCCTTCTAGACTTATTCAAATTCTCTTGAGTCTTCCATCCACTCTTTCCATTCCTTCACATTAAGCTTTTTGTTCCTCTTTAAGCAATTACAACCACTGCCTTTATTAAGTTTTGAGGACATAAAGCAGAGGTTCTTAACCTGGGCTCCTGGGCAGCCAGTGAACCCCCTGAGATTATATATATAATGTGTAAGTGTGAATGTTTATTTGGGGGGGAAGTAGCCATAACTTTCTAAGGTCCTTTTATATGATTCTCAAAGAGGTTCATGATGCAAAAAGTTAAGAAGCACATCAGTTGAAAATCACTAAAAGTCCTTTAAGGCCCTTAAAACTGTATCACCAAAACACATTTCAGGCATTCTTCAATTCTTCTCTGAATAAAGATTTAGGGAATTTAGCAGGATCCTATCTAGTGTCCCACTTGAACTTTCTCCTGCTTTAATCTTAAGCCTAGGCTCAAGTCTAAAGTTCTGAACACCCATTTTTCTAGGATTGTGTGAACACCTAGATAAGTTTAAGGCAGCCCATTCTTTTCTGCCATCTGCCCAGGGGTATGGAAAGCCCAAAGGGAAAGAAGGGTATTATCCTGGTTCTATATTTTTAATTAGTGACCTTAAGTAGCAGTAGGACATATCTGGCATATTTAATAAGAATACAAATTTAGTAATTACTCAGAATTGATAATTCCACCACCACCTCTGCCCATAGGAGTCCTTTCCCCAGCTTTGATTCCCTTCTTTTCCTACTCTCACCAAACGGAGGCACAAGAACACAAGATACTGTAGTGTCTTCACTGTGGTTTTGATTACCATAGGGTCTACCCTACTTGTTAGAGTTCTCACGAACCACTCTGGTTGTAGTTTCTTCCTAATTCAAAGCCAGATTCTTCCAGGGAGGTACCAGCTATACAGCTGTGCCTTGATTTAAGCCACCATTCTGTATCAAAAAGTCTTCCACAACTTGTGTTTTGTGTAATTAGAAAACTGTGGATGTATATGATATTTGCATTATTGCACGTTACACTGAAATATCGAGCTGATGCCGTGAGAATCTGAGGGATCACAAACCACATGAATGAAAGCAAAAATGCCTCTTTGTAGGCTTCTCGCTGTGCCTGTCTTATGTTCCTGTCAGGCAGTCTTCATCCTTACACTGGACTGCTTTATTGCTTATGCTACATTTTCTTCTTATCTAAAGTGTTATTGTGTCATTAAAAACAGGACACCAATAAGGTAAAGTAGGTGTCAAGTATTGCATTCATAAAGTATTCTCCAGCTTAGATTTGGTGGTGGGCCACAATTTCTAAATGGCCGTGCAAGCAAGTCCTCACAGGCCACTCAGCTGTGTCTGGGATGAACCTTGAGGGTGAAGATAGAGCTACCACATTGCAATCCACCTGGCAGTCAGAAAGGCTTTATATCCAAATTATGGATTCAATTCTCCTAAAGCAGTGATTTTCATTTTTTAAAGCAGCAAAATCCATTCTGGAATTATATCCAACTCCCAAAATATAAAATCATAGATGCCCTGGTTTCCTCTACTGCCCATTAGAATTAGGACTCTGCAAAAACAGATTGGAAACAGTGATTTTAAAGGATTTCAGTCTTTGTGTCACTACCCTCATTTGTCTAGGAGGAGCATTACCTTATATCACAATCACCCCATAAGGCTGAAGTCATGATAAAAGCTGCCATTTATTGAGCCTTTACTTTGTTCTAGGCATAACGTTGAGTGCGTTTTTTCATTTATCATAAACCTGCGAAGTAGGTGGTGTTCTGACCTCCTGTGTTTCCGATGGGAAATGAAGGCTTAAAGGGGGTAAATAACTTGCCCAAGGACAGCAGCATTGTAGGAAATGGTGGGGCTGCAGTTCATCTCACATCTGCCTCACCCCAAACCTCCCCCTCTAACAGCTGCTTTAGGCTCCACCTACACATGACACCTAGCACATAGTAGGTGCTCGATAAAAATATATAACTTCACATACACTCAGCACTGTCTCCATTTTTTACACATGAAGAAACCAAGGCTCCTATAAGTTTAGTAACTTTTGCCCAAGATCACATAGCTGGTAAGTGCAGAGTGGGATTCAAAGTGCAGGTTGGCTACACTCAAGAGTCATATTGCTACCCACCATGCCATGCTGCCTTGATTTACCCTTTAGGGTTCTCTTCAAGCTGTGTTGCCTTTAGGATCTGCATGGCCTTCAGTTTGTTAGATATACTTGTTAAAAGGGAATGGTGACACATTAAAATGCTTCCAAATCTTTCTAGTCATCATATAAAATCCCTGATATTACACTGCTTTATCTATAACTTTCTGGACTCGAGAGTTTTCTCAGTTCATCATGTAGCATTTACACAGGAATCCTGTCCCATCCTTAACATATCAGAAGCAATATTTATCAACTCAGATGGGATTTCTCTAAGAGTAAAGGATGACAGATGTGTTAAGGAGTCTCTAATGCCCACACATGGAGCCGAGTTAAAGTTCGGTCAACAGAATTATTCTGGGAAATAACTTGAGCAGGTATTTCAGGAATGAAGCAGAGTCGGGGGCCATCCCTGCAGTCTCCACACCCATAACCCCCGGAGCGTGGTGATGCTGGGTAGCTTGCAAGACCTGGCTACAATTTATAATGAGCCTCCCCACCTGGTCATGAGAAGAAAGCTCCACTAAAGAGATAAGAGCTGCAGGCCTTCCGCCCTGTGTGGAGGGGGTGTTAAAGTCTGAGGGAGCTCTCTAGGCTCCCTGGAGAGAGGCTAAGCAGTTGGAAGAGACAAAGGCTGGGGGGAGGGGGTAACCTTTGTTCCAAGCACAACTTGGCTGGGGGAACAGTCCCCTCTCTCTACCCTCACCTGACCTAAACCCAGGTAGAGTAAGCCCCGTTCATCCCGGATATCTGACCTCTCTCCTACTGAAAGAAAAAATAGAGCTATCAAGTTTGGGCTTAGGGCTTAAAGGTACTATCATTCCCCTCCCCCAACACTCCACCACCAAGAAGGAAAAGAAAAGGGGGCTGGGGGCTGGGCAAAGGAACAGTAGTGTCCTACCTTCTAGATATCCTGACCTTTCTCCACATTCTAGAGATAATCATAAACTGTTAGGAGCTAAAAACATTTGGAACAGTTCTGAGATTACTGCTCCTCCTGTTTTTGTGGTTGAGTCTTCATTGTGTGACTCTTGTTCCATGAACTTAGAGGGTAAAGTGAGTTTGAATTGGAAAGATAAAGGCTATGTAAGGACAAGTTTTCCTCCTTAACCTCTAAAGACATATTTTTATCTTGGTGACAATACTCACTAGTCATGTGACTTGGGGTAATTTAACTTCTGTGGACTTTGGTTTTTTTCATATGTACAATGGGAATTATAGAGGCTCTGATGACTTCCTGAGGTTATGAAAATTAAATGGGAAACTGTTAAAGCACTTTAAAAGCAATCCAGCATGGTACACATAGGAAGTTGATTGTTTTGGAGTCTAGCATCTTGTTTGGTAGAAACTAAGCAATGAGCCAAAAGAGGAGCCCCAGTGATTGAGCTGTTTCTCTTCTTATTACAGCTATCTCTGAAGGGCACAAGTCAGAAAACACCATGCCTCCTAATAAAGAGGCCAGCAGTCTTAATAGCTCCCCCGTGGGGCTCATCTGCCTCCCTCCAATCTCTGAGGAGCTCCAGCTTGTGTGGACCCAAGCAGCCCAGACCAGTGAGCTGGATGGCAATGAACACTTGCTACAAACCTTCAGCTATTTTCCCTATCCCAGTCTAGCAGACATTGCCCTTCTCTGTCTACGCTATGGGCTGCAGATGGAGAAAGTCAAGACTTGGTTCATGGCCCAGCGCCTCCGCTGTGGCATTAGCTGGTCATCTGAAGAAATAGAAGAGACTCGAGCCCGAGTGGTCTACCATCGGGACCAACTCCATTTCAAATCCCTTCTCTCTTTTACTCATCATGCAGGGCGGCCTCCAGAGGAGGTGCCTCCTTCTCCAGTGCCACCTCCAGAACAAGTTGGTCTTGGAATAGTGCCCCTGAATCTTAGCGAGCCCATCCAGATGAAAGGATTGAAGGTAGAGCCTGAGTCCTCAGAGCCACTGAGTCACCAGAAAGCAAAGGGGCCCCTGATGGCACCTGGAAGTGGGGCATTCCCCCACCAATCAAATTTTTGGGAGGATCTTCAAAGTAGTGGCCTCTCTAAGGAGCAGGCAGGCAGGGGTCCCGACCAGTCACATGGCCGAGGTACTGTTTCCTGGAACCACTCCACAACTGTCCACCAGCCATGTGCTCGGGATAAGCCCCCACCAATCTCATTACTTGCCAGTAGTTGCAAGCAGGAGTCAGCATCTAATGTGACTCCTTCTTCTTCCTCTACCTCTTCTTCCTCTTTCCAGGTACTGGCTAATGGAGCTACTGCCACCTCTAAACCCCTCCAGCCACTGGGCCATACCCCACAGCCACGGTCACCCAATGAACAGGCACTACCCCCACATGTGGAGCCAGCCTGGCCCCAGGGGCTTAGGCATAACTCAGTACCAGGTAGGGTTGGCCCTGCAGAGTACCCTTCTCTAGATATGCAACGCCAGCGAAAGACCAAGCGCAAAACCAAAGAACAGCTGGCTATCCTCAAGTCGTTTTTTTTACAGTGTCAATGGGCACGGCGGGAGGATTACTATAAATTAGAACAGATCACTGGTTTACCTCGGCCGGAGATCATTCAGTGGTTTGGTGACACACGCTATGCCTTGAAGCATGGGCAACTAAAATGGTTTCGGGACAACGCAGTCCCTGGTGCCCCTAGTTTCCAGGACCCAGCAATTCCCACACCACCACCTTCAACCCGCTCTTTGAATGAATGGGCTGAGACACCACCTCTGCCGACTCCCCCACCCCCACCGGATATACAACCTTTGGAGAGATATTGGGCAGCCCACCAACAGCTACGGGAAAGTGATATCCCTCAACTGAGTCAGGCGTCAAGGCTTAGCACCCAGCAGGTACTGGATTGGTTTGACTCTCGATTACCTGAGCCAGCTGAGGTGGTGGTTTGTCTAGATGAAGAGGAGGAAGAGGAAGAGGAAGAACTGCCAGAAGATGAGGATGAAGAAGAGGAGGAGGAGGAGGAAGACGAAGACGATGATGATGTGATCATACAGGACTGAGTGGGGGGCTGGGGGAGGAGAGGTCTGTTACTAAAAGATGAACCAACTTAGTAACTGTTTAAACAAACCACAGTTTTTTAATTACCTTGTGGCAAAGAACTGAAAAGTTTTGTGTTCTTGAGGTTGGGAGACGGGGATGTAGTGAGGGTGGACCAGGGAGGATGATCATAGGGCACAAAGTGAGGTGGGGATTGGAAATCCAGGCCTCTAGCCTCAATGAAGAGAGTGCTAAGAATCTGGTCCAATCTGTGGGCCGGATAAAGGCTCTTGCTCTCCTCATATCTGCTATTCTTTTCCCTTCGTGTACAACAGAGAGGCTAGACCTTGGTCCCAAATCTATAGGAGAATTGGAACAGAGAAGTAAAGAATTGTGATTCAATTGATGATTCCAGTGCCTCTCCCAGTCCCACCATTTTCTCTGGAATATAAGGCTGCCTTGCACCCCTTTTCTCTCTGAGCACAAGTCCATATATAATGCAGCAAATAATCTCAATATGTCCCAGTCTCATCACAAATACTTCCTCTTCCTCATACCAACTTGACTGTGTATGTTTCACCTGCTTCATTATTGAGTCACACAGGTAGCAGAATGTTTTCTGATACTGGGACCACTTTGCCTTGTACCTTTTTAACTCTTTCCAAAATCCCCATTCTGTTCACTATTTGTCTCAGGGTAAATCTTTCCCACGGAGCTTGTGAAAAACTTTAATGATTTGGTGAAGAATAATTTAGACTGGATATTTATTGGAGGTGAGAATTAGGTGAGATGTCCTTTAAAAAAGTAGATTAGGTAACAGAGGGATAGAGAAGAGGAAATGGTTTCGACTGTTCAGAAGGATGTTGCAGGTAGGTTCCAGGTTTGGTTTTACAAACCTGACACTCCCCCTGCCTAGCTTGACAGATGCTGACTTTTCATCTTTTTGGTGTTAGTTCAATTTTTGTCCAGAAAAGAGACTCATCCCTCTCTATATAGGATCTATCTTAGGGACAAAGGGACCATGGTCTTTAACTGAACTAAATTGATGTTTTAGAATGGTTTTCATCAATTGGGGTCAGATATAAAGATATCAATGGGTTAACCATCTAGAAATAAAAGAGTGGAAGGCCCAAATTGCTAGAATAATAATAAAAAGGCCAAAAATAAAATTGTTTCTCTCTCTTCCACTTTGCCACTTCTATGGTTTAGAGACTAATGGAGCTGAGTCCATTAACATTCTGATTTAGTATACTCTATTTGTTTGTTTTTTGAAGCAGCAGGATATATTGAGGTAAATTAAAAGAACACAATCTTTAAAAGGCAGTGGATCAGTATCTGTCACTAGGCAGATTCTTTCCTGCACCTGCTACAGCAGAGGCTCTTGCCCAGAAGAGGAGGTGTCTAGAAATGCCTTTAAAAATAAATTCAGAGTTACAGAAAGGGTAGTGGGATCCTAATTCAGCTTCAGGTCATTCCCAAGACCTACTTTATTTCTGGCAGATGCTGGCTATCTACATTTTCCCAATATTTTTGATTAAGGCCTGCCTGCCAGTGGCCCACCCATTTAATTCTTCATTTCTACCTCTTAGTACCCAAAGAAGAATAAATGTTTGATCTCAGTGGTAGTGTTCTTTGCCCATTCCACCACTCTAGAGCCTGTAATACCAATAGAGTTGCAATACTCTACATATTTAATATATGCCTTTTATTGAAAAGGGCGGCATCTTTATTTTATTATGTATGTACTTTAGTAAGCTGAAAGTCTGTGTCTGCAACTGTTATCAGACAAAAAGGAAAATCAACACATTTAATAGGAACTAGGCATAGAGGAAACAACAGGCAAATAGAAAAAGTATAATAAACTAGGACAAAGATCAGAGTTGTTGCTTGTTGACATTGGCAATAGGAGACTATATATCCAAAACTAAAAAATTAAATCCAGAAATAAAACACAGTTAATGAGTATATTACCCCCCCATACCCAATGATGCCAAGAATTGTTTTTACAACCTTTGTTTCAAGTTGTAGGAAATGAGGGAGCTACATATGTCTTGTGGGAGAAATACAAACATCTTCCTGAAGCACAAGCCTTATATTAAGACCTGACCACTTTCCTATGAGGTGATACAGGGTGTATATGGTAAAGATCGAGAAAGATAAGGTACAGAGTGGAACCAGGAAACAAGGCAGGGGTACATTTTCCAAGGCCGCCATGCCTACTGGGTACTGGGTGCTACAGCCCGTCCTTCAGCAGTATATATAGATCAGACCTTGAAGACGGTCTATCTGGAAGTGGTCCATGCTTCTCTCCCCCTGGCTAATCCCATCTGCCTCTGTTGGTAGAGAGTCTGCAGCAGAGGACAGGAAGGCAGATATGGGTGTTTATAACAAAAAGGGAACGTAAGGCCCTTTTAAGCCATTATATGAAGTTTATTGGGACCGTAAACCACCGCTGTTGCTTCCCCATAGTTTTCTCCATTGCATGATAACTAACTTTTCCAAACTAAGATTTGATACCTAGTGTGACAAAGGCTTTGTTGCTACTTATGAAACTCTGCAACATTTCAGTGCTTAATGGTGATAATACAGCAGAATATTTGAAACAAACTCTTGGAAGATCTGGAACATCTGACTACCATGTCCAGAGATGGCTACAAGGGAGGCAGAATTCATATGCCTCTGGGGAGGTGGCACTTTCTTTAATAACTTTTTTTCAACTTTATTATGGGAATTTTCAGAAAATATAAAAGTAGAGTATTATAATGAACTCACATGTACACATCACCCAACTTCAACAAATAACTCATGGCCAGTTTTCTTTCATTTCTGCTCTCTCACTGCCCCTCTCCACTAGATTATATTAAAGCAAAACCCAGACAACCATTTAACTTCCTATCCACTAGTATTTTAGTACATACCTCCAAAAGATAGACTATTTTTAAAAACATAACCACAATAGCATCATGCCTACAAAAAAACTATTAACAGTTCCTTAATATCAAATGTCCAATAGGTATTCAGTTTTCCTCAGTTTTCTCATAAATGGTTTTTACAGTTTGTTTCAATCAAGATCCAATTAGGACCACATTTTTGTAGATGGTTTATGTGTCTCGTTTAAGTCTTGTCTCCTCCATAAATTAATCCCTCCATTTGTGGGGATCTGAGAGAAGGGTGTTATTTCCCCAGTGTTGCCTCTTGGGGCTTAGACCCTAATTTCTTGCTGATGAAAATAAAGGGCATTTTGGAATATGAAAGCAAAATATTTACCTACTTTAGTATCTCCCTGGGGTCACTAGGAGCTTGGATTGGAGAAGGGCCTACATATCCTCAAAATCCAAGCCATAAAAGTTAATTTAAAAGGCAAGACTGGACTTTTCATTTAATAGAGCTCCTTACAAACTTCTCTTCTCGTTCCCATGCCCTTTTCCTCTTGTTGCCTGGATCAGAATCATAGTCCCATAAATGATGAAACATTATTCTAGCTATCTCTGGAGAAGCAAACATGGTTTTTCCTAGTTCAGGCAGTACCTCTACCCCAAAGATATATTCCATTGAAAATACTTTTTTGTGGAACTTCTGGGAATGTCAGTTGTGTCCACAAACTTAATTCACAATGGCCAAGAGCTCTCAGTTTAAAGTCTTTCACTACATGTGACCTAATTTTTAAACCTCAAACCAGGAAGCTAATCTGACAGGACAGAATCTTTGAAACTGAGACCATTCTGGAAAATGGTGAACATAGGTTACCACACTTGAAACCCATGTCATTCTCCACCGGTTACATTCTAACCCTAAGAGGAGGCCAGAATGAGGCATTTAGTGTGCAGGCCCAACCATGGGAGCTTTTCATGCACAGACAACTTAGACTAGCCAGGGCTCACCTGCAGGACTGGTAGCTGGAAACCAGGAAGGCTCTCTGGTGTGGTTCTGTTTGCTCTCTGACCTGAAGGATAGAGTGGATGGTGAAAGATAACTTCCTCCGGCAGTTCCTTGGCAGTATTACTTATAGATCGGGGTAAATGGGGAGTTCCCAATCTGCAGCACGGTACTCAGAAGGGAAAAGACTGTTAGTTAGGCAATTTAAGAGGTGGGTTATAAAGTCCATTCTTTTCCTGTGAGGACAGGGTGCTGACAGAGAGGTCTGAGATTTGAGTATAACTATGAGTAGAAAGATGTAGAGACAATATAAAGATTTTGGTGAGCTATGGAAGAGGACAGCCCCTTATCAAGAGGACTGGTAACAGAGGAAGTTTTTTAAAGAAATGAGGAGAAAAAAGGATACCAATTTTATCATTCTCATTCAGAACTGAGCTCCCAGCAATGTTCACACATAGGAATCTCAAAAAAAAAAAAAAAAAAAAGCCAGTTTAATTTTTAATTCTACAGGTGACCTTCTGGCTAAATAGCAGGACTAGACTGGATAAGTTATTTAGGCAAAATTCAAAGCCTGCCATCACTGTGAAGGAAATGGGATGACTCTTAAAGAACATTAAGGAGTCAAACTGAAGACAATGCTCTTGCGGGGTGAGGGGGCAAATCCCAACTTTTCACCTTGAAAATCTTCATTTTAGTATATACGTCAATGGTTGAAGCTCCACTCCTTTGGGAATGTTATTTAACTTACCTAAATTGTTGGGGGTGAGGACTCGTGTGTGGCCTGAATTCCCACCATTTAGGGATGGTCTGAAAGGAAAGATCCCTTGTCCAGAGGAGGCAGATGAAGGTCTAAGAAGGTAAATAAAAGCATCAGCAGAAAAGAGGAAGGGTAAAGATAAAAAGCATATGTAGGGGAAGAACCTAGACCTTTAGACCAGTGAAAAATAAATCCCCTGCTTATAACTGAGAATAAAATTAAGTAATTTGGATATATATTAGACAGTCCTATTTAACCTTCTCTTTTGTTTACAAGGTAGATTATAAACATCAATGGTACAGGCCAGTGGAGCAGTAACCCCAGGGTTTCTGGCAGAGTATCAGTGCGAACAGATCCCAAGTGAAAGGAAGCATAGTGGTACTCACCTGTAAGATAGGCTGTGAGTGGAAGCTGGTGAAGGGGTTTCTGGAAAGCATAAAAATGAGCTTATGAGATAATCCGTGAACTGGAGAAGAAATTCAGGTATACGGGGGCCAGGGCAAAGGAACTGGGGATCACAGGTCTTCAGTAACATATGTTAGGCTTAGGGGCTAATGGCAAGTGAAAAGCTCACAAGTCACCTAGCAGTGTCTCATATAGGAGCTCTCCTCTCCCTTTCATGAGTTTGTGGGCCAGGATCCATCACTGCCTTCATGTGCCCTAATGTATCTGTGCCTTGGTTTCTCCTCTAAGATGGAGATTACCAGAAAGCATGGCTAAAGACAAAGGGTCATTAAATTGGCTAGGAGTGACATCAGCAAAAATGGTGAAGTAAGGACCTCCAAAAATTCTCTCCCTAAAAGAAATGAGAAAACTAGCAAAATTGCCAGAATCAATTTTTTCAGAACTCTGGAAATTAACAGAGTTTGCAGTAATCTAAGGAATGTTTATTCCAGAAAAATAGCTGAATATAAGAACATCTTAACTTGTCCGATTCCCATTTCTCCTTCAGCTCCATGGTAGTCTTGAAAAGCAAACAATCTGGCCATCACTACAAGGGGTGGAATGAGGTTGGAGCTCTTTCAAAGCCTCACTCCCAAAGAATTATCATCATGGACCTGTCGAGTGGTTCACTGGAGACTCCACTTGCAAGCATGCCTTTATTTGACCTGACTTGGAGCCCAGACTCACCAGGGCTTGGAGTTTAGAGTTCACCAAGTATGAAAAGCCTTTTCTACTGGTACAAGAATAGACACACAGATCAATGGAACAGAATTGAAAGCCCAGAAATAAAACCACACACCTATGGACAGCTAATCTTTGACAAAGGAGCAAAGAACATACAATGGAGAGAGGGAAGTCTCTTCAATAAATGGTGCTGGGAAAATTGGACAGCAACATGCAAAAGAATGAAAGTAGACCATCTCCTATCGCCATATACAAAAATCAATTCAAAATGGATCAAAGACCTGAAAGTGAGGCCTGAAACTATAAAACTCCTGGAAGAAAATATAGGCAGTACACTAATTGAGACTGGACATAAAGGGATCCTTTCAGATTCCATGTCTACCCAGACAAGGGAAACAAAAGAAAAAATAAACAAGTGGGACCTCATCAGACTAAAGAGCTTCTACAAGGCAAATGAAACCAGGATCAAAATGAATAAACAACCCACCAGCTGGGAGAAAATATTTGCAAATCGTTTGTCCGACAAGGGATTAATCTCAGTAATATATAAAGATCTCATACAACTGAGCAACAAAAAAACAAACAACCCAATCAAAAAACGGGCAGAAGATATGAACAGACATTTTTCCAAGGAAGAGATACAGATGGCCAATAGACACATGAAAAGATGTTCAACATCACTAATCATCAGGGAAATGCAAATCAAAACTACACTAAGATATCACCTTACACCGGTTAGAATGGCTATAATCACAAAGACAAATAACAACAAATGCTGGAGAGGTTGTGGAGAAATGGGGACCCTCATTCACTGCTGGTGGGAATGCAAACTGGTGCAGCCTCCATGGAAAACAGTATGGAGAGTCCTCAAAAAATTAAAAATAGAAATACCGTATGATCCAGCAATCCCACTCTTGGGCATCTACCCAATGGACATGAAATCAACCATCACAAGAGGCGTATGCACCCCTATGTTCATTGCAGCATTATTCACTATAGCCAAGAAGTGGAAGCAACCCAAGTGTCCCTCGACTGATGATTGGTTAAAAAAGATGTGGTATATACATACAATGGAATACTCCTCAGCCATAAGAAAAGACACAATTGTCCCATTTGCAACAACATGGAAGGACCTAGAGGGTATTATGTTAAGTGAAATAAGCCAGAGAGAGAAGGACAGACACTGCATGAACTCACTGATATATGGAATATAAGTGAACACACGGACAGAGAGAACTGATTGGTGGTTACCAAGGGGAAGGAGGGTGGGGGGGGCATAAGGGGTGAAGGGTTACATCCACAAGGTGACGGACAAACAAAAATGTACAACTAAAACCCCACAGTGTAATTAACTATTAAGACATCAATAAAAAAAAATGGTAAAAAAAAAAAAAAAGAAAAGCCTTTTCCCCAGGAGTGTTTGTGGCAAACAGTTAAAGACACCTGTTTAGGCTCCCTGAGGAGGTGAATATCAATGGGGCAAACAACAGGCTAACCAAAGAGCATAAAAGGAAAAACTGGGAAATGAGTTGTCCATGGGGACTTTGAAAACCAACACCACATTTTTGGAAATCTAGGCCACGTGCATGTGCAGGAGTGGCTGCATGCTCAGAAAAGACGTGAAAAGGCCCTAAGCTCTCATCTGGGGCTTACCTTGAGGTCATACAAGCAAGAAGTGAAGGCTAAGACACAGCTGTCAACTGCCTGGCTGAGTGTTGAAAGCGTACCCCAACACACACAGAGTCTCTCAGCAAAGACTGAGAGACTTATTGGCTCTGAGTGTTTAAGGAAATCTTTGTCCAATCATTAGCTGACCACTAAGCTAACCGAATAGAGACTTCAATGGCCACACATGACGAAGAATATGGATTTAACGGAATTAGTTTTAAAAAGTCACTAAATGGGGGCTGGCCCGGTGGCGTAGTGGTTCATCAAGCCATGCTGTGGCGGCATCCCATATACAAAATAGAGGAAGATGGGGACGGATGTTAGCTCAGGGCTAATCTTCCTCAGCAAAAAGAGGAAGATTGGCAAGGGATGTTAGCTCAGGGCCAATCTTCTGCACCAAAAAAAAAAAAGTCACTAAACAAACAACAATAAACAGCAACAATAACAAACCCTGGAGAGGGGGAAGAATCTGATTCTCAGAGTTGCCAAGTTATATTATTTTAAATGTCCAGTTTTCAACAAGAAATTACAAGGCATGCAAAGACACAAGAAAGTATGACCCATAAAGGAAAAAAGCAATCAATAGAAACTATCTTTGAGGACACCCAGACACTGGACTTTCTAGATAAAGACTTTAAATCAGCTATTTTAAATATGTTCAGATAACTAAAGGAAACCATGTCTAAAGCACTAAAGGAAAGTATGAGAATGGTGTCTCAACAAATAGAGAATACTAATAAAGAAAAATTATATTAAAAAGAACCAAATATAAATTCTGGAACAGAAAAGTACAATAACTAAAATGAAAACCTCACTAGAAGGGCTCATTAGCAGATATGAGCAGGCAGAAGAAAGAATCAGCAAATATGAAGATATGTCAATTGAGATTATCCATTGTGAGACAGAGAAAGAAAAAAGAATGAAGGAAAATGAATAGAGCCTCAGAGACCCTGGTGGAACACCATCAAGCACGCCAACATATGCATAATGTGAGTTCCAGAAGGAGAAAAGAGAGGAACAAGGGCAGAAGGAATATTTGAAGAAATAATGGCTGACAATTTCCCAAATTAGATTATGTACCCAAGAAGCTCAACAACCTCCAAACATGATAAACTCAAAGAGATGCACACCTAGACATATCATAAACTGCTGAAAGTCAAAGACAAAAAAGAGCCTTGAAAGCAGCAAGAGAGAAGCCACTCATCTATGCAAGGGATCCTCAGTAAAATTAGCACTGATTTCTCCTCAGAAACCATAGAAGCCAGAATACAGGGGATAACATATTCAAAATGCTGAAAGATTGTCAATCAAAAATTTTAAATCCAGCAAAACTATCTTTCAAGAATAAAGGAGAAATTAAGACATTCCCAGATGAAGAAAAATTGAGAGAATTCATCACTATCAAACCTGCCTTATAAGAATGACTAAAGGGAGTCTTTCAGGCTTAAATGAAAGGACACTGGACAGTAACTCAAATCTACATGAAGAAATAATAAAGAGCACTGGTAAAGGTAATTACATAGGTAAATATGAAAGTATAGGTGTATTTTTGTTTGTAACTTTTTTCTCCTATCTGATTTAAAAGACAACTGCATAAAACAATAATTATAAATTTGTGTTGATGAGCACACAATTTATAAAGATGTAATTTACATGATAACACAATGGAATAGGGAGAGAATGGAAGCAAACTATATTGGAACAAAGGTTTTGTATACTGTTGAAATTAAGTTTGGTATTAATCTGAACTAAATTGTTTTAAATTATGATGTTAATTATAATCCCTGAGAAAATAACTAAAAAATATATAGTAAAAAAAAAACCAACAAGGGAACTGAAATGGTACACTAGAAAATATCTACTTAACATAAAAGAAGACAGCAACGGAGGAAGTAAGGAGCAAAACAGATATAAGACATATAGAAAACAAATAGCAAAACAGCAAAAGTCTTTCCTTATCAGTAATCATCTTAAATGTAAATGGATTAAACTCTCCAATTAAAAGGCAGAAACTGGCAGGATGGAGAACAAAAAGATCCAACTATACACTATCTATAAAAGATTCACTTCAAATTCAAAGACATATATAAGTTGAAAGTAAAAGGATGGAAAAAGATATTCCATGCAAACAGTAAACAAAAGAGAGCTGGCGTGGCTAATATCAGACAAATGCACTTTAAGACAAAATTGTTACTAGAGTAAATGTCATAATAATAAAAGGGTCAAGCCAGCCCTGATGGCCTAGTGGTTAAAGTACAGTGCTCACCACTTCAGCAGCCTGGGTTCGCTTCCCAGTCGCAGAACCACACCACCTGTCTGTCAGTTGCCATGCTGTGGTGGCGGCTCACGTGGAAGAACTAGAACAACTTACAACTAGGATATACAACCATGTACTGGGGGGTTGGGGAGGAAAAAAAATGATAAAAGGGTCAACCCATCAAGAAGATATAACACTTGTAAATATATATGTAGCTAATAACAGAGTCCTCCAATATATGAAGCAAAAACTGACAGAATTGAAGAGAAAAATAGACAATTCAACAGTAATAGTTGGAGACTTCAAAACCCCGCTTTCAATAATGAATAGAACTAGACAAGATCAGCAAGGAAATAGAAGATTTGAACAACACCATATACCAACCAAATCTAACAGTCATCTATAGAACACTGAACAAGAGCAGAATACACATTCTTCTCAAGTGTACATGGAACATTTCCCAGGATAGACCATCTGTTAGGTCATTAATGTTAGGTCATTAATTTAAAAGGATCTAAATCATACACAGTATTTTGTCCAACCACAAGGAAGTGAAATTAAAAGTCAATACAGGAAGAAATTTGGGAAATTCACAAATATGTGGATATTAAACATTGCTAAATAACCAATGGATCAAAGAAAAAAATCACAAGAGAAGTTAGAAAATACTTTGAGATGAATGAAAACAAAAACACAACATACTAAACCTTACAAGATGCAGAGAAAGCAGTGCTTAGAGCAAAACTTATAACTATAAATGTCCATATTAAAAGAACAGATCTTAAATCAATAATCTAACCTTAACCTTAAGAAACTAGAAAAAAAAGAATAAAACCCAAAACAAGCAGAAGGAAAGAAATAAAAGCAGAAATAAATGAAATGGAGAATAGAAAAACAATACAGAAAATCAACAAATTGACTAATCTTTAGCTAGGCTGTCCAAGAAAAAAAGAAGGAAGCCTCAAATAGCTAAAATCAAGAATGAAAGAGGGAATATTACTACTAACCTGACAGAAATAAATTGGCTAGAACATAACATTTTTCAAAGGGGTGAATATGAAAGAACTGGAGGGAGACTATTTGGGGAATTTCTAAAAGGGTTATCTAGAAAGAGATTTGCAAATGTCAAAATTGCCACTTGTGAAAAAAATAAACAAATGGGACTATATCAAACTAAAAAGCTTCTGCATGGCAAAGGAAACCATCAATGAAATGGAACAACCTACCAATTGGGATGAGATATTTGCAGATCATATATCTGATAAGGGGTTAATATCCAAAATATATAAAGAACTCATAAAACACAATAACAAAAACCAAACAACCCAACTAAAAAATGGGCAGAGGATCTGAACAGACATTTTTTCCAAAGAAGATATACAGATGGCCAACAGGCACATGAAAAGATGTTCAATATCATTAATTATTAGGGAAATGAAAATCAAAACCACAATGAGATATCACCTCATGCCCATAAGAATGTCTATCATTAAATAGACAAGAAATAACAAATGTTGGAGAGGATGTGGAGAAAAGGGAACCCTCATACACTGCTGGTGGGAATGTAAATTGGTGCAGCCACTATGGAAAACAGTATGGAGATTCCTCGAAAAATTCAAAATAGAATTACCATATGATCCAGCTATTCTACTTCTGGGTATTTATCCCAAGAACATGAAAACACTAATTCAAAAAGATATATGCACCCCCATGTTCATCACAGCATTATTCACAATAGCCAAGACTTGGAAACAATCTAAAGTGCCCATCAAGTGATGAATGGATAAAGAAGATGTGGTATACATGTACAATGGAATACTACTCAGCCATAAAAAAGATGAAATCTTGCCATTTGCAACAACATAGATGGACCTTGAGGGTATTATGCTAAGCTAAATAAGTCAGACAGAGAAAGCCAAATACTATAATGATTTTACTCATATGTGGAAGATAACAACAACAAACAAACAGCTACAAAGAACAGATTGGTGGTTACCAGAAGGGAAGAGTGGGGGAGGGCGAAAAGGGTAAAGGGGCATGTTTGTATGGTGATGCATGGCAGCTAGACTTTTGGTGGTGAACACGATGTAGTCTATACAGAAGCCAAAATATAATGTACACTTGAAATTTATATAATGGTATAAACCAATGTGACCTCCATAAAAAATTAATTAAAAAAAATGCTTCTTGTGAAAGAAAGGGAAATCCTCTCTGATAAGTATTCTCTATGGAATGGCTAACGCTCTTGAGAACAGTAATAACTAACAGTTCTAAGAAGAAAGAAACTAGAGTGCCTTCTTAGAGCAGTAGGCAGCGCATCAGTCTCATAAGAAAGAAACAAGAAATTAAGTGGGTGGAACCAAAAATTTTTCTTTACTGGAATATTTTTATGTTTAATACACAGTGAAGCAGCCAGATACCCTTCAGGCTAAGAGAATCAGCATCTAGTTAACCCTCTTTTTAAAACCTAACTTCTACTGCCATCTTGTGGCAATTTTAAAAATCCAAGTCAATTATTTTACTTGCAAGTTATCCTCCTGACCCGAGGTTTTCAATGACTTTTCATCGTTCAAATTTTTATTTTCCCCTTACCAGTTTGAGAACAGAAATATCATTATCTGAAAAGTAGTAATATATGCCTGGATACCTGGAATCACCGTGAGGGAAAAAGCAAAGTAAAACGGCATTACAGTCATGCACCGCATAAGGATGTTTCAGTCAACAACAGACCACATATGTATGACCATGGCCCCACAAGACTAGTACCATGTAGCCTAGGTGTGTAGCAGGCTATACCATCTAGGTTTGTATAAGTACACTCTATGATGTTTGCACAACGACAAAAATCACCTAACGACGCATTTCTCAGAACATATCCCCATCATTAAGTGACGCATGACTGTATCTTATGTACAGAAAACCAGAAATCTGCTGGTGTCTGCACAGAACATGTTGGTTTCTGACACCTTTTTTTTCCCCTCTCACCAGTAAAAGAGTCTCTGGGAGTGCTCCTTCCCTGCAGGCCTCTGGTTCCCTGATGGACAAATAATAAACATCAATTAATAAATATATCCCGATTTTCTGGCTTCCATATTCCTTGTTATTTCTCTATATCTGCACACTGAAGTATATTTTGATCTCCCAGAATGGGTATGCTAATCCAGGAAGGATCCACACTTTACTACTTCCAAAATAAACATGATGGGACAGTGTTAATTTAGTCCTTGAACACTTCCACCATTTTCGCCCCTGTTCATTCTCTCTGTCAGCTTCTAACATCAGGTCTGCACTGCCAAAAGAAAAGAGAGTCCAAACATGGCATCAGATAATTTATGCCAAAACCGATATAAGTTTAATATTCTTGCCTCAAATCTTTGCTTTTATTTAGCCATAGAAATCTCAATCTGGAAAAAGAAGGTAAATATGACTTACTTGTCCCAAGCTACTAAAGCCAGCCACTCTGTAAGGGACAGACTCCACTGAGGAGGACCGACTGTATAAGGTGAGAAAAAGAAAACAAACAAACGTGGTGTTAAACTTTTACACAGACCTAAAGTCTCCTCAGTCCCTATCTCAGACTATCTCAGTTGGAAGTTCATCTTCCACTTTTGCCAACAGTTTCAATGTTGCTGTGTAGGCTTTCAACTCACCTGACCACTTGGCTGCTATGCTGAGAACTGGGTCGTGGAGTAACTGAAAAAGAATAGAGTGCAGAATGGAAATTTGCCATCAGTGGTGCACTCCGCCTTGCCGAGCCAATCTGTTGCAAGTGGCTATCTGGTTATATGATCTTTTCATATCATACATAAGATTAGGAAAATCACATTATAGTCTCTGAAGAAACCATTTTCCATGTGGGAAAAGGATATTTATTCATCTCACACAGATATTTGGGCAAAAAATGTTCTGTACCTGACTGTGATGGGGAAGTAATACCCACTGGTCGAGGTGTGGTTGACCTGCAAGGGAAAAAAAAAAAAAAGAGGCAGCTCTAATGTCTTTAAGCAGAAGTTAAGTGCCACCTTAGAGGATAAATCAGATCATCGTTTTTAGAAATAATAGCTTCCCCTCTGAGCACATATTGCTTACTATCATGTATTACAGGTGTCATCCCAAAATATGGAGGGAAAGATTCCAGATGAGACTTCTTGGCTCTCCATCTCCCTAAGTGAAATCTTCTCCACTTCTCTATTGCCCATAATAGAAGTTTCTAAGTTCTCCTTTCTTCCTCCCCTCAGTGCCTTACCAAGTACCCTCAACTATCCATCTGTCCATCCAGTCATACATCCACCATTCCCTCACTTCCTCCATCCCCTCACCCATCTAGCCAACAAGCATTTATTTAGTACTCATACGTCCAAGATCCTGAGATTACAAAGATAACTAGAATATGGTTCCTATCTTTGAGAGGCTCACAGGCTAGTGGGAGAGACAAAAAAAATAATAAAGCAATGTTTAAGTGTTATAATAGGTATACCAGAAGTACAGAAGTATGAAAGAAGACTAGACTGTAACTTCTGTGATTTCAGGGGCCATGTCTTTTTTAATCCACCAATACAGGGCTGATATTAAAAACATTTAACGGGGGCCACCCGGTGGCGCAGCAGTTTAGTCCGCGCTTGGCAGCCCGGGGTTCGCAAGTTCGGATCCCAGGCGCCCACCGACGCACTGCTTGTCATCCATGCTGTGGCGGTGTCCCATATAAAGTAAAGGAAGATGGGCACAGATGTTAGCCCAGGGCCAGTCTTCCTCAGCAAAAAGAGGAGGATTGGCAACAGATGTTAGCTCAGGGCTGGTCTTCCTCACACACACACAAAAAAACCAAAAACAAACAAACAAAAAAACATTTAACAATTGGTAGAGTACAGACATTACCAATTAGAGTAACTGGTGATGTACACCCAGCACCTAACATAGTACTTGATAAACAGTAGGCACTTAATGAATATTTATTCAATAAATGAATAATAGGACATCTAACTCTGTCTAATGAAGTCTTGATGGAGGAAATGACACATGAGTTGAATTCTGAAGGAGGAGTAGGATTTCATAAGGTGACAGTCAAGGGTAAGCATTACATTCAAGATTTTACTTCAGCACTTTTCAGTGAGTAACTCTTTCTTGGAGAAATGAAAGATAAATTCATCAACTATTTCCTCCACCTCAGAGCCCATTCCGGAGTTACAGCCAAGAAGCAAGAGAGAACAGAAATTTTCAAAGAGGGCTAGTATATAGGGCCTGATAAAACTGACCTGCTTCCTTGGTACCAACTTGGAGATTCCTGTAGGTGAAAAAAACGGGAGTGAAGGAAACTGCAGCTCAAGGTTCCTAATCAATGGATCTTACTTGTGAGATAACTAAGCTGCAATGTCCTCTACCTGTGGTTGCAAAGAATCCCAAAAGGAGGAAAAAAATAGCAACAGTGTTTCCTTAGGAAATTATTAGCTTTGGGGGATTAAAATTTTAGTTCCTCTTCATAAAAATGCATTGGGAATCCTGTAGACTGATATATGTGGGGAAATATAGAGAGTCTATGGGAGAGAAAGGAAAATGACAGGATTACAAATGTGCTAGAATAGTTACAGGAATAGGATCAATAGGAACATTAAATACACAAAGAACATTCTTAGGAAGAGAGAAATGTCTAGGAAATAGAGTTTGAGGAGAGGAAGGGTCCTGAGGTGTCTTGGGATTCTTGAAGATAAATTTTAAGTTACAACATATGTCTCTTCTGTAAGAGAGCTTCCCAAATGGTAGGTCGTGACTCACTGATGTTGGAGAATGGGTTACCAGTGCGCTGAATACTGATCTTTTCAGCCCTCCAAGGTTTTCTGTGGCCTCGTCCATTTACTATGGTGTGCTTGTTGTACAAATATTATCAGTTATATACACCATGACGTGAAAAAGGTTGGGAAATACTATTCTATACAGTCAGCTAGATAGATGGGAAAAGCAGGAGAGAAAATAATAGTAAGGAAAATCTACTTCATTCACCTTTAAGATGGCTAGATATTTCTTCAGTTCTCCATTCTCCTTCCTTAAGACTGACAGCTCTCTAGGCAAAAGTTGGAAACAATCAGCTCCAGCAGGTCAGTGGGATAAAAAACCTGATTTTTATTATTATCAACATCTAGCTAATGCTTACAGAGAGATGCTTGCCACTACACATGGTATTTCTGTCAGAGATCTACTGATTCAGGGAGACAATGGCAGGATTTACATGGTGAGAAGAATCAGGTGGACAAAATAAGGAGTCACGTGGTATGATTTCAGGAGTTTACACAGAATTCCATTTCCTCTCTACACACACCCTTGGCCTGTGGATGTCTGAAAACTTCCATCAAGAATCTCATCTTTTAGTTTAAGATTTCCAAAACATACCCTCCTAGAGGTAACATTTTAAATGCTTTCTCCCATCTTTATTACTGTGAAAAGGCTATGTCTGATTTCTCTCAAGAAGCAATTTTTGATAGGGAGAAGTCAAAGAGGAAAGCTATAAAGTGAGGAGGGCCCCTTTGAGGAAAGAAAGAGAAAAATAAAATGGAGATTGAGGGGACCAAAAGTTCTTTACCTGATTTGCCTAAAACAAACATAAACACACATGGAGCAATTTTCAGGCTTTGCACCATAAGGAAATAAGGGCTACAGCTTCTCTGAAAGGAAAAAAGCTCTCTGGTGATTTGATTTGTCACTTACTTGTCCTGGCTGGTCACTGTTTGCTGTGCCTCCTGCATGGCTGCTTCTAACTTTGTAATTCTATGCTTATAAAAGGCGATGAGGAGATCTGTTTGTTTCTTCTGGAAACTCCACACCTACTTGGGAAAAACAGGCCTTTGACATACACCCCCATAATTCCTTTCCCCTTACTTCTAGCAACAAAAGGAAATCCATCAAGTCATACTTTATTACTGATCATTTTCTCCTGGAGCATCTGGCCAAATTCATGACTCCTCAAAAGTAGAGGATTCAGCACTGGGGAAAGCCAAAACTTTTCATTTCCAGGACAATGGCTTTCTATCATCTTAATGAGAATGTTCTGACATAATAGAACGGGACATTAAAAATACAATCTTTCATCTTGAGCAAAAAGTCTAACACCCAAAATACTTTTTCAAGCTTAGAATTGGTTCTGATCTAACTTGTCTACTATTAGTTTGGACTCAGCTTCCACATTCCTAGCTATTACAGAGCCCTGTAACCAATTTACTTTCCCTAAGATGCACACACAGAGACACTTGCAGGCTGTTTATGCTGCTACAATAAAGGGCGAAGAGGCACAGAAGATTACCTATTTCTGAATTTTATTTCTGGGCACAGACAAATAATTTTATCTTTTGCTTTACTTTACCATTTGATGGACAGATGTGCCTATCATGTGATTACTGAATCAGATTGAAAGTTAATATTTAGAAAGTGTTTTGACTTTGTCAGGTTCTATTTTTGAACACACAGCAGTATTTATGTCTCATCTGCTTCCTCCCTACTCAGACTATAAACCTTTTGTCTAAGTTCCTTCCCTAGATATTGGTACTTTTGTCATAAACTTTTCGTTCTCACCTAATTTGCAAGTTGCTTTTTCTACTTACTACAGAATTGTAATTAACAGTGTATATAGTCTCTAGCCTCTTTCCTTTCTACTCAAGCAAACTAAACTAGTTCTAGATAGATAAGAATTCATTGTAGTCTACTTTATTTTTTTAAAAAGTTGTTTTCAATAAAAATAAAACATGTTCATTTTAGGAAAATTTATACAGTGCAGAAGCAGAAAAAAAGTCAGAATCCTGAGAGTTACCTAAAATGGTGGGGTGGTGGGGAGCAATAGAGATTACAGATATATGTAATATATAGCCAAGAGACAGTATCCCAAACATCCTTACCTACCCTTGGGATCAGTCTGGGGTGAAATTAAGTTAGTATCAGGCTGGGGTCAAGAAAACCCAAATCCTGCCCAAGACCAGTTCTCCCTTTGAGACCATCAAGGGTCATACATGCACAGGAACAGACCCCACTGTGGAACTCCAGGGAGCCACGCCGGAGTCCTGGAGGGCCTTTTGCATAAGCACAAGCAGGCCTACTTTGCCTACTAACCCAAAAAAACTCAAACCCAAATCTCAGATCTGACCATTCCAAGAAGAAGAAAGACTAATCCAAAAAACAACCACCAGCAAGAAATGTTGGAGGAAAGAAACAAGTGGTTTTGTCCAATGCTAGGGTACCAATGTTTAGCCTATTTCAAATACTTTCACCAAAGAAGATTCTAAAACCTTACTTAGTAACGAATCTCAATATTAAAAAATCTCAATTGTTAGTAAACTCATTACTCTGTCTCATTCAAATCCTTCAGCCTCATAAAAAAGGTTGACTTCTTTTTTTCCTAAAGAAGGACAAATTTTGCTCACTTTTTTTTAAAAGTTGGGATTATTTTGTTAATATAACCACACAGAGCAGATAATAATAAAAGTAGTTCTACTAATAACACTAAACACTGTCGGATAACACCAAGTGCTATTTATTTTATTGGAACCATGTATGAAACTACCTGCTTCTAGACCTAGATGCCTTTCCTGTATCTCCATACTAGAACCAGGTAAGGGTAGCATGATCTTCATGCTCTGGATTCTCAGTTATTTTGGAATTGATCATGTGGAACACAATTTTTATCTTATTTACTGAAGAGAGTATTTTAAAACCTCAGTTTTGAATTAGTCTAGTTAATGGCAAGAGGTTGGAGAAAGTAAGGGAGAAACCACTGAAAGTCCTGAGAGAGGCACCATAACGGAAGCAAAGGGGGAACTCAGTAGTTTATTACGACGAGACCTAAGACATTTTGGTCCAATGTGGGGTGTGCATTTTACTGCCTTATTTTTTAAAAAGGGTTTTGTTTGTTTATAAAAGCAATACATACTTTGGAAATGAATATTAGCTTGACCAATTGTTTCTTTTGTACTAACGAATGGCTTTCCTAATTCTTATTTTTATTTATTTATTTTTTTTGTGAGGAAGACTAGCCCTGAGCTAACATCCGTTACCAATCCTCCTCTTTTTTGCTGAGGAAGATTGACCCTGGGCTAACATCCGTGCCCATCTTCTTCTACTTTATATGGGATGCCGCCACAGCACGGCTTGACAAGTGGAGCGTCTGTCTCCTCCCGGGATCCAAACCTGTGAAACCCCGGTCTGCTGAAGCGGAGTGCACGAACTTAACCACTATATTACCCGGCCGGACCCTGTCAGAGCTTTTTTTCAGGTGAAGGTTTATATTCTCATGCAATTTTAATGTTTTGAACATTTGCAAAGGAGTTGCTAAGTTTTAGAAATTTACTTTAAAGGTATTGGTAAGTTCACTATCTCCCTTTGGCACTCAAAACCTATTAGTTTGGACCGGCCCTGTGGCCTACTGGTTAAGTTCAGTGTGCTCCGCTTCAACGGCCCGGGTTCATGGGTTCGGATCCTGGGGGCTGACCTACACTACTCATCAGCCATGCTATGACAGCAACCCACATAAAGAACAGAGGAAGATTGGCACAGATGTTAGCTCAGGCTAATCTCCTTCAGCCAAAAAAAAAACAAAAAAACCAACCTATTAGTTTACCTTATCTATCTTTTGTGAAACTGACTCCCTCATTCCATAATATCTAAAGGTCTTAGTATTTTTGAATTATATCTCAAGGTAATCATACAGCTGAGAAAAGAAAATTTCTCTTTATAGAAGTAGCCCAGCTAAAAAATGAGAAAGGAATTACAGAATTAAAATATCAGCATTTTGTAACTCCTAGTGAATTAACGGATCTGTGTAAAGTTCATCAATGGCTACCATCACACAAAACAAGAGACAGAAGACCATTACGTACCTCTTGGTGGAACACAACACTGCTATAAAGTAGTCTTGTCTCCCACCCCCACTTCAAATGATTCTGATTAAGCCAGAATCTATTAAATTATAGGAAATATGAAGCACAGACGAGCATATTAAATGACTCCATAGGGATACAATGAACAAAATCCACACTGTGAACAACTCTCTAGGACAAAAGACCATTTTCTTCAACAGCAATAAAAAAAGAAACTTAAAAGAAATTTGAGACATAACAACCAACTGAACTATATAGAACTTATTGAAACCCAATACAAACATAGTTTTAAAATAATTATGAGACAACTGGGGAAATGTGAACGCTGACTGATTATCTGATAACAGGGAATTATTATTTTAGCATGACATGGATTTAAGAAGAGAGTACCCATCTTTTAGAAATACACTCAAATATTTACAGATTGAAATGATATACTAACTGGTCTTGGCTTCAAAATAATCTAAATGGGGTGGCAGGAGGTATAGATGAAGGAAGATTGGCCATGAGCTGATAATTGGTGAAGCAAGGTGATGGATACATGGAACTGGAAGTGCTAAGATGAACAGTATGGGTTCTTGTCCTTTAGTAGCTCTTCACCATATAGAAGAGACATTCAGACATGTGAACCAATAAATAAAATACAAGGTGATAAGCAGAACAGAAATATGTAAAAAGTATAGAAATAATGATTAAGAGGTAACTATTCAGTCTTCAGAGTGTGGAAGTCAGGCATTCCAGGCACAGAGGTATGAAACTATATGGTGTATAAATGAACTGCAAAGAACTAAATCTATCTTATAGATTAGGTAATAAATAACCTACATCAGAACTTATGTTGGTACATAAGATGTGAAGGAGTAGTTGTGGATGAGATTGGAGAGGTTAGGAGGAACCAGATCATTAAGGAAACTGTCACTCTGAAGAGTCTGAAACTTAGGTGATGAGAAGCCACCAAAGGGTTCTGAAAAGGCAGTTATGTGTTCAGATTTGTAATTGAAATGGATTGTTGTGGTGCTCAGAGAGAACAGATTCAATAGAGTCTATAGCAAAATAGAACCCTAAAAATTCTTCCTTATGAAAAGCAATTGGAGGACTGTTAAGATGGCAGAGGTATGCACTCTGAATGAGAGAGCCCCAGCAGCCCAGTAGGAGGTGTGTTAAATTTTGGGTTGCACCGTTTGTGATCAAAGCAATACTACCTCTCACAGTGGCTTAAGGTTCCTCAGCCTGCTCAGTAGTGATAAAGAACTCAACTACACTGTTTCAGAAGTCCTAAATACTGTCAGATTAGCTTTTTCTTTTCAGATAAAATAATCTTCGACTAAATCATACCATTCTTCAAAGGCATCACTGATTATCTCAGTTGTTCAATTTTTTAATTCAAGTGAGGAATGGAGAACTGGTCTGGTCTATTGATGAAATCAGGTCTTGACCTGATTTTATTCAAATGGTATATATAGTAGTTATTTATGCATATGTTTGCAAAACATATGACTTCAAAGTCAGCAAACTACTGACCAGGGTCAGCTGCTTGTTTTTGTAAATAAACTTTTACTGGAATACAGTCATGCCCATTTGTTCACATACTGCCTATGGCTGCTTCTGTGCTACAACAGCAGAGTTCAGCAGCTGCAACAGAGATTGTATGGCCTGCAAAGCCTAAAATATTTACTGGCTCTTTGAGGAAAAGTTTGTCAATCCCAACAGTTACTTTATGAAAGTCTTTCTCTATATTTCCCTTTGTGTCTTTGTTTCTGAATTTGTCTTTCTTTGTGAATCTATATTTTTCCCAATTTTCTTTCAGTCTCTCCTCTCTCTTTCCTATTCTATTTGATTTCCTATCCTGTCATTCTTCCTATTTATATTTATTTAATGGACATTCGTGCTACTTGTTCTTAATTTTAAAGTGGATGGGCCCAACAGAATGGGAGAAAATGTTTGCAAATAATATATCTGGTAAGGGACTTGTACCTAGAATATATAAAAAACTCTTACAACTAATAATAAAAAGACAATCCAATTTAAAAATGGGCAAAGAATCTGAACAGACTACTTCAAAGAAGATATATAAATAGCCAATAAGCACATGAAAAGGTGCTCAACATCATTAGTTGTCAGAGAAGCGCAAATCGAAACCACAATGAGATACCACTTCACACCCACTAGGATGGTTACAATCAAAATGACAGATAAAAACAAGTGTTGGTGAGAATGTGGAGAAATCAAAACCCTCATACACTGCAGGTAAGAATGTCAAATAATGCAGGCACTTGGGAAAACAGTAAGGCAATTCCTCAAAAAGTTAAACATAGAGTCACCACTGGACCCAGTAAATCAACTCCTACTTACATATCCAAGAGAAATGAAAATATACGTCCACACGTAAACTAGTACACAAATGTTCATAGCAGCATTATTCATAATAGCCAAAAAGTGGAAACAGCCCAAATGTCCCTCAAGTGATGAATGGATACATGAAACATATCAATCTGTATAACAGAATATTATTTGGTCATAAAAAGGAATGAAGTACTAATAAAGTCCTGATACATGCTACAATGTAGACGAACCTTGAAAATATTATGCTTAGTGAAAGCAGACAGTCATAAAAGACCACACATTGTATGACTGCATATTTATGAAATGTCCAGAATAGGCAAACCTATAGGGACAGGAAGTAAATTAGTGATTGCCCAGGGGTAGGGAGGGTGGAGAGGATTTGGGAAGTGCCTGCTAATGGGTATAAAGGTTTCTTTTTCGGGTGATAAAAATGTTCTAAAATTAGATGGTAATGATTGTCAATTATGTGAATATACTAAAAACTGAATTGCACACTTTAAAGGGGTGAATTTGGTATGTAAAGTATAAGCCAAGAAAACTGTTATTTAAAAAGTAGACAGGGTATTTTATACTTCCCTTTGAAAACAATTTAAAAAATACAAACTTCTTTTTACTTAGGTGGTCATTAATCATTTTCCTGTAGGTTTGTGACCTTTCTTAATCTACTATGAGTTTTCCACATTATTCTTTAAATTAATAGAGTACTCTACAGCTTTTGGAATGATTTCATAAACATTATCTCATTGGATATTTACAAGAACTATGATGAGTATTATTATTTCAAATTACATGTGAGAGAGTATGAATGGTTCAAAGAAATGAAGTTACAAGCTAGCAGGCAGATTTAGTCTTAAAATTTCTACTCCAATAGTTTTCCCCGTATTATCACTTTACCATATTTCATATACATTAAGGGAGAAAGCTCAGTAGGGAAGGTGATTCTATTCATTCTTTCAAAAAGTATTTGTTGAATCCTACTATGTTCTGGTACTGTGTCAGGAGCTGATACATAAGATGAACAAGACTGATACTGTCCCTGTCCTCATGGGAGGATGCAGACAAGCAAACAGAAAATTATAATATAATACAGCAATATGGTATTATACATGTTATATCCATGTATATGTTTGGGGATAAGAATGTTCCAGACAGATAGAATAGCATGTACAAAGGCCCAGAAGCAAGAGAGAAAATTATTTATATAAATAATTAAAATAGATTCAGTCTGTCTGTATTATAGTTGGGAGGAGGTGGGGACAAGAGATGAGACTGAAGAGATAAGCAGGGACCAAAGCATGTTTGGCCTTATGGGCCATATTAAGGGGTTTTGACCTTATCCTCAGAGCAGTGGTTGTATTGAATGGTTTTAAATAGGGAAATAACACCATCATACTTATATTCAGAGTGACTTTTTGGCTTCAGTGTGAAGAACTGATAGGAAAACGAAAGACTGGAGGTCAAAAGATCTGCTAGGAAGCTACTGCAGTAATCCAGATGGGAAACTATGGTGGACTGAACTAGGATGTTGGAGACAAGGTAGAGAGATTCAAGATTCAAGTATTTTAGAGAGATAGAACTAACATGATTTCATAACGGATTGGATATGCAAAGAGAAGAAATCAAGAATGACTCCTAGATTTTTGGTTTGGTCATTATGTGGATGGTGATTATTATTCACCATGATAGAAACAAGAAGAGTAGCCTGTTTTCCTGTGTGTATGTGGAGGATGGGCAGGGAGGAGGGGTGTTAAGAATAATGAGTTCAGTTTGGGACATGTTGAATTAGTGAAGGTATCAAGTCAGCAAATGGATATACCGCTCTGAACAAGAAGGGATGTGGAGGAGGGGGAGCGCTCATTCAGCAAAGATGTATCGAGTGCCTCCTATGTAGCAAAACTGTGATCATTGTAGTGGATACAACAATGAACAAAACAAAGTTGGTCTCTGCCTCTATGGAGCTTACAGTCTATGGAGCATATAATAAACACCACCAAAAAATTGCAAATTACCCACGTGTTATTAAAGAAACAAATAGGTTGCTATGTGAAAGAATAAAGGGGGAGACCTAAGTTAGATATAGTGGTCAGAGAAGACCTCTCTGAGGTGACATTTAAGCAGAGATGTTTACTGGAGATTATAGATTTGGAAGTCATCCTTATGTCGATGATAACTGAAGCATGGGAGTGGATGAGATTATCCATGGAGAGTATAAAAAGTAAGGAAAGTATCTACAATAGAATTCTGAGAAATAGAACCGTTTAAGAGATGGACAGAGGAAGAGGAACACGAAAAGGAAAGAGAAGTTGGAGTAGCCAAAGAAAAAATATTTTAAGGAGGAGAGAGTGAGCCTCAAATGCTGCTGAGAAATCAAGTACAATAAAAACAAACAAAAAAAGTATCCATTGGATTTGATAACAAGGAGGCTGCTGATATCCTTAGCAGGAGCGGTTTCAGTGAGACAGTCTAACGCCAGACGATAGAGAGCTGAGGAAAGGCTTGGGAGGTGAAGTAGACTGAGTGTAGACACACACCCATCAATGTACTCCAATGCAGTTCTCTTTCTCAAGACCCTACTCAACATACCCTTGTGAGGGTCACCAACAATCTTCATGTTGCCAAATCCAGTTGACCTTCCTTTGCCCGCATCTTCATCTCTTGACAGTATTTGACCCAGCTGATTATTTTTTCCTTCTTGAAACATTCTCCTTTCTTGGTTTCTGTGACACCACACTCTCCTCGTTTTCACCTCTCTCATTGCTGCTCTTTGCTAACCTCTCCTCCTCCTCTACCTAATTGCTAGATATTGAAGGGACTCTTTCCTGGGTGATCTCAACTAGTCCCAAGGCTTTAAAAACTATTATATCCTGATGGGTTCCATACTAATATCTCCATCCTTGACCCATGTCCTGAGCTCCAGAATTGTAAATTTATCTGCCTTCATGAATTCTCCTCCTGGATTTCTAATAAGCATCTAAAACCTAATATGTCCAAAATGGTATTTTCCTTCAAAATGGTCTTCTCAGTCTCGGTAAAGGGTATAATCATCTCACTCAGCTGTTCAAGATGAAAACCCAGACGTCTTTCTTGATTCCTCTCTTTTTCTCATTTTCCACATCCAAATCAACAGCAGTTCTACTAGTTCTTCCTAGAAAACACTTCTCAGATTTAACTATCCTTCTCCATTTCTATCGCCCCACTCTAGCCCAAGCAGTCTTGCTCAGATTTCTCCCAAAGCCTCCTAACTGGTTTCCCTGCTTCTATTCCCAACGTCTCTGTGGTCCATTCTCCACTCAGCAGTCAAATTCTCTTTTAAAATTATGTATCATATAATGCCATTTCCTTGCTTAAAACCCTTCAATGGCATCCCACTGCACTTAGAAGAAAATCTAAATTCTTTACCATGGCCTACAAGTCCCTGTATGATTATGCCTCTCTCCTTGACCTTACCTTGACTCATTCCTCCCTCCCTTCCTTCCAGCCTTACTGTGCATTCATTCACTTAAACATTTCTTATGCACCTAATTGTGCCAGGCACCTAGTTAGGCGTTGGGCGATATGAAGATGATACCTGCCTTTGAAAAGCTCACAGTTTAGTGAGAGAAACAGACATAGGAACAAATAAATTAAAACACTTTTGCAGAGTTAAATACTTCTGCAGAGTGAAGAGCAAGGTGGGATAGGAGTACAAAGGACAGAGCAAAAATCTGCCTACAAGAATCAGGGAAGGCTTTACCAAAGAAGGAACAATTATTGGCATGCATTTGAAAGATGGCTGGTTGTGGATAAGAGTGCAGTCTATGACCTAGGAGTAGAAAAAAGCTGAACAGGTCCATATGGGGCTTTCCAATCCCCAAAGATACTTAGATAGTTTTATCTGGTGGTGAGTTAAGAATTCACAATGGGCAGTTTGATCAACTATTGGCCATAGAGTAGTACAGCAGAAAAATGCCCCTGTCAGGTCATTGCAAAGATTGGGGATTATTAAAACACAAATGGATATTCAGATCAACATTCCATTCATTCATTCAACAATTTTTTGAGTGTCCACTCCACATTAAGAACTATCCAAAGAGCTGGGTATACAACAATAAACAAAACTGACCAAATCTCTGCCTTCATGGAGTTTACATTCCAGTGCAGCATTCAGACAATAAACAAATATATTACATAACGTGAGAGATAAGAGCTATGACGAAAAATAAAGCAGGGTAAGAAATAGAGAGTGTTGGGGCTACTATCTGAGATATGAGAGTCCGTGAAGGTCTGACTGAGGAAGGAAAATTTTAGCAGAAGCCTGAATGAGGCAATTTAGGTATTACTTGGATCAGTTATTCAACTCCACAGATTAGGAAAACACATTTTCAGACATTGCTGACTTCACCAAACTGGCCCTTCACTTACTGATGATTAACTGACCCTTTCCATTTATTTTATCTTGATTATTTGACCATGTGTAATTGGTCCCATGATTAGGCAGGTTAAGATTCAGACTGCACATAATTTCTCTACCGATCATTAACTAAGCCTGGGTTTAGTTATTAACCGAAGGTCTGCTCTTTCTGTTGTTCATGTGACCTTGTTTACATTTCTCCTTGAGTCTCAGCTGGATTTTATCTCCCCACAATGTTAAATAGTATCTCATATATGACGGCTCACCCAAGCAGCTAAAAGCAGGATGCAGCCAAAGCCTTAATTCCCCTTCCTCTAATTCCAGAGTTAGGACTGAGGGGTGAGACACCAAAGAAAAATTAAATCTACTGTCTTCAGCCAGAAAATGACTAGAGATCATCTTCATGTTTAGGAAAGGGATACTCTCCTAAGAATGAGAAGTTAGCATAGAAGGAGAACAGTGATAAAATCTGAAGAAACATGCCAAGATAGGAATCCCATAAGGCTATGCAATAATCTCGGTGGGGAACTGGAGAGTGGAAAGGGAAAACCAAAGATTTTACAATTTGTTCTGCCTTCTCTCTACTTTCTTCTACATTGTTATCGCTCCTGACCAAGTCAATGGTACACCAACATATGATGCATCAGGAAAAGACAAATATTTTCTAAAATTCAGGTAACCAATTATGAACACTAAATGAAGAATTAAATATACACGCATTACTAAGAAAAGTTATTGAAAAATGAGAATGGGGAACAAGAAATCCCTTCTTGAACTTATATCTATAAGCAAAAGGTTAAGAGTTAGACCACTAAATCTACTGTTTGCAGGGTCAGGCCCATATATTCAAAGCAATTTTTAGAAGATTCATTAATCTGCACAGAAAGATGATAAAGCTCCCTAGAACCTTCTTTATTCTTAAAAATTACTTAATAGAGCTAGGAAGTACAAGGCAAGATGTCAGCTACATCGTGGTTTTTACAGCCTATCACAGATTCTGGGTCAGTAAAAAGTTAACTGTTGAGATTTTTATCATCAGAGAAGAAGCAAATAGAGCAGCCAATTTCTCTCCATTGTACACAAATGCAGTCTAAAGATAATCTTTGATAAAGAAATAACATGCAATTAGAACTTGCCTGGAGAATCAGATTTTCTTCACTTTTGTTTCTCATACCTGAGAGATGTGATTAAAATACTGCAAAGCTGTCTCCACAGGGCTTTTGAAGTACATCTTCTCCTGAGGTTTCAGCTATGAAGAGAGTAAGACAAATATTGAGCATATCCACAAAGGAATGAAATAAATACTGGCAAATATGGCAAAAGATGTACCACCCTCTCTAAAGCATCTGGTACTATCTCATTGTGCTAAGAGGGCAATCACCACTGCCCTAGGAAATGTAGACTATGTGTCCTAATTCTCCTTACCTCATGCTTCTGTAACAGCAGCCACAAATAATTCTTCTGTTTTTTACTGTTTTGTTTCCAATTGCTATCTGTGAGTTTTGTTTGTTTCTTTTCTTTCTTTCTTTTTTTAAAATTCAGTGTTTAGCCACTCATCAACTGTACTCCTTGTACACTTCCTATAGGCCAGGAATGGGATAAGATGGTTTGTAGCAGGGGGAGAAAAACTTACATTATCAGAAAGAGCCAGATGCTTGCAGGCAGTTCCACAAACAGCACATTTTTCTGGGAGGGAAAAGAGAAAAAAGGTTTGATTCTCATGGGCATGAGGTTAAGAGTTTCTTAAAGTACACAGTAATAGTCAAGTAGGCTAGCAAGAGAAGAAGAAAAGAGGCCTCACTGAATTTAGAATATCATTGTGCTATAGAAGGCCATCACTTGAGCTCTGTTCTCTAAATCAGTATTTCCAAACTAGTATATTGATGACAAGTAAGGCTTTAACACTGTACCCATCTCTCCCTCTCTTTTTTTAAATTCTCAGTTTTGTTCTGTGGGTGAGGGGCAGTTCTAACTCCCCAGCAGGAGTACTGGAGTACATTTACAAGAATACTGGGAAGAGTACAAGAGTACCAATGCTCTCAACTTTGTTACTCTTTTTTATCCTATCTACCTGAACGCAGGCACACATTAGGTACTATAAGAAACTCCCCATTTATTCCTGCCCTCTTCTCACTTTGCTAATATTCCTGGATCTTGCTTTGAAGCACTCCTACTCTCATTCTCTAATTAACCTAACCTGAATGACATGAAAATTAAAATTCCTAATCTTTCCTTGTAAATTCAAATTTTAGTAGTGGTGCTGTTCACTGATTAAGATAAATGCCCCGTCAGGAGAAAATATCACATTACATATGCTTCACACAAACCTCTCCAAAGTGAGCTGCTGTTACCATAGTAAATAGTTTTGTTACGTTAGCAGATAACTTAAAAGGGTCATGAGATTCATATAGAGAGAAAAACTTCTTCAGAGGCTACCTAACCTGACTCTTCTCTCCTTGGGGACTAAAGGTTTTTCCCAGTCTTTCCTCCGTATTATTGCCAGAGTGAGCTAGAAAGTACAAACCATTCTTCTATTTAAGAAAACACAAAACAAATAAATTTCCACAGCTCTCCATCACCTGCAGGATAAAGTTCAGCTTCTTTAGCCTGGATACAGAGCCTTCTATCATCTGGCCACTGCCTACCTCTCTAGCCTCATCTCTCACCATTTCTTACCTTATTCTTTATGCTCTGCCAATCCCAACAATGTGTAGTCCCCTGCACTATGCTTTTATAATGTGATATGCCTTTATATATGCTGTTCTCTTAAACTAGAATGATCTTCCCTGCCTTTTCCATTTGGCAAACTCCAGTTTATTTTCAAAACTCTACTGAAGCAACACCTCTTCTTTGAAATCTTCCCTGATCAAAGCACTCTATCTTAAATCTCTCTTCCGGGCCACTTCCAACCTTGTAAGTATCTTAGCATTAAAAAAAAAAGCAACTTAAATTCACGTCTCATTTTTAAGACTCAACAGCTGTGAAAACTTTGTCAAATCACTTACCCTGTCTGAACCAGTTCCTCATCTGTAAAATGGGACTACTAATAATTACCTCCTGGGATTGTGGTGAGGATACATAAAATTGGTAAATGTGAAAATACTTTTTAAACTGCAAAAGTTATCATGACCACCACCATTATCATCCTCATTTCTCATCAAACTGATTTCATAGGCTAAACCACTTCCCATTAGAAATGGCTCTGTTATCAACCAAACTTTCCCCATTCCTATTCATTATTCTTATTTTTTCTCTTTTCTTTAATCAGTTTGATAACCTTGTGGCTTTCCCTGCCACAGGCTTCAAAACACTGACAAGTACCTTTTGGTGCTCAAGTAATAGATACCATTTGCTCAATCATTCTTTATTAACAGATTCCTCCAATTTACATAATCAACAGTTTCCTACTCTATCCACATCACCTTTGGCCTACTACGTTTTTTTCCCCCAAGTCACACAGAGAAATGGCTGATCATTACTTCCAGGTTAAAAACATTTTTGCCTGAATCTGAAAACAGTTAAGTTACTCACCCAGAGTCACACACTTTTTACAGAAAATATGGCCACAGCTGGTGACAAAGAAATGGGTCCCATCTCTCCGGAAACACTGATTGCAGTGAAACCAATCCATTCTGGAGCAAAGAGAAAGAGTACAATAACTGTTCCAAAATCTACGTAACAATGTTTGCTTAGCTTCTGCTATCTTATTGAGATGTGGGTATATTATCGTGGGTATTCCAATTGGTTGTAAGGAAGTATATATAACTCCGAAGTGAAAAAAGCAGACTACAGACTATGTTATACCATTTTTTAAAAATAAAAAATATGTATGTATTTAGTAAAGTAATACGACAATATGAGATTTTTTTGAGTGGTGTGATTATGGGTGTATGTGTATGTGCAGCCTTTACACTTTTTTTGTTTTCCAAGTTTTCTGGATTAATTCATATACCAATTTACTATTAGAAAAAACAATCTCAAAAAAAAAAAAAAAAAGATGGGGCTGGCTCTGTGGCATAGTGGTTAAGTTTGCGCACTCCACTTCAGTGGCCCGGGGTTTGTGGGTTCAGATTCCTGGCACAGACCTATGCACCGCTCATCAAGCCATGCTGTGGTGGCGTCCCATATACAAAATAGAGGAAGAGCACTGGTTGGTGGTTACCAGGGGGAAGGGGGGTGGGGGGTGGGCACAAGGGGTGAAGGGATGCATTCATATGGTGCCGGACAAATAATAATGTACAACTAAAACCCCACCATATTATAAACTATTAAGACATCAATAAAAGTTGAAAATAAAGAAGGAAAAAATAAAGATGGTCTTGATAGAAAAAAAAAGGAGGAAGATCAGCACAGATGTTAGCTCAGTGACAATCTTCCTCAAGCAAAAAGAGGAAGATTGGCAACAGATGTTAGCTCAGGCCTATCTTCCTCAACAACAACAAAAAACCAAAACATCCACTTCTTTCTTTTTGTGTGTTTGTGAGGAAGACCAGCCCTGAGCTAACATCCGTTGCTAATCCTCCTCTTTTTGCTGAGGAAGACTGCCCCTGGGCTAACATCTATGCCCACCTTCCTCTACTTTATATGGGACGCCACCACAGCATGGCTTTACAAGCGGTGCATCTGTCCGCGCCCGGGATCCGAACCTGCGAACCTGGGGCCACCAAAGCGGAGCACAAGAACTTAACCGCTATGCCACCAGGCCGTCTCCTCCATTTCTTTCCTAATAGTTCCCTGTGATATGGCGAGATGGACCGAGGAGGAGGAGGTAGACGAGATATAGAAGATCACATATTAGCCACTTGGGACACATTTTATCAAAGGGAAACATGGTTCGTGAACGACATCGTTGTCTCAGCTTGTACAATTTCCCTTCTATTCTACAGAAACTTAGAATCATAGATCTGGAAGAGGCCTTGAAAATCATTTAACTTTCTGTCCAATCCCATCATTTTTCAAAAGATACACCTGATGTTCACTGAAAATCAGTGACTTTTCCAAAGTTTCATCTTTGGTTAGTGGCAGCTCTGGGATTAGAACACAAGTCTCCTGATTCCCTGAGTAAAGTTCTTGCTACCACATTAAGTACGCTTTTGTGTTAGACATGGCAACCATACATCCTATATTTCCTGCCAATACTAATTCCATATAATTTGTTAAATACATAACTATGTAAATACGACTTTATAAGATTTTTAAAAGAAGAAATTGACATATCAAAAATACAGAACTGAGCTGATACATACTGAGCTGTAATTAATTCATACATTTAATGAATTCATGTTTAATTTCATGAATATGCTATTTAAGAATATATTTATTAGTTTGATCTCCTTTAAAATTAAACCAGGAAAATAATCAAAACAGAAGGTAGTTTTTTTTCTTCCCATGTAATTCTTCTCTTTAAAAAAAAAGGTTTTTAAGCGGTTTATGGAGATGTTTGCTAAAAGAATGATGGCTACTTTGCACCACACTTTAACATTTTTGTCACATAAGGCAAGATTCACGATAAAAACTTACTGAATAAACAGTTCAAGGCAAACGCATTACACCGTCAGAGCCATGAGCTTCAGATTTCTGTTTTTCACGATACGCCAACTTCTACCAGGAAGTGAGTCTAAAGAACTACTGAAAAGGCCCGACTATATATACCCTGGTTTGTTTAGGGATACCAACAACAATTTTAATCAAATGGGTTGGCCAGATGAACCCCTCATAAGAAGGGCGGTTAAGGGGGTTTCTAAGGGCAAGGCTCGCCTGGTTTCTAGAGGTGATGAAGATTTAGCAGTCTCAAATTTACCAGTGGTATTTTCTAGCTACCTTCCCTACCCGTCTGGCCGCCGTGATCCCAGAAGGCCTAGGATCTCATCGAAATCATCCAGTTCTCCTCATGAAGAGCTGGAAATGGCGGGAAAATATACAGCGAGCCTGGCACCAGGGAGAGACAAAAGCTGGGCGTGGCCCGCGACTGAGTGTGAGGGGCGTGGGCGGGGCCCAGGCGTGCGCGAGCCAGCGGCCACGTACTGGGGCGGGGGCGGGGCTTGCAGTGGGAGGGGCAGGGGTGCCTCCCTTCAGTAGTCCAGGGAAATCCAATACCTCGGTTAAGATTGGGAAGGATTAAGGAATGTAATGTAATCCCATACATGTTACTGTGGAAACAAGGTGAAAATAAACCTAATAATGTTCCAGTAGACAGAACGGACTAGAAAAGTGTCTCAAAGCAAATGAAAACTTCAACCTAATATTTTTAAATGAAATACAGAAAATAATAGATGCTTTGAAAGAACAGCAGAAATCAGAAATAGAGAAGGTAAAAAGTGATATGGATAGAGAAGAGATATTAAATGAGAACTAACAATCTTAGGAAAAAATTTTTAAACTTTTTTCAGAAATAAAAAGTCATTAAAAAGGCACAATTAAGGGCTGAAAGGAGAATGGTTTTTCCAAAAACAAAGTTAAAAGTTTTCAGGAGAAAGTGGTAGATATAGAAAACAAGCAAAAGAGATTTTACACACGCACATTATTTGTTCCCCCAAGGAAAACCAGAGCAACGTATCAGAACAGATATTTAAAACAACATTTTGAGAAATTTTTCCTGTAATAAAATAAGGCTTAAGTCTACATATTGAAAGGGCATACCTTGTATAGGAGAAAACTGACCTAGAAGAGTCAAAACTAAGACATTTTCTAGTAAAACCATTGGTTTTTAAAGATAAGGAAAAACGGGCCGGCTCGGTGGCGCAGCGGTTTCGTCCGCGCTTGGCAGCCCGGGGTTCGCGGTTTCGGATCCCGGGCGCCCGCGGACGCACTGCCTGTCAGCCATGCCGTGGCGGCGTCCCATATAAAGTAGAGGAAGATAGGCACGATGTTAGCTCAGGGCCAGTCTTCCTCAGCAAAAAGAGGAGGATTAGCAACAGATGTTAGCTCAGGGCTGGTCTTCCTCACCAAAAAAAAAAAAAAAAAAAGATAAGGAAAAACTCTTCTGAGCATCCAGACAAAAAGTACTAGGCACTTATAAGGAAAAGAAAATTAGACTGGCATCACAATTCTCTGATGCTGATCAAATAGCAGCATTTTATGCTAGAAACAATGATACAGCATTTTCAAGATTTTCAAAAAGAAAATATGGTCCAAGAACTTTATATCCTCTTATATTGTGTTCATGTATAAAGGCTGCTGACAAAAAAATGTGAACGTGAGCTTTTCCTGAGGAATCCACTAAGCAGTGGTCCTCAAACTTTTTGGTCTCAGAATTCCTCTACATTTGAAAAATTATTGAACAGCCCCTCCCCAAAGAGTTTTTGTTTGTGGGGATTGTATCTATCAATATTTACCATATTAGCAATTAAAACTGAGAAATTTTAAAATTATTTTTTCATTTGAAAACAATAATAAATCCATTAAATATTAACATGACATGAAAAATAACTATATTTTCCAAAATAAAAACAATTTAGTGAAAAGAGTGGCATTACTTTACAGTTTTATAATCTCTTTCTACCTGACTTAATGGAAAGCAGCTGGGTTCGCACGTCTGGTTCTACATTCACTCTGTTGCAATATGCTGTTTTGGTTGAAGTGTGTGAAGAAGATCTGGACTCATCCAAATATGTACTTGGAAAAGGGAGTAGTATCTTAATGGCCTATTCGGTTAATTTGAACTTTTTTTTTTTGGATACTATACCAAAATTCAAGAAGTGGGAGTTTGTTAAAGCTAGTTGCACATGGGATCTGACACCATATCAATGAACATGTAACATCTTACATTTAGACCAAACTGGTCACTTGGAAAATATTGGTTCACTGAGTTATGCACATTGACACATTTCATTGTACAATATTAAATATTGACACACTTCATTATACAATATTTAAAAATCAATTTTGTTAGTATCACTACCTATCTCATCAGAAAAGTCTTTGAGTATTGGGAAGCTGTCAGGCTCACAGTTGCAGATAAGTTTTCCAAAATTCTAATTTCCATCTGAAAACTTGAATTTTATCATTGGCAACAAATACTGTCACTTGTTTTCCTTGAATTGATGAGCTCGTTTTGCTTATTTTTGAGAAAATGTCTATCAAATACTCAAGTCAGAATAACTATAGTTTGTTAGTTGTTCTTTTTAAGTAAAAATGGTGTTCCATAAAAAGTGATTAGTTCAGCTCATAACTCAAGCCATCACGTAAATGATATTCCTAAATATAATCTTAATTCTACTTAAATGTTCTGGGTCATAGAAATAGGAGAAAACTTTCAAAAAATTTTTATGAAATGAACTTAACATTGATAGCAAAAAATGATAAAGATTGTACACACACATAAAAGAAAACTACAGCACAGTCTCACTTGTGAATATTGATGCAAAAATCTTAAGATATTAGCAAATAGAATTCAATAACATTTAAAAAAGTATACATTACGTACAACCAAGTGATGTTCATTACAGGAATGAAAGGATGGTTCAATATTAGGAAACCCATCAATGTAATTTATTATAACAATATTTCTAGGAAGAAATATATAATCATCTCTACAGTTGCCAATAAAGCATTTGTCATAATTCATATGCATTTCTGATTTAAAATCTCAGTGCAGGAAGAATCAATGGATATTTCCTTAACGTGGTTAAAAGCGGTGTGTGTGTATGTGTGTGCAAAGCTAGCAAGTTTTTTAACGAGGAAACACTACAGGCATTCTTGCTAGTTAGGAATGAGACAAGAATGCCACTACCACTTAATGTGGTATCGAACATTACTTTAAAAGGATAAGATAAAAAAATCTCTTTTAGTAGATTATATTTTTGAATAGCTGAAAAATCTAAGAGAATCAATGGGAAAACTAATAATAAGAAGAAACTACTAAATAATAAGAAAATTTAGTAAAGTAACAGCTTGTAAAATTAACAGAGAGAAATACAGTAACATTTCCATATTCAGGTAATAACCAATTAGAAGATATAAGGGGAGAGAAGACTAATTGAAATAGCAAAAAAAGTAGATAAAAATGCTTAGGCAATAATGTAACAGAAATATGCAAATGGATATGAAGAAAATTTTAAAACATTACTGAAAGAGACAAGAGTAAACATAAACTAATGGAAAAGCAAGTCTTGTTTTTAGATAGGAAGCGTTAATATCCTAATGTCAGTTCTCCCTAAGTTAACTTATAAATTTAACATGATCCCAATAAAAAACACCAACAAGTTGTCTTTCTGGAATTAAACAAATTGATTATAAAGTTCATATGGAAAACTACCAAACAAACAACAATATCCAAGAAAACCCTGAAAATTTTCAGTGTCATGCAGGGTGGGAAGCTAGCCACAGCCAATATTAAGACATATTATGAAGCCTCTATAATTTAAAAAGTGTGGTATTGGTGCATGGATAAACATACAGACCAATAAAATAGAAAGTCCAGAAACAGAACCATGTACATTTGGAAATTTTAATTTATGACAAAGGTGGGGAATTCAATAAGGGGGAGGAGTTTAATTTTTTAATAAATAAAGTCAGGACAACTGGATAGCCATTTGGAAAAACATAAAATTGGGTCTGTATCTCACATTATTCACCAGGATAAATTTCAAGTGGGTCAGAAATCTAAATAGAAAAATGAAACATACAAATACTGGAAGAAGATATGGATGAATACTTATAACCTAGGAGTGGGGAAAATCTTCTTATGAAAATCTAGAAGCAATAAAAGAAAAGACTGATAAATTTCACTACATAAAAATAGAAGAAGACCTTTGGCATGGCCAAACTCACACACACACACAAAACCCACCATAGACGAAGTCAAAAACTAAGTGACAAATTGGGGAATAACATCTTCCACTTAAATCACAAAGGGCTAATAGCTTTAATATATAAAGAACTTTTTTTTCCTTTTTATTGATGTCTTAATAGTTTACAACATTGTGGGGTTTTAGTTGTACATTATTATTTGTCCGTCACCATATGAATGCATCCCTTCACCCCTTGTGCCCACCCCCCACTCCCCTTCCCCCTGGTAACCGCTAACCAGTTCTCTCTGTCCATATGAGTGAAATCATGCAGTGTTTGTCCTTCTCTCTTTGGCTAATTTCACTTAACATAATACCCTCTAGGTTCATCCATATTGTTGCACATGGGACTATACTGTCTTTTTTTATGGCTGAGTAGTATTCCATTGTGTATATATACCACATCTTCTTTATCCAATCATCAGTCAAGGGACACTTGGGTTCCTTCCACTTCTTGGCTATAGTGAATAATGCTGCAATGAACATAGGGGTGCATAAGCCTCTTGTGATGGTTGATTTCATGTCCGTTGGGTAGATGCCTAAGACTGAGATTGCTGGATCATAAGGTATTTCCATTTTTAATTTTTTGAGGAATCTCCATACTGTTCTCCATAGAGGCTGCGCCAGTTTGCATTCCCATTATAAAGAATTTTTAAAAAAGAAAGCCAATGACTTAACAGACATTTGAGCAAAAGACATAAACAGTTCACAGAAGACAGAAAAATGGCCCTTGAACACATTAAAAGATATTTAACCTCACTTTTAATGAGATGTGCAAGTGAAAACGCCATCAAAGTACCATTCCCCATCTACCAGATTTCCAGAAATCCAAATACTTCATAACTTACTCTTTTGGCAAGGTTATGGAGAAAGGGGTGCTGTCATATATTGCTGATGAGAATGCCAAATGGTACAACTGCTCTGCAGTGAATATGGTGCTATATAGGAAAATTACCTATGCATTTATCATTTAATCCAGCAATCCTACTCCTAGGAATCTGTCCCAAAGATACACCACCAAAAATATGAGATCAATTATGAACAAAGTTATTCTTTGCAGTAGTATTTATAATAGCAAAAGACTGATGACAACGTAAGTATTTATTTATCAGTGACAAATCACAGTTGAATATTATGCACCTAGAAAAAGAAACGAGAAAGATCGTTATACACTAATTTGAAGCAATTTCCAGAATTTATTGTTCAGTGAAAAGAAAAGTTATGGAAGATTATAAAATATGAAGTTATTTGTTTAAGAAAGGAGGATAGAGGGGCCAGCCCAGTGGTGTAGTGGTTAAGTTTGCACGCTCTGCTTCAGTGGCCCAGGGTTTGCGGGTTTGGATCCCAGGCACAGACCTATGTACTGCTCATCAAGCCATGCTGTGGCAACATCCCACATACAAAGAGTAGAGGAAGATTAGCACAGATGTTAGCTCAGGGACAGTCTTCCTCTAGCACAAAGGGGAAGATTGGCAACAGATGTTAGCTCAGGGCCAATCTACCTCACAAAAAAAAAAAAAAAAGAGAGAGATGTCAAAAAGAAACACTAGAAGATAAAACAGAAATTACTAAAAAAGGTTACCTACAGAGGCCGGCCTGGTGGTATAGTGGTTAAGTTCACTCGCTCTGTTTCAGCAGCCTGGGGTTCACAGGTTCAAATCCCAAGTGTGGACCAAGGCACCAATCATCAAGCCAGGCTGTGGCGGCATCTCACATACGAAATAGAGGAAGGTGGGCACAGACGTTAGCTCAGGGCTAATATTCCTCAGCAAAAAGAAGAGTATTGGCAATGGATGTTAACTCAGATCCAGTCTTCCTCACACACAAAAAATGGTTACCTACAGAGGTAGAAAGGGAACATTGTAGAGGTGACCATATGGAAGGAAGATGTCCCTGAATTTAACTTGTTATATAATTTTATCTTTGGAAATATAATTTTTGTACATGTTCAAAATAGAATTAAAAAGCAATTCCTAAAAATTGGGCAGATGGGAGACTGAAACCAATCAATTTAACTGTACATCAGATTGGTGACTTTTTAAACAACTTTATTGAGATAGAATTGATATACAATCAATTGTATATATTTAAAATGTACAATTTGACAAGTTTTGACATATGTATACACCCTTGAAACCATCACCTCAATAAAGATGCTGAAGATATCCATCATCCCCAAAAGTTTCCTCTTGCTCCCTTTTAAACCATCTCTCCTAATCCTCCCCACACTTCTCTCCCCAGGTAACCCAGGTACTTTCTATCAATACAGATCAATTTGCATTTTCTGGAGTTTTATATACATAGAGTCACATATACTCTTTTTTGTCTGGCTTCTTTCATTCAGCATAATGATTTTGAGATCCATCCATGTTATTGCATGTGTCAATAGTTCTTTCATTTTTGTTCCTGAGTAGTATTTCATTGTATGCATATACCACAATGTATGTATATACACTTGTTTATCCATTCATCTGTTGATGGACATTTGAGTTATTTCCACTTGGGGGCTATTACAAAAAGCTGCTATAAATGTTCATGTTCAAGTCTTTGGACATATGCCTTCTTTCCTCTTGGGTAAATACCTAGAAGCTGAATGGCTAGATGATATAGTAGGTATGGTAGGTATATGTTTAACCTTTAAAGAAACTGCCAAACTTTTCCAAAATGGTCGTACCATTTTACATTCCCACCAGCAATGTATGAGAGTTCCAGTTTCTCCAAATTATTTCCAGCGTTTAGTATGTTCATTCTTTTAATTTTAATGATTCTAATAGGTGCAGTAGTATCTCATTGTGGTTTAATTTGTATTTCCCTAATGACTAATGATGGGGAACATCTTTTCATGTGCTTATTTGCCATCTGTATAGATATTTTTGGTGAAGTATCTGTTCAAATCTTTTGCCCATTTCTAACTGGGTTGTTTTTTTTCTTATTATTAAGTTTGAAAGTTCATATATTCTGAAAAAAACTCCTTTATCAAATATATGTCCAGTCTGTGGCTTGTCTTTTCAGTCTCTTAATAGAGGTTTTTGAAGAGCAGAAGGTTTTACTTTTGATGAAGTCCAATTTATCAATTTGTTCTTTTATGGAGAATTTTTTGATGTCATATCCATGAAATCTTTGCCTGACCCAAGGTCGCAGATTTTCTCCCATGTTTTCTTCTGGAAATTCCAAAAATCTAGACTTATAGTTTTGGATTTACATTTAGGAATGATTCATTTCAAGTTAATTTTTCTATATGGTATGAGATATGGATTACAGTTCTTTTGCATAAATGTGTGTGTTGTCTAGTTTTTGTTTTTGTTTTCTGCTTATGGATATCCAATTGTTTCAGCATCATTCATTGAAAAGATTATCTTTTCTCAACTAAATTGCCTTTGTCCATAAGAAAACAATTCCATTTACAATAGCATCAAAAAAAAAAAAAAACACTTAGGAATAATTTAACCAAAGAGGTTAAAGACTTGTACGTGGAAAACTACTTAATATTGTTGACAATACTACCCAAAGTGATATACAGGTTCAATGCAATCCCTATCAAAATCCCAAAGGTGTTTTTTATAGACACTGAAAAACTCATCCTAAAATTCATCTGGAATTTCAGGGGGCCCAGAATAGCCAAAATAGTCTTTAAAAAGGAGAATAAAATTGGAAGACTCACATTTCTCAGTTTAAAAACTTACTACAAAGATACCATAGTCAAAACAGTGTGGTGCTGGCATAAGGATAGAAATATAGACCAATGGAATAGAACTGAGAATCCAGAAGTAAACCCTCACATCTATGGTCAACTGATTTTCAACGAAGATGCCAAGACGATTCAATGGGGGAAATAATAGTCTCTTCAATAAATAGTGCTGGGAAAACTGCATATCCATATGAAAAAGAAAAAAGTTGGACCCTTACCTTATACTATATACAAAAATTAACTAAAAATGGATCAAAGACCTGAACATAAAAGCAAAAGTTATAAAACTCTTAGAAGAAAATATAGGGGCAAATCTTCATGACATTGGAGTTGGCAATGGTTTCTAAATATGACAAAAGCACAGGCAACAAAAGAAAAAATGGATAAATGGAATTCATTAAAATTAAAAGCTTTTGTGCATCAAAGGACACTATCAAGAGAGCAAAAAGGTAACCCACAGAATAGGAGAAATTATTTGCAAATCACATATCTGATAAGGGTTTAATATCCAGAATATGTAAAGAACTCATACAACTCAACAAAAAGACAAACAACTCAGTTTAAAAATGGCCAAAGGATTGAATTTGAATAGACATTTGAATAGATGTTTCTACAACGAACATATACAGATGGCCAATAGACACATGAAAATATGCTCAATATCATTACTCACTAGGGAAATGCAAATCAAAACCACAATGAGATACTATTTCACAGCTATTAGGATGGCTATAATTTTTTTAAAAGGAAAACAACAAGTGTTGGGAGAATGTGGAGAAATTGAAACCCTCGTATATTGCTGGTGGGAATATACAATGGTGCCTTTGCTGGAAAACAGTTTGGTGGTTCCTTAAAAAGTTAGACATAGAACTACCCTACCACGTGATCCAGCAATTCCACTCCTAGGTATATACCAAAAGTAATGAAAACAGGAACTCAAACAGATCAATGTTCACAATATTGATGCCGCATTGTTCACAATGCCAAAAGGTGGAAACAATCCAAGTGTCCATCTACAGACAAATGGATAAATAACGTGGTAAATACATACAACGGAATATTATTCAGTCATAAAAAAGAATGAAGTTCTGATACGTGCTACAACATGAATAAACTTTGGAAAATTACGCTAAGCGAAATAAGCCAGACACAAAAGGACAAATATTGTATGATTCCACATATATGAAATATCTAGAATGGTCAAGTTCATAGAGAAGAAAGTAGATTAGAGGTTAGCAGCGACTATGAGAGGAGAGAATGGGGAGTTATTGTTTAATGGGTACAGAGTTTCTGTTTGAGGTGATGAAAAATTTTGGAATTAGGGTGATGGTTGCACAACATTGTGATACTACAATTTTAAAAAGGATACCACAGAAGCGAAGTGTCCTTCTTATAACATAACATACGTCATTCTTTTTAAAGCTTGATGCTTTGATTAATTATACCTTAATTTAATTCATCAATTCCATATTGATGGACATATAGAGTGTTTCTAATTTTTAACTATCGCAAAAACATGCTGTAATAAACATCTTTATCCATTTATCTTTGCGCACCTATGCAATTATTTCTAAAAGCAATTTTCTAGATATGCAAGTATTCCTGGAGAATACACATTCTATAAATATATCTTGAATCCATTGTCTTTCCAATTTACCACCCTTGCTTTCTTTTAGTCCTTCTTCATTCCTTGCTTTGATCACTCCAATTGCCTCCTAACTGCTCCCTGCCTCTGTATTTGCCCAACTCCATTTCATCCTACCGCTGCTGCCAGGTCCAATCGCCACTCTGCTTAAAACTGCCTGACACTTTCAAAACAACTTACAGAGCATGTCACTCAAGCTCTTCGTGATCTACATTTCTTTTTGCACCTCTCAACATTTGGTCAAAAGCACCGTGCACTTCAGTCACGTTGAATTTAAATCACGCTCTCTCAGTGTGCCTTTGTGCAAACTGTTTCCTTTGCTTGACATATCCTCCTGATCAACTTCTATGCATCCTTCCAACCTCAGCTCAGAAATCACTTTCTCCAGATGCCTATTCTGGCCTGCCCACTGAGGGGTGCTCCCTGAGCATCCTTTGCCTGTCTCTATCATGGCCCTTGGCTCACGGTGTTATAATTGTTCACTCCTCTCTCTCTAACGAGACCAGGACTATAGCTTCTCTTTGGGATTACCAGTCCTTCCACGGTGTCTGATATGTAGTAGCTGCTCAGTAACTATTTGATAAATGATGGAATAAGAAAGGAAATTATCAGGGAGACTCTTACCTGGCTTCCAGATCCACGTTAGCACACTCAAACAGGAAACACATCTCAACGGGAAAAGAGAAATTAGGGATGAAATGAAGAAGACGTGTGGTTACATAAAGTTGCCACCACTAGGTACTGTAGGAGAAGGATCCATCTGGCAATTAAATCTGTCATTCAACAGGGATTTCCTGAGCAAATGCCACAGACCAAGCACTGTTCTAGCCACTGGGAATATAGGAAGGAAGAAGATAAAAGTTTTGGCTCTCGTGGAGTTTGTGTTCCCCTGGGGTTCTAGCAGGGCAATTTTATCTAAGTGGAGGGGAGGGGCATTCCAGGCAGAGGAAAAGCACTAGTAAAGTCATCAATCTGGGAAAGTACAGGGTGGTCCAGAGTGACTGAAGGGAAGAATGAACGGGACATCAAGAGAGATGGTGAGCAAAAGAAGATGTTATGGGGAAAAAAAGCTGGAGAGATGGATTGAAGCCTCTGTACAGGAGTCTAGACTTTATATTCTAAGTTAGTGGTTCCTCCAAGCAATAGGCAGATCCACTGAATTAGAATCTGAGAGGGAATTTTGTGGGTAAAATGAAGATCGGCCATTGCATGAAGTTGCCACCAGAGGGTACCATAGGAGAAGGTCTACCTAAGAAATTATTGAGCACTTCCCAATTCCAAGAATATATTTTAAAAGTTCCTCGGGTGATTGTGGTGCTCACTCAGCCAGCCTTGGGGACCACTGCATTATACAATGGAGAGCCATCAGAGGCTTTTGAGCAGGATAGAAATATGATCAACCCCATATTTTATAAAACATACCTCTGAGGACAGAAGGAAGGGCTGGAAAGTCACAGACAGGGAGATTAGTTGGTAGGCTATCGCAGTGGGACAGGAGAGAGGTGAGTGCTTCTGAAATAGGGCAAGGCCAAGGGATAGGAAGAAGACGACAGTTGTGAGGCAGTTTTCAGAGACAGAACCAACCGGACTTAGTGACCAGTTGGCTATGGGGCTACAAAGGGAGAGAGAGGGACAGAAAGATGAAGGTCTCAGGCCTGGGTGATTAAGAACATGATGTTATGATAGTATGATGCTAACCATGGCTGGAAACTGGGAACACATGAGGAAGAACAGCTCTGTCTGGGGGAACTGAGAGGAGTTTGGTTTTGAACCCAGTGATGGGTATGACCTAATGGGGCTAATACCAGGGCTCAGAGCTGGGTCCTGTATTCTCACTCTAAGCACCCTGTCTGAGTGTATGAACTGTAATTTTTTGAAAGTTTTCTTCTGCTCCTTGCATCATCTATATTTGTTATTGTCTATGGCTTTCATGCTGGAGTTTTCCTCAAATGTTCAGTGATTGTTTGTTAGGGAGACCAGGTAACTAAGCTGTCCCTGGACTTTAGGAGGAAAGAGAAAGACCTAAAGTGCCTGTATCTAAGGTCCCTGTATTAGTCAGCATTCTACAGAGAAACAGAACCAGCAAGAGATGATAGATGGATAGTAGATAGATGGATGACAGATAGATAGGGGTTATATATATATGAATATATATGGTTATATATGAATATATATATATAGAGAGAGAGAGAGAGAGAGAGATTTATTATGACAAATTGGCTCACACAATTATGGAGGCTGAGAAGTCCCAAGATCTGCCATCTGCAAGCTGGAGACCCAGGCAAGCTGGTGGTATAATTCAGTCTGAGTCCAAAGGCCTGAGAAGGAGAGAATTCAATGGTTTAAATCCCAATCTAAGGTCTGGAGAAGATGAGATGAGATGTCCCAACTCAAGCAGGAAGATAGGAAGCGAAAATGGGCCAATTCCTCCTTCCTCTGCCTTTTGTCCTATTCAGGCCCTCAACCAATTGGATGATGCCCATTCACACTGGGGAGAGCAACTGACTTTATTAAGTATACATGTTCAAATGCTAATCTCATCCGGAAACACCCTCGCAGACACACCCAGAAGTAATGTTTAATCTGGGCACCCTGTGGCCAGTCAAGTGGACACATAAAATTAATCATCACAGTCCTTGAGGTCCTCGTAGGCAAATGATCTTTGTTCACCATTATAGCCCCAGGATCTAGCACAGTAAACTGTTGATCAATATTGGTTGAATATATGAATGAAATTAATTGAGCACACCCAGGTATATGTAATCCAATTTCTATTAGAATTTCTTTCTCTATTAGTCTGATAAATTGTGTAGTACTGAAAATTTCCTAAAAGACCACATTCTCTTACTTTAGATTTTATATTCTACATCAGTGATCTCCACACTATAGCCTGGCAAAAGTTTCAGGTGATTGGGTCCGTAACTTTTCACCTAACTAGACTTTTGTATTTCCTTTCCAACTTTGCTACACATTTCTGGAGATCACAGTTAATTATCATAATTTGGTAAGAAAGTAAGAAGAAATAAAAGTATATTTTAAAAATTTATCTTAAGAAGAACAATTAAAAGCATAGCCATCACCAAGATATTTGGCCATTTACTAAAGTGGGGAATACTGGAGGAAGAGCAGTTTGAGAGGAGCGTGCGCACGCTGGACTTAACAAAATTTGACATGCCTATTCAATGGCGACATCAAGTAGACAGTTAGAGGGCTAACTCTAGAGTTTATGAAAGAGATGAGGACTGGATCTATAAATTTGGGAAATATTAGTGTGTAGATGCTACTGAAAGTCTGAGGACTGGATGAGATCACCCAGGTAGTGAGGGAGGATAGAGAAGAGGAGAGGTTGGGAAGAGAAAAGGATCCCACAGAGGAGCCTGAGAAGACGCCAGTGAGGTAGAGGAAAGCCAGGAAAGTGGATGCTCAGGAGCCATGCTGCTGTGAGATCAATAAGATGAAGACTGAGAAATGATCGCTAGACTGGACCATGCGGTGGCTATTGGTGGCCTTGACAAGAATGGATCTATGAGATGACGGGGATGAAAGCTTAAGTGTAGTGGATTCAAGCATGAATGGAGCTGAAGAAGTGAAAACAGGAGAGCAGAGAAGTTGAGTGGCAGCTGAAAAGGAATGTAGAGTCAAGGAAACTTCTATTAGGTTTTTTTTTTTAATGGGAGCTATTACAGCACATTTGTATGCTGATATAATCCAGTAGAGAGTGGAAAAATGATGATGCAGGAGAGAGAGGAATAATTGCAGGAGCAAAGCCCCTGAATAGGTGAGATAGGACAAGGAAGCTAGTGCACAAGTCAGGGAGATACATAGGAGCGCATCCACTTCCATAGGAGGGAAGGCAGAGCATGTGGAGAAAGCTAGGGGTAGATTGACAGATTTAGGGGTTGGAGGATGTGGAAGTTCTCTTCTGCCTATTTCTATTTTCTCCACGAAACAGTAGGCAAGGATATCAACCAGAAGTGAGGATTTGGAGGATGGTGTTGGTTTGCAGAGAGAAGAAGGTAAGTGGAAGAGTCAGTTGACTACAGGACTGTGGTAGGATTGCTGGGCAGCGTTGGGGGCCTGCTTGAGATCTGTGCTCTATGTGAAATTATCTTCAAAGTCACACTTTTGATCATGTTTTTCTCCTCTTTCTACAATCCACTTCCTCTCTGGGAACTGAGGGCTACATCTTACTACAATAGTTGGACATCAGTCCATCAGTTATTATTTAATTAGTTTATTTATTATGCATTAATGTACATCACTGCTTATTCTTTAATTCATTCAATCACATTCATTGAGTGCCATGCCTGGCACATTTTAGGTGCTAGGGTTACAGCAGCGAACAAAACAAATTTCTGACCTCAGGGAACTTATCTTCCACATTCTAAAAAATATGAGTTCTTATCTTTGGTAAACATAAATCCTCAGTGAAAACCAATCAGGAAGTGGAAGTTTCCATATTTAAGTACTCAGAACTGGAGTTGCCTAGAACCTTAGAAAGAAGAATACCAAGGCCCCATGACAGATTGGGCCCAGCAAAGGAGATGAGACCGGCAAACAGTTAGCCATTGATGATTAAGTAGCTAGGAACTAAAGTTTTTTTTCCTTTTTGCAATTACTGGTTATAGCTTTCAGCTGTTTACTGATCCATTGTTAACTGTGCTGTTTAGGCAATATGCTATCTAACTCCCACTAGGTTCCTATAGATAACATCTCCCTGGAGCCTGGGTCACCATGGTAACGGATGTTTGAGATGTTTTTCAGGAATTGGAATCCCTTGTCCACTTCAGGCCAGTTGAGACCACCAACCCATCAACTGGGCCCGTGCAGATGTCTGATAAGCGACATTTTGACGTCAAGAGGCTAGAAACTCCACCCTTAAATCATGCTAACGCCGCCATTTTGTGAACATGCATCCTGTGAAGAGGCATGAAGTCTGACTACGCTTGCGCAGATCATCAATTACCTCACCCTTCCTCACCTCCAATCACCTATCTCCACATTTCAGACCACCTTGCCCCCTACCCCATAAATATCCCTGAGTCCCCATTATCGGGGAGGTGGATTTGAGACTGTTTTCCTCATTTGGCTGCCTTGTGATTAAACCCTCTCTCTGCTGCAATCTTGTCTTGGTGTTTGGTTTTCTGGGCAACAGGCAAAAACGAACCTGGTTTGGTAACAGAGGTAAGGACTTGGAGCCTGCCTCTTCATTCCTTTCCCACCAGTCCTGGGCTGGATCTATGGAACCTGGCCAAGTGCAGCAGACAGAAGAGTAATCTGCTGGAATTTTTGTCTTTAGTGTCACAGCAAAGATTCATCATTCTCTCCAGAAGAGCATGAATTAATTGACCATCATAACAAAACAGGGTCTGTTGCACCCAAATTCTCAGGACTGCATAAACCCTAGAACCTTTGAACTTATGAATATGTCCAAGAGGCAAACAGAGCACACACTAAAAAGGGCTTATTAACTGACTATATCTCCTCATGTCATCTTCCTTTCTTTCTGACCTGGTTGGCTTTTTTTTCTTATTTATTTCCTCTTCACTCACTAATTTTCATCTGCTTTCCATTTTTTAGTGAAATAAAGGCTCCTAGAACCACTAGGTCAGGAAGCCACTGTTTGGCAGTGGTCGCTGAGATTCTAGAAAGAAAGTTGGCATAAATTGACATCAGGATTTCCTTCTGACTCTGGGCATGTAGGTGCGAGAAGAAGAATGGAGTGGGAGCGTGGACTGTGAGATCCCCTCAGGAAGAGATTGTGTCCTCTACTAGTGACCTCAGACTTCACAGCTCTGTTGTAAAGAATAATAATAAAGCACTTGTCTATTGAGTCCATGAAAAAAAATCAAGAATGGGGTGAATATGCTTTTTGCTCTATTCCTTTGCATTAACAGATACTTCCTACCTGTTGTTTAAAAAGTGGAATATTGGAACACGACAGTGTTTTTGTTCAACTATTATACAAGTAGCATATCCCCATGCCATGTCTCTCTTTGTGAGGTAGGTGTCAGTCTCACACAGCCTTTCTCTTTCTAAATCCATATTCATGAGAAACAGTCCTCTTACCACCCTTTCCCTGGTTAAAAGGATCAGTTTCTTCCCATCTTAAGCATGCAAAACAACAGTAAACCATCACCCAGATATTGGAAACAGAGTTGTACTAGAGTACTTGGAAAATGGCCAAACCAAGGACTGTGTGAAGGAGGTGACAAATGTTGAGGGGGAGGGCAGATTAAGTCATGTGGGTCTCACTGAATAGATGTTGTGTTGGCATCAAGGTAGGTCTGTAAAAGGCACAGTTATGATACCAACTCAAGAAGACATGGACATGGCCCTGAACAATGGTCTTCTGTTGCCTTCAGGCAAAAGAAGTTGAGGCATCAGCAAGTAGCTATAGCGTCCTGGGGAAAGCTCTCAGTGTAAACAATTGATATCCCTCTTGTCCACGAATAGATTAAGTGTCTTGTTTTTGACCTCAGGTAAGACATTTCCCTGAGCCTCAGCTTGCTAACCTTTAAAATAGGAAAAAATAATTGCCTTGTTTATCCAAAGTATTTAATGAGGAGGAAAAAAATGAGATATTGTGCATAAAACAGTTTGTAGACTGTAAAGCACTATTTAAAGTAGAATAAAAGATTCCGGGTTTCGGCACCAAAAAATAAAAATAAAAAAGTAAAATAAAAGATATAAAGGCAAATGCAGAACAGTTATCAATAAAAAAGAATTCAGTGCTTAAAATTTAAGAAACTTCAGTTAATCATTTCTATAGATTTTTTTCCCAATATATTACACCACTTTCTCTCCTGTGTTCAATGTTAGTCATGTGGGATTTTGACACACTTAGGGTTTATTTCACAAAAAGATCCCAACCTGAAGAGAGCCATATAATATGAATAAATGGTCCTGTTGAAGGAGGGGACAGTCCTTCCCCAGCTTTTACACTGTACCATTAATAGACAGTCATAAGCCCCTTGTAATCTCCAAGTGCTGAAGAAATCGAAATATTAATCTTCAACCACCCTTCCTTTCCAATTTGGTGTGCTTGGCACCACTATATCCCAAGAATGTATTTGATCCCATAACTCCCCTTAGCTTCTTAGTTCATAAACTGAGATGGCTAAAACTTACCATATTGTGGTCAGTTGGCACTGGTTTTGGCAAGAGACCTAAAATTCATCACATTCATGTTTTATCTCATATTAAATCTACATCATTTAAATTAGAAATACAAACATTACTGAAAGAACTCATGTTTGAGAAGCAGAAAGATTATTTGTGTTATACCTTGATGTTGAAATTTGAGCAGAAGTCTTCAAATCAGCTTGTTTAAAACGAATCCATCGAATATTCCCTCAGTGCTTTCTGATGTTGTCAGGAAAGGCCAGTGGCAATTCAAAATTGTTTAATTTCCCATGACTCATCCCCTCCCGTGGATTTTTGTGCTATATTTTCCCTGTTTTGTCTGTTCTTTTTGTTAAAAATCCTTTATACATCTCCACCTCCCACCTTTTTTTTTTTTGCTGAGGCTTTCAATTTGCTGTATGTTAAACTGACAGAAGGAGAAGGAGTTGAACTCCCAACCTTTGAAACCTCTTAATACTTGCTGAGCGATCAAGGGGCAAAGTGGAAAAGACTGCTGATTGATCTTTACCCCATTTGAAAATGCCTTTGCTACATAATAGTTCAACCATCCCCATTTTAAGGAATTATTTATTTTACTTAAAATGTAAAATCTTTTGGAACATTTTCCAAAAAGTGAGACCAAATTTCTGGACTTAGTGGTCAGCTTGGGGAACTTTATTTTTTTAGACCCACTTTAAAGTCAGGTACTTTTGCATAAGGTATTTAACCCACATTCAAAATAATTTTATTTTAGATTTATAGTGTTGTGTGCTATATTGCTTCTTGCTGTTTTTTCAAAGTATTTTACAATTATAAATAGACATCATTGCTCTCGCCTATAAGGTAGCAGTTTCTGGGTGAAATTCTTCAGGGACTCAAGACAATATCAATACGGTAATAAGTTAGTCATCTCTTAACATCAACAATCTGCTTCACCATCAGAGAGGTACTGATAACTCCCCATCCCCTCCCTGGTCTGCCTTTCAAATAATTTATAAATGCAAAAAATATTAGAAGTTGTGTAAGTCCCCATTCCACCAGATTTTGTGTCATCCTTTCCTGGAACCAGGATGGGAGTCATTTTTTTTCCTGCCTCAGTTAACACTAAATAAGAGCTGTGAACCGCGAGGCTAGCACCTCTTCTGTTGATTTTGTTACCACTCTACTCTTCACAGCCCACAATTATACTAAATGAACGGCTTTTCCATTACGCTTCTTTCCATTCCCCTCCCCCACTCGTGGATTTCCTACTTTCAGAAACTTGATGATGTCCCTATAACCTTCTCTCCTGTATCCGCAAATGATGTAGACATAAATATTCTAATGCATTCGCCAGTGTATTTCTGATGGCATTAAAGTGTCTGCACAACCAGTCCCTTATTTATAAAGCTCGCAAACGCTGTGACCTGTAACGCTATACTAGCTAATGAACTCTCCCGGAACAGTTAACATGGATGGATTTTACTTCACTTCTTACAAGGAGAAGGATGGAGAAAGAGAGACCATTACAAAGAGAGAGATTTTAATCCGTCTTCTCGGTGATCTTTGAGGGCTGTGTGCTAATGTTTAAAATGAAGAGGAGAGAGGAGACGACGGAGGATGGAGAGGAACCGAGGAGGCGGGGGCGGAGCTAGCTCAGCCCATAAAACCCGTCACTAACAGGGAAGCGCGTTCGTGTGTGCCAGAGCCACTCTCCCGTAACCAAGAGAGATGGGGCAGCCTGTGCCGTGAGGACGGAGATCGGAAGAAGAAAACCAAGGTCAAGAAGACAAGCGAGACAGAGGAGGACATCTGGAGAAAGAGGAAGGCAGGAGACGGGGAGGGAAAAGGAAACCCAAAGCAGGTGGAAACAAGATCTAGAGCAAACCGGTTGGGTCCACAATTGTTTTCCTGGAAGAGAAGAAAGTACTGGAGGATTACTCTTTTTTCCCTTCAGTTAATGAAAACTACTTTTATCCTCATCATAAAAGAAAAGGCTAAGGGGAGGTAAAGACAATCTCTGTTTTCTTAGGGGGAGAGCTGAGGGAAATCCAGACTATCTCTTTGAAGCGTCTGAAATAAGCCATTGCCTGGTACACATCGCAGAACCATCCTGGTTTCTGAAGATCTACATCCCTTTCACGAGAATTCCAGCCGGAGGAGCTGGTACAGTTTTATTTTTATATTTAAATATCTATGTCTTTTTCCTCCCCCTTTTAACAACACTTTTCTTGCCGGTAAGCACGAATGACAAGAAAGTGTCAATACGGAGTAGGAATATTTTCAGGTTTCTCTTTTATCCGCCTGGGTCTTTTTTAAGAGGGTAGGAGTGGTCCTTATTTCGGAAAAGGACGTTTCAATTTGAAACGAGCTCTCTCTAAATATATTTACACCCACACCCATTCAGAAAGAGAGATACCTTTTGGAGGCTGAAATCCTACTGGGAAAGATGGAAAAAGGAGCCAGGCACCGAAACAATACTGAAAAGAACCACGCAGGTGGGAGCCAGTCGGACACCAGCCCGGAGACTGGTTCCGGAGGGGGCGGAGTAGCCCTGAAGAAACAGATTGGATTGGTCAGTGCTTGTGGTATCATTGTAGGTGAGTCCGATTCCTTTTCCCACCGACCACTCCTCCCCCCTCTGGTGGAACCCCTCTAAAGCACTATTTTTGCTTCCTACTCCCCTAGAAAAGGATTGTCATCCACCTGTGCTGTAACCTATCCCTACTGGTCAAGTTTGAGAGGTATATAGGAAGTGGTGTATGTCCTTACAGCTCTTCCTCCAAACCTGACTGAGCAGTTCTGTACAGTGTTCACAGAATGGAGCAAACAGGGGTCACACACTTGGCTGATGGTCAGCATTGCTTGGGAGCTTGTTGAAGATACAGGTCTCCTGGCTCCGCACGTGAAGGTTCTGATTTGGTAGGCTTAAGGTGGGGCTAGGGAACCTGAAATTTTTTTTTTTTTTTTTTGTGGGGAAGACCAGCCCTGAGCTAACATCCGTTGCCAATCCTCCCCTTTTTGCTGAGGAAGACTGGCCCTGGGCTAACATCCGTGCCCATCTTCCTCCACTTTATATGGGACGCCGCCACGGCATGGCTGACAGGCAGTTCGTCGGTGGGCGCCCAGGATCCGAACTTGCGAACCCCGGGCTGCCAAGCGCGAACTAAACCGCTGCGCCACCGGGTGGCCCCCGGGAACCTGAATTTTTAACAAGCTTTTATGCAGCCATCTCAGCAGGCTGTGGACTGGCTTTTGAGATATATTTAGTAGATATTTTGTTGTTTTCTGTTATATGAAACTATGGACCTAGGGGATGTATAATCATAAAAATAGCTACAACGGCAGTAATAATGCCTTGCCTTTCTATAGCTTTTCCATCTTACGCAGCACTATCACTTTGTGAAGAAGATGTGACAGGGCTGTTATTCCCATTTCACAGATGAGGAAATAAATTATGGAAGAAAAGGGAAGAGATTGTGCCTTTCTGTAAATGTAGAGTTTGCAGTTTCTCTGGTTGCCTAGCGGAGTCCACCTGTCTCTTAACATCCACAGAAGACCCTGTGGGGTTCTTGAAGGGAAATGGGAGTACCTGGCATGTGAGTCAAGGAGAAACTGAACAGTAAAAATGTGTCCCAGCTGGGAGCCTTTGAAGCTGGGTAGCATGGGTGTCCCTGAGAGTGCCAGTGTGGGCCACTCCAACCCCCTAGCTCTACTGGGCAGGGGATCCCAAGTATGGCTTCATCTCTAGACAACACATCCCCCTCTTTCCAAAGAGGCCCTGGAGATGGATGGGCAATGGCTCATTACTGTCCTCACTTCCAAGGGTGAGTTTCTTCTGTCATCTTTGGTAGAGGGCTCTACCTTCTTCCCAGAGAAAGGGGTGCAGGGCAGTCAGGCCAGATATGTTTCTGTGTTGTCTCTCCAGAATTCCTTGTGAAGGCTTATTGTGTCCTGGTGCCCATGAACCAGTTTCTCTGGACGACCCCAGGGTTCATGCAGTAGCACAGAGACATTTTGGCACCTGAGCAATAGTGACACTGGAGAACATCCTTGAAATCAAATAAAATCAGTACAGATAATCCTCTTCACCTCTACACCCAGACTTCCATGATCATGTTATCCCCACTGTTTTCATCTAATTGTCTGACCCCAGGAGGTTTTCCAGGCATCTACAGTTGTAAGAAAGGCAGTGTTATTTTAGAAAGTTATAGTCATGATCTGAATCTCTCATTACCTTTCCTTTGCCTCTCCTTTATTTCAATTGCTCTGAAAAATGAGATCAGCAAAGTACTCAATATGAACAGCGCATGCCAATTTAAGGTCTATAAATAGCCCAGAGCCTGTTACCTCTTTCACCAGTTTGACTGATAGGATTATAGCATTTTCCTCCCTTTGAGAAGGTTCTGATTCATACACAGATGTGCACACCCACATGCACACTAGCACAATCAAACATCCTTTGTGCCTCAGCCTTGCTCACCCCCTCCTACATATGGGCAGGTATTCAAGAGTAGAGGATATTTTCCTGTATACTGAGGGGTTTTTTTTTGTCTCTTTAACTTTTTTCTAAGACTATGAAGAAATGAGAGTGATCAGGTATAAGAAGTACAATTTCAATTGGGTGAATGTTACTACTGATTTGTCTACAACTTTATGGATAGCACTTCAATGTGAGAAGAGGCCCAATGCTCCCATTGGCATTACAATAACAAAAATGATACCTCTGGTGTTCTGTGGTGAAAAGAGATCCCAAATACGTGATTTCAGAGAAATCAGGATATTTTTCTTAAGTGAGAGAATCCTTATGGAGTTAACAGGCACTGTTCTACTTCCGGTTAACCGGAGATGAGATAGAAATTTCCCCTTTAGGATGATATGGGGGCACTTTCCACTTTCCCTCCTCCATGGCTGCTGAGTTGCAAATGTGCTGAGCAGCTGCCCTGTCCTCTTCTAGAGGGGTTTCCGAGTGGATGATAGTGATTCAAGTTTTTTCAAGACCAAATGCAAAAATAGAAAGGGCATTTTCCATGCAGAAATCAGCAATCTGGTGTTCAATGTCAACACTATAAAAGAAAGAGAATTAGACAGCAAAAAAAGAGGAAATTTCCTAAATAAATCAGGTGATACAGTGTGGGAAAGTAGCAATTGCCCCAAATCTATCTCATACCCAATTGACTTAGAGAGATAAGTTAAACTATGTTTCATACAAGCTCATAAAAATTTCATTCACAATCATCATTGATGATCTAAAGTAGGATAACAGAATGGCAGGTGTTACAAGAATATAAAATCAACTAATAGAGGACTCATGCCCTAGAATTACTTATAATCTGATTGAGGAGATGAGATTCATATGCTTTAAACAGAGAACATTGAAAATTAATAATATGGTTGAGTTGTGTAAGAGCTGAAGGAAGGCAGAGTTAGGTGAATAGCGAGAAGCACAAAGAGAGAGAAGTTCTCACCAAGAGCTAGATTAAGAAGCATCTTGAAGGATGTGTAGAAAGATGGAGTAGAGATGATTCTGAGAGATTTAGTAGATGAAAGGACAACAACTAAACTCTTTCTATTTCCTTGAGCAAAGAAGTGTGTCTTATACATCTCTGAGTCTTTAGCGCTTAGCAGAGCACCTGACATGGAACAATTACTCAAATGATGGTTGAATTTAATTGACTTCTGGACAAAAATCTGAAGACAATAGTAGTAAGTGTTTACCTGAAGGGCTGTTAGGCACCTGGCTTGAAAATCTTTAAACTAGGAATAATTTCATTAACTTGGATAATTAGGTTGTCCTGTTTTAATTTTTTAACATCACCTTTGCTTTAACGTAACAAGGCTATTGCTCTCCATGTACCTGGCTAAGGAAACCTGTTAGTGACAAATGAACTTAGATTTCTCCTTGAATGTGGAGTCCCCCCAAAGTCTCAAGAGAGTGTGAAGGAGCAGCAAAATTCATTTATTAATGATACCAACGCTACTGTTAATAGCTATCATTATTAAATATACATTCTATGCCAGACACTCATCTAATTACCTCACATACGTTATCTTATTTATCCCTCACAATAACCCCGTGTGGTAGGCACTTATCAGCTCTGCCTCCAGATAAGGAAATAGAGGCTCAGAGGGATAAGCAACGTGTTGAAAGTCACACAGCTGAAAAGTATTGAAGCCAAGATTCGAACCTAGAGCTTGTCTGAATCCTGAATCCAGCTTTTAAGCATTATTCTCTACTACTTCTATTTTTATGACCTAAGTGTTCTCCTTTCGACCCTGGGCAGAGGTCCTTATTCGTTTTTATAGATGAAGCCGTTAGTGTTGTGTTCCTGGCGAGGTGCATCCCAGTGTAAAGGGGAGCTAAGCAATCAGCTGGGAGGAAAAGAAGGTGATGTTCTGGTACAATTGCGGGAAGACTTTGGGGGAGGCTGGGGTGCATCGCTCAGCTGCTGCAGCATCTGACCAGCACAGACCACACTCCCATTAACCCTCTCACATGCACACCTTTCCTCTACGGACCAGCATTGTTCCCAGCCGTGGTGGAGGCGCCCACAGGGTTCCTGGCTGTTTAGGTCAATTTATATCAGCTATGCTTTTACATATACACCCAGAATCTAGATCTGAAGGCACCAGGCTGGCTGTGGAGCCTAAACAAAAATATTCATAATAGGACCTTTTTGTTTTTAGCACAATGTATGTTTATGGGGAAATTTGCTGCAGGGCAATACTGGATGCAGGTCTAGCTACTAGACCACTCTTTCCCAACTAACAAGACATTTAAAAAATAGTACGTATTGGGGCCGGCCCAGTGGCGCAGCGGTTTAGTTCACGCTTGGCAGCCTACGGTTCGCCGGTTCGGATCCCAGGCGCCCGCCGATGCACTGCTTGTCAGCCATGCCGTGGCAGCGTCCCATATAAAGTAGATGGAAGATGGGTACGGATGTTAGCCCAGGGCCAGTCTTCCTCAGCAAAAAAGAGGAAGATTAGCAACGGATGTTAGCTCAGGCTGGTCTTCCTCATACACACACACACACAAAATAGCATGTATCCAACTCTTACTGCCAGTTCCTGTGCTATAAACTCTTTACATACATTACCTTATTTAATCCTGACCATAATCTTATGGAAGTAGATACTATAACTACATTTTAAACATGGGGAAATTGAGTCCCAGAGCTGGTAGGTAGTCACACGACTGACTACTGAGATAGTCTGACTCCATAGCCAAAGCTCTTAGCCGTTCCCCATTTCTAATTGGTAGCCAAGAGAGGAGGGAGGGAGGCTGGTGTGTATTGTGTGGTGGGGGAGTGGGGCACGGGGACCATAACCCTGAGATTGGAGTCTGGAAAGACCATGGATGTCTGATGCTGAAAAAATTGGGGGAAAACCTTTTTTTTGAGGCTATTTGTCAACAGAGAAGTGTGGCGATAGGTGTAACCATAATGAGATAGCACTGGGCTGATTTGGAAAAATTTCAGGTCCAAAGGATTTTCAAACCCATGTGTTTTACACCACTTCAGAAGATTTTGCATTTTAGTCTCTAATATGATGTATTAGCTTTCGAATTCCCCAAATGTCTGGTGGCTGTTAACCAGAGGGATGGAGTGTGAAAACTGCTTTTTGAGTTTGTACTTCAATTTTTTTTTCTTAACATAGAGAGATTAGGATTTGGTCATTCAGGATGAAAACATATTCAAAACTCTCATTGTTTTCAAAGAAAACTCTGAGACAGAAGCCAACTAGGAGGCTTGTCAAAGCAAACACATCTTGGTGAATAGAGAAAGGCTGTACCCAGCAGTGTAATAATAATAATTCGTAGCTTCCATTTATTGAGCACTGTGCACCAGAGCCACAGTACCCAATCAGTGCTTTATGAATATGCTCATCTAATCCCACAAAATAAGTACTGTTATAAAAAGGAATGGTTAAAATGAATAAGTAACTGGGCAATGGCAGAACCAGGATTCCCACTAGGCCTTGAACTCTGAAGCCTCTGGGTTAACCAAAATGCTCTACAGCCTGGAGCCCAGGGCGGCTGGGATCAGGGATCTGGTTGCATGCTTCCTGCCTCCAGGAACCAGGGAGCTCAAGGAGCAATCTGGTTGAACCTGCTCCTGGCCAGGCTGCAATATGTTCTCTCAAAGAGCAGAGTTATGCAGAATGAGTGACTAGCAAGAGATGCTTGGGGTTGGAGAAAGAAAGTAGGAACCCAGGAGGCAAAAAATTGTGTCCAGGAAATAGAACCAAACAGCCCATTTTATTTAGAAAAACAACAACACCCTGTACCCAGATCAGATGACCTTCTCAGAGAGGCCAGCACTGTATACATAACTTTTCTGAATTAAGTCAGCTTATTGAAGTGGCAAGGAGGTATGGGGCATACAGCTTGGGGCTTCGCAAGTTGCCCGGCTACCAAGGTTTCCTGCTTTCCTCTGAGGGTTAATCCAGCAGCCTGGCTGCCTACAAAGAAATGCCTCAGGAATTCCTGTGGCTGCTGTTGCTCCTTTGTTGTCATTATTGTTTGGGGTGGTGGGGAGGTGTCAAAAAAGTAGGCACGAGCAAATAATCCCAATAATAAATTCTGAACTACCGAAAACAACAACCATTCAGGAACCCAGCAGGGCTAGGAACCGTTCCCTTCCAATTTTTAACTCTCAGCTGAGCATACAGAGCAAGAAGGACATGCCTTGTTCCCCTCCCCAGAATGTGCCTACCGAGGAGCCCCCTCACCGCAGTCTCCTCTACCTGGACATCTGGAAATGGCAAACTGCAGGCTGCTCCCTGGGACAGGGGTGAGTGCTGCTGGTCATAGGATCCGGGATCGGTCCATATTTTGACATTCAAAAACGCTCCTTGAGCACATTATATGCTAGGCCCTGCGCTGAGCGCTGGTAAATTTTATTTCTAAGAAACAAAATTATCCCTCAAGTCTATTTTAAGCTGTTTTACTCATAGAATGAATGAAGTTTGCGCTGGAAAGCTTTATCGATCACATCTCATCCCTCAGCCTTTGTCACAGTCACAAGTCCTCCCATTGGCTTGCTCCCTGCTTTAAATATCCTCAGCATTAGCAGTGACGTCACTTCTGGGGAGAGAGTCCCACAATGTGCCCGAGGATGTTCTGAGGAGCCTCACACTGAGCTGCACGCTGTGAAGGCAGATCACGCAGAGAGGGTACCACGGCTGCAGGATCATTAGTGTACTTTTCTCATCTATATACAGATTTTAAAAGTGCCAGTTTGGACATCTATGAAATACAGAAATGCTTTAGCTGCTTCTTTAGGGAACAGTTCTGCAGAGGGTGACATAGGCAGGTCAGGTTGCCCTAAGGATAAGGAGGCATTTGTTAAGTGGTCCTGATGCTGGGAACAGAAAGGGTATGATGAATTTTTCCATGATCTGCATCAGTGTGTTGTGGAAAGGGAGCATCATCAATGATCTAGCAGAAGAGGAGGGGCTTTGGAGATAGTCTTTGGTTTGCAAACTGCTTCCCTATTTGCAAGCTTTGTAACCTGGAACAAGTTAATTATCAGTTTACTTACCTGTAAAATGGAAGTTTCTTGTGGAGTATTAAAATAAAGCTGGTAGCCTATGGTATATAGTCAATAAATATTAGTTTCTTTCTCTCCTTGAGCTCGTCCTCCACCACCCCCATTTCGCCTCCCATCCCCAACCCAGACGCACACACTCACTAATTCTGGTTCAGAAATTTAGATTGGACTGATGGGGTAATGAAAAGGACTGGCCAGTTCAGCTCAAGTCTGGCTTATCGACCAGCCACTGCTTTTCCTTTTCTCTCTGTTGATTTGAGTCTATTACTCATCAGCATCTGTCTCATGCTTCCCCTCTTCCAGGAAGCTCTTTCTGAACAGCCCAGGCCAGTGACCTTTTCCATCCCTAATATGTTGTCATATGTTGCAGTAGCACTCATGCAACCTCTACTCTACCCGTGTTGTCAGCTCTGTGTCCACGTACGTCTTCACTTCTCCACACAATTCCTTTAAGGCAGGGACTGAGTCTTACTCATTTTCACATCCCCTCATATTCAACCTAGTAAGTGCTTAGAAAGTATTTGTTGAATAATAGAAGTCAGTCAAAAGCAAATTATCCCTTGGAAATATGTTTCCCAACAACATGAATATGTTTGACACTACTGAACTGTATGCTGAAAAATAGCTAAGATGAGGGGTCGGCCTGGTGGTGTGGTGGTTAAGTTTGCGCACTTCACTTTGGCAGCCCGGGGTTTGTGGGCCTGGATCACGGTCGCAGACCTATGCACCTACGCACTCATCAGGCCATGCTGTGGCGGCATCCCACGTACAAAATAGAGGAAGATTGGCACAGATGTTAGCTCAGGGACGATCCTCCTCACCAAAACAAAAGAAAGAAAGAGAAATTATTAAGATGGTAAATTTAATGTTATCTGTTTTTTACCACAATAAAAAAATTTTTTAGCTTAAAAATGAACATGAACAATAAATTTTTGTGCTTGGCTTAAAAAACAAACACCCAAATCATCTAAATTCAAATCTGAAAGGGACTTTAGGGGCCAAGCAGATGATGGCGTTGAGGCTTGAAGGTGGAGCAGAGTTCTCAACCTTGGCGCTATTACCTTTGGGTCAGATACTTCCTTGTTGTGGGGGGCTGTCCCATGCATTATAGGGTGTTGAGCAGCATCCCTGGCCTCTACCCACTAGATGTTTGGGTACAATCCCTGCCACCGGTTGTGACAACCGAAAGTGTCTCCAGACATTGCCAACTGTCCCCTGAGGTGGGGGAGTGGTACAAAATTGCTCCTGGAAGAGAACCACTGAGGTAGACAAAGCCTCTCACTGCTGGCGCCTGGTTCCCCAGCCATACAGAGAGACACTGGAGGCCAGATGAAAATCCTTAATGGGAATATTTGAGGGCTCAGCACTCTTAGCCCCTCAGGCCAGGATGCCTGTCTTTCAGTGGCTGGTGGGTGGTGGTTGGCGCCATCTGTTTCATTAAAAATCCATGTGTGAACATGCTTCCCAATTACCTTTTAAAGCAAACATGTACAGAGTGGGTGCTTAATAAATACTTTCTGAGATGCAATTACCTGCTGGCCGCCCACCTGAGGCATCTAAAAATTATACCTAGACAAGCAGACAAATGACTCAGAGAATGCTTATGGTTCTGGCTCTGCAGTGCTATTTCAGAGCCAAGCTTCCAAATCAAGCCCCTTGGATTCTTCTGGAGATGGTCTCTATCCCTACTGCTATAAATCCTAGCAATTCCTTATATTTGCTAGGATTTCACAGATTATAAATTTCTCCCACACATATGTGATCTCCTTTGATCCCCAAAACAATCCTGAAGTAGGCAGGGCAGGAACAATTATTCCCATCCAGTAGATGAAGGAAGGGACTCTCAGAAGAATTCAGGTCACACAGCTTGTGAATGGCAAAGCAAGGACTCAGTGGCTCCTCCAACTTTAAGTCTAGTGCCCTTTTGACTTTTCAGTAGGGAATCCAAAAGAGCAGAGTCCTGCAGCACCTTCCACATTTCTTCTGTGGGAGATGACAACTCCACAAGGCATGTGTCAGAGTCTGGACCTGCTGTCACCCTGAAGTAGCTATTGTACAGTCCTGATGGGAAAGTGTATTCAGTAGTCCTCCCTTAGCCACGGTTTTGCTTTCCATGGTTTCAGTTACCCGTGGTCAGTCTCGGTCCAAAAATATTAACTGGAAAATTCCAGAAATAAACAATTCATAAGTTTTAACTTGCGTGCCATTCTGAGTAGTGTGATGAAATCTTGCACCACCCTGCCCCATCCTGCTGAGGACGTGAATCATCTCTTTGTCCAGCATTGTATACGCTACCCACCCGTTAGTGACTTAGTAGCCGGCTTGGTTATCAGATTGACTGTCCCGGTATCTCAGTGCTTGTGTTCAAGTAACCCTTATTTTATTTAGTAATGCCCCCAATGCGAAAGAGTAGTGATGCTGGCAATTCGGATATGCCAAAGAGAAGCTGTAAAGTGCTACCTTTAAGTGAAAAGGTGAAAGTTCTCAACTTAAGGAAAGAAAAAAAAATGTATGCTGAGGTTGCTAAGATCTACAGGAAAAACAAATCTATTCACGAAATTGTGAAAGAGGAAAAAGAAATTCATGTTAGTTTTGCTGTCTCACCTCAAATATGTATGTATAGGAAAAAACATAGTATATATAGGGTTCGGTGCTGTCCTCGGTTTCAAGCATCCACTAGGGGTCTTGGAACACATCCCCCGTGGATAAGGGGGGACTGCCTGCCGTGAGGATCAAAGCCTGGCCTCAGCATCCCAGACCCTGCTTCCGCGCTGTTTCTCCAGTCCCGGAAATCCTGAGATCCTCCCAATCCTTTGTCCTTCTTTATGGAAGAAGCACAAAGAAGGTTCACCTCAGCTTTCTCTAGACATCATGGAAATGGACAGAACCTCCCAGCCCCAGGAGGAGTTCTGGCTGGATTTCAAGACTAGCATGAGTTAGTAAGGAAAGCCAAAGCCTTTTGGATCTGAGGGTCTGTTGGTCATTAGATGTCTGTAATTCCCTTCCCAGGATATTCTTTGATGGCCACAGCATTCTAGTGTAGACAGGCCTAGATGTGAGTTAAGGCATTAATAGGAGTCACATGGGTATGAGCCCACAGGGGAAGTCAGTGGTTATTCATGGCAAATGTGGATTTTCTCAATTCCGGCAATTTTTCTAGTGAAGACTTGCTCACTGGTACAACTTGGCCCCTTTTTAATAAAATGATTTGCCTGGCTTTTTGATAGAACAAGCCAAGCTAGACCTCATTATCCATACATCCTAGCACCCATTTTTCACTAAAGAAGATCTATGTGATAAAATAATTACTTTATGAGTTGGGGTGAATGAAAGAGAGGAATGGAACCCTGACCTCCAGTACCTCGGCTTTACCAGATGCGTGGGCATCTCATTCTTGAGTGGCTCTATAGACAATGAGTCTAAGAGTAAAACAATGGAGAAAAACAATCCCCACAGTCATCAACTTTCTTCCAACCTCTCATGAAGAGAAGTAGAAAAGCCTTCTCCCAGTTCTTTTTCAAACCCACTCCAGAAAAGCCTCATTTGGACAGTGTCCAGATTTAAAAGCCCTGCAGTTAAAGTGTGTGTTGTGCAATTTCTAGAGGAGAGGTAGCGTGGAGCAGTGGAGGAATCCCTGGGCCAGGAGTCCAAGGACTTGGCCTCTCGTCCAAGCCTAGCTACCTGTGCAATATACGACTTTGATCAAGTCTCCTCACCTCTCTGAACTTCAGTCTTTACTGCAAAGGTAAATAGGATTGATAATACCTGCCCTGTGCACCTAGGAAACTAGTTATGAGAATCAAGGTAATGAACACGACGTTTGGTCAATCACCATTGAAGGTGGTACTGCAAAAGAAGGAAGAAGTCCTACCTGTGTTCCAATTCTTTAATAAGCACCTCTGTGAACCATTCTCATCACCTACAGAGTGGAGCATGTAAAACTATTTTCAGGGGAAAGCTTGAGGCTATGACAGAAGATTTAGGTTCTAATTCAGTTACTGCTAACTTACCCTGTGATTTAGGCAAATAACTACCTCTGTGAGTCAGTTTCTGCATCCACAAAATAGGAATAATAATACCTCCCTCATTTTCCTCATTTGGAAAAGAAGAATAATATTTGCCCTTCTTTCTTCCCTTATAAATTGGAGGTGGTAATAATAGCCAGTCTACTCTCCTCAGCAGTGAAATCAGTGGGTTGCTTTCCTCATTGGCCTACAATGCACACTTGACATACTTCACAGGATTTGGAGGTTCCAAAGAAACAAGTATATTAAATCGCTCTGTGGAGCTAAGTTCTAGACTGATGTCAGACGTGGTTCATTCAGGAAACATTTATGGAATGTCTACTATGTGACACTCCACAGGCAAGGGGAAGCAACACAGTTCCTACACGCATGGAGCTTCCAGTCTGTTGGCGGAGATAAATATTCATCAAATAATCGCACTCAAGATTGTAGCTAGTAGGCATTACTTTTGAGTAAATGTTCTTTCAGCTCCAGAACGTAGCTGTGCTGTGGGTGGCATTCCTCCCCCTGCAGAAGCTCCAGAGGCCACTAAGGTGGAGGAAATGTTATCCGATTCTGGTTTTCTAGGTAGCGGCTTCCTAGAATCAGGGAGGGACATTCCTCTCCTTCCTGTTCCCTGGCGCTCAGGTTTGGCTAACATAATTCAATTTTTTTTAAGCTTTTATCTTTGTCATTTTAACTGGGTCAAAATTAAGATTGTTGGCAGGGGAGAACCCAATTTTTATAAAATGAGGACTCTTGTCCCAGTGCCAACTTATCACAATCCTCACCATCACTGAACAGCTCCATGCTCAGACATGTTATCCAAGAAAAAGTGGAGGCAGGAAGTGGTCAGACCCCACAAAGGGCTGCTGGTGTTACCTGCACCACCTGGAACGAAGGAGGGAGCACACACTCTGGAAACATCAGAGCCGGAGAACAGGAGTGTTTACTGGTCCCCACTGCTTTTGATATTTGTTTTCCAAAAACCCTTGGTGAAACATTGGCATTCTTCATTCCTGAGAAGATGGGATCTTTTCGATAACATCCACCCCCACTTTCCCTCTGGAAACAGACATTCCTGGCTCTCAGAAACACCCAGCTGTTTCCCCCCTCCCCTTTTCACACCTTAAAGACCAAAGTCAAACCTTGTTTTCCTCCTGTATTGATTGTTTTTCTAACCCCTTGAGCTAGCTTTATAACCCTACTGGTATGCTCTCTTCTTGGCTGCCTTTGAAATGCCCTACAGATCACTCTCCTGATAAATTCCTGCTAGGCAAGGAATTTACTATCATCTTTCAGCACTATTAGCAACCCCGTCTGCAGTTCTCAGCTCCCGGCACTTGGTGTCTTCCAGGGGACAACAGTGTGTTTAGTTTGGCGGGTGAAGGGTCACTTGAGAGAGTGACCATGTCCTGAGTCCTGGGATACTAATGGCCAGAAGGCCTTTAGTCTCCACTAACCCAACAGTCATGCAAAGCACATATGGGGACCAGGTGAGGAGAGAAGAGGGCTGAATGATGTCCTCTCATCCTATCATGGGACTTTCAATCAACATACGAGGAGAGGAAAAGCCTTTAAGAACTGGTGGCACCCAGATCTCATTTTTCTCTCTCTCTTTGCTTGATGTTCAGATCACAAATTTGACCGTGAGGAATTGTTTCTCTTTTTTTGGTTTCATTTCTATACGCAGCCCTGTCCTGTTGGGATAAACTCTTAGCGCTAGGAGAAGGGGGGCATGTTTGAGACAGAAATGTGCCTCCTTTCCATCTGAAACTAGCTGTGGCCCCTGTCCTCTGACTCTGCATTTCAGTCTCATGGCTTGTTGCTGCTTTTATGCCCATCTGGGCCTGTTCTCTCTCCCATTACTCATCTCACACTGCAATTTTTTAGTTTGAAAAGGGGCAGCATATTCTGCATCCCAGAAGAATAGAATGTTACTGCTTTTAGAATATGAATAGTCTCTTCTCTTCCTCTTTGACTGAAATAACTGGATGTATGGCTTGGGATTAAGAACTTAATTTTGGTTTAGAAGTGAAAGTTTCAGGATGGATTGAGGTTGAGTTATGGCTGAGATCTGGAAGTCAGTTTTTGAAAGTTGAACATAAAATCCTATATTCTGCATCTTGTTCAGCCTAGAACTGGTTCCAAACCACTAAAGAGAGACAATGGGAATTTGAGATGTCCTCAGAACACTGTCAAATCCAACCGGCCTCATAATACTCCAGCTTTACATTTCTCCCTGGATTCATTTAGTCTCTGATTCTTCCCTTGGGCCTTTAGTGGTGCGGCTGGGTGGGGCTCGAAGAGAGAGCTTTCGAACACCTGTCCAGTGCACCCTGGTCTCCACCTCGGATCACAAGAAGTGGACAAAGGGAAGCTTGAGAAGGAGCATGTCGGGTGCTGTCCCCACATTCCTACTCCTCCCTTGCCTAACACACACATCCCAACAGCCAACCCTTCAGTCCCTGCTGCCGTCTTACTCTCAGGAGAAAACCAGCCTCTTGCACACAGAAGCAGAAGTGGATTAGTGGAAAAAGCTCCGGATTAAGCATCAGGAGACTGACTTCTAGATCCAATTTTACCCATCAGTAGCTGTGGAATTTGGAGAAAGCCACTTAACCCCTCTTAGTCTCTTAGTTTGTAAGAAAGAGAGAGAGACACCTGCCCTTCCTCCTCTTCCTGAATTCCATAAGGTTGTTGTGAGGGTCACATGAAACGATGGAGGGGACCAACCTTTGGAAGAGTATAGTGCGGAGGCTTTGTCTGTATTGCACTCCTATAAACCACTTCCACACTCCTAGGACTGTTTTTATAGGGTTATTTCACATTTCTCACCAAGGGTGGGGCTGTCGTGTCTGGGGTAGAGGCCAGCCTCCAGGAGTGCTGTCCACACAGGTGGCACAGGTCTTGAAACCCCCCAGTCATGGGGCGTGAACAATCTGTCCAAAAGGTATTGCCCTTCGGCTCATTTTTTAAGCGCTTTAATTGGCAGCCGGTCTCTGAGAACAGCCTGTTTTTCCAGCCCTGTCGTTTCCAGCCAGTCATAAGAACTTTGTCTCTTCAGGTGGACCATGTACAGCCCGGTCAGAAGGTCCTGAGGTTCAAGACCTGTGCTGCCACTTACTACTATGTGGACTTGGGCAATGCCCTTGGTATCTCTGAGACTCAGTTTCCTCCTCCGTAAAATGGGAGAAATGAGATCTGACTCTACAGGGTTGTCCTGAGAATTAAAGGGGACATGTAACGTGCCTGACCAAGTTCCTAGGCTGTATGTGCCCCTTGTCTGCTCCTCTTTCCCCTACTTGCAAGGAGAATTATTGCTCGACATGCCTACCTGAAGGTGATGTACCCATCCCGAAGGCATCTTAGAATCAAATCAGACGTGAGACCACCCCTGCAAATGCCAATACAGCCAACTGTGTTGACTCCACTGTCTCCCCTGGTCCCCTTGGGGCCTCGTGCAGGAAACATCATCGGCTCTGGAATCTTCGTCTCGCCGAAGGGCGTACTGGAGAATGCAGGCTCTGTGGGCCTCGCCCTCATCGTCTGGATCGTGACGGGTCTCATCACAGCTGTGGGAGCCTTGTGCTATGCTGAGCTCGGGGTCACCATCCCCAAATCTGGAGGTGACTACTCCTACGTCAAGGACATCTTTGGAGGACTGGCTGGGTAAGAGGTTCTGCAGAGGCCCGAGTGGTCTAGGCAGCCGAGGCCGTGGGTTTCCAGTGTGCCGAGGAGAGCTAGAGAATGGGATTCCTCTTCTGCCTCTGTGTGTGGTTGCTAGGGTAGCCTTGTGTCCCCTTGATGCTCCTGAGGGTGTCAGAAGAACCAGGATGTAGTTTTAATCTCTTTGTTGGCCTTAGTGTGCAAGAGTCTGTGAGTGAGAGCAGATAGAACTGTATGACAACTCCCAGGGAAGGCACATCCCAAAATAAAGCCCTTTTATCTTGACAAATGAGGTGACCACCTCATACACGGGGTACCCTCTTCTCACATTACCAAGAATAATGGCCTCGCTCTACAGCCAGGCCCTCATCTTGAACTTCCTCAGCTTCTGCAGCCCTGCTACTGAAGAGCTCAGCCCCCACCCAGGGGCCCAAGGGTGTGCAGGACACTTCCCCCTCAAACCCCACTCACTGCCTCCCCTTGGCAGTTGCTTAAGTGGCCACACCCTCAGCATGTCCTCGCTGTCAAAATTCTAGGGTTGCAAATTTTATTTTCCACCTCTGGATGCTGGGGGCCACAGTGATAGAGAAGAGGTGATGAAAGGAGAGGGGCGAGAGGAAGAATACCAAGACGTGTGTTAGTATGGTTGAAACTAAGGTCTCCATGGTTCAACGATTTTATTGTGATTGCAGAGGGCTGGGTGTCTCATTTGAGGGGAGGGGAGGCCTGGGATCCTCAGCATCCCCGAAAACAAAAAGGAAACGCACCCCTTTAGCCCACCTGCCCCTCCTAATGCTGCCCAGTGACTTGCCCAGTCTTCGCCTGATGACTTTGGCATCCCTGCCATGCCTGTCGGCGGGGACATGGTCTCCACTACAGCCTTGGGTCAAGTCTGGTCCTGGTCCCCCTTCAGGTTCCTGAGGCTATGGATTGCTGTGCTGGTGATCTACCCCACCAACCAGGCGGTCATCGCCCTCACCTTCTCCAACTACGTGCTCCAGCCGCTCTTCCCCACCTGCTTCCCCCCAGAGTCTGGCCTTCGGCTCCTGGCTGCCATCTGCTTATGTAAGTGCCATCTGGGCCCTGCTCTCAGCACAGCCTCTTTCAGCCTTCCTGGTGGCCTACATGTCTCTGGTTCTCCTTCCTATCCCTCTTTTTTCCCTTCCTTCCTTTATTTTTTTCCCCCTCATTACTTCTTTCAATTTCTTACATCTGTGTTTTGGATGAATGGATTCTGCATACAATTATCGTGTTAAAAAAAGAAGACACTTGGCGCCGGTGGTTGCCTAGTGGTTACATTCACACGCTCCGCTTCTGGTGGCCCAGGGTTCGCAGGTTCGGATCCCGGGCATGGACCGACGCAGCACTTGTCAAACCGTGCTGTGGCGGCGTCCCATGTAAAGTACAGGAAGACGGGCGTGGATGTTAGCTCAGGGCCAGTCTTCCTCAGCAAAAAGAGGAGAATTGGCAGTGGATGTTAGCTCAGGGCTAATCTTCCTCACGAAAAAAAAGAAAAGACATTTAAGTAGCTGCTCAGAGGCACAATCATTTTCCCTGGCAGGGTTCTTTGCATTAGACAAAGTGCCTTTACCTCTATTATCTGATCTGAGCCTCCTGACAAATCCTTGAGGTGAGCTGGGCCAGTATTGTCATTTTCCTAGAGCAAATAAGGAAACAGAGACAGGCAAGTGACTTACCCAAGGTGGCAGGCCCCAAGTGGAGCCTCGGTCTCCTGATTCCTTCTGTTTCCAGCACACTCACCCCACCGAAGGCTCCCTGCTGCTCGTAGGAAGATTTTTCTGGCCTCATCCACCTCTACCTCAACCTGCCAGCTCATATCTTAAAAGTCTTTGGGAGGAGAGTGTAAAGGCGTGAAGTGGAAGAAAATAAATGCATTGTCCACGGTCCCCACCCTTGATAAGTTTTCTGTCTAACTGGGGAGAAAAGCCTTATAAACAGGTTCTGTGGTTAGGATTCAATTGCAGTAAAAATTCAGAGAAGGCGAAATAATCTCTGTGAGCAGGAATAGGTTAGAGGGGCTTTACAGAGGAGTTCTGCAACCTGTATTTCTAGGAAGTCTCCACACTTAGCCTCGATATCAGGGATCTCGATGGATTAGGGTATCTTATATCTTTTAACCAAAAACTAATTTCTAAAGTAAATATTTGGATTTTTTCAGAGACTCCACTTATAGAGTTAGCTTGGTCCCTGCCTTCCCACACCTTCCAACACACGGACACTTGGCTGAGGGTAGTGACCATCTCGGCCACACCCTGTCCTTCTCTCATGCTGGTGGGATGGGGCCGGCACTCCAAAGCCTTTCACAGGGCAGCCAGCTGGGATCCAAGGGGTGGTCTCCTTGGCAAGTGTGCCCTCTTTAGCAGCGGTGTCAGCTCTGGGATAGACCCCCATCATCCAGGCAAGGGGTATGGTGGGGCCAGGACACTTGTTTGAGGCGTATTCTTTGTGCTTGGTCAGGCCTGCTCAGGGATCTGGAGGCAGAGGAATGTGGGCTCCAGAGCCAGGTTGCCTGAGGCCGCACCACGTTCTAATTGTGGCAAGTGCTTGCCAAAGTCCCCCGCCCCGTCCCCCCGCCCCCCCTCCCCCTGACATGGGGGTTGTAATCCTGCCTGCGCGGGAGGTCGTGGTTGCAAAGATTCTTAGCACAGCATCAGGCACCTCCTGGCCCAGTTGGTCGGTTGGTCGTATTGGGTGGTCTATTGGGTGGTCACGGAGGGTGGTCACTGAGAGCCTTCACGTGGTCCTGACTTGCTAGCTGGATCCAGAGCTGGGGGAGGCGTGGGGAAGGGGAAGGGGGTGTGGGAATGCAGGAAGAGTTGCTGTTTCTCCCGCAGACAGGCTAATGGGGGTGGGAAGAGGGACCACATAAGTGCTAGCCCTGCTATTTCAGCGTCTCGTGCACACAGACACGGCTTCCTTTTTCCTGCTGATGCTGCTAAAGTGTGTCAGACAGAAGCCACCCTTACCCTCCAACTGGAAGTCGCGAAACCTGAGCCTTTTCAGTTTGAACCCTAGGAGACAGACCAAGCCACAGGGCGGAGTTCCTTGGGCAGCAAGATCCCACCGCTCCCTTTGCATTCCCCAGACTCACCAAGGGTACGTGACCCCTTGCCCAAAGACCCTCTGGAGTAGTGTAGCCCCTAGATATCCCCTCAAGCCAGAATCTCCCAGGAGATGAGGATCACTCCTGCCTGTAGCCCAACTCCAGAGAGACAGGTTGTACACAGTCCTCTTCGGAGCGCCACCCCCACCTGGACACTGCCAGCACCAAGCCAAGAAGGGATTTAGAAACTGATAAAAAAAAATGACAAGATCCTCCCCTCTCCCGATTCCTGCCATCAAAGGTTCAATAAAACATATCTGGCCTGCCCTCCGCTTCCTAGGGAGAACTGCGAGGAAATTATCTCCAACTTAACAGCGTTCAATCTTGTCCTCCAGAGACAGGAATGTTTCAATGTCCTTGAGATACGTGTTCAAGTACTTTTCTTCCTTTGTAAGCAGAAAAATCTTCTTCAATCCAAACATTCCTCTTTATTTCCTTTGGGGGAAATGGAAAACAGCTCCTCACCCACCCTGTAGGCCACCCCTGTTCTCCCAGATGTGAGGGCCATGTGGAGCCCCACCTCCCATCCCACGGGGGTGCATGGTGGATGGAGCCACACACTCGTCCTTCCTCACCAGACACTCCCAGCTGCTTTGAGTCTGCGTACGAAGGTTCTGTTTTCTGGTTTGTTGAATGCTATTTTCTTTTTTTTGGAACCCACTTCAACAGGCCCCTCAAATCGTCTCTCAAGATGTCTAGTAAAATAGGAACCAGGCTGTCAGGAAGGCTTGGGGGATGCTGTCTTTCATTAAATGCTGAAATCTTTTATTCCAGCACCCCTCCCACCCCTCACCCCATCCTCTTAGCAGGTGCCAGGCGAGCCAGCTGTGTAAAATAGGCCCAGCGTTCTTTGGCCCAGTCCAGCCACATTCTTGAGGGAAGCAGCCGAGAGCTTAGGAATGGTCTGAATGTATTTATATAAGAAGCTCTGCCTTCTGCTGTGTCATTTTGGCATACTGGTGATGGGGCTGGCTCAATCCACTGTGGAAGGAGAGTTTTTGAGGGACAGGCCACCCTCTGTGAAGAGGTCGCTGGTGTATAATGGAGGGCGTGGGGTTGAGGGAGCTGGAGGACAGGATAGGGAGCGCAGTGGGAGAGCTGGCATGGCAAAGTCCCTGGCTGGGATTTGCTGGGGGAGGAAGGAGATGAGGTCAAGTCTGGTTGGTGATGGGGTCAATTTGGAATAGATTGGATGAGAAACGATGGTGTGAAGAGCCAGATGGGGGTGGCGAGGCAGAGAGAGCCGGTTGTAACTGGCTTTCCTGCCTGGAGCCTTGTGGGGGAGGAGAGGGAGGAAGGGCAGGCACTGCAGATCTGGATCACGCTTATGCAACTGCAGCTGCCACTCTGAGTTATTCTATGATTTAGGTCAAAGCTGATTAGTCACTGCTGAGTCAGCAGAATACTCTAGCCACCAGGCAGTAAAAAAAGAAAGTATTTTACATTTTAATTAAATGAAAAGCCTTTCTCCCTTCTCCAGAGCAAGCATATTGGTGGGAAGAGGGAGTTAGGAAGGGGAACGGGAGATGTTAACACTTGGTTTGGGTGCCTTCTTTTGTGATTTACTTGAGTGTTTCTCTTTTCTTTCTTTCTTCTTCCTTTTTTTTTAGTTATTTCATAAATAAATGACTATATTCTGTAGGTAAAAGATTCAAGTAATGTATAAACAGAGTTGACTGTGAATGCTTCCCCTTATCCTCACCCCTCTCCCCTGCCCAGTAGCCCTGGCAACAGTGGATAGGTGTCCTGACAATTCTAAATACAATGCATCTATCCATGGACGTGTCTGGGCATACAGACATACACATTGATGGTTATTTCTGCAGCTTGCTCTTTTATCATTTAGCTGCATCTTGTGGCCATTACCTGAGTTTCTAGTTATAAACGGTCGCCGTGACACAGAAGGAGCATCAGGTGTTCTGGGGTCCCCCATTTGTGCTTCTTGCTTCCTAACTCTGGGTTTTCCTTTGCGATCTGTTTGTCCCCCCTCTCTTGGGGACTGGGCCACCTTCCACTCAGGCAGCTTCCTGGCTGCCTTCCTCTCTTTAGGGGTTGGGGTCACGTCCAGCATCTGAAGTAGAATCTTTCCTTCTCATTCACGTCCCCTTCTTCTCCCTGAAGGCCTTGTACTAAAGAAGCTCCTTCTCCTTTCTCGCCCTGAGGAGAAAGGAGTACCCTGCATGCATTTCTCAAGTAAAAAATGCTTCTTATCTTGTTTTCTATCTTTCTACTGAGATTCCTAAGAGGCTAGTTTTCCAGAGCTTCGAATTTCTCCCACTTCTTCCTTGAGCGATTTGGAAGGCAAGGGGCTTCACTGTATGTATGACTTTTAACCCTGAGTTGCCCTGCAGTTCCTCCACAGAAAGCTTCAGGTGCTGATCCGGGAAGCTATGAGAGAGAAGCTCGTGTGTGTTGGTTTGCAAGTCTCTTGCAAATTAATCCCTTGACATCAGAGGTTTCAACAGTCTTTCCAGCTTCTACGTCCCTTAACCGCAGCTTATTTTCCACTGAGGTTTCATATCCTCTAGCCCCAGACTTCTCATCCCTATGCGCTAAACCTATTGCCTCAGATGCCGGGCAGCGCTGTCTTCTTGCCCTTCCTGAGTCCCCAGAGAGTTCTTTGGGTGTCTTGTCAGCCTTGTGTATATGAATCCAAACAAATACAGACTGGCCTAGATTTGATACCCGTATATCCAAGCCCCCTTTTTTCTCTGTACATCTTCTAACCAGCCAACTTTTAAAATATAAATATATTGAAAATCTCTTGATTTTTACTCAGTGGTCCATTTGCCTAACATCCCATTTTTCACTTTTATGATGCTTTAAGACTAAAATTATTCTGGAAGTGGATTTCCTAGGAAAAAATAAAGAAACTGCAAATCCATCAGTGAATCACCATACTGAGCCCCTACAATGAGTGGAGATTGGCATTATGTGTACAGAGTCTTGGAAGAGATTAAAGGCTAGTAAGAGACTGATGTACAAACAAATAATTACAATGTGTGATGGCAAAAGTGTGTACAACAAAGAGAAAGGTGCTTCAGAGTTGGGAGAGGAGTGTCAGGGAAGGCTCCCAGGTTGAGCTAAATCTTGAAAGGTATGTAGGTAGATTCCAGATGGGCATAAAATAGAACAGCTAGGTAGAGGGAAGGGCTCGGGCAAGACTTGGGGTCAAGAGAGAAATGACCTCTTGGAGAAAAGCAAGTACTTTTGTGGGGGTGTAGCCTGGGAGAGTGACAGGAGATGAGGCTGAACAGGTGAGCAGGAGCCAGCTCTTGAAGGATCCCATATATCATGCAGAAAAGAGCAGACTTCATCCAAGGGACAGGGAACTGCTGAAGGATTTTTGAGCAGACGAGTAACATGATTAGGTTCACATCTGAGTGAAGGAAAGACCATGACATTTGAAGCAGGGAGAGGAGTTAGCAGGCTAAGCATTTGCCCAGGCCAGAGATGTGGTGGCCTGAAATAAATACAAAGTTGCAAGGTGACAAAAACAAGAAAGATTTAGTAGTAGAACCAACTGGACATATTGATTGACTACTAAGAGGGAGAAATCTAGTTTATCTACAAATCAAAATGAAAGATGTTTCAACTTAACTGTCTCCAGCATTTGTGATGAGCAATTATAATGTGTTCTCTCAATTTTTGCCTTCCGTGTCCTCTACAAAGCCCTGAGGAGCACTGAGCAGGTCTTTGGTTGGAAGTCTTCCTCAGGGTGGTTACCCCAGGATGCTGCTCCGAACCCTGCTCCACTACTTGGAAAGGGCTGGGACTCTTGGGAAGCGTTATATAAACGAGAATCTTAACACTTTATTCATTCAACAAACATTTATCAAGTGCCCATGATGTGCTAGATACTGTTTTTGGCACAGGAGATACAATAGAGAACCAAAAAACCCTCATTGTCATCTGCAGCAGCAGCAGAAAATTAAGCTTTTTCTCTTAACAAGTATTTATTGAGTCCACTTGTGTGTCCTCTATAGGTGCTGTAGGGTATACAGAATCATTCAATCATTATCAAATATTTGAGTGTTTGTTCTGCTCCAGGCACTGTGTTAGCCATGAGGATACTTAGTTCTTGTATTGAGGAACGCACAGTCCAATGGATCATTCTGACAAGGGCACAGGGAATTTCAATTCTAAGTGGTAAGTTCTCCAAGAGGACAACATCCAGGGAGCTAGACGTAACAGAAATGGGGAAAGGGACTGGCGTTGAGGAAAATCTTGGAGAAAGTGACATATAAGTTGAGTCCGAAAGACCAGTTAGAGATGGCTAGGCAGTGTCGAGCATGCAGAGGAGGGTGGAATGGGATGGGGCGGGGGAATGTTCTAGCAGGAGGGATTAACATGTGCCAAGGTCTGAGGACAAGAAAGAACCTGGCCCTCCTGGGGAACTCTGGGTAGTTCACTATAGCCACAGCACAGCCTACAAGGTAGGATATGTAGATAGAAGGGGATACTTGGCCATGAAGGGCCTTATGAGCCATACTGGAGAGACTGGGCTTTACGCAAACAGCAATGGGAAGGCATTAAAGGGTTCAAACAGAGGATTGACATTATCATATTTATATTTTAGAAGAATTGTGGCTATAAGGGTAAAGGATGGATCAGAGAGGGGAATAAGATCAGAGGCAAGTAGACTGGTTACAGGAATCCAAGTTAGAGATGACAATGATGTGAATCAGGGGTGCGGCAGTGGGAGTGGAGAGAAGTAGATGTGTTTGGCATTTACGAGGTAGAATTGGCAGGACTTGGTGATTAAGGGTAAGGGAGTCAAGGATGGTACATTTTTGTTGGAACACAGGTGAAATAAATTGAGGACAACACTGGATCATATTTTAATGTCTTCTCATTGGTGTGGTTCAGACTTGGTTGAGTTGGCCCCTCTGTCTTTGCCACTCTTCTAATTCACTCTCCAATACTTTAAGATCTGTTTCTGGGACTAGAAGAAGACATCTGTTGTGCTTTTGGACTCCATGCCTATAATGGCAGAGTAAGCGCCCATTCTCTAGTGCCATTTCACCTCCTCCCTGCCCTGTATGGCTTCGGGAGTATTCCTTGTGAAGTTATCTCCATTATCCTTATCTTACATTTCTGTAAGAGTGACTCAGTCTTGAGCTCTAATAAGAAGAACAACTATTGGTGCAGTGCTTTATAGTTTATATGTCAAAGTAAGCAATTACAAATATCACAGAGAATTGGAGAGTCTTATGGAGGTCTTCTTCCCTAGAGATCCATTGGTATTGGGCACTTCTGTCCATTGGTCTAAATCTAGTCTGTTCACAGACCAGGCTCTTTGCCCCCACTGGCTACCTAAAAAATCAAGGTCTTCTTTTTATTTTCAATATGCTTCAATTCCTGGTCCAGATAACCTCTTCTTTCCTGGCTTCCTGTAGTGTCTCTTTTGGTCTCCAGCTTTTACTCTCAGACTGGAGTTCTGCTGTTCAAAGGGTGTGTCCACATAGCTTAAGTTCCGGAAATAGGAGAATGAGGAGCTTGTTCCTGGGAATGTGTCCACTCTTGCTTGGGAGAATAATGAATGGGATTGAGACTCCCTGAAACAGAGAGTTTTCCTGGAGTCCAGCTTCCACCAGTATGAAAACAATTTGCTGACTTTCTTGAACCAGCCTAGAAGCTTAAATTCTCCTCTGGCCCTTTGTTGCTGACTCTCAAGGATCACTTTGTTTATCCCAGAGGAGCCAGCACCTATGGTTTATGAAGTCACCTGCTAATTGTGTCTGGTGAACTTTTAAGGGTTAATGTGACACACCAAATTTATATCTCATACCGGAGAACATAAAATTAGAAGACTTAGGGGAGTGAGATCTAGTGATCCTGGGAGCTTTGGGGGAAGAAGAGAGAGCAAGATTTGTTTCGAGAGTTTAGCAAGTTTGAGCACTAGCTGCCCTTGGAATTGGGTTATAACTGACCAGTCTTGAGAACTTTGCAGCCTGTATCCAGGTTTATAGACCTCGGTGATGCTAACAGAGCCCACAAGCCTTTCAGTCCAAGAACCAACTGGATCTTCCAGGACCCACACTCTCTCCTCTAAGACTGACTATGATGGAGAGTCAGGCTGGCCCTTTTGAGCCGTGTGCAGACCCAGCGGAATCCGCCCCATCCCCCTTCCTCTGGGTCTGGGAGGCATCAGCCCCGAGAACTGGGGTATGAGATAGGAATTTTTCAGGCCTGAGCTGGAAAAATAATGAGTGGCATTAAAACAAGGCTCTCCAACGTGGCATGGCGCACTAGGTCTGTCTCCCCTGCTTTCTGGGTGTCTTCCATTTTTCTCTTCTCCCCCTCCCCAGCTCAGGAGCCATGTTTACCTAATACTGAAGAGAGAACTACTCAGCTCTTGGAAAATGCTGAGCTGGGTGTTCAGGCTTCTTGGCTGAACTAAGTATTGGATGGTGATTCAGCACAAACTCCAGGTCCAGCAACTGGCACAGAGGGTCAGGAGAAGAAGGAAGGGGAAGAGAGAGCCAGGAAGGGAGGCGGGTGGGGGTGGGGCAGCGTGGGCGGGAGCTTAGCTGGAAGTGTCCCGGAAAAGCTGTGATTCAGGACCTCCAGAAGCTCGAGAGCGTCTCTGCGCCCCTCCTCTGCTTGTTTGCCCTCGGAGGGAAGAGGCCCTTCCGGAAGGCTCAGCATACCTCCTCTCCTTAGAGGGGCTTCTGAGATTTCTAAAACGTTGTCAGTGATTTGAGATGAAAAGGGCTGGAGAAGGGCAAAATGTTACTGTGGTGTGGTAGGCAAGATCTATTTCAAAGCCTCATTGTGGACCTTTGATCCAGAAGCTGGGATCAAAGCTTAATTTATAGGGAGGGCTCCTTTGATTTTTTTTCTTGTTGCTTCTGTTGCTTTGTTTTGATGTTTTTATCTTTCATCAGTCAAATTATTTACACGTAATAACACCCACCTTTGTTCTAGGTAGGCAGAGAGGAGACTTTATAACGCAGCTCCTGATACCGTATGAAAAATGTCACAGTCCTGGGCAAGTGGGGAAGGATTCTAGGAAGCCGACTCTGTGTCTCCTTACTCCTACCCCAGGTCTCTCTGAGGTCTTTGAGAAGGAAAGACAGCTCAGGCCGCCTGCTGAGCAGAACTGGGACCCTATCAGAGCCTCTGGTTGTGTGCGTTAGAACTCAAACAGGACTCCAGTGTTTTCTTGCCTATCAGCGCCCTTTGGCAGCCGGCACTGGTTACCTCCTAGATCTGGAAACGGCTGAGGTTAGGCAGACCAAGCCGAAGCAGCTTTTCCGCAATTAGAAACACGTGCCCAGTTCCTTCCAAGAGCGCGGGGAGGCGGTCATGGAGCCCCGGCCAGCCTCAGCCTATCACAGAGCCGAGAGTCGCCACACCCCCTCCCCAAAGGCTGGGCGCTCACCCGCTGCTGCTCCCGAGTGGGCACCCGGAGGGCTGATCTGAGGGGCATCACCTCGCCCCTTTTGCTCCAGGTCCAGAGGGAGGGAGTCAGGGGGAGCTGGCCAGAGCGTGGCAGAAGGCAGAGAAGTGTGTGCCCCAGCAAAATGCGAGACTAAGAAACCACCGCTTCTGGCAAGTCCATGACCAGGTGAAATTTACGGCTGTTTCAGAGGACTGGGGAGCTCCGTCCCAGAAAGGTGCTTATTTTGAAGTTCTGGAGAGGGACAGGGTGTTCTGATTTCTACAAAGTGGCGTCACTCGCTTCCCTTTTCAGCAGCTGGGCGCTTAGTACATTCCATCTTTCTTTTTTCTGTCCTGGCCTTCTCTCTCTCTCTTCCCCTCTCCAGCTCTTTTTCTCTCTCACATCTTATAATGATGTAAATTGTTCCTCTGCTTCCTTCCTGCCCCCTGTTGTTTCTCATGCTCACTCTTTCTCTCTCTTCTTCACCATCTGTCTTTATAGACTTTGGCAAGTCTGGGAATTTTTTTCCCTTTCTACTGCCTGTTTTCTTTTATCTGAAAAGACAAGGAGAGGCCTGGTTCTGGAAATGCTAGAGGAAAACAGGCCTTTCCAAGCAGCCTCCAGCCCACTCCTGAGAAAGGTGCAAGCCAGCAAGACCAAGAAATCCAGCTGGAGTTCCCTCCCAAAGGTCTCGGGAACATGTGATGGTGACATTGACCAGGGGACCAAGGAGAGGGGACACAAGGCAGAGAAACAAGTCTGCCTGGGGAAATAATTTCTAAAGCCCTGGGCGCAATGGACACAACTCTCTTGGTTTCTGAGAAGGAGCCATCTTAGTCTTCCCTTTTATCCTCATTGGCATCTTACTTCCTGCTGCCCAGAAAGCACCCGGGTTGGGGCCAAGCCAGTATCTTCAGGTGACAGACTCAGAGCCCTAACTGGCACTGTCAGCAGTGACCATGGATACCACCATCAGGAGCAGGGGAGAGAGAGAATGTGGGAATGGGCAAAGGGAAAGAAGAGTGATGTGTATGTGACAAAATAAAGGCCGGGAATGGAGGGGCGGGCAGGGGGCCGTTCTGTCTTTGACAGTAATTATCTGGAGTCTTACTTCACTCACATATTAAACAAAGTTCTGGGTCTCTCAGGTCCTTCCTGGCTCTGATTGCCCAAGAGGCTGGAAACATGCCTCTGGGTAGTAGGGTGCCAGCCTCAAACACCTCCCTCCAGTGCCAGGAGTTGTCTACAAGGACAGCCCCACTGGTTCATCCTTCTGAGCTCTGTTCTTACAACAATCAATCCAGCCCCCTATCCAAATGGGCCCATCCTAAATTTCACCCCATTGCACCAGAACAGTGTGGTTCATGGAGCAGAAGCTGGCTTGGCAAGAAGAATGAGATTGGTGTGGGCATCCACACGGGAAAGTGTTCATTGGCCTCTGATGAAGGCACAAAATGACCATTTGCCAACTGAACTCAACAGGATCCCAGAGTCCTGTGTGCAGAAGCAAGGGAGCACCTGAAGACAGTCATCCGATGGCCTCTGGGGATACCCTGTGCTTTGTGAGCTGTCTCAAGGGAAGGAGAAGCAGCCATGATTGTGTGCCCTGCCCCCACCTCTGTCTGGCATCAGGGGCACCTGCCTGTGCTGTCTCATGGAGCCGTCCCATGACGAAGAAAACCCTGAGAGTTACTTCCTGGAGAAGTACAGTGGCTCCTACATGCCCTCCCTGATGTTTTCTGCATAGATTTATCCATCTATCCATCCTCTATTCAATAAGCATTAGCTCCTACTGTGTGCCAGAGAGTGTTACAGGGTCTCAAGGTCACACTGGCCAGCAGGGTGTTATTTACGGCTGTGTTTGCACTGCTGGCTGCGAGAAGAACAGAGAAGTTTCGTTCTCCCCTGGGCATGAGGATCAGCAGCAGTGGCAGCAGCCACACTACTCCTTGGCTTCTGTAGGGCATTCCTTCCTAGCAATGATTTTTAAGGGTTGGTGTAATTTTCTTCACTTGTGGAAACCAAAGCAAAGGGACATACTTGAACATCTGGACTCCTGGTTCAGTGCCTCAACCTTATGCTTACCAGTTCCACAACCCCCTACTCCACTTTTGTGCCTGTAACCCCATACTTCCGGACAGCTTGAGTTGAAGGACCCCAGAGCAGGTAATTTGTGGACGAGCATCCTCCTGAGAAAAAGGTGAAACAGATTAGAAATTGAGGAAAAGAGTCAGGGTAGAGGAGGAAGCAACAAGGGAGAAACAATGCAACAAGGCAAGATACCGCCTGATTTGCAATGTGGCGTCTCCAAAACCCTCCAAGCCATCCCCTTTCCCATCCACTCTGCTTTGCCTCCAATTGTCAGCATTATCCTGAGCTAATCATGCCCTCTTTTTGAGTTCTGTTTCTTAGTTTATGAACAATAAGAATAACCCCTTAACATTTTATACAGCAGTACACAGGTTACAGAGCATCCTCGTGGGATCAAAATGGACCACACCCGCATTGTAGGAGAGTGAAGGGAAGCTCAAAGGGCGTGACTGGCTTGTCCAGGCTCCCTGAGAGTGAGTGACTGAGCTGGGAAGGGCACCATGGCCACTGGGTTCTTCAAGTTCTAAAGTTCTATGATTCTTAGAGTCAGCCCAGGCTGCTAGGTACCTCTGAGGGAGCCATCTTTGCCTCCACCCCTCCAAGCTACTCAACCCCACCCCACTCTTATCACTTCACTCCTTACCCAAGCTACTCTGAGCTCTACTTGCTTGGTCTGCACCTGAAAAAGATACCAGAAACCCACATGGTCCTTCCCTCACCAGGTATTACTTGGTAGAGCTGAGGGAAGAGTGATGAAGTCCCAGCCCTGGCTCTGTGATGGTTGCAGGGACTTAAAACCAGCCCCACAGTTCCTGAATCCATCCTTAAAACTTTCTAACTGAAGATTTATTTGTTTATGCTAATGATCACTGGTGTTCTGTTTCAAAATGGACTAGAGAGCTTAATTTTAAATTGCCTCTTTTACCTCTAGTTTATAATGTATTAATTGAGGGTAAAATTCCCCCCAAAATGTTGTTCCTATTCTTCCCTTCCAAAATTTGTAATCCTTTAACCACACGTGAGTCAGCTTGGGTTGACACCACCTAGGAAAGTCACAGAGGCAGCTCTGCCAAAGTACGTTTGGTGTTGTCCCCTACAAGATGGCCCACAGTGTGGCTACTCTTTACCCTCCAACTCGAGGAAGGAACTCAGAACTCTTGAGTTCATCTCTTGGCTTTTCATCTTGACTTCTTTGGTTATAGCCTCTGGTCGATAAAATTAGGACACCAACAAACATGGGGGCAGAGAACAAAGGAATCAGGTTTGTGAACATCCCGACACTCCACTTGCCTTGCAGGAAGTTTGTACCTCTTGGGCCTGCGTTTGCATGTGTATCTGGATTGTGTATGTGGGCCTGAAGTTGTATGGAATATGGAGGAGACTGGGGAGAACCTGGGATTAGATGAAGGATGGGTGTGGGGAGTGTCTTTTGCCCTGAATTTTTCTGAAAGAAAAAGCACAGCTAGAGCTATTATAGGGCGAGCCTGTTTGCTGCTGTACTGAATTACGAAGGGGAGGAAGAGGCAGTAACACTCTAGCTATAGGATCCCAGGGGTGTGGAAGAGTTGGGATGCTGTCATGTGGTGTGGAAATTTGTCAACTAGGTTAGCACATTGGTGACCTCACATTCGCTGCCCACTTCTAGTGAGCCCTGCCACCTCCTTCCACGTGGTGTCCTGCAAGGCTGTGGACAGGCACTCCCTTGGGGTCCTGGTGTGTGCTGCTTGGTTGCCCTTTAAAAGCTTTTCTCTTTAAGGGTACGCCCCCTGCTTTCTGGTCTTTCTCTACGGTGTCTAGCCCTGTATTAGTCTCCTGTTGCTGCTGTAACAAATTACCACAAACTTAGTGACTTAAAACTACACAGATTTATTATTTTACAGTTCTAGAGGTCAGAAATTCCAAACTCAGGGTGTCAGCAAGGCTGTGCTCCTTCTGGAGGCTCTGGGGAGAATTGTTTCCTTGCCTTTTCCAGCTTCTAAGGCCCCCTACATTCTTTGTCTCGTGGCCCCTCTTGCATCTTCAAAGCCAGCAGCACGGCATTTTCAAATCTCTCTGTTTTGACATCACATCTCCTTTTCTCACTCTGACCCTCCTGCCTCCCTCTTATAAGGCCTCTTAAGATTACATTGGGCCCTTACAGATAATCCACAATAATCTCCCCATCTCAAGATCCTTAACTTAGTCACATTTGCAAAATTCCTTTTGTCATGTAAAGTAACATGTTTACAAGATTAGAATGTTGACATCTTTGAGATGGCCTTTATTCTGCCTACCACAGCCCCCAAGGAGTTCTGATGTCATTGTCAGAGGGAGAAAGTGAAGGAGAGGCCTCTGCGACTCCCCAGGGGTCAGAATCTGAGGCTCAGGGCTGGGATGAGGTAGGGGCACCTTGTCTGCAGGGAGCAGGAGCTTGCCCACCCCCTCCACAGTGGACACATTCCAGGTCAGTGACAGGATCTGCATTGCTATCTATCTGACAAGGACTCTGCATCTCTGCCAGTCCCGCAGCTTTCCCACCAGCAGGAAGCACTGAGCCCACCTCTCCTAGTGGCAGCTGAGAGGCCCTGGGCTCTGGGCAGGACATGAGGTTGCTGGGTTCAGAGTCCCCTCCTCCTGCCTGCCTCATTTTTTGTATCCCTCTTAACACCTTGACGTTAAGCTTTTCAAATGGCAGATTAAGTAACTAACCCCTGACTTCAGCATCTTTTTGAAGTCTCCCCTTCTTGATAGTCTTTTCACCTTTTTTTTTTTTTTTTTTTTTTACCAAAGAAACAAAAGAGAAAGAAAGGAGAAAATGCCCAGGAAATACAGATAAGCCTGGGATTCCAATGGGGGCCTATAAAGCAGCAGCAACCACCCCCACAGCCAGATCACAATGGACAAGAACCAGTCTTATGCCTTTTTATTTATTTTGTCTATCTGGGCCAAAATTATAAAATTTTCCCTGTTGCTAGGGTCTCCCCCTCCTATAGGAAGCATCTCTGATTCCATTGGCCTGAGTTTGGGGCTCCTCATGGATGCCCGCTAGCTTCCATGAAGGCTCTGCCATCACCACATTGTTTTGTGATGTCTTTTAGCTCACGCATCTCCGACTTTATGCTATCAACTTCCTGAGGACAGGGATTTGTGTCTTATCTGTAACTCCCCCACCTACCAGAGTGCCTAGCATGTGTAGGCCCTTTGTAGATGATGGATGGATGGATGGATGGATGAATGAATGAGTGAAAACCCTCAAATTTCAAGCTATAGTGGCCACGGGTCCCCATCTACATGTGGCTTCCCTAAGGTCACTGTATCTCGAGCATGCAGAATTTAGGATCTGGCTGAGAAGAGAGAGGGGACATAGCTGTCAGCAACAGAAAGGAGCACTGGGTAGCAGACAGGCAGAGGTAGAACGCCTGAGCTGGGCAGGGGCTCAGCAAGCACCTGGCAAGTGTCGCCTTCACTCAGTGACCTTTCCTCTCTGGATGGAGGCTCGGGTTTCAGCCTGCTGTGAGGGAAGCTGTCCTGTGGTAGCAGGAAACTGAAAGTGCCCTCTTTCCCCTCAGTCACATGCTGTGATGACCCGACTGGACTGCGGGGTGAAGGATCAGACGTGGGGCCTGTAGTCATTGTTCCTAGGAAATTAGTGGCATAGGCAGCCTGTTTCCTCACCTCATTCTCAGAAATTCTCTTTTTTATTTCTGAAAGATCCCTGTAAGGGTGAAAGGTTAAATATTAGTCAAGGGCTGGGTTCTTGTGAAGTTGTGGAGATAAGCTCAGGAGGGACAAAGAAAACACCCACAGCAAGTTTATTCGACAAATTGTCCGTCCCTTCAAACGTCAGGAATACCGTGGGGCCGACCATTGCAAGGAGTCCTCTGGCTGCCTTGACAAAGTCCCTTTGCAAGGAGATGATTTTTGTGTTTTCTGTCCCGGCAACACAGGGAGGTGCCCTGCTTGAGGGAGGAGGACTTTCTTTGGGGTGTCCTGCTCTGCCCTATTTCCCTCCAGGCACTTTCTTGTCACCTCCCCACCCTGCCCTCTCCTCCCCTTGTTGGAGGATAATTTTCTTCTCTAAGATCAAGATCGGTTCCTTATTCTGTAATCCTTACCTATCCCTGAGCCACATGGGTCTTGCATTCTAATCTTCTTTCCTTTCATAAATCAACCTCCTTTACCCTTGAGTCATTATTGTTTGTGTTTGCCTGAACTCTGGGGCCCAGGGGCCCAGCCTTGTACCTAGCATGCCTCAGGGCCCTGGGGAGAAGCCAGATCACAGGCCCAGTTGCTTACAGTGATTTGGGCTGGATTGTCACCAGGCATGTGATCCTAAAATCCTTATTGAATTGAGTAAGATAAACCAAGTGTGTATTTATCAGAACGTCTTGGTCCATCTGGAACATTCCAAAATGTTCTCCCTGTTCAGGCACTAAAAATCCTTCCTCTGACAACATGTTTTGGTTCTCCTTATATGACACCATCTTGGATAACAGTTCCTCCATGAGGAGTCAAGAGTTGCTACTCTTGAAGTCAAGTTTCTTGTTCTTTTTGGCTCTGTGAAACCAACTGGGGGTCGTGCCTCCTTTGGATGAGCTTCCTGGGGAGCAGGGGAGGTTGGTGCATTGTGGAATGTGTAGACTGAGATGAGATTGGAGGGCTCAGGAACTGGGGCATTTTCTTTATTCAAGTATTAAATATTGAGCACCTACTATTTACAGGCCCCAGTGATATGCCCTGGGATTAAAAACATGGAAAAGTCACAGTTGCTGCCCTCCTAGTCTACAGGGAAACAGAGAAACAGAAAGAGATAATTATAATACAAAGAAATGTGTGCCAAAATTAGATATAAACAAAGTGACCTGGGAGTAGAGAAGAGGGACAAACTTTGTTCCTTGTCTATGAAACACAGCTGATACATCTTACCTGGCAGACACATTGTGAGGAGTAAGTAAAATAATAAGGACTCACAGAACAGGGCACATTTGAGCTGGGTCTTGAAAGATGAGAAGGAGTTGGCCAGGTAGATATGGTGCAGGGAGGAAGGTTACAGGTGGATAATAATGTCAGGTCCTTCCCCTGCCGAAATGTTCTCAGGGTCAAGTAAGGTTGGAAAATACTTGGAAAGAAAAAGCACAGTTTCAGGATAAGGGATTGATATAACTTGATCAGCTGCTTAAGTGAAGTCAGAGGCCTGGTTAGAGGCTTGAGGGGAGAGATTCTCGTGCTTTTGCATGTGTGACTTGTACCTTGGAGGACTAAGGGGCGTCCTGGTCACCAACCATTTCAGGGGAAGGGGGAGCAAGAGGATTTTAATTTTTTCCCCTTTATTCTCAAGCACTTCATTACCACCAGGAAATTGAGAGTCCCGTTCCTATAGCACAGGACTCCTGTGGGTTGCTTAGGGAGGGTTACAGTAAAACAGAGGGCCCCTCCATCCTAGTGCTCAGCCTCTGAGCTTTCCTCCAGCCCTTGGAGGGTCCGTGTCTTTGGGATCTCTGTGGGAGCCCTATGATTCCCAGGAAAGGAGGCACAATTAAAAGCACCCCCATGCCACCAAAGGAGATATAGGCATGTTGGCAAATAAGTACATAAAAACACGCTCAACATCATTAGTCACTAGGGAAATGCAAATCAAGACCAAAATGAAATAGCACCACCAACACCATTTTGAATAGCTCATACTTTTGAAGCTGACGACATCAAATGCTGATGAGAAACAGGAGCTCGCACACATTGCTGGTGGGAATGCAAGCTGATATAGCCACTTTGGAAAATAGTTCGGCAGTTTCTTACTATGTTAAACATACATTTACCATATGACCCAGAATCCCACTCCTGGGTATTTATTTACTCAAGAGAAATGAAAACCCCACTCAACCCCACCTCTAGAGTCCACTTGAAGACTTCTATGTAAGTGTTTATGGTGGCTTTATTCATAACAGCCCCCAAAACTGGGAGCAACCTAATGTCCATGAGCTGGCAAATGGAAGAATAAACTGATACATCCATGTAATGGAATACTACTTGACAATAAAAAGGGCTAACTATTGATATATACAGCAACATGAGTGGATCTTAAAAACATCATATTAAGTGAAAGAAGCCAGACACAAAAGGCTCCATATTGTATGATTCCATTTATGTGACCTTCTGGAAAAGGCAAAACTATAGGGACAGAAATCAAATGACTAGTTGCCAGAGGTAGGGGAAGGGGACTGACCTCAAAGGAGCACAATGCACAGGAGCACTTTCTGGAGTCTCGGAAATTTCTACATAGGGTGATAGTGATTAAACAACTGAATACATTTGTCAAATCTCATCAAATTGTACACTTAGAAAAATGAATTTTACTGTATGTCAATTATACCCCGATATGCCTAAGTAACAAAAGATTCCCTTAAACTTCTGTTGCCCCAAAGTCAGGTTCAGGAAGATGACATCCAGGATCCCACCAGCTGCTCAGGGCTCCCTTTGAACATACAATGACTTGAAAACAAAGCACACACTCATGCCCTGATCAGTTGCTGATTTTTCTCCCGAAGCCTGTGCCCACACTTCCATGCCTACTTCTGGCTTCCAGCCCTGGACAGGGCATGTTCTGACCAAGCTCTAATTTGTGGCACGTAATCCCCATTTGTAACCCATTAACCTAGCCAAAGTTTCTGGATACTGGGACTGAGCTTGCAGGATATTTGGCCCGCCTGTTACAACCCCGTCATCAGGAGCGAGAAGCGTTTCTGTTTCTTGCAGAGGGCGTGGTGCAGCCTCATTGTGGCTCCTGAGGATATGTTTGGGGATCTGTCATTTCAGTGCTCCTCACATGGGTCAACTGTTCCAGCGTGCGATGGGCCACCCGAGTTCAAGATGTTTTCACAGCTGGGAAGCTCCTGGCCCTGGCCCTGATCATCATCATGGGGGTTGTCCAGATCTGCAAAGGTGAGTGCCATTGGGACAGGGCCCCGCCCAACTTTCCGCCTCTTGCCTGCACATACCCGTCACACTGCCTTTGGACCAGTGTACACCCTGACATTTCCCAATTCTGGCCTTGAAGGACTTTTCTTCACTTGCTTGACAAAGGGGAAGAGAAACTCTTTTCCCCAGGAAGTAATGTATGCCCCACCTAATTTGCAGATTTCAGTCCTCCCATGCTGACCTCATGGCTCTGACACATCTAGGTGAAGACCCCAGATCTCTGGACTCCTATGCCCTCTTGCCTTAACCCCAGGGGAACTCCCTGCATCTTATATTGTATCTTGTCCATATCTTAAAATGCGGGACAGATGAGGAGATTTTATATATTTCAAAATTACTCATAATCTCTACGAGAAAGAGCTCTACATTCCTGGGGCCCCAGCCAACATTCCCCAATGGATTTGGTCCTTTCCAAGCCCGGGTCTGTATTTGGTTTCCATGGGACCTGTAGCACTGCTAGGCTCTGCCTAGTGTCACTGCCTCCTGGAGAAAGTCAGATGACAAACAGGGAGACCTCCCACCGGCCCACAAGCCCTGAAGGCAGTGTGGAATGCCTGGATTTTTACTCCAGGAAACAACTAAATTTCTGCTGTATAATGTGCCTGATTATTTTAGTCGGTTGGGTTAAGTTCTTTAGCAGGTCATATTGTTTTCAGGAATTTAGACTTAAGGAAATCACTGTGCTATCTTTTCAAAGATAGTGCGTCCCTCCTAATATGGTCCCAGTGCTTTCTCCTGATCACTCTGATGTCCTTATTTCCTGTCCAAATGCTGGATTACAGATGAATAAATAAAGTCTGGGCAGTTAATCTGCACCTCATTACAACCTCAGTCAGCAGCCTTTCTTGAGGGCCCACTGTGTGCAGGACATTGTGCTCAGGGCTGGGAAGGCAGTTTAAGAGCTCTTCGTTCACAGACAACCGACACCATGAAAACCGACACACTTTAGAAAGAGACAGGAGGATATCGACAAAGAAAGCAGAGCAAGTTTGCACGAATACAGCGTTACCGACTATTATGTTTGAGCGTTTGTTGTTCCTGATGCTTTCTTCATGAAAATGGACAAACTTAGATATCAGGGAAGGTGGTCAGGAGCCTGCCAGTGGCCCTAACCCTGCATCTCCAAATCTCAGCAAGCCAGCTCCAGCTTACCCTGCCCTGCCCGGTGACCACCCCCGTCCCAGGCCTTTCCTTCTAGGTAACGTTGCCTTTTAAGACAGGAACATTCAGAACTGTGCTTTGAGCCTGAACCCCCATTTGGACTCAAGGTCACCAGGTTTGGGGAGGTCCTGGACCTGTATTTCCTGGCTCCTTTTGGTCCCACTTCTCCAGTACGTGGGGTTCACTGGAGACAAGACAAAGAGCTGGGTCATGGCTGCAGGGAGGGGCAGAGACAGGACCAGGCAGGCCAGCGGCTGCTGGGCCTCTGACTCGTCTCTCTGAGCAGCCTCCTGCCCCTTGTGTCCACAGGAGAATACTTCTGGCTGGAGCCAAAGAACGCATTTGAGAATTTCCAGGAACCCGACATCGGCCTCATCGCACTGGCTTTCCTTCAGGGCTCCTTTGCCTACGGAGGCTGGAACTTTCTTAATTACGTGACTGAGGAACTTGTTGATCCCTACAAGTGAGTTGAAATAGCCCAGCTCTTCCTCTCTCACTTGAAAGGCCATGGTACCTGCTATTAGAAAGAGGGAGCCTGGTGTCCACTGGCCACTTCTCCTCTCCTCCCCCTGCCCCCATTCTGACGATGACCTGGTCTATCCTGAAGAAATAGTTCATTTCCCAGGAACTCAGACCATTTACCATCCACTCTGCCAGGAGGAGATAAATGATCCAGTAACTGTCCTGGAGCAGGTTAAAAGCTGGAAATGGTGCTGAGACATCACCCCTACCTTAGAGCATGAAATGTGCCCTGAGAGGTTTCTAGGCATCTTACTCACCTGTTTGGGACAGGCTGGTCTTGTGTTTGAGACAGGGGGAGGGGTGCATTGTGGAGATTCTTGTCAGGAAGGATCAACAGATGTGGAGCATATTTCCCATCTAAGCTATTTCATTTCCTTTAAATTATCCTGCCCATATTGAGACAAAATCCACCCCCAGGAGAGGGAGCATCACAGAAAGCTGCAAGGTCAGTTTTGTGCAGAAAGACAGAATGCCCTCCCTGGAGCCTGTGACCAGGCAGGTGGTCCCAGGTGCCAGGCCTTCCCCCTCTCACCTCCTCTCCCTCTACAGGAACCTTCCCAGAGCCATCTTCATCTCCATCCCACTGGTCACATTTGTGTATGTCTTTGCCAATGTCGCTTATGTCACCGCGATGTCCCCCCAGGAGCTGCTGGCATCAAATGCAGTCGCTGTGGTAAGAAATCCACTCACAGTTCCTCAAACCAGGAATGTTGACCTAGACTTGCCTGCTTAGCCCCACTCACTTTTCCCTGATCCATGGATTTGTGGGATTGGAAGTCCTCCCAAGTCCTCAGGGCAGAAACCACACCTTCAAGTGCCCAGGAGCAAACTGGCAGCTGGGTTGTACCTAGAACAGTTACAATGGCAGGACTGAGCAGCTGCCACAAAGACTGCATGGCCCACAAAGCTGAAATATTTACTGTCTGACCCTTTATAGAGAAAGTTTTCTGACTCCTAATCTAGAACACTTCAAATGTGATGATCGTATAATGGAGACAGCCTCCTCCTCAGAAAGACACAGTCTTGCACAAGACGCGCCATTTCTCTCTGCCTCCATTTCCTCCTTTGGAAATCAGCAATCTGACTCCTTCCCTCATCAGGGAAAAGCGTGTGCCAGTGAACAGTTGGGAAGTAGGAATGGTTTGTGCTTTTTGGGGAAAGAGATCACACAGGTCCAAGGCATTGGGGTCCTTGACATCTGGGAGAGACCTGGGAGCTAGGCTGCTCTCTCACCTGGCTTCAGCCGGGCCACGATGCCACCCTGCCAAACAGTGTCATCACTTGTCTTACCTCGGAAGACTGTAAAGAAACAGACTCCAGTGTCCATGGCAGCCTATTCCCATGACCTCCAGCCTTCCCCTGCAGGAACGGCTATTCTAAACACCCTTTCCCCTGTAATGCACTATAACTGAGTGTGTACTTGGCCCAGAGAATATAGAAAAGACTGGCCCCCTGACGTTTATATTCCTTTAATACGTGAAGACTAGTCTAGAGCTTCACCACTTTTTCTTTCTCAGCCTACATAGTGGCTTCTTCTTATCATTTCATTTCTCCCCCAATGTCATCTGTTTCTATGAATTTAGAAATTCTCACCCTATGAATTAGGATTCATCTCTATTTTATACATGGGAAAACTGAGGCTCGAAAATTAAGAACCTTGCTCAAGGTCTCACAGCTCCAAGTGTTGGGCTAAGATTTGAGCCCCAGCCTGCCTGACTCACCAGCCTGTGTCCCTCACCGTGCGGGGAAAGTGTACAGTGCACGTGAGGCCTGGACTCGCACAGCTGGCTTCCAGTCCTGGCCCTCCACTTCCTGGGTGTGTGATCTTAGGCAAGCTACTTAATCGCTTCGTGCCTCGGTTTCCTCATCCATAAATCAAGGATAAGAAGTGTTAGTTCATTATTATTATTATCATTATTATTACCATCATACACTGTCTCCTTCAGTTAATTAGCCCAGAACACTTATTGAATCCCCACTGTGTAGTCATCACCATGGGCAGTGGGGGTGCAGCTGGGGCCAGTAGCCAGCCCTCCTCTCTAAGAGCTTAGCCAGAGAGACCAGCAAGTTTGGGGATGGGAGGGAGCGTTCCCAGCAGGGACGCACAGCTGGGGAGGCGTAACCTCTCCTTTTCCGCTCACCCCTTCGTTTTCTCTCCCAGACTTTCGGAGAGAAGCTCCTAGGGGTCATGGCCTGGATAATGCCCATTTCCGTTGCCCTGTCCACATTTGGAGGCGTCAATGGGTCTCTTTTCACCTCCTCCCGGTGAGTGCTGTCTGGGCCCTCCCCGGACCAGGGCCTACTCTGCTGTGCATATTGCTCTGTGTATATGTGGGGGGCTTGTCTCCGTCAGCTGGGGTCTGTGTGGGCATCTGGGTGATGACCTTGCAGGGGGTGAGTGCTCACGTGAGGGCGTGCGTGTGTCAGTGTGGACACAGAGGGTGTGTGCTGCCCACGTGGTTACCTATGATGTGTGTGGCTTCACATGTAGCGGCGAGAAGCCCCCTCCCACCTCATTTCCACAGGAGCAGGGGGCTGAGGAGGCCCCAGGTGGCCTGACGCAGTCCCAGGTCCGGGGCTGGTTGGCAGCAGGGCAGCATCTCAGCTGCAGCCCCAAAGCCCCTTTTCCATTTGCCTGGAAATAGGCTGTGCTGGTTAGAAAGGAACCCCCTTGAAAGGGACCAGGAGGGACACATGCCTGGGGCCTCTGGCTGGCCTCCCATGAAAGTTCTGAGAGCAGACTGCAGGTGGAACAGGATCATTTCTGAGCACCCTGCAGAGGCAGGCTCCTCCCTGCTCAACAGACAGGTGGCTGTGGGAGGCCTTCAAGTGCCACCCATGAGACTTGAGTGGATGCTGTGAAGTGAGAGAGGTGGGAGGAGCGGAAGGAAAGCATTTGTCCAAAGCCACGCCCCCACCCAAAGCTCTCAGGGAGGCCAGAAGCACTAGCGGGCCCAGCAGTCTCCCTCTCCTGCCTCCACCCATCCAGGAATCTGCCCCCTCCCTGGTGTCCCTTCATGCTGTCTCCAGAATGGGTTGTTGATCTGGGTGATTTCCACTGATGTGGTCCAAGGGGTCTTCCCAGGGTTCTTAGAAAGTCCCCCTGCCCCCAGGGCCCTTGAAAGATACAGCAAAAGCATTGAGTCCCTGAGTTCAGCTGCTTCCAAAGCCATTATCACATCAAGGAGGAGTTCCCGTCAAATGACAAGGGAGTGCCATGTTTTCAGGGCAGGAAAGAGGGAGTGTGGGTGTCCTCTGTAGCTCAGGACCCTAGAACACTCACCCACAGCAACCTTGTGTGCGTGTTACACAGGAGCAGTGGCCACCTGGAGGCCAGAGCCAAGGGCGAGCGATGGAAGAGCAGTGACCATGAGGCTGTCTGGGATCTATTGGAGGACAGTGACTGGCTAGAGTCGCTTTAGAGTGGGGTTTGTCCCTTGGGGAGGCCAAGCAGTGGTCTGCATGCATGCGGTACAGCTGTGTGTGCATGCAGGAGACATGGCCACGGTATGTTTGGCCTCTGATTCAGAGACACAGTTCACCCACCGGGCCTCCTCTGCTCATCTTCCAGTTCTTTCCTTCCTTCCTCCTCCCTGCCTCCTTCTCTCTTTCTCTCTCTCACTTTTTTGTGTTTCGGGGTATGGAGAGGATGATTCTTCCTGAGGCGTAGGAGTGTGTGTGGATGTGTGTCATGTTTAATGTCATTGTCTCTTTCGTTGTTAGCTATCTGGGCAAGAACTGTCTCTTGTGAACTTGACACTTGCAAATGCTGTTGGGCCTGGACAGTACACTTGGTCCTGGCTGCATGCGAAGGGATGTGAATGCGGGACCCTGGCTATGTGCATGACGAGGCCCACAGAGCTCCCAGGGCTCAGCTGGGTGCATGAGGCTGCACTGTAGACGATGCCATGTGGCTGCATGAAACTAGTGACACTGGCCTAGGTAGTCAATGATGGCAACCAGTGGTGATGCTTATGGGTACTTGGGGCCATAATCAACTCCCACACTTCTGGCGAGCTGCCGCTGTTAGCTCCACTCTTCCCCATACACAAATTACAGAGTAAGTGCCTATCTGTCCCCATTACACCATCCCCTTCCTCTCACCCCTTAGGTGCTCCTTTCCCTACAAAATCCCAGAAAAAAGAAAAAGTGGTCTAATTCATACTAATATGTAAATGACTCCTAGCAGCTTATAATATTCTCTTTTCTCTTGGGAGAGAAAAGGCGTGAAGGGCTGCTTTTTTATGTTAAAATTTCTCTTTTTAAAAATGACTTTTAAGCATTAATATCCTGGTCATGATATTGTACTATAGTTTTGCAATATGTTACCAATGGGAGAAACTGGGTAAAGGATACATCGGATCGCTCTGTATTATTTTTTACAACTGCACGTGAATCTATGATGATCTCAAAATAAAAATTTTAATTTTTTTTAAGTTAAAAAATAATTCTTATTCTGATTATAAATTTTCTGTCTATTTTAGAATTTTTAAAATTTTTCTTTAAAGCCTATGGAAGAAAATTTAAATTACTCATAATCCCACTGCCCAGAGATAATCAGTTGGTATTTTAATATATGTTTTAACATGCCTATAAATAACTTTTAAATTGATTGGAATCATACTGTCTGGAGTCATACAGCTTTCTATCTTGCTTTTTTCATTTAATGTTATATTGTCAGCATATTCTCATATAATCAATTTTTTTCAAAACCATTATTATGGCTGTATAAAATTCCATCTTATGGATATACCACAATTTATGTAATCAATCTCCTACTTTTAGCCATTTAGGATACTTCCAATCTTTTTTTATCATCAGAATATCTTTGTATGTACACCTTTCACTAACTCTCTGTTCATTTCTCTAGGATGGCTTTTGGGAATTAGAATAGGTAGCTTAAGGATATAAATTTTTAGGTATAATTTACATACAATAAAATGCACAGATTGTAAGTGTTCAACTTGATGAGTTTTGACCATTGAGACAGTCATGTAACCACCACCCAAAACAAGATAGAGAACATTTCCACATGTCCCCCAAGTTCCCATGGGTCCCTTTCTGGTCCACCAGCCATTCCCCATCCCCACAGAGGCAACCACCTCCTGACTGGGATATGAGTGTTTTTAAGGCTTTCCTTGTATAGGTCAGTCACTGTGTCTCAAAGAGCCTATATCCCTTGAGGAGGGGGAGGCACATTTTTAAAGGAATTAAGGCCTTAGGCAAAGGAGAGAGGCTGCTTCTGCCACATTCTAGGCTTTGCGAGAGACCCACAGAGTGAGGGCACAATCATCAGTAACCCCAGGCCACCCAGACCACACTGAGTAGGTCTCCACGCACCCAGGACCCATCCTCTTATCCACTGGCTGCCTCTGGTTTGCCTGCACCTGCACTTGTGAACATGGGTCCGGTGACTAGAGGACTGGAAGGTGTGCACGAGAAGGCGGGTATCTGGGTGGAGGGCGGACACTCCTGTGCGGGCAGAAGGTGGCCATGGAAGAGGGAGCCCAGGCTGGGAGGAAGCTTCCTTGGGTGGCTGGGGGCCATCCCAGGCTGACCTGCTTTTCTCTCTGCCAGGCTATTCTTTGCTGGAGCCCGGGAGGGCCACCTTCCCAGGGTGTTGGCCATGATCCACGTGAAGCGCTGCACCCCGATCCCAGCCTTGCTTTTCACAGTAAGGGCCCCTCCTTCTGCCAGCCCTGCACATACCCTCCCTCTTGGTTCTTGCCCTGGGCTAGGAGTTCACACTTTCCACATGTGCCCCGTCACCCTCTGCTCTGCTCTGCTCTGCTCCTAGATTTCCCTGGGCCTTAGATAATCTGGCAAGTGGTGTACATTGGCTTTATTAATACCGAGATATAGCACGGAAAGACCCCGAGGCCTGAAACATCTTAAGGCTCTCGGGCTGGCTCATTTCCATTCTCCATCCTTTGGGTCAGACCAAAGCGGCTGCCTCAAGGTTCTACAGCCTCACAAAGAAACCTCCTTTCTTGGCTCCCCTGCACCTGGTGCCCCAGGGTTGCAGCTTCAGGCCACTGCTCCTGGCTGATCACTGCATGCCCCCCCCCCCATCCCCATCCATATTCTTGCCCCAGCAGGCTCTGCCAGTCTCTTGGGAAACAACACTGAAACAAATTCAGTGTTAGGGCCACGCAAATAAGGAAAATCATAAAGAGAGGAAGACTGGTAAACTGAAAATGGAGAAAAGGAAACTTGAGATGGGGTAGAATGATCCCATAGTAGAATCATTTAGAGAAAGCAAAAAGAAGGAGCAAAGATTTGTCTCCATTGAGTCTTTTGAGTTATTTTTTTTTTTCCTTCTGGATCCTGAATAAAACATTGAAAATGACTTTGGTCCACCGGAGAAGCAGTTAGACCAGGGTAGTGGGGCTCTCGGGCGTCAAGGGCATTCAACGGACAAAATTAAGGGGATTTCAGAACATTCAGATACAGGATGAAGGTCATCTTGACTGGTTGGTTGTGAAGGTGACGGAAGAAGACTCAATACTCCTAGTGGGCCACAGACTTCTTTTCAGCTTGAGTCATTTGTGCAGTATGATGTCTCCCAGGCAAGTACAGTAAGAATCTGGTTTATGCATCCCTGAAAATCTTCTCGATTATTTTCACATCAGATCTCACAGGAGAACTGAACCTCCTATCGGTCTTAACAAATTAGCAGAGGAAGAACCTGGTTCCGAGAGAGCCACTGAGAAGATTTTGAAGTTGGAATGTGGACTCTATCAAGAAGACGCCACAGGGGTGCTATGAGGGTTAAATGAGTTAATATTTGTGCAAGAGTGCCAAGAATAGGGTCTGGCACCTAGTAAGCGCTATATAACTGTTAATGATATTTTTTTAAAGAAAGAAAAGGAAGGAGGAAAAATAAATTAGATGACTTAGCCAGGAGAGAGGATGAGGGCAAGAATAAAGCCTTAATCTGCAGTTAACAATCTTCCCTAAGGGATAAAAAATGAAATTAGCTTGAGCTACAATCAAAGGAGAAGTACAAACGAGACTGGGGCTGACGTAGAGCTGGGTGCCGCCATGTGACTAATCCAGTTGTTTGCCGCCAGTATCTGTTCTCGTTGGTTAGTGCCCATGCCACACCAGTGGTTAAATATTTTGATTATCACACCTGCAATAAGAAAAACTTCCTGGCAATGAAGGTGTTAGCAACAGCCTGGGTTACTAGGGGAGGCTATAGAGGAGACGTCCTTTATAAAACGGCATCATCTGCCTGGGGCAGGGGAACGGCTCCCTGGCCAGGAAACCGCTCCTCCCATCTCTAAACACCTTTCTGATCACTGATGAGCTTCTCCCCTCCCCCCAGTGCATCTCCACCCTGCTGATGCTGGTCACCAGCGACATGTACACACTCATCAACTACGTGGGCTTCATCAACTACCTCTTCTACGGGGTCACAGTTGCTGGACAGATAGTTCTTCGCTGGAAGAAGCCCAACATGCCCCGCCCCATCAAGGTGAGCGAACCTCCCTTGGGGTCCCCTCCCCCGCCTCTGCTGGTTCTAGCTGCAAATCAGATTTTTCAGTCACCTTGTTCTCAGCTGCTGGCCAGAGGTCATCGTCTCTATGATGGTAGCAGACCCTTTGGGCAGCAAGGGCCATGTGTGAAGGGGGCAGCCACTTCCATTCTCCACTGGGGACAGGACCAGAGCAAACTGCAGCTAAAGGACTAAGTTGGAGTAAATGGTACTTGCATCACATCATTCCTTTGTGTCCTAAGACTCTGTCTGAAACTCCAGCTGCCTTCTCTCTCCAGCATTTCCCTGGGCCCTCTAGTTTGGCTGGTCTCCTTCCTGTCCCTGAGAGAGCTGGGTTCGTTGTGCTATGTCTCCATCCCAAAATGACTTTCCTCCTCCCATCTACCTATTCAAGTTCTGTCCCACATGGGCCTCAAGCACCTCCTCTTCCTTGAAGCTTCCCAGTCCACTCCAGCCCTCCATGAGCCACCTTTTTAAACTACTGCAGGGTGCCTGGTGAACTTATTGATTGCTACAAGAAATAGCTTTGTGCTGGGAATGGATGGGATTGCTCAGAACAAAATAGGCTAGAGTGCTATGGGTTCTCCTGAAAGTTAGAAGACTAGAGTATAGCCCTGAACTACTTGAATAATCCTATTCTGGAAACAGAGAGACTAGATACTTATAGAAGATTCTTCCAGCTGAAGAATTGAGGGCTCTGCAAATCTGTTTCCCATTGCCACTTTCCTACCACTCTTAGAAAGCCTGCTGGAGGAAAGAGGAGGTAGAATAACCCCATGTCCCCACCACATGCACATCCTCTGAGAGGAGAGGACAAGGAGGGAAAAGGCAGCTGAATAGAGAGTCTTGAAGCGGACTCCACTGGGAACTCCCACCTGTGACCAACAAGAAGGGATGAAGCCCATAGCGTCGATGCTTCCTTCTGAAGTCAAGGCCCTGAGCTGCCTTATTCTGTGCTAGGTTTCCTGATTCCTCAGGTCTTAGCAGATTTATCTTCTGAAATTGCTTGAGAGAAACAAACTGAGGCTGATCCTGGTGAGAGGGATGGATATTTGCCACGTTGTGCCCAGATGAGGACCCTGCCTAGAAGTGGGTGAGGGGCAGGGAGCCTGACTGACCCAGGTCTTTTCCTTCTTGCCCCTCACTCATTTCTCCACCTCTCCTCTACCCTAGGACCTCAGCAGGTATATACCAATATACCAGCAAGCTGATTATTAATCCCCATGGGCTCCTCTGGCTGCCACAGGCACACAGCCTGGATGATGAGGCCTTGTTTGATCCCACCCAGGAGGGAGGAAATGGGCAATGAGGATCACCCCTTCCCTAGTTCCCCCACTCCTCTTCTCATCCCACTGCCCAAGTTCACCAACATTTGTTGACATAGCCTTGCCCTATCAGGGCTTAGGGTGTAGGAGCCACACTGCTGAGGGAAGGCCAGACTTTGCCCTCAAGGATGCTTCCCTCTGGGTGAAGAAGAGGGAGGATGCCCTGATCCTGGGGGCTGAGGGGTCCACACAGCTAACAGTGCCTCTGCTCCACAGATCAACCTGCTGTTCCCCATCATCTACTTGCTGTTCTGGGCCTTCCTGCTGGTCTTCAGCCTCTGGTCGGAGCCTGTGGTGTGTGGCATCGGCCTGGCCATCATGCTGACTGGAGTGCCCGTCTATTTCCTGGGTGTTTACTGGCAACACAAGCCCAAGTGTTTCAACAACTTCATTGGTGAGTTGAGGGTTCTGGGTGGCTAGAAGTCCTCCTGGTCTGGGATAGAGTGGTCAGCAGTCTGGTGGGGGAGCCCCACCAGGATCAGGAGGCCTAGGCCAGTCCACAAAGCTCCGGAGAAGGAGTCAGGGGCAGGCGCCTTCCCAGAGACCTCTGAGGAAAGGAGAAGAGCTGACATTTCCACACAGACCTTAGACCTGCAAGCAAAGTGAACTTAAGAGCTGCCTGAGCTGTGTGGAGAGCAGGGGAGAGCCTGGAGTTGGTGGTCAGTGGGCTTGGGGAAGGTGGAAGACTGGGACCTTGATGAGAAGGGGCAGCCAGCAAACAGGCCCAGAGACACAGGAGGCAGGTGAGGAGGTAGCTGCTGGAAAGGAAGTCTCTGAAAGGCAGGAGAGCTGGGAAGGGCCGTGGCCTGGTCAGTCAGGTTGGTGGGATGCTCAGCACTGACCAAATTTCTGTGTGACCTCCTCCCACAGAGTTGCTAACCCTGGTGAGCCAGAAGCTGTGTGTGGTTGTGTACCCTGAAGCGGAGGGGGGCTCGGGGACAAAGGAGATAAATGAGGACACGGAGGAGCAGCAGCAGCCCATCTACCAACCCACTGTCTCCAAGGACAAGGACTCAGTGGAGCAGCCCCAGCCCTGAGGATCACCATCTCCCTCAGCTGCCTCCTCCCTCCTTCATCCCTCTTTCTGCCCTCCTTCCCTGCCTGGGTCCCCCCTACACACACACACACACACACACACACACACACACACACACACACACACTCCCCTCTGCTTCTGCCAAGCAGGGACAGGACCTGGGTGTGGGTGGTGAGAAACTATAAACAAAGACACGGACATTTGTATCCCAAGAACAAGCCTCTTGCCCCCAGGGCCTGTGTCCAAAGGGCTGTCCACGCTGGAGCTTTAGAGGCGAGTGGAGCTGCAGGGATGCCCTGCAGGCCCTGCCCCCAGGCCCTCCCTCCAGGGCCTACACTCTCAGTTGCCTCTTCAGGAACCTGAGTTCAGTACTGCCTTCCCTCCTCAATCCTGAGCCCAAGGCAGCCTCAGCTCCAGAGAAGTGGCAGCAACAGTGAACTGGTTAGGGAAGGACTGACTCCAGCAAATCTGTCACCATTAAAGGTCAGCTGGAGAGACCCAAATCCCCCTCCCTTCATCAGAGACCCAAGAAATTAGAGGCGATGCTTCCCTCTGCCCTCTTCCCCACCCCACCCCGCCCCCCCATACCTCCACCCACCCCAGCCTGGGCTCCCAGTCCAGAGGAAGGTTCCTGTCAGGAAGCCACCTCCCCACTGAGCTGAGGACCAACAGCAGGGGAACTCCCCCTCCCCCTAACCCCAAACCGGGCCTGTGGAACAGACTGGGAGAGGCTCAGATTGCAGAAACCCAGCCCTCCCCTGCCCCCTGCATCCTGCCCCCACCTCAGTGCCAAAGCTTCCTGCAGCCAGAAAAGCTTCTTATTTTCAATGTAGCGGACATTTCTCTCCTAATGACAAAGCAGCTCAGCTCCCCCTCCCTCTGCACCCCCACAGGAAGGAGCAGTCACCCTGTCATCCCTGCAGCTAAGCTACCATCACACCCCACACAGCCAGCACTGCCGGCAGCCCCTCCTGCCATTTTCCTCCTCTCTGGACCCACCACCGGTGTGAAGGCTCCCCCAGCCCTTTAGGCCTGAAACTCGAGCCAAATCAGCCTTAAGTTGCCTCCCATCCAAGAACTGGACCTAAAAATACTCCCTTATTTCTAACCCTCAGGACAGACCTGGTATGAAAGCCTTCCCAGGAGAGAGGGAGCTTTCCCACCCCCCCAGAGGCGCCCATCCCATGACCTCCCAGACTGTTTATGGAGAAAGTGTATTCTGAAGGCCAGTTCCTCCCCCTCCCCCAACTCAGATAACCTGTCCCTCTTTTCTGGCCCCACCACAGTCCTATCTTTGGACAGCCTCCAGGACAGGAGCAGAAGGCACCCCCTTTGGAGGTCCTTGGTCCTTCTGTGTGTGGACCTCTGGCCCTCCCGCAGACTTCCCTGTGCTCCTGAGGAGGATGGACCAGTGTTTGCCCTGGGCCCTGCAGCCTCCCGCCTCACCTGCTATGCTAAGAACTAAGATCCTTTTATCCCAAAGCCAAGCCATCCTGTCCACTTAAACTGGAATACCAGGGAGCCCTCCTGGCCTGCTTGGGCCTCCCAGCCTCCCGCTCCAACACTGACCCCGCGCTGGGGAGATGCCAGGTTTGGTCCACTTTACGGTCCTTTCAGAGTGGACTCCAGGCAGGCTGGGGCTGGCCCCTGGAGGGTCAAGGGACCATCCTCTTGTTCCCTCTTCTCATTCCTCCAACCTCCTTCCTTCCTTCCTTCCATTATTGTTTTTTTGTAAAGTGAATGCCTTACTTTTTGGATAAATATTTTTGAAGCTGGCGTTTCTATTTCTTTTGGATTTTTTTAATGTAAGGTTGTTTTGGGGGGGAGGGAGTTAGCGCTACCTGGACAATAATCTTCTGTCTTTGAGTTAGTTTAGGTTTTAGAGGGGTTTTTTTGTTTTGTGGAGGGTTTTTGTTTTTTTCTTTTAATAAAATTTAAAATGGAAATGAAGTTGGTGGTGTTGATAATTCAATGACCTTCTAAGACAGAATTGCCAGGCATTTCAGGTCTCCCTCGGGAGGTCTTTGGTTGCCAGGTTCCTTCCAGGATGGCATTCCTCAGGGCCCTCCCTCTGTCTCGGGAACCCAGTGACAGCACTTCAAACAGCTACCTTTTGTTTTGAACCACAAACTTTCTCTGATCTCTTCCGTGAAGTCAAGTCTCGAAGTGTTAGTAAGTTCCCGCTCTGTGCACTGTGCCGAGAGCCTCCAAACCAGCTGCGGAGCAGAAACGCGTCACTCCCCAAAGTGGGAACCTGGGCGACCGGGAGGCAGCACCAAGCTGAGTGGAGGGAGGTGGAGGCAGAGGTGGTCCCCAAGGCCCGTCAGCAAAAGCTTCTGGTGCCAAGACAGCCAGAGCTGAATGAGAAAGGAAGGGAGGGGCTGAGCCTGTGGAGAGACGCAGAAGGGGACTTAGGAGAGGGCCCAGATGGGTCCATGGGGCTTGCTGGGAGGGCCTGGGAGGTGAGGCGGGCAGGGTCCACTCAGCTGCACAGAGCCTTCAAGAGGAAGATCCCTAGGTGGAAGGACTAGGAGGACAAAGGAGGAAGTAGTTAAGGGAAGGATAAGTACCCCCCCCCCCCCCGCCCCGTGCTTTGGGGGAATCGCTGGAGGAAGTTGAAGGGATTAGCCCCAAGCCTTGTTTGGAGTCCCTCCTTGGGCAGCCCTCCCGGCCGGCTGCCTGTCCTGGGATGGCATCATCCCAGAGCCAGCACTGCTGACAGACGTGGCTGGAGGGGTGTTAAGACATCACCCTCCACCAAATGGGACACTGTGAGGACACAGGCAGGCAAAATGCCTCCACTCCTGTCCTGGCCGGGCCCCAACTCTCCTGCTTTGTGGCTGGCATTCTTCTAGACTGAGGCTGGAGGCTCGCCATTCACAGACACTTGGGGCACAGACACTTGACTCTGAGTCCCAGGTCAGCCACTGAACAGCTGTGTGTCCTTGGGCAAGTCACTTCATCTATTTAGCACTTTTAGAGAGAATAAAAGAGAGCTGAACCTAATCTCAAAGCATCCCTCAATCTCCCAGTCCAAGCTTGTCCCAAAACAGCAAGGGCAGAACTGGGAAGAGCCTGTCCTGTGCAGGAGGCCCTTCTTTGCCCCACGTCTACCCTTTGAGACCCCTCTTCCCCAACACACGCTTTCCTGTCCCCGGGCCACCCAACGATGTCTCCTCCATGTGGCCCCATTCCGGCAAGTCCAGTCCTCCCTCCCCAATCCCCTCTCACTCCCTGGAGACACTCCTCCCTGGGACCCCTCCCTCTCTCTGTAAGGTGACACTTGCTGATCTTTTCAACCTGGTCAAATGGGCAAATATGGGTTTCCTCCTGGATAACATGCATTTATTTTTAACCTGGGCCTTTACCCTGACTTAACCCTGTCAGTCACTTTAACACTAGGAATTCAGAGGCTCAGACCTTAGGGAATTTGGGAGCCTTTTGGAGTCACTGAAATCGTAGCTGCTTAAGCATTCATTTACTTTTTTTATTTTTTATTTTATTTTTGTGTGTGTGTGGAAGATTAGCCCTGAGCTAACATCCGTTGCCAATCCTCTTTTTGCTGAGGAAGATTGGCCCTAGGCTAACATCTGTGCCCATCTTCCTCTACTTTATATGTGGGACGCTGCCACATCATGGCTTGATAAGCATTGTGTTGGTCTGCGCCCAGGATCCGAACCTTTGAACCCCAGGCCGCCAAAGCGGAGCACGCGAACTTAACCACTATGCCACCAGGCCGGCCCCAGGCATTCATTTATTAATAAAGTCACACAACAAATCTTTTTATAATCATGTGTCCAAGGATTTTGCCTTATGCTGTGGGAGTAGCAAACTTATCCCTGAATTTTCCAAATCATCACAGACTTCAAATATTTTGCCCCATTGTCTCCACAAGAATATTCATTTGTGTCAATCCACCTGTCCTTAATTTTAATTCAGACAATACAGTGACCATAGCTGAAGAGGTCCAAAAGATGTATCTGACCCCACCTTCAAAGATGAAGTAGTCTACCGGGGAAGGACTGCACTTCACGGCATCACTGACTGCCCACTCCGTCGGGCTATGAGCTGCTGCAGGGGGCGCTGAACCACCAGATCCCCAGTGCCTGGGACTGACGTGCTCAAAAACGCTTGTCAGGGCCGGCCTGGTGGCGTAGTGGTTAAGTTAGGCAAACTCTGCTTCAGCGGCCCAGGTTCGCGGTTGGGATCCCCAGCGCAGATCTACGCCACTCAGCAAGCCATGCTGTGGCTGCAAACTACAAACAAAATAGAGGATGACTGGCACAGACATTAGCTCAGGGCCAATCTTCCTCACTAAAAAAAAAAGAAAAGAAAAGAAAAATATATGTATAAAAACAATGCTTGTCAAATTGAGGCCTCAGAGGAGGCTGCAGAGAGTGTGTCTGCTTAGGAGACACAGATAAACCACAAGGGGTGGTCAGAGGAAGGGCAAAAGGAGACTCAACATTTACTGAGACCAGTCGCTTTCTGTACATTATCTTATTCAAAGTTTAATTAAACGACCTGACAAAGGAGGCATTACTACCACCAATTTACAAGTAAGATTAAGTAACTTGCCCAAGGTCACCCAGCTGGTAAGTGACAAAGGCAGGATTTGAGCCCAGTTCTGACACTTCGCGGCCATGCTCGCTGCCTCCCTGTTGGAAAGTCTTGGTGAAGGAGGTGGTTTGAACTGAGGCCTGTTACAAAGTCACTAAGATAATACACAGGCATTGTCTCAGTCTGTGCAAACAGGGAGCAACAGCGGCAGCCTGGAGAAAAGCATCCTGCTGACCAGGGAGGGCTTCTTTCCGCTCCTGAATCCCCAACTCCCGAAGCCCTTTATTGGCACTGCCCTCCCCACCCCCCTTCCCTGTCCAGTGCCCCCTCTCCCCTGCCCAGACATCCAGAGCGCCGCCTGCCCCGCCAAACTCCTCCGTTACTGGGAAACACTGATGTCAGTGCATCAGTGACGTCAGCCACCAGCCTGGAGGTGAGGGACCGAGATCACTTATCTCCAGGGCTGAGCTGTTGTCCGACTTTCTCATTTCCTGCCGGCTCTATTTGCACACCTCCCTGTTTCTTCCAGCACCGCTTCACTGTCGACACAGCCTCTCCATCCCCCAGGGTGGATGACTGAGGGCACAGAAGGCTCTGAGTCACACAGCTCCCCTCTCCCTATCCCTTCTTGCCTGGGAGTTTCAAGAACTAGCCCACTGCCCTTTTCCCCCAAGATCAACGCATCCTTGTATGACCTTGGGCCGCTCAGCCTCTCAGCCTGGTTTCCTCGTTTATAAGGCAGGGATAAAAATACTGTCTGTTAGCTTCTACAAGGCAAATGAAACCAGGATCAAAATGAATAGACAACTCACCAGCTGGGAGAAGATATTCGCAAATCGTATATCCGACAAGGGATTAATCTCCGTAATATATAAAGAACTCACACAACTGAACAACAAAAAAACAAACAACCCGATCAAAAAATGGGCAGAGGACATGAACAGACATTTTTCCAAGGAAGATGTACAGATGGCCAACAGACACATGAAAAGATGTTCAATATCACTAATCATCAGGGAAATGCAAACCAAAACTACGCTAAGATACCACCTTACACTCGTTAGAATGGCTATAATCACCGAGACAAAAAAACAACAGATGTTGGAGAGGTTGTGGAGAAACGGGAACCCTAATTCACTGCTGGTGGGAATGCAAACTGGTGCAGCCTCTATGGAAAACAGTATGGAGATTCCTCAAAAAATTAAAAATAGAAATACCTTAAGATCCAGCAATCCTACTATTGTGCATCTACCCAACAGACATGAAATCAACCATCCCAAGAGGCTTATGCATCCCTATGTTCATTGCAGCATCATTCACTATAGCCAAGAAGAGGAAGCAACCCAAGTGTCCCTCAACTGATGACTGGATAAAGAAGATGTGGGGTATATATACTATATATATATATATATATAATGAAATACTACTCAGCCATAAAAAAGACAGAATTGTCCCATTTGCAACAACATGGATAGACCTAGAGGGTATTATGTTAAGTGAAATAAGCCAGGGAAAGAAGGACAAACACCACATGATTTCATTCACATGTGGAATATAAACTAACACACAGACAGAGAGAACTGGTTGGTGGTTACCAGGGGGAAGTGGGGTGGGGGGTGGGCATAAGGGGTAAAGGGATGCATTCATGTGGTGACGGACAAATAATAATGTACAACTAAAACCCCACAATGTTATAAACTATTAAGACATCAGTAAAAATGAAAAAAAAAAATACCGTCTGTTTTGCTTACCTTCCAGCTTAACGCACAGAGAAACGGTCAGCATGGAAAAGTGTATGTTTCAACGATTGGAAAAGCATAACACCACAAAATGCCAGGCCTTAATCATCATCACTATTTCAAAGTCAGGGAGAGGATAGAATTTCTCCTCCCTGAGACAAGGCCCTGGCCCAGTGCTCTCAGCCTGCCCCCTCTCCGTGTAACTGCAGGGCAAGCCCCCATCCTGGCCACTTTTCCTCCTCCTCTTTGCGGAGGCCCAGCCTTGTCTTGCCCGAGCCGGGGCTGTGGGAGGCTGCCCTCTGCCGTCCACCTGATTCCGGACCACAGCAGCCCCTCAGGGCCTGAGTGTTGGACCAATATTGCCACCTGGTGGCCAAAAGAGGCACTGCCTCCAAACAAGTAGCTCAGCTCTGGTACCTGTTTGGCACAGGGTCCTTTAAAATGGGGAGAAGGCAGAAATCTCCCCATCTGGTTTCTGAGACCTGTCTCTGGCATACGTGCAGATCTCTCCATGCCAGGTCAGGGCTTTCAGAGGAAGTAGCTCAAGCCCTGCACAGAGAGCTCCTGGGGTAGGTGTGGGGGTGGGGAGGGAGGGAGGAAGGAGGATGCTAACTAGAGGGGTAACTTGCCTGACTTGTAGGCAGCCCTGTCTACATATTGCAGACTTTACTTTAGCTTTCAAAGCCACACATATCCCCTCTGCACCTGCCCCACTGGGGCCTGGCCTTGGTGTGCTCGACTTATAAAACCTCTGTCCTCCACAGGGCACGCACAGCGTTTGCTGGTGATTAAAGAGCCAGCGACACATTTCTTCTTCTTTTTCTTGTGAGGAAGACTGGCCCTGAGCTAACATCTGTGCCCATCTTCCTCCATTTTGTATGTTGGACACCACCACAGCATAGCCTGATGAGCAGTGCATCAGTCTGCGCTGGGGATTTGAACCTGCGGGCCCCCAGGCTGCACACCAAAGCGGAGCTCACGAACTTAACCACTACAGCATCGCACTGGCCCCAAGTGACAAGTTTCTATGTGTCCTGTCCTTTTCACTGGACCTCGAGTCCCTTTTGTAGATGAAATTCGACAGGTAAAAGCAGAGTCACAGCCGGTGCCTCTGACGGGAGGGAGTGGGGTTTCCCAGAGGAAAAAGAAAAGGAAAGGAGGGAGGGGGCGCAGCAGGAGAGCAAAAGTACAGAGTGAGCCCTGGGCTTCTCCTGGAGACCCTGAAACAGAGCCCCAGGAAGAGGTGATGACAAAAGAGAAGCCTTCTCCAGCCTCACAAGAGGAAGTGGACCAAGAGACACGCACCGAGGTCAGAGAACAGCCGTGCAGAAGGAAAGACAGCAAACCAAGCTGCAGAGCGCCCGAGCCCTGCGGCCCGGGCACAGGAAACGGGGCAGAGCCTCAGGACCAGAGCGGGGCAGAGTGCCAGCCCGAGGCTCTGGCTGTGCAGGGCAGCTGGAAGAGAGGCGCTGGGGCCACCAGAGGAGTGTGGCTGTCAGTTCCTGGGGCAGCAGGCTGCCTGGGCCTGGGGCGCAGGGCCCAAGTCCTGACCAGGTGTCCTACGCAGGCCCAGGCAGTCAGGGACAGTGCCAGGCTGCCAGAGCTGGCCAGGGCTGGACACACGTGAGGGTTTGGGCTATTGCACAGACCCTGTGCAAAAACCTAGCAAATGAGCATGCTCGGCACCACGGTACAGGCCCCCTTGTAGGGCTTGATCCCAGAACCTTCACTGCTCCTAAACCCCTCAAACAACACCCCCGGCCTGCACCCAGGAGAATGCCCTTGGAGGTGGGGCTACAAAAGGAACTCGCTGCCCCTGAGGGTAGGTGGAGCCCCGCACTGCGGGGGACCCAGAGGGAGGCGTGTCAAGGGAGGAGCTCAGATCAGGCTGGGGGTCGGTACTGGAAGAGGGTTTTCTCTGTTCATTCTGACTTGGCACCTCACTCTGCACAGAACTTTCTGGAAGTCTGAGGGAGGAGGACACTCAGAGTGAGGTGTTGCCCTCAGCGAGGACTCTGGAATCCCCTGGACTCAACGAGGAGGGGGAGGCATTCCCAGAAGCATCAGCTCCTGGGCATCTCAGAACCCTGGCTGGGACCCTGACCAGAGTGCCCCCGACTGCTAAATAGGCCAGGGGCCCCATTGCCCTAAGGCCTGCATCCCTTCCTCTGGGGAGCGCCCTGCCCCTCCCTGAGTCACCCCAGGGAGAGAGGGGAAAAAAGGGAAGAGAAAAGAAGCATTGACTACAGAGGAAGGAAAAGGAAACAGCAGAGGAGGGAGGAGAGAGGCCACACAGGAGTGGGTGACAGAGAAGATCGGAGAGGGCAGATCTAGGGCAGATCTAGGGCAGGGGGAGATCGAGAGAGGGCAGGCCGAGCATCCCAAAGGGTGCCCCAAGAGCAGGGCGGCGGGGGCGGGGAGCCCAGGGGGCGGGTCGGCATGTCCCACGGGACCTACTATGAGTGTGAGCCCCGGGCTGGCCAGCAGCCACTCGAGTTCTCAGGGGGCCGAGCGGGGCCTGGGGAGCTGGGGGACATGTGTGAGCATGAGGCCTCCATCGATCTCTCCGCCTACATCGAGTCTGGGGAGGAGCAGCTCCTCTCCGACCTCTTCGCTGTGAAGCCGGCACCTGAGGCCCGAGGCCTTAAGGGATCCGGAACCCCTGCCTTCCCCCACTACCTGCCGCCTGACCCGCGGCCCTTCGCCTACCCCCCACATACCTTCGGCCCTGACAGGAAAGCCCTGGGGCCTGGCATCTACAGCAGCCCGGGGAACTACGACCCCAGGGCCGTGGCCGTGAAGGAGGAGCCTCGGGGGCCAGAGGGCAGCCGAGGGGCCAGCCGCAGCAGCTATAATCCTCTGCAGTACCAAGTGGCACACTGTGGGCAGACGGCCATGCACCTGCCCCCAGCCCTGGCAGCACCCAGCCAGCCCCTGCGCGTCCTCAAGGTAAGAACAGGTCAATTTTCCTCCTGCCACCCCAAGGGTGGAGAGAGGTCCGTGTGGATTGGGGATCTCTGTGCTCCCTGCTTATGTTCAGGGTCTATGTTTGGTGTTGCTCTGTGAAATTGCTCACCCCAAAGACCTCTGTGCTCACCACCCAACCATGACCCCTCTTTGCTTCTCTGTGAATTCACTCCCACCCCGAACCCCACCGTGTGGCTGGAACCCAACGTGTCCTGCAGCCTTTGTGGCCAGCTGACCTGTCCTGACCTCGGACCCCCCACCAGCTTCTCCGCTGCCCACCAGCCCCTTCCTCTTGTTTCTCTGCCGCTTGCTGCTAGAAGAGGAAACGCCTGCTGATTGTAGAACTGGACACTCAAGATAGATTGAAGGAAAGTGTCCTCAGAGAGTGTGGGAACGTGATAGGGAGTTCGGGTCAGAGCAGGGGACCCTCTGCATCTAGCAGGGCAGTGGCTACCCCGACCGGGAGCCAGGAGCCTACTCTGAACCCCATATCCCTTTGATGCTCCAAGAGTGCTCTGGCTGCTGGGACTCCTGCCCTGCCTCCACTCCGCTTGCTGGCCAGCCCTCACCTCTTCCCTCTGTGTCTTCCCCTCCAGGCCCCTTTGGCCACTGCTGCACCACCCTGCAGCCCTCTCCTCAAAGCGCCCTCCCCAGCTGGCCCCTCGCACAAGGGCAAGAAGGCGGTGAACAAGGACAGCCTGGAGTACCGGCTGCGACGGGAGCGGAACAACATCGCCGTGCGCAAGAGCCGGGACAAGGCCAAGAGGCGCATTCTGGAGACGCAGCAGAAGGTGCTGGAATATATGGCAGAGAACGAGCGGCTCCGCAGCCGCGTGGAGCAGCTGACCCAGGAGCTGGACACCCTCCGCAACCTGTTCCGCCAGATCCCGGAGGCCGCCAACCTCATCAAGGGCGTGGGCGGCTGCAGCTGAGCCCAGCTGGCAGACTGTGGGCACCAGCCCCCTGGCCCAGCCTGACTGTGGGGATCCCCACCCTGCTGGGGTCCTAGAGCCCCTCACAGGCCGAGCCTGAGACATAGACACGGACAAACGGCAGTGGGCGGCAAGGGAGGAGGGCAGGCCCCAGCATGCTGATTCTGTGGCTGAATAAAATTGCACTATGACTCGGTACTGGGGCTGTACACTGGGCCTGTGTCTGTGTCTGTGTGTTTGCATGTGTGGCATGGGGACTCCAAGGGCAGGGAATGCATGTGGCTAGGTCTGCATACTTATTGATTCCACGCCCAAATGAATATTCAGGAATATTCCCGAATATTCAGCAGACATGCAGCCCATAGCTCTCCCCCAACACACCACATGGCCTGATCATGTGTCTGTCACTCTGCTATTCTCTCTCCCAGGCCCCTCCTCCCCAGCCCACTCTGCCCTTCTGGACACTGAAGGCACCCCCTACCCCCACCCCCACAGGACCTGGAGCGGCCTCTGGACACTCTCCTAACGGAGCTCTGTGGCTTGTAGGGAGATCCCAGCACCACCCAGTTCTTTATGTCCAGGCCTGCTGACCCCAGTCCTGCTCTCTCTCACCTTGAGGTATAGGTCTGGGAGCTCCTGCCTGAGGTAACCAAGGGAAAATTTCAGAGGGCTCTGCCATTTTTATGGTCCCTTAGCTCTTATCCAGGACTCGACCCCTTCTCTCCATCTCCTCAGCTTCAGTCTACCAGAGCCCCTATGGCTCCCGCGCACCTGCTCCCATCTTTGTCCCTCATCCCCTGGGGAGGACGACAACCCGCCTGTGCCAGTGAAACCCCACGTTCAAAGCATTGTCCTTCCATAGAACTCTAGTCTGTGGGGCACCAGAGTCCAGGGCTTGAGAGCCTCGGTTTGAATCTCCCTCTGCCACGTATGAGCTGTGTGACCTCGAGCTGGTTACTTCTTTCTGTGTCTCAGTTTTCTCATCTGTAAAAGGAGGAGGAGGAGCACCCGCCTCACGCTGCTGTTACGTTCTTAGGTAAATGGGGCCCGGCCCACCTAAGCACAAATAGTTGTCATTATTCCATTTTGCTAGAACTGAAAGGACCTCAGAGATCTCATCTAAACTTCTCATTTTGCAAGTGAGGAAACTGAGGCCCCAGAGAGGGGGACGGACTTACCCGGAGTCATGCAATTGGTCAGAGGCAGGACCAAAATTAGGTCCACAAAATCACAGATCTCAAGAGGGGCTGGAAGAGACCTCAAGAGATCATCTGGTGGGCTTGCCCTCAGACCAGCAAGATAGTGTGAGCCGCACTTTATAGATAAAGCGCTGGAGGGCCAGAGCGGGCGAGAGACATTCTCCTGAAGCTCACTCAGGCCCTTTGCTGTCTCACACCTGGCACGTGTCTCTCTACTCTGGGCTCACACCCCCGCTCAGAGGCATACAGCACACAGCGGGGCACACGAATCCCGCTCAATAAGTAATCAGGAATTGCCCACAGAGTCAGAGACATGGGACACCATACGGGCTAGTTAGAGTCTCTCCTCGGCCACCAATGATGTGTAGGCTAATGCTGGGAAAGCAGTGTGCGACCTCAAGGCATAACTTTCTGAGAAGGAGAGAGACTGGGGTCTGGATCCTCCTGGTCCTCTCTTCCTCTCCCATCTCCACATCCCCAGTGTCAGTCTTCCCACATCTCCGGCATCCATGTGCACCATGCCTGCCTCGCCCAGGACTCAGACATTTCCTGCCTCTGCATCCATGTCTCTCAGGCACCCTCTCTCCTACATCCATGCCCTGGATCCCGCTGCCCCAGGTCTGGTTTGGGCAGACAGATCTGGACTTCACTAGATGGTTTATTCCCTCACCTGCCTGAGCTGCCTGAGTCTGGAAGGGGAGGTGCCGGTCTGTGGGTGCCTGGGAGAATCCCGCGCCTTCCTTTCAGCCCAGGGGGATGGGTTGCATAAGGGGGGTTTGTACAGAACATGGTAAGTGACTCAACCTCCGGATTTCCTCCTCTCAGCTCGAGACCACTGCCCCTTGACTTATTTTCAAGGTTCTGGGCGATGGGACCTGGGTTGCTTCAGCAGCAACCCCGGGCTTCTTTCCCACAACTCTGACCTGCGTCTCCTCCCAGCCCCCACCTCCCTGCAGGCTCCTCAGGGCGGGGGCCTGGCTCCAGGTCTGGAGAAGAGCCACGGCCCCACTGTGCGAGAAGAGCGCGCCTGGTCCCCGTGTGATGCAGGGTAACAGCACGCCCCAATCCTCTGTGGCAGATCACATCCCGGGGAGGCGACAGGTAGCCAGAGGTCCCATTTTCTGGATGAGGCTTTTAACCAGACCTTAACTGGTTTGGGCCAAAGTAACATATTCAACAAGTATCTATTGAGCATCTTCCTGAGCCAGGCCCTTGCGAGGTGCTGGGAACAGTGTGGTGACCAAGACAAACCCAGCTCTTAGCTGAAGGGGTAGGAAGAAAAAGGCAACAAGCAAGCACCTGGCTCTTCCTCTGCCTCTCCAGATCCTCACTACCCTTGGTCATCCCGCCATGTTCCAGGTGAAGGCAGCGGGGGAGTGAAGCTGGGTTCTTATCCCCCAACCCCTCCCAGACAGGACAGGACAGGTACTCAGGTACTCTTCTCTCACAGGATTCCTGCCCTTACAGCCGTCCAGGGTGGTCACGGCCACCTGCACCTTCTTCACCACTCCTTGCTGCTTTCCCTTAATCCCTTCCTTCCCAACTCTATAAAACACCTTCATTTAAGTCATGAGTTACCCCCATTTGAATACGCCCATTGGGGAAATGGAATCAACAAGCAGGAAGGGAGGCTATTTTAGCTGGGGATGTCAAGGAAGGCCTCTCTGAGAAGGTGACATTTAAGTGGAAACCTAAAAAATTTTGAGGAGGAGGCAGATGCACCAAATTGAGGGGAAGGGTGAGCCAAGGGGAGAGCAATGCAGAGCCCTAAGGAGTCCGGGGGGATCGAGGAAAAGAAAGGAAGCCAGCTGAGGCTGGCTGGATGGAAAGGAGGAGGAGAGGGATACGCCAGCCAAACACCTGCCTCCTCCAGAACCCAGTGGCAAACGACCCTTTTCATTCCCTCTGCCAGAGGCCGGTCCCTAAGAGCCTGCGGTGGAAGGGAGAGCAGGTGTCCCAGCCCAGCCCCTCCTTGCAGTGCCTACAGCTTGAGTTGCTACAGGGAAAGGAGTTGGCAGAGGGAAGGAGCCCGGCCCCTGCCTGGGGAAAGGCTCCAGGCCTGGGGACATGGTCACTTTGGAAAACCAGCAAATCAAGGTCCAAAGAGCACACATGCATCCCTAGTGCTTTAGAATTCACAGCTCAGGCCCACTCTTCCTTCATGGGGACCAGGATGAGAGTCCTGAGCTGAGAGACGGGATCTCAGGCCCCAGGGAAGCAGCCGAGGAGAAGGAAGGCTGTTTGGAGACACCACGGAGAGGGAGGAAGCTGCCTAAGGTGAGCTTGCCAAGGTCAGTCCGCGCAGCAGCCTTGTGAAAGCCGCTCCCCCGCTCGGTGCGCACCTCCCCTCCCCACCCCCATGATTGCCACACTCCTGGGCCCCCAGGGCCCCCATCCCAGTGTTGCAAGATCCCGGTTGGGGTTGTGGGGGTGGAAAGGGGCCTCTTCACCTCCACCCCCTACCCTGCCCCAAGCCAGTGAGGGGACTATGGGATGGAAGGGGCCGTATAGGAGATGCTGAGGCAACAATAGCCAGGCCTGGCGGAGGGCCCTGCACCTCCTCTTTGACAGGCCAGTCACTTCCCAGCACCCTTGCCCACCCCCAGCAGACAGACCTCTCCTCTCAGGACTCAGCCTGGGCTGCTCCAAAGTGGGAATGGTCCAACCTGGACAGGCCTCCCTGCTGGCCTCTGCCAGCTGTCAGCAGTCCTGGCCTGGCCTCAGAAAAACATTCATGGTGCATGAGAAATCCCCGAGGCTACCCCATGGGGAGATGGTGGGTATTTTCAGAGGAAAAAGGCTGCAATTGGCCATCCATTGGAAAGGTCCCAGGACTTGGGAGAAGGAAGGCTTCCTAGCAGGGAGAGGCCCACTGGCAGAGTGCAGCCTCCCTTCTCTTAGAAACAGGGATCTGAGGTAGGTAGAGGCGAACGGTACAAAGAATGGATCCCGCACACCCCACAAGCCAAGCTTCACCCTGAAGCCCCAAACTCTCCAAACCCCAGATGCCCCCCACACCTAGCACTGTCACCCCGGGGCCAGGCCATCCAACCCTGCTGCAATCGGGACGGTTTGCAAAATGCCTGCGAGCTCCCGCCTTGTCACTATCTGAGGTTAGGACTGGACTCGGGAGATAAGCCCAGGCCCCACCCGCCGTCCCAAGTGAGACTGCCGGCCTGCTGCAATCGGGACGGTTTGCAAAACCCCTGCTGGCCGAGCTCTGTCACCATCTGAGGTTAGGGCTGCGCCCCAAGATAAAGTCTAGCCCCGCCCACCGACTCTGCCTTCAAACCTCGCCAGGGCGTGGCCAGAAGACAGAGCTGGGAAGCCTCACTCTGGCCCAGCGCGAAGACCCCCCGCTGCCCGGTCCTCCCCTCACCTCTTCTCCCCTCCATCCCTCACCTCATGTTTGCACACTGTGCTCATTACCATCCTCTCCCCTCACTCTCCATGACTCTCCTCACCTTCCAGCTTCCATCCTCACCCTCCCTCCTCCCTCCCCTTCCTCCTGCCTTCTCACTGCACTCATTCATTCATTTGCTCAAAAAATACTTAATAACACCCACTCCAGGCCAGACACTTTGCCTGTTATGGGAGCTACAGGATAAACAAGGAGGACAGTTCCTGCCCTTGTGGGGCTTACAGATTCAAGCAGAGAACAGACAAACGTAATATCACAGATAAATACACAATTCTAAATTGTGGGCAGTGCTGTGTGGCAAAAGGACAGCGGTGACCGACAGTAACAAGGGCAGCTGATTCAAATTTGAGGGTCAGGAAAGGCTTCTTTGAGGAAGGAACATATAAGCGGATCTAAAAGGTGAGTTGGAGTCAGTCTGTCAAAAAGCAGGGGTTCCCAGCAGAGAGAGAAGTGTTTGCAAAGGCCAAAGGCAGGTCCTTCCTGGTCACTGACAGGCTGGGGGAGGGGGGGACTAGACTGAGGGAGAGAGCTCAGGGCAGAGAGGAGCTGAGGCCAGATCTTGCCCCATGAGATCCAGAGCAGGAGGAACCACCTTCCAAAGGAAGAGAACATGTCCTCTCCTAACGAGGGGAGGGGGCGGGGGGATGGTAGCAGACACAGATACAAATCCAGATCGGTTGGTCGTGGGCTGAGACTGGCTTCTGTCTTCACCGTGGAAGAGGAGGTGACTCGGTGACCGAACAGGAGGCTCTGACGAGGCAGCTTGAGGGTGTAAAATCCTAGTTGCTGAGAGTGGAAGAGGGAGCGGATCACTGAGATTTCTGACTTGGGAGCTCCCAATTGAAGTGGATGATGACAGTTTAGAGTGACAACAGTCTGTCCTCCTGTGTGATTTCCTTCAGTGGTCCTTAGTTGCTCGGGAGCAAGTGTAAAGAACACAAATGTTGGGTTCATCTGGGCTTGGGGCTTCTCCAGGGCAGGATGGGCAGGACAGACTGGGAAGGGGAGTTGAAGGCACTTTCCAAAGAGGGGTTTAGTGGCAAACGTGGACCTAAGGCGGCTAAGGAGAGATGACAAGACAGGAAGGGCCTCTGGTTCTTCAATGAGCTCGTAGGACAGCTGCAGTGAGGCGACTTGAGCAGAGAAACCATAAGGAAAGGAGATCATATCAGGGAGTGGGATGTCTGATTCAGTTATTTCATAGGTGCTGCAGTTTCTGGTCATGATAAGGCTCCGTATGACCCTGGGAGTGGCTTGCTAAGGTGGAATGGAGAAGAATGTTCGAGATGAGAGGGGAAGGAACTGAGAGGTCAGCGTGCTGGATGGAGCACTCATATGGATGATGACCACCTAGGAGGACTGCTCTGCTCAGCCCCATCCTCGATCCACACCCCATGTCCCACAGCCTCTCTTTCACCTCCACCTCTTCCGCACAACATCCTCTCTCCTTATCCCTATCTCATTTCCTGACTCCACGCCCTCTTTCTCACTTCCATCCCCATCCTCTCTAACCTCCATTCTCCTCTATGATCCCACCCTCTCTTATCACCTTCATCCTCTCCTCATCTGTCTCATCCTGTTCCTCTCATCACAACTTCATTGCTCCTCCACGCTGTGCGCTTGAGAAGCACCATTGTATGGTGGGTTAAAGCCCATGTCCAGGAGCCTATGTGGGTTCAAATCCCACATCTACCACCTGCCTACACTGCCTGGTTTTGCTGTGCCTTGGTTGTAGAATTGGGACAATAATAATACCTACCTCATAAGGTTGCCAAAAGGGTCGCATGAGTCTAAAGCACTGGGCACAATGTCTGGGCACAAAGGAAGTGCCAGTAAAATGACTGTTAGTCTCATCCTCTCTCCCTATGTCTCTTCTCTCTCCTCACTTTCATCTTCCACATCCATCGTCCCTCGTGCCTACTTCATACCTCTTCAAAGAGGCAGAGATGAATCAGACTCAGCCCCTGCCCATAGTCTAGTAGGGGAAACAGCACAAAAATAAATGTCCCGAGAGTATAATAAATGCTACTTCAAAGACGTGAAAGAAATGCTATTGGAGAACAGAGGATATGCAAACTAACTCTGCCTGGGGAGTAAAGAAAAGTCTCAACAGGCAGATAACCTCTCAGCTGGATCTTGAAAGATGAGGAAGCATTTGCCAGGCAAAGGCAGGAGAGAGGTATTGCAGCAGAAGGAACACAAGGTGCCTCTTGTGCTGCTTCTGCGGGAAGGTACGAAATTCGAAGTTCGGCACGCATGTGTGAAGTTAGGATGAGCCCCTCCCCCGGCAGGGGCCCGCCCTAGCTCAGTATGGCCACAAGGGGGCAGCAAAGCATCAGGAGCGGCAGACGCCGACCAGAAAACCTGGAGAGAGACACAGACTGGAATCCATGACACAAATCCTGACCAAGAGTTTTGGTTCTCAAATTGGGTGGGCCCAGCCAGGAGAAAAAAAGGCTTCCGATGCGAGGACAAAAAGACTAGGTATGTCTCAGAGAAAGAACAAGAGTCCCCTAAGGATTCGTGTACATGTTGATAAGAACTGACTAGCTCTCCTCTGAGTTCAAGTGTGTGTAGAATGTGACCTCTCTACTTAGTATTTACCATGAACCAGATACTGTTCCCCACACTTCACAGATACTCACTTACTCCTCATAACCCTGTCAGGTAAGTACAAGTACATTTTGCGAATGGGAAAACAGCCACTTGGCCCGTTACGTTGATAGAAAGCAGCAGGGTTGGTTTGGCTCCAGTTTGGGTGCCTCCCTTGTAATCAGTAGTTCCAGCACAGCTCTGGAAGGTAAAAGTATAAACTCCAGCCTCCTAGATAGTCAGCAGCCTTTCTCTAAACTCTAGTCCTTGTCTGTCACTAGTGAGCCTTGTTGCCTTACGTCACTTCACCCCTGACCTGCCCCTTCAAAAGTCAAATGGTGGGGGTTGGGTACTGTTCCTCCATCCTCCAACTGAAGACAAGCCCCTCTGGGCTGTGCCTAGTGCTGTGGACACAGCCGCCGGGAAGCAGCTCACCCTGAAGGAGTTCAGGATGTGGAGGGAGAGCCACTAAGCCAATAATTACGTACAATAGAGGATGACAAGTGTGTTGGGAGCAGGAGAGGCCTCTCCCCCAGGCAGCTGTGGAATGTGGGCAGGAATTGTGAAGAAAGGCTTCCCAGAGTAATCACAGGGAAGGTAGGAATTAGCCAGGCAGGCAGGGAAGGAGTGTCCAGGCAGGGAAACAGGATGTGAAAGCACAGCGTGAGCACAGAAAACAAAGGGAGTTCCAAGAGTTCAGTGAGAACTTCTTTGAACATCTTCTATTAATGTCCATTTTCAGAGTTTGCCTTCCTTCCGCAGCAAGCCTGTAAGCAGCTTCTGTGAAGCCTCACAGAGCTAACACAACAGCCTCTCACGGGAAGTGTCAGTCAACCGATATGTGTTTGTTGAGCACCTACGAAGTGCCCTACCCAGATGCTGGAGATGCCTCTGGCAGTTCAGAGACCACCCATCTCAGATTTGAGGCCAGTGAAGTGCAGAAGCCCTGTTTGCCCATCTCCAGGGAGATAGGCAGGCACCTATAAAACAAAGAATACCCCCCCACACACACACACACCATTATGTGAACACTAATATTTTAGCTCTGGGAAGGGTCCAAGGTTGTCTACTCAGAATGGCAGGGGAGTGAGGATGAGAGATGGAAGAGGGTTAGGAGAGTTCCTCTGTGGATGGGGCAGGCTCCTCTTGGGGAAGGTCAGTTGAGGCCTCAGGAATAGCACTGCTCCTCCCCCAGCTCCCCACCTCTGCCCCCCCGGGGAAGAAAGCTTTGGCCCTTGTGGTTCACATCTGACCTCCTGGCAGGAACTGTAGATTTAGTCAACAACACTCAAATCTTGAAAGCATAGCAAGTTGGTGGTGGGATACGGAGAGAGGTAGTAAAGAGGGGAAAGGCAGAAGTGAGGCAGGGGAGAAGGGAGCCCAAGACAGGATCCAGGGCAGGCTCTGGAGAGACCCTGAGAGGAAGATGTTGCTGCCGCTGCTGCTCCTGGGGGCTGCCACGAGCAGATGTCTACATGATGAGACACAGAAGTCTGTGAGCCTTCTCAGACCCCCTTTCTCCCCACTTCCCCCAAACTTCCGCTCTTCCTCCCTCACCATCCCTGGCTCCCATGATCCCCAACCCCTCCGAATCCAAATCTGCTATATAGGAGATCCTATATCAGATGGAGCTTGGGATCCTGAGGGAGATGGGATGAGAGGGGGACCCCGAGCCCTGGCCGCAGTGAGAGAGGCCGCTCAGCGACTCCGGGGTGTCCTAGCAGGTGAGTGGGGGAACAGGAGTCAGTGGGGGCTGAGGAGCAGAGGGCTAGGGAGGAAGACACCACAGAAAAGGAACTGGAACTCTAAGATGTTGAGGTGAAATTGACCTCTTGTCTCGATAAGTCCCTCCGGTGCGAGGACCCCTGCTTCTGAGTCGAGACCCTGCACAGTACTGCCATGCTGTCTGGGGGGACCCAGATACCCCAAACTACCAGAGGTGAGTTCGTGTCATTGAGAATGTGTACAATACAGGGGTCCCCAGAAATGTCTCCAGCTCACCTACAGATATTCATTCTTGGCAGGTGCAGCCTCTTGAACCCAGGGTACAGAGGAGAGAGTTGCCTGGGGGCAAAGGTGAGAGCAGCTTCTCAGATTTGGGGATCTGGAGATTTCCAGGCTGCCAGGACCTCTCCAAGACCACCAGCATCTGAATTACTTAATGTGCTTCCTGACGGTGCAGATTCCTGACTCCCTCCCCCTGGCAATTTATTAAATCAGAGACTTGGGTGGGGGAAGGACTCCTTATTCCAACCAGCTGCCTAGAGGACATGAAGGCAGATCAAAGATAGACACTCTCTGCCCCTCAGTCTTGGCACCCGGTGTCCTATTGCCCCAACTCCCAGCCCATCTGCTAAGCTAGATGCTACATTTCACCCCCTGCCAGATCCCTGATGCCCATCTCCGTGGTTATGACTTGTGGCCAGAGCAGGGTCCCCCACAACTCGTCCAGCCAGATGGGCCTGGGGTCCAAAACACTGATTTTCTCCTCTATGTGCGAGTTGCCCACACTTCCAAGTGCCACCGAGAGGTGAGGTTCAAATCAGACCCCTTTTCCCTGCTCTGCCTCTCTTGATCTTAAACATCATGGGAAGGGGTAAGGAACATAAAAGCAGTTTTTATTAAATTGTGCTTATTTGGGGTAACTTGGGGCACACTGATGAAGTTTGGGTGGGGGCTAAAAAAAACCCAAGTCATCCTTTGGTCCCTCCCCTGCCCAGTTCCCTGGGCCTGCATTTTCAGCAAGATTTCTTCTGTGTTATCTCACTCCCCTCCTTTCTGCTGCCACCTGGTCCTGGCCCATCCACAGCCCTCTCTCATAGCCTATGCCGCCTGCTGCCAGCTGGACTCAGAAGACAGGCCCCTTGCTGGCACCATTGTCTACTGTGCCCAACATCTCACCAGCCGCAGCCTCAGCCACAGTGACATCGTCATGGTGACTGCTGCATGACGAATGGGAAGAAGCAAACAGGTCAGGGAGGGGGGCAGGTCACCCAGCTTCCCATGAAGTGGAAGAACCTACTAAGGATGGAAGAGAAGGTGCCTCCAGCTCTAAGAAGAGCTGATTGGGCAGAGGGGCTGTAGAGTGGCTGGTCAATCCTGCTGCAAATCCAGTCCCCCTCTCTCTGCACCATTTGTCCTTAGGCTACACTACATGAATTGCTCCATGCCCTGGGTTTCTCTGGACAGCTCTTCAAGAAGTGGCGGGATTGCCCCTCAGGACCCAGCGGTAAAGGAGAGGAATAAGGGAGAGGTCTTCCCACAAGGTCAACCAGAGGGCATCACTACTATGTCATGAACTCCTTCCTTCTGATTCTACCTCACCCTTCCTAAGTTTTCCCCTCCTCATATTGCCTTCTCTCCTTGCCGGACTCAGCCAAAGAGAACTGTTCTACAAGGCAACAAGTGACAAGGCGAGATGAGTGGGGACAGCTGCTTCTCACCACCCCAACTGTTAGCCACAGCCTGGCCAAACACTTGGGAGTACTAGGGGTCTCAGTGGGCGTCCCCTTGGAAGAAGAGGTGAGAATGAGAACACCTGGGGTGGGGAAGGATGGAAGGAGGAGGGAGTAGCTGGTGGCAACTAGCTACCTCCTCCAGCAGGGCCCATTGTCTTCACATTGGGAGGCCCGACTGCTCCAGGGCTCTGTGATGACTGCCACCTTTGATGGTGCCCAGCGCACTCGACTCGACCCAATCACCCTGGCTGCCTTCAAAGACTCAGGCTGGTACCAAGTCAACCACAGCGCTGCTGAGGAGCTGTTGTGGGGCCAGGGTGAGAAATGAGGGGGACTTGCAGAGGGGCACTCATGACCCAGGTCAGTTCCAGGGAGGCGAGAGGTTGGAGAGGATTGTTACACCAATGAGGTGTAACTGAAGCGTAAGCATAGCTGGCACTGAGGGACGTTTGGGGCTCCATTTGTTCTGAGGGCTCTTTCTCTCTCTTCCTCTCGAGCAGGATCTGGCCTGGAGTTTGGTCTGGTGACCACCTGTGGGACCGGCTCCTCGGACTTCTTCTGCACTGGCAGGTGTGTGCACTGAGTGGTGGAGGGGCTGTCCAGCTGTCAGTGATCCTCATGTCACACCACCATCCCTTCCACACAGTGGGCTGGGCTGCCACTACCTGCACCTGGACAAGGGAAGCTGCTCCTCAGACTCCACGCTGGAAGGCTGCCGCATGTTCAAGCCCTTGGCCAACGGGGTGAGCAGACTAGAGAACAGAGAATGAAACGGAGTGGGCCTGGAGAGGAGTCAACTTGTACAGCATCTAGACCAACACTCTTGCACCTTCTGCCCTGCCTTTCAGAGTGAATGCTGGAAGAAGGAAAATGGAGTCCCACCTGGGGCGGAGAATCCCCACGGGGAGATCTACCATTCCCAGAGTCGTTGCTTCCTTGCCAACCTCACTTCACAACTGCTCCCTGGAGACAAGACCAGGCATCCCTCTCAGATTCCACACCTGAAGGAAGCGGAGCTCACTGGCCGCTGCTACTTACATCAGTGCACAGAGAGGGGAGCATACAAGGTGCAGGCGGAGGGGTCACCCTGGGCCTCATGCCTTCCGGGAAAAGCTATTCAGGTGGGTGTCACACGTGAAATAGCCGTAGCACGCGGGCAAAAAGAAATGTGGAAATGCTCGCACAGTGGTACCATCCACCGTTTCAATGTTTTTTTTACCAAGGACCTACTGAGTCCATGACTCTGATCCAGATTGTGCATTTTCCTTAGGAGAGCTTGAGTAATTGAGGCCATAGCTATACCCTGCTACATATTTGCAGATACCTGGGTACCATGGTCTTCTCTTCTGTCCCCGGGGTCGGCTGTGTCAGACTAATGAAGGTACCGATGCTGCTACTTCCCCACCCGTGAGTCCTTCAACCCAAGACCTGGTATTGCAGCTGGCTTTAGGATTAGCTGGGCCCCCAGACCACTCCCTGGGGAAGGAAGAGCGAGAAGAGTTGACTGAAGCAGTCCTACAGGCTCTGGTGAGCAGAGGAGGCACTGGCAGGTAAAGAGATGGGTCAGGCTGAGGATCAGGGAGAATGTTTATCTCCTTTACTTCATAACTTCAGTCTCCTCTGAAGACTGCCTGTTCATCTCACTCCTAAGCCTGTGCCTGTCTCATGAAGTAGACTCTTCCAGGAACTATCTCCCGACTAAGTGATCCAAATGTCCACTTAGGTGCTACTTCCACGGCCCCTCGATTACCACTAGTCTGGTGTTTACTGTGTATATGTGGAAGTCCCCTGGCTGCCAAGGGCCTTCGGTTGGTATGCTGCACAGGACCCTGACCCTGACCCTCCAGAAGCAGCCTCTGGAAGTATATTCTGGAGGAGCCAACTTTACCACAGAATACAGCAAGTAAGATAATATTCCAAAGTTTTCTTTCAAATTCCTGGAGTCTAGATGTTTGAAATTACACTTATTAAGCACTCACTGATATTTATATTGTCCTAGACAGGGTTATTATTCAGAAGACAAGGACCCCTGACTAACATGACCACCTCAAGCCTACCACTATGGGCGACCTCTTCCTCCCCCAACACTGGAGTTCCCCTACCTCTAGGACACAGGGATCCTAGTCCCCTTCCTTTCTTAAGCACTACCCAGGCACCCTGTCTAGCAACCTAACCACCATAGTCTAACTCTTCCTTCTTAGGCCACTTCCCTCACTGCCAAGTTAGGTCTCCTTCCAACAACTTCAGCTGCCAAAGACTTGGATCTTGGTCTTATTCCTACTTTCAGGTTCTATATTCCCTCTTATTGATTTCCTGTTTAGCTTACTGTTTGAGTGAAGCAGGGTTTCATCAGTTCTACGTATTATAGTAAGTAAAGGTAAAGCCCTTCAGCTCCTAGGCCTAGGAATTACTCCAAGTCAAATATTACCTCTATGTTCCTAGGTTTCTGGTTACCTCGGACCATAATCCCTCCATGACCCATCTAGGCCTGTCCATGGGACTCTGCCTAATGCTGCTTATCCTGATGGGTGCACTGGGAACAGTGGCTTATCAGAAACGAGGTACTCTTCAGGTGGGACCATCCACCCCTTACCATTCACCAGAGCTCCAAGGCACAAGGGGCCCAGCTGGAGGGATAAGGGAGGTGTGACATTACCCACAGCACGACAGGGGGTAGGGTAGAGATTATTTATTGGCAGACAACTGGATGGAAACTTGATCTATTGTCTACACTTAAGTTCTACTTTTCTCAGAGTGCCCTTCTCTGACTATCAACTTTATACTACTTGCAATAAAAAAGAGGTAGAGACTTATGGTTTTGAAGATTCGTTCTTTATTCTGATACAAAAAAATAAACCCTTTAACCTGTAAAGAGTGTCGCTTATTTTCATATTGTTGCAGAGCAAACTTACAGCATAGGAACATCTGCTACCAGCTCCAAGCACATCGTATATGCTTTAGGGAAAAGTCATTGCTATTTGGATTCAAGCAAACATCAGTATGGAGAAAGTGTTGAGTAACCAATTATCTCCCTATCCTGATTTTTCCTAATTTTACTGAATCATCACTAGGAAAGCTAGTGGTTGGGATGTCACATAATTATGCCAGAATCTGGTAAGGGTGGTGAAACCAGCCATCTGAATCAAGCTAAACTATAAAAACATGACTTTTTATTACCCTTCTCTCTTGTTTCTGGAGAAGGAGGGCTTTACTTTAAGCCGCCATGAGCCAGCAGTAGGCTTGCGTTACCATGGGTAGGTGCCTTTTGGTTACAGTTACAAAAGAAGCCATTAAATTCTTGATGGTTTGACATCGCTTGGAAAGAAGCAAGCTAGGAGGCAGACTGCTGATCTGGATTTGCTTCGATGGAAAACATTTACACTAGAAGTCCAGTTGATATGCTGTTAACATTGAAATAACCAGGCCTGTACTGGTCAGTGAGTTCACCCAGCTGATCGGGATACCATCCCCAGACCTTTAAGTGACACATCTGAAGTTCTCACTGTAAAGTTGTGGCCTCGGCTCCATCAACTATGGTTATCTTCTTTGATTTTAATGCCTATCAGTCTTTACCAGCTGTAGCAGCCACTGCTTGGTAAAACTTTGCCACGAAGTCTGGCTCACTGACCTCCAGCTGCCTGACAAATTCATTGCGCTCCTGCTCAGCCCAACCTCGAAACCACTGATCCCAAAGACGTAGTTGGCACTCAAAGATACAGGGTGGTCGGTTTGCTCCAGACACACTAAGCTGCTCCAGACCTTCCAGCAATGGCTGTAATTTTCCTGGCACTGCCTTAGCTAACAGGTCCTGTAGGAAACGTTCACGCTGGGGACCTGACCAACTGGCAAACCAGTGAAGAATACACTTCATCTCCTGGGAAGTGATGTAAGACATTGGGGGAGGGGAAGAGTTAGTAATATTGTCTGGTACTGAGGGTAAGGGAGAAGGGGAGGATAGCGGCATCGAAGAGGAAGACGATTCCAGTGGCATCCTGAAACATAAAAGCACTGTTATGTACTCTCTAAATAGAGCAACCAAAACACAACTTCCCAACAACAAAGAATCTTATCTTACCACACTCAATCAGCATTTACAGAGAAAATTACTTTTCACAATTCAACTTACAGGAAAACAGCAGCGTCCTTATGTAGATTATCCAACTACCTTAAAGAAGCCACCCAAGAATAACTTCATTTCATATATGCCAACCTTCCTTTTGTGTGTGTGTGTGTGTGAGGAAGACTAGCCCTGAGCTAACATCTGTTGCCAATCCTCCTCTTTTTGCTGAGGAAGACTGGCCCTGGGCTAACATCTGTGCCCATCTTCCTCTACTTTATACGGGCTGCTGCCATAGCATGGCTTGATAAGCAGTGTGTTGGTCAGTGCCTGGGGTCCAAACCCCCGAACCTCAGGCCATCGAAGCCGAGCACACGAACTTGACTGCTAGGCCACCGGGCAGTCCCCATTCCTCTCTTTTTCAAACCCACCCCAACCACTGCTTCCATCCATCATTCTTATAAAGAATCTAAAAATAACCAACACACTTCTTGCTTATTCTCTCCCGCCTACTTCTATGTTCCAGGTTGAGTAAAGAAAAACACCATGATTAATTCTGGTCCATCACCTCTTCCCTAAAATGAAAAAACATATACATTTTTAAATCTAGTACATGCAGCTGATCAGGGCCTAGATGCTGATCATTCCAGAGCTTTCAACAGTGTGGAAAAAAAGAAAAACCTCATCTATGATTAAAGAGCTTTGTTTGCAATGGGCATAGAGCCTCTGAAATATGCCAAGAACTTCACAACATCCATTACTTCCCTATATTTCCTGTAAAGCACCAGGAAAGATTAAAGAGCAGAGTAAGTGAGGATGCCTTGCCCAAAATAAGACAAGACAGTAAGAAAAAGAAAAGAAGGCATGTGTTTATTCAAGGCTGAAAAAACAGTCTAATTGGTTCGGTGGCTTAGAGACTAACAAGTCTTATACTGCTGTAGATGTATGACAATTCGTGTCTTTAAACAATTTTCCTTAATGTTTACTATAATACCTATTGATGCCCTCACATTGATTTGCATTACTAATACAATTGGGCGGTCAGCCAACTTGAATAGTTTTCGAGTCCCACAATTTGAATTTCTAACAACGAAAACCTGAAACTATGACCTATTTTACCGTGTGTGTTTCTTCTGCGGCAAGTTGGACTATTCATAGTGACAAAGAAAGGAACCTCTAGGCAATTAACATCAGTTCAGTACCGAAACAGTGCACGGAGGTTGCCTTTTTCTCACAGTGGCCCTACAAAAAACAATTTCTCCTGAAGGAACCTTATTCTCTTATTCGGGCAAAGGGAGAACTTTTCCCGAATCTTGCGACATGGCTTCCACGGCAAACTCAAGTTCAATGATCATGAATGGTTCGCAGTCTGGGTCCAAAGACACGGCACTGCTACTTGTGCCTTTAGAGACGACGGAGCCTGGCATTCCGAGGCCCCAAAGAGCAACAGAGCCTTAGATGGAAGTGGTGGGGACTCGGAGAATGGGAGGCGGCAGCTGTTTCCGCAGGGGAGCGGGAAGCTTGCCCCACTAGGGTAACCCGCAAACACCGAGTGTGCGCCGGCCCAGGGAGCGACTTCTAACCCGCTTACCTCCCCTTTCCTCTCACATGGCACACGGAGACCGTTACAAGAGCGCTTAGACTCCAACCATCGCCGCTGCTTCCATATTTCCTGAAAACTCTAAGAAGGGCCAGCCGTGCAGCCCACGCACTTCCGGTCCCGGGCCAGCCCCAAACACCCAAGAGCCTTAGCGCCTCAGCCTTAGGTCCGGAGATAGCCGAATAACTCCGATTATGGTTATACTAGAGTCGAGGGCTTCCGAATAGATTCGATTCAAAGCCTCGGTAAGACGAAGATAACCGAGCTCTGAAAGCAAGGCGAGGGAGGGGGAGCGGCTGGGAGGATGGAAAGAACTGATTGGTGCCGATGTGGAGACGGAAATATCCGAGCAGTTTCGGAGGAACCCGGGGAGTTCTGAGTGGTAATCGAGGGGTTCACTACGGCAGTGGGCGGGGTCAGCTCAGTACGTTCGAAGGGCGTTGGCGGAAATTACCGAAGATGCCCGAAGCCGTCGGGACGGACCCGAGTACCTCACGCAAGATGGCGGAGCTGGAGGAGGTGACTCTGGACGGGAAGCCTCTTCAGGCGCTGCGGGTGACCGACCTGAAGGCCGCACTGGAGCAGCGAGGCCTAGCCAAGAGCGGGCAAAAGAGTGCCCTGGTCAAGCGGCTCAAAGGGGTGAGGAGACGGCGTTGCTGGGGTGTCGGAGGGGAGCGGACCCGGTAGAGACGAGTCTCTGCCGCGGCGCAGGCGCAGTGTCCGGGCTCAGCGCGAGCTCGCTCAGGCCGCCAGGGCGAGCCTCCGGATCCGCGCGCACGGTGGTTGGGGAGGCTCGCGCTGAGATAGAGAGAGCGCCGGTTCCCGCCTTAACGGCAGCGGCGCGAGCCCAAAATGGGAGGGTGCGCTCTACTCTCCCGGAGTGTCTTAAGCTCCTTCCTCCTTCCCCCACCCGCTCCTTGTTTGTGTCTGTGGTTTCGGCGCATGCGCTGCAGAAGGAGTTAAATCCCACTACAACCACCGGCGTTGCTGGCCTGAGGGGGGCGAGTTGGGCTGGGTCGGAGTTAGGGGTATGGTTGGGCGGAGGGGTTGATGGGGTTGGTATCGGTATCCGGAAGAATAGGATTGGGGTAGAGTAAAATGTCTGCTTGATTAGATTAGGAGGTGAGGTGAAGAGAAGCCTTGATGTGAAGGGACTTGGTTAGAGAGGGGTGTATAATTCGTAGGGCGTCCAGAAGCAATTGGGTGGGTAAGAGTTTGGCGAATATTGGTGAGAGAGGTGAGGCAGGTTGATATACGTTGGGGGGTTTGAATCGGTTTGAGTAGATTAGGGTGGGATTATCTTGAGATAGGTGGATGGATTTGTGTGTCTGTATAGGTTTGGTGTAAACGGAGGGAAGCTGAGGGTGTCTTGGTTTTAATTGGGGTTAATTAGGATATTTGGTGGGTAGTTAAGATTAGGGCTGGGTTGGCTCAAGGGTTAAGTTGGCAGACCGTTGCTTATACAGAAGCTGACGGTTTCTTGTGTGTGTGAGGTTTGAGTCGGACCACAGTTACAGAGTCTGTGGTCATTTAGTAGTCTCGTCTTTGAAATTTTTATAAATTTGATAAATCTAGGTGCCATTCTGTTGGAAACGATGCTTGTTCACTCAGGTAGATCTAGTCTTGGGTAACTGTTTGACCAAGTAATTCAATCAGGGCAAAATCAGCAGCCCCATGTTGGTTTCACGTATTTGAAGCTGATTTGAATATTTGAAGTGATTTACCTGCATGGCCAGATTGAGAAGGGGGCACTAGTCAAGCGTGCAGAAGGTAATAGAGATTGTAGTACTGGTTCTGTCACTGTCACTGATTTTTTCTATGTGCCTGCATTTTACATCTGTACATTTGGGAGCAGTAACCATGGCTACCTTTAAGGGTCTTCTGAAGATGAATGAGAACAGTATTAGTAAAGGGCTTTTAGGTCCCTGGAAAAGGAGTGCAGTTTAAGTGTGTATGGTTAGTCATTGCATTTAATGAAGAGATTGGGGGAGGGGTGGGGTTTTTTCCCCTTGGTTTCTGACTTTTGCCCTTCTCTATACCAGGCTCTAATGCTAGAAAATTTACAGAAACACTCAACACCCCATGCTGCCTTCCAGCCAAATTCCCAGGTAAGAAAGAAGGTTCACTAGATAGGGTGGGCTCTGTGCACAGACACATGGAAGGACATGATGTTGTATATTTGATGCTTAATTCCTCACCAATATTTTCCTAAGTTCCCTGGATCAGAAATGTTCTCATACCAGGACAGTTGAATTATTTTTTATTCTTTTTTTTTTTTGGTTTGGGAGATTGGCCCTGAGCTAACATCTGTGCCAATTTTCGTCTATTTTGTATGTGGAATGCAGCCACAGCATGGTTTAATGAGCAGTGTGTGGGTCCGTGCTTGTGATCTGAACCTTCAAACCCTGGGCTGCTGCTGAAGCAGAGCATGTGAACTTGACTACTACACCACCGGGCTGGCACCTAGAACAGTTGAATTCTAATAAGGAATTTAAGAACAGAATCAGAGGAGCTGTTAGTTAATTTCTGATACTTGAAATGCCGTGTGCAGAAAGATATGGCTCCAGTTAAGTCTAGTACAGGAATCTGAAGTCATTTATTTGCCATTGATTTGGGAAAAGTAGTTGATGTCTTTGCATGTAGCTATGAAGTAGACAGTCAGTAGGGCAGTGTAGGAAAGTACTTGCTGGTCAGGAGCTCTTGTGTTGACATAGATTTCCCAAGAATTCAATCCTTTGGAAATATCCATCATTACTAGTGTTAATGCTAAATATGCAGTTGCTCCTAAATATCATTAATTGCTCTGTTACTTAGGGCAAGAAACTTAACCTTTGGAGGCCTTGGTTTTCTTAGTTTCCCTATATGTAATATGAGAACAGGTTGGACTAGATCCATAGTTTTATAACTGCTCTGTCAGGGTTTTGTGAAGCTGCTTTTGGGGGCTTCCTAGGGAAGATGCCTTCTTCCCATTTGAGCAGGAGTTGACACTCTCCTCTTAAACTAGATTGGATCTACTTTTATCTGCTTTGTATCTTGAGTTTCTGTAAGATTTCTTTAGTAGAAATAATTTCACAGTTTAAAAAAAAAAACTGAAATTCTTAGACTGTGTGATCTCTTAAGATTCTTTTCAGCTTTTAAAATCCCCTCATTATAGTGTGTCATGCACTTAAAGGAGAGATCCAGGTCTTTGTTAGTGCAGTGGTGTGCAGCTCTAGTACTAGATGAAGTCCCAAGATACTGTGGCAAGAGAGCCTTCCTACTCCCTTGTTATCACCTCATTAAGCTGTAAGTATCATAATCTAGCCAGCTTACAGAGGTTTAGTGAAGTACTTTAACAAGCATAAGAAACTGCATAAGTTAATCAGTTTATGATTATATTCCTTTTGCCCATTGCATTTTAGTCTTTGAAGCTTTGTTTTTATTAACATAGGATTTTTGCAACAAATACATGTATTCTCTAATACAAGCAACCCACACTTATCAGTGTCCATTGAGTACCAAGAGATTCATCTCTACTTTAGATGAAAATAAATATTTACCATGCTTAGGAAAGACGACTAATAACATAGTATTTATTCAGATTTTTTCCCTTTTTCTGGACCTCTAATAGGACTTGCTAAGCAAGAAGGTTCTCGGGAGGAGAACTTGTGAAGAGAAAGCTAAAGGGCAAAAGAGTGATGTGGGAGTCTGTATTTCAGGCAAAAATGGGAAAAGGGCTTAAGCTCCTGGATTTTAAATATTGTTACTGAGGATTTCTTCTCATCCAAAGAAAATGGAGTTAGAACTCTGTCTAAATGCTGAATGGGCGTCCCTCTTCTTAGTCTCTTGCTTTCATACTTTTAAGTACTGTACTTGAGTTTTGGAGATGTTTGACGGAATGTTTCTTGGATAGTTGAAGATTGATCTTTTGTATCCATAAAAGATGAACTAGAATTTTTTCATTTCAGTTTTTGTTATTACTAAAAGGAAGATTGAGATTATCTTTAGATAATATTTTAGATTATCTGAAAATTTAGATTAAAAGACATAATTTTACAGGAATTTTGATTTTTTTTAAGTTATTAATGCCTCACTCTTTGGTTGGGAACTGAATATTTAAAGTAAAAAATTATGTGCAGTCCCTCTTTTTGCCATCTTTTATGAATCATAGGGCTATTTATTTTGGTCCTCACCATAGGAGTAGCTTGCAAAAGGGCCTACCAACATTATGATTATCTTTCTTGGGTCCAAATATAAGGGGTAGGCCTTTGCTCCATGGAATTTTCTTCCTTGCATTTTCCTGGTTTGGTTTCCTAGACTTTCTTTTTCCATGTCGTCTACACAGATTGGCGAGGAAATGAGCCAGAACAGTTTCATAAAGCAGTATCTGGAAAAGCAGCAGGAGCTACTTAGGCAGCGTCTGGAACGTGAAGCTCGAGAAGCTGCAGAACTTGAAGGTAAGCCCAGACTGTCTCTTCTTACAAGGAGTTCTTCATTCTTATTCCTGTCACTGTGTAGATGGGCCTGTTTAACTAGGCAGTTTCAGGAATAAGTCAGGCTGAGATTGCTACTTATTTGCTTTGGTAGTTTATGGAGCCAAGTGAGTTACTATTTACCTTTTGTCAGTGAAGACAACACTTAATTGGACTATCTTCTTAGAAGATGATTCCTGCCAACAGGAAGAGTTAGAAGTAAATTAAGCTACCCTTTAGATGAGGTAGAGCTTAATCCTAGGGAGTTTTTCTCTTTGTACAATGCTCTTTTTAGTATATGCTCTGTATCTGTGACTTTGCCTGACCTCCTTCACACCTCTGCATATGCCCACATGCTGAGCCCTTCACTCCCTCCCTGCCCCGACCCGATCTGTGCTTTGCAGAAGCTTCAGCTGAGTCGGAGGACGAGATGATCCATCCTGAGGGAGTGGCTTCCCTGCTGCCTCCTGACTTTCAGAGCAGCCTGGAGAGACCAGAGCTGGAGCTCAGCAGACATTCGCCCAGTACGTATCTCCCTCCCCACTGCGCTGTTTTGTCAATTCTGCGTAGTTGGTGGGGGGAGGTAGTAAACCTCCGTTAAAGTCCCAGGGAAATTCTGTGACAATGATATTTGACATCTGTTTCTCGTGGAAATTATGTCCTTTTTGAAGTCTGCTTTCACCTCTATGTTGTGTTAACCTCTGAGTGTTTTTTAAGGCGGTATGATTTTTCTTCTCATCTGTACCTCTTTAACCTCCTCTGCCTCTGAATTTAGCAACAGTCTCAACTCTTTTTCATCTCTTCACCAATTGTATATATTATGTGTTGCACATCCAGTCATCCCTCAAAATGGGCATCTGCTGCAGTTTATTAATTCATTCAACGAGTTTTTATTGAGCACCTGTTGTATGCTAGGCATGTGCTAGGCACCAGGAGTGCAGTAGAGAAAAAGACAAGCTTCTGCCCTAATGAAACGTACAGTCTAGTGAGATGACATTAAACAGATTACAGTTGTGCTATGTGCTATGAGAGGCAGTATGGAGTATTATGTGAGCATATTACAGGAAGCTCTAACCCAGTGTGTGGAATTGGTTCAGGCAAGATTGATTTTTTCACATTAAAAAATATATTCAGCACCCAGTTTTGCATAGTATCTCAAGCAAAAGTCTGTAAATGCAGCCTTTGTCTTCTAAGAACTACCTTAGACGATATACTTTTAGGAGAACATGTATATAAGGCATGTGGACGATAGGTAGCTATATTAAACCAATGTGTAAGTTAACAAGTATTTTGAATAATTACTAATGTTAGTGGTCACGGGGAAGGTGATCACACCATATTTAGTATTTTTAGAGTGTATGAAAATTGCTAGCTCTTTTGATTAATGCAGAATTCATTACTGAAAATAGATTTTTAGATGTTTAATTGTGGGAGAGAAACAAGTTCTTTTAAAGACCTCTTTTTCTCCTCAAATATAAAATTAGCAGACCCTCAGTTGATCGATGTTGCTCTTAGCACTCTTCCCTGATTGTAAAAAGCCAGGAGGAAGGGGAAAACTCTAAAAATGAGTTGTCAGTGTTTCTTGTCAAAAAAAAATCAGTCAAAGAGTATTTATTGAATTCATTCTATATACGTATCTGCATGCTAGAATATCTGGAGAGTTAGCACATGGTAAAATCTATTAGGGAGAGAGAAGACAATTGTACATAAAACTAACAATAGAAAATAGTATGTTTTTAAGTGACGTATAAATAGTACAGACACATGTACCAGAGGAACTGAGAAGATTAAAAGCTCTCTGAGCACTAGAGTGATTAGAAAGAGCCTCATTAAGGAGGTGTAGGACTTGAGTGGAGCCTTACAAATGAGTAGGATTTGAATTGACACAGAGGAGATGAGGGTTTTTTGGGAAGGAACAAAGGCATAGAGATAGGAGTGAATGTGATATTTTTAAAGGAGAGGTAGTAAATGAATCTAGCCAGCATAAAGTATTCTTTCATATTCAAGAATAGTCAGAGAAACAGTTACAAAGGTAGATTGGGATAATATTGCAGACGGCTGAATATCAAGCCAATGAGTATGAGCTTTTTTATTCTAAAGGTAGTGGGGGAACCATTGAAAATTCTTGATAGGAACATGATTTGATAAGGAACTCTTTTTTTTAAAAAAGAGAGCCTCTCTCAGTTCTAAATGTAACTTGAAATGAAAATGAGGAATGGATCCTGAAATAGAAATAAGGTTTCAAAAGCAAATAAAGGTTTAGAGTGAGAGTAGCCAGTCTCTTCAGTGCTTCATGTCATCAGCAGGACTCTGCCTATGGCTGTAATTGATGGAGGAAAAATAACAGGGAAAAGAAAAGGAAAGAGAGGGGTGAAAAATAAATTAGGAGAATGTAGTAAATTGTAGAGTACAGCTAATAATTGCCATACTTGCTCTTCAGTGTACTCTGTGCCATCAACTCTCCTACCTCTGATCTTGGTTAGAATATGAATCTCATTATTGGTGTGGTACACAGTTTGGTCAAAGTCCTAGATGGAGTGGTGGTTTGGAGTTCTAGCAGTGCTTGATTGGATCAGTGATAATACCTCTAGTTTACCCAGAAATTAGAGTCTTTCAGGTGTACCTTGCTGGTCCACCATAAGGCAGTAAACTGTTGGGATGCCAGCTTCTTTGTGGCTTAGGATGTGTTGGGGTTCTCTCTTTTAGATTTTGATTAAAGGAAGGTTCCTAGTAACATATTTTGCTAATCAGTAGTGGCACCTGAGAATTTTTTTTTTTTGTATTACTATTTTTAAGAATATGGATTCCTGGGCCTGACCCTAAGAATCTCAGAGAATGTGAGTCCTGGGACTCTACATTTTTTAAGCTCTGGTAGTTCTGTTGATCAACTCAATTCATGAATGACTAACTGAAAGAATAGTTTTTCGGTATTATTTTTAATCAGGATCCTTGGTTTATATTCCAGCCACCTCCCGTTTATGTTCTATAGACAAAATTCCAAACAGGAAGGAAGAATTGGTTTATAAAGTCCTCCCTGGGGCTCTTCTCCCTGACTTCTATCTCTCCACCATTTTCTTCAGATTTTTCTGAAGTGTTGGGAGTCAGTATCCACCCTGCATAGTCAGAAGTTGTCTGGATTCCCTTCTAAACAATGACCGAGTAGACAGAAGTCCTTATTGCCTTTAATTAATTTTTTCAAAAAGATCTCAATCTAGGAAAATTAGGAGGAAAAATACAAAAACATTTAAAAAGTGATATTCAGAATACAGATTCTTTAACAAAGGTATAGCCCCATGGGATCTTAGGCAGGATCTTTGGCTTACAGAGCATGTAGCCCTCATTCCTTTTTCTCATGTTAAATCTGGATCCTGAAATTCTAGAGAAATGCTAGATAAGTTACTTACATAGTTAACATGAGTCAGATTTGGGTTTGGCATCATTGCCAGGTCTCCATTCTCTTCATTCTTGCTTCTTATTCATACTCAAGGATACTTTTTGGCCACAGGCTTTGCTGTGATCTCTAGCTACCTTACTTGGGTCCTGCAAATTCTGCCCAGAGATTTGTTTTCTAGGATGAAGAAACTACTTTCCTATATGGCCCTTAAACATTCTTCGCTTTAGTACATTCTACACTGTCTAGCAGCCACCTTTTCATTTCTCCTGAAGCCTTCTGGCTTTGGAATCTTAGAAATCTTACGTTCATCCTGATTTGCTTTTCAACTCCTGAAATACATTTATTAAGCTGTTACTTCTACTCTTTGCTAAAGGTGCTCAGTTTCTACCCATATTATTAACAGCTGGCTTTAGACAGTCATGTGGCCGTAGGCTCATAATAGATATCACCTTTCCCAGAAGCTTGTCTGCATCACATCAGCTCCTTACAAGGAGATAGAACATGATTCCTCATCTCTTCCTTATATTCTGTATTGTTTACTAAGTTCGTATTTCATGTCTGAGGGTCCCCTCCAGTTACCACTTTTTTTGCAGAACAGTGATGACCAAAACTTTTTGAACAGCCCTGTCCGTTTTTCCCACATCTCTTTGATGACTTATTACTCAGGTGCTTCCAGAGGAATGATCATCTATAATCCTATCACTGCCGTTTTACAGCATCAAAATGACATGATCCAGTAAGATAGCGTACAGCTTAAAATAGGTGGAGAGAGAGGCCATTTGCTTGCACATACCTAATTTTAAAACCACAACTCTAAAACTCTTTTTTTTTTTTTTTGTGAGGAAGATTGGCCCTGAGCTAACATCTGTTGCCAATCTTCCTCTTTTTGCTTGAGGAAGATTATCGCTGAGCTAACATCTGTGTCAGTCTTCCTCTACTTTATATATGGGACGCTGCTGCAGTGTGGCTTGATGAGTGGTGCATAGGTCCACGCCCAGGATCCGAACCCGCAGACCCTGGGCCGCCAAAGCTGAGCATGCAAACTTAACCACCGTGCCACCAGGCCGGCCCCTAAAACTCTTATTTGACCTGTTTAACACATTTATCTCTGGCCAACTTTGTACATGCCTTTTTTTCTTCCCTAAAATCACATTTCTTTATTCAAAGCATGTATGTGTGTACTGAAAGCCTGTTATTCACCACAAAGCATCTTTCATATGACTTTAAATATATGCTTATAACTTGTATTTAAATTGAAAAGAAAACAAGGAGAATGTTTCTTATATAGAACTGGCAGTGATAAAAGAGTACTTCGGATTGCTAGGCCTATGAATTGTAGCTGTTTATAGTACTTGAGAAGTATCTGAGAATCTCTTCTGTAGGTTTTCCCTACAGATTGTAGGATTTTAACCTTTTGAAATGTTTGTTTTCTTATTAGAAAAAGTAGTATATTCATTAAAGAAAATTTGGAAAAACTAGGAAAACGAGTTTTTAAATTATCCAGTAGTCCTAGGGGCTGGCCCAGTGGCGCGGCGGGTTAGTTTGCACTTGGCAGCCCGGGGTTTGCGGGTTCGGATCCCAGGCACCGGCCAACACACTGCTTGGCAGCCATGCCATGGTGGCATCCCATATAAAAGCAGAGGAAGATGGGCATGGATATTAGCCCAGGGCCAGTCTTCCTCAGCAAAAAGAGGAGGATTAGCAACGGATGTTAGCTCAGGGCTGGTCTTCCTCACCTAAAATAAAATAAATTATCCAGTAGTCCTACAAATTAAAATAACCACAATTGATATTTTTGTGTATAATTTTTCCAGTTTTTCCTTGTCTGTGTATAAGCTTAAAATATCTGCAATAAGCAAAGCTTTACTTTCCCTGCAACCTGGTTAACTTTTTTTTCTTTTTAATTCTTGAGCATCTGGATAATGATTTTTTTTTAAGACATTATTTTTTTAGAGCAGTTTTAGGTTCACAGGAAAATCAAGAGGAAGGTACAGAGATTTCCCATGTGCCCTGTGCCCCCACGTATGCACAGCCTCTCCCATTATCAGCATCCCTCACCAGAGTGGTACATTTCTTAAAATTGGTGAACTTACCTTGACACATCACAGTCACCCAAAGTCCATAGATACCTTAGGGTTCACTCTTCATGTTGTGCATTCTGTGGGTTTGGACAAATGTGTATAATGACGTGTATCCATTGTTATAGTAACATCCAGAATATTTGCATTGCTCTCAAAATCCTCTGTGCTGTGCCTGTTCATTCCTTCTTCCCTGCCTTTTTTTTTCTTTTTTGTTAAACTGTAATGAGTTTCTTCCCCTTATACTTGGTAAAGGAGCTTTGCCTAAAATTCATGAATAATAATACCTTTTCTTTTGGTATTACTCATTTTGTAAGTTAACCTACTCAGGTCATTTAATTATGACATTATTAATACAGCCACTACATTATTTATTAATATCTTACAGATTATTCTTCAGATATTTGCTAAAGAATCTGGCCTGTCACTGTTTATCTTAACCATAGATCGTGTACACACACTCATAATGCAAGTTTTTATTCACTAACCCAGATATGAGATGGTATATATTCAGAGATACTGTTAATCAAGTGATCGTGGAGTAAAGTTTTACAAAATATGTTTAATCTTCTAGTTCATTTTATAAGTTTCTTCTTTTATTTTTTTTATTTATTTATTTTTTTTTTGTGGGGAAGACCAGCCCTGAGCTAACATCAGTTGCCAATCCTCCCCTTTTTGCTGAGGAAGACTGGCCCTGAGCTAACATCCGTGCCCATCTTCCTCCACTTTATATGGGACGCCGCCATGGCATGGCTGACAGGCAGTGCGTCGGCGGGCGCCCAGGATCCGAACTCGCGAACCCCGGGCTGCCAAGCACGGACGAAACCGCTGCACCACCAGGCGGCCCCATAAGTTTCTTCTTTTAATTACAGAAGCAAAGACTAGTTCATTTTAGATTGTTGGGATATAGAAATGAGAGAGAAGACCTTGGGTTAGAGCTCACACCATCTGCCTTATCTGCGCTAGTTTAAACACTATTCGTGTAGGGGCTGGCCCTTGTGGCGTAGCGGTTAAGTTCACACTTTCCACTTTGGCGGCCCATAGTTCACCAGTTCAAATACTGGGCACTGACCTGCTCAGCGGTTATCAAGCCATGCTGAGGCAGCGTCCCACATAGAAGACCTAGAAGGACCCCTATGTACTGGGGCTTTGGGGAGGAAAAAAGAAAAAGAGGAAGATTGGCAACAGATGTTAGCTCAGGGCCAGTTTTCCTCAGAAAAAAAAATACTATTCGTGTAGAACATGGTTTTGTGGATCGTTTAAACCCTTTGCCCTGTATTAAAATTGAGCCCAGGGGCTGGCCCGGTGGCGTAGTGATTAAGTTCACGCGCTCTGCTTCAGCGGACCGGGGTTTGCAGGTTTGGATCCCGGGTGTGGACCATCGCACTGCTTGTCAAGCCATGCTGTGGCGGTGTCCCATATAAAGTGGAGGAAGATGGGCACGGATGTTAGCCCAGGGCCAGTCTTCCTCAGCAGAAAGAGGAGGATTGGCAACAGATGTTAGCTCAGGGCTGGTCTTCCTCACAAAAAATAATAAATAAAATATAAAATTGAGCCCAATCTAGCTGAGTAAGTATCTAGAAGATAATTAGGCCGTTTTCTAAACTGGTTCTCATCAATATTTGCATTGCTACTCTGTGTAATAGTTTAATACTGGTAGGAAACTTAGAAATCTTCCAGTCCATCCCCTCCTTTTTCTCAGTCAAGACATTGAGACCCAAATTATTTAAGTGATTTACCCACAGTTACCTTCCTTCATGGAATGTGAGTGAAATTTTTTTCCAGTTATACATGAAGTTATTCTTTGGAATAACCTAGATTAGCGGTTTTCAAGTTTTCTTTTAATAGTAGAACTTACTTTTCTTAAAAAAAAAAAAATCTCACCTTGAGCTCTACATATAAAACATAATTGAGAGGGCCCATTTCTGAGGCCCTGTCCACTTGGCTTGAAGTAATTTCTAGGAACTTTAGGGCCCTGAAAACCACCTATCTAAGTACTTATTTCATGAGATTGTTGTTTTACAACTGGTATATTAATTATAATATTTTGGTCAAAACTAATGGTAGCAATAGGCAATCTAAAAAAAGGGACACTAAACACAGTGAAGTCTTGAGTGTTGATTCAGAGTGACAAAACATTTTTATAGAAATAAGTGCACTTTGTACATCCATGCTAGACAATTCGAAGCCCCTGATAGTTATTTTACATTTATTTGAGTCATTTGTAATATGTGAATTGGTTTTGAGATATTAAAAATATTCCCGACATGCACAGCAGGAATTATCAATAAGACCCTGACCATTAGGGCTTTATGTAGTCTTTTCTTCTGCATAGAAGTCAAAGAAATTGATATAGATGATGTATTGACCAGCTCATATGCTATGATTGATTGAGTTTTAGAAAGCAGCCTTGAATGAATGTTCACATCATGAGTCTGACTTGATTTTCTTTCATTTGATAGGAAAAAGCTCCTCTATTTCTGAAGAGAAAGGTGAATCCGATGATGAGAAACCAAGGAAAGGAGAAAGACGATCATCCAGGGTCAAACAGGTAACCAGATACCTCCTAAAGCTTACATCGCCTCTTTGGGTAATGCTTTGGACAACAACTCCTTGTTTTCCTCTCAGACTCTTTCAGAGTTGTCATTCCTCTAGATTTCTACACAGTCATCTTCTCTTTATCATCTTTTTCTCATTTTTTGTTTTTTAATTTAGATCTGCTCTGGCCTTCAGATTTTTAAGTGAATATATTAAAAATAAAAGTAGGGGCCAGCCCGATGGTGTAGCAATTAAGTTCACGTGCTCCGCTTCAGTGGTCCAGGGTTCCCAGGTTCGGATCCCAGGCGCAGACCAACACACCGCTTGTCAAGCCATGCTGTGGAGGCGTCCCATATAAAGTGGAGGAAGATGGGCACGGATGTTAGCCCAGGCCCAGTCTTCCTCAGCAAAAAGAGGAGGATTGGCAACAGATGTTAGCTCAGGGCTAGTCTTCCTCACAAAAAAATAAAAGTAACTTGGGAAAGTTAGGCTTATTCCTAAAGCACATTATTAGAAGAGATATAATTAATTGTGCCGTTAAAACTTTAAAGCTATATGATACGATGTTAAGTGAGCAGAACACAAAAGTATACATAAACTGTAATTATGACTGTGGAAAAGAAACGATGAGGAATAAGTTAAATATACCAAAATGATAAAAAATAATCATATTAAGTGATAATAGGTCAGTCCTCCCATTCCCACTTTCTAGATGTTCAGTTTATTTTTAAAGCTTGAAGCTAAAAAATGAACTTGTAGAAGTTTCATCATTGTATTTCTCTTGGTCACTCTATTTTGAGTCCTGTAAGAGCTCTTATTAGTCTTGTTTGTCTGCTGTCATACTTGTTTCTGGTTGCTGAAAGTGTATATCATGGAGTTTCTCCTTCCTACGTGAGTCTTGTGAGATACTTTTTCTTCTCTTTTGATAGTGAGCAAATATACTTGGAACCATTGTATATCTTTTCTTTCAGGCAAGAGCAGCTAAACTCTCTGAGTGCAGCCAGGCTGTTGAGGAGGAAGAGGATCAAGAAACACCTTCCAGAAACCTGCGGGTCAGAGCAGATCGAAATTTGAAGACAGAGGAGGAAGAAGAGGAGGAGGAGGAAGAGGAAGAAGAGGAGGAAGAGGAGGAAGGTGATGATGAGGGACAAAAATCTAGGGATGCACCAGTCCTGAAACAGTTTAAGAAAGAAGAGGGAGAAGAGATACCCATTGCAAAACCAGAGGAGGTGATGGATGAGGGACCCCAAACTATAAGATCCCAGGAACAGGAGGCGTTAGAGAGAGGAGGGAGAATTACAAGGTCCCAGGAAGAGGCTAGAAGAAGTCATCTGGCCAGACATCAGCAGGAGAAAGAGATGAAAACAGCTTCTCCCCTTGAGGAAGAAGAAAGAGAAATAAAATCTTCAAAAGGCTTGGAGGAAAAATCAAAATCCCCTTCCCCTCCTCGGTTGACTGAAGGTCTGGAGAAAGCCCCTCTTGTGCTACAACCAGAGCAAACTGCCAGTGAGGAGGAGACTCCCCCACCTTTACTTACCAAGGAAGCATCTTCACCACCACCTAATACACAGCTCCACAGTGAAGAAGAAATAGAGCCCATGGAAGGCCCAGCTCCCCCTGTCCTCATTCAGTTATCACCTCCTAATACAGATGCTAAGGCTGGAGAGCTATTAATGTCTCAGCATACTGTCCAGTCAGTGCGAGGCCTGTTTCCTTTGTCAAATCCTGCAGACACCAAAGCAGAATCTCCAGCAGAGAAAGTGCCCGAGGAAAGTGTCCGGCCTGTAGTTCAGAAAAGCACGTTAGCTGAATCCTCAGCCCAGAAGGGTCTTGAAACTGAATCAGAAAAATCTGCTCAATCACTCCCTCTAAAAATCGAGGAATTAGCACCGGCCAAAGGGATCACTGAGCAATCTCTGAAACAACCTTCTTTGGAACAGAAGGAAAGCAGAGGGGCTTCTCATACCCTTCTCCCAACCCACAGAGTAAAACGACCAGCTGACTCATCCTCTAGCCGGTCCTCCTCATCTTCATCCTCCAGTTCTAGATCAAGATCTCGCTCTCCTGACAGCTCTGGCTCTCAGTCTCACTCACCTCCAAGATCCAAGCAGAGAGACGTATCTCGGGCACACACTCACACCAACCCTTGTGGTAGATCCAAGATGGGCTCCAGATCAACATCAGAGTCCAGGTCACGTTCCCGTTCTCGTTCCCGTTCAGCATCAAGCAACAGCAGAAAAGTAAGTACAGGAAAATCTTGGTTGCATTGATGTTCCATCTGTACTCCAATGTTTTTCAACCCCAAGAGAACCTATCATGATTTCTGCCAGGAATAGGAAAAGCTTCTTTTAGTCCCCAGCTCAGTGATTACTTTCCCCTCATTTCAGAGTTGAATTTTCAATTAATTGATCCCTAAACAGGGTCCTTTTTCTTTTTGAATCCCTTTGATTCCAAAGAATGTTGAATCCATTTACCCATCTCGTCCACTAGACTATCAACTTCTTGAAGGTATGGCCATGCCTTTCTATATGTGTATCCCAGTACCCAGCACCTAGTTGGGACTTAATAAATAATTTGTTGAGTAATCTAGGAAGTTAGGGAGATCGGTAACTCAAACAGGAATAAACATAGGGACAAAAAGATCCAAAGTATTAAATTGGGTCAATGGAAGTTGGAAAACTCAGTGATCTACTGAATATATACCATATAAAATAATTTGCCTTGTGTGTTTTATTTCTTCAGTCTCTGAGCCCTGGAGTCTCCAGGGACAGCAGCACCAGCTACATTGAAACCAAAGATCCCTCTTCTGGTCAGGAGGTTGCAACTCCACCAGTGCCACAACTGCAGGTCCTTGAGCCAAAGGAGAGGATTTCCACCTCATCCTCTATCCAAGTGAGGCGTATGAGCCAGCCTGAGCCAGCTGAAAAGCATGTGACCCAGAGGTTACAGCCTGAGCGGGTAGGCTATTATGCCCCCTCCTTAGAGGGGGACGAAAGATTAGGCATGATTTTCCTTGTTGTCTTAGCTATAAAACTGAAAGGTCAGTGTGGAGAGGGTTCAACAGAAATGTAGGAGGTTGGGATACCTCTTAGATTCCACTTAACTCATTTCTAACTCCCGGGTTCACGGAAGCTCTACGTGAGACTGAGTAGCCGAGTTCTCATCTCCAAGGCTCTCAGGGTTGTTCTTTCTCAGAACGTCTTTTTTTTGCCCAAAAGGAAGCCTTTTCTCCGTTCTCTCAAAAAAGAATTGTAATAAAGTGATTGCTGGCATAGAAATTCTTTAAGGAATATTCCATTCCACTTTCTAAAATGAAATAACAAAGATATATAGGGCTATGTGTGGAGCTGGTACTGTGTCCTGCTCTGCCTTTTACCGGCCCGGTTAAAGAAAAGGAACCAAGCAGATTTAAGTACGTTGCTATGTTTGTTTTGCTATGTTTTTCCTGACAGGGGAGCCCAAAGAAGTGTGAAGCTGAAGAGGCAGAGCCACCAGCTGCCACACAGCCCCTAACCTCAGAAACTCAGACCTCTCACCTACCAGAATCAGGGAGGAGTCATCACCCAGGGTAAGTGATATATCTCACCTGGGGTGTAACAGGGACTGAGGAGCGTGCCATAGTTCTTGGCTCCCTGGAGTTCTTTGACTAAGCAATCTAGTTTTCTTTTAAAACATGAAGGCAGAGCTTTATCTGGACAAAGGCTAGACTTCAATTACTATGTTGGGAGCTGCCACCAGAACTCTTAAGGCAGTCTGGAAAGCGGTGGTGAGAGCATAAGGAAACCCATATCTGGAATCATCTGACCAAAATAATTCCTTTAAGGAGCAGTCAGCAGAGGCTTCTGTTTCCAAACTCAAGACGGTGTAAGGGAATTGACTCAGAGCATCTTAACTCAGTCTTTAACTCACATTTACCAGCTACAGCTGAGCCTGGGAAGAGTTTAATAAAGGATACTGAGGGTCTACAAAGAAAAGCACAAGAGGGTGCTGGTTTTTAGTGTCTGTATTTTCCCTAGTTATTAGCTGTCATTTTATTAAGCACAGTCTGTTAGCTCTTACAGCACACAGTACAGCAACAGATGAAGTCCATATCAAGTCAGAAGTTTATTCCTGGGCCCCTAAGACTCTTGGATTGATTTTATCATTTATACAATTAATGTGGGTTTTTTTATTCCTTATATTTAGTCCTAGAAAAATGTCTTATATCAGTTTAAATTTGTAATTGAACAGGTATGTCATTCATTATTCTGAGCTAGATGTTATAAATCAAGAAGCCATTGAAACAAAATTCCTGACTTCAAAGTCTCATGGGAAATGAACAAGAAAAGCATTGTGGAAATAAGATGACTCAGCTGTTAGACTTCAAGAATCCTATACTGCTTTGGGGAATGTCCTGTGTAGACAGTTGGCCTAAAGTTGTTCCATGATTGTTTTTATGTCATTTTAACCCTAATACTACCAGTATGATTTTTCCCCTTGATGTAAAAGCCTAATAATTTACACTCTTCTGTGAGCTTCAGACTATCTTTTGCCTATGATTTTGGAGGGTGGTGGGCAGGTGACGTGATTTATCTCATTTTCTTATGACTTTAATAATAGTTTTGTGCTCCTTACTGTATATCTTTTGCCTTAGGATATACCCTTGCTACTGTCCCTTCTAATATTCTTGCCTCTGCTGCCATCTTGTGGCCATTGCATTTTTGGTTTGAAAGCCAAAACTTCACTCTACTTCCTTTGAAAAGTTTTTGTTTTTCCCTTTTGGGATGGGTACATTATCCTTTGGAAAAGGGTTTTTCTTCTAGGACCATAAAGTGAAAACCCAGCGGATTCTGGAAGGTGTTCAGGATTCCCCAGCTACACCATCGATGAGGAGATGGGGTGACACCTTCCCTTCCGTATCCATCAACCAGAGATAATAGCTGCCCTCCCCTCCCCCATCCCATGGGGGTACCCAGTGTCTTTTGTATAATGGCAGTTTCGAAGTAGGTGTTGACAACCTGCTACTAATTGGGCCTGAGGAACTGCCTCATATACACCTTGAAAAGCAAGTAATTTTCTGAAAAGCTCTTCTCTTTCACTGAAATTCTGTGACATCCTGGTAATAGAATGGCACTTTATACTGTTTTGAAGCACCTTTATTTCTGGGCTTTTGCATGCAAGTCCAGGGCAAATGAAGCTTGGAGTCGTATACAGGGTTTTTCTCCCCAGGTAAAGGTGGCTTTGATCTTCATTTTATGACTGAGGTAATCTTGTCACATTGATTCTGGCAAGGTGTTAGGCAAGTGGCCCCTTGGGCAAATACTGAGATTGTCCATTGTTGCCTAGGCAAGCTTCAGTGGAGCAGCCTATAGATTAGAAATGCAGTGTGAGCTCAAGAGTAGCCCACACACATCCCTCACCTGCTTTCCTTCTGCCTGCTTTCCAGATGGTCTGTTCAGCAGCCTAACCAAAAGACATGCCCAAAGGCCTAAAGCCATAGGCTATTCTGGCATTGGATTTGGTAAATGAATCTTTGAGAAGTTTGCCTACATTTCTGGAGGCCCTACTACAACTGATTCACAACACTCTTCCTGGTCTTTCACCCCTCTAGAGTCCTAGTGTTCACCCTGGTGACCTCTGGAGCCCTGGCCAATTTTAGAAGTGGGATCAACAGTGCTAAATGGAAAAGACCATTTGTGGCTTAACCTTGGTTTTCCTATCTGTCCCAACAAGAAGTCACATGACTTTAAAAAAACAGAGCTAGGGTCTATTGATTCAGTAACGTGTTAAGAAAAAAAATTAAGCTTTACTTCAAGGACCTCTCACCACTTGGAAGAAATTGCCTAACTTTTTTGCTGTGCTTGGTTAAATCCATTCTGATTCTGATTGTGGCATAAGGAATTCTAGATTTATGAGGTAAGGTGTCTTTTTCATTGCTTGGAGCAGGAATTTGTGAGCCCTCAGTCCTATTTCAGTTGAGCCCTGTTCCAAAATCCAATCTTTTGCCTGCTATGGATATAAGAAAAAGGTCCACATACAGCAGAAAATAATGGTACTCTCTTTTTACATTAAAAAAATAGAGGAAAAAAAAGAACTTTGGGCAACTGTATCATCTAGCAGTAGTTAATTCAAACCTGAATTTTTCTGAGTACAACCTTCCTGTGTACACAGACCTTGCAGGCAATAGCAGCTTTGGATTCTTGGCACTATGCTTCTTTGTCCTTTTGCCTGAGCGGGAGGAAGGAAATGGCCCTTTAAGCCAGTATGACAGTGTAATTGATACTCCCCAGGGGAGCTACAATGCCAGTATACCAAATGACCCATATTTTAAAAAAGTAGAATTTATTGTCATCAATAGAGTTTGATCACTGAGAAATTGGTATCTAAGCCCCCCCCCCAAAATCATACTGTCCTTGATTATTTTGGAACTAGTATACTCCTGAGGATATTCTGTATTTAAATCTCACTGCCTGAGGGTAGTCAAATCCCACTATTTCTTATTAAATTTCACATCAGCTTCTTAGCTCCTCATGAATTTTCTACAATAGCTAAAATTCAAACATATATGCCTACAGAAATTTCATTTTCCATTAGCTTCTCTGACTCTCATTCATATTCAGATATGAACTGTAATGTGATGTTACTAGCCTCCGAGTAGTTCTGTCCTTTTCTTCTGGGCTATAAATGCTTTGTGTGCTATTTAATTGTGGATAGATATCCCCCACCTCCAACCTCCATGAAATTTCACATATTTTTCAAAGATACCAGAAACATTTGTGCAAGAACTTAAATAAGTGGGAAGAGAGATGCCTTTTGTCTCAGAGACTACACAGAAAAGCTGCCTGGAGCTCTGAACATGGCTGACAAGGCTTTGGGACTGGTCCTACAAGTACCCTTTTGGGACAATTTCAAGAATTCTTCTTTTTCTTATGAAAATAAAGTCTTGGGAATTCTTGGATCCCACAGAATTGATCATGGGGAAATAGGCAGCACAAACTCTCTGTGTCTTAAGAAGGCCAAAGATAACATGGTAACATTCTTACTCTTGAAAAAGCGAGATAGAATTTCCAATAAAAGAAAATTCTTCCTCCAAGGAAGCTACTTTTCGAGAGGCATATTGGCAGCTGAAGGTGTTTTAGGACAATTAATAGACAGAAAACATTTATTTGAGGATGTTTGAGGGTAATGTTCTCTGTAGAAATTCTATCCGAAAAAAATTTTTAACAAAACTTTTACTTCAGCAAGCATTTATTAGTCCACTTGGTACCGACAATGACAACCTAATTCAGAAATATTTACTGAGAATTTCTTTGTGTTAGGCCCTGGGCTAAGGGCCAAGGGATGCAGTCTCTGACCTTGAGCTCTGCAGAGTGGAGGTGAGGGGCAAGTAAACCAGCGGTTATTATACAGTGATGAGGGCATTACCGAAAATCTGTCAGGCCGATTACTGAATGCTTTTGCATCGGAGAAAGAGCAGTCTACTCTTTGAGGAAACTCAGAAACTCCATAGGCGGTATCAAATGAGATAATGGCCTAGTAAATGTACATGTGTTTATGCACATCCTTACCTTGACTTGGGGGTGTCATCCAAGCCAGAGTGAACCCTTATCACGCTGTTCCTTGAGACAGGTATTGTTATTATCCCCACTTTGCAGATTAAGAAATAGATACACAAAATCAGGAACTTGTCCAGTATCACATCACTTGTATGGGGGTGGGGCCAGGGCCAGGATTAGGCCCTAGCCAATTTGACTCTAGAGCTCTCAATCTTACTGAGCAGACCGGGACCACCCAGTGAAAGGGAACTCTTAGAGTAATGTGTAAGCAAGACCGCTTATCATGCATTTGGTCTGTAAATTTAAGATTTTAAGCCGTAGGGAGGAAATTTTATTGCTGGTTAAGTACCCAGAAGCTTGTCTTAGTGCTAAACCTTTACTGCCACTAGGATACAAAAGGAGCACCTTTGCAGTCAGCAAATGAGTATTTTGAACATCTACTGAGTATTGTTTTGAATGGTTAAGAGTCAGCTTCCTGTTTCACATTTAGTCTGGTGAAGATGCCCATGGCTAATAATTTCCGTTTAGTTCCCAGTCACTTTCTGCCCAGCAGATCGTTCCCACCCTTATCTATTTCACAGCCCTCACCTTGGAGCCCTTGCTCCAAGTGGCCTTCAGGCTTCAGCCAACCAAGGTCCTCTTGCCCTGTTTATCCTTTTCCTTTCTGGCTCCAGTGGACCCTGGGGCAGGGTGACCTTATTAAAGACTCTGTGAAACAAAGTTGTCTGTCATCTCTTTAGAGACACCTCTCCCCCATCTACAGGGAATTCAAAAAGGAACTCTCTGCTTATCCACTCCTTCCACCATCCCTGGAGAGAGGGCAGGTTGGAGTAGTAACACGTGGTCGTTGCTGGGGTGAGCAGCCACTTACTGTAGTGATTGGATAGTGCCGATTCTCATCCCACCTCCCCACCTTGAACAGCTGACTGGCTGATCTGGTTTCAGTGTTCCACACCTGACTCCTTGGAGAGAGGGAGGTGGGCACATAAGAAATTGCTCATGCTCCTCCATTCTGTGTCTCTTTCACCCTTTGGCTTTATCTTCCTTCTTTAATCATTTTTCACTCCCAGCTCTGCTGTTTCCCTTCCTTCTATTCTCTGGAATCTTCCACGCAAGCAGCTGTAACTTTGTGTGTCCTCTCCACCCAGCCCCCTCCCCGCCCCCTGGGAAGAGAAGGAGAGAGCACCCTCTCCCTGTGGGGCTAGGCCTCGGTAGCTGTTGTAACCTGAGAAAAGAAGGAAAAAGGCCAGGCCTGTTGAGCCAGCAGTGAGCTCCCTGTGGCCTGCCAGAGGATAAGAACCTTGCTCAGTCAGCGCCCTCCCTCCTTTTCTTTCCCCTCCCCTGCTGCAGCAGGGCCCTCCCCCATCCGCACACACGGGCTGCTGGGTAAGTGGCAAGATGGCTCCCCTGCATGTCTCCGGCTGATCGCCGCCGCTCCGCCAATACAATAGAGCCAGCCACTACCAGCAGCCTGGCCCTCTTCCTCCTCCTTCTCCAGAGAGACCAATCCAGCCGAACTCGGGGTTTGCCGTGAGGACTTAACGCTTATCTCTTAAAAGCCAGATCTATTTTAGCCTCCCCTCACCACCACCACCACCTCCCCTTCCATTTACCATTTTTTGGATCCCCAGTTGCTGCATCTTGATTTTCTCTCTCTGGATCGGGTGGCTGGGGAGGAGGTGGTGGGATCCTGGGACAAGGAAGGTGTTTGGTTTTTTTTTTCAATTTTTTAGGATTTTTTTTTGTTTGGTTTTTGTTATTTCTTCCATTCCAGAAAGGGATAAACAGCACTTCAAGGGGGAGAAAAAAAATCATGTTATCAGAAAGCAAAGAAGGGTGAGAGCTTCACATTTCCATGTATCCTTTTTCCCCACCGCTTAGCCCACCTCATCTTCCTTCTCTTCCCCATGGCTTTCATTCCGTCTTTCGTTTCGGTTTGTTTTCAGTCATTCTGCTTTCCCCCTTTGTCCTTCTTGCCCGATTTCTAATTGGCCCCACTTGCCCTCTCTGTGTGGGAAGTAGGTATTTTTTGGATACGCTTTTTCTTTAGATTTCGGCAGTTGAATCGCGTGTTTCTGTGGGGGCCTGTTAGCTGGGGGCACAGTTCCGATTTTCCCCTCCCCCTTCCCGTGCATCCCTCCCTGCCTGCTCTGGGGAGGCTGTTCTGACCTCTGAGTGTCAGGCAGCCTATCGGGAATGCTGACTTTTTTGTTGGTGGTGATCAGCCTGAGGAGGCTTGGTTTCCTCTCTCATGAAACTTAGGCCTCTGATCATCTTGATTGGATTTTTTTCCCCCGATGTTTGGGTGGTAGTGGGTGTGATATTAGAGATAGAAGTTAGGAATGAAGGCAGAAAAAGAAAATGGGAAGATAGTTTATCTGAAGTGAATCTCTGGGATTCGTTGCCTGAAATGGGAGATAACTTGCGTGATTCAGTGGGGGAGTGGGTTCAGTGTTTGTGGGGGGAAGATGCATGGTGTAGGGGAGGGTGTGTCCTGACTGGGAGGCCTGCTCTCTTTATCTCTCGGAAGTTGGAATGAGGGAGTGGGAGAAACTGGGCGAAAGCCGAATGTAAGAACAATTCCTACACCTCTGAGCAGGTAAAAGTGGCCTGATTCTTCTCTGAGCTTTCACACACTCCAGCAGTTGTAGTCTTCCCTTCTGGAAGAGAGAGGGTGCTTGTTGAAGCTTGAACCCTCACCAGCCCTCCTTTCCCTGCAGCCCCACCCCCACCATTTCTCCATTCCTGATGTCTCCAGACCCTGTGGGTCAGTAGGCCTTTACTTATTAAGCAGTTGATTAAACACAAGGTTGGGATCATTTGCCACAACAATGGCTGTTCTTTCTCGTCTTTTTAAGGAATCAGGCTTCCCTTAGTTTCTCATGCAGTTTTGTTAAATAAAGGTGCCAGAGGATAGGGAGGCCACAGGGATGCGAACAAGTCACAGTCACTTTTGAGGGACTGTTTCCAGAGAAGGTGTTTCTCCTCTTCATAAGTACTCTGGTGAATTACTTAAGAGCAGTTGGAGTCCTGACCCCACACATCACAGCTTTATCCCATGTGGGCAGTGGGTGGATGTGGTTGCTATGATCTATGCTCTTTCCCCAAGAAAAACGGTTTCCCACTCTTCCTGTGGGGGCAAGGTCTCTAGTCTGATCTGAAAAGCAGCCCTCCCATTCCCACCCAAGTGATGAGGCATGGGGGTTTCCTGACCCAAAACCTAACGTCTTGCTCTCTCTTCCCCTTGGTTCTTTCCTGCCCTTCCCTCCCAACCTCTTCCCATACTGTCAGTGAGGAGAAGGAGGAAGTGACCATGGACACAAGTGAAAACAGACCTGAAAATGAGGTTCCAGAGCCCCCCATGCCTAGTGCAGACCAAGTCAGCAATGATGACCGCCCAGAGGGCAGTGCTGAAGATGAGGAGAAGAAAGAGGTAAATATCCAAGCCACCTGTTGGGGTGGGTGGGCAGGAATGGACCTAGGGGAAAGAGTAGACACTCTGGTGATCCCTCTTACACAGTGGGATAGCTTAAAGAAGGGACTAGATGGAGACTTGAATCAGGATAGGGCCAAGGGAGAATTCGCTGGTTTAGCGAGGGAGACCCCTTGTGATGGGGACAGAGCTCATTCGTTCCCCTTCCCTTGTTGGAGAGGCAGTGCAGTGCAGTCTCTTGGAAGTTTGTAACTAACGGGAAAGTCAGTTAATGGCCCTTTATCTCAGACCCAAGCTCAGCTTTCCCCGCTACCTTCTTGAGCTTCTCCCTGAGGTAACTCCTTTAGCTTTCCCTCCTTTTTAAAAGCCTGTTGGAGCTCAACGCCATCTAGTGGGCTTTGGTGTCTGTCAGCTGACCATCCATGCTGAGGAATTTTTGTTCCTCATCTGCCCCCCAGTGGTCTCATTGCAGAGATGTAGCCGCTTAGAAGCCAGCACCTGACATGAGCCCAAAGGCCCCTTCTCCATCTCTCTGACCCCTCTACCTCTTTTTTTGGCATACATATTATCTTGTGTCCTGCACCCAATTCAGGGGGCTCCCCCCATCAGAGCCAGCGAAGTCTTCTTGGCTCTTTAAGTAATAGAGAAAGAATTAGCTGGGTTTGGGAGTGGGGTAACAGGGTGGGAGGGACTGTTGTGTGTGTAGCCTTTCTTTGGTGTGTGTTGCGAGGGTGGGGGCCGGTGAAAGTGATTTGATGTGCAGAATATTATTTATTACAAGGTCCTTCTTCCCCGTAAAACTTTGTCCAAGTACCTCATGTACGGTAATCCGCCCGTAAAATATAACCCTGCCCAACTGGCCAATCGCTGATGCCGCCTCTTCCTCTGGACCCACCCGCTGCTACTGAGCTGCCCAGTCAGAGCCGAGTCTGCTATCCAGGTGTCTTGGCCAGAGGGGGGCATGTATATGGGATCCTGTGATGGGCCCCCTTTTGCCTCCCTGCCTTGCTTACATCAGGGGGCCAAGAAGAGCACTGTTCTGGAGAGACTTCTATTGAGAAAGCAAAAAGCATGTGGAAAGGGGTGGACTTGCATCATCTCCCTATTTGGGACACCCCAAGAAGAGCTTGTGTCAGTGCTGGGGCGCCTGCCCACATGCCCTTGCCCTTTTGAGGACTGTGGGTTGCCTTGTTTGCTACAGACTGTTGGGATTTCCATCTAGGGCACCAGGACCTCCTAAAGAGTCAGTGTTTGTGATCACAGTGCCGTGCTGTAAAATACCGAGTGGGGCTCTCAGCTTAAGCTGTGACGACTAGGAACCCTGCAGAGATGTCTAGGGTCTGAGCCCAGGGATTTAATGCTGATGACGGCCCAGCCATGTATCACCTCTTGCTCATCAGATGGACTTTCCTTTGGTCCCTGTTGTCCATGGTGAAGGGCAGCATGTTGGTTGCTCCGACTTCTCCTCCATCCCTGGAGGCAGGGGCTCATCCATCCACCTGACTGGAACCACTGTCTCAGCTGGAGTCCCTGAGGAGATGCCACACACAACTCAGAAGAAGAGTATTCTGACCTTGCTGCTGAATGTGTGCCAGGTCCTGGGGCTATCCACTACTACCCCCAGGCTGCCTTCATCAGAGGCTCCATGATCCCACTCGGTGAGAGGACCCCCTCCCCAGTTACAGGCAGAGGAGAAAGGGACTCTGGAGTCATCACCTGGATTTCAAGTATTGGGTGGTGGTATTGCTGCAGCTTGCCACTGGTGGACATAGGGTCCTGCCTGCCTCTCACGATGAAAGGCCAGGACCATTCCTGCTACTCAGAGGCCATCTCATCAGGGACTGCAAGATGATGCCCCTACAGGGCTGGGACTGATGTCTCTGCCCCTTTTCCCCCTGTACCCCTCGCTGAGCCTGGCCACCACCAGTGAACTGTCTTGACATCATGGAAACTGGGCAGCGTCCCCCCACACGTTTCCCTCCCGCCCCCCCTGCGCCCCTGGGAGGACTCTGGCAGTGCCGTGCTGACCACCACGCCGTGCGCCCACCTTTTTTGCCAACCCAACCCCCCACCAATTGCACAGCGCCTAGCAGGGAGGGCTCATTCTGATTGGACCGGCGGTTGACTAGATACAGTACACAGTGAGGTGCGATTGGCTGAACTGAAGATCCCAGGTGTGAGATGGTACCTGGAACATTTGTCATATTCCTAGTTTATTTTCTTCTTTATTTTCTTCTTCTTCTTTTTTTTTAATCTTTTATTTTCATTTTTTTCTTTATCTTTATTTTTCTGATTTCTTTATTGGATTTATTTATTTATTTGGTTCATGTTTTCCTGTTTTAATTAAGACCTTTTTTTTTCTCACTAACTTACCCACCGAGAGCGGCCCGGCTAGGGGTCAGGCTGGTCCTTAACGGAGACCAAGGAGACTTGGTTAGACGACACAAACGGGGCTGGGGGGTGGATGGGAAAAAGGGGTTTTATCAAGAGGGTCTTGCCCTACCCTTTAGAAGGGTGGTAGGTCTTAGTTTTTCCAGAAATAAGCACTTAAATCTAAAAATGCTGTATTCCCTTTTTCTCTCTCTCTTCCTCTTTTTGCTCTGTCCATAGTCTTTCCCCACTGAGTGTTTGGGGCAGAAACTTGCTCAAAAGAAAGTTTGGAAGTTTCTGGTCCTTGGTAGAGCCCCTAAGGCTTAAATCCTGGTTGGAGAAGACACAATAAGGCTCTGTGAGAGCTCCGTACACTGGTTGGGAAGTCGGAGACTCTCCCTGGGGACAGTCTGCCCTTTTAAAAACCTCCCTTTACCAAAGACACCTTCAATTCTTTCTGCTGCCACTGGGCCCAGGAGCCTTGTCTCCAGTGGGTCTGGTGCTGCCCTTTCCCACAGTGTGGCAGGGGTCTGGGCAATCCTGACAGTCACTAAGTGATTCAAAACCACTGTCAGTGGATGTCAGGCTGGACATTGAGAAAAGGAAGAGGGTTACCTTGTTGAAGGTGCCATCCCAGAGTTGGTTTTCCTTGTTTCCTCGTGTTTTCCTCGAGGTAGCAAGGAAGACTTTGGAGGACTAGGTGACTCAGTTCTGGGCACAACTTGTTGGGCTGGCGTCCTCTCGCCCTGTAGAGACAGTGGAAGAGGGCATGACCAACGCCTTTCAAGGGCTGTGGGGCTACTGAACTCCTCTTCCAGCTTATTTCTGGTTAAGCTAATACACAGGTGTAGTATGGACTAGATGACTTTTCCCTGCTGTGATGTTTGGTTTTATTTTTTTCTCTAACTTGCATTGATTCTGCTTCGTTTTTGCCGTTTGCTGCTTCTGTTTTGGTCTCTGTCTGTCTCTGTGTCTCTCTCTCTCTGTGTCTTTGGAGCCTGTGCTAAGACTGCCCCATCTAACCTCCTTCCCCCCTCTCTGTGGGGTGTGTCTCTTTCTCTTTTTTCCCCTTTTCTTCTCTATACAGAGCTCGCTGCCCAAATCATTCAAGAGGAAGATCTCCGTTGTCTGTAAGTCCAGCCCCACATCCCTGATCAAGGTCAAGAATACCAGGAAAATCCGAGTTCATAGAGAAATAGATTCCTGATCACTCTCATTGTGATTCTTGGGTCACCCCCCTCCCACCCCACCACCTCCAGCAAATCAACCTTCTTGGCATATGTCGGGTTCCATTTTGAAATTCAAAACTTCAGACAATTCCTGTCATTTTTTCCAGTCATATTTCTTTCTTAACTCTAATGAGATAAACTGTGAGGTGTCTCACCATTTCCTGTCCAGTCCTCCATGGATTTATTCTTTCAGATATCTGAACCCGCAGAACCAGGAGTGAGTTTGAGGGGCTCCTATATACTTAACAAGTTTATGCCTTATTCTAAAAGAGCATCTGAGGAAATGAGAGGGTTCCACCCTCAAACAGTGACATTTTTAACACTTTGCCAATGAGGAATTCTCAACTGAGAAAAGCATGAGAGATCTTTATAGATCACATCATGATCTTCAATTAACTTTAGATTTTAGTATCACATAGTCTGGTTTTTTCTTCATTCCTTCGTTCTCCTCAGTCTGTCGTCTCCAGTACTTTAGATATTTCTACCACTAAAAGTTTAAATTGCTCACCAACCTAGTTACCCCTCCCTTGTTGCCTTCAGAGATGATAGTTTTCGTCTTTCAGGAAGTGGCTCCAGTCCTTTTATTGTTCACTCTGAGGCATGGTTTCCCCAGTCCCCAAATATAATTTCCTTAGTTTACCTTCTCCTAAAACTCGAGTCGAAGGCTATCTGTGGGTGTTGTGGTGTGAACCAGCAGAGGGCCTGAGACCATCTAACTGTTGGGTCCTATTTCTTGGGGACAGCAGCTACCAAGGGGGTGCCAGCTGGAAACAGTGACACAGAGGGGGGCCAGCCTGGTCGGAAGCGGCGTTGGGGAGCCAGCACAGCCACCACACAGAAGAAACCCTCCATCAGTATCACCACCGAGTCACTCAAGGTGAGGTGGGAGGAGCCGGAGAAGGGAGGATGAGACATGTTGAGGTGGGGAGTAGACATGGGCCCAGTGTAACGGGGTGGGGGGGTATCTGTGTCCCAGAGCCTCATCCCCGACATCAAACCCCTGGCGGGGCAGGAGGCTGTTGTGGATCTTCATGCTGATGACTCCCGAATCTCTGAGGATGAAACAGAGCGTAATGGTGACGATGGGACCCATGACAAGGGGCTGAAAATATGCCGGACTGTCACTCAGGTAAGGCTCCTGCACGCCAGTGTCGGAGGGAGGGTGGGCAGCGGACGCACAGCAGGCCGTTGAGGAACTAAGGTGGAGTCCTGGAAGGGAAGTCTCCCCTCTGTGCGGAGGGTTGGCTTAATTGGCCCTTTTGAGGGTCAGCAGGCTACCACATCCAGCCTGTTGCCTGTAACAAAGTTTTATTAGAACATAGCCACACAGTTCATTTACTCTTGTCTGTGGCTGCTTGAGTGCTGTAGTGTCAGAGTTGAATAGTTGCAACAGAAACTGTATGGCTCACAAAGCCTAAAATAATTTACTATCTTGCCCTATACGAAAAAATGTGAAATATGCCGACTCTTGCCTTAGTTTTCCTCATGGCAGAGTTGAGGCATTAACAATCCCAGGGTCTGGCGGAGGTGAACTTAATAATGAAATCGTTCCCCCAGTGGAAGGAACATACTAGGTTGACTGTACCACCCTCTCTCACCAGGAAGCCAGGGGCTGAAAAGAATGTGCCAGTTTAGTGGTTAAGAATCCTTCCTTTATCTGATACCTTACAGGTAGTGCCTGCAGAGGGCCAGGAGAATGGGCAGAGGGAAGAGGAGGAAGAAGAGAAGGAGCCTGAAGCAGAACCGCCTATACCTCCCCAGGTCTCAGTAGAGGTGGCCTTGCCCCCACCTGTGGAGCATGAAGTAAAGAAAGGTGGGTGAAGCATTAAGTGGAAAGCAGTGCAGCTCCCTGAATTCCTGGAGCACTTTGTTTGGGCCTCTCTTAAAAGTATTTCATGTTTTCTGCCTTGTATTACAGTGTTTTCCATATCTGTCTTATCTCCCCCTCCTAGTTGTTAAGCTGCTTGAGGGCTGGGTTCGAATGTGTTTAATCTTTGAATCTCCATATCAAGGAGATTAGCCTAGACAGTACCTTGCTTATTAGAGGTGCTCAGCACATTTACACGGAAGAGTGACTGTTTGGTAGGGAATAAAAGAGTCATATTGGAGGTGAAAGAGCCAACAGTGCTCCCTACTGAAAACCATTCGTGTGCTCTATTCGATAGTGACTTTAGGAGATACTTTAACTCGCCGTTCCATTAGCCAGCAGAAGTCTGGAGTTTCCATTACAATTGATGACCCAGTCCGAACTGCTCAGGTGCCCTCCCCGCCCCGGGGCAAGATCAGTAACATCGTCCACATCTCCAATTTGGTAAGTCCTCGCTTCCCACAGTGCGGCCTTGTTTCGCAGTTAAGAGTTTGAGCTTTGGACTCGGGCTTCCTAAGTTCAACACCTAGATCTGCCAGCTACTCGCTCATCAACTCTGAGCCAGTTGCTTCGCCTCACACCTGTCTCCTCATCTGAAAAGAGCATCAGCCTGCAGGGTTGTCCTGAGGGTTTGCAGAGGGCCTGGCACATGGTGCCTGTTAGTGTTATCACTCTCCTCTCCTTCCTAATAGAAAGTTCCTAACCTCTCTGCCCTCATCCAGACTTTGAAGCTGTATTCCTGTGACAGCAGCTTGGGAGATCTTAAGACTAGTGATATGCACGTTGTTCTTGCCTTCTTCAAGACCCTGAAACTCCCATTTTCATTGGCAGGTTCGTCCCTTCACTTTAGGCCAGCTGAAGGAATTGCTGGGACGTACGGGAACTCTGGTGGAAGAGGCCTTCTGGATCGACAAGATCAAATCCCACTGCTTTGTAACGGTGAGGGCAGGAAGCTGATTCTCCAGGTTGTGGCATATACTTCCTTTTGTGACCAGTGTGGGCAGGTTTGAGGGCTTTGTGGCCAGTGGGAGGGATTGAAGGCCTGTCGTGACCGTCTGCCTTCTCCATTCCTCCACCAGTACTCAACAGTAGAGGAAGCAGTTGCCACCCGCACTGCTCTACACGGGGTCAAATGGCCCCAGTCCAATCCCAAATTCCTTTGTGCTGACTATGCTGAGCAAGATGAGGTAAGAAACCTGGGGGAAGGAAGGAGGGGAGGGGAGGGGCAGGGCAAGGGAGGCCATTATCTGCTAGATTCCAGCTGAGATCCTGGCCAAAGCTGTAGTCACTGGGATTCCTTCTCCCTCCCCTTCAGTTCCTTTAGTTGAACCATAGGGCTCCAAAGTCTCTCTGCCCTGGTTCCTAGGCTATTTCAGTGGGGGTGATGTCATCTCCATCCTGACTGTCCTTGTCCCTCTACCCACAGCTGGATTATCACCGGGGCCTCTTGGTGGACCGTCCCTCAGAAACTAAGACAGAGGAGCAGGGGGTTCCACGGCCCCTGCACCCCCCGCCCCCACCCCCAGCCCAGCCACCACAGCATCCCCGGGCAGAGCAGCGGGAGCAGGAGCGGGCGGTGCGGGAACAGTGGGCAGAGCGGGAACGGGAAATGGAGCGGCGGGAGCGAACTCGATCAGAGCGTGAATGGGATCGGGACAAAGTTCGAGAGGGGCCCCGTTCCCGATCACGGTCCCGTGACCGCCGCCGCAAGGAACGTGCGAAGTCTAAAGAAAAGAAGAGTGAGAAGAAAGGTACTTCGCCGTGGGGGCACCCCTGCCCAGTGGTAGGCGGGAGAGGGACTCAGGTGGGATGGGCACAGGGTCATAGGCATGAAGTCTGACTCACTTTCTTCCACCTCAGAGAAAGCTCAGGAGGAACCACCTGCCAAGCTGCTGGATGACCTTTTCCGGAAGACCAAGGCAGCTCCCTGCATCTATTGGCTCCCGCTGACTGACAGCCAGGTGAGTGCCTGCCTTCCTGCCTTCCTGCCCTGCTCAGAGCTGCATCAGGCAAGAGGAGCAGAGCCAGGGGGGTGTCACTGACCTGCGAGAGTGAGTGGGCCCAGGTATCGGCTTAGGATAACGAGGGAAGGAACTAAGCGTCACGGAGGTGGTTTTAAGAACCAGCGGATGAGTCTGCCATCGAGAAGCTAAACCCAAGAGGGCGAAGGGAGACGCAGAGACAGGAGCTGTGGGTGTGTCTTGGGAAGCTGGCTGAGCCAACCTTGCTTCTTGGAAATTGATTTTAGTTAGCTGAGTAGTCCATGTTTGTAAATTCATCCATTTCTCTCCTTTTTAAGTTTCTTTGTGATGGGCCTTTTGGGAATCTTAGGCTTAAGCTACTCAACTAAAGAGAAAAGAGATTTGTTCCTATCTGAGTAGCTAGGGAAATACCAGAGGCCAGGCGTGGATGGTGCCACTACCTGTCATGGATATAAAAAGGTGAAAACTTGAGAGATTGGGGCTCTGGGGCAAGGACAGATGTGATTGCTGAGCTGCGTGTGTCGTCGTCATGTCCCCCCCCCCCCCCAATTCCTGCTTAACAGCAAAGCTGATAGTGACCATGAGCTGGGAGTGCAGGGTCCAGGTGCAGATAGACCAAGTAGGACTGCTGCGTGCAGGGCTCAGGTGCCTGTTTTCTGCCTTTCCTGCCTGCGACAGATCGTTCAGAAGGAGGCCGAGCGGGCTGAACGGGCCAAGGAGCGTGAGAAGCGGCGAAAGGAGCAAGAAGAAGAGGAGCAGAAGGAGCGGGAGAAGGAAGCAGAGCGGGAGCGGACCCGACAGCTGGAGCGGGAGAAGCGGCGAGAGCACAGCCGAGAGAGGGACAGGGAGAGAGAGAGGGACAGGGAGCGGGACAGGGGGGATCGAGATCGAGACAGGGAGAGGGACCGGGAGCGAGGCAGGGAGAGGGACCGCAGAGACACCAAGCGCCACAGCAGGAGCCGGAGTCGGAGCACACCGGTGCGGGACCGGGGTGGGCGCCGCTAGCTGGGAGAGCTGCAGGCACCCGCCACCTGCCCCGGGGGCTCGAGGCCACAGAGGGATAGGTACAATCTCCACCACCCTGGAACCAGGGGTCTTTCACACCATTTGCCCAGTGCTGAAGTATGGCTGCCACCTGTCCCCACATACCAAATGGAGCAGTGGCCATCTCTCCCCACCCCCATAGCCTATCTCTTGGGACTTGGCGCTCTCCTCCCTCTCATTCCCCATTGTTAAGTCTGTGAGAGGAAAGAGCTGGGTTAGGGAGGGAGGTGGTTGGCCCAGAGGTGGGGAACAGATAGGAGCCCCAACCTCTTTCCCTTTTCCTCCATCCTGCTCACCACCACCTTTGGGCACACACAACCCCCTCTTGGGAACAGCCGGGGCCAGGACTGGGTCACCTATGAGCTGAATCAGCATCTCCTCCTGAGTCCCAGGGCCCCTGCAGTTCCCAGTCTCTCCTGCAGCCCTTGCCTCCTACCCACCGGTTCCACTTTATATCCACCGTTTTCCTTTCGTTCGATTTTTATTTTTATTTTTTTTATTATTAAATGATGTGGTCTATGGAAAATAATAAAAATCTGACTTAGTTTTAACTAGTGTGTGAGTGGCTTTGCTTGGGCAGGGCCCTGGTGAGAGCCAAATCATTGAAAAGGATGGCTGTAGCATGGAGCCAACATCACTTCCATTCCATACACTTAGGCTGCTGCTTCCTGGAGCAGGGACTGCCCACCCTCCATCCCTGCCTTGGCTCTAACCACACCGCACCTGTGGGTCTTCCTCACTGGAGGGTAGAGGCGAAGACCCCCTGGGTAGAGGAGGGTCCGGTTCCACGTTCAGGTCCTGTGCTAGAGGCATTTGGTCACCTGTTCACCACCTTCAAGGTGCCTCCCACAATTGCCACCAGGGGGCGGCAGCCACCCGTTCAGTAGGCGCCTGTAAATGAGCTTCCTAAAAACGTTCTACTCCCCACCTCCGTCCCCTTCCGACGATGTCGTGCCTCGATCCCTGGGCCCAGCCCGCGGACTCTGGACCCTTCTGCCGTCCTTAAGCGCACCCCGGCCGGCCCGCTACCGTGCCCTGCCCGGGTTCCCAAAATGCCGCCGCCGTGCGGCCGAGATCCACACCAGCCCCAAAGGCCGATCCCGGAGCGGGGAGCCGGGCCTCTCCGCAGTGGGCTCCTAATTCCCTGCCTCACCGCGCGCTCGCCCTCCGCGGGGGCCCCGCTGCAGGAGGCGTGCGGGCGGCTTCGCGCCTGCGGGTGCGCCCTTCCCGCCAGCTCTTCGAAACGGCCTGGCGCCGTGGCCTGGCCGACCTCTCGCCCGAGTGCCCCGCCGGGCGCTGCGGGCCGGTCCGGGAGAGGCGTCGCATCTGTATGCGCCCAGCCGCCCGGCAGCGCCGAAGGGGCGGGAGCCAGGCGCCGCCCCCGCCCCTGCCGGGCGGCCCGGGCTGGCCGGGGAGGGTCGGAGGCTGGGCTCTCCTCTCCCGCGCGGCGCGGAGCCGCCTCGCTCCTCCGCAGGCGGAGCCTCCTTCCCCCTCCCCCTCCGTCTCGCTCCCTTGTTCTCGCCGGAGCCGCTCAGACCTGCAGCGGAGCCGCGGCGCCCGCTCCGATCTGCTCGGGGCTGCACCCCCGGGACCCGGCGACGGGGGCGGGTGGGGGCCCTCCCCGCCGGGCTGGGCCCCTCGGCGCTGCCAGGTAAGGGCGACTGCCTCGGAGCCCGGGGTCGGGAATCCGCGGAGGGGCAGCAGGGGGCCCGCAGACGCGGGTGTCTCCCGAGCGGTGCGCTCCGCGGCTGGGAGCCACTGCCGGCTCCCTTCTCCCGCGCTCTACCTCTTTCCCTTCTTCCCTCGCACCCCTCTCCCTCTTTTTCCCATTTTCCTCTCCCTCGTTTGCTCGTCACCCTGCCTTCTCTCTGCCCGTTTGCCTTCTCTGCCCCTTCCCTCCTTCTCCTCAACCCTTCTCTCTCGCTCTTGCCCGGTCCTTCTCCATCTCCTCTTCCTCTTTGCCTTTTTCTGCCTCTACCTTTCTCTCCTTTCCTGTCTTTCTCTTTTCCTTTTCCCCGCTCTCCTTTCCATCCCTTGTCCCCTCCTCTCCTCTTCCCTTTCCTTCTATCCTGTTTCCCACTCCTCTGTCCCTTTCCTTCTGTTCTCGTCCCGCCTCCCTCTCTGGTACCCCGGCTTCCCTCTGGCTTCCCTCTTCCCCCGGGAGGGAAAGGACTGTCAGGTGTGTGTCTGCTCCGGGGGAGGAGGGCCGCAGCCACAGCTACCTGAGGAGTCCCCCCAGGAGGAGAAGGAGGAGACAGCGGGAAGGGTCCTCTCCCTAGCTCTCTTCCTGAAGCGCCTCCTGGCTGCCCCCTCTCCCAGAATGAAGTTCCAGGGGCCTGGTCTGACCCCTGCAGCTGGGGGCTGCCCCTGCCTGCCCATCAAACAGGAGGAAAGCCCCCCTCTCCCCGCACGCCACACACACACTCCCAAATCTGGTACCTATGACTCCTCTCTGCCTTTCAGATGCCCAGCCGCCTCCTTTGGTCTCTTTCCTTCTTTCTCTTGCTCCCATTCTGTCTGAGTCTCTGCCGGACAGTCCCTGAGTCTTGGTCTCACCCTCAATCACGCTGTGTCTCTAGCCTCTGGGTCTGCCTCTGCTCCCCCTCCCTAGTCTCCTGGGTCTGCCCCCAACTCTACCTGCCCTTCTTTCAGCTCTGGCCCCCCACTCTGCCTCATGAGCCGGGTCCCCCATCAAGGACCTGGGCTGGCAGTGTGGGCTGGGGGCAGGTTCTGGAGAGGTGGGGTTCCCCGTGGAGAAGGGACTTTCACAGGCCTGCCTTAGGCTGCACTCCTTGTCATCTCTCAGCCTGACCCTAGACACCCTGAGGCCACAGCTCCATGAATCCCAACCCCTGGATTTTAAGCCCTTTCCCTGGTAGCCCCCATCTCTTCCAGCCCCCTGGCTGCATGCCCAACCCGGGAGGACAGGAGCCAGGTTTGGGGTTCCCAGTGCTCCCAGCATCCCCTCTCCTGTTTTCTTCCCCACCTTCTCTACTCAGAGTTGACTGGTTGGAGATTTATCAGCTTGGAGGGCTGGAGGTGAATACAGGCGAGCCTGGGTGGAGGGAAGGATCAGACTGTCTGCTCTGTCTTAGTCTGGGTTCTGGGCAGTGGGGTGTCTGGTTCCTTCGATGTCTGCATCTTCAGCATCTAACTTTGGTGGGGGGGAAGGGTTAAGAGTTTCCTTGACCCTAAACAGCTACCTGTCCTGCAGGTGTGGATCCATGGGGTAGCCCCAATGCGTCTGCCCCTCTGCCCAGCCAGCTCATGCCTCAGCGCCCGGCGGCAGTGAACAGAGCCCTGGCTGGAGCCCAAACATGTGGGGCCTGGTGAGGCTCCTGCTGGCCTGGCTGGGTGGCTGGGGCTGCATGGGGCGCCTGGCAGCCCCAGCCCGGGCCTGGACAGGGTCCCGGGGGGGCGCAGGACCTGCACTGCTGCGGACCCGAAGGAGCTGGGTGTGGAACCAGTTCTTTGTCATTGAGGAATATGCTGGTCCAGAGCCTGTCCTTATTGGCAAGGTAAGGATCAACCCCTCCATGTCTGCTGATTCTTGAGGCCCTTAGGGCCTGCCCTGCACCTTCATTACTCTGCAGTGACCTTGGTCCCTGAGGACTCCCAACACTCCACCCAATCCTAGACTTGGACTCTTTACTCTTCTGTCCCTATGCTTGGAACCCGCTGCCATTTTTCCCTGACCCCTACAGCTGCACTCGGATGTGGACAGGGGCGAGGGCCGCACCAAGTACCTGCTGACGGGGGAGGGGGCAGGTACCGTATTTGTGATTGACGAGGCCACAGGCAATATTCATGTCACCAAGAGCCTGGACCGGGAAGAGAAGGCACAGTACGTGCTACTGGCCCAAGCCGTGGACCGAGCCTCCAACCGGCCCCTGGAGCCCCCATCAGAGTTCATCATCAAAGTGCAGGACATCAACGACAATCCACCCATCTTTCCCCTCGGGCCCTACCACGCCACAGTGCCCGAGATGTCCAATGTTGGTGAGCACCCCAACTCAGAATGTCCCAGAGCCTGTCTCCTGGAGCGCCCTCGCCTCTCCTTTCCCCATTGCTTTCTGCCCCAGAACTCATCTCCTTCAACCCCGCTCATGTCTGGGTGTCCCTCATCTACTGTTCTTCCCCACCGGGCCCTGCCCCTGCTGAGTGGGGTGCCGGGATTCCCCACAGGGACATCAGTGATCCAGGTGACTGCTCACGACGCCGATGACCCCAGCTACGGGAACAGCGCCAAGCTGGTGTACACTGTGCTGGACGGACTGCCTTTCTTCTCTGTGGACCCCCAGACTGGTGAGGATAGAGCTCGGGGGCCTGGTGGGGCAGTCATGGTAACTGGCACCCCCTGACCCAGCATCTCTCCCTAGGAGTGGTGCGTACCGCCATCCCCAACATGGACCGGGAGACGCAGGAGGAGTTCTTGGTGGTGATTCAGGCCAAGGACATGGGCGGCCACATGGGGGGGCTGTCGGGCAGCACTACGGTGACGGTCACCCTCAGCGATGTCAACGACAACCCCCCCAAGTTCCCTCAGAGTAAGGGGCCAGCGCTCTGCCTGAGCCATCCTTTGACCACCCCACCCCGTCAGCCTCCGGAGAAGCTGGTCCTCCCCATCCCTCCCCATCCAGGCCCCGGGGGAAAAGGACGTGCTGGGGGAGGGAGGAGGGCTGGGAACCTCTCTAAGAATGTCTCCCCTCCATCCACCCCCAAGGCCTGTACCAGTTCTCTGTTGTGGAGACAGCTGGGCTGGGCACCCTGGTGGGCCGGCTGCGGGCCCAGGACCCAGACCTGGGGGACAACGCCCTCATGGCTTACAGCATCCTGGATGGGGAGGGCTCCGAGGCCTTCAGCATCAGCACAGACTCCCAAGGTCGAGACGGGCTCCTCACTGTCCGCAAGGTTAGCCTCCTATCTGCTAACGCTTGCGGACTCACTCATACCTGCCTCCTGCCCCACGGGACACACTTCTAACGGGTCTAGAACAGACTCAGGACCCCTGTGCTGGAGCTCAGAGATCATGGTCATCTCATCTTTCAGACAAGGGCCTGGGGCCCAGAAAGGGGGACTGAGTGACTGGCTCAAGACTTTCACGTAGCAAGTCTATGATGGAGCTAGGGGCAGACCTAGAGCTACTGATGAAGTAATTTGCTGCCCCCCACCCCCCACCTCGCTGACCACCTGGGTGCTGCCACACTACCGCCTGCCTCTCCTCTCAGGAGGGCTGGGCCCTAGATGCGTGCGGGGAAGGGAGTCCTCACCCTCTGGGAGCCTGGGCCTGCCCTGGGTTCCACACGCCTCAGCCACTCATCTCCCCTCACCATAGCCCCTAGACTTCGAGACCCGTCGCTCCTATTCCTTCCGTGTGGAGGCCACCAACACACTCATAGACCCAGCCTACCTGCGGCGAGGGCCCTTCAAGGATGTGGCCTCGGTGCGCGTGGCTGTGCAGGATGCCCCAGAGCCACCTGCCTTCACCCAGGCTGCCTACCACCTGGCGGTGCCTGAGAACAAGGCTCCTGGGACCCTGGTGGGCCAGGTCTCCGCCACTGACCTGGACTCCCCGGCCAGCCCAATCAGGTGAGCTGGGGGGTGGGCCAGGCCTCTGGGAGGGAGCCCAGGGCAGGCTATGCCCACCCCTGCCCCCTGGATGTGGCCCTCTTACTGCAAATCACACTCACCTTCTGGCAGAGGTCTCCCTCCCTGCGGCCCTGGGGGCCAGGAGTGCGCTAGAGGATCTGGCTAACCGCTCCCAACTCTGCCTGTCCCTCTGGGTGGATAAGAGCAGCACCTCCCAGTGGCAGTGTAAGCAGATGTCACCTCATCTGTTGAGTGTGACTGACCAATTGGTCGCTATCACTATTGATCACTCCCTCAGCGCTTGACATTTTACCCACTTGGTAACATTTAATTCTCACAACTGCCCTATGAAGTAGGCAATGTCATCACCAGTTGTTTTAGAGGCTGGGCCCTGAGAGGTTAAGTAACTTGCCCAAAGTCACACAGTAAGTCGCAGAGCTAGGATTCAAATCCGGACTGGTCGGCCTCGAGAGGAGCCGCTCTTCCCACCCCCCGCCAGTATCCCTGTCACAGCGCTGAAGGAGGTGCTGGTGACGTTCCCATTTGGTAGTTGAGTAAACAGGTTAAATGATTTGCCCAAGGTCACACAGCTGGTCTGAGGCAGAGCAGGCAGGGCTATAACGCAGGTCTCTGGGTCCCCAGAACAGGCCCAGAAGTCTGCAAGACAGGCAGAGTTTACCCCCTTCCACCTCTGTCTCTCTCCCCTCACTCAGGAAATCCAGTCCCTTGAGTCTTAGGACAGGTGCTTCGTGTTGATGACGTCCCACGATATTCACCTTTTAAGGGGTCCCTCACGTGAATTATGGCTCTGGGTGTATGGGGCAGGCTCTGCCCAACAAGCTCGGGCCCTCTGCCCAGATGAGCCATGAGACCCAGCAAGGCGAACAGAAAGGAGGAAGGGGTGGCAGCAAGCTCTGGCCCTGCCCCCAGATCAGCCCCCAGCTTGGCTCCATCTTTCCCAGATACTCCATCCTCCCTCACTCGGACCCAGAGCGCTGCTTCTCCATCGAGCCCGAAGACGGCACCATCCGCACGGCAGTGCCCCTGGACCGCGAGGCTCGAGTCTGGCACAACCTCACAGTGCTGGCCACAGAGCTCGGTGAGGAGTCCTGGGCCCCCCAGGAGGCCCGGGAGAAGCAGCAGCCTCCTGACAGAGGCTGTCCCTGAGTGTGGGGGCAGGGAAGGGTGGTTACAGCCACTGGGTCCCCAGCCTGAAATATCACCAACAGGCAGGCCTCCTGGTCTCCGAGGCTGGGCTGGGCTGGGGACAGTGGGTCTGCCCGAGCATTCCCCTAACCCTAAATTTGCTCCCGTACCTGACTTTCCCCAACCTGGAAGTAAACCTAACCTCAAATAGCTCCCAACCCCTAATGAACCCCAACCTGCTCCCTGGCAGGCCCTGCCCTGCCCACTCTCTGCTTCAGGCTGCAGGCAGGGGCCAGGGGAGGGCTGGGCACCCAGGCCCGTGGAGGTGGGGAGACCTCCCTCCCCTCTGTGAACCTCCCCCATCACCCTGCTCACACCCAGGGCTTCCTACATTTGCTGTGTGTGTCCTGATTATGGGAGTTGTCGCTGTGTGCGTAGATGTTTGTATATGTCTGTGAAGGGCTAGATGTGTGTGGGTGTGTACTTACCTGTGTATATAATTCCATGTGTGTGAAAAATACATATATATACACATATATCAGTGAGTATATGTCTGTAACTGGACACATATGTGTATATAGTGGAGCGTGTAGAATTGTATGTCTATTATTTGTGCACATGTGTAATTGGATGTGTATAGCAATAGGTGTGAGTAGCTGTCTGTATATGTTGGTTTGTGTATGTGAGTGTTTGTGGACAGATAATAATATTAACTTATTACTTATTGTGTATCAGGTACAGTTCTAAGTACCAAATATGGATTGATCAATTTAATCATCACCACAACTTTATGAAGGAAGTATGATTATTTCCTCATTTTAAAATGAGAAAACTCAGGCAAAGAGAAGCTAAGTAACTTCCCAAGGTCACCCAGACAGGAAGTGGTAGAGCCATTGGACCAGTCAGGCTGCAGCATCTGAGCTGTCACCACTCCACCACACTGCCTCTCAGGGGTGTGGAATTGTAGGTGCACAGGTTCACGTTCATGTCTGTGCAGCTTTGTATTATGTGGCAGTGCATGCATGTCTGTCCATGTAAATGTCCCGGTGTGTATATGTAGTCCTGTGTGTGTGTGTATGTGTGTGTGTATTCCTCTCACTGTCTTCTCACCCTCCTGCCAAATCCTGCAACCACCCCCCAAACCCTGATATCAACTAGCAGGCCCTGGGCCCTTACTGCAGTGAGGAATGGACCCCAGCCCCGCCCCATCTCTGGGGTATCCCACACCCTTTAGCCAGGCAAGCCCACTCAGCCTCCTCTGCCCAGGCTGCGACCTCAGCCCCTTCATCAGGCCCAGCCAGCGCTCCCCCTGCCTGGGGGAAAGGCTAGAGGAAGCGGGAGGCTCAGCCTAGGAGAGTTGAGCAGGGATACACGACTTCCATCCTCTCTTGGATGGCAAGTGAGGAGGAGGGCAGGGTAATGGTGGGAGCCACCTGAGGAAGGGACGTGTGACGCGGGGGCCCATGTCTGACTGTGATGCCCAGGCTGGCCTGGCTTTGCACTCTGTGCATCGTGCAGCTCCTCCCTCCCCAAGGTCAACTCTAAGTGATGCTCACTGCTACACCACAGCTCCCAGACCTCTGATGGGGCGTGCGTGTGTGTGCGTGTGTGTGTGTCCGTCCCACTGGTGCTGTGCATGAAAATGCATTCTCTGGGCCCTGGGCGGGTGGGACACTGCATTCACTGTATATATCAAACACCCACTTCATGTATGTTGCATTTGTTTTAAATGCTGAGTGTATATCAAATATATGGTATGAATGTGTTTGTATATTTCATGGCTATTGTCTTTGTGCATTCTGTATGCATCTTCTGTCTGCCTTTTATTTATGCTGCATGTGCCCTGCATGTGGGTTATTGTATATGGATATCATGGGGGCTCCACTTCTGTTGAATGTATACTGTATACTGCGCATACCTTGGGTACTACCTGAATGTTGTATGCACTTGGTGTTGTTCCATTCATTTCACAACATTGTTTGCTACTGGCACACTACATGCGTGTTTCATGTATTACATGTGCGTGCTGTGTGCTCCATGTGGCATCCATGCCCATGCATCATGTGTGTTGTGCGTAAACTGTTGTGTGTGCGTGTGTGGGGTGTATGTGTTCGCGTTCTGGCTTCAGACAGCTCCGCACAGGCCTCCCGGGTGCAAGTGGCCATCCAGACCCTGGATGAGAATGACAATGCTCCCCAGCTGGCTGAGCCCTACGACACCTTTGTGTGTGATTCTGCACCCCCTGGCCAGGTGAGCCACTGAGGCAGAGGGGCTGGGACCTCAAGACCTCCAGCTGCCCACTCCATACAAGGCCTCTCTTCTTCCTCCCAGCTGATTCAGGTCATCCGGGCCCTGGACAGAGATGAAGTCGGCAACAGTAGCCGTGTCTCCCTTCAAGGTCCTCTGGGCCCTGATGCCAACTTCACTGTTCGGGACAACCGAGGTGGGTGGCCTCCTACAACCCTGCCCATGCCTGCCTCCGTCCTCCTGTCCTCCTCCACCACCCCCAGCCCAGCCTGCCTGAGCCCTGCCCACCTTTCTGGGCCCTCCACCCAACAGAAGGTAGATGTGGATTTGCACGTGTTAGCTCTTTGCAAACCTTCCTGATGGAAAGCTGTCTCCATGGGCTGTACTGACCCTACTGGGAAAGTGTCCCAGGAGGTGTCCCAACACCCTCCCTCTCCCACAGATGGCTCCGCCAGCCTGCTGCTGCCCTCTCGCCCTGCTCCGCCCCGCCAGGCCCCCTACCTGGTTCCCATAGAGCTGTGGGATTGGGGGCAGCCGGCACTGAGCAGCACTGCCACAGTGACTGTCAGCGTGTGCCGCTGCCGGCCCGACGGCTCGGTGGCTTCCTGCCGGCCCGAGGCTCAGCTCTCACCCGCTGGGCTCAGCACTGGGGCCCTGCTCGCCATCGTCACCTGTGTGGGCACGCTGCTTGGTGAGTCAGGCCATAGTGGGACACAGATGTGGGGTCCAGGTCTGCAGGGGGTATGGAGAGGAGCCAGGACCCTGGACATAGGGAAATCCACCCTAGGGCTTGAAGGAACCCTCATGCCTGGCTGTTCCCATTGCCTGATGCATCCAAGAGAAAAGCTCTGGCCTCATATCCCTGACATACCAATTGCTAATGACAGCCACAAAAACTGTTTATTGAGCCCCGACTCTGGGCCATGTGTGGTGCTGGGCACATCACTTGTGGTATTTCACTTCATCCTTCCAACAACCCTAAGAGGTAAATATGTTTTCCCTACAAGCAATCTAAGGGCCAAAAAGGTTCAGAGAAGTTAAGCAACGTCCCATGGGCACACAGGGAGTAAGGGCTGAAGTCAGGATTCAAACGAGGCTTGCCAGATGTCAAACCCAGAGCTTGCCACCCCTAGACCACACTGCCTGCTCTGTCCCTACCCGTCTGCGTGCTCCGGGCTCAGCGGCTGTGTGCACCTCTCCCCAGCCCTGGTGGTGCTCTTCGTGGCCCTGCGGCGGCAGAAGCAGGAAGCACTGATGGTGCTGGAGGAGGAGGACGTCCGCGAGAACATCATCACCTACGACGACGAGGGCGGTGGCGAGGAGGACACGGAGGCCTTCGACATCAGCGCCCTGCAGAACCCCGACGGGGCGGCCCCGCCTGCCCCCGGCCCGCCCGCGCGCCGCGACGTGCTGCCCCGGGCCCGGGCGCCGCGCCAGCCCCGGCCCCCCGGCCCCGCCGACGTGGCCCAGCTCCTGGCGCTGCGGCTGCGCGAGGCGGACGACGACCCCAGCGTGCCGCCCTACGACTCGGTGCAGGTGTACGGCTACGAGGGCCGGGGCTCCTCCTGCGGCTCCCTCAGCTCCCTGGGCTCCGGCAGCGAGGCCGGCGGCGCCCCGGGCCCGGCCGAGCCGCTGGACGACTGGGGGCCGCTCTTCCGCACCCTGGCCGAGCTGTACGGGGCCAAGGAGCCCCCCGGCCCCTGAGCGCCGCAGTGCGGCAACCCGCACAGGCCCTCTGAGTGAGCCCCCAGGGATCCAGGCAGGCGGCAGCAGCCCAGGGGCCCCCAGGCCTCCTCCTGTCCCGTGTCCCCCCTCCCAACTTCCCCAGGGCGACCTCCTTCTTATCTCCCTCCTCCTGAGTCGTCTTTGTGTCTTTCTCCAGGGATCTGTCTGTCTGTAACACTCTCCCTGTCCTGGTCTGGGGCTGTGTGGCTCCGACCCTGAATCTGCTCTCTCACTGTGATTCCACTTTCTCCGTGGCTCTGTTTTTGTCTCCCCGATTCTAAGTCTCTCACACACGCCCTGTCTCCCTTGCCCACACACATGCTCTGTCTGTCTCCTGCCCACATCTGCCCGCCTTCTCTCTGGGTCCCTGTGACTGGCTTTTTGGTTTTTTCCGTTGTCCATCCCAAAAACAAGAGAAACTTCCAGCCACTGCTGCCCACCCTCCTGCAGGGGATGTTCTGCCCCAGGTCAGTGCCCCTAGACTATGTGGGGCACAGGGGTGGCCCAAAGCCTGCCCCCACTCACCACCCCTAACCGGGCTCTCCTGTCTTTGCAGACCTGCCCGCATGGTTCCATCCATCACTCATGGCCTCATCCTGGCTCCATAGTCTCCAGCAGAGAGAGGGAGCCAGCCCACCCCCCAGGGCCAGAGCTCCAGCCCCGGTGGCTGCCTCCTTGGGGCTCTGCCCAGCTGTCTGCCTGCCCCTGGCCTCCCAGCTCTGGGCGTCGTCTTGTGTGCTCCCAGGCCCCAGGGGGCAGGGAGGGAAAGGGAAGAGGGAGGCAACTGGGGAAGGGGAAAGAGGGAGGAAGGGGAGGGGCCTCCATCTCTAATTTCATAATAAACAAACACTTTATTTTGTAAAGTTGGAGCCCTGCTTCCATTTCTGCACTCAGGTTTCTGTACAGAGTTCACTGTGCCAAAGGGCAGAGGAGAGGCCCAAGCCTGTCCCCTCCGCTCATTCTCCTTTCTCCTTTGGGGGCCGTTCACTTGAAGTCCCTCCGGCTAGAGGAGGGTTTGAGTTGATTCCATTCAGTTAGTAAGGAGATAATGCCTTGTACCCCCACTGCCACCACCAACTCTCTGGATTCCCTGTTGATCTCAAACTGTCCAAGGAAATTAAGATGTGGGGACTGGCCCGAAGGGAGGGTGGGAAGGAGAAGTAGAGGGTGAGAGCTATTGAGAGGAGGAGAGAAAAAAGGCAGAGAGGAAGGGAGGGGTTCCAGACTAGGAAAAAATGTGGGTGGGGGCAGCAGGGGGGCAAGCCAGTCCCTGCTGGGGCCTGCAGTACCAGTGGGGGAAGGGTGGGCCAGGGTGGGATGGCACAGTCACATTGAATTCTCCCTAGTCCATGGTCTTACTCTTCATAGAGCACAAAGGAGGAGGGAGAGGGACCAGGGAGGCAGGCTGTGGATCGGCTGAGTCAAAGTCACCTGGGGTGGGAGCTGAGTGGACGACCAGCATCTCTCAGTGTCCACTCCTGAGCAGGGAAAGGATCCACCCAGGAACCAGCATAAGCACCTGGGCCTCCTAACTCCAGGCAGGGCTCCTGGAGACCCGAGTAGGTGGGTCAGGACAGGTCCTTGTGACCCTGCCCTCCAAGTGTGGGGTGCTGGCCGTGGGGGAAAGCTCTTCCGTGGGAAGACGTCTTCTCTCATACCTCCCACCTGCTTGGTTAGGGCAGTGAGGTGGTGGGAGAACAAGGACCCTAGTTCTACTGCTAGAGTTGTCCTTTACTCTGCTGAAGGCTGCACGTGGACCCCTGAGTGCCCAAAGGCCTGTGCAAGAGCAGGCTGTCTGTGCCCTGAAGAAAACGACGAGGAGGCAGCACCCCAAGCGAGCAGGGTATCAGAGGGACAAGGTCTTCCATTCAGGGCAGGACGGGCAAGATCTCTGTCCCCTGACGTCTGCATCAAACCTTCAGGAACAAATGGTGAAAAGGAGGGACTGAGTTGTGGGCCACTCCTCGGTAGTATGCTGGAGTGGGATGCAGGCCCTCAGCTGCTCTCCCAGCCTGCCTAATCCTCCCATCCTCCCCAACCCATTAAACTTCAAGGAAAAAGCAGGGCATAGGGAAACATGCTTGTCAGCAAGACCTTTGGGCTTATCTCCAGTCTCAAATACCTCATCACCTGGAAGGACAGAACCTGTCAAAGGAGTGAAGAGGGGTAGGACTGAGGAAGGAAAAGAGATGGGAGAGAAGGGAGGAGGCAAAGGGAGAGGGAGACAAAGAGGGGCTCCCCTCCAGTTCTGCCCTCTCTGTCTGGGTTCAATCCTCTTTCCCCGGTGTATGGTTTATGGGAAGGGAGGGACGCAGAGCATCCCAAGGGAGTGAGCTGAATGCAGTTCCCAGCCAGCCTTTGGCTGGGCTCAGGCAGCAACCCCAGGCTCCAGGCCACTGTTTCCTCCCCACCTTTTCTCAGGTGGGGGGGTTATACAGGAGTAGTGAACCAGTGGGGTGTGCCCTGACCCCACCTCCTCTCTAGTCTGGACCATTTTCCCAAAAGAAGTGACAGGCTGGCTTTCTCTCCCATCAGGACCGCTCTCCTCATCCAGGTGTTGCTCTTTCTCTTCCAGTCTGTTTCCGGTCTCTGCACACATGAACCGCGCATGCATCACCTGCCACACTCATGTGCATACACCAATCCTGGATCACACTGACACAGGGACACAGACCCACACACATTGCTGCACGTGGAGATGCTCCCTCTCTGCCTGAGTCAATCAGACACTGGAACCCTGGACAAATACTTTCCTTCCTCCTGTGCTCCTCCAGGACCAGGCTGGCCAGGGGTCCGACCTCCAGTTATCACTCCCAGAGTCCCGCACCTCCTCCCCTGAGGCTGAGGAGTGGGCGAGGGGTGAAGGGTTGCTGTGGAGATCACTGGCCAGATTCCTGGACCCTGGCTCCAAGGCTAGTCCTCCTGTACCGGGCCCCTATCTGGGGCTCCCTTTTCCCAACACAATTTCCTCCCTTCTGCCCCCACTGCTCTCCTTTCTGAGACCTTTCCTCCCTCCTCCCCAATCATACCCTGAAGGCCGGAGCCTGGAGGTCTCCTCCTCTGGCCAGCTCCTGCCTGGAGGAATTCTTAGCCTGAGGTGCCAGGTTGGGGCTCAGGGCTAGGCTGGGGGCTGGGAGGAGGGGTGTCCAGGAGGGAGGAAGAGCGGCTGTTAATTTTGGGACTGGAAGCTGTAGGAGAGAAAGAAGGCTCAGCAACCTTTCTCAGGTCCCATCTCTTGGTCCACCATCCTTTCTCCCCAACTTGGCCAGGGGAGGAGAGGGGTGGGGCTGTGTCCCCCCTGGAGCTGTCAGCCTGCCTCTCCAAGCCAGGCTTACAGGGGAGTGTGAGGGGGCCAGGAGGGGCAGGAGAGGATGTGCTAACCCGCAGTTCCCACTGGCACAGCCACTTCCTTCTTTCCTTCACTCCCCAGAGGGAGCCACAGGAAGGAGAGTCTGGAAAGAAGGCAAAGGGAAGAAAGGAGGAGGGGGAAAAAAGAGAAAGGAGGAAGAAAAGTCTGGCAGCAGCAATGACGGCCCAAAAGACCAGAGCACACGGTGGGCTGTGGGATGGCTCCAGGCCCTGGCAGGTGGGGCCAGATGAGACTCAGTGGGGCAGCTTTCCTGGGCTCCCCGCCTCCATCCAGGCCCTCAGGCTCCTCTGGGCTCATTCATCCCTGGCCACCAGGCAGGGGCTTGGCCCAGCTCCTCTCTCCCCCACCTCGTTCCCCAGATGCCTGCAGGCCTCTGCCATGGTGGGGAGAGGAAATACAGGGAAGAGGACTGGGAGGAGAGGCTGTACTAAAGGGGCATAGCTCTGGAGTGGAAGGCCTGGATCCACATCTCGTCTCTGCCACTTACTGTGTGACCTGGGCAAGTCACATAATCCTTTGAACCTGTTTCCTCCTCTGCAAAGTGAGGATAATTTTTACTTCCAAGTTCTCATGAGAACTGCCTTCAGTAAAGGCGTAATCACTATAGTCATTAGAGTCAAGCAGGTGGGGGGGCAGAGAGGAGAGCAGATGTGAGAAGCCCCTCGCCACCCACAGTGTCCGCGCCGTACCGCCCCCTGCCCCTCCCAGCCTGGGCCCTCTGGGCTACTCTCCGCACCTCGTTCCTCTCCCAGCCACCCCACCTCACCAAGGTGAGAAAGTAACAGAGACCCCGAAGTGGAGGTGAGGCTAAAAATGGGAGGAAGAAGAGAGACGAGGGATAGGATTGGAAACAAGCAGGGAAGAGGATGGCAAGGAAAGGTCTAGCCCCCAGAACAGTGTCTGGCATGCACCAGGCACACCGTAAGTACTTGCTGAAAGAATGACTCGGTACTGAGAAGGGGCTGGACCAAGCTACCGGGCATTAACAGGAACATGTTGGACAGAGCCATCAGTAGCTCTGGGAGGCAGGAAGGGATGGAGACTTGGAACAAATGAAGCCAGCAACCCATAAGGGCTGGAGCCAGAAGCTGTGAGGCTGCTCCCCTCTGCCCCATCCTCCCACTCACTCCCTGGACCAGCACCCCGAGTCCGGTCACTTCTCACAGCGTCTCAGTCTCTGTGGGCATCTGGAGTCTCCCGGTTCCAGCGCCCAGGGCACCCGCAGAGAGTTCTCCACCTTTGCCAGCTCTGTCAGGGGTGGGAGGCTGAGGATGGGCCTGGCTGGCCTCCTCCTCCTCTTCCTTCTCTGGCTCCGGGAGCTTCTGCAGCTCTGAGTACAGCATCCAGGCATCGTTGCGCGACACGTACTCCCATCCACTCTCTCGCACGTGAAAAAGGTCTACAGAACCCCCTGAGTAGGCATCACGGTGGGTGGCGTGGGCCACAGCACGGCGAGCCAGGGCGTAAGCTTCCTGGGTGGTCATGTCGTAGCGGTAGCTGCGGTCCAGCACGCCATAGGCATAGGGAGATCCAGAGCCCACCGAGAAGATGTCCCCCTGCAAGCGGGTGCCGTCACTGTAGACATAGAAGAGGGCCGGGCCCGAGCGGTCCCAGCCACACAGGGCAGTGGCCACACACAGATCCAGCCCCCTGTAGTGGGACATCATGGCTGACAAGAGTTTGGCAGCACCGGCCACACTGGGCAGCTGTCCCTCCCTCAGTGCCCGCAGCCGCAGCTCCCGCTGTAGCACCCGATACCATGTGGCACAGTCGGCGGAGGTGCCAGAGGTGGTGCCCAGGAGGTGCTGGTGCACAGGGATGACCTTGCATGAGGCTGGACAGGCCACGTAGTTGCCACAGGAGGAACGCGTGTCAGCCGCAGCAATGACTCCGTGACGGAAACGGAAGGCCAGGGTGGTGGTGCCGTGGGCCAGCCTGGGGCCGTGGATCTGCAAGAAGGTTTGAGGGTCACAGCCCCGGGGCACAGCCCAGCCACCAGCCTGAGGCAGGTGAGGTGACAGTCCCTGGGTGTCGGAGACCTGCCACTTGCACACATCCTGCAGAGCCATCCCTGGGGCTGAGTGAAGGCTGGAAGGAGCAAGGCAGGGATTTGTGGGCTGGGGTCAGCTGAGGGAAGAGGGACGCTAAGGAGAAGCTGGGCTGCAGCCAGAACCGGTGAGGAAGGCATGTGATCTGTGGCTTCACTTCTCCCTAACTCCAAATCAGGCTCTGGGACGAACTGATGGAGCAGCCCCCTCCTCCTCAGAGGACTGCTGAGGGGAGCCAAGATGAGGCCAGCAGAGTCTCCAGCACTGGGAAGACGCTGCCCATGACATACCTGACATCACCCAAGGAGTCTCCTGTCTGTCATCCCCCAAGAACCTGGAGTGGGGTGGGGGCTGGGGTAACTGCAAAGGAAAGGAGGCAGAGTGGAAGGAGCAGAGTGGGTTCCTCTTGTTTTTCCTGCGGGGGGCACTGGGCATGCAAAGATCTATAAGGCTCCATCCCTGCCCTGAAAAAACTCCCAGCCTAGACGGAGGTTAGGACAAGTCAGTGCTCGGATGCAGCCAGAATAGAGAGCTGTGGACGCACCAAGGCAAGAGCCCCTGACGTGGGGTTCTCTCTTCAGAGGTAGGGGCCAGGGAACTATGGCCCTCAGCTCACATTTTCACCTCATGGTCAAGGTGGGAAAAGAGAAATGGACTGAGACAAGGACAAAAGAGAAAGGAGCAAGAGAGTCTGGGGCAAGGAGGTGGCGTGCTCAAATACCTTCCAGAAAGTCAGGGTACTGAGGGGCAGGGTGAAGGGAAATTAGAACCTGGGGCTCTTTCTCTTCTGCTTTGGGGGTGAATATGAACCTCCATCTGCATACAGAGATGGCATTCCTGAGAGTTCTCAGGCAATATGGCTTCTCTGACTTGTGGTAAAGTTCTGAGGATGTAGCTGAAAGGATCTAGTGGCCTTCCCTCTCCTGGTCCCCCTTCTGCCTGATAGTTCACAATGGCAAGAGACTGGTTTGTAGTGCCAAGGCAGGAGAAACAACTGACCTTGATCCCATAATGCTGAGTCTAAGTCTTAGACCAATCAGGGGTGGTCAAGGGGTAAGGTTGCTGGACACTGACAGCTGGCCCTTCAGGAAGACAAACTAGATTGGGGCAGAGTGACAAGCTGCAACTACTTCCAGCACCATATGGAGTATATTTTACTAAACATTGCAGCTCAAAGGGGTGTTGTGGAAATGGGTTTATTCAAAGAAACAGACCCCCACAAAAAGGAAAGAGCCTGCACCCTCCAGACATCACGATGGCGGGGCTGTGGCAGTTCCTAGAGCCTCAGTCTGAGGGCAAGTGTAAACCTGTCATGGGAAGACTGGAGAGAGCAGGAGGTCACGCTAAGGTGAACCAGTGCTCCCTTCCTTTGAGTAGGACCACATGGGGATCTTACTGAAGACATAAGAATGTCTCCTCTTTCTAAAGACTAAGTCTTAATCACTTTATACATGGATGGATTGCCACCTCCCTAGGTCAGGCCATCATCAAGTCAGAACTGGACGGTTGAATGGCCTCCTAACTGGCCTCCCTCCAGTCTCCCCTCCAATCTTACCCTCCACACTGACATGTTTTCCCAAGGTTTCACTCATCCTGTGTCTCCTCTACTAAGAAACCTTGAAGGGCTTCAAAATCAAATCCAAACCACCTTCTCCACCCGAGGCTGGCATTTAAGGCCCACTATGGTCCAATCCTAATTCATCCACTACAACCTCTTTTTACTCTATTCCTAATACATTTCCCACCTCCCCATCACCTATTTGAATCCTATCCTTCAAAGCCTGGCTTAAGTACCACCTATTCGGAAAATCCTTTCCATGTATGGGCTGAGAGAGGAGAGGCTGTGGGTTTGAGGAGCAATGGGACCCAAGTGGTATCTAGTGAAATGAATCCAGACCTCCTTGGCAAAGCCTTCCTGGACCCCCAACCTCACTCCAATCTGTACTGACCTCCTCTCCCACCTCTGAACTACAGCGCTTATCATTCCTACCCACCACCCCCACTTTATTGAGATATAATTGACATATAACACTGTATAAGTTTAAGGTGTACATGATGATTTGATATATATATATATATAGGAAAATGTTTACCACAATAAGGTTAGTTAACACATCCTTTACTTCACATGGTTACCATTTTTGTTATTGTTGTTATGATGAGAACATTTAAAATCTACTCTCTTTGCCTTTCAAGTATACAATTCAAGTATACAATACAGTATTGTTAACTATAGTCACCATGCTGTACATTAGATTCCGAGAACTTATTCCTCTTATAACTGGAAGTTTGTACCCTTTGACCAACACCTCCTTGTTTCCCCCACCCCTTAGCCCCTGGCAACCACCAATCTACTTTCCGTTTCTAAGAGTTTGGCTTTGTTAGATTCCACGTATAACTGAGATCATACAGTATTTGTCTTTCTCTGTCTGACTTATTTCAGTTAGCATAATGCCCTCACGTTTCATCCATGTTGCTGTAAATGGCAGAATTTCCTTCTTTTTATGGCTGAATAATTCCACCACATATATGACATTTTCTTTATCCATTCATCTGTCGATGGACGCAGGTTGTTCCCTTGTCTTAGCTGCAATAACGCTGCAACAAACATCAGGGTGCAGATATCTCTACAAGATAGTGACTTCATTTCCTTCAGATAAACATTCAGATGTAGGATTGCTGGATCATATGATAGTTCTGTTTTTAATTTTTTTTTTTTTGCTGAGGAACATTCGCCCTGAGCTAACATCTGTTGCCAATCTTCCACAGCTGTGGCTGTGGGTCACTGCCACAGCACGGCCACCATCGAGTGGTGTAGGTCCGCACCCGGAAACCGAACCCAGATTGCCAAAGTGGAGCGCCCCGAATTTAACCACTAGGCCATAGGGCCAGACCCTATTTTTAATTTGTTGAGTAATCTCCATACTGTTTTCCATAGTGGCTGTAACAATTTACATTCCCACCTACAGCAGCACTTACCAATCGTACCCCTCCTTTTTTTTTTCTTTGTGAGGAAGATTAGTCCTGAGTTAAAATCTGTTGCCAATCCTCCTCTTTTTGCTGAGGAAGATCAGCCCTGGGCTAACATCTGTGCCCATCTTCCTCTACTTTATATGGGACCCCAACACAGCATGGCTTGACAAGTGGTGCGTCAGTCCATGCCCGGGATCTGAACCTGCGAACCCTGGGCCAGCCAAGTGGAGCATGCAAACTTAACCACTATGCCACCAGGCCGGCCCTATACCTCTCCTTTTTGAGGTCTCCAAGTGTAGGGACCTTGGAGCAGAGAACTAATCTAAGGTAAATTGGGAACAGATTATGGAAGGCCTTGAATGCCATGCTGAAGAGCTGAACTTTACAGAACATTTTTGAGCAGGTGAGTGATAAGACCAAGATGATGTTTTAGGGGGCTGGCCCCATGGTCTAGTGGTTAAGCCAGGCACACTCTGCTTTGGCAGCCCGGGTTCAGTTCCTGGGTGCGAACCTACACCACTCATCAGTGACCATGCTGTGGTGGCGACCCACATACAAAACAGAGGAAGATAGGCACAGATGTTAGCTCAGGGTAAATCTTCCTCAGGAAAAAAAAAAAAAAGATGATGTTTTAGGAAAATCAATCTGGTGCTATGCAGAATGAATTAAAGAGTATAGTTTGGGCCCAGAAAATCAGTTAGGAGAATATTTCAAGAGTGAGGAGATAAGAAGCCAAAGGTGGTATCAGTTGCAATGAAACAGAATGTGAGAAGCATTGTAGAGGAAGAATCAACAGGACTTGGCAACTTGCTGGCTGGGGAGGAAAGGAAGGGGAGTTGTTAAAGATGAGCCAGGGCTTCAAGCCTCTGTGACTGGAAGACCATTGTTGTCCTTCTTTCACGTATTCATTTGGGAACCATGTATTAAGCACACAGTGGGCAAAGAGATGAATAGTAGAGATATACCTGTCTGTAAAAGCTCACAATCCAGTAGGAAATAATTGTACACTTACAACCACGTAAAATGCAAAAGTGCCTGAAGAGAGGTACAAATGCTATTAGTGGCAAAGTGACAGAACCCCTGACAGAGGTCAGAAGGACGACTAGTTGCATTGCTGGGGTGACTGGAAAATAACACCTGCTCAGTAAACAGAGGCACTGTGCATTTTCCACACCCTCTAAGTGTGAGACACAGATAAAAATCTGCTTCATTCCATTCTGATGGTTGGGCTTGGAAAGTGTTGCCAAATTTCAGCATTAAAAATACAACATATGCAGAGTCTGCTGGGGAAAAGGAGGGGGTGAGTTGGGCATCAGAGGAAAGTGAAATTTAGATATTGATGGATGTTGCCGCTGGAATCCACCAAGGAAGCCCAGACACTGACTTCATAGAGCCCTAAAGCAAGAGGCAACATTTCATACATTTGCCCACTTCCTTACTTGTTATGGTTCCCAAAAGAGTTGAAAAATGAAGGTGGGTGGAAAGAGGGAGAGGCAATAAAATATAGCACATTTCTGAATAAAGAGCTTGTCTTAGCAAGCTTAAGTTGGAGAACCTCTTGGTACATCTTTAAGGAGCCTCAATTCTCCTCCAGGAGCTGAATTGAAAATCTAGTTTGTGGATTAACTGGGCCTTATTGCTTTCCTTTCTTTATTCTATCTGCCTTTTAGGCAATTCATTACTTACAAGATTTTCTACCAGAGGGTGGGAGTAAAAAGAATACTGAATCGTAAAAGTTGCCTACTGTTAGAGAACGTGGGCAGTGTGGCGATTAATGCTATCAAACAAGAGGTATAGCACTTTTATAATTGTTGCTCTTTTTACCACAAACTACTGTGGTTTAACTAACTTCACAGGAAAATGGCCTCAGAGGAGATCATTATTTTACCCAGTATTAGAGGGTGCCCTTATACAAAATGGCAACTCCAGTCGCGTTAATAGTGTGCCGAAGCATTAGACATGTAAAGCGTTGCTTGGACACCGGGCTGGGCGGGGACGATTTACCGCTAAGGGTTCAGAACTTATTTTCAACCAGTCACGCCCTTCTCAAAGATGGCCGCCCTCACTTCCCGCGTTCAACGTGGACGTTTCCGGTCGCTTCCTATGAATTTGAGGTTAATCTAATCCAGTACTGCTCTCATGACCAGAGTCAAGATGGCAGCCACATCCCTTTAGAATTTAAGGGTAGTGAAGCCATTTATTTTTTTCTTTCTCGGTGAACATGGTCCCTTGCGTCCGGCTCTTGTTTTTGGAGGCGTGGTTGCCAGGAGTTAAAATGGCTCCTCCCTGGGATAGATTAAATAGGAAGTGAAGCTGTGACGGCGAGACGTTGCCCGGCCGCTCTTTGCTAGGCGTTCTCGCTCAGAGTTCCTTTTGCCCTTACTAGACATGGCGCTGGCCAGTGTTTTGGAGAGCCCGCTATCGGTGAACCGGCGCGGGTTTTTCGGACTCGGGGGTCGTGCGGATCTGCTGGACCTGGGTCCAGGGAGTCCCGGTGATGGGCTGAGCCTGGCTGCGCCCGGATGGGGTGTCCCAGAGGAGCCGAGAATTGAAATGCTTCATGGAACCACCACCCTGGCCTTCAAGGTGAGGACCCCGCCGCCACGCCGGGCTGAGTCCCGCGCGCCCGCGCCCTCCTCGGTTTCCCAGCGGACCCGAGCCCGCGGTGGCCGCGGCCACAAAGCCCAAGCGGAGGCTCGGGCCTCTTGTCTCCACCCCGGCGGTTTCGCTGTCTCATTGCCCTGGGAGGCCTCGGTTCTCGAGGGGGGCAGTGGGGCTGGGAGTAAGTGGGAGAAGGAACCCAAGGCTGCTGGGGTTGATCCCTAGGCCACCCCAGGTTGCCCCTGTCCAGGAAAGAGAAGGCCGCAGCAGCAATGAACATTGGCAGAGGGAAGACTGTTGTAACCATTCACCCAAAGTTTTGGAAACTGGGTGGCCCCGCTAGGCGAGGGTAACCGAAACGCTACGGCATGTGGGGGAAGATGGGTAGGAGGGAGTACTGTGTTAGGAGCCAGACAATTGGGATTCCTGAGCTAGCTTTGCAATAACGAGCTCTGCGATCTTGGGCAAGTCACTCGATCTCATTGAACCTGTTTCCTCATCTATAAAATGAAGTTAATACTGGTTATACCTAAGTCCAAGGATTGATGTGAAGCTCAAGTGACATTAGTATGTGGGAAAGTATATTGTGAAATGTAAAACGACAAAGGAGATGTTCTGGGTTTGCATTGATGCAAGGAGAAATGTCAAGGAGATGTTTTTGTGGTCTGATGTGGCCTGCTTTGTGTTTTCCTCTCATCTTAACAGTTTCAACATGGAGTCATTGTTGCAGCTGACTCCCGGGCCACAGCGGGTGCCTACATTGCCTCTCAGACAGTAAAGAAGGTGATAGAGATCAACCCCTACCTGCTGGGCACCATGGCTGGAGGAGCAGCCGATTGCAGCTTCTGGGAGCGGCTACTGGCTCGGCAATGTCGAATCTATGAGCTTCGAAACAAGGAACGCATCTCGGTAGCAGCTGCCTCCAAGCTGCTCGCCAACATGGTGTATCAGTATAAAGGCATGGGGCTGTCCATGGGCACTATGATCTGTGGCTGGGATAAGAGAGGCCCTGGTGAGTTTAGCTGCAGCCACGTGACTCTTGGGCTGACACTACAGAGAGGAGGGGCTGGATGAACAGATGAATAAAAGGGCTTTGTCAGTGCTGAGGATGTGTTGATTAAGTTCTCGGACCTTCTCTTCGGTCAAGGAAGGCACTGTAGGATAGAAAAGGGCCTTGGAGTTAGCCCTGCTGTGTCATGACTACTTGTGGGAGCTTACGCAAGTTGCTTATTTTCTCAGCCTCTGTTACATTGGTCAAATGAGGTAGTACATGGAAAGCATGTAATGTCTGGCACATAATGTTTTTCCTTCTACTCTCTCTCCCATAAAATGATAAGACCTACAAAGAGTTGAATTTGAGAATTAAATTGGGTAACAGACATAAAAACTCTAGTCAGTGCTATCTAATAGAACTATAATGTGAGCCACACATATAAGTTAAAATTTTCCAGTGGATATATTAAAAAAGTAAGAAGAAACAGGTGAAATTTTCACAATTCATTTAATCCAAAATACCTAAAATATTAATTAATATAAAATTTTGGCATGTGGCACTAACCCCATTTCAAGTGCTGAATAGCTACACAGGGTTACTCGCTGCTGTATTGGACAGCAAAACTCTAATGTATAGTAAGTAGCCACTCAAAAGTTAGTCATTTTTCTTCCCTTTTTTCCTTTAGGGAGTCTTTGGCACAGATGGGGCCTTTAGGGCTCACCTCCTTTCCTTGCTTGATATAATCACCCTAGATCCTGTTCTCATCTCTCTGAAGAGAAATTCCTTAGCCTATTTTCCTTTCCAATTTATAAAAACCTTGCCAGGAAGTTGAGTCTTATATCTGGTCTCAGCTCCTCCTCAGCCAGTTTTTAATGTCCCTTTAGTCAAGCTGGGATACAGCTAGTCACTTTCTATGTAATTTTCCCCTTCGATGCTTGAGAAGAGTTATTCTTTGCTCCTATTGTTTTTGCTTCATTGATTGCCTACCAAATGCCTAATTTCCCTCTGTTGAACAACTGTTGGATACCCACAGCTTTTTCACTTGCTTTGGAGAATATCAGTTCACTACCTAATGGAGGATGAATGAGGAGAGATTAAAAAGTGGATGTGAAGGAGGAGCTCAGTTTGTTACTTTGGAAATTGAGACACTTTTCTCTTTGAAAGGTGTGAAAGAATAGTTCCATACGTCTTGTGTGATCTAGGGAAGCTTTTTGGAAATGTTGCTTTGAACGCCTAGCTGTTGGGTTTGTTCCATGTGGTGGAAACTGTATAAGAGAGTACAGAAGCTGGCTAGCAAGGACAACCCAAGAAGCTGAGCATAACCTAAATGGTACCCTGTCAAGAACCGTTCCTGACAACCCATCTTAGTCAGGATGAGTCAGCTCCTTGCCTGAGGCAGACTGAGAAGGATCACAGATCACTTAATACAAGGCTGAATGAGATGAATACGATTTTTTAAATAACCAATAAAATGATGGAGTTTTGAGGAGGAGAGGATTACTTCTGATGTGAGGAATTGGGGAAGACTTCATGGAAAGGTGGCAGTTGTCCTAGATGTGAAAATGAGAGAAAGGAAACATAGCAAACAAAAGAAAGAAGCATGAGGTTTTAGGGGGAGTAACTGGAAGTCCAGTTTGATTGGAACCAAAGGTGTGTGAGGGAGAGTAGTGGGCCGTAAAACCAGAAAGGTAAATTGGAACCAGGTGGTGAGCCTGCTAGGCAAGGTAGTGGCAGTGGGACTGAGGAAGGGCTAGATTGGGGTGGACATTAGAATCATCTGAACCTGAAAACTGATAAGGGCAGTGGTTTTCAACCTGGCTTGCATTATAATCACCCAAAGAACTTAAAAAACAAGCTCCATGCTTGTCCCTCACCCCAGAACAATTGAAAAAAAAAAAAACCTGGGGTAAGTCCTAGACATCTTTTTTAAAAGCTTCCTTAGATGATTCTGATGCATAGTGAGAGTTGAGAACCACTGAAATAGGAAAAAGATTAGTGATGCCATTGGCAGAATTTGAAACTACAGGAGGAAGTGTGGGTTGGTGGGGCACAAGAGAAATGAGTTTGGTAGGTAATGGAGAACCACTGGAAGTATTTGAGGACAGGAAGTTTGAATCTGAACTTGGTGACAAAGGCATCCAGTTGGAGAGGTCCAGCAGACAGTTGGAATTGATAAAATTTTTATTAAAATCTTTGTCTAGAGCCAGCCCTGATGGCATAGTGGTTAAAGTTCAGCATGCTCCCCTTTGGCGGCCCAGGTTCAGTTCCCGGGCACGGAACCACACCACTCGTCTGTCAGTAGCCATGCTGTGGTGGTGGCTCACATAGAAGAACTAGAAGGACTTACAACTAGAATATACAACAATGTTCTGAGGCTTTGGGGAGGAACAAAAAAATCTTTTCTAAATTTTCACATATACTAGAAGTTGGCTAACTTTTTCATAAAGGGCCAAATAGTAAATATTTTAGGCCTGCAGGCCGTATGGTCTCTGTCTCAACTACTTAACTCTGCTGTTTTAGCACAAAAGCAGGCATAGACAAGGTATATACAAATGGGTATGGCTATGTTCCAATAAAACTTAATAAAAATAGGCTGTTGGCCTGGCCAATCCCTGGTCTATACCAGCACTGTCTAAAAGAAATAACGTGAGCCATACATGTCATTTTAAATTTTATGGTAGCCACAATTTAAAAATTAAAAATAAAACAGAGAAATTAATTTTAATAGTATATTTTATTTAATCCAACATGCAAAATGTTGTCATTTCAGCATGTGATTCTAGCTGCACTTCAAATGCTCAGTAGTCACATGTGGCTAGTGGCTACCACGTTGGACAGTGCAGGTCCTTACAATATGACTTGGAACTCTAGGCTTTATTCTCCTACTGTGTGATGTATGTATTGTCCCCCAAAGAGTCTAAACTCTGAGGGCTAGGATTGTTTTAAACATTATCTCCCACAGTGCCTGAAGTTCTGTGCTTGAAACCTGTCATTTGAATTATACTTGCTTTTTTGGTTGTGCAGAGAGGACAGGCAAGGTAGTTACTGTAATGTGAGGTGAGATGAGGTGGTATGTTGTAGAATCCTGGAGTCTTAATATTTAATTTGATTCCTTCGGCTTTTTTTTTTTTAAGCAATTTTATAGAAGGTCCTATTTTGTTGTATTTCTGTTGGTCTCCCCTGGGTTTCCAGAGGGATAGAGAACTGTTGCCTTGGAGAATGAATTACATGTCAAAGAGGTGGTCATTTTCCCCCTGCTAACCTCATCTCTCTTTCTAGGCCTCTACTACGTGGACAGTGAAGGAAACCGGATCTCAGGGGCCACCTTCTCTGTAGGTTCTGGTTCTGTGTATGCTTATGGGGTCATGGATCGGGGCTACTCCTATGACCTGGAGGTGGAACAGGCCTATGATCTGGCCCGTCGAGCCATCTACCAAGCCACCTACAGAGATGCCTACTCGGGAGGTGCGGTCAACCTCTACCACGTCCGGGAGGATGGCTGGATCCGCGTCTCCAGTGACAATGTAGCTGATCTACATGACAAGTATAGTGGATCTACCCCCTGAAGGAGGGTGGATATGGCTGTTTGCATTTCTTGAGGGGGTGACTGTCGTTGGTCATCTGGGTACAGCCCCCCATCCTATAGTGGAGGGGTCCCCAATTGTATTGATAATTTTTTTAAGCTCTGGTGCGTTGACCTCTATGTGTTTCCAGTTGTTAATGAGCTGCTGCAGAGGTGATTATTTGTTTTACTTTCCTGGATGTTAACATTACACTACTCGACCTCAGCCTGTGTTGTGTCTTTTGTCCACACTGTCCCTCCTCCAAGCACTTTACAGTCAAATAAGCCAGGACAGTGGGAGGGAAGTGAGTGTAATTACAGGAAACAGTGGTGTAAAGACATTGTCTAGTGAATACATTAACGTCCCCACTCATGAAGCTAATAAAGAAGGAGAGGGAGGCAGGGAGGAGGGAGAGAATTCCCGATTTCGTTTCTAAAGAGATGAAAAGTTGATGAGGTGGAAAGATGCACAGGGCTGTACCAGGCTGAGCTGCACAGGAAAAAGCTCTCACCCTGTGGTGGGGGAGGGGAGGCTGATGCTACGCCCAGAGCAGAAGAGTGAAGAGGGTCAATCTTGAATCTTAAACTAATTGGGAAGGGAAGGCTTGGACCCTGGGAAGAGAGAGGACAAAGGTGAGTGTGAAAGTAATAGTGACCACAAGCTGGGTGATCCTGTCCTTTTGGCCCTCCAGTGTGTATATGTGGCAGACAGGGAAATGATGATGGGCTTATAGCCTCCTGGGCTGAAAGCAGACAAAATTGTCACTGGAACGTGGGGGTGGGAAAGGGGCCCAGCTGAGAGCAGAGAGATGGCTGATTTATCACACCCATCACTGAGGGGGTTCCCAAGCTATGATGACAGCAGATGGCAAGGCCTTCTGTTAAAGAGAAGACAGAAATAGGGGAAAGAGGAGGTTGATGGGAGAAACCTTTAAAAAACTGGGAGAGGAGGGCGTAAATAGTACTGCTTTGTATTTAGTTAGCAAGAAGGAAGAGAGCGGTTGGTGTGGTTGGTGAGGGTGACAACCCAGTGTCATGTTTTGAGACTGAGGGGTTGGGAGGGTCATTCAAAGAAATAGAGGGAGTAAGGCCTCTTCTCCCCCATCTTCGGCTACCTTCCCTTCTTGCACCTTCCCTTCCCCCTCTGCCCCATGCAGTCGCCCTATTGATTGATGAGGGCTGTCGGCCAGGAACTGATCGAGGCTTGTTAATTGCATTTGTCAAATGCAGGGAAATTGAGAATTAGTGAGATTCAAGAAGGGAGTTCGGAAAACAAATGACTCTCATGCCTAAGGAGATTCATTTTGCTGAAAAGTGCCGCGGGAGCCCCTGGAGTCGGGGAGCTGCTAGTGTGGACCTGGACCTACTGTACAGTTGAAGCAGGCAGGCACCACGCCATGTCTCCCTTCTGTGAAGCCATCGGCAAATGCTCAGCTACATGAGAGGCACGGGTACAGTCATCTTCCTCTCACTTAGGACACTGGTTTGCAGATCTTTTAAAACGTTAGACCCTTTTTTAAAAAATGAACCCTTAGGAGCAATCGCAACACCTGAAAGAAGTCAAATCAGGTCAAAGTGGAGTTGAGGAGTCCAGAGCCTCAACCACTGAGCTTCCCCCTCTGGCCACTTCCCACCCCCCCACTCCCTGGCACTTCTTGGAATCCCAAGGAATGAAATTTGAAAATAACTGCCCTGAGAAGTAACCTTGAGGGTGGAAAGAGAGTTGAAGATTGGAATTCTTTTACATGACCCCAGAGAGCATAAGATTCCCTGAGCTCTTAGCTCCCTGAAGAGAAGAGATGGTCTGAAGCAACGCTGCCCTTGCCCTGTTTCTGACTCATGCCTGGCTTTGGCAGTGGTCTGGCTGTTTAATGTAAACACCTATTCTGCACTAGCTGAGTCCTTATGTTCAGATGAGAAAATGCATAGCCTACAGCCCTGTGTTCTGGCATATCCCTGTTTCTCTGCCTTCCTAGATCTTGGATAAAAAACTCACTTAATGGAAGACATCAATTTGTGGTAGGTTTTCTGGAAAGAAAGTAGAGCAGAGGCAGAGGAACCCTGCAGGTCCCCAGACCCAGTGATGTCCACCCTGGGCAGATGTGGTTTCTTGCTGCTGGGACTGGTCGGAGTTGGTTTTGCAGGGGCGGTGTGTCTCCGCTTGTGTAGGGATGATGGATGCTGCACAGCGCTGGAGAGATGCTGCTGCGTAGACTGTACCAGTTCAGGGACTCCCATCAGATTCATTTCCCAGTGCAGTCCTCTTGACAAAGGATGATGGAAAAGAAATTGCCTTAAATAGCCGGAAGATTAATTTCTTTCAGCAGTTCCCAGTGGTCCAAGGGACAGGGCTCTTTAAGTGATGTCTGACAATTTCTCCTCCTTCCACAGATAGCTCAGTAACACCAAAATCTGACTCCTCAGGGTAGCTGATGGGATTAATCTGATTAAATAGGGAGCAGACACTTCTAGAGGCCCCATGCTTTCCCTTGCTGGCAGGGAATGCCGTGGGGTTGAAGGCAGATATGCCTTATAGCAGCTCCACGCCAGGCAAGGGGGGCTGTGGGGAGCAGCCTAAATAGAACGTTCACGAGGGAAGGTGAAAAGGTAGGGAGGACGTGGGGAGGAAGGAGAAGGGCATGGTTAAAGGAAATCAGGGGCTGAAGCATAATAGTTACTGAGCGTTCCCTCTTTAGGCAAAACCAGAAGGTCGGAGTCTCTTGATATCCTCCTCAGCGAGCAAATGAGAAAACTGTCAAAGCCATTTGGGGAGTGGAAGGTTACATCCTTTGAGGGGAAATAAAACAACTGATTTATTCTGGTCCACGGATTCTATGTGGTCTGTTAGGGGAGAGAAGCAAAAGGCGGGATGAAAGGGAGTATGGGGAAAAAGGTGAGGGAGACTGGGGGGAGCATTTCCCTCGTCTGAGGTGAGGAGGATGACGGTCAGTGGAGGAGTTCCGGGGACATAGCTAATTTGGCAAGTACAGTTTGGTATTTTATTTTCTGTTATTTGTGTGTGTGTTGTTAGACGAGCCCCTCCTGCCAGGGCTCTAGCAGAAGATTAGGTGCTTTGAAACTGACCGCAGCAGCAGTGACGTCAAGACATGATCAAGTGCTTTATGATTTAAAATATATGTATATTACAACCAAGCATGTCTGCTGTTCTTTGTTTGTTTCTTGTTTGTTTTTCAAATTCTAGTTTCCCTTCAGGAAGCCAGCATCATATTGCGAAAGCTTTAATTAGAGCGGGTGAGAGGAGAGAGCTAGCACAGCAATCAGAACTGCCCTGATCAGCAGCTGCTGCCACCTCCTGCCTGACCCAGGCCGCCCCTCCTCCCCGTCTTCGTCAGCCAACTGTCCACATCCCTGCAGGGCTCCCCAGGCCTGGCCTCAGAGCCAAGTTCTTGCTTCCAGGGGCTATGCCCCACTGAAGCATTTCAATAAAAACTGTTTCTGAAATGTCCCGTTCGCAGTTGTTAATGGGTCAGGCAGAAGAAATTCTACCCACGTCAGCTTCTTGGGTTTATTTAACCTAACTCATTTCTCCCTGAAGCTTCTGCCTCTGAGTTAGGTGCCAAGCCTAACTTGGTACTTAACCCTTTGTCATCCAGATTTAGCTGTCATCAGCCATGACAATCTGATGGATTTTAATTGAAAGGAAATAAGACCCTGTGGGTTCACCCTCTTCTGATGTCTCCCCTACTCCCCCATCCTCTCGGGCTACCCCTTCTTTCTATTCTCTCCTTGCTTGATTTCATGTTTCCTCTCTGCTATCTCACTTTATAAAAATTCCCTTTTCTTTCCTCTGCAGAATTTAAGTAAAAACCAATCAATCAATAAACGGCTTATGGACTCTAATGTAACAAGAAAAGGTTATCACTAGCTGCAGGGGACCTAAAACGCTGGTATCACAGAGGGAAACACAGATGGAATGCGAGAAAGTGAGCTAGAGAGAATGAGAGGCAGAAACAGAAAAGCGACTCCTCGACAGCAAGAGGGAGGTTGAGCAAAGTGGAGAGGGAGACGGGGACGTGGCAGAGATGGATGGAGACATTGATGGGCAGAGCCGGACTAAATGGGAGGGCATAGGGAGTGGGAAAGGAGACTCAGAAGGACAGTGATAGAGAGAGTGGGCAGGGGAATAGGGAGGAAGGAAGCAGCTAGAAGCTAATGCACAATGAAACATGTCCCCCTGGAGACAGATAATTTCTCCAGCCATACATAATGAACACGTGCCTCTCTGTGTGTTGCCCCTGTACTGTCACAGTCACTTACATTCTGCAAGAATCTCTCCATGTCTACACCGCTTGTGCAAGGTTGGAAAGAAGGTTTGAGGTCTCTCAGAACAATCTTCTCCACCCAGCCAGGTAAACAGAAAAGTAGAAACCTCTCTCATAAGAGGAACAGGGTAAGTGAGGCAGGATCACAGATTCAGTACCTTTTAAAATTTCATTTTTAGGTTCACAAAGAGGTCCCCTCTCCCCTCACCTCCCTCCGCTGGCCACACACATCACACACAGAACTTGTCCCCTTTGTTCTATACATGCCCACAGGTCAGGACCAAGACTGTTCAAATGGGGGGAAGGGGCCCAACGTCCAGGGAGACTGAGGAATAGCAGGTGCTTCCGGTAAGAAGGAAGTAAGTAGGTCCAAGCAGGTATGACCACCAGGGACCAAAGTCAAGGGGATATTTTTGCAACTACTGAGGCTCTTTTCCCAGCCTAGCCTCAATAGCGTCACTATCCCAGGGACATCAAACATTCCAACCTTCCCTGTGCATACAGAGTTTCACACAATACATAGGCCCTTTTCTCATGGCAGTTCATCTCGAGTGGTGATGTGTGGGGTTGTCTGATCAGAGAGGATCCCCTGAGCACCAGGGTTCTGTGGGAGAGCTCATTATCATCCTGTGTCCCTTGAGTCTTGAGGCTGCACTCACAGCTTAATCTTTAGAAAAGAAAGCACTGGAGCATTTTCAACCAGAACAACAGGTTAAGCATAGTCCCACATCTCACTTCCCAAAGAGGAAAATGTGCATAACGGTGGGTCAGCCTTGAGCCAACAGAGCCCAGGTGTGGTCCTTGGCCAGGGGTAGCAGTCTTCCACATCTCATTTAAACAGCCTTAGGCATGTGCTACATCGAAGAGCATCTATGTATGGGTCTCTGGTTGTTTCACGATATGGCTGTCTTCCTTTTCAGTTAAACACTTACTGTACTTTTGTTTGTTCCCCACGGTGCAGGCTACTCAGTAGAGATAATATAATAAATGTATTTTTAATGAATAAGTGAACGAATAAATGATTTCACTATGGTGCTCTTATGCCAGTGATTCTTACTTACCCTTCTCAGAATTGTGACTCTATTAACTGTTGGATTTTAAGATGCTGTTTGCTGCTCTAAAACATACTGTGAAACATATGTTAATTTTTAAAATTAAGACAAAACTGCCTGCTTTAAGAATTTTTTTTTTAATGTTAAGCCACCCACTGCTTATACATGAAGACAACTAGGTGTCATAAAAAGCAGTTTTGAGGAGCAGTCCTGCCCCTTCCCACTTGCCCAGATTCTGCAGTCCTGTCTTTCTCTTCAAATGGCAGGATTAGTCTCACACAAAATACGGTCAGCCTCTGGAGAACTGAGCTTTGGGTGTAGCTCTGTAGGTTATCTCCCTTAGCATATTTGGTTTGGTTTTTTTTTTTCCTCTTAGACTAATAGATGGAGCCTTAGCCAATACCCACACCTGGTCCCTGCATGTCAGATGCATGAGTGAGCGGCTCTTTACAAGGGACAGAGCAACTGTCCTAAAAATGGAGATAACCACACCCTAAAAATGGAGATAACCCACTTTTCTTTGGGTTTGGGTTTCCTTTACAATCTAGAATTGTTGCCCTTTGTTTTTCTTCTGCTTGTTGAAAAAAATGCTTTGACATCCTAGGTAGTGTTCATTAATGTGCACTTTGGAATTTTCTGAAGCATTATAATGGAGTCCTAAAATAAATCAGAGAATTCCAGAGTCTGTAGGACCATTTCCTTGTCTAGAGAAAGGGCTGAATCTAAATATCTATGGCAAAAATATCTATTTTTTTTTTTTTACATTTTGAAATGTTTCAAGACTTCAGAAAAGTTGAACAAATAGCACAATGAATACCTATATACCCTTCATATAGGTTCGCTAATTGTTATCATTTGGCCACATTTGCTTTCTCTGTATATACCCATTGATTTATTAATATTTATTTTACTGAATCATTTGAAAGTAAGTTAAGAGATCATGACATTTTACCCCCAAATGTGTCTCCTAAGAACTAAGATATTCTCTTACAAAACCACGATACCATACCAAGAAATTTAACGTTGATATAATCATATTATCTAATATCTAGTCTGTATTCAAATTCCCCAATTGTCCCAATAACGTCCATTATAGCGTTTTTTTTCCTGACCCAGGATTCAGTCAAGGCTCACACATCACATTTAATTGTCATGTCCTTTTAGTTTCCTTCAATTTAGAACAGGCTCCCAAATTTGTGTGTCTTCTATGACATTTATACTTTGAAGAGTCCGGTCATCATTTGTCATGTGCAACCTGGATTGTCTGACTATTTCCTCATGATTAGATTCAGGTTAATCATTTTTAGCAGGAATATTACCTAGATGATAGTGTATACTTCCCACTGCAGCACAATCAGGAGGCACATAATGTCAGTTTGTTACATTATTGGTGATGTAAAGTTTGCCTACTAGATTTCTCCATTGTAAAGGCATGTTTGCCCTTTGTAATTAATTAGCAAAGTAGAATGATTGTTTGAGATCACGTGAATATCTTGTTCTCCCATAATTTTGCACCCAATGGTTTTAGCGTCCATTGATGATCCTTTCTGAATCAATTTTTGCATTGGTGGTTGCCAAACATTGGTTTTTCAAATTTTGTCATTTCTTTTACATCTATGAGCAGGCATTTCTCTTTCTTTTCTTCCCTTCCTCCTCCTCTTCTTCTTCCTCCTCCTCCTCCTCCTTGTTTGCATTTATCTATCTTTACTTTTTTGCGCTTTTTTTGTATTTATTGTTTTTTACTTGTCTTTAAGAAAGATTTCCCAGCTGTTTACACAATTTCCTTTGCATTTAATAATTGGTCAAATTCAGAACTCTTTTCCTTTAAAATTGAATCTGCCCTTAATCCTGCTACAACACAAACTCCTTTCTTCTCTCTTCCTTGAGTACTATTCTCTGCTGCCTGCCTGCCTGCCTTCTCTTTTCCTTTGCATTATCTTCCACCTTTCTGTAATCTCCTTCATCTCTCCAAATCTCAACTCTCTCCCACACTTCCCTCTCCAGTGTCTCTGAGGAATATTCCCAACTGACTCTGGGATTTCCTTCCACAACGGTTCTAAAATGCTCTCGGTGTGTTAATGAATGACGTAGAAACAGCTTCCAGGCCTCACTCCAGGGGAAGTCAGATTTCACTGCATGGGGAGGCCCCTTTGGGATCTCACTGAATAGAAACAGCTTAAAATAAAGAGATTTGCTTGATTCAAAGCCAAATAAGCAGCTTTTCCTCAATCGACAAGTCATCTGTAAAGTTTAACATGTGAAATCGCAAATGTTTTAGAGTTCAAAATTGCAATTTTTTTCAGGTGAAAAAGGTGTATTTTCTTCCTGTTCTCATTACCTATTAACACAAAAATGCTTTACTCAAACTTTCTACCAAAGATTCCCTTATGACCATTGGGGAAAAAAAGAAACTTAAAAAGAAATGGCTGGGGCCGCCCGGTGGGGGCGTCCGCCGACTCGCTGCTTGTCAGCCATGCCGTGGTGGCGTCCCATATAAAGTGGAGGAAGATGGGCACGGATGTTAGCCCCGGGCCAGTCTTCCTCAGCAAAAAGAGGAGGATTGGCAATGGATGTTAGCTCAGGGCTGGTCTTCCTCACCAAAATAAATAAATAAATAAAAACGAAATGGCTTTTCCAACCTAGACCTTTGTAGAAATGTGCTCATAATTAAAAATATATCCCAGGAGACGTCGTATGGGGCATATGAACATTCTATTGATCATCAGGGAGAAGACAGTTTGTCTTTCGTGGACTCAGAACAAGAGAGCAAAAGAGGGTAACAGAGCAAGGCAGAGTGGATTTCATTTTAGGCAGAGGCTAACGAATGGTCAAGAGCACAGGTTCTGGAGTCAGCAGACCTGGATTCAAGTTCTGACTCAACCATTTAACAAACTCAATGACTTTGAGGTAAGTCACCTTCCCTCCCTGGGTCTCAGTTTTCTCATCAGTAGAAGAGGCAGTGTAATACTACTCCTCTCATAGAATTGATTAAATGAAATAGAGTGCCCAGCACCAAGTAAACTCTCAATAAATGTTGATTATAATAATTGTTGTTAGCAATTCTGTTTTCCCATTATCCCAACATTTTGAAATAGATCACCTGTACATTTGAGGATATGAGATGTCCTAGTGTATTCCTATCAAATTTAATATTTTCCTAGTGTTTTCCTGGCTGGCTTGTATTAGAAAGAAAAAAATTTTTTGTAATGGAAAACATGTGAAAGAAAATCTATAACCCTTAAGAATATAAACACTGCCATCTCATTTTCAGGTAAAAAGAAAGCTCTTGGCTGGGTTGCCACATAAACAAGGGTGCTCCTGGGGTGAAGACAACACTGGCGGCAACAGCCCTTTCTGCTGAGAACCAGATCCTACCAAGAACGTCCTGGACTTTGAGAACCAACAAGTGTATGGAGGAGGCCTGACCGACGGCCAGTGCTGAAATGTGAGGGGCTGAAGAAAACAGCTGGCTTGGGGGTTCGGGTCTGCCACCTGTTAGGTATGAGACCTTGTAGAAAGCTCTCTCTCTGATCCTGTTTCTTGTAAAATGGAAATGCCAATAACCTGCGTGTTTAACACAGATACAATCAGACTAATTTCATTTATCATATTCAATTTTCCCCAATTATCCTGGTAATGTCCATTATAGGCTTTTTTTTCTGACCCAGATCCAATCAAAGATCATATTTTGCATTTAGTTGTTATGTCTCTTTATTGTCCTTTAGTTTAGAACAGTCCCCTCACCTTTGTGTGTGGCTTCATTACATTGATATTTTATTTTATTTATTTATTTATTTATTTTTGGTGAGGAAGACCAGCCTTGAGCTAACATCCGTTGCCAATCCTCCTCTTTTTGCTGAGGAAGACTGGCCCTGGGCTAACATCGTGCCCATCTTCCTCCACTTTATATGGGATGCCGCCACAGCATGGCTGACAGGCAGTGCGTCGGCGGGCGCCCGGGATCCGAACCCGCGAACCCCGGGCTGCCAAGCGCGGACGAAACCGCTGCGCCACCGGGCTGGCCCCTACATTGATATTTTAGAAGCATTCAGGCCATTTGTCTTGTGGAATGTTGTGAGGATGAAATCAGATAAAAATACTTTCAAAAGCTGTGCTGTCGAGCCAGTGAGGCATAGTGGTTAAAAACTTGGACTATGGAGCTAGATTTTCTGGGTTCAAATCCCAGGTCTCTCTCTTATTAGCTGTATAACCTTAGTCAAATTATTATATCTCTCTGTGCGTTAATCTTATCTATAAAATGGGGATAATAATGGTACCTACCCACCACTGTGGAGATTAAATATGTTAATATACGTAAAGTGTTCACACCAGTCTCTATACAGTAAGTGCTCCTGAACTGTTAGTTACTATGGAAGGTAAATTCTTGTTGTGGGATCTGAGTTTCAAAATTTGTGTCTTAGCTAGGAAAAAAAATTCACTCATTTAATTATAAATGATTTTTTTCAGTGCTTACTAATGTCTACAATTATGCCAGCTGCTGCAGTAAGAATCAAAAAAAATAGTTCCTAAATGGAAAAAGAAGTTTAAGATATGATCTCTGATCTCAAACAGTGTGAAATGACTAAAATATGTGAAATAACCAAGGCAGACTTAAGTGCCGCTATCCTGAGTTAGCATGAAGTTCATGCTGATAGAAGAGAGAAGGAAGTGGTCTGTGTTGACTGAAATAGCTGAAGAATGGATAAAAACTGACTAGTCAGAGAAGACGAGAGAGGCATTACTCAGGCAGACAGACCACTTGAGCAATGGAGTAATACGGGGGTGAAAAGGTGAGGGTAGTGGGAACTAAGAACAAACAGGGGAGAGGGACCAAATTACGGGTGGCTTAAAATCCAACTATGAGCAACCAGGTCTTCATGCAGGAGGTAAAGGGGAGCCATTTTAGGTTCTAGAGAATGTAGTCTTAGCCAAATAGGGAAAAACTGGGGACTCAGACTGAGCAAAAACAACGCCAAAAGCGTAAGACTCCTTTGTCTTTCACCTGAAGGATGTCGCGTACTTGTATGACTGTTCATTTAAAGGTGGGGGTGTTAACCAATAGACGTGACATTCTACCCTGAGACCTTCCACCCAAAAATCAGGAGCTGGGGCCCACGCACTAAATCCTTGATGCTTAATCCCAGTCTAGAATTTTACTGACTGTTAACCAAGTTTAGCAAATTATCGGGAGTTCGCTCACTGAATTGTTATTTATAATGGGGACTGGGGCCTCGTTTCACTGAGAAAAAAAGGATGGGAAAGGGTGAGAAAGTGAAAGGAAGAGAAGTAGAGAAGGGGATAGGTGCGAGTAGGGCCTCCCGGGTCCGGGCGGGAGGGGGCCCGGGTCGGGAGTCGGGCGGCCCTTAGGGGCCCCCTGGGGCCCGCGCCTCGGGCGCGGCGCGTGTGCTCGCGGGCGGGGCGCCCCGCGGCCGCTGGCGACCAATCCGGGCGGGCGTCCGGGGAGGGGCGGGGCCAGCCGGCTCGGGCTCCGCGAGTCCTCCTTTTTTGCACACACACGAATACAAAGAGCCATACGACCTTCGGGTATCCTTTTTCCATTTTTTTCCCCTCCTTAATCTTGTGTGTGTTTTCAAAATTTTTAAAAATAGAGATCTGTGGCAGTGCTGGGGTGAGGAAACTGTTGCTAAGAGGAATTTGCGCTTTCCCGCATTTCTTTTTCTGTCTCTCTTCCTCTTTCTTTTTCCTGGTCAAGGTTTTAAATATACCAAGAAGTTGAGAAGCAGGATGGCCGTGTACAACCGTTTCCAGCCAAATTTATAGACATTTTTTCTTTTTGCTATCACATTTTAAGAACTGGTAAATTTTTATGGTCGAGGGATTTAAAAAATGTAGCCGCTTGGGAAGTATAGATTTCTTTTTTTAAGCGGGCTGAAGGGATAATGTAAATTTCTGCCACGGGCAACGTCGAATGAAGCGGAGATTTGGGACTCCCTCACAAAGCTGTTTGCGTGCGTTTTACACACCCTCCCCCAAAACCAAAACCAAGTGGCTTGAATGTGGCAATTGTCCAAGACCAATAGGTTAAAAATATTTGGCTGTTATAATTGAGACACTCATTTCCCTGGGGATTAGGGGCAAAGCCCTTCTTACAGTGTGTCTTACACACATTTTCATGAGGACATTGTGTGTGTGTGTGTGTGTGTCTCGAAGCAAATGATTTTGTAAAGATTTATCTTGGGGTTTTGTGCTTTGTGTGTATGTACAGTATGTGTGCATGTGCCATTGCAGATTTTGTTTTCAGAAGTGATTACCTTTGGTTTTATGTGTGCAAAGTAGCCCCTAGGATGCAAGTTTTTTTCTGTTGTCTTCCCAAATGTGATCCAAACAGGATTTCATGTGCAAATAACAGTTTAGAAGAAATCCTATTCTTAGGATACTTAGCAACTTTCATTCTATGTGCATTTACTGTATTTTTCTGCTCCTCTTCTAAAGTATCAGATTAGTGAATAATTAAATAATTGCCTGGGAGTATACAGTCCATGTGGCAAATGAGGGTAGGCAATTTATGAAATCTGTGGTTCAAAGCCGCCTTTAGTGACTGTTTTGCCTAAGTGGTTTTGCTTTTTTATTGTCTCACGTTCTTAAATGTACAACTGTGTATATTTTGGCCTTTATGTGTGGTTTGGTTGGTGTGTTCAGAAGGGAAATTCTCTCTTGGCTTTTTGACAGAATGATCGTTTATAGGTTGGGATTTGTTTGAAAAGCTCCACAGCTGGCGAAGTATCAGGAAAATAATCCAGTCAAGTCCAGTTCTCAACTGTTCACGGTGGTGGTGATGGAGGAGGGGCCAAGAGGAAGCAAAGGCAAATAATACATAGGAGGGATAGAAATGCATTTTGGTTATCATGTTGCGTTTTTGGAATGAAAAGCCTTTCTCCATATCTAAGTCACAGAGAAAAATGTATGAATTAAAGGACAACAGGCTCAGAGCAGAGCCTCCGTTATATGAGCCGTATTCTCACTTCATTCTGTTACAGAACCACTGTCTCCTATTGAGTCATACAGAAAATATTTATGTTCAAATCTATAGTCGCAGATTGGAGTGAAAGCATAGGAGGTATATGGGGTAATAAGGGAGAAACTGGAATGTCACAAGTGAAGTAGCAACCAGGAAATAAAAAAGGATCTACTGTAGAGTTCAAATTTCAGTACAACACACCTCTGTATGACGATCATAATATACTTCCATCCCTCCGCTAGCGGCCTATGCACTTTCATGCAGTATTTAGAACACTAAAGAATGACGATAAAACTATTTGTACAGGTCCTGAAATTCATTATAATGCAAGTGGCCCTGTGTGGGCTCTCTGGGGTCTTACTTGTACTGAGTGTATTTTATTTCCTAACAATGCAAGTCAGATCAGTGCTTAATAAACACTGTCTCAAATGTGGATCATTCCACAAGTTTAGACCTACGTATCTTTGAAATCCAGTCAGATTCCAGTGACCTTGGTGATGGCGGCAGTGCTGGTAATTTTTAATGGAGTTTTGCTCTTTCTAATTCTTTTCCGCATCAGTGCAGGTCATCACATGTGCTTTTTAGCTTCTTAGAAAAGGGAGAGCTCTTCCTAGAGAGGTAGGCAGCCCACGTCCCGACTTCTGGGCTCTTTGATTTTTACTAGGAACCTAGGCTCATATTCCAATGTCCTTGCTTTGAGTTTCTTTCTTCGAAAGAAAGAGAATTCCTCCCACGAATATATCGTTGGCTTGGCTTTCCTACCAAAGCAGAGCAAAGCTAAACTTGGGTTGATTCTGCTTGGGAATCCGCGGGGCCCCTAGAGATGAGAACTTTGAACTAAGGGGAACTGCCATTTTGCTGGTGATAGCCGAAAGATCTGTGGGACCGGCAGGAACTAAAAGCCTCCCACCACCAAACGTATAAAACCGATTTGTGGCCACTGTACATATAATCGTGTACGCGTAGCTTTGTGAGCAGCAGAGAACAAAAGCGAGTAAACGAAGCAAAACAAAACAAGCAAGATAAAGATGGCGCCTGACGGCCTTGAAAAAGCCTCGTACTCGTGTCCCTCCCTGAAGAGGCCCCTCCCCTCCCTGGCTTGCTGAGTGACTGTGGATTGCAGCCAATAGCGTCCCTAGCTCTGCTCCCCCCCCCATAGTGTAACTGCCAGTCACCGGGAGCCAGAGGACAAGCGGGGCGGTGCCTCCCCGCGTGCGCGCGCTCGCCGGGTACACGGGCCGGCGCTGCCTCGGCCGCCCAGCGCGCTCGCTTAGGCGCCGTTCGGTCCGCTGGCGCGGCGGCGCGGCGGCGCGGGGCACACGCGGTGGAACACCCGCGGGGCTGCTAAAGCGGGACCGCCGCGGGGACTCCCGCGCCGCCCTAAGCCCCAGTCCTCAGAGCTTTCGTGATCACGTAGCCTACCCGGCGAGATCCTCGACCGCACCTCTGGCCACTTTGCTATCTGCCGCCTTCTCCGGAACACCCCTTTCTTGGGACCCCCCAGGGCACGATCTGCCGGTGGGCTCAGTGGCAGGTCGCCTTGTACCCTGCGGCTTCCAGGGCGGCACCCGAGCCCTGCCTCCCCGCGTCGCTGCGGTCGCCGTGCCTGTAACTCAATCACACAGTTTCTTCGGAAATGGTTTTGCTGTCCCTGGTGCCCACCTTGTCATCTTTGGCCAATATTTAATCAACTAACATTTACCGAGGGCTCGCGGTGCACAGGATACAGCTTTCGGAGCTAGTTTTTCATTTTTCAGTTTCTCCAGAAATGCAGAAAGAGTCTTTTACGTGAGGCACGTTTGTATGAAAACCTTAAACCGGAATTTTAATCTCACCAAGTTGCATTTTAGCGAATGTAAATAAAAAAGACTGTGCTATGCTGGGTTAAAAACTCTCGTACCACTGTACAAATATACTTGGAATTTTCGGATTACGTGGAATCCTTTTCTTAGGGCCTCATTCTGCCCTTTGGGTACATCTCTCTTTTTTTCATCCCTAAAAGCTAGGTCTTCGATTTTCTTTGCAGATCATCAGATGCGTCAGTCTTTCAAAATGTAGGAAAATAGTATTTTAAGGCATTTCCTTACCTGCTGTTGTGTGATAAGGCGCTCATTTCTGATAGAAATAGGTTTTGAGAGGACCTTCTAAGGGGTGAGCCATTTTGCACCTTCAAGTGGAGGAGCAGGGCTGACCAGCACAGCAGGAGCTTTAAGTGGCCATTTTCCTTTTTTATTTCTTAAAATGGAGATTATGGTATGAATTGCTATGCTTTCAGTAATCACATTTAAGGAAGTCCATTGCTAGCATGACCCTGAATGAGTCAAGAGCCCATTATAAAAACATATATCATCTGAGTGATACCATATCATACACATCTATTAAATAGTGAGAAAACTTTTATTTTTCATAGTTTGGAGGTGAACTCAGTCATGCAGAAAATTCAAACTCAGAATGGGTAAAAAGCAAGCAAGGGAGCTGCCAAGAGTATGATATATTTAGTTCTACCAAAAATACATGTGACTTGGGAGGAAAGGGATAGTTAAGATTATGGACAGTCTCGCCCTGAACTGTCTAAAGAAGATGAGTTTTCTTTTTTTTATCTAAATATTTATGAATAAAATATCAAAATTATTGAAAAGTACATTTTTCTAGGCTCCTTTCACATGTATTAAAATTAGACCAATACGGAAATGAACCCCGAACACATATATTTTATGCAAACTTAGGTTTGACAGATGCTGTCATTTTGTGTTAGCAACTCATCATAAGATTGAAGATCCTTTTCTTAACACTCAATTCTAAAAGTTGATAGCATTTTGCAAAAGGCGTGTATGTTATTCTATGGTGGTCAAACTTAGTTTATTCCTATTTTTTCTTTCTTGAACAAAAATATGAACTCTTAGTTTTAAACTAAGTTAGCAATCTGAAATTGCAAAAGTTGACAGTATTAATGTTTAATAATATAGGTACAGACACTGCCTGGATAATTTACTACCATTAACCATTGTTTTGCCAAACATTCCCTGGATTGCTCCAAGAGTTATTGAATTAAACACTTATACATTTTGAGAAGTAAGATAAAAATATCAGAAAAAAGTTTTGGTATGTTAATAATGTTGGCAGGGTTAAATGGGCTTGAGAACTTTAAGCTAGCGATGGAAAAAAGCAAGAATAATTATGTTAGGTCTGGAGTGTTTGAAAAGAACTTAACAGGTTGTAACAACAGATAATGCAGCAGTGCCTATAATAAAGTTCTTTTATCAATTTGAATTATTTATACTGAGGAAAATCTGTCTCCAAAGTAAAAAGAATGTCTCTCTAGTATATGACTTTGTCTTCGTCGATCCACCTCAATGAATCCTTGCCCCTGTGTTCATGGTTTTCTTCTCTGCTGTCTCTGGAAAGAGTTCACTTTCCTTCTCACATTGGGAAGATCCTTGCTAGAAGAAAACGTAAATCCTTTTCTAATATCTTCATTCTTTACTTTTTCACTATCCTTTTCCTTTCTGCATTTTAAATATACTGAAGTTCTGAGCCCCTTCTGACTTCCTTCTTATTTCTTTCCTTCCTTTCATAACTAAACTCTAGAAAAGTTGACTTCCTGTCTTGCTTCCATTTTCTCTCTGTCAATTCGTCTTTCGTTGACTGCATAGTTTTACTTTCACTACAAAAAATACCTCTCTGCTCATCGCCAGTGACCATCACAGACAAATAAAATATATTTCCTTAATTGTTATCTTTTTTAACCATTCTACTGCACTTGTCACAGTTGATTGGATCCACTTTCTTGACATTCTTTCTCCTTTGGCTTTCCTAACACTTTTTCTCCCACCTCACTGACCATTCTTCTCTTTTAATGAAGCCTCTTCCATGGATTGGCTTGAAGTGCTGTTCTCCGCCTTTGCATTTCACACTTACACTTACCCCTTGGAGAGCTCATTTACTCTCAGTTTCAAGTACAACCCTCCTGCTAAAGATTCCAAACCTGCATTCCAGTTCTGTCTGACCTTCCTCTTGTTTTTGTTTTTCAGTCCTAGTCAGTTGCTTTCAGGACATTCCGTTTAGAGATGTTGCCAGCAGTTTAAAATTTAACATGTTAAATGAATACATATCTTCCTTAATATGCTGGTTTCTCCTCTCGACTTCCTCATTTCTATCATTATGTCAGTGGTACCATTTTATGACCCTCAGGTTTATAATCTTGAAGTTGTCCTTAACCAGTATCTTTATCCCCCATATTTATTAAGTAAAGAAATATTATCAGTTTTTCCTCCAGGATGTTGAACCTTCATATCCACAGCCCTCATTCTCATCAACTCACTCCTGGATTACTTAAACATTCTCCTAATCTCTAACTGTTCCACTTTAGGTCTCTAAGACAGGGGTCAGCAAACTACAGCCCATAGGCGAAGTCTGGTCTGCCACCTGTTTTTGTATGGCCCACGAGCTAAGAATGGCTTTTATTATTTTTTAATGTAAATATCGAATGCAATATTTTGTGATGTTTTCCGTGTCCATAAATAAAGTTTTAGTGGCACACAGGTATGTTCATTTGTTTCCGTATTGACTGCTTTTGTGCTACAATGGCAGAGATGAGTAATTAGACAGAAGCCACATGGTCTGCAAAGCGTACATTGTTTACTGTCTGGTCCTTTACAGAAAAAGATTTGTTGGCCTCCTGCTTTAAGAGTTTCTTTAACTTGGTTTTCAAAGACCTCTGTCATCCTTCTGTACCTTTCCATGTAAGCCCCTTTGCTCTGACCTCTCATATGTAACCTGTTAATTCCTGTAATTTGTTTTTCTTTCGTCTGTCATGTCTTCTTACCACCCTGCCAGTTCATCCTATACATTACTCAAGGCTCAATTAGAGGTTTTTCTTCTATAAGACCCCTTTCTCATATGATTTCATTCTGTTGATCTTTTCATTACTTTGAACCAACTCCTCAAGAATGTACTATATTTTAGTCTGTACCATATTTTTAGGCACTTGTGTGTATTTTGCTTTGTGCTTTAGACATTCCATTCTCACATACACTGTAAGCTCCTTGCCTGTAGGGACTTTGTCTTCCCTTCATTTGAGTTCTTAGAGGTGGCAGTCCATTTGTGTGACTCATCCTTTAGCATGGCCTTGCGTGTAGAGAATTTTTAGAAACACTCTTGTTTTTGATAACTTGCTCACCTTCTCTAATGGGGATATATGTTGCTAATGAAATTAGTGTTTTGTTTTGTTTTTATTCACTTATCCAGCATTTAAGTTGTCATCTGGTTAGTAAGTATTATAATGTAAAATATTCCTTTATTACCTGCTGACCCATTTCTTTGTCCTTATATTTCAATGTCTTAGAGTTTATGTGGAAGACTATAGCAGGAGGTGGGGAAATTAAATCAGCAATAATGTCCATAGAAACAAAAAAAGTTATTTGAATGCCCATGTGCTACAATGCACCATACCAGGTTTTTATAGACAGGTTAATTCAAGAAAACACCTATTTGTTGCCCTGAATGTGACATTCTAAAATGGACATAGGATGGTAATACACAAAGTAGAAAAGCAGAAAGAAACAGAGGAACAAAGTGAACTCACAATAGGAAAATACATTTAGCATTAAAAACTAGCAGAATTGAATATTATCCTTAGTTTAAAGCCAGATCATGAAAGTAAGTAAATTGTAAATACTGTATTTTCTCTATTACCTTTCTAATTTGCATCATAGAGGTTTTGTACTTATAAATGCATCTTTGTAGACTTGAATTTATTGTTTCTTAGAAATTTGATATTAAATTTAGGGGAAAAATCCCCCAAATTCCATTTCAAGCCATTGCATTTTTTTCAAGGTTAGGAAATCAGGATGGGTGTCCAGGGTGGGAACACAGAAGGTTTCAGGAATAATCATAACATCATCCAACTGCTATTCGTGCAAAACCGATCACGTGCCAGCACTCTGTAGGTGCCTTCCATATATTATGTATAATCTTTACAAAAACACTCAAAGTGGGCCAAGACGAGAACACTGGGGTTCAGAAAAGTGAATACTTTGCCCAGGTTCACACAGCTCCTGAGTGGTGCAGCAGGATGAGACCCCCCTCCCCCCACTCTGTTTTTTTAAATTCCAGTTCGGTGCTATTTTGGAAAGATGACCTAGGAAAGAGCATTCAAGCGGGAAAGAAGGGCCCCGGGATAAAGGCGTCTTGTAAGCAAGAGTAAACGTGTGGAGCAAGAGTGTAGCAGTCATCAGTTTTGTACCAGAAAGGGTACCCACTCAGTGTCCCAACCTGATGCATCTTTTTTTTTTTTTTTTTTGTGGGGAAGACCAGCCCTGAGCTAACATCCGTTGCCAATCCTCCCCTTTTTGCTGGGGAAGACTGGCCCTGGGCTAACATCCGTGCCCATCTTCCTCCACTTTATATGGGACGCCGCCACCGCATGGCTGACAGGCAGTGCGTCGGCGGGCTCCCGGGATCCGAACGCGCGAACCCCGGGGCTGCCAAGCGCGGACTAAACCGCTGCGCCACCAGGCGGCCCCGCAACCTGATGCATCTTAATTTCTGATTTTACAAATACTGAACCCAGCTGGTGAGCATTTGTATATTATCATCTCCATAACTTAACATTCTTTTTCTCACGTCCATGAAACATCCATGTTTCAGAATAAACTTCTTGCAAGATATTTGTTTAAAAAATTTTTTTTAAAAACCCTGCAGGAGCAGTGTAGGCCCTTATTTAGGAAGGAAAAGGATATATAAATGATTCACCCATAAATTGACATAGGAATCGCTTAGTGCTCTCCTTTAACCTTTAGTTTTAATTTGGCTTTAACCTTTAGTTTTAGGTTTAGCTGTGCCTTCCAGTGACTCTAATGACAGAGAAGCTGTAAATGGATTTGAGTTAAGTTCTTGCAAGAAGTGACTGTCTGGCACAGAAAAGCGTTTCTTCGATATGAAAGGTAGAAAGAGCAAATTAAGGACTATTCTTTAATAACCAAATGTAATTAAAATGCATTGTCAGATTTACATTTTAGTGCCTCAGAGGCATTGATATTGCGTGTTTCTGAAATGAGATTGCTGATTCAAAAAAAAAACACCCCAAAATCTCAATATACAGAAAATTCTCCTAACCTCCTCCTCTCCATTTAATTGTGATGTTATGAAATAATTTACAGGGTAAGATATAAATGTATCTCTTGAGGAAATTGTAAACATACTTAAGACTGTGTCACTTAGGGAGCTTTAGGCAGAAGGATTCTTTTTTTTATAATCAAGTATCATTTAGAAAATGACAATATGAAGTTCCTTGGAGCGCTCTCAGTGGTATAAACTGACCCTCCCATGCCTTTTTTTTTTTTTCCTCGAGTAGCTCAGTTGCTTAACTACAATGATTCAAAAGAGAGGCAGTTTGGTTTATCATTGATATTCTAGTTTCTCCATTTATAGGGGCTGGTCATGTGGACAGAGTGGCAGCACTTAGCCATTTAGACATTACCGTTGAGCTCTGCTTCTCCCTTAAGGAGCATGAAAAGTGGAGACAAGGGGCCCCAGAGGTGATTTCTCTTGGCTACCTACCGGTTGGAGGATTCAGAACAGCTCATTTCTGTTGCAGAGGCTGGAGCCCCAGGTGTACAACTGGGAGAGGAAGGGGGCTGTGCTCGCTGCAGCTCAGCTCTCTGATCCAGCTTTCCTTTCACTTCCCTACCCCATCCCTAAAGCATTAATGATATAATGGTGTGGGGTTGGTGACACGTTGACAGCCGCTGTGATCAGCGTGTTCCATATTTAGGAGTCTTACTCTGCATCTGTATGAAAATTATAGAGAGGGTAGAATCATGATTCTTTATGTCAACAAAAAGTGGTATCAGTTCAAAACAATAAGTAAACACTAGATTGAAAGTAGCAATAACTGGATTCCACTGTCTTTCTCTGACCTTGAAAAAGATCTGTAACTTCTCTGCATGTATCTGCTCTGGACCTGGGGTAATATGTGTTTCCTAGAGCTGTCGTGTGGATGAGAGAACCCACGTGAAGTGTTCTGAACTCCTTAAGGAATGATGTCAAAGCAATAAAATGCAATAATATTATTATAGCAAAGATAGTGAAGAGGAGAAGACCAATCTGCATTTTCTTCCTTAATCTTCTAATCTTTCCAGATGCTGGTGGGTCCTTTTGAGTCCCCCCTCCGTTCCTTAGGTTGGAGTGGTGGGGGGTTCCATGCTCGGGTGCAGGAAGAATGCCTTCTACCTTCTGAAGCCGTCTTCATCAGGAAGGTCTTTGTAGGCACCAGCCTTTCGGTAAGAGGTGAATAGGACACCCAGTGCTGTGCTGGGGGCGCACAGGATCTGCAGAGAGAAGAAGGCATCTCTCCTCTGCAGGCCGAGGACAGGCAGCCATGGACTGTGTGCCCCCTCACGGCTTGCCTACTCCTCCTTCACAGAACCCACCGCCTGGTGCCCAGGCTCCTTTGATCACCCTCGATGAGAAAGGAAAGTGAATCCAGAGAGGCCAGTGCTTCCTACGAAGCCCGTGAAGTCCAGTTGACTGGGGACACCTTTTGGAGCAGTCCAGCAGTGTGAGCACGGTTGTTCCAGCTTCCGTCAGCCATGTCCTTCAGTGCCACCATTCTGTTCTCCCCTCCCGGTGGCAGCGAGGCCAGATGCTGCTGCTGTGCCTGTAAGAGCGAGACTAGTGGGGGCAGCACGGGCCCTCAGGGCGGGAATCCTCCTCCCAGCACCCCTATCACAGTGACCGGACATGGCCTGGCGGTTCAGAGTTCAGAGCAGCTCCTGCATATCATCTACCAGCGGGTGGATAAGGCAGTGGGTCTGGCCGAGACTGCTCTGGGTCTTGCCAGGGCCAACAATGAATTGTTAAAACGTCTCCAGGAGGAAGTGGGTGAGCTGAGGCAAGGGAAAGTGTCCATCCCTGAGGAAGATGGGGAAAGCCGGGCACACAGTTCCCCACCCGAGGAGCCTGGGCCCCTCAAGGAGAGTCCCGGGGAAGCCTGCAAGGCTGTGTCTGCCCTGGAAGAGGAGTGTGACAGTGTGGGCAGCGGCGTGCAGGTGGTGATTGAGGAGCTGCGGCAGCTGGGAGCCGCCTCGGCTGTGGGGCCTGGGCCTTTGGGCTTCCCAGCCGCTCAGAGAGACCTGCGGCTCCCGGGGTGCCCCCTGGCTGCCAGCGAGGGAGCCCCGATGCTCAATTCCGTGAGTATGGCCACAGAGCAGGGCACGAGTGTTGTTGCTCCTTAGGTCTCTTCCTGACCTTTCTCTCGTTCTCTATTTTCTTTCCATCCTAAACCTTTCTCTGGGTTGTATTTGTAACACAGAACGGTACCAAGTTTCCTTTGCTTTCAGGGATAGTCAGCACTCCTGTTTTCCTGAACCCTAGCCTCTCTGGCAGGAGGTCATTTCTGGTGTGTGTGGTGATGGGGTGCCTTTCCCTCCCTCTCAGCAGCTCTGTGTGGCACCTTCCCCTCCACAGCTGTCTCGGCTGCTCCATGGGCTCTGCCTCTCCTGGCGAGAATGCCTGCTGTGCACAGATGGCTCATTCATATTTTATCACGGGGCCCTCTGCTTGCCAAGAGGAATTCAGTACAGAGAGAGATGGGAATGTAGAGGGAAGAGAGGCAGAGGTGGAGAGAGAGATGGAGAGAAGGAGAAAGTGAGAGGGAGAGGACAGAGATAATAGAAGATAATAGTGTAGGGAGGGAAAGAGGCAAGTGGATATGAAGGGTGAGGAAGGAGAAAAAGCTAGAAAGGAGCCTAGAAGAAAGGTGAATCTATATGGAAAGAATTTATGTGAGAGTGAGATTATGAGGTAAGGGGAGAGGGAGGTAGAGGAAAGGAAATAAAACGAGGAAAAGAAATGGACATTTGAGTTATTAGTAAGAGAATAACGTGTAGGGAAAAAGAGGGAAGCAAGCGAGCATATTTTGTGAGCAGGAAAAGACATAGAAGTACATTGTGCTATTTCAGTTTCTTTACTGCTCAGGGCGTATGAGCAGGAAAATCCTGGCTGAGTAGAGTAAAAACTGCAGAATGTCACATATGGAAGTATGAAAAGGAGATGGAGCAATAGAGATGGGATCTAGAGCAAAAGGAGATGGGATCATAGAGATGGGAAAATAACAGATGTGTTGCCCCTTGAGAGACAGTGGGAGGTCTGTCAACTCTCCTCCACCGGAGTCTCCCTCTGCCCTCTCTTTCCTGCTCCCCCCACGACAAGGCCCAGACACCCAGTGAAGAGTAGAGGAGCAAAACACACAGGGTAGACGGGAAACTCCCAGCCCATCTGCCAGGTCTGAGAAACAAATGGATACACTCTCCTAACGCCTTCCAGTGTCACCCTGCTCCCCAAAGGCCTTGCCGTGTGGGTGATGGCCACCGCTGCTCACCCCAGTCTGTGCCTGGCCAGGGCTTTCAGTGGTTTGAGGCTACAGAAGGAGGAACTGGGAAGGTGGGAGGAGGCAGGGGGATACCAGGCCAGGCAGTGCCCTGAGCTGTGGTTCTTTCAGGCAGGGAAGTCTTCCAAGCTGACAGGATGGAATTAGATTTCACAGTGCAGAAAGCAGCTCACAGGTCTATAAATCTCAGCCTCCTCCCCCGCTTCTTTCTGTGTTTTTTTTCCCCCCACTTTCACTGTTTTGTTTTCTTGGCTGCAGAAATCCCCCCTCCCTTCTTCTTCCCTCTCTCTTTCTCCCTCCTTCCTTTCCCTGCTCTGTATGTCCTTGAGTGAGGGCACAGGCAGGCAAGTAGATGTCAGCGCAGTGACAGTCGGATGTGGCCAGGGCAGGATCAAGGTGAGGGCACCGAATGGCCCCACAAAGAGAATGGGGGGTGGGGGAGCAGTTGGTGCCAGCTTCTCTAGAAATTTCTGACTTTATCTCTCCCTCCTTTGCTCCCATTTTCCTCCTATTTCTCTTCTTTATTGTTGTTATTTTATTTTCTTGCTCCTTCTCTTGTTTGGTTTTCCTTTCTTGTCATTACTTCCTCCCCAAATCCCTTTTAGACAACACACTTACCTGGCTACAGTTTTTATACCCAAGAGCAAATCATAAATGACTTCGCACAAACAGAGCGTCAGAAACATGCCTTGTTCTTGTAATCAGTCCTGTGGTAATGACCCAATGTGAGAGGCCCTGTACGCGCAAGAAATATTTGCCCAGCACTCCCATGCAAGTCCCAAGAAACGAGCCGTTGACCATTAACAACCATGCTCAATTCCCCTCTGCTTTCCACCCTCTGTTCATTCACTATCCTTGGCCAGATAATGATGGTTGACCAGGTTCCCCTAAGCCTGGATAGCTAATAGGCTCCTCTTTTTTATGTTCTTAGCTGGTGGATGATTATGTGGCCTCTGAGGGTGCAGTACAGCGGGTGCTGGTCCCTGCTTATGCCAAGCAGCTCTCACCAGCCACACAACTGGCTATCCAGCGGGCAACCTCAGAGACAGCTCCAGAAAATGGAACCAAGCTGCCACCGCCCCGCCCCGAGGACATGCTCAGTGCTGCTGCTGCGCTGGACTTGGAAGAGTCAGGCCCGGGGGTAACTGGGGAGCTGAGACCCTCTCTAGGGTTTACCGCTTCCCCGTGCAGGACCAGAGGCAGTGGGCAGAAGAATTCCAGGCGCAAGCGGGACCTGGTCCTCTCTGTGAGTGAGCCCAATTTCTATAAATTTTTCTTCATTCTGGAGAGATAAGTGAAGAATGATGTGTGGGTTGACGTTAAAAATTCCCATATTGAATGAATGGTATTCTGAATCCTACTGGAGTGGGAGAGACAAGAAGGAGACAGGTTATTCCCTCTCCCTAGGGATAGGCAGCTCCCTTGCTCTCAGTGGAACTTTGTTTAGGCTTTTCCAGATAGATTGATATCTTCTATTTAAAGAGAGGGGACCTAGGTCATCTCCCAGTGACCTAATAATCCTGATGGGAAGATCTTTAAGGGATTGAGCAGATTGACCACTGAAAGGTGGCACTGGAAACTGCCTGCAAATTACCAGTGTTCAGGGTAAGCGGCAAGGGGCCCCTTGGGCAGAAAGGCCAAGGTGTCCTGAGGTGGTCCCAAACCCCAAAGATGCAGAGGGCCAACTTAGCTCAGTTACAAAGGTTTGGAGATTCTAGTGATTCTAAGAGCTCTTGGCAGGGAAGGTTACTGGCCTAAACCAGTTCTGCCTAAAACCGTGGAGTGGCTTGGAGCCTTAGGAACATCGCTAACATCCTATATGCACAGGACAGCCCCTCACAACTATCCGGCCTAAAATGTCAATGGTGCCGAGGTTGAGAAACCCTGTTCTAGGGTGACCACAGTCCTTTGGATCAGCTCTGTGCCCAAAAAACATCTTTCTGATAACCATGGGGATGTTCTTTAGCCATATAATATTCATATTGACTGTAATGGGTTTCCATTCTTTGGATAATGGCTGATGAAGAAACTTGAGAGCTCTGGTTAAGAGTGGAAGTCATCACTCACGTCCGACCGAAATCTTTTCATGGTATATAGCCCATTTCTTTTTTGTGTGTGTGAGGAAGATTAGCCCTGAGCTAACATCCGTTGCCAATCCTTCTCTTTTCGCTGAGGAAGACTGGCCCTGGGCTAACATCCGTGCCCACCTTCCTCTACTTTATATGGGACGCCGCCACAGCATGGCTTGACAAGTGGAGAGATGGTCCGCGCCAGGGATTGAACCTGCCAACCCCAGGCTGCCGAAGCGGAGCGTGCGAATTTAACCACTATGCCACCGGGCTGGCCCCTCTATAGCCCATTTCTGCTTGTTACAGTCTTACTAAAGATTGAAGACAGCTGATTATCACTTATACCTCCTTTATTTATATTACTTCTTCCTTTTCCTTTTTCTAAGGGATCTTGCTCTTACTCTCCCTTTCATTTGATTTGTTTTTACACTGAAGGATTCTTTTGTTCCCTGGGAAGGAAGACACCATTCATAATCAGTATCAACTGGTTTCTAACCTTCATTTCAAATATTAGTTATGTTCAGGGACATCTCATTTATCAAGAACAGGGAATGGGTTTAGTTTGTCATGGTTTTCTGGCCCAGGAGGGGCACTCTTGCCGCCAGTGATAGAAATGGAGGTATACACCTAGAAATGCATTTCAAGGGATTTCCCAAAACTTCATTGTGTTTAAATCATGAATAAATATTTGATAATTATAATTTGCATAAAATCAGGATTTTCGATCACTTCCATTACTTTCCTGCCTGTTGCCTCCAGCAAGAGGTCCAGTGTTGAGGTTTGGCTTTTTCCTCCCCTTTGGAGAGCTCGGTGGAACTGGGACCTTCTGGGAGGGCAGTATGCTCACTCATCATGTTCTCCATTATAGTTCTTGAAAAGGATCTGGAGGACCAGTCAGGGAATTTTGCTGCCCACCACAGAGGAAGGTTTAAAATATTCTTGTGCCAAACTGTGGACTTAGAGAGAGATGGGTATTTGCAGATCTTCACTATTGCAACCTTTATGTCTGGGAAGGAATCAGAGGCATCTCTTCAATTTGCTGAGGCTGCTGTGGATTGATGCTAGGGATCCAAAAGGAACTCTTAATTCCTTGGAATGCTACAGATTCCAGTCACCTCATTGGGGAAATGTATTTATTTTTAGCTCACTCAGGAGGTAGGTGAGCCAGTAGCCCTTACAGTCTTAACACTTATTTTTGTCTACAGTATTTTTCCTTTCCACTTCAAGCCTGGTTTGATTTTTATCAGCTGATCTCTTCCAAGCCACTTGAATCACAAGCTTTGCAACTCCCCCATTTTTTCTCTTTTTTTGCAACTCTTTCAAATTCCTTCTGAAGCATTCATGCATCCCTTGTGATTCCTTAAATTTGGATTTCTAAGTGGTAAAATAACTATATCAACTATGGAGCTAGTGTAATAAAGTCCTTTTTATAGAGTGGAGACCCTAGCCATAAAGAGTTGAAAGTACTTTCCTAAGTTGCTATGGTCAATCAACCATAGAGGTAGAGGGTAAATTGGGCTGAAGTCCTGAGATCAGGATATGAGTCCATCAATTTGGGACTAGGTAAATTCCACTGACTGAGGGAGCTTGGGATAAAAATATAATCAGAAACAATAAAACTAAATATAATAGGAAGAAATGTAAAATCCTGCATTAAAGTTAAAAAAAAAAACAATTGCGGAATGGTGGAGATAGTAATCCATGTGAAAAATGGACTTGAGTTGAGTACAAGCTCACTATGAATGAACCCTTGACACTGTGAGTAGGGATGGTGTTGCTAAGAAAGGTAACACCATCTTGGGTTTCATTCCTAGAAGTGTAGAGTTCCACTCAAGAAAGTAATGCTCCCTTTGGCCAGACCTCAACTGATGAGCTAGATTCGGTTCCAGGTGCCATGTTGTAAGAGGGACACTGGCAAACCAGAGGGCCTCACAGTTTCATGAGGAGTCTGCCTGGAAACTATGTCATGAGGAATGGCTGAAGGACTTGGGTGTTTAGACCAGAGAAGAGAAGACTTGGGGAATACATGATAGCTGTCTTCAAATATTTCAGGTGCTATTATGGGTAAAACTGGGGCCAGATTTTGGAGCACCTAAGGCAAAACTTTTTAACAATTAGAGATGTTCAACAGTAGAATAAGCTGACTCAAAAACTAGTGAGAACCCACAGTTAAAGGTGTAGAAGGAAAGCTGAAAGACAGCTTGTTTAAAGATGTGAAAGGGACACTGGGTGATGGAGTCTCCGAGGCCCTTTCCATTTCACCTCTCTGTTAATTTAGGTTTATGTTTTTCAGGCCATAGTGTGAGTACCCCTGGGATTTGTGGTAATGTGCAAAGGGATATATACCTGGGGCATTTTCCTGGGTCATCAATTTTACTAGATTTCAGGAGACATTTTTATATTAAAAGAAATACAGATATATTGTGAGGAAAATTTTAAAATTTACAAGAGTGTGGGGCTTCAAAAAATGTCCCCTTGCAGCAGCCCTGCTGTGTATTCGCTCTCTCCTTCCTATTAGGAGTATGTTTGTGGAAATGTTTGAGACCTTCTGCTCTAGGGATCATATTCCTCAGGAGCAGAAGTAAGACCAGGGATGATCGTGGAGTCTTCACACAAATTAAATGAAAAGGGAAAAAAGGAGGGGGCGGCATTAGAAATACTAATTTGAATAGGCTTTCTGGCTAAGAAAGGGCATCAACAGACATGGTACCCAGACTATGGGAAGGATTCGGACAGAGAACACATAGAGACAATGCCTAGGGACCAGTGGAGGGTTTCATCATATCCACTCCTGGCCTGATTCTGTATTTGTTTTTTTCCCCTAGAAATTGGTCCACAATGTGCATAACCACATCACCAATGACAAGAGATTCAATGGGTCTGAAAGGTATGATCCTCTTGAGGGAAAAGAATCACAAGGCACTTTGCCACGGAGAGGGAAGTAGAGGGGGCTACTCCAATATAACAATGAGGCGAAGGCTTTGATCACACCGTTAGCCCTTGTAGCCTGTCTTGGGCCATGGAGGAATTTACCACAAAGTTGATTAGTGCTGGGAATCTCTGTTTGTCTAGGCTTTAAAATGCTGACTGCCTTATTCACTCTCTTCTCTTTGTGGCAGTATCAAGTCCTCTTGGAATATTTCAGTAGTGAAGTTCCTTCTGGAAAAGCTCAAGCAGGAGCTGGTGACCAGTCCCCACAATTACACTGATAAGGAGCTGAAAGGTGAGAAAAACTGAGTTCACTCCCATCTCATCCTTTCTCCACCCCCTGTTCCTGGTCAGAGGAGCAAAGGCATAATGGAGATGATTTGGATGGTTTTGAAAATAGTGGACTTAAAAAATCATTTTTAGCTATTCTTCTCACCTACAATATTCACAAGATTGTCTCTAATTGCCTTTTTATTCCTTTACTCAGTCTGAAATGGAAATGGGAGAAGGAAAGGGCTAGAACACCATCATGCATGTTTCTACAGGCCTGAATCTAGGGTGTTATGACAAGGAGGTCAGAATCCAGGCCTACCCTTTTGTCCCTAAATATGACGTTCTGGGTTCTCTGCTTTCCTTGCTCTTTCGTTATTTGTCCATAACTAACGCTGAAGCATTAAGAGAGCTTCTGCTGAGAAAGTACTTATAATCTGCTATCAGCAGAGTAGGATGGGGGTAGGTTTAATTGGGGTTGGGGAAGGGAGTTACAGAAGCACTGGAGTGTTTTTTCTAGTGGGAGATATGGGAGGAGTTAGTGTTGAAGATGGAGGTGGGCAGCAAGAGCTAAACCAAAGAGGAGTGAATAAATGCTGATGGGTTGCCGAGAAAGCCCACCATATAAATAGTGATTCTTATCCTCCCATCCAATAGTGTCAGGGCAGAAAAATGGGCTGAGGACCAGTGTTCTAGAGGACGCTGCTTTTTGCCTTCTCCCCGTCAGGAGCCTGTGTAGCCTACTTTCTTACTAAGAGGCGTGAGTACCGCAACTCCCTGAACCCCTTCAAAGGCCTGAAGGAAAAAGAGGAGAAGAAACTTCGAAGTCGCAGATACCGGGTAGGTTTCTAGGCCTTCCTTTCGAGATGCTAAACTCTAAACCTGAATAAGCCACAGTGGGAATGCCAGAGGACATGACGTCTGAGAATAGGGTTGAGAGCCAAGAATGTAGGCAGATGGAGGAGGAGGAGGGTGAGGCAGTTCTAAGATTTGACTTCGGGGCTGAGTTCTCTCACTCATTTTACACAGCCTTCCTCCCACCCAAGCCCTTTCCCCAAAGCTAACGCATAATTTGTTTCTCTTCCTAATCTCTGTACTGGGCTCCCACCTTAGCTTTTTGCCAACCGATCCAGCATCATGAGGCATTTCGGACCTGAGGACCAACGCCTGTGGAAGGATGTGACAGAAGAGCTGATGTCAGATGAAGAGGACAGTCTTAATGAGCCAGGTGTCTGGGTGGCACGGCCTCCCCGTTTCCGGGCCCAGCGCCTCACAGAGCTCTGCTACCACCTGGATGCCAACTCTAAGCATGGCACTAAAGCCAACCGTGTGTACGGGCCTCCCTCAGACCGATTACCTTCGGCTGAGGCCCAGCTCCTTCCACCAGAACTTTATAATCCTAATTTCCAAGAAGAGGAAGATGAGGGAGGTGATGAGAATGGACCCGTCTCCCCATCTTTTGACCAACCCCACAAAACCTGCTGTCCTGATTTGAACTCATTTATTGAAGTCAAAGTAGAAAAGGATGAGTGAAATCTATAATCAAGAGTAACTCTGGCTTCTGCCACTCCCCATGTCCCAGAAATGGGCGGCCATGGGGCTTCCCAGAATAATGAGATATCTTCTGTAGTGAGAAAGCAAATCTGTCTCTCTTCTTAACACAGCCCCCACTGGAAGTGGAAGCTGGCAGTTCTGGTGGGATAAAAGGACTCATCTAGAAGGGGGAAAACTCTCCCCATGGTGAATGGCAAGCCAGAAAATGCTATTCCTAAGCATAAACAGTGCCTCGGAGGAGCCTGAGATAAGAAAGAAAGGAGGATGGGTCTAAGAAACATGAGGCCTTCTTGACATATGCCTGGGTCTCTGAGTTGTTTTTTTTTTTTTTCTTCTGGTTTCACTCAAAGCTCTGGGGAAGCAGCCCTGGTGGTACCTTCTGCTTCCCAATGACTGCTGGGTCTTGCTCTGCAGTGGAAGCAGCTCAGGACCAGTCCAGGGTAATACTGCCACCTGGTGGGCAGTTTTAGTTATGGGCTTGATTCTTCTGAGCAGAATACAGGCTCCATCCCTATTTGGGAATTGGGATGTATATATAATAACTATTGTTTATTGAATTATATAAGGCAGATTTTATTATTCCCATATTACACATGAGGAAATTAAAGCTTAAAGAGTTCCTGTGTCTCACCAGCAGCTGCTCTCCCACTGTGTGACCAAGCAGTCTACAGGGCCTTGTAGGTACTTCTTAGTCTTGTCAGCCAAGCTGTATTTTGAGGAAGGGGTGTGTGTGTGTGTGTGTGCACGGGCGCGTGCATGTGTGTGTGTGTGTGTGTGTATGTATGCATGCACATACACACTTGCACACAAAATTTGTGCATTTTGAATGGATTAAGAAGTAAAAATGGCTCTCCATTCATTCAGTCATACAACAAATATTGATTGCTTACTAGGTGTCAGGTACTGTGCAAGGTACTACGGATACACTGTTGATCAGGTTAGATGTTGACTGGAGGTTTTATTGTGTAGTTGGGAAGCCAGGCATTTAAGCAGGCAATCAAATGACTTGTAATAAGGGTGATGCTGGGGGATCATGGGGTGCAATGGCAGTATATAGCAAGTGTAGTTAACTTACTCTGGCAGCCAGGAAAGGCTTCTCAGACAGTGGTGTTTAAACTGATACCTGAAAGAAGGGGAAGAGTTAACCAGAAGGGAAGGAAGGCCAGGAGAGTGTTCCAAACACACGGAACAGCAAGTATAAAAGTCCAGAGGCAAGAGAGAGCACAGACAAGGTGCAATTCTACTGCAGAACAATTTGAGGAGGGGATGGTGCTGAGAGAAGAGGCTGGAGAGGTAGAAAGACCTTGTAAAATATCATAAAAAGTATAGACTTTAGTTCAAGGGCAGTGAGAAGTCATTGGAAGGTTTTATAGCAGGGAAACAAGATGATCAGTTTTGTGTTTTAGAAGAATCACTTGACCTCAGGGTATAAGATGGATTGAGGGAGAAAGCCTCAGCAGGGAGACTTTTGCAGTGGTTCACGAGAGAAAAGATGGTGGCTTGATAGATATCATGGTGATGAGGGGAGGAGAAATTTGAAAGATATTTAGGAAGCAGAATTGATAGGACTTGGTTGGATTTGAGGTTAAGGGAGGGGAGGACATAAGGTTGATGTTCAGGTTTCTGTCTTAAGCAGCTAAGTGGTTAATGGTGCAATTTACTCAGGGAATGCTGGAGGAGCCAGTTTCCGGAGGCAGAGAAGGTGAAGTCAGTATGTCTTTGAGGCAACCAAGTGGAGATGCTAGTAGTCAGCACCCTGCCTGGTCTTTTTGTGCTATCCTCTCCGGCTCTGTATCCAACAACGCTCCGCTGCTAATCACAGGTTCACGGCTGATTTTTTGGCAAGTGGTGGCCAAGTCCTCCTTCCTAGTCTGTCTTAGTCTGGAAGCTCCACTGAAACCTGTCCACCTCAGTGGCACAGCTTTCAGCATCACACAGCCACCACATTATTAACTGACAGGCAGGTGGTGTGATTCCCTGACTGGGAAACAAACCCGGGCTGCAGCCAGGAGCGGAGAATTTTAACCACTAGACCACCAGGGCTGGCTGAATTAAAGTCTTGGGGATGGAGAATGGGGCCTGTGGAGCTCCGGGCTCTAGTTCAGGCTGTGTAGTAGTAACCCTAAGGTCATGAGCCCTGCTGGAGCATGCCCTATCAGTGCACCTGTCTCCCCCTTCACTTGTCTCTGCTTCCTGTTATCCCCTGAAAACAAAGTTGATCCCAACTGTGCTCATTGCTGCCATTACCAACTCCTGGATGGGCCTCCTTTAATGGCTTCTCAACCTTTTATATGATTTACTCTCCCATCCTCACCCCAAAGGAGCAAAGCTTCCAAATATTAGAGGCTGTGTGGATATTTTGGATGTAAGGAATTGGAAAGAAGAATTCAAGTTCTTCTCCATCTGAAGACAGGAAAGGAGGGAGAGCCTTATGGTTAATTCTGAAGATGTTGCTCACAGCAGGTTCTAGATACATCCTGATAGCTCTCCTCTGTTACTAATGCTTTCAATGCTCCCTGCTTCCAGTCTGATAGTAAACTCTCCTCTGGATCAGAGCAAAGCTGTAGGTCTGACCAGGGAAACAGAGAAGCTGATTCTCAGGAAAGATGAGGTCAGGGAGACAATGCAGCTAGGACAAAGAACCAAATAGTGTGTGCCAAATCAATTTCCCAAAAGATGTTAACCTCCTTTCCTTCCGCATTCCCTAAGGCTACACGAAGATTATGAAAGGTGTTCAAAATGTTGAGATGAAAATAATATGCATGATTTGTTTGCATGTAATTTTCATACTCATTTACTATCTAAATACAAAGGAGTCATTTTCCTTCTCCATTCTACTTCCTCAGCCCCTGGCCCCTGATATGCTAGTCTGGGTAAAATCAGCTGGCTGGTATTTAATTAGGTTTGTTCAGCTTCAGCCACAGTTTCTTCTTTTCCTTATTCTTGTATGACCTTCTAGTATGGTCAAGATTAGCCTCTTCTTCCACCATGATCATTTTCGCTTGCTATCTCCTCTAAATGACATTTTTTTTCTTCTTCTTAAATTAATCTTAACTCTTCATCACCAATCTCCTGTAGGCCAACCAAGCAGGAGAGCCCTTCCCTAGCCCTAAAACCAGGCCTTTTATCCCCATAGTCACCTGAAATATTTACTAAAAATCTCACTTCCCAACACCAGGGGGTGTCTGTCTATCCCTCTATCTGTCCTACCCTGAAGGTAGAGATTAGTCCCAAATCTTTTCCTCACTCCTTTTACATAGACGCTAAAGCTCCCTCCCTCCCTCCCCTCACAGAGCTTTGGATTCAGAAAGTGGTGTCTTTTTATTGCAGTTTATCTGTTTGTCTCTCATTCTCTCTGGACTTGCATAAATGTGCCTTTGTCTTAGTCTATTCATCCTTCTGTCTTCGCACCACCCACGACCCTCTTTGCTCCGGGTCTCCCTTTCGCTACCTGCCTTCCACCACCTCTCTATAGTGGCTCCCTCGCCTGTCTGGACTCTTTATGTACACGTCTCTGAACCTCCTTATGTATGTACCTTTCTTCTTTCTGTTTCCTTTTTATGGATCTCTCCCTGTCTCACTACTCCTGATTCAGCCTCTCTCCATCTCCCACAGTCCCCACACTAGGAACAAAGTAATGGTATTTGCGCAGAACAAGCCTCGCGTCGTCCCGTGTCGTCTCGTCCCGTCCCGTCCCGCGACATTCCACCGTGCCCCTCCGCGCATTCCAATTGCAAACAAAGAGTTCCCCTCCCCCTTCCCCACTTTTTCCTGTCTCAATTCTTGAGTAATGTAATGGCAGCTGCCCAAAGTGCCCCTCGCCCTCCTCTCACCTCCAGTCGGAGGATCTCCACCTCCAGGACAGTTAGCACCACCACCAGCCACCCCCGCCCCCCCGCCCTTTCCAGCACACCAGAGATTCCTGCGCAGACACCCCCGTTCCTCTCGCACTTGGCGCTCCGCCCCTCCAGGAAAGTAGATCCGGCCAGGCAGACAAAAGTTTGGGAGAGAAGTTGGGTCGGTGCTGAGTGTGAGATCGAGGGGGGCGGGGGCGGGGGCCGGCGAGAGTGGGGCGGCCGGGCGAGTCGACGCGTGAACAGATAGACCTGCGGATCGAACAGCCGCGGCCGTAGGCCCTTCTATCCCTGCTTAACCGCTGATGCGCGGGGGGCCACAGCCCCTCTCGCTGGGGGATGCTGCGGGATTCTTGGCGCCGGGCATCCGGGCCGCCCGCTAAACTCCTGTGCCTACTCTGTGCCCCTGGGGAACAGGAGTCCGGCCGCAGGGAAAGAGAAGCGGCCCCTGAGACGCTGCAGGGTGCCGGGCGGGGAGGGGGCTAGAGGCCCCAGGCCCGAGGGCATGGAGCGATTAGGAGAGAAAGCCAGTCGCCTGCTGGAGAAGTTAAGACTCTCGGACTCAGGCAGCGCCAAGTTCGGCCGCAGAAAGGGTGAATCTAGCCGGTCTGGGTCTGATGGGACTCCCGGGCCGGGCAAGGGGCGCCTGAGTGGGCTGGGGGGACCTAGGAAATCAGGGCCCCGTGGAGCTACTGGGGGACCTGGGGATGAACCGTTGGAGCCAGCCCGGGAGCAAGGCCCCCTGGACTCAGAGCGGAACCCGCGCGGCTCCTTTGAGGCGCAGCGCTACGAAAGCTCCTTTCCCGGGGGGCCGCCTCCCAACCGGGCCTTGCCTCTACCTCAGTCATTGCCCCCCGACTTTCGGCTGGAGACCACGGCCCCAGCCCTAAGCCCTCGCTCCAGTTTCGCCAGTAGCTCAGCCAGCGACGCGAGCAAGCCGTCCAGCCCCCGGGGCAGCCTGCTGCTGGACGGGGCGGGGGCTGGCGGAGCCGGAGGTAGCCGACCCTGCAGCAATCGTACCAGCGGTATCAGCATGGGCTACGACCAGCGCCACGGCAGTCCCCTGCCCGCCGGGCCGTGCCTGTTTGGCCCACCCCTGCCCGGGGCTCCAGTAGGCTATTCCCCTGGAGGGGTGCCCTCCGCCTACCCGGAGCTCCACGCTGCCCTGGACCGACTGTGCGCTCATCGGCCTGCGGGGTTCGGCTGCCAGGAAAGCCGCCACTCGTATCCCCCGGCCCTGGGCAGCCCCGGAGCTCTAACTGGGGCCGGAGTGGGAGCCGCAGGGCCCTTAGAGAGACGAGGGGCGCAACCCGGACGACACTCGGTGACCGGCTACGGGGACTGCGCCGCGGGCGCCCGATACCAGGATGAGCTAACAGCGTTGCTGCGCCTGACGGTGGGCACGGGTGGGCGAGAAGCCGGCACCCGCGGGGAACCCTCCGGGATTGAGCCGTCGGGTCTCGAGGAGCTGCCGGGTCCGTTCGTTCCAGAGGCCGGCCGGGCTCGGATGCGGGAGCCGGAGGCCAGAGAGGACTACTTCGGTGAGTGAGAGAAGTGGTTAGGGACGGGAAGGGACCCGTCACCGCATTCGGTTTCCCATTGCCCTGACGGCCCAAATTGCCGGCGCCGGAGGTCAGAGGCGGAGACGCGGGGCTAAAAAAGAGGCAAGAGGGATTTCCCCTTCCCACTGGGTTTCAGATGAACCAGGGGCTCCTTATTCCTGCTAAATTCAAGACCCCTGATTATCTCGTGAGTCCCAGTTCCTCAAGCTTTAGAGCCTCAGTTTTTCGCGGTAGGAGGTCTGGTAGGGAGCGCACCAAGTGGGGCAATGAGAGCATACCCCATCTTGCTCCCCCCTAGGCGGCGGGGCCCCTGCAGGCTTCTGCGCACCGCGCCCCCACCCGGGCCTAGGCTCCGCCCGCAGGAATTCGGGGAATGCGCGGGTGGGGGGGCGGGGCGGGCAAGCCGCGTGCGTGCCGGCTCCTGCCCCGGCGCTCCAGGTGCCCGCGGGCGGGGCCGGCCGCGCGGCGCTGGGCAGAGGGGTGGGGTGCGGGGGGGGGAGGGGCTGCTTCCTAACCCGCGCGGAACCGTGGCCGCGGTAGGGAAAGTGGATCCCGGGGAGGGAGGATGAAGTCGCCTGGGACGGAAAGCAGGGACCCTACTGCTGGTTCACCCCAGTCCTGGCTCGGTGCGTGCGTGGGCATTTTAGCGGAGACCTGGTGGTGTCAGCTTCTTTTTTCCCCATCCTCCGGAAGTCAGGGGAGAAGCCAAGACCACCGGGACACCATCACCCCTGAATAGATAACGACCCTATGTAACTGCCAGAAATAACCTGGCTTTCAATTCTGGCCGTAACCTGCTAGTCTAGCTCCTTATTTTCTGTTGCTGTTAAGGAAACCTGGTCGCTGTTTCTCTCCCCCATGCGGTTACCTTTAAGAAGTATTAATTGATTATATGTCTTAGCTGGGGGGGGGGCGGTATTGGAGTCTCGAACGATCTTTTAGCCAAGACCCACAGGACCACTTCACTATATAAAGAAATGCTAATCTGATTGTGATAGGAAGAACAGAAGTGGAGGGCTCACCCCTAGCGCTGTGGGCCCTTTCAGTTTTACAAGCATCTCCCTCTCACCTTTCTCACCATCCATGTTTCTGCCATGGACCTCATGCTGTAGAGCTCTGTGGCTATAAATTTGAGTAGGGAGAGGAACCCAGCCAGGGAGGGAAGGTTGGGGAGGAGATTCAGAAGTAGCAGGGCTGCAGGCTGGAAGGACCCTGCTTAGTTCAACCCCAATCCTTCCATCCTTTTCCCCCCACCTGAGAGAGGAAAGCCCAGAGCAGATGATGCTTTGGTCAAGGGACACTAAGTGACAGGATCCTTTTAGCAGTTTCCTTTTGAGGCCCAGGAGAAGTGGCTTTTGGATGGAAAGAAGTCTCTTTGGCTAAGCCATCAGAGCCAAAAAGAAGAAAGGAGCTCAGAGAGAGTGCAATAAAATGGCAGGAAGAACCTAGGTGTGGATATGCTGGGTTAGAGAAAGTAAGATGGACATGCCTGAGCAGTTTGCTCTTGTCTTCCCATAATGACCAAGGCTTCCCAAAGAAATGGCTCTGATAGGGCCCCCTGGCATGGCAATCTTGGGGCAGATCTCCCCTCCCATGGGGAGGCCACATTTTGACCCCAGAGGTGGAGGGCTCCTCTTCCTGGGGTCAGATTGCCTCTTCTGACAAAACCCCCAGCCTGACTGTACCCTCCTACTCCTGCCCCTAGTAGGGGCCCTCTTCCTTGGCTACAGCCTTGCCCAGCTGCCAGAGGGTGGGAGCAGGACAGGCCTGGGCCCATCAGTTGCTGCAGCTGCTGCACGGGCTCCCAAGCCCCTGGGCAAAGACTGGGATGGGCCCCAACAGGCAAGGAGCGTGGCAGTATGCCGAGGGGGAAAGGTGGGGCGGGGTAAGGCGGGCCCGTTGGGATCTGCTCCCCAAAGACAGGCCCTAGCCCTCACTCATGAGCCTGGAATTGGGGAGTGGAGGGAGGGAAGAACACACCCAGGAAAGGTGGGTGCAGAGCCAGGTATATGTATTTTGGGGGGGATGTGGGGAAAAGCAGTTCAGCTCTGTCCCTCCCATGATAGGAGATGACAGGGAGACATTAGGGGTTCTGCCACCCTTCCCCGGCCCCTTCCTATTGCAACCCTCAATCCCTGGAACACACCCTGCATTCTCACCAGTCACCTCCCCACAGGAGTCACACTCACATGTTCCCTTGCACGGGGCCCTCTACTGAGCCAGATCCTTCTTTCCCTCCCTGGAAGCCTTGAGGTGTGGAGCAGTGAGAAGTCATTCTGTAACTGAATAGCAGCTCATTTTGCAGATGGAGAAACTGAGGGCCCAGAGAGGCTTTCTGGGCTTGGCTTGCTTTCTCTAGGGAGTTTTTTCCAGTCTGCTGCTGGGCCCTTACGGACTGGCATCTCTGACTGTCCCACACAGTGCAACAGGGATCATACCTTGCCTGTTTAGTCTTTTCTCCCCAACAGAAACTAAGCATTTGAAGGCCAAGGACCGTATCTTTGACTTTCTCCAATTTTCCACAGTATTGGGCACAATGTTTTTGCTAGGCACAAAATAGATGCTCAGAAAAATATCTTGATTAATCAGTAAATGAATGGGTAGGCCCAGCCAAGTCCTTGCCGCATCCCATTTCTTATTACCCTCTCTTCCCAGAAGGGAGCCCATTAAAGAGAGACTGTGACTGGTGGTCTTCTGGCACAATCAGGAAAGAGCAGTCAGGAAAGATGGGGAATCCCTGGTTTTGAGCTGTGGGAGTGGGGTGTGATGCTGACAACCTCTTTCTCCCCTCAGGCACCTGTATCAAGTGCAACAAAGGCATCTATGGGCAGAGCAATGCCTGCCAGGCCCTGGACAGCCTCTACCACACCCAGTGCTTTGTCTGCTGCTCCTGTGGTGAGTGCAGCCCCCAGGCCTCAAGCACTCCCCACACACATACACACTCACACTCACAAGTGCCTAGGGAAAGCAGAGCTCATGCCTGCTCATTTGCTCGCAGAGGGTCCCCACCACGTATCTGGACGACCACTGCCGCCCCACCTCCTCTCTTCCCTTCTCTGTGCTCTACCTGGCTCTCCCACCCCCATGTTGGGTCTGCTTTCTGGAGTCAGTCCTACCTCTGTTCAGCCTCTTTCCTCCCCTCTGTTCCTCTCTCTTTCTTCTGCCTCCCTGCTTGCCCAGCCTGGACTCCCGCCCGGCCCTCTGGCCTCTCCTTGGTGGGGTTTGGTCTTGGGCAGTCGAGTTGCCTGGGGCGACAGTGAAAGACTGGAATGTGGGAAGGGCGGGGGTGGGCTGGGGAAGTGGGGAGCCGTGGAGGGTGGAGAGGGGGGTTTTCTCTTGGCTGGTCAGAGTTCAGCCACCTCGCCAGAGTGCAGGCCACCGGGCCATGCCAAGCTGATGACATCACGCTCGAGGAATGCCCGCTGCTGTTAGCTCAGGAGGCCCGCCTGGAGGGGGGGTGCTCCCAGTGGCCTTAACTCCCCAGCCCTTCCCTTACCTCCCTCATTACCCCTCCCCACTGCTTACCCACTCTGATTCCTTTGCTAAACCTTTAATCTCCTATCTCTGCCAGTCTGACTCCAGCACTCAGCTCTTCTCTCACCCCACCGCCAGCCTCTGCCTGGTTCTCTTTAGGTTCATCTCTCTGTTATTCTGTGTATAGGGCCTCTTCTGGGTATGTCTCTTTCCTTCTCTCTACCTCCCTGTGTCTCATGAGTTTCTCAGTCAGCTTTCCTAAACCACTGGGCAGAGCCGGAAGTGGAGATTTTGATGGGAAGGGGGCAGAGGTGGGTAACTTGCCCACTCTGGGCCCTGGTCTCACTCCTTCCCCATCCTTGACAATCTAGACATCCTGGAGCACTTCCTGGGTGTTGGTCATATGGGGGACAGTCCTGCCTTGTCTGCTCACAGAAGATCCTGGCTTCCTCTGACCCCGGAGACTCTGGGTCTCTCTAAGCTTGGAGAAGCAGGCTAGTGCAGCAGGAAAGGGGACTGACTTTGCTCCCAAACAAAACCCTTTGTCCCCAGCGGTAACTCCAATATGTCCCGACCTCTGTGGAGCCTTCCTGAAAGGAGATGGACAGGGCTAGGAGAGCAGGATAACTATGCTCAGGCAGACAGGCTTCTAGGTTGAAAGGTCCCAGAGGGCAAGAGCTGTGACAATGCGATCATCTCTGTGCACATTTTACAGCACCTTGTACTCCAGCCTGGGGTTGGCTTTGCTTTCCCAGATGGCTCCCCATGCACCTGGCACTGGAGAGGAAGGCACTCGTTTAGGGGAGGGTCATAGAAAACTGTTGAGGAGGCAGGAGCTGGAAGATCAGTGAGCAGGGGAGAGGGGATGTTGGCAGGAATGAGACAAAGCAAATTGGAATTGCATCAGATGGGATTTTTTTGTGGGGAGGGAGGACAGACGGCAGTTTGGAGGACAAGTTCTAAAATTTAGATTTAAATACATCATGCAGCATTGGGGAGCAGTGACCCTGGAGCGGGGAAGCCCTGTGCCTGGGCCCCAGGCTAGGCTTCAGCCCCTTCTCTGCTGCTTCTAGGGCGAACTTTGCGCTGCAAGGCTTTCTACAGCGTCAATGGCTCTGTGTACTGTGAGGAAGATTATCTGGTGAGTGAGGGGTCCTCTGGGCCTGCAGTTGGCTCTCACACTGGGACCCCCTTCTTGGTGGCCCATTGAGGTTCCACCCATCAGGTCATTCTCAGCTTGTAACATCCTCCCTTGGCCTTTTCTTTCTCTCTAGTTTTCAGGGTTTCAGGAGGCAGCTGAGAAATGCTGTGTCTGTGGTCACTTGATTTTGGAGAAGGTAAGCAAAGTGTCTTCAGCTGAGACTCTGTGAGGTTGAGGGGCCCAGGGGTAGAATCAGGGGCTAAATCAGGGGTACTGAGAAAAGATGGGGGGAGGGAAACCTATCACCAGATGAATCACTTTCATTCCATTCCTCCCCAGAGTGACTGTTTACACTGGCTTCCCTCTGCTTGTGGGATCAAGTCTGGACTCCTAATCCTGCCATCCCCAGGCTTCTGGGATCTGGCCCCTCCCTAATTCTGCAGGCACAGCCAGGCCCTCTGCCTGAGAGTGTGGGGTCCTGAGTCTTAATCCCCTTTCTGCTACTGGCTGGGATCAATTAGAACTCAGTTTTCTTCTGTAAGGAGGGATTGGATTAGATCAGTGGTTCTCAACCCTGGTAGCTTTTCAGATCACCTGGGAAGACGTAAAGAAAATACCAATGCCTGGGTCATCACCAGAGACTGTGATAACTACTTCTGGCGTGGGACCCAGGCATTGATGGGTTTTTAAAGCTCCCTGGGTGATCCTAATATGCAGCCAGAGCTAAGGACCACTGGCCAAGATGCTAAGAACTTTTTTTGAGTTTCTGTCTCTATTTTAAGACTCCTTGGTCCCCTCACATTACATAGCATTGTTCTGGGAGGATAGTAGGGGGTTGGATGAGGTTAGTGGGAGCAGGAGGATACATAATGGGTAGCTGGAGAGCTGGGACTAGAGGGAGACTGATTCTCTTCCCACTCCCTGAGCCAGATCCTACAGGCAATGGGGAAGTCCTATCACCCAGGCTGCTTCCGATGTATCGTTTGTAACAAGTGCCTGGACGGCATTCCCTTCACGGTGGACTTCTCCAACCAGGTGTACTGTGTCACAGACTACCACAAGTGAGTCTGCCCTTCGGGTGTGGTGTGGAACTGGGCACAGATATTCCCCAACCTCAGCTCATCTCTGCCCTCTCTCTTTCAGAAATTATGCTCCTAAGTGTGCGGCCTGCGGCCAACCCATCCTCCCCTCAGAGGTCAGTATGTCTGGGTTCTCCTGCAGAGCAGCCAGTGCTGCTGCCTCTGGGGAGGGGATGGGGACATGCTGCCTGGCCTCCCGCGGGAGGTGGTGGTGCTGAGGAATGTACTCTGCGAAGATTCCCGTGTGACTCTGCTCTTGAGGTCACCACCCTGACCCTAACATCCGGGCCTAGACATATCTGACAGCTTCGCTGGGCCCGGGCTTCTTCTCTTCTCTCCCAGTCCAGGGGGGGAGACTTTCTTTGAGGTCAAGGTCACCAGATCCCAGATGTAGGGGCTGGAAAAAGGTGGGAACAATCCTCAGGGCTGGTAGGAAGGGGTCAGAAATGATTTATGCTGTGTGTGCCAAGGATGTGCCTAGGGAGAGAAGCCAAAAGCCAATGAGGAGCCAGATCCTATTGGATCTCTTTGTCCCCATCTTAGTCTACTTTATTTAGGCCGCCTGCTCCTTTCCCTTCCCTCTGCTTCCCCCCAACAGCTGGGAGAGTTATGTAAGGCCAGAGCCCCTGGAGAGAGGGAAGGCTCTTCAGCTGGGCATGCCCTCCTGGAGGTAGCACCAAGGAAGAGGAGAGGGAAGGGTCTGGTAGGATTTGCAAAGGCCATCGCAAAGCCACAGATGATTGCAGAGAGGCTCTGGAGGCCTTTGAATGATCTTCCCATCGGGAGGGGAGTCTGTAGCGGGGAGGGTGAAGTTGGGGTTGTCATGCTGCTCTTACCCCCTGGGGGTCTGCATTATTTCAGGGCTGTGAGGACATCGTGAGGGTGATATCCATGGACCGAGATTATCACTTTGAGTGCTACCACTGTGAGGTGAGTGTTGGGGGTGAGGGCTCCTGGAGGAGAATTGGAGTGGGGCCTGGGAGGAGTCAAGTCCTAGAGCTGTTCGAGTCCATATAGGGCATGGAACAGCGGGAAGCTGCTCTGACCTATCTCCAGGCACTTTCTTGTCCTCCAGCCACTCTCTCCAGTCCTGGTTGTTCAGTCCTTTCAGAATCTAGCTTCCCAGAGTCAAGATTCCTACAACTAGGGACTCCTAGTAACTGCTGGAAATGAGAGCCCGTCTCATTATGTCTGCTGTAGCAGCGACACCTGGTGTCCAGCTGAGGTATTTTTCTCAGGTTTCTCTTCTGGGAGTCCATTCCTTCCAATCCCACCCTCTTCCAGTCATTAGGAGTCTGATATTGAGCAGGGCAGACTCCCAAGATGTCCGAGGTGCCTGAGCTGAGGTGAACTAGATGTCCTTCTTCCCTAGGACTGCCGGATGCAGCTGAGCGATGAGGAAGGCTGCTGCTGCTTCCCTTTGGATGGGCACTTGCTCTGCCACGGCTGTCACATGCAGCGGCTTAATGCCCGACAGCCCCCTGCCAACTATATCTGAGTTGCAGTCACTGCCATCACCACTGTTGACAAATTCCTCTGGCCAGTGGGCCCCTCTGAGGCCAGCCGAGGCAAGGAATGCACTCTGCAGGCCTGGCAGAAGAGGCCTCTGGGGAGGGCCCCAGGGGCCAGAGACCCAAAGATCATGACATTCCAAATGGATTGTGGAGGAGGAACCTTCCAGTTGCCATGGTGGGGTGACTGGCCTTCTTTCCACGTGTGCAGCCTGTGCTGTAGCATATATTCAGGCACACACAGGCGGGTTCCAGTACTTTCTAAAGGTCTGATTCTAGTCTGTATCTCCAGTATGTTTGTGTGTAAATCAAGCAATGTTCTGGTTCTGGATTATAGGAAGAGAGAACATCGTGGGAGCTCCTTGCTCTTTTTGTACCCCACACTTCGGGTCAGATGTGGGGTCAGCCAGGTTCTTACCCACAGTCTCTTGTCTCTGTATCCAGATGAAGAGGTGGAAACTCTGGACCTTATTAATGAGTTATTTTTTGGCCACCTTCTCTCCAAGGACTAGGAAAGCTGCCCACCATTCTGGTGGGAATGGAGACCAGCTCTGGGTGGGCCTGCTGTCTGTATTGCCAGTTTCTCAGGGACTCACGTGGGCCTGGGGAGGCTAGGTGGGTACCTGTACTTGGTTCCTCTTCTCCTCAGCTGGGGGTGGTAATGAGTGGGTCTCTGGCTGTGGCGTTGCTGGGTGAGGCATTTAGGAAGCTTCAGGTTAGCCACACTCCCTGCACACTCCCAGGTTTAAGTGCACTGAGCCTTCCAGCCCAGTATATGCACCGGGCACATTCACACACACACACACTCATGCTGTCACTCCCTTCTCAGGTCACAGTTACACTGGGTTCCCAGCGGTAGTGCACCACTCCAGGCCTGCCGCCTCTCAGAGTGATCTAGGATTACATCCGCTGCAACTCCCGAACCCCGAGGCTCTGCGAAGCCAGACGGGCAAAACACTTTTGACTTGGTTCTTGTCAGTTTGGCTGAAATGGGTTCATCTAAAACTAGATCTCTTAAAACCAATTCACTGAAAACTTGTTTGCTTCAAGTTCACTTCACTTAATGACCAGTTTGCCAAAAGCTTAATTCCCTTTTGGGTGTTTTTATAGCCATTTAGGTGTTCTGTGTTCTCTTTTGTTATGCTTTGGGTATTTCCGGGATTTATATCTATTCATCCAAGGGTACTTCTGAATTATTATCAGCAACATAAATTTATCAAATTTGCAGCACTTTGTAAATGATGAGATTGCTTCCTATCTTTATGGATATCTTTTTCTATGTTACCTACTTTTCAAACACTTTTTTAAAAAGTTTAAAGTTTCTAGCAATAAATATAATTGGTACAGACATTTTGTGTATCCTTTTTTGTGTTTCTTAGTCCAATATTCCTTTACAAATTAGATGCCTTGAGAAATGTAACAGAGCTCAATATGATTTTGATGCTTTGGTCTAACTTCTACATTCCTGCTGTTAAAATGCCAATATCATGTAAACAAATGAACAGACATGTGGCATATTCAGTTGACTAACAAAGGTTATACAGACAACAGCAATAAGTGCAAGGGTGAATCTGCTAAATCCTTTTGAAATGCTGCAGATTTGATAAATATTTATTTTAGAATAATTGTTTCTAGGTGAATTGGTTTTAGGCAAATTAATCTGATACTCTTTGATCTTAGTCTTCATTCTGTGTCACTTAGAGCTTCATCTTAGAAATGATGATTCTTGAGAACAGAAATTCCACATTTAGGGGTTATTCTAAGATGACTATGCCAGCCAACCTGGGAATTGCATAGAAGAGGCCTCTGTGTGAGAGTAAGAGTTCAGATTCATACCACTGACTGCCAGAGGGGCGAAATGCACTTTTTTTGGAGGAATAAATGTTCTGAAACTAAATTACTTGGTCTACAGCTGGGATTGCTTCTTCCAAACTATTATTAAATAAGTGAATACAAAGACTCCGTGACTGGGAAATTTTCTCACCAGGCTGCTCCGGGCCTGGGAAATCTAGACAAGCATATATAGCTTTATATCCATCCCTTCTGTCTTTTACTCTTGGGGGTCTCACCCACTCTGTCACTCTGACCCTTGTCTCTTACTCTGATTTTGGCCTCCATCTGTTGCTGACTGGCTGATTTCCTTTCATCTGTCTGAGCCCCGGGGATCCCCAAGACTCTGTTGTTGCCACTGGGGCTACTCTCTCCCTCCTTCCTGAGGAGAAACAAGTGCTAACATCTGTTGAGGACAGGCCCAGGGAAGGCAGGCCCTGGCGCCCCACGGCATCACTGGCAGGCTCCCAAGTATACCCTACATCGCGAGAGTTTCCCTTCTTCCTGTTCACTGGGAGATTGCTCATCCATAATAGTTCTATTTAATATTTACAGTTGATAGTGAAAGATTCATGGGGTGTTGCCAAGGATACAGCAAAAGGTAGACCTTGTTTGGCCAACTTGGAACCTGATTTCATCAACAGCCACTAAGGCCTGAGATGGGGAAAGGAGGAAACTAGAAGAACTATGGATCCATTTTGTGTCTCTTTAGATGAGAGTTACAGGATGGGGGTCAGGCTTTCACAGCAGACTTAGGCTGTTTGCTCTAGCCAGCCCTGTTTGCTACAGGCCCGAATGTGGTTTATGAAGAATAAGGCTGGTGGTGGTTCTCTCTCCTTTACTCCTAAGAGACTTGACTGTTTCCCCCTTCAGCACCTGGAGCTCTCAAGGCCAGGGAAATAGTAAGATTCCATTTATAATCAGGCTGGAGACCATCCTTAGTCAAGGAGGAGGTAGAAAAAGAGCTATTTCCAGGCATATAAAGCCAGGTGGATGAAGTCCTTGAGATTGTACCTATACAGAAGGGAATAAAAAGAGGGAGAGGAGACTAAGAGGACTGAGATAAAAGGTCTGGAAAAAAATGGTGAGCTAAAGGATTTTTATTCAGTTTTGTTTTTTTGAAGGACCCATACCCCAAAGCTGGCCCGGGGTCATTCAGAGCCCTAATGGTGAGGCTCCACAAGGACCTCTATCTCAGTCCTGTCTATCCTTGCCTCCCTTGAAGCAAAGGACTGGGCCTGTGCTGTGCCACCTGCTTGTGTAGGGCCCTTGGAATATCCACACTTGGCCTTGGTTGTGAAGGACTAAGGTTTGACCTGAGAAATATGAGCAAACTGTTCCTGGAACGTATAGATTAGACCAGTCTAACTGTGATGGTAGGAGAGTCGTCAGAGGCAAATTCCGTCCACTGTGGGTATTATTTCACCTAAGCTTAGAACAGTGTTGACCCATGTGAAGGGAGCCAAGGTACTATCCAAGCTGGGAGAGATGGGTTAGGAGCAACATCTACTAAAAGGTACTGGTACACTTGTGTCCTAGAGAATTAGAGCCAAGTGGGGTGTGAGTTTAGAGATAACCCAGTCACCTCATTTTACTGAATGAAGAAATAAAAACTCAGTGATGACGGGACTTACCCAAGGTCATGAAGCTGGAAAGTGATTTCCCAACTTTTGAAGACTAGAGCTTATTTCCCCTCTTCCTTCTCACCACCCATCACAGGGACTCCCAAGCACAAGTAAACTGTAACTGAGATAAACACTTCATTATGATAGATCATTAGGGAAAAGTTTTAGTGGGAAAGCCAGTGAACACAAGAGACAACTATGAAAATTTTTGGTTCTTACTAGTGCTTTTTTTGTTAATTAGAATTAGCCGTCGCCAAAGTACCTCTAAAAGCACATTAGAAGAAGCAAAGGAAATACACTGCAGGAGAGTCCCTGCCCTTGAGGAGGTCACAGTCTAGCCAGGGAGACAAATACACACAAAAAATGCCTTGAGAAGATTACAAGCAACAAGTCAACAAGTGCAAAGTAATTGTTACAAACAAAGGACCTGATGCCACGGGAACAGATGACAGGGGTGAGACTTCGTCTGACTTTGATTGTAGCCCATAGGCTAAATCCTGCCCCCAGATGCATTGAGTTTGGCCCACTGGGAGTTATTTTTTATAATATTAATTTGAACCCCAGTTGAGGAGGGAAAAATGCCAGCTAATACATGTAGAAAGAAGGATAGAATTGGAAAAGAAGCATTTTGTGAACTTGAATACATTATTGCTTCTGGTAAAGATTATTAATTGGTGTTAAAAACCATAGGTGAAATGGTGGGTGGTCAACTGGTCATTCACGTAGTGCCAAATAACACTGTCAGTTTACGGTCTTGAGGCCAGAAACGTGACTGGATGTTGGAGGGGTCAGACTGTCATCACATGTTTCTCAACCTAGTACATATTCTAGCTGCTCCCTACCCCCAAAAGAAGTATTAGATATAACTTGTGGTTTACAGGCAATACTAGGGATAGAGAAACTAAGGACACTAGGAGGAAGCAACTACACAAATCCAGGAAGAGAGGCATTCTGCAGGGCAACTGGCCAGCTCTCTTCAGCAAGTCAGTATGATTTTTTAAAAAGTCAAAACTGCTATAAAAGATATTTGGGGTCAGTTGGAAAATTTTTAATATGGACAAGGGGTTCGGTGAGGTGAAAATGTATTGAGATGGAAAGGTCAAAATCATTAAAAATGCCAGTTCCCAAACCTTATGTACAGGGTTATCATATTTTGTTTTTAAAATGTCTATATATTTATGAAAAATAAAAGATCTGAAAGGATATGCACTAAGGTGTTAGCAGTGGTGATCTCTTGAGTGGCGAGAATATGTTTCGTTGTTGTTGGCCTACATTCTCCACTTTTATACAATGCATGTGTACTGCCTCTGTAATAACAACAAGCTGTTACAAATAAAATAACTGGTTGCCAACATTTACAACGCAGGAGATTTCACATAAAAATCTGGAGAGCTGGGTTTCTAAGGTTTTTTGAATAATGAGACGATCTCTCACCTCTGGGATTCCATTCCCACGTGGCAGTGATTGGCTGGAAAAGAGTGATGGCTGATCCTTTGTTCAGTGTATTCTCTCCTTAGTTTGTCACAGTCCATACCACCCTTTCATCTGTGCCCTTCACACATTGCTTACCTGCCTGGCTCTTGTAGACTTGAGTCAGTAACCCTTGATTTGGATTATCCCACCGGACTCCCCATCCATGGAGCCTCCCACTATTAATCATTTGAAGGTACCAATAAATTAGTTTTGAAATGCTGCCCAAGAAAAACATCCATTCCAGAATTATCTGCACCTGAGTTTTTTTATAAGGCAACCCAGTCATGGAAAACCTAGATGTAATACTTAAGCTACTTAGCTACCATGGTTGCATGCAGTAAATTAGTTTAGCAAAATTCCTCTTTGGTAAATGGAAGATAGAAAGTACTGTATACTAAATTGCTAACTTCCTCAAGGTTTTGCGCTTTTTTTTTGCCATTACACCTCAATCACAGAAGGCATTTCAAAATTTACAGTGTATGTTCCCAAGCATGAAACTCCAAATGCCCCTTGGTTGGTCTATTTCTCCTACTGGTTCTGATACAATTTTTAAAGGAGAAAATCTTCTTCATATGCAACTCAGTATAAGACAGTGTCATCATCAGTTTAAAATCCAGGGAAATACTTTTATCAGCCTGGCACAGGTTTTCACATTACAGCAGCACACTCGATTGTTATAACAAGAACTGCACATGTTGTGCTTCATGTCTAGTTTTTCAAAATGATACTAGTCTTCTTCTGAATCAATTTCCTTTACTGTCTCATATTCCTTTCGTAAAAATTGTTCCAATCTGTCCCATTTTTTGAGCCAAATTTCTCAGCTTTTCTTTGAGATCCAAAATTTCCTATCAGGCCTTGTTTATACCCTAGTTCACAATAACGTCTCAAAGTAAAACCAGGCTCATTCCAGTTTGTATAACAAAAGTTTCCATGAACTGACAAGCAACGCTTGAAGGTGCTGGGGCTGGGTTTGAAATTCCCGTGGAAAGGGTAAGCAATTACAAAAATGGCACATTATGAACATTTGTTCTAAAATTTTCATTTGATGTCATAGGTTGATTACATATTTTCTTTACCCACTTGTTTTTTCCTTAAATCATGTACTTACAATGGGCATGAAATTTTCTAGCTTAATCATCAATAGTTGTGGCTCTGAATACCTTCATTTTCCAGTGAACACCCTTGAAAATAATTCTAAAATCTCTTGACTGCCTGTAAAATTTTTTATTCCTGAAACTAGTTTCCAGGTCCATAATACCATAATATATGCCTGCTACATGCCTTCAGATACTTTCAGTGGTATAGCTTATTTTTTTTTTTAATTTTTCTAAACAGTTGCTAAATCTTCTAAACAGTTAAGTGTGGTTCCACAGTCCAAAGGCTATTTTAACATCCTAGCTTTGACACCTGTTATTTAAGCCCAAATTTTCAGTGTGAGAACATATTCTACTCAAAAGTTTCCATTAGTTTGGTAAGTAGAACACTAAATACTCACCTGAAATCTCTGTCTTTGGAGCACCATTTTGTTTTCCTGCTTGAGGGGAGGCGGAGTCCCTGCAATGTTCTCAGCGAATCTCCATTCTTCTCTGTAATTCTGAACAATGCAGCAAAGGAATGTCCAAGTCTGAAAGGTTAAGTAGACTTTTTCTCAGACTCTCATTTACATTTATCATCAAGTTAAAAACATATACATGAATATTGTTTGAATATTTGATCAAGAGCAATGTCTTCAAGAAAGTAGAGTTAGATTGTGGGCAGGAGTTATGCCTGATTTATCTTTCCACACCCCCCACTCCCCCACCGGCGTCTAGCTCAGGAATACTGGAGCATGTTCTTGGCTTTATCATTAAAGAACATTTCAGGGGCCTGCCCGGTGGCGCAGCGGTTTAGTCCGCGCTTGGCAGCCCGGGGTTCGCAGGTTCGGATCCCGGGCGCCCGCCGACGCGCTGCCTGTCAGCCATGCCGTGGCGGCGTCCCATATAAAGTAGAGAAGGATGGGCACGGATGTCAGCCCAGGGCCGGTCTTCCTCAGCAAAAAGAGGAGGATTGGACGAATGTTAGCTCAGGGCTGGTCTTCCTCACAAAAAAAAAAAAAAAAAAAAGAACATTTAAGAAGTGAGTGATTATATTTTGCATATGGCATAGAAGAAGGTGAGAGGAACAAAACTGATGAAGAGACAGGCCTATGAAGGCCAAGCATTCCATGGAACAAACAAAACTATAGAAGGTATTAGTACTGTGGGAGTGGGCAAAAATTCATTTTTTCAACACATAAGTGCCTCTGTATGCCAAGCACTGAAGCAGGAACCTTGGGGTCATGGAGGAAGCACCTCCTTACATACAAACCCAAACAAGTTAAGGTGTTTTGGTTTTGTTTTTGCTGAGGAAGATTCACCCTGAGCTAACATCGATGAGGAAGATTGGCCCTGAGCTAACATCTTGCCAATCTTCCTCTATTTGCTGAGGAAGATCAGCCCTGAGCCAACATCTGTGCCATCTTCCTGCACTTCGTATATGGGACGCCGCCACAGCACAGCTTGACGAGCGGTGCGTAGGTCCACGCCGGGCATCGGAACCCGCGAACCCGCAGACACGGAAGCGGAGTGCGCGAACTTTACTACGCCACCAGGACGCCCCCTGCTTAGTTAAGGTTTTAAAGAGGATTCTGTACTACTTCTCGGCAATAAAAAGATGAACTGAAAAAACGAATTGTTGATACTACCAACAACATGCATGAATCTCAAAATTAACTATGCTGAGTGAAAGAAGCCAGACAAAAAAAGAGTACATCTTTATTTGATTCCATTTATATAAAATTCTAGAAAGTGCAAACTAATCTATAGTGACAGAAAGCAGATCAGAGGTTGGGAGGGGCCAGAGAGGAATTACAAGGGGGCACAAATAAACAGGGGATGATGCATATGTTCCCTTTCTTGGTGAACTATCTGTGGTGATGGTTTCACAGATGTCAAAATTTAAAGAGCTTTAAACTGAACACTTTAATTTAAACGAACACTTTAAATATTGTATGCCAAAATACTTCAAGAAAGCTGTTTTTTAAAAAATCTGGAATAAAGAGAGAGAGAAGGAGGTAGAGAGGGGGAGAGAGAAAGAACGAATTCTAGTGCTTCTCTTGCAGTTCTTTCTCCCTCAAGGACACCAGATGGTGTCTGGTTGTAGGATCCTTTTTCGTATTTTGCTGCAGTTTTAACTGCCAGGATGGTCTACAGACTCAACTTTCTAGTCCTATGCAGAACTGGCCTCTGAAGTCTTTCACTTCAGCTGGTCCAGTCTCCTCTTGGACCCAGAATGCAGCTTGGACTCCCTATCTCTGCTTCACTTGCTAGGATGTTTCCTCCATTCTAAGTGATCCAAATTTTGTCTCCTTTCAGGCTCAGCTAAGATTTATTTCACAGTCTTTCCTATCCATTCCTGCAGAAAGAGTTCTGTACCTAGTATTTATAATCTAAACTGCTCTTTTGCCACCTTGTATTATTTGCTGTTCATGTGCGTGTCTTACCTCACCAACTAGATTATGAACTTCTTCAGGGCAGGGACCAGGTCATCTTTATCTTTGTGTCTCTCCCAAGGCATTTAATAAGGGCTTAATAAGTGTCGATTTTAAAACACCTCACTTTGATAGTCTTTCCAAAGCACCTTCTCAGCCATTATCTCATTTGATCATTACATCAACACTATGAGATTGGAGGAGCTAGAAATATGTTATTTCCTCCTTTTGACAGATAAGGAAGCTGAAGTCCAAGGTCACACAGTTTGTTAGAGACAGAGAGTGAACATATAATTGCATATGAAGGTTTGATCCAATTCAAGCCTTCCCATGGCTCTCCCCCTAGCCTCCTACTGAAGGCCTCTGCACCCTTCAGCTCCTCGTCCCCCAAGTACTTTAGAGCTGCTTAGCCAAAGCTTTGTAGCACCATATTAGAAACTTGACAAATAGGAGACATGAAATTTCAGTAGGTTTCGGATCAGCTCTGAGTCACCAAAGCATTCTTGCTATTTTGTTCCAAGTGGCGTTTGTTAGGGACATTGTGCCTGATATTTAATGATGCTGCACTACAGAGCTGAGGAAGCATAAATGATTTTTAAAAGCCTTAGAAAATGACAGCACTTTAATATTTAGCATGAAAGATGGGAGCTGACAAGATGACCAGGGATATAAAATTTCCACACTGGATCACACTATTCCCCTGTGTATTGCCAGTAGAATTCTCTAGTTAGTACTAAAAGAAAAGGTTAAATCCTCTACCACTCAGCATACCTAGCCCTGAGATTCCTTCCCCATCACCCCAGACTATCAGCTTCTCTGGTGCAAGAGATTTGACAACCTTAGTGCAATTTACCTGGCATCAAATATTATTTTTGAAAGAATTCACCTGACTAGATCCCAGTCAACTTTGAAAAGAGGGTGGGGGCGGGGTTTAAGACAGAGAGAGGTGAGGGGACTCCCTTGAGAGGAGCAATGACCTTTGTTCAAAGTCCATAGCCAGTCTGAGGTCAATCCCAGGGAGGACGCCAGGGAATTGTCCCCCTCCTCCCATCACTGTCTTCTCTTCCTCCCACCTCCTGCTGGGATCCCCCATTGGCTGAAACCAGCCAGGGAATATGGGAACCCAGAAGTCCTTACAGGTAGTCATTACTGGTGGTCCTTACCGTCTACATAGGGTGTTGAGAATGTGGATCTGGGGAGCAAATGGAAGACATCCAGCTCATTGGTCTATGTATGGGCAAGTGACCCAGTCTGACCAGTGAGACATATGGGAAAGTCTGCTGGGTGCTCCTGGGAAAGATTTTCTTCCCTGACTCTTATAGGAAGAAGGCTCTTCCCTTTCCTGCTTGGGATGGTGTTGAGAGGACGCACTTCTTGAACTTCTGCAGGTCCCTTGTGTCCATGACGGGAATGCAAAGAGAACTGCAAAGAACCTTGACACCTTGTACTAAACACAGAGCTACTAAAAAGCCTTGGGACCTGCAGCTCCAGACTTCTTGTTAAGCAAACAATACATGTCCATATAGTTTTAAAAACAGAGAGAGAGAGAGAGGTGAATGAAGGATGAGAAATAAAGGAGAGGGCACAGGAGCCTGGGAAAGAAATTAGAAAGGGAGCAGACCCAGGGGGCAGGGCTGGTGGGCAGCGCCTGAAGGAGGAGTCTCGCGGGCTCGGTGTGGGCGGCAGGTCTGGGAAGGTTGAGAAGGCCACTGGGTCAGGTTCAGACTCTGTGAGCCGCGACCGTTACCAAGTCACTTAACCTCTCTGTGCCTTAGTTTCCCCCTCTGTAAAATGGGTACGATAGTGACTTCCCCGTAGGACGCGGTAAGAACTAAATGAAGCGAGGCAAGACAAGCGAAACGCTCGGCATAGTGCGTGACTCATGTAGGCCCTCAATAATCGTTAGCAATTATTAACATTTTCTCAACATTTCCCCTCAACAAGGGGAGGTACCCAGGAGAGGGGCAAAGGAGCCTTCCTCACACCCCTCTCCTTCCCAGCCCGGACTCCAAGACGTGGGTCCGCCGACAGTTGGAGTCTAAAGGCGCGCGTCCGGCGAGGGGCGGGGCCTGCCGTTCCCGCCTCGCGTGACCACGCCCATCTCCCCTCCCACGCGGCCTTTTGTGCTTCTTTGCCCCTTTCCTCTCCCCGGCGGTCCTCCCGGGCCTTGCTTCCCCCAGCCCCTGCGCCAGGCCGGAGTGAGAGGTTCCGGGGCCTGGGCCGGGCGGCGTCCCGGGTGTTGACGCTCCGCACTGCCTCGGGAGCTTCCGCCGCCCTCGGATGTGCAGGTTTGCTTCAGAGGGTCGGCGGGCGGCGCTGCGGGGAGAAGGAGCGCTGGGCGGGTCACTCCGGCCAGCCCCCGGTCTCCGGCCGCCGAGGCCAACCTGTCCTTGGGAATCCTTGGCTGCCCAGACGGAAGGGAAGTAGGCGCCGGAGAGCCCGCTCTGCATTTTGATTCATCTCGGGCCCTGTAAGGGTCACATCTTGTGAAAATACCTGTAAAATCAATTTAACGTTCAGTGCAGCGTGTAAAGACAGCTCTAAGAATTTAAAAGACGCCTGAGTCAGAACATTTAAATGCCTGGGTCCCCGTAGCAGCGTTTTAACACGTCTGAGTGCAGAGGGTGGAGAATCGAGCCTGATTGCCGCCACCTTCCACGCCCTGTAACATTTTAAAAGGGTAAAGAAAAGCACCCTAAAAAAACCCAAGTGGGTAGTGCCCCTAGGTAGGGAAGAACAGCTGACTTTTTTGAAATTTAGGTTGGTCCTCATTTCTGTGTGTGAAATTTGCCTGCAGAACTTTTATTTGCGGGCTTAGATCATCGATAACCAGAATTCCTAAAACACTGAGCTTAACTAAGTGGTGGCTTTTGTTGACAAGTCGATTGTATTATTAATTCTTAATGTCTCATCCAAGGCAGGAATCGTTATCTCAGTTTTGCAGGTGGAAAAAAGTTTGGCACAAAAAAACATTTCCCTTCAATTCACACAGAAGCAACGGCTGAGCTGCAAATTAAGTCCTAGCATTCTGGCTCCTCAGCTGCGTCCCCCTCTAGAGCAGGTTACAAAGCAAGTGAGTAGTTACTTTGATGTCACTCATAAAAGGAGGGAGTAAACCAAATGTTCTGTGAACATGAAGTGTTAAATCATAACCCTCCCTGTCTGTTCTGCTTTGGGAGGCTCAGCCGACCTTTGGAGTTGATACCTTACAGAGAGGAGGGGGTGGAACAAAAAGATGGAAAACAATGTCAAGGTAAACATTTTGTCTCCAGAGTCCAAGTTGTGCCCATCTTTACCGCCCCCTTTGTGTTGTCATTCTGTTCAGTGTACTCCATGTTCTGGCAAAACACGAGAGCTGACATCTCGGCCTCAGCCACATTAACTACACCTTTGCATTCCTCTTTTGGCACTGACCTCCCTGTCAGTCTTCTTGTCATGCTCTTTCCTCCAGGTGCTCTTTACTAAAGCTGTTATGTGAAAACCGGTTGTTGTTCAAGTGTGGAATGATTTGTCACTCCTGAAGGATGTTTCTAGTTAATGATCAAAAAGTACCAACAGATCTTAGATGAAAGGACAAGTTAAAGAAGTGCAGAAACTGTTGTGGAATTTGATGGCTGAGTTATTTGACTGGGGAAAAAAAGCAGACTTTTTTGTTTTCCCCTTTCCCCAGTTCACTCATGACTGGAAAGCAGCAGCTCAGTTCTAACTTAGATGTAATGGTGGGGGGAAGGGGGCATCCTGTTTGCTGAATTGGAAAGTTTTCTTTCCTAAGGAGGCTCCTTTTAAGACAGCTTGGAACAAGTGGAAACATTTATGTGCTTAGAATGCAAACTGTTATGCCACTTATAAGTCTGTTTGTCCCTAAAACTTGTATAAGAGCTTGGGACCCAGGATGTGTGATATAGTCCCTCCCTAGAAGAGGCATCTTTGACTCCTCAGCATGTAGACAACAGAAATTCCAACCCAAAGTAGTTTTGTCTGGAGCAGCCAGCCAGTTTGTTCATGTTTTGTTTTCTTTCACTCAGTTCCACAGATAAGAATCCCAAGAAACTCAGATGGCATCCGGGGATTTCTGCTCACCTGGAGAAGGGGTGGAAATACTTCAGCAAGGTAAGGGTAGCCATTTGCAAGAGGTTTGATGACTTATCCAGAGAGGTCTTATCCACGTTCTTGCCTTCTTTAATAATAAAAAAGATTTACAATGTTCACCAGTATGGTTTCTCTCACAGAAGCCTAAGTTTCTGGGGAAACTAGAATACATGAAGTTTCTTAAACACTCTCTTCTTGGAAAACAGATTACATTGACTCCTGTTCAGTACCTGCTTGTGCAGTAGACTGAAAACTCAAGATGCTCCCATGCTGTGTCAGCAAGCATATCCTGAAGATAAGGGTGGCCAGCAAACTCCTTGAAGGCTTCCTTCCTTCCTGTGTCTTGAATTTTCTCAGATCTTGTTCTCCAATATCTCAGATCCTTCCATATCTTGAATTCTTTCCATATCTCAAATCCTTTCTATATCTTGAATCCTTCAAGAACTTGAATCTTCTGTATTTTGATCATTTCCATATTGATCCTTCAATGCCTTAGGGGAAAAAAAAGATATTTCTTATTCTCTAAAAGGACGTTGGGTATGGTGGTCCAAAGAATGAAAATTTGAGTGTTTGGTAAGTAGGAATAAAACAGAAGACCCCAGCAGAAAGCACGTGGGAGAAGAGATGGAAAGAAAGCCCCTTGAGCGTATGCAATCACCAGAGGATCCCAGTTTCTTGCACTTTTTCTAATGCATGTGCTGTTCTGCATCCACATGGGTTACTCAACTCTGTTTACAATAAGGAAAATTTGGTTAGTTAAATTTTTTACTTGTAAGAGTATACCTTCTCTCAGTCTTGCTTATGCAACTAAAGATCACATCCAAAGTTGGAACTTTACATGTGTTTTTTTCCCCTTCCTCAAGAACTCTAGTTATTCTGTGTGAATGAGGCATTTTGGGTACTGTGGTGACCCCTCCTAATGGGTCCCTTATTGATTCTATTTGTCTAATATTTTCCAACTGCATTTCTATTTTCTAAGATCTTAGTTTTATTAGAGGCTCATCCCCTAATTCTTAATATCCTTGTATATCATATGAATGCTTGTTACTTTGAGTATTACCTCTAGTTTATTTGAGGATTTTTTAAAAATTTCATTAGATTTAGCAAACTTATCTACCAAAAACCTAGGGGTTTTTTGGAAGTGAGTATTAAGCTGAGAGTTATGCTCAATTATATAATGTAAGAGTCCATACCTTCTCTGCTTTTTTGTCCCTCTGGGGGACATCCCATTAAGTGTGCAGCAAACAGCTTCCTCCTTGTAACCTGAGTGAAGAGGACCTGTTACAGAACCCGCACTTCAGCAAACTGCTGCTGAGTCTCTCACAGCACGTGGACGAGAGTGGCTTAAGCCTCACCCTGGCAAAGGAGCAGGCTCAGGTGAGAGCCCTGGGAGAAGGGATGATAGGAGGAAGGAAAAATCCTCCAAGAGAGAGAGGTTCCTACCTGGGATTTTTTGGGTTTTCTAGGCATGGAAGGAAGTTCGACTGCGTAAGACAACATGGTTGAGGTCTGAGATTTTACAGAGAGTCATTCAAGAGCTGCTTGTGGACTACTATGTGAAGACACAAGACACAAATTTAACTTCTGAGGACAAAAAGGTGAGGCAGGAGAGATGAAGCAGGGGTTGGTTACCAGCTATAGGAATGACCAGGCCAACTATGGCTTCATCTGATTCTATGATCAGGGGGAAAGAGGAGCTTTGAATAATGGTTATCAAAAAAGAAATGGACTAGGGTTATGGGGGTAGAGGTGTGTGTGTTGTCAGGGTTTTGAAAAGAAAGACTGACAGGAGAAGGTACTGGCAGCTGAGAAGTTACCTGAAGGGTGTGACATGTTTGAGGACTTTGAAAATATGTGAAGAACTGACTTGTGAGGATGGAGGAGGTGGGGTGGAAGAAGTTTTATAGTAACCTCTTTTTGTTTTTTATTCTCTCTCTCAGTTTCATGAGACCCTTGAACAGCGGCTCCTCGTGACTGAACTGACACAGCTCTTAGGTCCTAGCCAGGAGAGGGAGATGCCTCCACTGCTCGGGCTGGAGAAAGCAGACCTCCTGGAGCTCATGCCACCCTCAGAGGTTGGGGGTGGGCAGATATTGGGACCAAAGAAGCAAAATGGGTTAATTTCTCCAATATATTTAAATATTTTTTTGTTAAGCTTTATTGTTTTTGTAAATATACGTGTTCCTGGTGGCCAAACTCAAATAAATAAGAAAAATGTTACACAGAAGAAAGTAAAAGCTGAACTACTGCATCTAGAAATAAATACAGTATTATTATGTACAGCTTGACATAAATGGTGTTCTACCCTCCATGCTTGTATGGAGAGTATAATCTGTTTTCACTTCATATATTTTGAACTTTTTTTTTCAAGTCAATAAAAAATGAAAATAAGATGATACTTCCTAAAGCACTCTTAGCACAGTGTTCAGGCACATAGTTAGTGCTCAGTGTTCTTATATCAGCAGTTTCAATCACTGATAGGATTTCATTGTGTGGATGTAGCATAATTTGGTTAACCTTATTGATGGATATCAATTTAAGGTTATTTCCACATTTTTGCTCTTAGAAACCACACTGATGTGAACATGCCAGTTCATATGTTTTTTACAGGATTATTTCCTGAGTGTTAGTGCTCAAACTGGGATCACCGGGTCAGGGAATACACACATAGAACATACTGGTATATCCTGCAAAACTGCTCTCCAGAAAGGCATTCCCAGTGCCCCTGCTTCTCCACCTGTTCATCAACATGGGTCTTTGACAGTCATTTTATTCTTTGCTAATTTGATAGGGGAAAAGTGAATCTCCCTGCTGTCTCTTGAGGCATTTTCTTTGGTTATCGTGGAGACTGTTATCATCATGTATTCATTGGCTGGGTCCTCCTAGTTTCAACAGTCTATTTGCATCTCTGTTTTTGCTTCTGTGGCTGTAGGATTTTGTGCGGATGAGAGCTCGGCTCCTGCTAGAAGTGGAGGAGCAGCTCAAGAAGAAATGTTTCACACTGCTCTGCTACCATGATCCCAATTCAGGTGAGTGCTGGCTCTTCTTGCTCTCTTCATAGCTGGCCCTCAGGGCTCCTGGTCTGCTCTTTTGAGAATAATGTATTTGGATCTTAGATTTGGGACAGAAGCTAGGAAGCATTGGAGATGCTTACATGTTTGTTTCCTTGCTGGCGGAATAAAAGCAAGGAATTTTGTAAAGACTTCTTTTTATTTATTTATTTTTATTGAGGTAACCTTGGTTTATAACATTGTGTAAATTTCAGGTGTACTTCATTGTACTTCTATTTCTGCATAGATGACATCATGTTCACCACCCAAATACTAATTACAATCCATCACCACACACATGTGCCTAATCATCCCTTTCACCCTCCTCCCTCCCCCACATAAGGACTTCTTTTATTCAACAAGGTGCCAAGCGGGAGTGTCCTCTGGCTGCAGGGAAGGATGAGCTTGTTCTTCTCAGGAGAATCAGAATGGAATAGGGAGGAAAGTTCAGGCTAAGGGGTGTTCCCCTTGTTTTTATTTCTATGATTTAAGAATTAAGGGCTAAATCTGAAATTACAGATAAGAGTGAAGAGAACTTAATTATGAGAACCGAGTCATTTCTAACAGGACATCAAAAAAAACCCAGGAAACAGACAGAATTTGTAGGGCTAGGTGTAGGATAGGGGCACTGAAAAATGGCCTTAGCAGGGAGTAGCAATTAGGGTTTTCCTGTCTAGTCCTCTATCTCTTTGCCCAGATTCAGACAGTGAAACCCTGAAGGCAGCAAAGGTGTGGAAGCTGGCCGAGGTCGTGATGGGTGAGAAGCAGCAGTGCCAGGACGCCAAGAGCCAGCAGAAGGAGCAGATGGTGCTGCTGGAGAAGAAGAGCGCCACCTACTCCCAGGTTTGTCAGGGCAGTGGGATAGCCGCCTTTCTCTTTTACCCTGACGCCAGGGGCACCTTTGGGGAAGCCCAGGATTTCTGATCTGCCTTCTTTTCTACCATCTTTTGTTTACACCCTCTTCCTCTGCCTCCTGGGGGCTCAGGTGCTTCTCCGCTGCCTTGCCTTGCTGCAGAGGCTTCTTCAGGAGCACCGGCTAAAGACTCAGTCTGAGCTAGACCGCATCAATGCCCAGTATCTGGAGATCAAGTGCACTGCCATGATCCTTAAGCTGAGGTGAGCTATGAGCCCTGTGGATCTAAGGGACTCTGTCCCACACACCACCCCCTCCAACCCTCGCCCTGTCTTTCTTTCCTCTCCGCCAAGCCTAGCACCTTGTGGGTATTGTGTAAATGTCACTCAGCAGTACTCACCTTTGGATTACCCAAAAACTTTCTACATTCTGGAGTCTTACATTTTAAAGCCTTCTGAAATAGGCACTTTACTGTGAGATAAATTGCTCGGGAATTCAGAGTGACCTTGTTTATCTTATCACTGCTTAGCCCACACCTTGACCATGGGCAGGTTCTGTGTCCCATTCCTAACTCTGCTGCTGTCAAGGCTCCTCAGCTTGACATTTCTTTCTTCCTTGTGTCAGGATGGAGGAGCTGAAGATTTTGTCTGACACTTACACTGCTGAGAAAGTGGAAGTTCATCGTCTCATTAGGTGAGAACTCCTGAGAGCCTGGCACAGCTCTTCAGAGCCGGTTCCCACACTCTCCAGACTCATTCATTTTATTTTTTTTATTTATTTTTTTTGTGGGGAAGACCAGCCCCGAGCTAACATCTGTTGCCAATCCTCCTCTTTTTGCTGAGGAAGACTGGCCCTGGGCTAACATCCGTGCCCATCTTCCTCCACTTTATATGGGACGCCACTATGGCATGGCTGACAGGCAGTGCGTCGGCGGGCGCCTGGGCTGAGAAGCGTGAACTAAACCGCTGCGCCACCGGGCGGCCCCTAGACTCATTCATTTTAACGTGTTCCCATTCGTGTCTACTTTCCGAGGAGCCAGATCCTCATATTGTATCTTCTGTGCCCGGGCTCTTAGGGACCGTTTGGAGGGGGCCATTCGCCTACAAGAGCAGGACATGGAGAAGTCCCGACAGGTCCTGAACACCTATGAGGTCCTGGGGGAGGAGTTTGACAGGCTGGTGAAAGAGTACACCCAACTCAAGCAGGCAACTGAGAACAAGCGCTGGGCCCTCCAGGAGTTCAACAAGGCCTACCGCTGAGCGCAGGCAGGGCCAAGAGGCATGGCCTCTGCATAGGCGCTGCCTCCTTCTCTTCCTGCTAACAGAGCCACCTCCAGCTGAGGCCACCGTCACTCAGGGAGTGTGGGGACACTTGCTTGAAACGCTGAAGTCCTTCAGGCACCCTCCTGGTTGCTCTTCCTTGTTTATAGTGACTGAGTCTCTTCTGGAAAATGTAGCAGGTTTATATAATTTTATGTACAGCTATTTGTCAGTGTCAGCCCTGTATTGTAGTTGATTATCTGCTGAATAAAGTGATGATATTGTGACTTAGGATTTTAGTCACTTTTCCTTTGGGCAAAGATGGAAAAAGAATTTCAAAGCCTATGTGGATATGGAGGGGGAACCAAGTGAATCCAAGTAGAGACAGATCTATAATGCTTACGCAAAGGGCGGGAGGTAGAAGTGCCAGCCTGGCCCCTCGGAGTCTTAGAGGCTTCATTCTGAGAAAGCAGAAGGGGATTAAAACTGGGCTTGCTCTTGAAGAACTATAATCTCTGGAGGGATGCTAGATGCTAAGGTGGGTAGGGAACTATTCTGTCGCCGTGGCTTTCGGTGGGGCGGCTCTGATAAAGTAGCCGGGCATCCTGCTCTGCTACAGGGAAGGACAGGAGCCACTTGTGTTCCTGGTTCCCTCTGGTGTGGTTTGAGGGTTACTTGTTTCTCCAAAATCAGAGGGTGAGAGATCACCCTGAGGAACCAAGTTCCACAGTCTACTTAGAACAAGGCAGGGTCTGGCTGGTGTCAAAGTCAGGCACTGCGAACAGAAGCAGAAGACCTCTACCCTTACTTAGAAGAGCCTACTCAGCTTCTCAGACCACTTTCCAGGGAGACTGTCTCTTGCTAAGATCAAATAATGATGGTCTTGGATTGATTTATAGGAAAATTAAGGTCTTTGACTCAACTTTAAAGTTTTCTGCAAATGTGGCCCACACACAGTGAACAAATAGCAAATAGAATAATGGAAAAACTCAGAAATAGTCCATATTGCTTAGTTCTATAGTTTTACCCAACTTTTTTTGGGGAAAGTTTTGAAACCTACAGAAAAGTTGAAAGAATAGTATGATAATTACCAATATACTCTTAACCTAGATTCAACAATTACTAACATTTTGCTTTTTTCTCTCTCCTCCTGCTCTCTCTATATAGATAGATACACATAGTTATACAGACTTTTTTTTTTGGAACCATTTTATAGTAAGTTGCAGACAATATGACATTTCATTTCCTAAATACTTAGGCAGGCAACTCCTAAAAATAGGGGTACTCCCCTGTATATCTAATAAAATTATTACACCTAAAAAATTAATAATTTCATAATATCCATTATCCAGGTCATATTCAAATTTCCCCAATTTTTTTTTTCATGGTCTAGGGTCCAATAAAGTTTCATGTATTATATTTGGATGTTATGTTTCTTTAATTTCTTTTAAAATAGAACATTCCTCCCACTTTTTTTTTTTTTTTTAATGGAATTGACTTTCTGAAAAAATCCAGGCCAGTTACCTTGTAGAATGTCCCATTGTCTAATTGTTTTCTGCGGTGGTAAACTTGTTCCTCTCCTGTTCTCTCCAGTGTAGTAGCCACTAGCCACATGTAGCTATTTAAATTCAAGTTAATTAAAATGAAATAAACTTTCAGTAGGTTGGTGACTGCTGTATTAGTGCAGATATACAACATTTACATAATTGCAGAAAGTTCTATTGGACAGTGCTATAAGCTGACACTTCCTGTAAACGGGAAGTAGGTCCACGGGCTTTGTTAGACTCAGGTTAAACATTTTTGCAAAGAATACTTATTAGATGACATTACATACTTCACATTACATCACCCTGGAGCCACATCAGGTCTGAATGCCTCACTCTTAATTATACTGAGTTTGATTGCTCTGTTAAGGTGGCAACTGCCAGATCTCTCTAATCTATAAAAGTACATTTTCCCTTTGTAGTTAGTAGAATCTGGAAATGAACATCAAAAATCTCAAAATAGTTCTTCCTGATAGTTATTATGCATTCAGCATTTCCTCATTTAATCAGGTGCTCATCGTGAACCATACTAGGTTTTGGTATTTGAAATAATAAAGGTAATAATAAAAAAGAAATGGACTCTGTCCTCGGTGTTTACAACCTACAGGTGATAGTAGACACCCAGAAACCGTGTAAGAACAGAAAGTAACAGGAATTGCAAAGAAATGCCGAAAACCAAGAGAAGTGAATCAGGAATTATAAAGTAAAGCCTTAATAGGGAAGACAGATTTTACTCAGGCTTTGTAGAGGCGAGTTGGGATAGAATTTTGGAAAAAACATCAAAGATAGAGAAAGGGGAAGGAGCAGTGTGTGAAGGCACAGAGTTAGGAATGAGCAAACCATGTGCCAAGGAAAGCCTTCAACTTAAATGGCCAAAATTTGAGAAAAATATCCCATGGCTTCAATCAAGACTCTGGAGAGCTGTGGTTTGAGAAATGTTTACGTTTCCAACTGCCTGAGAAAGCAAAATGGCTTCCCAGGCAGTGGTTCCCCATCCTGGCTCCCTAAATGGCATGGGGATGGACGGCTAGCTGTTTCTTGTGTTTCCAAAAGCCTAAAGAAAACTGAACATTTGCCTGCAACAGTGCTGCACAACTATTTAAAAAATATATAGGTTTAAAAACAAAAAAATTCAAACAAAACAGAAGTATATAATAATAAAAAGTAAAAAATTGAACCACACACCCTGACACACACATGCACCCTCCCCCCATTACCCCAATCCACCTCCCTAGAGCAACTAGAGGGATTTAGAGTGGTGCACACAGAGCCAGACCATTTCCTAAAAATATGCAAACATATGTACAAAATATTAGCTCATATTATTGTTAGAGTATGGCAGTGTCATAATTTAACCATTCCCTTCATGATAAATATTTAGATTGTTTCCAATTTGCCCTATTACAAAACTAGTTCATTGAATATCATTGTATATGTATCTTGCTAAGTGCCTTTGCTTTGTTGGTATTACAGTAAATCAGTATATTAATTTTAGTTCAGGAAAAAATGAATTAATTACTGAGCTTATGAATGTAGTTTGGTAAAAAAAAGTCTTTCAAAACAGTTCCATGGTGGGGGGAAAGGGACACAAAACGTGTTGAGTGCACGTGAAGGGGACACTACAGTGGTTTGTCTCGGTTCTGTCCTCCACAGTGACTGGAGACGGAAGGTTTGCAGGAGGTGCCATTCACATGTGCTGTGGTCTATTGTGGAATAGATGGGAAGGGGACTTGGAGGGCCCGCAGAGGGGTGTGTGACAGCAAGAGCTGAGGGTTAGCATCCGGGACCTTAGCTGCCCTCTCTCTCCCCCTCACACTTTTCAGAAAAGATTTACATTTACTGCCTTTTCTTCATTCTTTCACAAGTTTATCTCTCTCCACTTGTACCACGTCTGATCAAGAATCAAGTCAGGATGATTCTTCCTCCATAATGGGAGGCAAAGTAAATCACCTTCAGAACTTGGAATAGGATCGCTTTCTGTAAGGAAATTGAGGCTCTCGGGAAAACAAAATCTGTCCCCTCAAGATTCCCAATGAAGGGTGAATATCCAGGTCTCGGGAAAGTGACCCTGCATTCTTCCCCAGCCACCACAAAGAGGAAACCCAGTGCCTCCTAGAGTCCAGCCTGATGCTCCCCAAAGGAGAGGGGAATCCTTGAGGTCCAGCCTTCCTGGGGGGCCCCGCACCCCATGAAGAGTCTCTCCACATTACCCATCTTGAAGGACCTGGGCTTGATTTTATTAAAGGAACTGACAGGTCTCCTTATACCTGGAGACAGTGAAAATATAGGAGTCAACTCATCATGAAAGAGATTAGCAATTTGTAGGACTAATTTACCCTAAAAAACGGTTTATATTCGAGTGGTCGAGATCTAGCCAAAGTGGCTAAGTAAGGCCTGGTGTCAGAAAAATACAACCGAAATGTAGAGAGGCCTAAATGCACTAAGCCTGGCTGAAGAAAAAACATAAAGAACATGTAACCAGAAGTAAACCATCAGCCCAGAGTTTAGAGAAGGGTTCTCCAAAGAGCAAGTCAGGGTTCTCCAGAGAAACAAAACCTATTATATTTATATATAGTGAGATTTATTTTAATGAATTGGCTCACATGATTGTGGGGCAGGCCACAGGCTGGAAACTCAGGTGGAAGTGATACTGCAGTCTTGAGGCAGAATTTCGTCTCTGGGAAGTCTGTTTTTGCTCTTAAGGCCTTCAACTGATTGGATGAGACCCACCCACATTATTGAGGGTACTCTACTTATAAATATAGTCAGCTGAGTGTAGATGTTAACCACCTCTACAGAACATCTTCAGTGCAATACCTAGATTAGTGTTTGATTAAATAATTGGGTACTATGGGCTACCAGCCAAGTTGATACACATAAAACTAACCATCTCACAGTTATTCTGGTTTTCATCCAGCCCTAAACCTGTCTGAAAGAGACAATGAATTGGGGATATGAGTTAGGTCAATGGAGAGAGGGACTACACTGGGGGTAGGACCAAGGCTTGGTTGTAAGTTCTCTCCATAAAACAAGAGCTTTGAAGCTATATTAGATACCAGACACAATTTCTAAGCACTTTGCACGTAGCAAGTCATTTAATTATCACAGCAAACTTTGGCGTAAGTACTATTATCATCTCCACATTACAAATAGGGAAACCAAGTAAGGTGTGGAGAGATCAGGTAACTTGTGTAATGTCACAAACCTCGTAAGTTGAAGAGCCCTGTCATGAACCCAGGCAGCCTGGCTCCAGAACTTGCTGTCCTGAGATCCACTCATGCCCTGGGTCCAAGCGTTCACCCTCCGAGCAACATCATGTTTACTGATTTGATTATCCCTGACTCTGGGAAAGGCATGCCCCATACGTCAGATGAAAATCCCCGCCACTGGAAAGTGCTATCCTCCCATGTACACTGGCCATGCAGTACAAATAGCAGTCTCCAGTGAGTGCTGCAGGCAGTTGGAGACATAAAAGCCTGCTAACAAACGGAGGCCCTGGACCCACAAAGCTGGAGCCAGGCCCTGAACCAGAAGACCTCACCAACGTCCTGCCAGCTTGTGAGACTGGCCAGTGTGGTCAATGGGCATCTTTCCCCTGCCACTGCCCCACCCTACTCAGGTCCCCATTTGGGCCCCTGCAAATTGTCCTCCCTGCCCCTCCTTGCATCTGATACACCACTGCCAGGCCAATTTTTATGATGATTCTGATTTGCTTTTCATGAGTAGTTTGTAATTTTTCACTTCATTTTGTCATTTCTCTGTTCACAACACCTCAGGTCTCCCCACAGCATCCAAACCCAGTCCACATGGCTTAGCTGTGGATTCCAGCCCTCACGGTGCAGCTCCACTTCCAACCTGTCCCCCATCACTTACACCCTCCACTCACCCTAAGCCACCCCCGTGGGCTTACTCACCCCTTCTTGCTCTCCTGTGCTTGTTACGGTTCTATCCACCTGGAACGAACTCTTCCGCTCATAAAATTCTGTCATCTTGGAGGCCCACCTCAAGTTCTGCTTTCCCATTATCATTCCAGCAAGAAAAAGTCTCACTATCATTTAAATCCCCTCAGCACTTTGTTAGAACTTCTTTAAGGTGCTTGCCAAGCATGGCCTTGATTTTTCATCACAACATTAGGAGGTGAGTTTGATGTTATCTACAACACCAGAAGCTCTTGGAGGCCAGCTGGTTGTAAAGCAGGTGTTCTCAATCTTTTGGTCTCAGGACTCCTTTACTCAATGATTTTTAAGGACTCCAAAGAGCTTTGGTTTATGTAAGTTTTATCTATAGATCTTTATCATATTAAAAAATTAAAACAGAGACTATCAATGGTCTTTTCCTGAAGGAGATCAGAAAAAAAATTATTTGGTTTTATTGAGCATGGATGTTTCTTGAATGCAACCCTTTGCCAAGATCGCACGATGTAGTATCCAAGCTCCATTCAGTCACCACTGCTTTGATCTTTAAATATGATCCTGATTAGGTCTCAATTTTATGAAAGTAGTATTAGTACCTAGTGGCAAACATGGAACCAAAGAGCTTTACGGATCATGTCAGAGAGGAGGAGGAGCAAATAATGAGTAAGGGTTCAATGGTTTTCTAATACTCATTGAAACTTGATTTCCCTCTTCCTACTACAGATAAAATGCCATTAAATAATATCAAGTATACGAATTATAAGCCTATGTCTTAAGAACAGAAACTTTTTATTCAGAAAAAGTTGAAGATAATTACTTGAAGTTTATTTGAACATCATTTAAAAAATGATTTTAAAGATTAAAGAAACTAATAAAATATAGAATGATCTTAGTTGTCATTGTTAAGAGAAAAGCAAAGAAAAAAATCCATGTAATTTAAACTTGACTTTGAAGTGTGATTTGATATCTACATATTGAGATGATGTATCTGATATTCCAGACATTCACAATATTTAACAAACTGGATATTTTCACAATCAAAAAAAATTAAAACTGAGGAAATTTAAAAATATTTGTTTATTAATTCATTACAAAAATAAGCTGGGGTTGGCTGGTGGCGTAGCGGTTAAGTTCGGGTGTTCTGCTTCGGCAGCCCAGGTTTCACTGGTTCGGGTCCTGGGTGCGGACCTACTCACCGCTCATCAAGCCATGCTGAGGCGGCGTCCCATATAGAAGAATTAGAACTCTACAACTACGATACATAACTATATCCTGGGGCTTTGGGGAGAAAAAAGAAAAAAAAAAAGAGGAAGATTGGCAACAAATTTTAGCACAGGGCCAATCTCCCTCAAAAAAAAATTATATATATAAAAAAAAAAGCCCATTGCATGTTAACGTAAATAACACATTTTAATGAAAAATAACTGTATTTTCCAAAACAAAAAAAAATAATGAGAAAAGTGACATTTTCCCTTATTTTTGCAAATCTCCTTGATATCTGGCTTAACAGAAGACAACTGGATTCTCATATCTGCTTTCTGTGGTGATATGTGGCTTTGGTTGAATTAAAAAAATGAGGTCTCATACAGACATGTGGGAGATCCTCACACACCTCCTAAAAGGATCCGGGAAATCTCCAAGGTCCTTGGACCACATTTTGGGAAACATTGTAAAAGAAAAAACAATGAGTTGGGATCAGAAGAACTAGATTCTTATTCTGGGTCTTCCATTTAATTGAAGCATAACTTTGTTCAAGACAACCTCCGTTTTCTCACCTACAAAATGGGCATATTAATAATTCCTACCCCACAAGATTATGTCCTGAGGGTTAAGTCAGATAATATATTTAATGTTCTTGGCATGTGGTAGGGTTTAATAAATATTAGTTTAGTAAATATTAGCCTAGGAGGACTGTTATGTTATCGCTATGAGACAAGAGTGACTGCTGAAGATTGGACAGCCACAGGAGCCTACAGGGAAGGAGGGAGGCCTTCAAGAGACAGAAGGATGTAAACAAGGTTAAAGACCAGGGAGAGATCACAGGTTTTATACATATTTTTAAAAATATTTTCCATATCATATAAACAGATTATAGAAAAATTGGAAAATACAATTTTTTCACATATCAACGTCATTCTGTATGTACAGTTGGTAATCTGTGTCACAGAATGCGTAACATTGAGCATTATTCCATGTTATTAAATTTCTCTGACAATATTGATTTGAATGCTTGCTTAAGATTCCATTGCGTGGATGATTTATTTAACCATATCCCTACAGGATATCCAACTTGTTTTACATTTTTTGTACTTATTAAAAAATGCTATGCTAAGCACTTCTCTTAATTAATCTTTGTCCTGGTTTGTGAAGATTGTCTAGGATAGCTTTCTAGAAGGAATATTATAGATGATACGTCTTAAGGTTAAGATCAAAGGCTCTGGAGTCAGTTGACCTGGGTTTGCACCCCATCTAAACCCCTTCTCAGGGGGGAAAGTCATTTAACTTCTCAAGACTGAGCTCCTTTCCCCGCAGACAAGTAACACTTTCTACCTCACAGGGTTCTTGTGAAGATTCGGGCTTCTTGTGAATGTAAAGTGCTTTTCATTGAACCTGACACAAAATAAGGGCTCAATAAATATTAGCAGTTATTATTATCACAAATTAAATTCATATATTTAATCACACACATATATACACATACAACTGGTCTGTTTCTGGGCTATTGGGTTAGCTCTTTTATTCTGTCTATTCTTGTACCAACTGCACATTGTAGCCCTTTATTTATATATTGCTTATTTCATAAAGGGTTTGAGGTAAACGGCTAAAAATACAGAGTAAATTCCCTCTCCTTTCTCCTCTTTTTTTGAATTTTCTTTGCTTTTCTTGTCTGATTTTTATTACAGATGAAACGTAGAATCATTTTATCAAGTAACAAAACATTCCATTAGAATTGTAATTGAATGTTGTAAAAGTAAGAAATTAATTTGGTAAGAATCGACATCTTTATAAGATTCATGTTTTCTAAGAACATCACAGTCTCCCCATTTTTTCAGTCTTTCATTATATCTCTCAGCAAAATTTTGTAATTTTCTTTATATAATTTCTTCACATTTTTCAGTAAGGTTACAGCTAAGTATTTTATGGTGGCATTATTGTCACCATGAATGGGGAAAATACTAATCACAAGAGCTAATGTGTACTGAAGGCTTACTATGTGCAGGGTAGGTTCTAGATTCTTTACTATTTTAGCTAATTTAATCCTCATAACAGCTTTATGAGATACGAACTATTATTTTCATTCTCATTTTATAGATGAGGAAACTGAGGCCAGAGGGGTTAGGTTCACACAGTTAGTAAATGGATGAACTTTTAACCTCTTGCCACCTGGCTCCATAGGCCATGATCTTAACTATAATGTTACTGGGATATTTTTATTAATTATGGCTTCTAACTGGTTATTCTTAGCATATAAAAAGGCGACAGATCTGTTTTATATTTATCTTCTATCAAGTGACTTCTCTGAATCCTATTATGAATTCTCATCATTGGAGAATTGATTCTCATGGATTTTCTATGTATACAATCATATCATCTGCAAACAATGATGAATTTGCCTCTCTCTTTCCAAAAGTTATAATTCCTTTTTTAAAATTTCCAGTCTTATCATATTGGATTTCCACCCTAGAATAATATTAAATAACACAGTGATGAGACTAGACATTTTGTTTTATCTTATCTTTACATAAACTGTTGACTTCATATATATAGATATATGTGTTTATATATGAAGAATATTAAGACTATTAAGAATGTTTATAGAGGGGCCGCCCGGTGGCGCAGCGGTTTAGTCCGCGCTTGGCAGCCCGGGGTTCGCGAGTTCGGATCCCAGCGCCCGCCGACGCACTGCCCGTCAGCCACAGCCGTGGCAGCGTCCCATATAAAAAAGTGGAGGAAGATGGGCACGATGTTAGCCCAGGGCCAGTCTTCCTCAGCAAAAAGGGGGGGATTGGCGACGGATGTTAGCTCAGGGCTGGTCTTCCCCACAAAAAAAAAAAAAAAAATGTTTATAGAAAGTGGAATTGACTTACCATGTTCTCTTTGGTGACTATTAAATGATTAAATATTATTCTTGTTTGGTTTATTTTTTATTATATAAATAAATTTCCTCATACCCAACCTTGTGTTAATTCCTGGGATAAACCCTAACTGATTGTGGTATATAATATACTGTTGAATTTTATGTGTTAACCTTAAATATTTTAGGATTTTTACATTTATATTTATAAGTGAAATTGGTCTATAGTTTTCTTTTGGGGTGGGTGCTATTTCTGACAGATTTTGATATTAGGTTGATTCTGGCTTCATAAACAAATTGGGTAGTTTTCCACCTTTTTCTATGTTCCAGAACAGTTGCTACTTTCTATTCATTTTGACAGATAAACACTGTACAATAGAGATGACAAGGAAGAGAATGCAAATCAGCACAGATTATTTTGCCTCAGTAACTCTGCCACTTTTGTAGCTGGAGGACAGCCTTGATTGTGAAGAAGCAATTTGGAGCAGTAGGAGGGTCAAATGGGCCATAATTCTGGTGTTGAAGAGTGCGGCTGGCTGGGCAGGCACAGAAGTGAGTGAAGGTGGTCCTGGGGAGGAAGGCAAGTGCTGAGGGAGGAGAGGAGCACAAGAGAAAATGAAAGGAGGGTTTAAATGGGCTGGAGGTGTTCAAACAAGGACATAAAACCAGAATCAGGTAGAAGACCTGGGCCTGAAGGTGAGGAATGCTGGTGGGCTGATAGGAGGAGGATCTGGGAGTAGGTACTCCTTCCCTTACAGAGAAATTTCCAATGCTCTGGCTTGCTGGTCACTGGCTCCTGTTGGAGAAAGTAACATTATTTCTCACCCAGGGTATTTGCCCTTCTCTCCTACCATCTCCCTATCTTCATCCCGGCAAAGGCCGACATCCGGTATAGGCCGATAACAGTGAGTCACATGCTTCTGAGCACAAGAGTTCAGCATGGAGGGCAGAGCAAGGGGAAGCAGAGCATAAGATAGACTTCACCAACTTTGACTCTATGCCTCGGGTGAAGTCTTTCACAAGGTTCTCTACTTTTTTTTCAGTCCTTCCCTTCTGCTTCTCTACAGTGCATGCAGGCAGACCCGCAGTACATGCTGTTTTTTAAGGCACAGGAAAGTGTAGGAAAGGCGAGGAGCAATGTGGTGTGGAATTATTGGGAACTGTTCTGCCTCATGCTTGCCACACAGCTGGGGCCATTTTGAATGAAAAAACAAAGACGTCACAGACATATGAAATTCAGCCCATCTAAACTTACATTAAGGTCAGTGAGAAATTCTAGGCTCTTTTTACACAAATCCTTTTGAAAATTATTTTAAGTGATGGCGAAACTGACATTACTGTTTCATAAATTTTCCTCTCTCCCTCTCACCCATGGATGGGTTAGTTAACAACCAACAGAGCAGCCACCAGCTTGACATCAGGAGGAAGATGCCAGGAGCACAGATGGTCCACAACCCAGATAATTAACTTCTGAGGAAGAAACAACATCTAATAAGTCTTCTGTGAATGTAGAGTTTGGTTGGGCACAGCTAGGGCAGAGAACAAGCAGGCCTCCTCAACAACCCTTTTTTACCTCTTAAAATGTTGGTGGAGCACTCACCCACTTCCTGTGCACTCACCCCTTCCTATTTGAAAGACCTGCAGAGAAGAATTCCAAATAAATATTGTAAACACTCCACCCTAAAGGAGGGGGAGCATAACACCCCACTCTTTAAGTATGGGATGCACATAGTGACTTCCTTCCAAAAAGGACAGGATGGAAGGAGTGTAATTTTACAGTGGAGAAACCTGATAAACAGTGCTTCTGCTAGGCGATAAAGGTCAACATCAACAATCACAAAATATGCTGATAGTATGTACTCTTGATAAGATGTGATGAAAAGGGCACTTGACCTCTGTGCTCTTCCTCCCCAAAACCCATAACCCCAGTCTAATCATGAGAAAACCATCAGACAAATTCCAATAGAGGGGCATCCTACAGTATACCTGACCAGTATTCCTCAAAACTCTCAAGGTCATCAAAAACAAGGAACATCTGAGAAATTGTCACAGCCAAGAGTAGCTTAAGGAGACATGACAACTATATGTAATATTGTATCCTGGATGGGATCTTGGAACAGAAAGAGTACATTAGGTAAAAACTAAGGAAATCTGAATAAACTACAGACTTTGGTTAATAATAATGTATCAGTATTGGCTCATGAATTGTAACAAATGTACCATGTAATGTAAGATGTTAACAACAGAGAAAGATGTGGGGAGGCATATGGGAACTCACTGTACTATCTGCTCAATTTTTCTGTAAATCTAAACTATTCTTAAAAAATAAAGTCTAGTAACAATAATAATAACAATACCTGCAGGAATCAAATGAAGACTAAGATAGGACAAAAGCACCTCCAAACCCTTTAGGCTTCAGAGGCATTTTCTTAGTTCTTTGGCTTTCAGACTTTCATCCTTTTGGGGCACTTACATTACACCCAGGGTTCCTTAGAGCTTATCCTCTCCACACCCCTTCCGTGTTTCCCAGGACTCCGTCCCCCACGGGCCGTGGTGATCTCATTCAGTCTCCTGGCTTCAGTCACCATCGCTCTTCTGGCGATTTCCAAATCTTGTCTGGTTCAGATCACTGTTCACCCAACTCTCTATTACACAGCGCCCCCTAGACGTCCAATTCAGCATTTCCAAACCCAAACCCTGATTCTCCCTGAACTCGCTTCTCTCGCTTATCGTCTAACTTCCAGAGAGGCCAGAATCCTGGGCATCACCCCCAGAAAGAGAAAGACTTCTCTTTCTCACGGCTTCCTGCCAGTCAGTTCCTAAGTTCTGTCAACGCCTCCTGCGTAGAGCCTTTTGTACTGCGTTCTTCTTTCCATCCCGCTGCCAGGCCCTCAGCACCTCGGGGCTCCCTGCCGTCAGGTATTCCCTTTCTGCTCCCTATGTCTTTCCTTGCTTCATTCTTTTCTGTCTTCTCCGTCCCTCTGTTAGTTATTGAAAAAGAAAAATGTAGAGATTCTCTCAGAACTCTGCCAGGCAGCTCCATGACTCCTCTCCACTATAGTCCGTCACAATGAACTCCTTTTCTCTATCTTCAGGTGTGTGTGCGTGCACTCTTAGGTGTCTTTACCTTTTGTGTTTGAGATATAGAATCACGAGGAATTAGTGGCTAAGTTGCCACAATCTATTTAAAAATACACTAAGAGGACAAAGCGCATTTTAAGAGCATCAGCCATTAACCTAGTTTTCTCAGGGTTCAGATGGACCTAAGTACTAACACAAGAACCACCTTTGACTAAGGTAACGGAGAAAGCTGACATAAGATGGTTGCAGAACTCAATCAAGACCTGAAAACGAGGAAACTTTAAAAAGTATAAGGAAAGAAAAGGAGAATTGAAATATGCTGTTTACAGCCGTATTTGCGGGGGATGCAATAAGGAAGTGCCAGTCCCACCGAGCCAGCCAGGAGTCGAACCTGGAATCTTCTGATCCGTAGTCAGACGCGTTATCCATTGCGCCACTGGCCCTGAGACAATTGTCTTCGGCTCAATGATGACACTTCAAGCTTATACTGCAGGGTTTCATGGGACGTGTAGTCTCAACGGGATTCCACGAATACAGGAAGCATTATGGGAGATTGAAGTTCGTTGAGAACCAGACCCTGAGATTGGTGAATCTTCCGGAGCCACGCCGGACGTCACTGTGAAGCCCGCGGATTGGCGGGAGGAGCCAGTCCCCACCCCTCTGCCTTCTGCTCCGAGTCGCGGAAGGCGCTCTGGTTGTTAGGGCGACTCGTCCCGCCTTCTGTGGGCTTTTTTCCGGCTTTGTGATTGGTTGCCAGTAGCGAGGAATCCCGGCGTGGACAGCGCGAGGGAAAGATGGCGGCGATGGCGGTCGGGGCTGCCGGTGGAAGCCGCGTGTCCAGCGGGAGGGACCTCAATTGCGTCCCCGAAATAGCTGACACATTGGGGGCTGTGGCCAAGCAGGGGTGAGGGCCTGGACCTCCGCGAGCGGAAGACGGAGTCCAAATTTGGGGAAGGAGAGGGGCAGACAAGTCATCCCCGGGAGGCAGGGGTGAGGGGGTCGGAGTGGATAAGATGAGGGCGGGAGAAATCGTTACTCCTTGCGGGGAGAAGCTTCGGGCCCTGGAGCGTGGGGAAAAAAAACTAACTGGGGGCATGTGATCACTGATTCCAAAAGTCGGGGAAGTTGTCAGATAAACTCAAAAAGGGGGCGTTCAGACCTCCAGGGCCCTGGAGAACGAGATTATTGTCTGAGAGTGGGAGGAAGTGTTAGGAGGCTAGGGAGAAAAGAGATAAACCTTGAGCGGGGAGGCATGGGCAGTACTGGGGCAGATCTGGATGTGACAGTTCTGGGAAACCAGTGACAGCAGAGTAGAAAATCCACTTGGAGTGAATTTTCATCTTTTCTCCTTACTCTTTTCCATGGCTGTGTTTTGGAGAGAAATTGAGGCACAGTGTAGCAGATATGCCCCACGGTGGGCTGAACTCAGCAGTCCAGTCGGGTGGACTGATGGCAGCTGAAAGGGTTGTGCAAGATCGAGGTAGCCTAATCCAGTTACTTGGATCTCTGGGCACTGCTGCTGTCTTTACATGATGATTCTGGGTCTGTCGCGGTTGTAGGTTTGATTTCCTCTGCATGCCTGTCTTCCACCCGCGTTTCAAGAGGGAGTTCACTCAGGAACCTGCTAAGAATCGGCCGGGCCCCCAGACACGATCAGACCTACTGCTGTCAGGAAGGGGTAGGGACTATCCCATGTGCCCCTTAATTAATAGAGGCAGTAACAACTTCTGCTTTGTCAGTGCCCTCATTCTCCTCCTTTCTTGACTTGGATATATTGATTAGTCCCTGGGATATAGATGACTCTTGTTCTCTCTTTGCTTACCTGCTGAAAGCCTTAGTTCCCTATTCTACATCAGACTATCCTGTATCTGTGATAGAAAAAGGCTTTGTGTCTCATCTCTACTCTCTATTCCCTGTTAAGAACTAGAAATTGAAGGAGTAAAGTGCTGAACCTCATTCAGTCTTTGTCTTTGTCTTTCTTGGGTGGGGGAGTGCAGACTGGAATACGCTAATTGTGGGAAAGCTTTCTCCATGGATTCGTCCAGACTCAAAAGTGGAGAAGATTCGCAGGAATTCGGAGGCGGTAAGCCTGTTTGACCTCTCCACTGGATCTTTTTAAAGATCAGGTCTGTAACCAAGCTGGGCGGGGAGAGCAGTTTTTTTCCCCCCATAACTTCATGAATCTGATATAATGCAATTAAAGCTATTTGAATTGCTAGCTCTTAATCTTTTCCTCTTGATCTCCATTCCAGGCCATGTTACAGGAGCTGAATTTTGGGGCATATTTGGGTCTTCCAGCTTTCCTGCTGCCCCTAAATCAGGAAGATAACACAAACCTGGCCAGAGTTTTGACCAACCACATCCACACTGGCCACCACTCCTCCATGGTATGGCTGAGGGCCTCCTTTCCTGTTGCATATTATGGTAGTCAGGCTGTGCTAAGTATCTTCTTACTCCTAGCCATTCGGTAAGGAGTGCATTTGGTAGAACTGAAATGTCAGTACTGCCTGCACCCCATCTAAAAGTGGTAAGCAGAGAGTTATAAATTATATATATATGTATAAAATACATAATTATTTCCAGAAACTTAATAGTTGGAATAAAGGACAAGGCAGATATTTACATAAGGATATATGCAAGATATAATCACAGATTGGGAAAAGCATATAAAGGGATTAACTCGAGATGTGGATCAAGATCTTTTTAATTGAAGGAAGCTTTCTGGACCCAATGAGTTCAAAATTTGGAGTGCTTAATAGGGTACTTGTTAATGTGCAGTTCTGGATGCGGGTACCCTTGGTGGCACCAGAGGACCTGAGAGATGATATAATTGAGAATGCACCCACTGCACACACAGAGGAGTACAGTGGAGAGGAGAAGACATGGATGTGGTATGTCTCCTTTTGCTGCTGTACTAGGGCAAAGGGCAGGGTGAGGGGAAGTACCGGGTGGAAGCTGTAGGGAGATCTCCTTGAGCTTTGGTGATTGGTGGGCCATATACATTTGACTATATTTTTCTGTATTTGACTCTGGACAGGTGGCACAACTTCCGGACCTTGTGTGACTATAGCAAGAGGATTGCGGTGGGTAAGTCCACAAGGGTCCTGGGATAGGTATCCCTTCTCTGACCTCCTGTGAATTAGAATCAGGAGTTTCACGTATACTTGGCTGCTGGGCAGTTTTGCTACTTTCTCTGTGCTTCAGTCTGCCTTGCTCTTAAGGAGTAAACAGATCTTGCACAAAAGAGCAAGGAAAGGCTTCTTGCCTAGCAGTGGTTGACAGGTCTTTCTTTTCCCTTGTGTAGCTCTTGAAATTGGGGCTGACCTCCCATCTAACCATGTCATTGATCGTTGGCTTGGGGAGCCCATCAAAGCAGCCATTCTCCCTACCAGCATTTTCCTGACCAATAAGAAGGGATTTCCTGTTCTTTCTAAGATGCACCAGAGGCTGATCTTCCGGCTCCTTAAGGTGGGTGGTAGAAGGATTCTGAAGGTGCTCCAGCTAATCCTTTTGCCTTATTCACATATGTATGATGCTTTTTTCCTGTGGGGCTGACTCTTGTTCTCTTTGGTTTCTGGAGAGCAATTTCAGCAAAGTTGGGTTCTTGAGAGCAGAAAGGAAAATGGCAGTAGGAGCCCCAGAAACATTCAAAAGGAAACAGATCTCATGAAAATTTTGCAGATTTCATTTCAGAAGTTACAGAGAGGATCCATGAGGCCCTTTGAGCCAGGATGATGCTTATATGGCACAGGAGGGCTTTATAAGTTCACTGAAGCCTCATGCTGCTTTTGTTGGTATTTGGAGGTATTTGTGGGCCTTATTTTATGCTAGGGCTCTTTGGCCATAAACCATAATGATATTCCAGAATCTTGGTTTGAGGACTGTGTCTAACTTTTCTCACAGTTGGAGGTGCAGTTCATCATCACAGGCACCAACCACCACTCAGAGAAGGAGTTCTGCTCCTACCTCCAGTACTTGGAATACTTGAGCCAGAACCGCCCTCCACCCAATGCCTACGAACTGTTTGCCAAGGGCTATGAAGACTATCTGCAGTCCCCGCTCCAGGTGGGTCTGGAGTGCACTGAGAAGCGGGGCAATGTCTCTTGACAGTAGGTGCCCTAAAATCCTATCAAAGCTCAGGAGGCAGTGGGAAGGTTTTGGTATTCTGGTGCGTTGTCCTTGCCAGAAACTGGCTAACTTTCTTTTCTGATGGACAGCCACTGATGGACAATCTGGAATCTCAGACATATGAAGTGTTTGAAAAGGACCCCATCAAATACTCTCAATACCAGCAGGTACAATGTGGATCCCAGATTGGGTTAAGCACAGGGCTAGGGTGACCTGGGTGAGGTTGGGATTATAGCCACAACGTCTTCTCTCCTTCCCCCAGGCCATCTATAAATGTCTGTTAGACCGAGTGCCAGACGAGGCAAAGGATACCAACGTCCAGTGAGTGTTCTCCCCACAATCCCAGAGATTTGTATGCCTACTGATTTGTATGCCGAGTCAGCCTGACTCTTCCCCTCTCTTTCTTAGGGTGCTGATGGTGCTGGGAGCAGGCCGGGGACCCCTGGTGAATGCTTCCCTGAGGGCAGCCAAGCAGGCTGACCGGCGGATAAAGCTGTATGCTGTGGAGAAGAACCCAAACGCTGTGGTCACGTGAGTAGCAACCTCCTTGCTGGGAAGTGTATTCCCAGTGCCAGTTTTTCTTACCAGTGCCTCACTTGTATCATCTCTATTTTAGGCTAGAGAACTGGCAGTTTGAAGAATGGGGAAGCCAGGTGACAGTAGTCTCATCGGACATGCGGGAATGGGTGGCTCCAGAGAAAGCAGACATCATTGTCAGTGAGCTTCTGGGCTCCTTCGCTGACAATGAACTGTCACCTGAGTGCCTGGATGGAGCCCAGCACTTCCTAAAAGGTGCCTCCAGGCTGGGGTGTACTGAGTAGGGAATAGATTATCAGCTGGGAAGGCTGGGGGCGGGGATTGGGTGGGGCAGCAGCCTAGGAGGAGTTACAGGGTTTAGGGGAAGGTGGGTTGGACTTGGGTCAGTGCCCTTAGCAAATGAAGTAATCTCTCTGAACCTCCGTGTTCACATCTGCAACTGAAGGGAGTGGACTAGAGCAGAGACTCTTAATCTGAAGTCTGGACTCCCTGAGCTGACATGATATGTACCTTGGGCTTAGTTTTCACCAAGATCTCAAAGGGCTTTGTGATCCTACAAAAATTAAGAACCGCTAGATTAGAATATCTTAGGTTCCTTCCAGTTTTAATCTTGTGTGACTCTGTAAATTGACCTAGAAGTGGAATCCCCTATGACAGGAGTTGGGAGCAGGTTGGCTGGGAATGTGACAACATGGAGCTGCCTGGGTCTGTTTTGATGTGGGAGGTCTGAACTTTCAGTTAGTGCAGACACACCATTTCCATCCTGGAAACTAATATGACCTTCCTCTTCTGCAGACGATGGTGTGAGCATCCCTGGGGAGTACACCTCCTTTCTGGCTCCCATCTCCTCCTCCAAGCTGTACAATGAGGTCCGAGCCTGTCGGGAGAAGGACCGTGACCCTGAGGTAAAGAGCCACTCCCTTCTGGAGGACTCCTCTTTTTCTATATTAGCATCAACTGTTTCTTCCACTGGAGAAGATGAAGAGGTGAAGGAGGAGTTGGGGATATGGGAAAGTCGTTGAAGTAAAACTATGTTTTTATCTCTTTCTGTGTCCCTGAGGCTTGAGCTTCTTTCCCTGAGGAGGCAGGTATCTCTTACCTGTCTTCTCCAACTCTTGCTCTCTGTCTCTCGTGACAGGCCCAGTTTGAGATGCCTTATGTCGTACGGCTGCACAACTTCCACCAGCTGTCTGCACCCCAGCCCTGTTTTACCTTCAGCCATCCCAACAGAGGTGGGTTCCTGCATGGCTGTCCTGGGTGGGACATGACTGGAGAGAGACTGGGGAGAGCTCACCCTCCTGGTTTCTTCCCTCACTGTCCCAGGTCTGCTCTACCTAGGTTTTCCTTCCTGGTTCTTGCTCATGCTTTACACCAAGTTGTCTAGGGCTTCTGGCCCCTCATCACCCACACAGCTCTTCCCTGACAGATCCTATCATTGACAACAATCGCTACTGCACCTTGGAGTTTCCGGTGGAGGTGAACACAGTGCTGCATGGCTTTGCAGGCTACTTTGAAACTGTGCTTTATCAGGATATCACTCTGAGTGAGTGTCTGGGGCAGTGGGTAGTGGGGTATGAGAGTATGCTACCTGGGCAGCTAATGTACTTGTTTTATTTAGAGTCACGGGGACCCCAGGAATCAGTGAATGAGGATCTTTGATTACTTGCTCTGTGTTCACAGAAGGGACTCCCCTCAACCTAGGCAAAAAGCAAAGTCATGGAGGCCTCAATGTTTTTATTATTTTGTCCACACAGGTATCCGTCCAGAGACTCACTCTCCTGGAATGTTCTCATGGTTTCCCATCCTCTTCCCTGTTAAGGTAGGAAATGCCTTTAAGACTCCATGGGTTAAGGAGTAATTTCTGCTATTGGTGTTCTGCCCCTTCTCTTCTCCCAGGATGATACCTGGCTATGACCTATGTTCTATTATTCTTACATGCTCTTGGATCCCTGTCATAGATGTTGGAATATCTGTACTGGCCTTCTACTTTGCTTCCCCACATCTACTCTGGCTACTCTTCTATCCATTCTCTACCTTGAGCAAGAGTCATCTTTTAAAAACTCAAATCTGATCATATCTTTCTCCTGCTTAAAACCCTTCAATGCCTTCGCACTGCCCTTAGGATAAAGGTCAAAATCCTGAACGATGCTTATAAGACTTGGTGTGATCTAGTTTTAGCCTGCCTTTTCAGCTACCGTCCCTTTGATTACATTGCTTCAGCCCTGTGGACCTTCTTTTGGTTCCTCTAATACCCCATCTTCTTTCCTGCCTCAGGCTTTCACACCTTTCTCCTTTGCCTGGAAAGTTCTTTGCTAATCTCTTCACCCACCTAACTTATCTTCCAGTCCTCCTTAAACTTCCTATTGTCAGATGCCTTTCCCTGACCTCCTAGACTAGATTAGTGTTCCCTTTCATAGTACCCTGTGCATGTTCACAGCATTTGTCACACTTCTGATTATTTGTTCTGATACACTTCAAATAAAGTTCACGAGGGTTGGAACATCATATTTTATCATTTTATCTCCATACCTAGCTCAAGACATTGCCACATATAATTCATTAGTCCCACCCTGAACCTCCCTATCTTTCTTCTTACAGCAGCCCATTACGGTACGTGAAGGCCAGACCATCTGTGTGCGTTTCTGGCGATGCAGCAGTTCCAAGAAGGTGTGGTATGAATGGGCTGTGACAGCACCAGTCTGTTCTGCTATTCACAACCCCACAGGCCGGTCATACACCATTGGCCTCTAGCCTGGCCTGCAAGTGTCCAGAGCCTTGAAAGCAGCTTCAGTTCTGCTCCTGTAGCACAGAAAGTGCAGTACATCTGTGGGCTGTGATTCCCCTTGCCCTTCAGAGAGGAGCATTTCAGTCTGCTTTTCTACCTTACATCAAGGTGGGCAAAGGATGAGAATCAATTGCAGGGCTCAAGCCACCAAACTATGAAGACTTCAGGCCAGGGTGTGAGGAATTAGTGCTGGATCTGAAGCTACTCCTACAGCCACTCAGCCTCAGGCGCTCCCTGGAATAGCCCTGAGAACATGTGGATTGAACAGATTTTCAGCCCTTTCTCTGCCCATCTCTGTTCCTGTTTTGATGGTTTTGTGTGGGAGGAAATACAAATAAAGTGAAGTTATGGCCTTTCCTGCTCCAACCCTACTGCCCCTTGCCTCTGCTTCCCCACCTCTGACTTAAACCTATTCAGATCTGTGCCCTTATCCAAGACCCAAAGCGGCCTAGTTTTGTTTCCTATTTAGGAAGCTTGGCAGTGACTCTTGGACTCCTGGGTATAGGCCTTTCTGACCAGCTACAGAGAGGTCTTGTCCATTAGGATCTGTGATTAGGCTTTTCTCTCGGGAGGAGGCATAGTTTGCCATCATGGAGAAAGATGGGGGTAGTGAGTGAAGCCAGCTTCCCTTTTGCCCTCCTTAGCTGCTGCACTGCCCCCTGCTTTGTTACCTCTTGGGAGAGAAACTGGAAGCCATCCAGGCATCACCAGCAAGAAGCCACCTATTTTGTTTGAATAAAATCACAGGGTTAGAGTTTGAAGTCCTCAGAGATCATCTAGTCCAATTCTCCATTTTACAGAGGAGGAATTTATAATTGGTACAATGATACAAAGTTAATATTCAAATCAGGACTAGAACACAGGTCTTCCAACTGGCTCCATGTTGTAACTAGCTACGTTTCCAGCTATATTAGGTAGCTCGAGTCTCGTGGGGTTCTGGAAGACCTGGGAACATGAAGGTGGACATCAGTTCCTTCTCTTTCTGGTTAGAGGGCTGAGAGTACTACTGCACCCAAGGTATCATCTGAAAAACTGTCTCAAGTTTACCCTTGTCAGGTGAGGTGTGTGGGGCACCAATTTGAACTGAAGGTATGTGAGCTGCAGAACCAGGTGATGACCATAAGGCAGAGTGTGGAAGACAAATCTGTGACAACACTTGCTTTTCCCAGGTCACAAGCACTGAGGGCAGGAGAGGGGTGGTCGGGAGGGTTGGGTAGAAAGCCCGCTCAGAATGGGGATGTGGAGTCCAGCATCCTTCCCGACGTGAAACAAACGCGGGGGGTCTCCACAAAGCTGTCCCGGGTAAGACCGACGTGACCCCCTCAACAAGTCAGAGGGGACGGCCAAGGACGTCAATGGTACCTCCTCGTTGACTCCGCCCACGGCACCGGCCTAGTCAACGGGAGCACCGGGCGCGGGGTAGGACGATCCTTCCCTCGTGTTCTCTGCGCGGGTTCCCCCGCCTTCCACAAGTCATTTAACCAATGAGAGGGCGGTGGGCGGCCGCTTAGGGACGCGCCCACTTGCCCTGAGTCTCGGAGAGGTTAGCCAATCAATGGGAACTTGATGGTTGCTAAGAAACATTTGAGTTTGGCTCCACCCATGCTTAGGATTTTAGCCAATGAAAATTTGCACTTTGGACTGTTGCCGCGAAACCAGGGAGATTAGTTCCATCATCTGAGTGTTTCAGCGCCTGCGCAGATTGGGGAAAGTTCTGGAAGACGGCGGAGCTGTCGCCATTTTGCGGGAAGGGGAGCGGCTCCGGCTGCAGTGCTTCTTTTACTGCTGAGACTCTGGGGAATAGCTGTGCTTCGCGCCCCCCAACACGCCCAAAGGAACGGAGAAAACCGGGCCCACCCCCCGCCGCGGGGACCCGGAATTGGTGAGAAACCCCGAAACCCGGTCCCCCGCGACGTCACCTATGCGTGACGTTGCCGCGCGGCGCCTCCCCCTGACGTCACAGGCAGAAAATGGCGTCAAGAGCAGATCAGGCGAACTTTTAAAATTGAGAAATTTTTTTGTTTATTTTAATCTGGAGTGTTCCCTACCGAAATGTAGTCCACTGACGTGATTTGAGGGATCGGCACCCTCGTGGCTACATCGCTTACCCATGAAGATGCTGTTTCAAGGATCCCAGTGACTTTAATCCCTTTCCAGGTCCCCGCAGCCCTGACGTTTAGGTCTCCCTTACCGGGGAGGGAGCACGTAGGATCGGCTTCCAGCCCCTAGTGCCACCACTCAGAACCAGATGAGGAAATTGAGATTTCATCCTCCCTCTTTTTTTTTTTTTTTTGACCACACATTCCGTGGCGGTAGAGGAGTATATTGAGGCCACATAGGAGGTTTTAGCATTGGGACACTGGCCCTTGCAGAAATGGTGCCAGTCGGTTACTTATAGGACCATTTTTTAAAGGATATCTTTGGTTTGTTACACAACTCAAGAATGTTTTTATTTTTCTCATTGTTCCTATTCTTAATTAAGCTGCCTTGGGTTTGGAGATGTTAGTGCCCAGCTCAATGACCAGACCCAGGAGATGCCGCTGCCATCACCCCTGGGACTTCAGCGTTTGGTGAATTCTGCCTGAACTGGGCTGACAGTGGTTCTTCACTCTCCTTTGCTCCTTCAGCAGTGGGACTTTGGGTTTTTTGACTGCTATGACAAGGTCCAGGCCCTGCCATGATTGTGGGTCCCTAATGCAAGTTTTTGGAGCAGGGATGGAAGAAAGCTCTATAGCGTTTTAATGGGTGGGATTGACTGGGCCTTGACCCATAAGTTAGGGCATGGAGAGAATTTGAAAACTACCAGCCTGAAAATGCTTAGTATTTAGGACTGTACTGCATTTAGGACATCCAGAAAGGTACACTAAACCCACTGAGATTTCAAGTTTCAAAATGTGCTCATTTGGGTATGTGTCTGCTTAAATAGGTTCATTCCTTTGTTTCTGAGTGAAAACTTTACTCCATACATGGGGGTTCATGTGACAACTCAAGTGAAAGTTTTCATGTGTGAAGTTACCCCTACCTACCCGATACTAGCACTCAACAAAGAGCTGTTCTTGAAATCAGAAGCATTTCATTTGGGGAGGAAAAAGCAGATAAAGAGGAACTTTTCGACACTTAAGAGAGTTCATATAGACTTGACAGCCAAAGTGACTGAAAGGGACAGAGTTTGAAAAGACTTCAGATCAAGAGTCCACTGCTCAGTTTGAGCTTTGTGACTTTGAGCAGTTCACAGAACCTCAGTTTTTTCATCTGTGTGTTGGATCCGATATCTGCCTTTAGTATATATTACCTTTGATTGCTAAATAAGTGAAAGGTGTTATTATCATGAGAGATTGAATTTGCTGGTTTTTAGACACACCTATTTGATTTCCATTTTAAGCCTTAAATTTGGCTCCAAGTAATTTTTTTAAGCTCTTTCCAAGAATCTTATCTCTATAATGTGTTTAGCACAGTGTCAAGCAATATTAGGTACTATAAATAACTATAGTGATTACTGCTATTTTTATATTAGTTATTTTTATATTACTTATATGATTTTAATATTACACTTATGTTACTATGTTATTAAATCATCAAAATAGGCTATGGGCTCTGGGGGCAACAAGAACAGCATCGTTGGATGATGCATTAGCTGCTTTAAAGAGGACAAAGCTCTTGTGGATATGGAAAGTCTGATTGTGATTAGACTATTTGCATAGAAATTCTTCAGATTAGTTTTTTTTGTTTGTTTGTTTGGTCAGCCTTATTGAGGCATAACTGACAAAATAAAACTGTACACATGAAAGTGTACAATTTGATAGGTTTTGTTGTGCAAACGCCTATGAAACCATCACCCTCCAAAGTTTCCTGTGCCCTTTGGTAATCCTTTCCTCCTAGCCCTTCCCTCCCTACTCCTTTCTCTAGGCAACCACTCCGTCTACTTTCTGTCACTACAGGTTAGTTTGCATTTCCTAGAAATTTTATATAAATGGAATTATACAGTATGTACCCTTTTATTTGTCTTATATGTTTTAGTCAGCATAATTATTTTGAGATTCATCCATGCTGTGTATATCAGTAATTTCAGATAAGTGATTATTGAATAATTTATCCTATTGATTTTGTTTGGTATCTTCTGTTTTTTTTAACTTGGTAGACCTGTGGTGGACAGACTTGGGAGAGACAATTGCCAGATATGAAAGCCTGGGGGAGGCGAAAAGTCTGACCCTGCCTGCCTAGACAGAAGGGCTTCAAAGAAGGATTAGTTAAGCCTGTCTTAATCATAATCTTTCTGGGTGACCTAAACTAGTTGGTATAGCATGGAAAATGGTTAATGATACGTTCCCTAATAACTGGTGTTTGAGTGGGGGATGTGGGGAAGAGCTTAGGGCAGATCTGCATTATTCTGGTGTTGCTTTGTCTTGCTCCTGATTTTCAGTCTTGCATCTTTACCTTTTTATTGTAAATATGTGCCTGTTTCTATGATTGAAGTTTAAACTAGTTATTCAGAATTTTGAATGGTAGAATGGAGGCCTAGTGTCCATCGTAAAGTGAATAGTAATTTTGAGTCCCCATATTTTCTCCTCGCAGGACAGGGTCTGTATTGTATTTTGTCTCTACCTAGATATTCAGTTCCTTCTAGACCTTTGACCTTTTCTAAGCCACAAAGCAGAACTAGTTAAGATCTGTAAGGTGCAAGAATAAACCTAGGGTAAGCAGCAGCCAGTAAGATCTCTTTAGAGTTCAAGAAACAGCACTGTAGATCCTGAAGTCTGTTTCTTGGAGCGGGAAGGGAATGTGGGGAGCCAGAAGGAGAGGAAAAATATAAAGGAGGTTCTTATATATCGATGTCCTCTCCTCAGATCTGCTACGATGGCGTCCGATGACTTTGATATAGTGATTGAGGCCATGCTGGAGGCTCCCTATAAAAAAGAGGAGGTAATATTCCCCACCTCACTCTTGGAATTGGGTTAGTGAGAAAAAGCAGTTGTGGATCATCAGTTTCAACATTTTGTAGATAATCTTTCCCTGCTTATTTACATTTTCTAGAATTTTATGTAAACATACATAGTATACAGTGGCTATGCCTAAAAGGCATTGTCTTTTAGTAAGCCTTGCTGGAGACCCATACTCAAGGGCCATGCTTTCAGAGAGGGCTCCAAACACTGGGAGTGCGGGGGCACATAATGTGGTGGGAAGGAGTGCTTTGCTCACAGCTCTCAGTGACACAGACAGTCAGTGTACCTCAGGCCTAACTCATTTCTCACTCTTGTGGGAAAGTCAGTGGAACAGACGTTGGGTAACTAAAGTTTTGATGTCAGTCTGTCACTGTGATTTCCTCCTTTGGGTAGTTTCCTCCCTTGCTCTCTTATTCCCTTTGTTAGGAGATCCAGGTACTCAAAAACTGGCTAGATAATTGAGAGCTTTGATTTCATGAGCTTTCTTCCATGTCCACTTTTGTTCTTTCTCTGCCTGATGGAATCTATGTATCTGCCACCTTGTACCTTGTGACATTTTCCTGGCGAACTCCACAGGATGAGCAGCAAAGGAAAGAGGTTAAAAAGGACAGCCCTAGCAACACCACCAACAGCACCAGTAGCACCGGCAACAGTGGCAGTGGTACCAGTGGGAGCAGCACCAGCGGGGAGGCAAGCAAGTGAGTGTGGCATGAAGGAATGGGTTGGCAACTTGGAGAAGGGAACCAACGGTGTCCTTCGGAGAAACAGCCAGAATAGGGAGGTGGTTGCTTGTAAGACTGCTGACTTTGAGTAATGGCTCCACTGGGTCATGGGAATAATGGTAACTTGGTTTAATGATCTTTTAGTCTTCACTTTCCAGTGTAGATTTGTGAATCAGTCCTAACATTGATATATATCACTTGAATAAAATGGCAGGAAGACCTCTGATTTGGAAATACCAGCTCTTGCTTGGTTGGGGGAAATGGCTGCTTCAGCAAATGAGAGCTTCCAGGGCTGTGTGTAAGCTGGTGGTGTGCAGTTGCTGTGAACTACTGCCAGATCGTCCTCTGGGCTCTGGTCTTTCACTGCTTTCTGTTTTGCCCGGGCCTTATCGTCATTCCTTTTCCTTGGGAGAGATCATGAAACCTTCCCAGTAGTAAGAATTTACACTTTCTTTCACAGGAAGAGGAGTCGGAGCCATAGTAAAAGCAGGGACAGAAAGCGCAGGTCAGTCATTCTAGGGGCTGTTGGGTTCTGCGAATTATCATAAATGGGGAGATACCAGGGGAAGCTATACATTAAAGGCCAGAAGAGGTTGGTTGGTTCTTTAACAAACTCAGTAGTCATTTCCATCTGTAGTCGTAGTCGAGACCGGGATCGGCATAGGCGGAGAAACAGTCGGAGCCGGAGTCGAGATCGGCAGCGTCGTCACCGCAGCCGTAGCTGGGATCGCCGACATAGTAGTGAGTCACGAAGTCGAGACCGGCGTCGTGAGGATCGGGTGTGCTACAGGAGCCCACCACTTGCCACTGGGTATCACCTTTTGCTAATAAGATCACTTTTGTATTCTGAGTAAAATAAGTGCACTGTGATCCCTGCTGGAGGGTGCTTATAACCTGTTGTGATAGGCAGGAGATCCCGTTACTGGAGGGTTGATATTATTCACATGTGATGTGAGGTGCTAGAATCTAGATTTCTCATGAGGGAAGACCTGGCATTGGACCAATGTGAATAAAGCTGGGTGACACGATTTTCAGTCTTGTTCTCTGTTTCGTAGGCATAGGTATGGACAAAGTAAGAGTCCTCATTTCAGAGAGAAGAGCCCAGTCAGGTGAGTGGGTGATGAACACTTTTTTTTAAGGATTGTGAGGTATAAATAAAAAGCTGTTTGAGCCAAACTACAGAAATGTGTAATATTTGAGGATAGCAGGTGAACAGTGACCAAGTATTGAGAAGGGAGAGCTCAACAAATTGTACTCACTCTTTAGGGAGCCAGTTGATAATTTGAGTCCTGAGGAGCGTGATGCCCGCACAGTTTTCTGTATGCAGTTAGCTGCCCGCATTCGGCCTCGAGACCTGGAGGACTTTTTCTCTGCTGTTGGCAAAGTAACCACCCCCACTTAGTTTTCTTCTGAGCAGCCCATCTTCTATCCATTCCCCTTTATGCCCAACTCAGGATTTCCTTTCTGCCCTGGATAGGTTCGTGATGTACGTATCATCTCAGATCGGAACTCACGGCGTTCCAAGGGCATCGCCTACGTGGAATTCTGTGAAATCCAGTCTGTGCCACTGGCCATTGGGCTGACCGGGCAGCGGCTATTGGGGGTGCCTATCATTGTACAGGCTTCACAGGTGAGCAGGCTAAGAAACTCACATGAAAAGGTGGGGTTGAAGGTAGGAGGTGTGGGACATGACCCATTATTTCCTCCTTCCCCAGGCTGAGAAAAACCGACTGGCAGCCATGGCCAACAACCTGCAGAAGGGGAGTGGTGGGCCAATGCGCCTCTATGTGGGCTCCCTGCACTTTAATATCACCGAGGACATGCTCCGGGGCATCTTTGAGCCTTTTGGCAAAGTGAGTAGAAAGAGGGAAGCCTCTGAAGGGAATTGGAAAAAGTGGGGAGGGTGAGTATACCTCTCTGTTCTGTCTGACCGTGATTAACCCACTGCATGCATCATAACAGGCATGTGGTCCATGCTGGGAGAGTTAGGCTCCATCTCTGTATTCACACTGCTCAGTGGACAACTGAGCCAGGCACCGTGAAATCAAATTATGAGATCTAGATTAAATAAGATTAGTCAGAAAAGTTGTTTTGGAAAGAGATGGCCTTTGTCTCTTTTTCAAAAGAAGCTTTGGAGAGATGTAATGGGTGGCTAGAAAGTTAGAGGGGTTTAGAACAATCTGGGTAGGAAAGATCAAAGGTGTGAGTTGGCCAAAAGATTATTATTAATTTCTCCCGATTTTACAGATTGATAATATTGTCCTGATGAAAGACTCAGATACAGGCCGCTCTAAAGGTTATGGTTTCATTACGGTGAGTCTCTAGTCTTTAACTTTTTAGTTTTTGTTGGGTTTGTCCACTTGTCTAATTTTGCAGCTTAGCTTCATCCTCCTCCTTTAGGAACTGTCTAAATGACCCATAAACCCTGGTGCCTGAAGCTTGGACTAGCCTTCTGCCCCTTGAGATGAGTGCATTGCTTGAGATCTTGGCTTTGCTCCTACACTCTGTCAGTGGCCCTGGTATGGGGGTATCCAGGAGTTCACCCAGCTTCCCTGGTGCTGCAACTTGCTCTTTGGGTAACAGTAATGATTCCAGGCTGCAGCTAAAAGGTTGGGGGCATGAGGGAGGTTAGTTATGGGCTTTTATAGACATGATTTATAGAATTGGTATCTTTTCATGATGGGGTGGGAATAGGAAGTTATACTTTCCTCTGCTGCTACCTTGTTTGAAGCAGTTTTTCCATTGAGAAGTATCTTTATATTTAAATACCGATATAGGGAGAATAGTGAGGCCACCTAATAGTGGGCAAGTTTCACCTTTTCCTGACACTCCAACAAAATCGTTTCCAATTCCCATAACTGGTTCTTCCAGCCCCATGTGACTCCAGGCTGAGGACTGGCTGCCAGCCACAAAGTCTGATAGAAGCTGATATTTTCTGGGCTCAATCCAGGCAGCATACACCCCCACAGTTGCCTGCAGGGCAGAGGGGAGGTAGGTTGTGTTCTACCACGGGAATTGCTCACCTCAGAAGTATCCAGTAAAGGCAGGCCACCTACACCACCGGCCTAGGAAGTGTCAGTACCATGTGCCAGGCCCTAGGGCAGGTAATACCAGAGTAAAACAAGCCAGCTGTGGTGCTCATGGTAGCCAGTACCTTTTCTAGCTCCCTGTGTGACTCATATGCGGAAAGGCTTCTCTGGGGCCTTTTTGCCCTTGTGTTGCTGCCTTTTGGGGCAACACACTTGACACTTAAACAGCACACTAAGAATCCTTTTTATGCCAGGCTGCTGCTGGTGCTGCTGATGAAAGAGACTAGAGAGTAGAGGCCCTCTGGTCATCAGGTCACCGAGTCAGCAGCACTGGGGTGGGGATGGGGGTGGGGGTGCAGTCTTGCTTTCAACACACCAGGGTAGGTTCCCTCCTAAGGCTGGGTCCTGGAGTTCCAGATTCCTGGTTCTTGACTGAGATCTGAAACTTTCAAGTCCTAAAGGCTGAAATAAAAGCCCAGGAGCCTTGGCTCTCAGCCTATCTCACTTCCCTTTTATATGCCCATGTGTGAAACAGCCTGTCAGGCTAGGCTCCCTACAGATAATAGACTTTTTGCATTGTTAGGGTCTTAGTGGAGCTGGAAGATTGAAAAGTGATAGCCTTTGAGTCAGTTGGAAAAGGACCTTTTCAGAGAACCATTTTGGGGGGATGGGGATCTTAGGCCACATTTCCTGGGAAGGAAAAGTTTGTGCCACAGTGAGCATGCAATTTTCCTGGAATAGTAGGACTAGGAGTGTTAGTGGGGCTTTGCGAGCATGTCTGTGGCCAGGAGGTGACTGATACGGCCTGGGTTCCTTGTAGTTCTCCGACTCCGAGTGTGCCCGGCGGGCCTTGGAACAGTTGAATGGCTTTGAGCTTGCTGGTCAACCTATGAGGGTTGGCCATGTGACTGAGCGACTGGATGGTAGCACAGACGTCACTTTTCCTGATGGAGACCATGAGCTGGATCTGGGATCAGCAGGTGGCCGTTTGCAGCTCATGGCCAAATTGGCAGAAGGTAGAGTTTCTCTGCAGAGGGAAGAACATGGGGTTGAATTTTAGGTCAAGGGTTGGGACTTAACTCCACCTTTTCTTTCCCTTTTAGGGTCTGGAGTCCAGCTGCCAGCCACAGCTGCTGCTGCTGCTGCCGCTGCTGCCCAAGCTGCTGCCTTGCAAGTTCCCTTGGGGGTCCTGAACCCAGCGGCTCTGACTGGTAGACTTGGACTTGGGAAAGGGAGAGAAGGGTCGGGGCCTGTAAAGAAGGAATGCTCTGTGTTCACTAACTCACTGTGCCTCCCTTTGTTCCAGCTCTGAGTCCGGCTCTGAACCTTGCCTCCCAGGCAATCGCCTCCCAGTGCTTCCAGCTTTCTAGCCTCTTTACCCCCCAGACCATGTGAGTCTCAGGAGCTAGCTCATTTTAGTCTTTGGCTAAAGAAATATTTTTTCCTTTGGCTTCCTGTTTACTACTACTTCTTGCCACAGGTAAATCAGTGGTGCAGTACACTGCCTCCCTGTGCCTCTGGGTCCTGCCACTCCCTTCTCCACATCTACTCTTCCATGACCTCTTCTCTCCATTTTGTGGACCAAGCCATCCTGAGGGCATGGACATTGACTCTGGGGGAATTGGGGCCACCCTTAGACACCAAGAAGAACTCCTGCCCATGGCTCTACTGGGAATGGACTCTGCTGAGCAAAGCCACTAGTCAAAGAGAACAGAATCTACACCTACGTTGAATACCTATTTCTCTGTGTATATCGTCTCCCGGGATGATCTTCATTGCCCTTTCCAACCACTTCTTAGTGATTCCTCAATTCCTCTTCTGTTGGGAAGGCCATAGGGCATTAACTGAAGGAACTAACCTCCCTCCTATTCCTATACCTTTACCCTACAATCTGTCAAGGAAAACTCTTAAGAGCTCTGGTCCAGGAGGACCCAGAGGGGTGAACCTTGAGGGTGCTGGCTTGCTGTTGCAAGGGCCCTGGAAGACAGCATGGACATGTGCATTGTGAAGCCTGCCTTAGACCTCAGCTTGGGGCCAGAACTCCTCCTGTGGGCTCAGCATCTTGCTGGGAGGTGTGGGAATGATCTATCCTGCCAGGCATTTTGGATGTCTTAGGGGCATTCAGAAGTTTAGTGAAAGGTGGGGTATCTTTCCAGTATCTTTCATCTTCCTTTGTATAGTTGTCATTCCTTTGGCCCAGGGTGGGAAGATGGTGGGAAGACAGCTGCTCGCCACCACTTCCCATGTGCCTCTACCGTCGGCTCAACGCCAGCTGTTAAGGCCGCTCCTGGCCCCTACCTGGGCACATGTGAGCCCTTCTCACTGGATTTTATACCCTTGTGTCTGTGTACATAAATATAATATATATATATATACACACACACACATAAAAACTTTGTACAAAAGGCAAACCCCGTCATTGGGGTGGCTGCTGTCCGTACATGTGTGGTCTCAGCCAGTTGGTGTGTCTGTCTGATGTTAACTTGTAATGAGCCAAAACCATGAATGATTCTAGGGATATAAAACGTTTCTAACGCCATTGTGTTTTCTTTATTTTAATTTTTTAATCTAATCTTCTTTAGAAAGAAAAATGGTGGAAAGGCTCACACCTGGGCAGAGTTCCCTATCTGTATCTGCATTATACTCTTGGCCCCTGGTTCTCTCTCCTCCATCTGTCTTCATCTTAACTGTCTCCAAACCTGTCTGCCCACTGGACAGACTTCCAGGCTCTTGTCTTTCCACCAGATGGCAGTGTGACAGTAGCACATTCTGCACTTTCCTCTAGGGGTGTTGGTCTTGAAAGGGCTTAAGTACCAGAGAAGCCTCCTAGGCTCACCGTTCTTACCATTGGCTTCCATACTGCTTTTGGCCTTTGTATTAGAAATCCCAGGGGTCTGGGCATCATACCTCAGGGCTCCCTAGGCCTTAAGTTGGCTGTTGTTCCTTGGTCAGTCCCCTCAACTCTTGCTTTCCATATGGCTCTGCCTGGGACAACACAGGTCTGGGACCAACAGATTACAGGGAGCTGAGTGAGTGTTCCAGGAGTGGTCCTGCTGAAAGGGAGGCACACCTTCCTTTGCCTACTTTGTAAGACTTATAACAAGGGGCTGGCCGGAGGCTGGCTTACCAGCTAAGGACCAACCAAGAGGAGAAGGTTTGAGGTTCAGGGGCAGGGCTCTGTGGGGCTCCTCCATTCTTTACTGGTCTCTATGGCAACAGAATGTTAAGACTTCATTGTCATGCTAAAAATGTGGATAATTGCTGTTAGATTTTAATTTGTCAGCTCTCAGACTTCTAAGCAGAGTGATGCTTTTTGGTGATGTTAGCTTCTAGGGTTTCTTGTAACACACTTGAAGCAGCTTGTGCCGTAGAAGGCCACTGGGACCCAGGACTAGCTTTGGATTCTTCTGGGCTGCTGCAGTCTCACCTGCTGCTGCTGTTTCCTTTGCTGCCACCCCCACCCCTTCCCTATGCTAGTTTGCTCTCTGCACCTGGGGGAAGGGAAGGAGGATGCATTATTTTTAGGTAAGAGCAGCTGGCAATGGCCCAGACCCCCTATAGTTATTGATTTGACTGCTGATGCATCCTGAGAAGCACAGTGTGGACCATTTTTGTTAGTCATCTTGAGGCTGTGGACCAGGCCTCTGCAGGGCAGTCTTGAACTCCTCCAAACTACAAATACGCAGGCCTTGTCCCCCTGCCCTCCTCAGAGAGGCCCCCCATCTCTGATTGTTTTCCTTGTGTTCCCATCTCTAGCTACTTTGGCCTTCCTGCACTTTGATTACTTCCACCTCAATCCTTCCTTGCTCCGTGTGTTTAGTTCCTTATACAGCCTCTTGCTGGGAGATAGACAATAGTGAAAATGAGGATATGTCTAAGACACTTCTACTCTAATCTTAACCCATGTAAGGTGACAGCGTTTAGTGGGTGACAGTATCATTACGTATGTGTGACTCAGTGCCTTCTTGTTACTCATACCTCTACTGGAGGTGGTTGGAATGGAGAGAAGGGGGCAGTAAACAGTCCCTGGGCCCAGCCTAAGGTAAAAGAAACCTTCCTCAACCTCTGCTGCCTGAGGGTGGTGGTTAGGGTGGGGATAAGAGGTGAGACAGTGACCCAGCTCCTCTCCAGCCTAGTTAGAATTTCCCACCGGTCCTCAGTTCTAAATGGGATTTTCACCTGACTTGGCTTTATAGCCTGTGCTGCTGTCTTCTGTAAGGCAGTGGCATTTCCCCCGTTTTTTAAACTGCTGTGTTCTTGATATTGGGATTCTTCTTACCTTCTTAGGCTCTAACAACCCCCAGACATGAGCTACCAGCAGAAGCAGGGGTTTGGCCTATGAACCTTTAGTTCTGGCACTTGTGATGAAGGGAAATGAGTTAAAAACTTGAAGGGAGATATTCTATCACAGTTCCTCTTTGCTCTGTTAAGGAAAGGATCCAGGGAGATTCAGGAAGTCATACATGGACAGTGAGAAGGGGTGGACCCTGGCTCCGAAAAGTGACGTGGTAGGAGGTGGTATCATGATAATTAACATTTATGCAGGATTTGTTGTGGGTTAGGCATTAGTCTAATCACTTTAAATGTATTGAATCATTTAATCCTTCAGTGACCCTCTGAGGTAGATTCTTTTATCTTTACTTTGTAACTGAGGAAACTGATACCCAAAGAGGTTAAATAAATTGCCCCATGAATACACAGTTAGCAAGTTTGGGATTCCAATTCAGTCTAGCTTCAGATCCCTTGATCTTAATCTTCAGTTGCCTCTCAGCACCCCTGTGGAAGGCAAGACCTGGGAATCCTGGGAAAGTGTCACCTTTTCTCTCTCTCTGCCCATAGTTCTCAGTATACCCTGAATTTTTCCACTTGCATGTCTGCTAATCTTCTCTTCCTGCTCCTCTTCTGCTGTTCAAAATCCTGTCCTTTTAAGACACAGAAGCTTTCCTAGTTGGAGTTGATTTCCCTTTTCAGTATTCTTTGTCCTATTATAGGTCTTATTCTGCCTTTATTTAGAGTTCTTTGTAGACTCTTACTAGATGGTTATAGCTTGATGAGGCCAGCTATAGACATCTTTTTCATTATTGCTTTGCTTTGCACATGTTCCACATCTGTTGAACTGAATTAATCCCTCTCTGTTCAAATCAGAGCCAGGCTTTCCAAAGGCAATCCCTTCTAGTCTGCTTTCCCTGGCAGCCTCATCCATTCCCTCCTCACTCCTCCAAGAGAGGAGGCAGCTTTACTCCTTTTGGTGTTACCATGGTAGCCTGTGATGCTTTCTGTCTGAAGTGCTGCTTGCCATCCACCAGAGATTGATGTTTCCATGGCAACCAGGTAAAGTCAATAGTCATGAGCTGGATGTAGGAAAGGAATTCTGGTCTGAGAAGCTCTGTGTCTGAATCTTCTGGCTTCAAACATCCCTTCTCCCTTCCAACTTTTGCACTCTGTACCCAGAACTGATTTGCTCTCAAAGTGTGCTCTTGGTTGAGAGAGCTCTGTGAGTTTGAGGTGAAGCAGACCAACCAGCTTAGACCATGTGGGAAGGTGGTGGCAAGGAAAGAGCTGATCAAAGATCACTTTTAAAAGTTGTATGAGTTCTGTTAGCTGTCCCGGATGATCTGCTCTCAAAAGCGCTTAAGGAGTTGGCTGGAGTTACTGGAGAGCCATTAAGCAGTTATTTTTTAGGGCCAACGGGTGGATGGATGAGGTGCCTGAAGACTGGAAAGGAGCCAGTCATTGCTGGATTGCAGAAAGGGGAAACAATGACCTTGGAAATCAGAGACTTGTCAAGCTCTTGCCATCAGGAAATGATGGAGAGCTTTAGTCTGCTTTCAAGTATCGTGAAGCCTCCTTGTTTGGAATGAGTGGTGCTGAGAGTTAGCCTCCTTCTCCCAACACCTGGGCCCACACAAGCCAGGGGACCTCAACCTGGTAGCAGAATGGTCACACTCTAGAGCAATACTACATGGTTCAGATCCCTCTTTTGTCACAAACTAGCTGAGTAAGCTTAGGTGTTACTTTGCTTCTCTAACTCAGACTCCTCGTCTATAAAAATGAAATGATAACAATAGTACCTATCTCAGGGATGTTATGAGGATTAAATGAAATGATACGTGTACACAGCTTAGAACTTGCTAGCTTGTCATTACTACAGCTATCATCATTCCCATTCCTCTGGATGCCTACACACTTGACTTTCTCCCTGGCTTAATTCTCCTTGTCAACTTCAGAGAATGCTCAAGATTTACAAGGGGAGAATGAGGGTGGGGCAATGGTGAAAATAAACCTTAATTGTTCCTAGGCTAAAATCCCAGGCTCACAAGGTCCTGGGTCACATACAACTAGCCTAGCTTTCAGGAAAACAAATCCCACTGGCCCAGTCTACTTATGCCTGAAACTGTATAATGAGATTACAACCAGATGGCTTTGAAAAATCAAGGTGAGCCCCCCAGGTACCTTCAGGGTACCTGCTGCCCTTTGCTTTGTCTGGGGGAAATCCCAGCACATTCTCTATTAAAGCGCTTCACTTAGCCTTCCTCCTAACCTCCCCCAAGCATCCCTATAGCACCTGCTTTTTGTGGCTCTCCAAACCTGACCCTACTCTGGCATTTGCCTTTCCGAATAAGTATTTTAAATCACAGGTCCTCTGCCTAAAGACAAGTTATAATTTAAACAAAAAACAGAAAATCGTGTGGTATAATACCATCACTTAGGCTTTAATTGCCAATCTTCCCCTCAATTCTCCCCAAACAACAAATCCAATAATGGGTTACCTGTGATTCCTATGGGAGGCATGTGGGACCATGCAGACCACAACTTAAATATGTATCTCTAGAGAGGTTTGCAAGCTGCCTGGGTGCCTGAATAAGGCACCAGGACATGGCTTGCAAAAAACTACTTCCACTGCTTATTTGTTTAATGCTTGACAAATTACAAAGATATTTGTATTTTTATTTAGTCCTCATGACTTATCCTACAAGGTAGGGATTATCTTCATTTTATAGTTGGGAGAGCTGAGGTTCAGAAAAAGACGTTAAGAGTGACTTTGTCCATAGACCTCCATCTAGGAAATAGTAGGACTGAGTGCTAACTAAAACACTTGCAAGGCCCCACTGAATTTGCATTCACATCTTGAGTATACAAGGCCACAAAGCTGTGGAGGCATGACATCAAGACACAAATAGATGAAAAAGGTGACACAAAAAGATGAAAAATATCCATCAGAGAGCCACCAAATGATCAAGGACTAAGAAGCAGGATGCTCTTATCTGGTTTTGGGGCCCTTTGATAATTTGGCTGCACCATCCAGCCAAATTTTGCTGCCTTCTGTATAGAGAGGGTCTTTACCTCATCATGTGGTGGGCTGCCCACCATTTCTCCTGTGCATTTGCTCATGTTTTGTCACAAGGAGTTTGTTTTTCCTTCTTTCCCCCATATATCTACAGCCTACATATATCCTTCAAGACCCAGTTCCTAAAATATAAGTTGTCTTTTGTTTTTGTTTTTTTGGTGAGGAAGATTTGCTCAGAGCTAACATCTGTTGCCAATCTTCCTCTTTATTTGCTTGAGGAAAATTAGCCCTGAACATCTGTGCCGATCTTCCTCCATTTTTCGTATGTGGGTCACCCCCACAACATGGCTTAATGAGTGGTGTAGGTCCACACCTGGGGTCCGAACCTATGAACCTGGGCTGCCAAAGCGGAGTGTGATGGACTTAACCACTATGCCACAGGGCCAGCCCCAAATATAAGTCTTCTAAATTTTGTTTCTTCTATTCTTAGAGATTCTTAGAACACATGATGGTGCTAGATAGTCAGATTATGGTATAGTTTGCTGCTGTTTCAGCCATGGTAGTGGTGTCACCACTTTGTCCCATCTCTCCGGGTCAATTGTAAGCACTGTGAGGGTAGGAATAGTGTCTTCTCTATATTTGCTTTCCCCATAGGACCCAGCAGAATGATTCATGTGGCAGTACTTAAGGAGAACAACAAGTATTTGTGGATGAAAGATAAAAATATCCAGGAAAAATTTACTTTGACTGATGTGGATTGGAACCATGTTAGATTAATAAAAAGATGTACATATGAGTGGACTTTCTGGGAGTGAGGGTTGAACCCAGAAGACTTGTGAAGTGTCCTTCCATGACTCCAGCAGCCTTTCAGAAGAGGGGAGCCCCTGCTCCGGTCTCTAGAGAGGGTTAGCTGCAGCAGGGCCAAATGGCCCAACTGTAAGCAGAGGCCCAGAGCAGAGGGATACCTTCCAAGACACAGGACTGGGCTCACCTCTGGCCCCTCAGGGGAAAGCACACACAGTCTATGCTCTAGGCCAGTGAGGAGGCCTTGTGGGCCAGAGGGAGTGGGGGTAGGCGTGTGGGCAGGGGCTGGAATAGTAAGGGAGCACAGACCCTAAGGCAAAATTGCAGAGTTTAAGAGGAGCACAAGGGCAGACAGGACCTCACCTGGCACAGGCAGCTCAGGCCCCGGCCCTGTACTGATCTCTCAAGAGCCCAGATCAAGCATCCTGGCCCTACTTGGCCTTGATCAGAGGGAGAGAGAGGAGTGGCCTCGCTGTCAGAGAAGACCCCACCTCTCCCAAGTCTGGGGGGAGCGTGGCTTTAGCTTCCGTCTGTTCTGAGCTCTTCCCTGTAGGCGTCTAGAGAGAACACACAGATGGGTCGGCTGATGGGACTGGTTGAGATGGGGGGAAGGAAGCTTGTGGTGTGTGTGGCTCCCCTCATGGGAAGATCCTGCCATCATCATCAATATGCACTTTTTAAGCTTCTGCCACATGAAAGGCACTTGATCTTCTTGTTCCTCATCCTCCCCTCTTGACACATTTGACCGTTGGTGGTATTCTTCCTCTAGAAAAACTTTCCTACCTTGGCAATAGCCACTATATGCTCAGTCCAGGTTCTTCCACTGGCTCTGTGGTGGCTGCATCTCCACATTCTTCATCTGCCTATCCCCAGGACTCTCTATTTGGTCCCTCTTCTTTCTCTGGAACACTAAGTCTTTGTTTTGTTTTAAATTATTTCATTTAGTTTTTGAACAGGTAAGATATGCCATAGTTAAAAATTCAAGAGGTAGTTGGGAGCCGACCCTGTGGCCTCGTGATTGAGTCCACACTATCTGCTTTGGCAGCCCTGGTTCATGGGTTCAGATCCTGGGCGTGGACCTACACCACTCATTAAGCCATGCTGTGGTGGTGACCCACATCCCAAATAGAGGCAGATTGGCACAGATATTACCTCAGGGTGAATCTTCCTCAGCAAAAAAAAAAAAAAAAAAAAAAAAAATTCAAGAAGTAGAAAAAGGGAATGCGATGAAAAGGAAACTTCCCACACCTGTCCTCCACCCACCCAGTTCCCCTTTCTAGCACCAATCAGTACCACCCTGGTTTGTAATTTATTGGGTCACAGACCCCTTTGGAAATCTGATAACATCCATGAACCCTATTCTCAGACAAATGCATGACTGCACAAACATGTCAGACTGTACCATTTCACAGGAATCACAGACCCCTAAAGCCCATGTGTCGTTTGAGGTTAAAGATCCCAGCCTGTATTGCACTTTCTCCCTTCATATCTCCCTTCACATAATTTGTGGGTCCCTATGCGAAATGAAAATGCAGGGCTCCTTTTTCAAAGAATTTCAAGACAGTGACAGCAGTGAACTAAGCCTGGGGCCCTGTGTGACGGCACCCATGAAGCCTGCCCTGCATCTCATTCTTTTCTCTGGCTCTTCTACTACCACCTTTATGGTGACTAGTCTCATAGCTGTCTCTTGCCCCAGCTTGGTCTGAATTTCAGACCCAGCTGTCCAGGGAGCTGCTGAAACTCTCCATAGGGATGTTCTAGCATCTCAAACTCAGAGTCTCTAAAATGGAGCCATTTACGCCCTACCGCCTCTGCCCCCAACTCCTAGTTCCTTACCATACTCCCACCCTCTGCGACTCCCCCCTTTCTTTACACCCAGCCACTCAGTTACCAAGTCCCATCAATTCTGACTCCCAGACCCACACGGCCTCTCCTTTCCCACTGCCATTTCTCTCAGGCTGGTCCATATGCCTTACTGTGATTGGTCCCTAAGCTCAGCTCCGCAGGCCTTGCCTCCGCTGCTCTGATCTGTGCACATCTCTCCCAGCCTCCTCTTCCCAAAGGACCATCCTGATCGTGTCACTTCCACACTCAAACACCTTCAGTGACTCTCACTGACTACAGAATTGGGCTCAAACTCCTCTGCCTAGTCTCTTGCAGAGGGGCTCCAAATTCTTTTCAGTACTTGTCTGTTCATGTCCCTGGAGGCTTCGTCCCAATTTTAGAACCATCTGGTCCCTTAATGGGACCAGTGTGTTTTCCTGCATTTTAAAATTTGAACTGCCTCGGGGCTAGCCTGGTCGCATAGTGATTAAGTTTGTACCTGTGCTTCAGCAGCTCAGGGTTTGCCCTTTGGATCCTGGGCGTGGACCTACGCACTGCTCATTAAACCATGCTGAGGCAGCGTCCCACAGACAGCAACCAGAAGGATGTACAACTATGATATATACAACCAACTACTGGGGCTTTCGGGAGAAAAAAGGAAGATTGGCAACAGATGTTAGCTCAGGGCCAATCTTCCTAAAAAAAAAAAAATTAAAATTTTAACTGCCTCTTTTCATGTCCCCAGAGTTCAGAGCTGGCTTACTCCGCTATAGCCATATAATTTCTCTGGCCCTTTCACGACAGCCCCTGCCCATCAAGTACCCTGCATTTCTTCTACTGTTCCTCTTCATTTCCCCCCATCCTTACTGGAAGGGAACCTCAGATCCAAAGCTGGAAAAAATCACCGTTAAATATCAGGCAGACATGAGTGGAATCCCAGCTCTGTTGCTTATTGACCTCAGGCAAATTACTTAAACTCTCTGTTTCTTCCACAGTAAAAGAGGTAGTTAAATATTATATCGTCATTAAGGAATTAACAGATAAAGTGAATAAAGTCCTAAGGATAGTGTCATTATTCACATTAACGTCTTATAACTACCCATGCTGGGCTGGTCCCTTTTGGCTCCTCCCCAGCTGCAAGGACTCAGGAGACATCTCATCCCTCTTTCCACCAAGTTCTAGGGACCTGGGTGGGGTGGAGTGGAGGCCTGGCCCTCAGGTAGCTGTATTGTATGTCTAGGGGTGAGTGGAGCTGCTGCCTCTGCTCCCTTTGTTCAAACTCGTGGCTCAGGCAGCGGCAGGCGTGGGTGTCCCCAGGGGAGGCACTGACAGCTTCAGTTCTCACACGGGCTTTGCAGGTGACAGCTGGGGTGATGGGGCCCTGCCAGGGGAGGTGCATGCCAACCCCATCACGCCCCAGCTGATGGGCCTCCCTGGTGGATGTGGGCCTCACCTTGAACCAGCCTAGGTCATAGCTGAGTGTAGCTCTGGGCAATAAATGTAGCCTCCAGCCTGCTCCTTGCAAGATAAGGTGGGGTAAGGAGATGGGGCCTAGAGTCTGGAGACTTGGCCCCACTGTGTCACTAAGTTACTAAATGACTTCTAGCAGGTCCCTGCTCCTCTCCAGGCCTGTTTTCTCATCGGCAAGGGGACCCAGTTATCTTTAAGGGCCTGTGGCCCCTTGTCATGAACCACACCAGGACTAAGTCAGTTCTGGAGCCTCCCTAGGGATTTAGGTCCCTTGCTCCTCTGGACCTGAGTTTTCTTGTCTGCAACAGTTTCCATCTACATCCATCCTTTCCGTGGGGGCTTTGAGAACAGAGAGTCAAAGTGAGCAAGTGCAGTAGAAAAATTCTTTATTGAAAAGGGAAGGGTGGCCCCTTTGCTGGTGCCTCCTGGGCCCTGGCCGAAGGGGAGTTGCTACCCGCTCAGCTCTTCACGCTGGCATCTGAAGCAAAAGTCTGTCCACACCTTACCTTTAATAACCTTAAAGGGGAAGTGCCGTGGTGTAATGGTAAATCACAGTATTAATTCTGGAAAACAGCACTTCCAGGTCCTTGCATTTAAGAACCCCTTAAAGGCAAAGCGGACATGTGCAGCAGAAGAGAACTAGAACGTTTTAGGAAAGTCTCAAAGAAGCGTCTCCGTGTCTTTACCTTTAAGACTCTCTTAACGGTGAGGCATATTCGCGCAGAGTACAAAAGTGGAAAACTGTAAAGGAGTCTACAAAGCACTTTGCCAGTTCTCGCTTTCAGGATCTCTTTACAGGAGAGGTGATCAAGCGCGAATTAATAAAAAACAAAATATCTTGCAGAACTATCTTCCTTCCTGCCCGCCGGAACCCGGCCCGCCCACCGGCCGCAGCGCGCCGCCCCACCCCGCGCAGGTCTGCGTCCTGGGCTTTCCAGGCGCTCTGCGGCGGGGAGGTGTCCGGAGAATGCGTGATGGCGGGAGCCGGGGCTGCGGGGGGCGACCCCCCCGGCCCCTCCCCCGCCGCGGCCTGGGCCCGCCCCCCGCGGCCACGCCAGGGCGTCCTGGGAGTTTTTGGTTTCCCAGACGGTCTTCACAAAGGAAGCCGGACGGGAGCGGGGCGGGGCGAGGGAGAGAGCGGAGGGCGCGGTGACCATGGCGACCGCGTGACCATGGCGACCGCGGCTCAAAGCACGGAGAGGTCGTGACACGACCTGGAGCGCTGCTTGAAGAACTTGGCGTTGCGCGGCACCAGGTTGGCAAGGAAGCGCTTGGCCTTCTTGGTGAGGCTCTCGCGGCGCGCGGGCGGCGCGGGGCCCGCGGGGCTGCCCGACTCGGGCCGCTGGCCCCCGGCACGGCCCCGGCCCCGCCGTAGCCGGATCTGGCGCACCGCGCCCTCGAAGAGCTCCCGCGTGTTGTGGTGCAGCGCGGCAGACGTCTCGATGTGCTTGCAGCTCAGTGTCCCTGCCAGGTGGCGGCCCTCTGCGGGAAGGGGCCGGTTCAGGCTCCTGCTGGGCTGCACGGGGTCCGGGGCGGGGCGGGGGGGGGGTCTGGGGAGGTCCCGGGTGTGCAGTTGAAAGGGATGGGGCAAGAGTGTGAACAAGGCAGGGATCAAGTGGAGGGCGGTGGTGGTGCGGTGAGGAGGGAGAAGGGGCCTTGGAGAAGAGGTGAGGGCTAGTGAAAAGAAGGGATGCTCAGGGCCCCAGGTGTGGGCATTGAGAGTTTACCCTTAGCCTGGGGCTAAATGCAATTTAGTTCGTGCACCCGTGAGAGCCTTATGGAGAAAAGGTGATCTGGAAGGGAGAGGGTCCTCTGAGATTGCAAGTATGGATAAGGTTCAGGAAGGATACCCACCCTCCAGTGAGACCTCCCGGGAGCGGGCCAGGTCGCTCTTATTTCCAACAAGGATGACAGGCAGATCATGGTGGGGCCTCCCAGCCCGGAGCCGAAGTAGGGTCTCTGGAACTTTGGAGAAACTTCGTCGGTCGGTAACTGAGAAGACGATGAGAAAGGCATCCCCGGTCTGAAGGCAGTGGTCCCGCAGCCACCCTCCTGCGTCCCCCTGCAGATGAGCAGAGAGTTGTGGAATGTCAGGGCTAGGGGCATGGGAGGTCCAGCATCTACATCTCAAGGACGAGGAATCAGGATGTGGGGGAGAAGCCACCTGCTTGGGACAGCAGAGCTAGTTAATGACAGAATCTCTATACCCAGAGCGTTTGTGGCGGAAAGAGAAGTTTGTAATGAGCCCCACATGGGAGAACGGAACTGGGGACAAAGGATCCTAGACTAGGGTAGCCCATCATACTTTCTTATGCTTAAGCTCTTAATTAAAAAATGAATGCTATTCAGATATATGTAATATGGCTTCTCATTTCTACATAGTAACCATTTATGTCAAAATATTTCCAAGTCCTCACTTTGTTTTTTTCCCCCTGATATTCCAGAGCCCTGAGCTCTTGTCTTGTCAGATCAGACTCTTCTAGGCTGAAAAATGTATGAATGGGGTCAATTTCAGGGTGTTCAGCCTGGCTTGCAGCTGCAGGGCTTGTCAAATTCAGGTCCTAACTTTCCTCAGGGTAGAAGATCCTGGAAACATAGCAGCTCTCAGGGCCATGATATGCACATTGGTGTGGGCCTTGCTCTCTGAGATGATACATATGAAAAGTCAGGTTCCAGCACAGGTTGAAACCAGGGCCTGCAGTCCCACCAGCCTTCAGCCAGACTTTGCCCCTCCCCACCTCTCCCAGGTTTTATCACCTGCTTGCAGACACGTCTTAGTTCTCACCTGTTCCCAGATGTCATAAACAACTAGAGTCACTTCCTCCTTATCCACCATGATGCGTCTCTCATAGGTGTCCTCTGTTGGGAAATAAAGACAGGGAATAGAGCCCATTAAGAAGCTCCCCGATACGTGTGAGACCTGGTAATCAGGGATGCCTCAGATCCCAGCACCAGGGGCCTCCCTCCAGGAAGGTTGCTGCAGAAAGCATTGGAGCAGCTTCTCTTAGATTCTGGCCTCCAGGGACTGCTCATACCTTGAGCTCTTCCATCCCTGAGTAGGGTTCCAGAGGGACCCTCAACCCTTGTAGGGCTCCCCCAAATACCTGCGTTCTCCGGCTCATGACCACTGTCTCCCTGGAGACCACCGAAAGTGCCCGCTAGGGTGCTCTTGCCCACGCCGCTCTCCCCCACCAGCATGACCTTGAAGATGCCGTCCTTTTGGGTGGGCGCTGCCTCCCCTGAGCCCAAGGAGTCAGAGGAACCAGAGGATGAGGCTTGAGGTGGCCAATCAAGTTCATCCACAGCCTGGGCCCGCCGCAACTGGTGCTTGTAGGGGACAGGCATACTGCCTCTTCGTCTGGGGGCTCCAGGGGCAGGGGGTGGCCCGCCCCGGTCCAACCCTGCCAACAGTTTCAGTGGCTTCTTCAGCAGTGTGGCATCTGCTTCTGGGTGGGCAAAGAGAAGGAAACTATGAGTGGGGTATGCCTAGCCATCTGCAGAGGGCTCAATCCCGGCCGCTCTGGCTTCAGAAGCCCAGTAGATGACCATGACCCAGGAGCTGAGAATCTTTGGTCTGACCTCTTACACTGAACGCCCCGGAAGCCTGAACTGGTGGGGATCCAAGGAGCTGACCTGAAGGCTTGCACAATGTGGTTCCAGCCACAACCTGTTCAAAACAAGCCCCATGCAGGGGAGGCACCTGTGTGCAGGCTTACACACCCACTCACACTTCACAGTGACAAACAGGCACTCCCCCAGCCCTAGGTCTCTGGCCCCAGGACTGCCCCTCTTTCTACTAAGAGGCCCTGCCCCCTACTGCTTCCTACACTGGTAGTCCCCACACTGGGGAGGGGCACAGGGAATGAGAAGCTGAAGCTGCTGCCCAGGTTCTGGGGGGTGGGAACTGGTAGAGTCAAAAACTTGGTGGGGAGCCTGTTCCCGGGGGAAGGACTTTTGCTCTTTGAGATGAGGGGGTTAGGTCTCCATGGGTGTGTGAGAGGGGCTGCCTCTTTCGGTGGCCCAGTAGGTGAGCATCCCCTAGTGCATGGCTGTGTGTGAGAATTCTTCTGCATCCCTGGATGTCCCTGTAATTCTGATAGAATACTTTGTTTATGGTGAGGTCGAGGGAGCGAGGGGGAGAGAGAAAGAGAGTGAGAGAAAGGGAGCATGAGCGAGAGGGACAGTGACAATGCAAGGGTCGGGGAACTGGAGGAGGAATGACAGACACAACAAAGGGGGATGGAGAGAGGCTGGAAATAGCCCAGGATCAATACTTGGCCAGCAGCCAGGGCCTCAAGGAGCCAGAGAAACCCTTACAACAGGTCCCCAGGGTAGCCCCCTGCCTGTGATTCCCCAGCTTGCGGGCTACCCCTTCCCTTTCCCCCTTCCCTCCTGCCTGTCCCATCCTCTTGGGAATGAGGCTGATCTAGGGGCTAAGCACCAGTTTCCCCAGTGAAGCCCTGGGAATGATGGGGGAGGGAGCGTTTAGGCAGCAACCCCCTTGCCTCAGCCCAGCCCGTCCTAGTGTCCGTGGGCAGCTCCCCCACTTCCTGAGTTGCTCTTTCCCTCTTGCTGTTTGGGTTCAAGCTCCTCCAACCCCTAGTTCTGACCTCCCCACCAAAGCTTCAGCTCCCACTCCCATGGTTTCAGCCGGAACCTGCCTAGCTCAGCCCTCACCTGGTGTGGGCGTCCCTGGGGGGGAGGCCTGGTGGCTGCCGGAGGGGCAGAGTGCTGTGGTTTCCGTGTCCGTGTCCATGTCGGTGTCGAAGTCCGTGTGCATCGGTGTGCGTGTGCGTGTGCAGTCTGGCGGCTCGCAGCACCCGCTCCCTCACTCAGCAGCACTGTCAGCTTTTCCCTTTAAATACCACCCCCCCATGCCCTCCCCCCAGACACCTGGGGAAACTGTCCCGCCCCCTGATGAGGTCACACATGCTAATGAGCAGTGATGTCAGCGGGATTCCCTCCTTTCTGCCCCCCCTCCTTTGTGTCGTTTCCCTCTGGGAGCACACACACTTCGGAGTCTGGTTTAGACATGAACAGAACAGTCAGAGGGGCAGAAGAGACAGGGGTTCAGAGAAGCGGGGCGAGGGGTCAGTGGGTAAGAGAGCTGAGGATGGCAGGAGGCAAGGACCCAGGGACGTGAGGTCTTTCTCCCGGAGCCAGGACCATGCGTCCTTGGGCTCTGTATCCTACTCTCTTGCCCAGTGTCCAGCCCAGAGTGGGGTGCCCAGTGGCTAAATGGAGGAGCTAGAGGCGGAAACCAAAAGAGATGCAAGGACGGGGGCACAGCCACCCTGCCACCAAGCTTCCCTGCACCCTCTCCTTCCCCATACCACCCTTTCTGGGCTAAGACCCACAAAAGTACCCATTTCCCAGCCAGGCCCCTAGGCAGATGGGGGCTTTGAGGAAGAGATGGCGGGTTTATTTGGGCAGCTTCATTTTGTCACTAGGTTCAGGTGAGCGCAAACCACTGTGGGGACTTCCTCCCCTCTCTCCCTCCCTGCCAGGCCCACCAACCTAGTGTTCATTAGGGCAGGAAAAAAGGGAGTATGGAGCTAGCCCTCCAGAAGTTCCCAATCCCAAATGGGGGAGTGGGGAGTGCCGGCTTCCCCCCCCCCAGTGTTCTCTGGAGCAGCCGCCAGGCCTTCTGGGCTACGCAAGGTGACACACTGCGATTTCTACCTTTATGGGAAGCCAGGACGGAGTGTCTCCTTTACTGTTCCTTTTCTTCCAGTCCCCTTTCCCTCAGGCTCCCACTTTTGTCTTCCTTCCTGACACATCCACAAGCACCCACCCTCCTCACCCCATTTTTGCCAGGGGCTGTGCTAAGCACCTTCCTGCATTATCTCCTTTCGTCTTCATGATCCTAAGGCTCAGAGTGGTAGGTGGGTGGCCTGTCCCCACATCAATCATGCAGCTGGAAAGGGGACACCAGGATTCCACCTAGATCTTTCCAGTGTCAAAGGCTGTTGTTCATCTCTACGCCACGCTGCCTTCCTTGTCTTAAATATTCCACTGTCTCCTATTATTAGGAACAATCTATATTGCAATCTTCAGTGTTTTTTTTCCAATGGAAGAGGCAAATAATCATCTTGGGACTGATGTGCAGTGACACTTCACTTATCTGGAGGTCAACTACAGGGCAACGTTGTGGGGTCTAGAGGGAGCAGGAAGGACTCCTGAGCAGCTATAACACGTGTACACTTTGCTTATTGGCTGGACTCTCCAGGCCTCAATCGCGGGCTACTCGTCCTTAGTTTATTCACGTATTAATGTGTCCATGTGTGTTCCTGTACTCATGGATTAGAAGCACATTTAGAGCAGTAAGTGACTCCTGATAACTTGGGAGCAAGGGTAGAAACACCACAGGAAACCTTGAAAGCAGTCATAAGCATTTTAAAAGTGGTCTAAGGTCACTTGGCATTAAGGCAAACAGTTTCCCTGACACTGTTACAGCTTCTGAAAACACTGCTGCAGATGCCACTGGTTTCTATGAATGATCCTGTTATCCAGAAAAATTTATATTACAGATGTGCTGAAGATGAGTGTAATGTGTTAGAATGATCTCCTTCCAAAAAGTTTTTAAAAAAGTCTTAAATTGTAACAGGGTGAGTTTTACTTATCTGGAAAACTCACTTAGGTGGTTGGATTCATTTCTATCATACCAGGTAAGAGTGAGTGAGGGGCTTCAGACCCCAGCAAGGATTCTTGACCATGACTTCTGCCTGCTTTCAATGCTGCCGTCGGCCACAGGAGCAGGCTGGGTTTCACCATAAACCACCCTCTCTCTCGTCCCACTAGTAAGAGGCTGTGCACTTGCCCATGTCCAGGCCCCCTCAGGAATAGGAGGTCCCGTGCAATAGTGGAACAAGGATGAGATCTGGAAGGGAACCAGTTCAGGTTTAAATCTATCTCTCAGTGGAGACTAGGCTAGTCCCATAATTCCTCTGAAGTCGCTCCTGAACCTGTGAACTGGGGTTACAATGCCCACAGCAGTCTTGTTATGAGCGTTAACTTCATATGACAAAGGATCTGACACACTCGGCAGGTTGCCCAACTATCTGGTGCTCTGACAGCTTTGGGCTGTGTGGCTGGGGGTCCCTCTCCCCTCCCACTGGGTACTGGAGCTCGGTTCAGGCCCAGATTCTGCTCATTAGGGACTGCATTTTGGTATCTACTGTTCTCTCAGACTCCTAGCCTGACCCCATCTCGTGCTGAGACCACCACTGTCCTCCCCACCAAAAGCCTTGACGCGAGTCCCACACCCCTCCCTGATCCTGGGCACCTTGGACAGTGGTGTCTATCCCGATAGGATCTGAAGTTGCCTCATTTCTTTTTCCTTGGGCCATGGTGAAAATAAACTTGAGTGACTGCCTCCCCATGCCCCACCCTCTCCTGGGGAGGACCCTCTGTCTTGGTTTCCCCATACTGCCTGTTCAAGGCCAATCCTCTCTCCCCACCAACCTGGGGCTTCTCTGTGGCTGACAAAAGTAGTGTTACTACTTAACACCTCCTAGAGCACACACCCAGCACCTAGAGAAACTTCTCAGGCCCATGAATCTATACACACAGGCCTTCCTAGAGAACTCTAGCCTCAAGTCCTCCCTCCAGCATCCTGAAGCATTCTACCATGAGGAGCATTCTTTTACCTTGAGGCATAGGGGGAAATCAACATTCCCTGCTTCAGTTTTCACCGGCCTAACACTGGTGGCACCCAGGATTGTCTGCACTTGGAAAGGAAGGCCCAAAGGGAGAACAGTGAGTGAGGATGAGGATTTTGGGAGAAGGTCTAGAGTGAAAGCGCCTTGGGTCTTTCCTGAGCCAAGATGCCAGGGTCCCAGGACTGCACCATATTCCCTCTCTGCCACTTCCCTAGGCTCTTTGGCTCACTGGGAGAGGACACATTATGCAGTTAGTGCTGGTGTGGGGATGTGGACAGGCTCCCTCCACTAGAGTGGTGGGGATAGGCCAGGCTGAGGGGAAGCCTGTTTCCCTGGGGACTAGTTCTTTTAGGGAATGTCTCAGCTCTGCTCCTGGGGCATCACACCCAGCCCCATAGGCTCCTTCTGTATCCTTTGTCCAGATTTTCATTTCAAACACTGAGACAGCTTCTGTTACCTTGCTTACCAGAGGCTGGGTTCCGACATTTTTCACAGATCATTCCCTCCATCACCCTCTCCAGTTCTTTGGCTCTGGCCACTGCTTGCACTCCTACCTCTTTTCTCAGGAGGTCCAGGGTCCAGCCTACAGCCCTAGCCCTCATATCTGGTTAGTTTGCTTATCCTGTGGACTTTCACCCTGCCTAGAATTCATCACTCTATTCCAATGACTGACAGCATTCTTTAGAATCTAGTTTGGGTCCTCTTCTAGGAAGACCTCTAGGATTTGGCCAAGGTGATGTCAGCCTTTTCACACCCAAATGTTTGTGATTTTTCCCTTGACTCATCTTTGCCTGCTTTGAGGCATCGTGGCCAAAAGTTCACGTCTTGCCTAGGGCAGACTGTAAGTGCCTGGTGGGATGGAGTGTGGAGGGCAGGAGTCATGGCTCCCATGTTCCACCAGGGACAATCTGCTCCTGGGATTCGTGCCCTGGGAGTACTCCATGAATGGGAACCTTCCCAGCTACAGGGCCCAGCTGGTTCACCAGACTTCCGGCCTGGTGGTGAATAAAAAGGTTTGGTGCTCACCCCTGGGGTCAGTTACTGTAGAGTGAGACCCCAGGCGGTGAGTGGAGGTGGAGAGGGTTGGTCCTTAGGGTTCCTAGAATTTTCTTACCCTCTGACTGGTATAGAAAATCAAGGGTGGGTGGTTAGAAGATGAATAGGAAGAGGGCAGGAGGTGCAGGGCAGAGCGAAGGGCTCCCTAGGGAGGGGCAGGTGAGGTGGGCATAAACTGGGATGGGTAGAGAGGCAGGGCTCAGGCTCAGGCTCACAGCTCATTTACAAAAACCTTACATTTCCAATTCCTTTATTTTCAACCTCGACTTCCTGGGCAATGACCTAGCTATGGGACAAAAGCATTTCTTGTGCTCTTTTTATGAGTTCAGGCTCTGCCCAAATCCTCCCCTTGGAGGCTGGAGGTCTCCAGCCAGTTGGCATTCTGGTGCTTAAGGCCACTTTTGGGTGGGGGTTTGGCAAGGATGGAGTGTCCAGGCCTATGACCCTTCAAGAACTTAACTTTTTAAAAACAGCCACCGGAATGGTGGTGGTGTGGGGAGAGGGTGGTGGTGAGGGACTGGTCTCTGGCTGTGTGCACAGGGAGCTCTGTGGGAGCCCTCTCCCTGTCTGAGGGACATCTAACCTTATGGCAGTTACCCACCAAGTCCCCTCAGAGGGCAGGGAGGGAAGTGTAGTGGAAGGGAGGCTGACCTGCCCTCTAATGGGTTGTTGTCACTGTGGCTAGAGCCCCCAGGGGAGCCAGGTCACCTCAGGCAAGCAGGGGCTCATCCTCTGCTTCGACCACCCAGACCCCCGGCTCAGCCAGTGGCACCAGCAGCACATCGTCCTCATCCTCTGGGGACAGGACTGTTGTGTGGGGTTCAGGTGGGGTCCGGGTTGGTCCTGAGGGCTGCAGGCTGGGCAGGAGGCGGCCTCGCAGGGCCTGCACCACTCCAGAGAGCAGTGATGGCTCCAGGGGTGCTGAGGGCAGTGGCCCTGGGACCTCGGGGACAGTAGGGAGGGCTGGAGAGGTGCTGGCAGAGGGGAGGAGAGCCTTGACAGGCAGTGGGGGTGCCTGTTCCCCATCCTGCCCACCCACCGCCCCGCCCTCACGGGCCGGACCTGTGCTGCCATCTAGGGCCTCAAGGGGAGCGGCAGAAGGGGTAACCTGGGATCTGGTCTCAGGGATCCTTGCTGGGGGGTTGGTTCGAGGAAGCAGGCCCCAGCGGCGGAGACGGCGCACGAGGCGGCGCATAGAGCGGCCCCGCTGGCGGCGGCGGGCACCTGGGGCACCCCCTGGAGTCATATCCTGGCGCAAGATCTGTAGCAGAGAACGCAGGTTGCCCAGCACTGAGTTCTGCAAGGAGAGGAGGCAGATATCAGAGTCAGAGGGGTGGTGGGGAGGGTACAGTGGCAGGACCACAGCGGGGCCGGGAGCAGGAGGTGCTAAGATTGGGGAGGGTGACTTACATCATTAGGGTTCTCCGTAGGGAAGTCCTCTACAGGTGGGATGGCGCCCTGGGCGATGAGCTGCCCGTAGGAGGGAGGCGCCTGCTGCTGCACAATCTCAGCCTCCATCCGGGAAAGGGGGGCAAAGATGCTGGAAGGAATGAGGGCTGCTCAGTCACAGGTGGCTCTGGCCAGAACAGCCTGTCCCAGCCTGGACAGGCCTCTTCCCTCCACACCCAGGCCAGGACACCTGGAGCTATGTGTGGCTTTCCCAAGTCAACTGAGGTCCCCTCCTTCCCTGGGATGGCTTTCAGGATCTAGACCTATCCTTCCCTCAGAGGAGCACCCTTGTCCCTAAACTGGACAACCCCAAGAGCCAAACCATAAGCTGGTCACCGGAACCTATCCCCAACGTGGGCACCCTCATGGTCTCCTGTGGCTGCACAGGCCCTGTCTTACCCTCAGTCCCCATGCCTCTGCAGCCAGCTGCACTCCCACTGACCTGTACTCCTGTGTGCGAATGGCATAGAGCTTGCAGGTGCAGCCCAAGGCAATGACCAGCAGCAAGCCACACACTAGGCTGCCAATGACTGCGGCTGTAATGACCTTGCGGGGCAGGGCATAGGAGCAGTCCCACTCATCGCTGCCGTCGGCACAGTCTGGCTGCCCGTCGCACACCCACGTCTCATACACGCACTTCTCGTCCCGGCATCGGAAGTTGCCAGGCTGGCAGTGCCGGCAGCGCCTCTCGTCTGCTCCATCCGCACAGAAGGTCTGGTAGTTGCAGCGGTCAGCAGGCAAGTAGCAGGCTGTGGCACCAGGGGTGCCGGCAGCCCCACAGGGGTAGTGTCCAGGTGGGCAGCTGGGGCAGTTCTTCTCATCTGTGCCATCGGCACAGTCCCATGAGCCATCGCAGCGCTGTGCCTCACTGTAGCAGCGCTCACCTAGGCCCTCGCTAGCCCCCAGGCCAGAGCCTAAGCCGCAGGGTCGGTCCCAAGGCAAGCAGTAGCCCCGCACATGGTAGGTGGCGTTGAAGCCCCGACCACTGCTCCAAGCAACTGTGTGGTAGGCCACAATGGCCTGGCCAGACAGCGTCTCCACAGTCACAGCCTTGCCATTGCTGAAGTGGGTGAGGCTGCGCAGCAGCCGGGGGGTCTCGGGGGGCCCAGCGCCATCATACACATGCACTGCATCTCCATAACCCAGGTCCAGGGCCGTGAAGCGCACTGCCAGGCGCCGGCCATCATGGGGGTCCAGCAGCCAGAGGCAGGACTGGGGGTGGGAGACTGAGGCCGAGTGGGAGTATCCAGGGGAGGAGAAGATCCCATAGAAGTCTTCTAAGGTGTGATTGCAGGGTGGGGTGGGGACAGGGGCTGGGGTCAGGTCAGGAAAGGGGTCTGAGCTGCAACCTGCCTCATCAGAACCATCGCCACAGGCATCGACCCCGTCGCAGCGCTGGTTCGCGGGCACACAGCGGTGGTTCAGGCACTGGAACTCTTCCTGCAGGCACATCAGCCAATCTGCAGAGGCACCAGGGAGAGGGGCTGTGAATCACCAGAGCTGGCAGGATCCTCTCCTCCTCCCTGGGCTTCCACTGCTTGGTCTAGTAGCCTCACAGACAGCCCTGTCAAGCCCACCTTGGCTGTAGGAGAGCAGGAAGCCCTGGCCCATGGGTGCTCTGGCTCCGGCATAGCTGTAGGTGATGGTGACATTGCCCCCAGGCAGCTGCAGAGGGCTGGCAGGTGCCTCGCACAGGGAGATCTGTGGCTGGAGAGGCGAGCTCAGGATTAAGCGCTCTGAGCCACAGGCCAGGTGCAATTTTTGGAACCTACAGGGGTGAAGGAGAGCAGGATGTGAGGTATTCTTGACCACCGCTGGCTTCTTCCTCTCCCAGTGCTCTCAGGCCCCCTCTACCCCAAGAAGCACAAACATCTGCTTATCCACAATCTAAACAGCCAAATGAAAACTCAGCCAACTTCCTTTATAGCCAATGGCAATAGTCCTGAAAAGGCCAGTGTCACCATGAGATACATCCTAGAGCCCCTTGGAAAAACTGACTTTATGTTCTGAGACTGAGTTAAGAACAGATTTATTGCTTTCCAGTTGTTGCAGCATTGTCACCCAAGCATAGTGCTGGCAGGAACTGGCAAGAACCATACAGTTCAATTAACCAGAGCTCACCATCCCCTCCCAGTGCCTGGTGGTGAGACCTGAGACCACCATGGCATTCTGATCCCTCTGCCCCAACAGCCTCTCCCCAAATCGCCCTCACCTACCTCCATCTAGGTAAATTAATGGGAGGTGAACCGTATGAAGCAAATAACCAGGTACTTAACATGGACCGCAACCCCATGTCCCAGGGTCAGAGGAGCCCAGGGAGACCTGGATTGTTTAAAAGATCTGGGGAGGCTGAGGAAGATTCTAAGCTGATTAAGAAATAGCTTTGAATCCCAAGCAGAGATGTGCAATGGATTGAAGGACTCCTCAGAGCAGCCATATTGGAACCCAAGGACTGTTTCTAGAGTGACCGTAGTCCTTCAAAGATGACGAGGACCAGAGCTTTATGTCTGCCCCAGCCCAGCTCCAATTCACTGAGTCTGACCCAGAACAAGCTAGGCTTTTAGGGCAGACTAGGCCAAATCAAATTCTACCCTTCCCCCTGTTGACAGGGATGGAAATTCCATGGAGAAGTGATCCTTGAAGGCTTTGCCATGGTGGAGGGGGGAGAGGAGTAGGGTTTTGCCCTGCTTCTCACCTGACTGTTACAGTCTGCTCCTTGCTGCCCGGGATGAGCCAGATGCAGTTGGCAGGGAAGCTGCGGCTGTCCCGGCCCAGGGGCCTCTGTAAGGTGCCCTGCACTTCCAAGAGCACTGCCGGGGGGTCCTCACAGGCTGGAGAGAGAGAAAGAGAGGGACACTGCTGGAGAGCCCCTTAGCATCCCAACCCTCCCCAGGCATGAGGTCTCCAAGGGCCAAGAAACTACTCCGCCCCATCCACACACACCGTCGAGTCACTGCCTTCAGCTAGCCCTCTTCCTCCACACTCCTCATAACTTCACCTTAAGTATCAACACCACAAACAATTAGAGGTCTGCTTTGTGCCAGCCACTGGGCCAGGGGAAGCAGGAAATACTGTCTCCGCTCTCAGAGAGGCTCCATTCTGGCTAGGGACACCAAGCATGGATGTTTGGAAAAAACATAATAGTACATAACTACCAAGTGAGGGCCCACACTGGGGCTCAGTTTCCCCATCTGTAAAACAAAGGGTGGATGATCTCCACTATAAAACTACGATAGGCACCAGAGGAATTCAAGAAGGAAAGAATCCTCCTTGGGAATCCTCCCTCATTACCAAGTTCATAGGGCCCCAGGGGCATCCTCTACTCACCGGGATTTGGGAAAATGATCCGGTCTGGATGGGCCAGAGTGCCTCCTAGAGGAAGAGCGAGAAAGGGCAGGAGAGTGAGTCACCCTTCAGAGTTTTCTTCACCTGAGCAACTCCAGGAGGAAGGGAGCCATCGGGGACTTCCGGGCAGTTTATGGGAAGGGGTGTTGGAGCAGGGGGAGGCTGCGGTGTGTGACCTCGAAGGAAGGGCCGCAGCACGGCCTGTGGGGTGGGTACGGTGACCTAGGGAAGCCGGAGGGAGGATGGGGACTGCGGGGAACGGCTGGAGACGTCCCGGGGGTTGGGGCAGGCAGCGCCGGGTGCGGCGGCAGGGGCTGGGGGGCACGGGCAGGTAGGGTGGGGCGAGGGCCGGCGACAGCCCTGGGGGCGGGGTGCCGGCCGGGTAGTCTTGTTTCGGTTTCTTACCAAGGAGGAGGAAGAGGAGCATGGCCGGCAGCATCTTGAGCCGTCCGGAGGGGCAGGAAGAGTCCCGGAGCTTCTGTCGTCTACCCAGTGGGGAGGCGGCGCCGCTGCAGGCGTCCGGGTCCCCCAGTGCCGCCTCCCGGAGGAGGCTCCATGGCCCGGGCTCCTCGGCCGGTGCTCTGGATGCCAGGGCTGGGGGCGGGGAGGCGGCGGCCGCCGGGAGCAGGGGCGGCGCCTCTCGCCAACTTCGGAGTTGTTTTCCCGGCCGCCGCCGCGCTCCCTCCCGAGGCCGGCTCCCGAAGCCCCGGGGATCGGCGCAAGGCCCGGCCCTGGGGCGCGCCCTTGCCTCCAGCCCGCCCGCAGGCCCGAGCGCCCCTGTCCAGGCCTGGCCGCCACCTGCCGGGGCTCGAGGCCACTTCCTCTTCGGGCCAAACTTTGCCGACTGTCAGCCCCCAGGGCCAGCTCGGCCGCGGCTCAACTTCTCCAGCGCGTCCAGCCCGCGGAACGCGGCACAGGAGCGGGCGAGCGGGACAGGCGGCTCGGCCCAGCTCCCCGGCCCTCACCGGGCGGTACCCCCGCCGGCCCAGGGGTTGGAGAGCCGGGGCGGAGGGAGGGGGCGGAGGACGAGCCTGGCCCCACCCCTGCCAATCAACGCGCGGGCCCGCCCACCGGCTCGCCTTAACCCCTTTCCGGCCCTGCCCGGACCTGTCAGGCCGGCTCTGAACCCGGCGCTCAGACTCCACTTGTAGTCCTTTCTGCGTATCTGTCATGTCTTTCCATTGGACCCTTAAGCTCTCAGTACTTTTCTTGTCCCAGGGTCTGAGATCCGGTAGCACTTTTTTTTTTTATTGAGGTAACACTGGTTTATAACATATGTTTCAGGTGTACATCATTATATTTGGATTTCTGTGTAGACTGCATTGTGGTCACCGGCCAAAGACGAATTACCATCCATCACCGTACACATGTGCCCTGACACCCCTTTCGCCCTCCTCCCTCCCAGTTTCCCCTCTGGTAACTGTCAATATAATTTCTATATCTCTGTGTTTGTTGCTGTTGTTGTTATCTTCTACTTGTGAGTGAAATCATACCGTATTTGACTTTCTCCGTCTGACTTATTTCGCTTAGCATAATACCCTCAAGGTCCAACCATGTTGTCGCAAATGGCAAGATTTCACCTTTTTTTTTTTTATAGCTGAGTAGTATTCCATTGTGTATAAATCCGGTAGCACTTTTTATAGTGAGCCTCTATTATAGCAATTACCACACGGTGTTATAACTATTTGTTTACTTGTCATTCCCGCCCCCGCCCCGCCCCTTCTCTGGAAACTGAAACTTCCTGTAGGTTGGGGCCTAGACTATTTACATTTGTACCCACAGGGCTTCTCTCCTGCTGAGACACAGTAAGAACTCAATAAATGGTAAATAAACGAATAAATGTGCCTTTGCCACTTGCTGGCTATGTGACCTTGAGAAAATAACTTAACCTCTCTGAGCTTCTCAATTGTAAAATGAGATTAATAATAGTGCAGCTCCCTCTTAAGGTTGTTGTAAACATTTAGGGAGATAATGCAAGTTGAGCATATAGGAAGTGACAATTATTATTAGTCACGGGATATTTCTAATTTCGGTTTGGGGTTACTGATTTCTTGTGGCACTGATAGTTAATAAACAATAACAATAGCAAATACTTTTTGAGCTTTTTTCACATTTCAGGCACAGATCTAAGCAGTTTGTAAGTATTTGCTCTTGTAATCCTCTCTACAATCTTGTGAAGTAAATACTATTGTTACTCCCATTTTACAGATAAGGAAACTCAGGCACAGAGAGATTAAGTATTTTGCTTAAGATCATGAATCTAGTAAATGCTGAAACAAGGGTTTGAACCTTGGTGATCGGCTCTGGACAGGGCATATATACTGCTCTCTCCTCTCTACAAATGGTACAGAACAGTTTTCTGTTCATGACATTTGTGGTTGACATCCGTTTTGATGTGTTCAAAACTGGGACCTCAGCAGGGCCTGAAACCATACAGTTGGCCATAAAAAGGCCCTTCTTCCGTGTGGACCTTGGTCCCTGGGTCTCTCTGTGCTCCCTACTGCAGCCGTAGGGATTAGTGAGTGGTGAAATAGAATGCTGAATGTGGGAGGAGGATGTTGAGCAAAGGGAAGCAGGGCAAAGCGGTTGGGGAAGTTAAAAATATTTAAGTCCTGAAAGCAATCATGGAGCTTTTAGTTGAGTGCTGGCTGTCTTCTCCATGTTGGGTACTTGGTGGATGCCTGGAGCTTTTAAGGCTTCACTTTATGGGGCCAGCCCCGTGGCGAAGTGGTACCTGATGTAGTGGATGCTTGGCTTAGACAGCCTGGGTTCGCAGGGCCGGATCCCAGGTGCGGACCTATGCACTGCTCATCAAGCCATGCTGTGGTGGCGTCCTATATACAAAATATAGGAAGATGGGCACAGGACCAATCTTCTTCAGCAAAAAGAGGAAGATTGGCAACAGATGTTAGCTCAGGGCCAATCTTCCTCACCAAAAAAAAAAAAAAAGACTTCACTTTAGCTTCACGGAGCTTAGAATCTAGTTGGAAAGAGAGGTCAGATACATAAATTTAAAAAGCCAGGGGCCGCCCGGTGGCGCAGCGGTTTAGTTCGCGCTTGGCAGCCTGGGGTTCGCGGGTTCGGATCCCGGGCGCCCGCCGACGCACCGCTCGTCAGCCATGCCGTGGCGGCGTCCCATATAAAGTGGAGGAAGATGGGCACAGATGTTAGCCCAGGGCCAGTCTTCCTCAGCAAAAAGAGGAGGATTAGCAACGTATGTTAGCTCAGGGCTGGTCTTCCTCACAAAGAAAAAAAAAAAAAAAAAAGCCAGACAGCCATGGGGAGAGCCCATGGGAATGGGCAAGTGGGGGAGAGGGGAATTTAAAAAGGAGGAGGAAAAATCAAGATCTAGGCTGTTGACAGCAACCATCATCATCATCAGAAAGAAATGGCACTAGAGTAGAACAAACTTTCATTCTATAAATATTTATTAGAGTGCCTTCCAAGGGCAAGGGTCTGTGCTAGACCCTGGGGGTTAATATATAAGAGTGAATTCAAACCAAAAAAAGATGAGGAAGAAATTAAAGAGGACCCAGGTACTTATAATGAATTTAAACTTCAATTAGTTTAGTGAGTTTAAGTGTCCAGGCCCATACAAATCACATCCTAGACCATCAGGTACATCAAGGAATGGGCCTGTGGAGATGTTCATGGAAATCTCTGAGGAATTGTGAAAAGTAGTGGAAAATGGGCAGATGTTTGGTTTTCAAAATGATAATATATAACTTTTATAGAATACTTATCATATGCTAGGTGCTGTTCTAAGTACTTCACATATATAATCTCATTTAATCCTCACCACACCTCTAGGAAGTAGGTGTTATTTTTGTTCTCATTTTATAATTGAGGAAACTGAATTATAGATGGGATAGATAACTCGCTCAAGATCAAACTACTAGCACGTGCAGGGGCCAAGGTGCTATAGTCTGAATGTTTGTGTCCCCCCCACAAATTCATATATTGAAATTCTAACCCCCATAGATGATAGTATTAGTAGGAGGGCCTTTGGGAGATGCTGAGGTCATGAGGGTGGAGCCCTCAGAATGGAACTAGTGCCTTATAAAAAGGCTCCAGAGAGATCCCTAGCCTTTTCCACCAGGTGAGGACACAGTGAGAAGGCGCTGGCTATGAACCAGAAGGTGACCGTGCTGGACCCTTGATCTTGGGCTGCCCAGCCTCCAGAACTGTAAGCAATACATTTCTCTTGTGTATAAGCTACCTGGTTGGTGGTATTTTGTTATAGCAATCTGAACGAACGGAGACAGAAACTTGGTACTGAGAAGTGGGGGTGCTGCTATAACAAATACCTAAAAATGTGGAAGCAGCTTGGGGCTGGGTAATGGGCAGAGGCCGAAGAGTTTGGAGGTGCATGCTGGAGAAAGCCTACATTGTCGTGAATGGACTGTTCAGGGTGATTCTTGTGAGGGCTCAGAGGAAGAGGAGAACCGTAGAGACAGCCTCAGTCTTCTCGGAGGACACCTGCGCGGTAGTGAACAGAGCGTTGGTAGATACGTGGACGGTAAAAGCTATTCTGATGAGGTCTCGGGTGGAGATGACGATCACGTTATTGGAAACTAGAGGGAAGGCAATCCTTGTTATAAAGTGGCAAAGAGCTTGGCTGAACTGTGTTCGTGTCCTGGGGTTTCGTGGAAGGTAGAACTTGTGAGTGGTGAAATTGGCTATTTGGTTGAAGAAATTTCTAAGCAAAGTGTTGAAGAAGCAGCCTGGTTTCTCTTGAATGCTTGTAGGTAAGATGTAAGAAGAGAGAAATGATTTAAAGGTGGAATTGTTAGTCTAAAAGGACACAGAACTTAAAAATTTGGGAAATTCTTATCACTAACATACTATATATTTTACTCATTTACCGTGTTTCTTGCCTGCTCCTCTCACAAGAATGTAAGTTCCTTGAGGGCAGGGATCAATTTGTTTACTGGTGTATCCCCAGTGCCGAAAACAATGTCTGGCACGAAGTAGGTACTTGACCGCCAGTCATAGGCATCACATTGTATTTCGACTTCTGTGTAGATTGCATCATGTTCACCACCAAAAGCCATCTGTCACCGTACATGTGTGCTCCTTTATCCCTTTGGCCCTCTGCTACCCCCCTTCCCCTCTGGTAACCATCCATCTGTTCTCTTCATCTATGTGTGTGTTTGTTGTTTTATCTTCTCCATAGGAGTGAAAGCGTCTAGTATTTTGTTAGCCCTATTTTATTTTATTTTTTTTGTGGGGAAGACCAGCCCTGAGCTAACATCCGTCGCCAATCCTCCCCTTTTTGCTGAGGAAGACTGGCCCTGGGCTAACATCCGTGCCCATCTTCCTCCACTTTTTTTTTTTTTATATGGGACGCCACCACGGCATGGCTGACAGGCAGTGCATCGGTGAGTGCCCGGGATCCGAACTCGCGAACCCCGGGCTGCCAAGCGTGAACTAAACCACTGCGCCACCAAGTGGCCCCTAGTTAGCCCTATTTTAAAGAGGAGAAAAGTGAAGCTCAGGGAGGATGTATAACTTGCTGAAGTTCACCAGTAAGTCGTGAAGACTGGATTCAAACCCAGACTGTGTAACTCCAGAACCCTTGTTCCTCCACCATGTGATACAGGCTCTCTGTGTCCTGGAAGCCACATTTGAAAAGACTGATAAGTGAATTAATCCAGAAGAGGGTGATAGGAATGGTGAGGGTCTCTAAACTATGTCATATGAGAAGCTCTTTTTGGAACTAGGAAGGCTTTTCACCTAAAGAGAAGCTTAACTTTAGTGAGGGATTGAATCCATGAAAACTAGATGCAAATATTTGAAGAGCTGTAGTGTGGAACAAGAATTTGTTTATTCTGTACAGTCTGAAGGGCAGAAACTGGAATTAACAGAGCAAATAAAGTCAGCCTACTCCCTGCTTGAGATACAGAAGCTAAGGGATGTCTGTCCTGGGCCCTCAGGGCTCCTGGACGACTCGGTGACTTGTGGATTTCAGGATGGCATAACTTCCTGGAAAACAGGGGCAAAAGGGGCTTCTTGAAGCAAGTGTGTTAGATGCTAACATGAGGCCGAAGAAAATGAAAGCAGAGAAAAGACCTGGGGTGGGAAGAAAGGGGTCACGAAGCCCTATTAAGGAGCAGTTTGAGTAAATGCCTGGTTTGGGTTAAAAAGAAATGGCTGGTGAAGGAATGCAGACAGCTTTTGAAAAACCTTGGCTTGAGAGAAAAGGGAAAAATGGGGGAATCATTCAAGACTGCAGCTGCTTCCAGGAGAGAGATTTTCAAGATGGGGAAACCTCTTAGGTTCGAAGGGAGTGGGGATTGAAGACTCTACCATATGGTTATGAGAGTGAGTTTCCCTGTGATTTGGAAGAGAATGAGACGTGGGGTTGGGGACACCCCTTGGAGGTTTGAGAGTGACCTCAATCATGTCCGTTTTTTTGGCCTCTGGTATACTGCAAAATTAAGAAATACTAAGGTGGTTTTGAAAATACTTGGTGTATTTTAAATGTTTGTATTTAACAAATGAAAGCTTTTAGCACTAACAATGCAATAATATGGTGCTATTCACAAAATACCTACAGGCGTTTATTTTAAACGACAAATTTAAGAACCTTATAAATGTGAGACTGGGACTAAAAGATTCTCCTGGCCCCCGTGTGGGAATGAGGTTAGGAGGACGGGTGAGGTTAGGGGCTCCCCAAGAGGTCGGGACATGATCTCCGAAGGCCTCAGAGAACTGGCAGAGAAATGTCCCACTCTTAGATGAAGGAGACACAGAGCCTGCTTGCCTTGGTCAGAGGGAGTTCTGTCATAGCATTCTGAGGTCCAGGAGTGTAGACCCACCTGGACCCCGACTCTGGAGCCCAGGAGACAGGCATCCTGGAGTGATCAGTGTCTGAGGCATCCACAGGGGGGCAGTGTGGCAACTCGGAGGAGCTCTGAGGAGAAAGCGCCCCAGCGCCTCCTTTCCTGCCGCGGACCCTCTGTCCCGCACCCTCTCCACTCCCTCTTCCTTCCCTGAGTTATTCGAAGGCTGCCCACCAACCCCCGCGCAGGGACGGCCGACGGAAACTCTGACTTTTCCTTCTCTGTAGCTGAAAGACTAAAGCTTGTCATCCTGTCGCACCCATAGCCCCACCCCTTTAAGTACAGGTGTCCTGGGCGGAAACATGTAAAGTGGAAAGGGGGAAGGGACAGGCTGCTGGTATCCTTGGCCCTGGTGGGACTGGCTGTGCCTCTGCATCTCTGTTCTCCGGGCTTGGTTTGCAGTGCCAACACCCAGCACAAGGGGGCGCTACCACCCTGCAAACCCTGCCCAGCTGGTCTCTGCTGCAGAGGGGGTGCGCCCAGCCAGGAGACTGGGATGGGTGTTCCTCTAGGCCTCTTCTCCAGCTTTCTTCTGTCCAGAACTTACATGCAGTTTCATGCAGGCATGCGGTGGGGGAGACCTCTAGAACACAGGCCACTAGAGTGGAGGAGAGACTTCGGGGACAAGTGGCTTGGAGTTTGGAGGGGTGTAGGGAAGAGAGACCTTCCTGCTGGGGCCCCCAGGTCAGGGGTGCAATTGGAAGGATTGGTATTTCCAGAAGAGCTGGGCCAATTCAGGGCAGGCTGGGGGGGGGGGGAGGGTTGGCACATAACGGGGAGGCCTAGAGGAACATAGAGGTTGTTCTGAATTTAAGAACCTCTTCACCTCGAAATATTTTTCTTTCTTTTTTTAACTTTTTAAAGATTGAGGTAAATATATTCAGTAAAGTTCATAAAATGCACTAAGCTTAAGTGCAATGATTTTTTAACTTAGGTATACATAATACTTATGTACATATGTATACAATACTTATGTATTCACAACTACCGCTGTTTAATTATGTATATCACAGCTTTCACTGGCAATTCAAGTCAACCAACTTTTATTAAGGGGCTCCTGTGTGTCTAGCACCATCCTACTCTTTTGTAAGGAAACTGAGGACGGCACATATTTGTCCAGTATCTGTATGAGGTCAGTATTATGAATCATAGTCATCCTTGACAGAACTATACCATCAGGGCCTTGGAGGGCAACGGCCTGCTGTGTGATCTTGCAGTGGCCGTATTTTTGTAACCCAAAGTGGGACGAATTGTCCACCATGTCTGGATATACACTAACTCACAGAGCCTCAGGAAGATATTACTGGATCCAGGATATACGGTCATGGCAGCCGTGCTCCTAGCACAGAGCCAGGCACTGAGCGGCCAAGGAGAGCATTTTTGGGAATTGATCTTGCTCTCTGGCCTGGTGCTACATGTTTCTGGAAGCCGGGTGAAGGGTGACGTCTTTGACCACAGGCTGGATCAAAATGAGCTGGAGTCTGTCGCGTGTGTGTGAATCCGCTAGGCCTCCAGAGGCATCAGTCTTTTCCCTGCTTTGTGGTCAGCCCGGCCTTACCTCACCCAGACCCCATCCTGCCCCAAATCAGGGAAGTGCCCCTAGCGGGAAATCAAGTGAGTGAGCAGGAAGTGACCCATGGTGAGGCAGCTCCCAGACCTGGCCTGGTCCCTGAGTCAATGAGCTACTTCAGGCACTCACAGGAAGTCCTTCCGCCGATTCACTGCAGTGTGGACACCTCTTCTGTCCTCTCTACTGCCCCTCCCTACCCAGGTGTGGGTCTTTGCAGGCAGGAAGCTGGTCTCCTCCTCCTCTAAGCCATGAAGTTCCCATTGGAGGAATAAGGGACCCTGGGAGGAACTGGCCTCAGCCTGGAGGCAGAGGAGCTGCTCCCTGGGGATGTGGTGACAGCCCCTGCCTGGGGTGCCCGATCCTGTTGTGGAACCCCTGGGTCCAGGACTGGTGAGGGACAGGGGAGGACAGAGGGGGCTGGGCCCGGCTGGGGAAGGCTGGCCTGGAAGGCTCTCAGCCATCGGCCCTGGGCCAGGGTGGAAAGTATGTGTGTGAGCTCATTTGGAAGGTGGCTTCTGGCCAGTCAGAAGGCCTGCCTCCCTTCCAGGCCCCTGCTGCCCAGCCCCCTTGCAGGCTGCCTCTGGGTCTCCCCAGTCTCCCAAGACTGTCTGAGGGAGGAAGGCAGAACCCCCCCCCAGGCTAGGTGTGCAGGAATCAGTCTCCTGAAGGAGGTGATTTAAATTTGGGGGGTGGGTAGGAAGTGGGTACAGGGACTGCAGGACAATGGAGGAGTCTTGACTGGGGTTTCCTTGAGGTCTTAGGGAATGGGAACTGCCCCTGAAGGACTCCCCCTCCTCCCTAAGCCCTTGCCACAGCCGTTCACTACCCCATCCCTCCCCTGGCAGCTGCCATTGTCCCACTCAGTCCCTCTGGCTTCTGAGTCCTGCTGCCTCCTTCCTTCCCTCAGAGTGCCTGTTCCTACCCCCAGGGAGAGAGGTGACTGCTGGCAAACTGGATTCCTGAGGAAGAGCCCTTCTCCCCCGCACGCCCACTCCCGGGCTGATGTTGCCACATGGCACAATAGGCAAGCAGACATAGGCTGACAGATCCCCAGAACACACACTTCCACACAGACACCCAGCTACACGGAGTCTACACTGGGAGAGACACCCAAGAGAATCTGCTTGTACAGAAAAAAGAAAAAAATCAGACAGACCTGGGTTTTAATTTTGCACTTGATCTTAGCCAAAAGGCTGAGAAGCAATTGGGTTTTAATTTTGGACTAACAAGCTATGACCTTGAGCAAGTCTTAACTGGGCCTCAGTTTCCACATCTGTAAAATGGGGGCACTGTCAATGCCTGTGTCATTGGGTGTTGTGAGGGCCTCAGCAAATGTTGGTTTCTCGTCACCTCCCCTTAGTTGGAAAGGGAAGAAGGGATACAGAAGGGAAAGAGAGGACTGGAAGTCCATCAGATTGTGGGGAGAAGAGGCCCTGGGGGAGGGACAGTGAAGCCCCAGAAGTGCTGGCCAGATTGTGTGTGTGGGGTACCTCTGCCCATTTCTCTCTCCTCTAGAGGGCCCAGCTCCTCTTAGATCTTCCATTCCCTTCCCTTTCCATCCTGCTGACCCAGCACCTGGCTGGCAGCCTTGGAGGCATGGGCCCAGCTGGGGACAGGAGCCCTGGAGAAGGGAGATGCCAAGGGAATCCATGGCTCCCCACTCCGAACATGTGGGGTGCAGTGGTGGGCAGAGCACTGCCTCTCCGAACATGTGGGGTGCAGTGGTGGGCAGAGCACTGCCTCTCCTCGGCGCTTGCCCCGAGTCCAGTCTCCTTAGAGCCTGCTTCCCTGGGCTCTGCCCAAACCTCCTCACAGATTCCCCTTGGCTCCCTCCTGGCTGCTCTCACTCACATGTGCTGCTTTCGAATAAAGGAACTTGGAACCATAGAAACTGGGTCAGGCCCAATGGACAAAGCAGGATAGGGCCAGTGAAAGCGGCGTTTCCAGGTCTCTCGGGAGCCACAGGGCCCTCTGCTCTGCCCTCACCTCAGCCTGACCTGATGGTTCACTCAGCTGGGGCCTTGCGATCACTAAGGCACCTCCCAGGGTCGCCAGGCAGCCTCACTGGGCTGGATCTCTCGAGCCAGAGGCTCGTCAGAAGCACGGGACCTTGCAGCCTCCACCCTGCAATTCCCCTGCTTGTGAAGTCTCTTCCACCTCTCCCCCCTTTGTCTCTGGTCCTACATTTCCATCTCTCCCCCTTGGCTTCAGAGAGCATCTTGTGATTCCAGAATCAGGGCCAAACAATTTCCTCGTGATGGGGAAACCGCACTCCAGCCGCGGGAGCCCTAGGCTCCCCCTCCTCTTCCTTCTGGCAGTCCCCCCTCCCCAGGCTCTTCCACTGGCTCCAGCTGTGTTTTGCAGAACTCCCACTGGATAACATCTGTAATTGCCTCCAGATGTGGGCCACAAAAACACAAAGGGGCCATGAGCTCATCTTTGAGCTCCTTGCCACAAGCATGGGCCCCACCACCCCCAGACACCCCCAACTTCCCCGTGCCGTCTTCTCAGGGTCCCCATCTCCTCCAGTGAGGGTGGCGGGAAGGTGGTGTCCAACTCCACTGAGCCACACAGGCCCTGCCAAACAGCTGTTGGCAGGAGAGGCACAGGAGGCCAGGCGAAGGGTCAGGGTTCCTGGCTGGCAGGAAGGTGGGGTACCCCTTCTGCCAAAGCAATCACACCAACCAGCCCTGGATAGCAGCTGGATGGAACGACTGGCCTAGGTGGGGCCAGGGCTCTTGGAGGCAGGCTGTGGAGGGGACCTGGGCTGGAGCCCGGGGGTGGGCTGGGCTGAGGCGGGAAGGGAAGGGGGGAGAGAGAGGGCTGCTCCCCTCCAGCTGAGCTGACTCAGCAACTGAGCGATTCCTCCCTCCAGGCTGGTTTTGGAGGAAGGGTGGGCCGACCAGCCTGGGAACCCTGTCTGGAGCAGCAGTTTCTAAGGAAAGAGGAAACAAAGCCTTGTTATTCTGCCCTTCCAACCTGACAATCCTGGCTTTCCTGGGCCATTGGTGAGATCCCTGTTTTGCCAGAGATAGGCTGCTCCCATTTGGCCATGGGGCAACCTCTTCCTCTTTCCTCCTCTGTTCCTTGTGCCCCAGCAGCGGAGCCCCAGGCCCGGAGGAGGCTTAGAGCCTGAGGGCTGGGGTGAAGGGCCTGCCACCCAGTCTGAGTCTGAATGTGATCCTGGGAATCCCCCGGCAGCAGCAGGCAGAGAGGTCTGAGGAAACTGAGGGTCTGTGGCCAGATCACACGACAGGGTAATGCAATCTAGGAAGATTTTCCAAGAGGCTTCAGCTTGACCACTTCCTCTTGCCTTTGCAGCCCAGGGCTTCAAAGGTGGTCCCTTAGGCCAGGTGGGGAGAGAGCTGCTGGGCTCTGTGGACCACTCCCCTGCCCCCATGGAGTATGCCCTCCTCCCCAACTCTGGCCCCCGATTCCCTTTTGTCCACTAAGAATAAACCTATTCCTTTATGAAAAATACCCAAACCCCACCTCATGGAAAACACTGCTCACGATGCGTGCCCCCCCCTTTCATTCCCCTCTCTGCCACGTCCCATTCACCCCTGGAAGAGAACTGTAGCCACACAAAGAATGTGAAACATCGTTTATTCTTTGTGGAAAGGTTGAACAAGGTCAATAATGTCCTTAGAGGGCACTGACCCAGCCCCGCCCTGCAGGTTCCTGGGGTCGGATGCCTCTGCCCCCCTCCCCCACCCCTCCCCATGCCCCTTGTTAACAAAAAGGATCGATTTGAAGGGAATTCATATATAATAATTATAATAAAAATATACATTAAACAAAACAAAAAAACCCAAACAAGACAAATTTAGCCGAACTGCCAGCACCGTTCACCCCATTTTCTCCCACCCCCCATGCCCCCCCACCCCTGACACATCCCTCTCCTCTCACTCCCCCCACAGGGTCTCTCCCAAGTCCCCGGTACCATGACCACCTTCAGTGGCTGAAGGAGACTTCAAATGGGTGGGCTGGGTGGGGGACGGGGGGCAGGACACCGGTAGCATGGGCTGAGGGGCAAGGGCATCAGGAAATGAGGGGCTAACCTGACAGAGAAACAACCAGGCAGCTGGCACCCTCACTGAGGTGGGCTGACCGAGCGCTGCTGGCAGCTGGGAGCTGCCTCTGCTCCCTCACTAGCTGGCCACTCTCATTAAGGGCCCGAGTCACCCGTCCTCGGATGTGTGCCATCTCTGCTCTTTTCTCTGGGCTCCCCACCCTTCCCCTCCATGCTGCTAGTGGGAGGAAGGGCACCAAAGAGGAGCAGATGCGCCTTTCTCAGGCCCTTCCTGAGAGTGCCAATAAAGGTGCCCCCCCCCCCGGGTACCACAGCCCACCCTGTGTCGTCCCTGCTGGCCTGCCTGCCCGGCCCCCAGCCATCCACTCCTACTGCACCTTCCTTGTTAACCTTTTGGTCCTGTCCTGTCCCCTCTGACTGCTCTGCCCCTGGGTCCCTGCCCCAGCTGTCTGCATTTGAGCAAGGTTCTTTGTGGCTTTCAAGCTCACCCCCAGGACTCTGGACCGATGCATTCTTTTCTCTCTTTTTGGTACTGCCCCACCCAGGTAGCTGCACCCCTGGTCTCAGCTCTTCCAACCTCAGCATCCCCATCCAAGGCTAACATTTGGGACAGTGGGGCTGTCAAGGGTTTCTCCAGCCCCGGTTTAGTCCTTAATGGCTCAGGCTCCTTCTGTGGAAGTTCTGGGGGGCAGGTGGGGCAGAGGCAGATCTTTGTGGCGAGGACTGACTGACCCTCTCTGAGCTTTTCTCCCAAGGTCTTGGGTGGCTGTGCAGCCCCCACCCCCTCACACTCTCTCAGGGTCTCCCCCCACGACAATATTAGATTCCTTTTAGCCAGAAAGAGTGGTGGGAGGCTGCCAATTGGGTACACCTGGGGGCTTGCGGGGCTGGAATGCCCAGAGCCTCCTGAGGTCAGAGTTCAGAGGTTAAAGGTATGTCACGGAATGGAAAAGGAGCAGATGACCCCATTTGACCTTTACCAGCGAGGTCTGAGGGTCCTGCCTTCAAGTGCAGAGCCAAGACATTCAGATGGGGCTGGACACACACCAAACTACAGGGGCCCCTGAGGGGCAGGGGCTGGAAGGGGCAGCTCCTGCTCAGCCCCCAGGGGACCCATCTAGGGATGAAGCAATGGCAGGGTTGAAGGTGGGAGAGGCCAGTCATGGGACAAAGAAGAAGGAAGGTAGGGGTGAAGGGGAAGGGGCTCGGGACGGGTGGGAGCAGCCCACCCACCACCACCTGCTGCCACTGGCCTTCAGAGGCAAAGTCCTCGTGGTAGGAGTGGGCGGGCGGCGGTGGGGGTCAGACCTTGTCCAGCAGGGAACGCTGGCAATAGAGCAGTCGCTTGGGGGTCCCATGACGTCTGAAGAAGAAGACTGCGAGGCCCACCGCCAGCACCAGGAGCAGCAGCAGCACAGGCAGCACCACAGCGGCCGCGCTCACTGCCCCGCTGCCCTCCTCGTCCACCTCGATGATGATCACCTCCGTCTCCTCCTCAGTCCCCTCATCCGGCCGGCCCCCTGATGACGGGCAGCCCATCCAGTCCCGCAGGGCTGACTTGGGGTAGCCCGGCTCTACCTTCAGCTTCTGGTTGTTGAATTTCCAGTATTTGTTCCCCTTGTAGAAGTAAGTGAAGACTGCAGAGGGTGGCATGGAAGACAGGGTGTGGGGCAGCGTCCAGAAGACCCAAAGAGAGGAGGAGAGCAGAAGGACAGTCTCAGTGTGCGAGCCAGTCGAGTTAATCTCTTAACCTTGCTGAGCCTCAGTTTCTCAGCTGTGAAATGGGGCAATTCTAGTGCCAGGTTGGAAGAGGGGTGGAGACTAAAGGGTCTGATGTGTGGAGAGCACTGAGCACAGTGCCTGGCACGTGGCAAGGGCTCCACTGTTAATATCGTCGCCCTTCTCTTCCACCCAGTACTCTCCATCTTTCCTCCTGTTCTTTCTTAACTCCCTGATCCCATCCTCCCCTCAAGGACACCTCCCTTGCCCCTCTCACCTTCATCGCTGCCCATGAATGACCCTCTGGGAGACTCAGGGATTCCTTCCCAGACCTTGATGTTTTTGGGGTACTCGCTGTCCACTGCCCTGAGCTCTTCGTTGAAACGGTAGTACCTGGGGGAGAGCGGAAGGGAAGGGGTTGGACACTGGGCATGTTCTCAGAGGATAGCGGGACCCAGGACTGATTTCACCAGTGAGCAAAGGGTGGCTGTGGACAGGGATTTTGAGTAATGAGGGCCTGCAGCTGAAAGCAGCGGAAGGTGGGGGTGGGAGGGAGGGCCCAGGCTGCAAGGAGCCACCAGCAGCCCTTAATGACAGTGCCTGGCTGCTGGGGCGGAGGCACGGTGCTGGGGGCAGAAGGCGTCAAATGACCAGGTCTGAAATGGTGACCCGGTCACATCCCACTCACTCAGCCCCCAGTGGAGGCTGCCTGTTGCTAGGCAACAGCAGAAGCTCAGCTAGCTCCTTCTCCAGGGAAACACCCCAGGGGTACAGTGGGTCTTCCTCTGGAATTGAGGGAATCTGGTGGTGGTGTCTGAGGAGGGAGCCCTGGGGTCAAAGGGTTGAAGTCATACTTGTTTCCCCGGAAGAAGTAGGTCTTTCCATTGGGCATCCAGAAAAGAGCGGCATCAATCCTGTCAGTAGGCAGTCCTCGGCCCAGCTCCTTGATGTGCTTAGGGTAGCCAGGTTCCAGGGACGCTTCATCAAACACCCAGTGCTTATCTCCTGGGGAGGAGAGAGAAGGGCAGGATCTCGGTTCCACTCGGGCTCTAGGGTCTTTGAAGGAGTCAAGTGGAATCCGTCCTTCCAGGGAGACGCTCCCCACACCCAAAGACTAAGGCAGAATGCCTGGTTACCTTTGAAGAAGACAAACTTGCCATCCTTCCTCTCATAGGCAGTGTTGATGGATGCGGGCAGGCCTCGCCAGAATTGGCCAATGGGCATTGGGTATCCATCCATCACTTGGTTATTCCTCACCCGCCAGAACCAGCGCTCCTGGAAGGCAGTCGAGGCAGGAAGAGTATATTATGTCTTGTAACTTAGTCCTCTGGCTCAGTCCTCAAAGCTCCCTCATTGCCTCAATTTTAGTTTTTAGTCCTGTTGCTGTTTCCACCCAGCCTCCCAGTCATAGAGCCCTTTTGTCCCCCAAACCAGCCCACTCCTTCCTCTCACCTTGAAGACAAACATCTCCCCTCGGAGCACGGCCACGGTGTCAAAGTTCCCGTCACAGATGTTGGGCCCATAAGTGGGGTTTTTGGGCTTATCAGGGACAGAGGGCCTGGAGGTGGTCCTGGGTTGAGGGGGCATCTTGGTGGGGGACCCTGATTCGCTTCCTGGGGCAGAGAACATGAGGGGCACTTCAGACTTGGTGGCAGAGGGAGAAGAAAGGACAGATGTAGAGGGGCAGACAACACCCTTGGAAAGGTGTCAATGGGCCTTTGGGAGAAGCTGTGTAGTCAGCTGGGAAAGGACAGAAAAGGTGGGATCAAGTGGGAGCAGATGGAGGCAGCGTCAGGAGGGGGATGTGGGGAGACTGTAGGGCATGGGGGAGGGGAAGAAATGCATAGGCCAGAGAGACCAGGAGGGGACAAGGAGCAGAGAGAAAGGAGCAGATGGCGGGCATAGATTACTTGCCGTAAAGTTGCTGGATGCCCCGGCGGTCATCATCGGGCAGCACGAAGTTCTCTGTATCCATCCACTGGTAAAAGGGCGCCATGATGGCCGAGGGATCATTGGAATGCTCGAGGCCCAAGGCATGGCCCAGCTCATGCACAGCCACCAGAAAGATGTCATTCCCTGGAGGGATGGGGATGGTTATGATGGCAGCCTGGGTCCCTTCCCTCAGACTCCCCACTTCCCCATCAGAGACTTCAGTTTCACACCCAAGCCTGCCTGCCATGTTTTCCACCCAAAAAGCCACAAAGCCAGTCAGCAACCTCTTCTGAGTGGAGGTGAGAGTGCTCTGGGGCCAGATCCCAGTAGCAAGAAGACTTGTGTTAAGGGAAGCTGAGGCCTAATCTAGGCCTCAGTTTCTCCCAGGAGCTAGACATGACATTTGCCTGGAAAAGTGAGTGATGCGGGTGCTTTGAAGTCATTGCCTGAGAAGTCAATTATTGGGCGAGACAAGGAACCATATGTAAGTAGCTCAAAACAGAATTCCTGCTTTTGTTAGAAGTCAGACCAGGAGATCTTTGTGGTCCCTTATAGCCCTGAGATTTTGGGGTTTGAGGTTTTGGGAGGAGGCAGGAGAACCCTCGTACAAGTGATCGTTGACTCTCCCCAGAATAAGAGTCCCAGGGCTACCTCGCTCACCATTCAGATCCTCATTCCGGACAGTCCAGGGCTCAGCAGAGTCAAAGTGGGTGTCCCCTCCAATGTTGGGGCCTGGGAAGTAGGCGTGTGCGAGGAAGCCACCCTCGCCATCAAAGGGGGTGCTGTCACCATGGAAGCCCTCAGCGAAGAAGATCATGATGTCAGCCTGCTTCTCATGGCCCTCGCGGATGTAGGCATAGGGTACCTCTCGGAAGCGCAGCGGTGTGGCGCTCTCCCACACGCGGAATGCCTTGCGGATGGCCTCGAATGTGGCATACTCACCCACCTTGGGGGTATAATTCTGGATGCTGAGGTCCAGACACGTGGGGAGAGGATGGGAGTGTGTTAGGATAACAAGGGGCAAAATTCTCCTTCCCTGCACTCTCCCAGGTCTGACTGAACTGCCTGCCCAGCCACCTTTGCCTGACCCAGCTCTTCTTGCTGCCTCGTGATGCCTCTGCCCCAAGAACTGAGGGCTTAGGGGACCCTCAGGCTGTGGCTTTCTGGCCCTGGGGTGTACCCCCGGCAGGCTGCACCTGGGGGATTACAGCCATTTTCCTCCCCACTCCCAAGAACACGTTCCAGGAACAGAGGCGAGTAGGGCAGGAGGCCTCTGAATTTCTGTAAGCACAGCTGTTAGGGAAGGGTAACCTGATGTGAGAAAGGCCACTTGCCTGTTGGACTCACCAGAAAGTGATCTCGTTATGCTGCCATTTGAGGCCCTGGATGGCATATCGCTTCCTTCTAACATTGGCCTTGATCTCAGCCCCAAACTTGTCTGGAACACCACAGCGGGGGCGCCTCATGGCCCTGGGGTGGGTTGGGGGGTGAAGATTGCGGTCAGGATAGTGTGAGAAAGGGACAGGTCTTCAGAGGAGAGGGGAATGTCTTGCCCTCAGAAGGGCCAAGGTTATGAGGTCAGAGTGAATAGGAGAGGGTCAGGATCAGCATGTGGGGACGAGATATGGGGGCAGGAGTCAGGCATTGAGATAGCAACCTCTCTGGTGCTCAGTGTGTATGTCAGTGGGTGCCGGGCAGAATTCCTGCCAGGGTCTAGCACTTACTTCATGGTGTCTGCATCAGCTTTGCCTGTTACTCGCAGACCGTAGAACCTCTGCATGGCAGCAATGGCAGCTGAGAGTGACTGGGGCGAGCGCTGTGTGTGGGTACGCAGGTCCCCAGGGGGCAGGTAGCCATACTGCTGCAGCCAGGCCTGTATGGAAAGGGATATGGCTTAGAGCATCCCCACATGGCCCAGGGCGGGGGGGCTCTGCCTCCTCCACGGTGCCTGGCATGCACCATTGGCTTGGGAGGAATGAGCAATGAGCTCCCAGCCTGGCTCTGGCAGTGGCTCTGGAGGAACTCCCAGGCTGGACCCAAACTCTGGCTGGGCCCCAGTATGGCTTGTCCTCTTGGGGCTGTCAACTCAAACAGGGGTGGGGAGCTAGAGCTGAGGCTGGCTGCTGATGGGGGAAGCTGGGGCCTTTGAAGGTGGTGGGGGGTATGATCCAGCCACAGAGCCAGGATTCTGCCACTGTCCCCATCCAAGCAGCATCTGACTTAGGGCTTAGGACCTAAAGGACCATTTAAGGTTCTCAGTAGAGGGAATGGGAGATGGGAGTGGTGGTGGAGACTTGGTGACTGTATTTTATTTCAGGTATGTTGTGAATTGTTCATAACATAAAGGCTGGTATATTGCGTTAAAGTTAGTTTGCATTTGATTGAAAGGTATACGCACTGCAAATCCCTTTTCAAGAAAGTCAGCCTTTATTGTGAGAACAATGGAGTGTTCTCCTAAAGCCCGAAAAGTAAAATGAGCCAAGTTATATATGGAATATGAAAATGCTTGGATTCCTCTATGGAGAGAATGACCCAGACGGCTCTGGTCCCTGCTCCAGCTTGGCCTCAAGTAGTCCAGAGCAGGGCTGCAGGTCGCTGGGGATGGGAGCATGGAGCGCAGAGGGGCCCAGCAGAGGAGGCTGCTGTGGGGTGCTGCACCCCTACCCCAGGTCATTAGAATGGATCTCCATGTGGCCCTTCATCTCGAGGCCCTGGTGTGGAGCAGTGCTCTTGCATTGGGGCTGGGGGTGATTCAAGAGCAGCTGACTGGGGACCTGAGCCCGCAGGGGCAAGAATTGCAACATGGTTCTGGGAAGTGATCCCCCAAGGCTGACGGAATTAGGGCCCAAGATGTAAACAACCCAGGCTTTCCTCAGCCAACAGGCCTGGCCAGAACAACCCTAGCACCACCCGGCTCTGAGGGCCCCTCCTCAGGGGTAGAGGAGAGAGCTCAGTTTAACCTCTGGTATACTAGAGGGGAGCAGAGCAGGGTGCTCCAGGCCTGGGCTGCTCTCTCTGGGAGCTGTAGGCTTGCCCTGACCTGCGCTGGCTGATGCCACAGCCAGTGCCTGCAGGAGGCCTGCTGTGGCCTGTGCCCAAGTATGCAGGAAACTCCCTTTGCCCCTAGCCTCACCTGTAGGGTAGATACACCCCAGGCTTATGACCCCTGCTGGGGGTTCAGCTTTGGGGAAGATGAAGTGGCCTACTGCTGGAGCTAGAAGGGACTGAGGTCAGGCCCTCTCTACCCTCAGGAAGCAACGCTGAGGGGAATTCTCCTAGGGCAGGATGGCAGAAGGGAGGGTGGCAGACAGGTGGGGAGAATCCACATCCAGGAGCTCTGGGATAAATCCCTGTCCCTGATGAGTCTTGCAAGAAGATAGGCAGGTCTAAATATTCACACCCACAATCTCCACTCCACACCCAACAGAGAAAAGTGGAGACTTAGTCAAGAAAAGGACTTCCCTGGAGTCAAGAGAGCCACAAGGCCTGGGAAGGAAGTGCCCCTGTCCCTCTCCTTCTCCCAGGCCTAGGCTTTCTTCCCTCACAGAGGCAGGCTCTGAGCAAGTAAGAACCACAGAGAAGACTATGAGGTCGGAACCACAGAAGAGAGGACTCTTGTGTCTGCGGCTGGGTGGGGGAAGGGCCAAGTGCCAGACAGGCCAAGGGGACTGACGAGAGGGCTGTCCTGGAGCTGGTGCAGGACTATGGAGGCCTGGTGGGAGGGACCCAGCTGCCTGAGGCCTGGGCCACCCGAGCTCTCCCTTCAGATTGGCCTGGAGAGGGAGCAACTATGTTGAGTCAAAGAACTCAGTCGGTTGGCTTTGTCTTGAAAACTGAGTGGTGCAAGGTATTCTCCTAAGGGAAAGTCAAGGGAACCCCTCCCACCTCTGGCCTAGGAGTCCTGGAGAGGGTGGGGGAGATCTCTGGCTCTCCAGCAGGCCCTGGATCAGAGCCTCTGGGCCTGCTCCTCCCTCTCTCTGCCTCCCACCCCTCCATGGCCCAGAAGCAAATGGTGGTTCTGGCACTGGGACTGCCCATGACCCACTTAAAACAGAGCCAGGGCTGCCGCCCCTCCCCTAGGGGGCCTAGTGGGACAGGGGAGGGAAGGAAGGCAGGGCAGGCAAAGTTGGCAGTGGGCAGCCCCCCCAGATGCCCAGGCTCCTTTTGTTAGGAGCTCTCCTTTCAGGCCTCAGATGAAGACTCCAGGTCTGGAAAGAGGATGCCTCCTCCACCTGGACCTTGTCAGGCTTAGCCCCAGGGCAGATTTTCACTCTCCCTGGTCACCTCCATTCCTAGGGCCACACTTTTCCTTTCAGCCTCAGATCCCTTCGGGACAGAGAGAGTGTGTTCTTTCTGGAGATGTTTCCTCTGGGGGTGGGACCAGGGCCAGGACCAGGACGGAGGAAGCCAAGTCCAGATCCCCTCCCCCTTCTTCTCGGGCCCTTCCCGGCCCCTCCCGACCGCACCCAGGCCCTTGCCGGGCTGAGTGGGTTGGGATGGCCCAAAATAAGAAGCTGATCAAATCCGTCTCCCACCTTCACCCCAAAATAAAAGAGAGAGAGAGGAAAACCTCCTCAGACAACTCCCACGCGGCTTCCTCCCGGCCGGGTGGGCCAGCGTCGAGGAATGGGTGGGGGGAGCGCTGGAGGCAGTGGAGACATGGCCAGGCCCTCTTCCCCATGACCCCGTGCGACACCCCCAGTCTCCCTGCAATTAACACAGTAAAATAATTAACCAAAACAACAAAAAGGGCCTAAAGGCGCCGACGGGGGGGTGGGGCAGGGTGAGGAGGAGGCGGCCCGGCCGAGCCCCCGCTCACAAGGAGAGCTTTGTGTACGGCACCGCGGCCGGGGCGCCAGCGCCGCGACCCTCGACGCCAGGGCCCCGGGCCGGGACGCGGAGGGCTGGTCTCCGGGAGGCGGGGTCGGGCGGGGGCGGGGGCCGGGGCCGCTCCGCCGTCCACCCCGACCCCACCTGGCCGCGGCTGCGTCCGCGGAGGGCCCGCACCGGCGGGAGACGGGCTGCGGCGCCGCAGCGTGGGGGGCCCGGAGCGGGCGCCGTCCCCCAGCCCTCCTCGGGCGCCCGAGCGCCGGCGCGCGCGGACGGAGAGCGCTGGAGAGCTGGAAAGTTGGGGAAACAACAAACTCTCGCACATGACAAGGAACCGGGACAGCGCGGGGTCTGAGCGGAGTACAAATATTTATCAGGCTCCCGACCGGTTCTCGAGCTGGGGAGGGTGGGAGGGGGCCCCGGCTGTAAAGTTCTTCCTTGAGGAAGGAAACTTTAGGCATAGGAAAGAAAGTTGGCGGCGGGTGAGGGGTTGGTTGGAGGAGGCAAACGTTGGATCGACTTTGGAAGTTTGGAGATGAGGGGGAAAAGGAAAGAGAGGGTGATCCTGCAGGCCGGAGCAGCCGAGACCCCGAGAGCCCACCTCTCCGTCCAAATGGGGGTGTCCCCTTGGGGACCCCCGGGCTCGCCTCCGCGGCGGGCGCGGCTCCGGGCAGGGCCGGGGGAGCTCACTTACTTCGGGGCTGAAGCTGCTCTGGGCCGAGCCGAGGGAGGCGAGCGCGGTGGCGAGCGTGAGCAGGGGGAGCAGCAGACTGCAGGCGGGTCGTGGCGCGGGAGACATGGTCCGCGACCGTCCGGGCAGCCGGGCCGTGCGGGCTCCGCGGCGGGGCCCTGGGGTCGCGCCGCCACTCCCTCGGGGCGCCTTTGTCTTCGGTAGGCACTGAATTTGGATTCCTAGAGCGCTGTCCGCTTGGAGATGAGGGGATTGTTCTTGAAAGCGCCTGTTTGCTCGTCCCCTCTTTTCCGTTTTTTGATCTTTCTTCTGCTTAGTCGGCGAACTGGATCGCGAGCCCTCTCGCGCTCTCCTCTGGTCCCTCCCTTCTCCCACAGCCTCTCCTCCGCCCCCGCCCCAATGCCCTCCTTTCCCAGTGCGGACGTGGTTGTTTCAGCCTGAATCCAATTACAGCCAAGAGCCGGGCAAAAAAAACCCCTAAGTTGTCTTTCTGTGGTGGAGGCTGCCATCTGCAGGGGTTGAGGCCACAGCCATGAGCGGGGGGCTGTCGGGGGACCCAGGGGACAGGATGTGGGAGACTTTCTCCCCCTAAACATATTTTGGGTGGCTTGATTCCTCTGGTATTCAGCGTTTGTCTCACCTCAGAAGGGGAAGTACTGGGAGGCTCAGTGGTTGGGGTGAACAAGGAGTTGAGTTTAGGATGGTACTGGTGGGTCTTCTATGTCCATGAGACTTGGGTTGGGGTGGGGTGCCTGCTGGGGACTTGTGGCTCAACCAAATTTAAACTTTTGTCTCTTATTCTTGACAACCACCTCCATCCCTCCCCTACCAAAAAAACACAGTAACAAAACCCAACTACCCACCAACAAACCCCATAACCATGCTATGTCTGGGGCTCCCATCCTTGTATAAAGACAAATGTGCTCCCTTTATTATTGTCATTTGCAATCTGGCTGCTCCTTAAATTAGAACTGGGGAGGAAAGGGGTTCAAGGCCATGGAATCTGGGGAAAGGCAAATCAAGTTTGGTGAAATTGTTAGAAAAGAGAGATTGGGAGTTAGGACTTTGGGGTTTAGTTCCCTCTCTACACTGGAAAAGGAGGCAATTCCTTAAAGAGGAGTCTCCTCCTTCAGGGCCTGACCAGACTCCGAGAACAAAAGGTGGAGGTATGCAAGGAGTGGGAGGGCATGTGCAGGCTGACACAGTGGGAAAGGGAGACAGATAAGAGGTTGAGAACTAGATTTGGAAAAGCAGCACAACAGAAGCAGGAAAAGTGTGGGAGACAGAAAACTCGACCATCAGCGAAATCTAAGATGCAAGAATTGCATTGGTCAGCGAGAGAGGAAGGAGGTAGCAGGGGAACAAGGGAGGGAAAGAAAGCAAGGGAAGGAGCAAAGGACGCTGGACAGAATTAGGCCAGGTAGGCAGCTCCAGAAATCCTAGAGATCCGGGAATTAACACACATTTGTGGCTGAAGAATAGAAGAAAAGTTCTGGTGCTCTGTATTGTAATGGGAGCAAAGGTCTTTTCCCCCCAGAATCCATGGGAGGAGCCATGATCAATAAAATGAAAGGTTTCCCTAGGGCCTGGGCAGCTAACTGTTTTGTGGGAGGCATATGGTGGATATTAGATACCTATCCCACAGTGACTGGAGGCTGAGCACCTCCAAGGCTCCCCTACACAAATTGGGGTCGGGCTCTCTCCAACCAACCTCTGGAATCCAGTCAGAACCACGGAAACCTCAGGATCCAACTCTTCGGCACAACGTACAACATCCAACTCTGGGTCTTCCCATGTCAGCCTTCCCAGTGGGAGTATCCTCTTGGGCCATGTATCTGGTTTAGGAAAACTGACACCAGTTGCTTGCCAAGAAATGGACCTCAGCTGGAAAGCCTTTTTCATCAGAACATTTATTAAATGCATAACTGCATGTGGCCTGAGCTGTCTATAGGCTGTTCAAGGCTTGAATGCCTGGCTAACACCAGGAAAACTGCTGACCCCTTTCCACGTTCGCAGACCAGCTACTGCTCCTAGCTGGGCCAGTCCTGTGGCCTGCAAAGGATAGACTAAATGTCCCGGAGCAAGATTCCGCTGAACTGGAATGGAGCCAGGGGTGAGGGCACGGAGCCAACCCTTCCTCGCAGTGATCTTACAGCCTGTTCTTCCTGCTGTCCAAGCTCTTTTGCTCTGAAGACAGATGGGGAACATGAAGGTTCTCTTCTGCCTAGGATGAGGCATCTAGGTGATAGAAAAGAAAGCCAGACAGAGGCTGGGGAAGGGAGACAGGAATTGCTTTTTATTGACTTGGTCGAGGGCTCTGCAGTACAGCCCCTTTAGGTTTAAGAGCATTTTTCTGCTTCCTTTCTTCTTCCTGCAACTTCTCCTGCTGCCTGAGCTGCCATGCCTGTAATCCAGCATCCATTTCCTGTGACAGCAGTACAACTCGTCTCTGAAACAGACAGGAAAACAGTGTGGATAACATCTGGGGCTTGAGATCTGCACCATATATCCTTTCACTCACAGATCAAAGTCAGAGGTTTCAGCTGGAAAATGATACTGCTGACTGGGGAAGGGGTGGGACCAGGTCCTGGGTTGGGAAGCAGGAGGAAGGCAGCAAAATGTGTGGCAGAATGTCTACTACTGGTTCCTGCCCTAGAAGTGCCCCACTCTCTTCATCCCTTCTCACAGGACTGTTAAAATCTTTGGCTGTTAAAACGTAGACGTGAGGGGTACATGTTAGCTTAGGTGCGAACACAGCTCAAGACAAATTCTGATTTAAACTTTCTCCTTCCAATCACACACAGGTTGCCCTGGCTGGGGCTCTAGTCACTCACTGCAAACTTCTCCCTTTCGGCTTGTCTTCGAAGCTGGCCTTTCATTGGAGGAGCAGGGCGGCCATCTGCAGATAGAAGTGAGAGAGAAGACAAGGGTTAGGGATGGCCTGCAGCACCTTGTGAAAGCACTGTGATAGGAATGGGGGAAGAACCAATCTCTAGGTCCTCAATTCCATTTCACACGAACTGTAGCTTAATTCTACTAAAACACGTCCCTCATCTTCAAGGGTGAGGTATGTCAGAACCACCAAGAAAGAAGCTCCTAGGCATGTACCTACTCTATTCCACCTACCCCTCATTAGCCTGGAATTCAAGGTCCTTTGCAATGCTGAATCTCCTGTTTCATCTTCAGAAACTCTCCACTCGAGCGATCACTGTTCTACTCACCTTGAATCTTTGCTAAATTCCATCTCACTCCATAATGAAGTGCTTTTCCCTTTCCTTCCAGCCAAATTTTCATCCCTAGGCCCACCTCAAGCTCTACCTGTCCCAGAAACCCTTCTCTAAGCTCTCCCACTCTGTCAGCTCTCTTTTCTGAAAGAAGCACATATCAATCATTTCATATTCGTCTACTTGCCTTGGGACATTTATTGTACTATTGTTTTTAGCCGTATTTAGCCTTCTCACATCATTTTGGAAAGGTGCAGAGCACTGAAGTATTATTATTTGATTTTTAAATGTCAATGCTTTGTTTTCCCACCTAGACTTTTAAGTTCCTTGGGATCAGGGACTGTATCACTAGTTTTCACTGTAGTGTAAGCACATAATAAAAATTTCATAAATATCTGCTGAGTTGCTGAAAAGATGCAGTATCTGCCCTCAAGTAGTTTATAAAGGAGATGAAGAGAAAGGACACTTACTTTCTACAAAGAAAGAAGCAAGCAGAGTGGAAACTCTGCCCAAAAGTTTGAAGGCATGACAGATAAATATTATCAGGAAAGGGAACCAATATTGTGTATGCCAGGTGCTTTACATTGGTTGGTTTGTTTTTTTGTGCATGTGAGGAGGATTAGCTCTGAGCTAACATCTGTTGCCAATCCTCCTCTTTTTGATGAGGAAGATAAGCCCTGGGCTAACATCCGTGACCATCTTCCTCTCCTTTATATGGGACGCCGCCACAGCATGGCTTGACAAGCCGTGCGTCAGTCTGCCCCGGGATCCGAACCTGCGAACCCCGGGCCCCAGAGGTGGAGCACGTGAACTTAACCACTACGCCACGGGGCCGGCCCCCCTGGTTGTTTCATTTTATCCTTACAAGAACCATAGGAGATAAGTATTCTTCTTTTACAGATGTGGAAACTGAGAGATACAATTGAGTAACTTGTCCAAGACCACAAAGTTAGCAAGTAGAGAAGCCTGGATTAAGAATCAATTCCAGAGTCTTTCCAATATTCCATAAGACGTCAAGGAGATCCTAGGCTTTCTACAGTAAATAACAAGTAGAAAAAATCTTCAGCATCCTCCTCAGCCACCAAGTATCTGATTAAGCAGGATCATACTCCCACAGAATCCAATAGGGTATTAATACTCGGGTGTCTGTGCTGTTGAAGGGGGCCTGGCCTCTGCACAATTCTAGTCCTGGCTTTGCTATTACCTAGCTGGGTGATTACAGGCAATTCACTTCTGTAGGCCTCAATTTTCCCACCTGCAAACTGGAGTCCCATATGGGGAGCGGGAAGTGGCTTCAACTTTTCTCAGTTTCTTCCCTTCTAGGAATAATATTTCTTTTCTTTTCTTTCTTCTTAAAAGTAACGGGAAGAGACTTTTCTGAAGGGAGCCCACCATCCCTCACTCTGAGATGCTCATTCAGGCAGCCTTTCAAAGAGTTTTCCCTGCATTTGGTACCAAATTCTCAACAATGTACTCATCACACAGAAGGGCGGTTCTTCCTAACTTTTTAAAAACAACGTCCCCCTTTGAGAAAAGTAAAAGTCTTGTCGCTCCCTCCCCTCCGGCGCCCCAAGTCAGAATTATCTTCTGCCTATCCCCACAAGCCAAAAAGATCCTGTCTAGCCCCGTAGACAGGCGTAGTTTAATTTACAAAATAAACACTAAGGCTTCTTCCCTCCAACTCCAGATATAAAGTTCAATACTTTGTCCACTCGGACACGCCCCCCGACTCCGTCCAGGGGCGTTCCCTCTGGGTGAAAATCTCCCAAGTAGTTAACTGTCAGATCGGCGCTCACCCGCGTAAGACCAGTCTGGGAGCTCCGTCAGCGGCCCGTAGCCGGAGGGGTTGGCAGCGAAGCCCTGCCTGGGTGGAGAAAAACAGTCCAGTGAGGACTCAGCCCAGCTTCTGGCCCCCCAGATCCCCCCAGACCGGCACTCACCGGAGTCGCCACTGGCTGCCCGCCCGAGCCGCCGCGCTGCAGTGCAGCCTCCGAACACCTGTTAGGAAAACAGGGCAGAGTTGGGAGAGATGCCATGCAGCCAGCTCAGGGGTCCCGGGCCCGACCCTGCGGGCTCCCGAGCCAACCGACCCTGCATCCACTTACTCGAGAGCAGAGTGCCCAGAGCAGCCATGCTGGGGCCGGGAGCCGGAAGTGGGCGTGGCCGCGGTGGCCACGCGCGACGCTGCGGGGGAAGCCGGAAGCCGCCATCTTGAATGTGGTTTTCAATCACGGGTCCCGCCATCTTGGGTCATCGTACGGAAGAGAGGGGCGAAACGCCGGCCCGGGTTTTTTGGGCGAAAACGGTCCTTCTGCGTGTGCGTCCTCAGTGGTGGTTACATTCTCAGTGGAAGTCGTGTCCTCCCAGACTGAACCGTTCTGAACTGTTCCCACGACCTCCCTGCAGCTTTGAAATTTGCCCTTTTAGCTCAGAGGAGTAACATCCACGATAATTCTATCTTCTCCCGCGTCACTTAACATTTTTCCCAGCCTAAGAGTCAAATCTAGAGTGAGTCAAAATTTGGGATTCGGTTCTCATTTATCCAACAAAAGAAGAGCTTATATGTGACAAGCACCGTATTAGGCGCTGGAGATTCTACGGAGAGCAAAACACGTCACTATTCTGATAGATGGCCCAGTCTAGAGAGAGAAGACAGTAATCAAATAGTCGCACACGTTACCGTAATGCTACAGCTGGGAAGGGAAGTATGTGTTCGTGAGCGTATAAAGGAACTTGATCGTGCCAAAGGCGGCCTTTTTTTTTGTAATATGAATATATTCATTCTTATGTCAACGCGGTTCTAACATGTAATTTAAAATTTTTTTTACTGAGATATAATTGACATATAACGTTATATTAGTTCCAGGTGTACAACATAATGATTCGATATTTGCATATATTGTGAAATAATCACCAGAATAAGTCTAGCTAACATCCATCACTATACATAGTTGCAACTTTTTTTTTAAAGAAGGCTTTCTTGAGGAAGAGGTATTGGAGCTAAGATCTGATTCCATTTTGATAAAAGAGTTACCACTGTACATTGTCTTATATAATCCTTGCAACAACCTTGTGAGGTAGGCACTAGTAAGTGGCAAAATGAGATCTATGACTCCTTGCCTCTTTTTTATCACTTACTTGACTTGGTGAAGTCATTTATTCTTAATTTCTTCATTAAAAGAAAAGCTTAATATATCACATTTGTGAAAACAATTTAAGAATGATAATGTAAGTGAAAGTGCTTTATAAATGGTGAAGTGCCTACAAAAGTGCCCATTACTGTGTGCTAGGCTAGACATTTAAACACATGCTGACTGGGGCAACCTGAGGGAGTGGTGTAATGGCCTATCTGGAAGTTTATCATTTCCTTCTGCAAGACTGGGAAGTTTTTCCACAGGAGGTGGCTCTGAGCTGTGCTTTGAAAGGGGGGAAGGGTGGATCCTGGTTTAAGAAGTAAAAGCAGTTGTTTAGATAACAATAAGAATGGTATAGGCTAAGGCTGAACCAGAAGGGATGGGAATAAAAAGAACCTTGGCTGTAAGCCAGCAGATGGATCCAAAAAACTAAGCCTGGGAAATAAGACAATAGAATACCATTACCATCTTACATTCATACTCTTCATTTTCACTTATCAAAATAAAACACTTCTATATAAATGATTTCATATAATTTTCATAAAACCTATGAAGTAGATAAGACATTCCAGGAAGCAATCATTGTACAAGTGGCTTGTAGTTTTCTGAGATCAGGAAATTGAACCAAAATGTGGCTGAGGATTTATTGTTTTACAATTCCAATAATGATTGAGTGACACCTGTCCCAAACTTGGCTCCATGTGCCTTTGGCTGGTTCTGAGATAGACAGCTGAGGTAGACAGCACTGGATCCCGTTACATAGTTTACAGTTGGGGAATCAAGTGGTAGAAGCCAAGGATTGGAAAAATGTCAGTGTCAACATTCAAGATTGACCGGAAAGATGATAGGCTGGCACTACCACCAACACTCCATAAAGGAATTGAATCAGCAACACTCCTAGTAGCTCACACACTAGGGTGACACCATCGATTTGCAAAATCATAAAAAACAGCACATGCATTAAGGTGAACAAATAATGTGGACCATATGAAGTCCATATGCAGAAGTGAACACATGCAATAATTTAATAGCTGTGGGAGTCAAGGAGCCGGAGCGGGAGGACTTTGGGGGCAGGAGGGGAAGTTTGATCAGGAAAACTGGGAAATCTGGGAGGAGAAAGGTCTTTGGAAGGAACACAAGTTCAGCCTTTGACGTGGTTAGTGTGATGTGGCAGGGGGATAATCCATGGGCTGTAAATAGCAGGAAATATGGGTTAAGATTTTGAGAGAGAGAGAGAAAGAGAACACTAGTGCTGACAGCTAACATTATCAGCACTCTCAGGGACCTCATGGAACACTGTTGCAAGGGAAGGGGTCTGGCACTTGGACAGCACTGCTCAATGACTTCATCCGACTCATAAGCCGCAGGAAGCAGCTTCATCATCCCAAACTAGATGTTTCAACCTCTGGACTTCATCTGGCAAAGGCTGGAGTTAAGAGCAATGTGAAACATCAGGAATCTGAGCTTCATGTCTTTCCTCTCTTACTTAAACTCCTTTCCCTCTCAAGGGCACGATGGCCTATATTTGGCTTTAACATTTTGTTATGCGCTTATGTGTTTTCCAATATATTTATTCCAATATGCTTCTGTCAGGTCTGTGTACAGTAACTTTGTACAAGTGCACTGCTCTGGGAAATGTGCTTTTTAAACTGTTGTGATGAATGATGATGACATTGGAGAAAGAACATAAGCGAAGCTGACTCTGGGGAGCCAAACCCACCTCATTTTGCAACCTCTTCCCCTTTCTGCAGGCTTGTGACCAAAATGTAAGGTTAAAGAAGAGCGAACTATTTGGGATGTGTCTTATTTTGTGTTCCTTCATTATCTTCCTCCTTAGGACAGCTCAAGGGTCAAATCAGTCACCCCCATGTAAGAAGGGTGCAAATTGAAGGCTGTAAACCACCCACTCACACAATACATGGCTTTGCATGTTATTTCCTTATTACTTACGTAATTTATTGTAACATATTCCTTTTCTTTTCCCATGGCTGTCATATCCCTGCTAAATCAGTATAGCCTAAATTTTGTGTTAAGTGACCCAGCTTCAAGATGGGCAAATTATGACCTTGGGCTCACTCTTTTTTTCTTGCCTGGCAACTGGGAGGTCTCTTAAGCTGTATACCTTTCCACCAGACTGGTCTTGAAGGTGGGTGGCTCTCGGTGAATCTCTGCAGAGTGGCAATGCTGGCTTTAAAAAAATGCCAAAACTGGGGCCAGCCCGGTGGTGTGGTAGTTAAGTTTGTTCGCTTCGCTTCGGTGACCTGGGGTTCGCAGGTTCAGATCCTGGGTATGGAATTACACAGTGCTTATCAAACCATGCTCTGGCAGGTGTCCCACATAAAAAGGAGAGGAAGATGGGGACAGATGTTAGCCCAGGGCCAATCTTTCTCAGCAAAAAGAGGAGGATTGGCAACGGATGTTAGCTCAGGGCTAGTCTTCCTCACCAAAAAAAAAAGCCAAAGCTGGACAGTCCAAAAGGTATACAAAAGGAAACTGTATTATTTACAAGTCATCTTTTAGTCTTAAAACATGGTGAAGCACTTCCAGATCCCTTTTCTTGAACTAGCCCAGTAACTCCCTCTTTTGTTGGGTCCACGCTGCCACTACAGTCTTCAAATGAAAGGTGCTTGTGGGACTGCAGCCTCCCGGGCAACACAGCCCGGACATATTTGGTTAAGTGCTGCCTCCCGGCGGCGGCTGTACTGCCTGACACCTTCCCGGCCCGGTGGAGACCACTTGCTTTAATTTGGAATCTCGAAGCTGATGCAACAGCTCCCCCGAGGGGGCGGGGAGTTGAGAACCCCGGGTGGCGGAGACGCCCTTCCGGAAGACCCCTCCCCTGGCTCCAAGCGGGCGCCGCTCCCTCCCCCTCCCCCGCGGCGCTTTGCAGTCCAGAGTCCCTCCCGGGTTTCAGCCAAGCGTCTGGGGCTGTAGGCGAGGTTGCCAGGGTTTGGGGCTCTCGCCCAGACCCCCGTCGGGCCGCCAGCTCGAGCTGGATTGGGAGGGAGGGAAGAGGAAGCTGAGCGTTCCTGGGGCGGAGGACGCATCTCAGGGTATCCGCGGTCATTTTCATTTCCCAGGGGCAGCGCAGCTGTGCCTGAGCAGGAGAGGGCAGGGGAGCGGGTTGCGGGGCCTCTCGGTTCTGGGACCTTTGCGCCCTTCGCCTGCATCCGCCACGACCCCCTCCTCTAGCGCTTCCTGGAGCTGGGAGGGGCGGGGGCTGCTGGGCCAGGTGGAGGGAACGGAAGGGGCGCGGAGTGGGGTGGGGTCCTGCTCCCCCAAGGCGGAGCCGGGTTCGGCCTCCGCAGGCTGACCTGGCCATCAGGGGTGACCGAGATCTTTAGAGGGGCATTGAGGGCGGGCGGTGGCTGGGTCTGGGTCTGGGAAGGCGAGATCTTCAGGCCGCAGCCAGGGAACCGGGCCCGAGAGCAAGAGGGAGATAACGGGAAATGGCCTGGCGACTAAAGGGGCCGGCCTGGGAAAGCGAGGGTGGGGGTTGGGGAGTGTGAAAGGGGCAAAGGTGAGCGCTGGGAGCCGGCTGGGCGGGGGCGGAGGGGGGTGTAGGGAAGGGGCAAGGATCGCAGGGGAGGGCAGAACTGAGCGGGGGGGTGGGGAGGGGGCATGGTCCGGGAAGGGTTCACGCTTAGGGGTTTGGGGTTCCACTCTTCTTGAAGCCACCTGCATTTGTGTGAACCTGAGCGCTCGCCCCCCTCTGCCGTCTCCTCTGACCTTTCACTCCTTTGCGGCCATCGCCCCTTGCTTTCGCTGTACCCAGACTGGTCACCAGAGCCTGGGTGTGGGACGGAGCAGTCAAGAGCTTATTAGGTGAGGGGCTTTTTGTCTTTGTTTTCCCATTAATGAAACAAAAAGTCCATTTGAAACCATTCTAGGCCTCCCAGTAAAACTGAAAATTATACCCTCCCTCTCCCTTCAACTCATTACTGTCAAAAAGAAGAAATACCTCCAAATAACCCTTGCTTAGAAGCCAGAGCAGCAACCCCATAGGTGGGCCTGAAGGGCAAGTTCAAGGACGTTCCTGGAGCCCAGCTAGCTGGGAAATTAGTCTAGGAGGAACAGCATTGTTCATTCATTCATTTATTCTTCCAGCAAACATTTCGTGACTGTGATGGTCCACTGTGCCCTGCACTGGGGATACAGGGGTGAATGAAGCTCTGGGTTGCTTGCATTCTAGAGTGCCCTTGGAGGAGAGTCAAGCATGGTGAAGGGATGGAGACTGACCTAGGGGAGAAGTTTCTCCTTCAGAGACTCCTTAGGGAAGGCCTCTGATAGGGTGGTGTTTAAGCACAGACCTGAGTGGAATGAGTGAAGGAATGAGCAGTATCAAAGGGAAGAATGTTTCAGGCAGAGGGAACAGCAATTACAAAAGCTCTGAGGTGGGAGCCTGCTTGTTGTGTGGTTGGAGTGGAGTGGGAGAGCGCAGGGGCCATGCCAACAGGAGCAGTTTAAGGGCTGTCTTCCTAGGACTTCCCTTTTACAACTTGGACCTGACCCCAGAGTAGGATTAAGGGACAGGCCAGCTGGGCAGCAGCCTGGGTCTAAGAGGGCGCTAAATTATCTTTGGAGTAATTCAGACATTTGGTGCCCGTGAACTCTGATTTCTGTCTGTGTCTCTTGGTGACATAGTAAGTTGGCTCCCATCCACTGACAGAATCCTTGATAACTGCTTACCTGGACCGCCTGTCTCTAGAATAATTTTGCAGCATGTAGGTACAGGTAAAAGTTGCGAGGTATAGCCCTGAGACCAGCCAGCTGGTAGTTGCCTAAAGGCAGCAGGCACAGCTGGAATTCTGAAAATGCACCATGCAATGTGAAGTGCCACTCCTTGAGAGAGATTTATGCTATGGTCTATATTTTAAATGGTTTAATATGCCTACCAAGGAATTGTCAGCTTCAGAAAATTGCATGTAATTAATTCATGTAATAAGCTCTAATTTTGAATAAAAGAAGGAGGCTTACCGTGTTTATTCCAAGAGAAAATCAGTATTCCTCCACTTCTACTAAGTAAACATTCAACAAATATTTAAATAATCCTGGCTTGAAGGGGTGCCAACTTATTAGCTTGCGCAGGATGCCAGGGCTTGCTCTAGTCCCCTTGGCTGGCTCTTACCTGGCAACGCACACATCACCTGAACCAACTGGGGACCTGAGCTGTGAGTGGGGTTGTGTAGGATTCTGCTGTGGGCTTGTACCCCCATGAGTGGCCTTCCTTGGCATGCATTGCTTTACACAGGGACTGAAATGGCACTGAGACTCGAGATGGGACCGCAGAGTTCCATTGCCCTAACCATGGATTTATGCCGTCCGCAGGACCAAGGACAGTATGTGAGTTGTGAGCAGGAGAGAGTAGGAAACAGAATGAGGGGGAGAGGGCAGTTATAAAGGGCATTAGGAGGGCACTGTAAGTCGCTGGGAGAGCTTAAGTGCTCAGTAAATGTGGGGCAACGAGGACGAGGACGTTCAGGGGCTGGGTAGGGAAGAGGAGGAGCTGAGACTCAGAATGGAGAAGGTGCCTAGAGGCAGGCAGGCGTTGAGGTCCTCTGGGTCTGACCAGGCGGTCCCAGCTTCAGCCCGTCCCCTGGCCCCTCCCCGCTGCCGGCCAGAGTCACACATGTGTTTTCCTGTTTTCCATTTCGGTCCCCGTCACCCTCTGCCTTTTCTGTTCCTCAGAGTCAACAGCTGCTGCAGTTTGAGCCATACCGGGGTTCCCCTTCCTAGCACCTGCCTCCCTCCCTCACCCCGCAGCGTGCTGGTAGTCCCTCCTTCTCGCACCTGCCCAAAGGTCACAGGACAGGTAAGAGGTGGGAGAGGAGGGACAGTGGGTGAGAGGGGACGTGCAGGAGGAGGATGGAGTGAGAGTCCTGAAGGGAGACCCAAGAGCCTCTTGTTTCCTGGTCCCAGCCCCGGCCCTCCCTCGACAGAGCCCTCTGCCTAGAGACTTCAGCCCTTCGTTAGTGGAAGCCCTGAGCACAGGAGTAAACAATTTCTTGTTTCACTTTTTTTTTTTTTAAATTTAATAAAGGGACTGTTGTAGCCACGGTGGAATATAAAAAACAAATGGTGGAGAACTGGGGAGGGAGGAGCTGAGCTTCCAGCTTGGGGTGATGGGGGAATCTAGCTGTACCAGAATGTTTGTTTTCCATTTCTGTTGTTAGAGGAGGCAGCACAGACCAGTTGGAGCTGGGAAGGCAGGACATAGGGTCTCTGGGGGAGAAAGTGTCTTCTCACATTTAGCTCCCTGAGCTTGACTGAGGAGCCAGGACCCTGAACTGTGTGCTGCTTCCTGGAGGAAGTGTGTTTTGGTGTTGCCATTCACGGGTGGAGTCAGGGCAAGGAGCTCCACTGGCTCCTGTGCCGGGCACTGCATGCTGGGGGCCCTGCTGCCTGCGTCCCCTGAACCCCTGAATCTCAAACTTCTCCCACAGGCTGTAGGATGAGTGTGTTGTCCGGTAATCTCCACTAGGTCCTCAGAGATGAATGCACCTCAGACAGGAAGAAGACAGGGGTGCTGCTATCAGGAACACTATCTCTGCGGGTTCCAGACTCTGCAAGACTCTCCTGTAAACCCTGGGGTGGGAGAGCCCTTCAGGAGAGGTCCTGCTGGTCCCAGACTGCCTGAATGGTGGAAGCATTACCCCAAGAGCCAGGGTCTCAGTGTGGAATGCGAGCTGCTAAAGACGGTGCCTTCCTGCCCACGGACGCTGGTGCTCAGCAGTGGTTGAGATAAGAGGGGGCATCTTTTCTATGAAGGCCAGCCTCCCCTTGCCCAGTTTGTATGGGCTGACTGAAGACTAGGCTATTGGAGTCCACTGGTTGCACTTCCTGGTGAGACCGCTAGGGTGTGCTGTTTGCTGGAGTGTGTGTGTCACCCTCAGTGGGTTTCTGCCTCAAGACTCCGTGAGGACTTCACTTTTCTGACACCACCAGCCAGGAACTAAACCCTGCACGCTGCTCTCTCCGCTTCCCCCCACGGTTTCCCGTTCCTTCGTCCCTCCTTCATTCCTTTTCTTTACATCCCATTACGACACATGCCCACCCCTTGGTGCCGGTGAATTTGGTCTTAAAAGGGCAGGCGTGATGATGCATTTCCGTGTGTTTTTGTTTGCTTTAGAAGTGGGCACCCTAGCAATAGCAGCGCTGCCAAGAGGACTTGTAATCGCCTCTCATCCCTGCAAAGGGATGAGAAAGGGGAGGAGCAGCCAGGAAGGAGATGGATGGGCCCTGCCGGAGCCTTTAGCCTAGGCTTCAGGCTGAAGGACACAGAAGCTTTCTTTTTAATCTAATCACGTCCTCGCCCAGGTAATTCTTTAGGGAGCCATCTGAAGTGCTTTCCTGTCTGAGAGGAAAGCCTAGAGCCTGGGGAGGTCGGAGGGGTGGGGAGGTTGGGAAGAGAGCACAGTGTGGTTCAGAGTTGGGCTCTGTTGGCGAGCCTCCTCCGCTCCCTCCTAGGTTGGACTCTGGCAGGTGACTTAGTGTCTGCCTCAAGGGGCTGCAGGGAGGCTTGAATGAGGTAAGGCATTTAGGTGCTTAGCAGTGTGTCTGGTGCGGGCAAGTGCTCAATAAATGACAGCTATTATCATTATATGAGCGAACTTCTGGGGGGAGCTGGGAGGAAAGGACAGTCTCCTCTGGATGGGTTTTAGCATTAATGAGAGTCGCTTGGGAGAAGCATGATCTCTCGGAAGGCTAGCACCAGGATCCCTCTCTTGGTTTCAAAAAATGTTTAAGGGGCCAGCCCAGTGGCATAGTGGTTAAGTTTGTGTGCTCCACTTTGGTGGCCCAGGGTTCATGGGTTTGGATCCCGGGTGTGGACCTACGCACCGCTTATCAAAGCCATGCTGTAGCAGTGTCCCACATGAAAGAGAGGAAGATTGGCACAGATGTTAGCTCAGTGCCAAGCTTCCTCAGCAAAAAGAGGAGGATTGGCAATGGATGTTGGTTCAGGGCTAATTTCCTCACCAAAAAAAAAAAAAAAAAGGGGGCTAGAATGGGAGGATGTAGGGTAGAGATAAGGCCCCTCCCCAGGGATTTTTAGATCTTCATTCTCTGGTTGTAGAATAACCAAAGAGGGTTAGAAAGGGTGTGAGAAGAGACAGACAGTTGGATTTCAGAATGGATAGGGTGTATTTCTATTGGTAAAAGAGACCCAGAATACCAGATTTAGGTAGACTATAAAGGTAGAATAATCTATGTGATTTCCAAAAAATGCTCAACTTCCTTTACCTGTTCTAGGCCTGTCTGTCCAGGATAGCTCAGTGAAATCTTATTCCCCATATTTTTAGGAAATTGGAGTAAACTAGTAATTTATGCTTACCCCAAAGATCCTGGTGTATTTTCTTTTTTTTTTTTTTTTTTTTTGTGGGGAAGACCAGCCCTGAGCTAACATCCGTTGCCAATCCTCCCCTTTTTGCTGAGGAAGACTGGCCCTGGGCTAACATCCGTGCCCGTCTTCCTCCACTTTATATGGGACGCCGCCTCGGCATGGCCGACAAGCAGTGCGTCTGCGGGCACCCGGGATCCGAACTCGCGAACCCTGGGCTGCCAAGCGCGGACTAAACCGCTGCGCCACCGGGCGGCCCCCCTGGTGTATTTTCTTAAGGATGAAAGGGCATGTGAGTGGGGTGGGGATGCAGCCAGAGGCTCAAGTCTCATTTCTTAACCTTGTTTCCTTGGAAGTAGCTTGAGACTCAGCCTTCGGGTAGTGACTCAAGTTTAGGGTAGCCACCCCACACTCTGTGCGGGGGAAGTGCCAGAGTTCTCCTCTTACGACGCCCAATCACGAGGTGTAGCGACAGCAGTTACACTTCCTCTAATCTCAGTATGTGAACAAGCCTTTGTGTGCAACCTTCCTGCCTTTCTTGTTGGGGGGAGAGAGAAGTGGGCTAGGGTGGGGCCTGGAGGACAGAGAGGGCTGTGCATTCTTTCTCAGCCACCGCCCTGTCCTCAGTTAATTTGCTCCGGGACAGCTTCCCCAAGCCTGCAGAAACTGCACCCAGTTTACTGTCCTGTTTTCTGGGCCCTCAGTCCTGGAGCAGAGCTGACAAAGGAGATTCCTGAGAGCATGCCTTCTTATCACAGAAAGTGCTGAGCCAAGATCTCCTAGCCACCCCTTTTGCAGATGTGAAGGGCCAGTGAACTTTGGACCCAGACAGTTGCTTAACAGTCCCTCTCCTCCTCCGTCCCCCTCCGCCCGTCTTGATTTCTTGATTTGACTGAAATCCATAAGCATTTGCCTGGCGTTTCCTTTTACTGCTGGCTGAAAAGGAGGAGCTGTCAGACCACAGTTCCTGGAGGCTGTGTCTCCTGTGACTGCCACTGGCCACCACGGGAACCTGTTGACCCCAGAGCCAGGGAGTGAGTGTGCTTCCCACCCTGTCCCTCAGCCCCACTCACCTTGCCCCCTCCTCCCCTGTTTGCTGCCTTACAGCATCCAGTCACTCCCTCCCCCGAGTGCCTCTAGCCCGAGGATCTCCCCACTCGCTCGGGCAGCCTCGTCTGCCTCTCTCAGCTGTCTCCTGCTCTGCGGTGCCCAGCATCAGCTGCCCGCTTCAGCTGTTTCCTTGCCTTGGCTTCGGGTGCTGTCTCTCCAGCAGCAACTCCTGGGTGGGGAGCGGCCTCCAATCACCTCTAGGCTGGGCTGTATGTTTGGATCACCCTTCCCTCATTCATACTTTTTTGGGCGATGCAACTGTGCTGAAGTAAGGGCTTTGATGGCAGGAGGCCTAGGATGCTAGGGACTGGGAAAGGTGTCCAGGAACCAAAAGAGGAGACTAGCTTGTTTTCTTTCAGGGTGGGGTGGGGCTGCTTGGGCTTTGCTAGGGCCAGAGACTTCACCTAAGGGTTGTTAGGGATGCTCCCTGAGCAGGGGGCTGGTTGGTATTTCCAGCAAGAGATCTGAAGCCTGTAAGTTTGCCAGAGCTGGACTCCTTGGAGAAAGGAGCAGTGTGGTGAGGAGAACCCACAGATTAGTTCCCTGCAAGCTTGGTCCCTGAGGTTGTGTCTCAGCACAGGTGACAGGTGAGACTGAAATTGGAGGGAAGACAGGCTTTTTCTGGGTAAGGCTGAAAAATGTAGGCTCAAATCATTATGGTTACACCTGGAAACTGCCAAATTGCCCTTATTCCTGTCTCGTATCACAGCAGGCTCTGATAGAACCAGGATTTTGTTTTCTATTTTGTAAATCAGGTGGGCAGCACCAGCCTAATGATGGGAAACAGATGCTTTCTCTCTGTGGAATGAGTGCCTTCCTTCACAATTCAAGCTGGGGTTGTTTTGATGAGCCAGCTGGAGAAGAAGAGGTCAATGGGAGGTGGGAGGCAAGAGAGAGGTCTCTGAAATGGTGGGCTGTGGGCAGCTTGCTCATACTGGCTCCTATGGGGGAGAGTTCTATGCAATTGCCAACCACCCATGCAAATGATGGTTATATATCTTCATTTTTCTTCCTTAGAGGGCAATGCCAGGAAGCTGGTGAAGTCTTTCTTCTCCTCCTCCACCATGGTTGATGGTATTAAGTATGAAGTGGCCTCCCAGAATGAGAGGGATGCCTCTCCTTTAGCCGAGGAGGCCAGCCAAGGGTCTGAGCAGGTAAAGCTGAAGAAGGAGATCTCACTGCTTAATGGCGTGTGCCTGATTGTGGGGAACATGATTGGCTCGGGCATCTTTGTCTCCCCCAAGGGCGTGCTCATGTACAGTGCCTCCTTTGGCCTCTCCCTGATCATCTGGGCCGTCGGGGGCCTCTTCTCCGTCTTTGGGGCCCTTTGTTATGCGGAACTGGGCACCACCATTAAGAAATCTGGGGCCAGCTACGCCTATATCCTTGAGGCCTTCGGGGGACTCCTTGCCTTCATCAGACTCTGGACCTCCCTCCTCATCATCGAGCCCACCAGCCAGGCCATCATTGCCATCACCTTTGCCAACTACATGGTGCAGCCCCTCTTCCCCAGCTGCTTCGCCCCCTATGCTGCCGGCCGCCTGCTGGCTGCTGCCTGCATCTGTAAGTGGGGCTGGGGCTGGAGGTGTGGGGTGGAGCCCCAGGGCAGGGGCGGGATGTGTGTCCAGTCAGCCAGTAAGAAGCAGATGGAAAGGAATGCCTCTGACAAACATGTTTTTTTGTTGTTGTTAATGTGTGCTTTGTGTAAAAATTCAAACAGTACCAAAGTGTAAAAAAAAAGCAATTTACCTTTCCCCCAACTTCTCTCTGTAAACACCATTAGCAGCTTGCATGCCCTTCCTGAGTTTTTCTTGCTCCCTCAAGAGAAACAGTTCTGTTCCGTTTTACCAAAATGGGATCATAATACACATGTAATTCTACAGTTTGCTTTTTCCCCAGAATTCTTTTCTCCTTACAGACCTACTTTTTTTTTTTTTTGGTAAGGAAGATTAGCCCTGAGCTATTATCTGTTGCCAATCCTCCTCTTTTTGCTGAGGAAGATTGGCCCTGGGCTAACATCCATGCCCATCTTCCTCTACTTTCTATGTGGGATGTCTGCCACAGCATGGCTTGATAAGCGGTGCCTAGGTCCATGCCTGGGATCTGAATCTGTGAATCCCCGGGCCCCCGAAGCGGAGCACGCGAACTTAACCACTATGCCACTGGGCTGGCCCTCAGATCTACTTTTTTAAAATGCTTCATGTTATTCCATGTCAATTTTAAGGATGTGTTGTTTATTTAACTAATCAATCCTCTGTTAATGGCCATTTAAGTTGGTTCCAGTTTTGCAGTCTTACCGATAATGCTCTAGTGAATATCCTTTTGCACTTGCATGAGTTTTTCTGTGGGCTAGAGTCTTAAAACTGTCGTTTCAGTCCACCTTGACTTTTTCTTGGTCTCATACGTGTTTAAATCTGTACATTCAGCAAAGCCACATTGCTACCGAGAGGCCGATCCTCTACAGCCCCATCCCTCAGGTGGCTCTGTTCTGGAAAAATGCCCTCGGAGCGTGGAAGACCCTGGGACCTTGGAGACTCCTTCACCCTGCCACTGTGGAGAAGCGCAGAGATTCTGTCAGTTTAAGGGGCAACTGCCCCAGCAGCAGCAGCAGTGGGGCGCAGGAAGAATTTTGTACCAGTGCAATTGCTTGCTGGAACACCCCTCTCCAATCAGCCTCATATCCCCTTTTCTTTCAGTTTCTCCACTGCCCCATTTTACTCTTTGGCCTCCTCTCCAGCCTCCCTGTTTTTAGTGTTGTGCGGAGGCTGGCTGTCCTCTGCGGGGTCCTCCTGTGCTTTGTGTGTCCATGTGTGTGGCTTGGACTTATCTTTATGTGTGTGGAGATGTTTGTCGTGCATGGCAACAGTTGGGGAGGGGTGGAAGGCACTGCCTTGTGTTGCAAGAAGGGAGTTTTCCCCCGAGGTCTTAAATGTGACCTGTAATTTCTCTTGCATCATTTACAGATGATCTGGTAGGTTGACTTACTAATGAAACTAATTTTAGGATCTGTCAGTCTTGGGGGCCCCTTGAAATGTGACTATATAGTTACATATCTTTTGTAGAGTAAGGATTATTCCATCTAAGTAAAATTTCCAAGATGACTGCATCCCTTTAAGCACCAGAATTCTATTATTTTAACCATCTTTGTTGAAACCTCTTTGAAAACCGATGACATGTCTGCTTGTCTTCATAACTTGACGTTTCTTTTGGTGACTTGGGGTTGCCATTGGACATCTCGATTCTTGTATGACTATGAGGCCTTCCCAGGCCACTGGGGTGGGGATGAATGTTTGCTTCCTCGGTGGCCTCAGACTTCAGTTCATCGGGTTTTATTTTTTCTTGATTTCCATCTGTGTCATCTCTGACAGCTGTCGTTCTTTGATTCTGGCATTGTGCCTACCTCCATCAGTCACTCCTTTTTAATTTGCTGCTTCTAATTTGGGAATAGAGACGTACTCAAACTCTTGTACACCCACGTACACGCGCATGTACGCCCTTGTAAGAATACATGCAAAGTAGCCACAGTTATGATTAGTCTGCACGGCTCCCTAGTGAATAAAAGACGCAGAGTTTTGTGCATGGATTTATGGCATATATTTGGGACAACTCTGGTAGAGTGAAAAGTGCACCGGACTTGTGTTTGTGGCTGAATTCAATCTAATCGCTGTGTGACCTTAGGCAAGGTGCAGTGACTGTTTACCTCCAGGCTCCTGTGAGAATGAAATGAGATTCAGTGAAAACCATAAATCATGACTCTAGTGTAACATATTGAAGATTTTTATACTTAAAATTACTATCTTTCTCGGCTGCTTACAGGCCTTTTCCTCTTCCTCCTTCTTGGTTTTCTCCTGAGCGGTTATGGCTAGATAATTGAGATACTGCTGTGTGGGGGGTATCTGGACAGACTGTCCTCACGGGTCTCGGCATCTGACTTGAACGGGGTGTTCATTAGACAACGACTGAAGGAAGAAACTCATGAATCATATGTCCTTAAATTCTTACAATCTTGGTTGCCCTTCTGAACCTTTTTCCACATCTAGCTTTAATAACTTCAGAGGGACGTAGAGAACAAAGTCCCATAAGCAGCTGAGAGAGATCGTAATTTTAAACATAACAATCATCAATACATTACACTTGAGTCATGATTTATGGTTTTCACTGAATCTCATTTCATTCTCACTGGAGCCTGGAGATAAACAGTCACTGCACCTTGCCTAAGGTCATTCAGCAATTGAGCCCAGACTCAAACACAAGTCTGGTGCACTTTTCACTCTACCAGAGTTGTCTCAAATATATGCTATAAATCTATGCACAAAGTGAGGACTTATGCTAAACCTTCATATTTAGCAAGAGAAGGGCTTTAATGTAGAACTTTCATTCATTCAGGAAACATTTAGGGCATACTATGTGCCATGTGCTACATATTCTAGTTAGTGCTGGGAAGCAAAGAAGAATCAAGTATGGCCCTTGCCATGCAAGAGCTCATAGTCCCAGGGGGAGACAGACATGTTAACAAATAATTGTCATGCAATATAATAGGTGTGGAGAAAAAGCCACCATAGGAGCAAGCAAGACAATTTTCTTCTTATAGGGAGGAGAGCTTAGGAAGATGTTACAGAGAATACGATGTCTGAACTGAATTTTGAAAAGATAGGTAAATCCTAGGACTTTTCTCACAGAGGGAACTGCATATGAAAATGTGTGGAGGTGCCAAAAGGCACACAGACTGTTCAGAGAATTCCAGGTAGTTGGTATGACTGGAATGTGGGGTGGGAGAGGGGCGAGGAGGCGGAGACTGGAAATGTAGCCCAGGGCCAGCTCAAGGAGGGTTTTACATAGTGCCTAAACAGATTAGACTTTATCTTGAAACTAGAGGGAATCTATTGATTTTAAGTGGGGAAGTGAAATCAGATTAGCTTGTAAGAAGAACTCTGGTGGCCACGTGGAGAGTATTTTTGGAAAGAGTGAGAGACAGAAGGTAGGGAGACCGGTTTAGGGAGCTGAAACCTGAGTCCACATGAAGGGTAGTGAAGGCCTGCACTGTAGGTGGGCCCTTTGGAACGGAGATGAAGGGATGGATAAAGAAATAGTTATAAGGTGGAATTTCTAGGACTTCTGGGTGTGACGGGGTGTGGGAGCTCTCAGAGGTGACACTAAGGATTCAAACTTGGACAGATGAGAGGTGATGGGGCTGCCATCTGAAATAGGGAAGGTGGGCTGAGTGATGAGGTAGAGGGAATATCTGGGGCTTCTGCTGGGCTGCTCATATGGCTCTTCCATGAGCAATGCCTTCCTTGGGTCATCATGACCCAGAATCAGTCCTTTTCCCACACTTACCTAAAACAGAAGGTGATGTGTAAATGGTGGCAGTCTATTAATGTACAATGGTGAGCGTCCATATGTAATTTCTAATGACCAGCGGTGTGTCTTCACTATCAAGGCACCTCCTTCCTAGTACCATGGTCGCTGGGAAACCAATCTAGTAATCGGAATTGCTTGCAGGGCATGGAATCAGAACGAAGGAAGAAAGTTTTGACTATTCGAGAAAAATTTGCCGAATTTTTGTAGTGGAGTCTGTAAAATGTGGAGCTAAAAGGTAGAGCCCCTGCCTGCAGGGAATGCAGCGTGTTGGAGGAGACAGGCAAAAGTAGTCAATTAAATGTATTGTATATGGTAAGTGCTAGGAGGGGGTGGAGGGTAGTGTATTCAGGAGATGATGTCTGCAGTCAACACTGGAAGGATGAGGAGGAGTAAAGCGGTGGGTGAAGCATCCACTTAGCACGGCCTGCAGGGCTCACTGCATCTGACTTCTGTGACTCATTTCAGAGCTCTCTCTGCTCCGGCTACACTGGCCTTCTTGATTTTCCTCCAATTTGCCTGGCATATTCCTGCCTCAGGGGTTTTGTACTTATTGTTCCTTTTGCTGGGAAGGCTCTTTCCCCAGATGCCCTCAGAGCTTATTCCCTCACTCCTTTCATGTCTTTGCAGGACTATTACCTTACCTATCCTCTCTAAAAGAGTCACTCTCAGTCTCCCAGCCTGTTTGTTTTTTCTTTAGAGCATTCATCACCACCCGACATCAATTACATACTTGTTTATTGCCTGTCTTTCTCCCTGGAATGTAAACATCAGAGAGTAAGGACTTTGTTTTGCTCACTTGCTGAGTCTGCGGCACCTAGGACAGTGCCTCGCATCTGCTAGGTGCTCAGTAAATATCTGGTGAATGAAGAAGGGGCAGGGACATTCTAGCACAGGGACAGGCCATGTAAAGGCACAAAGGTGAGGAAAAGTGTGGGGTGCGCATGGGGCGTATGGGATGTGGGACAAAGAGAGACAAGGAGCTACAGCATGAGGCAGACCTTTCGGGAGGTTGAGATTTTATCCTAAAGCCTCTGAGGAGCCACTGAAGTGTTCTAAGCAGGAGAGCGGTGTAGCTTGGGTAGGACCTAAGAGCAAGGCTGGGGGTAGAGATGCTGGTTGGAGGCTCTGGTAGCAATCCAGGCAGGAAATGACCAAAGCCTGGACTAGGGCAATGGCAGTGGGGATGGACAGGAAAGGATAGATGTGAGCAATTTAGAAGGTATAATCAGTACAACCAGTAACACTTATTGGGATGTCTGGTGTAAGAGGGAGTGTGGGTGATGAGAAAGACGTCCACCAGCCTGTAAGTTCTGTGCTGTGGGGGCTGTGCCTGTCTTCCAGTCCACTGTATCCCCAGCAAAGAAACAAAGAGAGGAGCTTGATAAATGCTCCTTGAATGAAGAGTTGAGGTTTCTGGTTTGGGCAACTGGTAGGTGGTGGCATCATTTATAGAGAAGGGGAGGATGGAATCATGTTGAATTTGAAATTTACTTGTAGGATAGTGGGTGGATATACCCCTTTGGAGCTCAGGAAAGAGATGGGGCTGGAGACTGAACATCCAACAAATATTCATGTAGCACTAGCCATGTTTCTAGCACTGGTCATTGTCTTTATGGAGCTCTCAGTGTGTGTGTGTGTGTGTGTGTGTGTGCGTGCGTGCGTGCGTGCAGTTGTGTGCATGTGTACATGTTGTGGGGAAGGGCAGGATGGGCAATGCAACACAAGATTACAATGCCTTATGATAAGTGTTGTGATTTACGAGGCACGGGGAGCCAACAAGAGGAGACCTGAACTAGCCTGGAAGTTTAAGCTGACACTTGAGTGATGAAGAATTAACCAAGAGTACAGAGGGAAGAGGAGCGTCTCAGGCAGCAAGAACAGAATGTGTGAACACTTGAAGACAAGAAAGAAGGATGTCTTCGAGACATTGAACGGGGTTTAGGGCTAGCTGCAGTGTTGTGTTTAAGGTAGGAGATGTTGAAGTTGGCCTGCAGAGGTAAATGGAGGTTGGAAGATAGGTTGTTCAGGGCTTTATAAGCTGTTCTATTTATTATTGCTATGTAACACATCACCCAAAACTTAGTAGCTTAAAGCAATAGTCATTTTATTCTTTCATGTTTCTGTGGCTCAGGAATTTGGGAAGGGCTGAGTGGGGCAGTTTTGGCTCAGGGTCTCTCATGTGCTTGTAGTCATATGGTGGCAGTTGCTGGAACAGGGGAGTGCTGAAGAAGATGAGGACTAGCTGGGCATCTTTTTTCTACAAGTTGTGTCAGGGCCTTTCCATGTGGTCATGATCATATGGACTATGTTGTGCTTCCTGACATGATGGCAGCCTCAGAGCTCTCAGACTGTGTACTTGGCAGCTGAAGGCTTCAACAATGAGCATCCCAGCAACCAAAGTGGGAGCTGCGTTGCCTTTTATGACTAGCCTCTGAAGTCACATGGTGACGCTCCTGCCGTACTAGTTTTACGAACTAGTTTCACTAGTTTCATGAGAAGAGACCCTACCTCTTGATGGGTGGAGTGCCAAAGTCACATTGTATGAAAAGCATGTGGGATGGGAGATATTGCTGAGACATCTCTGGAAAGTACAATCTATCGCATGAACCATATTAAGGAGTTTGGTGGGCTTTGTCTTACAGCAATGAAAAACCTCTTCAGGTTTTTAAAGCAGAATGGTGACATTTGTGATTTAGATTTTAGAATCTGTGATTTTTTAGAACGATTACTCTGGTGAGAGATGATGGTGGCTTGGACTAGAGTTATGTTTTGGGGCTAAGGAGACTGGTTAAGACTTGGACACCGATTAGATATGGGTAGAGGTTGTTGATGATGATAAGATGCCCAGGTTTCTGGCTTGGGCAACTAGGTGGATGGTGATGCCAGTTACTTACAGAGGGAACACTGGATGAACAATCGGTTTGTGGAAATTTGATGGGATCAGTTTTGGATAGGTTGAGTTGCCTGGTGATGTCCAGTAGGTGGTTGGATATTCATGTGTACAGTCATGTGCCACATAATGACGTTTGGTCAATGATGGACCACATATATGACGGTGGTCCCATCAGATTAGTACCATATAGCCCAGGTGTATACTGGGCTATACTATCTAGCTTTGTGTAAGTACACACTGTGATGTTCACATAATGACAAAATCGCCTAACGACCCACTTCTCAGAATGTATCCCCATCATTAAGCGATGCATGACTTTTTCTGGCATCATGACAGTTGGGTTGGTGATATACTTTTGGGAATTATCATGGTAGCAGATGACAAGACCTTGGGACAGGATGTAGAAAAGGAGGAGAAAAGGGCTTAGGACAGCATTCTGAGGAATATCAACATTGAGGGATAGATATTCTGCAAAAAGGTAGAGAATAAGCATCTAGAGAGATAGGAGGGGAACTGGAGTGGAAGAGAGCAGTTTGAGGAGTCAGTGGCCAACAGTGTCCAATCTGCTAAGAGGTCAAGCTAGTTAAGGACTGAGTGGAGTTGCTTGGACTTATCAGCATAGAGGTCACTGATGACTTTGGAGAGGGAAATTTCAGAGCAATAAGAGTGGAGTTAGATTTCAGAGAGATTGTTCATTCATCCAGTGAAATTTGAGTGTCTACTCTGTGCCTGGTTCTGGGCCAGGGTCTGGGGATATAAGGATGACTGTCACCCAGTCTACCCTCATGTAGCTCATAGCTGATGGGAGAGACAGATATGTAAACAATTCTAATGCAATGTGGTTACTGTGGGGATGTGGGAGCCCAGAGGAAAGGCAGTGCACCCTAGGGTGGAGGTACACTCCAAGGTTGCCCTTCTGGAGGAACTGTTAAGATAAGAAACGGAAATGTCATTTGGAATTGGCAACTAGGAGGTCAGAGGAAACTTTGGTAGTATTTTCACTGGAGTGGACATCAGACAAGGGAAGGGGTGGGGGAACATAGTTGTGCTTTCCAGAAGATTGACTCTGAAGGCAAGGAGGGTGGTGGTTAAAGGGAGGCACCGCAGAGGTCTTCTCTGTGGTTGGAATGCTTAGGTGCCTTGAGCCAGCATTCTCTACTTTGAACAGCACAGCGGATACCCTCATCCCTGTGGGAAGCAGCAATGCATGGTGGTTTAGAGCATGGAATCAGGCAGGTTAAATTTATTAGTTTCAGTTTCCTCACCTGTAGAATGGAGTCCCTACCTCACAGAGACATGATCTATATTTCTGCATACTTTCATCCTTTTCTATTTAGTGACAATTTCAAGAGTGCAAATATAGCTTCTGCTCCTGTCAGAGTGGCTTACTGTCCCTTTACAGGCACAGTCTTCTATTAGAACTGCTGATGACCTGCAGCTCTAGATATGCTAGTATTGCTAATAGACCTTGAAATCATTTACTGCTTATTGCTTAGGTAAGTTTTTTATATGCGTGGGTGACTTTGGTCATTGCTGATTTCATTGTCAGGGTAATCACATGTTGCCCTCTCTTGCCAGGAATTCTTCCCCCAACCCCAGTACCAGCCTCCATTCACTCAGTCCAGGCAACGGTGGTCCTGGCGCCCACCTGCACCCCCTTCACTGCCCCAGACTTAGATGGGTTGCCTCTCAGTGACTTCTGTAGCATCTGATTCTTGTAATTGTCCTTGTTAGCTTTTTAGTGAAGGCTGGGGACTGGGTCTTAATTGTGGAGCCTACAAATGGCCTGGAACACAGTGGGTGCTCAATACATGCTTGTTGGATGGATGGATGAATGAATGAATGAATGAATGAATTCTGAGTTCTGAAGGAAGCTTGCTGTCCTGTCCAGGGTACTATAAATCATTACTTTTCCCAACCAGAGAGATGTGCAGATGGTCCCTCCTGAAGCTGATTATTCTGGCTTCTGAGTTTTTTGAGGATTGCTCTAGTTCTCTGTAGCCAGAAGCCCCCTTACCCCACGGGGAGATAGTCCCACTCCCAGTCCCACACACAATGGCAGTCTCATTGCTGCCTCCGAAAGGGATGAGGGTATCCTCGGCACTGATCAAGGGAGAGAAGTGCTGACTCAGGGCACCCAAGCCTTCCACCCATGGAATTCCAATACTGGAATTGTTCCAGTGCTTGCACATAAATAGGGAAGCACATGGTGTGGTGGAATGTGTACAAGCTTTGGAGCTGGCCACTGGCTGAGTGGCCTCAATTTTGTCAATAGTAAGATAAAGATAATAAACTACTCTGTCAGTTTAAATTAGATGACGTACGTAAGATGTAAATGACCTACATATAATTGTCAGTCAAAAATGGTATCTCCTGCTGCAAATTATATTCACAGTCATATGCATCTGATTAATTTCTAAAAACTTTGCTTTCTGCATTCTGTCTTTGGATGACTTAAAAGCAGTTTTAATTTTACAGTAGCTCAGAGATCAGAAAGGAGGGCTGACACTCTTCTTCCTCTTTTGTGGGAGAGGTGGAAGTTTTCTCTTGGTAGAGTCAGGGCTAGGTGTCCAGAGGTCCAGCTCCACTTGATTGCCCCTTCTTTGGAACCAGCGTGCGTTGGCCCACTGTTGGCAGCACTGGACGTTTCTGCTCCTGCCTTCCCTACTCTTGCCTGCCCTGTGACCTAGGTTTTTTGGTCTAGTTTTTTGCCTTTCGTTAATGGGACATTTTACCTCCTGTGTCTTCAGTCTGCCCACGTACCAGTCAGCCAGCAACACATACTCAGGGCCCCCTGGGAACAGACTACTATTCTTTAGGGATCAGGTGGAGTCTTTGTGTCCCTGATGCGTGACCCTGGTGACATGCATGTAGTCGGTGCTTCAGCAGATGTCAGCTGGATGAAGGAATAGAAGATATGGTTTCCAGATTCAGCTTGGCCAAGAAGGGTGTTGTGTGCTTTTGGTTCTCAGGGTAGTGGTGAGGGGCTCAGGGCCATTGTGGGAACTGGGCAGAGGGGAGGGCAGACAGCTCATCCTAAGTCTGTTAGGGCTGCTTGTGGACCATAGAGGACTTTGGATCTCTGTGTGTCTGTCTGAGAGCTTTGGCTACGTGTCCTCATGCAGCTTTTCCTGGTACCGGAACCACTGATTTCATGTACTTGTGGCTAATGAGGTGGATCAGCCAGATGCTGGGCCCCAGCTGATTTTTGCCCTTTGAACTTTTTACTTGAAAGCTAGTTACTTCTCCCAGAGGGATTTTCCCAAGAGCCATTGTAAGTTGGAGTTAGGAAGCCTACATTTCATGTTCCACATTCACAGCAACAAACAGGCTAAAGTTAGAGCCCTGGGTTCTTTGTGGTGTGGGTTCACTGTGAACTTTGGAACAAACTCTTCACCAGCAGTGTGTGTGGGGGATAGAGCTCTGTGCTGGTTTGATCTTCAAGGCTCTTCAGGGGTTCATCCTTGGTCTCTTCCTTTTTCTGTTCTCTTTCTCTCTGCCTCAGAAGAAGCCAAGGGAATAGCCTGGAAGAGGTTGGGAAAGGAGCTAGGGACAGTGGGTCCCAACCCTTGCTGTACATTGAAATCACCTGGGTTTTTTAAAAAAAATATGGCCTCTTCCTCTCCCTCCCTGTTTCCCCAACCAAATAAATCTGAACCGCTGGGTAGAAGAATGGGAATTGGCTTGGAGAACGAGAATTGAGGAAGCAAAATTGCTGTTGAGGAGAACTGATGGGGGCCTTGGGAAGAGAGATTCTCAGTTGTCACCGTGCTTTAGAATCACCTGGGGAGCTTAAGCATGCCGATGCCTGGGCTCCATCCCAGAGTTTCTGACTCCATTGGCCTGGGTGGGGCCTGAGCACTGGACTTTGTTAAAGCTTGTCAGGTGATACCAGTGTGCAGCCAGGATAGAGAAGCGCTGAGTTAAGTGAAGGGTTTAGGCTTGTTTTGATCAAGGCTGTTCTTATGTGATTATTTGGTTTGGCGATTACCTGAGGTAGTACACCCAAAGCAGGCAGATCGTCAGACTCCCCTGGGAAACCCCATCTCAGACCTCCTGCACTGGAACTTCTAGGGTGGAACCCTGAAGCTGTAGGTTAATATTCCTCAGGTGATTGTGATGCTCACTCAGGCTTGGGGTCCTGTTTCTGAGGACGTGAACTGGCCCTAGCCGAGCAAACCATTAAGGATCTGATTCACAAGGACTGGCTGGCTTTGAGAGGAAGCAGATGGAATGGTTTAATATGAGAGCCTTCTAATACAAACCGCCTGCCTGCTCCCTCAGAGTGGCATAGAGCACAGCAACTAAAGTGCTGACTGAGTTCCAGGAGGCGGAGTACGAGGAATCTGATCCAGTGACCCATAGGGTTTATGCTTGGTGTGTCTTCTTGCCAGATGCTCTCACCCATGGTGCCTGAGTAAGCGAAATGGTTCTGTAGCCTGAACAGGTAAAAGAGTTTGAGGACCATCTGCTATCTGAGAGCTATAACAGCCTCTGAGAAGGATGGAAGAAATAATACATCAAGGAGCCAGGAAGAAAAGTGATTTGTAAGGTGTAGAGAGTATCTTAAACCAGCTTCAGACAACACAAACAAAACAAATGGAGATACAGCACAGAAAAGGAGGGGAGACTTGAAATTTCTGGGTTTAGGCAGCAGATCTGAGGCTTTTTCAGAGAGCTTAAATCTGGTCCTTCTGAGGAAGTGGCAGTAGTGTTCTGCAGACATCTGGGTATTAGCAGCCTGAGCAGACCAGTTAAGGGGCTTGGCTGCTCCTAGCAGTGTGACTCTGACTCTACGTAGACAAGCCTAATGCAGAGATGTGTGGTTTTTCTTGAGCAACATATGACGAAGAGCTTGCTTACGTCAATTAAGCCCACAGACCGCTATCCTTCTGCTGATTGCTGTAGGATAAGTGACATCACCAGTCGGAAGACACCTGAGATGTGTCACTGGTGACTTTGAAGTTCAAGATAGTGAACTGAGTGGCAGGTGGAATTTTCATCTCTCTGTCAATCAAAGGCTGTGTATGTGAAGGGAAAAAGAGAACACAGAACATAATGCCTGATTGTAAATGCTAAGATACCAGAAGGATAGACTCTGGCAAGGGATAGAGCAGATTTCATAGAGATTGGGAGAGATGCATTTAAAAAGGCTTTAAACCGAAATTTTAGAGGAAAGGAGAAAAATGCACAGATAAAAGTATAAATCTGGGTATTTTGGAGGCTATGAGGTATTATATAGAAAGAAGAATAAAGGTGGAAAAGTTGCTCAGTAATGCGTTTTGAGAAAATAGGGTAGAGATTGGGAATGATGCTTCTGGACTCATATCTACAAACATTAAAAATAAGGCTAATAAATATATTTGCTTTTTACTTTTACTTACTGCAAGGAGGGAACGATTTCATATTTGATTAGATTTGACAGTGAAAGAGTATACCTTGTTCAAAAGTGATGGACATGCTAGAAGAGCTGAGATTAATGTCATAAATCAAAGAGAGATGTACTTGGAGGAGGATCTGCTGTAATAAGGGATGCCTGCTCCCTCTGAGCAAGGTCACATTTTGATTCTTTTGATTGCAGTGAGGGGGAAATTTCAGTACACCAAGACACAGAGACCTGTCAAAGGATTTTACTTCCCCTTTCTTTCCCAACAAATGTAATGAACAGTACCACCCAGTATTGCTTCCAGCTCTCTGCCTACAGGTGGGTTTCTTCTTACAGCTAAATGGGGGACGTCCTCCCTCCCTCACCACAGATATGTGGCCTATCTGTTAGAAAGGGCAGAAAGACATTGGCCTCAGTTAATCCTATCTGCTTACCTTGGGAAGAAGAATTATTACATGGTGCTGTCAGAGGTGCTTGAGTTCCATTTAGGGAATTTTCCTGAAGGTTTCCCATAGTAATAGTGAATGGAAATAAATCCCCATCCTAAGGGAAGAAGCATGGTGAAGAGAACAGAGGAGAAAAGCAAAAAGAAGTAGGTATGTTGTAATTGTGGGCATATACTGCACACCATCAGGTCAGAGGGAGAATAAATATTTTCCTTTGCTAATAAAGATTATAAAATTTGTGCAAAAAGGAAAATATGCTAGTGATGGAAGCCTCAACTCCCTGAGCATCTTTTGCTAAAACCAGTTGCATTCTATTGGAAGAAGTACTTCTATAAATTTTTAAGAAATTGTGTATTATGGAAAGTTGCAAACATATACAAAAGTAGAGTGAATAATATAATGCACTTCCAGGGTTCAAGTGCCAGCATGAATGATTATCACTATTGTTTTATCTATATTCCAACCGCCCCTCCCTCACCCACTAGATTATTTAAAGCAAATCCAAGACGTCATACCATTTAACCCATAAAGGGTTCAAAATGAATCTTGAAAGGATAAAGACTTATTATTATTATTATTATTATTTAACATAACCAGAGGAAATGTGAAATCCTTGTGAGGAAGTGACTTAGCTTGCTCAGAGTTTGTACCTCCCAGAAAAAGAAATGCTGGGTTTCCTCTGAAACACACTCTAAATTTGAGGCAAAGAGATGGAAGAAGAGTTGAGGGAAAAGCATTATAATCTCATAGCCAGGGATTGAAAAAAAAAAAAAACAAAACACCAGGAGCTTTTCAAAATGAAATTCTGGGGGCTGGTCCCATGGCATACTTGGGGTTAAATTCGGTGTGCTCTGCTTTGGTGGCCCAGGTTCGCGGGTTCGGATCCTGGGCGCGACCTACAACCATTCGTCAGCCATGCTGTGGTGGTGACCCACATACAGAATAGAGGAAGACTGGCATGGGTGTTAGCTCAGGGTGAATATTCCTCAGCAAAAAAAAAAAAAAAAAAAAAAAGTCTGGTAAAATAGTTGAAAATTATCCTATTTAGGAAGAAAAGGAGAATCATCTGAAGAAACCACTGTGACTGAACACGTTGCTTTTTGATGAACTTAGATCTTTAGAAATGTGATACGAGAGATGGTGAGAGGTGATGTAACCAAGACAAAATACAAGCGTTGCCCAGAACTGCAAGAAGAGTGTGTTGAAGGTTCATGCCCAGCACAAACTCAGCTCTGAAGAAGCGACCGAGGACAATAAAAGGCTCTGAGAAGAATGTTCAAAGTGAGAACAGCAAGGACAGGGCTGGATGCTCTGGGGACAGTGAGTTCCACAATGATAGATGGTGGAGAGAAAGCAGGAGGCCACAGTCCCATTTTTCTTCTAACTTTACCTGGCAGAAGGATTGCTACCCTAGAAAGGGTGCAGTAATAACCCAACAGGCCAACAGATCTAGGCCAACAAGAAAGCAGGACCAAGAGAGTTGAGGAGATAGTAATAAAGCATGTCATTGCTTTAAATGTTTCTAACTATCTACTTGCAGACAAATGGAAAAAATTTATAATTAGTTGAGATGACAGAATCACCACCAGGCATTTCCAGGATCTTGGAGAATGGAAGGGTGTGAAAAGGAAGCTGTTGAGTGATGTATTAGTTTCCTATTGCAGCTGTAACAAATTATCACCAATTTAGTGGCTTAAAACAACACAAGTTTATTATCTTACAATTCTGTAGGTCAGAAGTCTGAAATGGGTCTCACTTGGCTAAAATTAGGGTGTCAGCAGTGCTGTGTTCCTTTCTGGCGGCTCTAGGGGAGAATCCATTTCCTTGTGTTCTCAGCTTCTAGAAGCTGCCCACATCCCTTGGCTCATGCCCTCCTTTCATTTTCAAATCCAGCAGTAGCTGGTCAAGTCTTTTTCATATTGCATCACTCTGACACTGACTCTTTTGCCTTCCAGGGACATTATTCTGCCCACAAGTGATAACCTGGCTTTCCAAGAAAGAGAAAGGGGTGAATTCTGAGCATTCTGTACTGATAATTTCAAGTTGATTCTTGCCCAAATTCTAGACTCATTTGCTGTATGAGAAGAAAGGAGGATCTCTAGTAACCTGTATGGATTCACTAAAAACAAGCCATGCTAAGCTCACCTCATTTTTTGTTCAATTTTAATTTTTTATTCAAGTGTAATATAGAAAAGCAACAGTGCATATGTCACAATGTACAGTTTGATGAATTTTCACAAACTGAACACATATGTGTAACCAGAATCCACATCAAGAAACCAGCCCCCCGAACCCCACTGTGTTCCAGTCACTCCTCCCTGCCCCCACACTCATATGAGGGGAAAATCACTGTTCTGACTTCCAGGAGCATACATTAGTTTTGCCTGTCTTTATGTAAATGGATATAGAGGGTATGTACTCTTTTGTGTCTGGCTTTTTCACTAAATATGTTTGTGAAGTGCATCCATCTTTTTATCTGTAGTTGTAGATGGTTTATTCTCACTGCTATTTAGCATTCCATGGTATTTGTTTAGCCAGTCTACTGTTGATTGGCATTTGGGTTGTTTCTAATTTTTGACTATTACGATAGTAGAGCTATGAACATTCTAGCATAAATATGTACTAATTTCATTTGAATCATTTGATAGCATTATTAGATTGCTGGAGCAGAGACGTGTATAGAGATTTCAGAGAGGTTCTTGACAAACTCGTGATATTCTTGTTGACAAGGTGGAAAAAGGTGGACTAGATAAAAGAATAGTTTGATGGATTCTTTTTTTTTTTTATTGATTGATGTTGTAGGATAATGGTGGCATAGAGGAAGGTCTATTGTGACAGACTACAGGGCTCTGTCCATCCTAGTCAACGTTTTTATCAGTGACTTCAGTGAAAACTGAGGAGGTATGCTAATCAAATTTGCAGATTTCACAAAATTGAAGGCATTTGAACTAACTGATAAAATTAAGGGGAAAAATCCATTTCTAGTAGATGGGAAATGATGCTTAAAAATTCACAGGGGAAAGTTACGAGGAATAAATGTAACGTCCCATATTTGGGATTTAAAAAAAAATTACTTTTATAGGCCCAAAAATGGGAAGAGGGAAAAGCTCATCAGTTTGAAGTGGGGGAAAAAAAGGAGTTGTAGCTGACAGTGAATTCAAACTGAGACTCCATAGTCTACAACAATGTCTGGAGTTTTCTGTGTGGCTCTCGGGTTTCCAGAGAGACACCGACAAAGTGAAGTAAATGCAGAGGAGAGAACTGGGATGGTGAGTGGTCTGGAAGCCACATTTGTCACACAACAGGTTGAAGAAACTCTCAGGTTTTTAGCCTGAAAGAGGGAAGACTCAAGGGGGGCAGGATGTTAATGTTTAATGATAAGAAGGGCCATTATTGGGAGGAGGATTGAGCTAGATTCTGGGTACCTCCAGAGGGGTCTAGGACTACTGGGTAGAAGTTGCAAGGAAGAAGTTATCAGCTTAATGGAAGGAAGAGCTATTGATCTCTTTGAAGATGGAATGAGTTGTCAAATACAGTACTGATGTGTTATAGTGCCTGGGAATTTGAAGCAGAAAATGGATTAAATAGCAGCCTAAGTTTTGTGTGTTACATTTTATGTATTTAAAACTAGTGGTGCTGGGAGAATTGTAGGTTTAACTTTCTTTTTCAGGGACTGTTTAATTTGAGCATCTAAACTAACCCTGGGCATCTGATCCCGAGTGGGCTGCAAGCTTTGTTCCGTTCTGAATCAACCTAGGCGGTGCTCTCTTGGCTTTTAGTTCTAGAGCTGACGCTGGGCCTTAGTGCTGGAACTAGCCTCCTTCTCCACGGGAGCCCATATAGGCTGGGTTTGATGATCCATTCAGGGGCATCTCTTTAGATGATTATAGAAGTGACTTCGCAGCTTCTCCTTCCTTCAAAGCAGGGGGCAAAGCAGGAATGGCACTGCACCTGAGTCAAGGGTCCAAGGTGATTTCAGGCCATCTTCCTGTGGACTTGGCCCACTGTTGGGTGAGGACTGAATTGCACCTAGACGTAGGAGGGTAGGACATTTCTGTCCTTGAGGATAACTTGCAGTTGCCTTCATATTATTCAACCCCCATGGTCCCCTCCTGTCCCTGCCTCCAAAGCAGGAGGTTGGGCTCCACTTTAAGAACAGTGCACTTGGCTGGGCTCTGGGGCCTCCGGTCAGCTGTATCCGCTGGGGGTGGGGACAAAGAGCCCAGTCAGCACTGCTGCCTGCCATACCCGTTTCCTGCTCCCACGGCCAAGAGGCCCCGGAGAAAGCTGGGCTCTGGGGAAGGTGAGGGCCAGCTCTCTTCAGGCAGTTTCTCTGTGCCCTTGTTTCTTTCCATATGATTCCCTTCTTCATTCAAACTGAGCCCCCTGTGCTCCATAGAGAGAGCAGACCAGGGCAAGATGTTGGGTCATTGGGGGAGGGGAAATACTGATGGGTAAAAGGAGGGATACAAATGGGTGGACATGAGAGTAGAGAAGCAGTAGGGGTTAAAATGTAAGCAATCCATGTATTTTCATTTCAGCATTTGTTGTTGTAAAGGATGATGAGTTGGCTTTTCCCTGCCCACATCCCTGGACAGAGCTGAGAACAGAACCTTGTGGCACACGCTGCAGCCTGACTCTGAACCACAAGTAGTCCCTTAAGCCCACTCCAGTTTGGTGTTGTGACCCGTGGTTACCCTGAGGGCTAACCATGAATTTTAATTAGGGGTCCCATTCCCTTGTGAATATGGCAGCATCAGGAGTCCCTGGCAGCTTGTGTTATATTTGTAAGTCAGCAGCAAGCCCGAGGGGAAGGATGGAGGGAAGCGGCCTGAGGGCTGCTGTATGGCTACAGGCGGTGGGTGTGGGGGTGTCAAGGCTCCGTGACTGGCTGAGGGGGATCAACGCATCTGAAAGATTTGTGGAGGGCAAGATACAGCCACTTTGGGCATTTTGTGGGGGTGCTCGTGGAGACTGCACACTTGTGTCTTTAATGATTAACTTAGCACTGGGGAGGCTGGGAGTTACGGGTGCATTTTTGCCCAGCCCTGTGATAAGGTTGGTGTTTATTGTCTTGTGTGTTAGGCAGAAAGGCAAGCGTTTGTGTGGGACAGGAATGCCCCCTTTCTGGAAGAGCAGAAAAGAACTTGGGCAGCGAGTAGAATAGGAGGGGTATAATGGAGGGGGAGGGAGAGACAGAAGATGGGACAGCTGTTTGAGTAGATGGGGAGTACTTCCTGACTGTGTTGGTGGCCTGAAGCAGGCAAGCCCAGCCCTGGGCCTCGCTCTGACCTTGCCTCCTTCTAGTGCTCCAGCTGCTAAGCTGGGAGGAGGGAGCAGCGAAGCGGTTCACTGCCACAGTGGGGAAGGTGTGGGGTAGGTGCCTCCCTGCCTGTATAAGAGGTCGGTGAGGGATTGAGGAACATTCTGCTGAGTTTCAGAATTGTTTCTTTTGACTTTCCTCCCTGCCACATCCTGGGGCTATTGGTCAACCTCACAGTATGTGAGGGCCTCCCTTCTTGAATTTCTTCTGAAGTAGCTGATTGTCACTTTTTTTGGGGTAATGGATTTCTCTGAGATTTTGATGAAAGGTATGGACCCTTTTCTTAGAAAAAATGCATATAATTTGGACACATGTACATAACACTTTGCAAAGAATTTCAGGCCTGTGGAAGTCCTAGCTTAAGAATCCTGGCTCTAAGGGCGATCTGTGAACTTTACCAAAGCTTGTCTTGGTAAAGGGATTCCCTCTATCCTAGGGTAGAAGGACTTGAGGAATATTTGTGGCTCTTACTTTCACATCGTCTAGTCAGGAGAGACACCCTGTCCCCATTTTATAGAAACCTCGGCTCCAAGAACCTGTCCAAGTACAAAAACAAGCAGCTGAGCTGGTAGGCTGTAGCAGGAAGTCTGGCCCCTATCCTAATCTTTGGTCACACGTCCTGACCTGCTGGCCCAGACATTGGATAAGTCACAATAGGACTTGTCAAGGTTAACGGTATTACCACAGCATCAGAATGCTGGGTTCTGGAGCCCGTAATGGGGTATGGGGTGGAGAGACCGTGACTTTTCAGAGCCAACAGCCGGAACACATCATTAATCCTCTACGGATACCCGCTGCCTCCCCCTGCTGTGAGCACTTTGCATGTAAGCAAGTCCACAGTCACTTTGTTTTGTGTCTCCTGTGTAAGTGCTGCAGGGTGTGTGTGTGTGTGTTTCTGTTTGGGTTTGGTGCTATGTACACAGCTGCTCAGCAAGTGCCTTTGAATGACAGTGGGGAGGACATTCTGGGTGGAGGTTTCCAGTGCAGAGCAGGTCAGAGCTCACACACTTCTGTCTTTGGCGAAAGGGTCTATTTTGGTGACTGCTACTGGAAAAATTGCTTGGGCATCTAAGGCCCTCTGGATGGTAGGGTCAGTTACCAATTGTATTATTTTTCTTTCAGGTCTCTTAACCTTCATTAACTGTGCCTATGTCAAGTGGGGAACCCTGGTACAAGATATTTTCACCTATGCTAAAGTATTGGCGCTGATCGCCATCATCATCGCAGGCATTGTTAGACTTGGCCAGGGTAAGAAATAATATTAATGGCAACTAGTATTTATTAAGCATTTTCTATGAGCCACACTCCTCTAATTGCCCTTTGTGCATGATCTCATTTGGTAGGTACTATTATTATTCCCATTTTATAGATGAGGAAACTGAGGCTACAGAATTATCCTGCTCAAGTCCCTAGCTAGTAAGGAGTGGAGCTGAAATTTGTACCCAGGTGGACTGACCCCAAAGCCTGACCTTTAACTTCTATGCATGCTGTCTCCCAGAGGAGGCTGATCTCAGCAGAACAGCTGACAGTCATGCCCTGGAAACTGGCTTTTGCAGATTGTCGAGCCCAGTGCTGTGGCTATGATTGTTCTCCCTTTGGGAGTGGGCAAGGGCAGAAATGAGCTCCTTGTACCTACTCCTCTCCAGGTTCCAGGTATGAACCCCTACCCTGCAACTACTCTGCTGACCTGGGCATGCTGAGTCCTGTGCTTCCTCCGCCCTGTATCAGCTCTGTCTGGTGTTAGAAAGGGGGCAGGAATCAGGCAGCTCGCAGGGCAGGACAGAACTGCATCATCCTGTTCTCCAGCCCCTTTGATTCTAGAAAGCCACCCCAGTCATTCCTGTCAAGATCCCTGTGATGTATCCTGCATTCTGGCCCATAACAGTAGGCGTCTGTCTTCTGTTCCCTGTCCTTCACTGGTACCCTTGCTGCCACAGGTGTTCTAAGCCACTCACCTGCTATCATTGCCATATTCTTCCACTCCTTTACTGGATTGCCTTGAAGTTGGGAGGTAGGCCATTAATTCTTCTGCCTTTCCATGTTGTCTTTCCATGTTCTCCAGGAACCTCAACTCACTTTGAGAATTCCTTTGAGGGCTCATCATTTGCAGTGGGCGACATTGCCTTGGGACTGTACTCAGCTCTGTTCTCCTACTCGGGCTGGGACACCCTCAACTATGTCACTGAAGAGATCAAGAATCCCGAGAGGTAGGTACCTGACCATCAACTTTCCATGGCAATAATGATAGCCATCATTTATTGAGCTCCTACTGTATGTCAGACAGCATACCCCAACTGCTGAGGTCGATTTTTATCAGCCCAATTTTAATAGATGGGAAGCCTGAGGCCCAGAGAAGTAGCTTGTCCAGGATCATGGTAACAGAGCTGAGATGTGAACTTTCTTGTGTATGTTTTAAAAAGAAATTTTTTTAAAAGGCCTTTTCACATTTGTTCATTCATTCCTGCATTAATTAAAGCAGGTTGTACCATGTGCTCATGGACACTGTTTTATAGATTTTCCTTGATAGCTCTTTCACCCACCCTTATCCCCACATAGATAACTTAAGGTCAGAGACTCCCAGAAACCTTCCTGTTTCCCTTCTGATCCCTTCCTGGTTTCTCAGACTCATGCTGATGTAGTGGTATTGTTTCAGGCAGTCAACGATATGACCCCACCATTGTTACTCTAAATTACCCTGAAGTCATGCAGAGCGAGAGCACTGCACAGGGAGTCAAGGGCCTGGAGCCTGTCTTTCCACTGATTTGTTGGATGACCTTGAGGGAGTCCCTGCTGTCTCTCTGCCTGCTTCCTTATCTGTAATTGAGGGGGTTGAAATATAAGCTCTCTAGAGCCTTTCCTGGCTCAAAAATTCAATGATTCTGGGAACTAAGATTTGCCAGGGAGTGGAATTTCTGTAAATTTTTAGGTCAAAATAATAATAATAAACTCCTTTTGGCTTTGAGAAACAAAGTACACATCCAGTGTTGCAACCCTGGGAGCAGATAACAGAAGCAGGATCAAGGCCTGGGTGGTGCTTCCACCTACCGGACAGAAGCTGAATGACTTGCGTTTGCCTCTTCGCCTCTTTTCTTTTTCCCCCGTCAGTCTCATTGTGAAAAATGTTCATAGAGATCGTGGCTTTATTGAGCTAGAGGGACCTTGAGAGGTCTTCGCATCTTTCTCTTGTCCACCGGTTAGGATGGCAGCCAGGTTCTCAACCTGAGTACTGGCGTGGGGTGGACAGATGTCCCAGGTTGCTTGTTCAGATACACACACTGTGCTTCCTACTGACGGCCTGTCTTATTCTCTGGAGATGTCAGATTTCACAATTTGCCTCTATAATTTCTTCTTATATTTCTCAACCTTAAGACAAATTTTCCGATGTTGATAATCTTAGAGAAGGAATCCTGACACCAAGAGATCTTTGGATGTATAAAAATAAAACCAAAAACCTCCCGTCTTCCTGTGCTATTATGCTGTGACATAGTTCTTTGTTAATCGTTTTTTTTTTTTTTGCATAGCCCTTTCTCTGAATGTAGTATTCTTTTCCCTTGATGCTCTTTAGTTCTTAAGAGTTCAGAGCTTAAGCCACTATCCTAGGCAACTTCAAAGGCAAAGGCACTGGGGAAATGCCACAGGGGGCCCCATCCCTGGTGTGACAGTCTAAGGATTAGAGGCGACATGGGGACATGACTGTATGATTAATGTATCCATTTTTCTGTTTGTCTGTAGGAATCTGCCTCTCTCCATTGGCATTTCCATGCCCATTGTCACCATCATCTACATCTTGACCAATGTGGCCTATTACACCGTGCTAGACATGAGGGACATCCTGGCCAGTGATGCTGTTGCTGTGGTAAAGGATTTTCTCTAGCAGAAGGCTGAGGGTGTGTTTGTGGGCTTCTGGGTATACCACAGCTCTTAAAGTCCCAGAAAGGGGGTAGTCCTTGAAAGGAGTATGTTTAGGATACTGGGCTTGCAAAAAGGTCCTGTTACCCTCGTTGCGGAAGAGAGTTGGGTTCCTACTACAGGGCATCTGGGGGCATGCCTGTCCATGCCTTTCATCCCTTTTAGGTCCTGGTAATGACTCTTTTCCACTCCTTTCCCTTAGACTTTTGCAGACCAGATTTTTGGAATATTCAACTGGACAATTCCCCTGGCAGTTGCATTATCCTGCTTTGGTGGCCTCAATGCCTCCATTGTGGCTGCTTCTAGGTATGAGTGGCATCTTGTACTGGGGGGTGTTGTGAAGAGCTATGGCAGGGGAGGGTAGGACTTACAGGGCCCAGACGTTACTCACTGTGCTCCCCAGATGATATTCACAACATCTTTGCTCTTCTTTCCATCAGCAGCCTCTAGTTCTTACTAATGTCAACATTGAACTCCATTTCATGCTATCCAAACTCTTCTGAAGGAGATGACAGAAAGAGGGCTGTGTGGCATGTGATCCAGGCCACACCCAGCATCCCCCAAGTTTCTCAGCCCCTCCTATCTTCCCCCAAATAGGCTTTTTTTTGTGGGCTCAAGAGAAGGCCATCTCCCCGACGCCATCTGCATGATTCAGGTTGAGCGCTTCACGCCAGTGCCAGCTCTGCTCTTCAATGTAAGCGATCTCAAGGATGGGGCTGAAAGCCAGATGGTGGGGGAAACTTGAGTAACAGTAGATGCAACTGTTCTAGCTTCGTGAAAACTCTGAGAGTCTAATAGAAAAACTAGTGATGGAAAAGCCAGCGTGGGCAAGGCACTGTGCTAACTGCTGCGGTGGTTCCTGAGAGAGAATCCATCTTCTCTAAGGAATGGTAACCTCCTTCAGTCTAGGATAAGGCATAAGGACATGGGATACATTGTAATGACTGCCATGAGAGCAAGTGATGTAGTGTTTAAGGAAGAAATTATCACTTCCATGGGGGTAGAGGGTTAATGAGGACATACTTCTCAGAGAAAGTGCACTTGAAGTGGATTTTTAAGGTTAGGGTTGCAACGATAGAGATGGGCTTTAGGTCAAGAGAAACAGCATCAGAGATTCGAGATAAGGCAGTGTGGAATTGGGTAGTAGGAGATAAAAGCTGAAAACGTAGGTTGGAGGCATTATGCGAAGGCTCTTAGGCAAAAGATTTTTGAGGAACTGTTTTGAGCTGTGCCTTAGAGGGTTAACTTGGGAAAGGTTTGAAGAACGGGCTGAAAAACCAATTAAGAGGCTATTGACTTAATAGAAAAAGAATGAGGTATTCAAACTCGGGAGCTAAAGGGGGTAGGAACAGGAGAGACAGGGAGACTCTGAGGACTTGAGATGGGGATGATCTGTGGGAGATAAAGGGGAGTGAAAAGTGCCTTGAGTAACAAAGGCCACGAGAGCTGACTTGGACTTGTGCTTACAGGGTATCATGGCACTGATCTACTTGTGTGTGGAGGACATCTTCCAGCTCATTAACTACTACAGTTTCAGCTACTGGTTCTTTGTGGGGCTCTCTATTGTGGGTCAGCTTTATCTGCGCTGGAAGGAGCCTGACCTACCTCGTCCCCTCAAGGTAACTCACTTCTGTCCTACCTCTGCTCCAGGGGACTCTTATAAGATAGTTTATTCAGAAACCTTTACCTAGGACTTCGTGGTGGTAGTGTGCTGAGATGAAGGGGATGGAAAGAAGGCTCAGTGCTCTGATCTTCACACGAGGTCGGGTTATTTTGGCTGTCAGTCCTGAGCTGCTTAACCTCCAGTTGTTTCCTCTGTCCCTTTAGCTCAGTCTTTTCTTCCCCATTGTCTTCTGCCTCTGCACCATCTTCCTGGTGGCTGTTCCACTTTACAGCGATACCATCAACTCCCTCATCGGCATTGGCATTGCCCTCTCAGGCTTACCCTTTTACTTCCTCATCATCAGAGTGCCAGAACACAAACGACCTCGTTGCCTCCGAAAGATTGTGGGTAAGCCCTGGATCCTTAAGTTGGCTCAGCTATTGTACAGCCTCTTCCCCCCACTTTTCTGCAAACCTAGTCTCCCAAGTCACCTTTGCCTTAGCCCCTTCCTGCTGTCAACCCTAAGGCTTAACTGATTTGTCCCCTCAGGCTCAGCCCCATTCAGTGCCACTTGAACTCAGCCCAGTTGACCTCTCCTCAGTTTTGACTCAAAGTTCTCTTTGTAGCATCCACCACATGGTACCTCCAGGTCCTATGTATGTCAGTTGCTGCAGAGATGGATTTGGAAGATGGCGCAGAGATGCCCAAGCAACAAGATCCCAAGTCTAACTAAATACCTCCTGGAATCCTGAGACGTGGAAAGCAGGGGCCTCTTGTCTCCTACTGGCTGGAGCCAAGGAAGTTGAAAAAGAAAGCTCACTTCTTTGGAGGCACCTGTTCAGAAGCCTGGTCTAGGCAGCTTCAACAACTTTGACCTTGCTTTTTGAGAGATGGAAAGTAATTTATTTGTTTTGCTACATATTGTTCCAGATTTTTTAAAGGGATAATAAAGCAGACTATGGTTGGGAGCATCTCAGGTGTGGGCCTGGTTGTTCTAATAGCACATTCCCATGTGTTAAGATCTTCACTCACCTCTGGATGTGCCTACCCACTCCTCTTTTCCTTTAAAAGGGCCAATAATGCTCCAAACTTTTGTCTCCTTTAGAGAGACATGAAACTGTCACAGATGTTAGACAATAAAAGGCTTATGTTCCTAAGCTATGAGTGGCTTCATTTTATATAGTGTTTCTGGGATGGCTCCCATTAACCTGGCAGGAAGACTAAAAACAATCTTATACTTGAAAGTATCCAAGTATTTCTTCCCTCTCAAGCCAGTGGCTCAAGGCTGATACAACCAATCTCTCCCCAAGAGAACACTTAAACTGCTATAGCAAAATGTTAGATTGTTAAGATAAAAATGGTACCAACTTCCATTCTTTTAAATTATCGTGAAGAATTTGAGCACGTCTACTACTTGAAGGATATTTTATAGGTAATCTTGGGGTAAATAAATGTGGTTACCCTATTTAGATACAATCTGAACTTATCAGGCATACCTCTGTGACTGGAATGCAAATGTAGATGGAACACATCTATGCGGTGGGGGCCTAAGCTCTTAACCCACTGGATGCAACACGGAGACACGTCCTAAGAGCATGGTCCAGCAAGAGCAATCACCACCCAATCTATCCTCATTTTGCTGAAGCACACAATCCATTTCCCTGTTTAATAAGTATCAGGAAGCAGCACGTAGTACAGAAGTTTACTAACTCTCTGGATGGGAAGATCGCTTGGCTTCCCAGTACTGTTTTACACTTAGGTGTAAGAGTCTGTAGTGGAATCCACTTGTAAAACGAACATTTCCACGTCCCACAGTTTGTAGGTTTGGGGCAAGGACCCAGCGTCAAATCTTGTTCTGAGACTGAGTCTTCGAAGAGACAGAGTTCCTGCCAGTATGAGCAGGGAAGAGAATTCAGCCAAGCGTGTCACGCCAAGGCTGCTTTGACTTCAGTTTGGTGTTGCTACCATTAGGGGTGTTGGGAGGGTGATTCTTTCCAGGCTGTAGCAGAGGGTTGTGGGTAAAGGTCTGTCTTAAGGGACCTATGGGAAGGGGAGAAAACAAATCTAGATGAATCAAGGAAAGGAAGAAACAAATGAGATAATTTAGCCTGAAAGGGTTATTTACCCCTGGCTGCTAGCTCCAGGTGATTCTGCATGCGTCGCTCACGCTCTCGTAGCTGATGTGCCATTTCAGCATTCTTCCAGCCTGTGTAAAGAGTGGGACAGTCCTGTACCCATTTTTAGACCACTTCCCCCTGGTCCTGCTTTGCAGAGGACAGGCCCTTACTGCTTTTGTGTGTGTGTGTGCGCGCGGGGGGCGAAGACTGGCCTTGAGCTAACATCCGTTGCCAATCTTCCTCTTTTTGCTTGAGGAAGATGGTCCCTGAGCTAACATCTGCGCCAACCTTCCTCTACTTTTTTGTATATCGGATGCCGCCATAGTATGGTTTGATGAGTGGTGCGTAGGTCTGTGCCCGGGATCTGAACTGCTGAACCCCAGGCCACTGAAGCAAAGCAAAGCGTGCAAACTTAACCACTACGTCATCGGGCCAGCCCCCTTACCGCTCTTGAAGCTCTTGAAGAAGCCTTCCCGTGGAAGTAATTTGTTGGAGTCATGTACAACACGCGGGGGGATTTTAAGCATAGTGCGTACAGCTGGAATCCGGAGGCAAGCCACTTGGCCCAGGGAAAATATATTGGAGGAGAGCCAATACATGAACACTGCCTGGAGGGAAGGAAGAGATGGAGCTCAGAAGCTGCACCTCTGGTCAGCATGCTGGGAGATGGCTAGGCCAGTGGAAGGACTTGGAGCCAGCCCCTAAGCCATTACCTACCGAGGGGAAATGGATAGTTATGGGCAGGACTGCCAGGGGCATCACTCTGATAAGATTTCTCATCCACTGAACGTCAGAACTTTGCATACCAGTCTCAGCACCTAACTGCCAAAAAAAAAAGGCAAGAGGGAGAATAACAAATGTATGTCAGCTATAGTGCATCTGGCTCAGATTTCTCACCCATCAACTCCATTTCTCCAGGGAGTGAAGAATGACCATTCTGCACAGCTACTTTACTCCTGCTCCCCACCTTGCAGGCCTGGCACTTGGCCAACCTGGCCTTACCTCAAGGACACCCCACATTGTAGCAGTGACTACCAGTGGTAGTAAGTAGGTGGGGTCAGATAGTGTGAGATCTTGGAACCACCAGAGGCCACCTGTCTGCAGGCTGGGCACAGGAAGGTTGGCCATTTCTCTCAAGGCAATGAAGAAGGAGATGAAGATCGGGGCCTATTACACAGGATAAACAGTGTCAGGACCCTTTAGCAGAGGGGACATTTTCATTACTCCATTATTTAAAACCATTATAATATCACCACCACCTGCTTTTTGGGGGTCTAGGGCATGGGAAACACAGAGGAGGTAATCTGATGGGTTCAGGACAAAACAAATGGGAAATGTTTTTGCTCACCTGAGTCAGAGGTAGAATGAGAGGTCTAAAGAGTTTAACATCATGCTTTTTCTGGTAAAGTGTCATCTCCGAGGAAGCTCTGTAAACTGTGAAATGAGAAGTTAATGGTTAGGCTAACAGTTATGTTGGTGGAGGTGACCAGCCTCATCGCCTGGCCCATGAAACTTCTAACTGACCCTGGCCAGTCACTGGAAACATCTGGCCCAAGGAGCAGGTAAGTCTTTAGAATTTGCCCAATTGCAGCAACTCCTGATTTAGGTTGTTCCTTTCCCTCAGCAGAATGTCAGGAAAAGTGCAAATGTCGTCCTCTCCCACGCTCACTCTGCAACTGACTCACACTCAACATGGTCTCCTGCCAACTTGGCCTCTCTGATTCGAGTGGAAAACTTCTGGATCTCTGGCAAGTGGTTGTGGATCTTGGCTGCCTCTCGCTGGCCCTTCACGATGAGAGGAAACACCAGGCAGCGGGCAAGGACTGTACCTGGAAAACACACACTAGGACTGAAGTGAAGTGAAAGTAGTTCTGCAACTAGGTTGAGGGTTTTTAGGTCCTTACTGAAAGGGTCTCTTATTCTAGTCTTTTCCACACTGTGACTCATAACCCAAGGGGCCCAAAACAAAGGGCAGGGGTATGACTTATTTCCTTCAAGGCTTAGTCCTCTGCTTTGACGTCACTAAAGTCTGCCATTAACTTCTCTAAGCAAATGACCAGAAATCCTATTTGTTTCCTTAACAAAAAGGTGACAGAAGACACTTTTCTTTTAAAAAAATTTTTTTTTTTTTTGTGAGAAGACCAGTCCTGAGCTAACATCTGTTGCCAATCCTCCTCTTTTTTGCTGAGGAAGACTGGCCCTGGGCTAACATCTGTGCCCATCTTCCTCTTCTTTATATGGGACGCCGCCACAGCATGGCTGAGAAGTGGTGTGTTGGCAGGCGCCCGGGACCTGAACCCGCGAACCCTGGACTGCCAAAGCATGAACTAAACTGCTATGCCACCGGGCCGGCCCCCAGAAGACACTTTTCCAATCAACAGTTTCCAAACTTTCCTGTTATCAATGGAATCATTTCTTCCCCCCAACTCTAAGTGTAGCCCCAATATACATAACAGATAAAGTCAAGCTGCCCTGGGTGAGGGGGTAGTCTGGCTATAGGTTGTTCAAGCTCTGGCCTTTGCTTTGTCAGAGGCACCTTTACAGAACTCTGGCGCTCCCAGGAATGAGGTTTGAAAGACACTGTCCTAGAAATCTCTGGAGTAGGAGGTAATCTGGTGGGCTACTGCTTTAGCTCCTTCCTATTTCTTTCTTACACTTCACATTTCCTGATCATTCCAACAAATATTTAGTTTACGGTATCTGTAGACAAACAAGTGGGTCTGGGCTGAGAAGAGACCGGGGGAGATATAGGTGTATGCTTTACCAACAGTATGATGGATGATGTGGAGTGGAGAGAGAAGGAAGCTAAGGATAGAACCCAGAATACCAACACTAAAGAGTTAGGTAGAGTATTGGGCAATGGAGATGGGAAGGTGTGGTCAGAAAGACAGGAAGAAAATCAGGAAAGACTGTCACAAAAGCCAAGGGATAGATTTCAAAGTCTAAAGTGTCTACTGCAGAAAGGTCAAGTATAAAAAGAAAAGTGGATTTAACAATGATGTTACTGGCAGTTAGAATGAGGTGGTATTAGTAAAAAACAGATTGCCGAGGGTCAAAGAGTAAAAAGAAAGAAGCCCACTGGATGCAGAATACTCTTTTAAATAACAGCTATGAAAGGAAGGAGAGAGAGAGGATAGTAGTTTAAGGTGAACTAGGGATGAGGGAAAGGAATTTTTCCCCAAGAAACACATGGTATGCTTGAGCATGTTTATATGTTCAGAGTAGGGCAGTAAAGAGGGAGAAGCTGAAACACAGGGGAGAGAAAGAATGATCAAAGGAGCAAGGTGTAGGATGAAACAGAATTTAAGGCATTGTGTTAGCTTAAAACAGGAGCCATGTGAGTGTCTTCCCCATTTTGGGGTTTAAGTGCCTGACTTGACTTTCTACTCTCCTAGACCAGGGCAGCCTCATCATTGTTAATGAGGTCCCTTAACACGAACCCTATGCTCACTTTCAAATATCTATACTTGTTGAATCCCAGATGACCTAGTGGTTTTATAAGGCTCTTTAGGAAATATAAGTAGAGTACACCATGTATCACGAGCCTCTATCTCTCATTTGAATCATCTACTTTTTTGACCCCTACACTTCTGCAACTATTTCCTTGATTCACTCAAAGAACTCCTGTCTTTAAAGTTCTATCCCTAAGTCCCCATTTCCTCTACCCTTGTCCCAGAGGTATTCCTCTTACATGCAGCAATGGCCCCCCACCAAGGTAAGCCGAGGTTAACATGCATAAATTCCAGTAAGTTCTGGATCAGTCCCACTGGGGTGTATGACCCCAGCCCCAGTTCAGCAAAGCTCTGTTCTGCAGCAGCTTGAACTACATCTGCAGTCTCTCCAGAAGCCACGTCAGTTACTGCTGTGGGTGAGGGAGTTGCAGGAATGACGGGAGGGACCTGAACCTGTGCAAAAGGAAGCCATGTGTAATATTCAGTAGTGGGGACATACAGAAATCAAGGATCCCCTTATGATAACCAAAATTGGGTTGTTCTCTTGACTCCCTACTCCTTCTCCCAGGTTAATCTACAGTATCCACAGAATTCAAAGCTTAAAAAAAGAGTTTATTTCCCCCCCTATGCAGGAAATCAGTGTTTTCCAAACTTCAGTCATTTGAGAATCACTGGCATGATTTTGTACATACTAAAACTATTACACTTACAATTTTTCTTTAAAACAACTTAGTTTCTAAGACCTTAATATCTACTTGGTCTCATCCTCATAAATATTAATATCCATGAAATCATGTATATGATATGCAAGTTATAATTTTTCTCACACACACACACCTGGGGTCACTTCCTATACCATCAGTGGCTTGTCATCACTGCAAACAGTGCCTCCTATATAAGGTAAATCTCTCTTGCTGCATTCTCAATCACTTCCCCAAGTGATGTGAAAATCGATCCCAAGCAGAGATGCTACCTTCCTGGGGAGCTGTGTGCAGTGTGGACAAGAACTCTGCTCCACATTCCCCTTCCCTCTAGTCAAAACAAAATAAAAACAAATCAACCAAGAAGCACCACTCCTAAAGCTGCAGGGACCAAACGCCTCTTACCTGGGCTTCTGCGAACGAGACGGCAGAGGTAGTGAGGCCACGGGGGCCGGAGGCCGCGAGGAGGACATAGTGCGGGCGCCCGCAGCCCCGGCCGGCTGGGAACAGGAGACCCGCGATCAGAGGTTTCCGGGGCCACTGCGAGGGCCCTGCGACGCGGTGGAACTAAAAGGAGGATGGACCCTTTTATCGGGAGCAGAAGTCGCTCGTTATGCTCACCCGCAAGAAGCAGGCAGCCCGCTACCGCAGACAACACTGCTACTCTCCACGCCGGCCCGAAGCCATGCAACTGGTGAGTCTCGGATGGCAGCTACCGCAAACCCACCCCGGGGCCCAGAGGTCGAGGCTGAGGTTTGCTTGGCAGGGGTGACACTTGTTTCCGGGAAGAGACTACTGCATGGGGCCACTGAGCCCGCGGGGTCGGGACGTAACGCTCCCGCGACCTCAAGCGACTCGAGGTCACGAGGCGGAGGTGCCGGTGAGCAGGTCAGCGTCTGCTCATGCCCCTAACTAGAGTTGTCGCTGGCTCGGGTCACAGGGACAGGGCAGCATCCCTGCGCTCAGCATCCTTACCTGACGCTGGGGCCGTAGCAGGCGCAGAAGCTCCCGGCGTCCGCACATCAATACCACCGCCATCTTGCCGGCAAAACGATTTCCGTTCGCGCCTGCGCACTCGGAACTGCAGTCCCGCGGGAGGAGGCCCTTTTGGAAATGGGCGTGAAGCCAGAGCTGTCTCCAAGATCAGGTGGTAAAGGAGACTGGAGCTTAGCGGCCATATTTGAAGTGGGTAAGAAGACCCAAAGGGCTACATTGACGAGATCGCGCAGGGAGTGTTTTCAGGAGATTGAAGTTAAGAGCCACGTAGGCGGCTATAGTTAATGACTGCATAATCCGGGGCAGTTTTATTCCGTCTTCTAGAGGCGTGCTTCTCCTATGATTTGTTAAATTAAAAAAAATAGTCTCCGGACGGTTTTGGCTGTGCTTGGCGTGGGTTTTTCCTGCCCAGTGATATTCGATTCTTATTGCTAGATAATACTAGATAATCGCAGATCCAGTGAAATTTGAGGGTAGTCTAGAGTCTGACAGAAATTGAGGAAAGGCAGCTTCCAGGAAAAATTTTCCTCCCAAATAAAAAGACAAAGCTTAAAGAGGAGACTCCACCTTTCCCTTTTCTCTTCCTTAAGTGGGGTTGTGTGAGGAGCATCTTGTGACCATGAGGGGACATGTCTAAAGATGAAAAGCTCACATGTTGAAGATGGTTGTATGGAAAGATAGAAAAACCCTGATTACTTGATGATGTCGTTGCACCAAGCTTGGAACCACCTATCTCTAGACTTGGTTGTGTAAGATAAGTAAAGGTCTTTATTGTCTAAACTCTAAATCTGTTGCTTGGGTGTTCTGTTACTTGAAGGTGAAAGAATTCCTAAGATAGATGCGGTGAAGTTCCCTTCCTCCAAAGAAAAGATGACTGCTCAGAAAGGTGGGAGTTGAGTATATTTGAACCCCTACAAAGTCTCTCAAACTACAGAGTGCTTTTTGAATAACAAAGTATAGCTTAGGAAAGATACAGTAGCCTGAGATGATTTTAATCACTGCTTTTTTGGGATGGTTATGAATATAACCAGAAATGGTAAAAATACGAAGAAAAGAAATATAATACAGATTTGGTAATAATTAAGGATGTGACCTCTCAATCACATATGTTGGAAACTATTGTAAACAAGCTTTTGGTTACTTTAAAATAATCGATACAGTTAGAGGTGATGACAAATATGCAGCTACTGGACACTTGGAAGGAAAAAAAAAACTATCCTATGGTAGACTGTTACTTTGGTGGCCCCAAATGAACCATATCTCCCAATATTTACACCTTTGTACAGCTTCATATAGCCTCTATGAAAAACAGTATGGAGGTTTCTCAAAAAATTAAAAATAAAACATATGATCCAGCAATTCCACTTCTGGGAATATATCTGAAGGGAATGAAAACACTATGTTGACAAGATATCTGCACCCCCATGTTCATAGCAGCATTATCTACAATAGCCAAGACATGGAAACAACCTAAGTATCCATCTACAGATGAATGGATAAAGAAAATGTGGTATATACATACAACAGAATACTATTCAGCCATGAAAAAGATGGAAATCCTACCATTTGTGACAACTTAGATGGACCTTGAGTGCATTATGCTAAGTGAAATAAGTCAAAGACAAATATTGTATGATCTCACTTATACGTGGACTCTTAAAAACCCCCCAAAACCCAAACTCATAGAAAAAGATCAGATTTGTGGTTACAAGAGGCAGGGGTTGGGGGTGGGGGAATTGGATGAAGGTGGTCAAAAGGTACAAACTTGCAGTTATAAGATAAATAAGTACTGGGGATGTAATGTACAACATGATGACTATAGTTAACACTGCTCTATGGTATATTTGAGAATTAAGAGAGTAAATCCTAAGAGATCTCATCACAAGGAAAAAAACATTTTCTTTTCCTTTTTTTGCATCTAAATAGATGAAGGATGTTAACTAAACCTATTGTGGTAATCATTTCACAATATATGTAAGTCAAGTCATTATGCTAAACACCATAAACTTATGCAATGCTTATAAAAACTTCTCAACAAACACACACATTGTAACTATGTGAGGTGATGGCTAACTTTATTGTGGTAATTATTTTGCAATATATACATATATCAAATTATTATGTTGTACACCTTACATATACACAATGTTTTATGTCGGTTATATTGCAATAAAGCTGGAAAAAAAAGAAAGTTCTGAAGGACATACAAAAAATTCTACTAGAACTAATAGATAAATTTGCAGGATACAAGATCAATATACAAAAATTGATTGCATTTCTAAACACTAATGATGAACAATTGGAAAATGAAAAATATACCATTTACAAGAGCATCAAAAACAAGAAATATTTAGGGGTAAACTTAGCAAAATATGTGTGAGACTTGTACACTGAAAGCTGCAAAACATTACTGACAGAAAATTTTAAAAACCTGATTAAATGGAGAGATATACCATGTTCATGGATTGTAAGACTCAATATTGTTCAGATGTTGATTCTTCTCAAACTGATTCGTAGCAATCTCAATCATAATCCTAGGTTTTTTGTCGAAATTGATAAGTAATTAATACATTTATATAAAAAATGTAAAAGACAAAAACACTTTTTGAAAAAGAAGAACATTGGAGGACTTATATTATCTGATTTTAAGACTTACTATAAAGCAACAATAATCAAGAGAGTGTGGTACTGGTATAAGAATAGACATTTAGATCAAAGGAACAGAAAATTTCCAGAAGTAAATTCACACATAGATGATCAATTTATTTCAATAAAAGTGCCAAGGGAATTCAAAGGGAAAAGGAAGATCTTTCAACAAATGATGTTAGAATAACTGGATATCCCTATAGGAAAATTTGAACCCCAACCCTTAGCTTGTACTATATACAAAAATTAACTTAGAATGTATCATTGTTTTGTTTTTTTGCTGAGGAAGGTTCACCCTGAGCTAACATCTGTGGCCAATCTTCCTCTATTTTGTATATGAGCTGCCACCATAGCATGGCCACTGATGAGTGGTGTAGGTCCACACCCAGGAACTGAACCTGAGATGCTGAAGTGGAGTGCACTGAACTTAACCACTGGGCCACTGGGGCTGGCCTTGGGTCATATTTCTAAACTTAGAAGTTAAAATTATGTTTTTCTAGAAGAAAGCACAAAAGAAAACCTTGGGAGTAGGCAAAGATTTCCTAGACAGAACACAAAAAAACCCTAGTCATAAAAGAAAAATTTGATGAATAGGACTTCATCAAAATTAAAAACCTTTTGCTCTTTGAAAGACACTATGAGAAAAATTAAAAGACAAGTACAGATTGGGAGAAAAATAATCACAATATGTATATCTGAAAAAGGATTTGTCTCTAGAATATGTAAATGACTCTTCTTACAATCAATAGTCCAAAGCAAAACAACCCAGTGAAAACGGGCCAATGTTTTGAACAGACATTTCACAAAAGAAGATACCAGAAGGAATAGCCAAAAATCACATGAAGAGATGCTCAAAATCATTAGTCATTGAGGAAATGCAAAATAAAACCACAATGATGTACTACTACACATCTACTAGAATTGCTGAAATTAGTCGATTGACAATACCAATTATTGGTGAGTATGTGAACCAACTAGAATTTTCACAAATTGCTGGTAGGAATGTAGAATGGTACAATCACTTGGCAGATTCCTACCAAATTAAATGTACACTTATTATATGACTAAGCACTTCCACTCCTAGGTGTTTATTCAAGAGAAATGAAAATATATGTTCACAAAAAGACTTGTACATGTGTGTTTGGTACTATTTATTCATAATAGTACCAAACTGGAAACAACTCATGTATTCATCAGTGTGTGAATAGATAAATTCTAGTATATTCACATAATGGAATACTACTCAGCAATAAAAAGAAATGGGCTACTGATACACACAACATGGGTGAATCTCAAAAACACTATGCTGAGTGAAAGAAGCCAGACACAAGAGAATACATAATCCAATTCTGTTTAGTGAAGTTCTAGACTGTAAAACTATAATGACAGAAAGCAGATCAATGATTACCTGGAGCTGTGGGTCGGTCTTGAGGGTAGTTGACTGCAGAGGAGCATGAGGGAACACTTTGTGGTGATAGAAATATTCTATATCTTGATTGTGGTGGTCATTATATAGGTGAATACATGTCAAAAGTCAACAAACTATTCACCTAAATGGGCTCATTTTATGTGTTATACATCGATAAATTTGATTTATAAGTAAAAAAATTTATACAAGTCATCACTCTATCAAAATAGTATATTTGCCTCAGTTATCCATATATTTCAAGTGAAAAAATTTTTAAATTTAATTCTCTGGATAATTAATTTGCTTTTCCACCCAGCATGGATGTTCATTCTTTGGTGCCTTATGGGATATACAAATAAAGTGCTTTGGCCGCTCTGAGGAGAGAGAGATTATTTCTAAGAGAACACCAGGGTTGCCTTCATGGAGGAAACCATCTTTAATCTTTGCCTTAGTTAACAGATACAGAGAAAGAGAGATAAAGAAAATGGTATGACATTACAGACAGAATGAACAATAAATCAAAGCAATATTGGCTTTTGCAAAAATTCATTGTTTATTTAGAGAGACCCTGAGTCTGCATTTTACTGTTTATCATATCATGTCTCTATATTAAACACCTATATGTAATTTTCTGTCACCTTTAATTATGTGTGGATTTCTCCCTATGCAGAATGCTGTGTATGCTTAATCAGGAAATCTTTTAAAAGATGTAGTCTCCAGGAATTCATTAATTGGAACTAGCTATGTTATAACTAAAGAATTCCTGCCACAGTACCATGTAAAAGGCCATCCATTCATTCAACAATCATTTATTCAACAAAATATTTGTTGAGTGCCTGTTATGTACCTGGCACTGTTCTAGGCAATAAAAACCACTCTGTAATGAATGAAAAGCCACTTTGGGTACAGCGTATGATATCAGTAGCCCCATTTAGTCTTCCTTTAAAAATGATACATATTTATACATAAGTATTGGTCTTCCGTAATTTTTCTTTTGTTCACTTTTCAGCACCGTGTTAAACACTCTAGGATACAGAAAAAAGCCTCAGAAGAATTTATGGCCTAGATTTGGAGAAAATACAGATATATGACATGATTAAAGTACTTTTAAAGAGCGTATATGATAAAGTTTTAGGTAACAGAATACAGACTAACTGTGAGGGCAAACATGGGACACAGCTGTCAGAGGAAATTCATGAAAGAGGAGAGTGGATGAGATTTTGACTGGTGCTTCCAGGCAGAGCGAGCAAGAAAACAGGCATGGAAGCAGCAATGAGTGTGGGGGACGCGATGAAGACTGGTGGTCTGTAGTAGAGTTTAATCCTGTAATTCTGTTACAAAGACTTTATCCTAAGAAATTAATCAGTTATATTCATAGATGATCATTACAGTGTTACTTCAGATGGTAAAAATTGGAAACAATCTATATTTTGTTTGAGTTTCTCCTAAGAAAATAATAAAAAAACCATATTCAGAGATGATCATTACAGCATTATTTAAGTGACTAAAAATGGAAACAATCTACATTTTAAGTGATAGGGAATAAAAATGACTTAGGCTACATTTATTCAATAGAATAATATGCATCTATTTCAAAACATATTTTTGATTATAGCAAGGTGGCAAAATGTTCATGATTTAGTAAAAATGTTCATAATTGTGTAAAAGCAGGATACAAAACTATAAGTGCATTATGATGTTAATTTTGTGAAAATGAAAATAATATGCGTGTCTTAGAAAAAAGCCTGGAAGGAAATACACCAAACGTTTTATGATGATAATCTCTAGGTGATAGAACTATGAGTGATTTTTATTTCTGTCTTTATATTTTTCTATAATTTGTTGTGGTGGTGTGTTGTTTTCTCAATTATTTTATTGAAATCGTAAAGCAACGATTCATTACACAATAACTTTGTGTAATTTTGGGTGTACATTATTATTTATCAATATATGTATAGACTGCATCATACTCACCACCAGAAGTCTAATTTTTATCCATCACTGTACATATGTGCCCCTTTAACCCTTTCACCCACTCCCCAGCCCCCTTCCCCTCTGGTAACCACTAATCTATTCTCTCTCTCTTTTTTCTTTTTTGGTGAGGAAGATTAGCCCTGAGCTAACATCTGTTGCCAATCCTCCTTTTTGCTGAGGAAGATTGGCTCTGGGCTAACATCTGTGCCCATCTTCCTCTACTTTATATGTGGGACATCTTCCACAGCATGGCTTGATAAACGGTGCGTACGTCTGCACCTGGGATCTGAACCTGTGAACCCTGGGCCACCAAGGCGGAGCATACGAACTTAACCACTATGCCACTGGGTGGGACCCTAATCTGTTCTCTTTATCTATGTGTTTGTTTATCTTTCACATGTGAGTGAAATCACGCAGTATTTGTCTTTCTCTGTCTGGCTTATTTCGCTTAACATCATACCCTCAAGGCCCATCCATGTTGTTACAAATGGGACAATTTTGTCTTTTTTATGGCTGAGTAGTATTCCATTGTATGTATATACCACATCTTCTTTATCCATTCATCCATAGAAGGGCACTTAGGTTGCTTCCACGTCTTGACTATTGTGAATAATGCTGTAGTGAACGTAAGGGTACATAAATCTGTTTGGATTCTTGATTTCAAGTTCTTTGGATAAACACCCAGTAGTGGGATAGCTGGATCATATGGTATTTCTATTTTTAATTTTTTGAGACATCTCCATACTGTTTTCCATAGTGGCTGCACCAGTTTGCATTCCCACCAGCAGTGTATGAGGGACATCCTCTCCGACATTTGTTATTTTTTGTCTTGGTAATTGTAGCCAGTTTGACATGTGTAAGGTGTTGTCTCATTGTAGTTTTGATTTGCATTTCCCTAATAATTAGTGATGTTGAACATCTTTTCATGTGCTGTTGGCCATCTGTATATCTTCTTTGGAGAAATGTCTGTTCATATCCTCTGCCCATTTTTTTTTTTTTTTTTTTTTTTTGTGGGGAAGACCAGCCCTGAGCTAACATCTGTTGCCAATCCTCCCCTTTTTGCTAAGGAAGACTGGCCCTGGGCTAACATCCGTGCCCATCTTCCTCCACTTTATATGGGACGCCACCATGGCATGGCTGACAGGCAGCGCGTCGGCGGGCGACCGGGATCCGAACTTGCAAACCCCGGGCTGCCAAGCGCGGACTAAACCACTGCGCCACCGGGCGGCCCCATCTGCCCATTTTTTGATTGGGTTGTTTGCTTTTTTGTTGTTGAGTTGTATGAGTTCTTTCTATATTTTGGAGGTTAACCCCTTGTTGGATATATGATTTGCAAATATTTTCTCCCAGTTCATGGGTTGTCTTTGCATTTTGTTCCTGGTTTCCTTTGCCTTGCAGAAGCTCTTTAGTCTGATGTAGTCCCATTTTTAAATTTTTTCTTTTGTTTCCCTTGCCCAAGTAGCCATCATATTTGAAAAGATGCTACTAAGATTGATGTCAAAGAGTGTACTGTCTATATTTTCTTCTAGGAGTTTTATGGTTTCAGGTCTTACATTCAAGTCTTTAATCCATTTTGAGTTAATTTTTGTGTGTGGTGTGAGGTAATGGTCTACTTTCATTCTTTTGCATGTTCTTGTTCAGTTTTCTCAACACCATTTATTGAAGAGACTTTCCTTTCTCCATTGTGTGTTCTTGGTTCCTTTGTTAAAGATTTTATGGTGATAATCTTTAGGTGATGGAATTATGAGTGATTTTTGTTTCCATCTTTGTATTTTTCTATAACTTTAACATTTCTTGCAATGATTATATGTTTTGTTTATTTTCCTAGATACTATTTGTATTAGTTTGCTAGAGCTGCCATAACAATATGCCACAGACGAGGTGGCTTAAACCACAGAAATTAATTTTCTCATAATTCTGGAGGCTAGAAGTCCAAGATCAAGGTGTCAGCAGGTTTGGTTTCTCTGAGACCTCTCTCCTTGGCTTGCAGATGGCTGCTTTCTTGCTGTGTGTTTACATGGTCATCGCTCTGTCTGCACATGTTTCTAGTGTCTCCCTGTGTGTTCAAATTTCCTCTTCTTATAAGGACACTGGTCACATTGGATTAGGGCCCAGCCTAAAGACCTCATTTTAGCTTAATTCCTCTTTAAAGACCTTATCTCCAAATACAGTGACATTCTGAGGTCACTGTAGAATTTCATCATATGAATTGTGGGGGGGACACAATTCAGCTTATAGCACTATTAAAAAATTGGTACATTATTGGTAATATCAGAAACAAAAAATAGGGCTAGTGTGAGTAGAGTAGAAAAATATATGGTGGATAGTCATGGGAGAGTGGGTGAAGTAAGAACAATGATACCTAAATTGTTGATTGTTTAATGGGTGCTGGGCATCGTGCTAAGTTATGTCTACTAGCTCACTAGATCATTGTTGTAAGCACTATTTTAATATGGCTCCAGGTTTCGTAAAATGCTGAATCATGACAAGCTGTGAACTTTGGGTTTTATTATGTTGACATGGAGAATAATTTGAAGGTAGGAAAATGACACAAGGAAGAGTAATTTAGGAAGATTAGTAACAGAATAGGACAGACTCAATTCCATTCCATGGGTCAGCAAACTTTATCTGTAAAGGCCCAGAGAGTAAATATTTTAGGCTTTGTGGGCCATATGGTCTCTGTTACAACTACTGAACTCTGTCATTGTTGTGGGAAAGCAGTGACAGTCAATATGTAAACAAATGAATGTGGCAGTGTTCCAATAAAACTTTATGTACAAAAATAGGTGACAGGGTAGATATGGCCCATTGACCATGGTTTGCTGACCCCTGGAATAGACATAGACAGTAGCAGAAAGGAACTAGAGGTTCAAGACCAGTTAGGAGGAGACTATTACAATAATCCTTATCTGCAGTGAGGAGGGTCTGAATTAAGCTGGGCCGATGTGATGGAAAGGGAGAGATTTTGGAGACATTTTAAGGGAAAAACACTGTAGATCAGGTTGGGTCAAACACTGATCGGATGTGGAAATTGAGGTTGAGAAAACTAAAGATATTGGGGATTTTGAGTGGGGAAGTCAGGAAAACAGTGGTGCCACTGACATAATTGGATAAATTGGTGCACTGGTCATTTGCCTGGTTGCTCTCAGATTCTTCTCCACTCTTACTCTGTTTTGTATCTCATGAAAGTGTATTTCCTTGCCTTCTGGCTTCTGGATAGGCCTGGTAATGGAAGTCACTGGCTGAAGAGTGTAGAAAGAGAGGAGAGAGAATCCACGGTATTTTCTCCCGCCTTTCTCTGCTTCCTGCATTATTCCTAGCAGCTGCATCTCCTCCTCCTTGGCCGGATAGCCTTTCTCTCCACAATCCTAGCTTCCTCCATGCAGACTTGGGCGTAATTCTAGTGCCCTCTGGATGCCCTTACATTCTAGGCTCTAGTAACACCACCAGCTCCCATCATCCCTCTAGCCTACGGCGTGATAGCAGCTGCCTGCTGTTGCCAATTGCTGGATTGCTGAATTGTTCCCTGTTCAACTTCATAGCCCTTCTATTACCCATGTACCAATTCCTTGTGGTAAAATTCCTCTGACATCCTTTGAGTCATTTCTGTTCCCTGGCTGGACCCATCAGAAGCTGTGTCGGTTATTGGGTAATTGTCTCTTAGCTCCAAACCTGACTGCTTTGTGATTCTGGGGCAGTACTCTACAAACTGTATTTTTGCTTCACCAGCTGGCTCCCTATTCAACTCGGCCAATAAAAGGCATTAGAGGGAGACTGGAAGGCTGGAGGAGAGAAAAATGACTTGCTCCTTCTTGTTTGTTCCCTGTGGGCTTCCTATCTAATCGCATTTCCTGTGAGCAGCATCCCAGCAGTGCTTCTTCACACTAGCAGTTCTTCTCTTAGCAGTCGCTGAATCCAGTTTTCAATTTTTTCCAACACCTGCAATCTTATCATACCCCCTCAGAGACACCAGCACCAGTTGCCTGGTGGTCCCTCCTCAGATAGCTGAATTTAGTTCTGAGGCGGCCCTTCTCCAAGCTTCTAAATTCTAATAACCCTAGCCTCTTCCCTTTCTTCCCTCAGCCGTGGGGGTGGGAGCTGCTTTCTGCAGTTGCTTCTGTGATACTTTAGAGTTCTCTTTTTACCCTTTTGGTTACATAGTTAACAACTTTAGACCTACTTAACCATTCTTTATATTCAATTCTCTCTGTCCAAATAACTGGTGTTTTTCTGTCTTCTGTTTGGACCCTAACTATTACAGAATGGGAGATAGATTTTTGGAAAGGTGTCAGGTTTGGTTTTGGATATATTGAATTTGCAACAACAATGGGCTATCCAAGTAGAGCTATCTTGCCTATAGCTGGAAATATGGCACTGGAGTTTGTGGGAGAGATGGGAGCTGAAAATATTTTGTCATTGTCAGCACTGATGTGATGATGGAAACTATAAGACTACTTGAATTCTCTGGTTGAGTGGTGTGGAGAGCCGAGAGCAGATGGTTGACAATGGTCTCATGTATACTCAGAAACAAAAAGCAGCAAAATTTTAAAAAGATTAGGAACTTGAAGATACAGTAATGATTTTATGATAAAGCACTGATAAACGAAACTCATACAAGATATTTTTTGGGGAGTACACTTAACTTCTTGCCCAGCCTGTGTTTCCAAGTCTATCCCAATATTGGGGCTATCCTTACGAATAAAAGCCTACGTACCCTGGAGCTCTTCCTTTTCCTCCAAGACCTTTGGGGTAAGCCCCCAGGTTACATCGAAGGCAGTGACTTATTCTTCCTTCTCTCTTTTGGTTCTGCCACTCTGCTACCAACACTATAGTGGTACTGCAGCAGGTTACAAAAATTATGAGAAATTTTTATTATTTAATGAACTGTGGCTCTTCCTGTTACCTGACAATTATTTTTTTCATGTCATCAATTTATTCAAACATCCACTGAGTGCCTACTTGGTATCAGGTGTCCGTTATGTGTGTAGTTTTCTGCCCACAACTGTTCTAAGTCTTTTCCCTCCTTTAGTCCCCTCTGGGTGCTCCTCAGTACCTGTACCTTCTCCTCTGACAGGGGCTCTTATGTCCTACTTTCCTGACAAAATAAAGAAAAGACCATGTGAAGTGAGCCTTTTAATCCATTCCAAAGTAATTCTGTATCTGTTTCTTTCTCCCCCATCTCATTCCAAATGAACTCCTGCTTTTAAGAGTAAACTATACTTGTGATCTCGATCCTCTTTGTTTTCCCTGCTGTGGGTGCTATAACATCTAGAATCAAAGATTTTCTCTCTTAATCATCTCCTTTTTGTCTAGCTTAAACCCCTTTAATTTCCTCTTCTCTGCCTGCAGACATACTCTTTCTTCCCTGTGCTGAAAAAACAAAACAAACCCCCCAAAACCTTCATTTGACCTTGATGCAATTCTTAGCCTATTTTTCTCATCTTTTGTTGTTACATGTTTAAGGACAGAACTCCATTTTTTCAAGGCACAGTCACTCCTAGTTCTGCTCTCTTGCCTCCTGCTGCTCTCTCAGCCCCTGTTTCTGTCATTCAAACTGTTCCCTGAAAGGCAATCCTGGCTTCCTAATCACCAGCCACAGTGGATTTTTTCAGCCCTCATTCTCTTAGACTTCTCTATGGTATTTGACACTTTTGATTACCCTTCTTTCTAAAACTCTCCTCTCTTGGTTTTCATAGTATAATATGTGATTTTCTTCTCATCTTTTTGCTCTAACCTTTTCAAAACAGTTTGGATGACTGCACATACTGAGCTTAATTTCCAACGTATCTATTGCAGTTTGAAGGGGGGCATGAAAAAATAATGGGTGTCACCAAAAGCTGATTGCTGCTCAGATGGGCTTTGTACAATGTTGTCCAATGGTGTTAAAAGCTTCCTCAGCTTGGAAGGTCTAGATATTTGGTTGTGTCCAAAGCTGGTTAAAGTAACCAATCTTGTAAGAAACAAATGTTCCCTGTATAGTCTCTTCCCTGAACAATGCTAACTAGATAAATCCTGACAAATCTTGCCTTTCTAATTCCTTTTATTCCTCTAGGTTTCAACCTTTCAGTTTCTAATCTCTTAGATATATTAATTCCATTGTTTAGGCTATGATCAAGCTCTCTCTTCTGATTTTTTCACTTTTTATTTCCCAATGGTATGTGTTGATTTTATTTGTCAAATTTTTAGAGTTCTAAAGGAGTTTGCCGTCAAACCTAAGGGTAACTCACAGTGCTCTACATAAGGAAAAAGCTCCATTTTGTTTGACAGGCTTTTCTGTCTTCATAAATGTAGGAGTTATTTAATATGATCTAGATTTTGAAAAGTAGAATGCTTCTTGGAGATTTTATGTTTGTTATTCAAGATGCAGAAAATAAAGTTCATTGTTATATGAGAAGAATTGTTCGTAAATAAGAAGTATGTACTTGAAAAATGTCATTATCCTATTGAGACTGATAACAATAAGAAAAAATAACCTGGTCTTATAAGCAATTTCTTTTTGTATTGTGCTAAGTTATAGGTCAACTTCCACCTCTTTTTGTTGTTAGTTGACACTTATCACAGAGCTGTAGGCCAAATGGAAAGAGAACTGAGCATCGTGAGTTGATGGAAAAAGCAGCCTCCACAACAAAGAAAAAAGAAGACGGAAGTTGTTTCTCTGTGAACTTTAACTATTATTTATTCCTGATTTTAAACATGGCAAATTTTAGCAGAGCCTTAGAATTCATCCCTGCTGCTGTCATTTACTTTGAGTTAACCACTTATTGCTAAAACTTAAAGATACAAACTAGGGAGATTTCTCTACCTAAGGTTCATAGCCTTTCTCTAATTTTCCCTCTTTATTCTCTTGTGTTGTACTGCCTTTTCTCCTCTACATTTGTTGTACTTGGGTACATTGTACAGTTGAAATGCACAGTCTATTTTTACTTTAGTATGAGGGAATTTCACTTGGCTAGTAATGAGTAAGTCAGGGCAAGAATGCATCCTGGATCTTCCACTAGCCAAACTGGGGACAATTTGAGCCTCGAAATTAATAATGATAGTGACACATAATAACCCACTAATTAAAATAGGAATTCACAAGTCCATACCGATGTACATGAATGAGTGAATATATAAAAGATGGAGAAGGGATAATCCTCTTCTTCCAGCAGGATGCCAACTAATAAATGTAATAAATGAAGAAGGAATGATGGAATTGGAAAATCACCATTTGGCGACCATCATAATAATTGCTTCAGGCAAAAATTATCAATGGAAACTAAAACTAGTGGGGGCTTTGATAAGGAAAATGATATTCACACAGTCTCAAATTATTTCCCACAAGATTATTTAGTGATTGCAAAGGGGAAAATAGTAACCTTACAGTGGTGCAATCTGGTAGACACTGCCTTAATCAAGTAACAAATCAATATTACCAGTCGAGACCGAGTAGCATCATGTGCTTCTGATGTGATGCATTGACAAAGATACAACATCATCTTTGTGGCATTCCCGCTGAAAATGCACAAGCTGAATCTAATAATGAGGAGAAAGCAGACAAACCCAAATTGAGGGATTGTCTACAAATAACTGGCCTGTAGTCTTCAAAAAAGTCAAAGTCATGAAAGGCTGATGAACTCTTCCAGATTGAAGGAGACTAAAGAGATGTGACAACTAAATGTAACATGTAATCCTGGAATTGGAGACTGGATTTAACACAAAAAGAGAGGACATTGTTGGAACAATTGATGAAATTTTACTACGGACTGTGGATTAGACGATGGTATTGTAGTGATGTTAAATTTCCTGATTTTGATCATTGTACTGTGATTATGTAAGATAATGTCCTTATTCATAGGAAATGCACACTGAAGTATTTAAGGGCAAATAAGTATGATGTTTGCAAGTTAATTTCAAATGAAATTTGAAAAAATGTATGTATATCCACATACAGAAAGAATGATAAAGGAAATGGGGGTAAAATGTAAATCTGAGGACAGAGTATACAGGAGTGCTTTGTACAATTCTTGCAACTTTTCTGTAACTTTGAAATTATATCAAAATAAAAAGTTACCAAATAAACTGAATCTTGAATTTTTTGGGAGGTTTTATTTTTTTAAATAAAATCTTTTATTGAAGTGTAATATGCATACAGAAGAATGCATGCACCAAAAATATACAGCTTGATACATTTTAATGAAATGAACCCCCTATATAATCATGATCCAGGTAAAGATCTAAAACTTTACATTCTGGAAGCACGTCTCCCAATCGTTATCCTATCCTTCCTCCACAAAGGTAACCATTATCTGACTTCTATTATAACAGTTTAGTTTTGCCTGTTTTTGAATGTTATAGAAATAGAATCATACCATGTAATTCTCTTTTGTGTGTGTATTTTTTTCAACACTATGTTTGTGAGATTCATTTCTTGTAGCAAGTAGCTATAGTTCATTTGTTTTCTTGTTCTTTAATATTACACTGTATTTAAATAGACCATAATTTATTGACCCATTCTACCATTGTTGGATATTTGCATTGTGTGGTAGCCAGTCTCTAAGATGGCCCCCAATGATCCTTGCCCCCTGTTATTTGTGACCTTGTATAATTCTCTTACTTTGAATGTGAGCTGGACCTAGTGACTAGCTTTTAATGAATAGAACATGGTAAAAGTGACAGAATTTCACTTTTGAGATTAGGTTATAAAAAGACTGTGGCTTACATTTTGGGTGCTGTTTCTTGGATTGCTTACCTGGGGGAAAGCAGTGCCATGTCATGAGGCAGCCCTCTGGAGAGCTCCATGTGGTGAGAGACTAAGGCCTGCCAACAACCACATGAGTGAGCTTGGAAGCAGGTTCTCCAGCCCCAGTCAAACCTCGAGATGACTGCAGCCCTGGCGGGCAACCTGACTGAAACATCATGACAGAACTTGTGCGAGAGTCATGAAGTTAAGCCATGCTGGATTCTGGAATCACTGAATCTGTGAGATACAAATGTGTTTTCAGATGCTAACTTTTGGGGTAATTTGTTTTGCAACAATGGGTAACCAGTGTGGTTTTTTTTTTTTCTGTTTTCTGACTATCAGAAACAGTGCAGCCCAAATCGTCTTGTACATGTAGTGCACATATGTGGGCATTTCTTTTGGGGTGTATACCTAGGAGTAGAATTACTGGGTCATAGGATATATTTATGTCAGCTTTAGTAGATACTGCCTCACAGTTTTCCAAAGTAGTGTACCAGTTTATACCTCCACCAACAGTGTATGAGAGTTCTTGTTCTTCCATATCCTTGACAACACTAGGCATTATTTGTCTTTTAAATTTTAGTCATTCTAGCATCTCATTTTTTTTCTTTTTTTGCTGAGGAAGATTCACCCTGAGCTAACATCTGTTGCCAATATTCCTCCATTTTGTATGTGGGTCACTGCCACAGCATGGCCACCAACGAGTGGTGTAGGTCTGTGCCTGGGAACCAAACCTGAGCCGCTGAAGCAGAGTGCACCAAACTGAACCACTAGGCCATGGGGCCTGCCTCCTAGCACCTCATTTAAAAATATTTTATTCTGAAATAATTTCAAACTTTGAGAAAAGTTGCAAAACACAGTACACAAAACCTTCATATTCTCTTTATCTAGATTCCCTAGTCGTTACCATAGTAACATGGTAAAATGTTTCTCTCTCCCTGTAATGTATATGATGATTCTTTTTCTAAACTATTGGAGAACAAGTTGCAAACATGACGACTCATCCCTTAAATATTACAGCGTACAGCATACAGCAAGAGTACTTTCCTATATACTCATAATACAACCATCCAAAATCAGAAGATCAACCTTGATACAACACTATTATTCAATCCACAAACCCTGTTAAAATTTTGTCAACTGTCCCATTCCTTCTCTTTTCTTTCTGGTCTAGAATCCAATCTAGTATCATGTTGCCTTTAGTTGTCATGTTTCTTTGCTTTTCTGCAATCTAGAATAGTCCTTTAATGTTTCCTTGTCTTTCATGACCTTTCAATCTTTTTTTTTTTTTTTTTTGTGGGGAAGACCAGCCCTGAGCTAACATCTATTGTCAATCCTCCCCTTTTTGCTGAGGAAGACTGGCCCTGGGCTAACATCCGTGCCCATCTTCCTCCACTTTATATGGGACGCTGCCACAGCATGGCTGACAGGCAGTGTGTCGGCGGGCGCCCGGGATCCGAACCAGCGAACCCCAGGCTGCCAAGCGCAGACTAAACTGCTGCGCCACTGGGCGGCCCCCTCATGACCTTTCGATCTTGATTGTACTCTTGAGATTGGGGTTTGTCTGATGCTTCCTCATGTCCAGACTCAGGCCATGCGTTCTTGCAGGAGTATCCCTCAAAATGATGCTGTGCTCCTCTCAGTGCATCACATCAGGAGATATTCAATGTCAACCTGTTCCATTGCTGGTGATGTTAACTGTGATCAACTGGCTAAGTTGATATCTGCGAAGTTTCTCTACTGTAAAGTCATCATTTTTCTATTTGTAATTGAATAGTGTTTTGTGGGGAGACAGTTCAAGACTCTTCCAATATCCTGTTGCCCATCAAGTCTTACTCACCAATCTTAACTCCACTGACAACTCCTGCCTGAATCAGCCAACAATATGGTGGTTGCCACTTGGTGATTTTTAAAGCCCATCATTCCTTCTACATTATTAGATGACATTCTACTGTAAGGAAGAGCTTTCCCTTCTTCCTTATTCACTCATTCTTTCATTCATTTATTCATATCAATATGGACTCATGGATTTTTATGTTAGTCAATGGATTAGAAACTGTTAATATTATTATGATGATGCTCAGATTGTCCCAGTTGTGGCCAGTGAGAACCCCCTCAAGCTCAGTCCCATGTCCTTTGGACATATCCCCATCATTCTTTGAGCACTTCCTTATTTTCTGCTACAATAAGATGTTCCAGGCTCATCTTATGCTCCACTCCTGGAATTAGTCGTTTCTCCAAGGAGCCCTGATTCCTTTCAGTGCAGAATAGTATTTGGAAACCAAGGTCTGAGTGCTTAGTATGCTTATTGTAACTAGGTGTCACATCCATACGTTGATTATCTGTCTATCCATATCTATCTATCTACCTATCTATTATCTATCTATCTGTCATATATCTTCATCTGTCAAGTATGAGTTCACCTCAATACCTCCAATTCCAATTCAACACCTAAGGTTTTCCCCTAGTCATTCCCCATTCCATATGTGTAAATCCCTCCTCAGGCACTGATAAACCTGGCTTTCATCCTCAATATATTTACTTATTTCTCAGTCCCCCTGTATGTAACCAATTTCCTAACTACAAAGACTGGCCTTCTTCTTGGTCCTGCCAACTTCTCATTCTCAGCCCTGCTGCCATCTCCTTTGCCAGCATCCACCTTGGTTTGCTGCCTCCCTGCAGCTGCCTCTTTGATGGCCACACTGCCACCTTCAAGGGATGGAAAAGAAGGGCAGGGAAGAGGGAAGAGGAAGAGCCATCCTGATATTTTGACTCTTAGGCTAATGTTTTATTCATGTGATTCCTTAGTGAGACTTCAACACTCTTCAGGAATTTATGCACACTGAGAGCTTGGCCTCTCGAGATATCCCAGTGTGCTGGTTATTTTGACTTAGAGTGACTAATATTTGCAGGGTAAAGCATGGTTTAGTGAGAATAGGAGAAAGAGAAGCAGCAGGAGAAGACAGGGAAGAAAATGTGGGAAAGGATAAACAATCACCACTGCTGTTGGGCATAGATGGAGCTCAACTTTAGTCTTAGTTTTATATTGAGAATGGCTCTCATCAGTGCTCCTGCCCCAGAGCAAGAGCTTGTCATAGAAAGGCTAGGTTGTGTTGGAGAGGTAATGCGAGATAGGTTTTCAAATCCATCCTGGAGTGGAATGCACATTGTAGAAAGGTTTGGAATCAACCTGGCCTTCCCAGATGCCCTGTGGTCAGGCTAGACCTTTCAGGCAGCTTCAAACTAACCAGGCCCCTGGCCCCAGGCTGGAGTCAAAATGGCCTCTGGAGGGCAGAGGAACACTGTGTGATCCTCCTCAGCTTAATCTAATATAACCACTTTCATTGCTCTGTTCATTTGTTAATAAATTCTAGACTTTCTTGACAGACCAACTCTCCTCTACATTTTGCCAACTATACTAGAAAGAATAAGAGTTTGATGGTCTGGAATCAAACTCAGAAAAGTTAAGTGACATTTATCTAATGTTGTAAAGTTATATATACATCTGACACCTTGGCTTTTATCTTTAAACAGGTAACAGCAATTAGCAAATTCATGAATTCAAATACGTCAATGATTTTTTGATATAGTCGTTACTGACAGTCTGTAAGACATAGAAGTTTGAATTTCTAACAATGGGTGGTAATTGCCCAGGTCCCATACATCTGGCTGTGTAGAACAGTGGCTAAGAGTGAGGCTCGTCTCACACTGCCTGGTTTTGTATCCTAATGACACCGCTTACTAGATGTTTGTTTTTAGGTGTGTCAGTTACTTTTCTGTGCTTCAGTTCCCTCATCTGTAAAAGTACCACATGGAGCTATTGTGAGATCTAAGTGAGATAACACAAAATTTTTAGAGTGGTGCCTGGCATGTGACAAGCACCCAGTGAATATCAGTTTGTAGTTGTTGTGGTTATTATCATTTTAAGCTGTAGATTCATCTTTAGCAAAAAATTTCATAACAAGTCTAGTTAGCTTTCTTGTCTTTGTTCTCCTTTAGACATCATGAGCTTATTATTATTTACTAATGAAAATGTATAGAGAGTACCCCTGTTTGCCTCTCCATTAGTTTGAAATAGATGACACTGAGCTGGTCCATTCTGGAAAAGTAGCTGGTTGGGTCCAGCCGAAGTTCTCTTCAGTCCCATTTATGTATTTGCAATGACCTCACCCAGAAGTTGAAACTGCTCTTCATAGCTACCAATGTTCCACTCATCTGACCCAGTGTCTGCTGAGAACTTTTCATTCATTGTTGTCTGTTCTGTTCTTTCTACTCCAGAGGGGTTTCCCTGCCAAGCAAAACTGAACTGAGCAATTTCAAACTCATACTTAACTCCCATTTAAAAAATCCTCCTGTTATTGAAGAAAGGCTGAGTGATGTTGGGTGGAGCTGTGAATTGGGAGTCAGAAGGTCAGAAGTCTAGTTTCAACACTGCATATATTTGCGAATATCTATTGTGTACCTTCCAAGTGTAAAGCAAAATACCTGCTGGGCATTGAGGGGATTCAAAGAAAGAATTCAAACAAGTGGACTTTCCTTCCAGAGGATTGATAATCTAGTTGGAGAAACAAAGCAGCTGTAATATGAGATTGAATGAAATAAATGCAGAATCCAGCATCCCATAGTATGCTGAAGGAAAGAAAGAAGTTGTAATAAGGGGCAGGGGAAAGGGTGCCCTGAGCAGTCAGCACCCAGGAAGGAAGCCATTGTGGGCTCTCCTTTGCGTCACAAAATCTGGAAACCTGACTTGCTTTCAGAGTTCTTGCTATAGTTTGTGTTCTGCCAATGAGGGGCACTTCGCTAGGTTTGGAAAGCAGAAGAGAAGCTGAAGGCGTTTTCCCCCTTCTCTTCTGGTGGTGTTGATAAATTGATGTATGGGTTTCCTGGACAGGAGCTTTCACAGTGGCCTTGGTGCTTCCCAGTCCCCTGGCTGTTTCATCTGCTTCAGGGCTGTGGAGGTCTGTGTGAGCAGTAGCTTCCAGCAGGTTCCTGACTGCTTAGAAGCAGCTCTCTCACTCAGTATTCACTCTCTATAAAAGGAAGTCTTCTGCAACACCATGCTCTTCTTCACCTCTGAGTCTTACCTCTCTCCTCCTGTCACCCAATATGCTCTCCCTCCCCCTTCCTTTGTATTTTATTCATCTTTATGTTCCAGCAACTCGTCAGTGATGGTTGCATATCAAGCAACCAATCAATATTTTTTGAATGAGTAGATGAAGGAATGAATGAAAGAAAAGCAGAGGTTACAGGCTTAGGCAGATCCATAAATGGAGTAGGAAGTGGTGAACTTAGTAGAGAGGGTAGAATATGAAGGGTGACAAAGTAGAGTAACAATTGGAGGAGTTGGGAAAGGAGAGGAATAAATGGAAATGTGGCCTTTCATTGAGTAATATCATTGGATTTCTAATAATCTACTGTGTATGAAAAAGACAAGCACCATGATTTGCTCACAATATGAGCATCTGGTAAAGAATGAAGGCCAAAGATGAGATGGATAGGTAGGGAAATGGGTCTGCTGCAGTTTGAGGGTATGAAGAATGAACTGTTTGGTGGTCAACCAGTGTGGAGATGACCTATAGAAGAATACACCAAAGGAGAACACAAACAGGAAGATAGGTTCTATATGTGAATGATGGGGAAGGACACCCCAAGCTTAGGTAGAGGAGACTGTATTTGTGTGGTGCTTTACAATAACAGAAGTGGTTTTCAGGTGCATTATCCTATTTAATCCTCACAGCAACTGTGAGAAAAGTATATACTATTAATAATGAAAATAAGTTTATTTGCTTAAAAAAGTAACATGTTTACTGTGGAAAATTAGAATATATAGATATACAATGGAAACCAGTAAAAATAACTCTTAAGGCCATCATTATTAACATCCTAATGCTGGCCCCTCAGAGCTTTTTCATGCATATTTATTTATTTCTAAATAAAAAATTGGGATCATATTGTATATTTTAGCTTGCATTTTTTACTTAGGGCGTTGTGAACATATTTTATACCAAAATTTATTTAACCAATCACTCATTGCTAGCATTTAATTGACTCTAGTTTTTTACTTTTATAAACAATGTTGAGATGAATGTCCCTGTAGTTAAGTCTGTGCATGTCTTCAATTACATTCTTAGGATAACTGCCTGAAAGTGGAATTGCTAGATCAGTAGGTCTACACATTTAAGGGCTTTTTTCTCACATTCCATGACTGTTATCCCCAGAGATCACACTAGCTGTTGGAAAGCGTCTGTTTCTCTGAAACTTCTACAACATAGGGTATTATAATTATTTTTTGCCATTTTTAGATGTTGAAATAAGCATTATTCTAATTTTTCAAAATAGGAACAGAGGCTGAAGGAGGCTATATATCTATATCTATATCTATATCTACATCTACAGAGTGGATGGCAAAGCCTGAATACATCCAGGCCATCTCTTCAATCTCACATACTCTCGATTACTCCTCTCCCAGGGATGCACTATCACTAGAGGGCCATATTTCCTCCCAAATAAAATAGGTGTCAGGTGACCTATATTATATCATCAAAAACTCCAACATGATCGTGGATTCCGTTAGTAAACTGTGACTGATAGGAGTTAAAGTGTCATTCTGTCTACTTAGCTGTGGTCAGAGCCTTCTTCATGTATTGGGCTCAGTTTGAGGCTATATAACTAAAACAGGACATTTGAATTAATCCATCCATAGGTCATAAAAATGATCCAAGAATTAAACAAGAGGATCTAGCAATGCATGATACTGGGTATTGAATTATTTACACAGGAGAAGAATGGGCTAAGAATGGGCAAAGTATATAAGAGATTGTACTTGGGTAGCAGGATATGAATTCTAAAACCATTTTTTACTTGAAAATTTGAATTCATTATCTTTTTTTTCCTTTGCTATCAAAAATAGTTTGAAAGAAAATGTTTGTTCTACCTTGGCAGGATAGAACAGGGTAGAAGTCCATTTCCCACCACTGCCTTGCTACTAGAATTGACACGAGTAGAACTGACAAGCTGGGGTCTGATCCTGGTGTGTGACAGTCATTTTTCCATCCTGGAGATCCTGAGACAAGCCCATGGAGAACACTCTTTTTCTTTTCTTGGTGAGAAATTCTCTTTAGCACTTAAGAGTCAATGTGATCTCATTCCAGTCAGGGTTGGGCCTGGAATTGGAAGCTTTACCCTTTTAGGGATCCCAGAGTGAAGGAGAAACAGAACTAAAAAGGAAACCAAGAGAGAATTAGATTTTATATTGAGAAATAATTTAGATATAGTAAAATATACTCCTTTAAAATATATAGTTGGATGTGTTTTGCAAGTGTATATAGTTGTGTTACCACAACCACAATTAAGATATAGGAGTTCCATAACCTCCCAATTTTTCCTCCTTCTGTTTGTAACAGTTCCCTTTCCCTATCCCCAGCTCCTGGTAACCACTGATTAGATCTCTGTCCCTTTTGCCTTTTGCAGACTGTCACATCAATGGACTCATGCAGTATATACCCATTAGTGTCTGGCTTATACATCTGAGCAAATGCTTTTGAGATTCATCCATGTTGTTGCATGCATCATTAGTTATTCCTTTTTATTGCTGAGTAACATTCCATGGTATGGATATTCCACAACTTGTTTATCTATTACTAGTTGATGGACATTTGGATTGTTTCCAGTTTGAGTCTATTTTGAATAGAGCTGCTATGAAATTTGCATGAAAGTCTTTGAGTAGACATATGTTTTCATTTCCTTTGGATAAATATCAAAAAGTGGGATTGCTGGGTTGTATGGCAAGTGTATGTTTAACTTTATAAGAGACTGTAAAATTGTTTTCCAAAGCGGTTGTATCATTTTGCATGCCTACTAGCTATGTGCAAGAGTTCAGTCGTCCAGAGACTCTTCACAGGATCTTTCACACGCAAATACTCTACTTTCCCCACCACAATGAGTCATTTTTGAGGATCTTTTTTACCATAAAAGCACCAGAAAAGGTTTCATAATCTGTTCCAGTTACTCATTCTAATGGTCAGCATAACAGACTCCACTGTTAGGAAACTCTCCTCTTTAGAAATAGAGAATATCAAATCCCAGGCCTCTTCATCTCTGACCGTTACTCCTCTGATTTCTCCTCAATCTCTTTATCAGGATGGCCAAAATTAACAACTTTGGCCAATTAACCAATCATTGTGTCAAAGGTTTTTATCTTTGACTGATGTTATTATTATTTATTTATTTATTTTTGTGGGGAAGACCAGCCCTGAGCTAACATCTGTTGCCAATCTTCCCCTTTTTGCTGAGGAAGACTGGCCCTGGGCTAACATCCGTGCCCATCTTCCTCCACTTTATATGGGACGCCGCCACGGCATGGCTGACAGGCAGTGCGTCGGCGGGCTCCCGGGATCCGAACTCGCGAACCCCGGGGCTGCCAAGCGCGGACTAAACCGCTGCGCCACCGGGCGGCCCCGATGTTATTTTTTTTAATAAGAGTAAAATACATTTCCGGGCTTCTCCTACTCATTCTTAAGTTTTTCTTTATTTGTTCTCTCTGAATTTCAGTTTGTAGACAAAAGCATTTCCTGGTGATTTATCTTTCCCTTCAGCCTGCCTCTTGTGGGCAACCCTTCCTCTCCTTCCCCTCCTCAGCAGCGTATCTCTCAGGCATCCCTTTTGTTCTCAGCCTTTGGGACTGGCAGTGGCATCTGCCTGTGTATGCTCCTTGCATGGGGACAGCAAGGGCTTGGCTTATTTGTAGGCCTCCCTGTGTGTAGAACTTTTGCTTCCTTTTTCCACACTGCAGAAGGGAAAGAGAGAAAGTTACATGATGCTCTGACTGTGTGTGTCCAGGAAAGTCTCTGTGATCATTAAAGCCCTGGGTTTTTATTATCCAACCAGAGGGAGGTATTAATTTCCACTTGAATAGAGGCACACAACTCTTTTTAAGACTGGAGCTGAATATTTTGCGTAAAACAAAGAAGTTATACATTAGCGTGGAGAAACTGGCTTTTCTCAGGAGCTATCTAACAATGACTAGAGACAATGGTTTAATTATAAGCTACCACAGCTAAAAGACTCAGAACCCACACACAACATCTTATCAAAATTTCACCATTCCTTCCAAAAGAGATTTAAACTGGTTTGTGGATCTAATGAAGAGCCTGCTTTGTCCTGTCCATTTTCTCACTGTTCCCAAAGCACTTCAGGCTTATTTCAGCCTCTGGCCTTTGCCAAAGCTATTCCCACAGCCTGGGGTGCCTTCCCTCCTTTCTTTTGCTTAGGTATTATTTACTTCTCTTTCAAAGCTCATTTCAGGCACTTCCTCTGTAAAGAAGGTTTCATTTTTTGTTTTTTGCTTTTTTACAACTTCAGTGCATTCTGAGCTCTATTGTCTATGAACGTTCATTTCTAGTACACATAATTCAACTCATTATTCTTCAGTTGTATGTATTGGTGATCTTGTCATCTCTGCAGAAATGAGCTATTTGAGATCAGAGACCACATCTTACTCATTTTTGCATACCAGCATCTAACACAGATCCTGGCAACATACAATTTTGTTGAACCAATGAGTGAATGAATGTTAGGCATATGGCAGGTTGTCAATAAATAACTGTTGATTGATTGGTTGTGGGGTCATTGTAAGAAACGCTTTTTAACCTCTTTCATAGTATCACCATTTTAATGCCAGTCAGTACTATTTGCAGAGGTTGAGTTAGAAACTACTCCTCCCACCCCCTATGTCTTCCTCAGCATCTATTCCTTTTCTCTCCCCCCTCCCTTCCACTGATTTGCAGTGAATTGGACAGCAAAGGGGCATATGACCTAAAAGAGGAGAAGATAATGATTAGAAGGGATAAAGAGATAACTGGAAAATATTTTATAATTTTGGTTATGAATTGTATTCAGCTCCACAGGCTGGGAATTATATTCCATAATGGTTACATGAAAGATGTGGGACAAATGCTGACTGAACAGGCAAGGTTTTGTTCACATGTAGTTGGTAGAAACCACTGAATACAGTGTCTATTCTAAGGATGGCAGGGCATTTTGAAGTGAAGTTCCTACATGGCCCTCTGGGGGCAGGGACACTTTGTGGGGGATCAGAACTGGCCACCTCAAGATGTGTCTCTTTACCTTGCTCTGAAGGAGGCTTTGACCTTCCCCCTCCCCAACTGTCTAAAGAGATTTGGGATGGAAGGCCTGTCCCTGGGACGGGCCATCACCTTGGATAACTCTGGGTGTCGAAAGACTGGGAGAGTCTTCGCTAGGCGCCCAAACCCTGCTCAACAAACAACATTCTTAGGCTATTCCCTTTTTTTATAGAGCAATAAGTGACTATAAATGACAATATTCCTTCCCATTTTATTATTACACCATACTGCAGACTTCTGACTTCTGGGAATTTAAGATTGGAGAAGCTGAGAGAGAACTATATTCTCTTTTTAAGAAAGATGCTGGTGGTAATGCGTCAGGTAGGGAGGAATCCAGAGGCAGAGAATGCTGGAACCAGTGGGCAGAGGCCTGGGGAATGTGGAGAGGGCATTGAGAAGATTGGAGATGAGAACTGAGACAGCCAATGGAGATTTCTATTCTGCTGTGATGTGATCCCTGTCTGCTTCTCTTGTGGAACCCTCTGTCTTTACTAATTTGAAAATCAATGTCCCATGGGCTAGGGTTTCTTTTGGGGAATAAAAAGAGGTGTTAAGTTTTGCTTGCTCCAAGTTTGGCACAAGGCAAGGGCAGAAGTTACCATGGGAGGCAGCAACCTGGGGTTTAATTTTGGGATCTGATCAGGGCTTTTAAGTACATCTAAGTCTTACATCTGAGATTAGTTCGTTATCTCAGAACCTTCACCAGGGCTGCCAAACTTGAATTTATGGGACCTGTTAAGGACCCTGTCTATTACCTCACTCTCCTGCTCCCCTCTAGAAAGTGCTTAAAGCGCAGTATTACAGCAGCTGTCAGAGGCACTGTTTGTTGGCCAACATGTGCAGAGCTGAATTAGTCAAAGTTCTTGGTTGCAAGCGTGGACACTGACTCTGGTTAGCTTGAGGATAAAGGGACTGTTTTGGAAGTGTATTGCCCAATCCATGTGATTTCTTGGAGGCAGTAGAATGAGGCTCAGATCCAAGAGAGGTTGGATGGCCAAAACCACAGCCCAAATCTTGCCCAGGGCCAGTCTGGTTAGGAGTCCTCTACTGCCACTGAACTCTAGGTGCCACCATTACCTCCCATGGGGTCTGAGTGAATTCTGAATTCTTCCCTGCTTGTTCGCAGCACTCTTCAGATGCAAAGGCCTACACAGGAGCATCCTATTGGCTGAGCCCAGGTCACACCCCCATTCCAACTGTGTACCTCGGTAATGGAGATAGGGTCCTGTTTCCTACCCATTTTGGAATCATCCCCTATCTCTCTACCCCCAACAGGAAATTGGAGAAGTTGAACTGCCAAGACTTTGCTTTGCCACCTCTGGCAGTGGCAGCCCCCACTGTCAGCAGAGGTGATATTTTCTAAAGGAGCCATAATTAAGGCTTTGGCAAAAATCACAAAGTCATCAAAGTTCTTCCTGAGGGTGTCCACAACTTTTCTCTCCTCTTATCCCTTGCTCCCCCAGGCCCTGGAATCTCCATGTTGTCTTCCATGATTCGAAATACTGCAACCCACTCATGCTGGCTCTCTTTTAAGGACCTGTGCTCTCTCTCTGCTCTTATTCAGTGACGTTGCATAGGGGAGGGCAATTGGGTTGGTTTGAAGCATGAGAAAGATGTCCTATGAGGAATGGTTGGTAAAGTGGCAGAGAAGGCCTGAAGAGATGATGGAAGAGCGTGGTAACTGTCTCTAAAGGGTTAACAGCTATCAACACACTGTAGCTATGGAGGGCAGAACTTGGGATACTTTTAGCCCACTATAGGGAGAATTATCTTGCTCTGACCATATAGCAAGGCAAGACTGGCATGAGCAGTCTTCACTTAGAGCAGAAAGAAGTCAGAACTAGCCACATATAGGTTGGACACTGGGTAGAACAAGATGTCAATATCCTGTTGTTCCTGCAATAGGGAAAGTGGAGTCAGGATGAGTCCCAGGCCACACTGAGAGGCAGCCTAAAAGGAGATGCTAAGCCCCTGGCCAGCAAGCTTCAGGGTCAGCTTGTAGGTAAGTATGAGGCCAAAGTCAGTTGTAGGTTGGAATAAGTCCTGAGAAGTAGGATTGGTAGCTATAAATTTGGACAAATGTTTATGGACAGAGTTGTTTTTCCTTAGGCCTCTTTTGGAGGCCTGGGACCCACAGCTCTGTCCACTGACCCTAATAATTAAATGACCTGTGCAACAGTGAGAAGGTCTGCTTCCCAGTGAGTGAGTGATGTGCCTTGGTGTTTTTAAAGCAAAGTCTGGATAACATCTTTCATAGGTAAATTCTGTGATTAGGGCAATTTTTTTTAGGGATATTAAAGCCCATCTTGGGTACGTGTTTAAAGAAAAGCTTGAGAATTCCAGAAATTCTTCAATTTATGACAAAATGTAATCCCCTCATTTTTCTCCTATGCATCAAACTCTTATTCCTTTAGTGGGCAGTCTTCAGCCAGCTGTTGGCAGGATTATAAATGATTAAGTTAATTCTCTGTATGGTGTGTGCCATTATTAATTTTGGCTTGAGGTGCTTCTCATGGAGATTTTAATTTAATTTAATTTAAAAATTATTTTATTAAACATTAAATAAGTACTAAATATTTATAATCTATGTGTAAGATGAACAGCAATAAAATGAACACACATGTACCTACTGTAGGGGAGCAGAATTTGCCACCTCAAGACATGTCTCTTTGGCATGAGGATTATTTTGGGCTGATTATTTTTAAAAAACTGCAGACATGAGAGAAGCTCTGAAAACCAAGTAGAAGTTACCCTTTGTAAGAGACATTTACATTTGTAAGGGAAATCTCCATTTGTAAAGGTGTCTCCCTCTCTATATGAGGAGGAGGGGGTTGACTTTATCTCTAGAAACTCTTATCAATGCAGAAGGCAAGGACTTAAATCTGCATAATAACCTTACTTTTGTTTACTGCGCCTTTTCTGGTAGTCTCCCATAAGTGACTTCCACCACCCGCAACATCCTCCTTTGTCTTTAGCTGAAGATGGTATTTAAAGTGGTGGCTTCAGCCATTCTGGCTGAGTTGGGTTTCTCCCATGTATACATGTTGTAAAGCTTTATTTGATTTTCTCCTGTTATTCTGTCTCATGTCAGTTTAATTCTTAGACCAGAAGGACCTAGAGGGTAGAGGAATTGTCTTTTTCCCCTACACTACTGATGTGGTCGAAACCTTGTTTATGACTCATTTTACAATATCGAATTCTTTCCATGAGACTCCATTCAGACTAGCAGACCCCTACTTAATCAATCCCCTCTGGCTAGGAGGGAAGGAATTTACCTCAGGAGGTGATCAATGACTCTAATCCCTCTTTGAGGCACACTATACCTTGGAATGCAAGATTACATCTTGTTCATCAAGGCCCCACACCCTAATCTTTGAGACTAACCAGAGCCCATCAATTTGCTTGACCAGATCCCCTAATATTTCTTCCTTTGACATTTCTTTCAAGTAGTAAGAATAGTTCAGATCGTATATAATGGCCCCGCACAGACACTTTCAGTGCAGCTCTTTACTGCCTGTGGGCTCTATCCCCATGCTGAATAAAGGCACATGAACGGGCGGCTTGTGTCTGAAAATTCTTTTTCAACTCGAGACTCAGTGGCCCCACTTCACTAACACCCAGTTTAAGAAATAGAACGTTATCAATACTTTTGATGGCCCATGGGTGCCCTCCGCAACTTCCTCTTCCTCCTCCGCCTAAGCTAACTGCAGTCTTGAATTTTATCTTTCCCTAACTTTCCTTTATAGTTTCACTGTATGTGTATATATTCCTATAAACAATACATTTTTTTCCCCGAGGAAGATTAGCCCTGAGCTAACGTCAGTTGCCAATCCTCCTCTTTTTGCTGAGGAAGACTGGCCCTGGGCTAACATCCGTGCCATCTTCCTCTACTTTATGTGGGACGCCGCCACAGCATGGCTTGATGAGCACTGGGGATCCAAACCTGTGAACCCTGTGCCGCTGAAGTGGAGTGTGCAAACTTAACCACTACACCTCCAGGCTGGCCCCTATCTTTGCACATTTTTGAACTCTATATAAATGGCATCAAACTGTGTACATTCTTTTATGACTGCAATATTGTGTTCCTGACAGTCATCCATGTTAAAATGTGTGGCTATATTTCATTCATTTTCACTTCTGTATAGGATTCCATTGTCTACAAAACTACCTTATCCGTTACTTTGTGGACAGACATTTGGATTGTTTTCATGTCCCCCCTCCACCCGCCCCGCAATTTCTAGTTGTGCTGCTCTGAATGTTCTTGGATATGTCTCCTGGGACAAGAGTTTTTCCAGGGTATGTGCTTGTGAGTGGTTTTACAAGGTTGTGGGTTATGCAGATCTTCAACTTAAGTAGATAATATAAAATTGTACCAATTTATTTTTTCACCAACAATTTATGAGGGTTCTTCATTTTTGCCAATACTTAGTATGTTAGACTTTGATGTTTTAGCCAATCAGGTGGTTGTGTAGTGGTATTTCCTTGTGTTGTCAGTGTACATTTCCCTGATTACTAATAAGATTGAGCATATTTTCACACATTTATTGGCCACTTTTTTTTTTTAGCATTTAAAAAATTAGGTTGCTCGTATTTTATTAATGTTTACTCCCTTAACTTGGATTCGATTGCTTTTTTCACTTTGTGGCTTGTTGGTTCACTTTCTGTCTTTAGATGAATAGAAGCTTTGATTTTAATGTAGTCAAATTTATCACTTTTTCCTTATGATTCTTTATGATTTGCGCTTGTCTTAAGAAATTGTTCCATACCTCAAAGTATGAGTATATTCCTCCATATTCTAAAAGTTTTACATTTTTTCTTTTACATTTAAGTAATTAATTTTCTTGGAATTGGTTTTTTGGTATTATGTGAGAGAGGGATCCAATTTTATTTTTTCTCCTTTAGATAATAAATTGCCTCATCACTCCTTTCCTCCTATTCTGCAATGCTACTGTATCCTAGATTAAGTTTCTGTAAATGCTTATGTGTGTTTCCGGGTTTTCTTTTCTGTTCCTGTAGTCTATTTGTCTCTCCCTGAACTGATACGCCACTGACTGACTTTAGCATCACAATAAATATTTTCTGGCAGGTCATGTCACTGTTTGTTCTTTAGGGCTATCCTTGATTCATTGCTCTTTCTTACAAATTTTAGAGTAAGCTTGGCAAGTTTCTCAAAAATACTGTTTTGGAGTTTTGATTGGAAATTGAATCTATAGCTAACCTTATAAAATGTGTTGGAGAGGGTTCCCTATTTGTTTATTTCTGTTTTTCTTCTCTTCTCGGAATAGGTGGGTAAAAACAGAATAATGTTTCAGTTATCTATTGCTGCGTAATGGCTACTTCACATTGAGAGGCTTAAAACAGCAATCATTTATTTTGTTCACAAATCTGTGGTGTGGGCAAGGCTTGGTGGGCCAGCTTGTTTCTCTTGGTGTGGCGACAGCTGAGGCAGCTCAAAGGCAGAAGCCGGGTAAGGTGGAGCTGGAGTCATCTCAAGGCTTGTTTACTTACATGTCTGGCAACTGATGATGGCTGTTGGCTGGGACCTCAGCTGGGGCTGTTGGCCGCAGTACCTGTGTGGACCCTTTCCATGTGGCTGGTTGGCTTCCTCCCAGAATGGTGCTGGGTTCCAAGAGCAAGCATTCCTAAGAGGCAGGGAGTGGAAGCTGCCAATCTCTTAAGGTCTGGGCCTGGTACTGGCACAGTGTCATTTATGTTGTATTCTATCGGTAGAGCAGTCACTTCAGATTCAAGGGGAAGAGACACAGAGCCCGGTTCTTGGTGGGAGGAGTATCATAGAATTTGGGGACTCTTTGAAAAAATTGCTACAAATAATCCAATCCTTGAATGCTTGGTAAAACTTGCCTTTAACACTGTGTAGATTTGGTCTTTAGTTTTGTGGGAAGTTTAACCACAGATTCAATTTCTTTAATTGTTTTTGGACCCATCAGATTTCCTATTTCTTCTTAAGTCATTTTGATGAGTTATCTTTTCCTAGGGATATGTTCTTTTAAATCTAATTTTTCAAATTTAGGCACAGGATTCTTTGGCTGTAATATTCTTTTAAATCTCTGCAGCATCTATTGTTATGTCTCATTTTATCCCTTGTTTATTCATTTTTTAAAATCTTTTTTTGTTAGAAGTTTTCAGTTTTCAAAGATTTTCAATTTTCTTTTCAAGGAACTGACTTTTGGCTTTGTTGCTTTTTTCTAATCTGTCTTCCATTTCATTAGTTTCTACTCTTTTTCTGTTATTTCTTTTTTCTCTTTTCAGTGTGTTTTTTTCTGATCTCTTTTTTCCCATTTCTTCAGCAGGATGCTTAGCTCATTAATTTCTATCTTTTTTCTTTTCTAAAATAAATGTTTTAATTTATAAATGTTCTTCTAAGTACTACTTTAGCTGTATCTTACAAGGTTTTATGTAGGTAGTATTTCCATTACTATTCAGTTTAATAGGTTTTCTAATTCCTAATATAGTACTTCTTTGACCCTTGAAATTGTTAGAAGTATTAAAAAAAATTCCTGAATGTATAACATTTTTTAGTTACCTCTTTGTTATTGACTTATTGCTTAATTTTATAGTGGTGAGAGAGCATAGTCTGTACAATGCCAATTCAATTTGTTAAAAAAACTCATACTTTGTGACCTCATATGTGGTCAATTTTGATAAATGTTTCACATGTTCTTTAAAAGATTATGTATTCTCCAGGTGTTGGGTATAATGTTTTTATGTGTTCATTAGATCAGGCTTGATTTTTTTTTTAAACCTCTCTGGTTGCTTTTAGATGTTCTCTTTGTCTTTGGTGTTCTGAAATTTCACAAAAATGTGTCTAGTATGTGGGTTTTGCTGAGCCTCCTGAGTCAGAGGATTGATGTCTTTCACTAATTCTAGAAACTTTCCTCTATATCTTTGAATATGGACTCTCTCTCATTCTCACTCTATAATCCTTTTACAACCCTGATTAATTTATGTTAGAATATCTCACTCTAATCACCAGGTCTCTTAAACTCACTTTTATATTTAATGTCTCTTTATCTCTGCACTGCATTCTGGATAATTTTTTCATGTCTACCTTTGAGTTCATTTATTTTCTCTTCAACTATGTCCAAGCTGCATTTTAACCTGAAAATTGAGACAAAAAAAATTTAGTGAGGTCTAACTGACATACAATGGAATACACTTATTTAAAATATACAATTTGATGAGCTTTGACATATGTATATATCCATAAAAGCATCACAAAAATGAAGATAATGAAATTCTTATCACCTCCTAAAGTTTCCTCATGCCTCTTTGTAATCCATCTTTCCCTCTGTCTTCATGCCCAGGCAACACTGGTCTGCTTTCTATCATTATAGTTTAGTTTGCATTTTCTACAATTTTATATAAATGAAATTATACGGTATTTACTTTTGTGTGTGTGTGTCTGGCTTCTTTCACTCAGCATAATGATGTTGAGATTCACCCACGTTGTTGTGTATATCAAATTTATTTCTTTCAATTGTTGAGTAGTATACAGTTATCTAGATATACTAAAATTTGTTTACCCATTCATCTGTTGATGGGCAATTGGGTTGTGTTCAGTTTTTGGCTATTATGAATAAAGCTGCTATGAACACTCATGTACAATCTTTGAATGGACATATATTTTCATTCCTCTTGAGTAGATATCAAGGAGTTGAATGGCTGGGTCATAGATAGGTATATGTTTACCTTTTTAAGAAACTTGCCAAATGGTTTTCCAAAGTTGTAACATTTTACATTCCCTCTGGCAATGTATAATTTTAGCCATTTGAATGGGTGTGTAGTGGCATATTATTATAGTTTGAATCTGAATTCTCTAATGACAAGTGATAATTTCCCATCCATATATTTTCTTTGGTGAAGTGTCTGTTCAAATCTTTTGCTCATTTAAAAAAATTGGTTTGTCTCTCTTCTTTTAATTCAATTATAAAAGTTCTAGATATAAGCCATTTGAGAAATATGTTTTAAAAATATTTCCTTTCTGTCTGTGGTTTGCCTTTTCATATTCTTAACAATGTCCTTCAAAGAGCAAAAGTTTTAATTTTGATGAAATCCAATGTATTAATTTTTCTTTTATGGGTCATGCTTTTTGTGTCCTACTTAAGAGACTTTCGCCAAATTCAAGGTCACTAAGATTTTCTTCTACAAGTTTTATTTCTTATATTTAGGTGTATGAACCATTTTTGTATATTGTATGAGGTAAGGGTTAAGGTTCACTTTCTTTGCATTTGGATATTCAATTGTTCCAACCATTTGTTGAAAAGATTATCCTATCCCACTTAAAATGTCAAAAGTGAATTGGCCAATTAAATGTGATTTGAGCTCTCTATTCTATTCTGTTCCATTGACCTAAATAAATGTCTATCTTTAATCAATATTACCTTGTCTTTACTGCAGCTTTATATAGTATGTCTTAAAGTTAGTGATGTAAGTAAGGTCCTGCAACTTTGTTCTTTCTGAAAATTGTTTGGTTTATTCTAAATACTTTGCATTTCCATATTAATTTTACAATCAGCTTCTTAATTTGTACCAAAAAGCCTACTGGCATTTTGACTGGGATAGTGTTGAATGTGTAGTTCAAACTGGAGAGAAGTGGCATCTTAATAATGCTGTGTTTTCCAATCCATGAGCATAGTATATTTCTCCATTTATTATTAAAGTCGTCTTTAATTTCTCTCAGTATTCTTTGGTAGTTTTCAATATTCAAGCCTTGCACATCTTTTGTCAAATTCACCCCTAAGTATTTCATATTTTTTGATGTTATTGTAAATGGTCTTTAAAAAATTTAATTTCTGATTGTTTATTGCTAGCAAATAGGCATGTATTGATTTCTTTATAACGGTCTTGTATCCTTCAACTTTGCTGCACTTATTAATTCTAGGAATTTTGTTTGGGTAGATTCCTAAGGATTTTCTACATAGATGATCATGTCATTTGCAAATAAAGACAGTTTTATCTCACTTCCCAATGTGCATGATGTTTTTTCTCCTTTATTGAGGTACGATTGACAAAATTGCAAGTTATTTAAAGTATATAATGTGACGATTTGATACTTGTATACATTGTGAAAGGATTCCCCTCACTGAGTTCCTTAACACGTCCATCACCTCACATATTTTTCTCTCTTTTTTTGTGAGAACATTTAAGTTCTACTTTCTTAGCAAATTTCAATTATACAATACAGAATTATAAACTATAGTCACCATGTTATACATTAGATCCTCAGAATTTATTCAGCTTACAGTTGAACATTTGTACCCTTTACCAACCACTTCTTATTTCTCCCACCCCCCCAGCCCCTGGCAACCACTTTTCTACTCTGTTTCTATTAGTTCTTTTTTTTTTTTTTAGATTCCACATATAAGTGATATCACACAGTGTATGTCTTTCTCTGTCTGGCTTATTTCACTTAGCATAATGCCTTCCAGGTTCATCCATGTTGTTACAAATGGCAGGAATTCGTTCTTTTTTAAGGCTGAGTAATATTCCATTGTTTATATAACACATGTTCTTTATCCATTCATCTGTCGATGGACACTTAGATTGTTTCCATATTTTTTCTATTGTGAATAATGCTGTAATAAACATGGGACTGCACATATCTTTTCAAGGTAATGATTTTGTTTCCTTCGGATATATACCCAGAAGGGGGATTGCTGGATCATGTGGTAGTTCCACTTTTAATCTCTTGAAGAAACTCCATGCTGTTTTCCATAGTGACTGTACCAGTTTACGTTCCAACCAATAGTGTACAGGGTTCTCTTTTCTCCACATCCTTGCTAGCATTTGTTATCTCTTGTCTTTTTGATAATAGACATCCTAACAGATGTGAGGTGATCTCTCATTGTGATTTTGATTTGTATTTCTCTGATAATAGCGATGTTGAGCATCTTTTCATATACCTGTTTTTCATTTGTAGGTCTTCTTTGGAAAAATATCTATTCAGGTCCTTTGCCTTTTTTTTTAATTGGGTTTTTTTTTTTTTTTTGGCTACTGAATTGTATGTGTTCTTTGTATATTGGATATTAACTCCTTGTGAAATATATGGTTTGCAAATATCTGTTGCCCATTCCATAGGTTGCCTTTTCATTTTGTTGACTGTTTCCTTTGATGTGCAGAGCCTTTTTAGTTTGATGTAGTTCCACTTGTTTATTTTTGCTTTTGTTGCCTTTGCTTTTGGTGTCATATCCAAAAAAATCATTGCCAAGCCCAATGTCAAGGAGCTTACTCCCTACTTTTTTTTTGTTTTAGGAGCTTTATGGTTTTAGGTCTTATGCTCAAGTCCTTAATCCATTTTGAGTTGATTTTTATGAATGGCGTAAGATAGGGGTCCAGTTTCACTCTTTTGCATGTGACTGTCAAATTTTCCCAACACCATTTATTGAATAGACTATTCCTTCCTTCGTTGTGCATTCTTGGCTCCTTTGTTGAAAATTAATTGACCATATACACATGGGTTTATTTCTAGGCTCTCTACTGTTTCTTTGATCTATGTGTCTATTTTTATGCCAATATCATACTATTTTGATTACAAGAATTTGTAATATAACTTGAAATCAGGAAATGTGATGCTTCCAGCTTTGTTCTTTTTTCTCAAGATTGCTTTGGCTATTTGGGGTCTTTTGTAGTTCCATGCAAATTGTGGAATTGTTTTTTCTATTTCTGTGAAAAATGCCATTGGAATTTTGATAGGAATTTCATTGAATCTGTATATTGTTTTGGGCAGGATGAACATTTTAACATTATTGATTATTCCAATCCATGAACACAGAATATCTTCCACTTATTTGTGTCTTTCATTTCTTTCATCAGTGTCTTATACTTTTCAGTGTGCAGGTCTTTCAGCTCCTTGGTTAAATTTATTCCTAATATTTTATTGTTTTTGATGCTATTGTAGATGGGATTGTTTTCTTAATTTCTCTTTCTCATAGTTCATTGTCAGTGTGTAGAAATGCAACTGAATTTTGTACATTGATTTTGCATCCTGCAACTTTACTAAATTTGTTTATTAGTTCTAACAGTGTTTTGGTAAAGTCTTTATTGTTTACTATATATAATATGTCATCTGCAAATAGAGACAATTTTACTTCTTCCTTTCTGATTTGGATGACTTTTATTTCTTTTTCTTGCCTAGTTTTTCTGAGTAGGCTTCCAGTACTATGTTGAATAAAAGTGGTAAGAGTGGGCATCCTTGTCTTTGTTCCTGATCTTAGAGGAAAAGATTTCAGATTTTCACTGTTGAATATAATGTTAGCTGTGGGCTTGTCATATGTGGCTTTTATTATGTTTAGGTACCTTCCTTCTATACCCAGCTGAACAGACCAATTCCTAGTAAGGAGATTGAATCAGTATCAAAAACCTCCCAACAAAGAAAAGTCCAGGACAAATTGGGTTCACTGGTGAATTGTACCAAACTGTTAAATTGATCATCTGCTTAAACCCTCCTACCCTGCCCAATAACCAACCAAGTACTAGTCCCAATCTCATTGAAAGGAAGGTTTCTACTATGGATAACCAAAAGTCTTGACATCATTTATTGAACTGATATTATTTTCTTTACTGATTAGAAAGTCTACTTTAATCATCTCTTAGATCTTTATGTGTACTGCATTATCTTCCCAGACTATCTACCCAGTTCCATTTTTCTATTTGTTAGTTCTTGACTTAGTGGTTTAATATATCATACTATTTTTTTGGTTCAATAACTCTTGGCTATTGCACCTCATTAATTTTTCCATACATATAATATTTCTGAAATCTATCATAAGTATGTTTTTGTTGAGGCTATTTCTATCAATTCTGAAAGGTTCCAGTGAATAAGGTATACTAAGTTTATTATTATAACTTAAAAATGAGGCAAGATAGAGGAAGTCAGATACAGGCTAGGGTCAGAAACATTAAGACATACCAGACATAGTAGTGGTCTACTGTTTTCTGTATTCTCTGACAAGACTGCATGAGCCATTATTGATGCATGTAAGAAACCACTGTAGATTAGAGTGCATGCTAAAACATTGTCTAGGAGGGGATAATTCATGGAGACCAGACCAGGAGCTGCATTTGCAGAGGTTCACGCAGGAAGGCAACGTTCCCCCTCTCTCAGGCCCAGCTCATTGTTATGAGAGAAGCTTGCTCATTTGCTGGCTAAACACCAGCTTCACCTGTCTGTTCCTCAGGGTGTAGATGAGGGGGTTGAGCATCGGGGTCACCACAGTGTTGAGCAAGGCCACCAGTTTGTTCTTGTCCTTCCCCTGGTCACCCTTGCTTGACCGGAAATACATGCAAATGCAGCTGCCATAGAAGATAGAAATAACCATGATGTGAGAGGAGCAGGTTGAGAAGGCTTTCTGCCTCTCCTTGGCTGAGGGGATTTGCAATATGGTGTGGAGAATGTGGCCATAGCAAGTGGCTGTGATGGACAGAGTGCCTAGTAAGCTGAAGTTGGCCACAATAAAACCCAGAAGCTCTAACAGACTTGTGTCTGCACATATGAGTTCTAGGAGTGGAAAGCTGTCACAGAAGAAATGATTAATGATATTGGGGCCACAGAATGGCTGCTGAAATATGATGAAACTTGGAATGATGATGAGAAGGAATCCTGTCATCCATGAAGAAAGAACCAACTGGACACAGACCCTTTTGGTCATGATGGTGGCATAATGCAAGGGATTACATATGGCCACATACCTGTCAAAGGACATCACTGCCAGTAGGAAAAACTCTGTGGTGCCCAGGAAGAAATAGAAGAAAAACTGGAGAAAGCAACCTGTTAGGGAGATGGTTTTGTGTCCAGTCAGGATGTTGGTCAGCATCTTGGGGAAGATGACTGAAGTGAACCAGATCTCCAGAACAGCAAAGTTGCAGAGGAAGTAGTACATGGGCGTGTGGAGGTGCCTGTCCATGAGGGTGATGACCACGATGAGGAGATTCCCCAGTAGAGTGAGGAGGTAGGTCAGGAGGAGCCCCAGGAAGATGAGCATCTGCAGCTCACAGGCATCTGAGAGCCCCAGCAGGACAAACTCGGTGACAGTGGTGTGGTTCCCTATGTCTCTTCTGACCTCTGCTGGGGGTGGCCAGTCAGAGGTGTGCGGCATCAGGAGTCGTGATGTTCTGGGGATCTGAGGACACTTGGAACTGAAAGGCAAGAGGGATGAGTGTGGCATTTTGAGCTGAAGGACTTCTTTTTTTCTTTGACCTACAAATCCCTTTCTCTCCCTCCTCAGGGTGGTTGTCCAGCTTGATTGTCCAGATTGATTCAGCATCAAGTCACATACTTTGACCCAGTGTAAGTCAATTTTTTTGGGTTCCTTGGGAGAAGTTTTGCCTTTATCAATTCTTTTTCCATTTCTGTTCTTTCTGTTAGGAAACTCTGTACTAAATCCTTTTCATTGTTTTCTTTTAGGTCAGATGACGTCTTTTTCCAATTTCGTCCCAATGTTGTAAGGAGTCTCCGAAGTGCTTTAAAATATTTTCCTCTGCAAATCCTGCAAATTAGATACGGATCTAATGGACCACAGAGCTTCATTGACAACACTGATGGGATATTTACTCTAGCACCTGTTACAGAAGTCATTTAAGTTAGAGAGACTTTGGTTGCACCTGAGCTCCATCATTTACTAACTTATCTGGGGCCGGTTATCTAACCTCGCAAAACCTCTACTTTCTCATTGGGAATAATAATAGCATCTGAAGAGTTCTCCTAGAACTTAAATGAATAATGCATACCGAACACATAACACAAGGCTGGCCACAGAGCAAGCAGTCACATAATGTTAGCGATTTTCATTTCTCCCTTTGTGTCTGAAAGTCTAGTAGGAAAATAATAAGTAAGAGCAAAATTGAAGAAAAGATACTGGGATTTTGGGCAATCCGTATTTAAAGAGAACGTTTTAAAAATGTTATCAGCTCATTATGAAAGTTTAGGAAATACAGAGAAATGGAATAAAAAGAATCATCTGTAGCCCCACAGAGACAACTGTTAAGATTTGATTGATCTCTGTTGCATTTTTTTCTCTTTTTATTTAGTGTTGATTGGTTTATATAGCTGTGCTCACAGATTATGTATTTTGCACCTCTTTCCTTCCCACATATTACTATAACAAATTTTTGTCATGTTAATTCAACCTTTTTGTTAATATATTATTTGGCTGATATTTTTGGAGGGATGCATGTGTTATGAAATTGATATAGAGGGGGGAGAGAGCATGCATTTGTAGATCAGCTATCATACTTCATATTGTGAGATAATTTCCTGAGTAATAATAATAATAAATGCTGATATTCAGCATTGTTCTTTGGTTCAGTTTTGAATTTAGAGAATATATCTTTGTTAAATGATTGTTATTTGTAGGTTTACATTACTTAATATTGTCCTTAGAGATCTGGGTAAAGAACTAGGCAATTTTGTCTTTGGCTATTTTTTTATAGAAATGACAGGTTAAGGCAAGCTTCTGTAGGAAACAGCTGACTCTATCTGAGGCAGGAGCAGGACTAATGTGATAAGTTTGCATCAGAGAAACAGTAACACACTACATTGTAGCTACGGAAAAAATATATTTATATGGATAAAGACTAGATGAGAACATGGAGAAATGAACATAATTGCCATATAAGGATGGGAGGACTGTAGGTGATTTTACTTTCATCTTTTGATTATTTTAATTATTGCTTACACAATACCTTAAATTCAAAATCATAAAAGAAGCCAGCAGAGTGAGCCCATTTGGGTTAACAGTTGGGTAGCACATTTCAGGAGAGACAAAGCGGAAGCAAATGGCTGTCCACGAAAACGGTGAGAAAAAGCCATAGAGACTATGGGACTCATCAGCTGACGTGAGTCAGGATATTGAGGAAGATGAATAAATCAAAGAAGTCAGCTGTGCCATAGCCTGCCAGTGGACACTTGAAAACAGATTATAGGCTTCTAGGCAGAGTTTCCAGAGGAATCAGATTCTCCTTCCCCCTTCCAAAAATTGCACCAATGCAGGTTACCTCAGTCGCTACTAGGCGAGGTGCTTGATTGTCTTCAAGGCAGTTCTGATGATGGAGACTGGTTTTCACAGGAAGCTCTTGGCTCTGCAAAGTTGCCAGAGGACTACACTTCTTGGGGGACACACCAGAGATTCAAAGGGAAGGAATCTCCAGAGCTATAATGTGGTCAGCAGGTCATGGACATAGGCAGGTCTTGTCCAATTTGTTCTGCATGTGTCACCCAACCTCCATGGTCTCCACCAACCAGTCTCCCTTAAGCAATGCTCCCTGACTCTGTTGTCACTGACACATCCCCAGATCTTCTCAGAAATGAGCTTTCTCTGGATATTCCCCAGAACTCCTGTGTTCACTAGTTTCTCAGGAAGCTTCTATTGCTCCTGCTCCATCACAGTGTCACTGCTGGACCACTTTCCTGAGGAGATAGATGTAGAAACCTAATTAATTATTCTTCCATCCCTCCTATACTAAGGCAGAGACAGACATCAATTGATGCAGATGCATGTGACTCATCTTCATTTGGGCTGAAGAGGCTCCTGGCTAATGGTACATGCCCTTCCATGGACATGGTGCCCATAGAGTTATATTGGGGAAAACTGTTCATGGTAGACTCCTTGTCACCGTGGAGCTGGCATCAGGCCTGGAGGTCTTGGGATTGTTTTGTCTCCATGGAAACTCAGAGATACACAATGGTACACAGCTTAAACTTTATCAATCTAGAGATTCTAATTCTTCTCTTGCTGGATGGAGCTGTGCTTCCCCTGAGATTCATTACCGTCAATGGTAATAGGGACCTAGGCAAGTCCCCTACCTCTTACTTTCTTCAACTTTGGGATTGAAAGTTTACTTTATTCTAACCATGAAGCTCAGAAAGTTCTGATGAAGTTTAATTGTAACAAAAAAGCATTGTTATTACGACATCCAAGACATTTTTGTTGAGTGTTTGTTTCTTGTATGACAAGTGCTGCTCTAGATGCCGGAGATACACAAGCAGTCTTATGGGGAAGACAGACATTAAATAATCATACAAATAATTAATTGCTATTGTGACTACTGTTCAGAAGGAGAACTCAGAGTAGATACTGAACCAGACTGACAGATAAGGGAAGATCTTCCTGAAGCACTTATATAAACTCCTTAAGGATGAGTTGGAGTATAGGCTGTGAAGATCCTTTAATTAATTAAGTAATCATTCTTTCCATAAATGTTTATTGAGCATCTACTACGTGCTAGGCACTGCAGTATGCACTGAGGATGCCTGTGAGTGGTGAATGAAACAGACATGGTCCCTGGTCCCCATGAAGCTTATTCTCCATTGTGGGAATCTTGGTAAGAGGACCTTGGGACAGTCCCCATCTTGGTCTTGGCCTATTCAAGCTAAAACTACTTTGTAATCCCACTTTCTTTCTTTGGTCACCAAACTGTTCTCTAGACTGGGTAAAACTGGCTGATATAACTTGACTGCAGTAAGTGCCAATGATTTTAGGAGCCAATGATGTTATTTGAAAAGGCAAATGAATGACTGGCTTTCAACCGTGTGTTTTAAATGGATTAGTGAGTTAATTTGAGTAGGGTGCCCCTCCTCTGAGAGTCTGGCTGTCCTAGACGTGGAAGGATGGCTAGGGTTGGCACCACACTCCCTAAACACCTGGTCTCCTCATATGAACTGCTTGTGTTGTCACCTTACTCCTGGTAAGAGTCATAACTACACCAATGAGCTATAAGAAGGAGGCCCGGATAGCTGGGCAGCTGAGGGTCAGGAGTACACATGGCACACACCGGTCGCTGGGACCTGCTTATGGAAATTGTTCCTCCTCTGGGCAGACCAGAAAGAGCCCTGCAGCTCTCAGGTGGGGTCACCCATGGGTGGGCCCCTGCCAGGCAGCGTGAGAGTGGAAACTCCAACTCTCCTGTGTGACTAAGGACCCTTCCTTTTCTTCCCCACTGGGTCTCGAGAGAGTCAGGGAGGACATAAAAACTTGCTCATGGTTTTGTCCTTACTATGTGAATCTTTGTTTCTGGGTAAAGGGCCTTTCATCTAAAGGAAGAAGAACCTGAGCTGGAAAATTCGTCTTTTTGTCATACTCAAATTCAGGGAGGGGAACAAGTGTGAATAAATATGTAATAACAAGACAGTAGGAGGGCTATGACGGTATAGAACTGGGTGTTTCAGGAGAGAAAAACAGGTGAGACCTGCCTTAGATGGGTGGCCAGGGAAGGCTCGCCTGAGGAAGGGTGATTGCAGTGCAGACGCGAAGGCAGAGTAGGAGGTATCCAGGTGATTCTCAGGAGAGGTCCAGGCAAAGAGAAGAATCTGTCAAGGCCACGATATGGCAAAGAGCTGGTATTTTTGAGGGACAGCAAGAAGGCCAGTGAGTTAGGAAGAGGGTGATGGTGATTTCAGATTAGGCTGCAGAGTTGTTCTGGGTTTGAAATGTACAGAGCCTTAAAGACCACTCCTGGTGAGGAGGATGGATTTCATTCCAAGTACAATTGGCAGTATTGGAAGGTTCCAAGCAGAGGAATGACATGATCCTATTCATGCTGTAAAAAGTCATCACTCTGGGGGATGGTAGGAACAAGAAATTGGAGCAGATAAGAGAAAACGGGAGACTAGATCTAGGGAGTTATTGCAGGGTCCAGGGAGGAAATCACACATGAAAACTTTCATTAACATTGATTAAGAGTTAATAGGTGAGGAGAAAAATAAGGGCAGGCAAAGGTGCATTGAAGGCATGACCAGAGGAACTGTGCCCAGAAGATAAAACCTTGAGAATGACTAGGTCTGGCCAGGTAGGCAGAGCATAGAAAGGGGATCCTTGTGAAGGAAGTAGTTGGTGGCCTGGGTAGATGGCAGCTACTTGGTATCTGGCAAGGCTGTCTGCAGGTGGCAAAGTTTTTGGCTAGTTGGTAGTTTAGGAGTGTGACTGTATTCCCTGGAGAGGTTGGGGAGCACATTGGCAAAAACTGAATAGAAAGCCCATCTTCAGCATTCGAAGAACAGGCATGTTCTCAAGATCAGTACTGAGGCACTAACTATAAGGCCAGGCTCTCATTTCCAGTACTGGGCACAGGAGACTTCATTTCAGAAAGAGGGCGAAAGTGTAGTCACTATAAATGGAGGGCCAGGTTGAATGGGACTGTTAGGAAGTAAGACTGAGGCTGAGTCCCACAGAACTGGCCTGGATCTTTCAAAATCTCCGTGCCCACAGTCAGAATTGTCCCAGAACTTGAAGGGAGGGGTCAAATGAAGAAAGGACAGATCTTTCCATGTGGGATCCATCACTTACAGTTGTCACACTGGGATTCTGTTGTCTGTACTTTCCTGCCTTGTCTGCTCTTAGCCATTGCTCTGCTACCTTAAATTCCATTCTATTCAATTCAACCAATATATCTTGTGTTAAATGCCATGGGGTACCTGACAGTGAAGAAGACATGGTGTCTGCTCTGCAAGAGCTCAGGATTGAGTATTTTCTCCAGGTGACTATCACAAAGCCAGAATGCATTGTAGCCTCTTGGAGACTCAGTAGAATGTTTGTTTGCTTCTAGCCATCAGAATCGAGGACAGATGTAAGGAAGTCGCTGTGTTGTTAGAGAACTTTCGTAACATTTAGTGGGCTATCAAATAGCGTATGTGTTTGGCGTCATGGATTGGTCTCACGTAGTTCTTGTGATAGACAGCCTCTAAGATGGCCCTAATGATCCCCACCTGCTGGCATTTATGTCCCTGTGTAAGCCCTTTCCCTTGAGTGTGGCTGGACCTAGTGACTAGCTCCTAATGAATAGAATACAGTAAAACGGATGAGAAATCACTTCTGAGAATATTACCAAGAGCCCGTGGTTTCTGTCTTTCATGCCCTCTCTTGTTCTCTTGCTTGTTCTGAGGGAAGCCAGCTGCCATGTTGTGAGCTGCCCTATGGAGAAGCCCACATGGCAAGGAACTGATGTCTCTAGCCAACAGCCAGTGAGCTTGAGACCTACCAACAGCCACTTGAGGGAGCTTGGAAGCAGATCTCCTTCCAGTCAAGCCTTGAGATGACTGTAGTCCCAACCTACACCTTGGTTACTGCCTTGTAAGAGATCCTGAGCCTGAGATACCCAGTCAAGCCATGCCTGAATTCCTAACTCAGAAACTGTGAGCTAATGAATGCTTGTTGTTTAAAGGTGGTAAGTTTAGGGAAATACGTTACACGGCAATTGATAACTAATACAGTTCTCTTCAGGATTCTAGCCCTTAGTCTTTTTTTTTTTTTTTTTACCATTTTTTTAAATTGATGTCTTAATAGTTTATAACACTGTGGGGTTTTAGTTGTACATTTTTGTTTGTCCGTCACCTTGTGGATGTAACCCTTCACCCCTTGTGCCCCCCCCACCCCCCTTCCCCTTGGTAACCACCAATCAGTTCTCTCTGTCCGTGTGTTCACTTATATTCCATATATGAGTGAGTTCATGCAGTGTCTGTCCTTCTCTCTCTGGCTTATTTCACTTAACATAATACCCTCTAGGTCCTTCCATGTTGTTGCAAATGGGACAATTGTGTCTTTTCTTATGGCTGAGTAGTATTCCATTGTATGTATATACCACATCTTCTTTAACCAATCATCAGTCGAGGGACACTTGGGTTGCTTCCACTTCTTGGCTATAGTGAATAATGCTGCAATGAACATAGGGGTGCATACGCCTCTTGTGATGGTTGATTTCACATCCATTGGGTAGATGCCCAAGAGTGAGATTGCTGGATCATACGGTATTTCTATTTTTAATTTTTTGAGGACTCTCCATACTGTTTTCCATAGAGGCTGCACCAGTTTGCATTCCCACCAGCAGTGAATGAGGGTCCCCATTTCTCCACAACCTCTCCAGCATTTGTTGTTATTTGTCTTTGTGATTATAGCCATTCTAACCGGTGTAAGGTGATATCTTAGTGTAGTTTTGATTTGCATTTCCCTGATGATTAGTGATGTTGAACATCTTTTCATGTGCCTATTGGCCATCTGTATCTCTTCCTTGGAAAAATGTCTGTTCATATCCTCTGCCCATTTTTTGATCGGGTTGTTTGTTTTTTTGTTGCTCAGTTGTATGAGTTCTTTATATATTACTGAGATTAATCCCTTGTCAGACAAACGATTTGCAAATATTTTCTCCCAGCTGGTGGGTTGTTTATTCATTTTGATCCTGGTTTCATTTGCCTTGTAGAAGCTCTTTAGTCTGATGAGGTCCCACTTGTTTATTTTTTCTTTTGTTTCCCTTGTCTGGGTAGACATGGACTCTGAAAGGATCCCTTTATGTCCAATCTCAATTAGTGTACTGCCTATATTTTCTTCCAGGAGTTTTATAGTTTCAGGTCTCACTTTCAGGTCTTTGATCCATTTTGAATTGATTTTTGTATATGGCGATAGGAGATGGTCTACTTTCATTCTTTTGCATGTTGCTGTCCAATTTTCCCAGCACCATTTATTGAAGAGACTTCCCTCTTTCCATTGTATGTTCTTTGCTCCTTTGTCGAAGATTAGCTGTCCATAGGTGTGTGGTTTTATTTCTGGGCTTTCAATTCTGTTCCATTGATCTGTGTGTCTATTCTTGTACCAGTACCATGCTGTTTTGATTACTGTAGCCTTATAGTATATTTTGAAATCAGGGATTGTGATGCCTCCAGCTTTGTTCTTTTTTTTTCAGAGTTGCTTTAGCTATTCGGGCTCTTTTGTTGCCCCATATGAATTTCAGTAGTTTTTGTTCTATTACCGTGAAGAATGACATTGGGATTCTGATTGGGATTGCACTGAATCTGTAGATTGCTTTAGGTAGAATGGACATTTTAACTATATTTATTCTTCCAATCCATGAGCATGAAATATTTTTCCATTTCTTTATGACCTCCTCGATTTCTTTCAATAGTGTCTTATAGTTTTCATTGTATAGGTCTTTTACCTCCTTGGTTAAATTTATTCCCAGATATTTTATTCTCTTTGTTGCAATTGTAAATGGGATTGTCTTTTTGAGTTCTCTTTCTGTTGTTTCATCGTTAGTATATAGAAATGCAATTGATTTTTGTAAGTTGATTTTATACCCTGCCACTTTACTGTAGTTGTTGATTGTTTCTAGTAGTTTTCCGATGGAATTTTTTGGGTTTTCTACGTATAAGATCATGTCGTCTGCAAATAGTGAGAGTTTCACTTCTTCATTGCCTATTTGGAGTCCTTTTATTCCTTTTTCTTGCCTAATTGCTCTGGCCAGAACTTCCAGTACTATGTTGAATAAGAGTGGTGAGAGTGGGCACCCTTGTCTTGTTCCTGTCCTCAAAGGAATGGCTTTCAGTTTTTCCCCATTGACTAGGATGTTTGCTGTAGGTTTGTCATATATGGCCCTTATTATGTTGAGGTACTTTCCTTCTATACCCATTTTGTTGAGAGTTTTTATCATAAATGGATGCTGGATCTTGTCGAATGCCTTCTCTGCATCGATTGAGATGATCATGTGGTTTTTATTCTTCATTTTGTTAATGTGGTGTATCACGTTGATTGATTTGTGGATGTTGAACCATCCCTGTGTCCCTGGTATAAATCCCACTTGATCATGGTGTATGATCTTTTTGATGTATTGCTGTATTCGGTTTGCCAATATTTTGTTGAGGATTTTTGCGTCTATGTTCATCAGTGATATTGGCCTGTAGTTTTCCTTCTTTGTATTGTCCTTGTCTGGCTTTGGTATCAGGATGATGTCGGCCTCATAGAATGTGTTGGGAAGTATTCCATCTTCCTCTATTTTTTGGAATAGTTTGAGAAGGATAGGTGCTAAATCTTCTTTGAACGTTTGATAAAATTCTCCAGGGAAGCCATCTGGTCCTGGGCTTTTCTTTTTTGGGAGGTTTTTGATTACTGTTTCAATCTCTTTACTTGTGATTGGTCTATTCAGGTTCTCTATTTCTTCTTGATTCAGTTTTGGGAGGTTGTACGCTTCCAAGAATTTGTCCATTTCCTTTAGGTTGTCCAATTTGTTGGCGTAAAGTTTTTCATAGTATTCCCTAATAATCCCTTGTATTTCTGTGGTGTCTGTTGTAATTTCTCCTCTTTCATTTCTAATTCTATTTATTTGAGTCTTCTCCCTTTTTTCTTAGTGAGTCTGGCTAAGGGTTTGTCAATTTTATTTATCTTCTCAAAGAACCAGCTCTTTGTTTCATTGATCCTTTCTACTGTTTTTTGGTTTCAATTTCATTTATTTCTGCTCTGATTTTTATTATTTCCCTCCTTCTGCTGATTCGGGGCTTTGTCTGTTCTTCTTTTTCCAATTCTGTTAGGTGCAATTTAAGTTTATTTATTTGGGATTTTTCTTGTTTGTTAAGGTGAGCTTGTATTGCTATGAATTTCCCTCTCAGGACTGCTTTTGCTGCATCCCATATGAGTTGGTATGGTGTATTTTCCTTTTCATTTGTCTCCAGATAGCTTTTGATTTCTCCTTTAATTTCATCGACGACCCATTGGTTGTTCAGTAGCATGTTGTTTAGTCTCCACATCTTTGTCCCTTTCCTAGTTTTTTCCTTGCAGTTGATTTCTAGTTTCACAGCATTATGATCAGAAAAGATGCTTGTAATGATTTCAGTCTTCTTAAATTTATAGAGGTTTGCCTTGTTTCCTAATATATGGTCTATCCTTGAGAATGTTCCATGTGCACTTGAGAAGAATGTGTACTCCGCTTTTTTTGGGTGGAGTGCTCTGTATATATCTATTAAGTCCATTGCGTCTAGTTTTTCGTTTAAGTCCATTATTTCCTTATTGAATTTTTGTCTGGATGATCTATCTATTGATGTAAGGGGGGTGTTAAGATCCCCTACTATTATTGTGTTATTGTTAATATCTCCTTTAAGGTTTTTTAGCAGTTGTTTTATGTACTTTGGTGCTCCTGTGTTGGGTGCATAGATATTTATAAGTGTTATGTCTTCTTGGTGATGTGTCCCTTTTATCATTATGTATTGCCCTTCTTTGTCTCTCATTACCTTTTTTATCTTGAAGTCTACTTTGTCTGATATAAGTATGGCTACTCCTGCTTTCTTTTGTTTGCCATTAGCTTGGAGTATTGTTTTCCATCCTTTTATTTTGAGTCTGTCTTTGTCTTTAGAGCTGAGATGTGTTTCCTGGAGGCAGCAGATTGTTGGATCTTGGTTTTTAATCCATCCTGCCACTCTGTGTCTTTTGATTGGAGAATTCAATCCATTTACATTTAGAGTGATTATTGATATATGAGGGTTTAATGTTGCTATTTTATTGTTCATCTTCTGGTTCTTTTGCATTTCCTTCGTTTCTTGTCCCTTGTGTTTTGGACTGCAAATTCAGTTTGGTATTTCTGCATGCTCATTCTCTTGGTTTTCTCTTTATTTGTCATGTGTGGTTCTCTTCTGGTTATTTGTTTAGTGGTTACCGTGAGGTTTATATAAGTGATCTCCTGGATAAGAAAGTACATTTTCAGATGCCTCCTTTTTCCTGAGGCTGGGTCGATTCATTCCCTTACCTCTTCCCCTCCTTATTTGTTATCTCTTTATTCCAGATTGTGTCATGAATGTGTGTTTCCAGTGATGAGCTTGAATTAATTTTTGATGTTATCCAACTGTAGTTTGTTCTGGTTTAGTCTCCTTGCTTTTCTCCTTGCTGAAATCTTTGTATCGCCTTTCTCATTTGTTTTTTTTCAGGCCTAAGGCCCTTCTTGAGCATTTCTTGTAGTGGGGGTGTTGTGGCGACGAACTCTCTTAGCTTTTGTTCATCAGGGAGAGTTATTATTTCTCCATTGTATTTGAAGGATATTTTTGCTGGATAAAGTATTCTCGGCTGAAGGTTTTTGTCTTTCATGATTTTGAATATATCATTCCAGTCTCTCCTAGCCTGTAGAGTTTCTGTCGAGAAATCAGCTGAGATTTTTGTATGTTATTTTGTTTTTTTGTTTAGCTGCCTTCAATATTATTTCCTTGTCACGGGTATTTTTCAAGTTTGCTACTATGTGGCGAGATGATTTTTTATTCCTGTTTATATATTTAGGTGATCTATTGATTTCATTCACTGTTATTTCCCTCTCGTTCCCTAGGTTGGGGAAGTTCTCAGCTATTATTTCTTTGAACAAACTCTCTGCTCCTTTTTCTCTTTCTTCTCCTTCTGGAATACCTATTATCCTTATGTTGCTTTTCCTCATTGAGTCTGATATTTCTCGAAGACTTTCTTCATTTCTTTTTAGTCTTAGCTCTCTCTCCTCCTCTATCTGGAGCATTTCTGCGTGGCTATCCTCAATAATGCTAATTCGTTCCTCCATATTGTCAGTTCTGCTCTTTAAAGACTCCATTTTTTCCACTATCTCGTTGATTTTGTTTTTCACCTCCAATAATTCTGATTGGTTTTTCTTTATGGTTTCAATCTCTTTTGTGACAAAATCCCTGAATTCGTTGATTTGTTTCTGTGTGTTCTCTTGTATTTCGTTGAGTTTGTTTATGATAGCTATTTTGAATTCTCTCTCATTCAGGTTATCAAATTCTGTGCCTTCAGGGTTGGTTTCTGGGTGTTTGTCATTTTCCTTTTGGTCTGTAGCCCTGACAAATTGTCGCAAGGATCCGACGGGGATGGCTGTATTTTTACCCCTCATGATAAAGTTGGTCCTGCAGTTTCCCCCTGCTGCCACTGGATGGAGATTGCGAGCAGTTTGCTCTGAGGCGGCTGCAGCCTCCGGACGGATTACGCTGAAACACCGGGTGTGTGGGGGGAGGGGTCCTCTCTTTCTCCTGCTTGACCTGGGGGTTTCCTTTCTGGCTCTCTTTGGGTGTTTGCTACACACCCTAAGCAGTCGGTCGTCGCTTCCCAGTGGGGATCTCACGACAGTCTGTGAGAGCACCTGGATGGCGACAGTTTTCCCTGCTGTGGGCTGCCCCTCCCCCCTCTGTCTGCAAACCGCGCTGTCTTTGCCGATCAATTGGGGAGGGGGAGTACAACTTCTTACCTCTCCTCCCGTCCTTTTGGGCTTCCTGCGCCTCCACTGTCCGATGTATGGCAGCAGGGGTTTCTCAGAAGTCCTTTGTAGTGTTTGATTGAGCTCTGTTGGAATGTGAATGATGTTTTCGTTGTGTCGTAGGGGGCAGAGATTCAAAGAGGGAATCTCACTCCGCCATGGTGCTGACGTCACTCTAGCCCTTATTCTTGAGGTGTCATGTTGGGACACTCAATGCATGATAGACTGATTATAGATATCATACTTCCTATAACTTTTGGTCTTGAGTTCTCTGTTGATGAAAGCTTCTTTGAACATTCTTATACTCTAAGTCTTGATCTCAGTTTATATCGTTAATTATTCTCATATAAACTTAGAGAGAACAGTGTTTGCTACTTTCTGGATTTGAATGTAGACACTTCCTTTTCCAAGTCGTTAGTGGCAAGCTTACGAATATTAACATTGTAATTTTCTTCTCGGCTTTATGACAATTCAGGTCTTGGACAGCTTTCTTTGCTTAAGCAATGAGAATGAGAGATGGACAACTGGACAACGCCAACACCATTGGAAACTGTCATGAAGAGGTTGTTGTCCCAGTCAACGTGCGTGTCCCAAGTTTGGTGTGCCCACAGTATAGATGTCTGAAACAGACTGAACCTGTTACCTCCTAAGCCAACTTTTCCTCCTTACTGCTCTATTTCTGTGATAACATCTTTCTAATCACCTAGACTCAGTACCTGGGGATCTCCTTTAACTGTGTTTTTTTCCTCCAGTCATTTTATCTTTTCAGTACCCAAGCCCTATCAGGTTCTGTCTGTGCCACGTCTCTTACATGTTTTTCCTGTTGCATTCCGTAGGTACTACCCAAGATTGTATCCACGTTACCTTTGTTTGAAGTATTTCTATTATCTTTTTATTTTCAGTTTGTACTGTGGAAATTTCAAACCTATACACAAGTAGAATAATTATAATGCATCTCCATGCAGTCATCACCTAGCTTCAACAGTAACCAAGTTGTGGCCTTTCCTGTTTCACCTAGGCCACCACCTTCTTTCCCTTTTCCCATATTATTGTGAAGCAAATCCCAGGCATCATAATCATTTTATTCTGTAAATATTTCAGTAAGAATTAAAATAATAGTACTTTAAAAAACATAAATTAATACTTTAAAAAATTAAAATTACTTCATCAGTTATCAAAAGAGTTAGTTTAATTTAAATTATCCTTGCTATTAATATGTTTGAACATCTTTCCACTTGTTTATTGGCCCTTTGCGTTTGCTTCTCTGTGAATTATCTGTGCATATCCTTAGTGCATTTATCTATTGAGTTGTTTGTCTTTCTACATTATGGATAATACTTTTTTATTTTTAATATGCATTTTTCACTCTAGCCTCTTCCTGCATGCCCATTCAAACCTGTTCATGTAGCTATTTCTTTCATGACCCTTGGATGGAATCTAGGACAGGTATGGTGATTTTTCTGTCCACTAATATAATTTCGGAAATCTCCATTCACTATCAGTCCAAAGAACAGGGTTATTCAATTGTCCAATCCTAGGTAACTGTAAAAATGCTGAACATCATTTAAAGTGAAAAAGTACTCCTTCCTCCATCCTCCTAAGGCTTTTTTCAGGCAGGAGGTCTTCAGAGAGAAAGGGTGTGTGTTGTTGGTTTCATCTGTCTTAACTCTGCAAGCCCACCTCACCTTTACCCGTGTTTTCTTCTCCTGCCCTCCTCCAGGGATGTGGGGATAGGTTGCGAGTGGCAAGTAGGGAATGGAGAAACTAGAAGAATGGCAGGTGGTTGGACAAAGATGGTAGTGGTGGTGGTGGTAAGAAGTGGTAGGGTTCTGTGTATATTTTGAAGTATAATCCACAGAATTTGCTGATGGATTGGCTGTAAGATGTAACAGAAAGAGAGTCAAAGATAACATAATTTTGTTTTTGATCTGGAATCTGTATTCTTATTGTGGTAAAATACATATAACATAAAATTTACCATTTTCATCATTTTAAAGTGTACAGTTCAGTGGTATTAAGTACATTCAACACCATTATCCATCTCCAGAAGTTTTCCATCATCCCAAATGGAAACTCTGTATCCGTTAAACACTAACTCTCCATTCTGACCCCACCTCCAGCCCCTGGTAACCACCATTCTATTTTCTGTCTCCATGATTTTGACTACTCTAGGTACCTCATATAAGTGGCATCATACAATATTTCTCCTTTTGTGTCTGGCTTATTTCACTTAGCATGTCTTCAAGGTCCATCCATGTTGTAACATTTATCAGCATTTCATTCCTTTTTAAGGCTGAATAATATTCCTATGTATGTATATACCACATTTTGTTTATCCATCCATTCATCAATAGCCGTGTGTGTTTCCATCCTTTTGACTATTGTGAATAATGCTGCTATGAACATGGATATACTTATCTGTTCCAGTCTCTGCTTTCAATTCTTTTGAGTATATTCCCAGAAGTGGAATTGTTGGATTATGTGGTAAACCTATGTTTAAGTTTTTTAGGAACTGCCATATTGTTTTCCACAGTGGCGGCACCATTTTACATTCCCATCAGCAATTCCATAAGGCTGCACCATTTTACATCCTCACCACTAATTTCTCCACATTCTTGCCAACACTTGTTATTTTCTGTTTAAAATTTTTTCAATAATACCCATCTTAATGGGTATGAAGTAGTATTTCTTTGTGATTTTGATTTCCATTTCCCTAATGATTAGTGATGTTGCAAATCTTTTTGTGTGCTTATTGGCCATTTGTAGAATTGGGTTGTTTGTTTTTGTTGTTGAGGACATAGTTTTTGAGTTTATAGTAGATATATAATCACATTTTTAGATCTTTCTATGGTAATTTGAATTAAGTTTTGTATTTCTTTTTAGATTTTTTTCAAAATTCTCTTTTTCTAGGAAATCTTCCATTTCTTCTTGGTTTTAAATTTGTTACTGAAGAGTTACACATGATATTTTCTTACACAAATCATTTCTATCATGAATTATAGTTATTTGTGTAATTTCTATCTTCCTTATTAGATTTCAAATCCTGCAAAGGCATAGATTAAGTATTATCTCCAAGACCACATAGTACATTTCCTTGAACATGGCATTTGCTTAATCATTATTTTGGAATGACTTCATATGTTAATTAATTTCATTATTTAATATTTGTTTATCAATATGACTTTATTTTTGTCTTCATCAAAATAGTGAATATCTTAGTAACAAATTTCAATAGGTCAAATACTGTATTTAACTTTATATAAGATTTAATATAATATTTTGAATATTAAATTTACAGCATTTTGGATAAAAATGCTCTTGTTGATAACTGGTGTGAAATTCAAAAGGAAGAGAGACAAGGTGGGATGAGAAATGGAGGAAGGGAAGTAACATTTATTGAGGACTTACTATGTGTCAGTCACTTTTTAAGGCACTTCGCATAGAATATCTCATTTGACTTTCATCATAATCTTTTGGAATGGGCATTGTCATCCCCATCTTAAAGATGAGAAAACTGGGGCTCAGAGAGTGACCAACTAGTAGGTGGAAGAGCCTTTGTCAATAGGAATGAGGAATTTCTATGAATTTTAATACTAAAAAAACATAAGTAGGTTATATGCAAAATAATAAGCAATTAGCCTTAGTCATTTTTTAGTCTTGCCGATATATTTCTGTGACAGGAGTATAAGTGTGAAACGAGGGTGATGCTAACAGAGGACTGTTCTCCTCTCCTCTGGAGAAACAGACACAAAGCAATCAATCAGTCTGCAAGTACTTACCGAGTATTTATATGGTCTATGACAATGGTTTGGTGCTTGAGGCTTATGGTGAATTACAGGGCTAGCCCCTGCCCTCAAAGAGCTTGCTGTATTCTGTTGGGAAGCCAGGCAGGCACAGATAGAATGAACAGAAATATTAAAATCTGATAATTAATAAAAATGCCTTGAGGATCCAGACAGCTTCTGAGTTTATGCTGCATTGCATAGTGACTGGCATCCCAGAAATATGTCATAGGAGCTTTTTCTGAATGGGAAAGGCTCGAATTCTTGCAGGGACCTGATATTCCCTTAGCTTGTCTGGGGATACTAGCTTCAGCCTCTTGGTTTCAGCTTTATAAGAAGAGCTTGTTCAGCTGCTCCCTAAATGCCTGCTTCACCTGTTTGTTCCTCAGGGTGTAGATGAAGGGGTTGAGCATCGGGGTCACCACGGTGTTGAGCAAAGCCACCACCTTATTCTTATCCTCCCTGTGGCCACCCTTGCCCGACCGGATATACATGAAGATGCAGCTTCCATAGAAGAGAGACACAACAATGATGTGGGAGGAGCAGGTTGAGAAGGCTTTCTGCCTCTCCCTGGCTGAGGAGATGCACAGGATGGTGTGGAGGATGTGTCCATAGCAGGTAGCTGTCACCAACAGAGTGCCCAGTAAGCTGAAGTTGGCCACAATAAAACCCAGAAGCTCTATCAGACTTGTGTCTGCACATATGAGTTCCAGGAGTGGAAAATTGTCACAGAAGAAATGATTAATGATATTGGGGCCACAGAATGGCTGTTGAAATGTGATGAAACTTGGAATGATGATGAGAAGGAATCCTGTCATCCATGAACAAAGAACCAGATGGACACAGACCCTTTTGCTCATGATGGTGGCATAACGCAAGGGATTACATATGGCCACATACCTGTCAAAGGACATCACTGCCAGTAGGAAAAACTCTGTGGTGCCCAGGAAGAAATAGAGGAAACTTTGTAGGAAACAGCCTGGTAGGGAGATGGTCTTATATCCAGTCAGGATATTGGTCAGCATCTTGGGGAAGATGACTGAAGTGAACCAGATCTCCAGAACAGCAAAGATGCGGAGGAAGTAGTACATGGGGGTGTGGAGGCGCCTGTCCGTGAGGGTGATAACCACGATGAGGAGATTCCCCAACAGAGTGAGGAGGTAGGTGAGGAGAAGCCCCAGGAAGATGAGCATCTGCAGCTCACAGGCATCTGAGAGCCCCAGCAGGACAAACCCCGTGACAGTGGTGTGGTTCCACATGGCGCTTCTGACCTCTGCTGGGGGTGGCCAGTCAGAGGTGCGCGGCATCAGGAGCCGTGATGTTCTGGGGATCTGGGGACACTTGGAACTGAAAGGAAAGGAATGAGTGTGGCATTTCCAGAGGAAGGAATCCTTTATTTCTGAGAAGGACATATCTTCCCACCCCTGACTACTCAGGCTTATTTTGCAGAGCCCCTGGGGTATGTGTTTCATGTTTGGTCCTTGGTGTATCTGTGTTTTAGAGGAGAGGTGATTTGCAGGGTCACCTAAGTAAGGCCCCAAACCCAAAATTATCCTTGCTTACCTTTCTTGACCATACTTCTATTCCTGATTCCTCAACACATTCTTTTGCCCCTAACATTATAACAACTTTGAATACCTTTTATTTTTATCTTGACTGCAATATTGGGTCTTCATCCAGAAATAGTTCATATTTGAGGGTGGTAACATTTTTGCTTAACTTAACCATTCACTACACGGATCCATATCCTGGGCTTAACTGGATAAAATAGATACTCTTTGCTGTTTCAAGATTACCTGAATCTTTGATGTCTTTCACTAGTATTTGGATTAATAAAAAGGAAAAAGGAAATCTATGAGAGAAAAGCACAACTCTTATAAATCAAAAAAAGAAAAATTCAAGTAATAGATGCATAAATAAAAGTCTCTTAGTGGGAGTTTCATATTTAAGGTGCTTAGTGATTTGTTTCCAAATGATATTTCCAGGTTCTCCTCTCGTTACATCCTGTCATGGACTCTAGATACAATAATAGTCTCACTGCGATTTTTTTGATTCTTTATCCATTTTATGCACATGGTATATTTTCAGCTTGGAATCATCAGCCTTTCAAATCCTATTTACCCTAAAGTCTCTCCTCAATAAGTGCTATCATTTCTATGAAGGCTTCTCTTCTGAATGAATGAGTCGATCCTCTGTGTCCCTCTTAATTTTATTATGTTTCATTTAATTTTTGTTATGTTTTGTAGTTGTTTTTCGTTTGTTGCTAATTGAATAAAAAATTTCTTTATCACTCTTTGTATTTTCCACAGCCCTTAAAACAAGTTTTTTGAAATATTCAGCTTTAATAAACGTTTGTTGAATGAGTGAATAACACCTCAAATGTCTGAGAGATGGATTTGGTGGTGTTTGACACACATGAGGTTGAGGACGTGTCACTCAGTGTAGTATACCTAGGGGACAGCAACCTTGCCAGTCATATGCCAAGTAGTCTTAAATTGTTTGATGTGAAGATAGTTTGCTTTTCCTCATGAGAAGGTGGAGATGGCTCCCCACAAACATTCTCTAAAGGGAGACTCTCCATCTTTGAGATGGTCTAGAGTTGAGCTAGTAAACAGAGAGAGGTCTGGTTGGGTCTGCTAGAGTGCTCCCAGCAGCAAAAACTCCAAAACTCTTAAAAAGATCTCTCTTTAAAAATCTGCATCCTTGGAAGTTTCCTTCCTTAAGCATTGTCAACTACTGCCTTAATTATCAGGTAGAGCTGTAGCAAGAATTATTTGCCAGTCACTGGAGAATAAGATTAGGACCCATTTTAGGTACTTGAGATGAAGGAGATTCTGAGGGATACTAGGGAGGATGAAACAGTAAACTGTATAAACTTTCCTTTTTTTTTATGGGTTTGCCTTCTTTTTAGCACAGGTTACGCTATTCAAAGTCATTCCACAAACTACCATTATACCTAACATTTGTTGACGGTTATTAGAGAACACAAAATAGTCAAAAGCATCTGAGGATATAAGTAGAGCTATTCCCCACAGGTCATTTCTAGGTTCAACATTGTCTAGATTCATCAGCAATTTGAAAAGGAAGTCTCTGCAGTCTAATCATTTGATTCAAAGATGAGCCCGGGTAGCCAAGGAACTTACCTAGCTCTTTCCAGAACAAAAGCAGAATCCAGCATGAATGTGATACCCAGAAACATCATCAGGAACTAATAGAATATGTATTACTTAGGCTAAGTCCTGGATGGGATGCATTGGCAGAAAGATGAGAATAGGCACTAAGATGAGGGTGAGATTTATGTGAGTGGGAGGGGAGGAGAAAGCTCTGGGTTCATACTGGATCATCAACTTAGCACAGAGAAACTGTGAAAAGACATTGTGGGAAAGGACCAGTGGGAAAGTGTCTATGATGCCCTGAAGGTTTGTCCTGCCATGGCTGGAACTGCATGGTCTTCTGGGTAGTTCGAGTACCCTTAGAAGGAGGATGAGGTCTTCTCCTTCTAAGGAAAAGCATTTAGAGTTTCACCCAGACTCGATGTTGTTCAGAACTTTGGGTTTTCCAAGGGGACAGTTACATAGAGCACAAGGTGGGACAGGCAGATTTCCTCAATGCGAGAGAGTAACTCAATGGCTCTGACTGGATCAACATTGACTTGCCTAGCATGGACCTGGATGGTGGGGCTAAAGTTACCAATGAGACCCAGTGTGTGTGCTCGATGTGCCACATCTTATAAAGGAATTTAAAAAACAAGTGCCAGGAAGAGGAGGGTTTGAGGAAGCCAGTGCTGCTCTGCCATCCTCTGCAGTGCCCAAGTGGAGCCTACCCCACAGGTCCAGGGTCAGGTGTCTAGCAGCCCTCTGGGGAAGTCCCAATCAGGCCATTCCAGCTATGCTACTCACTGGATTGCAGAAGATCCCTGGTTCTCGTGGCTATATCTTGAGGTTGCAGTGTTGTCTATGGGCTGTAAATACAGATCTTATACTACTGGTGTGAGAGCTCTATCTGTCATGAATTTGATGTTATTCTCTAAAAACGCTTATCCTTTTCCAGCTACCTGAATGGTCAGCAGCATTCCCTGGGTAAGAGAATGGTTTCCTTGGACTTTGTCATCGTTCAGCTCACAGGATCTGATGAGTCCAGAATGTTTTGAAATCTTCAGTCTTCAGTAAGCTCATCCTGGGGAAAGCCTTGGACGTGTACAGTTTCATTTGTTGCAATCCTACTTCATCCTCCTCTTGGACAACGGGGGTGATTTTGACTGATAAAGACTTTTATTACATCCTCACATTGGCCCAGTCTCTGTGAGGTGATATTTCTTCTGTGGACAGTGTGGCTCTAGGAGACAGTGGGTGAGCTACTCCTGGAATAAACGCATCTCTTTGTGGAGGTGACATCAGGGCTGAAAGATTTGGGTTGCAACTTTGTTTTCCTAAGGGATCTACTCCTCTTCCAAGTTTGATAGGGTTTGGGATCCCCAGAGAATTAGTATAATGAGCCTCACTTAGCCTCTTCCCAACTCTTGGCTGTTAACTTACTACAACTTTGCAAACAAAAGTTGTTGTTCGTTGGTAAGATCAAGAGTAACAGTTAGTTTTAATGTAATAATGCTAAGTATGCCTCTGAAATTGGGGCTCCTGTCTAACATTAGGTGGTCTTGTAACAGGACGTAAGGAATCATCACAAGTAATGTGGAAACTTGGCTAATCCTATCCTGACCCCTACCTCACTGAGGCTGTGAGATGGTATAAGATGGGGTCCTGGGGGGAAGGGACAAAGAGAAGGAAAGGAAAAAGTTGGGATTAAATTTTTTCTCAGCTTTATTGACGTATGATTGACAACTAAAATGGTATATATTTAAAGATGATTTAAAAATCATCAGTGGATGATTTGGTAGACATATATGTTGTGAAATGAATACTACAATGAAATTAACTAACACATCCATCACCTCACATAGTTACCATTTTGTGTGTCTGTGTAGTGAGGATGCTTAAGATCTACTTGCTTAGCATATTTCACGGATACAATACATTATTATTAACTACGAACACCATGCTGTACGTTAGGACCCCAGAACTTATCCATCTTATAGCTAGAAGTTTGCATCCTTTGTTCACCATCTCCCCATTTTCTCCACCCTTCAGCCCTTGGCAACCACCATTCTACTCTCTGTTTCTATCGGTTCAAATTTTTATTTGTCTATTTGTATTCCACATATAAGTGATAGCTTACAGTATTTGTCTTTCTCTGTCTGGCTTATTTCACTTAGCATAATGCCTTCTAGGTTCATCCATGTTGCTGGAAATGGCAGGAATTCCTTCTTTTTAAAGGCTGAATAATATTCCATTTTCTTTATCCATTCATCTGTCAATGGACACTTAGGTTGTTTCCATATTTTTGCTATTGTGAATAATGTTGCAATAAATATGGGAGTGCAAATATCTCTTCAAGACAATCATTTTGTTTCCTTCGGATATATACCTAGAAGCGGGATTGCTGGATCATATGGTAGTTCCACTTTAATTTCTTGAGGAAACTCCATGCTGTTTTCCATAGTGACTGTACCGTTTACATTCCCAACAATAGTGTACGGAGTTCTCTTTTCTCCACATCCTTGCTAGCATTTTTTATCTCTTGTCTTTTTGATAATAGCTCTCCTAACAGGTGTGACATGATTTCTCATTGTGATTTTGATTTTCATTTCCCTGATGATGGTGATGTTGAGCATCTTTTCACGTGCCTGTTGGCCATTTTATGTCTTTGAAAAAATGTCTTTTCAGGTCCTTTGCTTTTTTTCAGTTGGGTTGTTTGTTTTTTTGGTATTGAGTTGTATGAGTTCTTTGTATATATGGGATATTAACCCCTTATCAAATATGTGGTTTGCAAATATTTTCCCCCCTTCCTTAGGTTACTTTTTCATTTTGTTGATTGTTTTCTCTGATGTGCAGAACCTTTTCAGATTGATATAGTCCCAATTGTTTACTTTTGTCACCTTTGCTTTTGGTGTCATAATGAAAAAATCATTGCCTAGACCAATGTCGAAGATCTTACTCCCTATTTTTTTGTTCTAGGAGCTTTATGGTTTCAGGTCTTGTGCTCAAGTCCTAACCCATTCTGAGTTGATTTTTGTGATTGGTGTAAGATAGGGGTCCAGTTTCATTCTTTCACATGTGACTGTCCAGTTTTCCCAACACCATTTATTGAAGACTATCCTTTCCTCCATTGTACGTTCTTGGCTCCTTTGTTGAAAATTAATTGACCATATACACATGGGTTTGTTTCTAGGCTCTCTATTCTGTTCTGTTCTGTGTGTCTGTTTTTACTTCAATATCATACTGTTTTCATTACAATAGCTTTGTTACATAATTTGAAATCAGGAGATGTGATGCCTCCAGCTTTGTTCTTCTTTCTCAAGATTGCTTTGGCTATTTGGGGTCTTTTGTGGTTCCATACAAATTGTGGGATGGTTTTTTCTATTTCCATGAAAAATGCCATTGGAATTTTGATAGAGATTGCATTGAATCTGTATATTGCTTTGGGGAGTATGGACATTTTAACAATATTGATTCTTCCAATCCATGAACACAGAATATTTTTCCATTTATTTGTGTCTTCCATTTCTTTCATGGGTGTCTTATAGTTTTCAGTGTACAGGTCTTTCACCTCCTTGGTTAAATTTATTCCTAATATTTCATTGTCTTTGATGCTATTGTAGATGGGATTGTTTTCTTAATTTCTCTTTCTGATAGTTGATTCTGAGTATATAGAAATGCAACTGATTTTTGTATGCTGATTTTGCATCCTGCAACTTTGCTAAATTCATTTATTAGTTCTAACAGTTTTTTGGTAGAGTCTTAATTGTTTACTATATATAATATGTCATCTGCAAATAGAGACAATTTTATTTCTTCCTTTCTGTTTGGATACCTTTTATTTCCTTTTCTTGCCTAATTTCTCTGGCTAGGACTTCCAGTACTATGTTGAGTAAAAGTGGTGAGAGTGGGCAGCCTTGTCTTGTTCCTGATCTTAGAGGAAAAGATTTCAGATCTTCACTGTTGAATACAATGTTAGCTGTGGGCTTGTCATATATGGCCTTTATTATGTTTAGGTACCTTCCTTCTATACCCAGCTGAACAGGACAATTACTAGTAATGTCATTGAATAAGCAATCTAAAACCTCCCAACAAAGAAAAGTTCAGGACCAGTTGGCTTCACTTGTGAATTCTACCAAACTGCTAAATAATTAATACCAATCTTTCTCAAACTCATCCAAAAAAGAGAAGAGGAGGGAACACTTCTAAACTCACTTAATGAGGCCAGCAGGACCGTGATACCCAAGCCAGAAAACGACATCACAAGAAAATTACAGACCAATATCCATGATGAACATCCATGCAAAATCCTGAATAAAATATTAGCTAACTGAATTCAACAGCACATTAAAAAGGTCATACACCAGGATCAAGTGGGATCTATTCCAGGGATGCAAGGATCTTTCAACATCCACAAATCAGTAAATGTGATACACCAAATTCAACCTCCTTTCATGATAAAAACTGTATGCCTTTTATTTCTTCTTCTTACCAATTTCATTGTTTAGGATCCTTCAGTACAGTGTTGAACAGAAGCTGTAAAAGCCTTGTTCCTAATCTTATGGGGAAAGTATTCAGTCTTTCACTATTCAGAATGATGCTTACTGTAGGTTTTTCAAAAGTACTTTCTATAAGCTTGAGGAAATTCTCTTGTATCCTAGTTTGCTAAGAGTTTTTTTTTATTCCTGAGGAAGATGATCCCTGAGCTAACATCTGTGCCAATATTCCTCTAGTTTATATTTGGGACACGACCACAGCATGGCTGGTGAGTGGAGTAGGTCTGCGCCTGGGATCTGAACCCATGAACTTGGGTTGCTGAAGTGGAGTGCATGGACTTTAACCCAGTATTTTTTTTTTTAATCACGACTGGGTGTTGAATCTTGTCAAATTCTTTTTCAGCACATATTGAGATGATCATACGGTTTTTCTCCTTTATTCTGTTAATATGGTGAATTACATGTGATTGATTTTTGGATGTTGAACCAATCTTGTATGTGTGGGATAACCTCCATTTGGTCATGACATTTTTTTCTATATTGTTGGAAATAATTTGCTAAATTTTGTTAATAACTTTTCATCTATGTTTCCGAGGAATATTTGTAATTTTCTTTTTTGTAATATCTTTGATTTTGGTATCAGGGTAATTCTGGCCTCATAGGTTAATTTGGGAAATATTTCTTCCTCTTTTGTCTTCTGAAAGAGTTTTTGTAGCATTGGTATTATCTCTTCCTTGAATAATTAGTTGAATTACCCAGTGAAGCCATTGGCCTGCACTTCTCTTTTTGTGGAGGTTTTTAACTCCAAATGCAATTTATTTAAAAGATTTAGGGCTACTGAAGTTATCTATTTCATTTTGGGTGAGCTTTGGTAGTGTGTGTCTTTTAAGAAATTTATCCATTCACCTAAGTTGTCCAATATATTGATGTAGGGCTGTTCATGATGCTTCCTTATTACCTTTTAGTGCCTATAGAAACCATAGTGGTGTCCACTCCCTTATTTCTGGTATTGGTAATTTGTGTCTTCTCCTTTTTTCCCCTACATTCTTCCAGCTTCAAGTCTAGCAGAGAGAGAGAGAGAAGGAGTCTCCCTTCCATCAGTTCCCATCAGTATCTCTGAATTGAGAGTCATTTGGTCTCACTGCCCTGATTTTAGTCACGTTGGTCATCCCTGAGCCCATAACCATGGCTGTGCTCTGATCAGTTGGGGTTGAAGTCAGCATCACCCTAGCCACATGGACTGAGAATGGGAGGGACTTTCCTGAGAAAAATCAAGATCCTATTACTTTAAGAATGGGGAATGGATGCCAGGTAAGCAGAAAGTACATATGGCAATTACATCATTTATGTTTTTTTTTCTGACATAAAGAAGTCTAAAAATTTTACATAGCCAAATTTATAGATTTATTTTTATGTTTCTTCCATTAAAAAATCCCTATGAATCTTTAATAAGATAATTTTTACCTAAATTTTCTTTTTTATGTTTCCATGGTTTATATATCTAATTCAATCCAAATTTACTTCCATTTAAGATAGGATGTGAGATTCTAACTTAACTTTTTCTCCAAGATGCTAGATGATCTCTTAATTTACCTTCGTTTATTGAACTTATTCCTCCAGTGAGATATAATACCTGACACTTAACATGGTACCTACTCTGTTCCAAGCTCTATGCTGAACATTCTAACATATATTAATGCATTAATGTTTACAAGGATTCTATGAGGTGGATACTATTATTATCTTCATATATATAACTGAGATACAAAGAAGTATTGCTTGCTCAAGATCAAACAGCTAAAAGGTAGCTGGGATCTGAACCTAGGCAGTAGGCTTCCAGTAGCTGTTCTCAATCTCTGTGCTACACCTCCTCTCTAAATGATTGATGTCCACAGCACGCCTTACAGCTACTAGTTTTGCAGCTAGGAGGCTTCTGTAGTACTCATGCATATTTTTGTTCCCACCAGTTAGCTTGCACCAAGAATCAATTGTTAGTTTTCAAACCTTGATTTGATAATTGGACTTGTTATTGTAATTACATATTTTAACTAAATAAAGATAAACCAGAAGAAGAAATATAAGTGTAAATACAAAGCTGTTTCTGTGAAAACTAAGTTGATTCCTCTTAATAAATTCCATAAAGCCAGATAATGAAAAAATTTTTATTGGTTTACGTGTAGGCAAGAATTGTGAAGATTGGCAAACAAACAAACAGTAAATGAAAATTCTAGAATTCTGCTGACAGTTTCTCAAGCATCTTTAAAATTTTTGCATGTTTGAAACATCCTGAAAATTTTAGAGGATATGTTATAAATGTGGCTTAAACAAGAACAACTACAACAGTCATCACATTCAATTTCAAAGAAAATGATATTTATACATTAGTGAATATGTATTTGTTTATAGGTTTTAATTTCAAATAAATATTTAAGGCATGTATCACTTTTAAATTGATTTTCTGCTTTAGCAACTTCCCCGCCCCCAATAACCAACCAAGTACTAGTCCCAATCTCTTTGAAAGGAAGGCTTCTACCATGCTTAGCCAATAGTCTTGGCATTTACCGAATTGATCTTCTTTTCTTTACTGATTGGAAAGTCTACTTTAATCATGTATAAGATCCTTATGTGTACTGCATTATCTTCCCACACTATCTACCCAGTTTCCTTGTTCTATTCATTAGTTCTTGGCTTATTGTTTTAATATCTGATACTTTTTATTTTTTTTTCAACATGTCTTGGCTATTCCACCACATTAGTTTTTTCATACATATTTCTAAAGTCTACCATAAATATATTCTTGTTGAGGATATTTTTATCAATTTTGAAAGGTTCCAGTGAAGAATGTATGCTAAGTTTATTATTATAACTTAAAAATGAGGCAGGATTAGGGAACTCAGATACAGGCTAAGGTCAGAAACATTAGGACATACCAGACATAGTAGTGGTCTACTGAGTTTCCTGTATTCTCTGACAAGACTGCATGAGCCAATAATGATACATGTAAGAAACCACTGTAGATTAGAGCACAAGCTAAAACACTGTCTAGGAGGGGATAGTTCATGGAGACCAGACCAGGAGCTGCATTTGCAGAGGTTCAGGCAAGAAGGCAACTTTCCTCCTCTCTCAGTTCCATCTCATCTTTACGAGAGGAGCTTGCTCATTTGCTCGCTAAACACCAGCTTCACCTGTCTGTTCCTCAGGGTGTAGATGAGGGGGTTGAGCATCGGGGTCACCACAGTGTTGAGCAAGGCCACCAGTTTGTTCCTGTCTTCCCCGTGGTCACCCTTGCTTGACCGGAAATACATGCAAATGCAGCTGCCATAGAAGATAGAAATAACCATGATGTGAGAGGAGCAGGTTGAGAAGGCTTTCTGCCTCTCCTTGGCTGAGGGGATTTGCAATATGGTGTGGAGAATGTGGCCATAGCAAGTGGCTGTGATGGACAGAGTGCCTAGTAAGCAGAAGTTGGCCACAGTAAAACCCAGAAGCTCTATCAGACTTGTGTCTGCACATATGAGTTCTAGGAGTGGAAAGCTGTCACAGAAGAAATGATTAATGATATTGAGGCCACAGAATGGCTGCTGAAATATGATGAAACTTGGAATGATGATGAGAAGGAATCCTGTCATCCATGAAGAAAGAACCAAGTGGACACAGACCCTTTTGCTCATGATGGTGGCATAACGCAAGGGATTACATATGGCCACATACCTGTCAAAGGACATCACTGCCAGTAGGAAAAACTCTGTGGTGCCCAGGAAGAAATAGAGGAAACTGTGTAGGAAACAGCCTGGTAGGGAGATGGTCTTGTATCCAGTCAGGATGTTGGTCAGCATCTTGGGGAAGATGACTGAAGTGAACCAGATCTCCAGAACAGCAAAGTTGCGGAGGAAGTAGTACATGGGGGTGTGGAGGCGCCTGTCCATGAGGGTAATGACCACGATGAGGAGATTCCCCAGTAGAGTGAGGAGGTAGGTCAGGAGGAGCCCCAGGAAGATGAGCATCTGCAGCTCACAGGCATCTGAGAGCCCCAGCAGGACAAACTCGGTGACAGTGGTGTGGTTCCTTATGTCTCTTCTGACCTCTGCTGGGGGTGGCCAGTCAGAGGTGCGCGGCATCAGGAGCCGTGATGTTCTGGGGATCTGAGGACACTTGGAACTGAAAGGCAAGAGGGATGAGTGTGGCATTTTGAGCTGAAGGAGTCTTTTCTTTTCCTTTGACCTACTAGTCCCTTTCTCTCCCTCCTGAGGCTGGTTGTCCAGATCCCTTATTGGGTTAGCACCGGGTCACATAATTTGACCCAATTTATGTCAATTTTCTGAGATTATTTGGGAAAAGTTTTGCATTTACCAATTATTTTTCCACATCTCTTGTTTCTATTGGGAAACTGTATTAAATCCCTTTCATTCTTTTCCTTTAGATCAGATGACGTCTTTTCCCATATTTGTCCAAATGTTGTAAGGGGTCTCCAAAGTCCATTAAAATACTTCCCTCTGCAAATTCTGTACCCAGTGGATCACAGAGCTTTATTGAAAGCATTGATGGACTATTTACTCTAAAGCTTGTTACAGAAGGCAGTCAAATTAAAGAGACTGTGGTTGCACCTGAGCTCCATGATTTACTAACTTATCTGGGGCTGGTTATCTAACGTCACCAAAACTCTGCTTTCTCATTGGGAATAATAACAGTACTTATGTAAAAAGTTCTCCTAGAACTTAAATGAATAATGCATACCAAACACTTAGCACAAGCTGGCCACAGAGCAAGCAGTCACATAACAGCTATTTTTATTTCTTCCTCTGTGGCTGAAACTCTAGTAGGAAAATAATAAGAGCAAAATTGAAGAAAAGATACTGAGATTTAGAGCAATATGTATTTAAAGAAAAAGTTTAAAAAATATTATCAGCTCGAGTTGGCCTGGTGGCATAGTGGTTAAATTTGCACCCTCCGCTTCAGCGGCTCAGGTTTCGCGGGAATGGATCCCCGGTGCGGACATTCGCACAGCTTATCAAGCCACGCTGTGGCAGGCGTCCCACATATAACATAGAGGAAGATGGGCACAGATGTTAGCTCAGGGCTAATCTTCCTCACACACACAAAAATAAATAAATTTAAAAAATTATCAGCTCATCATGAAAAAGTTTATGAAATACAGAGAAATGGAATAAAAAGAATCACCTGTAGCCCCACAGAGACAACTTTTAAGATTTTAATTGATCCCTATTGTATTTTTTTCTATTCTTGTTTAGTGTTGATTGGATTATATAGCCATACTCATAGTTAATGTATTTCCCATGTTACTATAACAAATTTTTGTCATGTTAATCCAAACTTTTTTTCACATGTCAAAAGATTCTTCCTGTAATAAAGTGATTTTGCATTTACAAACCTTTTGTTAATATATTATTTGGCAGATATTTTCAGAGGAATGCTTGTGTTATGAAATTGATATATAGAGGAGGGAGAGAGCATGCATCTGTAGATTAGGTATCATGCATATACTTTGAGAGAATTTCCTCTGTAATAATAATAAGGAATAATAATGATAAATGCTGATCTTCAGCATTGTTCATTGGTTCAATTGCACTTTTAGAGAAAATATCTTTGTTTAACTGATTGTTATTTGTAGATTTACATTGCTTAGTACTGTCCTTAGAGATCTGGATAAAAAACTACGCAATTTTGTCATCGGCTATTCTATGACAGGTTAAGGCATGCTTCTATAGGAAAGAGCTGACTCTATCTGAAACAGGAGCAGGAACTAATGTGATAAGTTTGCATCAGAAAAACAGTAACACACTACTAAATATATATGTAAAATATATATTTATCTGGATAAGGACTAGATGAGAACATGAAAAAAATGAACATAATTACCATATAAGGATGGGAGGATTGTAGGTGATTTTTCTTTCCTCTTTTTATTAGCTTATGCAATACATTAAATTCAAAATCATAAAAGAAGCCAGCACAGTGAGCCCATTTGGGTTAAGAGTTGGGTAGTACATTTCAGGAGAGACAAAGGAGAAACAAATGGCTGTCCATAAAAATGTGAGACAAGCCATAGAGACTATGGGACTCATCAGCTGGACGTGAGTCAGGATGTTGAGAAAGATGAATAAATCAAAGAAGTCAGCTGTGCCATAGCCTGCCAGTGGACACGTGAAACAGATGACAGGCTTCTAGGCAGAGTTTCCAGAGGAATCAGATTCTCTGTCCCCCATTCCAAAAATTGCACCAGTGCAGTTTACCTCAGTCGCTACTAGGCAATGTGCTCGATTGTCTTCAAGGCAGTTCTTATGATGGAGACTCCTGGAAGCTCCTGGCTCTGCAAAGTTGCCAGAGGACTACATTTCCTGGGGGACTCGTCAGAGATTCAAAATGAAGGAATCTCCAGAGCTGTAACATGGTCTGCAGGTCATGGACATAGGCAGGTCCTGTTTGGTTTGTTCTGCATGTGTCACCCAACCTCCATGTTTTCCGACAACCAGTCTCCCTTAAGAAATGCTCCCTGACTCTGTTGTCACTGACACATCCCCAGATCTTCTCAGAAATGAGCTTTCTCTGGATATTCCCCAGAACTCCTGTGTTCACTAGTTTCTCAGGAAGCTTCTATTGCTCCTGCTCCATCACAGTGTCACTGCTGGACCACTTTCCTGAGGAGATGGATGTAGAAACCTAATTAATTATTCTTCCATCCCTCCTATACAAGGCAGAGACAGACATCACTTGATGCAGATGCATATGACTCATCTTCATTTGGGCTGAAGAGGCTTCTGGTTAATGGTACATGCCCTTCCATGGACATGGTGCCATAGAGGATTCTGGGGTGAACTATTCATGGCAGAATCCTTGTCTCTGTGGAGCTGGCATCAAGCCTGGTCTGCTTGGGGTTCCATTTGGTCTCCATGGAAACTCAGAGATACACAAGGGAATACAGCTTCAATTTAAGCAATCTAATGATTCTCACTCTTCTCTTGCTGGAGGGAGCTGTGCTTCCCCTGAGATTCATTACCATCAGTGGTAATAGGAACCTAGGAGGGTGCCTTACCTCTTTATTCAACTTTGGGATTGAAAGTTTACTTTGTTTTGGCTGAGAAGCTCTGAAACTTCTAATGAAGTTAAATTGTAACAAAACAAGCATAGTTATTAAGACATCCAACACATTTTTGTTGAGTGTTTCTTGGATGACAAGTGCTGCTCTAGATGCCGGAGATACACGGGCAGTCTTATGGGGAAGACAGACATTAAACAATCACACAAATAATTAATTACTATTGTGACTAGTGTTCTGAAGGAGGGCTCATAGTTGATCCTGAACCAGGCCTAAGGATAAGGGAAGATGTTCCTGACGGAGTTATATAAATTTCTGAAAAATGAGGTAAAGTGTGAAGAACCTTTAATTAACTAATTAATCATTCTTTCTATCGTGTTTATTGAGCATCTACTACGTGCTAGGCACTGCAGTATGCACTGAGGATGCCTGTGAGTGGTGCATGAAACAGACATGGTCCCTGGTCCCCATGGAGCTTACTCGCCATTGGGGGAATCTTGGTGAGAGGACCTTGAGACAGTCCCCATCTTGGTCCTTGGCATCAGATAGTGTTATAAATCGATTAATTAAATATTTATGTAAAATGTACAAAATAGTAGAAGTCCATATATCAAGTTGGTATAAGTAAACTTTGCAATGTAAGTATAATTTAGATTATTAATCTTTTCTCAATAAAAATGTGGCAGTGTTCTTCAGCTCTGAGGGCCAGTGACTCTTGGTCCATTAACTATGGAGTATAGTGAAAAAGTCTTTGACCTTAGAGTCGGATGAACCTGGATGTGTATACCAGTTCTGCAGTCTGCTAGCTGATGACCCTTATTCTCTGAGCCTGAATTTCCTCATATGTAGTATGTACTCAGTAAACATTAGTTTCCTTCCTTTCCCTTCTGATTTGTCCCACAATGTCTCTGATATCTAACTTGTGGATCTGTCATTACTATTAATATTACATAATATTTATTTATTATATTAATTAAATGAATTATTTAATTATTATCATTAAGTAAATTGACCATTTTGTTTTAAATTCATCTGTTGGTTACATCTACAACTCTTGAATTATATATTTATGCTGCTGTTTTTGACTTATCTACGATAAGCAACGTCTATTTCCTTCTATGAAAGGTGAGTAGTTTTGCTCACTTATGGTAACCCCCATCTTTCTCAAATATCTCCTCACAATTTTGTTATTTTCACTTTTGTTCTTCTATTACTCATATCTTCAACTGATATAAATCTCTGTTTTTTGACTCATCATCTCTGGACAGTGTCTCTAGGCTCTCCAGGGAGAGGAGGAAAGCTGCATCTCTCCCTTTTTTCCCATCTCTCCAAGACTCTCTTTATGATGAATTTTAGCAGTATTTGTTGAGACTTCGTCAATTTTTGTAAATGACCCGTGTTGAAAGGAATGTATATTTTTAAATTTTTAGACACAGGGTTCTATATTCATGAGACCAAGCTTGTTAATTGTATTCAATTTTTTAAAAGCCCAACAAATATTTTGTATGATTGATATACAGTAGTCCCCCCTTATCCACGGGAGATATGCTCCAAGACCTCCAGTGGATTCCTGAAGTCGCAGATAGTACCCAACTGTATATATACTATGTTTTTTCCTGTACGTACACAGGTATGATAAAGTTTAATTTATAAATTAGGCATGGTAAGAGATTAACAACAATAACTAATAAAAATAGTTATTACAACAATGTACTGTAAGGAAAATTATGTGAATGTGGTCTCTCTCTCTCCCAAATATCTTATTGTACCGTACTCACCCTTCTTCTGTGACAGTGTGAGATGATACAACACCCATGTGATGAGATGAAGTGAGGTGAAAGACGTAGGCATCATGATGTAGTGTCCTGGGCGGGATAGAGCGGGATGGTGCGCGATATCGTCATGCTACTCAGAATGGTGTGCAATTTAAAACTTATGAATTGTTTATTTCTGGAATTTTTCATTTAATATTTTTTGACTGCGGTTGACCACGGATAACTGAAACCGTGGAAAGAGTAACCGTGGATAAGGGAGGTCTACTATATCACTTTCTGAAAGACATGTGTTAAAATCTCCTATTATGATTGTGATTTATCAATTACTCCTTGTAGTTCTGTCATTTTTTGCTTTATATCCTTTAGGGCTATGTGGATAGATGTGTACAGGTTCAACATTGTTTTATCTTCCTTCCCTTATCATATGTAACAACCCTCTTTATCCTTCATAATGCTTTTTAATTTTTTGCCTTAAACCCTGCTTAGTCTCATATTAATATAGCAATACCTGCTTTCTTCTGGGATATCATTTCCCATCCCTTTATTTTATTGAATTTTTGTGTTATTATGTATTAGGTGTGTTTCCTTAAATATCTTCTAGCTGAGTTGTTTTGTATGTGTGTCCATCTCGGGGATCTCTGTCTTTTAACTAGGGGGTTTAATCTGTTTTATTTATTGTGATTATTTACATATTTGAATCATTCCTATTAAATTGTTTTGTACTTTATATTTACCATGCTTTTCCTTTTTTCTCCTATATTTTCTGTCTCCCCTTTCTTGTCTTCTATTGGATTGATCCAGTTTTCTTTGTTGTTTATCTCTGACCCTCATTTTTCTGTTATTTTGGAAGTTATACCTTTGTTTCTGTTCTTTTAGCAGTTACCTTAAATTTTTAACATGCATTTTTGGCTTAACAAAATCCTAAGTTAACCAATATCTTTCTTTTCTTCTAAACAATACAAGAACATTAACACGGATCAACCTCTCCCCCATCTTCCATGTTATTATCCACTCCCTTCCATCTTTCATGTCATTTTGTTTTAAACAATACCTACCAAATTAGTCATAATAATTATTTCTTTTTATAGTTAGTATTTGTTTTGATTCACTCACATATTTACCAGATGGTTTGTTTATCATTACTTCTTGCTTCTCTTTCCTTACTCCTAGGTTCAATTTTCTTCTTCCTGAAGTAAATCCTTTAGCAGATCTTTCAGCAGGGATTTAAAAGTGATAAACTCGCAGTCTTTGTATGAAGGTATCTTTATTTTACATTCACTCTTGAATGAATGTTTTGTTGGATATAGACACAAAAGTTGACAGTTATTTTCTCTTGGTTTTTTGAAGCTATATTTTCATTGTCTCTTGGCCTCTCAGTTGTTGTTGAGATTTTTGCTGTCAAATTGTTGTCCTTTTGTCTTTTATCTCTGGTGCTTTTTATCTCTGGTGCTTTTTATCTTTAATGACTTGTAGTTTTAGTTTTACTGGGATAGGCATAGTGAAGATTTTTTTTTTTGGTGAGGAAGATTGGCCCGGAGCTAACATCTGTGCCAATTTTCCTCTATTTTGTATATGGGGTGCCACCACAGAATGGCTTGATGAGCAGTATGTAGGTCCATACCCAGGATCTGAACCCACGCACACCAGGACTGCCAAAGTGGAGCATGTGAACTTAACCACTTGCCACCAGGCCAGCCCTGAAGATTTATTTTTATTTACACTGCTTAGGATCCAGTGTGCTGTTAAAAAAATAAAATCTGGAAATTTATCAACTATTGTCTCTTTTTAAAAAGTTTATATATATATATTACTTTCTTTCAAAGTTTTTATTTGAGCAAAATAATATATATAATTTATATATTAGAGAAGTCAACACAGACAACAGAATAAAATTACATTATCACCATAATTATATAATTTACTTATACATAACTTATATTAATTGTCATTTTTAAAGTTCTAGGTATAGTCTGCTTTTACTCCAAAAGAAATAAAATAATATGCTTGCTGAATCATTTAATGGTCATAGAAACTAATAATTTCTTAATTTTATTTAAGCTAGAGAAATAATTATAACTTCTCAGTTCAAGGATGTTAGGAACCAAGATATTCTCTCAGCCTTTTAAGGTATCTATTTTTAACCTTAATAGTAGAGTCAAGTAAAAATTGACAATGAGGGTTTTCAAAATAAAAAAATCTTATATATTTTGTAGAATCACTTAACTATATAATCATTTATCTATGGCCTATAGATTTTACCTTATTTTATGATACATATTGCTATGTGATGGTACACTGGACACAGCAAGTATGCAATAAATACTTATTAACCTGAAATGAATTGACAAATACCATTAGTTATACCATTCCTAAGAACCAAACTTGATATTGCTTTTCAGCCTTTTGGTGACACAATGGGACAGAACATCACATTCAAGTATGTTAGATTCTTGGAAGAAATAGTACTGTCTTTTGTAATAGAAGACTGCATCAATTTTAGGCCCAATTCCTGAGTGGTAATCAATTTGTGATAACCGGGGTGCATGAATTGTCTCCTCTCATCATACTTCCAATATTGGTTATCTACAAAGAAGTAGATCTTATTGACAAGTGGGTTAAAAATAGCTGCATCAATTTTTTTCACAGAGTAGGGGAAGCCCATTTTGTGATCTTAAATGGCTGATTAATCAGTACTTATCTTTAAAAAGAAGTATGTCATTTCTGGTTGCAATTTCATAAGCAGCTTGAATGCCAGATGGTAAGGTTGGCCATAAAGAAGAAATTTAACTAACACTGATCTCTGGACTCTCAGAAAGCTTCCACCAGAAGAACCTGTCTTCAAAGGAAAAGATTTTATCTCCCACTGTAGTGACAGCGTCAAAACTAAAATTGGGGTCACAGGTAGCTGAGTCTGCATTGTCAGGATTTGATGAAGGCTGGTGCTTTTCTGGGCCTCCACAGAAAGACTTAATGCCATGTATGTCATCAGCAGAGAGGTGAAATGTGTCAGAGTCAATATAACTGTAGGTGGGGAACATTATGGCCTTTGGATCATAGGAATGGCCAAGACCCAAGGGATGGCCTAGCTCATGAACAGCAACTAGGAACAAGTTTGTGCCTTTATAGCTTTCAGTCTAGATTTCAGCCTCATCGAAATGTGTGTCTCCTCCAATACCAGGCCCAAGTCCAAAAGCATGTGCCAGGATTCCATTTCTACCATCTAAAGGACTGTAGTTTCCATGAGCTCCAAGTACAAATTTTATCAATGTCAGCCTTGCCTGCCTTAATCTTTCTGAATTTCAGGGGGGCCACATCACTCCATACTTGAAAAGCTTTCTGGATAACATAGTCAATATCCTCAGGCTTCACGTCCAGAGTGTAATTGTTGATTCTGTGGGTGGTAAAACATTTCTTCCACACTGGCCTCCCTTACATTATCCTGAAATTCTGAACATCCAGCACTCCACATCAAGTTCTGTGCATCATGTCCAGAGTAGGTGTGTCCAGTTGCCCAGTCACTTTTCGCTCCAAGAATTGCTGCATTTCCTGGATTTTATTCTCCATGAAGTTCCTATTGATTTTCATTTTTCTCATTAGAATTGTCTCCATCTCGAGGCCATAAAAGGTTACTAAGTACCTTTGAGCAAATACCACATCACTTTCACGCTGGCTTGTATTGTTAGTCAGGGAAACAGCTCCAGAAGCAGCCACCTGCAGGACCAGTATCAATAGAAGAAACTTCTTTCTAAACTTCTAAACTTCTCCTGGAAGGTGTAACCCAATTTACTCTGTTCCTTTTCCTATAGTTTTTAACCTAGGTTATACATACACATATTTTTAAAAATCACAAGGTCCTACAAGAGTAATTATGAAAAACAGTAGTCTCCACTCCTCCCGATGAATCTTTGTTTCACCTTTCCTAATGGCAACCACTTTCAACTCTTTTAGTATTTGCCTCCATGTCTCTAAATAGCATGCTTATATTGCTACTTCTTGGTTTTTCAGTGTTAGTCTTTATCTGTTGACTTCCTATCATGGAAGATGAGAATTTCACTCTTTCCTTCCCCTGCCCCCACCACATATGTACCTATCCCCTGCCCTTCCAATATATTTATATTCTAATTTTGGCTCAATTAATATTTGGTATTTACATTATTGATGCAAATGTAATTAACAGTTCATTTCCTGCACTTTCTTTTGCTGTCCCTGGAATTAATACTTGTCTTGCTATTTTTCATCTGCTTAGTTCATTACATATTATCACTAATTCCACCCTAAACTCTTTGCTAATTGTCCAATTTTCTTCTAAAGACATTTGCATGTTTTTATCAATTTCATCATCTTGAATAAGCCCCTCCCAAAGTCTTACGACCTGTTTCAATCTCTGATTGACTATCCCTCTATATATGGTTTTTAGCTATATATCCATCACCTGAGGATCTCCCTCTACCATTATCCTGTGGATTCACTAAACCAGATTCCTGACTCCCTTGACTTTTTGTTTCTTGACTTCATTTGATAGAACATATCATCCAATAGCTTCTTGAGAAAGGGTACATGAAATGTAACTATTTTTTGAGAATTTGTGTGGAAATATTTTTCCTTGACAGTGGATTGATAATTTGTCTAGGTATAGAATTCTAGGTTGGTTTGATTCCTTTTAAGATGCTGAAGTAACACGACCTCAGCCTCCCTCCCTCAAGGTCAATAACAGAGGAACCAGAGAGGGAAAAGACCAAGACTTGAAAAAGCCATGAGAAATTCCTGGGTTTCTGGGGATAAGGGATGAGGGATGTTTGGAACAGGTTTGTGTGTGTGTGTGTGTGTGTGTGTGTGTGTGTGTGTGTTTGGTGGTGGCTTTGGCCTGGAGCAGGAGGCAGCCAGGCATGGTTGTGGGAGATTAAAACAGGAGAAGAAATACTTGAGTCATGCTCTTTGCTTCTCCTCCACAATCATTCTGGGACAAACACCTGTGTGGGCTCAGATCACTGGTCCAGATGGCGTCAAGAGCAAAATCAGGACAGTTCAGAAGCTCACTGCTTATGAGGAGCTGAGAAAAACAGATGGAGACTAACTAACTTTGGGCAGTACCTCTTTCACCCTTTTCACTCCAAATTCTCAAGGGAAGGTCTCCCCTTGAAGCTGCTTCTTGCTGGGGTCAAGAGGACTCTATGATTTGAACACATGCTTTATGGAGTAAGAAGTAATTCCTTGAGCTTTTCAGATGCCTGAGGCTTTTCACTCTAGGATGCTCCTGCCCCCACCCTGAGCTTGTTGGGACTGACGTAATCTAGAGTTCAGGCCTTCCTCCATGTCATTGCCTGACAGAGTAGCCAATATCACCAGAGGAAAATGAGCCAAAATAACAAGCCAAAATATCATTTCTTATCTAATGCTAGACGACAAATTGCCCCAAACTTAGCAAGTTAAACTATAATGTTATTTATCTCACATAATTTCTGGGTGGTTCTGGCTCAGCGTTGTTTCATGATGCTGCAGTCAAGATGTCAGCAGGGGCTGCAGTCATCTGAAGGCCTATGGAGCTGGAAGATCTTCTCACATGTCTGGCCAGTTCATGCTGGCTGTTGGCAGGAGGCTTCAGTTCCTTGCCATGTGGGTCTCTCCATAGGGCTTCTTGAGTGTCCTCAGGACATGATAGTTGGCTTCCTTCAGAGTGAGTGATCTAAGAAAGAGTAAGTTGGAAGCTGAAAAGACTTTTATGACCTATCTTTGAAAGACATACACCACCATTTCCTTGCTATCCTATTGGTTGTATGGGTCAGCCTCATTCAGTGTGAAAGGAGACTACACAAGTGCATGAATACCAGGAAGCAAGACTGTACCAGGAAACTATAAATCTGTTGGGATAGTCTCAACACATAATTGGGCTTGTCAGCTGTGAGCCTTCTTGCAGGTGGTCTGGCTGTATTTTGTTTGAGGAATGGTCACTCAAGTGGATATACTGAGTAGGTAACTGAATACATGATTCTGAGCTGAGGGGACAGATTGAGTCTGGAGATACAAATTTTAGAGTCATCTGTATAAGGGTATGTAATTTTTAAAGCCATGGGACTGGATGAGTTCACTTAGAAAGTTAGTGGTAGATAAAGAAGAGGGAAGGTCTGAGAACCGAGCATTGAAGCTCTCCTTTCACATTATCTGTCCTCCTGTTCAGGTGATGGTCTTCCCTGGAAAGACCCACACTTTGTAACATCATATAGTGAGTATATGGTCATAGATTATTTTCTGATCTTTGAAATTTTGTCATATCTAAGGAACTTTTACTCCTCTGGCATGGGGAGAAATCTCTTTTGTTAATACTTTCCACAGTGTTGAATATTTTTTCAGAATGTTAGGTGTCTTAATAAGGTTCTTTTTTTTTTTTAATATGGTGGATTTATTGATGAGTCTCAAATAGCAGGGATAAAATCATGGAAGAGGTTTATTTTTTCTAATAACTACTTCGCAAATGAGGTAGGTAGAACTCCTCTTTTCTAACAGGTCACAGGTTCTATAATATCTCATCCAGAGTCTGTATATCTCAAGTCACTTCAAGTTCTCAAATTTGGTATTTAAGACTCAGTCTTGTTTAGTTTCAAATGCTCTTCAGTTTAACCCTTCAATCTCAAACTCAATTCTGAGTCTTTTCCTCTCAAAGGATAATCCTGTTTGTGGCTCTAGCATCTATGAATTTACAGTGGAGGGTGAGGGAAAGCTATCTTGGCTTCAAACACCTCTCCCTCCTCATTCTTCTAGAAGCTAGCTCCTTCCAGGGGAAGTAGAGAAGAAAGGGAGAAAAGTCACTTATTTAACCAGAGGGATTACAGTTCTTTCTCTGTGAGTTGTCTTTGCTCCTCCAGCCAAGGCTGACTAGTTGTTGAATGGCTCTATGTGGCAGGCATCTTGTTGTGAGCTCCCCACAGGGTCCTGCAGCACAGTTCTGACTCTGCTTTATCTCTTCCACCCTCCCTCAGTCCCCATCAAAGTCCATCCTTCTCATGGTCTCTTGCTGTTGGGTCCTCTTTGCTAGTTGGCATTCTTCTGGGTGGGATCCCACTATCTTCTTTGTCTACTTGAACCATGAGAAACACATCCTTGCCCATCAAGCAGTGGGTGTGCAGGATGCCCCATGGCTGCACTCCCCACCTCCGCCACCAAACTTTGCCATCTCTCTCCAAATCTCATTTCCCTTTAACAGAGAGCAGATAAGCAAGTTCATTGCCCAAGCTGAACTGGAAAAAAAAAAAAAAAAAGGAAGAAATTGTCTTCTTTAAGGCATCTCTCATGGTTTCAGGGAGAGGTATTATCCTCCCTTAAAGACCTAAAATCTGCTCTCTTCTCAGTACTTTCCTATTTAGACCTATGTATGTGTGCATGTGGATGTGGATGTGGTGATGGTTGGTGGTGAGACTGGTCTGCTCCAGTGCCCTCCAGTAAGCCCCAGGAGAAATCTGAAGGGGCCCCAACTGTTGCTGGCTTCTTGAACTTGGAATACGGGGTGCTTAGGACATTTTGCAGTCAGCTTTATTTTTCACATTTCTGAGATAGTAGGAAAAATTCCACTGGACATCCTATTACACAGCTAACAATAATCTATTACAAACTACTCAAAGTCAAAAGAAGTTATTCAAAGAGTATATAGTTACCTATTGCTGCATAACAAATAACCCAAAACTTAGTGTCCTAAAACAGTAAACACATTTCATAGTTTCTGTGGGTCAGGGATTTAGCAGTGGCTTAACTGAGTGTTTCTGGCTCAGGGTGTTTTATGAGGTTGCAGTCAAGATGTTGGCTGTGGCTACCATCATCTGGAAGTTTGACTGGGGACAGAGGATGTGCTTCCAAGATGGCTTACTCACATGCTTGGCAAGATAGTGTTGGATGTTGGCAAGAAGCCTCAGCTCCTCTCCAGGTGGGCTTCAGTCGGAGGGAGTAGTCTAAGAGAGAACAAGTTGGAAGTTGTAATGACTTTCCTGACAGAGCCTTGAAAGTTATACATCATCATTTCTGCAATATTCTATTGGTTACATGGGCCAGCCCTATTCAATGTGGTAGGGGATTGCACAATGGCATGAATACCAGAGGCAAGAATCATTGGGGGCCATCTGGAGGCTGGCTACCACAGGGTACCAGAGTATCTCCTGGATCCCAAGGGCAAGAGGTGGTTTCATAAAAGGCCCAAAAACTGAACTCTAGGGGCATAAAAATCCTGCCTGATTTTTTGCCTTTTTCTCTCTGTCTCTCCATCCCTCTCTTTGTCTTTTTCTCTCCCACTCTCCCTTTGATTTCTTGGTCAGTTGTCTCTGCATCTGCTTTATTCTTTCCTCTATCTGTGAACTGCCTTTCACTGCCTTGGCTGCACCTCAGCAAACATGGCTGCCCCACAACGGCAGCCTCATTCCCTGAGTTTTCATTCCAACTAATAAAGTGAATAGCACACAATAACTAGAATCAATAAGCCCTAATTCCGAAATCTCAGAAGAAAGAGTCTGTTGTCTTTCCTGGCTGGATTAACTAGGGGAAGGAGGTCAAAAGGCACAAAATGAAAATGTGATCACGGCAGCCCATAGAGGGATAGATTGTGAACTGGCAAACACCTCTAGTGTCTGCTGTTGTGATGATGGACCACCGTGATATCTTCTCAGGAGTATAAAACTGTACTGCATCATAAAGTTCTTCAAGGATTCAGCTCTTACAAGAGTTACTTTACTATAAATTCTCTTATTAGATAGGTCTTTCACACAAGCCTTTTAAAGTCCCCCAAAACTTAGAATTTCCCTCTTACTTCTCAATTATGTTTTGTGTAAATTCTATTCTTCAAACCAAGTTGTATAAAATACATGTTTATCTCTACAATTCTCCAAGATATTAATCTTATAGTTCATACTTTGAGAAAATTGTGAAAGAATTGACCTCTGAAATGTCAACTAGAAGTGATTTTAGAGAGAGAAAGGTGTTAAGTCATATCCTGGGAATGTCTCTTACTAGGACACTCGCATACAGTAGGTTGGGGCACTCTACCTTGCAGTAAAATGTAAAAAAAAAGTAAGTAATTTGTAAGAGGTTTTCAACATTGTAGTTAACAGATCAATAGATGGAAACAGAAAACAGCTGAATCACAAAATGCAGTTAAATAGCTTGCTTTCACTTCAATGCAGTCAGTTTTTCTTCCACAATGTGTTCTGCTGATGGATATGTTGAAATGAACGTGTGGTTTGAGAAGGATATCTTCTACATGGTGCAAAATTTATTATCCCAACACTTGGCAGCAGGATAAAATGATGGTTAAGACCTGGAGTTAAATCACTCTTTAAGCTTCAGTTTCCTCACTTGCAAAATGGGATGTCCTGGTTACAGTTGCTGTAGCCAGCAAACCACCCTAAACTTAGTGGTGTGAAATATGGGTCAGGACTTCAGAAAGGCTTGGCTGGGAAATTCTCTCTTGGAAGGTCTCTCATGCATTTGCAGTCAGATGTCAACTGGGACTACAGTCATCTGCAGTCTTGGCTGGGCTGGATGTCCGAGGTGGCCCACTTACATGACTGGCAGTGGAGCCTGGATGTTGGTTGGGAGCTTAGCTGGCACTATTGATTGGAAATACCTACAAATGGCCTCGCCAATATGATGGCCTAACTGTAGTGGGATTTATTAAGTGGTGGCTGGAATTTCCCTCAGAACAAACATCCCAAGAGAGTATGGTGAAGTTGCAAGTCCTCTTCTGACCTAGCCTTGGAAGTTATATGACATCATTCTGCCACACTCGATTGGTCAAAGCCTGCCCTGGTTCAAAGGGAGGGCACCTAAGGCCCAAACCGTTGATGGGAGGATTGGCAAGGTCACATTGTAGAAAAGCATTTGGGATGGGAGATATGGTTGTGGCCATATATAGAAAATACAATTTGTCAGATGTAGATAATATTCTTGCCTATTTCATAAGGTTTTGTGAGTATCAAATGAGAAAAGTGCTTGAGATAGTACTTAGCACTTAAGTGCTTAATTTAATTAAGTGCTTAAGTGTTGATTAAGTACTTAATCAGTACTTAATATAGTGCCTGGCACATTGGAAAAGCTCAATAAGTGGTACCATTATTATTACCCCAACACTGCCCTTTGGAGAATTTTTCAGTTTGGGGTAAACATGATCTTGATTTTCAGAATTACTTCTGGTTCTCAGATACATCTGATTAAGATTAGACAGGTCAAGGCCAAAAAGTACAAGTGGAATTGGTTGAAAGTGTATTGTGATTACCTTTGAAGTGTCTTCTTGTCAATTTAAAAATTCTAAAGTACAGGCAGCCTTTAGTGTGGAAGTAAAATGTCCCAAATCAGGGGAAAATGCTCTGTGTCCTCTTGCTTGCTTTGAGGTAATGGAAATGCTTTGGACTGGGACTTGCACTAGAGTGTCAGCACCTGTCACCTTTGCCTTTGTTTCCTCACCATTAAATCGGTCGTAATGATGAAGTCAATGGAAACATCCTTATCAAGGTTTGCAGGCCTGTTCTCGATGATCAGAAAAGTCACAGATTTTCAGACGTCGTGAAATTTGGCAGCAGTAACTCTGCCTTCCCCAAGTGATTTGAAATGAGCATCCCAGACAATGAGCCTGCCTCTGACAAACTCAGCTTGTGCTTTGTTGTCAGCTGTGATGATTTAGAGTCTCCTCTCTTTGGCTCAGAAATCGATGTCACGGCCACACTAGTGTACGGGGCAAATGATGGTCTTTTCATCTGCTTTAGCTGTGAAATTGTGTTCTTCGTATCATTTTGGGTTGAAGGACATCTTTGTACCTGAACACTTTGATTTGAGGGTGATGTCAAATAGATTTTGACTCAAATATATGTTCAGTCGTGCCAAGCATTGCAAATAGAATCTTGTGACCTTGTTCCAATCAGGAGAAATGTGGAATGAATTAAGGGAAATGCATTAAAACAACATTTTTGTTTTCTTTTTACTACTAAATAATTTATGGTCCTCACAGGAAATTTTAGAAAATCCAAGCAGAAAGAGAAAAACAAAAGTCACCTTCATTTTTATCACCTGGATGCAATAATTATTCACATTTTAGTATAAGTATCTTTTGCATACACACATTCATATACACCACAGATTTTTAAAAAATGGATCATGATGTACATGTTATTTAGCATCTGGATTTTTTTTTTTTTTTTTTTTGTGGGGAAGACCAGCCCTGAGCTAACATCCGTCACCAATCCTCCCCTTTTTGCTGAGGAAGACTGGCCCTGGGCTAACATCCGTGCCCATCTTCCTCCACTTTATATGGGACGCCGCCACGGCATGACTGACAGGCAGTGCGTCGGCGGGCACCCGGGATCCGAACTCGGAACCCCGGGCTGCCAAGCGCGGACTAAACCGCTGCACCACCGGGCGGCCCCAGCATCTGGATTTTTTAAAATAAAAAAACGGTGTAGTGTGGGGATGTTTCTGTGTCAGTAAATATACAAAATCAATTTAAATTATTTTAATCAGTCTCCTTTTTGTCTCTCCGTAGGTATTTAGATTGTTTTCATTTCCCACAATTATAAACAACATTATAAAGAATATCCTTGTACACATACTTGAGAATTTTTTTTAAATTATAGAAGTAGTGCACAAATTAAAAAATTCAAGTATTATAGAAGGTTATAAAATGGAAAGTAAAAAACTTTTCTCTTCCCCTAGTTCAATTCATCAGAAGCAGCTGATAATACTTTCTGACCGGGATTGTTCTCATTAGTATTATTTTATCTTTAGTTAATTATATCTTTAATTAATATTTCTGTCTTTAGTAATATTTTGACCTTTTTCCTTGGTTTATTATTTTCAACAGTATCCATGGCTGTATTCTGAAAGATGAGGAATTTATTGCTTTAACAGCAACTCCCACTTTCCCTGACTCTTCCAATTCCAGACTGTAGTTAGTTACTTGTTGTTCATGTAATTAACAATATACAGTATAACTGAGTCTCTATTCTTATTGCCAACATTAGATAGTGTTCCTAGATATCCCATTATCAAAGATTAATGGATTGACTCTCTTTCCATGTACTAATATTTTTAGCCATATTGTAATTTTATATTGCCAAGATTTCTAACATTATTATTCTGTTCTATAACTCCAATTAAATCTTCATATCTTGTCTATAGGTTAATTTCAGAAATGGAAAATCAATAAACATTATTTATCACATTATTGGATAAATATTATTATAGTTTGATTCGACCCAAGGAAAAAAATGTAATTCATGTCATTAAAACTTTGTTGCTTGAAGGAAAATCTTCCAAATGTTAAGGTCTAATCAAAGATGAACTCGTTTTGTAGGTCTTGGATCTTATACAATTTGGGGGGCTGTCTTCAAGAGAAAAAATACAAAATTACAAACACACACTGTTAGGGCCCATTCCCTTGGCCTTGGAAAGGTCTCAAGTGAGTAAGTGGCCCTGAGGTTTATCTTCATTAGTTTCACGGTAAATCTGCCTCTGGCCTCAACTTCTTTTCAGCTTCTTTCACTTCTTATAGGTCATAGTCAGCTGCTGCCACATATCTGGTATCCTGTGTGTCCTCTTTCTTGGTTCCCTTCTCATTTTGCTGGACTCCTTCTCTAGCATTTCGTTTCACAAAAACTCCATTAGTGCTGTGGACTCGGAGTGCTTGTGTGTCACATATACATTTATTTAGCCCACACTTGATTGTTTCATTTGATTGTTTCAAAATCTAAGTTCAAAATCACTTTCCAACTTGGAGGGTAAACAAGAAACTAATAGAAGTGGTTATTACCTTTGGAGGCAAGTGAGTGGGTAATGGGGCAAATGGGGAGGGTGGGAGTAAGATTCTGAACAGTTTTTTATGTATTTTCTTTCTTCTATCAAGTAAAGTATTATTAAAAAAAATAAATTAAATAAGTAAAAATACACAAACCTTTTCCCGCCCTCAAAAGTTTGACAATATTGTTCCATTGTCTTTGAGCATTGTGTTGTTGATGAGCAGTTTGGTGTCATCCTTGTCCCTCTTGCTTCTGGTAACCTGTTTTCCCATCCCCTCTCTGAGAGCTTTCAGGATTTTCTCTGCTCTTGGAGCTCTGAAATTTCACTAGATTGAGTCTAGGAGTGCATCTTTCTAAAATTAATTTTTTTTTTTGCCTCTAAGTAGACCATTTCAAAATGAAGACTCATGAAGTTTGGGGGGATTTTCTTCAGCTATTTCTTTGACTATTTCTTTCTTGCCATTGTCTCAGTTTGGAACTTCTTTTAGACAGATCTTTGACTTCTGGATCCATCTTCTGTGGGTCTTAAATTTATTTTTGTGTTTTTGAATTATTTACTTTCTAGGCTCCATTGTAGGAGGAGATTAAATTTAATTCTGATTTCTATTTAAGTTCTCATGTTCAGTTTATTATTCAGGCAGTCCAGTGCCATTTTCTGACATTTGTATTTTTAGTTTTCAAGAACATTTTGTTCTCTGATGGCTCCTTTCCCCTCACAGACTGTATGCTTTTATGGGTACCATATCCACTCAATCATTTTCAGTATTGCATAAATTTAAAAAAATTTTAGTTTCCTAATCTTCTCAGATTTCTCCAATGTTAGTTGCCTGTTTGTTCATCTTTGTGCCTCTTCACACTATTGATTTTTATTCAGATATCTGGAGGTACTTGAATATCCAGTTATATTTATGAATAAAGTCTTTGTTAAATAAAGGTAGCTGGTATAGGTTTTTCTCCCAAGTTGTGTAGGTCTGTTTCCATAAAAGGGCCATCCCTTGAATAAGAGGGCCAACCTTTGGCTCTGTGTGAGTCGACTGGGTTTGTCGAGAGGTAGACTTCTGTCTGGGGTGGGAGGGTATGAATTAGGCAGGCTAGTGATCCACACATATTTGCCAAAGTGAAGAAATCTTTGCTCTAGTGATGGTAGACTTCAGTGTATTTCACCCTCTGGGTGGAGCTGCCTCTCTGTTGTCTCAACATTTTATTCTGTGTTTTGGAGCTCAGCAGTTACCTAGACAGGGATACTACTTTTCTCTCAGGTCTCAATATCCTACCTAGGAGTCCCTTCTGGATCATCCATAGGTGATCCATAGATCATCAATTCTTTAGAGAACAGTCCTCTAGCTTTAGTCTAAGGGCAACAGGCCCAACTATTACCCACTCTGTTCCTTGGGGAGGTGAAGGGAGGAACCCAGATGCTCCAACGCTTCCTAATGCCCTTTGTTTATATGTCTGCTTAGGATTCAGGGGGCTCTGGGCAGGTAGTTTCTTCTACAACAAGGTGTGTTTGGGCAGCATTGATTGGCATTTATGGTTTAGTCAGTGAGAGTAAATATTTTAAATTTGTTTATTGACCATTTGTATTTCTTTTTCTTCTGTAAGTTACTCATGCTTGATCATCGCCCATTTTTATTGCAGTATTCACCTGGTTGAAAAATATTTTATTTGTAAGAACTCTTTCTTACAAGACTAGGAATCAGAAATGAGATGTAGCTACAGATTCAAGAAAATTTAAAAGAATTATAAGAGCTTACATGGAATGCTATGCAAAAACGTAAAATATTTTTTTAAAAAAGGTTTTTTTTTGCGCAATAGAAATGAAGATATGGCAGACTGAATATAGACCAATTAAATATTAAGGATTGGAAAGGTGATTAAAGGTTTAATAATGAAAAGGAGGCAGAACCAAATAGATTCACAGCTATATTTTGTCTAATATTTCAAGACCAGATAATTTCAATGTTATTTAAACTATTCTAGGTCATAGAAAAAGATGGAAATCTCCAGGATTCATTTTGTGAAGCCAACATAACTTTAACCTAAAACCTAAAAATAAAAGAAAGGGATATAGAACAAGCTTGCTTTAGAATACAGGAGGAAAATTCCTAAATTAAATACTAGTAAATAAAATCTATTTATCAAAAGGATAATAAATCTAGAAAAATTTATTTCAGGAATACAAGTACGTTTGATATCAGGAAATCCAGCAACATGATCTATGACAATAACAAATTAGATGAAAAATAATATGATCATATCAACAGATGCTGAAAAGTCATTTGATAAAATTTAGTGGCCATTCTTAATTTAAAAACTGTAAAAATAGGGATAGAAGTAGACCTCTTAAATAAAACAAAAACCAATTACCAACACACCAGTGAAGCTAACTGAGATATGGTTTCAATTAAAATTAGGAACCCGATAAGGATACTTGCTATAGACATTGTTATTTGATATTATCTTGTAGGCTTTCTAGCAAATACAATCACACAAAGTGAAATCGCTGGTCGAGACCCTGGAAAAAAAGAGATAAACACATTTCTTCAAGTTGGTAACATGATTGTATAAAACCCAAGAGATTTTAGTAAAATATCACTAGAGTTAATAAGGAATAAGCAAATGGTAAAAGTGATGTATTCACAACAAGAATTATAGCAATAAGAACTGCAAGATGCTTATTTTAAACAAGAGAAGTAATGTCTTTAGGAAGAAAATTACTTTACACAGAACCTGAACAAATGGAAGGACATACCAGGTCTTGGGAAGTCATAATATTAAAGAAGTTGATTCTCTCAAAAGTAAATCCAACGTAATTATAATTAGAATACTAACCTGTGTGTGTATATATGAATAAAACAAACTTAACATTTAAATAAAAGAATAAGTACCTCAGAATAGACAAGGAATTTTTTTTGTGTGGAAACATTAAAAACTAGCAATGATGTGGTTGCCTTCCCACGTATCAGAACGTACTTCAAAGTTACGTAACAAATCAGGATGACAGTAACATAAAAATAGCAAGTAGATTGGTGGAATAGAATGCAGGATCTAAAATAGATCCCATTATGTATAACTTAATATATATGAAAAGTTGTACTACAATCAAATGGGAAAATGAAGTTTTTCAATAAGTGGTGATGGCACAGCTGGCTACCCAACCGGAAGATATAAACTTCCTTTGTGTAAGCAAGGACTTTGTGGCTCTAGAGAGATAGTTTCCTTTTGTCTTGGTTATTTTGGTTTTAGTCAAGACTGGTGGAAATGAGATAGTTGTATGTGTTTTCTTTTAGCTTTTTATTTTGACATAACTTCAGATTTACAGACAAGTTGTAAGGATAGTACAAAGAATTCCTATATATCCTTTGCCCAGATTCCCGATATGTTAACATTGTACCACATTTACTTTATCTTTTTCTCTCTTGACATATTTCTCAACATAGGAGACTTTCATGTTTTAATTCCAAAATACAGTTTCTTTAAACATAAATGGGATCACAACTATCCACATTTGGCAACTGATATTTTCAATCAGCAATTTGCATAAGTATGTGTGTGTATGTATACATATGTACGTATATATATATATATACTTTCTTTTTTAAAATCATAAATGTATGTTTATTTTTAATTAAACAGTTATTACATAAAATGATATATGAATCTATTCTGGCTGATAAAACCTTTGTCTTGTTTATAAAGTGACAGTTTTACTTGACGACGACTCCCATTCCCAGACTCAAAAAGACTTTCTATGTAAATATATATTCATCTAATTCATTCTTTTTAGTGGTTGCATAGTATTTCATAGGAAGATGTAACATAGTTTATCCAAATCCATTCAATGGGCATGTCAACTATTTCCATTTTTTATAAAACCATTAACTACAGTGTTGCAACACACATCTGGGTACATCTATCTTTGAGTACATATGAAGGTATTTCTGTAAGAACGGTTCTAGAAGTGGAACTAGGGGATCAAAGTTATACACTTTTTATTCTTTTTCATTTTTAAAGGTAATACACGTGTATGGGAAAACATTCAAGCAGTATAAAAGGGTAAGCCGTGAAAAGTAAGTGTGTTTATTATTCCAGACACTGGTCACCCAGGAAACAGCAGTTAACAATTTCTGTGAGTACTTTGGGAGGTATTCTGAGAGGAGACAAGAATTTTGTGCCACTGGTACCATATTCTGCATGTGGTTCTGCACCTTTCTTTCTTCACTTAGCGACATATATTAGGGACTGTTACATTTCAATGACAAAGATCTACGTCATCCTTTTAACAGCTACATATTATTCCATTGATCTATATCTATATGTATATATCATAATTTATTTAACCAGTTCCTTATTGATGACATTGCTTTTTCTAGTCTTTTACTATAAGAAATAATGTGCAACAGTACATGAATGTTTTACATGAACATTTTGTAAATATGTGCAAGGTGATCTGTAATATAAATTTCTAGATATTAAATTATTTAGTCAAAGGGTAGCTAGTTATATTTTGGGTTTGAATAGATGCTACCAGAGCCCATTCTTAAACTGTTGTATCACTTGTACTCCCCAACACAGTACGAAAGTAACCATTTCACCCAACCCTGGAGAGTGCCGGATATACTCTCTTGGGCAGGACAATTTTACATTTTGCTGTTCTAATAGGGAAAAATATATCTGCTATTTTAATATGTATTTCCCGGATTATCAGTCAGTTTGAGCATATTTTCATATATTAATTGGCACTTTGTTTTTCTTTTTCTTTGAATTGCCTATTCCCATTTTTTTTTTTTTTTTGCTTACCAAAGTGATTGCTTGAAAAATAAATCTTCCTCCCATGTTTGTCCCCCAGACACCCAATTCTACTCTCCAGAGGCTTCCACAGTTAGCAATGTTTTGTCTATACTCCGGAGATATTCAATGCTTGTATAAACATACATATTCTCTTTATTTAATAAACTTTATTGAGGTATAATTTACATGCAATAAAGTCCATCCATTTTGAGTGCGTAGTTTGATAAGTTTTGACAGATGTAACCACCATCATAATCAATATATAGAATATTTCCTTTACTCCCAAAAGTTCTCTTGTGCTTTGCATCAGTCCTACCTCTTCTCCCTCTTGTTTCCCCCTACACACACACCTGTCCATCCCTGGGCCCAGGCAACTATTGATCTGCTTTTGCCTACCATAATGCTTTTGAGATGCATCTATGTTGTGTATATCAGTAGTTCACTCCTTTTTATTGCTGAGTAGCATTCCATTGTATATACCTATCACAATTTCTGCATCCATTTACCTGTTGATGGAAATTTGGGTTGTTTATAGTTTTTGGCTATGATGAATAAAATGGCTGTGAACATTTATGTATGTACAAGTCTGTTGGTAAAGATTTGTTTTATTTCTCTTGGGTAATGCCTAGCACTGGAATTGCTGGATTGTATGGTAAGTGTGTGTTTAAATTTACAAGAAACTGGAAAACAAATTGTTTTCCAGAGTACTTGTACCAGTTTACATTCTCACCACCAATGTATGATATTTTCAGTTTTCCACGTCTTTTTTTGTGTGTGAGGAAGACCAGCCCTGAGCTAACATCCATTGCCAATCCTCCTCTTTCTCTCTTTTTTCTGTTTTTGCTGAGGAAGACTGGCCCTGGGATAACATCTGCGCCCATTTCCCTCTACTTTATATTGCCGTCACAGCATGGCTGACAAGCAGTGCGTCGGCCGGCACCCAGGATTGGAACTCATGAGCCCCAGGCTGCCAAAGTGAGAACTTAACTGCTACGCCACCAGGCTGGCCCCAAGTTTCTCACCTCTTCATCAACACTTGGTATTATCTGTCTTTTTCATTTTAGCAGTTCTAGTGAGTTGTAGTGATATCTCTTTGTGGTTTTAATTTGTGTTTCCTTGATGACTTATTTGCCATCTGTATTTCTTTGTATGTGAAATGTATGTCCAGATTGTTTGACTATTTTTAATATTGAGTTATTTGTCTTTTTATTATTTAGCTGTAAGTGCTCTTCATATATTCTGGAAAAGCAGAAGTTTTAAAATTTGGTAAAGTCCAATTTACCAATTTTTTCTTTTACGATTCATACTTTTCAGGTTCAATCCAAGAAATCTGCCTAACCTAAGATCACAAAGATTTTCTTTCATAAGTGTTAGGTTTCAAGCTTTTATGTTTAGGTCTATGATCCATTTTAAGTTAGTATTTATGTATGGTGTGGGGGTAATGGTTGAGGATCATTTTTTAAAAATACTAATATCCAATTTTTGCAACGCTATTTTTAAAAAGACTATTCTTCCCACATTGAATTACCTTTGCATCTTTGTGGAAAGTCAATGGGTCATACAAATGTGAATGTATCTCTAGACTCTCCATTCTGTTCCATTGAATTATATGTCTTTACGCCAATGGCAAACTGTCTTGATTACTGTTGCTTTATTGTTAGTCTTGAAATCAGATGGTGTAAGTCCTGAAACTTTCAAACATATATACCCTTGAAGAATAAACAAAATTGCATGTTTGTTTGGAATTTAGAAACTATTAGTAATGCTTTTATTTTCAACTTAAGCTTGCTTTTCTTGTAAAACTTTAAATAATGGAAAATTTCCACCATATACAAAAGTAGAAAAAATAGTATGAAGTATGCCCATGTACCCATTACCAATCTTCAAAAATGATACATTTTTGACTAAAGTTGTTTCACCTATATGGTCTCCCCCACTGGATTATTTTGATGTGTATACCAGACACCATATAATTCCACCTGTAAATAGTCAATGTGTATCTCTAAAAGCCAAGAACCCTTTTTCAAAAATCACAACCATAACACCATTATGACATCTGAAATTTAACAATAATTTCCTAATATTTATATTAATGATCTTAAATATTAATATATATGATAACACATATAATCTAATATAGATTAATATGCTTAATATATTAAATAGCCTTTCATATTTCATATCCATATTTCCCTGATTATCTTGAAAAAATTTTAACAGTTTGTTTGGATCGAGATTCCAACATGGACCATGCTTGGAAACTTGTTGATGTTCCCCTAAGACTTTTAAAATCTAGATCCTCACTCTGTCGTTCTCTCTCTTTTTTCCTTACAGTTTATTTGTTGTGTGAACCAGGTCGTTTGTCCTGTGGCATGCCCACAGTCTCTGCTTACAGTTTGCATCCTCATGGTGCTGTGCAACAGGTTCCTCTGCCCCTCTGCATTCCCTGAGGACCGACTGTTTGATGGAGAGGCTCCATTAGATTCAGGTTTGATTTTCTTGGCAAGAATATTTCACAATGATTGTATTCTAATTCTTTCATACCTTTTTTATTTAGTAGCTGGAATATTTTCTATAAGGAGAATATTCATCAACTATTTGGTTATCTCATCAAGATTGTTTTAAACTTTGCAGGAAGGAGTCAATGAATTCTGGTACCCAGCTCAACAATTAAAAGCCATTTGGGCTTTTTATAGCTTCTGAAGAACTATGTCTGAACTCTAAGTAGAAATCTTTAGGGAGTTGGTTGGAAGATCAGATTTACTGGAAGTGATTCACAAATATCATTCATGAACTATTATTATCTCCTTCACTTAGCTGTGCCCCATGACTGCTCCTATTTAACTAAACCCAGTTCATGATTCTTAAAAAACTTTAAGGTATTCATTTAAATTGAGTATTGAAATAATTTAACAGTAATAATTTAACAGAAAGAATCACATTTACTTATTTATTTTTATATTGAATAGCAGGAAAACAAGAGAGAAATCTGTCACTTCTGTTTGAGAACACTGTTCAATTTATTCTCATTTGAATCTTGCACTCTGGTTGATTAACCAGCTGTGTTTAATTTGAAAGCTTATAAAATTAAATTTCTTATCAGCACAGAACAAGGCATTTTATAATACAGCAGCTGAATTTAAAAGTGTTTTTAGGTCCAAGGAGATTATTTTTAGTGTCTTTTCATTAGAGCTGACTTTCTATAGCCAAAAACTACATTTCCAAGACTGCATTATAACAAGTATCCTGGATGAAATTTAGATTTTGTGCATGCAGGAAACTGAATCTGGAACTGTGTTATGTGAGGAGAGTGGCAAGGCTTGAGATAGCCGTGTTCCAACACGGTTCATGGCAGGCAGTGTGATTCTGGGGTCAGCCTCTTCTGATTCAGCAGCTTCCTGTAGCAGAAATGGCAGTGTGCCGGGTCTCAGCAGAGGGACTCTCACTAAATGTTCCTGCAAGTTCTCCCTAGACCCTGTTCTTCTAGCTCTGCCAGTGACATTGTAAACCACAAAAAATCACCTTTGCTTACACCAGTTTGAGTGATTTCTGTTATCTGCAACCTATTTCTCACTAATAAGAAGATGATTGATTTTTGTATATTATTTTTGTACTCAGCCAACTGAATTTATCTATTGGCTGTAATAGTTCTTCAAATAATTTTTTGGAAGTTTCCAGTAAAAATTGTATAAATTTCATCTCTTTTTTTGCTAATTGCTTCCTCATTTCTCTTGAATGTTTGTACCTCACAGTGCAGATGATAGTGAGCATTTTTGTGTTTTTTTCTGACTTCGATGGAAAAGCTTCTCGTCTTTCCCCCTTGAGAATAATTCTGGCTTTGGAGATTAGAGATATGTAATGTTAAGAAAGTATTCATATTTCTCCATTTTATTAAGAGTTTTCTTTTTTTAAAAAAATAAGAATGAAAGTTGGTTTTTATCAAAAAATTTTTTCAACATCCATAGAAATAAGATGTTTCTCTTTTTATCAATTCATGTGATGAATTATATGAACAGATTTCTTAATATTGAATCATCTTCCATCCCTCCAAAAACCCTATTTGGTCATGGTATATTATTTTTTTAATGCTTTACTGGATTCTTGTTGCTAATATTTTGTGATTTTTGCATTGATACTCGTAAATGGGTAGTTTTCCTTTTTTGTATTATTTTTAATTTAATGCTTGATTTATGAAAAGAATTAGAAATTTTTCCTCATTTTTGGAGGGGAGTGTGTAGAGGGTGACTCTTTGACAACTTTATTCTATGAGATTTCTGGGCTACTTGGTATATTTAAGTTTTCCATCTTTTCTAGGGTCAGTTTTGATCCATTTCATACAAGTTCTCAAATGTATGTGGTTAGATGTGAGCAAAAAAAATGAAAACATACATATACAAATAATTTCTGCTGTGCCTGGTTATTTCTTCCTTTCCTGTTTGGCGTGTTTGTGCATTCTTCTTTTAAAAATTAGGCTCACTGGGCCGGCCCAGTGGCGTAGCAGTTAAGTTCACGTGTTCCGCTTCAGTGGCCTGGGGTTTGCTGGTTTGGATCCTGGGCACAGACCTACTCACCACTCATCAAGCCATGCTGAAGCGGCATCCCATATAGAAGAGCTACAATTCTACGACTATGATATGCAACTATGTGCTGGAGCTTTGGGGAGAAAAAAGAAAAAAAAGAGGAAGATTGGCAACAGACATTAGTGCAGGGCCAATCTCCCTCAAAAAAAAAAAATACGCTCGCTAATGGTTAATCTATTTGGTTGATTTTCAAAATCAGTTCTTGTATTTGCTGTATCTAGTTACAAAAATTCATGACTTTCTGCTTTTCTGTCTAATTCCTTCCTCCTGGTTTTCGTGAGTTTATCTCATTTATCTTATTTTTCTATTGTTTTGTATCCTCAATTCATTTGTTTTTATTCTTTTTTGTTTATTAATATAAGCAGTTTAGGCTATGAATTTTTTCCCTGAGCACTTATTTGGCTGTGTATTCCATATGTGAGGTAATAATAATAACAGTAGTGAATAAATCAGCCTCTCATGAAAATAGAGTTTACAACTATGAGTGAACGCACACAGTCTTCTGAAAACAAACATTTAAAACACATGTGGTTTCCTATAACAAATATTTTTAGTTTCAATGTTACACAACAACTGTCCTTGGAACTATTAAAAAAATCTTTCAATAATGTAGGAAAGCTTTTTGGTCTTTTTAGTTGACTGATTTAGACAAGTGCTCACTTCTGTAAGCACAAGATACAGAAAAAATATAGATTTAACTAAATTTTTGAGTAATTGATATTAAATATTTCTGCTAACTCCTCCCTTATCTATCCAATACGATGAAATGGTTGTTGTAGGGCTTTGTTTTCTTTAAGCATCTATGCAATGGTCTCCCTTTCTTTCAAGACACTTTATCAAACTGTTAACTAAGGCTCAGCTTTTGTCTTCAGTTACAATTTCTAACCAAGATCAAATTAATGAATATGCAGCTTACATTTTTCTGATTTCAAAGTTAGAATTATTTTAATATTTCACCATTGAGTATAATCATTAATTAGGTTTCTTGTGAATATTTGAAATTTCTTCCTATTTCGACATTTCATCTATCCACAGAAGCATAGACACTTACTAAGAGATTAAGAAATTTGATGAGGTGGTGGGTTTCGGGTGTCCATTGTACTACTCTTTATGCTTTTCTGTACATTTGAACATTTTCATAATAGAAAATTTGAAAAAATCAGATATATTTATGTAATTACAAGAGACATCTAGGAATGGTACAGAAATGATAAAAGAAGAAAGCGAGTCACTGTGGGAAGGATCCAGGAACTGTTTGAATTAAAGCAGGCAGGCATTACCCTCTGTTGTTTTTCCTCGTGGAGAGAAGTGCTTGGATGTGTGGCAGGAAATATTTAGGTTAGATACAACAAGGGATGGTCTTCTGTAGGAGACCACGCAGCTGGTTCACCTTGATTGTCTTTAGGAGTTCCATAGATGCTCACTGTCTAGCATGGTGGAGGCCACCTAGGCGGGTGAGGTGGTTATCCCTTTGATGGGAGAGCAGAGGCAGCAGAACGGTTCCTCAAACAGGCCCGTGGGCAGCTGCAACTCACACAACTGAATAGAGTTAGTAGGATGATGTTCAGCTGCCCTGAAAACAGCGGGAGGGTGCCAGGCAGGGATGTAGATTGGGTTCTGCCCGCTGAGCTCTGCAGGTCCCCTCTGTGGATTAGCCTCTGCCTTATATCTCACCCAGAGCAGTTCCATCAGAACTGTGCTCCATCTGAGCACAAGGCAGGGAGGGGCCATAGAGTTCACAGAGCCCATCTCTTCACTCTTCTGGGAATGAAGAGTCCGTACCAACACGGCACCTACCAAGTGTGAGACTTTCCAAAAGAAACAATTTTCGTAACATTGGTCAGGCAAATTTCCCTGACAATGAGAAGTCATTCATGTAAAAGATTAGTTGGTGCCCACTATATCCACAACCATAACGAGAATATTCAGGCCACTGGATAGTTTCCAGAGTGCCATGCACATAACACCTAGGGGTATAGGTTCTGGATTCTGATCTGGATTTAAATCCTGACTCTCCCGTTAACTTGCTGTGTAACTTTGGAAGCAAGTGCCTTATTGGTCTCTGTGCCTCAGACTCCTTGGTGGATTGGGTATCATAATAACAGCACCAGCTCCTAGGGTTTGCTTGGAGGATTAAAGATAACAGGTGTAAAGTGCTTGAAATGGCCCATAGTGGGTGCTCAGTAAGTGTTAACTATAATTAGTTAGCATGGTCGTGTTGTATCCTCTTTGACAAGCTCCGTGTTACTCATTTTCCAGCAACTCAGCTACCTTAAACAGACCCCAAGTTACCTCAGGGCTGAGAAACAGCTACTCTTGGATTTTCCTAGTCACCCACCTGGAGGGAGTTTCCAGGCTCTCAGGAGTTTTCGTGTTTCTAGCCTCATCAAAACATTAAATTCTAGGTGAGAGGGCTCTGACCCTTGCTTTTGGGTTCTGTGGGTGAGGGAGCAAGTGACTAATCCTATGGAGATGGCCTTGGAGTCTCTCCTCCTGGCCTTTCCTCTTGAGCCAAAGGTGCAACTGTGGGTAATAGGATTCATTTAGCTCAGCCATAGGCAGTCCCAGGGGTCCTGCGGGATTATCTTCCATCCACATTCAGGAGTAAGGTCCCTAACAAGGCCTTGATATAAGCCATTTGGGGGAGACTTTGTGACTCTGTGCATCTGTACAGGCCTGGAGTATTTGGATTGTTTCCTGGTTTCTATGGAATTTTGAAACTTGGAGCCCCAGGTACTGATGCACTGAGGGAAGACTTCCTCCCTCTGGAGTGAAGTTGTGGGGTGTCTCTGGAGAATCATTACAGCACTGTGATAACAAGGCCCCAGCCACTTCAAATCCCTTGGCTGTTGATTGCTCTAACTTTAAAACTGGAAGTTTGCCCTTTTTTCCCCAGTTGCAGAGCGTAGTAAAACTTTGGAAAAGTTTAATGAGTCTAGTTGAAGGAGTGAGGGAAAAATGGCAGGAAAAGCCCTTCCAAGGGCTGGACCAGTGGGGTTATGACTGTGGGCGTTGTGTGGCTGTGATGGGTGGGAGTGAACCACATTCCAGGAGCTGGAGAGTAATTCTTTCTCTGTCCCTTTTCTAGGAGTCTCTGCCTGCCCCTAACCTCTTCATTCCCCATGCTCATTGAGCTTTCTCCAGCTATGGTGGCCTTCTTGCTCCTCAACCATATCAACTCACGTTCATCTCAGGGCTTGGGCCCCATCCCTATGGCCTCTGCTCAGTGTAACCTCTTTAGATGGGCTTTTCCTGTCCGTCTTATGTAAAATATACCCCCCTTGTCATTCCTTGCTCCTTTACTCTGCTTTTTTTACTTTTATTCATAACACTACCTGATATTTTATTTACATATTTATATTTGTCTATCTTTCCTACTAGAAGGTAAATTCTATTAGGGCAGAGACTGACCTGTTCATTGCTGTATGCCCTACGCTTAGAACAGTGCTTGACATAGAGTAGGTGCTGAATAAATATTTTTGGATGAAAGTGAGAAAGCAGCACACTTCTTGCCCAGAGAAGTCTTTGCATGGAGCAGAGTAGCTGTGGGGTAGGGGCAGAAGGGGAGACATGAGCACTTCTTGCAGCCATTTTGCAGGGGTTTCAGGCATAAGATGCAGGGCTGCTTTTTGAGAAGGGGATGTGAGGCATGAGGAAACCAAGGGTGAATCACTTAGACCAGTTCCTGTCCTCTTGGGATGACTGGTCTCTCTGAGAACTAGCACTGTTAACTCAAGATATCTTCAGCATCTTTTATTGCTCCACTGAGACGAGCTTAATATGTTCTCATCCCTGGGCCTCAAGAACAGGACCTAAAGTGATATGCAGTATGGAGGATGGATGCTCAAGAATATAGACTTGCTTCCAGCCTGACAGGATCATTCCTTGTTTAAAGCACATCCTACACCTTCATGCTTTGGTTCCTGCCATTTCTCCTAACAGAAGTGTTCTCCCTTCTCCCCCTTTCCAAGTGCTACCCCCTCTTCAAGACCTACTTCAATTCTTCTTTTGTGAAGCGTTCCCAGCCATCATGGGGAAAAGCAACTTTTCCTTCCTCTGAACTCCTTTAAGTCTTACTGCTCATACATTCATGACATTTGGCTATGAACAAATGGGACAACTCTAGTAACTAACTAACTAACTCTGAAGTCTTTGGCTTCTCTAGTCTTCAAAGGTCACCTTCCCTTTGGTGCTTAAAATCACGAGAGTCTAAGCCTGGATCCTGATGGACAACTGAAAGTTCAATAGTTTACTGGATCCCCTCCCATGTGATTTCCAGAGGAATGTTTACATTTTCTGCCAATCCCTGCTGGTTCTGCTGGTCTTCTGGCCATCTTATGACCAGCTTCTCCAACCGCTACTGCCTTCCCCATACCTCCTCACCCAAGTGCAAGCAAAGGCTCCTCTGTTATCTGTCCAAGTGCATCAGAGACAAGCTGTCGCACCTACAAAAGCCTCACCAAAAACTTTGGGATACATGGACAGAGAGAACTGGTTGGTGGTTACCAGGGGGAAGGGGGGTCGGGGGTGGGCACAAGGGATGAAGGGATGCATCCATATGGTGACGGACAAATAATAATGTACAACTAAAACCCCACAATGTTATAAACTATTAAGACATCAATAAAAATTAAAAAAAAAAAAACCTTTGGGATAATAGGAGGGAATTCTAGTGTAGAAAAGAGGGGGAGAAATTCCATAGATTGAGATACAGGAAATTATTATTCTTAGATTCCACCAGTCATATACATACAGGTTTTTTTCCTCTTACACATTCCTCATCCCTCATTCTACTGCCACATTGCCACAAAACCTACCTTCTGCCATGTAGTGCCCTCCCTATATCTCTCTCTGCTCCATTCCCCCCTGGTCCGAGATCCTGATCTCTGAGGCCCAATGAGAAGGGATAACCCCATTTTGGCCCCAGGCTCACTTTCTATTCTGCAGAGATGGATCTTTTCCCGCAGTGTAAGTGATCTCAATGTCATGAAGGAGGGCAATGTAGTTCAGCATGGTCTTAAGCCACTGAGGACACTATTTTGGCTTAACTGCCATAAAACCATCAGAATGTTTTCCCCAAATAAACAAACTAACAAACACAGTCTGTTCACAAAATTGAATCAGAAAATTGCTGGTAATTTAAAAATAACTTATCTTAGCTTCTAGACATTACATTTTCAAAAATATTGAGGTTTAAGCTCATTAGACCACTCCAGTACATATCATATTTTTTCTTTAAATGTATTTTCTCTTTTACAGAAATCAGCAGAACAGTAAAGCATCTAGGAGGAGGATGGTGGTGTCATACAAGGGAAGGCCAGGAGGATCTGTCCCACCCCTTTGAAAGTGCAAGGGGTGTCTGGAGGTGGGTGGGTCATGTTTTGAGAGGGAGTCACACTAACAAAAATGTTCTTGAATGATGAACATTTCAGAATGACATTTATTAATATGCATGAGAAATAGGACTCCTAGACCAGAAATGCTCTGCCCAGTGCATTCACTCCGTTTGCCCTCTTCCTCCTAGTCTGAACCACTCGCTGAGATCTCTTTGACCTTTTGTAAAAGAGAAGTGTTCCTCCATCTCAGTCAGTGGATGCTCAGTCTAGAGAAGTCTTGGGAAGCAGGCAGTACTTTGAAAAGAGATAAAAATCCCGCCCTACTCATTCCACATGTCAGGGAGTAGGCAGTGATCTGCCAATCAGATGAGCTCAAAGTCATCCAAAAGAGCACGGGCAGCCACTCCCTGGATAAAATCATCCTTCCTGGGACAGAGCCCCTGGAACTATGAGACAATGGCAATCATGAGGTGTGCTTCCCTCCTCTACCACCAGGAGTCGGCCACAAGCTGGAGAGGAAGGCAAGTCATGGACACAGGAAGGGGTTCTGTAGAGGTGCTGTAAGTGCTTGGGTACTTGCCAAGAACTTATAAATGGGGGAAATGGGTGGTCTGAAGTCAGCGATTCTTAACCTTTTTTGAGTCACAAAGCCATTTGAGAATTTGACTCTTCCCACCTCCCTCTCAATCTATTAGACATATTTTACATATAATTTAAAGAATTTCCTAGAACACCCTGAAGTTCATCTCTGGACCTTCTGCTGTTGACTATAAACTCCTGGAGGGCAAGGACTGGGCTTGTTCTCTGAAGTGTGACCAGTACCCACTAAATGTGCCTGAGATACAGGAGGTGTCAATAGACATTTGTTGAGTGGTCAAGAGCAGAAGCAAACCTGTACTTGCCTGGCAGAGGCCAGGCCAGGGTGTGCAAATGTCTGTGGTATCAGCGCCTTGAGGGGCTTTGATAGTGACATCCCTATCACTATTCTTGACATTTAAAGCCAGGGCTGACGCAGTGTGAGCTCTTCACTCTTCTAACCTTCCAGTTCCGACCTAGTCTGGTGATCTGAGACATGTAGGGTCAATGGTGGTCGCGGGGAAGAGATAAGTGACATTTTGAGGGTTCCCACATTGCTACCTAGTTTTTGCCATGGATTTCATATCAATTTATTCTAAATGCTTCTCAGAAGTCAATTATTCAGTTAATTATGTGAGCTGCATTTACCGAGCATTTTAGGGTCTACTGTGTTCCAGGAGGGTGCTTGATAGATGCTAAGATCGTTGAATCTAAATGAGGATCAGAATTCCAGTCCCTTTTGACCCCTGGTAAAGTCTTCATTTTATATGCAAATAGACATGAGAGAGCACGTCCTTACTTCTATTTGCTGCAGAATTCAAGGCACTAATGTGAGTGGATGCTCTGAGGAGTGGGCTCAGGGAGCATGCCAATGGTGACAGGCTGGGGATGGATGTTATTTGCTCTTCCCAGCTGCACTGGAACCCGAACTCTTGCCCATCTGAAATATGCTGTTGGTCTAGCTTAGTAAAAGACATTTTGCTTTATTTTTTTAAAATTGCCCAATGACTTTTTCTTCATTCTTGTTCTTTATAACCTCGTCACAGTATTTGGTACTGTTGACACTCCTACCATCTTGGATTTCTCCTCCCCTGCATGATTCTATTTCTGTTGGTTTGCTTTCTGACTACTCCTCTTTTTCCCCAGTGGTGAATCCTTCTCCTGCCTTTTAATTGAAGGCCTTCACCGAGGTTCATCTTTTTTTTCTTCTCTACATAAACTTCTCCAGAGTATACGGTTCCATATCCACTCGCTCGCTCCCTCACTCCCTCCTTATTCACTTATTACTGAGCCTCTCTCATGTCCCTCATATGGTACTAGGCTTGGGAAATACCAAGATGATTAAAATCTAGTTTCTGCCTTCAGAGAGTCATATAACTGATACGTGGTAGTCTGACCCAGTACCTGGCTCTTTCTGCTCACATACCGGTGCTCATTGCCCTCTATCTAAAGACTCTAAAGCTCAATTTTAATCTCACATCTTCCATGAATCCTGTGCATGCACTTCCAGCCTTCACTAATTTTCTTTTCCTTCAAAGTGCTGTAGTCAGGAGAGCTGGGTTTTATTTCTTCAACGGCTTTGTTACCTTGGGAAAGTCAACTCACTTGTTTTGGTCTTAATATCTCCACCTGTGGAATGAGGAGGTTGTAGCACTAGGATCCTTCCATCTCCAAAATTCTATGGTTCTATGATCATATGCAATTGGAGGGAGGTGGTAGTTAATATAAAACAGCGATTATATAGTGAAGCTAATACTTTTAAAAAATATATTTATGAGTAGCATCCTTATGGGAGTTTCTAGTACATCATAAAATTGTTTGCTGGGTCTGAAAAATATTTGTCTTTGTCACCTATTATAATTAGCCAGTTGCCAGAACCATTAGCATGCTCAGGTAAAGGGAAGGCAGGCCTGGGAGTGACTGGAGTTGAAGGAGGATAAAGTGGCAGCCTTAAACTTTCTGGAAGAATTGTCCTCATATAGATATTGTTCTAAGGTCATTGACTTTTATAGTAAATTTGTGCCTTAATCCATAAGTTTATGGGTGTCATTCATGTTAAATAAATTTCTATAAAGTAAGAGTTTTGCTTTGGATCTTAAAAAAATAACTTTCTGATTGGAAAAGTGATGTTTTCTTAGTCATTGATACTTTGAATTTAAAAAGCAGAGACCCATTCAAGCTAGTTGACTAAAGGGCTACGTGTATGTATGTGAAATGATGAAATCTTTTATGGCAATGAAAATGAGTCACACACAGCATGGTTGAATCTCACAAATATAAGATTGAGCAAAAGATGCTTGACATAAAATGATAACATACCATATGGTTCCATTTATGTGAATTTCAAAACCAGGCAAAACTAACCCTGTTAGTTAGAAACTAGGATAACTAGTTGGTTAGTTAGAAACTAACTAACCCTGCTGTTAGAAATCAGGATAAAGGTTACTGTTGGGATGGAAGGAGGGAGCTTGAGAGAGACTTCTGGGGTGCTAGTACCATTCTCTCTCTTGACTTTGATGGTGGTTACATGAATGTGTTCACTTTATGATGATTCGTTGAGCTTATGTTTTGTGCACTTTTCTGTATATGTGTTATATTTCAATAAAAAAGGTTAAAAACACTCAAGTTCTACACTGTGGATTCCTGATTCCAAGTGCAAGGAAAGTGTGTCTATAGAGGGAGAACTCAGCGTAGGCTTTAGCAGGAGGAACAAGAGCTGAGCTCTGGAGATTAGGTGGGTGAAGACATTCCCAATGGCAGGACATGTGGGGGCGAAGGTCCAGTTTGAAGCAGTGAAGACAGTGGTTAGGATGAAGTAAAAGATGTGTACGGGAGAGTGTGAGGTGAAAGCCAAGGCTGGGAGGTGATCCTGGGAAAGACTTGGCATGGGGCTCTTGACTGACGGGCTGAGCAGCTTGGGTTTTTTCCTTGTGTATGGTGGAAGATCCCTGAAGATTTGGCATATTGATAGCAGTACTTTAGGATGTTGGAGAGAAGGGTACTAGGTAGCACGGAGTGGTAGGGGTGGACACAACTGTCACAGTGGGACTGGAGAGGGGGCAGATGGAGGACTGTGACTGTGAGACTCTGAGATATTTCTGGTGGTATTGATCTTGGCTAGTGGTCTGACTCCAGTTCTTGCTAGTGTAGACATTTTTGGGCTCGCATCCCTTCCTAAGTGGGCCTCAGGGGCATTGGCCTCAGGCTCGGTGTTCAGGGACAGCTTTGAAAATTGTGCCCCCTGAGGACTCCCCCATGACTGGATCCTTCTCAGAAAGTGCATGCTTTCACCTAAGTGAATCCTGCCGTGCCCCACCCCGCCCCAGTGGGATCTGAGCATGGGACTCAAACATAAGGCCCTTCCACAGTATTGCCCCTTTTAGCCCTGAGAGTGCAGAGTCTGTTTGGGGCAGTAAAGCTTCAGCGTGACAGTGCCCAAGCCTGGGGTTGCAGTGTGGGCAGGACATGCTGCGGGCTGGCCAGCCTGCCTCATTTAGGCTAATGTGAGTATTGCTGAGTCCCCTCTGTGAGTGTTGCTCTGAGTATTGCTGACCTCTCTGTAGAATGCAGATGGTAGAGGACAGGTGGTGGTTTCTTCATTCCAGGAATCCTAGGCAAGGAGGGTTAAGCAAAATTCCCATGTAGAGAAGCATCTTGCCTTTGTCTTTACTCTTTGTAGTCTACTAGATATGCTGTCCAAGGAGAGAACAATTGATTGAGGTAGAACTGTGGCCTGATGAGATGTATCCCAGGGCAGAATTGACAGTGTTCCAGGATGGGATGGCCGATATCTTGGTAGGGACAAAGAAAATAGGATTTGTTCTTTGCAAAATTGCAGAATAGCGGAGCTTCTAAAAATATTAGCAACACGTGATATGATGGTTTATGATTTCCTAAGGCACTTCATATGAATTATCTCAGTTTCCATTTTGAGCTTCTCAACCTGGTTGTGAGAAAGATGGGGAAAAAGAATTATCCCTGCTTGTCATGTGAGGATTCATGTGCAGGTGTCCAGAAAGGTGAGGTGATTTGTCCAGTCTCAAGGGTGGTAAGAGGTGGGACTTGAAAACAGGTCTCTTGGCTCCAAGTCCAGAGTTTTCTTGATGCCCTAGCTATATTGCCCCTTGACAGGACTCCGCTGTCCTGCAGGAATCCTAGAACTCTAGCCCTAGGGGCACTTGGCCTGCTAGTCTCTGAAAAAATCTGATGGGGAGGTGGTGCCTGTTGGATTGAGGGGACAGAGGAGGAGTAAACGAGAGAAGCAGGATGATCATCTTTGCCTATCAGGTGAGCACAGTGTTCCTTTTCCCATTTGCCCTGGAATCAAGAGGCAACCAAGACTGGGCAATAGGTGCTGAGCAGAGGCCTGGAGAGCAGGCAGGGAAGATGGTAGCAGGAGAGGGGGACAAAGCACCATCCAGTAACTTGGTGGAGAGGCTGCCCGCCCCCCTAGCGGGGTCAGACTGTGTAGACAGCAGGGAGGTTCCGTGGTCAATGCATGGCCCAGCTAAACTGAAGGCGACTTCCTCACTCACTCAGGGTAAGGTCCCAGAGGATTTGTAGACCTCTCAGTGCTGGAAGGGGTGCCACACCCTATAACTTACTGACTAGTGTAAACATCCAACAACTAGACCTTCCAGTCGTCTACACCATGTGCATGCTCAGCAGAGAAGACTTCACAGCTAGAGCAGAAATCTAGATGAGTTGAGAGGGGTTCATTCCACCGGTCAGACACTGCTGGTCTATTGTGGAGCTCATTGTGGCTTTTGGTCAAGATAATTACTGTAGAAGATCCTAGGTGGCAGCAAAAACCAGGTGAGCAGACCTGAGCTGTAGAGGTGGCGAGAGGGGTGCCCAGTTGAGGTTGAGTGCAGAGCAGCCATTTGGCTTTTCTGGCCTCCCTAGAAGGGATGTATCCTTGCCTTCATTAAACTTCTTGATATTTCTGATATAAAGGAGTGATTTTCCATTGAGTGCAGTAGCAATTCCTGAAAAAATGTATTTTGAGAGTTAAATGAGTTGTCTTGCTCCCTCATCTTACTATTTGCAGATTTGGTGACGAAGCCCAGGTTCACCCTCGGTATTACTCTTCTTGATTTTATAAACTTTAGTATATCTGCTTTTAGTAATTGCCATGTGTGTGTATAAGCAAGTGTGTCTGCCATGCCCAGGGGTCCCCTGGGGCCCTGGCCTTTCATCCTTCCACATTCCTTCTCCAAGATCCTTGGCAATGATCCATGAAAAACATGGATGAACCTTGAAAATGTTATGGTAAGTGAAAGAGGCCAGACACAAAAGACCGCGTATTATATGATCCACTTATATTAAATGCCCAGAGTATGTCCACAGACATAGAAATTAGACTAATAGTTGTCAGAGTTTGGAGGGGGTTGATAAAAGTGTTCTTAAATTGATTGTGGTGATGAATGCACAACTCTGTGAATATACTAAAAGCTATTGATTTGTACACTTTAAATGGGTAGATTGTATGGTATGTGAATTATATCTCACAAAATCTTTTAAAACAGAAAAGATCCTTTTACAGTACAGACACAGTGAGTTGGCTGGAGTTACGTCCATGTGACATAACTACACTGAGGTGGGGGCAGGTCTTGGGGACAGACTCCAGCATCTTTGGTTTGCTTTTAGACTAATAGCCCAGGGCAAATATCCTATGAAAGAAACTTTGCTCTCCTTTAATTTTTCCTCCATTTCTGTGATTTCCCTGAACTCAAGTTCCTTCACATCTCTTTAAGACCAAGAGCTGTTCAAGGTCAAGTATTTTCCTATTGTCTTCGAAGAAAATAAAGATTCCCTGGAGTCCTACTATCATGTAGGCATATTAACAGTTTGGCATATTCCCTTTCTTTCTTCTTTACATACACATGTTTATATTGTCTTTATTATCTTCTTAAGTATAAATTTTGACACATACTAAAGAATATATTTGACATTTACCTAAATCTAAATTATAAAGCTTGATAATATATTGAACACCATTGAGCCCATCATCCAAATCCAAAACTGATAGTTAATAACATGGATTCCTCCCCTAGCCCATGCCCTGTTTCCTCATCCCAGAGGCAACCTCTGTTCAGAATTTTGTGTTTATCATTCGTTTCCCTTTTAAAAATCACATTTTATTACGCTTGTGCAATGCTTGTACTATATATTATTTAGTTTTGTTTGTTTTTAAGCTTAAATTTTATAAATCTTGCCGTGTGTAGTACTCTGAGATTGCCTTTTTTCTAACGTTTCTAAGATTCATCCTTATTGTTGATTGAGCTGTAGTTCATTTATTTCATTGCTGTGTAATATTCCATTCTGTGGTCATATCACTATTTATTTGTTCTTCTGCCTTTGGACATTGATCTGTCTTTCTTTCCTTCCTCCCTCCCTCACTTCCTCTTTCCCTCTCTCTTTCTCTCTTTCTTTCTTTCTTTCATGAACAATCTTGTCTGTCTTCTGGGGCATATGTGCAAGTTTCTCTACCTACAAGTACAATGATTGAGTCACTGAACAAATGAATGCTCACCTTTACAAGGTAATGACAAATTATTTTCCAAAGCAATCATATAAACTTACACTCTCACTAGCAACATAAAAGAATTTCTATGGATTCACATTCTCTCCAATACTTGTTATTGTCATATTTCTATTTTTTTTACAATATAGTGCATATAAAGTGGTATCTTTTTTAATCTCTTAATTTACATTTCCCTAATTACTAACGAGATCACGCATCTTTTTGTACATTTATTGGCTATATTTCTTTCCTTTTTGATGGAATTCAGTTTAAATGTTTGGCTCATTTTTCTATGGATTGCTTATCTACTTCTCATGGCTTTTAAGAATCAATGTATTGATTACATATTGTGGATACTAAACATTTGTCCATTATCTGCGTCAGATATGTTCTCCCTGTTTGTGATTTGCCTTTAACTTTATTTGGGGGGTCTTTTAATAAACAGAAATTCTTTATTTTAATGTAGCTTAATTTATCAATATTTTCTTTTTCATTTAGCACTTTCCTGATCTTTTTTTTGTGTGTGTGTGAGGAAGACCAGCCCTGAGCTAACATCCGTTGCTAATCCTCCTCTTTTTGCTGAGGAAGACTGGCCCTGGGCTAACATCGTGCCCATCTTCCTCTACTTTGTATGGGACGCCACCATGGCATGGCTGACAGGCAGTGCGTCGGCGGGCGCCTGGGATCCGAACCGGCGAACCCCGGGCTGCCAAGTGCGGACGAAACCGCTACGCCACCGGGCGGCCCCTCCTGATCTTCTTTAAGAAGTTCTTTTCTACCGCTAGGCCAAAAACATGCTCTATCTTTGCTTCTAAAAGTTTTGATTTTTATGTTTATTTTTTTGTCCATCTGGAATGGATGTTAGTGTGTGAGATGAGGTAAGGAGTCCGATTTTACTTTTTCTGCGTGTAGACAACGAGCCAGACCATCTTCCTTTCACCTCTGACATATCACGGTTCCGTATTTGTGTGGGTCGGTTTCTTGGCTCTGTTTTTTGTTCCACTGGTCATTTTGTGTATATTTATGCCAGTACCATCTTGCCTTAGTCCCTCTAGTTTTATAAGTCTTGATATCTGCTAGGACAGATATCCCCCCACTGTCTTCTTCTTCAGCAATGTCTTGACTATTCTAGGACCTTTGCAGATTTACATTTTACCCCCAAATGGGATCATGTTACCACTAGTTTATAACGTGTTTTTAAAAAACTTAATAATACATTGTGACTATTTCATCATCACATATTATCATAAAATATGATTTTTAATGGCTGCATGATATGCTATTGTTTAGATGTGCCATAATTTATTTATTCCATCCTCCATTTTCGGATATTTAGATATTGGATATCTTGCCACATTTTCATTATTATAAGCAATTCTGTGGTGAATGTTTTTGTGGCAAAATGTTTTTAACATTTCCATGAGTATTTCCTCAGGATGGAAGGAAGATTTTTGAGTCTAAGGATTAGCTCAATTTTAAGGTTTTTGATACAAATTGCTAAATTATCTTTTAGAAAGCTCACATGAACTGTGTGACAGCGTAGGTCTCAAAGCAGGCACCCTTGCTAACAGCGAACATTATCATTTAAAAAAAAATTCCGACTTGATAGGCAAAAAATTTAAAACAAGTTAAATTTGGATTACGTATCTAATTTGGATTAACACATTCTATGTTCACATTCTTCTAGTGAACAGGTATGGGGCTTCGTACACTGAACACTTTCCTAAGTATTATCTCCCTTTGTTCCATTAGAGCAACTGAGCCAGGCACCCCCCGGCCCATGGAGAATCAGACTGCGATGGTGTCAGAGTTTATTTTGCTGGGATTTCCTCTCAGCAGGCAGGTGGAGCTGCTGTTCTTGGTGCTGCTGCTGCCCACGTTCCTGCTGACGCTCCTGGGGAACCTGCTCATCATCTCTGTTGTGTTGTCCTACTCCTGCCTCCACACCCCCATGTACTTCTTCCTGTGCAACCTCTCTGTCCTGGACATCCTCTTCACCTCAGTCATTTCTCCACAAGTGTTGGCCAACTTAATATCTGGGGATAAAACCATCTCTTTTGCTGGGTGTATCACCCAATGCTATTTCTATCTCTTTCTGGGCACAGTATAGTTTCTTCTGCTGACAGTCATGTCGTATGATCGCTATGCCGCCATCTGCTACCCGCTGCGCTACAGCACCATCATGAGACCTCCTGTCTGCACTGGGACCGTTGTGTTCTCTTGGGTGGGAGGCTTCCTATCTGTGCTCTTTCCAACCATCCTCATCTCCCAGCTGCCCTTCTGTGACTCCAACATCATTAACCACTTCTTCTGTGACAGCGGGCCCTTGCTAGCCCTGGCCTGTGCAGACACCACTGCCATTGAGCTGATGGATTTTATGCTTTCATCCACGGTCATCCTCTGCTGCATAGTTCTCGTCGCCTATTCCTATACGTACATCATTTTGACGAGAGTGCGCATCCCTTCTGCAAGTGGAAGGAAGAAGGCCTTTAACACTTGTGCTTCTCACCTGACTATCGTCGTGATTTCTGGTGGCATCACAGTGTTTATCTATGTGACTCCCTCCCAGAAAGAATATCTGGAGATCAACAAGGTCCCTTCAGTACTGAGCAGTGTTGTGGCTCCATTCCTCAACCCCTTTATATATACTCTGAGGAATGACACGGTGTTGGGGGTCCTCAGGGTTGTGTGGGTCGGGGTTCGAGCAGTTTTAGAAAAGAAGATGAGGACAATGCTGAGGAGCAGATTGTCCTCTAACAGAGACCACTAATGAGGGGCTAGTTCCTCTTCACCAACACATATCCATAGTACAAATCTCCAGTATTAGAAAGAGAGGACTTGCCTTAGCACAAGCGTGAGCTAGCTAAGGGATCCTGAATGGTCTATAGCAGAAAGAAGACCGAGCTTGGAGACAGGGACTTGGACTCTGGCCTTGGTTCTAACTTTGACACTGTGGCGACAGCTGTGTCCCTGTGTCACCAGCCACTCTGGCCCTCAGTATTCTCATCTTAAGTTTGACAGGCTGGACTTGATGATCTCTAAGTCTCATTCACACTGAATATTCTAAGAATTGCGGAAGGGCAGAGCAGGCTGTGTCTTATTGAAGTCCCCACATGTTTGGCCCCATTTCCTCATGGATCCTGAATACAACTCTTCTATCAGCTTGGCACAAAGTCCTTCCTGGTCCTCCCTGCATGGACCCTCTTTCCTTCCATCTTCTCTAGAAATCTTTTTAGGAATAACTTTCTTTATTCTCCAATCCACTGTCACATCCTGTAATCCATTGTTTTTCCTCAGTGGACAAATGTAATGATTGTGGCGGATATATGTAGTCCGTGTTATTTAATAGTACTGCTTCCTGTGATGAAACATGTTCATAATATCCAATATGCTCACATTTTTAGGTAAGACATGTCCCTGTTCCTCAGCCTCCAATGACTGACCCATGGATGGATAATCTGACCGATGCCACCATCCATTGCCTGGCCAGTGATCTATGACCTGTGTGGCTTGGCTGGGACAGATAAACTGTGCAAACACAGGTCTCAATTTTGAGAGTTTGAACTAAGAGAGGTAGAAACTGTAGCAGACGATGGTGATGCTCCCCCTGGAAGCTCAAGTAGGCTTGGCGGCTGGAGTGGCCATTGTGGGGACCATGTACAAGCTGACGAGAAATTAGAGGAACCAGTCTGTTCATCGAAGAGACCGAGGTTGGTGTATAGAGAAAAATAGAGAAGAGATGGATGAGTGCCATGCAGCTGCAGAGACACAGGTGAAGGGCCCTCCTCTCTAATGACTTCCCAGGCCAGGTTGCTGGCAGAGTTTTATTTCCTATTCCTGCATTTAATGAGGTTTGTCTGTACCACTAAGTCAAATCCTTTTTCATTGAGCTATTTTGAGAAGGCAGCCAGTCCTGGTGGTCTAGTGGTTAAGATTTGACACTGTCACTGCCACAGCCCAGGATCATTTCCTGGTCAGGGAACCACACCACCCCTCTGTCGGTTATCATACCATGGCAGCTGTGTGTTGCTGTCATGCTGAAAGCTATGTCACCAGTATTTAAAATACCAGCAGGGTCACCTATGATAGAGAGGTTTCTGCAGAGCTTCCAGTGTAAGGCAGACTAGGAAGAAGGACCCAGCCACCCACTTCTGAAAAAATTGGCCACGAAAACCCTTTGAATAGCAGTGGAACATTATTTGATATAGTGCTGGAAGACGAGAGGATGGCACAAAAAGACCAGGCAGGGTTCTGCTTTGCTGTACACAGGGTCACCAGGAGTCGGAATCGACGAGAGAGCACTAACAACAACAAATTTTGAGAAGGTCTTCATTTATTGTGACCGAAAAGCAGCTTGACTACAAAGCTCTCTCCCTGCACCAAGTGTAGCCCCTCCCCTTTCCTAGCTCCAAGGAACTAGAAAGATGTCTGTTTTCAACTGAACTCAGTCTCAATTCTTGGTGCCCAAAAACTGCCTGAGATGCTTGCCTGGCACCATCTAGGCCTGTGGTTCAGGTCAGTGCGAGGCAAAGTTTTCAATGTCTTCAGAAGTGCTGAGGTTTCCTTTCCTGTCCCCCTTGCTTCTAGCACTGCAGCATCCACTCTGCCCGAATTAACACCTGTGCTCCCAAAGCAGACAACTGGATCCCACGAGTAACAGATGATGAAAGGTGAGCTCAGGTGAGCAGAGTTCAGTTGGGGGTTAGCAGGCCAGGAAACTGAGGAGGTCTTGCATGTGCCGAAGACCCTGCTTCCTTGAGTGGACCTAAGCTCCAAGATTCAGACTGTTTGACTAGTAGGGCCTGCCCACGCACACCTGGTCCTAAAGGCAGCTTACCGTTGCGGTACATCTGGCAAAGCAGTGAAGGCCCTGAGGTCCAGTCTTCCGTGAGATTAAAGACACAGAGCAGGGTCAGGTTAGTGGAGAGAAGGAAGCTAGGCCTCTCTACTTCCCCATAGGGCTCTGAGGGGGCCTCAGAACCACATCCCCTCTGCTGGAAATGTTTCACTTAAAACATTCACGACCCTTCAGTTGTCCTTTTTTTCTTGCTCCAGGAACTCTTTAAACCACTGACCTAAAGTTTCTGGGTTTGGCTTTAAAAGCAACAACACATTTCCAAGTTCCCACTGAGAACCTTTAACAAGTGCTCCCCTCCTCAGCCCACAGAAAACACTTCCTTCTTCTAGGCCTCTTCATCCTTTGTGGGGTTGGTGTGCTTCTCTGTCTGTCCTCCCCAAGAGACAACAAATGCCACTGAGGGCAGAAAAATGGGTTGTTCATTTTTGGCTCCCCTTTTTCTCCTAGGAACCTACATTGGTGTTTCTCACACTAGATATGCTCAATATATATTTACTAAATAAAGTGAAAATGTGTTCAGTTTAGGAGTAATCCTTTTTTAAAATGCAAATCTTAGCTTGGACTTGATTGGGACAATATAACAGTTCAGCCCGTCAGATAGGAGATGTGAAAAGAAATGGAGGAGGAAGAAGCCTGAGGGCATGGGGTGGGGGGTGTTCAGGAAATAATAATGGGTTCAGGTATGGGGATGAGGGCCAACAAAGAGTTTTTCTTCTTGAAAACTTTGCCTTGGCCGGTCTGTACTTGCTCCCACTTTTACACTCATTCCACTTCCAAGAAGTGCTTTTCCCCTCCCTCAGAAGACAGAGCCTTAAAGATGGCCTGTCATCTGTTCCTAGAAAGGCTGGGGATTGGAGAAGTAGGTCCAATTGGTCCCAGCAGATTTCTCTAGTCTGTGACATGACTTCCTTTTCCTAATGCACCTGTGGCCCCCACACTCCCATTTCCTGTGGCCTTCGTTAACCTTCCCACCAGCCCCAGTGGGCTGCTCCAGGCTGCAGCAGGCAGAACCTGGGGGGCTCCCAGTCCTCCAAAGACCTTGGACTCTTGGCAGCTGTTGGGGAAATGTAATTGAAAATGAAGTCTCCTGCCAACCGAAAACACCTCTGCACAAAGGTAGAAGAGAAAGAAAACAACTCTACTACAGAATAAGCATTAAATCCTAACGTGAGGAACGTCACAGGCAGTCCTCTTAAGGGATTGCAAAGGCAGAAAGAAATCTCACCCTTTTATATAGCCAAACAGAGACAACGAATTACATACATTTTGTCAAGACAAATAACTAGTCCACAAGTCAGAAGACTTGGCAACACCATTTGTCACACGTAGTTCATCCTAAATTCACTTGGTAATTGGGGTGATCATCTGTTAGCTAATTGGCTTTATCCAAAGGAAAAATAAACTTCTCATGTCTTTATGACAAGAGGTAGTTTGGGAATGAGGCATCCACCAAGTTAGGTTCCTACCTTCCTGCAGACACTGGGAGACAGGGGCGCCATCTTCCCTGGTGATTACATTTCCAAGAGATGGTTCCCAGGTCCTTAAGAAAGACATCTGGGTCACAAAGCTGGCCAGAGGCTTAGTTAGCTTTTAAAAAGATTTAAGTTCATTTCAAGGAACTTGCAGAGAAAGAACTTACAAGTTTTCTAAAGTAAATGTCTAAGAAAAGAGAGAGGGGAGAAGTCTCCTCCCTTATTTTCAACAGGGAGAATTAAGCCTCCTACCTTTTTTGTGTGTATTTGCCCTTCCACAGCCAGCCCTCTGGGAGCCCAGTCCCGCGGTGCTGGTTGCTTCCACATGCTTTGTCCACTGTAGGCAAATGTTTGTGCTGGACCACATATGAAGAAAGGCCAGCAGACCTGATTCCTGTTCGAGAGATCTTGCCCCTAAAATTGACATCATGGATGTAAGTCAAAATTAGGATCGCCTTTGACTGGAGAGCTTTCTTGTTTTTAAACCTTATTTTTTAATTATAAAGATACACATTCATTGTAAAATTTCAGCCAGTACAGAAGTGTATTAAGTAAAACATGAGAGTCCTACCAGCCAATTCCACTCTCCAGCAGCAAACATTTTTTTTTTTTTTTTTTTTTTGGTGAGGCCCTGAGCTAACGTCAGTTGCTGATCCTCCTGTTTTTGCTGAGGAATATTGGCCCTGGGCTAACATCCGTGCCCATCTTCCTCTACTTTATGTGGAGGCCACCACAGCATGGCTTGGCAAGCAGTGCATTGGTCTGCGCCTGGGATCCTAATCTGCCAACCCCGGGCTGCCAGAAGTGGAATGTGCGAACTTAACTGCTGCGCCGCTGGGCCGGCCCCACAGCAAACATTTTTATGCTTATAAAACATATACATATTTATTCACACACATGTAGCTATTATTTTACAAAAATGGGATGGTATTACATGAATTGTCTGCAACTTGATATTTTAAAATATCTTTCCATGTCAATACCTATAAAACTACGTAATTCATTTTTAGATGTTACTTTTATAACCAATGGACAATGGGATTTCTAGAATTTTGTTAATGGTGCTAAAATTTATTGGCATAAATTCTTACTATTAGGACTCATGGCTCATAGTGTATGCCCCTTTTAAATTTCAATACTAGATTATTTTGGTAGATTCTGCCTAATTGCCTACAAAAATGTAGTAACTATTTTCTCTCCCACCAACATTGTATGAAAATGTCCATCTTCCTCACCACTGGCATTACAAGATATTGCCAATCTTACAAATTTTTGCCAATCTGCATGTAAAAAAATAGTATTATTCTTAAAAAAATAGTATTTTTCTTCTATTAGTAGTGAAGGTTGAGCATCTTTTCATGTGTTCATTGGTTATCTGTAAATTGCTTATTCATATTTTTGGCCCTGTCTGCCAAGATAAAACATTAATTTTTCTGCTGGATTGCTTTCCCTTTTCTGGTTGTATAAATAGTTTTCATTGCTTATCAAAAGGCTTAATATTTTGCATGCCCTTTGATCCTGCAATTTTACATCTAGAAAGGAAATCATTGGTTAAACGGGCAAAAATGAATGTACAAGTTGCTTAAAACACTGTTCATGATATAAAAACATATGGAGGGCACTCTAAAATCCAACAACAGGAAATTGGATCAATATATTATGGCAAATCTACACAATGGAATACAATTAAGAATAATGATATATTTCTTATATTCTATATTTATTGATGTAGAAAGAGATAACAATGATGTTTTAAAAAAATTTCATGAAGCACTTTGTCAGCATGCTTTCATTCTGGTAAATATATATTTATATATAATAACGTGTGTATCTGTATGTATATACATATGTGTATTCTCAGAATATATATACACACACATGTATAAAATAAAAATATTTAAGGTGGTTATTTCTGAGTAGTGTAATTATGGATGGTTTTTAAAAAGTTCTTTTCTTCCCCTTATTTTTCTACATTGAAAATATCTTGTTTTCATTAAAAAAAGGAAAAATGTCTCAGAATTGAACCTCTGCTCAGGTCGGGGAACAGTGGAACCACTGGGTCCCCTACCAAGGCCAGGAATGAGACCTACGACCGCATTAGGTGTTGTGGCAGCTTCATCCTTTATTGCTTCAAACTGAGCCTCCAGTCCACCAAAACCTTCACATTGGTTTCATGTTTTCACATGGACTGTCCTTGCTTTACTTGTTTGTTTCATTTTTTTAATATAAGAGACCTGACATTCATCTCTGCTCGTAGTCGGCTCACATCAGAAGACAATGAGTGAGCTGTGTTCTGATTGGTGAAGTCTCTTTTCTTCCTCAGCAGGAGCTTTTGGGATAAAACTATTGGAACTTCACATTTGAGAACTCACTGTCCCTTTTAAGCCCCTTAGGTAATTTTCCTTGGAACATTTTGAAATCTGATTTCCTGAAATCTATAAAAATTATGTCTGACCATCTTTCTTCAACGTTCTAGTAAGGGAAATTGCCAGGTGGGCAAGAATTTCCTAGGTGCTCTGCCTCCAGCAGAAGGAGACTTATCCTGCCTTGGACTAGTTTTGCAATCTGAATTAAAAAAGCATCATCCATGGCCTCTGTTTATCTTAACATTTGTTCTCTGCTCCTACCAGGTTTTATTTTCCTGTTCGTTTCTTCTGTCATCCCTACCCATACGCTTCTGTTTTCAGTTCTGCGATTTCCTTTTTGACATACACACTGCTGTGGAAACTTGAATTAGATCTGCTTCCTCTGAACTGTCTTCCCACAGTCATCCTCTAGTCAGCAGTTCCGCATCGACGATCTTCTCGTGATAAAATTCAAGATCCTTTCCCATTCTGGTCTTCTATAATGCAGCATTCTCAGACTTTAGGGTTTTACCAAAATTAATTAAAGTTATAAGAAAAAGTCCCTGAAATTGATATGTTTGGCCCTAAGAAATGACTTTTCCTCCCATCCCCAAACAATCTTAGGATATCAGCATCTTTTCATAAAAGAACAATAGTTTAATCCTGAAAAAGTTAGAAAGGACATAATTTCAGAATTTAAAAATATTGAGAAAATATTATTTATTTCATCATAGACCAGAAATACTTAGTCATGGACCAGCTCCACTCTGCAGGCCCGTGTAGGAAACCATTGCTACAATACATGGTTTTGTAGTTTTGTTTGAACACTTTTCTCTTCCTTGAAAATTTTAGGAAGTACATGATGCCCGTATTTTGTGTTAGTTACTTCATAATTTATCAGAGACCCAAAAATTTTCCGTCATAAGTCACAAGCCCTCCCCCAGACCCTGTTTTCTGACACTACATTCGTTGTCAGGTGTTCAGCCTCATGTGCTTTCTTTTTTTTTTTTTTTTTTGGTGGGGAAGACCAGCCCTGAGCTAACGTCTGTTGCCAATCCTCCCCTTTTTTGCTTGAGGAAGACTGGCCCTGGGCTAACATCCGTGCTCATCTTCCTCCACTTTATATGGGACGCCACCACGGCAAGGCTAACAGGCTGTGCGTCTGCGGGCGCCCAGGATCCGAACTCGCGAACCCCGGGCTGCCAAGCGTGAACTAAACCGCTGCGCCACCGGGCGGCCCCTCATGTGCTTTCTTTTCCAAAGTCAGACTCTTCAAACTGAGGAGATGAAGTATCACCTGCAACCCCAAGTCCTTAGGAGTTCTCTTCAGTAACTAGCATGTCCCAGGTTTCTTCTGCTTGTCTAATTTTAGTTGATACTCAGGTATCAACTGAAATACGACATTGCCAAATTATAACAACTCTACATCTGGCCTCAAAATGCACTGGAGGAAGGAGCACCTAACCATTAGCAAGGCCAGGTCTGCAGAGGGCTCCTTCTACCCCTTTACAAAGAGTCACCAATCAAGAGAACAGGGTTTCATCTTCCCGGGTTGGGGAAGGGCTCTGTGCATCTGTTGGCATCAATGAATCCTCCTTAGTATTCTGTCTAGGAACACGTTATTCTCACAAAAGTGTCAGGCTGGGATTGTCTTTCCACCTCAACCCTAGTGAAGAGTGACATTTAGTAGGATAAGACACAGACTTTTCTAGCATAATAATGCTGAACTTATACTATGAAAAACAGTCAATGTTAGCAAGTGAAGAGATGGTTTGTCTTGAGCTATTTCACCCGGATGGGGTTGGAACTGACCCTCAAAATCTCAAGTGTCTAGCTTGCTTCTGCAAGACAGACCAGACCCTGGGGGAGGGGAGAAGAAGGAGGGAGACCAGAGAAAGAGGACCGTCCACACCCCATCCAAAGAGGACTCTGTATTAATTGAAAGGTCACATGATGAGAAAAGTGAAGTTTTGCACCATTCGCCGGACACTGTGTTTGTTTTCAGCCAATAGGATTATTTTCTATCTGGTCCTAACTGCACCTGCAGTTGTGGGCTTACAGTGTGATATGTCAGAGTGGAGAGAGGCGGCCATCAAGATTTCACCACCCTTTTGGCAAGGAAACCAGACTGCATTTTTAGCACACATATTTTGGTGTCTGTCCCGAGGAGGAGGTTAAATTTAGCTCATTTCCAGCTAGCCCCCGGACAGCACAAGACCTTCCCAGTCTTGGGTTAGTCGCGTCCTTTATGTCCATCTGTGGAATCTCTCCTTGTAAACTGCTAGGCCTTTGAGGAGCCTGAGTTTATAGTGTGAACTGTTATGAGAAATCCTTAGAACTCACCAGGAAAGATACCAGTTGGGTGGTATGTTCCTAGTGATTTCTTAGTCCCAGCCTTGGGAATGTTAGGAGTGCCCCAGTCAGATGGAGTGTGTGTAAGTGTCTGTGTGTGTGTGCTGGCATGCATCCATGTGGGCCTGGTAGTGCAAACAGGGCACTCTGGGTGACCTTCCTCGGACTCTTCTTGTACCTTCTCCTGAGGAAAGTGTTTGCATTGTGTTGGGTTTGGGAAATTACACCAGAATGTTGTGCAGCCTCCCAAAGAGAAGTGGCTCTGGAGGAAGCAGATGAACTTTCAGTGCCATAGGCCCTATTTCTCCACAAGGGCCTTCTGGGTCAAGTAGCAGAGATGCAAGGTCCCTTAGACCAGTGCCTGCTGACAGGGGGCATCAGAATCTCCTAGGGAATGTGTTTAAATGCAGATGTCATGGTCAGACTCCATTCAGATGTACTGAATCAAACTCTAGGGAATTCAGCCCAGGAATCTGTATTTAAAAAATACCCCAGGTTGTTATGTGAGCAGGTTTGGAGGCTGTCTCCAAGGGGGTGGTAGCATCACTCAGTGTTGACATCACGTCCTTTAGAGTTTACCTACTAAACATTTCTTGTGTCTTTCTCCTCTGTGTGTCTCCTAGCCACTGGCCAAGTCCAAGCTACCGGCATCTCTGCCTGGACAGCTGCAGAAGCCTCAAAATTCCCCTGCAGGGACACCTCTCCCTCCAATCTGTACTCCACAGAACAGCCAGACTGGTCGGTTCAAGTCTCATATCAGTTTCTGTCATGCTCCCCGTCTCACCCTGACCCTCACTCCAGTTATTTATTTCCATTGCTCTTAGGATAAACACAAGATTCTTCTCACGGCCACAGGACCTGCAGGACTGGATCCCCACCCGCCTCCTCAGCCTCATCTCACAGCCATTGTCACTGCTAATAGGCCTTTGTGCTCACTGTTCTCTCCATAGACACTCCCCCCACTCCCTCACCTGCCCTTCCTTCCGACTCAGCTGTCATCACCTCTGCAGTGAGGCCTTCCAGACATCTCATGGACGGCCCTTTTCAGTTGCAATTTTATATTGATTTACAAAATTTGATTAAGCATATCTCTCCATGTAGAATGCAATTTCTCATGAAGGCAGGGACCCTGTTCCTTCATGATTGCGGCTCTGCTGCGTGGCATGCAGTAAGCCCTAAATACCTGCCCCCTCCTCCATGTGGCAGGGTTGGCAATCAAGCCATCTCCAGTTCCAGAGAAGACACAGGGCCCTGGGATGGGTCAGAGCTTTGTAATTATGCCCAGTAGTTCCAGTCACTTGTTCGTTCATTCATTCACCGTGACAAGTGCAGTATTATGTGCCATTTTGGGCTGTGGCATTCTGGGCCTAGCCGGAGTCACCCAGTGCACAGCAGGCCCTGTTGGTAATGATCTGAACACTTTTGAACACTTGGTATATCTCACTTCTCTTGGTTCAGTCAAAGCAAACATTCACTGAACAGGAACTAGGTGCCCCTTTTCCTTAAGTAGCTTATGCTCTAGGGAGGATAGACAGACATTAAAGTGACCACAAGTTCATGAGTTTTACAAAGGGCCAGTTGAGTGTGCCATGGAGACACAGAGGAGGAACAAATCCAGTCTGGGGAGTCAGGGGAAAGCTTCCCTGATAAGGAATATTTGAGCTGAGATCCAGAGGATAAGTAGGAGTTAGAACAGGATGGAACAGTCCAGGTGGAGGCCCACGTGGAGTGAACTTCAGAAGATGGGGCTATTTAATGGGTAGTAGGGAGCACCCAGTTCTGCCTAAGTCTCCTCCTGTGAACTGCGGCTCAGCCCATCCACATTCCTCATCCATCCTCTGAGGGGGTTGGCTGAGATGGCCTGTGCTGACCTGGAGTCTGGGCTGGGTCTAGAGGGTGAATGCTGTGCTAAATGGGAGAGGGGCTGGCGTGGGAGCAGGTACATCTCAGGGCGCCCTTCTCTGACTCAGGCATCACACGGGCTGTTGTGAATTCAGCACCACCCCTAGCACTCCTATCGGAGCAGTATTAAATAGCATCACCACCAGCAGTTTTTACTCATTTCTTTATTAATATAGAAAAGGAGCCCAAGGCAGCTGGACCAGTAGTACAAAGCACCAGGAGTTAATACTATTCTGGTGAAAGGGTTGGCTTTACAAAAGTGCAGGAGTGGGCAGGAGCTGCCCTGGTTCTGGAGTCAGGCCCAGCCTAGTGCCCAGAACCTCAGAGCAGCACCTGGAACCAGCCCCTGGAAGAGAGTGACAGGTAGGTTGAGGGGGAGGGGAGAGGATGAGCTGGAGACCAGTGGGGTAGATGGCAGGGATGGAGGGCCAGGCAGTGAGAACCATCCTGTGGCTGCTGAGGACAGAGAAATGCTGGCTTGAGGCTCCCCACTAGACTGTGGGCAGGGGCTCATGGTGGGCCTCAGCTCTGGGGGCAGGTAGAGAAACCCTCCGGATACGGGAGAGCACGGAGAATCCAGACCCAGCCCTGGGCTCAAAGGGCCTTTCCCTTCTCTCTCCACCAGGGGCCACTTTTGCTCTGTACTACATGTGGGGCTTCAGGGCCCAAGGCACCGAGGGAGGCCCAGAGGCCACCCAGTTGGGAGGAAGAAGAGGCAGAGAAGGAAGCACTTGAGTGTCCCCAGCTTAGGCAGCCAGGGCTGAGACACAGGGCAGGAAAACAGCACCCCTGTGCAATGGGGCTGGAATGTGGGGCAGGGAGGGCTTACCCTCGGCCAGTGACCAGGGCCAGCCACATGGCAATGGTGCCTGCCTCGAACCTTAGCAAATGGAGTCTGCAGACCTGGGTTCCAGCCTTAGCTCTCCTGGAACAGAGCTATATCACCATGGGCCAGCCATGTGCTGTCCTGGCCTGTTCCTCTTTGATTAACGAGGGCTGCGGAGATGATTTCTCAGGTCATGGGAGGGACTCTGCAGGTCAAGGGAGCTCCAGGACTTGCTCTTGGTAGTTAAGTGGGAACTGGATGGAACTGTCATGGGACAAACATCAGGGGGTGGTAGAGGAGGAAGATGTTCTTGCGTGGAGCCTACCCCCACAAACACTCTAGAGCTGGGAAAGGCTGTTGAGAGCCTCTCCTGCGCCCAGGGGAAGAGAGGTCACCCACCCTTTGGCACAGGGGGGGAATGTGGCTTGGTGCAATCCCTTCACAACCACTAGCTGGGTGACACTTGGCATGAAGAGAATGGGGTGGCACTATGCAACCCTTTATGTTCTTCCCCGGGGTGGGGAGCTCAAGGCCTCTTGTGGCTTCTGCCTCTAGCCCTTAGTGTGGGGTCAGGAGTGCTCCTCTTCACTCTTGTCCCACCCTTGGGACAGCCCAAGATTCTGCCTGGCTGGCACATGTTAGTTGGTGAGGAAAGGACAGACAGATGAGTAAGTAGACAGGGAGGCGAGAGTGACTCTCTGGCTTTCTCCTCTTCCTCTTGGGAGAGCAGCTCAATCAACGGAGTCGCAGATCTCTTCCACCACAGCATTGAAGATGTGTGGCTGATCTGCATAGACGTGGTGCGAAGCACCCTCAATCTCCTGTGGAGAGAGGAACCCGCCGGTAGTGGGACGGCCCTTTACTCCAGGTGCTGGAAAGCTGTCGCACCATTTCTTCTCCCTTCGACTGGCTTGCCCGTCACCCATGAGCACTTATCAGAAACAATGGTCCACATTTCTCCCCAGATCTTGGCACTTTCCTGTGGCAGCCAATGAATCCCAATATCCCATTCTCCTTCTCCTATGGCCATTCACTGTCTTGCCTTCCACACTAGCCCCACCACCAATCTGCTCATTTCATCCACAGGTCCAGTACACCAGGGTAATTACACCAGTGTAATTAAGCACATTCATTAGCATGAGGGTGGAGGTGGGTAAGAAAAAAGGGAAGGTGGGAGTGTGGTGGGAAGGCTTCATGGCAGCCTCTGCTATTCGCTCTCCTGTTTATGGCTCTCGTTTTGGGTGGGAATTATAGGGGGGCTGGAGTAGCAGCATGTTGTCTGGCTATGGGACAAGAACCTGCCTGTTAGCTGAACTGGCTACATAGAAGTGAGAAGCCGCTAATTATGACATTGTAGAGAGCCAACCCTTTCAAACCCACTGCCTTATCTCAATCTGTCCGTTCCTCTTTCCCCTCTGACTCTTCCATCACCCTTCTCTACCCCGCGGCTCATCCACGCTGAGAGTCAATCAGCATGTGCTGGCATTCAATGCACAGCATTTCCACCCCAACCCTGCTCCTCAGGTGGCCAACGTACCAAATCTCGGACATAGGAATCCGGCCTCTGCAGCTTCACCTTTTTCCCTGTGCTGGTATCTATCCAGGTGTTGGCCCCATAGATCATGGTGATGGGCACATCTTTTCGAATCAAGTGAATTCGCTCTAGCATGGGGCGCCGGGCCCAGCCGAAGGACTCCATCATGGTTTTGAAGGCTGTCTCCCCACTGAAGAAGCAAAACAGGGTGAGGCAATTAATAGAATAAACCCCACAGCACGAAATGTCAACCTGTTGGTCTCCCCAGAGGTAGTATCTCCATCATCTTTGTGTTCCTCTCAGAGCCCAGCACTGGGCTCATTAAATGTTAGTAAGATTTGGAGATAGGACTGAATCTCCAGAGGCCTCCTGTCACAGAAGAGATAGGAGGGACACACTTGTAAAAACCCACACGGCCCTGAGCATTGTCCAAGAATGCAGTGAGTTAATGTTTATTCAACAAATATTCACATGTTATGCCCCGAGCTGAGTGTGGGTCACATGAACAAGACAGCTGTGGTGCCTGTCCTCCCGGAGTGCACATTTTAGCTCACACTTTAGGCATTAGTGAGTTATACCTTAATTTTCTCACCTACAAATTGGAGACATTATAGCCACTTTAGTAGGTCATTGTGAGAAAAAATGTACAAGGACCCTAAGCGTAGGTGAAGCGAAGCAGGGTACCTCCCAAATATTTTTCCCTGGGCAAATTTCATGTTTTCCAAGGGAATGGTAAGAGTTACCATGAGCTTGTCAGGGTTGTAACTCAGAAACACTCAGGGGTTACAACATTGTGTGACGGTGTCTGGAGGGTGGGAACTGGTTATCACTGATGTCATCTCTGCTTCCTCCAGGACACAAATGAGTTGCACCATTACATATTCTGTGGCTCACATTGGGAGGCCATTCACTATAAAGAACTAGGGGCTGGCCTGGTGGTGCAGTGGTTAAGTTCATGCAGTCTGCTTTGGTGGCCTGGGGTTCGCAGGTTCGGATCCCGGGTACGGACCTACATACCACTCATCAAGCCATGCTGTGGTAGCGTCCCATATACAAAATAGAGGAAGATGGGCACAGATGTTAGCTCATGGCCAATCTTCCTCACCAAAAAAAAAAAAGAAGAAGAAGAAGAACTAGGTCTGGGACTGGGGAATGTTCTGAGGAAAGGGCGAGGGTGGGGCCTGTGGGGCCTCAAGTTGGCACGAGACTGGCACTGAACCCAGTGGGGGCTGAGAGAGGGGTCAAGAGCAGGAAGCAGGGCACTACCTGACTTAACTGCTGAGCCAAGTTTCCATACTTCTGCCTAAGCGGGGCCCTTCAATTAGCTAAGTCATGAGGAATGTTGGATGGACAGTTCCCACACTGCCTGAAAGCTGTCTGGGTTTGAGGCTAATGCTCAGACAGTGCTGCTGGCATGCGAATCCCCACCTTCCTCACAGATCTGGGCTCAAACGGGTGAGCTGGGCAGGCCTGAAATGAGGTGGGGCAGGGTTGCTGCTTGCAGTGACCTTAGCTCCCCCGAGATAACTCCCAGCAACTTGGGGCGAGGCCTCTGCAGAGGTGGTGCCACCAAAGCAGCCTCATGGTGTCAGCCACTTGCACGCACCGCCTGAGGGGAGGATTACCTCCCTGGCTCTGCCCTGGCTCAGTTGCCACGACTGCAGATCAGCAGGTTTGTGGGGCCTGCCGTGAGTAGTCATAGACATGAACTTCTCAAGATTCCGGGGACACCCCGAAATCTCCAAAAGATATGGAAGGAGTTCCGGTCCCAACAACAAGTATTTCAGGGTACACATAATTAAATTTTAACATGCATACTCTTTCAATCAGCAATTCTATTTGTAGGAATGCATTCTACAGATATAGCCATGCGTGTGCAAAGGAAGATATGCAAGGAGGTTCTCTGAGGCACTGTCACGTGACATCTCAGACAGGAAATAAAGAGGAAATTTAGGAATTACAGGTCTGGGACAGAAGAAGACTTTCTTTGCTTTTATAAAAATACCATGTCCATATCACTTTTTCAGTTAAAAAAAAAAAGATGTTTTCAAATATTTTCCAGACTCCTGCCCATCAGGCTAACTGCATATCTCTAGGGAAGAGTAAGGGTCTCCTCCTGAGACATGTTGAATGAATCTAGTATCTTCTCCATTCCTTTCTGTGCCTATCCCTGGGGAAGTCTCTGGAAATGCTCAAGCCTGCTAATACCTGTGTTTCCCTAACTGGATGAGAGTTTTGTGGAAGAAGAAATACAGCACAGAATGATCCTGGGACAGTTCTGGAGTTTTCCAGCAGCTGGAGTTTTATCTCCAAACCCATCCACCCTGAGCTGGCTCTGGGAGCTGCCCTCACCTGGGATTCTGTGCATTGCAGTGGTAGATATACTCTGATATGGTGTCATCTTCAAAGAAGTCTGCAAATTTGCGCTTGAAGTCTGGTCGGAATCGCTGCACCAGGCCAGGCCCTGGGGGGCGGGGGGGATAGAAAGACATGGAGTGGCCAGTTTGGGTGGAGGAAAGACTCCTGCCTATGTCTGTTTTAACAAATTTAACCCAACGTGATTTCTCCCAAGGGTTTGTTTGCTTTGGACATTTAACATTATAGCGGCAGAAAGAGTGTGAGAATCTTATGGGAAGCTCCAGATGACCACAAATGAGAGTCAGTTGGTGACCAAAGAATTCAGACAGTCTAATGTCACTGAGGAGCCAGATTATGTTCAGCTCAATGAAGTCCAAAGATCTTTTCCACCAAGAATCACAAGCCCCACGGGAGTCCACGGTATCTTAACCACTTTTCGTTTATAGTCTGAGCTGTGTTCTCTTTCTCCCTGAGACCCTTATGGCCTTTAATCTCTGAAGGTAGTGGATGAAATTCATCCAACTCTCAAGAGCCCTCTCATGTCCAGGCCTGTGACAGAATACAGGTGAGAGGTAAACTGAACACTGGCAGCTCAGACTCGGGGCACAGTTTTAGAGCAATCTGTTCCCTTCACCTTTCTTTATATAGTACAGACACGAGCAGGGCACCCAAAACAGACTATAAAAATTGGGCCTAAGGGTCAACTTCTGACCTCTCTCTTTCTTCTGGTCTTCTCTCTGTATGTGAGAAGCAAGGGGTGAGAGGCAGGCACAGCCGGGATCCCCTGGGGCCTGGCCTCCTCCACGGCTGCCAGCCAACTGCCCCAACCATACTGGCTCTGATGCCCATGCACGAACCTGGCCAGATTCAGGTCCAGAGAAGGGGAGAGTGGTTAGAGCAGGCCCTCTCCCTGGAAAAGGATCAGAGAGGCTCTGCTGGAATCCCCAGTGCTAGGAGCTCTAAGAAGATCAGCCCTCTGCACGGTTACTCTCCTTTGGCACCTGTGTCTCTTGGTATTCTTCCTTTCTCCTAAAACTACTAAACTCCTGCCTTCTACTCAAATGTTTATTTTTCTCTTGTATCCAGAGCCATCTGTTTCTCTTGAAGGCCCTAGAGAGACAACTCTTATTTAGCCATTAGCAATTAACTCATAATTGGCTACTGAACATCACTGTGTATACATAGGCCATCAGTGCAAGATAGAAGGTCACCAATCTTTTCCATAAAGGGAATCTGCTGTTCACTTCATCAGAGTAAAAGGCTCCCTAGAAAGGAAGGGTGCTGGCAGTGTGAGGTCAGAAGGCTGGAGCAACTGGTTCTACTTGCTCTGGCTGGCTCCCCTCGAACTGCTTCCCTCCCTTCACACACAGAATCTGCTGTCAGCTGCTAAGTGGTGAAGATGTGGTGTCTGACTGGAGCAGGGCATGGTTTAGAGGGGTTTGCCTGCCACTGTGGGTTATGTTGGAGGCTCGGGTTCTGACATCTCCCTGCTGCAGGTGCTGGGTGAGCTGCAGAGATGGGATCCAGCGGTGGCTACCACGCTGAATCACCAACAGGTTGCCATAAACTCACACATGTAGCACAAGAATTCAGCAGAGGAAGAGTCACCTGATGGCCCCTTTCTCTCTCTCTCTGGGGGTCTAGTCAAGGCACACAGTTAATAGCTCTGCTCCATCTGTCCCTTGCACAGGAAAGCTTCTTCTATGCAGATGAAGAAAAAAAAGAACCTTCTGAAATTGCAGACAGAGAGATCTGGTCCAGATTAATAGCTTTAAACAATAACACGAGGCCCATTCTCACTTTTCATGAACAAATGGGGAGTGGATGGTGGGAGTCCAGACGCAGTGGGGCTTCTAGAATGGGACAGCCTTGGTTTGAGGAGACAGTTTCTTTATCTGCAGGCTACTTACCCCAGGGCCCAGCTACTCGAAGAACAGCCAGTGGATTAGAACGCCCTAGGACAGAGGCCACAGCCTTTAACCAAGTTGGGGGTGCACGGATCTCATTGGGGTCAGTCGGTCGGAGGGGAAAGCCCCATGGGTCCACCAGGATGAGGTGTTTAACTCTAAAGGAGGAAAAAGGAGAAGACAAGCTGTATTTGCTTGGAGGTACCAAAGTCCTTAAATCCCAGGAAGAAGGGAACTATTGGAAACTAATACTGGAAGGTTCCCAGCAAGGCAAGGAATTAGGTCATGAGCAAGAGGGGTGGCTCCTCCTTACCTTTCAGGGTATTTGATAGAGTAAGAAGTGGCCAAGAATCCTCCCAAACTGTGCCCCAGGAGGATCATACTGGGGATCCCCATGGTCTCCCGCCACGTCTCTATTGAGGTCACAAACTCATCCTCTGCCCCATCTGGGTCCCTCGGGAATGTCGGCCTCGAGCTTCGTCCGAAGCCAAGCAGATCGAAGGTGTGCAGCGTGCGGCGGGCACTCAGCGAATCCATGTTGAGGATCCAGAGGCCCACACCGCCCCCGAAGCCATGCACCATCACCAGGGGGGTGCGGTTCCTGAGCTCGGGGCTCACCGTCACTGTCCAGATCTTGTTCTGGTTTGGGAGGGACACATATCGGGCCAGGAAATTGTTCTGGAGACCTGGGGAGAGGGGAATCCAGGACGGAGCAATAAGACTATTTTCTGATGTTGTTATCCTTTTGCCTGGACTACCTCTCTCTGCATTCCCAAAACCCTGCTGACCTCCCTCATCTCTCTCCTTTCACAGCCCTCTGACCACACACCCCAAGAGTTCAACTCCAAGCACGATTTGTAGACCTTCTAGGCTGTAGGTAATAAGAGGGGCCATCTTATTCCTTGAGGCCCTTTGCCCATCTCCCTTTGGGCCTAGGGTGGCAGTGACCCCACTGACCCCACAGAGCTCCTGCATCCGTGGCCCTTGTACCTCTGTGTGCTTGAGACTTAACAGACAGACAGAAGTGTCCTCACTAAGAGTCTCTGGGAGGGTAGCTTCTGACTAGAGTCGAGCCAGATAGAGGGGGTGATGGGTGTGGACTGAGCCACAAGCTTATTCCTCTTAGAGACAGATCAAGGTGGGCAGTGCTTGCCCTGCTGGCATGATAGCAGTCTCACAACAGAGCTGCCTGGCGGAAGTCCCCTGGATCCTGGACAGAGGCTTGAAATCTGCAGCTGCACTAACCTGGGCCCATAAGTGAGAGGGCAGCCATGGCTGGGGCAGTGGGCGCTGGGTGGAGAAGTTCATACGGGAAATATGAGGAGACATGGCCCAAGGCCCAGTGGCCCTTGTTTGAGCCATTGGCTGCTGCCACTCACGGGGTGCCCTGCCCTAACATAATCCTTCCATGAGAGCTGGTCTGTGGGAATCCTAAACTATTGTGGTAACCAGATAAGTGGTGGGGCCTAACCACATAGAATACAAAGAATAGAATTATTAGAGAATTTAGGACTGCCGGTCCTTGGCTAGGAAGCTGGTAAACTAAGAAGTGCTTGTGGGTTTGGAAGAAGAGAGAGGGAGAGAAGGTAGAAGGGCAGGAGAGAATGTGTATATTTGCACGTGTTGTGTGTTAATAGTTGGTGTAGGGTTTGAGGTGACATCGTGCGATGATGGTTAGGGAGGGAGACACCGAGGAACCACTATCATAGAATATGCTGTTCTCTGTGCAAATCTCTTCCCTCAAATCCCTGATCTCCCTTCCTCCCACCCCAACACTGTTAATCAGGAATCAATGGGCTCAGTGTACCAGGCTCTGGGAAGATCCTGTATCCTCCTCGGGCCTCCTGAGGGAGGTGGGACAAGCCATCCCTTCTACTTACACTGGAGGATCCTGGCTTCCACATTCTTCAGCTGAGACATTGAAGTGGGGCGCCAAGCGGGCAGCCAGCTACTCAGCCAGCCTTGAGGCCTGGGACAAGAAGACACAGAAGCACTCATTGGCAACATTGATGCTCTCAGCCTCGCTGACAGTAACAAAGGAGTCATCAGGTGTAGGTGTTTCCCAGGCTCAGGAGACCTACCACTCCTGCAGTCTCCAGCAATTCTCTCGCTGCCTGATACACTGTTACTCTTCTTGGTAAATGGCTATTAACAACAGCATGCCCCTTGTTTCAACAGACACTCAGAAGGTATACACAACACTTTACAAAGCTCTTTCACATTTATTATCTCATTTGAGCTTTATAACCCCCCTTTGTTACTGGTTATCATATGGTTCAAGGAGATTATAGGAGAAAAAAGCCAGCTTTTAACTAATGTTTCAGTTATCCTTCGCCATGCCCAGAACTGGATGTTCCTTTAGGATAGGACAAATCCTCAGGCCACCTGCCCTCCTGGCAGGGCACTGGGGTTTGTGTGCCCTCTTCCAAGTCCCGCGAAGTACAGAGCACTGTGTCAGTGGCCAGTTGAGCTCTCAGGCAATCAATTAGTCCAGCCTCAAACAAAGAGGTGGCATAGGCAGGGAGCAGGAGGTGGGAGACCTGGGTTCAAGTCCAGCTGTGATTCACTGACAGGATACAGGTTGCCTCTGGCCTTGTTTTCCAGATTATAAAACGAGTAGAAAGCTCACATGTGTCCTCACCTCCAATGACATGCAGTAAAACAGATAGGAAAGTCCTCCTTTATACTCAGGGGACTTTAATTAAGTCATTGCAGGGTAGAGGTTGAAAGCACCATTTTGGGAATTAAAAACAAAACAAAAAACAAACCTGGATCTGAGTCACATATTATCATTTACAACAGGCTTTGGCCTGTTAAATAACCCGTCTTTGAGTGTCTAGATATGGAAGGGACCTCATTAGGTGCCTGAGACTAATGAGATGCTCAATGAATGAGTTTTTATTATTCCTTTTCCATCCCATATGATATTTCTCTTTTCTTGCACTCTGCCTGGATGAAGGATGGACACCACCAGCTGTAGGAAGGGCCTGTGAACATGAGGATAGTCAAGCAGGGGCATAGTCAAGCAAGTGGGGGAACGAGGGGATCATTACCAACCTCCTTGGCACACACTGGGCGTCCTGATACATCATTTGAAGCACAGAATTTTAGATTAGGATGTTCCTTAGAAATCATCTAGTCCAGCCTCTTTATTTTACAGATAAGTAAACTGATGACCAAAGAGGTCATACAGCTAGTTAGAAAAAGAACTAGAACCCAGATCTCAAATCCAGGCTTCTCTGTACCTCTCCTCTGGATGTTCCAGCCTCAGCTTTTCAAGGCCACACACGAACACTCACAGTATATAAACACATTTTCACACTTGTCTCTGTTTTCTGAAAGGAGGTGTGACCTAAAGCCAGAAGGCCAGAATTCTAATCCTGGCACTGCCACTGACCAGCAACGTGACTTTGGGTACATGGTTTAGCCTTTCTGTGTCAGGGTTTCCTCACCTTTAAAAGGGAGGTGATAATAGTGTCTACCCCATAGGATTGTCATAAAGATTAAATAAGTCAATGCATCTAAAACACGTAGAATAATGTGTAGCACAAGATAAACTCCCAGTGTTCTTTTTCCCTGGCTGAATCATAAGCGGACTGCATTCCCAGTGTTTTGCAAGTAAAAACTCCCAGTGACTGCTTGAGGACCGAAAGAAATACTGAGGTTGCAGCTGAGGGTGGTACATCAATGCCTGTAGCAAGATGAGAGTCTCAACCAATCCAATCCCACAGAGACTCTGAACTCTTAATGCTCTACTGGAATTCCTTGTAGGCTTGAAGCATGGGTACCAAGACCACAGAATTTTGTCAGTCTTAAGAGACAAACTTTCTCTCCAAATCACAGAGACTGTGACAAGTCAGATCATGACATGTGGGACCCACATTGCCTTGTATCTGCCCAAAGCAGCACTCAGGAGACATGCCGTCCTATGGAACAGCACCACGGGCTGCTCAGCAGACACTCTTCTGGGAGAACTTTACTTTGCTGCTCCTCTTCACCAAAATGCTACAGGTCAAGCGCTGGAAATGGTGCCTGGCATCCTATCTGCTCAATACTATTGGGGAGGTGGGGGCTGCAGTGGGAAATTGAGACAAGGAGTAGAGAAGTCATTTAGCCACGAACTTAGCCTGGCCAGGGTATTCTTGTTCCTCTAGAGCCCTTTTATCCTGATGGGGGGTGAGGCAGAAGGGGTTCTGTGCTGGGTGAGAAGCCTGTCTGGACCTCTGTGATCTGGGGCAGGTCTCCTGTGGGCATGGCTTCTTCATTTGTAAGAAGGAGCTGAACTACCTGCATTTCTACCAGCTCTAATAATCTATGTTTTCCCAAATCATTGTAGCCATTGTAAATTTCCTGTTGGAGAAGTCATCCTAGAAAGCAATTGTCTCCTGGGCAGTTCCTTGAAGCCCAGGAAGCTATTATTGTCCTAAAGTTAATTGATTTTCCAAGCTGCTGGTTCTGCAGCTCTGAAAAAGGGGAACACGGGATCCAGGAAAGACCCTGTTCTGGTGAAACCAAGGCTTGGCTGGGAGCTGAGTCATTCTCCAAGCAACTTTCCCATGCTCCTATTAGACTGCGAACTGCTAATCACACCACCTACAGGTGGCATCCTAGACCTGACGACCTTGAGCGAGTAGTAACAAACTCCCAAAGCCCTAATTCTGAAGCCACAGCATGAAGGATGTTGTTATGATGATTAAAAACATTATCAACTAGGATCGCAAGGGGCTAAGTGTCTCGGTGGGCGAGAGCTAAAGAAACTTGCAAGCCCACTCCTCGAGAACAAGCCCAGCGCAGTGGAGCCCCCCCACCTCTTCTTCCCAGGCCCTATCCTCGCCAGGCTAAGCGAGGCTCTTCCCACACCCCCCACTACAATCCTGGGGCGATTCCAGACCTGGGAAGCAGCAGACCTGGCTGCTACCCCCGCACCCGCGTCCCACAAGCTAGCTTCGGGGGATCTGAGCCATTACCACTAAACCCAATCCCAGAGTACAGCGACCAGGGGAGAACGAGGAGCGATCTGAAGACTAAAGTGGAAAGTCAGAATCACTGAGCTGCAGGCAAGCTTATCTTCCATCGCTCCCCTGGCTCTGCCGCCGCCTCTTCCGGGCAAAAGCAAAGCAAGCACACGCAACCCCCAGCCCTTCCCTGAAGCCGACCTGAAAAAGGAAAGGCGGGAAGGTGTTTAAAACGGTTCCTCAGCCACAGACAGTCCCAGGATCATGGCCCAGAGAGAGAAAGAGAAAGAAAGAGACAGGATTAACTCACTGCTGCTCCAGATCATCAGCCATAGTAAACAAGCCCTGTCGGGTCGAGCCAAGCCAGCCCATCCCTCCGCCTGACGCCAGCACCAGCTGACCCAGAAAAAGGTAGGATAACAGAGTGGGGCGTGGCCAGCGCCGCGGGCGGGGGGCGGGGCCCGGGGCGCCCACGCGGACTCCGAGCCCGGCGGGTGGACTAGACCGGTATGAGAGGCTGACTTGTGTCCAGGCATGTGCTTGGGGGCTCACAGAATGGGACGGTAATCCTGGTCACACATTTGGGGAACAGTGAGGGAGATAAGTAGTACTGAAACAACCGAGTCCCTCCCAGGAGCTCCATCAGCCCTGTGTTCTCTCATAATTAAAAAGTGACAAGAGCTACCCCTGCACGCTCACACACACTCTTTGGGCCTCCCTGTTATAGCTCCTCCTCCCTGATGTCTCCCCCACCCCTTGGTGTCCCTTCTAATCAGACGCTTAAGGTATTTGTGGAGACGGCACCATTGGTTGAATGCTCCTACACAGGGCTGGGGGGGGGGTACCCCAAGTAGACTGCCAGATTTCACAAATAAAAAACAGGACTCCTAGTTAAAGTTTAATTTCAGATAATTTAACAAATACCTTTTTAGAATACATATGTCCTGTGCTATATTTGTGACATAACTGGGCATCTCGCATTTTACCTGGCAACCCTAAACCTATGTGACATATGCCAAGATGCAGTTCCTCTGTTCTAGAGATTTCCCAACCTAGTTCCCAGGAAAGATGTGGCTCAATCCCAGGTCTCCCTCAGTTTGGAGGATCTCTGCCTCCCCTCCCCTCAGGAGGGACAGTTGAAGGACTAACCTATAAGGTTGAGTAGTCTTTAGGTAGCTGGAATGGGGTGTGGGGGTATGGAGGGGGGTGGCTGGCTTAGTTCAGAGGTCCTGAGCATACTTCAGGCTTGCTCAGCAGAGGAGCCTGATCTTGAGGCTGGCTCCAGAACTTACCTGAACTGGTAAACAGGGCCTGATGTCTGTGGAGCTATCAGATTTTAGGTCATCCCCTTGGTTAGGTTACAACCGGCTGGGGGCAGGGCGGTGGAGGGGGGGGGGGATGAGAGAATGCTGGTACACAGGGTTTGTCAGGATGTTTTCTTTAGCTGACCTGCAGGACTCAGGAAATTCTGAGGTTTCTTCTTTCTTGTAACACAGTGTTAAACTGATCTGGTTATCATTATAAGGACTTAAAGTTTAAGAGAAAGGGCATTTATAGAGCTTAGGGGCCCAGGAATTTGCAAGATGTGGGGCAAAGTAGTACAATAGCAGAGGACCTGTCTCATTCATTCTTTCAACAAAGCAAGTGGTCCTAAACTTCAATGTGCATAAGAATAATCTGGAGGGCTTGTTAAAAATTCTGGTTTCCATTCCCTACCCTCTGAGATTCTAATTCGGTTGGTTTGGCTTGATGCTAAAAGCTGCATTTTTAGGAAGTACTTCAGATACTGGAGTTCAAGGAGACTCACTGATTAATTAGAAGCATAGTTTCTGGGGTTAGAAGTCTGAATTAAGGTCAATCTTGACTTTGCTATTTATCCACTGCATGCCCTTGGGTAAGTTATTTAGTGTCTCAATTTTCTTCCTCTGTCTTGTTCTTGTGAGGGTTAACCAAAATAATTTAAATAAACATTTAGTACATTTATTTTGCTAAAAATGTTACTTATTATTATTATATACCTATTCAAAGCCAAGCATTATGTTAGGTACTAAGAATACCATTAGCAAAAGGAAAGAAATAGTCTGCTCTAGTGGTAAACATAGACATTCTATCTGCTGCCAGCCTAGGCTGTTTATGCCTTTGCAGAGCTGGCAATTTTGTATTTGGAGCTCAGCTTAAATCTCCCATCTTCTGAGGTCTTTCCTCATCACAGGGTCTGAATGAGACCCCAAGTCACTCTATTGAAACTGGCAAACAGTTAGCCATTGATGATTAAGCAGCTAGTAATAGGGTGGGGAGGGGGATCGGAATTGGCCTCCCCAAAGTATGTCTCTGCCTGCTGTAGAGACACTTTGACCCCCACCCCCACTAACTGATCAAGAGTTTGGGATGGGAGTTCTGCCCCCAGAACAGGCCATCACCATAGATGTCTCTGGGTATTGAGGAGGGTCCTTGCTAAGCCATTCTTTGTTCTGGTTACCCTTTGTAAGAGAAATTTTCATTTGTAAAGGAAATCTCCATTCATAAAGGTATCTTCTTCCCTGTACCAGGAAGAAGGAGGGGGGGATGGCCTTACCTAGAAACTTGTCAGAAGGGAAGGCGAGGACTTATACCTGCATGATAAACTTATCCATTGTTAATTGTGCTATCCGGGCACTATGCTATCTGACTCCCACTAGGTTCCTATAGACAACATCTCTGTGGATCCGGGGTCACCATGGTAATTGGTAATTGAGCTATTTTTTTCAGGAGCACCATTCTGTGGACATGTGTCCTATGAGGAGGCATGTAGCCTGACTATGCTTGCACAGATCATCAATTACCTCATCTCTCCTCACCTCCAATCATTTCAGACCACCTTGTCCCCTACCCCATAAATATCCCTGAGTCCCTATTTTCGGGAAAGCAGATTTGAGATTCATTCTCTCCTGTTTCCTCACCTGGCTACCTTGTGATTAAACTCTCTCTCTGCTGCAATCTCATTGTCTCAGTGTTTGGCTTTCTGGGCGGTGGGCAAAAATGGACCTGGCATGGTGACACTATCACATTACTCTATTTAATTTTCTTCGTAACACTTATCGCTATCTGAAATTATCGTGCATATTTGTTTACTTATGTATTATCAGTTTCCCTCCACTGGAGCCTAAGTTTCATGGGTGACTTTGTCTGTTTTGTTCTCTGCTTTGCTACCAGGATCTGGCACAGACTAGATGCTCAGTACATGTTAGATAAGTGGATGAAAAGTCTAGCAAGGAGGCAGATGTGTAAACAATTACCTATGAAACAATGTGCTAAGTGTCAATGGCTTTGGGAACTGTATTCTAAAATCTACCATATAGGAAATTCCAGGCTACATCACTCTGAGACAGGGCAACAAAATCTCCCACTTTTCTAGACTTATGCACCCCTATGTTCACTGCAGCATTATTCTCAATAGCCAAGACATGGAAACAACCCAAGTCCCCATCAACTGATGAATGGATAAAGAAGATTTGGTATATATATGTATGCATATACACACACACAATGGAATACTACTCAGCCATAAAAAAGACAAAATCATCCCATTTGTAACAACATGGATGGAGCTCGAGGGTATTATGTTTGGCAAAATAAGCCAGACAGAGAAAGACAAACACCACATGATTTCACTCATATGTGGAAGATAGACAAACACATGGACAAAGAGAACAGATTAGTGGTTATCAGAGGGGAAAGGGGTTGGGGGGTAGGCATAGGGATAAAGGGGCACATATATATGGTGACTGACAAATAATAATGTGCAGTTGAAATTTCACAATGTTATAAACTATTATGACCTCAATTAAAAAAAAGCTCCCACTTTTCTGAAAGCCTGTAAGATGTAGAACTTTTCGAGGCAAGGATGACCTGGCTAGAACTGGTGTTAGACCTCTCTAGACCTCACCTCAGGAGGCAGTGCAGAAAAGCATTTGTACTTTGTTTCTATGTGGCAACCCAGCTTTACAGTAAATGTTGCTTGTGTGGTGGAGGAAGAATTTTCCTCTACCCTTTAAAGGTTCTTTTGGCTGATCTGATAATCAAATTGAAGTGAGAAAGATTAACAGGAGAAAAACAAATTTAATTTCTACGCACAGGAACCCCACATACATGAGAAGGTCAAGGACAGAAAAGTAAAATGAGGTATATATGCCATTCTGAACTAAGGAATGTTATAGGGGCCTGGGGCTTCAAAGGAGAGGAAGACAATTCACAGGATAAGATGAGCAGATATTTGGTAATTAGATGTTTGCCCTGCCATACAGATGGGTCACTCAGTAAAATTTATCTATAGTAATAAGTCTTATTCTGAGAAAGACCCTCAATTTAAATTCGTCTAAGTAGTTAAGGGTGGGGCAAAAATTTCTCTTGAGCTCACAGGGCCTCCATTGCCTTTAGCTCAAAATAATCCATATGCCAAAGTGGCACATTATGGGGAGGCTTGTTCTGAACCCCTTCACTTGGAAGTAGGAAACTTGAATGTATGGAAAAATGTCTTTTTTTTTTTTTTTTTGTGAGGAAGACTAGCCCTGACCTAACATCCTTTGCCCATCCTCCTCTTTTTGCTGAGGAACATTGGCCCTGGGCTAACATCTGTGCCCACCTTCCTCTACTTTACATCGGACGCCGCCACAGCATGGCTTGCTAAGTGGTATGTAGGTCCGTGCCCGGATTCAAACCCGTGAACTCTGGGCCATGGAAGTGGAGTGTGCGAACTTAACCACTTTGCCACTGGGCCAGCCCCTGGACAATGTCTTTTATAACCAAAATGAATAGAACCCTTAAGATGTCCCTAGAGCTGGGCTATCTCAGGATTGGGCTGGATCTGCTAGAATTACAGAGTGGAGAAAACTCTCAATGCCTGCTCTAGGCAGGCCTCTGGGGAGAAATGTAAGGTACTTTTTCCCCCCTTATCTTCAAGATAAGACACACTATGTGCAAGTATGAAAGAATACATCTTCCTTCTACCTACAACATGTTTGATTTTATGTATCACTAAAGTATTAATATGGTCTTTATGGATGGAAACTGATTTTGACAAACTCTTTTTCCTGTGCCTGTAAATCACATTAAATATTCCAGCAGTAGGTGGAACTGATAACCTGATAGCTCAGGCCTGGCAGGGATAGATCATTCTTCGGTTTCAAATGGGTGTCATTGCCCTTGAACGAACTATGAACAAGGTGTGACCTTTAGATTAAACATAGGAACTGAGTGGAATAGCTCTAGAGTTGCTGTATCTAATATGATAGCCACTAGCCACATGTGGCTAGATTTAAATTAATAAAAATTAAGGTTCCTGGGGCCAGCCCGGTGGCATAGTGGTTAAGTTCACATGCTCTGCTTCTGGTGGCCTGGGGTTTGCACGTTCGGATCCTGGGTGTGGACTGATGCACCACTTGTCAAGCCATGATATGGCGGCATCCCATATAAAGTAGAGGAAGATGGGCATAGATGTTAGCTCAGGGCCAATCTTCCTCAGAAATAAAAAGGAGGATTGGCAATGGATGTTAGCTCAGGGTTAGTCTTCCTCACACACACACACACACACACACACACACACACACACACAATTAAAGTTCCTTAGTCACACTAGCTACATTTCAAGTGCTCAATAGCCACATGTGGCTAGTGGCTACCATATTGTACAGCACAGAGACACTTTCACCATCACAGAAAATTCTATTGGACAATGTTGCTCAAGCAACATTGATTTCAGCTCCATGTTGTGGAGTGTTCTGTCCTTGGAAAGGACAATATGGTAGACTCTCTCGAGTGCCAGGGAGGGTGCAAGACTGAGGGGTTCTTTTTATGGGATGCCCAAAGACTAGGAGGGAAGGAAATCAGACAAAGGAGCCTGCAAAGTTGTTCTACTCCATTAGGGATTTCTAGAAGTTATGTTAGGATAAAAGGATATGGACTCATTGAAGATATTTGAAGATTCAATAGGACTTAGGTCAGAAACATGATACTTGAGAAATTTGACTTTGTGCTGTTTACAATTTGATTCATCTTAAAATTTTCTTTTTAAAAATAATAACCTATTTAATCTGCCCTATTAGAAAACAAGGTGGCTTTTCAACTTGGGCCTGGCAGAATGACTCCCGCAAAGAAGGGTAGTGAAAAGAAGGGCACTCAAAGAGATTTGGAAATTTGCCATGAAGGAGATGGGAGCTCCAGATGTGAGAATTGACACCAGACTCAACAAAGCTGTCTGGGCCAAAGGAATAAGGAAGCTCCCATACCATTTCTGTGTGCGGTTGTCCAAAAAACATAATGAGGATGAAAATGATCAAAAAAGCTCTGTATGTTGGTTACCTATGTACCTGTCACCACTTTCAAAAATCTACAGACAGTCAATGTGGATGAGAACTAACCACTGATTGTCAAATAAAGTTATAAAACTGCCAAAAAAAAAAAAAAAAAAAGGCCAGCCCTGTGGCCTACTGGTTAAGTTTGGTGCACTCTGCTTCGGCGGCCCAGGTCTGGTTCCCAGGCACAGATCTACACCACTTGTTGGCAGCCATGCTGTGGTGGCGACCCACAGACAAAATAGAGGAAGACTGGTACAGATGTTAGCTCAGGGTAAATCTTCCTAGAGGAAAAAAAAAAAAAAAGGCAATACAAGGTAAAAGAAAAACGATTTCTTTTTCTGTACTCACACCAACACTTCTGATGCCAAATGTGTGGGTATTTCCACACCAAGCATTTTTCCAGTTCTTGGCAGACACCAATTGGGTGTCCTACAGTTTACCTCAATTCTGACAGTAACTGAGTTAGTGCAGACCCCACAGGTTAAGGGCTCAGTCCCACAAGACTGTCCCCTCCCCCCACTTCAGACACCATTTGCAAGTCCAGATTGTCACTTGTGCTTCTGACTGACCTGCTATAAATTGGAGGTTCCCACAACCCCCTCCTCAGGTTTGATAATTTGCTAGAATGGTTCACAGAACCTAGGAAAACAGTTTACTTACTAGATTACTGGTTTATTATAAAAGGACATGGTTTAGGAACAATCATACAGATCAGATGCATAGGGTGAGGTATGGGGGAAGGGGCACAGAGCTTCCATGCCCCCTCTGGGTGTGTCACCCTACCATAACCTGGACGTGCTCAGCAATGCATAAGTTCTCGGAACCCCTTTAGTTAGCGTTTTTTTTTTTTTTTTTAATTTTTGTGAGGAAGACCAGCCCTGAGCTAACATCCGCTGCCAATCCTCCTCTTTTTTTTTTTTTTTTTGCTGAGGAAGACTGGCCCCGGGCTAACATCCGTGCCCATCTTCCTCTACTTTATATGGGACGCCGCCACGGCATGGCTGACAAGCAGTGTCGGCCGGTGCCCGGGATCCGAACCAGCAAACCTTGGGCTGCCAAAGCGACCTAAACTGCTGTGCCACCGGGGCGGCCCTAGTTAGCGTTTTTAATGGAGGCTTCATTACACAGGCATGATTGATTCAATAATTGGCCATGGGTGATTGAACTCAATCTCCAGCCCCTCTCCCCTTCCCAGAGATGGGGATGGGGGTGAGACTGGCAACCAACTCCCACCCTTAGAGGCTTTCCAAAAGTCACTTCATTAACACAAGCTCAAGTGTGGTTGAAAGGGGCTTGTTACGAATGACAAAAGACTCTCCTTTCACCTTTATTGCTCTGGAGCTATTTCAGGAACTGGGGATAAACCAAATATAACAAAAGATGCTCCAATTGCTCTTATCACTTAGGAAATTACAGGGGTTTTAGGAGCTCTGTGCCATGAACCCGGGTTGAAGACCAAATATATACTTATCATATCACGATATGGAATTGAAAAAAGATGGAGTCTCTCATGTGAAGGAATTAAAATGGGACCTGGCAGACGTGATGGACATGACCAAATTCCTCCTTCAGGATGAACTCTTGAACTCATTAGATGCCTGAAATGCATCCGCAAGTCTTCTCAAGGAAGATAAGATTACTGGGACAGAGACCTCATTCCTGTCAAGGTCATTTTCTACATTCCTAATTTTTTATTTGTGAGGAAGACTAGCCCTGAGCTAATAGCTGTGCCCATCTTCCTCTAGTTTATGTGGGATGCTTGCCACAGTATGGCTTGATAAGCAGTGCATAGGTCCACGCCTTGGATCTGAACCTGTAAACCCCAGGCCACCAAAGTGAAGCATGTGAACTTAACCACCATGCCACTGGGCCAGCTAAGGTCTACTTTGACTTCAGCTTTAACTTACACATTTCATTTGCCCTTTGAGAGCCATCTGCATTGCAGTCCCTCTAGTGCCATCTTTTGCATGCCTAAAATATTGGGGCTCTGAGGTTTGCCCAACTTTTAATTATTCAGAGTAATAGGGGAAGCCTAATTACCAGGATTAATGACAGTTAATAAGAACAAACATTCACTGAACACTTACTGTGTGTCAAGTACCATGTTAAGTGCTTAACGTTAACAAATCTCATTTACTCCACACAACATTCCCGTGACCCAGGCATTGTTATTTCCATTTTATAGAATAGGAAATGAGGCTGCCAGACTAATTACCCTGTCCTGGATTAGTCAACGAGTAAACAGTAGAATCAAGGTTCAAGCCTGCACTCTATCTACTACTCTGGACATGGATTTTTACGTATATTAATATTCTCATTTAAACTACTGAAACCAACACTAGTATTAGCAATTTCCTATTAACAGATCAGTCAAAAATATTCCAATGATTATAGAATCACAAACTGAACACAGAACAAGGCCTTTTCTTGCTGTGTTAAGTAGTCCAGACTTGGTGTTTGACTTTGCAGGTCTCAGAAAAGGATGCATTCAGTAAGTGAATTTGATATTTTTCTTCTCGTCTGCTTTTCCCCTTCGGGAGTTCCTGTGGAGATGCTAATGATGACAGCTGACACAGATCAAAGGCAGACAAAACAGAAGGGAGAAACTGCTGGAAGGAGCCTGGCTGAAGGAATAGACTCCCCTGAGTTTGATTAAAAAGCATCAGCCTAGCTTTTAAAGTTTGAAGTTGAGTACTGGTGTGGTAGCTACCCTTCTACTCGTGGATGAGGCAGGGAGAAAGGTTCAACTTGTCAGAGAAACTGACACTTCCTGCCTTATTATATTCAAATAGGAACCTGCCTGGTAATCCACTCTCTTTTTTTTCTCAGCAACATAGGAGAGTTTAGGCATTGCTCCAGTCTCTCATGCATATCCAGTAAAACAAAAGACTATCAGAAACTAAGATCAGATGGATGCCTCCCCCACCTGGATAGCAGCTCCCCCATATAACTGGCCTGTAGTCTTTGTTCTGTAAGACGGTTCTTTCAGACATTAGTTAGCCTTCTTCCCTCTTGCTGGCAAGCTGTAATAAAAAGTCCTTTCTATCCTACCACCTTGCCTCTTGACTATTGGCATGTCTTGTGGCCGGTAGAGGAATCCCCTTTTTGGGCAGTAACACAAACAAAAAGTGAAAATGAGGGAACATTGTCTTTCAATTGCTATTTTAGGAATTTTGCTTGAGTACCTAGGATGGTTCAAAGTTATTGATAAACTTATGTACTTGGGTATGTACAATCTGCAGCTGAAAGGTGAGATGGACTAGGTCTGGAAAGTCAGATGCATGTGAAGTTAAAAGGTCAGCGAAAGCCAGAAATTAAGGTGGACATTACTTTTTAAAAAAGTTAAAACGCTAAATATAGTTAATCCCACTTGTTAAAACACAAAATCTCAAACCTTCAGCTTCCTCTGCAAAATGAATTGGAGGCGGTAGGGTTTGAACCAGGCAATGCTCTTGCAGGCCCTTCAGAGCTGACGTCCTGGATTATCACACCGGGTTCAAGATGCCAGTTTGGGAGTAGAAGGCTGCCAAACTTGATCCTATACTCTATGCACTTTAATCGACAGTTCTTTCCCTCCTCACCATTTTACCCTCCCCTTCCGTCAGCAGCGGCTCTTTTAAGACTGTATCTGATTCCCCCGAGGGTACCTAAAATTTAGCACAACGTCGCCCCGAGTGGGTGCCCAATAAATATTTGCTGAATGAATAGAATACCTGCAGCTTAGGTGCTACCGCGCTTATTTGTAAGCGCCCCCAAGGCCAGATCCTGAGTCCAGTTCAGGCAGAAGTCAAGCTCGCTCCCTCCCTCCGTGCCGCACCTCCCTCCCTGAATAACCAAGTCTAAACTGGCGCCTGAACAGTGATTGGCCGCGTGGTTCTCACAGCGCGGGAACTTGATTTGCTCTAAAGATTAGGGACAGGCATCCACAGTCAGCGCCTTGAACAGAATTAGGGCCGAGCCAGTACTGAACTCCGGGAGCGCCAGGCAGATACAGTTAATCTTTGAAGATATGGGTGGACCAAACAGAGCCGGAACCCTCGGGTAGCTAAGCGGTACGCTGTAAAACCTCTCCCCCTCTTCCTCCCAAAGTATCTTGTTGCCAGAGCAACTGTGGGCGTACCACTCCAGCAGCGGAAACAGGACAAAAAGAGTACACGTCACCAGCCCAGCGACAGATCCATTGCGCAGGCGCAGTAGTTTTTTCTTGGCTGTACGCATTCTGTAGGTGTATTCTGCGTCTGCGCATTAGTTGTTTCACGCTTTGGCCTGCCTCTACGCCTGCGCAAAGTGGCAAATCGGGGAGGGCGGAGCTGGGCTACAGCGGTGCGCATGCGCAAACATTACATCCGGTGTGGTCGTCGGGTCTGCTGGGAGTTCGGAGCGCGGGCCGGCGTACCGAGCGAGTAGTCATGTCGGCGTCGGTAGTGTCCGTCGTCTCGCGGTTCTTAGAAGAGTACTTGAGCTCCACTCCTCAGCGTCTGAAGTTGCTGGACGCGTACCTCCTGTATATACTGCTGACCGGGGCGCTGCAGTTCGGTTATTGTCTCCTCGTGGGGACCTTCCCCTTCAACTCTTTCCTCTCGGGTTTCATCTCTTGTGTGGGGAGCTTCATCCTAGCGGGTAATGACTCTAAGTAATCGCAGTAGTAATGTGTTATTTTGCGCTGCTTTTGTGCCCACAGTCCTCTTCTCTTTTATATCAGACCACCGCCTCGTGAAGCTATGAGTGGAGCCTGCATTGCCCTCTTTTTGTGATGGGGAAATCGAGGCTCAGAAAGGTTGTCAGATGCCTAGTACCAAACCGCTGCCTAGGAGCTGGAATTAAATCTCTAAAGAAACCGTTATCTTCGTGCTGCTGCTCGACCTGGTGATCCACTTCTCTTCGTATTGGTCCAGGGAAAACTCCATTCCAACTTTCTTTTGGCTTTAGCACACCTTTAAAGTTGGTAGACTTTTAAATGGAAAACCCAAGTGAAGCATCTCTCTCACCTTGGCCTAATCACTACTAACCTCCACTGAAGCATTTCAGTGAACAGTGTAAGACATAAATATAGGTGCTTTGCTTGTTGAATCATCCTTCACTTGATTTTGCCTTTTTTCTGCTCCTGCTTATTTCTTGTAGATGAAGCTGTTATCTCACTATCCTGAACTCAGTTTTTATTCACATAGTTCTGCTTTAGCTTTATTGTTCTTTCTGATTCCCAGCGTTTGATACCTTGTAGACTGCCATATTTAATGAGAGCTGTCTCCATAAATTTTTGCCAAAATCTTACCTTTCTTGCTCAACAGGGATTCACTGAATACCGAGTCCAAGCTTGTCCCAGGGAGTGTTAGCGGATCCAGTTTATAGGTGGCCACCACAGCACGGGCCTTTCCAGCACTGGTATCGCCTGCTCTATGACTTTGAAAACATGCCAGAATTCATGGATTTTTTTCAGCACGATCATTAGTTAGGCCATTAATCATATTCTGAATCTAATGCAAAGTATTATGGTAAAAGCTTTGGGGATACATCAGGTATATTATGTTCCTTGTCCTCAGTGAATTTACATGTTTAGTTGGGGCACAGACAAGATAAAGCATTAGAATTGTCTGGAGACGTCATTAAAGTTTAAAGTTATAGACCTAGAGAATGCTCACGCACTCAAATTGCTAGTTCAGACTCACGACAGAGATACTCTACCTTCTGTCTTTCTCAGAACTTAAAATAAGCCTAAGGACTTCATGACTTGTGCATTAGCCTGGTCTGGAGTTGCAGAGTTAGCCTGTTGATGGGATATTTCATTATCATCTTTGAATTTTGTCTTAGGTGACTAATATCTGGTTCTCTGTGGCAACATCCTGGCCTTCAGTAGTTGATATGTTACCATCATCAGATACACTACCCTCTTTGCTCTAGACTCTTCCTCCTTCCCCCCAAATACTGTTTGTGACTAAGAATTTTGTTAGCCAGATAGGAGAAGGAATCATGAGAACCTCTGGTGAGTTTTGTTTCATGATTTTGTCTTCCAGGTCTGGAAAGAGTAGGAATAGGGCAGAGCCTGAAAGCTGGTTAAGAAAAAGAAGGCTTCTCTGTGCAGAAGTCACTGTGGCTTCATGAGAATGACTCCTCAGTGCTATGTGGGAGAGTGTAGTTTGCTGAAGAGTGGCTGTGGACTCCAGTTGTAGATTATTAGTGTGGTAAAACCAGAAAGTTCTTTGAGCAGGTAGTTTTTCCTTATGCCAAGTCCTGTTTTTGAGACGGTTGTAGCTAAAATTGAATTGGCAGACTCTTTCCCTTTCTCCCCAGTGAGAAGGTGATGGCTTGTCAATGAAGAGAATGCCTAGTGACTTTACTAGTGGAGTCAAGAGCCAGCCCTGATGACCTAATATTAAAGTTCAGTGCTCTCTGCTTCGGTGGCCTGGGTTTGGTTCCGGGTTGCAGAACCATACCACTTGTCTGTCAGTAGCCATCCTGTGGTGGTGGCACACGTGGAAGAACTAGAAGGACCTACAACTAGAAGATACGACTGTGTACTGGGGCTTTGGGGAGGGGAAAAAAAAAGATTGGCAACAGATTTTAACTGAGGGCCAATCTTTCTCAGCAAAAAAAAGTAGTGGAGTCAATATGGGGAATTGGGATTTCCAAACTGTTAGATAACAAGTAATTGGGCCAGAGGTGAAAGTCACTTCTGGAAAAGAAAGGATTTATGACAATTCATAGCTGCTGCAGAAAGGTATCATTTGCATTTCTTTGACAGCATTGACCTTACTAAATCCTGCTTCCTCTGCTATTTGTTAGCCGAGATCTTCAACTGGAGACTGATTTTAATGGGAAATTTGAAATTTGGAGCTTATCCTTTGTTCAGATTGTTGGGAAGGGAAGCCTGGTATCTATTTATGGTGCTGGGGTTTCTAACTTCCCTGTGTTGTGTTTCCTGTTGGAAGAGAAGGGAGGAGGCGTGTTTGGCAGAGAAAGGGAAGTGTAGGGGGTTATGTTGAAGGATTAGGTAGCGCTGGATGCTAGAGTTGTGAGAGTGCCAGGCCAAGGAATTTGAATTTTATCCTGTAGGTGATAGGAAAGCATCTAAGGATTATCTTTTTTTAATTTGAGTAAGGAAAAGACTTAAAATTGGTGTTAGCATGTAGGATGAATTGGAGGGAAAAATTCTTTAGTCTGGTCGTCTAATTTCTTTTTGGCAGTCTGTTCTCTTCCATTCCTTCTGCATGTGTTAATTTAGCATATCCTTTTTGGTAATTGGTCAGTACATTTTAAACCAATGTAGAATGCTACCGCACTTTAAAAAAGCCTGGTGTTATTTTCTTCTGTTCCTTCCTGGCTAGGAAACTCGCCCATGGTTTCAAGTGGCCAGAGGTATAAATCGCCATTGAGAAATCTTTTTTGGATCAACAGTGTATAGTATAGTAGGCTTTAAAAAGACGTCAGAGGTAGAATATTTTTCTTCCTCAGACAGATTTCAAATGTCCTCAGCAGCTGAGTGTTTATCTTGTTAGATGTCTCTAGAGGAGGACATCTGTCCCTTTTTCAGAGTAACATTCCAGTGTTGGCAGGCTTTCTGGTTTCCTTTTCTACCTAACTGAGATCCTTCTTTCTGCTCATTTAAAGTGCTAATTAGGAGGGATAAGTGGAACACATTAAGACTGCCCTTAAAAATCAGTCTTTAAGCTTGAAATCAGTTTTTAAGTCATTACACAACTTTGGTCTATTCTGTTCTCTAATCTGTGTGAAACAATTTTTTTGTGTGTGGAAGACTAGCCCTGAGCTAATGTCTGTTGCCAGTTCTCCTCTTTTTTCTGAAGATGACTGATCGTGGGCCAACATCCGTGTCCATCTTCCTCAGCTTTATATGGGATGCCACCACAGCATGGCTTGACAAGCGGTGCATTGGTATGCACCCGGGATCCAAACCTGCAAATCCTGGGCCGCCGAAGTGGGGCGCGCGCACTTAACTGCTGTGCCACTGGCCGGCCCCTATATGAAACAATTTTGGATTAAAAAAAGTTTTGTTCTCCCTAGTTTACAAATCCAAAAGCAGTTTGAATTTGAAAGGCAAGGAGGCCTAATCTGGAGTGTTTTCTGTCTCATGGGAGCTATTGGGCTATGTGGACTGGGGTCCAGAATTTCTTTGGGAATTATGTATCAGATTTATGGGCCCTTATATTATCTCACATAACTGCTGTCCAAGAGATTGGAAATTTGCCAACCTTGTGCCTGAGAGTTTCCGTTTCTAAATCTCTTTCATGTCCTTTGCTGCTACTTCATCTTCAGTAACTCAGGCGCTCGATATGTCTTATCTAGACTACTGTCATCTTCCTTATTGATCTCCCAGCCTCTGGTCACTCTCCCTCCAGTCTATATTTTGCTATGTTTGTAGGTTTGATTTGACTTGTAAATCTAATTCTGCCACTTCCTACATAAAATTTGTCTGTGGTTCCCAAAGAAAAATTAAAAATTTTTTTCATGGCATACAGGCTCTTTCATGATCTGGTCGTGTCCATATCTCCAGCTTCATCTCTTGCCTCTGCCTCCTCTGTACTTTATGCTCCAGCATTATTGAGTTACTTGTTATTCTTTGAACATGCCATCATGTCTCAAGCTATTTTATCTTTGCTTGACTGCCCGGAAAATTCCTCCACTTCTTAGACAGCTCAAGTGCTGTTACCCTTTGGAACCCTTCCTTGACTTCCTAGCAGATTTAGGTCTTTCTCCTATATTCCTATTTCATCTTGTGTTTGTGCATGTGTGTATGTGTATGTAAGAGAGAGAGACCTGGCACTTTGATATTGTGCTATATTTGTTTGCACGTCTGTCTTCCCTCTGGAAGGTGAACCCCTTGAGGGTGGGCTGTCTTTTCATCTCTGCATCCTCAGTGATTAACACTGTATAAGTTAAATTGTGAGCATGCCTATAATAATTTAAGGAATACTGAGCAATTTTGTGCCAGGTTCTCTGCCAGGGTACTGAGGATTCAACTCTAAAACACACAGACATGGTCTCTCCTCTCTCTCTCTCTTTTTCTTTTTTTGCAGGGAAAGATTTTCCCTGAGCTAACATTTGTTGCCAATCTTCTTCTTTTTTTTCCTCCCCAAAGCCCCAGTGCATGGTTGTATATCATAGTTTTATGTCCTTCTAGTTCTTCCATGTGAGCCACCACCACAGCATGGCAGCTGACAAATGGGTGGTGTGGTTCCAACTGGGAAATGAACCTGAGCTGCTGAAGTGGTGAGAGCGCCGAACTTTAACCACTAGACCATCAGGGCTGGTTCGGTCTGTACTCTCAACCGAGTTTGTAATCTAGTGGGAGATAGAGACAAGTAATATGGATATAGTGCTGTAACGGAGAAGTATTGGTGAGAACAGGAACACAGATGGGCGCTTAACCCTGCCTAGTGGTCCTATGATATTTTCCTGATATGTTTGCTTTTCCAAAATATGCTTCATAACTTTTCTTTTTCACTCTCTTCTATATTTCTTCTTTTCCTTTATTCTCAGTTAATGATCTTGCTTTATTTTCTCACTAAAAAAGAAGTAGCCAGGAATCCTTTCATTTTCCCACCAAGGAATCACAGCAGCCCACCTGCACCTGTGCCCCTGCTCTGACTGACTTCTCATGATGGTGGGTGATGTGTCCCTCTTCTATCAAAGGCCAACTCCTTCCCTTGTGCAGAGGATCCTGTCTTCTCTTGCTCACTCAGGGACTCAGCTTTGCAGCCATCCCTCCATTCTCTCTCCTGGATCATTCTCGTCATACAAACATGCTCTAATATTGTCCAATTAAAAAAAATCCATTTGACCCCAGATACCCTTCCAGCGAACATTCCATTTCTTCTCCATCATCACAAAATTGCTTGAAAGAATAGTCTAGTTGCTGTTTATGCTTTCTCATTTCCCACTCATTCCTTAACTCACTCGGTGGTGGTCTGTCCCCACCACTCCAATGAAACTGCTCTTGCCATCTTGCCAAATCTAGTGGCCATTTGCCTCACCTTACCTGAATGCTCAGCAACATTTAACATTTAACATGGTTGGCTGCTTCCTTTTGTGTGAAATACTTTCTTCTCGAAGTTTTTACACCACCACACTCTCCTGGTTGTTCCTTCTCACCTCATTGGTTTTTCCTTCCTACTTTTTGTGCTAGGTGCTTCTCTGTCTGAGGGCATGGTTCTGACCCCTTCTCTTTGTATTTCGTTCCATAGATGAATTTAAATAATATCTGTATAACTACAACTACTGCATTTATATTTTTAGTTCTGACCTGTCCCCCGAATTCCAAATGAGTAAATTCAGTTGCTCACTTGACATCTTTACTTGGTGTCTGATACACACCTCTGGGTTGAACCTTCCCGCCCAGCCATCTGCCTCTTCACCAGTCAGTACACAGTGTCAACACTGGTTGAGTTGTTGAAGCCAAAAATTTATGAGATTTCCTTGTTTCCTCTTATCTCCCACATCCATTTCATCAGCAAGCCCTGTGTTCTCCAAAATATAGCCTGTATCTCTTATGTCCATTACCTGAGCTCTTGGGCTCCTACGTGACTCTGCTACTTCTTTAACCCTGCAAACCATTCTCCACGTTGCAGTTCTAGCAACCTTAAAAAGTATAAATCAGATTGTTTTACTCATCTGCTCAAAACTCTGAAATGTTGTTCCATTGCACTTAGAACTACGTCCATACTCTTTACTGAGCCTTACAAAGCCCCACAGGATTGGCCCTTGTCTCCCTCTGGCCCGTGATTACTAGACTTGTTCAGTCTGACCTGTTGTGCCTGCAACATGTTGAAATTGTTCTTCCTACCTATATTGCTCTGGCCCCAGATCTTTGCATGCTTGGCTCCTATCTTTCAAGTTTTGGTCTTAAATAGTACCTTCTTAGAGAGGCGTTCTGTGATCACCAAATAAAAAATAGCTTCCCAGTCACTCTCTTATTACTTTGATTTTCTTCATAGCACATATATTTCCTTGTTTATTTGTTTTTTTATTTATTATATGTTTCCAATGGATGTCAGTTCTTTGGGAGCCAGATTCTAGTCTGTCTTCTTCTGTGCCATATTCCCAGCACCCAAAATGATGCATGGCACATCGTAGATGCTCAGTAAATATTTTGCTGGGTGAAGGAACATTGAAGGAGATAGATTAAATTAGAACTGCTGAAATGGAGCGGGCTGCCTCAGGAGGTAGTAAATTTCCATCTTTCAAAGTGCTCAGGGAGAGACTGGAGGAGCTGTTTGATCAGGTGTTCTTTGCCTTTTTTGTACCCCAGTGCGTCTGAGGGATATGACACCCTTATGAGGAACACAGGCTCTGGAAGGTTTGTAATTCTCCACCTAGGGATGGCTTATCGGATTCTGGAAGCGGTGAGTGTACTTTGGAAAGCTTCCCAGGTGATTCGTGGAGTGTCATTCCCCACCCCCCCCAGCATGTCCACCCCGCCACCTCTTGGGCATTTTCTGCATCAAATGAGCTGTTGGTCTTTATGACCTCCAAGGTCCTTTCCATCTCCTTGGGATTCTGGTTCTTAAATGTTGTCATTGAAATAACTTGGGTTACTATGATCATGATGGTAGCACATCAGTCCGTTACCATATCTTCACGGGGAGCTTCTCTTTTCTTTTGTCCCTTCATATTTCCCGAAACACTACTCTACCCCCATCCTCCAGCCCAGTAGCCACTGTTAATAGTTTAGTATCTATTTCTCTGCATTTTTCCCTAGATGCCAACTAAAACAAATGAGAAAATAATTGTATATATATATGTGTATGTATATATATATGTGTATGTATATATATTTTAAGAGAAATATGGAATGGAATAATATTTTTGGCCTTTTTCACTTAATATATTTTGTATATCTTTACTGTCAGCCTGTTGAGACTTTATCTCATTCTTTTGAATAATTACATATGGGATTTCATTGCATGTCTAGTATAATTTATTTAAATAATTCGTTTGATGACATTTGGCCTATTTTCACTTTTTTTCAACTTTACTAACATGCTGTTAGCATGTCTTTGTTCTCTAAGATAAATTCCTTAGTCAAAAGGTAAAAACATTCTAAATATTAATAACTATTGCCAGGTGCTCTCCCAAATCGATGAGCCAATCTATACTCTCCACAGCAGGATTTTAATTGGTTGCCCTTACTTCAGTCAGTGTCCTTCATATTTTGAAGGGTCCAGGTGCCTGAAAGGATCGATGGTGCTTCCACTGTGTTTGCATGTTTAAGCATAATGAAAATTCTGTTGCCATGGTGATGGATTCTGGAGAAGCAGTCTGGTAGTTTACTGACCTTTCGGTTAGATCTCAGTTTGTTGCCTTCTCTTGGTTGGTGATTGAATGGATACTAGCCCAGAGCATATTTGGGTTTTCTTAAGTAGTGTAATCATCATCACAGGCATAAAGATATTTCGGAAAAGTATATTCCTGGAGCTTCCTTTTCATGTTAGATGGTGACTGTGGCTGATGTATCAGGTTGGATTCTTCAAGGGTATAGAAAGTGGCAGTGGAGAGTTCTCTGTCAATGTTGTATAGCTTAGGGCTCTTGCTTTTTTTGAGACAAGCAGCTTTGAGATCAAACATTATCTACAACTGTGAGGTCCTCATGGATAAGCATCTTATATTTATAATCTCTGCTATGCAATGTTATGCACATTCCATTAGAAAATAATTCACATTTTTATAATTTTTTTGTCATTCAGACCATCCCGTTCATTACTGCCTCAGCTACTTTCCAATCGAGGTACAATTATAAACTTAAATCAAGAGTTAAGAGAGTTCTGAAGATTTTTTTGGTGATATATATACATTTTTTCTCCGTAAGCCTTTGGTTTTTATCCTAACTCTGAGAAGTTGTATTTTTTCCTTTAACTTTCCTTTAACAAACAATTAAGGATGTAAAACTTTAGTGTACAACTTGATGAATTTTTAAATTCGCCCATCTAGCCACCACCCAGATCAAGATAAAAAACATTACCAGCACCTTAGAGGCCTCATCCTTCACCTTTCCAGTCACCCCTCCTCCTATGAAATATAAAAACCACTATCTTGACTTGTATTACCGTAGATCGATTTTGCTTCATGGTAAGCTTTATATAAATGGATGTATACAGCATGTACTTTTTGTGTCTGGATTGTGTTGCTCAACATTATATTTGTAGAATTCATCCATGTTGTGAAGTTCTTTTTCATTGCTGTATAGTATTCTATTGTATGCATATGCTATAATTTATGCATTTTACTGTTGACAGACATTCAGATTGTTTCCAGTTTGGGGCTCTCATGGGTATTGTTCCTGGACATGCCTTTTGATGCACTTATGCATCATTTCTGTTAGGATAGAATTGTTGGGTCTTTCAGTATGTGTTCTTTAGCAGTCATGTTTTTTTATACTTCTAGGTAATCATTTTTTGTTTTGCTTCTTGTACAGTTTGCCTGAGAATACAGATCAATCCACAGAACAAGGCGGATTTCCAAGGTATCTCCCCAGAGCGAGCCTTTGCTGATTTTCTCTTTGCCAGCACCATCCTGCACCTTGTTGTCATGAACTTCGTTGGCTGAATCATTCCCATTTACTTACCTGAGGAGTTGGAGACTAGAAGAATGTAAGTGATGATCATAGCCCTTGTCCCATATGTTGATTTTAGGAATAGAACTTGGATGGGGCTGGTTTTGATCGTGGTTGGTAAGGTTCCCATATTGCTGATAAGACGTTTGCAGAATTTTACATCAGTTTGCAGAGTATGCATTAATATCATGATTCATCCGTGCTGCTGCTCTTGGTCATTGCTTTCTCTTCTCACTATTCTGCAAATCGTGAAGATAACAGAAAATGAGAGTTTGACTGTAGCTAATACATTAATTTCTGCACCAATAATTCTGTGAAAATAACTCTGAGATCTTGGAAGAGACATAAGTTGTAGGTTTTGTCTTTAGATTTGGTCTATAATTTTTTTCTGATTTTGATCTGAAATGACTTTAAATGCTGGACCATTGTCCCCATAGTACCTAGTAGAGTGCTTATACCTGATAGTCATCCAATATATGCTGAATGAATGACTATGGCCATTTGCTAATAATGTGTGCACTAAAGTAGGAATAAATGGGAAAGTTGGATTAGCTTGGGAGAAGACTTTAAAGTATAGGATGAGATGTCATTTGGTTCATTTGCCATTTTTCCTTTTCTAGCAGTAGAGCTCCTTTTTTCTAAACAAACTCTCATATAGAATCTCAGTAAATAAACAGCAGCAGAGGTGGAGTTGTTTAGATTGACAAGTTGAAAAGCCCTCTCTGCCTGGCCTCTTCTTCGTGTGTGGTATGACCTCCCCTCCATCCCTCCCTCCCAAGCAGAATCCTGAAGCTCTAAGAAGTACGTGGTATTTTCCAAACTGTATATCAATACTGTTATTTTATATGTGAGAAAACAGAGGCCCAGAACAATCCAGTGGTCTGCCCTGGCCACATAGCTAAGTGGTTGCAGAATAGGGCCTCTGTCTAGTGGTGTTCTTGGCCCAGTGCTCTTCCAGGACCCCACACAGCTTAGTGATGAATGAATGCACTCTTTTCTTGGCTTTTCCACCACAAAATTTAGGTTGCTGTTACTGGGTGGTAGAGAAAAGAGAACCTTAAGAGTGTTATCTTATTTAGGGGAAGAATATCCCAGGACCAACATCTTTCTGTCACTACTTGGAAAGCTGTCATTTTTGTACTAATCAGAGAGCTAACACAAGACTTAGAGCAACCATGTGCAAAGTGTATGCAGTAACGTGACAGTGACTGTACTTCAGTTTCTGGCATGAATGAGTCACTTATAATGTTCCATCAATCCTTTCCATTATTGATATTGCCTCAAAAACAGTTCTGTTAGTTCAGGTAAGGTGTCATTTTTGGTAGTGGTGAGTTCACAGAGATGATTTATTTCAGTGAAAAAGTTTGAGAACCTCTTCTTTCTACTATTCCAATACAATTGAACTCTTTAGAGACCTGATCAGGACTTGAGCTGTCCCTCTACCCGCTTCTATGTGCCAGTCAATGCCTTGTTACTGAGAAAACAAAGAAAAGTAAAATGTGGCTCCTACCCTCAAGAATGAACCATCTCTGGGGAGGAGGCATATAAGCATAGCAGTTAAAATACAGCCTAGTTAGAGGCACACTGAAGATCTGAACAGAGTCCTGTGGGAGTCCAGAGAAGGGAGCCAGTGTGTCATCCGGGAGCATAGGTAGCAGACGAGGTGTCTGACCAATGATGACTCCTCAAGTACAGCTAGAAAACTGACCCACCGTTGACCTTTACACTTGCAAACATCGTGAGTAACTCTTGACTCTCTGATAGTAACCTTGCTGGAAAGGTCGTAAGTCTTCTGATTGCCTTACTTTAGATTTCTAAAGTTATTTTTTCTAGATGAGTCATGTGTATGCTTAAGAAGGGGACAGAGCAAACATTTCGAGAATGTTCTCTAGCTCAGGGAGACACCAAATCACAGAAAATTATTTTCTAGGGCTGTCGTGATTAGAGGAGGACTCTGCTGCAGAGAGCTTCGTATTTCAAAATTATGACAAAAACAGACAAAAAAGCAGGCTCAGCAGAAACTGTACTGCAGACCATATTAACAACCTAGGGCCACCTGTTCAGCTGGGAATTATGGGCCCAAGGTACAGCAAAATCTTCCAATCCCAGATTGCATGTTAAATCATTCTACAGAGAGTATGTTCATAGAAAAATCCTCTCCATAGAGGACTGCCCAGGGGCTTTTTCACAGAGATCCTTCATTTGACAGATACTATACTGTCCTGTTGTCAGTTTTTGAATATACATCTCTTTGCCCTTTTTATGTGATTCTAACTCAGTTCTATGTGCAGTGTGCCAAAACACTTTTAAAATAGTTTCCAAGTGAGTTCTCAATATTTATACCAACTCAGGGAGTAGAACAAAACAGATTGAATATTCTCCATACTTGCCAAGTACGTTGAGAGTTGGGTATAAAAAGAATAAACAGTGTACTGCTCTTGCATGAATTTGGGGTGACATTTAAAATCAGCAGTTACTCTGAAAAAGGCGGATCAAAAGCAAATGGCACTGAGTTAAAAGAATACATGTATTCAAGGAGAGATATGGAAGTTAACAGATAGTGAGCGCTCATGGTGGGCCAGGTTTGAAGGGCTGCTTGTTCTGTCTTATTTTTGGAGTAACCCCATGAGGATAGCCTGGCTCACTCTATTTACAGATGAGAAATGGAAGTGCAGAGAGCCTTGCTAGAAATCTTATAACTAATAAGTCTGATAATCCAGTCTGACTTCAAAAACCATTTTTATACCCCGTTTTTGCTTACGGTTGTCTACTATAAAGTATTTGACAATTGCAGAGTTAAAGAAATGTGTTGAAAAGTTACCACAGTTATTTCATCCCCTTATTACTTTCCCTTTTTTTTTGCTTTTATTGTGACGATTTAAAAAATTCAGAGAAGTACGGAGAATAATACAACAAACACCCATGTATCCACCATCTGGAATTAACAGATTTTGAACAGATTAAACCTGTAGATTCAGCTGAAGTTCCTTTGAATCCCTCTGCTGTGAGACTTGAACTCCTTCATGGCAGTTTTGTTCAGCCAGGACTAATGTAAAACCTAGATCTATTAACAGAACCTTTTCCAAACTTCAGACTTTGTCATCTCCTGAAAACATGTCCAAAGATGGCGGTCTGAGGTAAAAGGTAGCTGCTCATTTGGCAGCACTGGTTATAGGTGGCTGTCCTGGTGGTCAAGAATAGACTCATATTTTTTAGATTATCATAAAAATGAAAATGCAAAAGTGAAAAATGCTGCTAGTGAGCTTCTGAGTTGGGAGAATCCACGCACACCTGAAATGATGAAATGATGATCAGCGTTGGCCCTTAGGTGTCAGTAAATCTAATTTGAATGAATACATGACACAGAAGTTCAGTAGATTTGAATATTTAAAAATTTACTTATTATCTGTAAATATTTCCTGTTTTGTTTTTCTGTGTCTCTTTGTGAAATTCTTTTCAAAAGATGTCAACTTATCTCAGGTGTTCTGAAGGGAAATGAAGAAAAGAGGGATATAGCTACATTGGGTCACAGTTTGGGAAGGAAAATTCCTGATGACTTGGGCCTTGGATCTGAGGGAAGGTGAACCAGGCACAAAGGGACAAACATGAGCTTGGAAGTGGGCTCAGCCTGGGGGAGATTGTTGGTCAAGTGCTGTGCTAAAACCTTGTTAGTGTTGCTTTGTTTTTGTAATGGAAATCATTCTCCCACAGGTCGTTAATATTCATAGTGTTTAATCCTGGCTGGAGCAAGGGGGCTCTAGGACTGGGCAGAACATAACCCTGACAAACAGTACTATTTACAAACACGCGATTGCTGCTGGCTTTTCGAATTCATCAGTCAAGTACAGTGATCTAGAAAATTACCTCTGGAAGGGAATCTAAATGTTATTCTTTATGCTCTACTGCCACCTAGTGGATTGTACATTTCATATGCTGGGAGAATGTGCTACAAAAGCATAGAAGTTGAGTTTGGAGGAAGAAACTGATAACCTTTGTGATAAAACCTGGTTTCTTTCTAGTCACAGGAGGGCAGCAGAGGTCCAAGTGGGTTTAGAAGCTGGGTGGGGGCTGCTTTACATTCTGGCCAGAAGTGGGCAGTGTCGAGTTAGGCAGCAAAGGGCATGCAACCTTAAAGTGGCCCCAGGGTTTTGTTACACGGGGAAGACCTTGTACAGGAAGACCCACAGATTTTCCCTTTATTTCCTTTTCTTGTCAGTTTAAGAGCTCCCCTTTTGGTTTATTCTAGACCTGTTTTTGTTTCCAACATGATCCCCCATTGGCAATAATCTTTAATTTTTTGTTGAGGGGCTGTTCAGTTTTTATTTCATTTTCCCTTTGATATTTCACTTTATATTGAATTAGGTCTAGCTCCCAAATAAGTTCTCAAAAAGGGAACTATTCTAAATTGGTAGAAAATATTTTGAGCTAAGCATATTATAATCTTTTTTCAATCCCCTTTTTTCCCGGTTGGAGGGCGAGATTAATTCTTTATCTATTATTCTTAAAACCTTGAATCTGCTTATTTGATTTACTTAAAAAAAATTGGTGACTCTCTAATTGGTGATTGAGCTGTTTTGTATTTGGTCCATTTAAAGCTACCAAAAAAAGGAAAAAGAGAATATCAAATAGATTTGTGTTTATGAAGTTCATTGCTGCCCTAACTCCCTGCTTACTTTCTCCATCCTTGCAGCTTGTATGAGTCCTACTACAAGTCACCCCCCCAGGTTGCATAGGCTCCTCTTCTCAGGGCTCTGGGGTCCTCTGTGCATGCCCTTAATGTGGCACTTACCACATTGTTGCGAAACTGATCATTCACTTTCCTGTCTCTCCCACTGGACTCTTCAATTCCCTGAGGAGAGGGACCGCAAGGCTTAGCACAGGGCTAACAGTCACAGTGCATGTGTATTGAATGAGTGTATGAATTAATAAATCATTTTCAACTGCAAGAAAATGCTATGTAAAATAGCTATATCATTAGTTACATGTATGCTAAGACGTGGAAAGTGCTGTGGAAGACAGAAGCCGAGGAGAAAATTCAGACGAGGAGCTGTGGGGTGGGCAACAAGCATAAGGCTAGAAGTTGGACAACCTGCATTGTAGATGTTGCTCTGTTGTTAGTGGGTCGGATGGACAAATAAGCTTGTCTGTGAGGCCCAGTGTCCCCATCTGCACAGTGAGGGCATTGGTCTGGATGCTCCTCAGTCTCTTGCAGCTGTTAAAGCCTCTGATTAATAGAATTCTTGATAGTTCCATTGTGTTTGAGGAGGATCGTGCTTTGTTTGTGTGGATCCTCCATTGGGCTTTGCTTCTTTTTTTCTTTTCTTCTTGCTTTTTTTCTTTGTTGCTTTTTATCCATATTATGAGAGTCCCATCATCCATTCACAGGAGGTGGACAAGGTAAAGTGTGACTGTCCATAAAAAATGCACAATGCTGGGCCGGCCTGGTGGTGTAGTGGTTGGGTTCGCGTGCTCCACCTCAGCAGCCCAGGGTTTGCGGATTCCAGTCCTGGGTGCTGACCTATGCACTGCTTGTCAGACCGTGCTGTGGCGGCATCCCACATGCAAAGCAAAGTGGAGAAAGATGGGCACAGATGTGCCCATCTTGGGGCTGATGTTCCTCAGCAAAAAGAGGAGGATTGGCAATGGATGTTAGCTTGGGGCCAATCTTCCTCACCAGAAAAAAAAAAGCACAATGTTTGTATAAGGCCTTTTACAAAATGAGACATTTGTAAAATGTTTTACAGTTATCACATTACCAGGCTTGCAGGACTCATACAGTCCACATACACTTGTACACACATTAACCCGTGTGATCCTCATGGCCCGCCCTGTGATGGAGGGAGACAAATAGTGGTATTCCCATTTTACATAGGAGGTAGTGAAACCTTGGTGAAATTTAAGTAGACTTGTCTAGGCCCTGGAACTAATAAGTGACTGAATGGGAACTTGATAATGGACATTTATGACTCCAAACTTTTTTTGTGTGTGTGTGAGGAAATCCAGCCCTGAGCTAACATCTGTTGCTAGTCCTCCTCTTTTTGCTGAGGAAGACTGGCCCTGGGCTAACATCTGTGCCCATCCTCCTCTACTTTATATGGGACACCGCCACAGCATGGCTGAGAAGCAGTGCATCAGCAGGTGCCCGGGATCCGAACCCGGGAACCCCGGGCTGCCAAGCGCGAACTAAACCACTGCGCCACCGGGCCGGCCCCTGACTCCAAACTTTTATATTCCTTCCCTCTATTATGTTCAAAGACTTTTGGATAATGAATATAAGCATCTTCTTGTTAGAAAGGTTTCATTAAAAATATTAACCTTGCCCTTTTTTTAAATGAGAAAAACTTAGGAGAGGTTGGTAAGAAAGGATGAAGACAGGCTATCTAAAATGTTTTTTACTAAGTCAGTCATCTTTAATATGATCCAGGAGAAATGCAGGAGAAAGCAGATCAGACCTGACTTGATCCAGAGAGGATGATCCTGGACCAGCAGTGTCCAACAGAACTTTCTGTAATGTGGAAATGTTCGAAGTCTGCACTACCCAGTACAATAGCCACTGGCCACATGTGGTTGTTGAACATCTGAAATGTGGCTAGGTGACCAAGGAACTGAATGTTTAATTTTATTTAATTTTAACTAAGTTTAAATTGTCACCTGTGGCTAGTGGCTATGGTGTTGGACAGCAGAGCTCTGGACAGATATGTCAAACTCTCAGGTTATAGTTTCCTCATCTATAAAATGAGAGGACCAGCCTACCTGTCTAAAGCTCCTTTCATTTTTGGAAATATACAATCTGTGCCGTCTGAAGTTGTAGTGATTCAAATTGAGCTCCGAACCTAGAATTTCTGCAGAATGGTCTTTCATTTACATTTTCTCTAATTTCAGTTTTAATTTGGTGACCAGGATCCAGGATGAGATGGATTTGAAGGAAAATCAGTATTTGAGCCTATCTGCTCAGTGCTGGTGTCTGAATGGAGATGGTGCTGGAGAACAATACAGATTCCAAATAGAAATGACCCTGTCTGGCATTATCTTTTGTATCTATACAGAGAGTAATTATTTTTAACAGTTCTTTGTGTTGTGCCTTGCTTTCTTTTAAGATGATTAGAACAGACTGATCAGATGGCGCTGTCTTTTCTGCATGGGTGAGGTAGACTGAAGAAGTCATGCTAACTTTTCTCAGTAGGTGTCTTCCATTTTGCATGTCTCGATACTGGGGGAGGAAATTTTATTAGTCAGTTTCCTGAAACCTTTAAACCCTGGTTAGCAGTTGAAACCATTCTTCTGAGCTGTTCAATAGTCCAATTTTGTTGAGCTGACATTTCAAAGAATCTTAGAACCTCTGCTTTTAGAATACTGTCTGGTAAATATATTTTTGCCTTAAAAGAAGGGAGCAGATCTTTGTAAATAGAATTTTCTGAAAACCACTATTAAAGAGGCTTTCTCTCATGAGTCATTTTTGTTTCTTGATGGACCAGCCCCAATGTCTTAGATTTAAATGTTTTAATATCATAGAATCTCAAAACTTGGCTTTTGTACTAAACTAGGGTTTCTTTATAATTCTAAATGTGTCAAGACTCTTCACTGAAATGGCCCTGTGCTCTAGTCCTCGCTCACCTTGGCCATTGGAACTGTTGTGTTATTATATATTAGTTCATAGTCTATTGTCCGAGAGTTTAAGAAATTTGGTGGAGTGAATAGGTGAGTTTTAATAGGTCTGTTTGTTCTTGTCTGGCACTGTGAACACTTTTTCTTCCCTTTTTTTGCTCTTTCTTTTACACATTTCTCACAATTCCATTCATGGCAGGAATGTTCTGCATTTATGTGGTATTTCTCTGAATACCATTTTTAGGGAAATAAAAGCACTCTGGCTAGAAGGCTAAGATCTTTCCTTTAAGCTCTGATGCTAGAATCTCTGGTCACCTGAAGCAATACAGAGAATAAGGTGGTGCCCTTTTACCTGCAGGCCTAACCCAGCTCTTCTGACAGGTAATGTTGCCCAAGCTTTTTCAAGTCATGACTCATATAGAAGATTACAGCATTTTTATGGCACACTGCAGGAAGATTGACTGCTTATGGCTAGAGACATTGGAGGCCCTAAGGCCAGGGGTCACTTTCTGGCCACACCTATGTTAAAGCACACCAGGTGGGCAGCTTTCCTGGGGGGCCTGGAAGGGAAGCCTGTGTTTGCGGGATGGGGTTCCACCTCACACCCCACAGCTCCCTGTCCCGGCTGACTCCAGCAGCAGTGTGGCTGCTTCTCTTGGAGTTATTCTTCACCTTCTTCTTGCCAAAAATAACCTTATCTTTAAATGAGAATGAAATTATTTCTTCTGTTTTGTTCCTTTGTTAAATCTGAGATTGGGAATTTTTCCCTCTTTTCTCTCTTGAATTCTTCCTTCCTCCATCCCCCACAAAACTGGAATTTAATGCTTTATGAGTTTGCTAAATCCAGAAAAGCTCTTTCGTCTAAACTGCAACCCCCTCACCTCAAAGAGTTTGTGGGCCAGAGAGGTCAGAGTGACTTACGGGAAGTTGCGTAGTTAATTAATGGTGGAGCTGCCGTTAGAGCCCATGTCTACAGTTCCAAGTCAGTTTTGCCTTGTGCTTGGAACCTAGATTTGAACATTAATTTTTATGGAATCTCTATAAAATGTTCTGTGAAAAGTATCTGCTTTATTCTGGTGGTTCTAGCCTGGCTTAAATGCTGTTTAGAATTTGGGAACCCCATGACTATCTTTGTCTTTGTGGGTTTAGAATTTAGATCGAAGGATCTGGGGCCCTGTCCGTAGTATCAGAAGACATTTTTAAAACCTTGGATATCTTCTCTTACCTTTCTGCTGCTTTCTTTTAGGTTCACTTTTTGATTTCCCCTGGAGAAGAGCTCTTGAGATGGCAGCTTGGACACATGGATTTTCTTCAGATTTATACTTACTACCGCCTCTGATTTGGTGTGCAGGTGGAGAGCCCGGAGAAATTCCCTGGCTTCTGTGTCAGAACAGCTTTGTAATGAGCATTTGTTAACATGACCTCTGCCTTCCATCAAATGTAACCTTTTTGCCTTCCAAATTAAAAAGCTCCATGCCACTCCTTCCTATGCCTCTTGCTTTGTTTTTTGTTTTTATTCCTTATTGGTAGTAAAGTCCTTTTTTTTTTCCTTCAGCCCTCTGTGCAAAGCTCTTTAAGAGTTGATAACTTGCAAGTGTGAATCTACCTCCCTGTTTTCATTAAGTGTATTTGAAGTTAGTGACAAAGGTGGTGCTGACAACCCTAGGAAGCCACAGTCCTTTGTCTTTTCCCTGGAGCTGGTGGTAATCCCTTACTAATCCTTCTGTTACTGGTGGTTCCGCTCTTAGAACACAATGCATTCCTGGAACTGCATCATTAAGCACTGTGTTAGAAATTGAACTAAGTGTGTGCTCCCACATTTACACCTGTTTCAGTATGCTTTAGTGGTGAAAAGTATGTATCTGTTAGGCAGTGTAAGCAGAGTGTGAAAAGTAGGGATTTGTTTATAGAATACAGTACTCTCCAAACCACCTTCACAAATATTCTCTTATTTTGTTCTTGCGATTATCTCAGGGGTTCCAGTCCTCATTAGTTAGGTGAAGGAATTGAAGCTCAGATTTGTAACCTGTTTAAGATCAGAGTTTCATGACACAGCTTGGGTAGAACAGTAGGTCTGCTGGCTGAAGTCTAGGCACATTTATCTGTCATGCTAGCAGTCCTGTTTCCATCTTGGGTGCTATATAGGAAATAAGCTGTGTTGAGAATTAGATTTAGTTGACTGCTGAGATGATGAGTTGTGCTGTAGAGGTTCTCCAACGTGGCTGTACATTAAATCGCTTGGGGAACTTAAAAACGAAATCTCAATGGTCACACCCCTGATCAATTAAATAGAAATCTTTGGAGGTGGCATCTATACTTTGTACAAATACCCAGGTGACTCTAATGTGCAGCTAGATTGGAGCACAGCTCTGGATTCTTGCTGCTCCAAATGTAGTCCACTGACCAGCAGTATTGACATCACCTGGGAGTTTATTTGAAAAGGAGACTCGCAAGCTGCACCCCAGGCCCTACTGAAGCAGAGTCTTTAGTTTAACATGGTCCCCAGGTGATGATTGACGTGCTTATTAAAGTTTCAGAAGCACTGATCTAGAGCAGTGGTTCTCAAATTTTGGTGTATCTCACGATTACCTGGGAACTTAGTTAAAAGCTTGGGCCTCTGTGTTATTAGCTCTCTGTGAAACTCTGATACACCCTAAAGTTTGAGAACAGCTCTAGATCAGGAGTTGGCAAGCTTTTTCTTAAATGAATGGACATGGCTGTGTTCCAATAAAACTTATTTACAAAAATAGTCTGTTGGTCCACAGGCCGTGGTTTGCCAATCCCAGGGATATTAGTTCTCTAAAATTATTGAGCAATTTAATTTGCTTTAAAACTTGTATATGTAGGTATAAGTTTGTCAGGAGGCTTCTGGATTATTTCTAGTCTTGATTAATAAACAGGTATTTTGAATAAGAAAAACATCTGAATTTCAAGAGAAATGGGTTGAAAACTGGGAATAATAGTTAATAATTTTATCAAGAAAGACTTAACAACTTTCAGAGGCTTTAATGCAGATTTTATTTAATGTTTCCCAATGATCCTGAGATTCTTGGGTCAGATACTGAGTTCCCATATATTGGATTAGCTATTGTCTCAGAGGTGGTTAAACCAAGCCAGAGACCATTAACAGAAACATTCATCTTCACTGTGTCTTTTCACCATTTGCAATAGGGCAAACACCCATAGACCGCTTTGGGAGTCTTGAGTTTAAATTTAGTTAAAAGCTCATTACAAGTGACTTGCTCCTGTTGGCTTGCCCAGTAGTTCTCAACTCTGTATATACAGAAGAATTAGCTGTGGAAATATTCCTTCAAGTTAAAAAAAATGCATTACCCCACCCCACCCCCCTAATCGAGTTTCTGATTCTTAGGTGTATTTTTTTAGCTGAAGTGGCTAAAGACATGGTAGATGGGAGGCATTGAACCAGGATAGGTAACGCTTTCATTAGATGCCACTTCCTGCCTCTAGAACTTTCTTAATACCCCCCTGGCTGTGTTGTGATGATGCCTCCCCATGGGCCTTACACATGGGTGCTCAATGCAGCATGTTGAACGAGCGGATTTTGAGCACTACGGTACAGAGAGTGAGGTATATCCTAGCATTTCCTGCTGCTCTAGCTCAACACCTTTATGAGGTGGGTTTATTTTTATTTTCTGTGCTCTTTCGTGGGGCTGGAAGCCATTTGCCACAGCCACTGTACATAGTCTGTTCCCTGCCATGCTTTGCAGTGGTGGGAAACCCAGCACTGAGCACCTCCTGCCCACACATTTCCTGTGCCCTATCACATGGAAACCATCTCTTCTGTTTTCTTCTCTTAGCAGCCTATACCTTTGGCCTCTTTGATCACATCCTTTCATCTTGGGCTTCAAAACACTTTTGTTATGATGGTTGGAAAATACTTGGGGAGGTCAGAGAGGCCTGCTCCCTGGTTTTGGGGGCTCAGCAAGCTAGCACTGGCAGTTACCAGGGCAGGGGAGCTTGTGCACAAACTCAGCATGACCTGCTGTCCTCCCATCTTGGTGGCTTGTGGCTCAGTGTCTAGACTAAAGTTTCAGTGCTATATAACTTTCTAACTACATTTAATTAAAAAAATTTAACATATAAAAAATGGATTTCTCCTGTGGGGGAAAACAACACTTCTCAGAACAAGGAATTTAGACAAGGGAATGAAAAAACAGGAGGAGGCTTATGAAGAACTGAATAAAAAATGGTGTATTTGCTTACATGGAATTAATAGGTGGGTCCAAGCTTATTGCAAAACTTCTGTCAATGGGATGAAAAAGAGGTGCATTTTCAAGCCGCCTGAGAGACAGCCTGGGGTGGCAGAAAGCACTTGGCTTGATCTGAAGGTGTTGATTCAAGAACCTGTTCTGCCACTTACTGTCTGTTGACCTTTTGTCTCTAAAATTTGGCGAATATATTAGGCACCTAAGCACTGTGCTACATAGTGCATGGGATTATAAAAGATAATTTTATAAGATTATAAAAGATGTGAAAGGTCAGACGCAGCCCTTGCTGTCCAGGGGCGAGTGAACTCACGTTGAGTGTGTCTGGCCTGGTGTTAAGTGCTCGTCTGGTATTTATGTTTCTTATAATCCCATGAGGGACGGAGGTGGTATTCTTTTCCAGGTGAGGAAATGAAAGCGCAGTTTGCAAGTGTTAGAGTTTGAATCTTGTTTCTATCTGATTCCAACGCATTTGGATTAGGCTTTGAATGAGATAAATAATAAAGTAATAAGCATAAGATAATAATACTTCACATGTCCCAACAAAATATCAGTGAAAGTACCTTGTTAATGTACCTGCTCTACAAATGCGTCACTGTTCTCACCGCCGTCATCAGAAACCATGAGAACTAGTCCACACACAGTGCTTTTCTCCCTCCGCTGTGGGTCCATTTCAGTGGCTTCCAGCTAGAGGACTGGTGGCCATGGCAGGCCTTCCTCTTTGCGTGGAGGAGAGACCTCCCTAGGAGCCCCTACTCGGGTTTGCTGTTCAGGCTTGCTCTGCCTTTTTAAATCCCAGGGATGACGAGCTGTGCTTTTAACTTTTTATTATTGACATTTCACACACACAAGCGGCAAGACCCTGGTAAAATAAAGTTCCAGATACCCAAAGCTCAGCTTCAACAATTATCAACATTTTTCCCCAGTCTAGTTTCAGAGTATTAATTAATAAGAGACATGCGGTGGGAGAGCTCCTCTCTATTACTCCATCATTTAGTTAAAAAATAAATAGTTGAGTGCCTACTCTGCCAGGTACTGGAGATACAGAGAGGATCAGAACAGACAAGGTGCCTCTCTTTCTGAGCCTGAAATTCTAGTTGGGAATAGAGCCAAATTAGCACATAAATAGAATCCTGTTGTTGTAAGTGGAGCGAAGGAAATAAAACTGCCTGAGGTGATTGGAAATGGGGATGGAGAGGGAGCTGCCTTGACACAGTGGTCAGGAAGGACCTCTCTGAGCAGGTGGCATTTAGGCTGAGATCTGACAGCTGAGAAAGAGTCAGCCATGGGACCAGCCAGCCAGAGTGTGTCTAGATATTACTAACTCTCGTTGCCATATGACTGAGCAGTGGAGTTTGCATGTGCAGAACGTACTGCCTCAGGAGATTGCTGGCATCAACAGCATTTATTGACAGAGAGCCCCTAACTGTAAGGGCTCTGTGTGCATTCTAATCCAGTCCTAAAGGGGGATCGAGTTGGTGCAAACAGAGTCATGGAAGAGGGAAGGGACGTCCAGGCAGAATACAAGACACTGGTCGTGGGGGCTCCTGAGACCCCAGTCCTTTTGCTGTTCCTTCCTCTGTGATAGCTGTTTCTGGAACCACCTGGGACTTGGGCGTCCACAGTGCTTGGAGGAAAGCCAGGGATCGAGTCCAGTGGTGATGCAGGCCTACTTCACTGTGATCCCGAGCGAGCCACTTCACCTGCTTCCTCATTGGTGGAAGAGGGAGGTAACACTCTGCCTACCTCAGGTTTACTGTGAAGATCAAAGGAGATAAAGTTTCCTTCGGTGGTGAGCAGACACAGGATATTGTTCATAAAGATTCTAGATAAGGATGTCGCCCCACCCATATCCCTTGGTAAATCACTGGAATAACTTGGGTCAGCAAGGAGAAGCGAGGATGCCCTAGAGTTTGCTAAAAATAGTGTCTTGAAGTCTCCACTGGAAAGAAGTCCTTTTTAAGGTTAACCCAGTTTCCTTTCATCAAGGCTGGAAGCATGAAATGGAGACCAGTTGCTTACCACTCTCTAAACCACATTCCTTCATCTACTTAAACTCTCTAAAGTCCTGCCAGCCTTGTCTTACATTTATATGCTCTTTCCCTAATATTTTCTTTTTGGCTGAATGTTATGTGGGTGGTTCAGAGAAAGGGTAGATAGGCACTCTCCTCTGCTTCTCACTGGGGGTTTTGAAAGGCTTTGAAGACGGGAGGGATTTCTCCCCTGGATCCTATTGTTTCTGGAATGTGAGCATGCCCACATTTCCGGAGCAAACAGGGAGACTGGGCTCACCTTTTCTCAAAGGTGGTGAAGGGACGATTTAGGGTATTCTGGCCCGAGAGAAGATGGCTACCCAGAGAAGCTGCCCACTGGAGGCGCTGCAGAGGTCTGACTTCATGCTTTCAGACCTTGTGTTCTGCGGGGGGCTCAAGGGGACCCTTCGGAGGGCAGGGAGGCCCTCAGAGGGCAAGAGGGGAGATCAGAAAAGAGAGTGTTGAGGGCTGATGCAGTGAGAGGAGTCAGGGAGGCCTGGGGTGCTCTGGGGTCAGGAGCGTGGGCTTTTGTGAGAAACGGCCACAGCCTTGCCAGTGCCTCCTGCTTCTGTAATTTTCCCTCCATCAAGCTCTCCTGGAAGCTGGAAGCAACAAAATGCACATGATGGTGTAAGAAGAAGCTCCTGGGGCCATAGGGAAAGAAGTGGCACCTACCTTGGGAAACAGCGACACCCTGGTGGAGCCCCAGAGCCCTAAGCTCACCCGGGCGCTGACCGAGCTAAGCAGCAGCCCCCTTTCATCTCGGTGTGTGGGTCCAGTCTGACCAGCCCAACTGATCCGCACGCCTGATCTCTGTTCATCCTTCTGGACATTCTCGTATAATTTGCATTTCAGTTTACCAAGCTTTTTCACACCCATTATCACTTTCAATCCCTTCAACAGCATTGAGAAGTAGGCGGGCTACTTTTTTTTAATCCCTATGATTGATGAAAAATTGGGACTCAGAAAAGTTAAAAGTCCTAGGAGAGAAGGGGGGTGAAGCTTACAGATGACAACCGGTTCTCCTGACTCCTGCCCGAGGACCAGTCCCCAAAATATAATAACACAACCTCCATCATGCAGTTACAGTCATTGACGCATCTCTTCTGGAATGTTAGCAACTTGAGAACAGAAACCGTGTGTGAATTTAATGGGAGGAGGACTTTATTGAGATATATATAATCTACATTCACTAAAATGCACAAATCTTAGGTGTACACTTCGATGCACATTGACATGTGTATATACCTGTGTAACCACCCAGATCATGATACAGAATATTCTACCACCTGGAAGTTCTCCTCTTGTCCCTTCCCTGTCAATCCTTCCACCCAGAGGCGTCCACTCTTCCCATTTCTATCACTGGTGATTAGTTTTGCCTGTTCTCGACCTTCATCTGTGTGGAGTCATACAGTTTGTACAGAGACGGATCCCCAAGAGCCTGGCACAGTGTCTGGCTCCTGGCAGGTATGCACTGTGAAAGAAAGCCCGGGTGAGAGAGCACTGATCCCACTGGGAAACTGAGGCTGCGAGTGGTTAGTAACCTGCCCAGAGCACAAGGCCAGCGAAGTGGTGGATCCCTGATTCTGAATCCAAAACTCCTGGCCCCCAGCGGGGCTCTGGGCTCCTTTCTAAGTGCTTTGTGTGAGGGAGCCTGATGATCCTGGGCAGGTAGTGCCCCCTGCTGCCTGCAGAGCCTGACCCAGACCCTCTCTCCTCCATGGGATGTGACAGGATCACATGGCTCGGAGCCCAGTGCAGTGACTAGCAAAGGGCAGGGGGTCCGCTTGCCGAATGAAAGTCACCTGTTCTTTTATTTTTCTCGGAAAAGAGGTTTTCCTAAGCGTTGGGGGCTTTCTTTCCCTAGAATAAACAGATCGAGGGAGAAGAGGACTCTTTGGTGGAGCGCTGCTGCTCCCAAGTGGCTGGCTGGGGACACTACCACAGAGCCGGACCTCCTAGCTGGGCATTTTTCCAGTCTCGGGTTATGGTCTGTTCTGCGGCTCCTTATCTGGTCTCCTGAATCCTGGTCTTCTCTGTCTCTGAGAGGCAGAGGTCCATCGGGGCCATCACCCAGCCCTTCAGCCTCGACCTGGAGAGGGGAATCTTCCTCGGAGAACGAGCCCCAGCTGTGTATGGGGCAGATGTGGCCCCCACACCTCCTGGGGAGGGTGGGCTGGACATAAGGGAGGGCCTGTCCTGCATCAAGCAAGGGTTTAATCAGCTGAGATCAAGGTTTGATCGTAGGGCTTGGTTGGGGGTGGGGGACAGGTCAGAGGCGGGCAGGGGAGGAGGCTTCTCTGCAATGGGGTGTGCAGCACCTCCCGGGCCTGCTGCCGGGGCCCGCCAGCCCCCCCAGCTCGGTGGCCTTCCTGTCGCACCTGTGGGCTGTGGTGTAACGGCCCAGCCGGCCTGGCCCCGGCACGTGGCCCGGGGTGATGCTATCTCGAATTCAGTATTTTTAACTCTCCTTGCAGAGGATGTGGCTTCTGCGGGAGAGCTTCAAAGGGTGCCCTATTTGCCCCTCTCGGCAACCATGACGTCATGGAAATGGGGAGGGGCGGCTCCAAGCCCCCAAACACCTGGAGGGAAGTGGGAGACTTTTTCCACTTCCTGTCCTACTTGTGGCTACTGACGCAGTGTCTGACCTGTTTGTTAATTTCAAAATGTAGCTCTGCATGTGATTTCAGAGGAAGTCTATGCAAGTGTGTGTCTGGGTGAAAAGAAGCCTGAAAACCAGGTGGCCTGACACGGAGACAGGGCCCTGGCTGTCCTACAGCCTCCTCACGCGTTGCTGTGTAACACGTCGCTGTGCTTGTTAACAAACTGACAGCACTGGGTCTCTGTGCGCCTGCTAACCCCGGCCCCCACCTCGGTCAGAAGCTCTCTTCCCACACATTGCTCTGGGAGGTAGATTGGAGAGGGGGTTTTAAGATAGGACTCGTGAAGAAAGTGAGGTGGGACATAATGTAACCTTCCTCCCTGGACCTTGCTATGGTCCTGCGGTGATGGGAGCTCTGGGTCCCGGGGGCACTGTGGGTTTTCCTAGAGTAACAATCCTCCAGGCTCTTAGGATGCATGCCTACCTGGGGCTATGCTGGCCAAGGGGCCATCACTAAGGTTTTGCTTTTCCTGACAGTTCTTGACAGGTTACTCTTAGCTCTTGACAAACTGGCCCCCTCCTCTGTTAATCCCCACTTTCCTTTCTCTTGTGCTTCCCATCCCCCCGACCCCAAACATGGCTCCCTCCCCAGTGCCTAACTGCACCCATCATTTGATTGTTCATTTGCTGGTCAAGTGGATACTGAGCATCTGTTGTGTGTCAGGCACTGTGCTAGGTGTTGCAGACACACGGATGCACAAGATACACTTCTCATCCCGAGGAGCACATGGCTGAGTGGACTTTCTTGCCCAGATGTTACCTGATAACTAAGGTGATATCTGTGAAGGGCTTTACATGTGACCCCAGGGGAGCTGGATTTTATGGCAAACCAAGAAGATAAACAATCCTTCGAGACTCGGATGGCTGCCTCTCCAGTGGTGGGTCATGGCTGAGGGGTCGCTCTGTTGGAGCTGAAGACCCCACCCAGGTGTTCCTGAAGCACATACTTGCTTAGCCTGCCCTTCTCTTGACTGAACTCAGAGGGCAGGTCTCTGAGTGAAGTGTCAGAGAATCTTCTAGAATCTTAGGCCTGGGGTCGTGAGAAGTCATTTGGTCCATTCTTCTGCCTCCAGGGCTGGCCTATGCTTAAACCTTTTGGGGTAGTAGGGCACCTGTCCAGAGAAATCTGATCTACAACTGGCCTTGGTGATGTGTACCCCCTGGGATGGTGGCCTTTGCTCCTTGAGGCTGGTCCCTGCTAATGGAGACGGGGCTTCTCGGGGCTGAGCCTCCCTACAGACTTGACGACCGTGCCTCCAGGTTTCCTCAGCAGACTCTTCCCTGCAGGCTGGACAATGCCCGGTCCCTACTTCACTGAGGGGATCTGCTGCAGTGGCCCCAGGCCAAGCACTGACCCTCCTGGTGGTCACAGGAACCCTTCCCCTGGGCCTCCTCACAAGCCACTTTAATTTCCTCTGACACCCCAGGTGCGGCCTGGGGCCAGACGTGAGAACAGAGTGGACGAAGATGAGTGGAGTCTCTGCACCACCCCTCAGCACACCCACTTGCTCCTGGCCTGCCCTCTGACTCGGCTGTAATTGGCTTTAGGCTTAACAGTCTCAGACTTGAAGGAAGGTTCTTGCTGGGATCAAGGAACCCCTTGGTTGAGATGGAAACTTCTTAGGGGGTGGTGCTGACCCTGCTTTCCAGATGGCCTCCTACCTGCCTGAGGCCATGTCACCCTCAGCTTGGGCTGGGCCTGGAAGGAGGAGGCCTTACTCCCTCCGTGGGTCCGGGTGGATCCCCAGCCACTGTCACTGCATCACCTCATAGGTCCTCGGGTGGCCGTAGGGGTCCAGTGACCACGGACCCTGCCATCTGAGGGCCCTGGGCTGGCATGACTCCATGGGCTCCCTTGGCCTCCTTCAGTCTGGGCCTCCTCTGAGGTTCTTGGAGGGGTCTGTCTTTGGCCCCTTCACTGCCTTCCAGGGTCCCTGCTCCCATCCCCTTCCCTCAGCCCCCACTTCCCCTTCAGCCTCAGCATCTTTGCAGCCAACTCTTAGGAGCAGACCTGCCTCCCCGGCCACCCACACGGCCCTCGCCTGGAACTTTTGTCTACAGACCAAAGTGAATCACCACTTTAGAAGAAAAAAAGACAAGCTAACTTGCCTTAAGTTTTTAGTAGTTGATAAAAGCTTGCTCTATTAACCCTCCCAGGGGCGTTTTCATTTCATATGGTGAAGAGGATGCTTTAATTAAAAGAAATTCTCAGTGGTGGAATCTCTGGCGTTGTGTCAGACGGATGAGGAGGCAGTTGTGAGTCCTGCACAGGTGGCAGATCCCACCTTTGGGAAGGTGGTACCTGTCCTCCAATGTGGAGAGTGACCCACTCTGATGGGATTTCCTCTGAGAATTTTCCCTATGGTGATCTTTAAAGGGACTAGTATTTAGGCTGCTGATGAGAAGGCTCAGAGAGAACTGGGGATTCTGTGACTACCTTCGGTAGGGCTGGCCAGGAGATGGACGGTGGTTCTTAGTTCTACAGAGGTCACAGAACCAGAGTTGCATGGAGCTGGAGGCAGCCTCCAGTCCTACCTGACATTTTGTAAGTGATGACTGTGGAGCTCATGGAGGGGAGGGACATGCCTAGGTCACCTGTTGAGCTCGTGGCTCCATCCCTGTGAAATGAAGCAGGCTGGAATTGTAACTGGAAGGATTTGCATGTTTCTGGCTGGTGTGGTCAGAGACACACAGGTGAACCATAGAAGTATTTGGGGATAGGATGCCCTCTGACCCCTGGGAATTGGTAAGCAGAGGATTTTGTTCTTGATAGCGATGATTGTGAGGTGGATGGCTGAGTGGTCTCTGAGGGGTGTTCCCATGAGTGTCCATGACCCCAGGAAAGGTGCTCATGCAGAGGAGGCTCAGGAGAATCCCAGGGGCCCCAGGGAATCCCACCTCCTGTCCTCTAGGTGAAGGCTGGAGACTTCTACTCTCCTCGGCTGAGTCCCTGGGCTCGAGGGGAGAGAGCTCATCTCTCCTTTCCTCATCCTCACGTACGGGATGGTGGGAATAAAAAGTCTGGCTAGGGTCACAATCTCCCCCTGCCTTCCCCACTTCTAGACTGGGCACCTCAAGGGGCTAGGTTCTGGGTTGGGACCCAGGCAGTGGAGTGGTATGTGGTCCCCGGTCATGAACTTGTGGGGCGATGCACAGTTTCAACAGGAATCTGGTCTGAAAGGAAAGGCAAAGGAAATGTTTCTGGAGGGCAGGAGACAGTGGGTGGCATTTTGGGGACACTTGCTGTGTGGTCCCTGTCTGCCAACTATGGATCATTTCCATCCATGTACTTGGGCCTCCTGATACGGGTGGCCCGGCAGTGTGGCATGAAAATAGAACAGGGACCCAAGTTTTTAAGTAGTTTTGCCTGGCCCCCAGCACAGCCTTCTGAATGGAATTTTTCGGAGGTTATTCCGGGAAGAGGTTGATTTAAGCAGCTTGTGGAGTTAGGCGCCCTCAGTGTCATCATGGACAAACACCTTGGTTTCTTTCAGCCCAGCCAGTGATCAACAGCAAGCGGAAAATAACCCCACGAAACCCAGTCAAACAGGAGCACAGTCTCTGCTCTTCCAAATCGTTTTTAATGAAGCCATGGGCAGCAGAATATACAATGTGACTAGATATACAGCATAGCGGGGCCTAGATAATGAGATAATTTTCCCCACATCTTGGGAAAGAGGGTGATATGTATTTCTTTATGATCACTATTTAAAAAAATATAAACTCCTCACAACATTCTCCAGGAGCTAGAGCCCAAGAGAACCCACGGGGGATCCATCATCCAGTGGGACACAGAGGCGGTCTCTGGGGAAGGGTAGGAGTTTCTCCACAGCCAGGGGAGGCCGCAGCAGCCCCCGCCTTTGCCGGGAATGGCAGGCAGTGACAAGCAGCCGTGAGGGAACAGAGCGGGTGGCAGCAGCGTTTGGCAGCTCTTCAGCGACTTGATAACAAATATCCTGTAGGATCCAGTTGGTGGCATTGTCAGTGAGGCCAGAGAGGTGGAGGGAGCCTTCTCTTCCAGGGGGGCAGAGGGTGCGCCTCTCTGCTTGAAGAGGGAGAGGAGGGGCAGTGAGGAGCAAGGAGCGAGGGAGCGCCGGGCTCTCACAATCTTGGCAACCTGGGATGAGGAAGAACAGAGTCAGGCTGGATACTGAGGAGCCCCAGGACAGTTAGGGATGTGATGGAGATGCCTCTGTTTGTAGGGTTCTAGGAGCAAGTGGACCCTGGGGTTCTTTTTGATGGTGGTGGAACAGGATGCACTTGTCGGCAGGATGACCAGGGACACTGGGGGAGAAGGGTGTGGAGACTCCAGCCAGGATTGGGGTGTAATATGAGTATAATATCTTCTCTCCATATTGGGGGCAGAGGACAGGAGGGAAGGAATTGGGGGCCCCTTTAGTTTTTGCAGTGAAAGGGATACACCAGAAGGCATAGGTTTGAATGAGTCGGGTCCTGAGTCCTTCCTTCTTCCACTCATCAGTGTGTGGCCCTTGCTGTTACTTGGCCTGTTTCTTCATTTCCAAAATGAGGATAACAACAACTATTCCTCATACTTCGTAGGGGAGACATGGCTCAACTGAGGTGACTGTTGTCACCTGAGGAGTATATTGTGTTCTACAAATGTTCCAGGCCATTGTTATTCACAAGAGGAACTCCTAACAGGAAAAAAAGGAGGAGTTTGGTGGGCTCAGACTTAGGACCCAAACGCAAGACCCCGGGGAGAGGTTTGCTTTCAGAGCTTGGGGACCCACCTCAAGACCCTCACCAACCCACCTCGCCCCCCGCCCCAGCTGAGCAGCCCGCTCACCTCAGCTGGACCACAGCCGCAGCGTCATGAGCAGATTAAACCCGACCACTTTCAGGAGGAGGATGCGGAACCCCATCACTGACAGGTTTTGAGAGTTTAGGTATATATCTGCAAAACCAAGGGGTCACAGTGGTTATGGGTATGCACAGTCCCCTATGACACACCAAATGGCTTTCCCAAAAGCAGGGTGGGCGAGTGGGGGTGGGCTTCATCTCCTGGATTGCCTCTCCCTTTGAGCTTCTGTGCACATCCCCTCATAAATATATTGGTACATTCCTCTGGGGTCAACAGTATTTCACTTCAAAAGGAAAACCCCAACTAGACTCAGTCCTTATTTTATTTCTAAGCCCCTCAGGGGACAGGGATGGGTGCGTGCTCAGGGATGGCACACAATCCCTGCGGTCTGGGCCCCTTGGTGAGAATTGGGTGGCTGAACCACAAGAGGGATGACTCAGTGAAAACGGTTCAAATGGAAATGAGTATGGGCCCAGAGTAGGTGGTGAGGAGTGGTGGGGATCCCTGAGAGACAAGGTCACCGCCTACATGAGTTCTAGGGCTTTTCTTGAAAGAAGGCAAACCCCCTGGCTGGGAAGGGAGCATGTCCTCAGGACGACCTGGTTAGTTTAGGGCTACATAGAAGCCAGCTGGAAATTTTGCAGTGGGGCCACCCAGAAGCTCTCTCTGGCTCTTCTGACAGTGGAGCAATTGAAAGGAATACAGAGACCTAGGAGTGAGTCATTGGTCTAGCGAAACCAGAGACTCATTCTCGAAGTACTCAGAATGGAACAGGAAATTAGAGATAGTGAGAGGAACCTGGGGATTCAAGAACGACCCCAGGCACCTCTGAGCAGGGCTCGAACTGCTGTTCCCATTCCTCACAACTTCATTCCTCCATCCACAAATTTCTTCCCACCTCTCCAATCCTGTCAGGCTTATTGTGGGTTATCACCTCCCCAAACCTATGCCAAACTGGGATAGACCCCTCTCTTACCTGTTTCAAAGCTTTTCTCTATCAACTGGGCATCACAGAGAATATCTAAAAGGAGAAAAAAATTTTCTTAGAGTCCAGAGCGTGCTGACTCTCCCCACCCCAGAGCTCCTAGGACTTGGGTAGGTGAATGTATACAGCCTTTCCATGCTTCCTGGGAGAGATCTGGAGGGAACTTGTCGCATATGGGCACCTGCTGGGGAGAGCCACCGGCCCTGGCAGGACCAACACCCTGGCTTCTGGGCACCATTTCATTCACTTAACAAACACTGGTGTGCAAAGTACATGTTACGTGACCCGAGGCCATAAGGAGCCATCAAACACAGACTCTGCCCTGGGGCAGGTTCCAGTCTGGAGTCCAATAGAGGCAGTAGGACATGTGCAGTGACAAGTGCCATAAGGGGTACGGATGCTTTCATGTGTTCCACAAAGTTTTGATCCCTGTACCCCAAATTTGTTCCTTTGTTTCTTCCATCTGAGTAAATGGCACCGTCATTGACTCAGCTGCTCAGGCATAAAATCCAGTTGCCTTCCTTGATCTCCTCTTTTCCTTCCCATCCCTGCATGTTTCTACCTTTGAATCTCAAATAGTGTTGGCCACTCAACTCCCCAGCCACCACCCCGGCCTGGCCTCTACCATCTCTCTGCTGCAAGAGCTTCCTTTCTGCTTCCTCTCTTGGCTCCTACAATCCATTCTCCACTCAGTAGTCAGAACATCTTTTAAAAAAGTAAATTAGATGTCGTTCCCCTGCTTAAAGCCAATCGATAGCTTCCCACTCTACTTAGCATAGTATCTGCCCTCTCATGACCCATGAGGCCCTGTGATCTGCTCTTGTTACTTCTTCCCTCTCATTTCCTACTGTTCTTCCCCCACTGTTCTCCTGTCTCAGGCCTCCACAGGGTCCTCTCTCTGCCCTTGGCACAGCTGGTAGCTTCTTATCCTTTAAATCTCACCTCACATAGACTTCCCCCAGAGAGCCCTTCCCTGACTTTTGTCCCTAAGGTGGCTGTTTCCTCAACTCCAAGTGAAAGCACATATTACAATCTTAATTTCTCTAGATTTCCGCTTGCTGATGCATGTCTCCCCCGACTAGAATGGAGCTTCTTCAGGGCAGACCCCTCATCTGACTTGTTTACTCCTCCATTCCAGCACCTGGCATGTTGTATGTGCACAGTCAGTGGTTGTTGAATGAATGAATGAGTGACTGAGTGAGATCAGGAGCTGGGAAAGATCTTTGGCAGAGAGAGAGAAACAAGGGGAGATATCTGGGAGAAGGGCATTAAAACAGGGCCTGGAAGAGCAGGGAGGGGGGAACAGAAGTAGTGGAGACCAAGGGCCAGTGCCCTCTCCAGCCACCTTCGCTCCTTCTACTTTTTGCCTAGGACATTCTGTGGCTTGCCAGGATAGGGGTCACTGGTTATCAGTAACAAGAGGGGGCTTTGCTGGCAATTGATGAGGTTGAGAATCAGAGCAGCTTCTAGATACTATTGACTTAGGCCTCGGGCACAACCAGGCCTCTAGAAGTGAGGAGACTCCAAGGCTGCACTCACTTGAGCTGGAGTAGAAGGTCTCGCTGAAGGTGTCGTTGCATCTAAAGTCGGATCTGCTGCTCCAGGCCAGGGCCCCATTGCTCTTGGAATTTGTGACCCTCATATCCAGCGTAGTACTGTTCGAACTGAACACGTTGGGCTCTGTGACTTCTTGCACACTAGTTTGAGAACCAAAATCGGTGTACAGGCAGACGGAGGTCTTGCTGGATTTAGGGCTTCTCAGCTGGTACACAGCAGGGTCAGGGTCAGAGATATCTGTGGACAAGAGGACCAGGGTTAGGAGATGCTCACGTCCCATCTTGCCCCAACCCAGGCCTGAGTCCAGATGCCAGTGATGGGCAAGAGCAAGGCTCTGTGGGGCTGCAAGTCACATTCTCAGGCTTTAGATGGGAAAGAACATTCTAGAAACCAGCTGCTCACAACAGACTCGGACTCAGGGACAGGCACAAGCCACAAGTCCTGGCCAAGAGGCCGGGCTCTCAGTGAATGCTCTCTGCCAGGCCCTGCCTGCCATTCAAGGAAACCAGAAATGCAAGGCTACTTAATGATACTGCTTATTCTTCTACTTAACAGGAACTTCTTCAAAACCTCAGCAGGCCTAGTAAACAAGCACATGGATTTGGCAGGACAAAGCAAGCACAGAAAAGAGGCCCAGCCAAGCAAACCATACTTCTTGGAATCTGGGGTGGTCTCCCCCACTTAGGCTGTCCATTGACAGGAATTGGAGGTTTATGACTGGTTGTCATTTAGTTGGAAAATGGGTCACATGACCAGGAGATTTCTCTTGTTGGTAAAAGTTTTGGACTATAAATCAGAACACTTGCATCCAAGCCCTGGCTCTACCGTTTATTAGACACAAGGCCTTCAGCAAGTCACACCAGTCCCTGAAGTCTCAGGAATTTCATCTGTAAAATGGAGATGTTGCCTTGTCCACCTTCCTAACCAGGCTATTCTGAGAAACAAATGAGAGTTTCTCCATATAAAATTGTATTTAATAAACTGTAAGTTACCAAACAGAAGTAAGTAATTGTAGCTATTGTGACTACCAGGATATTGCCGTGATAATGTGCTACTCAGTGATACTTGGTCAGTTTCTACTCTTTACCCCCGGGAAGCAGGAGTTGCTGGAGGCTTTTCCTTAGTGCTGAGAATCATTCTTCAGTATTTCCGTAGGATTTTGTGTTTTTAATGGGACTTGTATTGTTTATTCGTGCAGACCTCCTGCCTTTAGAGGAGGAAGCAGAGGTTTGCTGGATTAACACATTGGGGCCACCCAGAGAGTTTACAGCAGGGTTGAGACCAGAGCTTCCTGCCCCTGTGGTTCTCTGCTCCCACAGCTCCTCACCATGTGTATAAGGCTTCTCAGACCAGCCATGCTCCCCACTTGCTGAGCCAGCCAGGGTGGCCTTGGCAATGCAGACATTCAGCTGGACCTGAAACCAGGGAAATCAGCCCTTGGCATGGCCTTGGGATGCTGAGTCAAGGCAGAGTCGCCTGCAGGGTGGGGCTGCCCTTGGAACAGCAGAGCAGGGATGGGTCCGTGGTCACATGGGAGGGACACCCCAAGGTCTGGCCCCAAAGGATTCTGCCTGCTCCCCTCCAATCTCCACATACCTGGGGGGGGGGGTGTCTGATATCATGTGGGCTAATGGCCCTACGGCATAAATCTTTTACTGGGAGGGGAGAGATGGGAAGCCATTAGCGCCACCATAACGCCCCAATGGATTTGTTAGTCATCAGTGGGAGTCAGGGTGGGACTGAGGAGGCGGACATGGCCGGGTGTGGAGGTATTGAGAGAATATGGCCTCAAGAAGAAGGCAGAGGATAAGGTGCCACTGGATGCAGTTTGGCCTTAGAGGGGAAAGGGGGTTGCTGTGGGGGCCAGATGCCCAACTTTGAGTCCTGGTTCAATATTCACTCAAGTCCTAGAGCCAGTGGGTGTCAGACTGGAGAAGGTCTAGACCACACTGTCTGTATGATAGTCTTTAGCTACATGTGGATGTTTAAATTAAAACTAACCAAAATTAAATAAAATTAAAAATTCAGACTTCATTTTAAGAGCTCAGTAGCCCCATACAGCTGGTGGCTCCTACATTAGATAGTGCAGATTAATAAAGCATTTCCATTGTCACAGAAAGTTCCATGGGACACCGTTGGTTCTGGAGAGAGCAATGCCACGGAACACGAGGAAAGGGAACAGGGGCTGAGTGTGAGACTTAAAATCCACCTTTAAGTCTGTGAGGGTGACTACCAGCGGCAGACCAATTATTGCTCAACTTTGCTAGTGAGAGATCAAAATGAAATAGCAATAAGTGAAGTCAGAAGAATTGAGGTGGTTTTTAGCCTCTCTCCAGTTTCGTTTCTACCAGCTGATACACTTTGGGCTTCCCTGTCTGCATTTTTGCTGTTGTTTCTCCTGCCCAGCTTCCCTGCCTCTGATTTCTGCTCTTGCTCACCCTCCTCCCCTTCCTGCACCTCAGTCTCTTCTTTGAGCTCATCTTCCAAAGTACTTGTCTAAAACATGGAGCTGATCGGGTCACTTTTTGTTCAAAATAATTCAGGACTCCCTATTGCCTGTATGATAATGCTCAAACTTCCTGGCATGACATTCAGGGGCTGCCATGATCTGGAGAGCTGGGATTTCCTCTCTCAAGTCCTTTATATGCCCTATACGAGTACAGCTGCAGCAAGCACTTCATATGGGCTCCCTGCAGTGTAAGCTCTGTCCCAGCAAAGGCCTGTTTCTGGTTACTGCTGTATCCCTAGGATCTGCCACATAGTAGGTGCCCAAGAAACAACTGTTCAATAAATAAATGGGCTAGTGACCATCAGATTTGCAAAATTTCTGCTTATTAGACTTTTTGGTCAGAAAAACTGGGTACTGACCTGTAAACTATTTTTTGTCTGAAAACATAAAATGAGTCACTTTTAATTTGGAGGTCTTTAGTGGTCCGTCTGCCAGAGCCATGGGGGGAGACATCCTGTTCCACCTTAGCAAGATATACACACCCTACCCCTGATGGTGTCTCAGAAGGTAGCCTGAGCAAGACTGGAGCAACTTTTCAATGTGGAAGTTCAGCTGTTCCAGATCCTAACATTTCACTTTAATTCAAAACTAACCACAGAGGCACATGTCCCAGTGCTCTAGTGCTTCAGATCCCCAGGGGCACAGCAGCGATTGAAAGCTCCCTTACCACTAAATCTGTGCTCTGTAGTTAGGTACTAAGAACCGAGAAATGTGGCTCTGGGTCCCGCTGAGGCTCTGGTGAGCATCAGGAAGCAGTGAGCCTAGGCAGACTTACCAGGAGTAACGGAAACTCCGGTTCCTTTGCCACATTGCAACTGAGAGGCAACACCTTCATACCACTCCCAGTGTCTCCATTCTAGAAAACCTTTATGATTTTCCTCCTCTGAGGGATGCGGTAACCCCTCTCAGAGCCGGCTGAGGAAGGAGAGGGGAGGCCCTAGGCCATGGGCCGTCTGTGGAAAGAGCTGGCCCCTCTCACCTTCACATCTGGTCTGCATTTCTGCATTAGATTCTCAATTTCCCAGAGGCTGGCCCTGGCCCCAATTGTCTGTATTTTGTTGAATGCTCTAGTATTCCTTTTTCTACTGTCTAAGAAGGCGTCTTTGCCTTCCTTTCCATCCGACTTGATCAGATGTGTTTACTTAATCCAAAATACACGCGCCTTGTTCATTCCCAAGATCATGCCTTCTTTCTTGTTCCTTATGTCTGGAAGTCCCCTTCTCTCCTTTCTTTGCCCATAAAAATCTTACCTATCCTTCAGGCTCAGTGAATCCTTTCTAGTGCATGAAACCTTCTCCATCTAGGCCAACTTTCCAGCCAGGACCCTACTCCTCTGAATTGTGCCTACTGACATCATCAATTGATTAATACTAAAGTAGTTTTCAGGTTGCTAAATTTACAATTGTTCTGTCTCTTTGGCTAGTTGTTTTCCTATGTGGGGACAGGTCAGGCATCTATCTTAGACTTCATACTCAGTCTAACATTTTATAGTGATGGCCACATAGAAGGCATTTAAAAATACCCACTGAATGATTAAAGTCAAATTTTAATGTATTTGATCTAGACAAACACAGATTTTCAAGATTGATAGTGATGCTTTTTCCCTTCACAGAGGCCTCCATAAGACTATTAGTTATAATACCCACAGTTAGCCTCACCATACTAATACTGATATCCCCAGGGAAAAGATTGGTGACACTGGCCCATGGGGTTACACATGGTGCCACCTGGGATGACTCACCAGATATTATGGATACTTGAGTTCCTTTCCCAAATATGAGTTTACCAGACATTCCTCCGGTATTCACACTGCAGGTGGCACCATTACAGAAACTCACTGGACCTACCTCCTTCATCAGTAGGAGAAGCACTGATCTCCCCCAGGGGACAGGAGAATGACACTCTTTAGAATTAGACTTTCTGTTCTTTTGTGTTGAGACTTTGTTTCTGGCGTGTTCAATCCTTTTCCTCCTGCCCCATCCTGCTGTAGTGCCCTAGGTTGGAGATTGTGATTTCAATAAACCAAGAATTCAGTAAAGCAAAGACCCTTGTTCAGGGCAGCAGTATCTTGGATCTTCTCTTGGAAGCTCAAGGGCTACTTGATCATCATCTGACTTGTGATTCTTAAGATCCCAGCCTAAGGATGTTTCTGGAGCATTGAATAAAGAATGGGAGGATTTTCTGGGGATGGGTGGAAAGATCCTACAGTTAGGATCCTACAGAAGCAAATACCTGGACTCAGCTCAGCATCTTGGACAAAGAATTAGTTGTCAATGTCCACCCTTGCCCCACTCTACTTACTTGGCTGGACACTCAGTCTGGTCCCTGCTCCAAAGATTAGCTTGTACCTCTGTTGAATCCCACTGCAGGTAAGGTCTGTGCAATTACCTCCCTGACATTAATCTGTTGGAACCCACCAGGCTCTGAGAGCACCATCCTGAAAGGCTCCCTGGGTCTTTGTTTCTTAGATCTTCTATTTCCCAGGGAAGCTGATCCCCTTTCCCTTTATAATAATGTAAGCCTTAGTATACTAAAGCTTTGATAATAGTAATAGTATTTTAGAAAGCTACCATTTATCGATTACTGGCTATATGCTGGGCATTGTCTCATATTCTTATGGTGTGGTTATTGTCACTTTGCTGAGGAGAAAGTGGAGACTTTATTAGCTGGATAGGGTAGAGCCAGACTTTTCCTAGATCTGCCAGTCTCCCAAGTTGTGCTATAAACCCCATTCCATCCTGCCTCCATGCCTTGTTATTTCACATGGTGTAATTGCCATTCAGATAGAGGTCTGGGTCACTTTTACCCTGGGAGAGCTTTAAAACTCTACCAAACTCCAGAGAAGAAGATGCTGCGAGCAGGTATCCCCACACCATGATCATTAGCCAAACCCGGGAATTTAGCGACCTGCTGCAATAAAAGATAATTTGTGTTTGCCATTGACTCATCTCTTTCCCCCAAGGGCACTTGGCTAATTTCCTGAATGTTCAGATTATCTGGTGCTGATATTACTGGCTTCGCTTGAAAGCACCGAGTATCTGGAACTCTTTTCATGTTTCCATAAATTATTCTGCTCGGATTTTCATTAACCCAACTGGCTCTTGGCAATTCTGCCTTTAATATGAGAAATGGGAACGTTTTGAGTCACCAAGAGAGCTTGTAGAAATAGAAAACAAGTGTTTCATAGATCTGCGAATTTGCCATCAATCATTGCTTGTTTTCTCACAGACAAGCTGTCAATTACTTTTGCCCTGGTCATTTACGCGGTCATACTCACACGGGCGTATGGCCAGCCTGGTCCCGGCTCCAAAGATCAGCTTACTGTAGCCACCAGACGACCCACAATAGGAGGGTGCTTTACAAGAACTCCAACCCTGGCGGGGTCAGCCTTGCTGTGGCAGCAATGTCTCCTGTCCCTGTTTTACAGGCTCCTCCAAATCACACTTTCTCTGTCATGAGAGAAGAGTCTGGCCCACTGAGTCCTAATTCCTCAGCTTTCTGTGTAATAACCCCACAGACCTTTCTCTCTAGCCTGCCTTGAGCCGGTCAGGCCTTTCTGGAGGGTGGATGCCCATTCTGGGTTCCACGTGAAAGTGAAGAAGGAAAATTGGAAGAGTCTGGAGAAGAGCCAGGGATTAATTGGGAAATGAATCTTGAGGGGAAATTCATAGCACTGACAATAGATGGAAAAACCTCGGGTAGGGCTTAGTCATGGAATGGAGGCCTATGAGAGGCTCTCCTTCTGGAAACTAGTTCCATTATTCCTTGAGGGCAGAGAAAGAGAGAGACTAAAATTGCCCTAGGAATATTCACATAAAATGCATAAGGAGGACTGCTTTAACCATGAAGGTTGTGAGACTCAGGACTGAGTTACATATGGGGGTTCTCTTTCTTTGGAGGTTTCTAAGATTAGGATGATATCCTTATGGGGAAAAAAATCCTCCAAAGTTTGAGAGTGGTTTAGACACTACTTCTTGGTGAGAATTTCACAGAACTCTAGTCCTTCTAAATTTCTCTGGAAAAAAGATTCTAAGCTCAAATAAGTTTGGAAAATGTTGTATACTATATCTCAGTCTTGAAGACTGAGAGTGCATATTAGCATTTTAAAGGCTCTGAGAAGTCCTGTAGTAAAGAAATCCAGAGCTTCTCAGATTTATTTGATCCAATAATCTTTTTTTCTTAAAACACCCATCGGAACATATGCAGGTTTAGATATATATTCCCTAGAAGTCCCTTCTCTAGTTCCAAGAATTTAAAATTCCATCCTAAATTTTAGCCTAATTTTATCCTTCAGTTTTCCGTGTTCTGAATTTGCTTGTTCTCCTACCTATTCCTGTGGACACAATTAGGGGCCTCACTGATGCTGATTATTTCTTTCTAATCACCACGAGACAGCCTCATTCTATCTGGGCAGTTGCTGAACACGTAGTCAGCTGTATAGCAAATTCTCCTGCCACTGCCAAGAACAGCTCGAGGGCAGATATGGATGCAGTCAACACGCAGGAACCACATCGTCCCAACACTTTGCAGGATTTACCTTCTAGAAACAATAGCAACTTTAAAGCCTTTCCCCAAAGTGAATTTATTGGTCTTCCTTCCACACACCTTCCTACACACCTTGGAACCGTGTACTTCAAAGAAGATTCTGGTCCTGATGGAGAAAAGTTTCCCAGGTGGTCTCTGAAGGGGAGACACAGACCTCACATATTTATTAGCAGACTTCTTTCCTTTTTGCTGCTAAAACCCATTTGTGCTGCTTTCCTATCCCAGGTATTGTAGTTCTTACGCTGCTGAACTCCGGTTCTTGAGAAATATGATGGGTTTCAGGCTTCCTAAACGCAGCCTGAACTGACTGTGGCAGGGAAGGGGTTGGTGAGGCACACAAAGGAACAGATAAGTATGGAGAACACCTTCCCTGCAGAGATGGGCTTTCTCCCACCCACGCGCATTTGGGTGGATTCTGCAATCTCCCTGTTCTGAAGTCTAACAACTCTCTCTGTTGGAGAATACTTGCTACTGTCTGAACCAATATGTTCTAAAGTCACTTAGAACTCAAGCCCTCCCTGACTCTCCTAGCCAGAGGGCATTTTTTCAACAGTCATTGTTCAGTGACACCTCTGTGCCAGCCATTGTGCTGGGCTGTGGGGATGTAAGGACGAAGGAGAGAGGGTCTTGGCCTCACAGAGCTTATGGTGCAGTGCAGGATGCATACAAGTACCAGGCAACTAGGAGAGGGGGTCCGGCACATTGTCCTTTTCTGCTCCATTGCAACTTGTATGAACCTCCACTACAACGTGACACGGGATGTAATTGTCTGTTTATATGGATGTTTACCCACTGCGAGATCTCAGAGACTCAGCATTTTTCTTCCTTTCTTCCTCCCTCCCTCCCTTCCTTCCTCACATCTGGCATAGTGCTTAGAACATAATAGTTGCTTAGTAAATATTTGTTTAATGCAAAAGCCCTCTAAATATTTTAATTCATTTTTAATGCAGTCCTACTGTCTATCTTCTTTTATTAGGACTATTTCATTTCTCCTTTAAGCTCTGTATGGTTCCATTTTCTAAACTTTTTATTGTTTTTAGTGCATCATTTAGGTTTTAAGTTCTTCTCGTATCTCTCGCTTAGATGGGGAGTTTAGTGAGAGTGTGTCCAATGCGCAGGGTCTTTGGGAAGTTTATCACCTTTCATGAAAACTAGATGGTAACAAAAATAAATTTTTTGGCATCATCAGTCACGATTTCTTTTCTGATAAGGATCTTTAGTCTCAAAAGAATCTAGAAACAGCAAAAGAGTCTGTCTCTGTAATGATGAAAAGGCCATTTCCCATTGGCAGTTATTACCATTAGAAAACAAACCACTATTGAGCCAGTGGCTGGGAATTCAAATTTCAAAACATTCAAACCTCATGAAGAAACATGAGAAATTAGCTCAGGAAGTGCATATTCATCAACTAAGAAAGCAGAGTGGGGCCTTTCTGTGTCTTTGGCTAGAGTCTAAGGTCAGGCACTTACTTGGATGCACTTGGAGTCTTGTTCCGCTCCCTAAAGTGAGTGCTCTGGTGCCTGTGTCCACACTGGTGCAATGCAGTACAAATACCTGCCCTCTGCCCCCGGGGTGGCTTCTCGGTCCCCTCACAGGTTTACAGCCTTCACTCTTGGGAACAGAGCTTTTAAACAGTCTGTGCCATGGTTTTCATGATAAATTTTCTTTCTCTGGGTCATTTTATGCCCAACAAACAGCCCCCCTAGGTTTCTACTTCCCTCCCTGCCATCCTTCATCCTGCCAGCCCAACTCAATGACTTTACTGATCTCTTCAGAAAGGCAGAGTCCTATACCAAGGCTGCTAGAAGGCTCCGAATGGGCAAACCAAGGACCAAACAGGTGGCCTTTAAGGTCTGGGGTCTTCCTTCACAGAGTGCAGGAGGGATGGTGGTCGCAGTGCAGTGGCATGGTTAACAACAAGGCCCTAGAGTCAAATAGACTAAAGTCTAGCTCTGTCATTCCTAGCTGTGTGATCTTGGGCAAGTTACTTGCCCAAAGCCTCGGTTTCCTGGTGTGTAAAACGGGCATAATACCAGCTACCTAACATGAGGATGGATGTCAGCATTGAATGAGAACTTACATGAAGGACCGAGTATAGTCACTGGTCCTGTCAGGCATTCAGTAAGTAGTAGCTAATAATACGATGCCAAGCAATGCTTTACACTAAGGGAAAGGGATGAGGCTTCTTGCAGCCAGAGGAGATCTGTCCCTGCCCCAAGACCCCCTCCAGCACCCCTGCATGCCTCAGCACCCCGGCTGGGATGCTGTCACGTAGGACGGACATCTCATGGATCCAAGTGGAGGTGATGAGAGAGAGTCTTAGCCATCAGGTTGAGGGGAAGGGTAGACCCCTTGGCTGTCAAGAAGAAAGCTCTGCTTCAGAAACCTAACCAAGAGTGATGTCTCGTTTCTCAAAACTTGGGGATTTGTCCTCTTAAAACACTGTGCAAAACCCTTGTCCAGCACAGCCCCAGTCATTTCACTGGACCTGACACACTGATAAGTTACTTCCAGACAACAAAGGACCCCTTTAACGACGGAGCAGACCGCATCACAGTCTGTCTCATTATTGTGATATCCTTCCAAGATATATTCTCTGTCTACAAAATATCCCTTGATCATTTCTATAATACTCACACGGATGCACAACGAGCCTGGTCCCTCCTCCAAATGTAAGTCCATAGTTTCCTCCTGATCCACACAGTGAGGAAAGGCTTTGATAAAACCTGTCTCATGTGACCTCCACTACTGATTCACCCGATGGTGTTGGGGCAACAATCCAGGGAAACACTGGCCGACCCTCCCGGAGTTGTGGGAAATCTCCCACAGCTGTCCTCGAGCCCCTGAGCCTTGGCATCCAGGGGCAGTGATGGGAGCCAGAGGTTGGGGACTCACTGCCTTGACCCAGGAGAAAACACACGCTCCTGTCAGCAGAGAAGTGGGGCAGCAACTCCCCAGTGCCACCACCACCAGTCTGCCTGCTTGGGCAACACCAAGAGTCTGACTCCGTCCTCTTTTTTCAGATACGAAGGGCTTCTAAAAGGGCTGGGAGAATGGCGGGGGGGGGGGGCAGAGGAGATTTGATATTACATGTGCTGAAGCCGTCCTGACCTCCTTTCCTTGAAGCTCTCCTGTTCTCATCTTTCCCTTCCTTTAGCTCTTTGAAGCCTCCTGTTCCCAGCTTTCTTCCTGCGTGAGGCCCAGGGGTTTGGTCCCTGTATATCCCTGTCCGAGGCCAGACTCCAGGCAGGATTCAAGCCCTTCCTGTGATTGGCGTGTTTGTCTTTCTCTCTTTACTACTTGGAAATAGGCCACAGTGTCCAAAGCTCTTTGATTCCTTTATTTCTAATGGCCTTGATTCAGACAGGACCCTGCTTTTATGAAAGCCTAGGATGGAGAAAAAAAGCCACAACAATTCCATAAAATTTTGGAAAGATGGGAGGAAACAGAGATCATGACCCTACTTCAGAGATGCAGATGCTGAAGCCCACAGAAGTCATGGCCCGGGTCAGGGTCCTGAGCTGAGCTGGGAACTTAGTCCTCATTTTGCTGGCCTGTGTGTGCCGCTGGCCCTCAGCTGCCCTCACTCTGGGCTCGAGGGCCACGGTGGCAAAGAGCTGTGTGGCTCTGCCAAGCTCAGGGGTGGGAGTGAGGGGCTGGAGCCCTGACACTGCCCTGCACTGCCTGCCCGGCATGGCCTTGGACAGACGCTCAGACCCTGGACCTCTGGTTCCCCCTGCAACATAAGCAAGATGTTCCCAAGGTCCCTTCCAGCTCTCACTTCTCCTTCCAGCTCTCACTTCTCCCTCCAGTTCTCACTTCTGTGGTCCTTTGCTCAGTTTGAAACCCAGGCTCAGGAAAGAGCAGGGGCAGCTTTTCCCAGAGGGCAGGAGTGTGGTCAGTAGAGATGCTGAGAGAAGTGAAGGGTGGAAGAAACAAGGGGCAGGCAAAGGTTTGGGACCTTCTAAGAACCTTAGGTGTGGCATTGATGAATGACATGTCCTTCCCCCCTCCCATGGAAATAAGAGGTTGTCCAGCACCAGGGATAGGAACAGCGGTGGATGGGGAGGAGGGAGGTCATTTGTACAGAAGGATCCCGGCTCACTTACTTGATGTGACCACCACTTGGGTCCCCTTCCCAAAAGTGAATCTGTTGGTCCCATAGTCACACTCTGGGTAAGTGCATTACGAAAAGGTCCTGGTTTTGCCCACTGTCTCATGAAGGACACACACCCTTCACTCTAAAATCTGGGAACCTGGAAAGGCTGATCCTCTCATTTTTCTTATAATGGGTGCTACGAGGACTTGAAGGAGCCTCCCTAATGGGTGTTACAGCTCCAGCCCCCAATGCTACCCATTCACCTCCGTTTTCCTCATCACAGCTATCAACAAACACAGCCTCTGGCTACTTCTCCTCTGGGAAAAACAGAGTCTTTACAAAACTTTGTGAAAAACCTACCTCCTACATAGGCCGGGTGGGTGTGAGTGTTTCTAAAGATATCAGGCAGCAGGCAGGCATTTTCCCCCTCTGCTGCCACGCCTGAGAAGAAGGCACCATTTTCTTGGGGACAAAAGCAAAAATGTATTTTTCATTTTGCCAGAATGAGGAGGAGCAAGAGTGTTCCCAGCACGCCGTGCTGGGGCACATGCTAAAAACATGCCTGGGCGTGACTCAGAGTCACTGTTTCCTTTCTGGGGCTGAGCGGGAGTCCAGTGACTCACACCTGACTCGTTCCTGTTGCCGTCCTCCCCTCACTCAAGGATGCTTACTGCCAATAGGGCCTTTGGTCCTCAAGAAAGTCAAACATCTCAGCAGATAACAGACTTAAATCCTTTTCCAGAAACACATGGGTGGAATCGTGCTTGCTCTCTGCCAGAGAACGTGCACTGTTCCTTGTCACCGCTGTCCTGTCTCCAGCCAGCAGGTCTCCCTGCTGGGTGCCAGGTCCTGGGTATGACCACACACAGCACCCATCTTGGCACATTCATATATAAATTGTCATTTATATATGACTTTTAATATATGAGTATTTTGTTTTTCTGATAAGACTGGAAGTTCTTGAGAACTGGGGTCATATCTTAAGCTTCTTCTTTTCTTTTTAAACTAACTATGGCCCCTGGCTTATTGATGATACTCAATAATCACCAGTTGAACTGACTTTTACTGTGCATAATTACTGGGCCAAGGAGGCCAGTTTTAGGAGAGGTTAAGGACTAAGTATACTTTGGGTAAATGTGAACAGCAAATTCTAAGTGCTTGGTCAGGGAAAACCCAAGGAAGCATTTCTAAGATAGATAATCAGGAGGCAGTATAAAACCAAAACATTGTGAGGTTCATACTGACCCTCAGCAGAGAGGTAGCAACTGAATGAAGAAATAAGGTACTTGACTCTAAAGGAAACTCAAACATGTTTTTCCTAATATCTTGACACTGCCTGTCCTTAAAGGGCAAAAAGAATAATATGGCAGAAAATATATATTCCAAGTTAGCAGCATTGTTATGACAAATAATAACAAAATAGTAATAATAATAATAATAATAATATCCTATTATAGACCAGGCTAAATGCTACATATATAAATGTACACCCAATATTAGAGGTGGGGCTACACATTTTTGGAGATATCACTTACTTGGGCTGATTAAAAGTTGGGTGCCAGTTCCAAATACAAGTTTCTGATAGCCGGTGTTCACACTCTGCCACAACTCTATACAAAATGGTACCCTGTAACTGGGCCATAGCCTGGGGTTCCTAAGTCACACACAGATAGTTACTAAGCACGTTCTTGTGTCTGTGTGCATGCACCAAAGGTGGAGGAGGCATATAATTTTACTATTTAGACTTCATTTTCCCAAGATGACAAGAAATAAGGCAGAACCCAATAGGAGATCCTCCTTTGCATACGGTAGATTATATAAAACATGCCATGAAAATTCAGGTTAAAAAAGTCATTCCTATAATTACAGAGTTTCAGTTCTAGACAGCACCTAGGGTAGTTATATCCATCCACACTCAGTAGTGTTCAGTGTATGTTTCTTGCATGAATGATGCTCATGGATACGACATAATGCAACATTATCACTGCCAACTTATTTATTTATTTATTTTTTTGTGAGGAAGACTAGCCCTGAGCTAACATCTGTTGCCAATCCTCCTCTTTTTTGCTGAGGAAGACTGGCCCTGGGCTAACATCCGTGCCCATCTTCCTCTGCTTTATATGGGACGCTGCCACGGCACGGCTGACAAGTGGTGCGTCTGTCTGCGCCCGGGCTCTGAACCTGCGAACCCTGGGCCACCGAAGTGGGGTGCGCGAACTTAACCACTATGCCACTGGGCCGGCTCCCCAACATATCTTCTTATTTAGATAGCAGACAAAACCAGGCAAAAAAAAAAAAAAAAGAATGAAAACAGATGTCCCATAACTGTAAGACAAACCAGGTTTTTCACAGAACTTACTTGCTTCAACAGATAATCTTGTTCCTGTCCCAAAGACAACTTTGAAGCCTCCAGTATTTCCCACAGTGATTTGTGCTTTCACAAAATGGGCCATTTCCTTCTCCTTCCATTTTTATACCACAGCTGGGAACAGGCCCAGGGAGCTGATGGGAAGGTGCTAATAATAAGGAGCATTTTTTTATACTCCCTTAGTAAAACCCATTTGTTTTTTTCCTGTTCATGAGCGTATCTCACACCTCCCACTCACTGGAACATTAGTTCACCAAACAATGGTCACTATTCTGTGAGATCCAGGGACCAGGATCCCCAGGTTTTAGTCCCAGCTCCAGTTCTCACTGACTTGATGATATTGGACAATTCAACCAACCTCCCTGGGTCTTAATATCCTTACTGGAAAAATAAAGAAGTCTGAATTAGATGATTTCTAAGCTCCCTCTCAGAGCTAAAGTTCTATGATCTGGCCATGTCCAAAGTGCCCTCAATGTTGCATTTTTCTGTAACTCACAAATGAGTCAGGCACTTGCAGATCAGTTACACTGGTGACTGGTCTACCTGGGGATAATACAGACTTGCAGTGGGAAAGGGAGAGTCAGAACAAGGGAGTGGCTGCTTCCACCTCCTCTCTTTCCTCTCCACTGGGGTAAATGCTCTCAGTAGCCCTTGTATATTTTGTTTCTTCATTAAAAGGGGAAGAGGAATCTTTGGACGTTTGGGGCATTCAAGTCAAGACTTCCCAAAGCTCCATCTCTAAGTCATGGCAGTATCTAAGAATAGAAAAGATAAATTCCATGTACTTCCTTCCTCACTGTGATTAGCATGGTCTCTCATTTCTAAGCGAGCCTTGGCACAGGGTCTGTGATATAATGTGATAGAAAGAGCAAGGCTTTGAGATCAGGCAGGCAGACCCTGGTTTGAATCTAGACCCTTCCATACACTAACCCTGGGATCTTGGGTAATTACTTCTCTGAGCCTCAGTTTCCTCTTCTGTAAAATAGCGATACTGCTCCCCTGCTCCACAGAGTTGTCTGAGGATAAATACCATATGTCATGCACCTAGCATCATACCCACACATTGTAGGCACAGAGAAGGTGGTTGTTATTTCTAGGTTAAGTTAGATTATTGATTAACAAGGTTATTCCCTTAGGGTTATACAATTTATTTATGAAATAGCCATGAGTCCATACCCTTGAGTCATATAAACTCTAGGATGGTATAGGAGTGAGATCTCAGAACCACAGATTTTGAGCTTTGGCTCCTCAGCTCACACTGGAGGAGGCTGAGGCACACAGAGGGGCAATGACTTGTTCAGTGTCACACTGCCAGCTGGGGCCAAATCAAATCTAGAACTCTGGACTGAAACCAGAAGCCCTGGGCTCCTTTCTCTTCACTTCACTGACTCTTCTTGAACAATGTTTAGTGTCAAGGGACATAGTCACTGGAGCGAACTGGTTATGGCTCATTTAGGGCATGGATAAAATGACCTTGAATATTCTCCCCCCAGTTCATCTCTGAGTCACTGGCAGTCAAAGTAGAAAGAGTCATTTCTGCTCTTCTAGCTTTTTTCCTCTATCAGGCTCCATTTAGCTCAATTCTAGTGCCCAAACCTCTGATATTAGACAGAGCTTCTGTCAGCCTCATATCTTGGGAAAAGTTTCCTAAATTCCATCCCAAAGAAAATACACTCATATAGTCTTTGAATACTTTAACTAGTTTATCTGAGCGCCACAATTTTTAATACTTCAGCACTTGGTTATAGTTAATTCTAAATAAGATACAAATGCAAAAATATCTCCATTTCTCCTGTTCACCGCCACCAGAAGACATTTTATAGTTACCATCGACTTTCACACTTACTCAGCTCCACTTTTAGCCGGGTGCCTGTCCCAAAGGTGAGTTTGTTTTTTCCTCCCATGTGTCCCACAGTGTCTGATGCCTCACAATAAAGTCCCTTCTGTCACCTCACTCCTTTTCCTGACTTACCGTAAGGAGTTAGAAAACACTCAAGATTTAATATAGCTTTTTGACTTATTCATATGAGAAAAAGCTCCCCCAACCCCAAATGGAATAAATTCATAGGCTGCTGGTACTAGGGGGCTAGAGGTCATCCAGACCTACTTCCCTATTTACAGATGAGAGAACTGAGGCCCAGAAGCAAGAGATCTGCTCTAAGTTACACTGCCAGTTGGTAGCAGAGACCAAAACATGGGTCTGTTTGATTCTCAATTTAGTGTTTTTCCCTCTCCACCAAATACTGAAGGTACTGTGTCATTTGCTTTATTCTCTTCTTCCCTTTGGCCTGAAAATTTGATTTCCTTGGGTGTTTGATTTCAATTAAACAAGCATTTATTAGGCACTTGCTTTGTAAAAGGACCATATTAGATACTTCATGGGATATAAGAAGAATCTGCTCAAGGATCTTTCAGTTTTCATAGGCAGATCTTCTCAGTAATGAAAGATTTCTGGAGCTGTATGTGTCACAGATTGTCCCAGCTAAATTTGGGATATAGAGGGTAAGAGGGACGGGAGGGATGCCTGGGGAGAGACTGTAGTCCAGGCTTTAAACAGGAAGCCGGGCTATTTCTGAAGAAACCAGGTTTCTCCTAATTGTCTATGTGATAGTCTCTATTCCATTCTGACCTAGTGAATTAATTCTACTGTTATTTCCAACTCTTCTGTTAGCTCTTTTTATTTTTAAAAGTCCCCCATGAATGCTCAGCCTTAAATTTGTAGGTCAACTGATAACACAAGGATGATGCATCCACAAGGATAAAACACAGTAAGTACCTGTAGAAGCCTTAAACTGGATAAGGGGAAAATAAGGTGGGGACAGGATCACCATTTACCTGGAGAGACAAGAAGCATGGTCCCCTTTCCAAAGGTGAGTTTGTTGTATCCTGAATTCACACTATAGCAAACGCCCATATAAAAATGGCCTGCAGTGTTGGGCTTTTCAACCTCTGATCTACTTAGGGAAGGGGAAGGGAAGCCATCATTTATGAAAAAACTATTTTGTGCCAAGCGGGTTAACAATCTACATATATTACACTACTTCATTCAGGCCACAGCTATGCAATGAACTTAGATATTATCCTTATTTTAAAAATAAAGAACAAATGATCTGAGGCTAAGCAGGTTGAAGCAGCACTGCTACCAAAGACATAAATAGCCTGGATGCATGAGACTTTTTAGCATAGGACAGATAAATCTTAGAGGAGCTACGAGAGAAGAATCCTCCTTGTTCTTACTAGAGTGAGATTGCAGTTGTATTGGGGTTAATTCTTTTGCCAGAACCAGACATCAGAACTCTAGTAACAGTGATCCCCCAAAACTCCAGCTCATCCTCCATTACACGATCATTTTTTGAGACAAGAAGACATTTTATCCTTAATCTTTTCCTCATTTCTCAGATACTCCACTTACCAGGCCTGGCCAGCACTCTAGTCCCACTCCCGAAGATCCATTTATAGCCTCTGTCCTTCCCACAGTGTTTCTTAGTCAGCCAAAAACACCCACAAGTCCACATATCCTTTTCATACCCGAGACAGAGGGATACGGCCCTTTCACTTACAAAGGGGGCTACATCTGAACTTTCTTTTTACATTCCACATAACTCACAGGCCATTTGACTCAAATTTGGGCATTTATTGTGCAACATTTAAAATGAGGCCTCTGTCTACCCATACCTCTAGGTCTATCACCATCAAACTCATGATTTTCAACTCTATTTATCCAACAGATGTATCTAGTCCTTCTTTTGTCTCCATTACAGTTATCAAGTTTCAGATTCCTGCCATAGTGTCTCTCCGATTTTTAACTGCAATCAATCTGAAACTTCATGGAATAGCATCCAGATCATTATGAGTGACAGCTTCCTGCTTCCCCCCAATCAACTCATTTTGCAAACTCAGTGGCTCAGTGGAAGCATTGTTACTTACTTGAGTGGCAAACTTGTTACTTACTCCTGCTTTGCCCCCAAAGCCAGGCATCCCTCTGATTATAGGACACTCAATCTGCTTCAGGTCTGGTAAAAAACACCACTTGTCTTCTCTTTAGTTCTTATCCTTTGCAAATCTACTGTTTTCTATTGGCCTCACGGGTAATGTCTTGGCTTTCTCTTCTATTAAGAAAGTACCAACTTGGATGGAACAATACTATTGGAATGTTAAAGGATAGATGAGAGATCCTTCTACAATCTCTTTGGTTAAATATCCTGAAAATAGCCAGAAAAGGCCCATTATATCCCTTTATGTACTCCTAATGTTACAATCTGAGAGAGGAGACAACATAGGGAAGGAGAAATACTTGGGAATTTAGACTCACTTGGGGTGACTTGGAGCTTTGTTCCAGTTCCGAAGGTAACCTCCAAATTCACACTGTAATGCAGGCCTTTACAAAATAACTTCCTTTCTCCCGCCATTTTCATTTGGGTAGCATTCAAGTCACTATACTTCAGTAGAAGAGAGGGTGGTTTTCACCAACGCCTATGGCTGTAGAGCTACATGAAAACAGCTATTTTACTAAGAACCTACATATATTGAAAGAATTATATTACCTGACCTAGCCTTTTCTTTTTGTTCTGAAACAATATTTTACATGTGTATAGCATTTAATGATTTATAAAATACTTTACATACATTAGTTTATTTAATCTTTAAAATAACTTATGAGGTAATATTAAATATTTTCCTTTTACAGATGAAGAAATTGTGGCCCAGACGCACTAATCAAGCCAGACTTGGAGGAACTGGAAGTGTTCAGCCAAACTTTCTTCCTTTTTCTTTAGGCTCAGCTCTCGGACTGGGCTGTTTCAGTCTGTTATTTTTGGTTTATCTACCTGGCTATTTTTCTCCACAGCTAGATTCTTTCATCCTCTGTACCATTACTTGAACATTTCTTTCTACATCAGAATGCACTTAAGTCTGCATAAACCATTAATTTCTTGACACTTAGGCCCTACAAATACTGCAGTAAGTTCAATGGGCCTCAGTAGCCACATTAAGCCTCCTACTTTAGTGACATATTGTCTACTTACTGGGTTTTACTGATAATCTTGTCCCACTCCCAAAGATGAATGTTATAAATCATAGCACTGTGCTGCCTGACAACAATGCTTGAACTACCTTGATAATAGATTAATGTGATTAGCATGCATCTATTCTCCCTCCTGGGAGCTGTGGCTGGGATTCCCCCTCTTTTATTACTGGAATAAAGACTAAGCCATGGAATTAAGCCTGTGAAAGCCTATTTTCAGGGCACGACAGTAGTGATGTAGGGAAAAGCCTGCAAAGAATCCAAGTGATATTCTCTAGACAACTCTGATAGAGACAACTGTCAAGACAACTCTTATTTTCTTCAAAAAGATTTGCAAAATTTCACCAAGTGATCCTGTTTTACTAGCGGAAGGATATCAGCTCTGATCCCCATTTTTACTTAGGAGTCAACACCTGTACACAATCTCATTTTACCAGTGTTTCGCAAATGGTTCCTATCACTGTAGGTAATCTTTCTTTCTTTTATCACTTTAATGTATTTAAAAAAATTTTGTGAGCATGGAGTGGAACACGAGAGTATTAGGGATGGGGGACAACATCCATTTTTTCATTTTGTTTTAATGGCTTTCATCACTAAACCCCAATTCTTCTGGAGCTAAAGAATAAGGACACATTTAGTCATCGGTGCAATATAAGGCCGCAGGATAAGTACAGGAATTATGATCAATAATAACCAGGTACTTACTAGGACTCACTGATATGGTGGTTCCTTTCCCAAAGATCAATGCATTTCCTCCCTGGTAGACACAGTGAAATGAGGCCCTGCAAATACCTCATGCCCCCGCTCACTCACTCCATCTTGTGTATCACTATAAACAAAGGAAACTTGTATTCTGTCCTTGCCCTTGGCAAGGGACTCTGAGCTTTTGGCGTTTGGGTATGCAATGACAAAGCTCTGTTACTTCATGAGAAGCAGGGTAGATGGTGGTAGATCCTCCACTCACTCAATAACTGATCACTAAGCACCTCTATGCATAAGGCACTGAGCTAGGCACTGGGGATACAGCAGAGAGCTGCTTGGACACTGTCCTTGCCCCATGATGCTTACAGTCTAGGGGGAGGTACACATAAACAAATACATGGATAATAGAATATCAGGCGATGGAAGTGCGTGAATAAAATCAGCTGAATACTGGGACAGAGAACAACCAGGTGGCAATTGTTTTTGGTGGCTTGTTAGATTGGTTGAGCAGGAAGGGTCTCTCTGGGGAGGTGATGTCTTAAGTGAGGTCCAGACATGGAGAAATTAATCGTCACCTCCATTTACAGATAAGCAAATTGAGGGCCTGAAAGATCAAAGCCTGGCTCCAAATCACACAGCATCAACCATGGACATGGACGCTTAGATCATGCCTTCTCTCTGCTGAAATTCCAGATCTAGCCCTACCATGTAAATTCCTGGTTAGAAAAGAAAAAGTGAGACAGAGGTTCTTCCAAAGTGACTTTGGGATGTTATCTGGGTAAATGGAAACTGTGGCACTGGCTGTTCAGGGCATGAAGGTTGTGAGAAGATGCCAACTGGAAGAGAAGGCATTGGCATCTCAGAATAAGTTTTATTGATGGAGCTGGCCCCTGAGATGAGGAGACTTCTTCCATTCTGCTTCCGTATTAAGTTGGCAAACAAAGCAAACTGTTACCTAGCAAAACGAGCTCTTATAGTTAGGGTGGACTGGACTTGGAGAGTGCTCTGTGCCCCATTAAATCTGAGTAAATTGAGAACATTTGGCATTCCACTTAGATTTCCAAAAAACCTTGTTATATGTCTCAATAACTAATCAAAGTAAAAATTCATGGCAATACTTACTGAGATCCACCTTTAACATGGTCCCCCTTCCAAAAACCAGGTTCTGAGTACTTGAAAATCCCACAGTGATCTATTTTACCACAAAAACCAAACGTGCTTCATTTTCCAGCACGAGAATTCTCCCAGGCTTCTCTCACTTGGCTGAAACCCAACTCAACACTAAGCACATACTCAGGTAAACTCAAGAAAAGTCTTAAATTCATACACTCTTTGGAAGGGTAGGAAACCTCAGAAACCATGTGCTCCCAGCTCCCAACCTCACACATTTATCTCCTGAGTGATCTCAGGTTTTTGAAGATCTCCAAGGACAGTCTTGCTCACCATTTCTCACATTCTATTTTCTCATGATTAGAAAGGTTCACCATATATCCAAATTCAATCCTTTTTCTGCCATAGTTGAAGTCTATGAAGCTTGCTCACTCTTAATGGAATTCACCCCAATTCTCTGATGGAATTTTTCATAAAATCTGACTTTTTAAAAATCATGAATCATCTGACCACCCATACTTTTCAAAGAGATTTTATATATATTATCTCATATTCAGAATCCTTTGAGCCAGGCAGAGCTGGAATCATAAGCTCCATACTATAGATGAACCGAAGCTTAGAGATCTTGAATGGTCTCCCCATGACCACAAGTTGGTGTGTGGCTGAGCTGGGTCCACATTGTCTTTTGGCTCCTAGTTGAATGCCTTAATGATTTATTTTGTACACATTCATGTATTGATCATATCATCTTGGCTATCAAGTATCCCTCCTTTCCTAGTCCCTTCCCCAATGAAAAAGGCAATATCATCAACAAAAATGATACTTCTCTCCCTGCCCCCCCAAAAAACCCCAAAGCCCTAAACAAGCCTCCAGCTCAACTCTTTTTCAGAGCAATGTCTTTTTAATGCTCACATGTTGCTGTGAGACGAGAGATAAGAGTTACCAATATTTCAGTTGCATTAATTGGGAAAAATGAGGGCCAGAGCAGATAAATCACAATGCTGGTTATAGAGGCTGCAGCCTGGTGCAGACAGCAATATATTGAACCTTAGAAAACGTGGGTCCTTGCCCTGCTATTGTGACCAGGTTTAAATCACTTAACCACTCTGAATAGAATCATCCCTTCCTCTGCCTCCTGAGATAATCAGATACGAGACGTGAAGAAATAAGGAAAGTACCTTAATTGTTTTCTTTCTCTTAAGAAGACAGACCCCAGAAAATATCAAGATAGCAATGTCCTTTATCCACAGTAAATTTGTACATACATATGTCCTTATGCAAGAGCATAAAAGCATAAGAACAAGACTAAACCTTTTTAAGGCAAGTTTGAGACAGATTAATTAGACCAACACAGCACATTCAATTTAAAACTGTTGACTAGGCTCCTGCTTCAATGTTGGAAACAGACTTGTGGCTCAAGAGCTGGTACTTACTTGGCTTGACTAATACCCTGGTTCCTCCTCCAAAGGTTAGCTTGTTCCCTACAGTATTGGTCACACAGTGATTTGAGACCCAGCAAAAACCACAGGGACCCAGGAAGTCACACTCCATAGATACCTGACAAAAGACATGTCCTACGGCCTTGGCGAGGTGGAGGGGTTGTGGTGTTTAGGATAATCCTGTCTCCTAGTGCTGTCCCCACTTTATAGAGCTGGAATGCTTGTAAGTAGGCACTTATTTGGGTCTAACCCTTTCATATATTTACTTGCTTCTTTGCTTTGGCTTTTTGGACCTGGATCTGTGAGTAAGGATAGTAACACTCAACCACAACCTCATTCAGGGGCTCATTTGACCATTTTTAACCCACAAAGGAACCTGAGAATGGGAAGCCCTAAAAGCTCTGGGAACCTTCAGAGTCAGGCTGTTCATAAATCCAGAGTGGAAATGCCGATGCACACACTCATATGCAGGCGTGCACTGTTAGGGTCTCTATATTCAATTTAGTTCCCAAGGAAGACCCCAAAGAGAGGAAGGATACTTTAGTCCTGGGTCCACTCAGACCCTCCCAGCTTTTTTTTTCTTGGTCCAATTTGCAGACCCAGACTCCTTATTCTGGAGCCCACCCATTGGTGAGGCTACTATTAAAGAAGGAGGTCAGGAGGCTTCTTGGAGAAAGTTTACAGAGTAGGATGGAGAGGTCATTCTTGATAAGAGAGTACAATAGTCAATGAAGCTTCTAACAAGGAGATGGCCAAGAATCACAGGGTCAGGAAAAATAAACCTTGTAAACCTATCCTCCAGTTTGTCATGCCCATTCTGGGTTAAGGCCGTATCCTTCCCCAAGTGTTGGGTACAGCCCGAGTGGGTGTTTTGGGATGCCTCCCACACTCTAGTAGGGTTGCCCTTCTCCTTTGCCTTTGGTGGGATGAACACAGCCTCCTCTTAGATTCTTGGGTTCCTAAAAGGGACCCAAGGTCATCTTGACCTTCCTCCTGCTTCCCTATCCCAATCTACCTAAGGAAGGAGGGTCCTCAATAAGGGGCAATATACATGTTTCAAGACTAAGGGAATTCATTCATCTTCCTTTTCAATTTCTTCACAGTAATGTTTTCCTGGAGTAGAAAATAACACTCACCAGGCCATACTGTTAGCTGAGTTCCTCTTCCAAAGTACAGCCTCCCCAAAGTTGAACCTCTATCGACACAGTGCTGGCCACCCTTACGTGAACCTGGTCCTAATGTTCCCCAACCACTTTCTCCCCTGCCCTAGGGGATAGGAAAATTCACCTCTATCCTCTTTAAGTGGCTTTAAGTGTTTTTCTTGTGCAGCCGGCAGTCTAAGCTGGACAGTCAGTCCTCAGAGGCTATCACTCAGGGGAGAAATGCTCTGTAGTAACAATGGGCTTCCCACCTTCAGAGGCCCCTCCCAACAGAAAGCAATTACACGTCCTTTTGAGAGTGTTTAAATTGGAAGGAACTTTGCTTCCCTGGCCCTATTTCTCAGCATAAAAGGCTGCTCACTTACTTGGATTGACATTATGTTCACATCCCTTTCCAAAGCTGAACTTGTGAAAACTTTGATAAACTAGATCTGTCCCCTGCAAAATCCCCTCATTTCCCTCCTTCAGCCTCTAGTCCTCCCTGCAGGCATTCCCATTTCTCTTTTTATTTCTTCCTGATATCCTCCTTTTATTGCCCCATTTACTGCACTGGGAAATCATACCCCACCATTTTCTAGGTGTAAAAATCCCAAATAGCCTTTAGCCCATGAATAATTTGTTGATCTATTTCTTTGGCTATCAAAATAATAAAAATAGAAGAAACAAGTCTGAGCTCACCTTTTCATCCTCTAGGCTTGAGTCATGGGATCTTAGCACTTAGAGTTGAAAAGGAGACCAGAGGTGATTCAGTCCAATATCTAAAATGGCATAGACATCCCTTCTATAACATCCCATCATTAGCCTCAAGGACTCAGGGTGAAGAGCTCCAAGGAAGAAGAGTTCTGCACTTCACAAAGCAGCCTTCCCACTGCAGGACAGTTCTGCTCTTTCAGAAAGATTCCATAGGAGGCTGAGACACATCTGCTTTCAACCACTGGTTTTGATTTTTGTCTTCTGTACTAACCCCTTCCTCTTCCACAAGGAGGAATATGTGAAATATTTGAAAAGTTCTTCAAATATTTGAAAAGAGTTATATCTCATCTTAATACAGTCCAGTGCCATCCCCTCTCACCATTTTTAGGGATCTGAGATAGTTTCAGAGAGTTAGCTTGGTTTTCATCTGATCATGAAGCCCAGGCCCTCAACAGACTTGTCATTGTGAAGATGTACCTGAGGAGGAGAGCCATTCTGGGGTGGAAGAGGGGATGAGGGAGACAAGTGAGGCAGAAAAGGTATGATCCTAATGCAAACTGGGAAAATTTTTTGGAATTTAGTTACTGACCACTGTGCCTCCCAGGTGAAATTGCTTATAATCGTACCCAGCATTTGTTTTAAAATTATTCTGACTTTTTCCTTTTTTACTTACTTGCTCTTACAGTTACTGTGGTTCCTGCTCCAAAGGTGAACTTGTAGTTATTAGAGCCACAGTGCTAGGTCTTCCTACACAAACCTCGTCAAGACCCAGTGGTTAGGAGAGTGGGGTGGGGGGACAGGCAGGCTGCCTCGAGGCCTAGCTTTACCCCCCTGTGCTCTGAGCCCTTGGGTAATTATTTTAACCTCTCTCTGTTTTTCATCTTCACGGTTTCCTCATCTGTGAAAGTGAGGATGATAATATCTATCCCAGAGGATTGTTAGGAAGGTTAAAAGAGTTAAAGAATGAGAGGCATTTACACCCTACTTTGCACATAGCAAGTGTCCAATAAATGTTACTTATTAGATTATCATCAAGACTATCTAATTCTTTTCATCTTTTAGAAATACACACACTTTTAATTTGTCATATCTCCTTTGAAATCCTAGACATTCATAGGTACTTTAAATTATATTCAAATGCTCTTTTGTCAACTAGTAAAAGTAGCAACAGTTAAAATTTGGGAATTTTCCTTATATAGGATACCATCCCAAGAGTATGGTGGCAGTTTCAGAATATTTACTGAATCATAGGATTTGTTTCCTGTTTTTAAATCTTTGTAAGAGACATAAGAACAAGGAATGATAAAAATGTTATGAGTGGGGACCCCAAACACAAAATAAAAGAACTCAAAACGATACAGACTGGTCAGAGGAATTTGGATAATACGTTGGTGAGTTTTTCTTGTAGACAGTTACAACTTACTTAGCTTTACGCTGAGTTTGGTCCCAGATCCAAAGTAAAATCTGTTAGAATTGTACACCATGTTTACTACCATTACAAAAAGTCTCCTGGGACTTCCTGAAAGGGAGGTGTGTTATCCAGAGATGACTAATCAAGTTAGGCCACTAACCCAACTCCACAAACTTTTGCTATTTTCCTAGAAAATTCAAGAACCAAAGTGGGGAATAAGCCAAGAAGACACATTCATTATCAGAGACAGGTAGGATAAGGGCAACTGATTTTCTTCAGTGGTTGTATAGATTTCTTTTCTTTAGTTTTCTGCTTGGGTTCATTCTTGTGTCTTCTGTGCTCCATATACATGATATTTGAAACAAGGACACTGCAAGTAAATGCTCTTTACCTTTCTCTTTTCCTAATTACACATGAAAATTCTCCTTAGGTGGACTGGATTGTGAGGAAAATCCTTATGTTGCCTTTAGTTCCAGGGCGTTCTGGAAGCCTCTTTCCCTGAGTCTGTACCTGGATCTGTGCTGTGCTTGACAACTTGATCTGAGCTTCTCTCAATGACATCCTGAACCACACCAACCAGCCAGCTGTATTCTGTATATAGAATCTAACAAGATCACTATATCCTATCTGTCAAAGTACCTACATCGCATAACCAAATGTACTTTAACATCCATACCACCCCCCAGCCCCCACAATGAAATTGTACATTTTGGCTTTTTGTTTTTGCTTTCTGCCTGCATATTCCCTTTAGCAAGGGGGAAAAAAGAGGCCTCTGTGTTGGCTGTCATTTGCAAGTCTAGATGAAACATTATTTATGGGCAAAATATTTTGCTGACAATTTCAAGAGAAAGGAAACCTCAGTGCCGACAGTTAGACGCCCACACAGTTTGGATTTAAACAAATCTCAACAAATGAACACAGTTATGAGAAATAAAATAGAGGTGACCTCAGTTTAAGCCAAGTAATTATAATACTTAAGCAGTTTTGGAGGGCAAGGGGCTTGCTTGTTCTTACTTGTAGAAATGATAAGCAGTGTGTTACAGGAATGCTTTGCTGGAAGGGCACCAGAGAGCTATAGAAATAGAGCTTCATTTAAATATCTTAAATAGGCACCTTTGTGTTTGCCGACTTAAGAAGAAATAAGCTAGAACAGGCTAGAAATGCAGCTGGCCAACTAGACTCGGTTTAAGATAGTTCCTGGTGAAACCATTTTGTCTGGTTCTAGTGAAAATATTATGAGAAACAGAGGTTCCCTTTCGGAATCTATTATTCAGCAATTCTAGGTTAGTGTAGCTTCTCTACTCATTTTCATCAACTCCTATTCCAAACTTAGCAAAAAGGTTTCTCTTTCTCTTTGGTCTTTGATAGATAATTCTCTTCTTAGATTACCCTTTCAAGTACACGTTGTTGGTGTCTCTCCCCTACCCTCAACCCCAGGCCCATTAAGTTACATATACGTACAGTATATATTCATAGATTAATAAGTCAGTTCAAATAGTATTTAATTGTGGTGGCCTACCAGGTACAACAGTCAACTGGGTCCCGGATCCAAAGATCAGTTGCCAGCCTGAACCAGAAGAAGCACTATGATATGTCCAACAACAAAAACCAGATCAAATAGGCCAGGTTGGCAGGGCATAGAGTAAAGAGTTGGAAATTACTTTATGAATTTGGCCTATGTCTTTGTCAATCTAGGTTTGATCTGGAGTAACCAAATTGCCTGTCTACAAATCCTAAATAAATCCCTCTTTGTCTTTACAATTCCATTTTCTTTTAGGGAATCTTTGCTTTCCATTTTCTGCTACAGAGTTCTAAGCATCAAATGTCTGCTTTCAAAAGGTATGTAGAGTAAGTGCTCTCCGATTTTAGATGTCAAACCAGCCCTCACATCTTTTCGTCTAAGTAGACTCATAAAGCCCAGGACAGAGAACATTTCTCCTCCATTCTGGGCATCACTGGGTTACACCACCAGGAAACCACCCAAATCCTCGAGTCCTCCTTAGACTGAGTCTACAGGATCTAAATGAGGTATAGAGCTGGTGCTATCTACCCAGTTAATTTGGCCAGTATTTTGATATTGACAAGATGATTTCATAATGACCAAATTATCAGGGAAATTGCTAGTTTTCCACTTCACTTTTGGTCTACTTCCTTTCTCATGACTAAGGTGGTACCTATGTTGATTAAGCTGTTAAAAGACGTTAAGAATGCAACAAAAATCAATTTTAATATTTCCTCAGTTAGTGAGAATGGTCTAAAAGGGTCATGCTCAAGAGGAATCAGGATATGGATTGTCATATCTGAGGGAACAAATGGGATCCACCTTCAGGATGTAAGTTCCCTGAGGGCAATATCATGTTGAGTTTGTTATCTGGTGGGTCCCTGGTCTGAGCACCGAGGCTGGCATAGAGTAGGTGCACAAAAATATTTGTCAGATGAGTCCTGCCAACTCCTCAAACTTCAGGCCAGGAGAATTAATGATAGAGACAGGTTTGGCAAACTGGAGACTTAAGTTCTAGTCTTAGCTGAGCCATAGACAGTCTGTGGGGCCATGTCAGCCTCTTCCCTGGGCCTCAGTTTCCCATAAATGGAGTTTATCAGAAAAGATGATTTTAAGGGTTCTTGCTGCTCCCTGAGGCTGTGTTGTACAAATTTTTGGCCTAAAGTCTCAGAAATAGAAAGTGTCCCACAGTACTTATGAATAAACTTTTTTTTTTAGTGATTTTCAGACTTTGGGAGAGGCTAATCACAGTTATTTTGGTCAATGATCATTATTTATAAAGTTCTTTCTATAAATTGACATAATCTTAGCCAAAAAGAACAGTGCCTTAGAGTCTTGTTAGCCTTCTCGCTGATTACTGTACAAATCCAGAGCTACAGATCCTAGCCAGTACCATAAGTAATCAGTCACACATCTTTAGTTCCACCGCATACATTCTGGGAGCCATCCCCAGAGACTCCCCTACGTGGCCCATTTTGCATCAAAATGTCAGATCCTAGCCAGAGAGACTTTTGTCCTCCTTCTATTTGACGCTCATTCACACTTTCTAAACATTTTTCATATAGTGTATAATTGAGTCTAAATCAGCCCTTAATCCACAGACATTGCTTAATCCAGGGATACACTTTTATACTTACTGGGCTTCACAGATAACTCGGTTCCTTGTCCGAAGATAAGCTTTCCTCCCTGGTTATAATTCACACTGTGTTACATATCCTGTCAAAAACACATCCAATCTTCCTGAACACATTTCTAATCCTCCATCCACAGCAGATCTCTCCCACGCCACAGCATGAATCATGGCTATACTTCTTATTGTAACTTTTTTCCTTATAAGGGGAATAAGGGACTTAGGGGACTGATAGAGAATAATGAGAATTCCTATTTATCCAAAAACGTTTCTATCCAAACCGATCTCTCATGTTTGCTTAATGGCTCTGGGTATTGCTGTTCAGGGAAATGGCTTCCTTTCAAATATGTTTCTCACGGTCTCAGCTAGAAATACTTGGCACGCAGGGGTTAAAATTAAGAGCAGGTGAGGCTCCAGGGAATCAGGCTTACCTGGGGTGACCACAACCTGGGTCCCTGCTCCAAAATTCAATTTCCCCCAGCCGTCAGTTGTCACACTGTGACAAACGCCTCTACAAAATGGCTTCCTCAGAGAAGACAGCTGCTAAATGAAGACAAACTGCTCACGGGGAAACAATCTTGCTACAAAATGAGGTAACTGCATGATATGAGATAAGCTTTTTTCCCCAATTCTCTTCTAATTTCTCTTTTTTCAAGACGCTAAGGGTGATGTGTGCCAAGGGCTGCACTTCCTGGGCAGCAGGGCCAGAGAGCGGCACCGCTGGGGTTAATGGAGCCCGGGCCCTGGCCCTCAACTCTGCAGTGATAAAAACTCTAGGAGTTGATCTAATGCCAAACCCAGTCCTCAGATTACAGCTGATTACCACTGCTACCCTCTAATTTAAATCACCTGGTGCTTTGAATGTGAGAGTCTGCTGGAAAAACTGTTCCAGGATCCCTAAGTTCTGTTCTGATGGAACTATCTCAATCACTGGTCTCTACTTGCCTCAGTTTTCAAGTCTATGAAATGGGGATAACTTATTGGCATCTCCTTTTGAGAAGGACTGGCCATCAGATAGTTTTACTTATTGGAGGTTTGAGGGGGTGGGCAGACCCCAAGGCCGGGTTATTGGTGGGCTCCTGGTGGGTTTCTTCCCCTCCAAACCTCCCGGAGCTCCTTCAAGGATGAGGAAGATGACGAGGTACTGGGCCTTGGTCGGCTCAGCCCCTTTAATGTCCTCCTGACCCAAGGAGGCCCCCATGGAAAAGAGAGCAGGTCTTTCTTTTGGAGATAATCATATTCAGCGCACAATTCAAATTATATGCCACTTACTTGGCTTGACAAGCAGCCTTGTCCCCTTCCCAAAGATAAAGGAGAAGCCTTGTCCTTCCCCACGGTGATTATCTCAGCATCAAAAACCTGCCAACTCAGCTTTCCCCCACACAAAGCCCTCCTGAGGAGGGGCACCTCCGTGTATTCCTGCAGTGTTATTCACTCAGGTCTGTGATTTTCCTCCCTGAATAAACAATTCCTCCCACTCCTCATTGTCCTCAGGTTCTACCTCCCTCTCCAAGCCCGCTGCGGAGGTCACCATGGACCCAGCTCTCAAGCCCCTCTGGCTCACTCCCACGCGGAGCCCTGGGCTCATCTCCTCTCCCACCTAACTGTACTTACAGGGCAGCACAGTCCGGTTCTGCCACCGAAGACCAAACTCTGGAAATAGCTATTCCCACAGTGCCTCTGGGCTCTGCAAAACCCCTAGAGCTCCCCCCACCTCCAACACACCCCACACTTCTCAACATCACAACAGCCCAGGACCCAGATCTGTGTTTTTGGCTTTAGGGTGAAAAAGCCAGCCTGTTTGTCCTGTCTAGTGCTGGGAACAAAGGGAGTTTGGGACACACCAAGCAAAGGTTCCAAAACTTCACCCAGCAACCCTGGTGTCCCAGAGGATGCGGCTCTGCATAAATGAGCCAGAGTTTTTTTCATGGAGAGGCTCTGGGGGCTGCGCAGAGGCTTAAAGAGGTTCTCTCATTTCTCCTCCTGCCTCGAGGCAGGGCTGCACTTCAATCACCCCTGATAGGAGGGCGTCTTATCTCCTTTCAAAAACCCTCTAGAGAAAGTGCTCTGGCAACTACTCCTGACAGTTCATTTTCACTGTTCAAAAACCTATTAGGTAGGTTTTACCGTTAACCTCACTCCTTTCTTCTTGCAGTATTAGCCACGTCCTGTGGTTTGAATCTGGTGGATCCAGAGCACAAGCCCCTCTAGCTTTTGTTTAATGCAACCTTCCCAGACTTAGATGTATAACTCAATGCCCACCTGACCCTTAACCTCTTTTCTTCAATATTAACAGCCCCAATTTGCCTCTATAGATTTTACTGCTCCTCCATCTCTGGTCTGAGAGTTTCATTTAGGGGCTATTTTCAGGTGCCATATTTCTCATGAGCTTCACCACCCAGAGGAGTCGAAGGACAATTTTAGGACCAGTTGCTCTTCCCTGTGAAGCTTCCATCCTCTCTGTCCCTATTCCTCCACATGGGGAGCCCACGTCTTGGGGTACTTAGGAGGAAGTCACCCTGGCGTCAGCCTGATGAGAGGGTGATGCGAGGTTTCAATATCTGCTCCAAGGGCTTGTGTGTAGCCTCAGGAGCTCCAGCCACGCAGCTCTCTGCGGAAACCTCTCTCCTGCCTCTGACACTTGGATGATTTTGTATTTAAATGAGCCAGGATTCTTTCTCTTTCCACTTAGACACTTTCAAATCCCAGGTGAAGAATTTCATAGAACAGGCTGACATCCTCCCCCCTCCCCCCATGCCAGCTCTTCTGATGCGTGACAGAGCCTTGACAGAAGAGCCCGAGGGGCCAAACAAAAGCTCTACTGTGTGCTGGAGACTATGTTTATCATTATTATTAATAGCTAGGGTTTAATGAGCTCTTTCTATGTTTTGAGCACTATGCTAAATACTTTAGCTGTGTTATTTCATTTGATCCTTGCAATAACTCAACAGGGTAGGTTTATTTTTATCCTCATTTTATGGATGGGGAAACTGAAGCCCAGAGAGGTAAAGTAATTTGCCCAATGTCACACAGCGAGTAAAGTAGTGGAGCCAGGACTTGAATTTAGGTTTTTCTGTCTCCGAAGCTCATACTATACTGCTTAATTCATAATCACTTGGGTTCAAAATGTCCAGAGGGGACACATGGCATCTCAGAGATGCTGCAGAAGTAACTCAGTGCTGAGTTTCATACTCAATGGCAGAAATTTTGTTCTCAAACTAGATGCCCAAAGTTCTAGTGGTTCTTTTCAGAGATTTAAATTGCAGTGGAAGGGGGTAGTCAAAGTTAGATGTAAGAAAGAACGTTTTGGCAGCAAGGGTTGCTCAATTTTGGAATTGATTACAGAAAGAAGTGGAGGAATTCCCTGCCCTAGACCATCAGGTGGAGCCAAAGCATACCCCATGTGGTCAGGGAGTGTGCAGGGAAGCCTAGTCAGGTGTGTGGGGGACACTGGGTCCCCTCTGGAGGTCCTTCCTGACATTCTCATTGGCTCAATTGTTGTTTATATCTCTATTTCTTTGAAAATGTTGTATATGCTCCTGAGAGCCCCTCACCGTGAGCTAGAGCAAGAGCGTGTGTGTATGTGTATGCACATCTCATTTTAAAGCAGAGAAGGGAACCAATTCTCTTTGGCCTGAGGAAAGAACATTAATAAAGAGCCCAAGCAGATGCACAGGATTAAAGTATTTTTCAAACTAATGATTTGATCGATTGCCCCTAAAGGCCCAGCCAAAGAAGAACACAACTTACTTGGCTTCACAGTGAGCATGGTCCCGTCCCCAAAGGTTAATTTGCCAGCATTGGTGTTACACAGTGTTCAGTGCTATTGCAATAACCTTGACTGGGGCCTCTAGCAAGACAGGTGGAGGAGGCAAGCAGAAAAACAAAACCTGAAATGACTGCCCATGGCCAAAACAATCTCCTTGTAATTAGGTTAGAATGTGGGATGAATACTAATAACTAGCAACTTCCCAGCCCGATTCTATTTGCAGGATTTTTCCTTGAAAGAATGGACCCCGGCAGGAACACCTCCTGGGAAATTCACTCAAAGTGGCTACTGCTCGGTCTCCTGGGATCCCGTCTTGTTTGTTATTCCTGCAGGCCCTTTGTCTATTTTCATCCAATTCCTCCCTCTTTTCCCCTCTACTTTCCCTGGACCTTCCTCTTTGTGGAGGTTCACATATTTTCTCAGGGAGAAACTACATGGATATGAGAAGCCAAGTACAATGCCCCAGGGAGTATGCGCATTAATAACCTTGTTTTCCAACTGGTATCACGAACCACCCAACACAAACCAAGCAAAGAAAACACCACCTGTGTTTTGACAGCTTCTGCATGATGGAAGAAGGGCTTCTTGGGAAGAATAATTAGCCAAAAAGAAGAACTTACTTGGTGTGACCGAGAGTTTGGTGCCTTTCCCGAAAGTGAGTTGGTAACTCCCGACCCCAGAATATGCACAGAGTTTCCTTTCTTTGCGAAAACCCCGCAGATGCTGAGAAATCAAACCCCTCACAGCACAGGAGCAGTGCTGACAAAAGCTCAGACTGTAACAATAACCAGATGACAGGCAAACGACAAGGGCTGTTTCAGAGGCCTGCCATGGGTGGACCATCCCGGAGTCCTACGAGACCTGGCTGGACTTCAGAGGTCGTCTAGTCCATCCTCCTGTCTTCAGCCAAGGTGCCCTCTGACCAAAGACCTATCTAATCTCTAAGAGCTCCTGGGAAGGTGGCTCTCCTTTGCCAACAGCCCTTGCATTCAAACAACTGTTCCTTATATCGAATTGAAATCCTGCAAACTGCAGTCTGAGTTCTTTACATCTGGAGCACCCCTCCTTGAAGACAGATTTCACGTCAACATACTCCAAATAGAAACTCATCACAACATGCCTAACCAGTCCCAGTGGTCACTTTTGGGGGGGAAAGTGATATTGAAGGAAGGGGGTCAAGGTGAATGTTAGCTTCATCTCTAACTTGAATTGTTTTATAATGAGAAATGTTTAGGTATTACTGCGACAAATTAAAATAATAACAACATTAAAGAGAAACCCACAATGTATTTAAAAATGGCTCTTGGATCTCAGACAAGCTTTCCAGTGCTCCCCCAGGCTAAACAGCCTCAGGTTCTTTGTCCTCGGGTGTTGATCTTCTGGGATCCGGGGAGGGAACTCGGCCAGGATGTGCGGTCAGAGCAGCTGGGCCAGGATGAGGTAGATGTGCTTGCTCGTGATTGTCTGATTAGCTTTTGAATTACGCCAGAGTAACCTGCTTATCTCCCTGCTCAGCACTAACTTCCCAGCTTCTAAGAGAACTTTCTTGGCTGCATGAGCATTCCTAGGTACATTGAAAAATCTCTTAAGGGAAGAGGCCATTGCTGATCAAAACTAGGGATGGCCAGGGACACTTACTTGCAATCACAGAGAGTCTCGTGCCCTTTCCAAAGACAAGTTGCCTGTTTCCTGAATTCCCACAGTCATTGCCTCCACAACAAAAACTGAATGCTTGGCCCCAGTATTTTTCTGGATGTTTCCTCTTCTTAATCTTTATTCCTGGTAGAATCACCCAGAATTCTCCCCACTTAATCACAGTTTTTGTTTCCCCTTAGCACGTCTTTGCCTCCTTCTCCCTGATCCTCTACAGAATGTGGTATAATTAAGATGCTTCTGCCTTTGACTGTCTACTCTGCCGATAAGAACTTCCATACATGGAGATGTGGCCCAAGAATGTGTTTCTAAACTGCCTGCAAACTTCCAGCTTATTGTTAGCCTGTGAAAAATATTCCAAAGGAAACCCCTGTCTGTGACCTCATAATGAACTCTTATCTGTGCTAGAAATAAAAAGGAGGGGTTACTTTTCCTAAATGAAGAAAAGGATTTGGAAAATGGCATAGAATGAGAAGGCTCAGTACAAGATGTTGCTCTTGGCCGACATGCCGTCTTTGTTGCCTCTGGCATTCAAGTAGCTCTTAAAAAAGTTATCTCCCACCCATCCCTGGAGCAAGGGAGAAGAGAAGGCATGGGTGTCAGAGTCAGGAGTCTTAGCAGAGGCCAAATAGAGAAAAGTAGGTCTTTTATGAAGGCTAGAAGGAGAGGGGTCATAGGTAGGCTGGGGTCATTTCCAAAATCAACCTGGGTGGAGGCAGAAATCATACCCAGTTTAACGGTGTGTCCAAACAAAGTCCACTAGGGACAAGCCTGGGGAAGACGTGAAGATGGACTCTGGACAAAGTTTCATGAATTCTTACTCTTCATAATATATAAACAGTGAAAAAGATAATTGATATTTAAGCAGCAGAACACTGCAGCAACTTTCCCAGCTCTAGAGGGGAGACAATTTGGTATTTGGCTGAGCTGTGGAAGGGCCGAGGACGGGGCCTCTGTGAGAGCGGAAGGGCCCAGGGCCTAGAGGCTGCCCTCAGGTCTGAGAGCCTAAGAAACTTTCCCCACCCAACACCAAAACCACTTTCAATTCAATGAGAGTCAATATCAGAAAATCACATGAACAGCACTTACTGGGGAGAACATGGAGTTGAGTCCCTTTTCCAAAGATGATTTTGTTAGAACTCTGTTCACACTGTGACTGGGGCCACAACAAAAACTCCTAGTGACTCTTCAGGAAAGCTACACATCCCTTGATGGATATTTCACCTTCATGGGACTCAACAGATTCCCACACTGTCTCCTTTACTATAATATACAGGCCTCATTATCTCTTCAGCTATCTTTCTCTATGTCTCCTGGCTGTTTTGCTTGAATTTTATGCTGCTTATTGCAAATGCGCTGAGAGGAAATTGGATGACCTCATTTGACACTGCGAGTGAATTATAAAAGCAGCAATTCAACAAACTCCTTTGTGATATCAAACACAATTCTTTACCACAGGCAAAAAATGGCTGGGCAGACAGCCACTGAGCTAGAACTCCACTCTTCAGAGCCCAAAGAAAGATGAGGGCAGGAACGGGCCATGTCTGAATTTGCACCTGAGCTAGAACTGCATTACAGAGCCCTCACCTCACCCTCAGCTCTGTTCTAGAGGAGTCATATCACGAGACCCTGAAGACACCTCACCTTAGGCCAAGCACACGTTTGCTGCACCCATTATAGCCCTGCCCTAGCTGGGAGCAGTGGGATCATTCATTTTGGCCCAGAGGGATCCCAGTCTTGCGGGAAACATTCTCCTTTCACAGTCTATGGATATGGTCTCTCACCACCAAGTGATGGAAACCCGATGCTATTACCACCAGCCCAGGTCCTTGTTTGACTCATAAAGAACCAAGCCCCACTGTCTCCTCCTCACTGTCTACGTGACCCCAAAAATTCTCTTTGTCACAGTCATTAAAAAAGATTAACATGGCTTGGTCATGTTTACTAGATCTAAAGCAAACCTAGGGAGTAATCCAGACTTTTTCCTTGTCTTTGGGCATTTCCCGCAGCTGAACAATTCAAAACTAGGCTACTATTTTAAAGCTCCTTGAGTTGGTCATTCCATAGTCTCAATTATAACCTGTTGTACTGTTTAATAACTCAGTCAGTCAACCTGACAACACCTGCCTCTTAATGTTATTTTTTTGACTGACATGTGGATGGGTCCCTTTGTCCGCAAAATGGCACCCCCAGGTGCACCCCCAGGAATACCAGTCTCCTGAATTCCTTATTCTCCTACTTCCCAAGGAGTATATTTAAAAAGTATTTTCTCCCCATGGAGAAATTGATCATTAAACAAAAATCTTGTCATCACGCCTGCCATTTTATTTCACTCTGACTTTCCTTTCAGGTATTTATAAAGCCATCTGGGATCATCAATTCATCTCTGAATTGTTTCTTTCCCCCATTGCATTTGAATAGTAGTGCTGTGTTTTAGTGAAATTTGACATGTAAGGGACTAGATGTGAACATTTGTCAAAATGGGACAATGCTTGGGTTTCCTATTCAATCTTTTAGAGTAAATACACATGCAGGCAAGAGAGACAAAGAAGGTGCCTTATACATATTAGTAGCATTTAAAATGAGATAGATTCTCATTTCTAATAGAACAGAAGACAAGTTCTGTGGGCAAAATCACAACAAACATACAAATCATTGCAGAACATTGTTTAAGAGATACCGTGGCTGTAAATAACTCACGGGCCCAACCTCTCTGGAAGGAAGAAGGAGAGCTGAGGGACCATATCAAAGGCAATGGGGGATGGTCTCATTTTGCATCTATTTATCATTATTGCTCTCTTCTCAACAATCATGAATGTTTCATGCATTTGCAAAAGTCATTTTTCAGAAAATACATTTGTCTACATATTAAATTAAATCTCCACTAACTTCACAGGATTTATTTGTTGGGTCAAATATAAATAGAACATGGCCACTTACTGGGCTTTACCGTCAGCTGGGTTCCAGTTCCAAAGAAGATCCTGGCATTGTTATTCCCACAGCATTTCCTGCCTTTACTGAAACCCCTAGTGCAGCCCCAGCAAACACATGGCTCAGGGGCGAGGGGGCAATTGGACTCTTGAGATTTTTTTTTTCTGTGTCTCTGGAAACTGGCCTTTTATGATGGGGGCAAAAAGCTGGTTCTTCTAAATAAAGCAAACCATTTTTATTTAAAAAGACCAAACTTATGAGCTTTTAAGACCCTTTTGCATTTCTAGACTTAAATCTGCCAAAGCTGAATCAAATAATTTGACACTTGCTCTCATAGGTGCGAGCTCAGCCTCAGACACACAGGTCTGAAGGGATGATGCATTCCTGTATCCACAGGGATGTTTCCCAGCCACAGAGCCATCTGATCTCACATTCAGATGCCACCCAAACTCCATGGTCCTGTCCCCACTCACTGGTCAAGTTATTTCAAAGCTTTCTCACTGACTAATAATGTCTACGTGGTAGCCTAAGAAGACATTTCATCAGGGAAGAGTAACAAAAGGCAAAGTCTTATCTTTTCCCAGAGAAGTTCCATCAAGGACTCATATGCTATTTCAGACAGACGAGGGTGGGGAGTTAGGACACACCATCTCCTACACTTTAAAAAAGTCCAGTCCTGAAATAAATGGAAGCAGTGAACATTTTGTTATGAAAATGGTTGTATCCTAAAGGCAAGGATAAGAACACACAGAGCTCCTTTATCACAAAGCTGAGCATTGGCTGAGTTTTCATATACACTAAGTATTGAAGAACAGAACAAGGAGAGAGCATCCAAGATAGTGTGATACAAGGTCTTGGTTAAAAGCAGAGCTTGAGTGATAGAATTTTAAGCTTGGAGAGAAAAGGAGACTTGATCTCATCCTCAAAATGATTATGATGTTTTGATTCTTCAGATTTGAAGAGAAAGAGTTCAAAACTGATGTATGAAACTTTCAGCCTGGGAGCAGTAGATGTCCAGAACAAACCCAAAGGACATATTCTAGGGAAAATGAAAGGGGAAGCAAATGCAGGTAATACAGGGAAGGTGTTACTTGGGTCAGAGCTTTAATATTAAACTAACCTATCCTAAGCCTCCTCCTTGCCCTCCCTCAGCCCCGGGTCAGTTTTGCCTGCCTTTCCAGCAATCTCTCCAAGTACAGCTCTGGAGTCCCTTTTGGAGAGAAAGAAGATATGGCCTGTAGAAGAAGGTGCTTGGACGAGCTGATACACAATTGTGTGAATATGTTAGTAGAGGTTGTATCTACACAAGTGAAGGTAGGACCAGAGCTGATAAATGGCCTGGAAGTGGGGTCACAGAGCAGAAAGCCTGCAGCATTGAGATGGGAACAATTTTCCCACAGTTTTTCTTCCTGGGATTTATCTTAACATTAGCCCATTTCCCCTTTTCTGACTGTGGGGTGCCATCCAGGAGAATGGAAAATTTGAGAGCCTGCCGTGTTGTGGTAGCTAAGGGATGACCGTAGGGTCCTAAGTTTACCTTCAGCCCTCCTTTTCACCAGAGTGGCTGTTACTTCCCACTTGCCATGGACACACAATCCCACTACTCACGTACTTGGCTTGACAGAAAGCAGAGTGCCAGTCCCAAAGACGAGCTTGTTTGCAGTCCCATAATTCACACAGCCCTTCACAGCCTTACAATAACCTCAGGAAGGGGCATGGTGGGATGGGTGAGGACGGGCTTAGTGTTTCCAGGCTAAGAACACCTCGGTCCTACCGCTGCAAAGGCTAACTTGCCAGGTATCCCTTCAGCCTCCATATTCCCCTGACAGGCCCTGACGCTGCCTTTTAAGTTACGTGCTTGTGGAGCTTGCGCTAAGGCCCAGAACACTGGGTGATTCACCAGCAAGTGACTGGGAGCTTTGCAGGCATCTGCTCCCCACGTGGGACAGCAGCTAGAGGCAAGGATGTGGGAGAGCTGCAGACACACTACTTTTCAGCCACTGGTATTTGACTGTGGCCCTTTCCCTTTTCTCTGAATTTGCTCTTCCAATGGAATGAGGCTGGCTCCATCTTTGGGAAAGAATTCCAACCATATCAGAGGGAATTAGACACTCCTTAACAACTCAGCTCTGCTCTTTTAGAGGGCGAGTCAAGCATTATTCATTCTGGAATCAACTAGACCAAACAAGAGAGTTGGTGGCTGACATTGCCTCTCACTGGGAGTGGAAACCCCATTTGGGTCAACTGCATTGTCTCCAGCTGGCTGGATTGTTCTTAAAAATATAACTTGCATGCGATGCTTTGCATGTTATTCAACGCGTGTCTCCTCTGCCTCACAGTCACATCTCTGAGACTTACCTGGCTTTACGATTAGCTTGGTCCCAGAGCCCCAGATCAACTGATAGTTGCTATCCACACAGACACAAAGACCTTAACAAAAACCTTCACTGTCCTTCCGGGGAGCCTATTAGAGATCAAGCCCAGATAAAAAGTCCAGAACGAAGCACATAAAACAATGTAGGAATACTGACTATTGAAGATTATTTGCTCATTTAATTACATTTGATTCCCTCGCCCATTATAGATTCTAGACGCAGAGGATGAGATTGAATGACTAAACATCCAAAGTCAATCTAGGTCTCTCTGCACATAAGGGAAGCATAATTCATAAACAGTTTTCAAATTGGAGAAATTGAACTTGCTTCACCTTCCCAGATATTTTACATAAAAATGCAAAAGAGAGAAACAGATCATTTGTTTGGAGTTATAATGCATCTGAATCTCTAGTGTCATTTTCACTGCTGATAAAATTCTAGTCAGAACGATGGTATTCACATCCAGATTAAACTGATTTGGTTTACAGAGAGTTCTGTCTGTGAGAAATGGCATCCTGAGGGAACATGGACCCAGGCAGCTAGAGGTGTGGACGGTCCCTACAGAGCAAAGTGTTGGCAGGGGTGGCCTGCAGTACGATGAGAACATACCGAAATGATGTGGCTGTTGATAGAAAACACCTTTTCAAAATTGTTCCTTGGTTTCTAGTACTTACTTGGAAGGACTTGTAACTTGGTTCCAGCCCCAAAGATGAATGTGTCAGTGTTGGGGAACACAGTGATACCGAGACCTACAAAAATCCCCTGAGCCCAGCAGGGCCCTCTGCCTTTACCTCTGGCTCCTCTGCCCCTTCCCATCACTGGCACCAAATAACTACCAACAGCAAAGAAGATCTGCGGATACGTTTAAAACACCAATGTAATGAAACAGTCAGTTTTTGTTTTGGTTAAGTTTCATCCCCTGCAAATGTCTATGGCCTGTGCTTATTATGTTTTCAATTCACAAAGGTGACAGCTGAAGATAATTCACCCCAAGAAAATGGGGAATCTCAAGTTCTAATCCCAATTCTGATTTTTTTGGTTTGACTTAAATTATGTAACTTGTCTGTGCTTTGACTTTTCTGTCTGTGAAATATGTTTGGTGTGTGTGACCCTGTTTACCTTCTTAGAGAATGTGGTGAAGATAAAGGGCTGGTGGTGGTACCGTGGGTTACAACATAGAAATACATTTTGCATAGTGTGGGGAAAATGTGCTGGTTCAAGTCAAGATCTTAGTAACATGAATAGGAGGGAATATATTAGCTGAAGTGTATTGTCAAAATAACTAACAGAAAGCTTTCTTAGTAAAAACTGAAGGAGAAGATATCTGTCTCGTGTGTCTTTCCACAAGAAAGTTAGTGGACACAACCACTTAATCTGCCAGAAGAGAAAGGCCTGGAAAAGGTCAGCTGAATTCTGAGATCTAACTGCCAGGGGATAGGAAGAAATTACTGTCCTCCCACAGCAGTGAACGAGCATAGATTAAGTCCCCATCACATGCTAATTTCCTTTTGCTCTTGGCGGAAGTAATGAAACCAGTCAAAGTTATTTTTTAAAATAAATTTGACCATCCTAATGGTCAAACTGGCAGTGTAGCTAGATCCAGAAAGTGCACTGCATCAGTGACTAACTGAGAAATGGGGGGAAAAAAGAACTCCTTTATATGATTTACAGACATACTAGCCCACAGAAATGAGAAAAGACACTTACGTGGTGTAACAATCACTTGAGTGCCAGACCCGAAATACAGCGTACTCCCAAAGCTATATGTCCACAATGGTTGACTCTACTACAAAAACCCTGCCACTTCTTCGTGGCCACACGTCTTGAGTCCCAAGGTGGAAGCCACAATTTCCCAGATAGGAGAGGATTCAGACACATATATTATGAAAGCCATGGTTTTCCTTATTCCGTGGCAGACTTTCCTCCAGAGGCTCTTCCTCATCTCAGCCCCTCCTCCAGCCTTCATGAAGGCATTTGGTGGTCCATGGTGGCCACCTCCACCTCCGTGGGGGCTCTGTTGGGGCCCGCCCTCTGGGAAGATTCCCTCAGGTGCCTAAGCCACCTAAGGATCACTCAAGGAGCTAAGAAACTTCTCAGACATACAACTGACAGGCTGAAGAGGCAAGTGGCAGTATGTGATGGGGTTGGGGCTGGGGTGAGCACGGTCATCAGGAATCAAAGGAGAGAGAAAGGAGTTAGAGAAGTTAGAGATGGAAGGAATAGACCTGGAGTGAAAGGGTCTGGAAACAAAAGTAAGAAGAGTAGACACACACACCAACAGCTGATGTCAAAATTCATCATGCTCTGCTTTATGAGAAGCCCTGAGTTCTAGGGGAAAGAACTGTTCCTGGCTCTGATGGTTGCCCTGACCTGTTTAGTACTGTTTTACCTCCTGTAACAACCTCTCACATGCAGCCGAGAAGACCCACACTACAAACGAAGACCATCTCCCTTCTTTATTTCTGTCTCGCAGAGCAATCTGACCAAATGTTCTACATGAGGAGGCAGACACAGCAGCCATGAAAAGATACTCAGAATCTGTTTCCCTCTTTCTAATTAGGCTGTCAATCTGTTAAACTAATAAGTCGTATGAAGTGTCTTAATCTCTTCCAAGGAAAGGAGTCATATAAATGCAAAATAGCAGCAGCAATAAGTCAAATGGCTTGCTGGGTATCTTTTCTTTGTGTGAAGGGATGCTGTTGAATAGAAGGAAAACTTTCTGCGTGGAGAGGGGAGAGACTGGGGAAAAACACAACAGCATTTGTTTTTATTAGGCTGAGTCTATACAGCACAAAGTAAAACAGATCTGGCAATTATTTAGGTAATGTGACAGTCAATTCAGGCAATTTTGAGCACAAAGAAGCTTTCTCAAGGAAGTGCCTAAATATCTGGATCAGCCACTGACATTAATCAGATTAACTGGACAATTGTGCTGTGTAGAAACAAACTAATAAGTGTGCCTCGAAACGGTTCTTCTGAAAGGGTTACATTTCATAAACTTAATATTAAAACTGGTCCAATATTTATACCCACTCTCTGCATTGTAGCACTGCAATTGACATTTCCCATTTTTTCTTGCAACACATCTTACATTTAGAGCCACGAAAGCAAGGGTGACCTTCTCCCTGGAGAGTCTTATCAGGTTAACACACGGAGGCTCATTTAGAAATTCATTAGATGTCTGGGATGTGAGAGCTGGTCATTATAGATTAAGGGCTTTTTTCTCAAGTGGTAAATGACTTACGGGGAATAATGGTGAGTCTTGTTCCAGTTCCAAAGACAAGCTTGTTTGCCCCAGAAGTGGCACAGTGTTTCTGCCCAGTACAATAACACCTTGCTAAATTTTCTTCTTCTTCTTCCTCTCTAAAGCTCACCAGGGGTGTGCTACACACATTTTGACTCCTACTTGGTGATAGCCTTTTAAAAACCACACTGTGGAAAATGCTGTCTTCCATGTTTCTCAACAAAAAAATCCTGATCACCAACAGTCTCCCTTCTCATTTTTTTTTTCAAACAAAAGCTTGCCATTTCCATACTTGAACGACAGTGTTCCCCAGAAAGACAGTTCTTAGAGAATTCTACTCTAGTATACTATTATGCAAAATCATCTTTACTTTTTGTGAACCTCTCACATTTGATGTTTTTATTTCTCCAATGTCAGCCAAACTTATATTCTTTCCATCTTAGCCTAGAAATTCCCCACCAATTCACCTTAAGTCTTGCCCCACTTTTTGCTTCTAGCTGAAACCAAATGGGTTAGAAAAGATTCTATTAGCCAGGCTTTACACACAATATACTAACTTTTATAAAAAGAGAATAAAACCTAAAAATAAGAGTCTGGTTAGAAGTTGAAAAAGCAGAGAAGATTAACCAAAAAATGAACACAGTGGGCAGCTGTGGCTCACTCAGGGACACTCAGACCTACCTGGCTTTACTTGTAAAGTTGTCCCCTGCCCAAAGATGAGTTTTCCTGTGTTGCCAGTGACACTCTAACGCTGCCCTTTACAAAAACTTTAACAGGAGATCATTTGTCCCCCATCCTTCTCTCCAGCAACCTGATCTAGTGATAATAACTGGCATTTATTGAAGACTTACTATGTGCCAGCCACGACGCAAAGCCCTTTATAGGTATTAACTCTTTCAATTCCATAACAATTCACTGAGGTAGGTACTATTATTACCCCATTTTACAAGTGAGAAAAATGAGGCATAAAGAGATCAGGTAACCTGCCAGAGGTCACACTTCCAGTAAAACACAGAGTTACGGTTTGCCCAGGCAGTTTGATTCTAAAATTCATGTTCTTAATGACCATGTTATATCTTTCATTAGCCTTTTTTTTTTTTCTATTTTGGGTTCCTCTTTAAAGTGTGTATACCAGTAACATAAACAAAATAGATCACTGACCCTAAGAAATGTACCCTGAGCTGGTTCTCCTGAAAGGCTTACATTTCATAAACTTAACATTAAAGCTGGTTCAGTATTTATACCCAGTCTCTTCATTTTGGCACTGCCATTGACATTTCTCACTTTTTTCTTGCAACACATGTCTTACATTTAGAGCTGCAAAGGTAACGGTGACCTTCTCTCTGGAGAATCTTATCAGGTTAACACACAGAAGCTCATTTAGAAACTCATTAATGCCTATATCAAAGATGTCTTTCCTGAAGCCTCTTGGCTCCACTGCAAAACCCCCCAACCTCTCCCTGAGCTTTGCCAAGCTTGGCGCTCCAGAACTGCCCTGGGAGCCAGCCCCAGCCAAAGCCGCAGCAAACACTGCCGGGAACACAGTCTGGTTGTACAAAGCACAATTCTGAACAGGGTAGGTGGTCTCTAAGATGCTCCTGAAGATTCTTGGAGAGAAGAATTTCTCAGGGGAGGCCAGAATTAGGATGAAACCAACTCCTTTCCTGTTATTTCTAGCAAATCTACCATAACGCTGTAAACTAATGATGACTGAGAGATGCAGGAATTATATGGCAAGTTTGAGTCATTCTAGATAATCCATGGTGGATCAAGATGTTCTCCAGGGAGGCCACTGGGATGGCCCTAAGTCCTGGGCATTCCCAGCAGCACTTGACTTTTCTTTGGCTGGGGGAAACAGTATTTACCAGTGGCTCAGTATGGACTAAGGAGGCCATGATATGTGATGCACAGTCTCACCTTCTCTAACTTTCAATGCTCCCTGACAGCCATTTCTGTAAGAAAACAGTCTAAAACTCCCAACTACCTTGCTAGAATGCACTTCTGGACCGCTCTATCTAGTTATTTTGATTGAAGGGTAGGCAAGGGCTCAACTTGGGTGGACAGGAGAAAAACACTAGCCATAACTGCACATTTTCAACATTAGGACTAAAAAGGAGACAGTTTCTGAGATATTTCAAACTACATAGACAGGTTTGAGAGAGTTAATTTGAAGACTCACTTGGATTTACTGCCAGACTTGTCCCCAATCCCCAAATCAGCTTACGGTTGTTCCCAATATTACACAGTCATAGAAAGCTTTACAGAAACCGACCAGGCTAATGTGTACTAGGAAATCCCTTTCAATCCCCAAATCCGGCCGGCGTGCTCCTCCAGCTGGGACCCCGGCCAAAGAGGCAGCGGAGAAGACTGTTTATTATCATGGCCAATTCACAGCGTGATCGGGATGGAAAGGCTCTTCTGAGGTTAATCAGTTCATCCCTCCACCTCCAGACCTAGCTGCCCCCCGACCAGGCCAGCAAGGAGTGGAGCAATCCTGACCAAGCCGCTGGAGAAGGATTCTCCCACTCCAATGCGCACCCATCCCTGCGTTCAACGTAATCGGGCTTTCTGACCCAAATGGACAAGAAAAAAGGACAAGGAATCTGTTTTTCTCCAGTTCATTTGTTCCTGTGCCAGACGATTACATACGTGATCATTTTCACATGTACATATGGCATATATCTACTGTATAATCACTAGGATTAATGTTTAGAATTATCATAAATAAAATTGGATGAAGAAAACAGCCCCCAAATGAAGTTCAGTGCTATGGCTTAGAGCATTCATTACGGATTCAGCAGAGATACTCACGGGGTTTGACCATTAACCTTGTTCCCCCTCCAAACGTGAGTGCGTTGCCTGCACAATTCTTCACCCAGTGATCTTCAGCTCAGAAAAACCTCCCAGAAACTGAACTAAGTTTTCCCTAAAGATCTTCTGGAAGGAGCGATACTGTGAGCACAGAGACTATTAAGTAATTGTCACAGTAATAACCTGGCCCAGAATCCTAGCACCAGCTTGGGTTTCAGGACGGTTTCCACGCTGGATAAATGAAGGATATTCTTTCTAAGTATTCTCAAGAAGGAGTTTTGCTGCACAAGCCCCAAATACCGACTGCCAAAATCCTAGCACATCCTCTGGTGTTTTAGATAACAATTCTCCAGGGGTTCTGAAGATCATATACCTCATTTGGACAAAGTAGGAACAGTTCATGTCCAGGCACCAAAGCCAAAGCAGGCAGAGATATTGTCACCACAGTGGGACAGATTGAGGGCAGCTGCCACCGCCCACCTGGCAAGATAGGTCAGCATGTTGGTCCACTCCTTCAGGGTGCTGGAGCCAGACACCTCTGACCGAGGTCCAGCTCCTGGAACATCTAAGGGGATTGCCATCTTTTCTCGTTCCACAGAACTAGAGACAGCCGCAGGCACTGGTCAGCCCTGGGACTCATGCCGACTCTAACTCCAGACCTTTTCATCCCCTGCTTACACGGTCACCAGGAAATCACCACTTTCTACCTTTGTTCTGGTGGAGACGTTTCTGTTCCCACTGTCCCTTTCATGGGAGATAACTCAAGCACTGAACTGAAATCATTCTCTCACAGGTAACTTCTATCCCGTCTAAGTGATCTTTTTGAGTCTCTCTCAATTTTGAGGTAACTTGAAGGAAAATCTGAGAAGGAAACTCCATGGGCACTACTGCTGAAGGTACGGTATTCGTCTCCTCCCTCTTCTCCATCTCTGACCTCCTGGAGGATCAGGGGCTTAACAACCAACAATTAGGAAGGGATCACTCAAGAGGGAAAACAAGAAACACACAGGTAATAGGGCAGCCCATAAATTTCCTACTTGGATTTAGTCAGTGTTATTTCTCCTCCAGAGAATATCTTCCCATGAGAGATCCCTCCTTCCCACACCCGTTCCAGAAACATCTCCTTCCTTCCTACTTTGCTATTTGCCTGCTGGATCTCTTACCCAAGCCTTGTTAATTTTTAAAAAGGGATATAATTTCTCAAATTCTTCCTATGAAATGAAGTCTGGTGATATCTGTGCTGGGTCCCCTGGCTAAGAAACAATTTGTCTCATGTATGCAAGTCTGATTTTGGTAGTGACTCCTGGTGTCCGATTTATGGACACAAGCTACAGGTGTGGATGTGCCAGCATTCAGGGGAAGTAGGCGTCCACTTTGCCTGAAGCAGAGCCTTTGTGAAAGGAAACAGCTGGAAATAAACTTGGAGAACAGAAAGGGCCCAGATTTTAGAGAGCGTTCAGTGACAGGCTAAGAAGTGGACATGACGGCTTCTTAAAATATGAATGCCCAGCTGCAGCATCGAATTGGATGGGGAGAGAGGTGTAAAGAGGGTAAGAAAAGTGAGTGAAAAAGGTGGGATGAGAATACAGTTTTAAAAGAATAAGAACACAGAATTCCTATGTTTAGAGGAGTCTTTCATGGTCTTTAACTAATAAATATATTTCTAATGATTAATATACTTTTTGTGAAATTGGTGAGCCTCAGAGCACTCCTTCACCCCTCCTGTCCAGAGTAGAAGGGCCCAGAATCGTCACTTCAGATAGCAGTTATTTTTGCTTCCATAGTTTATAAAGAGTATTTCCCTTATTTTATTATCCCTTGCCCCTCAAACACCAACAACTTTTAAAATAAAGTCTGTCTCGCCTGTAAAACTCACTTGTTAAGACCTGCAGCCTGGTGCCTGCTCCAAAGATGTATTTGTAGGCTCCTGATGTCGTCACAGTGCTACGTGGCTCTACATAAACCAACGTGAGGTTACCATTTCTTGGAATAGCTTTGCTGTCAATTAGTAGGATATCATATGCACTTTCCCCATTGAATGGTCTTGACCTCATGTTTTTCTAGAAGGGATTTACTTGGGATAACATCTCAGTTCACACAGAGTCTTCACTGCTTCAGTCTGGTCTGAGTTTGCAAAACTTCCTCAATCTCATGCCATGTTTATCTTAAGTGTGTTTATTCAGTGAAGAGGCTGTTTTAACAAACATAACAGGATTTAAACAGTTAAATGATTGTTGAACCCTTCAAAGTACTCCCTTTTGGACACTCTATGAGAGTCAGTTTATGAGCCACACAAACACACCAATGACATTATTTTATAGTCACACCTCATTTTGGAACCAAAATAGTACCAGTAACTAGTTTGCCTCTCCTTTATTTATAAGTCATGGCTCCGAAAGGCTTTGGATTATTAATAAAAATGAAATCCACCTTCAAAAGGTAAAGCCATCATGGATGCTACAAAAAGAATGTGCTGTGGCCTTTGAGGGCAGGTTCAAAAGAGGAGGTGAGCAATGGACAGCGGGTTGAACTAAAGTGTGTGCCACTTGAAGCTGAGTGGTTTGACCGGGCACTCATTTACATGTATAAACTCTATTTGTTAACAAATCAACCGCATTACCGTATTGCCATACCTGACTCAGGGCCAGAGGATTGTTGACCAATACTCCTGAAATGTGAGATGGCAGGCATTTCTGCAAACTGTGTGCCTGCGTGGAAAGCACCCTAGTTTCTGTAATTCTGACAGAAAAAAAACCAAAACCCAAACCAAAAAACACTGAACTCCGCAAGTATGGAGACAGCCTGTAAATTTTCAATATTGCTTTCTGTAATCCATCTCTATTACCCTCTCCCTGACAGCTTCACAACTCAGATCAACATTCTGCTTTATCACAGATAATCCAGTGGAGGTGGGGAGACTTCCAAGCACTGGGATTCGCCATTCCTCCCATAGGGTTGACTCAGGCAGCCTAGGTAAAGGGAATTACTCTGTCCCTGGGGTGAAGAATGGGGCTGTCCATTGCATTGACACATCAAAGGCTGTCCTCTCTCCAGAGAAAGTTTTATTGTTCTGCTAGCTTCCAGAAGAGGAAAACCATGAGAAGCTTGTAATTCCTGCTGCCCTCCCCTCAACCGAGTCCTCAGTCCACTTGCCAGATTTTTCAGTTCTACCATGTGACACGAACATAAACTCTACTGGGTCCTTATCACTTATCTGTTAAGGACATGCTTCCTCGGCTATACACTGCTGCTTTGGTAGCCTCCTTTTTCATTGATTTGTTTCTGACTCTATCGCAAAGCTTTTCTCCCTCTTATCTCTGCCTCTTTCCCAAAGCGTCGGTATGCTTTGTGGACCTTCGAGAAACACTGACTGCGGTATTAATACAATTTATCAAACTGCTCATAGACCTGATAACCAAATCCAGCCTCCAGGGAAACATGTATTCATATCTTTCTCACACATCCGACATAGTTAACAACTGCACGCTAAACGAAGCAATTAAATTCAGCTTTGTTTCAACAGGCCCTGCTGGATTTCTTTCCAGAAAGGATAATTAGTTCACCACAAGAACTCACCGGGTGTGACCAACAGTGAGGTGCCTTTGCCAAAGTTGAGTGCATAACCGGTGTTTGAGTTCCACTGTGGATTTTCCTTAAACAAAAAACCCCTCTCAGTAGCTACTCTGCTTCTCCTCCTCATGTGATCCACTATCAAATCTAATGTCTAAAAACCAATCACACAGACCGTGGGTCATCCAGGGCTCTCTTCCATGAGAGCATTGCCGACATGGTCACCCACTCACCACAGTGAGGTGGGCAATCATGCCTGAGAAGTGCCATCCTGGGGAGGGTACCCTCTCACATGTTATGAAGCCCAGAGTTTTCCTATGTCCAACAGAGGGAAGTACCCAACTGGACTAGGACAGCCAGGGTCCTGGACCAGGAGCAATTCTGGGAGCTCACTGGTGAAGGGCAGAAAGACATCACCAAGAAAGAGGTTGGTAAATTTCTCCTCATTCACTCTGGGTTGTGCTTAAGTTGTACTCGCTGATTTAGTCTTTGAGACCCCCAACACTTACTTGGTTTAACAGAGAGTTTAGTGCCTTTTCCAAAGATGAGCTTTCCTTGGCTGCTTCCATAATTCACACAGTCAGATGGGGCCTTACAATAATCAGTGGGTGGGAAGATTGAGGGGTGAGGTGAACAAGTGAGATCACCTTCCCCTCTAGTGGAAATCTCACCACCTTGCAGCCTCAGCTCCCAGCTCCTTGGCAGGGTTAAGACATTTCTCTAAAAATAGCAGTTGGCTGTGCAGATAGAGCTGAGCTTGATCTTAAACCACCAGTTTTGTTCCCAGAACACTGGATCCTGATGGCCTGCTCATGCCTGAGACACATGGGACAATCATGAGGTCAGGCAGAGACATGCTACCTAGCATAAGTGGTCCACACTGGGGTCAGAAAGCGACTATTTTCAAGACCAGGGACCATGACACTTTCAGAGCCATAGTTCTTACAAAGAGTTACAACAACAACAACAAAAACCCAACAAAAACCAACCAAACAAAAAACACAGCAAAAGAGCTGATTACACTCTTCTCGGAGAGGAGGGGTTCTTATTGAGGAAAACCTGACTTCTGAGTTATTAGGTCTTTTTATTATGTCTTATCACAGAATATGGGTTTTGCATATTATCATTATCATTTCTATATATCCAGAGCCAATGAAGAAGCCAGTGAAAATGTCTACTTCTTCATGACCTAATTCTTAGGATTGCCAGAATTTATCAATGAACAGACTTCCAACCAGCTCAGGCATAAAGAAACTGGGTGTGTCGATCCTCTTGGGAGTGGAACTGTCTTAATCCCACTAACCCGTACAGAACAGCACTGCCGCTCACTCAGGTCAGCTTCGAGATTGACCCATTGCCCTCACTTACTTGGTTTTACAGTCAGCCTGGTTCCTGCTCCAAAGCGTAGGTCATTGTTATTATTGCCACAGTAATACACCTTCTAACAAAAACCTCCTGGGGAAACCTTGCAGCCAGTCTCCCAGCGTGGCAGGGACAGGGCGGAGAGGCACTGACTAATACCACACAGCCCAATGATCCCATTCTCTTTTTCCTACAGGAATAGGGCCATTTTGTCACGCTTCCAGGCTGTAAAAGTGGGCACTTCTCGGTGCACTGTGCACAGCTAATCTAGACCCCAAATTGGCACTCTGAGACATCTAATCAGCTTTCAAGCAGGTTCCTGAACAGTATATAAACCCATGCCACAAACAAATCATGTCCAAATACACTGCTTGTCTTCAGGGACCACTATGTATGAGGTACTGCCTGGTGGCATGCTCCAGAACTTCTATAATTTGCATCTTAATTATGGGTTCAAAATACTCAAACGACTCATCCATATAATTTTATGTCACTTATCATGTAGTCATTTTGTAATTGGTAGATAATGAAACATGGCAGTGCTTCAGGAGAGAGGTTTGGTATTTGCTTGTGTTTTCAGAGGTCAAGGGTTTTCCTTTCACATCACCAAGGGTCTAACCCAACGCTTCCTCTCAGAAGCTGATTGTGCAGGATGTTAAGCAAGTTTCCATGGAGTTACTCTCAGACAGTCCTTAGAAGGCCATGCTAGCCACTTCCTCCCATTTATACATTTCACCCCCGAAAAAGTTATCAGAATAACTTTTTTTCTATTTTCTATTTGAGAGCTCTTTTCATTCTGTTGCCCAGAGTAACAAAGTCCTGATGATACATTAATTCCCAAATCCACTGTTCCAAAGGAAACACACAGAGAATAGAAGACTGAGGAAGCTTGAAGCAGGGAGAATTCTGTTTTCATGCATGGAAAGGAAAGCTTCAGTAACAGAAATAAAAATATCACGAATTCTGATTGGATGCAGTTATCCTCAGTGAGATCACCTCCACCGAAGGAAGGAAGGACTACATCCAGCCAGGATATCCTTTCAATAGTAGCCCCTATTTTAAAAGAACGCACCGTTAAGTTATTTCACGGTTCCAGTTACCTACCAAGGGTGACCTGAAGTCTCGTTCCTGTCCCAAAGATGAGTTTCCTGGCACTGCTGGTGGTGACACTGTGAGATGCTCCACAACAGAAACCTGCTGCTTGAATTTCCATCTGGTCTCCACCCTCCGCTTCTTAATCAGAGTTCTTCCCATGACCTCTTCCCAGATGGGCAGCCTGAGTGAACCCCCAGGGATCCATTTCTACTTCCAAACTCTGCAGTATTAATCCCCATTAGGCAGTAGGGCTCTGGCCAGATACTTGCTTGGCTAACTCTACCTGCCTGTGGCCCCTTTGGACTCAACTGATCATGGGGTGCTGGCTAGTTGACTGAGGCCAAGGAATTGTCAAGTTCAACTCCACAGACACTGGGAATTGAACTCTTTGTCCTTTCCCTTTCTGGGTTTTATGTTAATGGATCTTTCCTGTCAGACTTGATGAGTGATGGGGCTCAGAAATCAAATGATTAACAACTGTTTTAATTTAAGTTCAGGCAGAGAAGAGGGCATAAAGACAGAAAAGGGGAAACAAACAAAATTCTATCTACACAGCTCTTTCCATCATTTCTATGAAAGTCATTTTCACTGCAAAGGTGCTGCTAACAAAGCAGCCGCATATGTTCATGCCTCAGTGGTATCCTTTATTTGCTGGAGCCCAGAATTCCCAATAATGGCCTCTAGCCAAATACAGTTACAAAAGCAGCCAGGAGCCCTCCAAAGCACAAGCTGTATCACTCCCTTCATTTACACACCTCAGCACCTCCTATGTGCTTAGGATGGTGCCGATGACAGCAATGACACCAGAGGCTCATCAGCAGGGCTTGGAAATGTTCCCATGGGGGCTGCAATTAGATCCCCACCTCCCGGGCAGAAGCACTTACTGGGCTGGATGGTGAGCTGGGTGCCTTTCCCAAAGGTGAGTCTGTTAGTACTTCCTCCCGTATTCACACCCTGGGCCAACCCTTTACATAAATCTCTCTGTCAGAGACCCATGCCCTGAATCTCTCAGAACCTCTGCAGCTGCTCTGAAGCCCACAAACACCAGAGATAGCTTATAGCCCTGGCTGGTCCTGCTGGTCACTTCTTCCCCTCCCTCGTTGCTGTCATAAAAGCTCAGAACACACATAACCAAGGTTAGGGGCCTGGAGGTGAGGACTGGGGACGCCATCGCACAGCTACCAACTACATCACTGTCAATTTCTTCATGGTAGTGGAGATGGCCACAAAATTCTCCCCCATCATGTAGGAGAGCATGGGAAGGACGGAGGCCCTTAGTCACAAATGTTTATAAGTGTATGAAGAGATGCTATGGTTTGTCCATCTGGAATCTAAAACAAGACAACTCAAACATCAGGTACAACAAATAATAGGAAAAGACATAAAGATCTCTTTCCAAACTTCTAGTTCTAAAATAAATAAGTCATGGAATGTAATATACAGCATGGAGACTATAATTAATAATACTGTATTGCGTATTTAAAAGTTTTTAAGAGAGTAAATCATGAGTTCTCAACACAAGAAAAAAATTTTTGTAACTGTGTATGTGATGGATGTTAACTAGACTTATTGTGGTGAGCATTTAGCAATATATACAAATATCAAATCATTATGTCGTGCACCTGAAACTAATATAATGTTATATTGCAATTATACCTGAATTTAAAAAAAATCTCGCTTTCCTCTCATACTTACTGGGCCTAATTGCTAAACGAGTGCCGGTCCCAAAAGTCAGCTTGTCTCCGCTGCCAGTCTTCTCACTGTTGTCAGCAGCTTTACAGAAACAGGGCAGACACCTGTCACGAGTGTCATCTCGCCAACCCGTCTGCCCCGGCTTTCTCCTGACACTGATCCAGAAATGCCCTACAAGCCAAGCGGTGTGCGTCTTTTCTCACGCCTCTCTCAGTCACAGGTTCAGGATCAATCTCTAAGCTCCGAACTACAGACTAAGGTTTCCATTTTGTGAGTCTAGACACCCAAATAGCAAGCACTGTGGTCCACAGAGATGCTGACATTTTAAAAAAAATTTAAATCCTGTTTTAAAGCAGTGGGTCACACCAGTTAATTGGTGTGATTAACTCTGTCAAAGGCAAGACGTGGAAATTCTTAAGGGAGTCACACTAATAAAGTGCTTGCGTTGCACCTGAAATTGCAGTTGTTCTTTGTGTAGAATCGAATACTTCTAAACCAGAAAGAGTCTATTCAGTACATAATGAAACTCAGGTTGGGATTGGGGTGGGCCAGAATGTGTTTTATACTCACAAGGCTTGACTCTCAAAATGGTTCCTGAGCCAAAGATCAGCTTGTTTCCGTAATTCACACAGCAACGAACTCCTTTACAAAAACAGTGCGTGGGGGTGGGTGTGTGTGGGGTGGGGTGGTGCGAGTGACTTGGCCCTGGAAACAGAGGACAGCTCCATTTTGCATTTAGGACCTGCTGGTAATTGGCCAAGAAGCCAAAGACACTGGAATAATTGCAGAAACTTCTAAGTGTGAAAAGGTTGATTGTGTATGGAATTTGGCTTGTGTTTGCTCTTTGCTTCTTGGACTGCGATAAATGCTGCAGCTCCTCTCTAGAAGGAACATTCCAGAGGTTTAGTGTATCTTTTCTCTCAGGACTTTTCTAGCCCTCTAGCCAGAATTTTCTTTCATCTCATTAATCCTAATCACACTCTCCTGTTCCAAACAATTCTACTCTGCTGTGAGGTACTCCAACTTCAAAATCCATAGCAACGACCAACCACTAAACATTTCTGGAAGCATTGCTTGGAAACGAACTCATTATAGCTGGCTTCCATGTAAAGTTTTCAAATATTTGGGGCTCTGAGTTGCTTTGGAGCCACTCAGACTGTCTCCTGCTGGGTAAAGCATTCTTTCGCTGAGTTGCACTTAGTGGCACAGAGGAGAGTGGCATTTCCCCTGAGTGTGTTATGTTTTCACCAGGGACACTTCCCTGAACACTTCTGGCTACTACGGCATCTGAGGCAGGGAGCTGACTGACCATCACTGGGTACCCAGATCCCACAGCTCAGCTCTGCCACTGTCTCGCTTTGTAACTCGGGGACACTCTCTAAGCTCCCTGTCCCTGGATACAGAGCGAGGAGAGCACCACTTTCCTATCCGGTCCAGAGAGAGGAGAAGAAAAAGACTTTTATGTTCAAAGGTGCATTATCCAGCCTAGCTGGAGGCGCTTTATCATGTAATTTTCACTATAAGAGTCCAAGCCATCTAAATCCTCAACACTCATGCCTTTAATTTCTAATGCAGAAAAAAGAAAAGAAAAAAAGAATGGTTAAGACAGTGGGAAATCCAGACTTGGAAAGGTTCCACACCTCCAGTTCTTGCTCTCTCAGGGCGCTTTTCTTTCCATTTTGTGAGGTTGTCTTTGGTTACAAGGTGAGTACATTCAAATTTCCCACAGCTTTTAATTTCGGGTACAAGAAATTTATTTGCCCCATGTTTTTTCACATTACTCTACTCTCTGTATATATATCCAGTATATCTCTATATCTATCTACTTATCTATCAATCATCTATGACATCACTTTTCTTGTGTGTATGTGAGGAAGACCAGCCCTGAGCTAACATCTGTTGCCAATCCTCCTCTTTTTGCTGAGGAAGACCGGCCCTGGGCTAACATCCGTGCGCATCCTCCTCTACTTTATATGGGACGCCGCCACGGCATGGCTGACAAGCAGTGCGTCAGCAGGCGCCCGGGATCCGAACCCGCTAACCCCGGGCTGCCAAGCGCGAACTAAACCGCTGAGCCACTGGGGGGCCCCCACGTCACTTTTTTTTTTGACATAGTTGTTTCTAACAGTTAATTCGGTGCCTTGTCCAAAGCATAATTTACTAAATGCACACGCGCTGCCAAGCTGATAAACTCCACTGAAAAAAAATCCGTGAATTTTCCAAGTTTAAACTTTCCCCTTGGGATCTGGGCTTAGTCTTCCCATCGAGTAAGCCTGTCCCACCTAGAACATCAGCTTTAAGCATCTTTCCAAATGCCATTGCCATCTGCAAAGAGAGACACACACTGGACTAATTTTGTAAAATTATGCTGCCTGGCATTCTGTCTGCCTGCCTCTCTGTGTCTCCTGGTTTGCTCGTCCCTTTGATAGCCTACGTTTCTACCATTTCTTCTAAATACTTGCAGCACTCAAAGTGAAAATTTTCATATAAGAGTAAAGATGCAAGCATTCTGTCTGAATTCTCTTCACATGTCACATTAGCACATGACGGCAGCAGCAAAAACAGAATTGTGAATCATATTTTCTAGTTTTGAAATAAATATTCAAGACTGGAGCTCCCCTCGAAAATTCAGATATTTGGTTGTCACCCATCTCTACCAGTTATGAAAAAGGACAGATGAAAATTCTCCTGTCTAAGCCTGCATGGTCTAGTGTGACCTCCAGAATCTTACAGAAGAGACCTGGAAATTAAAGAATTGAATTTAATTTAAAGGATTTCCTGCCCGAGGATGAAGTACTTACTGGGTGTAACAGTGAGTCTAGTTCCTGTCCCGAAGGTTAATTTGTTGTTTCCATAGTTAGAGACACAGTGTTCTAAGTCATTACAAAAACCATTGATCCAAATTCTCCAAACTTTACTGCAAGGCCCCCCAACCCCCGGTTCTTGTGAACCCCCTCCTCATAATGCTTCTACAGCATCAAAGCCACCAGTGACCCTCTCGCGCCATTTCCTGCTGGAACAACTGAGAGAAACTGAGATAAAAGGCTGTAATAAGGAGGGGCTTGACCAGCAAGATCTGTTTTGATTTTTCTGCCAAATTTTACTTCACAGAGAAGAACAGAAATCCTTTCTCTCTCCAGGTGCTATCAGAGAATCCCTCAGGTCTGAACACAGGATGAGTCTGGACACCTCTGGCAACTTTCTCATCCTTTCGTACCATCCCACATTTCAGTTTTCTCTGAAGTCATCTCATTTCCCTTCCCTAGCCTTCTGGTCCATTTTCCCTCAGTTGAAAGTTGGGTCTCCATTCTCTGCTCCTGTGGCCTGTGCTGCAAAGGGCCAAACTCCTCTGGTCAGCGTAGACGCGAGGGGTAAGCAAGGGGACGGCCATGACTGCAGACAACGTTGTCTGTCCCCCTCCCCCCAGGGATTTTCTGTCAGGGAAATAAAGACCTATCATGGCACAAATCATTCTTGGGGTGGAGGGAAGGGGCTCTTTGCCATGTTCCAGATCAAGTTATACCTAGAAACAGAGAAACAGAGTAGCAGACTTCTGACGATTCTTTCTAGAGTTTAAAGGGTTTGCTCAACACAGAGGTGATGGAAAATTTTCTTTGACTTACTTGGAATGACTGTCAAACGTGTCCCTCTCCCAAAATACAACAGGTTACCGGTGTTTCACTGTGATAGGAAGCTCAACAAAAACCAGGCAGAAGAGAGAGCCAGCGCTACACCTGGTGCCCCACCCGACCCACCAACAGATGGGCAGACAGACCCTCTCTTTCCCCGTGCAGGCGCAGGAGCTAGGGCATTAGTGGGAAGGAGCTTCTGGGCTTAGAGCAGCTGTGACTACGGTCACAGCTGTGACCGGCTGGAGGGACTGAGTCCTCCTGAGAGGGGATTAAAGGGAAAGCTAATGTACTACATCTTGTGCGGCTCGCTATCTAATTAAAGGTAGAGGCCCATTTGTTTTATGCTTGGGCATTTAAAACATTCTTTTTCTTTTAAGATTTAATTTCTCTCCTGATGATCATATGATTCCGAAGTGCATTTTAATTAGGTCTCTTTATTACATCTTTTGATTCTTGGAAGGATTTTATTTCTTTGTGAAATTTCTGGAACATTTTCTCTAGATCAACCCTGTGTGAGGCTCTGACCACCCTGCTCCTTTCCCACCTGCCTCATTTCCCTAACACCCCCTTATGCAGCGTCCAATGTCCATTCTCCCCACCCTACCTTGTCCTCCCAGGTGCAGGGGTAACGTGTGGGGAGAACACAGGTGGGTGACTTGTTTTTCAAAATGCCACTTTCAAGTCTCAAGCTCTCTACGCTACCTTTTAAGGACTAAATCTACATTTGCCATTCTTTGACCTTTTTTTTCTAATTAGAGTTAATATATCTTGATTCCCTCAGCTTTGTGTCCTCAGCCACCATGCCACCTGCACAGCCATTTGAGCCCCATGCATGTGCCTGTTAGCTCCACCACACTCCACAGGCAAAGTCACAAGCAGACTTACTTGGAATGACTGATAAGCTTGTCCCCTGCCCAAACGTCAGCTTGCTGTAGGAGGTTGTCACACAGCCACCCAACCCTTTGCAATAACTGACAGGTGACTCTTAGAGATCTTAGACCACAGTCTTTTTCGGTGCCACTTCAAAAGGCATCTCAGGTACCTATGGGACCTGTGAGTGTGCAGCCACAGTTGGGCCAGATTCTGCAGGGGATGGTAGGAAACTTGCTAGGAATGTGTGCTTCTCCACCTTGGGGTCATTACAATTTCTGACATGCTGCAGGTTTTAAAAAGCATCAGTGTCTCCTCCTCCCTTCTCTATTATTCCCTCATCCACACAACATCCCAATCTGCATCTCATTTCTGTCTCCACGCCCAGCTTGGTGACACCAGGTCCTCAGGCACCATTGATCCGCCTTCTCTGAGACAGCATATGTTTGCAGGCACGCCGTGATTATAGCACCGGAAATGCCCGGTTCTCAGAGGCTGAGATCTGGCCTCCTTGCTCCTAATTTCTGGTCAATATGTTGTTCTCATTTGTCTGGCTAGTGAAGAGCTGACCTTTCTAAGTGGATGCGTTTTGCTGAAATGACAATTGGCAGAGAACTAACAGCAAAAGCAGAGCTCTGAAGGCAGTTTTGGCCTTTTGGACCCCTTTGGCCTATTTCAGTCAAAAAGATCCCAGGCTCAAACGTCAACATCTCATCTTTGGTTCCCACATTACCGGACTTGGAGAAACTCAACAAAAACTGGGCAATATTGGTCCAACCTGCCCGCTGCTCATTAGAACCAGGCTTTCCTTGGAGGCATCTTGCACATTCAGGATGATCCTAACAAGCCAACATTCGGCCTTACAGCACATTCTAGCTCCACATCCACCTGGTGTGAATTGATGCTGCCATTCGGTGGAGCAGGCAAAGATAGTGATGTCAGACCACCTCCTCTGCACACCCAGAGCAGGGACTATATGCTTGATGGACTCTGCCTGCACAAAGAGAGTACGTGGGCTGGGCTCTCATCCCTTTGGCATGGGAGGACACTGCCCTGGAATGGAGAGCCTAGGAAGACAGAGTGCCCTGCAATAACAGTCAGAACGATGACACCCTTCTCTCTGATACTAAGCTACCCATATCAGTCTTATCAAGCAGCAGTGGAAGACATATTCCTACTTATTTACTTTTCCCCTTCTCGTCTCTCATTCCTTTCATTTCTCATTTCTGAGCACCCAAAGGGCTCCAGACTCTCCTTGATCCATTTCCATTTGACTCCATTAGAATCCCTGCAAGAAAGAGCCAAAAGGCCTAAAATGCAAAAAAGCATGGGGACACTGTGGTTTGGGTCTTTCCAGCCTGCTTGGCTTCACGATTAGCTGCCTCCCCTTTCCAAATATCAGCTTCTCAGAGCTGTCGTGCTTCTCCCTGCAGCAGGAGGTTTACAACGACTGACGGGAGGAACTGTATGAATCTTGTGAAAAACAACCCTAGTTTCTCTCTCTTCCTGGCGGGGAGCAGCAGCAAACCTACCAAAGCCAAATCTTTCTGTCTGCTCTAATTATCAGCCAGGATGCAAGTCACCAGGAGGAGAAAGGTATTAAGCCTGGAATCTGAAACTCTTTGGAATTAATTGTAATCCCTTGCCTGGTGGTTTGAGTGCTAGGCATGGACACAGTGGATGTGTATTTCTTTCCATCCTTTTCTCTCTCTTTTTGTAGTTTTGCATCTATAGGAGACATGCAGGGAACATAGAGGGATTTGAAATAAGCCCATTCAGTTTTCATTTTTCCCCTTTCCGCTTTCATTTAAAACCCATTCTGAACGAATGCCACATACCTATTCAAACTCAGCTCTCAATTATCCCTCTCCATTGTGGATGATACCAGTGGAAATGGCCTCAACTGCACCAAGAACAATTCAAGACTGATATTAGGAAGAACTTCCTGACAGGGAATGGTACCAAATATTAGAATGGGTTATTCAGGGGAGTTGGTTGGAAAGGGTGACCCCCACCCCAAAGAGAAGGCTCCGAAAGCAGCAAAGATTCTTTTTCTATCTTTTCAGGGTCAAGATCAGCTTTACTCAACAGCAGGGAGATAGACCTAATCGCTCAGGGGCCAAAAGAAAATCTATTAATATTAAGATTAAAGAAGGGAAAGGACCTTGGAGGTCACTAGTTAACTTCAAGGGAGATCTGGTTCCCAGGCAACATACATTTCTCTTAAACCTGACACCAGGGGTGAAATGCCAGAATTTCCAGTATGCTGCTGTGTCCTGTTGCACTTACTTGGATGGACAGTCAAGACGGTTCCTTGTCCAAATATCAGCTTTCCATAGCTTCCACCCCCAGTGTTAACACTGTAATGGAGGCCTTTACGAAAACCCCGGGGAGACTGTTGAGGCTCGCAGACATCTTCCTCTTTAATTCTGGGGAGAAGAAACTCACCCAAAGGGGCCTGGATCTGTGAGGGTGAGTTTCTTCCCACCAAAGGTCAGAGGACCATTTCCACAACTGGTCTTGGGAAACTGACCTGCTGATTCCCCCCGAGGACCTGCCTCCCATCTCTCTCCATTTCCTCTAGTTTCCGTCCTGAGGCTTACTGATTTCTCATGTTCAGCATCTCTCTTTCTAAAGGTCTCATTTCCATTTTATAGCATCATTTTCAGGACAATTTCTCTGATCAGTTTTCAAGGCATGTCCTCCCCTCCCTTCGAGGTGTCACACATTTCTGATGACAATGAATTGATTACAAGGAGACAGAGGAGAGTGTTCAGCTTTTTGGAGGCTGACTAGAATTAGATGAAGTTTAGTCTCCAGCCTCATGAAACACTCTCTCTGAGCTCCCTTTCATGCCCCAGCATAAGAAATGAAAATGATGGGCACATTTAATTGAGCTTTTCTTCACGCTCGTGGCTTTTCTGTCAGTCTTGAACCTGGTGAAATGTCAGTAGGACCTCACAGAAAGTTTACACCTCAGCTTTGTTATGGTGATTAACTATCCCAGGGGCTGTTCTGGGTTTAGCAAAGATAGACCTTTGTCCTGGAAAGCCCCTCGATCCTAAGCAAACCGGGACAGCTGGTCACCCTGCAGTCTCTCTTGGGATGTCCTGGTCTTGCAGAGCAGCCCAGCAGCCATGGTAGTAGAGCTAACTGAGGTCCCTGTTGGAGGCAGGCTCTTGTATATTTACTTGGAGTTGCTGTAAATTTCATTCTTTGACCAAACACAGCTTCCATTGCTGACAGTCACAACCATAGGAAGCTGGGGGGGTCTCCTTGGCCGTGTCTGGTGGATACCATAAAGGTATAAGGAGCAAGATTCAGGCAGTCTCATTATTTGGCACAATGGTGATCAAACTCTACCCCCGAAGATGAAAAACACATATTTTAGCACTTTAATTGCATTCCACTTCTGAATTCTTCAACTGCTTTGACTGAATTTGTGCTCATCTCTCTAGTCATCTCTTCAAGCAATCACTTATTAGCAAAGGGTCAAAGCTTTAGCCTGCTTATCAACATGAAAAGAGTAAGGAAAAAAGGCTATTATTTAGCTAAGAAGAAGTGTCCATCTGCTTTAAGGAGAGCAGTCAGGGGTTCAAATGACCCTTCCCATCTCTTCCTTAATTCACAGCATCATGGTTTAAAGAGCTCCCCACACCCTACTTCAGTCTCCATAACATCAGGACAGAAGCAAAATCACATGCCTGCCCTCAGCTGAGGCCCTCAAACAGACGGTGCCAAAGTGTTGCTGTGGCAGTAATCTCTGCTCTGCTGACTGAAGGAAAACAGAATTTAATCATGGGTCCCTTGGACTTCAGCCTTGCCTTATAGCCCCTGCATATAAAGAATCCATTGCATGGAAAATCTGGCAGACGATTACTGTCCAGAGCTGTGGAAGGACGCTTGCCCTGCACAGATATTTTCTTTGCATGGTCAGGCTGTCAAACTCACCAGCCTCTTCAACATTTTAAAGTGTAGGGGTTACAGCTCTCAGTCCCCTAAGAGGCCAACGGCATGCTGAGAGGGGGTCCCAGCTTCTCCCTGCATTCTGGAAAACCCACCCAAGAGCCCTGCCCTAGTGTGTTTCCAGCGAGACACCAAAGATAAAACCTCCTGTCTGGTCCCCAGCCTGGCTGCCCACCTTCTGAAAAGTGACATCCTTGAGTCTCCCAGGATGTTCACACGAATCCCATCAAAGCTTTAATTAGCTAGGGCCTCAGAGACAACTGGATGCATGGGATTTAACAATATCATGTATTATTCATCGTTTCTGTTGTTGCAGACATGTGCTGGTTTCCCCCTGCTGAGCAAGGCACTTCTGCGCATGACAACTTCATGGCTAACCACAATGCATGTTCTTCAGACAGGGCCTCTCCTAGAACATTCCGAGCTGTCTGTTACCAGGGCTGCATTAACTCCTTCAATGCTGCGTGCCTTCTATCCCTTAATCATTTACACCCTCCTGAGCCAGTCTTTTCAAGAGCGTTGACTGGGCTGTTTTGCAGTATGCCTCTCCTAGTACTGCATCCTCCTCTAATCACGGAAAGCAGATCTGAACAAACAAAACTCAGCAACCAGGACACTCAGCTTATGTCAAAAGGAGACTGAGGCCATTCAACAGGTTTTTCCCATTTCCACTTGACCCAAATAAGTCAGTCTTCCCAGCATTAGTTTCTAAGCATCACTCTCAAGCCCACCGGACACACAGATTTTCAAAAGTGCCAATGGCAACCACGGTTTCTTACTTTTATATACAGCATTTTAAACTTTTCCAAGTACTCACATACCCATTATTACCATTGTGGAAGGGTGGGTGTATATTTGAAGGAGAGAATGCACGGCTCTATTCTCACGACTCACAGGACACATGAATATTTCCCCCTCTCCTCAGTTGAACTAAGTAAAGTGGTGGCTCAATCAATGAATTTGATAACTGAGGAAAAACTGGGGTTAAATGCTCTGCCTGAGTTAACCAGTCCCACCGATGGAGACCTCGCTTAGCAGACTGGGGCTTGAGAACTGTTCCTTCAAGAGAGATAAAGTAGAGGTAGAAGAAGAAAAGAAATCTGTCTGTAGAATTTCCAGCATTCATTAATGAAATTTCAGGGTCCCTTTATTTCAAGAGATAAATTTAGGGGAGTTATAGTATCTACGTCAGGAAGATTTATATTTGGTCTACTGAATTTGCATAGTCACAATATGCCAATTTCCTCTCTATCTTTTTGGCAAACATTTCCTGGCTTTAGCTAAATCCCTCAGGATGGTGTATTCAATTTTTCTCCCTGTACCAATAATCTCATTTAAGATGGATGATAGGAATGTTTTTGGCTGAGGGTAATTTAGTCTTTGTACAATGGAGTTCTAATCTCTCTGATGGGGAGCATATCCTCCCAGCACAAGCATTAGATTTGGAAACTAACCTGAGATGTTTTGGGGGGACAAGTTAATTTAAATCAGAAGAAAGAAGTGGTTTAAATCCCTCCCTCACCCCCCTCAGGCCCTTCAAACTTACTTGGATTCACAGTTAAGAGAGTTCCTTTTCCAAATGTTGGTCTGTAGCTGCTCCCTGCACTATTCTCACAGTCAGGGGAGGCTTTACAAAAACATGAACGGGAGCTGCTCTTTGCAGAAGGGCCCTGGGGGTCAACAGGGTCTTGATCCCGCAACCCTGTAGGAACTAAACTACAGGTTATTTGATAACAAGCCCAGACGGCGGCTACTGCAGGCTGGAGCTGGGCTTCCACAGGGCAGTGGAGCCCTGATAAATAAATACATTATTCATTTAAAATTTTTTTATTGTTTTTCTTCTTTTTATGTCTAAGCTGCCTCCTTGGTTTCGGAAACCCGTTTCTTTTTCTTCTTCCCTCATTGTCTACCCCTGGCTGGCACTCACATAAGTTTCTACTTTATTGCACTTCGGGGCCGTTTCTCTGCATTTTATTCAAACTACTCACATCAACTCACTAGATTCTGGTTTACTGGAAAATGATTGCAGAAAGAGAGGACAGTGGGGGAGTTTTTACAGGGATGTGTCCAAAGGTAGAAGTGTGAGGACTTTTTGGTCTTTCCTGGTCTGCTTCCCTCTGATGGACTAGGCAAAACAAGTACATGCCTCTCCAGAAAAGCTCGTAGGACACGGTCTAGAATGGAGAAGGCCCCACGTAGCTTCCTCCTTTCATACTCACTGGGGTTGACGGTCAGCCTGGTTCCTTGCCCAAACACCAGCTTCTGGCCGGCGCTCCCCGAGTAACACCACAGCAAACAGCTTTACACAAACTTCCTGCAGGGCCCCTCTCTCCCCCTGGAGGAGGACACCTGATCTGCCCTCCTAACACCCCAGCCTGCTGCTGCTGGCCCTAATCTCCCAAGCCAGAGGGGTTTGGGACAGTGTCTCTTTCGGGCTGCCTTTTTCCTCCTTGACAGTGTCTTTCAGCAGCTGTAGACGTGTACCAGATTTTTAATCTCTTTGCCAGTCAAATATTTAACATCTTTATTTCCACTTTATAGAATTTTAACTTTTTAAAAAATTTCCTTTCTTTCGGTCTTCACAGAGCTCTCCCTAAAAACAGCTGGATTAAAAGAATCTTTAAAATCAGGATACGCTAGGTCTCCTGAGCAAAGTTAAGCTGGCATCCTCCTTAAAATTTCTGATTTGCATCCTCCGGCCTGCTTGCTGGGGCCTAATCCATCGGCCTAAGATGGGAAAAGGTGGAGGGCAAGGCAGACAGCCCAGGGGCAATCCTGCCCTCTGAGACTCCTTGTCCTGCACACTGTCTTGGACTCATTTTTGTGCTCATCCCCTTCCCCTTGGCCAGGACATTGCCCGCACTTGTCATCCACAGGGAGCCCTCCTCAAAATCAGTTCTACGAGACACTGCACACAGGCCCTTTAGTCTAAAAACAGACATGGTTTCTTTCCTCTGCTCAGGGAAATTTGATTGAAAAACAATTTCCAATTTTGCAAAGCGAAGAGGGTTAAGAGAAAATCTGTTTGCCTCTGTTCTCCTCCTTCCTCCTCCCCTCTCCTCTTCAATAGCTTTAAACTATTTATAGAAACATCGCCTTTAGGGTTAGAGAAATGTGGCAAGTTCTAATCTCTTCATCTTTTTCTTGCTATCTATCTACTGCAGTCATATATTTACAATCTAAATTTGCATTTCATTTCCATTTGCTGGAGCTACTAATGCACTTTTCTATTACTTCCAGAATGCTGTGTGTAATGATAAACTCTATTGAAATAAACCAATTCACAAGAATTGGGCTGGAGGTTGACATTTCTCTCTTTCCAAGACAGGCCTGGAGTGAACAAATGATTATTACCCTTCCAGGCAAGCCCAAGATAGGGGCAGTCCAGCCAACCGAGCACCTAGGCTTGCAGAGCTGACGTGCTAATGTCTAAATAACTATCTACTGAGCATTGCTCCTTGGGATTAATTTGGATTTTCTTTTTAATCTAGTTCCCAAATGTCAGCTTCCCATCTTTTTAGCTCTTAGAATCTCTCTGACAGGCAAAGCTTAAGGTAAATCTCACGGATGTTTTTCGAATCTCAACCAGTATTTCATCTCTGTACACATCACAAATAAAGGGACCAAAAGAAGGATGAAATATAACACTTTGGAGAGAAAATTTATAACATTTCTTTGGGAGAGACAAGAATTACAAATAAAAATGGAATTGCTTGTGCTTTTTCTGATGATCATTTCTAATATCTGGAGGACTCTGAATAGCCAACCCAGCTTGGAAACATAGCAGCTGACCCACCTGCTCTTTGGACTCTAGTTAGCAACTGGACACACAAGTCAGCAGAGAAAAGCTTTTTATCTCATGCATAAGGGACCTTAGGAAGGTCATCTGGAGCTAACATGATACTCACTAGGACATGCTGATTCTAGCCTTTCTAATGTGGATAATAATTTGGACAGGAAAGTAGAAGTTTTACTGTGAAAAACCCATTGGGTAGTTGGTATCTCCTAGGAATTGTAAGCAAAAGTTAAGCCCCAAACAATTGTCTGGAACAAGCTTCTGTTGTAGTAAACAGAGACTTCCTCATGGAGCACAATTTCAGCTACATTCAAGTTAGTTGAAGTCAAGTTTGTTTTGAGAATGGTGGGCAGCACTCAAAATATCCCTCTGGGCACTACAAGATGGAGAGAAGACCATTATTGCACTCGTGTTGGGGAATCCTTCTCTCATACTTCCCAGCTTAGTTGCCACTTTTTCACTGAGGGGCACCGAAATGAATGGGTATCAAAAGGGGCTTGTCTGATGCAGAGCTCAGCAAAGGCAAGGATGAAGATGTCCCAATTAGAAATGCAGCACTTAGCGCCCTAGGGTACGTTTTCAGAAGTTCATGATCTTTCTGACTATTTTGAATATTTGCTTTCAGTCTTACCCTTTCCCTAAATGTCAGCACCAAGAAATTTTACGTGGCTTTACTCAACCAGCTTGGCTTCAAGATTTTGAGAGATTAGACAATTCTTTTCCTAATTGTACCAACATGGAGGCCTTAGGACAAGGTGGGTGATATGGGAGTGGCCATTCAGTTGTTTATGTCAGTAGGCTACATCTCGCTGTGTCCTTTTGGGTCAGGTTACATTGCATACCTCCTGCCATTGCTATGGAGTTCAGTCTAACCTGTTCTCTCTTTTCCTCCCTTTCTTTCTAAATGCTTTCTGCCCCTACACACTAAAACTTCAATTCTGATTCCATTTGTCACACACGCATCTCCAACAGTAACAAAAACAAGCTTAACATTTCCAAGAGCTTAAAGGTGTTGAAGAAGCAGTGGCAAAGGGGATCCATCAGAGGCCGCCTCATTATCATTTTCACCAGAAGACCCAGGGCACCAAGCCTCCAAAGACGCTAGTAACTGGGTAATTCAGTGATCTTTCACTGAATTTCTAAGAGTGGTGACTTATGTTTAGAAATAAGTAGTCTTCTTTAAAACATACCTGGTTGAACACTCAGAGTCATTCCTTTTCCAAATGTCAGCTTATTACCAGCTCCACTATCACACAATGACACGAGACTACAAAAACTCAGTTGCTCAAGCTCCCCTAGCTACCCACTTAAACGTTTACTTGTTATCCCTGATAAAACCAGCTCTTGGTAATGAGGGTCTGGTGGTAGAGTTGATGGACCACCTGGAGGCCTTCCTTTTTTTCCCCCTTGCACTACTGTCACTTTACTGGAAATGTGCTGACATTCCCTCAGAGCAGGGGTAGGAACTGCCTCCTCCATTTTACAGAGGAGAAAATAGAGGCACAGAGAGTTAATTGATTTTCTCTTAGTTGCATGGGAAATTCCACCAATTGTAATATGAAATTACGCTTTCTAACAATCTGACTCCTTAGTTTAATGCTCCCCGAGCACTGTCATTCTCATCTGTTAGATAAAATAGCATGTGAGGGTAAACAGCAGTGTCCCGCATGAGGTACACATCAGCGGTTGTTCGAATTGGAATCTGTCAATGAGGCTGCTGTGGTCTGGACTTGGGTTATAGAGCAGAATGGAAAATTTAGGAATCAGGGTTCCAGAGAGAAATTTGGAAGCATTAGTTATGCAAACTTACTTGGGTTTACTGTCAGTTTTGTTCCTTTTCCAAAGAAGAGTTTTTCAGATCCGCCTGAGTTACACCCCCACGGACTGCTTTACAAATACTGCCAAGAACCTTCCACCGGGGGCTGGGAACCAGGGCTCCTCCGTCTCCCCCAGGGGAAGCACAAAGGTAGAAACACAATGTTGTGTGATTATACAGTTGTATGATTATTCCCAAAAAGGGAGAGGAACTGTGGAAAAAATTTAATCAATCTTTACCTAATAGCCGGTTAGAGTGTTGTCATTAATTAATTACATAACTAACTCATCGGCAGTTGTAGTTAATTTGAAATAGCTCAGGCTTGGGTCAGACAGACTTGGGTTTGAAACCCGGGGCAAGTTCGTTAACTTGCTGTGCCTCAGTTTCCCTATTTGTAAAGTGGGAGAATGCTGACTGGTTGGCGATGCTGTTGTGAGAATTAGGATATGTAAGTTGCTTGCCATGGTCCTGCTGATCAAGACTTTACTTGCTGAGAGAACACTTCTCTGGGGATTATTTTTAGCAACTGTAGAGACCAAAGCATCGGTGACTTTTCCCCCAAACATAATCCCCCCACTGATAAACAGTTAGCTCTGGAATCTGAGTGTCAAGAGTTAAATTCCAACTCCTCCTTCTTACTGAATCAATTAGAACAAGTTACTCAACCTTTCTGTGTTTCTATAAAAATATAAGATATAAAAACATAAAAAGTTTTCTTTTATAAAACGAGGATAATAATGGCACCTAACCCACAGAGCGGGTATAAGGATTGACTGTGATAATGGATGGAAAGCATGCAGCACGTTGCCTAGCATACAGTAAGCAATTAATAAATCATCATTATTTTCCTCCTAAGAAGCCAAACACGTTGTCTACATTCCTCTTTTCACAATGACCTAAAAATCTAAAGATCCCTGGGCACTTCTTTTCCTCTAACTGATAATCCAGCAGGGCTTTGAAGGCAACAGAAGAGATACCAAGCAGTTTGATGAGGAGGTTAAGTGATTTTTGTGAGAATTTAGCAAAAGCTGTATTCAGCTGCATGGGTGCACCTCCACAGGTGGGCCATCTTGAGGAATGTGGAGAGGGCATCTTTTAGCCAGGCAGGACTTGAATATTAGCAGAGATGGGCCAAGAAGCCTTATCCACATTAGGTGGAATAAAAAGGATTTCAAATCACACTCAGGAAGAGGGTTCAATGCTCCCCTCCACTTACCAGGATTCACTGTGAGCTGAGTTCCCTTCCCAAATGTGATCTTAGAACCACCGGTTTGCTGAACACTGTGCTGAGGGGCTTTTCAAAAACCTTTGGTGTCAACTTAATGTACCCAGCTTTGCAGCGTTTCCCAAGAACTAAAATTTTTCTTCAACCTCCAAGCCTCTAAGACAGGACAAATGATGACGTCTTTCTTTCTGGTAGCCCAGAGCTTCAGGGCTGAGAATTATGTCCAGAGATATAATTGCCACTTTAAGACACTAGACGGCTCAGCAAGCCAATTCTGTACATGTGTTCTGTGGTCCAAACAATTGCATATCGGATGCAATCTATCAAAGAATATAAACTCCCACTGGGAAAGAAATTAGCTTTGTAGAATTTATAGGCAGTGTTTGATGGTCATAGTCATTGTCTGAAGACAAGACCAGCATTTTCATTTCGGCTTTTTCCATCCCTGCCTCAGTCTGCAGAGGGCCGTACATTTCCCCTAATCCCAAATTCATCTATTGTTCTTACTTCAGCTAGCTTTCCCCACCACAGGCATGCAATGATTTTCATCTCCCTTTGAAACCCTGGGGTTCTGTTTTGAGTTCACCAAGTCTTGGATAATGACTGTTTAAGGTGCAGATGAAACTGCATGGCTAAGGACCACGATATTTTTTCTCCCCTGGGTCTGGCCTGGTCAGAGCTATGAGCTGTCTAAGGATCAGCTGTGTGGCCTTGAGCAAGTCACAACCTCTCTGAGTTTCACTGTCCTCATTTGCAAAATTAAAGAGGTGAGTTAGGTGGTCTTTAAGGACTTTCTGAGCTGATAATCTTTGACTGGATTCTCTGCATCTAATTTATCCAAAAATGCTGTGCAGATTTTTCCCCCAGGGTGTCTAATCCTTCTCCCCAATTCCTAAATGAAATAAAACAATTTTATTACATAAATAATTTACTTATTTATGTAATAATAATTACATGACTAATTTACTTATAGTGCAAATTACAAATTTATAATACAGATTGCAAAAATAATTTACTTATAATACTCTACTTATTACGTAGGGAAATAGAGTTTTCCAGGCCTACCATCCACCTTAACATTTGATCTTTTTAGAAGTTTGAAATCAGAAGTTTGGAACCAAATCCTCAGGGAGAAGTGTTCTTTACTGGAGCTTCCAGATAATTCAAAAACCAAACCAAATAAACTGACACCTTTGGTTGAAAGCTCATACTTACTAAGTTTCACTCTCACTTGAGTCCCGGTTCCAAATGTAAATTTTCTATCTCCTTCCTTCCCACAGGAGTTGAGGCCTTTACATAAACTACAGACTCCTGCTCACCCGCAGGAAAGGTGCTTTGATCGTTTAGCCTTTTCCCACCTGATAAGGGAATTCATCATCTAGCCAAGAGTCTCACTTTCTGATTACCAGGTGTTAGATACAGAGGGGGTTTTACTAACACTACAACCAAAATGGAGGTACTCACCCAAGCTTACAGTCAACTGAGTCCCCTTCCCAAAGGTGGGTTTCTCAGTGCCCTTCACACAGTGCCTGGGCCCTTTACCAAAAGTCCCTCTTAGTGCTGGGCTGAGACTTCCTCTTCTCAGACTGCAGCCCTCTCTAGTGTGATTAGGGGCACAGTAGAGGGGCAGCTCCGTGAGCAAGGTCACTCAGGGTTGCCCCTCTCCTACTCATGTAGCTCAGGACACAGGCCATGAGGATAGCGGGACCAACCATATTAGGGTGGTCTAAAGTTCTTCCCTGGCTTGACAGGCATCTGAGACCCCAAATCCCAAACACCTCGCAGGCCGTTTCTTGTTGCCCACCCTGTTGTACAGATCTATAAGAACCATGATTTCTGGGTGTTTCATTACTGGTTCTGACCTATGGCAGGGAAGGAGACCCCGTGGGCATCAAGTCTATGAGGGATGTCAGGTCCCCTTTTTCATTATTGGAAGGACAAAAAGTGCCACTTCTCCACTGTTGACTGCTGGGAGCCTAATTTCAGAAATGTATGATTCTTAAAACACTTTTCCCCCATAGACTTTACAGATCAGCACAAAAAACCTTACAATTGGGAAGATAAACCTGCCTTACAGAATCATGAAATCCATGCTAAAGCCAATCACAAAATAATATTTTTGATTACCTTGTGTTTTAGATTATCCATGCTGTTGTGCACATTTTCTTCTGAAGCTAAGCTACTTCCTCAGGGCCACAGTTGTCTGTCTGGGTCTCAAAGGTAAATCTGTCATTATTGTTCATCAGTCTCTGGCCCACTGACAAACCCTCTCCTCCCTTAGGGCAATGGCAATGTCTCCTCAGAACCTGGCCCAGATGATCCCTGGGAAAAACCATAGGCACTTAGTAAATATTTGTTAAATTGAATTGTATTAAACATTCATCTTTTGTTCCTATTCCTTAAGGAACACTTGACTATCTCTCTGACAATTTTCAGATGAAAAAAAAAAATTAATTCTGCCAGATATTACTTGCTGAATTTCATGATTCCTCTAGTCTTGGCTCCAAATGTCAGTTTCCTATTAACCTCATTCCCACAGGAGTGAGCACCTTTACAAAAACCAGAAGCGTCAGCATGGTTGAAAGGGATGTGGTGTCAACTTTGCTCTCCTTCCTCACTAGACTGAGACACTTCTTTGTCCCCCACAGGTGCCCCATCTTCCCTGGGAAAGGTCTGCCTTCCTTCTTTCTTTCACAGCAGAGGTAGGAGGGGGCAGAGTAGATTTCAAGGATGAAGATGATAAATAAGATATCAAAATGTTATCACACTATGCAGAGCTGCCTTCTTTTTTTTTCTTGGCCAAATTGATGTTTTTTTCCAAAGGCTGTTTTCAGCACTTTCTCTCTCCCAGATGCGGTAATAACTGGATTCCAAGTTGGCATCTGGGCATGAACCTCCAGGCTCTGGTGAGCCACACATATTGAATCAAGAAATTATGCTGCACCCCAATGAAGAAGCAAGCTTTGTTTTTTCCCCTTGCTGGGCAATGAGGAGTTCAAGCAACATAGACAGGGGAATATAAACTAATAACTCTCTCAGGTCAGATCTGTAGCATTATACATTCACATCTTAGAAGACCTAGAAGGGAACTTAGCGATTGCCTGGGCCAATGCCCAAAGATGAAGATGCCCAAAGATTGAAGATGAAGAAACTGAAGCCCTGAGGGGCAAATTTGCTCAAGGTCATGTAGGCAGGTAGAGGCACAGCTGGGATTAGAACTCAGGACACTTGAGTCCCAGTCCTGCTTTCTGCTGCACCCTTTCTGTGACTCAGGAGAACCAGGATCTTCCCCGGGTAGTCTCCACGCTTAGTGGCCCTACTGGCCAGCCCAGGTATGATTGTCTCTGTTAAACAGTGGGGAAGCCATACAAGGGAGATGTTTGATTTTGGTGCATAGTTTATGATTTTAGAGAGAGATGTAGAGCATCTTAATTTACTTTTAAAATTTGTTTCTTAGGCTGCAGGCAACAGCAATTGATAGTGGGGGAAATGGCCCATGAGATCCGGGGGAAGCCAAGGGAAAGAGAGATTTAGAAATTTGCCCTTTACCAAAAGGATAATCCAACAGAGAGTTGGCTCTGATTATGCTTTCTCTGCAGGACTCATTACAGGAATGACGTTTAGAGCAGGGGTGGCAAATACAAAGCAGTGTGGTGTCACCTCCTGCTCCTGCTCCCATGGCAGATATTGCTAAAAGACACATCACTCTTTTCCTCTGAGTCTAGATGTGACCTCACAATCCTTCTTAACAGTGTGCTCCAGAGCCACTACCAATTGCTAGCCCTTGGTAATTGAAATATAAACTGTTTGCCCCCCATGCCCTGGGGAATAATTGGAGAGAAGACCATAGAGATGGCTTGAGAAATCTGGTTGGCAAGAGTCAGGCCAGGTCCTACACAGCCCCGTCACGAAAGGTGTCACTGACCTGGTTGGACCAAGACTGTTCTTTCCACAGGCTCCTCCAGAGGTGGCAACAGCAACACCATGGAGTATCCCTTCTTTCTCACAGCTTTCCTCAGATGCTGGCTGTGTAGAGGGCACTGGGCAACAAACCATGGTGGGGTTCTTCATACTTGTTCTTGCCCAAAGGGCCTTCAGCAAGATCTTTCCCCCAAACAGAGATCCTGGGGGTGGAAGACGTCTGCTGGACCTCGGTCCCTCCCTGGCATGCTTCCTGTTATCCATCAGCCCAGGTCTGTCCTGGGGGTCTTGGAATGGAATGTGGCACAGGAATAAAGTGATGCAGAATCTCTTTCTCTAGACCATTCACTCCCATTACCACACATTCGGATATTTCTAAGCTTTTCCCTTTTAATCACGTTGCTATTCTTTCACAAAAAAAGAGATGTGTTTGTTCATATCCATCCAAAGAAATTTCCCATGTCCTTTACTGTTGTATTAGGCTTTTTGTTGACAGGAAAATGTCCCTCTGCCCTTTTAGGGTGCTAACTCATATTCTCAAAGACAGTCCTCTGAGTGCCGGGGAGGATGGGCCCTTTGCGCCAACAGAGTAGCAGCTGCCAGTCTCAGGGTTGAAAGGAGAATGGGAGCAGATGCAGCAGCTTTGACTTAAGTTGTGAACAGAGAATATTTTCCTTCCCTGACCTATTTTCTGTCAAAATCCATTGTGACCTATTTTTGGAGATGGGCTAATTAGAGCAGCAGAGGGCGCTGCAAGGTCAAAAACAAAGCTGCCCATCTCAAAGGAAACTGGGAGAAAAGTTCCTTTTTTAAGTGATAGTGACCAAGATCCAAACTGAAGGACAAGAGTGGCCTTGTTTATCAGATCCTTTGGACCCCACCAGGCCCAAGGGCCCCTCTTGGTGGTGATTCCAGTCTAATGAAAGGCAGTCCGGGGCACTCACTGCCTTGGGGAGCTGCTCAGGCTGCAGGTATCAGTAGGTGTAAGGGAGATGGGGTAGAGAAATTCAAGGGCAATATGTCTATAAACGGTCATTGAATCTTGAGAGCCTCTCTTATCCCTAAACTTCGGGGGCCATTCAGTTGCACATCATAGTCTGTCATGAATAGGCCTGTTGCAGCTTTTGGAAGACATAGAACAGTGGGCTAGAAGGCTCATTTCTCATGCTTCTAATGCTCTTAGGGATTTGGGAAGAACACAGCTGGCTCAGGTCTCTAGGGAGAGCAGAGCTCTACAACATGCTTGTACATTGACAGCAAATTAAAGGGTGAATCACTTTTTTTTGGCCATTGATTAGTACATGGTACAACTTGTCTTTTGCCGGATTTCACAACTTTATTTTTTAGATTTACTCAGCATCCCTTCTCTGAACATCTTTAATGGAATAAAGCTCTCCGGGATTATATTCATCAATGACAATAGCAACAGCGATACTAACATTCCTAGATCATTTGCTGGATGTATGGCATGTTTTATTGCATCTAATTTTCCAACAGTCCTGTGAAAAAACTATTATTATTATCTCTGTTTTCCAGATGGAGAAATTGAGGTGTGGAGGGGGTTAGGTCATGCTTAAGCTCACACGACAAGTAAATGCTGGAGCTAATATGAACCCAGGCAGTCTGGCGCCAGAACCCCACTCTTAACCATGAAACTGTGCTGCTGTTCTGAGAAGTGCCCTTCCTGAAGAGAGGCCTTTCATGGAATGTTGGGAGGACACCATGGTGGGGAAAGTCCTGATTATGCCACACTAAGGCGGTCTCAGTGTCTGAATCTTCCATGTGAAGCATTAGGGAGACAGTGTGTCCCTCTGCGTGAGGGTCTCTGAAGACTTCCTCTCCGTTCTCAGGTGTGGTCAGATGTAATTGAAGTTGGGCAGTCAGAAGAGGAGTAGCAGTTTAATTTGAAAACTGTTACTGCCTAGTTCAAGAAGGGAACACCCAGAGAACACTTGATATATATATATCTCAAGCCTGGGCAACAGCTTTAGAGCAGGGACAGACACTTGGAGACTGAGTGGGCCTGGAAGAGTCCATGAATGTCAGAGACCTGGGAGCTCTGAAGTGGCCTTCCTCCTGCAGAGGGGCTGGGTTCCTTTTAGGGGACCGCTGCCAGCAGGTGGCAGTGCAGGCCTGGGCAGCAGCTGCACAGGTGGGGCAGCCCTGATTGCTGAAACTTCTTTCATATCCGGGGGCCTGAGGATGCTCACGGTGGGACTTTGGACTGCCTGGTGCTCCCTTTTGGTATTCTTCATGACTATGGTAGCCAGATCAAACACAAGATGCCCAGGGAAATTTGAATTTCAGATAAATAATGAATGTCTTTTTAGTATAAATATGTTGCAAATATGGCATGTTCCAAATATTACTAAAATATTTTTTGTTTTTCATTTGAAATGCAAACTTAACTGGGTGTCCTGTATTTTTATTTACTAAATTCTGGCAAGCTTATCCATGGTAATGGTGAGTTTTTAAGTGGAGAAAGTTGTATTTCTTGGTTCACAAATATTTATTGACTGTCAATTATGTGCAGACATAATCCTAGGGGCTGGGACTTATCAGTGAAAAGATAAACCAGGTCCCTGCCTTCATGGAGCTTCCATGATGGGTTGTGTGTGTGTGTGGGCTGAGAAGGGAAAGACAAATAATATACGGGTATAAATCAGTTGATTTCAAATAGTGATGTGAGGGAAATAAGACATAATCAAGGGTGATTCTGGGTGGATGGGTGACTAATTTACTTGGAGTGGCCTCTTTGAGCTGAGATTTGTGAAAAGCTGGAACCAGGTTTCAGGCAGCTAGAAACGCGAGGCAGATAGAGGACCAGAAGGAAGGCACAGCAGCTGGAGGGGAGTGGAGAGGGAGGAGAGGATGCGTGGGAGGCTGGACAAGGGGCGGTGGCCAGACCATTTGCAGGGTGTCACAGGCCCAGGAAAGGAAGTCCAGCTGGCATCATCTGATTTACATTTTATAAAAACCTGGACAAGAGACTGTCCAGGGGCAAGAGCAGAGGCAAGGGGACCAGTTAGTGGGTTATTGCAGTGGTCCTGACAAGAGATGATGGGGTTTGCAGGGGGTGGTGGCAGTGGAGGTGGAGAGTGGTGGACGGACTGGAGGTGGATTTCCTGTAGAACTGACAGGACTTACTGATGAGTTGGATGTGAGGGACACAAAGCACTCCTGGAAACTCCCTGGGGAGGGGAGTGAGTCAGTCTTCTGTTTTTTAGGGCCGTGCCTCCCCACAGTTGTCATCTCCTGACTTCCACAGAAGACAATATTTGCACGGCATGTGGCTGGGAGGGCTGACCTCAGGGGCTCCAGCCACCCCAGGCCCCAGGGGCCTCTCTGAGCACGTGTCAGCAAGCCTGTAACCCTCTCACGGCAGTTCTCCCACTGGGAAGCTCTGCCTTGGGGGAGGGTTTTCCAGCTGGAGCCACGTGTGTGCTGCTAAGGGCCTAGGGAGGAATGGAAAGTCACCCTGTGTGAAGTGCAGGAAGCACTCCCAGGATCAGGGTACTCCCTCAAGAAGCAGAAATAGAAGATTTCTAGAATTCAGGGCTAGGAGAGATTTTAGAAACGTTCTTGTCCGACTCTCTTCCCTCCCTCTTTACACGGAGGAGTAAGGCACAAGTCTAAGGTTCTCATTCATTTCTTCCATTTCTTGAGGATGACAAGTGTGTGCAGAGTGCTGGGTGCTATGCAACAGTGCCACCCGAGTGTGTCCACGGGCTGGTACCCCGCTCTGTGACCAGAGGCTACGAAAGTGCAGGGTAAGCCACTTTTATAGCAATCTGATGTCTAAGTGTGTGATTGTTGGGCTTGCAGTTTCTTTTTTTTTTAAAGTAATTTATTTTCATTGTTTTTTACAAAAGGATTAATTCAGGGTAGATTGAGGACCAAAATAACAGCAGCAGCAACAGTTTCCTGGCTGAAAGCACTTGCCTCAGAGTCACAGGCAGTCCAGTCACATGACTGTCGGCTGGCTCCTCTCGTTCCCCTCCCCCTCCCTCCCGGCAGAGGTCCTGAGAGGGTCTCAGAGATCTCAGGAGCCGGGGTATTTTATATCCTCTGTCCTGATAAAAAGAAGATGATTCTTCTTGTAAGCTTTAGCTTTTTGTTCTTCTGTGAGTAGGTTCTTTGTCTCTGTTCTTCTTGTTCTAGAACCTCATGTCCCTTTCTCTGACTTTCAACGTCTTGGCCTCTTGCTCTTTCACACTTGGCTTTCCACTTATTCTCTGCCTTTGACTTTCACCTCTGTGTCCTTCTCCTGCCTCTGCCCACTGAGCTCCTTGGTGGCCTGTGCTGGACCCAGTGCTGGGGCGTGCGGGACTTCACTATTTTCTTCTTACTTCTTTTCACAGCCAAGGATGTGATGTGTAACGAAGTGACCCAGAGCTCCCCAGACCAGACAGTGGAGAACGGCAGTAAGGCGACCCTACTCTGCACTTACAGAACCGCATACTCAGATCCGGATTTGTACTGGTACCGAGTGAGGCCAGATTATTCCTTTCAGTTTATCCTTTACAGGGATAACTCTCGCTCCCAGGATGCGGATTTTACTCAGGGTCGGTTTTCCGTGCAGCACAGTCAGACCCAGAAAACCTTCCACTTGGTGATCTCCTCAGTGAGGAATGAAGACAGTGCCACTTACTACTGTGCCATCGATCCCACTGTGATGTAGGTGCCAAGGAAGTCTGTACACAAACCCCCGGGCACAGCCTGGCCGAGCTAGTTTTCAGGGCAGCTCGTGTCCTTGGACATGGCATCTTTCTTTTTAGTCATTTTGTGTTCTAGCCTGGCCTTTCGAGGGGCCCTAACATGTCTGCTGAATAATAAATGCCTGGTCACATCCAGGGGAGCACTCTGGCTTCAGATGGAGCAGAGCATCTCCCCACTTCTGACTTGCTGGGCTCTTGCCACCTGAGTGCCTCATGGTGGGGAAGGGAGAGCTGCACATCTGAGGGTTTATGGGCTTTGGTCTCCAGTGCCCAGGTGGCACCTGATACAGAGTGAGGCTTGACCAGAATGTGCTGCGTGTGCTGTGAGGGCATCAGAACGGTGCAGGGCTGATCTAAGGAGAGGTCATCAGAAGTGTCTTTATTTTCGTTTCCGCCATTCATCCATCATGTGAATTGGTCTGTTTTCTTTTTAAGAATCAAATTAGACACAAAGTTATTTACTTAAAGAAAAATTTCCCCAATTTACCTTTTTTCTATGTCTTCTTGTGTAGCCACCTTATTTCTCCTGGATGCTCTTTGACACCTCCATTTTACTTGGCGAACCATTTTTCTTTCACTGAAGAGTATTGAGATATTAGAGAAAGTTGTTTGTGAATCCCAGAATCCCAGCTTCAAAATCGCTGCATTTGGACTCAGTGGTGTCTCCAGGGGAGATAATTATCTCCAGGGAAACCAACTATGTGATGTCAAAATAGATGCACCCTCAGCCCTGGGAATCTGTCCCTCCTTCCTCTACTTCTACTGAATTCTTGCCATACAACAAATATTAGAGTTATCAGATGTAATCTTAGAAATAGTAGAAGCCTTAGGCATTATTTTATAGGAAATACCCTGAAGCCCAGAGAAGTGAGGGACATTCCCAAGGTCAGAGAGCTGGTGAATGACAGAGCCAGCGGTGCTGTGCTGCACTTGTAGGGCTCTCTCCTGCAGGTGCTTCCTAGGAGGCTCTACTGGGAGGCGGTCTGGGCAGTAGTTTATCTGGGGTTCAGAACAGGCGGGTGAAGAGGAGTCACTATAGAGAGAGTGGAAAGAACTAGCGAGGGAGCCAAAGGCCTGGGGCAAATAGCTCAGCCTCCTGGGCCTTCTGTTGTGCTGCCTACTGTGTGTAACAACCTCCTGGGGACTCCCCCAGGGGTGTTGTGGGACTTAAATGAGATACTGCAGTGAAAGCTCTGGAAAACTATCCACAGTAGGAGGGTCCCCAGACCTGAAGGCAGCTACAATCCCCTCTGGCTCCTACCGTAAATCTTTTCTGGAGCCTCCTTTTGGTAGAAGAAATTCATGGTCCTGTGAAGTGCTAAGATGCCTTTTTCTGATGATCAAACTGGGCCAGAGGGTGGCTCGTTCACGTGCTGAATATAGGCCAATCCTGAAGTTCGGTCCAGGTGAGCTTCCAGTCGACACCTTGTCCTTGTTTGGGGGACACAGCATTCTCCTATAGGAGGAATTTGGGGCTGACACTCTTTGATAACTTGGTTCTCCTCCCAGCAATACCCCTGCCTCACTAAATGACTTTGGACAAGGTACAGACCTTTTGGGGGCCACATATTTTTTTCCATCTGAAAAATGAGGATGTGATCTTTTTGTTCTTAGCAACTTCACAGAAACATTCTAATGTGGCCCAAGGTGAATGTTTTAGGAAATGCGAGGTGAAGTTGTGTGGAATCTTTTAATGGCCTTTATGTGGATGGACCTGGTTTATCCATCTAGAATGTTCTAAACCCATTGACTCATAGTGTTACTGCCTCCCTTCTTTGGTTTGGGCTATGAAGACATGATGTGGGAGTTCGCAGATGGCAATGGCAGGGCGAGTTGTTGGCGATGGCTGCTCTTTCACTTGTAACCTCATAAACCCCCACTTGACACCCCACTTTAGGTGCAGAGGAAACCACAGTCCTGGGTAGCTAGGGCTCCGCTCTCCATGTGGGTGCACCTGGGAAAAGCTGTGGCCTTGCTGAGGCGGGGTAGCAGAGCTCACGGCCACACCGGGGGCACCACTGTTGTTATTGCTGTAGCAGCCGCAGCAACAGCAGGAAACCAGCGCTGGATCCTGAGGCAGGAGCCTGCAGGCTGGGGGCTTGAGAAGCTGCGGTGTGACCTTTAAGCTCAGTTTGGCTTTTGTCAGACTAACACTGAGCTCATGGGGCCCGCTTTACCCTTGCGGTGGTCCATGATGAGTAAAGCCAGAGATGAGGCACACACAATGCACTTTAATAAATGCAACAGAGACAGCACTGGAGAAGAACAGCAGAAAATATCAACACCAAAAGCCCAGGCAAGAGTCAGTGTCCAATGACTAGAGACTCCCAGTGTACAGATTGTCTGGCAAAAGATGGAAAGACGTTTCTGTGGGAGAAATCTAGGGGTCTCGTTCCTATCTCTCCCTCCATAAACGCATGCACAGGGAGTTCTTGAAAGCAAGGTCCATGTCTTATATTTCTTTGCATCCTCAGCACAGTGCCTGGAACTTGGAGCAAGTTCCCCTCATGTTTGTTAAATCAATTAAGCACAAGAAGTGCATTTGCTCTATATTTTACTCTGATCTCTGCTAATAACTTGGAGAGTTAATTTAGATGAGAATTTAGAAACCCGCTTCCCTGCTTGGAGAGTATCGGGGAAGTCAAACGTAACTTTGTAAAGTACTAGGAGAAGCAGAAAAAAGTGCTTTTGTGGATGAGAATGCCAGTTTGGGGCAAATCTAGTCCTGGGTTGAGCAGAGCCTTTCATGTATAGGTAAAGGATGTCTGCTTTTCTTCCCCCAGGGTCAATTTTCCTCTTGGAGGATGGAGCTGGGAACCTATTGGCTCCCACTTTCTGCTTCTGGAGGCAAAAGAAAGTCCAAGGAACAAAATATCACTTTCAAAGTGTATCAGTTGTAGGAATAAAAAAATCAGTCCTATATCCTATAAAGCAGCATACAAAGCAGTTAGGACTATAAACCTTACTCCCTTGGACTTTTGTCTTTCCACAAGGCTGGAGGATGAGCTGAGTTTGTTGCCTTCAAAGGAAAACTGATTTGGGTAGCAGTCTTTTAAGCAAGGCTGGGACAGGTCCACTTGAATCACGGAGAAGTTGGAAGCCTAGGATATAGCATCTCTGTAGGCTTTTGGTTTCTTTCAGGGAGTGTAGTCTTCTCATGCCAGTCAGCCTGCAAGTGAAGGAAAATTGTCAGAGTTGTTATAGAATCATAGTCCGCCAGTGCTGGAGGGAATCGTCTCAGTCATGTAGTCCGGGATGGCTAGTACCTGCTGTGGCTGTACATTGCAGACATCACTAATCTACTGTGACATGTTTCCCTTCTACACATAGCAATAGTTCAGCTGGTCAGTATCAGTTTATCCACGTTGGCACGTGTCATGAAACCCATTTACTCTCCTTTAGTCATTCTTAACTCCTTTGTTTTACAAATGCAAAAATCCAGGCCCAGAGAGGTAAAACAACCTGGCTAAGGTAACACAGTGAGTTAGTGACAATGTCAGGACTAAAACCCAGATCTTTGGACTGCTACTGCTGTGCTTTTTTTATACAGCCATGCTGCCTGTGTCCTTGGGACTGTTAATAAACAGTCACTCATTGGGGAATGACTGGGTATGCCTGCATGCTGTGGTGGATCAGTCCAACACTCTAAGTCTAGGGTTGTGCCTAGATCAGGATCTGGGACTGAGGAGTATTTGGGGTAATGGAGAAGGCGCTTCATAGGCAAACCTAGGCCCTGGTTTGAATTTCACATCTAAGATTACCTGAAGAGGGAATGCAAGTAACAGGCAAATAACTAATGGTGACTTCACATGCATCCTGAGTAGTTAGTAGTGGGCTGGTCACTACTAATGGGGGTGTAGGTTCACCCCAAAGATGGGCTAGTCTATACATCGGAGTCCTATGATTTAGGATTGGGAGCTGGCATCCCCTTTGTTTGGGCAAAGAAAGGTTCTGCTCCCCCTGCATATTCTTCAGGTGAATCTTTACCGATGGCCTTACAAATAACCCATGGCCCCTTGGCCAGATAAACAACATAGCAAATAAAGAAAACTATTTCTCCTTATTTAGCCCCCATTTTTTCAGCTCCTGGGTTGGAGGTGGGTTATTGGCTGGTATTACATTATACTACATAATGGTTTTCAAGTTGGGCTTGAAACAAAAGGGTAACAGGAGACGGGGTATGAGGCTGAGTATCTGAGATGGCCCACCTTACCAAATCGCAATATGTCTCCATGTGTTTTTCCTTCCCAGTGCTTCTTGGTCTCTTACCATTCCTAAACTCCTTTTCTCCTTGTGTAGCATTGTTTAGATGGAGGGAGGAATACAAAGCAGCTAATTCTTACCTTAAAAGAAAAATAACTTGGCAGTCAAAAGAAAATTGATGGCAACAGTCTTAGCAAACAGCATTCGGAGGCCCAGCACTGTGAGCGTCATCATGTTCACCTTGACAGGAACTGTGGCTGAACGAGAGTGAAGATGGTGGTTTCAGTGAGAACCTAAATTCCCTTCCAGAAACTGGGCCCACAACACTGACACCAGCCTGCCCCAGATCACCATATTCTTCTGGTCTGCAAGCCCAGCTTGGTTCCAAACAGCCCCCACCCAAACAGGCTTACAGCCAGGCAAGCTCTGCTAAGAGAGTCAGAGGGAACCAACGGGGGTCAGGTATAGTTTTCATTTTCTTTTGAAATCTGCTGACTTTTGGTCCCATCTGACAATTACAGAGATTGCTTCAACCCTCAATTCTGAAATTGGCACTTTGATTTCAACCAACCTTTGGGTTCCTGGCAGCTCCCTGAAGTTTGCTTTGTGTTTTCAGGTTCCGGCGGTTTTGGATCACCTGGAACAAACAGTGGTGGTCAGGGTGACACAGGAAACCAAGAGGCTCAGAGGATTTCAGGTTTTAAAACTGGAGGAGACTTTAAGTAAGTGAACTGAGGACCAGAGGTGTGACTTGGTTAAAATCATACAGCTATCTGCACAGTCAACATACTTCCCGTCCTGGGCTCTTTTCTTTATACCATGAGACCAACATCCAGCTATGCCTCTAATTTGGAGGAAGAACTAGGATTCCTAACCCCATGATAGGGTGAGCTGACCTTTGTTTTGGCATCCACACTAGATTAGACTGCACATGGATTTTCAACCCCAGAGTCTAGTAATAGGATGGTCATTAGTATGAAGGAGACAGTGGTTGGTGAAGAGGAGAGATGAGGATGAAGTGAGATGGGCTTCATCTTAGATTCCAGCTCAGGGATGCGGACAGTTCAATTCTCAGTCAATGGTAGGCTATTGTTTGGCCTAAGTCTTGTCTCCAGCATGATGCCATATTCAGATCGATCTGTCAAGAGTTTACATCTCCAACTTCCCTTTCCCTCAACCTTTCTTCCCCACAATTCCAGCCCACTGAGGCCAGACACGACCTACCTGAACTTCTCTTTGACCTTCTTTGACTTTTTTCGAAGTAAGTGGAGTTAAAGGTTTCATCGTTGTGTCGAACTAAACATGTCACTGAATTTGGATCTTCATACCGACCAAGCTTGACAGCACTGTACTTCCCACTGGGAGAGACGACAATAGCTGGCTCAAATTCTGTTATTTTCTTGGATGATGTGAGCTCTATATTTATTTTCTTGGGGTAGAAATCCTTCACCAGACAAGCGACATTCGTCCCATTTTTCATGATGAAAACGGATGGTTTGGCAGGAGGCTGACTTCCTGCAAATATAATCAATTTATTTTGTGAGATGATTATTCATGACATGGGGAAGTGAAACAATGGTGTTTACCTCAATTCTCCTGGGGCTGAACACTACAGTCCACACTTTCCTGCATCCTGTTAGTGACCTGGGCTTGTTAGCACCTTCATGAAAGGGTGGCCGAGGGGTGCAGAAATGAAAGGCAGTCAGTTTGACTTCTAGTTAGGAGCTGCTAAGAGATATAGCTGGGAGCAGAGATGGAAAATAACAAGTACAAAGAAGTTTCTGGATCATCTGAGTTTCAGTTGTCTATGTTTTATTAGTCAATCCTCTGGACAGTTGAGGTCAGGTTGAATATCTGTCTGCGCCAGTTGGTTTATTTTGAATGCATGAGCACTTGGAGGGAGATCAGGGCAGGTGCTCATGCTTTGCATTATGGCAGTTAAAGAATCAAGGGTCTGAGAAGGACTGCATAACTGGTTGAAACACTCTGAGGATGGTAGTGTTGGGGTCACTTCAGGGTGTCATCTCCGTTTTATGGACTGGAAGGAATCTGCTGAAGTTAAGTGGCACACCTCTCTGCCTTTAGGTTAATCCTTGTTCTTTCGTAAGGGACTACCCTACAGTTTCCTTCAAGTCTTTAATCAGAGAATAATGACTTTCAAACTCAGGAAGTCCTTATAGACATAAAACCAGTTTAAGCCCATTTCTTGTTTTATTCTAAGCAGAAATGTGGAATGTTGGTCCCAATAATTGGGTCTCCTCCTGGCCTTCTCTCCCTCCATGCCTCACCTTGAACTACCTCTGTCTCCTACTCTGTATATGCATCTTGTTCTTTCCTTAAAACCAAAAGTCTTGAAATTTTGAGGGAGGCAGTAATGATTATTTCTCACTGTGCCTTATTGAAGTTTCTGACTTGTGATAAATTTTGTGTCCATGGAGACTTGGATTCTAGGCTATCTTCAAATGTCTGCTAAAAAAAGAGCACTGAAAATGCCTGAAATCAGGAAAGACAACCAACCGTGAATGTGGATGTGGATATGTTTCCAGTCGTAAGCTTAACTGCTGATTTTCAATAATAATTTCTTGTGTGAATATGGCTCTTAGTATTTAAAACTTAGATGAGTTTGGCTTTTTGGCATCAAATTAAAAATGTTGAATTCCAGTGTACTTTTATTTACTATGGTCTGCAATCAAGACATAAGATATTGCTAAACAAAAAGTCTTGGTAATGAATGTGTAGCTGGAATGATTTTTCTAATGCTCTATCTTGAATCTGGATTTGAGCTCCAGCTGTGAAGCTCATGGTAGTAGAACTACAGCCAAATCAATTGGTTGTATCTGATTGAGAGGGAGTGATTGCTAGTCAAGAAGTTCCTGCTGGTCACCACTTTGTAAATGAACATGGCTGATTGGGGCTTTCCTGGGGAACTGGCTGTTCAAGGAAGCTCCCTCACCACTACCATCATAATTCTCCATTTTTTTCTTTGCTGGGAAGTTCAGTTAAAAGACTGGATTCTGTTCCAGTCACTCAGGGCAGAAAACTCATCCCTCAGAATCTGGTTCCTTATATTTTTGGCTGTAGCTCTAGACAAGAGGGGGACTGGGGATTTTCCAAAGGGCTCTTCCGGAACCTGCTTTCAACCTACTTGAGAAAACCTTCATTATTTTGTTTCCTGGCATAGCTGAAGCCACTGATAACAGCCACCTGATAATCCTAGCAGTAACGGCCTGGAAACCACATGTTTTGCTCATTCACCTCCTTTCAGAACTGCAACATTTCTTGCTTACTATACTGACTGGTTTGAGATGTATTCGGTTGATTTTTAAAGGGGTTATGAGTTATGAGAAATGAAACCAGTCCATTAAAAATCGAAAACAAAACAATCCTATCTCCTTGGTTACTTAAGAGTATGACCCAATCCTAGTCTGATTTAGTTGGATAATTAAGGCTTGCTTGGGATTTTAAAATCTAAACTCAAAGGTGGTTGTCAATGATCACATTGGGCTGGAGAGACCTGCTTTGAATAATCTGAACGGCAATATAGCTGATGAGACAGTTGTCTGACAAAGGTCATGAATACTTATGATTTTGAGCTCTGAATCTGTTAGTCAGCGTTTCAGATAGAGCAGAATGCACTGATTTGGTAAATCATTTTTCTCAGACTTTCTCAATTCATGTCTATCTGTTCAAAACAATTGTTTGCAAACAAAGTGTTTTATCAAATCCACTTTTTAGTATCATAGTAACCAAGGAAGAGGCTGTCTGACTGAATCGAACCTTTTTAAAAACACGGAACGCGTTCAATATAGTTGCCATATATAACCTCGTCTATTTTATATTTGACTTAAACCAAAATTTGAAGTATAAAATTTGAACTACCGTGGTCCCAAATTTAAATTAAAGATACAATTGTTTATCTTTTGAGAATTTCTAGTCTTTCTTCTTGGTCCACAAATGTGATTACATTTCAACATGTGTTTCAAAGTGCTACTTGTTTGGACAATTGTTATTTTATTTTCAGACTTTCTCTTTTTATGGGTACCCATCCAATGCTAAGGTTATGTGCTGGTAAACAATACAAAAAGAAGTGTCTACTTTTCCTGAACAGTCTTTCTTAATTTATAAACTTAGAAACCATCTATGTTTTAGATTCGCATACAGAGTCCTACTGGCTCCTTAAAAATTGCAACATCTATAACAAACATCACTCACCATTTCAAGGATCTCTGCCATTATGGGATTTAACTTGAACACCAAAATATGTTTGCTCAATTACTCTGACCAGGTTAACCACCTCCCTTCTAAATCTTCCAAGCTGGAGGACATTTGTTTTCAGGTTGCAATGAGGCAGGCACACTAGCAGTCAGCTTAATCAAAGGGATGTGCAAGGATGAAGCAACTTCCTGGAGAATTTGGGCCAAAGTGTCCCTGCCACTGCCCCTCCTGCACCCATATGCTCCAACTATTGGTATAATTCTTCCAGATTTCTTTGTGCTTCCTGGATTGCTCTCAAGATTTCCCAAATAAGTGTGAGCTATAGTCTTAATATATGTTTTTAAAAAATAAAAATAGTTACAGAGCTACTTCTGCAACTCAGCCTAATGTCTACTCTGGCCCACTCCACATCTGTACTACTCCATCCCCTAGTTATACTTTCTCAAGTAATGCAAACTGAATGGTAGCCCCAGTCCCAGGACTCAATTTATCCCTAGAAATATAGGGGAAAAAATCAACTCACGGGGCTCCACGAAGAGTTTGGTGCCAGCTCCGAAAAACATCTGTCGGGTGTCCCAGGAGCACATTGTGATGCTGCCTCACAGGTAACCAGCCTGGGGCTGGCCCTGGGGCCTGGGCTGGAACTTCTGTGCTCTGCTTCCCCTGTCTGCATCCCAGCCTAGAGACCCCACAGCTCAGAGAACTACAAAGCTGCCATTGATAAGATCAGGGGCCCAAGTGCACAGATTCTCAGTTCCCTTTGAAGCTAATAATAGTTTAACTGTTGGATAAAGATGTGAGCATGAAATCTCCAGCCAAGAAGCACTGTGAAAGGGACAGGGCTGAGACAGAGCAAGAGAGAGGGTGACGGGTGACCAATAGCTGCTTTCAAGATGGAAAATTTAACTCCCAGTTTCTTGGGAGGGCTCTCCAAGAAGAACATAATAGCTTGGGAGTAGGGATGGGACACTGAATATTGACATTTCTTATTATGAATGTTAGGTTGAGGAGGCTTTAAACACAGGTCTTGTTCTCATATTCTGGTTCCCTTCTCTTGGGTCACAATACTGCTTTTTGATTAGAAACCTAATTTCTCCTGCATCACTCAGACTGAGTCTCACAATAATAATGAATCTGCTTTCTAATTCCCTGAGCCCAGTGAAAGGTTTTCTGAGGGCCTGAGGGTTGAATAAGAAATTGGTAGCTGACAGGGGAGCCCAGTGGTGCTGTGTGTCATGGATGCAGGTCAGAGAAGCCAGTGCTTGTTTTGGATTGCTTATTTTTGTTTCATAATTTCTCCTGGCTCTGGATCTAGATACAAGCCTCAGGAGGAGAGAGTAATCACGTGAAATAGAACTTAAAGACCATATAGATTACTCTCTCTCATCACCAAAAATCAAGAGTCTGGGCCTAGAGCTAGGCAAAAGGGAATGACGGTTGTACAAGGCCATTATTTGCTGTAAAAACTTTAAGGATCAGGGGCTTGATTTGAAATTCTCCCTCCCCCGACCTTCACATCATCATAGTACACTCCACCACTGCAGGAAGAGAAAACCAGAGACGCAAGTGGAGTATCACTGGGGAGTGCCGGTCAGCGTCCTGGCAGAGAGGCTAAGCACCAGTGTCATCTCTTTCCTTCTTTCCTAAGACTTTCAAAGGCACAGCCTCAGAGATTCAATTCTAACACTGCAGATAATTCTGAATTTCAAGTGGAAATGATTTAAAGGGAAAATGAAACACAATACTTCTTACTCAGATGCAATTTGCCCAACATCCATCTGGCTGCAATCAGCTATAACAAGATTCTGTTACCCTCCTTCTTTTCATTGCTCTAGTCTCTCTCCCTTCAAAGATAAGAAAACTCACCAAATTCCACTATTTCCCTGGAAGTAACAGGCAATCAAGAACCCCTGCAAGTTCATGTTACCCTCTGAGAGGCAGAGACTGTGTTGACACCACCAGTCAATTTCAGGACTGTCAGATACCTGGCCACATTCGTGTACCTTTCCCCACTTCTTTATTTTCTCTGAAATAAATGAATGTAAAATCTAACCATGTGAAGGGTCATGCCTGCCCCACTGGACTCGGCATTTTGGAAAGCTTCTGAGAGACTATTATCAGGACCTGTCCTAATGACTGACTATTTGCAGCTACACAAACTACCTGAATATAGCCCCTGGATTCCCAAACACTGGAACAGATTACCAGTGGACAATGTCTCCAGGAGAGCACCATTACTTTTCTATCGTCCTAAAGTTGGTGGCTATGTTTCTAAATCAGGTGTAGGCTCCTGACCCTGTGCAGAGCCCTCAGAGTCAGACCTAAAGGGGAGATGAGAGCACAGCTGCTCTTGGCAGACCTGGACAAGGATGGGGCCTCGAGCTTCATTTAGTCTGAGCCAGGAATGTTGGTTTAATGCAAGTTCTCAGCAAAAAAGAGACAAGGTTAAGATTGGCTTTCATCATCTGAGGGAGAGAAGACTGTCTTTTATCTAACTCCTTCTTTAGTAATATTTTTCTTCTTTCTATCCCTCCCTCTTCCTACACTGTGGCCATGACTCTCTTCCCTCATAAACAGTGAAGAATTTGCCTTTTCCCTGGTCCCAGTCCCTGATCACGGGGTGAGAAGCCTGACTAAGAGTGTTATTTAGGCAGTTGGAGAATAGTTATCAGTACCAATCCTCAGAACAGAGTTTCCAAGCATACACAGAATATTTTCTTAAGAGAAACCTAATGAGTTTGTCCTCAAGTTTTACCCTGACTCTTTGCAACAACAACAGCAAAAGCAGTGGGTTTCCAACTTAGGACCTCTTAAGAAGCTCCATTCATGCAGGACTATGCTACAACAACTCCAAGGGAACATGCACACTGAAGTAAAATGGTAAAATGCGTCACTTACTTGGTTCCACGATGAGTCGAGTGCCTCTTCCAAAGGTGAGCTTATCTGTCAGACACCACCTCAGGCGTCATTACAAAAACCTTTGCTACCTATTTGCCCCACCATCTAGCCCTGTTTGGAAGAGGGTGGGTGGAGCAGAACAAGTGTAGCTGGAGACATAGAACTTGGCAAGGGTTTCTGAGATCTAAGATCTGTTTTGGCAGCTTGTTTGATGTGTGTTATCTTCTGAGTGTTGACATTTAGGGAAGTCCCTAGGTTTTCTGCTATTATCTCCTCAATATGCCATCACTTACCCCCAGATATTGCTTCAGGATCGTATTTTCGCAGGAGGAAAGGAATCATTTTGGTTTTGCTGAATTGCCAAATGACTATTGTCAGTATAATCATAACTATAAGGCTCAGGTCAGTCATAAAGGACTATGCCTCAGTTGAGGTGGAAGGACATGATGGCTGGAGCAAGAGCCATTGATGCAAAAGTCTATCCAAAGGATCATAACAATCGTAGATGACTATGATTTGTAAAATAATTTACTACTTACAAACAGCTTGTGTTTATGCTACCTCAACAAACATTGTAACAAACTCCATGAGGTGATAGTATTAGGTCCATCTTCCAAATGAAGTCACTGAAGCTAAGAGTGGTTAAGATAGCAAGTGGCTGAGCTAGGCCTCACTTGCAGGTCTCCAGACTCCAGTTTCCATCCATTGAACCAGAGCAATAGATGATGGGACTGGAAGGAGGCTCCGCTGTCATTTGTCAAAACCTCTGTGGTCACACTAGGGCTAATTAGTGGATGCACAGGGAGAGTTTGAACTCTTTTTCCAGCGCTTTTTTTCATTAAATCATAGAATTCCTACTGGGTCATGGGACATTAACACCATTGGACTTCCTCACCTTTCCTACTGAATTGTCTCTAAGAATTGGTCTGGATGATAATCAAGATTGTAGTGTGCTAAAGCTGGAAGACAGCTTGGAAATCATTCAGTCTAGTTAGAGGGAACTAGAGTTCATGAAGTTAAGTCACAGAGCTTGTCAGTCGGAGAGAAAGACTGGAACTCTTGGTCTAACATGCTCCTCATCACACCTCACATTTACTAGATGTACTGTAGTGCAGGTCTGGTCATGGCCTAGATCTGTAAATGGGGAATGCACGGTGTTAAGGAAGCTGGTTCTCTAAAGTTAGTCACGTAGAGGGAAGACAATGAAGACTCTCCAGGAAGGAAAATGGATCAAGAAGACTACTGCAACACACACCCCATCCTGGATTTTATCAGAAACTCAGTCCCCGTTCCTCCAACCATCACTTGCTAAATTATACACTGAAGGGATTTTTCAACAACCTGAAAAATGTTTCCCAAGCTAGTGACTTGGGAAAATATTTAACAAAGACAATTGCAGATATAGTGGTCAAAAGAAGGAAAAAGCAAGTCACTTATGAGGTTCTACCTCCAGATAGATTCTTTTGCTAAAGATCAGTGGATTTTGCAAAGCTGATACACCTAATCTGCTTTCTCTTTACAGCAACCCTTGCCCCAGCTGCCAAGTCACCTGATACCATTGGATGGGATTTTCTGTGTCATCTGGCCTAACTTCTTTTCTCCTCAGTCTTGGGAGCTATCCTTCAGGACAAAGCAGGAGGTGATTCCTGTGTCAAATAGAAATCTAGGCTTTTGCCATGTTACACTGGAATTTGTGCTCTGAGTGAGAGAGACTGGAAAGGAGTTTCTCAGTTTGATCAGGAGAAAAGAAAGGTGGAAGATGGGTCATAGAGTCGTGGTTCTCAATCTTTGGGCTGCACTTAGTGGGGCAAAGATCTAGTGAGTTATGTACCCCACTCACTTCTACCTTCTAGGGGTATTCCACTGCATATCCAGTCAGAGCTTTGCATCCTGGCCAAGCATTGTGCATCAGCCAGACTCCTTAGTATCAAATAGAATTAGAGTCTTCAGTATATTTTAATAACATATTCATGAATATAAAATTTTAGCAAGCTTTAATGACATACACTGAGAAGTGACAGTTAAATTCATCTCTGTCATATGTAAAAAATCAGAGTCTATGAGGTTACCTGTGTGTCACTCACAAAAACCAGGGAAAGAATATGCATTTCCAGATCAGTTCACAGGCCATAAAGTTTTGCAGATCACACTCTGAGAATCATTAAAATGGAATGTGGTTCTCAGTGTGGTGAAGCAGAAAGATGTCAGAAAACCTGAAATCTAGTTTTGCCTCTGTCCCTTGCTAAGTTTTTAGTCATGGCCAAATTCCCTAAGTTCCCTGGGCTTCACTTGCCCTCTTCATAAAATGAGGGTAATAGCTTCTGGACTGGGAGGTTGTGAGATGAAGTGAGAGGGTGTATATACAGCACTCTATAAACTAGAAATCTGCGGTGTAGTTATTAGGATGTTTATTAGGATTAGACTCAGAGAAAATAAGTTTTGCTTGAAGCAGGGGGGATGTCACTTCACTAAGCTGAGCTCCCTGGGAAAGGACTGTGGGGAGGGGTCGCTGAGGGAGAGGGAATCCTGTTTCCTTGGTCTCTGAAGTGAGAGCGGGCACTTCTTAGGGCTCTGGGTGAGGCCTGGAATCAGGTTTCTGTTTCCCTTGGTCTTTTCTCTAGGTCAGGGGTGACTTCCATTCCATTTGCCAATCTTCCCTCTCAAAGCCAAAAGCCGAAGTCCTTACAGTGGCCTACAAGCCACCCCCTCTGCACCCCCGTTACCAACCTGACCTCATTTTCAAATTCTCTCCCCATCACTCACTTTCCTGCAGCCACACAGGCCTCCTCACTGCCCTTCACACACTCCAGGCAGCACTTGTGTTCCCTCTGCCTGGAAGTGCTCTCCCTCCAGATATGTGCTTGGCTCACTCTGTCACCCCCTCAGTTCTCTGCTCAAACATCACCTTTCCATTGAGGCCTTCCGTGACTCCTCTGTTAAAAACTGCACACTGCTGCCTCCTGCCAGTAATCTTTATTCCCTTTCTGTGATTTATTTTCCTTCACAGGGCTTAATACCACCTAAAATACTATATATTTTATTTGTATCTTTAGTTTACCATCTGTCCTTTGACATTAGAATGTAAGCTCCAATAAAGCATCAATTTCTGTCTGTTTTGTTCACACTGATTCCTCCAGCACCTGGAAGAGTGCCTGACATATAGTGACAGTGGCTTGTCACAGGTTACAGAGCTGGGATTCAGGCTTGGCTCTGCAGGTTCCTAGCTTGCTTTCATTTCTATTCCCCTTTGCTCTACACCACAGCTGACTTGTCCCTTCATTCGTTTATTCGTTCGTTCATTCACTCATTCATTAATTCGGCAAACATTTACTTAGTGCCTTCAATGTATTTGCAGACACAGCAAGGAGCAACTCAGAGACCTGCCCTCACAGAGCATGGACAGACAGTAAATGAGCATTCAGGTGGAGATGAGGGCTGTAAGAAGTAAAGCAGGGTGAGGGGATTGCAGAATGACAGGGGATGGTTGAGGAAGGCCTCACTAGAAGTGACATTTGAGCAAAGACCTGGGGAAGAAGAGAGAGAAAGCTATGTGAGTCCCTGGGAGAAAACGGTTTCAGGCAGAGGGAACAACAGGTCAAAGACTCCATTCTGGGAGATGCTCATCGTGAGTGAGAGGGAATGCCAAAGGTGGGAATGGAAAAGTTATCTCTTGGAATTTTAGAAATACGTTGATGAGCCTGGGATTTTGTGGACTCCTCTTTCTTGGGGCGATGCTCTGATCACTGTCTGGACCTTCCTGAGTTTAGGGAACCTTGAGCCCCAGGAGTGTAAGTGAGGGATGGGCCTTGCCTGGCTCTCCCTGGGGAAGGAAAATGCCTCTTTGGGCAACTGGTTTTGATCTGTGGGCAGGAGTCCTTCCTTGGTGAAAGATGGTGGTGGGGATGGAGGCTGGAAGGAAAACAGCCTAACTGTTGCTTCAGATGCTACAGGCAGCTTAGAAAGGAGCTCAGCAGAGGCCTGAGGGGGAGACTGGCAGAAAAAACCTCCACATGTGCCCCAAATTGTAGTTCTGATAGAAGAGCAGAGTTGTTAAGAGCACAGATTCTGGAATCAGACTGATAACACAAATTTTGACTTTGCTAAGCTATGTGACCTTGGGAAACCCCTCCCGATCTGTAAAAATGTGGGTAACAGTGCACAATTCCACGCGACCATTGTGAGAACAGAATAAAATGACATTCGTAAATAAAATGCTTAGTCCAGTGGCCCAATACAGAGTAGGCACTCAAAAAGTGGTAATTGATATAATGATACTATATAATAATATATATTATTCTAAGTCCATCTCACGGCCACTTTCATGAAGATGTTCCTGATGACTGTGGCCCTCTTCTAAGCTCCTGTCATTGTCACAGTCAGTAGCACACATTTACATTGTGGCACCTTATTCATGCTGTTTTGTCCTGCTCTCTGGTTCTGTCTTATGAAGTTAAGTGGCCTCCCAGGTTTTCTCTATCCAGAGGGCTAAAAAGTGTGGTGGATTTGGGGCTGTGGGTTTGTGTAGATCTGTTCTGTTAGTTTTGTGCTACCTGGGAGCCCTGCAAGTAAGAACTTGAAAGAAACTCCCGAGGAAAGAAAGCATCAAAAGGAAGAAGGCTTCTGAGAGATAAAGGCCCCTGGTTTGCAGTGATGCCTCTTCAATCCAATAATGGTGGGCTAAAAAAGAAGCCACCATTCAGAGATATTCTGGATCCTGACCTCTCTGGAGGCCCCTTTACTTTCCATTTCAAAGGATGATGGGACGCAGCAGCTCAATGTTCCCCAACTTCAATCAATCACATCTCCTTTTGGATTTTTTTGTCATATCCATCTGTCAAATAATTTGCTTAACAATTTTCTTTAAATTTACTCACTTTTTAACTTAAAATATAATTAAAAGGAGGCTTTAAATCTCATGGGTTTGACAGCCTAGTTGTCCTAGTCTGATATCCATTAAAAGATAGTGCAATTAAAATGAAAAGAAAGTCTATCTAGGTACCACCTAAAACCGTGTGTTATGCATTCCACACTTGGGGGAAACAATGGATCAAGTAAGTCACTAAACAGAAGAACTTGATTCATTAGAAAGGACTTGGTGAACAAAGGGAGATTAGGAAGATCTGTCACTAACTCTGTCAGGAATGTGGATAAGCTATTATTTTAGTGAGAAATTTTAAAACCAAAGAGGTCTAAAGGCAAGGGCCTGAATTAGTTGAATTTTCAAAATCTTACTATGGTTAAAAAAAAAGTCTGAATTTCTCTGCTCTGACTCTGCTAACACACTTTGGATTTCTATCTCTTTCTGGAAGCAAAGTGGAACCTGTCCCACTCCTCCCCATGGTGTATGAGGTCTGGGAATGCTCAGTCTGTGTTCCTTCTTTTCCCTTCCTGTGCCCTCAGTTCTACGTCTCCTTCACATCATACACTTAGGACTGTCCTGGCCCCAGTCATTCTTAGAGGAGTCCACCCCATTACACTCTTCCACCCCACCTCTCTGGAGCCTTCTCTTATCTTGGAAAACACAAGCTGAATGCCCAGGCATCAGGCCAGAGAGTGCTGTCACTTTTCTAGCAACCAGTTCAGCAGATTTGGTACCACTGACCCCATTGCTCGATTTCCCCAGGACCTCTGAAGTGGAGTTTTGTATTTGTTTATTACATTCATTGGCTTAATATCAATATCCACTATCTAACTGGAAGCTGCTGCCACATGGAGACTGCTGTCTTTTTTTTAGCAAGACACAGTTGAATTCAAATTCAACTGTCACTTACATGACACACAAAGATGCCTCTGTGTTGAGTACAATCCTTTGACAACTTCAGCAGTGATTCCTTTATCACAGTTAGTGAGAGGCATCATATCTCAGAGAGGAGGATGAACACATGAGTCCATAGGCAACTACCCCTGGCTGTGTCCTCTAGACTCTCAGGCATTTCTTAGTTGGAAGCCTCACACTTTCACTTCGCTCTGCTTGGAATCTGGTCCCACTGGGAACCAGAACTTTCCAGCTTCCTCACTAGTAACTAGCTTCCATTTACAGCTCAAACAGTTAGATTTCTGGAACTGGTTCCCTTCTTCGGAAGAGAAATGTAGCAACACCAGTGACCCCTTACTCTGGCCTCACCATCTATGTCCAGGAGGCTGACTCAGTTCTGAGCTCTCCCAAGAGCATGTGTTTGGCCTAAGTAAGGTGAGAATTATTTATATCTGCGGACACCTTGATAGAATCCCCTAGACTCAGATCAACCTTGTTCCTGGTGAGTTCTGACTCTCCTCCGGGAGTTGAGCCAGTGACTCTGTGGCCTCTACAGCCTGATCTGAATCCCACGGATTGGGCAGAATTTTCTCAGTTTCTCCTGAGCTGTGTGGGTTCTTTCACAGCCCCCAAAATCTATTTTTTATAGACAACTCCCCTCCCAACTCCTATGGAGGGGATTAACCATAGTTCACACCTTCCCCAAAGTCTTCCCTGACACTATATTTGTGCTATTACTATTCACTTCACTTTCCTGACATGTCTGCCCTCTTAGATGGAGGATGCCTTAACTTTAAAAACCAGAAAAAATGAGTTACTTACTTGGTTCCACAGTCAAACGGGTTCCTTTTCCGAAGATTAGCTTAACTGTATCACAGCACTTGGGAGCCTTACAAAAACCTCAGCATCACTCCCACGTTTGTTCTTCCTAATAGCTTTAGGACTGGAGGATCTTTATTGCTCGACTCTTAGAAAGATGGCAATTGCTGCTTATCCAACTGGTTCATGATGATTTAATCAATTGCAGATGGGGTGGATTTGCTTTTGGGAGGTTGTTGTCTGAGGAGTGGGTAGGAGCACGTATTCCTATGGTGAACATTTCCAGTCCAGTATAGTACACTTCATGAAGTTATCTGAATTGTTGTTTTCTATTGTTTTAAATTGTTCTCACTTCCTAGACCCACACTTAACTCTCAGTGTTGGAAAACTGGTATCACCAAGGGGATGGGTCTTGGATCCATGACTATTGCAGAGTCAAGGCCTTCAGAGTCACCAGTGCTGCTTTAAGGGCAGATAACATGTGGCATAACAAGAAGTGACAGGGTGATGTGAAGCACTGATCAGGTATAGGTGATTTACAGTAGTCAGAATTAGAATGGACAATTATGGATGGTGAATGTCTAAAAACAAATCAATCTGTCTTTAAGTTCATCTTCCCAAACTGCAAAGTGAAGCATTCAGGCAAATGTCTCTGGAGATTTGGATTCAGAAATTCCACATGGCTCATATAACTCTCTTTTGCAATAGAATCAACATGAACCAAGCCAAAGAACGGTTGTTAAAGAAATGTCTTTTTGTAGTCCCCAGATGTGGCTATAAGAACACGTTGAAATGCCAGTTTCACCCAAAGGTGAACAGCAGTGAGTGAGAGGCCAGCAGCTAGGGGTCATCTCTTCGGTTCTAGTCAAATTGCTGGCATCTTTTCTGGGCCACTGAGCAAGGAGGGATGGCTACCTGCTGTGTTCATCCCCTGGGGCATGGTAGCCAGGCTGAGGATTTCCCAGAGAGGTGCCACTTCACCCCTGCAGTTTTTGTACAGGTCTCTGTGGGTTTTGTAGCACTGTGCGAGCGTATACTCCCAACCACAGTGCTACAGAGCTTTACAAAAACCTCCCCTTGTTTAGCCCTGTGTGGCCCATGAGAACCCCTGGGGCCAGATGTTTTCTCCAAGTTAAGCTGCAGCAAGATCAAAGGGTTTTGACAGTTAGGTCAGGGCAGGCTCACCCAGGTGCTTCTGTCTGAGGCTCTTCCCCGCTGGCTAGATCTGCCCTGGAGTTTGCCATTAGAATGGACTTTCAGAAATCATCACATCCACTACCTTCTGTGCTTTCTGGCCAGTGTACTCTCACATGGTTTCCACAGAGGGGTTCATCAGATATCTGAATGTCTTAAGTGGATTCTACATGCTGTGGGTTAGGCAGAGAATGTTTGTGATCAGTATAATTTCTCCTGTCACTGCTCAGCTTCTGAATCACCTCTGCCTGCCCCACTTTACACCTGAGCAGTGTTCTACAGTAAACGAAAGGGTTTCACATAAATTTAAAATGTTATTCTCTCCATCGACTCCCTGGTTGCTAAATTCAGGGCCACTAGCCCGTATGGTGCTGTGTGGTTTAGAAAAGGCAACCCCGCTGGGCGAATGCAGAGGCAGCTCCTTGGGTTCAAGCTTGGCAATCAGATGGCACCTTTGTGTGCTTTATAAATGGCTCCCTGTTCCCCTGTTGATGCAGCTCTGTATCAGAGCCTCAGCTTGGCAGGCAGAGCACAGGCTGAATTTTAGCCCCACTATACCCTTGGCCGAGCACCCTTGTGCAAGGCACAACCTGTGCAACTAGACACAGTGGCTCTGGCCAAATTCAGTTGATGCTTTTATTTATATTCTTGTTGCCCTCTGATTTTTGACATAGGCATTCCCTTTGTGAAAACTCTCTTCTGGGGCTCTGGAGACACTGGTCTTGGTTTGCCTTTGATCTCTGTGTCTATGACTGTGAAAATAAAATCATACACTAGGCTCATCGAAAGTGGCCTCATTAAATGTTAATCATTAAAGGAGAGTGTGAATTTTGTTGTTGTTATCCAAGAAGCACAAGATGGGAAAAGGTTGAACTTCACACTTTCCATGGAGTATCTTATTTAAATCCATGGCTTAATGGATCACAATTTTAGTTATACTCTTTGTGACAACTCCTTCCCACCCTACATACACGTGCACGCCTGCCCCATGATCTCCAAGCAGCTTTATCTCCACATGCAGAGTCTAACACTCTTTTGCTGGTTAAAAAACCCCAAAAACCATTAGGAAAAGAAGAAATGCTATGGTCTCAGTAACAATGTAATAGGCGATGGCTTAGGGCGGAAAGCAGGACACTTTGGGCCTCATGGGGAGGGCTGGATGAGAACGAAGAATTGTAACTTGGACCCCTGAGCATAGCTGGTTTTAGGTGCTAATCTTTGAAATGTCAAGAGGTAGGTGGTTACTGTGTTGAATAACAAATTAACTTCTGATTAACCCCTAGGAGACTCATTGACTCCCTCCTAGTGCTGATCTATGATGTTCCCAAGCAGCCATCAGAAGCTGGTTTGACTAGAACTAGTTACAGGAAACAAGAAGTTGGGAATGAAAAGGCAGTTAAAAGCTTGAGTAATACCAACACTTAAACTATGGAACCCTGTGGGTCTGGGCTGATGAATCTTAGAGTCCTCTGGCTATGGCAGAGTTTTGGGTTGATGAATCCTGATGAGAATACAGCTGTTGTGGTTTCCAACTTTTCACTCTCTCTCTGTAACAGGAGTATACCTCCATGTGCTTTGCCACATGACTTTGCAGGGCCTCCTCCTACAGGCAGAGTATACATCCCACTCCATTGACTTTGGGGCTTGACCATCCTTTGGTCCAGAGAATAGGGGTGGAAGTCATGGTGTGCCAGCTCCAAGCTGTCTCCAAGAGGCATCCCATCATGGATTTCCACCAGTGGTCTTGAACTAAGTCCAGCTGCCCTGCGGACCAGTGAGCAAAAACAATATATGTTTGATGTTGCAAGCAACTGAACTTTTGAGATTGTTTATTGTAGATCATAATCATAGGAGAAATAGCTGGTTAATACTGATGCTAAGCCTTGGGGGGCTCCAACTATGAAATTACTTGCTTAAAATTTTTGGTGGCTCCTGTTGTCTTCAAGATAAAACGGTATGGAATACGGACTTTGCTCACTACCCAGGCCTACATCTTGTAGTTTTCCAGTCACTCCCTTACACTCAGCTGCATTGAACTCCTTGCTACCTGAAGGTTCCATGTTCTTTCATACCTCTTTGCCTTTGCCAAGTGATTGTTTTTGCCTGAAATGCCCTTTCCTTCTTCTATTCCCCAATTTGGTCTTTAACCCACTTTCTTAGACCGTGTTCATTTTCTGTTCTTAGCTTAGCTGTGACTTCCCTGGCAATTCCTCATGATGGCTCCAGACTGGACTGGGTTAGGCCCCCACTTCTTCCCTGATTTTTCATGGTTTCCAGTGCTCATCTCTGCAATTTCACTCAAAACCCCTTTTTTCTCTTTTTCATTAGGTAGAGACCATTGAGAGAAGGGATTTGTCTTGTTCATTTCTCTATACCCTGTGCCGGCATAGTGCCTGAGTTGGTGGGTGCTCAGAAACTGTCTTCTGAATTCATCTTAAGAACACGGTATCTCATGTTCAGAGAGGATAAGCTAAGAAGTGACAGAGACGTGGCCAGAACTCACATCTTCCCAACTCGTAGTCCCCTGCTGTCTCTCTGGCACCAGGCTGCTTTCTGAAATACTACCTCACATTTGTTTGGTGGAGCATAGCACCAGTAGTTGCAAACAAATCGATTTTTAACAATAGCCTTTGTTAAGCATCATTGGGAAGAAAAATTTGTTGTGATTTGCTTCACACCATGAAATACATTCTAAAGTCAAATAGAAATGAGTTTCATGTTGTCTACATATTTGAAGTATTCAAATCACATTCTTTCCACTAACATGAGTACTCAAGCATCACTTGTGCTTCTGGAGAGGAGTCCTAGAAAGTCACAGCTGGGAGAGATTTCAAGAATCATATGTTCACTCCCTTGAATGTTGAGGGAAGAGTCTAGAAAGATCCAGAGAGGTTTCACAACTCGGCCAAAGCACCCAATTTCAAAGGAACATGAGAGAAATCAAGTATCCCAATCCTAGCCCAGTGATATTTTTTGGTACGGTAGGCAAATACACAGTCTTCTTCAGTTTTTTTATTCTGGCGTTTATTATGGAAAGTGTTTCTGGGTATCCTCTCAGTCCCACAGCTGATCTCCTTCCTCGAAGTGGCCATAGAGTGACCTGGGAAAGCTGGCGTTTCTTTCTCTTACAGATTTCACTGTTGTATGAGATGGACTTCCTTGGGAATGGGGAGGGGCAGGCACAGGATGGTGTATCCTGAAGTTCAGTTCTTCCTGGAAGGAGCCAGGCTGTGTTCTCAGTGCCAGGCTGGATTATTCTCAGGTGGAACAGAGGAAAGGGACAGTATATGGGGACTGGGTTACCATGCTATTGTCCAGTCCTCACTAGGACCAGGTCTCATGCTTGGAGACTCAGAGCACTGTAAGAAAATTTATGGGACATCACACCAAGAAATGAAGTAGGGATTAGACAGGGGTATCCTCCAGGCTTGGAATACTTCGGATGTGAACGTTGAAGTAGCTTTGTTTCCCCCCACTCCCTGCTCCTGTTATTGACCTGTACATTTGAGAGTTATAGACAAACTTCCATGCATTCAAAGTAGAATACCAGGCTGTTGAAGAGACTTCAAATCATGGACAGGGAGAAACAGCTGAAAAACATGGAGGGCTGTAGAAAAGGAAGGGAGATACTTGGGGGGTATTTGATCATGGTCTTCAGGTGTCTGTTAGGAAAGAGCTGGCTTATTAGAATTCAGCTGGATTGTCATGTGGGTTTATGCATTGTGTCTGTGGCAATATGTTGGTTTGGTTGAAATATATGAGAAAAACCTGGCCTTACACAGATATGTAGTTTGAAAAGAGAGGTTAGTTGCAATGTGAGATATTAATGAAATTCTCGTATTCTGTTTCATTAAAATCAATTGGTCTATGTAGCATTTTGGCTGGAACTTTCACCCATGCATGATTTTGTAGCATTTTTCATTGCTCATTTGGGAAATAATTGGTTCACTGAGTTATGCAACTTCCATGTGTTGACACTTTTTTTTTTTTGTGAGGAAGATTAGCCCTGAGCTAACATCCATTGCCTATCCTCCTCATTTTGCTGAGGAAGACTGGCCCTGGGCTAACATCCGTGCCCATCTTCCTCCATTTTATGTGGGATGCTGCCACAGCATGACTTGATGAGCAGCGCATCAGTCCACACCTGGGATCCGAACATGAGAACACCAGGCTGCCAGAAGCGGAGAGTGTGAACTTCACCACCACACCACCAGGCTGGCCTGACACATTTCATTATACAGTATCAAAATATCATGGTAGTTAATATCACATACAATATCTTGAAATCAGAAAAGTATTTACATATTAGAGAGCCATCCCTTTCACAGTTGGAGATAACAATTTTCCTAAACTCTAATTTTTGCCTGAAAGCTTAGGTTTTTATAATTAGCAAGAACTATCAGTTGTTTTTCTTGATGTGACAGGCTCAGTTCCTTCACTTTCAAGAAGATGCCTGTCAAACACCCAAGTCTCAATAACCATCGTTTGTCTGTCATCATTGTTTCAAGTGAAAGCAGTGTTTTCTGGGAGAGTGGCTAGTTCAGCTTGCAACTCAAACAATTGCACAAAGGTTTTCCCTTGAGATAACTACCATAATTTGGAATTCAGTAGAAGTGCGTTATGTCTACTTCCCCCTTTGTCACCCAGAATACTAAAAAGACCTGTACTTAAGAGTTGAGGTTTAGTAAAAATTAATTTTTAAAAAATTTTAGCTGTTTCTTAGCTGTTTCTCCCTGTCCATGATTTGAAGTCTCTTCAACAGCCTGGTATTCTACTTTGAATGCATGTTTTTACTGGTTCGTCAATGTTACGGACTGAATTGTGTCCTCCCAAAATTTGTATGTTGAAGTCCTCAAACCCAGTGCCTCAGAATGGGACTGTGTTTGAAGATAGGGCCTTTAAAGAGATAATTAAATTAAAATGAGGTCATTTGGATTGGGTTAAGGCGGGCCCTTAGGGTGAACCCTAATCCAGTATGAATAGCATCCTTACAAGAGAGGAAATTTGGACACACAAGAGAAGAGACACCAGGGATGTGCATGCACAGAGGAATGCCCATGTGTGGACACAGCAAGAGAAGGTGGCCATCTGCAAGCCAAGGAGAGAGGCCTCAGGAGAAACCAACTCTGTGGGCACCTTGATCTTGGACTTCCAGCCTCAGAACTATGAGAAAATCAATTTCTGTTGTTTAAGTCACCTAGTCTGTGCTATTTTGTTATGGCAGCCCCCCCAACTAATACAGTCAATAGCATTTTTAATTGAAACTAGTTTTTTTTCTCCTTGCAAATCTGTGGCAGTGAAGAATACAATGACTACTAACACGGAATTAATGCCACTGCGTTGATTCATGCTAAGGTACCAGCAGTTTCACCCACCATTGTTTTTGCACCATCAGTGCAAATGTCAACACAACAAAAAAGGCAAATAATGTTGTGGTATTATTATGAAAATAATTCTGACTTCATGACTTCCTTGAAAAGGTCTTGGGGCCCCTAGAGGTCCATGGACCATACTTTGAGAACCATTGTTTTAAATCTGTATTATTTGTGATATTGATGCTGCAATGGCAGCAGTAAGGCCCGGGGTTTCTTGACTGCTTCACCACTCTCCACCTGTTTGCTGGTGATTAGCAGATCAGTTGTATCATTTGCTTCAACTGGTGAATGAAGAAGTGGTCAGAAGCCATTGTGAGCAGCAGCCTCCATTTCTGTAAAAATGATAAAATTGACTCAAGTACTTTGGTTGGAGTCTCTAGAGTCAAGGACAATGGATCTGTAGGTCATATGTCTCCGGCTTCTTCTTCTTGGTGTTACTTGGGTGTCAGATGCGGGAAACATGATGACTGTGCTTTGGTGACCGAGAAAGGGCTCATGAAGGCCAAGAGTCTGACTACGTCACCTTCAGTACCCATACTACATTTCTGTGGCAACACTTCAGCCTTTTCATGAAAAATAAAGTTTACTTGTTTAAGTGATAGGTAGTTAGGAAGGTACCTTGAGGTTTTGGGAAATCCATGAAGTGGAGGGACAGAACAACATGGCTTGCAGGGTTAATGGGTCAAATATTATGCTTAGCAACTGGACAGGAATTAAAAGAGGCCAGGCTTTTGAACTGAGACTCATATACGTTCCCAAGAATGGATAAACGTACTCAAGTTCTCCTCCTTTAGGGGACCTCCAACACACTTTGACTTTTGTCAAAACCTTCTCTTACCTTCTGTATGATGCTCACCCACCTGAGGGAGAAGTGAGCTTGGCAATCAACAGATTAGAGATCACTGAAACATCTGTGGAAGTCTAGGACTACTCCCCTTCCCCACAAGTGGAAAACTTGATTTTGAACTATTATCATAATGTCAGATCTTCAATGGCAGTGATTTTAAGATAACTCACTTACACCTATGTCTTGAATAAGAGTTGTATAAAATGTACAACATCACCATTAGTGGTTTTCTTATTTATTTTACCTATATATTTTGTGACAGCATTCATTTCTGTCTTAGAAATATGTCATTTGAACATACAGTTTTAATTTTTTTGCCTGCCTACAAATTCAGGGAGTTCTTTCAGCATAGCAGTATTGTTTAAGACAGTATGTTAATTTTCAACAAACATATTGCATTTCTCTTTTTCACTGTTTAAACTTGCTGCAGACTTCTTGACCACTTAAAAATGAAAACTTTAGAAAACATTTTATTATAAAGTTTTGAAACATTCCAAAAAAAGAAATTAATAAAATCAATATCTGTAAACTCATCACCTAGATTTAACCATCATTAACGTTTGTCATATTTGCTATTTATTTTTGTCAAATATTTAACAATAAATTACAAACATCATGACTCATTCCTAAACACTTCAGCATGCATTTTTAAAAACTAAAAATATTTTTCTATATAACCATAATTCCACTTCCCACCTAACAAAATTAACAATTCCCTAAAATCATTTAATAGAAATTTTCCCATTTCTTTCCAAAACGTCTTACATTGGTTTTTTTAAAACAAGAATCCAATTAAAGACTACATGTTTAATCTGGTTGCCAAATCTTTTAAGTTTCTTTAATATGTAATAGTTGTCCTTCCACCGAACCTTTTTTTTTCTTTTCATCACATTGGTTATTGACTGGGTCTGTTGTCCTGTAGAATGTCTCACCTTCTGGATTTGTCTAGTTGTTTCTGTGTGGAAGCCTTCAACTTGTTCTTCTAGGTCCCTTATCTCCTGTTAGAAATAGGTTTGATTAGGTTAGTTCATTAATTTATTTTTGGCAGGAACACTGTGTAGGTGATGTTGTGTCCTGTATCCTGCATCATGTCAAGATAGACACGACTTGATGAGGCTAAGATAGATCAGTAGGGTAAGACAGTGACAGAAAAATCTATCTTTTATAAAGTTACGTATTCTCATTGAAACCAGTAGGTAATCAGAGGCCTTAAAATGTTTCAAAACTTTTTTTATGGCTTGGAATGATTTCTGCACGATTTCTTGTGTGAAGCAGGAAACAAGACACATTTCTTCTTTCTGTAACTGTGAATGCCTCCAGTCTGCTGTACCAGAAAGAAATGTTATAAACTCATCTCTCTATGCTGAAAAACTAATATCTGAAAATAAGCAATCCAAGAATGATATGCTCCATTTCTGCACTAAAAATGATAATTTCATTAAAAGTGTTATCTCTGGGAATTGTTTATTTTGCCTGAAAATGGGCTCCTCTGATTTCATTTTGAATGAGTTGATGTATTCTACCCTTTAAGCCATAAGCCCAGTTATTAGGGACACCCTGGGAGGCGGCCTAGGTATAGTTTTCTTCCCTGTGCATTGCTTTTGCTCTTCTAGACTTAGAAAGAGTAAATTGGACTTGGTGTGCTAACTGGTGATTGTAATCCCAGGATGAAGGGATTAATCCCTGTGCTCTCAGATCAAAATATGCAGGGTCTCCAAATTCTTGCAGTTCTCTTAATTGTTGCTTTCTATTGTTTTAGACTGTTGTCACTTCGTAGACCCACATCTAACTCTCAGTCTTGGAAAACTGGCATCACCAAGGGGATGGGTCTTGGATCCATGACTATTCCAAAGTCAAGGCCTTCACAGTCACCAGTGCTGCTTTAAGGGTGGATAACATGTGGCATAACAAGAGGTGAGAGGGTGATGTGAAGCACTGATCAGGTATCAATGATTTACAGTATAGTCAGAATTAGAATGAACAATTATGGATGGTGATGGCCTAAAGACAAATCAATCTGTCTTTAAGTTCATCTTCCCAAACTGCAAAGCAAAGCATTCAGGCAAATGTCTCTAGAGATTTGGATTCAGAAATTCCATGTGAGATGGCTCATATAACTCTCTTTTGCAACAGAATCAACATGAACCAAGCCAGAGAATGTTTTTTAAAGAAATGTCTTTTTGTGGTCCCCAGATGTGGTTATAAGAACACGTTGAAACACCAGTTTCACCCAAGGGTGAACAGCAGTGAGGGAGAGGCAAATAGCTGGGGGTCACCTCTTCTGGTTTGGTCAACTTCCTGGCATCCTTTCTGGTCATTGAGCAAGGAGGGATGGCTACCTTCTGTGTTAATCCCCTGGGGCATGAGAGCCAGGCAGAGGATTTTCCAGGGAAATGCCACTTCACCCTGCAGTTTTTGTACAGGTCTCTGTGGGTTTTGTAGCACTGTGCGTATCCCACTGGCGTCTACCAAAGCCACAGTGCTACAGAGCTTCATGAAAACCTCCCCTTGTTTAGCCTTGTGTGGCCTCTGAGAACGCTCGGGCCCGGATGTTTTCTCCAAGTTAAGCTGCAGCAAGATCAAAGGGTTCTTAGGTCAGGGCAGGCTCTCTCAGGTGCTTCTGTCTGAGGCTCTTCCCCCGCTGGCTAGATCTGCCCTGGAGTTTGCCACTAGAATGGACTTTCAGAAATCATCACATCCACTACCTTCTGTGCTTTCTGGCCAGTGTACTCTCACATGGTTTCCACAGAGGGGTTCATCAGATATCTGAATGTCTTAAGTGGATTCTACATGCTGTGGGTTAGGCAGAGAATGTTTGTGATCAGTATAATTTCTCCTGTCACTGCTCAGCTTCTGAATCACCTCTGCCTGCCTCACTTTACACCTGAGCAGTGTTCTACAGTAAATGAAAGGGTTTCACATAAATTTAAAATGTCATTCTCTCCATCGACTCCCTGGTTGCTAAATTCAGGGCCACTAGCCCGTATGGTGCTGTGTGGTTTAGAAAAGGCAACCCCGCTGGGCGAATGCAGAGGCAGCTCCTTGGGTTCAAGCTTGGCAATCAGATGGCACCTTTGTGTGCTTTATAAATGGCTCCCTGTTCCCCTGTTGATGCAGCTCTGTATCAGAGCCTCAGCTTGGCAGGCAGAGCACAGGCTGAATTTTAGCCCCACTATACCCTTGGCCGAGCACCCTTGTGCAAGGCACAACCTGTGCAACTAGACACAGTGGCTCTGGCCAAATTCAGTTGATACTTTTATTTATATTCTTGTTGCCCTCTGATTTTCAACATAGGCATTCCCTTTGTGAAAACTCTCTTCTGGGGCTCTGGAGACACTGGTCTTGGTTTGCCTTTGATCTCTGTGTCTATGACTGTGAAAATAAAATCATACACTAGGCTCATCGAAAGTGGCCTCATTAAATGTTAATCATTAAAGGAGAGTGTGAATTTTGTTGTTGTTATCCAAGAAGCACAAGATGGGAAAAGGTTGAACTTCACACTTTCCATGGAGTATCTTATTTAAATCCATGGCTTAATGGATCACAATTTTAGTTATACTCTTTGTGACAACTCCTTCCCACCCTACATACACCTGCACGCCTGCCCCATGATCTCCAAGCAGCTTTATCTCCACATGCAGAGTCTAACACTCTTTTGCTGGTTAAAAAACCCCAAAAACCATTAGGAAAAGAAGAAATGCTATGGTCTCAGTAACAATGTAATAGGCGATGGCTTAGGGCGGAAAGCAGGACACTTTGGGCCTCTTGGGGAGGGCTGGATGAGAACGAAGAATTGTAACTTGGACCCCTGAGCATAGCTGGTTTTAGGTGCTAATCTTTGAAATGTCAAGAGGTAGGTGGTTACTGTGTTGAATAACAAATTAACTTCTGATTAACCCCTAGGAGACTCATTGACTCCCTCCTAGTGCTGATCTATGATGTTCCCAAGCAGCCATCAGAAGCTGGTTTGACTAGAACTAGTTACAGGAAACAAGAAGTTGGGAATGAAAAGGCAGTTAAAAGCTTGAGTAATACCAACACTTAAACTATGGAACCCTGTGGGTCTGGGCTGATGAATCTTAGAGTCCTCTGGCTATGGCAGAGTTTTGGGTTGATGAATCCTGATGAGAATACAGCTGTTGTGGTTTCCAACTTTTCACTCTCTCTCTGTAACAGGAGTATACCTCCATGTGCTTTGCCACATGACTTTGCAGGGCCTCCTCCTACAGGCAGAGTATACATCCCACTCCATTGACTTTGGGGCTTGACCATTCTTTGGTCCAGGGAATATGGGTGGAAGTCATGGTGTGCCTGTTCCAAGCTGAGTCTCCAAGAGGCATCCCATCATGGATTTCCACCAGTGGTCTTGAAATAAGTCCAGCTGCCCTGCAGACCAGTGAGCAAAAACAATGTATGTTTGATGTTGCAAGCAACTGAACTTTTGAGATTGTTTATTGTAGATCATAATCATAGGAGAAATAACTGATTAATACTGATGCTAAGCCTTGGGGGGCTCCAACTATGAAATTACTTGCTTAAAATTTTTGGTGGCTCCTGATGTCTTCAAGATAAAATGGTATGGAACACTGGCTTTTGCTCACCTCCCAGGCCTACATCTTGTAGTTTTCCAGTCACTCCCTTATACTCAGCTGCATTGAACTACTTGCTTCCTGAAGGCTCCATGTTCTTTCATACCTCTTTGCCTTTGCCATGTGATTGTTTTTGCCTTTTCCTTCTTCTATTCCCCAATGTGGTCCTTAACCCACCTCCTTAGACCCTGTTCGTTTTCTGGTTAGCTCCTCTGTTGACTTCCCCCGGGAGTCCTAGATGATGGTGTGGGGGATCACAATTGGCCATCTGAAAATGTGTCTCCTTGGCTGGATTATCTTTAAGAAGAAGAGACATTGAAAGAAACTTTGACCTTCCCCCTAACTGCCTAAAAGAGTTTAAGATAGAAGACCTGTTTCAGGAAGGAGCTAATGCCATAAGTATAGTATAATGTAAAATCGGTTTCGTAAAAGGGCACCAACAAGCCCATTTTTATCAAAGTTCTGCCCATAGGTGGCCCAGCAGACACTCATTTAACAAATGTTTGCATTTCCATCTCATGTGAATTGTCTTCCACCCCCATCTACTGCTGTCAACCGTCCTCCTTTGTCTTTAGCTAAAGATAGTATTTACAGTGGCAGCTTTGGCTATTCTTGCAAGTTACTCAATTTACGTGGGTTTTGCCAATGTATACACATTATTAAACTCTGAATTTCTCCTGTTCTTCTGTCTCATGTCAGTTTAATTCTTGGAGCAGGCATAACGACCTAGAGGGTAGAGGAATTGTCTTCCTCCCCTACAGTGGCTCAAAACTGGACTGGGTGAGGTGCCCACTCATTCCTTGAATTATCATGGCTTCCAGTGCTCATGTCCATCATTCACTCAAAACTCTTTTTCTCTCTTCTTCATTAGGTAGAGACCCTTGAGAGAAGGGATTTGTCTTGTTCATCTCTGTATACCCTGTGTCAGCAAAATGCCTCACAAAGTGAGTGCTCAGAGAGTGTCATCTGAATCCATTTCAAGGATGCAGTATCTCATGTTCAGAGAGGATTAGCTGTGAAGTGATAGAGGCATGGCCAGAACTCATATCTTCCCAACTCCTAGTCCCCTGCTGTCTCTCTGGCACCAGGCTGCTTTCTGGAATACTACATCACATATTTTTGGTGGAGCACAGCAGCGGTAGTTGCAAACAAATTGATTTTTAACATTAGCCTGAGTTAAGCATTATTGGGAAGATAAATTTGTTGTGATTTGCTTCACACCATGAAATATATTCTAAAGCCAAATAGAAATTGGTTTTGTGTTGTCTGCATATTTGGAGTATTCAAATCACATTCTTTCCACTAACATGAGTAATCAAGGATCAGTTGTGCCTCTGGAGATGCGTGGCAGAGTGTCACAGCTGGAATTGACTTCAAGGATCATATGTTCACTCCCTTGTTCGTATGAAAGAGTCTAGAAAGATCCAGAGATGGTTCCTAACCCTCTTTGGGTCAAGGCACCCAACCTCAAAGGATCATACAAGAAATCTAGTATCCTAATCCTAGCCTAGTGGTATTTTTTGGTACACTGGGCTAATATCCAGTCTTCTTTGGTTTTTTATTCTGGCATTTTTTATTTGAAAGTGTTTCTGGATATCCTCTCAGTCCTACAGCTGATCTCCCTCCCCGAAGTGGCCGTTGAGTGGCCTGGGCAACTTGGTATTTCTTTCCATATTAATTTTCACTGTTGTATGAGATGGTTTTCTGTGGGAATAGTGAGGGGCAGGCACAGGGCAGGTGTATTCTGAAGTTCAGCTCTTCCTGGAAGAAGGCCAGGCCATGATCTCAGTGCCAGGCAAGCTCATTCTTGGGGGGAACATAGGAACGGGACAGTGCATGGGGACTGAATTTACCATGGTATTGTCCATTTCTGGCTGGGGCAGGCCTCATACTTGGAGATTCAGAGTCCTTTGAAAAAATTTATGGGATACCCAGCTGGGAAATAAAATCGGGATTAGACAGGGGTGTCCTCTAGGCTTCGAATATTTGGGATGTAAACATTGAACTAGCTTTATTAAGCTCCATTCCCTGCTCCTGGCCTTGACATGTAGATTTTGAAAGTTATAGACAAATTGCAGTCATTTAAAGTAGAATACCAGGCTGTTGAAGAGACCTCAAGTCACGTACAGGGAGGAACAGCTAAAAAACATGGAGGAGTGTTGAAAAGGAAGTGAGATACTTGAGGTATTTGATCATAGTCTTCAGATATCTGTCAGGAAAGAACTGGTTTATTAGAAGACAGCTGGATTGTCATGTGTGTTTATGCATCATGTCTATTGCAATATGTTGATTTGGTTGAAATATATGAGAAAAACCTGGCATTACACAAGTATGTAGTTCAAAGAGAGAGGTTAGTTGCAATGTGAGACGTTAATGAACTTTTCATATTCTGTTACATTAAAATTGATTGGTCTATTCTGCTTTTGGATGGAACTTTCACCCATGCATGGTTTTGTAACATTATTCATTGGTCATATGGGAAATAATTGGTTCACTGAATTAGGCAACTTCCACATGTTGGCACATTTCATCATAGAATATCAAAATATCACAGTGGTTAATATCGCCACGGATATCTTGATATCAGAAAAGTATTTAAATATTGGGCAGCCATGCAGCTCATGGTGGCAGATACAAGTTTTCCTAAACTCTAATTTTTGCCTGAAAGCTTAGATATTTTGTCATTAGCAGCAGGTATCAGTTGTTTTTCTTGAGGTGACAGGCTCATTTCTTTCACTTTCAAGAAGATGCCTGTCAAACAGCCTAATCTGAATAACCATTGTTTGTCTGTCTTTCATTGTTTCAAGCAAAAATCATGTTTTCTGGAAAAAGTGGCTTGTTCAGCTTGCAACTCACAGAATTGCACCAATGTTTTCCCTTGAGATAACCACCATAATTTTGGATGCAGCAGAAGTGCTTTATGTTTACTTCCTCTTTTGTCACCAAGAATAGTTAAGGGATGTATACTTAGAGTTGAAATTGAATAAAATTAATATTTTATTTAGTCTTTACTGCTTCATCGATGTATGGACTGAATTGTGTTCTCCCCAAATTTGTATGTTGAAGGCCTCACCCCTAGTATCTCTGTGTGTAATTATTTCAAAATAAGGCCTTTAAAGAGATAATTAAGTTAAAATGAGGTCATTTGGATTGGATTAGAGTGTGCAATTAGGGTGGACACTCTGAATGGTGTCCTTTTAAGAAGAGGAAACTTGGATACACAAGAGAAGAGATGCCAGGGATGTGCGTGCACAGAGGAATGCCCATGTGTGGACACAGCAAGAAGGTGGCCATCTGCAAGCCAGGGAGAGAGACCTCAGGAGAAACCAGATTTGTGGACCTCTTGATCTTGTACTTCCAGCCTCAGAACTATGAGAAAATCAATTTCTGTTGTTTATTTTGTTATGGCAAACCCCCCAACTAATACAGTCAATAGTATTTTTAAGTGAAACTGGATTGTTTTTTCCCCCCCTGCAAATCTGTGGCAGTGAAGAATACGATGACTGCTAATACAGAATTGATGCCATTGCCTTGATTCATGCTAAGGTACCAGCAGTTTCACCCACCATGGGTTTTGCACCATCAGTGCAATGTCAACACAATGAAAAAGGCAAATAATGTTTTGGTATTATTATGAAAATAGTTCTGATTTCATGACCTCCTTGAAAAGGTCTTGGGGCCCCTAGAGGTCCACGGACCACACTTTGAGAACTATTGTTTTAAATCTGTGTTATCTGTGACACCAAAGCTGCAGTAAATCCCAGGCTTTCTCGACTGCTTCGCCACTCTCCACTTGTTTTCTGGTGACTAGCAGAGCAATTGTATCATATGCTTCGACTGATGAAAAAATAAGTGGTCAGAAGTCATTGGTTGGAATCTCTAGAGTCAAGGACTATGGATCTGTAGGTCATATGTCTTTGGTTTCTTCTTCTTGGTAGTACTCCGGGGGTCAGATGCTGGATCCATATTGATTGTGGTTTTGTGACAGAGGGAGGGCTCAGTGAAGGCCTAGAGTCTGAATACATTAGCTTCAGTACCCATATTATATTTCTGTGGCAATACTTCAGCCTTTCCATTAAAAATATTATTCACTCTTTGAAGTGACTGGTAGTTGGGACGCTGACTTGAGCTTTTGGCAAAACCATGAAGAGGAGTAATAGAAAAATGAGGCTTTCAGGGGGGTCAAATAATATACTGAGCAACTGAATGGGAAATAAAAGAGGCCAGGGTTTTGAACTGAGACTCATATAAGGCCCCAAGAACGGATCAACCTAGTCAAGTTTCCCTCATTTAGGGGACCCCTCATATAGTTTGACTTTTGTCAAAACCTCCTCTCTGATGCTTACCCACCTGAGGGAGAAGTGAGCTTGACAATCAACTGATTGTAGTTCACTGGAAGATCTGCGGAAGTCTGGGACTACCTTCCTTCTCCCACAAGTGGAAGACTTGCTTTTGAGCTATTATTGTTACCTGAGATCTTGAAAGGCAGTGATTTTAAGATACCTCGCTTATGCTTCTGTCTTGAATAAGAATAATACAAAATGTGCAACCTCACCAATAGTGGTTTTCTTATTTATTTTACCTACGTAGTCACTGACAGTGTTTATTGTCGTCTTAGAAATATGTCATGTGAGCATACAGTTTTAATTTGTTTGCATGGCGACCAATGCAGGGAGTTCTTTAACAGAGCAGTACTCTTTAAAAAAGTATACTGGGGGCGGCCGGGCGGTGTGGTGGTTAAGTTTGAGCACTCCGCTTCAGCAGCCTGGGGTTCGCAGGTTTGGATCCCAGGAGCAGACCTACATTCCACTTATCAGCCATGCTGGGGCAGGCATCCCACATATAATGTAGAGGAAGATGGGCACAGATGTTAGCCCAGGGCCAATCCTCCTCAGCAAAAAGAGGGGATTGGCAACAGATGTTAGCTCAGGGCTAATCTTCCTCACCAAAGAAAAAAAAAGTATACTAATTTTCTTTTTTTAAAAACTATTTTATTGAGGACGCCATTGTTTATAACATTGTGTAAGTTCAGGTGTACATTATTGTTTATCAGTTTCTGTGTAGATTGCATCATGCCCACCACCACTAGTCTAATTTTTATCCATCACCATACATAGGTGCCCCTTTACCCCTTTCGCCCTCTCCTCAACCCCCTTTCCCTCTGGTAACCAATAATCTGTTCTTTTTACCCATGTGTTTGTTTATCTTTCACATATGAGTGAAGTCATGTGGTGTTTGTCTTTCTCTGTCTGGCCTATTTCACCTAACATCATATCCTCAAGGTCTATTCATGTTGTTGCAAATGGGACAATTTTGTCTTTTATATGGCTGAGTAGTATTCCACATCTTCTTTATCCATTCATCAGTTGCTGGGCACTTGGCTTGCTTCCACATCTTGGCTATTGTGAATAATGCTGCAATGAACATAGGGGTGGAATAATCTCTTTGAATTGTTGATTTCAAGTTCTTTGGATAAATACCCAGTAGTGGGATAGCTGAATCATATGGTATTTATATTTTTAATTTTTTGAGAACTCTCCATACTGTTTTCCATAGTGGCTGCACCAGTTTGCATTCCCACTAGCAGTGTATGAGGGTTCCCTTTTCTCCACACTCTCTCTAACATATGTTATTTTTTGTCTTGTTACTTAAAGCCATTCTGACAGGCGTAAGGTGATGTCTTGTTGTAGTTTTGATTTGCATTTCCCTAATAATTAGTGATGTTGAACATCTTTTCATGTGCCTGTTGGCCATTTGTATATCTTCCTTGGAAAAATGTCTGTTCATATCCTCTGCCCATTTTTTGATCAGGTTGTTTGTTTTTTTGTTGTTGAGTTGTATGAGCTCTTTATATATTTTGGAAGTTAACCCCTTGTTGGATATATGATTTCCAAATATTTTCTCCCAATTGGTAGGTTGTCTTTTCATTTTGTTTGTGGTTTCCCCTGCCTTGCAGAAACTCTTCCATCAAATGTAGTCCCATTTACTTATTTTTTATTTTGTTTCCCATGCCTGAGTGGACATGGTATTTAAAAAGATGTTGCTAAGCCCAATATCAAAGAGAGTACTGTCTATATTTTCTTCTAGGACTTTTATGGTTTCAGGTCTTACATTCAAGTCTTTAATCAATTTTGAGTTGATTTTTGTGTATGGTGTAAGATAATGGTCTACTTTCATTCTTTTGCATGTGGCTATCTAGTTTTCCCAACACCATTTATTGAATAGATTTTCCTTTAAGAAAGTATGCTAATTTTCAAGAACCATATTGCATTTTACTTTTTCAATGTTTAAATTTGCTGCAGACTTCTTGATCACTTAAAAATGAAAACTTTAGAAAACATTTTATTATAAAATTTTTGAAACATTCTAGAAAAAGCAGTTGATAGAATCAATATCCATAGACTCATCACCTAGATTTAACCATCATTAATGTTTGCATATTTGCCATTTATTTTTGTCAAGTATTTAGCAATAAATTACAATATCATGACTGTTCATTCCTAAACACCTTAGCATGGATTTTTTAAAAATAAAAATATTTTCCACATAACCATAATACCACTTCCCACCTAACAAAATTAACAATTCCCTAAAATCACTTAATAGCTGGTCCACAGTCAAATTTTCCTAATTCTTTTCAAAATGTCTTATACAGATGGTTTTTTTAAAAGAAAAATCCAGTTAATTGCTTGCTTAATCTTTTAAGTTTCTTTAATCTTTAATGGTTCTCCTTCCAATTCTTTCCCTCCACTTTACCTTTTTTTTTCCTTTTCATCACATTGATTATTGAAGGGACTGGGTCTGTTGTCCTGTAGAATGTATCACCTTCTGGATTTGTCTAGTTGTTTCTCTATGGAATCCTTTAACTTGTTCTTCTAGTTCCTTTGTCTCCTGTTAGAACTAGAGATTTGATTAGGTTAGTTCAGTTCTTTATTTCTGGCAGGAACACTGTGTAGGTGATGTTGCGTCCTGCATCCTGTATCAGGTCAAGATGGCCATAATGACTTGATGAGGCTAAGATTGATCACTAGGATAAGAAGGTGACCTAAAAATCTATCTTTTGTAAATTTACTTATTCCCATTGCAACCAGTAAGTAGTCTGAGACTTTAAAATGTTTTAAAACATTTCATTTTGGCTTGGAAAATTTTTTTCTGCATGATTTTTTGTGTGAAGCAGGACGCCAGTCACATTTCTTCTTTCTGTAACTATGAATGCCTCCAGTCTGCTATACCAGAAAGAAATGTTATAATCTTATCAGTATATGCTGAAAAATTAATATCTGAAAGAGTCTGCTCTGTTAGAAAATAAGCAATCCAAGGATGATATGCTCTATTTATGCACTAAGAATGATAATTTCACTTAAAGTGTTATCTCTGTGAATTGTTTACATTCTCTGAAAATGGGGTCTTCTGATTTTATTTTGAAGGAGTTGATGTATTCTATCCCTTAAGCCATAAGCCCAGTTATTTGGGACAACTTGGGTGGAAGCCTAGGTATAGTTATCTTCCTCTGTGCATTGCTTTTGGTCCGTAAAGTTAAAAAGAGGAATTGAACTTGATGTGCTAAGTGGTGATTGTAATCCCAGGATGAACGGATTAATCCGTGTGCTCTTGGATCAAAATATGCAGGGGCGAGAGAGGAGCAAATAAGAGCCCAGAACTCGTAAGCTCTCAGATCTATGGTATTAACGTTGATTGATCCTTTGAAGTGAGCAGAAATATTACTTAGTTCCCAGGAAATATCTTTCAAAAACACCTAGTTTAAGTGGGTAACAATAAATTATGCCTTTGCTCTGGGATGAGGGGACTGTTTAGTGGCGTTAGGTCAAAGAGAGAGATTCCTGACTCTAAACTAACATTCCTGGTCATGCTAGGTCTTCCACTTTCTTCAAGGACCAACTCAAGATTCATCTCCAAGAGCTCTTCCCATCTAACCCCACCCAACAAAATTTTCCCAGCCACCATCTGTTTACTTACTTGTGACTTTCCAATAGCTCAGGTTTTATTTGTGAAGAGCCTGTACTCTTCATTACATCTCTGGGCCATTTGCCCAGTGCTACCTAATAATGGTCTTCTTGCCATCTCTTCTCCCTCACTCAACAGTTTTTACTCAGAACAAGACACATGAGCTGTTAGAATTTGGGGATTCAGTGACATATTTCCACCTTATAATCTGTTTCTAGTTATGGCCTTTAGAAATACATTATTAAAAAAAATTTGGACTCTGTATGCAAGTAGTATTCTGATGAGGTGGAATTGAATTCACAGCAACCACTTCCCAAGCACTTGTTTTGTTTTGTTCTAGGCATTGAGCTCTTTGCAGGGAGGAATTATGTAAATTAGACAATAAATTAGACAGATATGGGTTCCATTTCTTGGTTCATCATACACTAGTGTTTGATTCAGTACATAGGCTCAAAGTCATTGTTATTTTCATCCCCTTTACTTCTTCCATGACATTTTCTTTTACATTGCCATGGGCATATTAAAAAATGTTATTAAAATGTATGTTTGGCATTATTTATTACTGATGACTTTGGTGACCCTTGTTTACATTCCAAAACCATTGCTGTAGACAATATGGAGTAAATTCCTAAAGGGAGGAGTTGGGGGCAAGAAAGCGCATGTATTACTTCCCCATGACACTCAGAGGACTCCTCCCAACGCTGAGACACACAGAGTGGATCACAGGTGGTGTTTTTGATAAAAGGCTTAATACACTTCAACCTCTGTGGTATCGTAGTCACAGTGAAACACAGCAGTACAAAAACCCTCTTCTTCTTTTTTTCCTTTCCTTGGCATTTTGCCATTACCATCCTCTGCCATCTGGAATATTTGAAATCTCCCTTCACCAATGCTGTTATTGTGGTTAAATGCTATAAAACTCAGAGGCACAGAATTATTACAATCACAGAAACCAATAAGTAAAACACTAAAAGTCTAAAAAATTAATGGGCAAAGGGCAATCCAAGAAAGTCACTCACTTTGAAGTTTGATTAACAAACTTCAAAAAATGTTTTAACCATCTGGTAATAAAAAATGTAAATAGAGGATTTAAACAAGCTATTTTTTTGACAGATATTTCAGGAATGTTTTTGTTAGAAAGGTGATGTTCCCAATGCTGGCAAAATGTTGGTAACAATATAAATGGTTATATTTTTATTGGAAGTCAATTAGTTTAATCAAGAAGGTGAAAATATTTATACTAGTTTGAGCAAATATTTCCCCATAGATGAATTGACTGTGAGAAAATACTACACATGTTTGAATATAAAGTGAGGTTTATTATCCTCAGAGAAGACAGAGTCCCCTTAAATTTGATTCCTTACAAAAATTACAAAAAGCAGGACATCAGCAACATAGCAGAGTGAGGTGTTCCCTTTGTCTCTGTGCCTCTGAATTACAACTAAATGGACATTCATCAACCAGCAGAGTATTCCCACACAGCACAACAGGACCCCTAAGAGACCCATGCAGCTCTATATCTGAAGGTGGATGGACTGTATCCCCAGGAAGCAGTGGAGATTGGTGAGTGTTCCCCCTCCCTCCCCAGAAGCAGTGAGGTAGGTCACAGGTTCTCACACAGTGGCTGGCACTACTCTAAGAGGAGCTGGCAGCAGGCAGGCACATGAGCAAACACTATCCTGACCTGTGGGATCACCCACCATGATGCCATGGCCCCACTGAGTGATCTGGCTAGGACCCTGTGAATGAGTCTCATCCACCAAGCACAGCAGCTGGAGCAACTGTAAGTGAAGGTGGTGGCAGCCTGGTGCATGCACAAACACTATCCCAGCCTGCAGGAACACCCGCTATACCTGCACAACTCCCAGCAGATGGAGTGGGAGCAGAAACACAGCTTCTGCTTCCCCCAGTGGTGGCATGGAGAATCTGTGACCTGGTACTACCACATCTGCTAGTAAAGGATCAGTTCAACAAACACCATGAAAAACTACAGTAACACTTCAGAGCAGAAGGAAAATGACAAATCTCTAGAAACTGATCCTGAAGTCACAGAAATTTACAATGTAAATGACAGAGAATTCAAAATACTTGTCATAAAGAAATTCAATGAATTACAAGACAACTCAGAAAGACAGTTCCATGAGCTCAGGAATAAAATTAATGAGCAAAAGGAATATTTCACCAAAGAGACTGAAACTATAAAAAAATACCAAACAGAAATTCTGGATATGAAGAACACAATTAATTAGATAAAATATATTCTAGAATCCTTAAAAAACAGAGCTGATGTTACGGAGGACAGAATTAGTGATTTAGAGGATAGAAATATAGAATGCTTCAGGTGGAGGAGGAGCAAGAATTAAGATTTTAAAAAAATGAAAGAATTCTTGGAGAAATATCTGATTCAATTAGGAAAAGTAACATAAGGATTTTAGGTATTCCAGAGGGAGAAGAGGGGGAGAAAGGAGCAGAGAGCTTGTTCAAAGAAATAATAGCCAAGGACTTCCCAAACCTGGGAAAGGAACTGGACTTACAAGCACATGAAGCCAATAGAACTCCTAATTACATCAATACAAAAAGACCTTCTCCAAAACATATAACACTAAAACTGCCAAAAGTCAATGACAAAGAAAAAAATATTAAGGGCAGGAAGGCAGAAGAAAATAATCTACAAAAGAACCCCTATCAGGCTTTCAGCAGATTTCTCAGCAGAAACTGATATATTAAAAATACTGAAAGAAAAAGTTTCACCAAGATTACTCTACTCAGTGAAATTATCCTTCAGATTTGACAGAGAAACAAAAGCTTTCCCAGAGAAACAAAAGCTGAGGGAGTTCATCACCACTAGACCTGCCTTACAAGAAATGATTAAAGGAGCCCTCCTACCTGAAACAAAAGGATAAAGGTTTACAAAGCTTTGAGCAAGGAGATAAATAGACAGACAAAATCAGAAAACTGCAGCTCTCTATCATAATAGGCTAGCAAACACTTAATTATAACATAAAAGATAAAGGGAAGGAATGCATCAAAAATAATTATAAACACTTCAATTTAGTCAGAAACTCACAACACAAAACAGAATAATTTGTGACAATGATAACTCAGAAGGTGAAGAGGAAAGGGATGGAACCTGCTTAGGCTAATGGAGATAAGAGGCCATCAGAAAATGGACTGTCTCATCTGCGAGATCTTTTATACAAACCTCATGGTAACCACTAAACAAAAAATCAGAACAGAGACACAATTCATAAATAAAGGGAAAACTGAGAAAACCATAACAGAAAACCACCGAACTGAAATGGCAGTCAGAAATACAAGGGAAGAGAAACAATGGAAATATATAATAACCAGAAAATAAAAGATAAAACGGAAGCATTAAGCTCTCATATATCAATAATCACTCTAAATGTAAATGGATTGAATTCTCCAACCAAAAGACACAGAGTAGCTGGATGGATTAAAAAACAAGTCCCAACAATATGCTGCCTCCAGGAAATACATCTCAGCTCTAAAGACAACATGGGCTGAGAGTGAAGGGATGGAAGATGATACTCCAAGCAAATAGCAAACAAAGAAAGCAGGTGTTGCCATACGTATATCAGACAAAGCAGACTTCAAGGTAAAAAAGACAATGACAGACAAAGAGGGGCAATATATAATGATAAAAAGGAAAGTCCACCAAGAGGATATGACACTTATGAATACATATGCACCCAACACAGGAGCACCAAAGTGTATAAAACAACAATTAAAAGACCTAAAGGGAGAAATGAACAGCAACAAAATAATGGTAGGGGATCTCAACATCCCACTTACTTCAATGGAGTAATCCAGATCATCCAGACAGAAAGTCAACAAGGAAACAGTGGATTTAAATGACAAACTAGATCAGATGGACTTAATAGATATGTGTAGAACATTCCATTCAAAAACATCAGAATACACATTCTCCTCAAGTGCACATGGAACATTCTCAAAAATAGACCATACGTTGGGAAACAACGCAAGCCTCAATAAATTTAAGAAAATTGAAATAGTATGAAGCACCTTTTCTGACCACAGTACTATGAAACTAGAAATCAACTACAAGAAAAAAGCTGGGAAAGCCACAAATATGTACAGACTATACAATATGCTACAGAACAACCATTGGATCAATGAAGAAATCAAAGGAGAAATAAAAAAATACCTGGAGACAAATGAAAATGAAAATACAGCATACCAACTTTTCTGAGGTACAGCAAAAGTGGTTCTAAGAGGGACATTTATAGCAATACAGGTCCACCTCAACAAGCAAGAAAAATAGGTAATCTTAAACTACACCTAATAGAACTAGAAAAAAAAGAACAAACAAAGCCCCAAGTTAGCAGAAGGAGGGAAATAATAAAAATCAGAGCAGAAATAAATGAAATAGAGACTTAAAAAACAATAAAAAAGTCAATAAAACTAAGAGCTGGTTCTTTGAAAAGATAAAAATAATTGACAAATCTTTAGCTAGACTCACCAAGAAAAAAAGAGAGAAGGCTCAAATAAGCAAAATCAGAAATGGAAGAGGAGAAATTACAAGGGACACCTCAGAGACACAAACGATTATAAGAGAATACTATGAAAAGCTGTATGCCAACAAACTGGACAATCTAGAAGAAATGGATAAATTCTTAGAATCATACAACATTCCAAAACTCAATCAAGAAGAAATAGAGAATCTGAATAGATCAATCACAAGTAAAGAGATTGCAACAGTAATAAAAAAAACCTCTCAAAAAACAAAAGTCCAGGACCAGATGGCTTCTCTGGAGAATTCTATCAAACATTCGAAGGTTTAATACTCATCCTTCTCAAACTATTCCAAAAAACTTAAGAAGACAGAATGCTTCCTAACTCCTTCTATGAGGCCAACATCACCCTGATACCAAAACCAGACAAGGACAACACAAAGAAGGAAAACTACAGGCCAATATCACTAATGAACATCAATGCCAAAATCCTCAACAAAATATTGGCAAACTGTGTACAGCAATACATTAAAAGGATCATACACCGTGATCAAGTGGGATTTATACCAGGAGGTAGGGATGGTTCAACGTCTGCAAATCAATCAATGTGATACACCACATTAACAAAATGAAGAATAAAAGTCACATGATCATCTCATTAGATGCAGAGAGGGCATTTGAGGAGCTCTAACATCCATTTATGATAAAAAATCTCACTAAAATGAGTATAGAAGGAAAATATCTCAACATAATAAAGGCCATATATGACAAACCCACAGCCAACATCATACTTAATGGTGAAAAATTAAAAGCCATTCCTCTTAAATCTACTCTCAACACTCCTATTCAACATGGCACTGTAGGATTTGGTGAGAGCAATTAGGCAAGAAAAAGAAATAAAACATATCCAAATTGGAAAGGAAGAAGTGAATATCTCACTACTTTCAGACAACATGATTCTCTGTATAGAAAACCCTAAAGAATCTACCAGAAAACTATTATAAATAAACAATAACGACAGCAAAGCTACAGGGTACAAAATCAACTTACAAAAATCACTTGCATTTCTATACACTAATAACGAACCAGCAGAAAAAGTCAAGAATACTATGCCATTTAAAATCACAACAAAAAGAACAAAATATCTAGGAATAAATTTAACCAGGGAGGTCAAAGACCTATACACTGAAAACTATAAGACATTATTGAAAGAAATCAAAGAAGACATAAAGAAATGGAAAGATATTCCATACTCATGATTGGAAGAATAAACATAGTTAAAATGTCCATATTACCTAAAGTAATCTACAGATTTAATGCAATCCCAATCAGAATCCCAGTGACATTCTTCACACAAATAGAACAAAGAATACTAAAATTTATATGGAAAAACAAAAGACCCAGAATAGCCAAAACAATCCTGATAAAAAAGGAACAAAGCTGGAGGCATCACAATCGCTGACTTCAAAATATGGTACAAAACTATAGCAATCAAAACAGCATGGTACTGGCTCAAAAACAGACACACAGGTCCATGGAGCAGAATTGAAAGCCCAGAAATAAAACCACACATCTATGGACAGCTAATCTTCAACAAAGGAGCCGAGAACATACAATGGAGAAAGGAAAGTCTCTTTAGTAAATGGTGTTGAGAAAACTGGACAGTCACGTGTAAAAGAATGAAAGTAGACCATTATCTTACACCGTACACAAAAATTAACTGAAAATGGATTTAAGACTTGAATGCAAGATCTGAAACCATAAAAGTCATAGAAGAAATTATAGGCAGTACACTCTGAAATTAGTCGTAGCAGCATCTTTTCAAATACCATGTGTACTCAGGCAAGGGAAACAGAATAAAAATTAAACAAACGGGACAACATCTGACTAAAAAACTTCTGCAAGGCAAAGGAAACCAGGAACAAAATGAAAAGACAACCCACCAAGTGAGAGAAAATATTTGCAAATCATATATCCAACAAGGGGTTAATTTCCAAAATATGTAAAGAACTAATACATCTCAACAACAAAAAAACAAACAACTCAAACAAAAAATGGGCAGAGGATATGAACAGATATTTTTCGAAAGAAGAAATACAGATAGCCAACAGGCACATGAAAAGATGTTCAACATCACCAATTATTAGGGAAATGCAAACCAAAACTACAGTGAAATGTCACTTTATACCCATCAGGTTGGCAAAAATTAACAAGACAGGAAATAACATGTGTTGGATAGGATGTGGGGAAAAGGGAAATCTTGTATACTGCTGGTGGGAATGCAACCTGGTGCGGCCACTATGGAAAACAGTGTGGAGATTTCTCAAAAAATTAAAAATAGAAATACCATGCAATCTAGCTATCCTACTACTGGATATTTATCCAAAGAACATGAAATTATCAATTCAAAGAGACTTATGCACCAGTATATTCATTGCAGCATTATTCACAACAGACAAGACATGGAAGCAACACAAGTGCTCATCAACTGATGAATGGATAAAGAAGATGTGGTGTGTATATATATATATATATATATATACACAAACACACACACACACACACACACACAATAGAATACTACTCAGCCATAAAAAAGACAAAATTGGCCCATTTACAACAACATAGACAGACTTTGAGGGTATGATGTTGTGAGAAATAAAGCCAGACAGAGAAAGACAAACAACACATGATTTCACTTATATGTGGAAGACAGACAAACACATGGATAAAGAGAATTAATGGTTACCAGAAGGGAAGGGGGTTGAGGGGAGGGCAAAAGGAGTAAAGAGGCACATATATATGGAGACAGATTAAAATTAAGACTATTAGTGGTGAGCACGATGCAGTCCATACTGAAACTGATAAATAATACTGTACACCTGAAATTACACAATGTTATAAACCCTTATGACTACAATAAAATAACTGAAAAAAATTACAAAAGGTAATATTACAATGCTTTCACACAATTATTTTATTTTGCACAATTAAGTAGAGTTTAGTGAAGACACATTAACCTAGGATGATCTAAATCAATGCTAGCTCATGGATAGTTAAGGAAGTCAGCTAATGAGGTTAGCAAAAAAGATGACTAAGTAATTTAACAAAAACTTAGTAACTATTCTTGGGAGTATGCCTTTGAAACTACAAGTGTTCTATATTGTTTAAAAAAATCTTTTAAAGGAAATATCTTGTTGTGGAGATCATGAATATTCACTTACAGGATAAATGTCAAAACAATAGTTCTAATAGTTTATGAATAGGTATTGTGGTTCAAAATGTTTTAGTGGTAGCTTCATATATGGATTCATAATTTGCTATAATTCAGACACCTTAGACACAAGTGAGTTTGACATGCCCTGGAAAAACATGTGAAGATTAAAAACAGCAGCTCTATTGATGACAAATACAGGGATTTGAGACGCTTATGAAAAATTTGAATAAAATTTAGGAACCATGAGAACGGAAAAAAGCAGTATTTAAAGTTAATATACTAGTTTATATAATAACCTGTGATTTAAAATATGTTTGTGCAACTAAATTAATATTAAAAAAATTTTTAAAGTAGAATTTGACATTTTCATCTACAACCCTAAGGGTTTATGTCTTCAAGTTGGCCAAAAACATTATTGTGAATATTCTATTTGAGGAAATGGGGGCTTACTTCAGATTTTATATATATGTGTATATATATATATATATATATATATATATATACACACACACATAAAACATATATTACATTTTTATACATATAGTTTCCTCATATACATATATGAAAATTTTAAATAATGAAAAATTTATAAATACAGATATGTTCATCACAGCAATTTTTGGAACAGGAAAAATGTAGAAGCTGCCTAAATTCTTAGTCATAAGAGAAGTGATTAAGTAAACTATAGTATGTTCTGAGATACAATATTAATGTAGCTTACTAAAAATACTGATTAGGAAAAGTATCCACTAACATAGAGAATTGATTATATACTGTTTAAAAAGATACAAATGTGTACATGGAGTATGATTACATACACAGAGTGTGTAATAATCTACACATTGGAAAAGAAAACTGGGGAGGAATATGCAAAATAGTAACTGTGTTGCTTTTTGGTGGCAGTCCTGGTTTCTTATCAACATAGAATATTCTATAATGAATTCCAGAGAGGAAAAAGGATCAGGTCATTGAGTTCTAGCTCCGAGCCAATGAAGACAACCTTCCCAGTGTAGTCACCCACCGGAACTCACTCTCTGACTAGGATGTTTATTTCCCTACTGAATGGCTTTCAACTATTCCAAAGCTATTCCTGCTATTGAAATGAAATGTCTTTTTCCATGTATCTTTTTTTTTTCCTATTGCCCCAATTCTGCCCTCTGTTGCAGGCCTCTCTCCATGGGCAGGTTAATGTTCTTTTTGACTCTGTGCTCCAGCTGGGCCTCTTCCGGGACATGGGAAGAGAGGTAACTGCTCTAGGAGACTCCAAACTCTCCTTGTATGATCCACACTGAGCCTCCAAGGGAAGGGAGAACAAACTTCCATCTTTCATTTTGGGCATTGTTCCCCAAGTTTGAAAATTCTTCCCTGGTTGCTTTAGTCTTTAGCTTATGGCTATCATCTCTATGAAAATACAGTGCCTCTCCCTCCCCCCCACCTCAGAAATGCTAAAGCCTCCATCTATGTTCATCACTCATAAATTAGTATGAATTGGTTTCATGTCATTTCTTGATGTCAGGTTTTGATGGAAATAGAATGAAAGCATTTGAGGGATATGATGGGAAGGAAGGTCCAAGGAAAGGGCACAGAAAGATGAGACTAGGGGGCCCTGGATGATGATGTTTACAGTTTGCAGAGGGCTGGCAGTTGCCAGCCTCCCTTAGCTCTTGCCAAGACTTTAGATTATTCCACCCCAGCTAAACACTTCTTCTTTTTTTGAGGATTCTGCAGGATCCAAGAATTCTGCACTCCCTGAATTCTCATATTTTCTTTCAGAGACCCTAAGAAAACACACATCTTAATATTGGCCTTTATATTTTCTGAGGAGATGAGATTAATATCAATTCAAGTGAGAAATACTCTGAGTCCACAACAGGATTTTCCATGGTATGAACGTCCTTGTTTCTCTCCTTGCGCTTTGTCCTGACCTGCCTATGTTTTTAGCTTTACTAAGTAGGCAGTGCACAGTAAGGACCAACTCTTGGGGCAAAAAACAGCAAAAGAAATCTACAGACTCAGGAAAAGCCAAGGTACAATCCCTCACAGTTGCAGTACAAGGACATCCTTGCAAGGCCTGGCATAAACTAGCAATGGTATTCTGATCAGCAGAATCCTCATCGCCATTGCAGTAAGTGCCGAGAGAGGAAAGGTCCTGCTGCTCACGGCTTTGAATGCCTATTCATTGTATGATGATCCAGTGGGATTCAGAAGTGGGCAAGGTCAGTGAAATCGGAAGGCATTATGTCAAAGATTTGGATAGATTTGCAGGTTTTCCTAAAGTATATGTAAAGTTGTAATACCTACTTTACATGAATTCCCTTAAACTCTCAGCCTTCCTAAATCTTAGTAGTAAACTGAGCCTTCTTAATTCCCGACAGGAAGCATTAAATCCCTGAAGATGCTCAGGAGAAAGTCTCCCCGTCTCTCTCTTGAGCAGGTGTTAGATGATTGAAGGATCACAAGTATGGGAATTTCTAAGGAGCTGATTCTCATGCCCTGCCTCGGTGGATGCTTCCTGGGTAGTTGGGGGTTGTGATCCACATCTGTTGTGAACTGGCCCAAAGCCAGCAGCTTTTGTTTTCTGAATCGGAAATCAAATGTGGGGTGTTAGGGGTAGAGGAAGCACAGGATGTGGACATTCTGGGTCTCTGGTGCCTCCTAAGAAAGACGCATCTGTTGGATTAAGAGCTGGTGAGTAGACTAAGTCAGCAGCGGGCATGAGCAGTTTCCCAGCACCCAGGTGCCATCCATCTGATGACTTTCCACCTCTCTCTTACAACACAGGCTCTTCCAGGTTTATTAGCCAATCTTGATAGCCAGTCTGGCCACTGGGATCAGTGTGACAGAATAAACAATGCTGAAGAAGGAGATCCTTCCTCCAGTTGTGATGGAGACCAGATGGCTTGGAGTGTGAAAGCCACAGAGCCATGGAGGAACCATCCCAATCCCTCCTGGCAAACAATGTTTCCAGAGAGAAAGTCATTGTGGAAAGAAAGTTTCCCTCTTGTTTTTCTCATTAAAATAGAGGTGAATAAATCCTGGTGCAAAATTGTCTCCTTTCCATACAATCAATCTGTATTGATAGATGAGTTAATTAGTGTATGTAGGATAGAGTTTCAGTTTTCATCACTGAATTCTCTATATGCAGAAACAATGAACAGGACCTGGAAGAAATAAGTCCAAAAGGAAATATGGGGTGATTAGAGACCTGTCTATACATAGTCCTTTTTTGTCTTTGCATTGGAGAGAGGGGGAAAATTTTACTTTTTTTTCCAGATTCACTTACTTTACTTCAAGCCCCAGACTAACACAAGATTGTTGGCTTGTGCCACGTTGTGAGTAGACTAGGTCTGCCATAAATACATGGTAGAATGAGGTATGGTATTAGGAGAACAAAAGTAACCCAGAGACTTGTAGTTGTCTAAGGTGACAATGCTTCTTCCCTCCACTGCAGGCGTGTGATCTGGTAGCTTTCATTACAGTCCATTCCCCTGAATGCAAAGATACTCAAGCCTTTGCCTTGGAGCTTCATAGGATCCATATGCCCTGCAGAATGGAAGACTCAGTTGTGGGCCTTTACAGGAGTGATATGTGGATAGACCAACCTTTTCCAAAGGCAAATTACGGTGATAAAGTAGCTGGTCCTGGATTTAGGTAGATCTTTCAAGTCTTCTTGTGTCAGGCAACTTCAAGGGTCATAGAATCAATAGAGGTTAGACTCAGCCCCAGAATGCTGCTCAGGGGACAGATTTCTGAGAAAAATGCCCACAGATGGTGCAAGTGGGTGCTAACTTTCCAGATTGGCTTGGCTTGGGTTAGGACTGATAAGCGAAAAACAGGGATAGGAATGGCACTGTTTGCGTCATTTCCTTGCTGAGATGCAAATGGTCTCAGAACATCATTTTTGCAGTGTGTAAGTCTCAGGGTAGGGAGGCTGGGAGCAAGCAGTGAGAGGTGGAAAGTTTGCAGAGCATCAGCACTCTGTGAGTAGATTTCAAAGAGGAAAGTATCATTTTATAAGTTGGGGGCCCAAGGACTAAGATTAGAGAAAGATATTTAGAAATAAATTCTGCAGAAGACACACAGTGAATGTTAGGTATGGAACAATAACATTGAGAGCCTTCTGTACTGACATTATACTGACTGAAGACAGTTCAAATTTGAGATTTTGGTCCCAATAGCTGCCTGGGATAGCAGAGAAAAAGAAGAGGAAATCTATTCATAGAGGTTTCAGAAGAAATTCAAAACTTAATATATATTAACCTTGTAATGGAAATGAGAATGCACAGGAAAGCCCTTTGGGGGCTAGCTTCAGAAGGGAAACACTAGAAAACACAGGAAAGCCAGAGCATTTAGAGAAAAAGGAAATTCCATGCTTAGTGAATGGTCAGATTTAACATAGCTGGAACATATGATTCTCCATCAGAGCGTCAGTAACATTTCATTGAACTTGGGTCTGGATGCCTTGTGTTGACTAAAAATGGCAGATGCAATTTTGTGTGAGTTCATTTAGGGATACACAGGGGACAGTTAGTCTGATCTTAGAAAGATGGCACTTGTTGCTTATCCAACTGGTTCACGATGATTTAGTCAATTGCAGATAGGGATGGTTTTGCTCTTGGGATGTGTTTGTCTGAGGAGTGTGTAGGAGCACGTATTCCTATGGTGAACATTTCTAGTACAATATACATCACAAATTTCTCTGAATTGTTGCTGTCTATCATTTTAGATTGTTCTCACTTCCTAGACCCACACCTAACTCTCAGTGTTGGAAAACTGGCGTCACCACGGGGATGGGTCTTGGATCCATGACTATTCCAGAGTCAAGGCCTTCACAGTCATCAGTGCTGCTTTAAGGGCAGATAACATGTGGCATAATAAGAGGTGAGAGGGTGAGGTGAAGCACTGATCAGGTATCGGTGATTTACAGTATAGTCAGCATTAGAATGAACAATTATGGATGGTGAAGGTCTAAAAACAAATCAATCAGTCTTTAAGTTCATCTTCCCAAACTGCAAAGCGAAGAATTCAGGCAAATGTCTCTAGAGATTTGGATTCAGAAATTCCACATGAGATGGATCATATAACTCCCTTTCACAATAGAATCAACATGAACCAAGCCAAAGAATGGTTTTTAAAGAAATGTCCTTTTGTAGTCCCCAGATGTGGCTGGAAGAACACTTTGAAATGCCAGTTTCACCCAAAGGTGAACAGCAGTGAGTGAGAGGCCAGCACCTAGGGGTCACCTCTTCTGTTCTGGTCAACTTCCTGGTATCCTTTCTGCACCACTGAGCAAGGAGGGAAGGCTACCTGCTGTGTCCATCCCCAGGGGCGTGGTAGCCAGGCAGAGGATTTCCTAGAGAAGTACCACTTCACCCCTGCAGTTTTTGTACAGGTCTCTGTGGGTTTTGTAGCACTGTGCGTATCCCACCAGTCACAGTGCTGCAGAGTTTAACAAAAACTTCCCTTTGTTTTCATTGTATGTGGGATTTGTGAACCCCTGGGGCCGGATGTTTTCTCCAAGTCAAGCTGCAGCAAGATCAAAGGGTTTAGGCAGTTAGGTCAGGGCAAGCTCCCCCAGGTGCTTCTGTCTCAGGCTCTTCCCCCGCTGGCTAGATCTGCCCTGGAGTTTGCCACCAGAATAGACTTTCAGAAATCATCACGCCCACCACCTTCTGTGTTTTCTGGCTGGTGTACTCGCACATGGTTTCCACAGAGGAGTTTGTCAGATATCTGGATGTCTCTATTGGATTCTACATGCTGTGGGTTAGGCAGAGAATGTTTGTGATAGGTGTCATTTCTCCTGGCACCTGCTCAGCTTCTGAATCACCTCTGCCTGCCCCACTTTACAGCTAAGCAGTGTTATACAGTAAATGAAAGGGTTTTACATAAATTTAAAATGTCATTCTCTCCATCGACTCCCTGGTTGCTAAATTCAGGGCCACCAGTCCATATGGTGCTGTGTGGTTTAGAAAAGGCAACCCTGCTGGTCCAGTGCAGAGGCAGCCCCTTGAGCTCAAGCTTGGAAATCAGATGGCACCTTTGTGTGTTTTATAAATGGCTCCCCTTTCTCCTGTTGATGCAGCTCAGCACCAGGGCGTTGGTCACAGGCTGAATTTTAGCCCCACTATACCCTCGGCCGAGCATCCTTGTGCAATGCACAACCTGTGCAATTAGACACAGTGGCTCTGGCCAAATTCAGTTGATGCTTTTATTTATATTCCTGTTGCCCTCTGATGTTTGACATAGGTGTTCCCTTTTTGAAGTGTCCTCTGGGGCTCTTGAGACACTAGTCTTTGTTCACCTTTAATCTCTGTGTCTATGACTGTGAAAATAAAAACAAACACTAGGCTCATTAAAAGTGACCTTATTCAATGTTAATGATATAAGGAGAATGTGAATTTTTTGTGGTTGTTATTAAAAGAGAGCAGGATTGAGAAAAGGTTGAACTTCACACTTTCCCTGTAGGACCGTATCCAAATCCATGGCTTAATGGATCACATTTTACTTATAATCTTTGTGACCACTCCTACCCACCCTACATACAACTGCATGCCTGGCCCATGATCTCCAGGTAACTTCATCTCCACATGCGGAGTCTAACACTCTCTTACTGGTTAAAAATCTCAAAAAACAAATAGGAAGAGGGGAAAAGAAGAAATGTTATGGCCTCAGTAACAGACAATGTAATAGGGGATGGCTTAGGGCAGAAAGCCAGACAATGTGTGCCTTATGGAGAGGGCCAGATAACAAAGAATTGTAACCTGGACTCTTGAGTATAGCTGGTTTTAGGTGCTAGTCTTTGAAATGGCAAGAGGTGGGTGATTACTGTGTTGAATAACAAATTAACTTCTGATTAACCCCTGTGAAACTCCTTGACTTCCTCTTAGCACTGATGTACAGATGTTCCCAGGACCTCCTACCACAGGCAGAGTATACATCCCACTCTATTGACTTTACGGCTTGGTCATGCTTGAATCTGGAGAATATGGGTGGAAGTCACAGCATGCCAGTTCCAGGTTGAGGCCCCAAGAGGCATCCCATGATGGATTTCCAGCAGCACTCTTGAAGCCAAGTCCAGCTGGCCTGCAGACCAGTAAGCAACAACAATATATATTTGATATTGTAAGCAACTGAAATTTTGGGCTTGTTTGTTATGGATGATAATCACAGCAGAAACAGCTGATTAGTACTCTTACTAAGCCTTGTGGGGGCCCCAACTATGAAATTATATGCTTAAAATTTTGGGTGGCTCCTGTTGTCTTCAAGATAAAATGGTCTGGAACACAGGCTTTTGCTCACCTCCCAGGCGTCACCTCTTGCAGTTTTCCAGTCTCTCCCTTACACTCAGCTGCATTGAACTACTTGCTTCCTGAAGCCTCCATGTTCTTTCATACCACTTTGCCTTTGCCATGTGATTGTTTTTGCCTGCGATGCCCTTTCCTTCTTCTAGTCCCCAATTTGGTCCTTAGCTCTTGTTCATTTTCTGGTCTTAGCTTAGTTGTTGACTTCCCTGGGAAGTCCTAAATAAGGGTGTGGGGGATGAGAATTGGCCACTCCAAAATGTGTCTCTTGGCCTGATTATCCTTAAGAACAAAGAACTCTAAAAGTAACTTTGACCTTCCCACAAACTGTCTAAAAGAATTTAAGATAGAAGGTCTGTCCTTGGAAGGAACTAATACCATAAGATAAGTATAGTATAGTGTAAAATAGGTGTGATGGAAAGGTACCAACAAGCCCATTTTTGTCAATTTTCTGCCTATAGGTGTCCCGGCAAACATTTGCTTAACAAATATTTGCATTTCCATCCCCATGGAAATTGTCTTCCTCCCCTTTGAAGACCAAAACCACTACCCCCAACATCCCCCTTTGTCTTTAGCTGAAGATGGTATTTAAAGTGGCAGCTTTGGCCATTCTGGTGAGTTACTCAGTTTTCCGGGGCTTATCCCATGTATACTCATTATGAACCTTTGTTTGATTTTCTCCTGTTATTCGGTCTCATGTCAATTTATTTCTTGGAGCAGCCAGAAATACCTAGAGGGTAGAAGAATTGTCATCCTCCTCTACAGTTTGGTGACAAAGATGGAATAAAACTTAACTGTCTGGATGCTGCTTGCTCCTGGATTACTGCACTGAGAGATCCTGGACCCTGACAAGAGCCGGCAGGAGGTAAGAGTTCTTACCATGTCAGTCTCCCAGATCTCTTCCTGCAGGGTCTAACAGAAGTGAGAGTGATGATTTTTTCCCCCTTTTCTAAATTTAGGTTAGCAGGAGAAAGTCTTGGTGAAGCTGGCTTCTTGGACTCAGTAACTCTGGGTAATTTGGTTTGAGTACTCATTTGTTTCTTGATCCTTCTCCTCCAAGATATGGTCACTCTGTCTTTTGTCATAAAAAGGAAACCCATAGGGCAAGATACAGGGACCTCTATAAGCCTGTTGTCTGGCAATATGTGCATGAGGTGAAAGCTCTTGCTATGGGCATCTTGGAAATGGAAGAGGCTGCAAATTCGGTGGGTATGTGTCAAGCAGTTAAGAGCCATTAGGGTGCTCACTACCTCAAGAAGACTCCCATGATAGGATAAGATGGTTGTGGAACTGGGTAGATGACACAGGTCCCCCACCAAGATCAAGAATACCTGCCTCCTAGGTGTTGGTTTGGCTCCAAGAGACCCAAGGCTCAGCTAAAGCTATTAATGTGCATGTAAGGTGAGGTTTTCTCTTTTGTCTTGTTCTACGTCTTGAGAGGTTGGCTTTGCGACCTTTGTGGTGTCTGCCACCTGAAGAATGCACATGTCAGTGTGCATCTTGGTGGCCAGTTGAGCAGACTGTGGTTCCAAGACTTACTACTCTCTTTGTTCAGCTGTGTCATCTCTCAGGGCAGTTTGTCAGAAGGGTCCCAATTGCTTTCCATTAGGGGCTTTTGTCATCTCAACCTTGGTTGCTTGTTAATGCTGGCACCAACTGCCTGTGCAATGAAGGCCTCTGCTTTCTTCAACTATTTTTGGGAGTGAGGTTTCTGGATCTTGTGAGGGCTGCTTCTTTTGCCCTCTCTTTGGGGGCTGCCTCTTGCATCTATGTTTAAGCCATAAAGGCTTATTGGTTTGAGTCACTATTAAGATCCTACTCATCAACGTGGCCACACCATGGATCATTTAAATTGGAAAAACTTCTAAACTGAGAAAAATGTTTTAGAGTGCTCTGAATTGTTTTATTGGTACCTATGAAAATACCACATTAAAAAGGAAATACAAAAAATGTACTGACTAGCCTTAAGACCCTGACTCAGGCTGCAATTATTGAGAAAATGTGAAAGTGTTAAGTGTTGATAGGATTATAAAGGTTGGAATGTTTAAGCTAATGTTATATGAAGAAGTTATGTCAACTTTTTTGAGTGTGTTTTGAAAATGGATGTTATGTCTGGCTGGGAATGCTTCCCCTGTCCAAAATAGTAAGACAAGGACCTATTGATAAAGTCCTAATGAAAGGTATGATTAGAGGTGTAACAGTTGGTGGAATTCAGATGAGATTTTGTAGGAAGGTTGATACACTTATGGGCTTTGTGTGAAGTGATTACATCTCTTTTGCATGATTGTATTAGAAATTGTATTGTGGGATAGACATTGTGTCTCACTGGGGAACATTTCCCCTACCTGACTGAAAGACAGGATATAAATCTGCCCCTCAGACAATGTTAGTTAAACATGCTAAAGGAAGGCAGTAGGGTTGCCTAGGGCCACACTGTATGAGACAAAACATAGAGGCTAATATCAAGTGGTAAAAAAAGATAATAAAAGCTCCCTCCTACACCAAGGTAAATTGGTCTAGGGTGAAATAGTACATTTAGAAAGAGAGCCTTTGTTAAATGTTTTGTGCAGACATGATCCTAAAGTTTCAAAATAGTAACTGTGAAGGGCTTGTTGGTATGTGTCTATATGAGTGTTACGTATGTGTGATATTTTACCTCTGGATGGTATGTCCAAAATTAAGAGCTCCAAATTAAGTGAGCATTTATATAAATTATTTCTAAATGTAATATAAACTAACTCAAATGTCTTTCAAGTTAACATGATATAATATAAAATAATCTTTGGTAAATGAAAGCTTGTTTAAGTTTGTTGGTTTGATTGAAATAGGCATGTCCTCAGAGTTCTCAGTATTTGGTTATGATGCAGATGTTCAGCCTGGGTTTACTAGTCAAATAAGCTCATGTTATCTGTGTCACAAATTTGTCAGCAAAATAATAGCTTTAAATAATAACTGATTTTGTCTAATGTGTCATAAAGTTTTCATGGGTAATCCAAACATAATTGTTGGGAGCAAGTGATTTAAATGTGAGATAAAATTTTATAGATAAAATTTAGCAATCATTGTAGTTATGGCATGTGTATTTAAAATAACTTCCAAATTCTCTTTTGTAACTTGAAACTTTGATGTTTTGCTTGGATAAATTAAATGATAAAAATTCAATGATTATCTAGATCATCTCTAAATAAGATAAAATATTAGACATTAATTATTAAATACAGGTTTACCTACTTTTGGCTTCTTATTACAGAAAAACTAAAAGCAGTTTGTGTCTATTAGTAAACATGTCTTGTAATTTATTAAAGATTGTACTATGAAGTAGCATGTTTCTAGATATTATAAAAAGTATTTATAAACTTGCCAAGCCACAGAATGCTAATGTAAAAAAAGTTTGTAATTGCTGACTTAGTTTTCACTAAAATTTAATAAGAAAAGCATCTTAGAATTCAAGAAAAGTAAAACGTATGTTTTCAGTAAAAAAGGGAATAAAAAATAGAGGTATTTTAATCTGTTAAAAAGGTTATAGAAGGTTTGTAAAAGAAAAAGCTGAGTTTTGTGCATGGCCAAGTAGGCTAAGATTGAAATGAATTTAATCACATTGGCGAGTTTTAATATCAAAAGTAAACTGGTGCAAAATTAGAATTAGATTTTTTCCCTCTCTTGAAAGAATAATTTTCTTAAACTTTTAGTCTGCTCTTGGTAAAGAGATTATAAAAGGTTTTTCTCTGCCTTTGAGTAAATCTACATAAAAGGCAAAAAAATCTATGTTTTGTTAAATAATTTCCTGCTTTCAAAAATGTCGAGGTCTCCCTATTAAGGTTTTTTTCCCTCTATGTTTGTCTTTAACATCTTTTGTTGTCACTTTGGTTAAATGGCAACTAAGCATTGTTTCATAGGGACCGATAATGTTGTATTGGTAAATGTTATTGATATGTGTTTTACAAATTGCATAATATTCCTAAAATTCTGATCTGTCCTGGTTATTAATCATAATTCTAGTTATCTTAAAGTGTTGGACGCCACAGAAATAACCAAATTTGATTGTCAATTGCCATTTTTAAGTCTTTTGTCATTTACAGACAGTCATTGTTTTACTCTGATGCTTTTGCAAATGTTTCATCTTCAGAAAGATTTGTGGAAAGACTCTGACACTCTAGAATATAGACTTTTGATAAAGTTTCAGATCATAAAACTGAACTGGGTAGGAAATTACAGAACTCTAATGAGAAAACTAATGACTTCATGAAACTGCTCACAGAAGATCAAGACCAAGAGTTGATTACATGGGACTAAATGAACTGATGAGGATGTTAATAATTTTTATGACTTTTTGTTTAAAATATTGAAATGTTTTGTTTTTTCAGATTTAAGGAAAACTTTTTCCTCTTAAGCTAACTATGACATAGCAATTTGGTAAATTATAATTTGTAAGCAGAATTGAAACATTTTTCTTTTCCTCCCTACCTGATCCTTTCAGAATTTGGAAACTTTTAGTGAATAAATATTCTTATTTTCATGATAATATAGTTATTTGTATAAGTTCAATAAGAATCTGTTCTCCTTATCATAAGACACACTTCGAAACATTGGTTACATTACTAAAGCTTTGACTAGAATGTCATGCTTGAGAGAAACATACATAGACTCAGAGATGACCAGACAGCATTTGGGGAATAAAGGTTGACATTATGGAATAAAGCCATTGGGAAATATTGGCCTGATAGCTTGCATACACGGTTCCCAACAACCATATCACGTGAGTAAAGAAGGTCACTTTTCTGGCAGGAACAAAAAAACCTCAGGATATTTTGGGGAACCTCAAGAGAAGAGAGGAATTCACCCAAATCTAAAGTATTGCAGCAGAGTCTGATGACAAGTCCTTGGCTTTGCTTTCCTGGCCTTGAGAGGCCTATACAGTTCAATCTGAGATTCCTTATAAAAAGTTCCAGCAAAGCAGATTTGAAAGAGCCTATATAATCAATTGTTATTCTTGCTGTACATATGTAAATAATTTGGCCAAGTTTGTTGAAACTAGACATATAGCACAAACCAGTTAGTCTTAATTTGGCAATCTTTGCTAAAGTGAGGGTGATTTTAGAGAAAAAAATTATGTTTCAGTAGAAACTATAATACACACTTATGGATATTAGATTTTAGTTCTGTTAATTTTCTTTGAGGTTTTTGTTTTATACCTGGAAACTGGACTGGATCCTGAATTCTTCTAGTCTCCCAAAATATCTGGCTACAAATCTCCAAACTAATGTTTTCAATTTTTTCCATCATTTTCATTTGGAATCATTGAACTGAAACTACCCTTGTTCCTGAAGCTCTAGAAACTGAAGCTGGACAACATCATATAAGTTAAGAGATTCATGGCTGACACTGTGTAAGCCACCCAAATGATACTTGAAAACCTGATGACATCAGCAGAAACATTTCAGGCTTCAAATGTTGTTTTCATCCTGATATCTGGAAATCTTGACTGACTGTCCCCTAGACTCAGAAACTGGTTTATAACTTGTTCCAACCATTAACCTTGTTTTTCTGTTTGTTTCCATAGAAGTGCTTCTTATTAAATACCTGATTGCTTGCTTACACAATATAGGCCCAGCTTTGGGAGCCCACCTGCATCACCACCTTCTGAAATGAACTTAACTGAACTGATATACTATCAGGACTAACAGACCTGTTCAGGGACTTGGAACAATCTACCAACTCAGCTTCTGGACTGTGAGACTTCTTAAAATTTCAAAGGCAGAACTCTGGGTGATCAGAATTGACCACTCCAAAATGTGTCTCTTTGGCTTGATTATTTTTAAGAACAAAAGACTCTGAAAGAAACTTTGACCTTCCTCCTAACTGTCTAAAAGAATTGAGGATAGAAGGCCTGTTCTGAGAAGGAACTAATACCATAAGATAAGTATAGTATAATGTAAGATAGATGTGATAGAAAGGCACAAACAAGCCCATTTTTATCAAAGTTCTGCCTATAGGTGTCCCAGCAAACACTTGTTCAGCAAACATTTTCATTTCCATATTCATGGAAATTGTCTTCCTCCCCTTTGGAGACCAAAACCACTACCCCCAACATCCTCTGTTTTTAGCTGAAGATGTTATTTAAGGTGGCAGCTTTGGCCATTCTGGTGAGTTACTCAGTTTTCCTGGGTTCTCCCATGTATACAGATTATTAAACTTTGATTTTCTCCTGTTATTCTGTCTCATGTCAATTCAATTCTTGGAGCATCCAGAAGGACCTAGAGGGTAGAGGAACTGTCTTCCTCCCCTACAATGTTTCAAGATTGGAATGGGTTAGGTGCCCACCCCTCCCTGAATTTTCAAGTTTCCAGTGCTCATCTCTGTCATTGCACTCAAAACCCTTTTTTCTCTCTTCTTCATTAGGTAGAGACTGTTGAGAGAAGGGATTTGTCTTGTTCATCTCTGTATACCCTGTGCCAGCAGAGTGCCTGACTTGGGGAGTGCTCAGAAACTATCTTCTGAATCCATGTTAAGGATGTGGTATCTCATTTTTAGACAGGATAAGCTAGGAAGTGATAGGGCCATGGCCAGAACTCCTACCTCCTCAACTCCTAGTCCCCTGCTGTCTCTCTGGCACCAGGCTGCTTTCTGGAATACCACCTCACATTTGTTTGGTGGAGCACAGCACCAGTAGTTGTAAACAAAGTGATTTTTAACATTAGCCTGAGTTAAGCATCATTGAGAAGATAAATTTGTTATGATTTGCTTCACACTATGAAATGTATTCTAACATCAAATAGAAATGAGTTTCATGTTGTCTACATATTTAGAGTATTCAAATCACATTTTTTCCACTAAAATGAGTAATCAAGGATGAGTTGTGTCCTGGAGATGCGTCCTAGAATGTCACAGCTGGGATTGACTTCAAGCGTCATTTGTTTACTCCCTTGAGTGTTTAGATGAAAGAGTCTAGAAAGATCCAGAGAGTTTTCATAACTTGGCCAAGATACCCTACTTCAAAGGATCATACAAGAAATCAAGTTTCCCAATCCTAGAGAGATCTGTAGGTTGAAAAGAGTAGTTGCAATGTCAGATATTGATGAACTTTTCATACTCTGTTACATTAAAATCCAATGGTCTATCTTGCATTTTCAATGAAACTTTCACCTATGCACAGTATTGTAACTTTATCCATTGGTTATTTCAGAAATAATTGGTTCACTGAGTTAGGCAACTTCCATATGTTGACACATTTCATTACAAAATATCAAAATATCACATTAGTTAATATCACCACCAATATATTGAAATCAGAAAACTATTTAAATATTGGGGAGCCATCCATCTCATGGTGTCAGATGCAAGTTTTCCTAAACTCTAACATTTCCCCCAAAGCTTAGTTTTTACCATCAGCAAGAACCATCAGTTGTTTTTCTTGATGTGACAGGCTAATTTCATTCACATTCAAGAAGATGCCTGCCAAATACCCAAGTCTGAATAACCATAGTTTGTCTGGCCGTCATTGTTTCAAACAAAAATCATGTCTTCTGGAAAAAGTGGCTAGTTCAGCTTGCAATTCAAACAATTGCACCAATGTTTTCCTCTGAAATAACTATCATAGTTTGGAATGCAGCAGAAGTGCTTTATGTTTACTTCCCTTTTTGTCACCTAGAATAATAAAAACACATATACTTAGGAATTGAGATTTAATAGAAGTAATTGTTTCATCAATTTTTTGGAGTGAAGTGTATCCTCCTGAAATTTGTATGTTGAAGTCCTCACCCCCAGTACCTCAGAATGTGACTGTATTTGATGATGTGGACTTTAAAGAGATAATTAAGTTAAAATGGGGCCATTTGGATTGGATTAGAGTGAACCCTTAGGGTGGACCCTAGTCCAGTCTGAATGGTGCCTTTATCAGGAGAGGAAATTTGGACACACCAAGAGATGTGTATGCACAGAGGAAAGACCATGTGTGGACACAGTGAGAAGGTGGCCATCTACAAGCCAAGGAGAGAGGCCTCAGGAGAAACCAACTCTGTGGATGCTTTGATCTTGGACTTGCAGCTTCAGAACTATGAGAAAGTTGTTTAAGTCGCCTAGTCTGTGGTATTTTTTTAGGGCAGCCCTCCAAACTAATACAGTCAACAGAATTTTAAAGTGAAACAGGCTTTTTCTTTTCCCTGCAAAAATGTGGCAGTTAGAATACAATGACTAGTAATACAAAATTGATGCCACTGCCTTGATTCATGCTAAGATACCAGCAGTTTCACCCACCATTGCTTTTGCACCATCAGTGCAAATGTCAACACAGTGAAAAAGGCAAATAATGTTTTGGTATTATTGTGAAAATACTTCTGACTTCATGAACTCCCTGATAAGGTCTTGGGGTCCCTAGAGGTCCATGGACCATACTTTGAGAACTATTGCTTAACATCTGTATTATTTGTGATGCCAAAGCTGCAATGGCAGCAGTACAGCCCGAGCTTTCTTGACTGCTTCACCACTCTCTACTTGTTTGCTAGTGATTAGCAGATCAGTTGTATCATATGCTTCCACTGGTGAAAAAATAAGTGGTCAGAGGTGATTGTGAACAGCAAACTCCATTTCTGTAAAAATAAAATTGACCCAAATACTTTGGTTGGAATCTCTAGAGTCAAGAACTATGGATCTGTAGGTCATCTCTTTCTGGTTTCTTCTTCTTGGTGGTACTCCAGGGATCAGATGCTGGACCCATGATGGTTGCAGTTTGGTGACAGAGGGAGGGCTCAGTGAAGGCCTAAAGCCTGACTATATTAACTTCAGCACCTATATTATATTTCTGTGGCAATACTTCAGCCTTTTCATTAAAAATAATGTTTAGTTGTTTAAGTGACTGGTAGTTGGGACAGTAACCTGATTTTTGGGCAAAACCATGAAGAGGAGGAATAGAAAAACATCGCTTGCAGGGTTAATGGGTCAAATAACATACCTAGCAAGTGAAGAGGAATTAAAAGAGGCCAGGCTTTTGAACTGAGGCCCATGTAAGGCCCCAAGGATGGCTAAACCTAGTCGTTTCCTTCATTTAGGGGACCCCCATCATACTTTGACTTTTGTTGAAATCGTCTATATAATGCTCACCCACCTGAGGGAGAAGTGAGCTTGACAATCAACTGATTGGAGTTCATTGGAACATCTATGGAAGTCTGGACCTACCTCCCCTCCCCCACAAGTGGAAGACTTAATTTTGAGCTATTATCATTATGTCAGATCTTGAAAGGCAGTGATTTTAAGATACCTCACTTATGCCTATGTCTTGAATAAGAATAATACAAAATGTGCAACATCACCATTAGTAGTTTTATTTATTTTACTTATGTAGTCAGTGACCATGTTCATTGTTGTCTTAGGAATATGTCATATGAACGCACAGTTTTAATTTGTTTGCATGCCTACAAATGAAGGGAGATCTTTGAGCAGAGCAGTATTCTTTAAGAAAGTATGTTAATTTTCAAGAAGCATATTGCATTTTACTTTCTCACTGTTTAAATTTCTGCAGACTTCTTGGCCACTTAAAAGTGCAAACTTTAGGGTCCTGGCCCAGTGGCATGGTCATTGGGTTTGCGTGCTCTGCTTTGGTGGCCCAGGGGTTTGCGGGTTCAAATCCCCAACACGGACCTACACATCGCTCATCAAACCATGCTGTGGTGGTGTTGCACATACAAAATGGAGGAAGATTGACACAGATATTAGCTCAGGGACAATCCTCCTCAAGCAAAAAGAGGAAGACTGGCAACAGATGTTAGCTCGGGGCCAATCTTCCTCACCAAAAAAAAAAAAAAGTAAACTGTAGAGACCATTTTATTATAAAGTTTTTGAAACATTCCAAAAAAAGAAATTAATAGAATCAATATCTGTGGACTCATCACCTAGATTTAACCATCATTAATGTTTGTCATATTTGCTACTTATTTTTGTCAAATATTACCAATAAATTACAAACATCATGACTACTCATTCCTAAACACTTCAGTATGCATTTTTAAAAAATAAAAATATATTTCTACATAGCTGTAATATCACTCCTCACCTAACAAATTTAACAATTCCCTAAAATATATAATAGCCAGTTCATGGTCAAATTTTCCTAAGTTTTCTAAAATGTCTTTTACAGATGGTTTTTTAAAACAAGAATCCAATTAAAGACTATGCTGTTCATTTGGTTGCTAAATCTTTTAAGTTTCTTTAATCTGTAACAATTCCCTTCCATTGCTTTCCCTCCATTGCAACTTTCTTTTTTCACATTGATTATTGAAGGGACTGAGTCTGTTGTCCTGTAGAGTGTCTTACCTTCTGGATTTGTCTAGTTGTTTCTTTGTGGGATCCCTTTACTTGTTCTTCTAGCTCCCTTGTCTCCTGTTAGAACTAGAGGTTTGATGAGGTTAGTTTATTTATTTCTGGCAGGAACACTGTGTAGGTGATGTTGTGTCCTGCATCCTGCATTATGTCAATATAGATATAATGACTTGATGAGGCTAAGATCGATCACTAGGATAAGATGGTGACAGAAAAATCTATCTTTTGTAAAATTACATGTTCCCATTGCAACCAGCAAGTAATTTGAGACCTTAAAATGTTTTAAAACTTTTTATTTCGGCTTGGAAATTTTTTTCTTCATGATTTCTTGTATGAAGCAGGAAGCCAGTCACATTTCTTCTTTCTGTAACTGTGACTGCCTCCAGTCTGCTATACCAGAAAGAAATGTTAGAAACTCAACTCTCTATGCTGAAAAATTAATATTTGAAAGAGTCTGCTCTTTTAGAAAATAAGCATTCAAAGGACGACATGCTCCATTTCTGCACTAAAAATGATAATTTCATTAAAAGTGTTATCTCTGTGAAATGTTTATATTCTCTGAAAATGGGCTCTTCTGATTTTATTTTGAATGATTTGATGTATTTTACCCTTTAAGCAATAATCCCAGTTATTTTGGACAACACTGGGGGGAAGCCTAGGTATAGTTTTCTTCCTCTGTGCATTGCTTTTGGTCCCTAAACTTAAAAAGAGCAATCGGACTTGGTGTGCTAACCGTTGATTGTAATCCCAGGATGAGTGGATTAGTCCCAGTGCTCTTGGATCAAAATATGCAGGGTGAAGAGAAGAGTGAAGGAGAGCCCAGGACACATAAGCTGTCAGATCTACGGTATTAACATTGATTGACCCTCTGAAGTGAACAGAAATATTGCTTAGTTCCTAGAAGTATCTTTCAAAAACACATAGTTTAAGTGGTTAAAGATCAATTATGCCCTTGCTCCTGGATGAGGGGACTGCTTGGCGGCATTAGGTCAAAGAGGGAGATTCCTGACTCTGAACTAACATTCCTGGTCATGCTAGGTCTTCCACTTCCTTCAAGGAACAACTCTAGATTCATCTCCAAGAGCTCTTACCAGCTAACTCTACCTAAGAAAATTTTCCCTGTCGCCATCTGTTTATTTGCCTGTGACTTTCCAATAACTCAGGTTTTATTTGTGAAGAGTCTGTACTCTTCACCACATCTCTGGGCCATTTGTCCAGTGCTACCTAATAACTGTCTCCTAGCCATCTCTAGTCCTTCATTTGACAGTTTTCTCATCAGAACAAGACACATGAACTGTTAGAATTTGGGGATTTAGTGACAGTTTCACCTTGTGGATCTGGCACAATTTACGACCTTTAGAAATACATTATTTAAAAAAATTTGGACTCTGTAAGCATGTCATATTCCAATGAGATGGAAGTCAATTCACAGCAACCACTTCCCAAGCACTTGTTTTGCTTTGTACTAGGCATTGAGCTCTTTGCAGGGGGGAATTATGTCAGTTAGGCCGAGATGGGTTCCAGTTTTTGGTTCATCACATACTGGTGTGTGACCAAGTACACAGGCTCACAGTCATTGTTGGTTCCATCCTCTTTACTTCCTCCATGATATTTTCTTTTATGTTGCCAATGGCATATTTAATAAACATTATTAAAATGTGTGGTTGGGGTTATTTATTACTGACGGCTTTGGTGAATCTCGTTCACGTTCTGAAACCATTGCCGGAGGCAATATGGAGTAAATCCCTAAAGGGAGGAGTTGGGGGCAAGAAAGCTCATGTGTTACTTCCCCATGACACTCAGAGGAATCCTCCCGACGCTGAGACACACAGGGTGGATCACAGTTGGCACTTTGCCATCACCACCCTCTGCCACCCGGAATAGCTCAGAAATCTTTCACCAATGCTGTTACTGTGGTAAAAATGCTGTAAAATTCAGAGGCACTAACTTATTACGATCACACAAATCAATAAGTAAAACGCTAAAAACCTGAAAAATTAATGGGCAAAGGGCAAATGAAGAAAGTTGTTTATTGATCAATAAACTTCAAAATTGTTTCAACTGTCGGGTAATAAAAAATGTAAATAAAGCATTAACAAATCAGTTTTTGGACAGATGTTTAAGCAGTGCTTTCATTAAAAAGATGATTCTCCCAATGCTGACAAGATGTTGGTAACAATATAAATTGTTATATTTTTATTAAAGCCAATTAGTTAATATCAAGAGGCTGAAAATATTTATACTACTTTGAACAAATATTTCCACTTTGGCAAATTTACTGTGAGAAAATACTACACACATTTGAATATGAAGCGAGATTTCTTATCCCCAGAGAAGAGAGAGGCCCTGTAAATTTGATTCCTTACAAAAATTACAGAAAGCAATACTATAATGCTTTCACACAATTATTTTATTTTGCACAATTAAGTACAGTTTAGTGAAGACACATTAACCTGGGATGATCTCAGTCAATGCTAGTTCACGGACACTTATGGAAGTCAGCTGATGAGATTAGTGAAAGAGATGACTAAGTAACAACAATAATTTAGTGACTATTCCTGGGAGTATGCCTTCGAAATTACAAGTGTTCAATACTGTTTAAACAAATCTTTTAAAGGAAATGTTTTGTGGTGGAGATCATGAATATTCACTTACAGGATAAATGTCAAAACAATAGTTCTATTATTTTGTGAACAGGTATTGTAGTTCAAAAATGTTTTAGTGATAGCTTCATATATGGATTCATAATTTGCTATAAATCAGACACTTTAGACACAAGTGAGTTTGATACTCTCTGGAAAAAAGTGTGAAGATTAAAAACAGCAGCTCCCTTGATGACAAATACATTGATTTGAGATGTTTGTGAAGAATTAGAATAAATTTATGAACTATGAGAATGGAAAAGAGCAGTATTTCAAAATTAATATAGCATTTTATAAAATATGTGAATTTTAATATGTATGTGCAACTAAATTAATACATGAAAAAATTTTTAAGTAGAATTTAACAATTTCATCTAGTGCCCTAAGGGTTTATGTATTCAAGTTGCCCCAAAACCTTATTTTGAATCTTCTATTGGAACAAATTGGGGCTTATTTCAGATTTTATACATATTTAGTTTCCTCATACATATATGATAATTTTAAATAATGAAAAATTTATAAGTACAGATGTGTTCATCACAGCAATTTTTGTAATAGGAAAAATGTAGGAGATGCCTTAATTCTCAGTCATAAGAGAACTAATTAAACTATGGTATGTTCTGAGATACAATGTTAATGTAACTCATTAAAAATATGGATTTCAAAAAGTATCTAATAGCAAGGAGAATTGATTATATAATGTAAAAAAGATACAAATGTGTATAGGGAGTATGATTACCTATACAGAATATGTAATAATCTATACATTGGAAAAGAAAACTGAGAATGAATATGCCAAAATAATAACTGTGGTTTTTTTTTTTGGTGGTAGTCCTGATTTCCTATCAACATAGAGTGTTCTAAAATGAATTCCAGGGAGGAAAAAGGATCAGGTCATTGAGTTCTAGCTCCCAGCCAATGTAGACAATCTTCCCAGTGTAGTCACCCACCTGAACTCACTGTCTGACAAGGATGTTTGCGTCACTACTGAATGGCTTTCAACTATTACAAAGCTATTCCTGCTATTGAAGTGAAATCTTTTTTTCCAGGTATTCTTTTTTTTTTTTCTTCCCTCTTGGCCCCAATTTGGCACTTTGCTGCAGGCCTCTCTTCATGGGCAGGTTAATGTTCTCTTTACCTCCGTGATCCAGCTGGGCCTCTTCCTGGACATGGGAAAAGAAGTGACTGCTCTAGAAGATTCCAGACTCTCCTTGAGTGATCCCCACTGAGCTTCCAAAGGAAGAGAGAACAAACTTCCATCTTTCATTTTGGACAGTGTTCTTCAAGCTTTGAAAATTCTTCCCTGGTGGCTTTAGTCTTTAGCTTATGGCTATCATCTCTATGAAAATACAGTGCCCCTCCCTCCCACTCCAACCTCAGAAATGCTAAAGCCTCCATTTATTTTCATCACTCACAAATTAGTATGAATTGGTTGCACATCATTTCTTCTTCTTCTTTTTTTTTTTTTTGGTGAGGAAGATCAGCCCTGAGCTAACATCCGTTGCCAGTCCTCCTCTTTTTGCTGAGGAAGATTGGCCCTGGGCTAACATCCCTGCCCATCTTCCTCTACTTTATATGGGACACCACCACAGCATGGCTTGACAAGCAGTGCACTGGCGGGCGCCCGGGATCTGAACCTGTGAACCCCGGGCTGCCAAAGCATGGACTAAACAGCTGTGCCACCGGGCGGCCCCGCACATCATTTCTTAATGTCTGGTTTTGATGGGAATACAAGAAAAACATATGAGGGATGTGACAGGAGGGAGGGTCCAAGGAAAGGGCAGAGAAAGATGAGAATGGGGAGCCATGTATGACCAAGTTTACAGTTTGGGGATGACTGGCTGTCTCCCTTAGCTATTGTCAAGAATTTGGATTATTCCAGACAAAGCTGAGCACTTTTTCTTTTTTTGGAGGGCTCTGCAGTATTCAAGAATTCTGCATTCCTTGAATTCTCATATTTTCTTTCAGAGCCCCTAGGAAAACACATATCCTAATACTGGCCTTTATATTTTCTGAGGAGATCATATTAATATCAGTTCAATGATACCTAGATAGAGTCCGCAACAGGATTTTCCCTGAACTAATGTCTTTGTTTCTCTCCTTGCACATTGTCCCTGCCATTCCTGTCTTTCTTAGCTTTACTAAGTAGGCAGTGCACAGTAAGGACCATTTTCTTGGGGCAAAAAATAGCAACAGAAATCTACAGACTTAGGGAAAGCCAGGGTGCAATCTCTCACAGACAGTTGCAGTACAAGGACATCTTTGCAAGGCCTGGCACAAACTAGCAATGGTATCCTGATCAGCAGAGTCCCCATCGCCATTGCTGTCAGTGCCGAGAGAGGAAAGGTCCTGCTGCTCAGGGCTTTGAATGCCTATTCATTGTATGATGATCCAGTGGGATTCGGAGTGGGCAAGGTCAGTGATATTGGAAGGCATTATGTCAAAGATTTGGATAGATTTGCAGGTTTTCCTAAAGTACATGTAAAGTTGTAATACCTCCTTTCCATTAACACCCTTAACTCTCAGCCTTCCTAAATCTTAGTAGTAAACTGAGCCTTCTTAATTCCCAACAGGAGGTATTAAATCCCTGAAGATGCTCAGGAGAAAGTCTCCCCGTCTCTCTCTGGGCAGGTGTTAGATGATTGAAGGATCACAAGTATGGGAATTTCTAAGAAGCTGATTCTCATGCCCTGCCTCGGTGGATGCTTCCTGGGTAGTTGGGGGTTGTGATCCACATCTGTTGTGAACTGGCCCAAAGCCAGCAGCTTTTGTTCTCTGAATTGGAAATCAAATGTGGGGTGTTAGGGGTAGAGGAACCACAGGATGTGGACATTCTGGGTCTCTGGTGCCTCTTCAGAGAGATGCAGCTGGTTAGAAGACTGAGTCAGCAGTGGACATGAGCAGTTTCCCAGCACCCAGGTGCCATCTGTCCCACTACTTTCCACCTCTCTTTTAGAACACGGGCTCTTCCAGGTTTGTTATCCAGTCTTGATAGTGAGGTCTGGCATGGGATCAGTGTCACAGAGTAAGCAATGCTGAACAAGGAGATTCTTCTTCCAGATGTGATGGAGATGAGATGCCTTTGGGTGTGGAAGCCAAAGAGCCACGGCAGAACCATCCTAAGCCCTCCTGACAATCTATCCAGAGAGAAAGTCATTGTCGGAAGGAAGTTTCCCTCTTGTTTTTCTCATTAAAATAGAGGCAAAGATATTCTGTTGCAAAATTGTCTCCTTTCCACACAATCAATTGGCACTGATAGTTCAGTTAATTAGTGTATGTAGGACACAGTTTCAATTTTCATCACTGAATTCTCCATATTCAGAAACAAAGTGCACAAACTGGGAGAAATACATCCAAATGGAAATATGGGGTGAGTAGAGACCTGTTTATACATAGTCCTTAGAGTCTTTGCATTGGAGAGAGGGGAAAATGTTACTCTGGAGTCAGATTCACCTACTTTACCTTGAGCCTCCAGACTAACACAAGACTCTGTGGACTTGTGCCACGTTGTGAGTAGACTAGGTCTGCCATAAGTACATGGTAGAATGAGGTGTGCTATTGGGAGGACAAAAGTAGACCAGAGACTTGTAGTTGTCTAAGGTGACAATGCTTCCTCCTTCCACTGAAGGCGTGTGATCTGGTAGCTCCCATTATAGTCCATTCCCTTGAATACAAAGATATTCAAGCCTTTGCCTTGGAGCTTCATAGGATCCATATGTCCTGAGAATGGAAGATTCAGTTGTGGGCCTTTACAGGAGTGATATGCAGATAGACCAACCTTTTCCAAAGGCAAATTACAGTGATGAAGTAGCTGGACCTGGATTTAGGTAGAAACTTTCAAGTCTTTCTGAGTCAGGCACTTTCAAGGGTCATGATGTCAATGGAGGTCAGGCTCAGACCCAAAATGCTGCTCAGGGGACATATTTCTGAGAAAAATGTGCACAAATGGCGCAAGGGGGTGCTAACTTTACAGGTCTGCATGGGTTGGGTTAGGACTGAGAAGTGAAAAACGGAGGTAGGTATGGCATCATTTTGTATCATTTCCTTGTTGAGATGCAAATGGTCTCAGAACTTCATTTTTGGAGTGTGTAAGTCTCAGGGTGGGGGAGGCTGGGAGGAGGAACTGAGAGGTGGAAAGTTTGCAGAGTATCAGCACTCTGTGAGTAGATTTCAAAGAGGAAGGAATGATTTTATAAGGTGGGGGCCCAAGGACCAAGATTAGAGAAAGATATTTAGAAATAAGACTGCAGAAGACACACAGTGAATGATTGAGTATGGAACAATAACACTGACGGCCTTTTGTACTGATGTTATACTGCCTTAAGACAGTTCACACTTGAGATTTTTGGTCCCAATAGCTGAGTGGGATAGCAGAGAAATGGAAGAGGAAATCTCTTCATAGAGGTTTCTGAAGAAATTCAAAATTCAGCTTGTACATTGAGGTTGTAATGGAAATGAGAATGCACAGGAAAGCCCCTTGGGAGCTAGCTTCAGAAGGGAAATGCTAGAAAATACAAAAACGCTAGAGCATTTAGAGAAAAAGGAAATTCCATGCTTAGTGAATGGTCAGATTTAACATAGCTGGAACATATGATTCTCCATCAAAATGTCAGTAACAACATTTCATTGAACTTGGGTCTGGATGCCTTGTGTTGGATAAAAATGGCAGATGCAGTTTTGTGTGAGTTCAATCAGGGATACAGAGGGAACAATTAGTCTGATCTTAGAAAGGTGGCACTTATTGCTTATTCCACTGGTCCATGATGATTTGATCACTGCAGGGGGAGGGTGGATTTGCTTTTGGGATGTTGTTGTCTGAGGAGTGAGCAGGAGCACATATTCCTATGGTGAATATTTCTAGTACAGTACACATCACAAAGTTCTCTGAATTGTTGCTTTCTATCATTTTAGATTGTTCTCACTTCATAGACCCACACCTAACTCTCAGTGTTGGAAAACTGGCATCACCACGGGGATGGGTCTTGGATCCATGAATATTCCAGAGTCAAGGATGTCACTTTACAGCCAGCATGTTGTTTCAAGGGCAGATAATGTGTGGCATAACAAGAGGTGAGGGTGATGTGAAGTACTGATCAGGTTTTGGTAATTGACAATATAGTCAGCATTAGAATGAACAATTATGGTTCGAGATGGCCTAAAAACAAATCAATCTGTCTTTAAGTTCACCTTCCCAAGCTGCAAAGCAAAGCATTCAGGCAAATGTCTCTGGAGATTTGGATTCAGAAATTCCACATGAGATGGCTCATATATCTCTCTTTTGCAATAGAATCAAGAGGAACCAAGCCAGAGAATGGTTTTTAAAGAAATGTCTTTGTGTGGTCTCCAGATGTGGCTGGAAGAACACTTTGAAATGCCAGTTTCACCCAAAGGTGAACAGCAGTGAGTGAGAGGCCAGCACCTAGGGGTCATCTCTTCTGTTCTGGTCAACGTCCTGGCATCCTTTCTGCGCCACTGAGCAAGGAGGGATGGCTACCTGCTGTGTTCATCCCCTGGGGCATGGTAGCCAGGCTGAGGATTTCCCAGAGAAGTGCCACTTTACCCCTGCAGTTTTTGTACAGGTCTCTGTGGATTTTGTAGCACCGTGCGTACCCCATCCATCACAGTGCTGCAGAGTTTAACAAAAACTTCCCTTTGTTTTCATCATATGTGGGATTTGAGAACCCCTGGGGCAGGATGTTTTCTCCAAGTCAAGCTGCAGCAAGATCAAAGGGTTTAGGCAGTTAGGTCAGGGCAGGCTCACCCAGGTGCTTCTGTCTCAGGCTCTTCCCCGCTGGCTAGATCTGCCCTGGAGTTTGCCACTAGAATGGACTTTCAGAAATCATCACATCCACTACCTTCTGTGCTTTCTGGCCAGTGTACTCTCACATGGTTTCCACAGAGGGGTTCATCAGATATCTAAATGTCTTAAGTAGATTCTACAGGCTGTGGGTTAGGCAGAGAATGTTTGTGATCAGTATTTCTCCTGTCACTGCTCAGCTTCTGAATCACCTCTGCCTGCCTCACTTTACAGCTGAGCAGTGTTATACAGTAAATGAAAGGGTTTCACATAAATTTAAAATGTCATTCTCTCCACTGACTCCCCGGTTGCTAAATTCAGGGCCACTAGCCCGTATGGTGCTGTGTGGTTTAGAAAAGGCAACCCCGCTGGGCGAATGCAGAGGCAGCTCCTTGGGTTCAAGCTTGGCAATCAGATGGCACCTTTGTGTGCTTTATAAATGGCTCCCTTTTCCCCTGTTGATGCAGCTCTGCATCAGAGCCTCAGCTTGGCAGGCAGAGCACAGGCTGAATTTTAGCCCCACTATACCCTCGGCCGAGCACCCTTGTGCAAGGCACAACCTGTGCAATAGACACTGTGGCTCTGGCCAAATTCAGTTGATGCTTTCATTTATATTCCTGTTGCCCTCTGATGTTTGACATAGGTGTTCCCTTTTTGAAGTGTCCTCTGGGGCTCTTGAGACACTGGTCTTGGTTCACCTTTAATCTCTGTGTCTATGACTGTGAAAATAAAATCATACACTGCGCTCATTAAAAGTGACCTTATTAAATGTTAATCACATAGGGAGAATTGTGAATATTTTGTGCTTCTTATTAAAAGAGAGGAGGATTGAGAAAAGGTTGAACTTCACACTTTCCCTGTAGGACCATATCCAAATCCATGGCTTAATGGATCACAATTTTATCACAATTTTACTTATAATCTTTGTGACCACTCCTACCCACCCTACATACAACTGCATGCCTGCTCCATGATATCCAAGCAAGTTCATCTCCACATGCTGAGTCTGACACTGTTTTGCTGGTTAGAAAACCCCAAAAATAAATAGGAAGAGGGGAAAAGAAGAAATGCTATGGCCTCAGTAACAGACAATGTAATAGGGGATGGCTTAGGGCAGAAAGCCAGACAATGTGTGCCTTATGGAGAGGGCCAGATAACAAAGAATTGTAACCTGGACTGTTGAGTATAGCTGGTTTTAGGTGCTAGGTTTTGAAATGGCAAGAGGTGGGTGATTACTGTGCTGAATAACAAATTAACTTCTGATTAACCCCTGTGAGACTCCTTGACTTCCTCTTAGCACTGATGTACAGGTGTTCCCAGGACCTCCTACCACAGGCAGAGTATACATCCCACTCTATTGACTTTACGGCTTGGTCATGCTTGAATCTGGAGAATATGGATGGAAGTCACAGCATGCCAGTTCCAGGTTGAGGCTCCAAGAGACATCCCATGATGGATTTCCAGCAGCACTCTTGAAGCCAAGTCCAGCTGGCCTGCAGACCAGTGAGCAACAACAATATATATTTGATATTGTAAGCAACTGAAATTTTGGGCTTGTTTGTTATGGATGATAATCACAGCAGAAACAGCTGATTAGTACTCTTACTAAGCCTTGTGGGGGCCCCAACTATGAAATTACATGCTTAAAATTTTGGGTGGGTCCTGTCGTCTTCAAGATAAAATGGTCTGGAACACGGGCTTTTGCTCACCTCCCAGGCGTCACCTCTTGTAGTTTTCCAGTCTCTCCCTTACACTCAGCTGCATTGAACTACTTGCTTCCTGAAGGCTCCATGTGCTTTCATACCTCTTTGCCTTTGCCATGTGATTGTCTTTGCCTGCGATGCCCTTTCCTTCTTCTAGTCCCCAATTTGGTCCTTAACCCACCTCCTTAGCTCCTGTTCATTTTCTGGTCTTAGCTTGGTTGTTGACTTCCCTGGGAAGTCCTAAATAAGGGTGTGAGGATCAGAATTGGCCACTCCAAAATGTGTCTCTTTGGCTTGATTATTTCTAAGAATAAGGGACTCTGAAAGAAACTTTGACCTTCCCCCATACTGTCTAAAAGAATTTAAGATAGAAGGTCTGTCCCTGGAAGGAACTAATACCATAAAATAAGTATAGTATAATGTAAAATAGGTGTGACAGAAAGGCACCAACAAGCTCATTTTTGTCAATTTTCTGCCTATATTAACAAATATTTGCATTTCCATCCCCATGGCAATTGTCTTCCTCCCCTTTGAAGACCAAAACCACTACCCCCAACATTCTCCTTTGTCTTTAGCTGAAGATGGTATTTAAAGTGGCAGCTTTGGCCATTCTGGTGAGTTACTCAGTTTTCCTGGGTTTCTCCCATGTACACAGATTATTAAACTTTGTTTGATTTTCTCATGTTATTCTGTCCCATATCAATTTAATTCTTGGAGCATCCAGAAGGACCTCGAGGGTAGAGGAATTGTCTTCCTTTCCTACAGTTTGGAGACAAAGATGGAACAAAACTTAACTGTCTGGATGCTGCTTGTTCCTGGACTACTGCAGCTGAGAGATCCTGGACCCCTGACAAGAGCCGGCAGGAGGTAAGAGTTCTTACCATGTCAGTCTCCCAGATCTCTCCCTGCAGGGTCTAACAGAAGTGAGAGTGATGATTTTTTTCCCCTTTTCTAAATTTAGATTAGCAGGAGAAAGTCTTGGTGAAGCTAGCTTCTTGGACTCAGTAACTCTGGGTAATTTGGTTTGAGTACTCATTTGTTTCTTGATCCTTCTCCTCCAAGATATGGTCACTCTGTCTTTTGTCATAAAAAGGAAACCCATAGGGCAAGATACAGGGACCCCTATAAGCCTGTTGTCTGGCAATATGTGCATGAGGTGAAAGCTGTTGCTATGGGCATCTTGGAAGTGAAAGAGGCTGCAAATTCGGTGGGTATGTGTCAAGCAGTTAAGAGCCATTAGGGTGCTCACTACCTCAAGAAGACTCCCGTGATAGGATAAGATGGTTGTGGAACTGGGTAGATGACACAGGTCCCCCACCAAGATCAAGAATACCTCCCTCCTAGGTATTAGTTTGGCTCCAAGAGACCAAAGCTTAGCTAAAGCTATTAATGTGCATGTAAGATGAGGTTTTCTCTTTTGTATTGTTCTACATCTTGAGAGGTTGACTTTGTGACCTTTGTGGTGTCTGCCACCTGGAGAATGCACATGCCAGTGTGCATCTTGGTGGCCAGTCGAGTAGACTGTGGTTCCAAGACTTACTACTCTCTTTGTCCAGCTGTGTCATCTCTCAGGGCAGTTTGTCAAAAGGGTCCCAATTGCTTTCCGTTAGGGGCTTTTGTCATCTCAACCTTGGTTGCTTGTTAATGCTGGCACCAACTGCCTGTGAAATGAAGGCCTCTGCTTTCTTAGACTATTTTTGGGAGTGAGGTTTCTGGATCTTGTGAGGGCTGCTTCTTTTGCCCTCTCTTTGGGGGCTGCCTCTTGCATCTATGTTTAAGCCATAAAGGCTTATTGGTTTGAGTCACTATTAAGATTCTACTCATCAACGTGGCCACACCATGGATCATTTAAATTGGTAAAACTTCTAAACTGAAAAGAATGTTTTAGAGTGCTCTGAATTGTTTTATTGGTACCTATGAAAAGACCAAATTAAAAAGCAAATACAAAAATATAATGACTAGCCTTAAGAGCCTGACTCAGCTGCAATTAAGTTGAAAAAATGTAAAAGTGTAAGTGTTGATAAGATTATAAAGGTTGGAATGTTTAAGCTACTATTATATGAAGAAGTTTTGCCAACTTTTTGAGTGTGTTTTGAAAATGGATGTTATGTCTGGCTGGGAATGCTTCCCCTGTCCAAAATAATAAGACAAGGACCTATTGATAAAGTCCTAATGAAAGCTATGATTAGAGGTGTAAGAATTGATGGAATTCAGGTGAAATTTTGTAGGAAGGTTGATACACTTATGGGCTTTATGTGAAGTGATTACATCTCTTTTGCATGATTGTATTGTGGGGATAGACATTGTGTCTCACTGGGGAACGTTTCCCCTGCCTCACTGTAAGACAGCATATAAATCTGCCCCTCAGACAATGTTAGTTAAACATGCTAAAGGAAGTCAGTAGGGTTGCCTAAGGCCACACTGTATGAGACAAAACTTAGAGGCTAATATCAAGTGGTAAAAAAAAGATAATAAAAGCTCCCTCCTACACCAAGGTAAATTGGTCTAGGGTGAAATAGTACATTTAGAAAGAGAGCCTTTGTTAAATGCTTTGTGCAGACTTTTAAAAGTGTGGCCCATGGTCCTAAAGTTTTAAAATAGTAACTGTGGAGTCTTTGTGTGTATGTGTCTATATGTATGTTACGTATGTGTGATATTTTACCTCTGGATGGTATGTCCAAAATTAAGAGCTCTGTTTAAGTGGCTTAAAGTGAGCATTTATATAAATTATTTCTAAATGTAATATAAACTAACTCAAATGTCTTTCAAGTTAACATGATATAATATAAAATAATCTTTGGTAAATGAAAGCTTGTTTAAGTTGTTGGTTTGATTGAAATAGGCATGTCCTCAGAGTTCTCAGTATTTGGTTATGATGCAGATGTTCAGCCTGGGTTTACTAGTCAAATAAGCTCATGTTATCTGTGTCACAAATTTGTCAGCAAAATAATAGCTTTAAATAATAACTGATTTTGTCTAATGTGTCATAAAGTTTTCATGGGTAATCCAAACATAATTGTTGGGAGCAAGTGATTTAAATGTGAGATAAAATTTTATAGATAAAATTTAGCAATCATTGTAGTTATGGCATGTGTATTTAAAATAATTTCCAAACTCTCTTTGGTAACTTGAAACTTTGAAGTTTTGCTTGGTTAAATTAAATGATGAAAATTCAAAGACTATCTAGATCATCTCTAAATAAGATAAAATATTAGACATTAATTATTAAATACAGGTTTACCTACTTTTGGCTTCTTATTACAGAAAAACTAAAAGCAGTTTGTGTCTATTAGTAAACATGTCTTGTAATTTATTAAAGATTGTACTATGAAGTAGCATGTTTCTAGAAATTATAAAAAGTATTTATAAATTTGCCAAGCCACAGAATGCTAATGTAAAAAAGTTTGTAATTGCTTACTTAGTTTTCACTAAAATTTAGTAAGAAAAGCATCTTAGAATTCAAGAAAAGTAAGATGTATGTTTTCAGTAAAAAAAGGAATAAAATATAGAGATATTTTAATCTGCTAAAAAGGTTATAGAAGTTTTGTAAAAGAAAAAGCTGAGTTTTGTGCATGGCCAAGTTGGCTAAGATTGAAATGAATTTAATCAAGTTTGTGAGTTTTAATATCAAAAGTAAATTGGTGCAAAATTAGAATTAGATTTTTTCCCTCTCTTGAAAGAATAATTTTCTTAAACTTTTAGTCTTCTCTTGGTAAAGAGATTATAAAAGGTTTTTCTCTGCCTTTGAGTAAACCTACATAAAAGGCAAAAAAAAAAAATCTATGTTATGTTAAAATAATTTTCTGTGTTCAAATAGGCTGAGGTCTCTCTGTCAAGGTTTTTTTCCCTCTATGTTTGTCTTTAACATCTTCTGTTGTCACTTTGGTTAAATAGCAACTAAGCATTGTTTCATAGGGACCAATAACGTTGTATTGGTAAATGTTATTGATATGTGTTTTACAAATTGCATAATATTCCTAAAATTCTGATCTGTCCTGGTTATTAATCATAATTCTAGTTATTATCTTAAAGTGTTGGACGCTACAGAAATAACCAAATTTGATTGTCAATTGCCATTTTTAAGTCTTTTGTCATTTACAGAGAGTTATTGTTTTACTCTGATGCTTTTGCAAATGTTTCATCTTCAGAAAGATTCGTGGAAAGACTCTGACACTCTAGAATACAGACTTTTGATAAACTTTCAGATCATAAAACTGAACTGGGTAAGAAATTACAGAACTCTAATGAGAAAACTAATGACTTCATGAAACTGCTCACAGAAGATCAAGACCAAGAGTTGATTACATGGGACTAAATGAACTGATGAGGATGTTAATAATTTTTATGACTTTTTCTTTGAAATAGTGCTGATTTTTGAAGTGTTTTGTTTTTTCAGATTTAAGGAAAACTTTTTCCTCTTAAGCTAACTATGACTTATAGCAATTTGGTAAATTGTAATTTGTAAGCAGAATTGAAACATTTTTCTTTTCCTCCCTACCTGATCCTTCCAGAATTTGGAAACTTTTAGTGAATAAATATTCTTATTTTCATGACAATATTGTTATTTGTATAAGTTCAATAAGAATCTGTTCTCCTTACCATAGGACACACTTGGAAACATTGGTTATATTACTAAAGCTTTGACTAGAATGTCATGCTTGAGAGAAACATACATAGACTCAGCTATGACCAGACAGCATTTGGGGAATAAAGGTTGACTTTATGAAATAAAGCCATTGGGAAATATTGGCCTGATAGCTTGCTTACATGGTTCCCAACAACTATATCAGGTGAGTAAAGAAGGTCACTTTTCTGGCAGGAACAAAAAAAACCTCTGGATATTTTGGGGAACCTCAAGAGAAGAGGGGAATTCACCCAAATCTAAAATATTGCAGCAGAGTCTGATGACAAGTCCTTGGCTTTGCTTTCCTGGCCTTGAGAGGCCTATAAATTTCAATCTGAGATTCCTTATATAAAGTTCCAGCAAAGCAGATTTGAAAGAGCCTATATAATCAATTGTTATTCTTGCTGTACATATGTAAATAATTTGGCCAAGTTTATTGAAACTAGATGTATCTTACAAACCAGTTAGTCGTTAATTTGTCAATCTTTGGTAAAGTGAGGGTGATTTTAGAGAGAAAAATTATGTTTCAGTAGAAACTATAATACACACTTGTGAATATTAGACTACAGTTCTGTTAACTATCTTTGAGGTTTTTGTTTTATACCTGGAAACTGGACTGGATCCCTAATTTTTCTAGTCCCTCAAAATATCTGGCTACAAATCTCCAAACTAATGTTTTCAATTTTTTCCATCATTTTCATTTGGAATCACTTAACTAAAACCACCCTTGTTCCTGAAGCGCTAGAAACTGAAACTGGACAACATGATATAAGTTAAGAGAGATTCATGCCTGATACTGTGTAAGCCCTCCAAAAGATACCTGAAAACCTGATGACATCATCAGAAACATTTCAAGCTTCCAAACATGCTTTGATCGTGACATCTGGAAATCTTTTTGACTGACTGTCCCCTGGACTCAGAAACTCGTTTATAATTTACTCCAATCCTTAAGCTTGTTTTTCTCTTTGTTTCCATAGAAGTGATTCTTATTAAATACCTGATTGTTTGCTTACACAATATAGGCTCAGCTTTGGGAGCCCACCTGCATCACCACCTTCTGAAATGAAATTAACTGAACTGATCTACTATCAGGACTAAGACACCTGTTCAGGGACACGTAACAATTTACCAACTCAGCTTCTGGACTGTGAGACTTAAAATTTCAAAGGCAGGACTCTGGGGGATCAGAATTGGCCACTCCAAAATGTATCTCTTTGGCTTGATTATTTTTAAGAACAAAAGACTCTGAAAGAAAATTTGACCTTCCCCCTAACTGTCTAAAAGAATTGAAGATAGAAGACCTGTTCTGGGAAGGAACTAATACCATAAGATAAGTATAGTATAATATAAGATAGATGTGATAGAAAGGCACAAACAAGCCCATTTTTATCAAAGTTCTGCCCATAGGTGTCCCAGCAAACACTTGTTCAGCAAACATTTTCATTTCCATATTCATGGAAATTGTCTTCCTCCCCTTTGGAGACCAAAACCACTACCCCCAACATCCTCTGTTTTTAGCTGAAGATGTTATTTAAGGTGGCAGCTTTGGCCATTCTGGTGAGTTACTCAGTTTTCCTGGGTTCTCCCATGTATACAGATTATTAAACTTTGATTTTCTCCTGTTATTCTGTCTCATGTCAATTCAATTCTTGGAGCATCCAGAAGGACCTAGAGGGTAGAGGAACTGTCTTCCTCCCCTACAATGTTTCAAGATTGGAATGGGTTAGGTGCCCACCCCTCCCTGAATTTTCAAGTTTCTAGTGCTCATCTCTGTCATTGCACTCAAAACCCTTTTTTCTCTCTTCTTCATTAGGTAGAGACTGTCGAGAGAAGGGATTTGTCTTGTTCATCTCTGTATACCCTGTGCCAGCAGAGTGCCTGACTTAGGGAGTGCTCAGAAACTATCTTCTGAATCCATGTTAAGGATGTGGTATCTCATTTTTAGACAGGATAAGCTAGGAAGTGATAGGGCCATGGCCAGAACTCCTACCTCCTCAACTCCTAGTCCCCTGCTGTCTCTCTGGCACCAGGCTGCTTTCTGGAATACTGCCTCACATTTGTTTGGTGGAGCACAGCACCAGTAGTTGTAAACAAAGTGATTTTTAACATTAGCCTGAGTTAAGCATCATTGGGAAGATAAATTTGTTATGATTTGCTTCACACTATGAAATGTATTCTAACATCAAATAGAAATGAGTTTCATGTTGTCTACATATTTAGAGTATTCAAATCACATTCTTTCCACTAAAATGAGTAATCAAGGATAAGTTGTGCCTATGAAGATGCGTCCTAGAATGTCATAACTGGGAGAGACTTAAGGAACATTTATTCACTCCCTTGAGTGTTTAGATGAAAGAGTGTGGAAAGATCCAGAGACTTTTCATAACTTGGCCAAGGTGCCCAGTTCAAATGATTGTACAAGAAATCAAGTGTCCCAATCCTAGCCTAGTGATATTTTTTGGTACATGGGACAAATATCTAATCTTCTTTGTTTTTTTTCTTCTGATATTTTTTATTTGAAAGTGTTTCTGGGTATCCTCTCAGTCTCACAGCTGATCTCCTTCCCTGAAGTTTCCATAGAGTGGCCTGGGAAACCTGGCATTTCTTTCTCTATATGTATTTTCACTGTTGTCTGAGATGATCTTCAGTGGGAAGGGGGAGGGGCAGGCACAGGGCAGGTGTATCCAGAAGTTCAGTTCTTCCTGGGAGGAGGCCAGGCCAAGTTCTCAGTGCCAGGCAAGCTCATTCTCAGGGGGAACAGAGAAAAGGGACAGTGTGGAGGGAGTGGGTTTACATGGTATTGTCCAGTCCTGGCTGGAACCAGGCCTCACATGCAGACTCAGAGCACTTTGAGAATATTTGTGGGATACCAAGCTGAGAAATGAAATAGAAATATTGTGATGTCAACGTCCTAACTAGCTTTATTTATTTCCACTCCCTGCTCTTGGTATACACCTGTAGTTTTTTGAGAGTTATAGACAAATTGCAGTGTATTGAAAGTGTATTGCAGGCTGTTGGAGAGACTTCAAATCATGGATTGGGACAAACAGTTAAAAAACATGAGGGAGTGTTGAAACGGAAGGGAGATACTAGGGATATTTGATCATAGTCTTCAGATATCTGTTAGGAAAGAGCTGCCTTGTTAGAATTCAGCTGGATTGTCATGTGTGTTTATGCGTTGTGTCTATGGCAATATGTTGGTTTGGCTGAAATATATGAGAAAAACCTGGCCCTACACAGATATGCAGTTTGAAAAGAGAGTTTAGTTGCAATGTGAGATGTTAATGAACTTTTCATATTCTGTTACATTAAAATCTATTGGTCTATCTTGCATTTTGGATGAAACTTCACCCATGCATGGTTTTGTAACATTATTTTTTAGTCATTTGAGAAATAATTGGTTCACTGAGTTAGGCAACTTCCACATGTTGACACATCTCATTACACTGTATCAAAATGTCACAGTAGTTAATACCACCATGGATATCTTGATATCAGAAAAGTATTTACATATTGAGGAGCCATTCAGCTCACAGTGGCAGATACAAGTTTCTTAAACTCTAATTTTCCCTGAAAGCTTAGATTTTTTTGTCAGAAGCAACAGGTATCAGTTGTTTTTCTTTATGTGACAGGCTCATTTCATTCACTTTAAAGAAGATGCCCCCCAGGGGGCCGGCCCGGTGGCGCAGCGGTTTCGTCCGCGCTTGGCAGCCCAGGGTTCGCGGGTTCGGATCCCGGGCGCCCGCCGACGCACTGCCTGTCAGCCATGCCGTGGCGGCGTCCCATATAAAGTAGAGGAAGATGGGCACGATGTTAGCCCAGGGCCAGTCTTCCTCAGCAAAAAGAGGAGGATTAGCAACGGATGTTAGCTCAGGGCTGGTCTTCCTCACCAAAAAAAAAAAAAAAAAAAAAAAAAAAAAAAAGAAGATGCCCCTCAAACACCCAAGTCTGTATAACCGTAGTTTGTCATTGTTTCAAGCAAAACTGGTATTTCATGGAAAAAGTGGCTAGTTTATCTGGCAACTCAAACAATTGCACAAACATTTTCCCTTGAGATAACTACCATAATTTGGAATGCAGAAGTGCTTTATGTTTACTTCCCTTTATACTAGAAAGACATGTACTTAAGAGGTGAGATTTAATAAAATTAATACTTTTTACTGCTTTGGCAATGTTATGGACTGAATTGTGTCCTCCCGAAATTTGTATGTTGAAGTCCTCACCCCCAGTACCTCAGATTGTGATTGTATTTTAAGATAGGGCCTTAAAGAGATAATTAAATTAAAATGAGGTCATTTTGTTTGGATTAGGGTGGGCCCTTAGGGTGGACCCTAATCCATTCTGAGTGGCATCCTTATAAGAAGAGAAAATTTGGACACACAAGAGAAGAGACACCAGGGATGTGCATGCACACCGGAATACCCATGTGTGGACACAGCGAGAAGGTGGCCATCTGCAAGCCAAGGAGAGAGGCCTCAGGAGAAACCAGATTTGTGGACCTCTTGATCTTGTACTTCCAGCCTCAGAACTATGAGAAAATCAATTTCTGTTGTTTATTTTGTTATGGCAGCTGCCCCAACTGATACAGTCAATAGCATTTTTGAGTGAAACTGGATTTTTTCCCCCCTGCAAATCTGTGGCAGTGAAGAATATGATGACTGCTAATACAGAATTGATGCCACTGCGTTGATTCATGCTAAGGTACCAGCAGTTTCACCCACCATTGTTTTTGCACCATCAGTGCAAATGTCAACACAATGAAAAAGGCAATAATGTTTTGGTATTATTATTAAAATAGTTCTGACTTCATGAACTCCTTGAAAAGGTCTTGGGGCCCCTAGAGGTCCATGGACCATACTTTGAGAACCATTGTTTTAAATCTGTATTATTTGTGATGCCAAAGCTGCAATGGCAGCAGTAAAGCACAGGCTTTCTCGATTGCTTCGCCACTCTCCACTTGTTTTCTGGTGACTAGCAGAGCAATTGTATCATATGGTTCGCCTGCTGAAAGAATAAGTGGTCAGAAGTCATTGTGAGCAGCAGCCTCCATTTCTGTAAAAATGATAAAATTGACCCAAATACTTTGGTTGGAATCTCTAGAGTCAAGGACTATGGATCTGTAGGTCATCTGTTTCTGGTTTCTTCTTCTTGGTGGTACTCCGGGGGTCAGATGCTAGATCCATGATGGTTGCAGTTTGGTGACAGAGGGAGGACTCAGTGAAGGCCTAGAGTCTGACTATGTTAACTTCAGTACCCATATTATATTTCTGTGGCAATACTTCAGCCTTTCCATTAAAATTAATGTTTACTTGTTTAAGTGACAGGTAGTTGGGTACATAACTTGAGTTTTTGGCAAAACTATTAAGAGGGATAGAACAACATTGCTTGCAGGATTAATGGGTCAAATAATATACTGAGCAACTGGATGGGAAATAAAAGAGGCCAGGCTTTTGAAGTGAGACTCATCTAAGGGCCCAAGAATGGATAAACCTACTCAAGTTCCCCTCATTTGAGGGGTCCCTGACACACTTTGACTTTTGTCAAAACCTTCTGTTACCTTCTGTATGATGCTCATCCACCTGAGGGAGAAGTGAGCTTGACAATCAACTGATTGGAGTTCATTGTAATATCTGTGGAAGTCTGCACCTACCTCCCCTTCCCCACAAGTGAAAGACTTGATTTTGAAGTAAAATCATTATATCAGATCTAGAAAGGCAGTGATTTTAAGATACTTCACTTATGCCTATGTCTTGAATTAGAATAATACAAAATGTGCAACATCACCATTAGTGGTTTTTAAATTTATTTTAGCTATATAGTCAGCAACAGTGTTCACTGTTGTCTTAGAAATATGTAATTTGAACACACAGTTTTAATTTGTTTGCATGCTTACAGATGAAGGGAGTTCTTTGAACAGAGCAGTATTCTTTAAGAAAGTATTTTAATTTTTAAGAAACATATTGCATTTCGCTTTTTCACTGTTTAAATTTGCTGCAGACTTCTTGGCCACTTAAAAATGCAAACTTTAGAAAATATTTTATTATAAAGTTTCTGAAACATTCCAAAAAAAGAAATTAATGGAATCATTATCTGTAGACTCATCACCTAAATTTAACCATCATTGATGTTTGCCATATTTGCCATTTATTATGGTCAAGTATTTAACAATAAACTACACACGTGATGCCTTTTCCTTCTTAAACACTTCAGCATGTATTTTTAAAAAATAGAAGTATTTTTCTACATAATACCACTTCCCACCTAACAAAATTAACAACTCCCTATGTCATCTAATAACCAGGCCACTGTCAAATTTTCCTAATTCTTTCCAAAATGTATTTTACCAATGGTTTTTAAACAACAATTCAATTAAAGACTATGCTGTTAATTTGGTTGCTAAATCTTTTAAGTTTCCTTAATCTGAAATAGTTCTCCCACTGTATCTTTTTTCTCTTCTTTTCATCACATTGATACTGGAAGGGCTGGTCTGTTGTCCTGTAGAATGTCTCACCATCTGGATTTGTCAAGTTGTTTCTTTGTGGGATCCTTTAACTTGTTCTTCTAGCTCTCTTGTCTCTTGTTAGAACTAGAGGATTGATTAGGTAAGTTTACTTATTTATTTTGGCAGGAACACTGTGCAGGTGATGTTGTGTCCTGCATCTTGCATTATGTCAAGATGGACGTAACAAATTGATGAGACTAACTGATCACTAGGATAAGATGGTGGCAGAAAAATATATCTTTTGTAAAGTTACATGTTCCTATTGCCAACAGCAAGTAATCTGAGACCTTAAAATGTTTTAAAACTTTATTTTTGGCTGGGAATATTTTTTTCTGCATGATTTCTTATGAGAAGCAGGAAGCCAGTCACATTTCTTCTTTCTGTAACTGTGAATGCCTCCAGTCTGCTATACCAGAAAGAAATGTTAGAAACTCATCTCTCTATGCTGAAAAATTAATATCTGAAAGAGTCTGCTCTTTTAGAAAACAAGCATTCCAAGGATGACATGCTCCATTTCTGCACTAAAAATGATAATTTCGTTAAAAGTGTGATCTCTGTGAATTGTTTATATTCTCTGAAAATGGGCTCTTCTGATTTTAATTTGAATGAGTTGATGTATTCTACCCTTTAAGCAATAAGCCCAGTTATTTTGGACAACCTGGGTGGAAGCCTAGATATAGTTTTCTTCCTCTGTGCATTGCTTTTGGTCCCTAAGCTTAAAAAGAGCAATCGGACTTGGTGTGCTAACCATTGATTGTAATCCCAGGATGAGTGGATTAATCCCAGTGCTCTTGGATCAAAATACCCAGCGTGAAGAGAAGAGTGAAGGAGAGCCCAGGACACATAAGCTGTTAGATCTATGGTATTAACATTGATTGACCCTCTGAAGTGAACAGATATTGCTTAGTTTCCAGAAATACCTTTCAAAAACACATAGTTTGAGTGGGTAGGGTTAAATTATGCCTTTCCTCTGGGATGAGGGAACTGCTCAGTGGCATTGGGTCAGAGAGGGAGATTCCTGACTCTAAACCAATATACCTGGTCGTTCTACGTCTTCCACTTTCTTCAGGGGCCAACTCAAGATTCATCTCCAAGAGCTCTTCCCAGCTAACCCCACCCAACAAAATTTTCTCTGCCACCATCTGTTTACTTGCCTTTGACTTTCCGATAACTCAGGTTTTATTTGTGAAGAGCCTGTACTCTTTATCACAGCTCTGGGCCGCTTGTCCAGTGCTACCTAATAGTGGTCCTTTTGCCATCTCTAGTACTTCATTTGACAGTTTTCTCATTAGAACAAGACGCATGAATTGTTAGAATTTGGGGATTCAGTGACAGAGTTTCACTTTGTAAATGTGTTTCTAGTTATGCCCTTTAGAAACACATTATTAAAAAAAAATTTGGACCCTGTAAACATGTCATATTCCAATGAGATGGAAGTCAATTCACAGCAACCACTTCCCAAGCACTTGTTTTGCTTTGTACTAGGCATTGAGCTCTTTGCAGGGGGGAATTATGTCAGTTAGGCCGAGATGGGTTCCAGTTTTTGGTTCATCATATACTGGTGTGTGACCAAGTACACAGGCTCACAGTCATTGTTGGTTCCATCCTCTTTACTTCCTCCATGATATTTTCTTTTATGTTGCCAATGGCATATTTAATAAACATTATTAAAATGTGTGGTTGGGGTTATTTATTACTGATGGCTTTGGTGAATCTCGTTCACGTTCTGAAACCATTGCCGGAGGCAATATGGAGTAAATCCCTAAAGGGAGGAGTCAGGGGGCAAGAAAGCTCATGTGTTACTTCCCCATGACACTCAGAGGAATCCTCCCGACGCTGAGACACACAGAGTGGATCACAGCTGGTGTTTTTGAAAAAAGGCTTAATACACTTCAACCTCCGTGGTATCGTAGTCACAGTGAAACACAGCAGTACAAAAACCTTCTTCTTCTTGTTTTCCTTTCCTTGGCACTTTGCCATCACCACCCTCTGCCACCTGGAATAGCTCAGAAATCTCCTGTCACCAATGCTGTTATTGTGGTTAAAAATGCTATAAAATTCAGAGGCACAAACATTACAATCACACAAATCAATAAGTAAAACACTAAAAACCTGAAAAATTAATGGTCAAAGGGCAAATGAAGAAAGTTGCTTATTGATTAACGAACTTCAAAAAAATGTTTCAACTGTCTGGTAATAAAAAATGTAAATAAGCGTTAACAAACCATTTTTTTGACAGATATTAAGCAATGCTTTTGTTAAAAAGGTGATTCTCCCAATGCTGACAAGATGTTGGTAACAATATAAATTGTTATATTTTTATTAAAGCCAATTAGTTATTCTCAAGAGGCTGAAGATATTTATACTACTTTGAACAAATATTTCCACTTTGGCAAATTTACTGTGAGAAAATACTACACACATTTGAATATAAAGTGAGATTTATTATCCTCAGAGAAGAGAAAGTCCCTGTAAATTTGATTCCTTACAAAAATTACAGAAAGCAGTATTCCAATGCTTTCACACAATTATTTTATTTTGCACAATTAAGTACAGTTTAGTGAAGACACATTAACCTGGGATGATCTCAGTCAATGCTAGCTCATGGACACTTATAGAAGTCAGCTGATGAGATTAGTGAAAAAGACGACTAAGGAACTTAACAAGAATTTAGTAACTATTCCTGGGAGTATGCCTTCGAACAAGTGTTCAATATTGTTTAAACAAACCTTTTAAAGGAAATGTTTCGTTGTGGAGATCATGAATATTCACTTACAGGATAAATGTCAACACAACAGTTCTAACATTTTGTGAATAGTTATTGTGGTTCAAAAATGTTTTAGTGATAGCTTCATATTTGGAGTCATAATGTGCTATAATTCAGACACCTTAAACACAAGTGACTTTGATATGCTCTGGAAAAAAGTGTGAAAATTAAAAAAAAGTAGCTTTCTTGATGACAAATACACTGATTTGAGATGTTCGTGAAGAATTAGAATAAAATTTATGAACTATGAGAATGGAAAAAAGCAGTATTTCAAAATTAATACACTATTTTGTAAAATATGTGATTTTAAATATGCACGTGCAACTAATATAATATAGAAAAAAATTTTTAAGTAGAATTTGATAATATCATCTACCACCCTAAGGGTTTATGTATTCAAGTTCACCAAAAACCTTATTTTGAATATTCTATTTGAGTAAATGGGGGCTTATTTCAGATTTTATACATATATATGTTTAATATATATAAAGTTTTTATATATATATAATTTCCTCATACACATATATAAAAATTTTAAATAATGAAAAATTTATAAGTACAGATATGTTGATCATAGCAATTTTTATAATGGGAAAAATGTAGAAGTTGCCTAAATTCTCAGTCATAATGGAACTAACGAAGTGAACTATAGTGTGTTCTGAGATACAGCTCATTAAAAATACTGATTTCAAAAAGTATCTAATAACATAGAGAATTGATTACATTATGTTAAAAAAGATACAAATGTGTATATGGAGTATGATTACATATACAGAGTATGTAATAATCTATACATTGGAAAAGAAAACTGGGGAGGAATATGCAAAATAGTAACTGTGTTGCTTTTTGGTGGCAGTCCTGGTTTCTTATCAACATAGAATATTCTATAATGAATTCCAGAGAGGAAAAAGGATCAGGTCATTGAGTTCTAGCTCCGAGCCACCGGTTTTTTTTTCCTATTGCCCCAATTCTGCCCTCTGTTGCAGGCCTCTCTCCATGGGCAGGTTAATGTTCTTTTTGACTCTGTGCTCCAGCTGGGCCTCTTCCTGGACATGGGAAGAGAGGTAACTGCTCTAGGAGACTCCAAACTCTCCTTGTATGATCCATACTGAGCCTTCAAAGGAAGAGAGAGCAGACTTTCATCTTTCATTTTCGGCATTGTTCCTCAAGTTTGAAAATTCTTCCCTGGTTGCTTTAGTCTTTAGCTTATGGCTATCATCTCTATGAAAATACGATGCCCCTCCCTCCCACTCCAACCTCAAAAGTGCTAAAGCCTCCATCTATTTTCATCACTCACAAGTTAGTATGAATTGGTTTCACGTCATTTCTTGATGTCAGGTTTTGATGGAAATAGAATGGAAGCATTTGAAGGATATGATGGGAAGGAGGGTCCAAGGAAAGGGCACAGAAAGATAAGAATGGGGAGCCCTGATGACCAAGTTTACAGTTTGCAGAGAGCTGGCAGCTGGCAGCTTCACTTAGCTCTTGCCAAGACTTTGCATTATTCCAGCCACAGCTAAGCACTTTTTTTTTTCAGAGGATTCGGCAGGATTCAAGGACTCTGCACTCCCTGAATTCTCATACTTTCTTTCAGACACCCTAAGAAAACACACATCCTAATACCGGCCTTTATATTTTCTGAGGAGATCATATTATTATCAATTCAAGTGATAGATACTCTTGTGTCCACAATAGGATTTTCCCTGGTATGAATACCTTTGTTTCTCTCTTTGCACTTTGTCCCTGCCCTTCCTGTCTTTCTTAGCTTTGCTAAGTAGGCAGTGCACACTAAGGACCATTTTCTTGGAGAAAAAATTGTAAAAGAAATCTACAGACTTAGGGAAAGCCAGCGTGCAATCTCTCACAGACAGTTGCAGTACAAGGACATCCTTGCAAGGCCTGGCACAAACTAGCAATGGTGTTCTGATCAGCAGAATCCACATCGCCATTGCCGTAAGTGCCGAGAGAGGAAAGGGTCTGTTGCTCACAGCTTTGAATGCTTATCCTGTGTATCATCACCATGTGGGCTTCAGAGAGTGAGATGGGCAAGGTCAGTGATATCGGAAGTCATTACGTCAAAGCTTTGGATAGATTTGCAGGTTTTCCTAAAGTACATGTGAAGTTGTAATACCTACTTTCCATTAACTCTCTTAACTCTCAGCCTTCCTAAATCTTAGTAGTAAACTGAGCCTTCTTAATTCCCAACAGGAAGCATTAAATCCCTGAAGATGCTCAGGAGAAAGTCTCCCCGTCTCTCTCTTGAGCAGGTGTTAGATGATTGAAGGATCACAAGTATGGGAATTTCTAAGAAGCCGATTCTCATGCCCTGCCTCTGTGGATGCTTCCTGGGTAGTTGGTGGTTGTGATCCACATCTGTTGTGAACTGGCCCAAAGCCAGCAGCTTTTGTTCTCTGAATTGGAAATCAAATGTGGGGTGTTAGGGGTAGAGGAAGCACAGGATGTGGACATTCTGGGTGTCTGGTGCCTCCTAAGAAAGATGCATCTGTTGGATTAAGAGCTGGTGAGAAGACTGAGTCAGCAGCGGACATGAGAAGTTTCCCAGCACCCAAGTGCCATCCCTCCCACGACTTTCCACCTCTCTCTTAGAACACGGGCTCTTCCAGGTTTATTAGCCAATCTTGATAGCCAGTCTGGCCACTGGGAACAGTGTGATGGAATAAACAATGCTGAACAAGGAGATTCTTCCTCCAGAAGTGATGGAGACCAGATGGCTTGGGGTGTGGAAGCCGCAGAGTCATGGCAGAACCATTCCAATCCGTCTTGGCAAAAAAATCTATCCAGACAGAAAGTCATGGTTGGAAACAAGTTTCCTGCTTGTTTTTCTCATTAAAATAGAGGCAAAGATATTCTGGTGCAAAATTGTCTCCTTTCCATACAATCAATCGGCACTGATAGTTCAGTTCATTAGTGTATGTAGGATACAGTTTCAATTTTCATCACTGAATTCTCCATATGCAGAAACAATGTACATGAACTGGGAGAAATACATCCAAATGGAAATATGGGGTGAGTAGAGACCTGTTTATACATAGTCCTTAGAGTCTTTGCATTGGAGAGAGGGGAAAATGTTACTCTGGAGTCAGATTCACCTACTTTACCTTGAGCCTCCAGACTAACACAAGACTCTGTGGACTTGTGCAAGGTTGTTAGCAGACTGGGTCTGCCATAAGTACATGGTATTAGGAGAACAAAAGTAAACCAGAGACTTGGAGTTGTCTAAGGTGACAATGCTTCTTCCCTCCACTGATGGCATGTGATCTGGTAGCTCCCATTACAGTCCATTCCCCTGAATGCAAAGAGATTCAAGCCTTTGCCTTGGAGCTTCATAGGATCCATATGCCCTGCAGAATGGAAGATTCAGTTGTGGGCCTTTACAGGAGTGATATGTGGATAGACCAACCTTTTCCAAAGGCAAATTACAGTGATGAAGTAGCTGGACCTGGATTTAGGTAGAAACTTTCAAGTCTTTCTGAGTCAGGCTCTTTCAAGGGTCATAATGTCAATGGAGGTCAAGCTCAGGCCCAAAATGCTGCTCAGGGGACAGATCTCTGAGATAAATGCCCATAAATGATGCTAGGGGGGTGCTAACATTACAGATCTTATGGGTTGCGTTAGGATTGAGAAACGAAGAACAGGAATAGGCAGGGGGAACTTTTGTGTCATTTCCTTCTTGAGATGCAAATCATCTGGGAGCATCATTTTTGGAGGGTGTAGGGCTCAGGGTAAGGGAGGCTGGGAGGAATAACTAAGAGGTGGAATGTTTGTAGAGTATTAACACCCTGTGAGTAGATTTCAAAGAGGAAAGTATGATTTTGAGAGGTGGAGGCCCAAATATCAAGATTAGGGAAAGATATTTAGAAATGGATTCTGCAGAAGACACACAGTGAATGACTGGGTATGGAGCAATAACACTGAGAGCCTCTTTTACTGATGTTATACTTCCTCCAGAGAGTTCATGCTTGAGCTCTTTGCTCCCAATAGCTGCCTGGGATAGCAGAGAAATGGAAGAGGAAATCTCTCCATAGAGATTTCTGAAGAAATTCAAAATTCAACTTGTACACTGAGGTTGTAATGGAAATGAGAATGCACAGGAGCTAGCTTCAGAAGGGAAATGCTAGAAAATACAAAAACAGCAAAGCATTTAGAGAAAAAGAGGAAACTCCATGCTTAGTGAATGGTCAGATTTAACATAGTTTGGAACATATAATTTCTGTCAGAATATCAGTGAACATTTCAGTGAACTTGGGTCTGGATGCCTTCTGCTGGGTAAAAATGGCAGCCGCTATTTTGTGTGAGTTCAATTAGGGACACACAGGGGATAATTAGTCTGATCCTTGCTTCTGTTGTTTAGCAGATCCTCTGGCTCAGAAACGCATTGAGATGTCTTGTTTTTTTCAGGTCTTTTGTTTTTTAATGCTGTTGAGGGCTGTTATTGTAGGTCAGGTCCTTGCTTTTTTTTTTTTTTTTTTTGTGAGGAAGACCAGCCCTGAGCTAACATCCGTTGCTAATCTTCCTCTTTTTTTTTTTTTTATGCTGAGGAAGACTGGCCCTGGGCTAACATCCATGCCCACCTTCCTCCACTTTATATGGGACACCGCCACAACATGGCTGACAGGCAGTGCGTCGGCAGGCGCCTGGGATCCGAACTGGCGAACCCCGGGCTGCCAAAGTGCGAACTAAACCGCTGTGCCACTGGGCCGGCCCCAGGTCCTTGCTTTTTTTACCTTGTGTGTATACGTTGTGGGACACCCCGTATAGGAGACACAGATGACTTATTTGCAAGCCTGCCTAAGACCTAATTTATATCAGTACCTCAAGTAGCTTACAAGATTGGATTCTGAGGCTATAATATAGGAATATAGACTTCCTAGTCTTTTTCCTACTGTCCCAAAATATAACCAGATTATCCTCTGTCTGGTTACTTGAGAACCAAGTTACTTCCTTGCAGAAACATTGTAAAGAGTTCCTTTAGAAAATCTAGGAAAGTATAAGACTAAAGACAAGCCACAACTTGAAGCTCAGGCTGCTGACTTGAGCACAGATGGGAGAATGTTAACAGCCAAGAAATATGAGGTCTTTGGCTCCTTTCCCAGAACTGCCAGGCTAAGACCTTGGCAGAGACTCAACAGGAAACTGAACTCTATTTGCATATCCTTTTATACATGGGAGATTAAAAGCTTCAACCTTGAGTGATCACAGTTTTTGAGAATCAGGATGAGGCATTAAATAGGAGGAGGAGTGTCCCAAGGGAGGTGAGCTGGAGGCGAAGAAAGGTAGGTGTGAGGTTAGCAATGACTTTCAATTCCCTTTGATTCATCATGAGTGTATATCATTTAGTTCTTTTTTTGACTTTATCCTTATTGGATCAAATAAAGGAATCAGCTAGGCAGGAATGTGTGCTTCCCAATCTTGGGAATCTGTCAGATTTGATTGCCTTTGTCCCATAGCTGCTTCCTTCTCTTTCCTGCTGGGCAGGGACCTATGGCTTGTTAGTGCTGAGGGGAATCTTAGAGATAATCTAGTGTAAACTCTATTGTACAGATGAGAATCTGAGGCTCGAAGAGGTTAACTAACTTATCTAAAGTCGCCCAATAAGAAGTAAGAATTCCAACTCCTAAAATAATTTTTTTCAAGAGGCTCCTAGCTCTTCTTAGCTGGTGGAAGTTTCCTCAGATTTCAGATAGTTTCTTTCCAGCATGTGATTAATTTCAACACACGTTAACACATTGTTTTTAAGTTCAACACAAGTTGTGGCTTGTCACTATCTTCTCCCATCAGAACATGCATTTCTAGCATAGAGCAGCTCTGATTGCCTGGCTTTTCTTCCCAGTTCCTCTGGATAAGGTCTCTATAATTCTTTAATAGATGAAGCTACAGGACTAAAATGAGGATACTTATCCTTAGGATTCGTTTAGAGGAACTTGATTTTCTTGGCCAGCTACTAGAGTGAAAACCAACCTTGTGTAGATAGCTTGGGTGGCATGAGAATGGACAAATGTCACCCCTGACAGGTTAGACTCTAAACTTTGTAGGTTCCTTTTTAAGAAGGGGAAAAGATCTCTCTATTCCTAAAAGGGTACATTAATTAAATGCGGGGAGGCCCCACAGGAGAACATCCTCAAAGCTGGATAAGACCTAGCTTTCTGAAAATTGAGACCCGCTCTTGTCCAGCTATTGTCTTAGACATCTGAACCAAGTCTATTGGAAAAAGGTTTGGCATGAAAAATGCGTTGTTCTAGTTACTTCTGGTAAAGCTGAGAGTGAATTGGACCACCTTCATCTGGTACAGACAAAGGGCAATGAAGATGCGGTATGTTGTTGGGGACATAGATCCTCACAATGAAGAACTTTGTGATTTTACCATTATTAGTAGGGAAAGAATTTATAGAGCTTGTGCAGGAAGAACATTTCTGTTGAGTTATTTTTATGAAAAATGTGCTGGCAGTACGTTTGGATTTCTTGGTTTGGGAAAATGCTGGTGGTCATTGTCAATGTTCCCTCCCAGTCTAGATCTTTTATTCTTTTCTCTTCCAGGTAAAAATCCACTCTCCTTCAGATCATTTAGAATTGAGGTGGATGGAGTATTAGCATTATTGAGCACCTGTGGTGTGCCAGTCACCCAGGTGTGCCAGGTGCCTTCTAGCAATTATTTCATTTAATCCTTGTAAGAAGTGTATAAAAAAGGTACTGTTATCTCTATTTTATGCATGAGGAAACAGAGGTTTAGAGAAGTTAAGCAATCTTGTTCAAGGTCCCACAGGGGTAAATGAGGGGTTGTGATTCTCACCCATTTTTGTCTGATTCCAGAGCCTGTACTATTTTTACTATTAAAAGAACTCACATAAGGGGCCAGCCCAGTGGCGCAGCGGTTTATTTCGCACTTGGCAGCCCGGGGTTCGCCGGTTCGGATCCCGGGTGCCTGCCGATGCACTGCTTGTCAGCCATACTGTGGTGGCGTCCCATATAAGGTAGAGGAAGATGGGCACGGATGTTAGCCCAGGGCCAGTCTTCCTCAGCAAAAAGAGGAAGATTAGCAACGGATGTTAGCTCAGGGCTGGTCTTCCTCACACACACACACACACACACAAACTCACATATGAAAACATATATGCAGTTTATAGACCAAATTTTTAAACTTGTTCATTTTAAGATAAGTAAAAAGACCTTGCCAAAGTTAGGGACAATTTTCAGATTATTGTTTTTAAGTTCAACATGTGTTAACATTTTTGTGAATGATTAAGTATATTTATTTTTGTATATCACTTTACCTATCTGCATTATATTGCCGCCTATATAAGAGAGGAAAATACATCTACTTAAACTGTGCCATGAAACTTTTTGTTAACACGATAAGATGTTTTCATCGAACTGCAAATGTGGGAAGGATTAGAAAAGGCAGTTACCTGGAACTCAGAGAAAACCCCATTCTCATCTTTTCTTCGCTTCAGCATGATTACGTGTTTTGCTCTTTATTCCAATGTCCTAAAAGTCAAGGGCTAAGAAAAGCAACTGTGATGGGTGGTCAGCCCCACCTGAGAGGCAAGTATGAGTTAGACTTTCTGGCAACCCAATCATTATTCAGAAAAATCCCTCTGGCCAACAGGACTTCTGGAGGAGTCACTCAGGACTGATTCTGTAGGGCCCCCATCATATCCTCACACTTCTGGATGCAGTAAGTTGGAAGGTGAAAAAACTGGGAAAATTCAAAGGAACAAAGTGAAGAAGTCACATTTCACATGAGAATAAGAGGGTAGTCCCAAGTATGATCAAGATGGAGGTATAGATCTGGGAGAAGGAGATCCAGTTAAAGAAAGATCCTTGATCGTACCTGCAGATTCTCCTTTTGTTCTGCCTACCAGGGAGATTTCCATCCCCCTCAGTTTCTCTATGGTTCACTGCAGTGAAAGCACAATAATACTAGGCTGGGTCCTATGGTTTCAGTGTGTTGGTTTGTAAATATAACTGTTGATGTCATTCCTAGTGATAACAAATTTTTCCTCCATGGAAGATGTGTAATGCTTAACATCCTCTGAAGGACTAATTTTGGAAACACATTCACATGGTCTCTCTGGAGCTTGGTGGTAGCTGTTCATCCAGAGTGTCCAAAGTTAATCCCAGAGGTGTTGCAGGTGATCATTAGGAGTCCCCGCACTTTTCATGGTCTCCCCAAAAGCTATTACCTGATTCAGTGACTGGACCTCTGGAAAAAAGGAAGTACTGATAAGAATTGTAAGAGACAGACATCATACTACCTCAAAAATGATGACTCTTGCATTACCATAGAGGAACAGCACAAAGATGGTATCCTAGGCAGATAACACATGCTGGGGACTGCGGGTGGAAGAGTGCCCACAGACATAACACGGAGCTGTCAGTCTTCTTGGATGCAAAATGTAAGGGTAGAATCATGGGGACCCAATAGAAAATAGTTCTGCCCTCCTTGCATAGCTTCCTTTTATAGAATAGAGCCTACTACAGTTAGAAAGGACTCTGGGAAGGTATCGGCCCCACTCTTTTGCTCACAGCCATGATTTAAAAACTAGCTTTTAATTAGCTCTAGAAAAAGGAGACTCTTGAGTTGTGTGGCTCAGTACCTTTGGAGGCGGGCTGCCTGGGCTTGTGTCCAGGCTCAGTTACTCACCAGCAGCATGCCCAGGAAATGCCTTAACCTCTCCTTGCTTGGATGTTTTCCTCCATAAAATAAGGATAATGATAGCAGTGGGTTATCGTGAGGATTAAACAAATTAAAACATCAAATACTTTGAACAATGGCTTGCATACAGAAAAGTATCCCATGACTTAGGCCATCAATTATTATTATTATTAGCACTTCTTTAACAGTTGTTGATTTTCATTTCAAGGAGATTTTCACTTTTAACTTCTCTTTGCTGAAATTTCAGAATGTTTTCTCTTTTTCTCAGCTCATAGGAAATGGAGATGACTGATCACAGAGTCAGAGAGGGTGAGAACTGGAAGGGACCTCAGGTTGTATCAGTTCCAGCTTCTTCGTCTTATAAATGAGTCTGGGGAGACGAAGTAATGGGCACAGGGCAGAACTAGGTTTTGAACAAAGGTTCCAGTCTACTGGGTTTCTTTTCCATTGTATAATAACTCTTTATATGCCGCAATTCAACACTGTCTAAGTTCTCCAAGACTTACTCAAGGTGACTCAGGAATGTGCCAGCCTTGTTACTCTGGGGGAGGAGCTGACATTATATATTATATATATTATATTATGCTGAATATAATAACACTGTTATTCTTATAATCTTTTAGCACCTCGTTGGCTTTCTTTTTCTTAACACTGTTGTCATATTGTTGAATTGGACTTATTTTGAAAAAGAAAGGAGAGGAGATTTTGTCTCTGAATGGAAGGCAGGCTCTGGCCATTGATCCATCCATTCCTCAGTGGAGAAGATCAGAGGCACTGCTGCAGTGACAAAGGGCAGGGAGTGAGGAGCAGGGGCCCTAATGAGCGGGGTTTATTTAGGTTGAGATGAAAGATAGGGAGACCAGCCTTTCTTCCTTCACCCTGCAACGTGAGCGGAACACCTGCTATGTGCTCAGCATGATGCTAGGCGCCCAGAGGAATGCAAAAGGACCCAGGCAGGGTTTGAGATTTCAAGCAGTTTCTATAGAAAGAGCTATAAAGCAAAGGCTGAACTGTAGTCAAGCTCTCTGGAGTTCCTTGCGAGCTCTGTACTCCCACAACATCGATGAGACTTTTTACTCTTCAAGCGCAAAGGCACTGTAATGGGCTCAGCTTGGCTGGGAGGAGAAAGATTTTCCAGCTGACTGGAGGGTAGACTAACATAGCAGGGATGCGGACTGGAAGTACATGGGTAATACGTGCTTCCCTGTGGCAACCAGGTGTCACGGTGTGGTGGAAGGAGTTCTTGACAAGGAGTGGGGAGACTGCACTGTTTTGGCTTTGCCACTGGTTGTGTGATGGTGAGAAAGCCACTTAATTTCTCTATTCCTCAGTTTCTACATATTCAGTTGAAGAGGCTGAACCAGGAGGTGATTAAAGTTTCTCCCTGTTCTAACACTTTGTGTGTGTGAGGTGGGGGGTGTAGCGGTAGAGCTGTAGGGTGAGGACGATATCCTTTGCATGGAAAATATAATGATGGTTTGGATGCTGAGAAATGGACGAGCTGTGAACTCAGAGGTTAAGTTGATTCTTACTACAGAGGAGGGTTATTGCTACTGTGCCACCTCTCCGATTTCACTTTACAGTGCCTGTTATACTGGCCCCTTTGTGGGTTTTTTTGTCTTTATTTACGAACTTGGTGCATGAAACCCTTTTTCATCTTTTTAGATGACTGAGGCAGTTAGTCCTTTATCGATCATTCATGGCTATAACATGTGCTATGCAAACACACTGGAGGTCTATATGTATGAGGAGACCTGTGACACGACAGAGCTTCTGACAATGCACACTCAGGCTGTGTACCCTTGGTATTGCCCCTGTGGATACTGATTTCCTTCTCACTGCCTCTAAGTAATACTGCTCACTTCTGTCAGGTGGCAAGTGAAGATGGCAGCCACCTCTGCGGCCTACCCTGGGCAGACCCGGAAGTCCTGGAGGGTGAATCCCCAAAGCTTTACTAGGAATTGTAAAGACACTCCAGCTTTCTCCACAGTTACTCCAAATTCCTCAGGTTTATCTGTGTCTGGCTTCCTGGAGAAGAGGAAAAGTCAAGAACCTCACTGAGGTGAACACATGGTTTATTTCAGTTTTCCAGTCTATTGGGACAGTTTTTGGGAGGTACATCGATTTGTGAGTGTGGATGAGGCTGCAGATTCTCTCCCGCGCCTGCTGGAGCAGAGTCATCTTGAGGACCAGGGAGAGAGAACTGCATCATCCCATTCGTGTGCTCTCCTTTATGGTTGGGAAGAAACACTCATCACTCTACAGAATGTGGTCATGTAAGAAGAGAGAGAAGGCAAAGGACTTAATGTCACATGCCCCATATTCCATTAGTCAATAATCTAATTCTGCCATCTTTCTTTTCATGTTCTAAGTTTTGACCGTTTCAGGACTGCTTCCTTCCCACTTTGTGCTAACTAATGGAATTCTAACACTGGTCTTGAAAAATGGAAAGTCTGAACTATTGGTGAAAGAGCTCTCAGTAGGATAGGAAGGGAAAACTGTTGCCCATTCCCCCAAGCTACAGAAAAGCTGGTACTATTATGTGTCCTAAAACTGAACATGAAAATGTTAATTCTAACAGAGAAGTCTGGTGAACATCCAGACTCCAAATATTACTCTTGCCGCCCATCTCCTGGCCTTTGCTGAGATGTGACCTCTCTGTGAGTCTTTCTTGACCACCTGATTTACAATAGTTATCTCCCCCGGCCCCTGATAACACACCCTATCTCTCTCCCTGCAAGTCTTCTCCATGGCAATTATCACCATCTAACATATATTTTACTTATTTTATTTTGCATTTATTTTCACTAAAATAAACTCATGAGCTTCTGAGTGCTGTATTCTTAGTGTGTCTAGAAAAGTACCTGACACATAGTAGGTACTTAATAAACTGTTATTGAATGATTAAATGAATGTTTCTGTGTTATATTGTTATATTCTATGAAAGCAACTTTAATCTCCAAAAGTCTATACTTTGGATTGGTTTTCTTTCTTAATAATTTGTTACCCTAGTAATATATCTATATTGACATTTCTTTTTCTGAAAGTTATAAACATTCATAAGGTTTTGTCCTTAGGCCAGAGAAGGATAATTTAAACTTCCCTATTCACCCACATGTATGCAGGTAAATAGAAAACTTATGGCTACTAGATTTCTTATTTAAACAGAGTTTGAGAACCTGCCTTATGGAAATTAATACAACCAAGCATTTTTGCTTGGTTTCCCTTGTCTTTTCCCCAGATCTTTTTCCTATGCAGTGTGGTGTGCTGAGTGGCACACTGCTCCACAGGCTGACTGTTGTCTTGGGAGCCCTTGAGCATCCACAATGGCCTTCAGAGAATTCCTCCAGTATTTGATATGCGTTACTGTATGCCATTACCATTCATAATGTATGTGTTTGTATATGTGTGAATTGCTAAAAAAAACAAGACCCCAAGGGATTCTATATTCTTGAAGAATACCAAAATCACTTGGTGATGGTGGTTGTGGTGGTGATGGTAGGGTGAGAGGGAGGGAAGAATTGCTCTTTTGTTTAGGAAAATATGTCACTGTGGCTTTTGGTTACAGATCTGCATGCCCCAGCAAGTCTGTTTGGAGAGAAAGTTTGCAAAATTCTTCTGTGAAATAAAGTAGAAATATTCAGCTTTTTCACTGACAGTCCAAAACTCAGGGCCTTGGGTCTTGGGCTGAAAAGGAGAGAAAATGTGGCAAAAAGAGGAAGCCTGACATCCTCCTCATTTTACCCCTGCCGTGGGGGGGAAGTCCAAGGAACATAGGAGTATCGATGTCTGCTCTGCAAGAGTAAGTTCTTTGGTGTTCTAGAGTACTCTACCAGCAACCCTTCAGAGAACCTTGTTATAGTCCCTAGCATTTCATTAGCAGATAGACGAGGCTTGGAGAAAGCATCTCAGAGGGCAAAGTCAGCCGTGGTCTTGTGCACCATTGCAAACCAACATCTGGCACAGCGCAGCGTACGTGGTCCTCACTCTTTAAATATTTTACTCACACGTTCCTTCAGTGCCCATTTTGTGCCAGACTTATTCTAAATACTGGAGTGAAGGCAATGAATAAAACAGACAAAATCCCTGCCATCGTGGACCTTGTATGCCAGCAGAGAGCTAGATGACAAATAGATAAGCAAGTAAAATATACAGCACATCAAATGGTGATAGATGCTATGGATAAAAATTAAGCAGAGAGGAGAGATGATATTTGCTTGAGGAATGAATGAAGTACTCTGACAAAAAAGTATTAAAGATGCATAATCCTACCATTTTAATTAATATTTGGGGGGTAATATGTTGAAATGAAGAGTGGAAAAGAAGCCTCAATTCCAAAGTTTCTTCACCTTGTCAGTGTGGAAAATTTATTAGCCCTCACTTCCTATCTGAGACACTGTGACGGGCTAAGACCCCGCCTAAAATGGAGAAAGTTTGGTTTGGACTCAATTCTCTTCTTTGCGTGGTGCTTCCTGCACCTTAATTCACCACAGTGCTTTCTGGTGTCATTTTACTCATTTGAATGCAGAGAACTGAGGATGACAGATCTAGAGCCCTTTTGCTGCCTCAGTATAAGTTATAATAAGTCAGTGAAAATGGAGGAGACGAACTTGGACACCTTGCCTCACAGTACAGATTTATATGGATGGTAATGTTAGCAATTCTATGGACCTGCCAGAGACCCGTGGAATTTCTCCAGCTCCCATCACACTAGCCCCAGACCTCTGTGGCTGCCATTCCAGGCATGTCCTTGAGAAGGAAAGAAGAAGGCAGTGAATGCATAGCACCCCAGAGACTCTACGGGAGTCCAATAAGGTATTAACGTCGACAAGCTTCAGAAGGGAGGAATATGTGGATCCATTTCCCATACTGTGGCCTGGGAGAAAAGCTGCTGACCTCAGGGTGGTATTCAGAGGTGTGAGGGGCAGAGGGCTGGGTAGCAGCTGTCCTCTTTCAGCCAGGGGAGTGAAGCATCTCAGAACAACCTGGAAGCTGAAATTGCAACTGGTGTTTTAATGCAAGTGAGGGAGAGGGGGGAGGTGGGAGGAGTTAGATGCACCCACCCTTATCCCCTCTTCTGTGGACTGGCCAAGGAGTCAAAGGTACCCTCTGCATCACACAGATGACTGGACTTCACACATCTGTTCCCAGCTGTGCTTTAATTCAGATATTATTATAGATAATGTCTTTCTTTAGTATAACCCACAGCCCTGAGCCCAGTGCCAGAACCATCAACCTTCAACTCAGACCCAGATCCTGGCTCTGCTTCTGTGACCTTAGGTAAGCTACCTAGTCTCTCTGAGGCTCAGTATCCCCATCTGGAAAACAACACTGACCATAATGACCTCACGGGGTTTTCATAAGGATTAAGTGAGTCCACACCTGCAAAGTGGCTGCGTCTTGTTGGCACTCAGTAATTTAGTTCCCTTTCTCCTCAATAGTTCCACTTTATAGCTTACTTTTTCTTACGATAAAAAAAATTTGTTGACTATTTACTATGTGCAGTGCAATGTACTTACTTTCTGTCATTAGCTTTTTATAACAACACTGTGAAGTTGGAAATCTTGTTTACCCCATTTCAAAGATGAAGAGATACAGATGACTTTAGAGGTTGGTGTGAAGCTTATGTCAGGATCACAAAATCTCAGAGTTAGAAAACATTTGAGAAGTCATCTGGGACCACTGCTGAATTGTCTCAGCTTCTTGACAGATGGTCATGGAGCATCAGTTTGAACAGGTCAGGTGGCGAGGGCACAGCCCTTGTTGTTCCTTATTTCTGACACATCTGGAAACAACCTCCTTTATGGTCCCCTCTCCCTGACTCCAATCACATACTATGTAGTCTAGTGCAGACTCCAGAGTCTGAAACCTGTTGCTCTTCTCTACTAGCTGTGGCACCTTGGTAAGTGTTTTAGCTTTTCTGTGCCTTAGTGTTCTCATTTGTGAAATGGGGATAATAATAGAAAATGCATCATAGGGTTGTTGAGAGGATGAAATGATATAACACAGGTAAATTGCTCAGAATAGGGCCTGGCATATAGTAAGCACCCAACAGATACTAGTTATTATACAGCTAACATACAGTTTTATGAATTTGTCCAGATATTTTTCCTCCTCTTTCTTCTCAAAGACATTATTCCCAGTCTCTGTCAGAAGGAACCATTGGGTATCTTCCCAGGAATCCATCTTGCAGGCTTTATAGAACCATGGTTTCAAACCTTTGACAACAAGTGCATAACTAACTTCCAAACGTCATTCTTTTTCCAAAGTCATGATTTCAAACTGGGAGAAGAATTGTACCCATTTAGTCTTGGAGATGCACTTCACCTTCCTGCCTATCATTCATTCAAAAAAGAATAACTGGATATGAGTTGCAGGCAGTGGACTTGATGAGTTGTGATAGGGGCTATGTGGTAACTTGGATACATCCTAGGAAGGTTGGGTCCAAACTCCTCTTTCAGAACGTGGGGCTCAATGTGCCTGATCTGGGAACCTGATTTTATCCAAAGGCGGAGTCAATATCCAAAGCCTTGCAGACAGTTCAGCCAAAGAAGCTATCCAACAGGGTGAGGCAGAGAGGTAGAAGCCAGGTACAGGCCTGTGTTGAACTCAGGACATTAGGACAGAGTGAGTGGCTTTGGGATGGAGAGTAGAAAATAGAGATTCCCTGAAAGGTCAGAATGTAGTTGTTTGAGGAGATAAGTGATGAGAATTCATGGGGAGTCATGGCTAAAATGCACAGAACAGTTACATGTTATAACTATATATATTATGTATATATATGTGCATATACAGTTATATGTATGGTTATTTATAGTTTTATATCTATCATCTATCTATCTATCTATCTATCATCTATCTATCATCATCATCTCTCTCTACATATAGATAGATAGATAGATATGTGGAAGATCAGGCAGAATCATGAGAGATGGGAGGATTGGGAAGACTCTTGGTAGAACAGTGGAGTCCTGACTGGAACTGACTGTGTGTCTGGAAAACACTCGCTGGCCTCTTTGTACTTCTATGGAGGGTAGGATCTTTGATTAGAAGGGTTAGTTAGAGAGTTTTCCCTAGACATTGCCTGAAGTAGTCCAATGAGGCTTTAAAAGATTTTTATTTTAAATTAAAAGAATATTTTTACAACTCTGTCAAGATACATGATGTGCAATAAGCTGCACAGGTTTTATAAAACCTTGGTTCCAAAACCACCCAAAGTTCCAATGAGGTACTTAATAAGGTGAATGGTAGATTTTCTAGACGAGGCCAGAAGGAAGACCACAGGTTTAGCCTTAGAATAGGTTGTCAATCATCTAAGTCTGAAAAAGATAAAAGTGAAGTTTAAATTGAGCTGTCCAAAGAAGGATAAGGCAGTGCCAGTGGAAGAAATTTTCCAATGTTTTGTTTCTAGTGCATATGGAAGAAGAAGTAAAGAGATAGAGATGGAGGGGAGAGCAAAAGACCATATTCTGTCAGTAATCATCCAAACAATACAGAACAGTAGTCTTGCCCTCCACGTTGGGCAAGATGACAGGCAGTGCATGCTATTGATGCTGAAGGAAGAGAGGAGTCTCTCCACCTTCCCACCTCCCTCCCCCAGAACAGCTAGATTCCTGGTGTATATGGTTGAGCAGAAATTGGACATCACCCATAGTTACTTTGGAAAGTGCCCCTTTAATCTATGTCATAACCTAAGCACTCTGAGTGTGTGGTCAAATCTTTTATGAAGCTCCAAGAAAACTGCTAAGAGTGTACAGTAAGTGCTACAATTCCTGACTTTGGCTCTGTCTTTCTTCTCTCCTGCCCCACACTGGTCCACACCCCACAGGAAGTTGCCTATCTGAGTACCATGGGAGTGCATGGGAAGAAGAGTGACCAAGCCTAAAGGAAATGCAGGAATGCCAGTCTCCTCTGGCCCCATTCCTTAAACTACTTATTCAAGAGAAAATCATGATCTTGTTGCAACTGCAGTTCTACTTATATCTTCATGTGTTTTGAGCTGTTCAGAAGCGGACCTGAAGCAGGTTGGTAGTCAATGGCACAGTAGTAAGATCCTTCATCTCTCTCTTATGCCTTAAGGATCTTAAGTAGAACCTGGTTGTTTGAAACATCAGTTTCACCTTGGAACCTGTTTTGGAAACCAGGGCCATACAAGTTCAATTCTTGGTATATGAGAGTCATCATGTTACCATACAAGTTCAATTCTCGGTATATGAAAGTCGTCGTGTTACCCTGGGTCTTCCAGGACCAGTTGATGTGGTAGTTAGTGATTATTTCTCCTTCCATGGAGCACCCAAGGGTGGCAGACACCACCATAGACACAGTCACTACTTAGTCTTGATGCATCAACACAACAGCTGATGTGACTCCTGAGAGAAAAGACACGAGAAGGGCTCAGTGGGGACTGGGTGAGATCACTGAGGAAGGGGCACTGTTCATGACTGCCAGGCTCTGACAGCCTTGATGTCTTGTTCTTGCTGAGTCTCTCTTGGTTGAGGGTCCAGAATCTGCCTTATGTTCCCAGAAGAGGGTGAGATGCATGAGGGAGCAGATCCTCCACATGGCTCCACTCAGGGACAGCTCTGCCTCCCAGATCACCCCCGGCCTTGTCCCCATTCTGAGTCAACAACTTCTCAGTGACTACTCTGAGATCCACTTGTGCCTGAGGAAACCAGCCCCTGTTGGCAACTGTTTTGTTTCCCAAGAGGGGGTTTGCCAATCACAGGAGGCTCATGGAGCCTGTTGACTGTTGATGGGATGAAAATGCCACCTTTAAGTTCAATGATGTGGTCCAGAGGAGTAAGACCAGTTGAGAGGAGGTGAAGACAGCTTAGTTGATTGATAACAAGGTTTCAGTTTCCCGCCCTAGAAGTTAAGTTTGATATTGTTGCTCCATTTTCATGTTAGATGTTCATGTTGTATGCTCTGTGGTGATGTTAACAGTTAATACCAAGAAGAATTATTGGCATTTACAGCTGTAATCAAAGGAATTATCAAATGAGGAGATCAATAGTATGTGCACAAAGACTGCAGGTGTTGCAATGATTGTTGTGTTTACTGCAAACTCCCTCCAGGCAAAGTTGGATAAGGGTGATTCACCTAAGTGTAAAAGAACAATCCAATGAAGTATTATCTCCATATTTGAGCCAGAGTTTCCTGATCTTTATTGAACTACTCTATCTTCTTTTCTGAAGGGTTCTTGGGTCACCTATGTTGAATTACACAAAACAAAATATCGTAAAAAACTTAGAAGCCATCACGACATCCCAGAAGTCTAAATTTATATGTACTTCAAAAGAGAGGCATGTTTGAATTCTTGGGACTTACACTTTTGAATTTCAAGATCAATAATCTATGAAAATTTAAAATCCAACAGGTAAATTAATAATGGAAACTGGATGATGCAGCAGAAGCTGGGAAGAGAGTCACTTGATATGCAAAGAGGCAGGAGTGAAGGTGGCATCCAATATCTGAGAATGGGTGCAGGACCTAAATTCCCATGCTAGTGGAGGACTCACCTAAGCTCTCTTGTTTTCCTGAGTGTGACTGGGACCAGACTGCCTGGGGAAATTCAGACAGAAGCAAGCTCCAATTTGCCTGATCTCATGGCAATTGCTTTCCCAACCCTTGTGTCTTCTCTTTGGGTCAACTGCCCTTCTCACCACTGTTTCTAGAGGACCATTAGCAAGTACTCAAGGTGGTAACATTCTTTGAAATTACAAATTGCATCATCAGTACCCATTTGTAGGGCACAATGGTGCCCATTCTCTACAGTTCTTTGAAAGTTGTGAGGGCAACTTCTCTGGACTTACACACATGGTCTTTGTATATCAAGTTGACTAGCTCTTGGCACATCCTATAAATCTAGTCATTTTTACTATGCAGATCCTGAGAATTCACTGATGGATGACAGATGTGGTCTTGATGCTGGCCCTGGTGTCAGTTCCCTTACAGTGAACCCAGCATATATGGGGTTAAAAAACCAAAAAGTGCTCATTCCCTTTCTCAGCTCCTCTAAGTTACATTTGCATATAGATATCAGTTGTTTTAAGCTTTATATCCCTAAATTCCACAAGGCAAATGGAAGTAACAAGTTGTTACAGCCCAGGTGGCCTGAGGCGGGGGGCTCACACTGGAGTTTGGTTAGTTATGGATCCTTCGAAGTCTTGTTACAGGGAAACTGGTGTCCAGAGAATATCAAGCAGCTGAAGCTTCCCCAACTCCTTGGCTTCCTGGCATAGAGAACCACCATTCATCACCGAGGCTGACACCTGCAGCTTCTCTTATCTTCACCAAATGCAGGCTGATGGGAGGATGCTGAACTAAAAGGCCACAGCTTCCCCTCCCCTGTCTAAAACCTTACAAACTTTGTAACTGTTAATTGGTGACAGTTTCTTTCTTCTCCCTGGGCCCAATTTCAGGTGGCCCAGGATGATTGATTAATGGAGCCCTAAATCTCCTGCTGTAGATAGGGATAACAACTGACCAGGCGCCAGAATGTCTGGGACTCCCATAAATTTCCCCACCAAATGGTTACAGTCATGTAGATAACACATTCCTTCCCATAGATTTTCCCTTAAAAACCCCAACTCCTGAGGCCTTGGGAAGACTGTGGATTTTGTGGCACAAGCCCACTGCAGCCTCATTTTGCTAGCAAAATTATACTTTTTTTTCTCTTCCTCAATCCCTTGTCATTGTGTTCCTTGATTTGGCTATGGTGACAAGGTCCCAGTTTTCTGGCAACAGTCTTTTCTCCTCTAGCATGAGAGTCAGTTATCACTTAATGATTTGCATAATGAATCCTCCACTGCAGCTGTGATAAGTACTCTGAAGAAACAGAAGGATTATGAGCACATGTTAGAGGGGCCGGGATCCGATCACAAGGTCAGGGAAGGCTTCCCTGAAGGAGTGACTTTGCACTTCTGAGATTCAAGAGTAGAAGTTATCCAGGTGAGCTAGATAGTGTCTGTTTGTCCCTCAAGACCCACTCTACTTCCTCCTCTAGGAGGCTGACCTTAATGGACAGCATCCACCTAGTTCCCTAGCTCTTTGGCATCCCATTTACTTTGGCTAATGGGAGATGCTATCAGGAGATTGGAGAGAAGGAGAAGAGTGACATGAGGTGTTAGTACCCAGATTCCTTCCTGCGAGGCTGTGGATTGGCAGTGGCTGCTTTCCTCTACTGGAGACTACTGCTCCTCTTCTACAGCTGCAGTTTCCAGTAAAGGCTCCTGCACTCCATGCTTCAGGCCTAGGGTGGTGTGGCTTCTCTGTTGCCAGATGTTACTCCATCTCTTTTCAGTTTCTCATAACCAAGCTGTATTAGTTTCCTATGGCTGCCTTACAAAGCACCACAGACTGGGTGGCTTAAAACAGCAGAAATTTATTGTCTCACAGTTCTGGAGGCTTGAAGTCTCCAGAGATCAAGGTGTCAGCAGGACCATGCTCCCTCTGAAACCTGTAGGGGAAACCCCCTTGCCTCTTCCTAGCTTCTGGTGGTTTGCTGGCAATCTTTGGTGTTCTTTGCTGTAGGGGAAACCCCCTTGCCTCTTCCTAGCTTCTGGTGGTTTGCTGGCAATCTTTGGTGTTCTTTGGTTTGGCCTGTAGCTGCATCACTTCAATGACTGCCTTCATCATCACTTGGTGTTCTTGTATCTCTGTCTTCACATGGCTTCTTCTTACAAAGACATCAGTCATATTGCATTAGGTGCCCACCCTACTCCAGTATGACCTCATTTAACTAACTACATCAATTGCAATGATCCTATGTCCAAATAAGATCACTTCATGAGGTACTGGGGAGTTAGGACTTCAATGTATCTCTTTTTTGAGGGACACAGTTCAATCTATGACACCTGCTCACCCCTTTGTAAATGTCCCTTTCATTAGATTCTAATCACTCCTTTGAGAATACCCTCTCTCTCCTGCTGCAACTCTGCCTGATACACCAGGTGTAGGGGGCATGTGCAGGGAAAGAGCATTCTGTGTAAGAAATGAGGGCACTGAAAAAAAGCCCTGAGGCAGGAGGAAGTGCTGTAGGCTTAAAGCCGCATTAATATCAAAAGAACGACTAGCAGGGCTCAAGAAGGCCTGTCTTCCTAGATAATGACTGTTGGACTATCCCAAATTATTCAGGAAGTTGTTCTGAAAAATCCCAAGAATGTGCTTATGTTTATGACTGTGATTTGTATCTGCTGCAGGTTAGAGGTAATTTTAAGAGTTTATGGCCAATGGGCAAAAACAACCTTCCTCTAGGCCTGACTAGGGGAGAGTCAGTGTGAAAAATGAAACAAAGTCAGAGGTAGAAGATGGGGGCAGGGCACAGGTGGTGATTTGGTAGAAGTTTGGGGCAGAGAGTGGCTAGGACATGTGCTATATCCAGTCAGGGAGAGTCAGAACCAGCCATAGGCGGCTTGGCTTGGGTCTGTGCAGGAGCAGGATGGAACTTGAACACAAAAATAGCCTATCTTGGGGTTCCAGGTAGAAGGTAGAAAAGTGTGCCAGGGCCCTGCTCTTGGACTCTGCCTTTCTCAGGCTCTGTGCAAGCTGTGTTTTTTGTGCTCAGTCTTTCTTTCTGTGTCAAGGCCAGCAATTAGGCTACAACATCCCAGGCCCTGGGGGGTATCTGTCCCTTCATGTGACTTCAAGGGAGTGCTAATGGTTCTTTACAGTCTGTGAGGAATAAATGAAATGATATTTGCAAACACTGGGCTCATTCCTTGACTGTCAGTTTCTTCCTGATACCAGCTCAACACAAGGTTGACATAAGGGAAGCCATACTGTAGAAAAGAAACCTATGGTAACTTTGAATGACCTCTGACTAGCTAACCCAGCTGGATTTGCACCCTCCAGGAGATCTAACTCCTCTGTAGATTTTACGACCCCTGCTTGTGCATGTACCTCCCAGCTGTGATAAGATGATAACTTTGTTCTTTTGAGTTCCTTAGAAATGTGATGACCCTCAAACAGCCATCATCAAGGACAACTGAAACATCTGGTGTGGTGACTCGCAGTCTGTAGCACCCAAGGGTCAACATTCCTAACCCCTTCCCCTGTAACCCATGAGCCTATATAACTGCTGTAAGATTCTATGCCCCCTTAAATGGTTATTTGGGACATGAGTCAGCCATCTTCCCCTTTGCTGGCAAACTGTAATAAACTCTTTCTTTTTTCCACCATCTTGCCTCTTGACAATTGGCTTTTGTCTTGCAGCAAGCAGATCATGCCTTTTGTGTGGTAACATTCCTTCCTTGATATTATTATGTGAAAATAAGGATACCTGAGACTTGAATAGTTAGTATGAGAGGCAAGAGTGGTTTAGGGGGCTTTACCCATCCTTCCCTGTTATCTCCATCAGACTCCCATTCTTTGACATCTTTCCCAATCTTGTGTGCTATAAAAATACAGCCTCGAATCAAGTTCCTAAGGCATCTTCCAACCAGATTGCCACCTCTCAGCCTTCATTTGTAGAAATTCTGAAGTTGCCTTTGTATATAGTGCTTCATGAAATATAAGTGCTGCCTCACACTTCTTATTTGGTCTGTCTTTATCTCCTGTGTAATCCCCCAAAAGCACCTGTTGAACCCATGCTGGTCCTCAAAAATGCTGACTGGAATGAAATGATTTCTTCTGCCCACAGGATGTCTGACTTGAAAGTGAGTTTCTGTCTACAACATGCAAGAAGAGCAAGGGAAAAGCAGTGAAGAGCTCATTCCTAAGAACATGGCCACAGAAGGTGTCACTGACTCACTTCCCCGAGTAACTTAAAGGAGGTTTCAGAAGCACTTAACTGTTTCATCAATTATGTTAAGAGATGCAGTTACCAACTGCCCTGAACTGGTCCAAACCCCACTGCAAGAGTGACGCCTGTGCAGACGGGTCGAGAAGTGTCCGAGAGTTACCTTTGCTTCATTTTAATGTTAAGATCTCCACCCTATGGGAGCTTAAGCCTTATTAGCACAACATGTGATGTATGTGAAAGCATGTTTTCAAACTGTGCCTGTGTGAGCCTATGTCCACCTCTACATGTAATGACAAATCTTCCCTTTTGGATATTCATTCTCCATCTGAAATAAAAGACACTGTTTTCCCTTGCTCAGGAGCCACGGCTTTGGAAGTGATTCTCCATGGTCTCTTTATTTGCTGCAATATAATTCTAGTTTATGTGAAAACTACTGGTGAAGGGTTTGATTTTAACTCACCAAGAAGTGAACCTACTTTGGTTTGGTAACTGAGGGACCCCAGGTCTTTGGCTTGTGGCTCTAAAAATAGGCCATATCATTACAGGAACTTCTGCTCCCTTAAGCCTCCAGACAGAGGAGCGCTTACTGCTTTCCTGTTAAAGTAAGGTGGCTAGAGATGGCTGTAAGGCTGAGGTAGTTAATATTTCATTTTTAGAGCCAGGGTGCTGCTTGGGTGTCCCAGGCAAATCAACTAACAGGTTACACAGTGATGGAGGAAGAGCTGTTTATTGGTCTCATTGAGAACAGAAGGAAGAATAAAAGATTTGAGGGTGGTACGGAGCTTAGCAAGCCTTTGAATCCCTGTTTGAGCCTTCACTTCCCCACAACCTCAAGCAGAGAGTTGCTTTTCCTGTTCTTCAAGTGGGTTCCTTGAACTCATACTCATTTCTCTGAATTTTCACAAACTGTTGAGAGCAGGCGGCTGGGTAACCCTACCTCTGTTCAGACAAGCCTCAGACAGAATACTATCTATAAGACTGGGCTGGATAGGGCCCTGGAACTTGGGGCTCCTCTTTTTTCACTCCCTGTTCTAGTTCTAGAGAGGTGGCTGTGCTGTAGTGGAGAGACCACTGGATTGAGGCTTGGAAGAGCTGGGTTTGCATCTGATATCACCACTTACTTGCAAGTCACTTAACTTCTCCAGATCTCAGTTTTCTGGACAATAAAATGGGGATAATGCTGCCTCATGTGGTCATGAAAAATGGCGTGAGTACACCTTGTGACTGATCTACAGTCAGACCTGCACTGGGGTCAGCTGATCAATGTGGAAGGTGGGAGGGACAGGCTTTGGTTTGTGACCTGCCTGGAGGCAGAGGAGTGACACCATGGTAGGATAGCACAGTGATAAGTCCCCTCCTCTCTCACTGTGGTTTCAAGAGTCTCTAGGGAGAACTGGCCTCACAGATAAAGCTGCTAAGGAGACGGGGCCGTAGACGTCTCCTTGTTGGTATATAAAGTTCAAGGGGCCATCTTGGTTCCTCTTATGCCAGTAGATAGTAGAATTACTCATCCCCCACCATCATTTGGCACTGCAAAATTTTGCTTCTTCCAAAAGGAACAAACATCTCATTGCTCCAACAAGGCATATAGCTTGATTCCTGAAAAACAGAATCAAGATAAGAGGAAGATAGAGAAATTGAGGAGCCATATCTGAGTATCAAGGGACTGAGGTTCCAGTGTGGGATTACAGAGCCATCTTCCATTTCAGTCTTCCCACGAACTCTCCAGGAGTAAGTAATTTCATCAGGGGGTCATTTATTCATTCACCCACTTATTGGGCAAACATCCACTGGCTTCTATGGTGGGCTCAGTGCTGGGTTGGGCTCTGTGGGGGCGACAATATTTTGGGCTCTCCAGCTCTCACCTAGCCCAGGAAGCTGCAGGGCCTGTGGTTCTGAGGCTCCAAGACCATTCTCACCAGTGCGGCTGGGCAGCAAGGGGAGGAGTGGGCAGATCCACTATGTGGATTCCCCTGAGGACTGAAGGTCTCTGCTTCTGGGACCGTCTCCCAGCCCTTTCTTCTTCATCTCAGCTCTCAGCATCTCAGGGACTCACCATGGGCTCTTGGGCTTTTCCACAGACAACGAGGGAGTGAGCCTGGATCAGGAGATGTTCTGCCCCCAGAGAACAGCCTCACCAGTTGTACAGACAGTCTGGGCACTTTTTCTTTCTACTGCAAATGGCAGCATCTCCCTCCTAGACTGAGGCCAAGATTTTGGCAGGGGAGCTGTTGATATTTAGCTTCAGACAAATTTTAATGCTCATTTTCTCCCTATTTGTGGATGTTCCTTGTATTTTTTGGTTGCAATATATTTATTTTGGATCTTTTGTTTATATACCAAGGGGGCTGCTTCCTAGGAAGGGAGATAGACTTTGCCAAAATGCCAATCTTCTATAGGACAAGAGCCCATAACTATCGCACAGAATTTAACAGAAAATATTATTGCATTGGATTTAATTTTTAGTAGCAGTTAAGTGCCTACTATAGTACCTTGCCCATATCAAGCACCCTATAAATGTTGATGCTGGACTAAAGAAAACACAACGCAAAACAAACATCGTGGGAAGATGGAGTCAGTGGGGCGAGCAATGAAAATTAAATGGGAAAAAGCGACATTAAAGCACAAAAAAGGGTTTAATGGAGTATTATAGAATTATCTACTGAAAGGACAAAGTAGAACAAACTAAAAATAAAAGGGAAATATAACAGCTTAAATAAAAGGAATGTGGGGGCAGAGAAAAGCTGGAGAGGTAATTAGGACCATTACCTCCATGAAGTGGTTCTCAATTTTGGCTGCACATCGGGATCACCTGGGGAGTTTTAAAAAAACAATGAAGCCTGGGTGCTGCCCCCAGAGAGTCTGATTTAATTAGTCTGGGTGGGGTCTGAGCATCAGGATTTTAAAAAGCTCCCTAGGTAATTCCGATGTGTGGCCAGGGTTGAAAACCACCGTGTGAGAGAATCACTTAGTCAAACAAAGAATAAATCTTGTAGTTCAGTAAAGGCTTATTACAGTGTTGTCCTCAGAGGACAAGCAAAGCCTGTGGCCAGGTGTCACCTGTGACTGGGAGGGTTTGCTCGTCTTCTGCTCCTTGTCCTTTCTCTAGGACCAGCGTGGACCCTCAATAGCTCTGCTCCCTGGTGATTGCTCACCCCTGGCCTCTTGTGAATCAGGGGGCATGAGGGCCTGCTCAGGTCATCTCCCTGTTCCCCTGGGCTCCTACAACAGTGCTGGGCACTTAGAGCTTTGCTAGGTGCTGTGGTCCTTGTCCTTCTGAGTCCTTCTGTGCTGATTGAAATGAACTAAGTGGGTCTTGGTTCTTGGTTCTGTGGTTCTGTGGTTCTTGGTTCCTCCTCTTAATCCTGCCCTGACTTTCAAGATCTGAATTCTGCCCTACCCAGCTTCCTTCTGAGAGGTAGACTTCAGCCAGGGGAGCCCCATCACTGTGTGTGTGTGTGAGATGGAACACAGCCTGTAGCACACCAGACCCATAGAGTAATGGGTTCTTGCTGTATTGCAACTTTGAGTTCTCTTTTTCTTCCCTCCCTCCCTTGTTTTTGTCCTGTAATTCCCAGGCTCACAGCAGACCACAGTCATCCAAGGAGACCTGCCATTAAGACTGAAAATGTGTTCAGTGCCCTGAAGTGGCCACCTGTTTTTGGAGGGAGTGAATTAACTTCTGCTCTCCTGGAACTGCTGATTTCACAGTGGAGATTTGCTGCCACAGAGAGGGCTATGCGTAGAATGTAAAGTTGTTGGTGTCTTTGGAAATCCTCTTTAATTTCTCCTGCTTGCTGGAATAACTGGGGGTGCCTGGTGGTCCTCATGTAGAACATGGAGAGGCCAGAATAGAGGTTTTCATGCTGATAAGAGATTAATCTTATGTCTTGATCCGTAGAAGTCCATTTATAAAAAAGCAAAAACAAAACAACAGTCATTTTATACTTCCATCCACCAATTTCTCAAAAGAGAGGAAAAACCTGGATTGGGAACAGTGGGATATTAGTGTAAAAGGACCTGAACAGAAGCCCCTGCCCCTTTGCAGGATTTCTCTGCACATAAGGAAAAGTACTCCCTATTTTAAAATGGAGAAAAATATTTTGCTCAAGATTCTTGGTTGGGAGTGGGACTGGGGACACGTAGGGATAGGGAGAAGATAAATTATTTTTTTCTCCTTTGGTAATGGGAGCTTATGAAAAAGTAGAATGTAGATGCTTCAGTGCTTACAGGGAGCTCAAATTCTGTAGCTCTGGAACTAGACAGTTGTGGAATTAAGATCTTATCATATAGATCTTATATCCTCCAACCTGCCAGTTGTCTCCCAGGGTGGGGGTGGTGCTGGTGGTGGTGACATAACTGGGCTATCCCAGAACCCTAGGGAAACTCCCTGCCTCATCTCACACAGGAAGCAAATAAAGCCCTTAATCCTTCAGTCAAGGGGAGAGGAGAGAGCTATAGGAGACCTCCCTGGTAGCGAGATTTTCCCACTCTACCTCAAGTGGGCGACAGTGAGATGACCCTATCTTCTGGGTTGGGTCTATGCTGCTAGAGGAGAGGAAATGCCAAGATGGAGAAGCCTCACTCTCTTTTCCTCGGGAGAGGGGTGTGGTGGGCCCAGCTGCCAGTACAATCTGGCTCTCCCACAGCCACTGACAAAAACTTGCATCATCCATGCTTTTTCTGATTGGCCTTCCAGCCCAGACACAGTTCCACAGGCACCTCCTAGTTCTTGGGCTCTGAGCTAACACCCCTACTACTTTTGCTTAGTTTTATCACAGGTTGAGAGGAAAAAAAGAATGAGGCTGAAAGAATGCCAAAACATGGGGTCAACTCTAATGATACAGAGCTAACTGAGGAAACAATGGAAGAGAAACATAGACCCACTCTAGGCAGCTGTGTAGATAAAAAAACATGGCCATGAGGTAGCTTTGGGAGCTAGAAGAAGAGACTTCCTAAACCACTTAAGTGGGAAAGTTATATTTGAGTAGATGTTGGTCCCAAAGCAGCTTGGGTCACCACAACCCAGTGCTCTTGTCATGTCCCAGGAACCTCACCCACTCTACTTCTGCTGCTGCCCATTGCCACACCCTGGGCATCTTTGATGTTCTGGTAGGTTATATGGGGTTTGTGGTGAGTCTTTGGTGAAAAGTGAGGGTGGGTATAGGAGCAAGGACTGGGATAAATACAATATTATCTGTCATATTCACCATGCCCAGAGACACCATAGCTAAGAGTGGTTGTTTTATGATCACCGTGATACAGCTGTGTTAAGGCCTAGTTTAGAAGGCAAGTGCTATTATGTACATCATGGACGTGACAAGTTAAAGGGCTGTTAACACTGAGCTGTGTAATGAACACTTAGTGTGAGTGAATGAGAAGATTATTGAATAGACATATAAGCTATCCAACTGGCAGGGCTTTAATTGCCAAGTAGTCTGAGAGTTTGCACATGCACATGATTGAGCAGTGACTGTGAACTTGGGGAGTTACCAAAGGAGGGCAAAGGAGATACTATACACAGCAAGACTGCCCTGAGTGATGAACAATGTCAGCATCTAACAAACAGAAGTAACATTGGGAGTGAAATCACCGTACATGACAAAGCAGACAGTATCAATCTAAACTGACACCAGTGTCCAGGTTGTGGTGAGAAATCAGGGAGGTGGGATTACAATGATGCATAGGGAATGGCACATGCCAAGAAGATGGACTAGGAGAGCACAGGGAAGTAGAGTTTTTGCAAGACTCAACTGACAGTTCTCTCTCTCTGTCAGAATACCTTATTTTTAAAAGTACCAGCTCACTATCCAGATGGGTGGCCTTGAGGCTGCACCAGGGGTCACAGCTGCAGAGTGCTAGGAGAACTGTTGCCCCTGTATGCAACTGGCTGTGTTTGCATTGACTCACAACGTGGTTGGGGACTCAGCTGGACAGCATACCAAATGCCCAGCAGAATTCCTAAAGCCACTGTTGGCCCAGAGGGCTCCTGTTAATAAATATTATAGCACAAACTCTATGTTTATTCAGGGCAGTGTGATCGAGAAGGGACACTGGCAGAAAAAAAAGATACAGTTGAAGATGCTTTGGCAGTTGAAAAATGTTTATTTTTGCAGAAAAGATGTAATCCAGACCATTTTCCTCTTATTTTGATAGACTAAGCCCTAAGCTTCAAGTATGTGGAGGCCAAGGACAAAGATTTTTTAGGGCAACCAAGGTGAGAAAAAGGAGTCTCTGTGTACTCACACGAAGGAGCTGTGCAACGAGGACCGTGTCCACATTATAATCAGGGCCTCCCTGTGTGGTCATCAGGGACCCTGACTCACTTAGGCAGATCATCAAGTTCAAAAAGGCTCATAGCTTTACTCCAGATGATACTTAGGTTGTGTACACCAGTCCTCTTTTCTTCTACAGGTGTATGGAACCTAGGTAATTTTGACTGATGGAAGAAGCCTTGGGAGAGGTTTGGAAAAGAACAGGATCAAAATGCAGATGAAGGACCAGAGCTGCAGTTGCCACTGGCTATTCTTAGAGTTGCTGGTGAGACATCTTTCTGCAATCCGGGGAGTCTTCCTCTTTTTACCTCCTCTTTGGCCCTGAATCTAAATCTAGGAATCGGCATTAGGCGGTTGAATTGCTGCTCTGGTCGGGTGGGAGAGTTTTAGGCAAGCCTTTACTGTCTTCTTTCAACTTTTCATTTTAAAGTAGGGAGTAGATCCAAGTGGGAACTATTGTGAAGAGTAAGTCAACCACAGCTGTAACATCCCAGCATCGCCAGATGGGGTGCGGGAATGTAGACAATTAATAAAACCTTTGTGGCAGCTTCTGTGACCATAAGGGATGATATTGGCTCAACTTAGCATTTTTAAATTTAAGTATTCACCTCATGCCAATGTATGTAGCTGTGTTCTCTCATTGGAGGTTGTTCATTTGGAAATACAGAATGATGAGGCATCTAAAGCAGAAATTCAGTTCGAACATTAAATTCAACAATCATATATGAAACACTTACTATGCAATGCACTGTGGAAACTGAGATGAAACAGACCAAGGATCCCTGCCCTCAGGGGGTTTATAAATTAGGAAGAGCGTGAAGGGAGAATCCAAACAATCACGGAAAAAGAGAGAACACATGAAATGACTCAAGAGAGGTAAGTGCTAAGGTGGTTCAGTGGGGGGAGATTATATCCTCAGGGGAGTTTTCACTGGGGAGAGAAATTTGGGCGTCATGAGCACATATGTGGAATTAACGTCATGAGCATGAATGAGATCACCTAGGAAGAGATACATAAGGGAAGAGGAACCCAGGTAAGGGTCCTGGGTGCTCTATATTTAGAAGATAGATGGAGGAGGAAGAGCCATGTGAAATGTTTAAGTGGGATGTTTACACTTAATTCAGTAGGCAAAGAGTAGTATCTGAATTAGCACTTTCAGATTCCTAACACAGAGTTTGATCTCAGCAAAAAATGCAATCCTCCTTTTGGAGGCCTGTACAGACCTGTTGGCCTCATGCATGCCTCCTCTCAACACCACTAGGCGTCCTTCAATATGGATGCGGAGAAATGAGGAAACAGCAAGAATCCGTCTAGGTGATTCTCTCCTAATCTTTAGGGTAGAGTTAGCCACTAGAATGTCATGAGGTATTAATGGTTGTGCCATTATAGGAAGAATTCTTTGATCCCAATCCCGGGGTAAGCAGGTATCTTTACAGCAGACATTCTCAGAACGTTTAGTATGACAATAAAGAATTGTGACTATTAAGAGATGGCTATTAATATGGAGCATTTGCTAAACTTATTTAACCACAGAATCCTTTTTAATTGTTTAACACCTGTTAAGATCTTAAAGGACAGTGACATTCTAAGAATAATTTGGCAAATATTGCCCCAGAGTTTTGCAACAATTCTAAGAAGAAAAAAAATCATATCAAATTCTTTTTTAGTTGACATGGGGAAAAACTCTCCTTGTCGGATACAAGTCAGGTGAGCGGAGTCAAAGGGTATAGTAGGTTGCATTATTATTCTGAAGTAGTTGATCCTCCCTTCCATGTGAGAGGATTATCAATTCCTGCCTGTTGCTACGTGTCTTGCAGTGCCTTCTGTGGGAGGAGTGCGAGTCCCTGAACAGTTGATTTTGGGCTTGGCCATGGAAGGGCTTTGGCCAACGAAGGTGAGTGGACATGATGTACACCATGTCTGAGCAGAAGCCTTAAGGAGCATCTGGAGTTTCTGCCAGCAGTGCTCTTGTCCTTTCTCCTCTGCCATGAGAAGAGGGTGTCTCAAATAGCGAGTTATCTTTCAGCCTGGGTTCTGGAAAGGGAAGACATAGGGAGCAGAGCTTAGCAGCCACCTTGCGGCCACCAACTTAGAGTGAAAGCAGGAGCAAAAAGTAAATGTTCATTGTTTTAAGCCATTGAGAGATTGGTGCTGTTTGTTACCATAGCAGAATTGACTAATTCAAAGAGAAAAATATGGAAGGCTGATATGAATACGACAGCTGTTTCTTTCCAGAGCTCCTAGAAGAGAGACAGCTCCAGAGGAGAGGTAGAAAACAGAATGGCTCAGTCTATAGCTGAATTTTTTATTCTTCACAAGAGAAGATTTGCACTCTTTTTTCTGACTAAAAACAACTTCATGAACTGAAACAACTCAATTAGCCTAGATAAAGATTTATAGATTTATTGTAGGCTAAAAGGTGCTGGCATATCTGAGAAGAAATCTCAATATTTCAAACCAAATGAAATCAAAGAACACACAGAAATGGAAGTTCATGGCTGGTCCCACTGGCATTATTTGCCTCCCTGTAGAGCACAGTACTTTCTTAATAGTCTCTCCAGATTTCTCATCATTCCCATTAGCAGGATGAGGAGGCGGTCAGTGCCCAGCAGCACCAAATTCTGGGAAATCTCAATTTTTGGAGGGCTCCTTACTAAGAACAAAAAGTTAAAGAGAGTGATCATTATGCAAGGAAATAATGTTCTCTTTCCCTCTCCCCTTCTCTACTCTTTGTTTTTCTTAATTCTTTATTTTCTCAGCCCATACCACTACCATTTAGCTGGTCTGTTTTGTGGTGTGTATAATAGCAACATTTAGGTAATCTCTAAGCTTTACTGGGCAGAGAATTTGCTACATCTGTGGTTAAGGAGCCCCCATGAAAGCTCTGATAGACATTAGCTTCACCCCAAAAAGATACTGATTGTGTCTGACCTAGGTTCAGTACTTTTCCATCAGTTGTTTTCAGTTTATTTATTTATTTAATTAAACTGAGAGCATCACAGCCAAAGGAGTGTGTGTGTGTGTGTGTGTGTGTGTGTGTGTGTGTGTGTGTGTATGTATGCGGGTGTGTAACTGTTGAGGAGGCTCATCTTCCTTCCTGGGTCATCTTAAGGTACCTCCAAGCATACATTACCTCAGGGAAACAAGTGTTTTCTCTGTTATGAGCTTACGTCACCCACTCTGAGAAGCCTTCTCCAGAGCTAGGCCAACAATTCCGTCTCTGTGTTCTCACAGCTGTTTGCTCTTTCCTTTGTTAATAAGTCTCTATTTTCACATCTATTTCTCCCACTAGAAGGAGAACCTTAAGGATGGGGGTTACGACTTGGTCATTTGTGTAACTCAGTATGTGGCACAGCACCAGGAATATTGTACGTGCTCAGTACATATTTGAGGGATGAGGATATGCATCCCATAATTATAGACTTTTGTATTTTTATGACACATCTACTGGAAATATCCACACCAAAAGGCTCACCATAAGCCTAGCCAGGAGTCAATGAGAAAATAATAATCATGTAGGCCCCTCTGATTTCCTCATAGCTGGCCAGCCTCTCGGATGGGTTTTGCTTACCTGTCCCAGGTCCTCTGTGGGAACTGGCTTAGAAATATGGAGGACTCTCTGACCTTCTCAATTGTCTTGTGTGCCCCAAAATGGGCTTTTGAGTATGTCAGACAGCTACAGAATGGGTGGAAATCATTGGTCTCTGAGGAAACCCTTGGCCTCTAGCTCAGAGTGACTCTGGGGTCTCTAAGACCACTGAAAAGTGAGAATATGGCAAAGCTTGGGATGCTACTTCAGCCCAGAGTCAGTGATGATCACAAAATTCTGTGACATCCTAGAATCTAGGAAAGTTATTCATTTATTCATACGAATACACTAATGCAATTTGTCAGGTTCAATGGTAAGTAAAAGCAGATATAGTCTTTGATCTCCCAGAGCTTATAAACTAGTGAGAAAATAGACATTAATCAAATTAATTAACTATTATTACAAACTGATGTATGAAAGCATATAAAAAAAAACCCAAAAACAAAAATCTGAACTTGCTGGGAGATCTCAAGACGTCTTTGAGGAATTGATGTGTCAACTTTGATCCAAAAGATGAGGAGGAGTTAAATAGGTGATGAGGAGATAGGAGACGTGTTCCACAGGGAGAGAATAATATGTGCAAAGGCTCTGGGGTGGGAGGGCACCTGGTACATTCAAGCAATTGAGAGAAAGCCTTTTTGACAGGAGCATGGAAAATGAAGGAGTGGTAGGAGGTATTGGCAGTGGAGGGGAGAAAGGGTCAGACTGTGCAGGGTCTTAAAGGCCACTTTAAGGATTTTGGTCTTTTGCCTATAAGCCATGGGAATTCATTGAAGGATTTTTAATCATCCATATGACATGAGCACATTTGTATTTTGAAGAGATCACTCTGGCTGCTGTGGGGAGGACATATTGGATGATCCCAGAGACCAGGTATCTCATTCAAAAGGATAATGAAGTGATTCAAAGGAGAAAATGGTAGTTTGGACCAAGCTGTCTATAGTGGAAGATGGAGAGAAGTGTGTGGATTTGAGATGACCATGTTATTCACTGAGATAGGGAACCTTAGGAAAGGACCATATTTGGAAGGAAGATCTTGATTTAAGTCTTAGAGTTGAGTTGAAGTACTTTTGTGACATCTAAGTGGACATGTTGAACAGTCAAGTGGACACATAAATATTAATTCATGTATTCAATTCACATTTATTGACTTCCCACTAGATGCTGGTCACAGTATTGAGAATTGTATGGAACAGAAAAACATATTGAACTTAGATTCTTCTCTTGAGGAGCTTAAAATTTATGAGACAGTCATGAGGAATAGTTGAGGGTATAGAGATGTAGAGAAATGAGGGCTTGGGAGGTGGACATGATAGCTATCTTCAAATATTTGAAAATATGAAGGTAGAACTTAGTCTGTGTAGCTCCTGATGCATAACAAATACCAACATATGAAGTTACAGGGAAGCAGACTTCTATTTGGTATAAAAAGTATTTTTTTGTGTGTGTGTGAAGAAGACCAGCCCTGAGCTAACATCTGTTGCTAATCCTCCTCTTTTCTCCTGAGGAAGACATCTTCCTCTACTTTATATGGGATGCCGCCACGGCATGGCTGACAAGTGGTGCCTGGGATCCGAACCCGCAAACCCTGGGATTCCAAAGCACAAACTAAACCGCTGCGCCACTGGGCCGGCCCCTAAAAAGTAATTTTTAAAAATAAGAACCGTCATTGAAAATGTTTGAAATGAGACTCAATGATCATTTATTCAATCAGTATTAAATGACCATGTAAATTGAATGGAGGGATTCCTGCTTGACCTTTAAGATCTCTTCTGGCTTTCAAATTCAATGATTCTAATTTTCTGTTTAATACCTTAATTGTTCAGAATGAAGGTCACAACTTGGATTTCCTTGAGTCCATTTCCTTACTTGTGGCCTAACTATATACTCCCTGGACACTTTCATGTTGCTGTAATGAGTAACTTCTTCAAGGTTGTGGCACCTTCAGAATAAACAATGTATGATAAAAATTATGTTCTCTTCCGTGGCTGTCTGTGGCCTCCTCTGATACAGGGGAAGAGGTATACTCCAATTCCCTTTTTCCTCTTGCCTCTCACTCCATACTGTGGTTCCACAATGTTGGATGACCTGGCTGTAAGTGCAGCCAGTGGATGGCAACATTTCTGGGCACAAGGTACCTCCTTATTGCTGCCTCTGAGCAATCATGTCTTCTGTTTCCAGCCACACAAGATGCCTAAGGACTCCTTTGCTTGGGAACCTGGTGAAAGTGGCATGCCTGTTACCACATCCCAACAGCTGAACTCAAAGACTTTTTAAGAGGATAGGCAGACACTCTCTGGGATTTCTCTTCACTGCTCTGAACTCCTTCAAGTGAGCCCTTTTCATGATGGATAAAAATCACAGAAAGCAGGAAAATGGGGACAACAGTAATATGAATTTAGTCAACTCTCAATTTACCAGTGCAGTGGGGAAGAACATGGACAACACAAAAATATTAGCTGACACTCATGTCATTCATTGGTTTTGGGATTTCTACAAAAACACTTGGTCTATGTCCATACTATGCTAGGGCCTTTGGTGGCTCTATCTTCCCCTAAGTCTAGGCTTCAGGTTTTATATAAAAGGTTTTGTCAATTAAGCTCCTAGTAAGCTCAGGGAATTTCTCCATGTCTTTAATTCTTGTCTGCTTTCTTTTTTCATTGTTTTGTGCCCAGACTCTCTCAGATTGTTATTGAGCAGTCTGGTTGTTTTCCCCCAAAGTGTCCTTCTTCCTTGGCTCCAGGCACTATTTTTCATCTCAGGTTCTGACTTGCCCCACCCCAACATGGGTCAGAACTTCATGTTCACATTCACCCTGCAGTAGGAAGTGACAACTAGAGACACATGCTTCTATCTCCTTTCCATTTTCTTCCTGGGCAGACTTAATCAGATATTGATGATTCATGTTCACTTTTCTGGCTTGATCTTGAGTTGAAGGTGTGTGGCACAAGGTCCTGGGTTGCAGTGGATAATCCATAAAGGTCACATGGTATGATAAAAAGTACATTGACTCAATAAATATTAATTCATTTCCTAATGTGCTGGTGGATGAATGAGAAATGGTCATACCTAGAATTTATGTAATGCCATCTTTCAAGGAGCATACAAGGACACAACAGCACCTCAATGAGAATATTTATTATATTAGTAACACAAATAACCTGTAACCTGATTTGGGGATGACTGATTGCCTACTGTGAGTCTCACACCTGGCTGCACATCAGAATCCCTTCAGGAACTTTTTACAAATCTGGATTCTTGGGTGGCATTTGGGAAAAACTGATTTATAATTCTCTACCTCCATGAAATTTTTCAATAATGATGAGTTCCCTAGACCAGTGCTTCTTAAACTTTAATATGCATATAACTCACCTGGGGAATCTTGTTAAAGTGCAGGTTCTGATTCACTAGATCTAGGGTAGTACAGGAGATTCTGCATTCTGACAAACTTCCAGGTGACGCTGATGCTGTCTATCTGGCGATCACATTTGGAATAGCAAGGTTTTAGACCCAAGAGGGGAAGAGGAGAGGGCAGGGAAGGGAGGTTGAATTATCTAGGAAGCCAGAGCTCCATGCCCACACCAATTCAATCAAAATCTCTGGGGATTTACTTTGGGGAATACTCTAGACATCGGTATTTTCAAATAATTTCCCCAAGTGATTCAAATGTGCAGTTGGAATTGAGAACCAATGTTCAAGAGATGCCTTGATCTAATGTCCATTTTTCTGTAGTCTGGGCACATCTTCCTTGTACTAAAAAACCAACAGTTCTTCTGCTGTTTACAGCAGAATTTCTCAAAGCATATCTTTGGACCACCTGCATTAGAATCACTTGGGTACTTGTTATAAATACATGTTCCCGGGCCTGATCCCAGATAGATTGAATTAAAATCTTTGTAGTCCAGGCTCAAGAATCTGATTGGAAACCGTCTCTCCAGGTGCTTTGCATGCACAATGAATTTGAGAAATACTGACTTAAAAGATAAAATAAAATCTCTTTAGCCTCATAGCCAGGAGTGTCTAAACAAGTTGTCTTAACCAGAGTTTTTGAGTCCTCTCTTCCCTTGCTCTTCTGCATTAATCTCTTGTGGTAGGCAGCCTCTAAGATGGCCCACAATGATCCCCACCTCCTGGCATTCATGCTCTCATATAATCCCCTCCCTTTGAGTGTGGGCTGCAGTTACTGACTCACTTTCACTGAAGAGAATATGGCAGAAGTAATGGGATGTCACTTCCAAGATTAGGTTACAAAAAGGCTGTGCCTTCCATCTTGGACGCCCTCTCTCCCTCAAAGTCCTTGCTATTGGTAAGCATGCTGCCATGTTACAGGAGCCCTATGGAGATGTCTACGTGAGGACTCAAGACCTGCCAACATCCACACGAGTGAGCTTGGAAGTGGATCCTCTTCTAGTCGATGCTTGAGATGACTACAGCCCCAGCTCACATCTGGATTGCAGCCTGAGGAGACACCCTAAGCCAGGGGACCCATCTAAGCTACATCTGGATTCTTGACCCGTAGAAACTATGAGATAACAAATGTTTTGGGTCTCCAAATTTTGTGGTAATTTGTTATGTAACAACAGATAACTGGTGCACTCACCTTGAAATATCCTTCCTCCTCCTTCCTGCTTATCCAAGCCCCACCTCTTTCAAGCCTTAGAACTTCCTAGCTGTTCTAAGAAAGTTTTCTCACAGTTATTGTTCTTTCATGAACTCCTAGAGCACTGCACATGAAGTCAGTAGCACTCATTGTATGTGTGTCTGTGCTTTCTTGTATTTTTTGTGTTCATTGTAATCTTTAATTGTAATTTCTAATGCTGTCTTTAAAATAAATTGTAAACACATTGATGAGAATAGAATAGAATAGAATTTGACTTAGAACTATTTCTATTCCATGGCCTATCCCAATATTATAAATACAGTAAGTGCCCTATGAATAAACATGAGATGAAGATAATAGTGCATTGGAAGGGATATTGACTAGAAGGCATCAGGAGAGCTGTTGTTCTCACATGCATGTCTACTCAGCATCCTAATGCCTGAGTTTTAACCTTACGTGGAGAGAAGGTTCCAGACGATAGGTACTTGAGCAGAAAAACAAAGAGTTGGCTACTAGAGCCAACAGGATAAAAGCACTCCCTTGGTGATTATGAAATGTTCATGTCTTCAAGCCCTCCTGCCTATTAGCCTGCTCACTGGGTTCCTCCAGGCCTTGGCCCCCTGAAGTCTCAGGCACTTCTGGCTCACCCATTTCAACTTGGGACTCGGGGATCTATTCTTTTGATGCAGTTGATTCATGACCACCTCAGAAATCCCACATTGCCACATGTATTTTTCTTCAAGATCTCTCTCAGGAACCAGCATGAAGGAAGCCTGTGCATTACCCCTCCCTGCCCATCCCCGTGGGTCCCCGGGACTCCTCTGTAGCTAAAGGAGGATATAAAGCATTCAGTTCCTGAAACACCTACAGGAGCATTTCAGAAAGTGACTCTGTTCATTCTTCTTCAGAGTAAGAGTTAAAGCTATCTCTAATAGCTTTGGAAATTTTGATTAGGATGGTAATGGGAAACCATCCTTGTTTTATCTAGTTCATGCACATGAACGCTTTCACAATAAAGACTCTGGGAATGAGCTACAGCACTCAAGATGTTAGAAATTCTGTTCATCTTAGCCTGCCTCCACAATGAGAGGCCTTCTAAGCACTGAAGGTTGTTTTTTCAACCTTTTCTCAGGAGTCTGGAGAGACAGATGCAGAGCCCCCTTGGTCTCTCCACATAAGCTCTAATAGCCTTTTCTGCCCCCTTTCCACTGATAAAGAAGATCCCTCTCAACCAACTGCAAAGATAAGGCCCTGCCCCAACTCAGTTCCCGTCTCTTTTATCAGATGTCACGTGTGAGGTTATCAGGGGGTCTCATCTCAGATGTGGTGCACATTTTAGCTAAATATGGTCTCTAATTGGACTTGCCACCTCGGTTTGACCCTGGGATTTCTGAGGTGATCAGAAGCAGAACTGTAGCACTGTGGGTATCAGACCCACAGTAGTAAGTCCCAACATCTTTTGTTGTTGCTTTTTGAATGTCAAGTATATATTGACTTTTTAAAGTATTGATATTCCCTTTGAAATTATTGCTTAAATCATCTAATTGGTCATTAGAATCGTTCCCTGGTCTGTATACTAAAGTCAGAGAGTCATCTTCATTCTTCTTATACCAGCTCATTCGATAGTTCTTCAAGTCCCCTCCTGTTATGTTGCAACTGAAGGTGGCAGGTTCCCCATCTAGAACAGTCAAAGTTTTGGTGTCTTGTTCCAATGTTATATCCACTGAAATCCCTGAAAGGGAAAGCCCAAGGTTAAAGAGGCTGTGAGGAACTTTATCCGCCCCAAGAGGATGGAGTGTCAGAACCATGCTCAGCAATGGGTCCACATTAAGCCCCCCAGCAAATTGTTCCTGCTGCACATTTCCAGAAGAGTAAAAGGCCCAGTGGCTTGTCCTTACCTGCACAGAAAATGGCAAAGTGGAAAAGGAGACAGATCCTCAGCATGGCTTCGGGGGGGGTGGTGGTGACTGTGGTATGCTGGTGCTCCCTGGCTGCCCTGCCTGGATCAGCCGCTGCCTGCCCATGAGAAGTTTTCCGCCTTATAAAGGTGGTTTGATGTTAGTTACTTCCTCTGAAAGAGGTGTGACAGGCCTGCAAGGTCACAGGCTGTTTATTCAACAAACATGGACTATCTATTGCAGGCCAGATACTATTTGGAAGACGTAAAGGGGAACAAGACATGGCTTTGCCTTCAAAGAGCTCAGTTTTTTTTGGGGAGACAAACATATAGCAATTACAAATGAGTGTTAAGTGCTATAAAAGAGGTAGATGCAAAGTGTTCTAGGAGCATGGAGGAAACAGCTGCTTCTGCTTGGGGTGCTCAGAAGAGGTAACCTTTTACTGAGCCGTGAGAGTTGGGTAGGACTTTGTCAGACTACGAATCTGAAGGGGCATCCCCAGGAGAAAGAACTGTGGGAGTAAAGGCACGAGGACAGGCAGGAGCAACCCAGCCTCCAAGTTATGCTCATTCTACCTCCATGTAGCTCCTGTGCTGGTCCCTTCCCCTCTGGCCTCTGCCACCCCTGCCTCGGTCTGAGCATTCTTCCCCTCCTGCCAGCTATTGCTCTACTATTCCAAGAGGTCTTCCTGATTCCAGACTGTCCTCTGTTTCATCCATTCTCCAAGCAGCCATCAAACTGATTCTTCCTCAGAACAAAGGGGATCAGGTCACACCTCTGCTGAAACCCCTTTAATAGCTCTCCTTGGCCTTTAGGGGAATGTGAAGATCCTATGTCTTGGCCATATGATTTCATGATCTGCCTCCATTTCCAGTCTCACTTTTGGCTACCTCCCCACTTGCACTCAGTACCTCAGCTGCACAAAAATACTTGCAGTTTCAAAGATGTATTATAGTCCTCATATATCCAGTTTTTGCACTGGCTACTCCTTCTTCCTGGAAAACCACCCTTTCCTTCTCCTCCCCTCCCCACACCCACCGGAGGGAGGTGTTCCCCCGGGCCCCCCTGAATTTGTTGGGTCATGCCACTTATTACCTCTGTTATAATTATCTGATAATTTGTTTGTTTTCTGTATTGGACTTTAAGATTCCTTAGAATAGAGTTATACTTGCATTCTCAGTGCCCAGCACAGAGCTTGTCAATATTAGGCACTCAGCAGATATTTGCTAATCCAGTAGGATTTGTCTGGAGCCTCCTGATGCTCAAGTTGCCTTGTGAGTTGCTCATATGGAGAAGGTTAGGATTAGGAAAGGATTTGCCAGCAATCTATGCCCAAACCTAGGAAGCCAGGTATGCTACCCATTGTTGTAGGTGTGGGAGAGGCAGATAGTCTGCAGCAGGATGGGTCCTACCTGGCTAGAACCTGCTTAGAATCGCTTGTGGCTAACATTTTGACATCACCCATTGGTACTTAGGTGGTATCACTACCCACATCATCTATATGCAAAAGGAGCATTGGCTTAGCTGGTCTAACAGCTTTGGGTTTTGAATATTACTTTGCAACTTACCAGCAGCCGGGCAAGTTACATCTCTGAGTCTTGATTTCCTCATCTGCATATAGGGTAATTGTAGTTCCCTGCAGGGATGTTGTGAGGTTGAAATGAGAGAACACATGTGAAGCACTTACCCCTCTGCCTGGCACACATTTGTAAGCCCACCACAGATCTTGGTTTCTTTGCCTCATATCTTCTGCTTTGCCATGGTTGGGTTAGTGACCTAGTCATAGCTCTCTACCTGACCCATAGTCATTAGAGGAGACACAGAGCCTGTAATGGCATAGAACATTCCTCTGAGGGAAGGAGGTGTCAGCTGAGCTATGTTAGGCTGTCTGTAGGACTTTGGAAAGGTGAATGGATGAGCTGAATGTAGCCGTCAGAGAAGAATGGGCAGTGTCCATAACTTCTATGCCCTTAGGCGAAGGACTGTCTCTGGCAGCTAAGGATGGAGGCCACATATAAGTTAGAGCCCCAGTCTTCTTTGTCCATCTGGGATGAAGAAAGAATAGGAGGACTTGAAGAAGTGAAAAGACCCCAAGGTCAAATCAAATCAACCCACACTGGCTACTAGGTGCCCAAGCCTAGTGCCATTCTCTCTGATGGTCTCTGTCACTCTGGGTCTTTGGTATCAAACATCTATCCATAGGATCACTTGAATATCTGGGGGGAGAGCACCAGAACTTCTGACTTCCTTCTAATTGGAAGTTTTAGGACGTATCTTGCCTTTGATTTGAGAATACATCTACTCTTTCCCCACCCGCTTTGAATTCTTTGCATGAAAAAAGAGACACATCTAGTGAAGGAAAGCCCTTTCTTTACTATAGCCCTGACTCACACACTTCTCACATCAAGCTTTGGTAATGTGAGGTCAGACTCTGGTGTGTGCCCACGGTTTATCTCTGTTTAGGTGCGGTACTTAGTGTTTGCCTTCTTTCTGGTTGCTGCCTTGCTCTCTGGGTTCTTTGCTCTGCCACCAGTTGGTTGGACAGGCAACTGAAGAGCAGGAATGGAGGTGAATGAAAAGAGAAGAAACTGCATTTCTATTTCCCTTGGTCAGGATCTCAGCCGCCTGGTGTCCCAGAACTGCCTTCAGTAAGTAAGTGGTTCTTCTCAGTCTGACTGATTTGGGCTCAGAATGCTCAGACGTCTGGGATTACTTTGTTTCTCTGATTTGTTTTTACTGAAATGTCTGGGCCCCACTGGTTGTTTTAAAGCAAACATAAGATATTTTTGGAAATTAGTGAGGAATTTCAATGGGTGTCAAGGAAAATCACAGTGTCATTTGTCTCTGAAAAGATTTTGGATGCCAATATCCCATCTGTGACTTACTTACCCAGCTGTGTGGTACTGAATGAAGCAGCTGCCAAGCAAAACAGCATAGAAGCAAGTTGGGACTTTTTTGGGTTGTAAGTCTGCTTCTCTTACTGACTTGGGACTTTGGGATGTAAATAAATAAACTTTTCCATATTTAGTTTCCTCTCAGTTCTTTTAGGATATTTGCCTGGCTTTCATCACCCAACTCATCCTGAAATATAAAGGTCCTAAGTCCAGCCTGTCCTTTCCTCCAGGAACACTCCCATAATTATTACAACCAAGTACTTTTCTTACTCCCACATGTGTCTGATCTGGTTTGTCTATTAGGCTGTATACCTCATTATGGTGTGAACTCCAGAATGGCAGAAAACTTGTATTACTTGCCTTGTTATCATTGGCTCTTGCCATGGTGTCTGGCACATAGGAGACACCCAACATATACTGTTGAATAAAAAGTGAACCATGCCAATTCTATATTCTGAAACTTATGGACACTTGATGAGCACTTGTTAAATCATTCAACCTTCCTGTTCACCTTTTCTTCTATGACTGTCCTTCAAGGATCACATGGAGAGATTGGAGGGCTTCCAGTCAGATGATACAGCATCAGCTCCACCATGATTTTCGTTTTGGTTCCTGCGGATCACTACCAGGAAACCTACCCTTGGGCAGTGCTCTCCAGTCAATGCATAGTTCTCTAATACATTGTTCTTTTTCCAGACTTTCCTTTACCTTTGATGGTGGTGGATTTTGAAAAGGAAGAAAGATTATTTCTCTTACTGAGACTGTTAGCATGGCAGAATCAGAGACCCGGGTAACAGATAGAGTCACATGAAATCTCCTATTTCCCTATTGCTTGTGACATGGCATTGGTCTTTGAACTTTGACTCTGGGAGGAATTACTGAATAGTTTCTTACTGGCAGAGAATACAGCAGAGTTACTAGAGTTGCAAGTGTCCTTTAGGAAACCTGAGTCTTCCACTTTAATATTCAGCAATTCTGGGGTTGTGTCACAAACAACTCCAAGGTGCCCCTAGGAAGAGAACCTCCCCAGTCCCCCTGAGGTGAAAGCCACTGGGAGAAAGTGACTGGCTGGCTCGCTTGCCAACCACTCTCTGGATCTATGCCTGTCCCATCAGGGTTAAGACTTTGAAATCTGATCCCCAAAGCCAAATTTTGCAAAGAGTCCTTCTCCAGTTCTTTATCCCAAGAAAAGCCTCCAGTTCTGTGTGATTCTATGCCCTTGAAGGGCTGCTCTTAGGGGACACCAGTGCTGATGAGCCCATATGTTGGCTGCAAATGAGAAAGCCAGCCAGACAGCAGGGGATTAGCGTTTCCACTGATGAATAAACACAGGATCTGAAGCAGCAGGAGACCTTGCATCTTCAGAAGAAGAAAGAGAGAAGACAGTTCTACTTACTCCCCGTTCTCAGCTCAGAAGTTCACACCAAGGAGTTTCCATGGGTGGTTCCTCCAATAAGTGGAGGGCAATGTGGATATGTCTTTGTAAAGCCTATGCACTTCTGGAATCTTGGAATGATCTTCATTGGACAGTTTTTAGGAAGCCATAAGGTCAGGTGTACTTTGACTTAATTTGTAATCTTCTTGGAGGTGGGAACTTTTTCAGGACATGTAGTATGCCTTTTATGTTGATGGAACTAATTATTTATTTATAATTGTGTTCATAAACAACTTTAATTTTACTTCTGCCTCTACGTTTATAAGTTATTCCACTATCTATTTAATAAGTGGGGCTGCTGTCGTCTTTTAATATCTCATAAAGTCTATACTTGCTTGTTTTATGAGGGTCAAGCAGAAATTACTTTCCTCTGGTTTTATTTTTTTTCTATGTAAGAAGCCCTTAACAATTTATCAGTATTCAGGGGAAAAGGTCCTGAAGGTCTTTTGAATTGTATTTCTCTGAATTTCCATTGATGTTTCGTTCTGAGATGGGATACTAATGTATAAAAGAACGTTTAATTGTCCAAGAGATTGACTTCTTTCTTTTTTTTTTTGAGGAAGACTAGCCCTGAGCTAACATCTGTTGCCAATCATCCTCTTTTTTGCCGAGGAAGACTGGCCCTGGACTAACATCCGTGCCCGTCTTCCTCTACTTTATATGGGATGCCGCCACAGAGTGGTTTGACAAATGGTGTGTGTGTCTGCGCCTGGGATCTGAACCTGCGAAATCCCGGGTTGCGGAAGCGGAGAGTTCGAACCTAACCGCCACTGGGCAGGCCCGAGATTGACTTATTTCTTATCAACAAGTTCCTAAAAGCCTAACCCAGCCCAGTAGTAAGGATGTGGATATATAGTAGTGATTGTCGTGATATCATCACCATCAACAGCAACAAGAGTAGCTGACACTGAGTGCTTCCTATGTGCCAAGCATTGCTCTAAGTGCATTACGTGTATAGTTCACTTAATTCTTCCAACAATTCTCTAAGGTACATACTATTGTTATTACTGTTTTGTAGGTGAGGAAAGCAGGCCATAAAGTAACTTGCCCAAGGTCATGTGCTAGTGAGTCAGTAAGTGGAAGGTCTGGGATTCAAAATTCAAGAAGTCTGGCTTCCAAGTCTAAACTTGAGCTCAATCGTTGGTACTATACCACCTACTCTACATCTATCTGCCTGTCTGGCTATCTATCTAGCTATCTAATTTACTAGGCTTTTATGTATATATATATAGGTATTTAATATTTTTTTAGGACTTTAGAAATGCTGGTAGGTTTTCAAGGGTCTGTGATTAAGACGTTAATTGTTGGCTTTGATTTTGTATGTGTGTCCAATTTGTCACTCTGGGTATCTGGGGCTGTGCTTTTATTTGTTGGGTCAAAGATTCAAGTAATCAGCAGGATTTAATTTTCACTTCTCATGGTTTAGCAAGATGAAGGTGAGGAGGGGCTGCTTGCTGAATACATTTTATTATTTGATAAGTACTTGTTTCATATTTTCGTATCCCTACAGCACTTAGTATATCAGTTTGTAAACCACAAGGACCCCTTAGTTTTGAACGAATGAATTGAGGAATGAGTGTGGGAAGTTCAAGATGACACCAAACACCCTCTGTCTTATTGGATGACCCTCTGAATTTCCTGTGTTGAGCTTGCTTGAGGCCCTCAGTTTTTCTTCTGTGTGGTATACAGCATGCATCATGGTGCCCATAGTGCACAGTAGTAAGTGGCTTTGTCTCTTGGCTGCACATGCTTAATGGTTAAGCTACCGGAGAAAACTCTCCATCCACAGACAATAGGTAATGCTCTGATTCCGTGGTGCCTTGGAAGGCCTGGTAGATATAGGTGAGCCTTTGGTTATCTCTGCAGATACCAGTACATGGAGCCATAATTCCCATCAGGAATGTTACGTTGGCATTGGAACTTCACATCTGTACCAATCATGGAGACCATTTTGGAAGATTGTGTAATTTTAGACCGCAGGAGCCATCTGGCAAAGAAAAAAGGATAAGAAATGAGAAAGGAGAAGTGATGGGAAACTGTACCCATTTACCTGGGAGCCACTTACCGAGGAAGGGCAGTGCGATGCAGAGAAGTCGGTTCATGGCACGTCTGCAGTTCTCCTCAGTGCTGTTTACCACGAAGCCTACTTTGCATGCACAATGCGCTCAGGCCACCTTATCTGCAACAGCCATGTGGCTGCTTCATTGCTGCAGCAATAAAGGAAACAGGTCCTTGGGGTGTGTGGTGCTTGCGCTGTCGAAAGACACACTCAGATTTGTTCAAAGGCAGCAATCCAACAGGCCCCTTCAGAGGAGGCTCTGGTGCCCCTCCACCCCTTGGGGCCTCTGTTTCCAGCATATGGTGCCATTGTTTTATCAGCCCCAGGAGGCTTATTCTCTGAAAGGAAACAACTAGGGAGATAGTCTTTTGTTGAAAGACATTTGGTGGGTCATGATCTCTTGGGTCCTTGTTCTTGAGTTTCAGGAATCTAAGGTGCACAGAAGAATGAGGAAAGGTAGGAGCAGTCATTTTCCTGAATAAGCTATGGCTTCTGTTGCCCGTTGGGCAGTTTCTGGTTCTGGGACTCACTCTTCAGAAGCCACACAAGGAGGAAGTAATATGTTCATTTTTATTTAATTGATTAATCAATCAACCATCCATTCACCAAATATTTATTGAGTGCCAACTTCATGTGAGCTTTCTATTGAGTGCTGAGGATACAATGGAAGCAAAAATCAGCCAAAATTTCTGCCTTTTTGGAGTTTGAAGTCTGGTGGCAATGTTTAATTTCAGGCAAGAGAAAGAGGTACAGCCCACCTGATAATATATATGAAGCTGAGCAGGGGTGGGGTGGAGGGGCTTCCGGGGTCTGCACATATCCGGGCAGGACTTTCTCCTAGTCAACACAGCTGGTTGTGAGCTGACCATGGAGGAGCACAGACTGGAATTTTCCCTGGCAACCCATGCCCAATCCAAGACCCAGAGAGTTCCTTTTCCGCCTACCGTCCTTTATAACCATTCTCTCATCAAGAAATCATTCTATTTGTTGACAATTCAAAGTTTGGGAGTTCCTGACTTAGCACTGTTTTCATTCTATTCTTGGAGCAGAATCAGATTGGCTGTGATTGTCCCCACTGTGAGAATAACTGCATCTTTTGTGATGGTTTCCTTTTCATTGTGTACACAGTGACCGCAGAGCCAGGAAATTTTAATTTGGTTTAAATAATAAGATATCTTTAGGGCCAATCTTATTTTGAGAGTCAGGTTGATGGAGGTCAAGGATTCTTTCTCTTCTATCGCCTTTCTCAGAGACTTACTCCTACCTCTGCCTCCATCTTACCTCATCTCTTTCCCAAAACTACTCATCTTTCTGCAAGATAATCTCATGAACAACTTTAAAGGGACAACGGGACAATGGACAAAGAAATAAGGAGATACTTACCCCAGAATGCCTGGACTTAGAGTTACACAGAAGAGAGCTGGGGACATCTGTGGCCACATTGACACACACACACGCAGACAGATGTGCGGAGGTGGAGGGCTGGTGGCATGGCTGAGGGTGTGCCTGCAGTTAGTGACAGGAGTGTCCAGGAGTCCTCCAGAGGCTTGGCCACAGCAGAGTGGATGATGTTTGGGACAGTGGAGCTGTTTGGGAAGATGTATATGTGATGCCTGGTGGCCCTAGACAGGTTCACCAAGGACTCCTAGGGAAGGCTGTCCCTGGTGGTGGGGAGAACATCACACCCAAAGCCATTTTACTGGAAAGGGGCTCTAACTGGTGGGGAGGTCAAGAACTTATGGCAGACATTCTCTGTATCTGGGTCTCCTTACACCAACCTAAAGAGAGAGGAGGAGAGATAATTCAGAGAAGAAGTATAGAAGATACTCAGGTTAGATTTCATTTTCAAACAGTAATCAAATGGTACAGGCACAGTAGTTGGGTGCTCATTCACACAACTGAATTGATGAATAAGAGGAGTAGGCAGTCAATTACGTAATGAGTTTCGAGGGACCCAAGAAAACCTCTGCCCCCAAATCTCCTCCATTAGTACCTGAAATTCTGCCTTTGGAGATTAATCCTTTGGGCCACAGAAACATAAAAATATTCCTAGGAGAACCGACACCTTAAGCCTTAATGTACTAAAAAATGAGTAAGGATTGATTTCTGGCAGCAAGGCCTTGGAGCATGGGAACGAACACACAACCCAGATGCCAGGAGTAGGCCATCTCTCCCTTCTCCTTCACACCCACACATCATTCATCACTTTTGAAGTGTCTTCTGAATCTGTCTCCTTTCTCAGGTCTTTATTTCTGATCCTGCTTATTGTCCACCTCAGTTTTTGCATTAACTTTGTGTCTGATCTCACTGCTTTCAGTCTCAGAACCAATCTTCCCATCCATAGTGATCATTCTAAAACACTTTCCAAGCACATTTACTCTTAGATTCCTCTGATTTCTGCCCATTTCTCACAGGACAAAATCCAAATCCCTTAGCCTGGTTCACAAGACCTTTCTCAATCAGGCCACATCTCACTACTATGGTCACTCTTCTGCCCCAGCCAATGCAGACTCATTCCCACAGAATGGTTGCTGTTCCCCAAACAAGGGCCTATCCACCTTCCTGATTTGCTCTGGCTGTGCTCCCTCTGCTTGCCATGTCCTGCTCTGGTGCCTTCATTGGTCTAAATCCTTCGTCCTTTAAGTCAGTTCAACTATAACTTCCACCAGGGAGCCTTTCCCACTCCTTCTGAACCAAACTAATCTCTCCCTCCTTTGGGCAACTGTGCATTGTACTCTGACCAACACTTATCATGGTCTAACTTTAGATATTAGTGATATGAGTGATACATATATGTCTCCTTTGGAAAATACATGCTCCTCCCACTCTCTCACTGCCTTCAGGAAAGTCCATATGCCTGAGGAAAATGTCGATTTCCAACAGAGTTGATTTTCAAGGGGCTGCAAATGGGCTCTGTCCAAAGTACTGTTGATGTGCAGCAGTTTCCCTTGAACCCCTGAACACAACTTGAAAGAAAACTTTTCTGGTTGGATCATTTCTGGTGAATGTACTAGAGGACTTGGGTCCTACACTGGCAATATTTGGGGTCCACAGTCCTGATTGGGGTCCTTGGTATTCAACAAGGTAGTGTCGTGTCACCATCTCCCCAGGAAGAAACCCAATGTGTGTGGTTTGGAGGGACTGACCAAGATTTCCTACATGGTAGAGCAGCATGAAAAATCAAATCTACCAGCTAATAACCAGGGCTGCTTGGCACTGAGTTGTAAGAAAGGACTATGATTTCAAGGGAAACAATCTCAGATGCTTCTCACCTGGGCAAGGTGAGTGATAGTAGGTTGAAAACTCAGGAGAAATTCTGGGTTTTTCAAAATCACATGAAGGAGGGTCTGTGGCTGGCCATCAATGTCAAACCTGGACATCAGACCTACAGTCAGGGCCTCAGGCATTATCCGCCCACTGGAGATCTGGACCTGGAAATCAGAGCCCTGAGGCAGGTCTGTATTTGATGCAGTGAGTTAACCCTGGGATTTTCCTTGCCTCCCGAGTCTTATGTATTGACTGTCAATCTCCTCTCTTACGGACATTTCCTTATGGCCTTTTCCAGGTATAGAATAGACATACTACCCTGGAGGCCTGTCCCTTAATCACACCGAAGGCATCTTGAGAAAGAACATAGCATAGGATATGCTTAACATGTGATCAACTCAACTCCCACGGACAGTGATAGAAAAATGCTACTTTAGAATGAATATTTTTTCAATTTCTGTTTGCTCTCAGGAAAAGTATCCTTTTATTTACAGCATTTTTTGAGAAGAATGAGGGTCATGTATCCCAAGGACCTAGAATTGAAATTTAAATTAGAAATTTTTATAAAAGGAGTATCTTATAAAAGGAGAACTTTCTTTTTTGTTTCCTTCTTTCTCCTTTAAGAGGAGAACTGCTCCTTGAAGCCTGCTGAAAGTGTTGGGGTTCCATCAGTAGAGTAGGGACTCTAGGTGAACTTTAGAACACTCTTTTGTTGAGAAAACTAGGGTAAGGTTGAGAATGAGTTTATTCACATCTAAAACAAATATCCACTCATCGTTGTGGAGATTAGGAAGTCATAAAACTAAACACAGACATTACACACTAAGATGGTAGGTGTTCTGTTAAAAAATTAATTGATGTCTTTTTAGTTACAATTAAGGGCATATCCCCCCCCGCCATATGAGTTTAATCAGGGCTATTGGTGTCCCATACACGGTATTCTAAGATCTAATAACACCACGTTTGCCTTGCTGGGCCATGAAGGCTAGACTCCACCTGAGATGGTGGAGGGCAGGTGGAGAGCTTCCCAGGAGGAAATGATTTTTCCTACTGTCAGTCATCCCAGGGCAGGAAAGGAGCTAGCCTTGGCCTCTGTCCTTGGAGATATGGGGACACCCGCAGATTTTTACTGGGGGCACTGACTGATGCCTGTTATGTGGAAGCCTCTGGGGAGACAGGGAGAGTCTCATGTTGGGTTTTGGGTCTCAAAATGTGCACTTCTTTCTCTCCTCAAGCATTTACCTGCGCTCTGAATGATTCAGGGGGCAGGCTGTGTCCACACTGACATGATCTGTTGGGGGTGGGTAGAGGGGACAGCAGCCTGGAGAAGAGTCTCAGGAGATGACACAAGGTGGCCAGAAGAGGAGATCTGGTTCAGTGGAGTTGTGGAGCCCCATGGGGACCCACTGTAGGATGAAATTACCACAACTCCCCTGGGGGACAGAATGGATGCTCCATATTACAATGATAAAGGCTGCAGTTTATTGTAAATTGTATATTAATGAAACAGTGTCTGTTTTTTTTAATCCACAGGCTGGTGAGGTCTGATGACACATGGGTGACATAATGAAGGACTTCTTAAAAGTAAGAGATCTGAAACTCTTGAAGTGGTGTTTGAAATAACATTTGTACAATGACAACCACTGCTTTAATTAATAACCTGACTAACCTTAGCTGTCTTCAAGACTAAGAATGCTCAGCAGCTAATTGATGGCTTAAACTTTAGGTGTCATAAAAGCTGGAAAATAGCAACAAATCTGAAAATGGCCAATGCCAATTTGTGCATATGTATACATGCATGCAGGCATCCATTCATTCAGCAAACCTTCATTGCCAAGCACTGTGCTTACTGCCAGGAATACAGAGCTTACTAAGACACTATCCTCAAGGAGCTTACATCTGAGTGGGTAGACACAGGTAGGACTCTGTATCTCCTACTTAGAGGGACAGATTGTTCCTGGTTAATGACATGATGAGACAAGTTCTCTCCTCTCAGTCTCTTTCCCAGGGGATCGTGTCACCAACGGAGCCAAATCTACTTTCCACTGAACTGCCGCTTCCTTTGATCCCACGTGTGGCGAAGCCGTTGTAATAGGCCTGGCTGTGCTGCTGCTCTCGGGGTGCTCCAATGGTCCTTGGTTTTGGCTTCCAACTGGAGGCTGAGTCCTGCAATGACAGGGCAAGGTGGGGACAAAGATGGAGCAGAGCACTTAAAGAGATTTGGCTGGTCCAGCATTGCCCTCCAGTGGTCAGAAGTAGGCATGTGAGAAAAGATGAATTCCTAGAGTGAGGTTCTGAGCTGGGTGTCTGCGGCTTAACGAAGGGACTCAGGAATGGCTCCCCTAGATGAGGCTGGGAAAGCAGGAATTGGGAACCGTAGCTGAGAATTAAAGTAAGGATTAAGGTTCATCAGTGACCGGGCACCTGGAGCAGTATGTGTAGTGAGAATCAGAAACAAAGACCATGTCAGTTTCCCAATTTGGATTTTGTCGGGAAAAATAATAACTGGTTGACAAGATGACCAGGCTGCCTAGGGAACTAGAAAGCATGGTGGTGGTGGTGGTGGTCATGGTGGTGGGGTGACCTAAAGCTGTACCCCCAGTCCTCTCAGTCCACCCTTGTCAAAGTTCTAGACAAGGTTTGATCTAGAATCATTATCTCCAGATTGATGGGTAGTCCAGGAATGAGCACAAATCTCCTGAGATGAAATCAGACGCAAATTCATGAGTAATGAACTTTTTAAAAATTAGATTTGCAAAGGGATCTAGTCCATAGGAAGGTCAGTCTGCTCTCAGCATTCCTCCTGGGACTCACACGGTCTTATATAAGGTGGTTCAGTAAATCAGCTTTGGAGGGCAGTTTTTCTTTCTTAGCATCAAGAAGTTCTCCTCCAAGCCCTCATTGGGTCAATGTCCCTGGAAGACGTCCAGCATTGTAGGACCCTGTTCTGTCTCCCAGATCATGAGTCTGTGAGTCAAGGCTGAAGTAGCCTTGGCAGCCAGTCTGCTCTTGGCAAAATCTGCAACCAGTGCAACGTTTGCTTCCTTCTTTCTGTTTCACCTTAGTACGCAGTGTCCTCCAGAGATATCATCACTTCCCTTCCGAGGTCATGGATGTGGTGAAGTTTCACCCCCACCCACAATCTTCCTTGCTTTATTTCTTCTAGGTGATCTATGACTTGGCTTCCTGAACCTTCAACAAGCTTTAAATCCTTTCTGTCCCTGTCCCTGTTGCTTTCCTACACTGCTTCCCTGAAAAGATAGAGAAATGGGTTAGAGAAACTTCCTGATTGAATTTAAAAAATACAAAACATTGATTCAGGAGCTGGGTAACTGCAGCATAATGCACCAATGGTCAAATTGCTCATATCGTTGCCTGCAAAATTCAAGTATCCGAAGCCTTCCTATAGAAGACCTCAGTCTTCACAGTAGGAACGATGTCCAAACAGTGAATCAAGGGCAGGAGGTCTGAAAGTAGGATAACGAGGAAGGATGGAACATGGATGGATGCCTTGGGTGTAGGAGTCTTGGAAGACACCGTAAGTCATAGTAACTCTGTGCGTGTGTGTTGCTCTTTGTGCACAGGTATGTGTGGTTAAAATGAAGCTTTCTGAAGCCAAGAACTCTGCCTTTCCTGCTCTCCCTCATAACTCCGGTGCCTCGAATATAGTAAGCTGTTGATAATAAGCATATTGCCCCATAGCACGGTGGCTAAGAGATGATGCTTTGGAATCCAACAATCCAGAATCCAAGCTCTTTTACTTTAGTTTTTCAATCTTGGGAAAGTTTCCTAGCCTTTCTGAGCCTTAGGCTCCTCATCTGTAAAACAGGAGTAATAATACCTGCCCCAACCCCCATGCAGAGCACCTGCGAGGATCAGAGGAGCTGGGCCATGTGAAACCCTGGGCATTGTAGTTGGCGCATGGTCAGTGCTCAGTAAAGAGTAGCTGTTTTATTATCTCCATGTGCGCGTGCGCAGATCTCTGCGGGTGCGTGAGAGTTTTTCAGTCAAAGCCCAACTTAACTACAAAATAAAATTAGCCTCATTTCAGAAAAAGACAATGTGCAGGCATGGGGTTGAACAGATTCTCTCCCCACACACCCTTTGTCACTTCATTCTATAACCGTAAAGACTTTGCCTAAGTTTCCAGGGACCAATATGCTTTTGAACCCTGTCTAGAATGGGAGAACCCTCCACATATGGATAAGCTTTCAGTTGAAAGAGGCAGGAGGTGGCAATGGCTGACCCTCACTTCTGCTTTGAGCCTGGGCGCTAACCGTACAGTCGGCACCACTCCGTCCTCTGCTCTGGACGGTTGTGATTGATCCGGTCTTGGGAGCTGCCAACACAAGAGAGACTCGGGGGCTCTGTGGTCAATCATCACTGAGAACCTATTAGGAGGACAAGGTACCATGCAGGCACTCAAAAGGCCAAATGTCCAGAAATGGCCATTACAGAGGAATATCCTTCGGCTTGGCTGACCGGGGCCAGGTCTATGGCTTTAAAGCAATTGGTGCAGATGCTGAGTGAGGGGGTGCATTCATTTTGTGCTCAATAAAACCAGTTTTATTCAGGGAAGTGAATTGTTATCCCCTCGGGTAGGGTGAAGGTATCAAAACAGGTTGTAATTCTTGGAGAATCTATTTCCTCTGTAGCTGAAGACAGAAAGAGAAAGAGAGGGAGAGAGGGGGATGAAAGGGTGCTCTGTTATCCCAGGAAGTCTTGGGGTAATTACCCAGCCTGGATTTCTCCTGGAGCGTCGGGATGCTGCCAGATGTGTCCAGGTGCTTTGTACACCACCCCACAGAGCTACATCCAGAGTCCACCTCCTCCCCCCGGGGCTGTTCCTCATGTCTGGGAGCACATCAAAGGAGGCTTGATATTCATAACTGCTGTGAGTCATTTTCACATGGAGCTGCGGGGAGCTGCCTGCACCACTGCATGCTGTCTTCAGCCCCTTGTAAGAGCAGCTGAGCTGAACCAATCCCCATTATGGGCGAGAGCAGATTCCTCCTGGGAGACCTGGATTTGCCCCCAGACCCCTGCGCAGAATAAAATGGGTCTTTTTATTGAGAAATAGTTATTAAAATATCCTCCGGTCTTGGCTGTGCATCTGCACTGCCCACAGGGACAGCTCTGCGTGGTCCTTCCACAAGAGTGTGGCCACCTCCGGGCCCTGCTGTTAGTGTCAGTAACATCTGAAACTTCCCTGTTTCCCTCACTCTGAGGACAAAGGACGTCAGCAAGACTCCAACCATGACCGCATTTCTTCTCAACTGAAGGAAGAAATTCCTCTCGCTCCTGTTGAGCATGGCTATTGTTGGAAAATGCCTTGTGTGTGACAGTCTTTGAGGGCTGGCAGGGGCTTGTGAAATCAAAGCCACAGGATTGTAGAGCTGGAAGAGGCCTTAGTCATCAGCCAATTCTAATCCCTCAAATTACGGATGAGAAAATGAGGCACAGAGAGGTTAAGTGACTTGTCTTAGGTCACACAGACAAGTGAGGATTTCTAGCATATAGAATCATTTTCTAAAAGAGGGAGGAAAATAGCAGCAGGGTGAATCTTGCTATTACTTTTCTGCTGGAGGCTGCTTCAGAGGTTCAAACCTATGGGAAAGGGATGGGACCAGGAGAACTGAAGCTGTATCTCAGTTTTGTACCTCAGTTTCTCTGTATGAAAAATAGCTTTATTATTTACATTCATTTCACTATTGGTAAGGGGCTTTGTGAGTGACTCTGAGAAGTCCTGGGCTTTGGGCTTTGGGGTGGATGTGAGAATAGTCTCTTACCGGTCGGTGGGAAGGGGGCTGCTTGCCTGGGTTGACTAACCTGTTGTTGGTTCTTCAGACACCACCGAGGCCTTAAGAAGCCCCTGGGTTTGGGAGGGTGGGAAAATTAAATAATGGTCAGACTGAGTGGTTAGAGGTAGGGAAAAGTGTGGGAAAGTGGGTGGAACATAGTAATAAAACACAGCAATACCTGCCTGCTCCCAGCCCTGGTGACAGTCTCTCAGGAGAACTACCCTCCAAGTGAAACTATGCCCCAGTCAGCAGGACCGGAATCCCTGCCTTTGTCTGGAGCAGCGTGAAAAACGTGCTCCCCTATCTATGTGCTTTTGAGCGCATTTTCATTACACTATATGTCTTCAATTCTGCCAGAAAAGCAAGCATATCTTGCTCTTTAAAATGTCCAGAGCTCCCTTCCCCATGTGGGGTTTGTGGCGAAAGGTCAGACTCCAGAGCTGTCTAGTGGTAACTGGCTCTGAATAAATGAACCCTCCGGGACTGCCAGGGAGACCAGAGAGCAGCCGACACTGTGCCTGGACTGAGTGTGGCCGCAGAAGCCACAGTGTCCCCTGGCCAGGTGGCCCCGCCCCCCCCGGACTGGGCTTCTCGCATTTACTGGCTATCCGCCCAGCACCCTGGCCTGGCGATGCTGCGGGAGCCCCGAGGCCCGCGTCCCTACATCCGTCTTCTCCACTACTTTCTCCTGTTATTACCTTGTCAACAGCAGTACCGGAGACACAAAGGACAACTCTGCACGATGATGCAGTGAATGAGTGGTTAGGTGCCTCCTGTTTAATAACCAGAGAAATATTGCTGTGCGGCATCTCTCCATATGCTGTGGCATCTGTGTTTGGCATGTAAGGGACTAATTTTCTTCACATATCTCATTAAAGATGTAAAGCAAAATGGAAGGGCTGCAAACCTCTCTCCCTGAGCTGCTTGCAACTCACTTGTCTTACCCTCTGCTGCCATCTAGTGGCCACTCACCTCTTCCTGCACTGCCATTTTCGTAATGGAGCTTTGCCCTTGTGAAACAGGAGTAAGACTGTTGTATAAACCGCACAATCATGGATATCCTTAGATTCCTTGTTGCAACTGAGGATCAGTACCCGTCTCCTGACGTCTGCCTGGACCACCCTGGGACTGCTTCCTAGAGCCTGAGGAGGCCCTTTCTGCTCTAGAGAGAGATTGTATGTCAACTTTCTCACAAATATGACCACCTTCCAGACTCTACATGTAAAATATGAAAACTTGGCACACTGGACATGTCTGGCCAAAAGCCACGGTGAATCCTATGATCTGGGGGCAAACAGAGCCCCGCACCTCATGCTGAAATTGCCCCTGATATCTTGAGGAATCCCCAGAGGTTGGGATGGAGAAAGGCACAGAGCAGAAGGGAAATTCCATGGGTCCTTTCAGCTGCCCGCCCCCTACTTCCACACAAAGTCCTTGTAAGTGGAAGCCCACTCCAGTCTGGTCCCACTGTCTCAGCTCAGGACCCATGTTGCCCAAGGCTGACCTTGTTTAACATCTGCACCATTGCCTGGTGCAGATGGAATCAGAATGTGTTTCCAGCCCTTATTCATCAGCCTGGGGGCTTGGGGAGATGCGCTGGGGTGTGTGGATAGCTGTGAATGCTCCCCAGGATGGAAGACACATTGCAACATGAACCAACTTGTCATTACAACTCACAAGAGCAGCGAGTGAAGAGCAGACAGGGCGCGCCCCAGCTGCAGGGTTTAGGCACAGGCTGCAGGTGCCCGCGTATCTCTGTGGGCTCCGAACACAGGGGGACGGACGGTACCTCTGGGCTGGGGACTGGAACACAAAGAGCGGTGTTGCTTTTTGTCATCAAACCAAGCAGTTAATGTCCTTCTCTTTAAGCCTTGGCATTAATTTTGTTAATTGATTCATTCTTCCGTATGTACTCAGCTCTAGAATATGCAGTGAAGTAGGCACAAAAAGCAGCATATGACACTGTATCGATCTTTAAGGATCTTATTATCTAGAGAAGGAAGGAAGGAAGAGGCACGACAGTGTAGGGAGTATCAATTAATTCTGCAAATGAGGAAAATGCCTAACGTAGGAAGTAGATATTCTGAGAAGAGAGAGATCACCAGAGGTTACTACAGCTGGAGAGTGTATCACGGAAGTAAATGATTCAAACTGCCCACGGAATTGCAGGTGATGGTGACAAGCTCTTTGAGACGTGTGGCCTCCTAGGTCCCACGGCCTTAAGACTCTGCTCCTGCTGTCAGTCACTCTCCCGGGGTCAGGAGACAAAGGGGAATCTTCCAGAGCCCGTTTATTGATCTGTAATAGATTTCTTTCCTTTCTCAGTATTACTGTTCATTTATTGATTGACATGTCTTTCATTTATTCATTCAAGAAACATATACTGTTCCAGCACTGGGGTTCTAGAGATAAATCCACAAAAATTTCTGTTTTCACACCAGCTTGGCACTGGACTAGGGCTTCAGAGAACAGAGACAGGCTACAGTCACTTTTGTCTCCGTCTTTAGTCACTTCATTTCTTGAGCACCTGTTGATTCTTTATAGCTTTTAGATATCTCTCCATGGGGTCCTCCCATTTCCCCGCTCCCCCAAGAACACGTCAGACAGAGACACAGCCCCAGTGTCCTGCTGTGTTTTCTCACAATCCTTTACACCCCTGTCTCTGGGGGTGATGGGCCCCTCCCAGGGCTTCTGGTTGGGATGGGAAGAGAGAACACTTTATTGGTCACGTGGAAGCAGAAAGTCTGAAAACAAAGAAAAGACCCTTTGATTTAGTCTTGGTTAAAAGCAAAATAGACTTTAGTTTGCAATGGTGTTTGATACGTCTCGTGAGGAAGAAATCCTATTATGTCAAATTTTCAAAAGTCTGTGCTGCTAAGATAAAGATATTTACATTCCATGACCACAGAGCTCAGTGAAAAGGGGCTGTTAAGAGACAGGCAGTTGGAGGAAAGGTTTTGTGTAATTTAAATTTACACAAGCTTGGCCTTTTCTTATGTCTACTGACAAGGACCAAGAAGCTTCATATCAACTCCCCAGGAATGTAACTCTCAACAGCAAAGCGTTCGATCACAAAGAGCTCAAGAAAACCATTGTATTGTTCATTTAATCCTCAAAACATTTGCGTAGGAAATATAATTTGCTTTGTGAGTTGTAAATAGACTCACAAACCTTTTATTACTTTAACTTATCACTCTCTCTCTCTCTCACTGTCTTTCAGTATTTCTCCTACTGAACCACATGAAATAAAGGGCTCGTAGTGACACCCTAGAGCCTCGTTTCTTTGCTGATCCTGTTGGTTGGGGGTTTATATTCCGGAGACAGAGGAAGAGTTGGTACCAGGTGCTGGATGCATTGCTGTAGGTGCGGGGACACGGGGCACCTCTCGGCTTCAGCTGTGCCTGGGGATGGGCAGAGTCAGCTTGACACTGTGCACACCGCCTGCACAAACGAGCAGCCCTCTGAACTCCGTCAGCTCTGGGCTTGAAACCAAGGCGGAGGTGAAGATCAACGTCTCCCTTCCTCGGTTCCCTCTCTTTTAATTTCTGAAAATGTCGCAAACAAGAAGTGTTCTGCTGAATTTCATGGGGTTGTGGGGGTATTGTGTCACCTAAAGCCTGGTGTGGATTCCTGGAACCACAACCCTTGAGTTTCACCTCCTCCCTTTGTCCCCCATCGCAGCTTCTCTGGGGTTAAATGAGTTTAACCCCAAACTCATAAGCCAGGACGTGGGGAAGGGGGTTTAACTGTCGTTGAGCATCGACTGTGTGCCTGCAACTTTGCTACAGCACTGACTCATTTAACTTTCAGATTCAGCCGAGGTGTGCATTACATTCCCATTTTATGAGCAAGGAGGCCCTGAGAGGTTAAGTAACTTTCCCAAAGTTTTAGAGCTGATAAGGGCCAGAGACAGAATTTGAATCTAGGTTTAAAGTCCTGGCAGTTTCCACCATCTACAGGAAGGAGAAAAGGGCAAGCCGCTTCTGCCCAATCCTCCTCTACCCGCCACTCTCTCGTTAAAGGGCTGAGGAATTGTTTGGAGGTGGAAGATTCTTCAGCTGTGTCCCACGGCCGTAGAGCCCCACTCCTAAGACCCCAGGCCTCCACCAAGTTTCGTCAGCTTCAAGTTCCAGCAGGAGCTGGGACCCTGGGCTGGGGGCTGCACCCTGCAGGGTAGGATGCAGGGAACAACACAGTCACTTTTACAGTCCTCAGAGCCCAGCTGTCACTCTGAGTGTCCTGAGGGCCAGAACCGGCCAGTATCACAGCAGCTCCTTAATGGAGTCTCTTTCCCAGGGACCCCCAAATCTCTGAGGAGGAGGATGGGGAAAGAACCAGACACCAAGACCCACTGCTGTGCTTTATCCTCTGACAGTCTGGACCTGAGTGAGGAAAGTCAATGGCAGAGTGACCCCCACCCAGGCCCCTTCTTCCCTTCCCTTCCCACAGCGGGCATGGTGGCCCCAGCTTCTCTGTGCATCTCTCACAGGCTCCTCTGAAGCACGTACTCATTGTTGTAGGAATCCCCACAATTATGAGAGGCTGGGGACTTCTACCTCTTCAGAGGAGGAAGGTGACAAACTTGGCTGAGACCCCAGATTCCTCGGCCCCAGCTATACCCCACAGGCTTGGTGCAGGGCTTGCCCACTGATTACAGGCTCTTGGTTTTGGAACAAGTCAGAAGAATTGACGTTAATGTTTGTGAGGCAGAATGAGGCCACAGAACCGAAACCACAGAGCCGGGCATCATCAGGGAGAGCTGGTCAAGGGCAAAACCCCAAGGGCAGGAAGTGTAGGGGACTTCTGGTTGGAAGACGGGTTAAACCCTGTCCAGAGGACAAAGACCACCCAGGAGCTAATCCTAGGTGTATATTCACCTTTATTCTGACTATAGTCCCTCAGCCCGATTTGATTTTCCCTGTGTACAAATGTGGGGGGCATCACAGAGGGGTTTCCTCCCAGGCTCCGACGGCCTTAGAATCACCCTGGCTGACAAGTAGGATTTAGTTTCCAGGGCAGTGTGCCCAGGTTCCTTTGTGGTGGTGGTGTCTGCAATTTGATTTTGTTTTTATGGGATATGGGAGTTATTGGTCCAGTGAGAAAGAGAGGTGTCTCTTTTGTAAGAAATCCCCTTTAATGTCGGAGCATCACAATCAAGGTATTGATGACTGTCCTCCACTTGAGTGTGGTTCTCTATTGGGCACCATCCTTAGTCCACTAAATGCAAAGACACCCTGCCCTCTTGAAACTTCCAGTCTGAATCAATAAGATGGTTCTTATACACAAGGCAGACAGACATACGGACTAGTGCAAAACCACCAAAGGTTAGCCTTTCCACCCAGGGAGTAACCATATCATTGACATCGTGAACGGGCACCAGCAGACAGGTGAGCAAGGGATTATGCATGGGAGTGACCTGCCTGTCCCAAATTCAGAGCCAGCATGGCTTAGGAATAGGTCAGCTGAGGGTCCTTCGCTGGCACTGTCCCCGACGAGTGTGAATGGAGGAAGGAGGGAGAGATTCTTTAATTGAGTATTACCGAACAAGAATTTTACAGTTAGTTTTCTTTTCCATATCCCAGTTTTATAGATGAGGAAAGTGAGGGTCACATTGCTTAGGTGGCTTGACCAAGGTCATGCACCTGATAAGTAGTAGAGGCAGAGTCAAAACCAGATCTCTCTGTTCTATCATACATACCACTCACACCGAATTAGAAATTGAATCTGATCTGTGAGGTGTCGGTGCTAATGCTCTGCTTTCGACGTGGGCAGCAGGGGAGGTAGCTGTCCTTCTTGACACTAATCTCAAAGGTTAAACTATATCCTCAAACTAATTTTCCTTAATAGAGTATCAAGAATTTGTCTTGCGTTCATTGATCCAAAATTATCTTGAATCGATCTATATTTTGGTACTGCCTTTTAGTGTTACCATCTTCATAAACTAAATATACATTATATAAAGTCAGTCTTCATTTATTGGTATGTTGATTTTAACCCAAATTTCTTAGTCTGACATTCCGGCAATACTGGAGCATTAATTGTTGATAAAGGTTTTATATGATACTTCTCCAAGTAACAAATTTGCATTTTAACCTGCACCTTCAATGGCTGAACTCCAAAGGGTGACTAGAAGATAATGATTTCAGATACCATAGCACACTGGTGGGGATATAATTCTCTTAGTGGAGGAATTTCTTTTGTGTGTCAAATCCTACCACATAAGTGACTAACCTCTAGGTAGGGCCAGTCCTGACCTAAAATGAGGATTTCTAGAAAATTTCAAATGGAAATCATATTCAGTTTTGATGTTGGAGAAAATATCAAACTGGAACAGCAGAGGAGCAACTTCCTTCTCATCTTGGGTGGGTGGTGCTCACCCTCTGTTGTGTGCCCTGTTGATGGCCCTGCCATCAGAGCTCAGAAGTACAGAGCAGGGGCTGCCCTATGGCCTGGTGGTTAAGTTCGGTGTGCTCTACAGGGCAGCTCAGGTTCAGTTCCTGGGCACAGACCTACACCACTCATTGGCGGCCGTGCTGTGGCAGCAACCCACATACAAAATAGAGGAAGATGATTGGCAACAGATGTTAGCTCAGGGCGAATCTTCCTCACCAAAAAAAAAAAGAAAAAAAAGAAAAGAAGTACAGAGCAGAATTGTCCCTTGAAGGAGAATTCCCTTTGGTGCAAAAAGTTCTTACAGGATCAATCCTCAAAAACTTCTGCTGGGCTTTACCAGGTTGTTCACTGGTATATATTTCAGAAGGAGCCAGAGGCCTCAGAGGGAACATGATGTACCAGAAGAGATGAAGGGCCCGAAACACAGGAAGGTGCTCCTTTAGCACTTACTTTAGGCCCAGCAACTCAGTGTGCCCCCAGCCCTTCATAAGTTCACAGCTGATCTAGGGAGGTGAGAGCTCACACTTGTCTACTGAAATGTGTCTCTAGGTGGATTCTAAGTGGATCTGTGACATACTCCACTGGAAATGAAGTGAGAGAGATCATAAACTCCCATGGGAGGGTGCTCCTTTTTTGGGATACTCATCACAGTTTGAGAGAATGAAGTCTTAAGGGGGACCTGGACTCTTGAGGAATTAGAAATTTGGAAGACATCTTTGCTGCTATTGTTTGCCCCGCCCCCTCTCCGCCATCACTCCCCATCTCTCTGATGGTCTTGTGTTTGGAGAATGAGTTGGTTGGGCAGCTCTAGGCTGAACCAGGGCAGGGGCATGTCAGAAGTCACTTATTTGGACCTTGCTTTCTGGAGATTGGATGTAAGAACACATTTCTCACAGTGTCCCATGATAGTGCTTTTCAAATTTATTTCCATCTGAGATCCACTTTGGCTGGGCAAATACCCCACGGGCCTCTACCTCTCCAGCTCTTTCTTGCTAATGTAAAATGAGCTCATGGGAATGAATAAAGAGAATGGTATTGCTTTGGCTCAAACACTAATGAGCACGTTCACTTTGTCCTAGTGTAAATAGTAAAGTTATAAGAGAGAGCCCAGGGACCAACTAATTATTTTAAAGGCTCAAAGCGCTGATAGAGTGTCCAAAACTCTACACTGAGGAGCTATATGCTCATTCAATGCTGAGACTCTTGGGTTCCCTAAAACCAAAGTCTCCGGGTACCTCAAGGGACCAACCAAGAGGGAGCACCTCATAGACCCAGAGGATGTTAGAACTGGAAGACTCAGGAGTCTTTCCGTCCATGTCTCATTTTGTAGGTGGGAGACTGAGACCAGAGAGTGCCATGGAGGGTCATGATTGGAACTCAGGTCTGCTGCCGGCCAGTGGGTCCTCTTGTTGCTTTTCCTCTTGCTGGGGAAAGAACAGTGATTCCTTGATTGTCGGAGCAGGAGGTATTTTTCAGTTTTTAGGATGATTTTATTCCCGAAAGAGCATCTTTGTGCCTCCTCTTGTCCTTCCTGCTTTTAGGGAGTATGCAGTGTCCACCTATCAGCAGATTTGTTCCAGTGGGTTTTTTGCTTATAGAAACGTCTGCAGTCATCCCATTTTGTTCAGAATTTATTGGTAAAGCAATTCTTTTCTCTTGGGTCATTTTTCAGAGAGGCAGACACCCAAGATGAATGTTTATGGCCCTATGTCTTGCTCTTCTTTGAACTCCCTCGTTCCAACCCTCATGACGTAGCAGGGCGTTCGGTATAAAGAGGCATTCAGAATGATCAAATCTGGTTGAGCTTTTTGAGGACAGTGGCCAAATATGATTCTGTAGTCAATGTAGATTGCTCCCTCTGTCCTCCAGGGTTGGGCATCCTCTTCCCCCTGGTCCTTTGTTTAGAAACAAGGCATTGTTTTACTTTTGAATCAAAATGGTTCACCAAACAGACCATGTTTGCAGCTTGTATTGTTGAATGAAAGTAGTAGAGAGCTTTACTCCAAGTTTGAACTAGTTAAATTCAGAAAAAAACAAGCAGTTTTAACTCACGTAGTAGGCAGTAGATTTTAGAAACTCCTTACTCCAGAGGCGGAGTATATGAATGTGTATTCTATGAGATTTAGACACATTTACTTATGTTGGACAACCCACTTTAAGGGAAACTAGGAATATTTTAAGGGCACATAACCTAGTATTTAAAAGGTGCTTTAATTATATGATCTTTTTCATTATATGTGCTCATTGAAGAGAAAATTGTGGATTACATATAATTATAAAGAAAAAGAAGGACATTACCCATAATCCCACTACCCAGAGACAATAATTATTTCATTTTGTTATATTTCATTCTAGTCTTTAGTCTTAAGTATATTTTCTTACATTGTTGAAGCCATCTTACATATTCAATTTTCTGTTTTCCATTTATATTAGAGCAAGATATTTTTCCCCATGTGATTTAAAACTCTTTAATATCTAATTTATGATGGCAGCATAATGTTGTACTGGGTAAGATATTCCTTAATTTGTTTAACCATTCCTCTAATGTTGGATATTTAGGTTATTTCCAATTATTTGAAGTATCAATAATATTTAATGGACATCTTTGCTTATAAAAAATCTACTCAGATAACTCTTTTAAAGATAGATTACCAAATATTGGGCCAACAGGGAAGACCATTTTAAAAGGCCTTGACATTTAACACCAAATAATCTCCCATGATAATGTATCAGTTTCTATTCAGAGCAGCAATAGATGTAAGAGCCCTTAATGTGCCCAATTATACCAGCACTGAGTTGTGATTGTTTAAAAAAAATCTGTATTATTTTATATGAATGATAATTGTTTTCATTTGCATTTTTTGATTTTAAGTGAAGTTGAGTTTTTCAAATATTCATTAGCAATTTATATATAATTTTTGTATCTCATTTTTGCCTATATATCCATCAGGATATTGCTTTCCTTATCCATTTATATAAACTCTTTACATATTAAGCATATTAATATTTGACTGTTACACAACTCATACTTTTTTTGCTAAAATTTATTATTGATGTTTTAATTAAAACATTTTTGGAGATTCTGAAATCTTTTTATGCACTCAACTTTGTGTATTTGTATATATCCCTGATAATTTTGTTTACTACCTTCACACTAGAAATTCCTTCTCTATTCTGTCTCAAATGGAGTGGACAAAATTTGGGAATGGGAGGACTAGCTTGTGTTGGGGGAGGACTGGTTTGGGGGCTGCATTAGAGTTGATTGTATTAGCTGCTTTAATAGCCAGGTGTCTCCCCTCTGCTAAAAGGCTGTGGGAATTCCCTCGGGGTATAACATATGGTTCCATTTTTCTCAGCGTGATAAGGCTTTTCACAGGGTTGAGAAGGTAGAGAGACCATAGGTTGATAGTGAGAGACTGTGAATTTGCCTAATTAAATTAATGTACAAAAGAAGGAGACACAGTGCCTCCCACAGCCACAAGAAAAATGACGTAGGTTCCAACTTGACCCTAGCATTATATCTCTAAAGGAAATAATAATCCACAGGAGGGCAGTAGTCAGCACTGTCCAGAGGAGGGAGATGTTAAAACTATGAATGCATGTAAAATCCAGAGAGGTGTTTTGTTGGGAGGTGGGTTCTTCATGGTGGTTTGTTAGAGCTTAGGGGAAATATATCACCCCTTTCCCAAGCCATTTAACTCGCCATCTTCTCGGGAAGCAAATTTATTATCAATAATTTGGCTTCCAAAGTATCATATAGACAGGGGAAGTAGTGCCTTGGACAGGGACTATAAGAGCAAATATGTTGGCATTTGGGTTTAAGTCTGAATCTTGTCCCAGTTTAGATAGCTTAAGTTTGCCACTGATGGGCTGATGACCTCTGGGTTTACTAAGAACATTCACTTTCTTGATCATATAGACTGAAGACCAATTACTCAACCATAACATTCCTTTAGCCATCAGCAAACTCTACCACCACCACAAAGCCATTTGGAAAACAGATTTTTTTTTTTAAAGTGAAGGGAAAATATGTTAATAAATTGGGAAAAAACCAAGTAGAATTTAAAATCTTAATGAAGATATCAAACGGAGCAGCTAGGAAAGAAATGGAGCTGGATGCCACCTTGTAAACCTTTAAAGGGAGAAGTGTGACGAGGAGAACAAAATACAAAACAATTCATGCAGCAAGGTTATCACCTCTACTCATCCCATGAGTAAGCGCATTTCTGTGGATTGTGGAAAGTTATGGAGAGAAGATACTAATGACCTGTTCACTCCAGGTATAGAAGAGTCTGGACAGCAAAGATTTGTGTGTGTGCACACACGTGATGCTTGCATGTGGATAGACACACTTCTTCAAGGGATTGTACAGAATAATATTTTGGTTAAGATTGTGGCTCTGAACCAGCTACCTGAATTCAAATTCTGGTCATAGCTTTTATGAGTTTGGTGAATTTGGGCACTTTACCTAATCCCTTTGAGGCTTGGTTTCATCATCTGTGAAATGGGAATGATAAAATTAGCACCATAATGTTAATGGTAAGTTTAAATGACAGAATGCATGTAAAGTGCTTGGAAAAGTGTTAGTCACATTACAAATCCCTAATAAAAGGTGGATTTTATTATTTACATATGTATATAGACACAAATGTATGGGGGCAGAGAAGAAAATAAAAAATTTGAAATTAAAGTTTAATTACTCAAGTACTATACTAATACATCCTTACTATAAAAATTAAAGAGTTGCAATTGAAATCAAAATCTCCATTGACTGTTCTTCTCTTCCTCCTGCTGAATTCCTTTTTCCAGAAGTTGCTATTAATAGAGAACCCATCATTGTTCTTACAATTCTTTCATTGTGCAATATTCAGGATTTACATTGTGCAAGTATTTTTTACTAACATAAATGGCGTCATACTTTATATATTGTTCTGCAGCTTGCTTTTCCCACTCAGATCTTTTCCTATTATTATATATAGCTTCACTTCATTATTTTTAACTGCATGGAATGTAGACTTATACATTATACCAATCTTTGCTGTATGATTATGTCATTTCCAGCTTGTTCTGACCCCATATTGCTTCGCTAAACTCCTCGTACAGGTTTTCTTTTACAATAAGGGCAATACTAAGACTGGGGCCCAGTAATTGCTAGGTCATAGAGTATGTTCATTTTCAATATTAATATTTACTAACGTATACTTTTATGTTGTGGTAGGAAAGATATCTCAGCCTCTTCTATTTTCCTTACTATCAAGGTAAAATACTACATTAATTTCCTCCTATTGTATATTGTACTCTAAATAGCTAATTTTGTTACTTTTATTCTAACATGAACATTTATTCTTTTACAAATTTTATTTTTCATCATAAAATTAGTATATGTTTATTAAACTGAAAATTTGGAAAATACAAAAGAGTAGAAGGAAAACAGTAATCATCTTATTCCTATGAGCTGAGATATTCAATACTCAATAATGAGATACTTTCCTAGGGAATTCTAAAAAATTATGATTTGGTAACAACTAATTTTAATGATCAGGTTACATTATGAGGTTTTGAAATTAATAAGGTAATACATTATGGCTTAAGTATATCAAGAATTTAGATTATTTAAATTTCTGATTGAAGGATTTAGAAAGCAAAGAACTTATAGATTTTGTATGTTAATGACAAAGGCAGTATTCCACATTTTGTTAAGTTTTTGTCTCTTTTTTGAATAGTGTTCTTTTTACAGAGAAAAAGGTCATCATTACTTTTAAGACCTTTCCAAGACCTGTATGGAAATTGTAATAGTAACAAGGATTATTTTAAAATTGGGTTTAAAAAGTTATTTGTATTTTGTGCTTATCATATTTGGAACATGTGTATCTCTGGAATTTTTATGGATCTTCATGTTTTTATGAGAATTAAAAATGTATTTTCCATAGAATGATAGTCTAAAACATGAAGTTGGGTCCCATAAATTATGTGAAATTTAAATGGTGTGATATAAAAATTAATAACACATAAGTTATAAGGAAAATCTGTAATATTGTGAAGGGCCAAACAAGATTTGCATAATTTCAGTTGGTGAACTAAAAGAATTGTAAGTTGTTTTTACTTCTGCCACATGATGGCGCCACTTTAGCTTGTAGCGGAAATAACGGGACATTGTTATACCTTCTGCCTTATGAGAATATCTGTAAGAGATATTGATTTCTTTTATACTGTTATTTTTAACAGTCACTTAAAAATTTTCAAATGGTTTTATGTCTTTTTATACTGGCATTTATTAAGAGTTGGTACCAAAGCTCATGCTGAAAAATGTGCATCGAAATACGTAACTTTTAAACAGATGTTAACTATAATTCAGTGCCACAAAGAAACCCAGACAACTGCCTTGATGTGCTTTATCATTAATTTAAAGAACAGCAATTGCTAAATATTATAGAGAATGCTAAGAAAATAAAGAGCAGCATCAAAACAGAAATATGCTACAAAGTTGTAGATAAATGGGCTCTGTAAACCAATTCCCCATGGGAAAATCAGCCACAAATTATGCAACATTATAAGGAATACACATTTCTTATGAATTGCAACTGCCTCACATTGGAGCTTAGCTTAATGATGATCTTATAAGCAAATACTGCCATAAGACTTCAATGTCCTCCTTTGCCTTTTTAGTAATATTAGTAAGTGATACAACTAAATGAAGGTCAAATGATGTCAGGTACTTTGAATAGAAAACAATTACGGGAAAATGGAATTGTCACAAATTAGATGCTATAAGCATGTAAAATTCAATGTATGGTCAGACCTATATTCACAATTCATGTGGCTATACTGTGTGAAGCTCATCTTTTGTATAAATCATTTAGCGACAGTTGACTGGCAATATGTATAGTAGTAACAATATAACAAAGAATGTTTCATTAAAAGTTAAAAACATTTCTCTCAATATTGTAACTGTTAGTGCATAGTTAAATGATTGGCCCATCAAGTGAATGGATTAACAATTCAATATGAATTTATTTTTGAACAAAGAATAAATTAAAATGACAAAAGTCATGCACAGAATCAGAAGAATCAAGCTGATAAAACCCAACACCACACATATATTTTTCATCTATTCAATTCAAAATTGATGATTTAGTTTCAGCAGAACATCATTTATTATATTAAATTAAAATCATTAAAATTTTATTGGTTTTGAAGTTTTGTACATGTGTAACTTGTATTTTCCTATAGTTGGTATAAAAGCAATAAGCACATAAAGTTGAAACACCACTTTATGTTTCTACATGTTTAAGTAACATTATGTTAAAAGTAATGTAGTTAACACTGGGGTCTGTGAAAATTGTTCTTTAAAGAAGATATATCTGACTCAGGTTGAGAAACATTGCTGAGGTGCTGGGAACTCTGAGTTTCCCTTTGCAGAGAGTTTTCCTCCTCTGTTCTCTGGTTCTACCACTGCAGCCAGAGTCACTGGCAGGGAACGTGGCTGGAGCCCCTGCCATAGAATTTAGGTGCAGGAGGCAAGTACTGGGGAGCACTGTGTAACCATTGCACAGAGGGAGGCAGCTGGGACTTGGAACTCGGGAATCATGATGTGCAATCAAGAGAGGAGGGAAGCCTCTTTATTGAGCTGCATTAGGAATCTTCACTCCATTTCTCTTTCTTTCCTTTGACAAGGTCCTGCCTGAGTCACTGAAAGGCAAGCACTGTCTGTATAAAAGGGTTCACGGTGAAGTTCTCTACATTTTAGAATTTGTGGGGCCCAAGGACTCTGTCCACTCTCGTCTGGTGTTCACCCCATTCAGGAAGACGAAGTCTGAGACAGGAAACGAGTCTTTAGTTCATCATACCCTATCCTGTTTCTTTTAGTTTCACTGACTCCAGACTGATGTTCTCATCTTTGAGATGAAAGTTCCTTGTGTGCTCCAACTGCCAGCTCCAGGAATCTCCCAAATCCCAGGTCAGCTGCAGTCACAAGATCACCAGTGAGTCCCCAGGACTTTCTTTCTGCCCATATTCACTGTCCTCTGGGATCTGAGATAAGGACAGGCACTTTAGAAGTGCTGAGTTGTGCTGGTCATCTTGGTTAAGCAGACGACTGTGTTTTCCAGAATCCCCTTGCACATGTAGTTCTGCATTGGAGTTGGCCAAAAGAGGAAACTGCATGCGATTTGGAAGGCAGAAGCGAAGCAGTAACAATTCCTCGTAGAAGGTCACTGTGGCCAAGTACAGTGCCAGATGCAGAGGCACCAGGCAGGTCTCACATCGTCCTTGCTCTCCTTTCTATGCCCCGCTAATCTTTCTGACTCTTGGCCCTGCTGACCAACAGTGACTCCAGGCCCATCACCAGATGCTTCGCTGTGGATCCACAGAAGAGGTAGCTACTCAGAGGTAACAGCTCTCCGTACACCTCTCAGTGAGCTCCCCTTCACAGTCCCACTTTGGTGGCGGAAAGTACTTAGGTTCTTAGATTTTCCTTCAAGGCCCACTCATTCCTCCGTGCTGCTGCTTCAGACAGGCAGGTTAATGACCGTTTTTCTGATGCTCTGACTCCCTCTTCCAGACCTTTACTTCTCCAGCTCCTCCTGCATTTTTAAGGTTTAATTCCTATAATGAATTTTTATTCCTTTATTCTGTATCGTTCACCCTGGTTCTGCTAAACACGGCTGGTGCCTAAGCGATACAACTAGTCCTGGAACTGATTAAGAGGAACAGAACCATAAGGATGGGAAGTTGGTATTGATTCTCTGATTTCACTAGACATTAGTGACCCCATTGCCAATGGTAAATGGGACACTAGTAGTCCCTGACATCAGGGGCCTATAGAAGGGAAGGTGTTACCAGGCAGCTGTTGCCATTGAACAATTTAGTAGAAATAAAGAGCATAAGGTCTGTGGGTTGCTTCAAGCGCTACAGGGAGATTGGAGAAAGAAAATAATGAACTCAGGGCTATACATTCTTAGCCTCAGGTCCAGGGAAGGAACTGGAAGGTTTCTGTGACTGCCCTGAAGGAAATCCTTATTTCTCGTAGCTGCAGGGTCTGATATTTCTGAAAACCAAACCCAAAGACTAATCCTGTGGGTAGCTGGATTACAATACCAAGTTAATTCAACATTTCTTATGGTTAAAATCAGGGCATTGATTGGGATAGAGTTAGGATCCTGAAAATTGAGAGGGCAACATGTGGGCAGATTCTGTTGAAACGAGGCCTTGAGGCCCCTCAGTCTCCTTTGCCTGGAGCAGACGACTTCCCTCCCCGGTCTGAGCAATTTAGTCCCCGCTTCCTTCAAGAACCTGTGATGATCTATCCCATGGGGAAACACCGAGACTCCTCAAGATCTACCCCAACACCTTTCATTGCTTCTATGTCTGTAACCAGATTCAAGTCTGGGCAGGCCCCATGGGGACAGGTACAAAATAACGAGGTATCACACATGCCAAAAGAATTGCAAGACTTTTCTAATTTATATGTTCATGGCCAAAAGTTTATATGGTAATTTTTCCTTCTTCCCTTCTGCCGAAAGATCTGCAGCCATTTACCAAGGTAACAGTGCACTGGGGAAGGGGAAATAAACAGATTTTTGGCAATTTCTGAACACTGGATGGGACATGATACTAAGTCTTGGACATCCAATATGCCACTTTTGTCTACTTATTAGAGTAGGGGTTTGTTAACGCTGAATGATGAATGGTATTTTGGCTCAGGTCCATCTCACAGTGTATCCAGCTGGGCTCTGAATTCAATCCATGGTTATTTCCGAAGTTCTAGAATGCCTGATTGAAAGAGATACACTCAGCAAATGGCAGAATCACTTTACTGGTTATTTGATCTGTGGAGTGAGGATAAGTAGAAGACATTAGAACTGCCTCTATATTAAAAAATAGTAAATCCAAAGTAATACTGCATTCCTGGAGAAACTGTAGAGACTAGTGCCTCCGTAAAGGACTTAAAAGATGCAGAGCTGGTGATTTCCAACATGTCTCCATTAGACTCATCTGTTTGGCCTGAGCAGAAGATAGATGGCTCCTGAAGAATGACGGATTATTGTAAAATTAATCAGGTGGTGAATACAATTGCAGCTGCTGTTCCAGATGTGGTTTCTTTGCTGGAGTTAATCGACAAATTCCTTTGACATTTGACTTGGGTATTGATAAGGAAAATCATTTTTTCCCTCTATACACCTGATACCAGAGACTACCTGAAGCATTTTTTTTTTCATCTGGAAGGGCCAGCAATGTACCTTCATTGTTTCACCTCAGGGATACATTAACTCTCCAACCCTGTCCTATTCTATTCCGCAGGGAACTGATTGCCTCTCCATTCCACAAGACATCACATCAATCCACTACCTTGATGCATGAGGGGAGCATGAAATAGCAACTACTTTAGACATCTTGGTCAGACCCATATATGCCAGAGGTTGGGAAATAAATCCCCCTAAAATTTAGGGGTTTATTCCTTCAATGAACTTTCTTGGGCTTTCATGGCCTGAGACAAGTTGAGCTATCTCTTCCAAGGTGGAGGTCAAGTGGCTACATCTGGTCCAGCCCACCGTTAAGAAAGAATCACAATGCCTAGTACACCTCACGGGATTTTGGAGACAACATATACCTTATGTGCGTGTGTTGTTATAGCCTAGGCCTATACACTGAGTCATCTAAAAGGCTTCCAATTTTAAATAGGTTCTAGAAAAAGTAAGGGTTCTGCAACAGGTCCAGGCTGCTGTTCATGTTTCCCTCCACTTTGGTCATATGACATGGCCAATTCAATGGTGCTAAATGTGTCTATTGAGCCTTTGGCAGCCTCTTAGGTGAATTACAGAGCCGACCTTTAGGATCTGGGAGCAAACCCATACCATTCTCTGCAGATATGCTCCTTGTGAGAAGCAGCTCTTGGCTTTGTACTGGGATTTAGTAGAGACTAAGTATTTGACCATGAAGCACCAAGTTACCATGTGACCTGAAATGCCCAACATGAAGTGGGTGTTGCTTGACCCACAAAACTGTTAATTTGGGTATGCATAGGCATGGGAGTGGTATACATAAGATCAGGCTTGAGCATTTCTTGAAGGCACATGTCAAAGGCATTAGTAAGTGTCTCAGATTACCATGGCTCCTAATTCTGCTACAGTGCCTCATCTTTTTCAGCTTGCACCTATGGCTTCATGAAGAGTTTCTTATGACCAGTTGACTGAGGAAAAAATATTAGGCCTGGTTTATAGACTGTGCTGCACAATATGCTAGCACCACCCAAAAGTGGACCTCTGTAATACTGCAGTCCCACTCATGGGTGGGCTTGAAGGACAGTAATGAAAGGAAATCCTACTTTTATTGACCACAACTGGACAACTGGTAACATAGAAATCTGGGGAAGAGGTATATGGATCGAGGTCTCAGAATGGCTATAGAGTATAAAAATATTTGTGTCTCATGTGAATTCTCACCAAAAAGCAACATCAGCGGAGGAGGATCTTAATGTTTAGGTGGACAGAATGATCTATTTTATAGATGTCAGTCTCTTACCAGACATCCTTGTCCTTGCCCAATGGGTTGACAGACTAAGTGGCATGGCAAAGAGTTATGCATGGCCTCAAGAACATGGACTTCCACTAATGAAGGCCTATCTGGCTACAGCCACTGTTGTGTGTTCAGCCTGCTAAGACCAGGGACTATGATTGCACTCCTGATGTGCCATTTGTGGCATCCATGGAAATGTGCAACTCAGGTCTCCTTCAAGAGTACCTACATGGGGACACAGTTGACTGATAGCTTCGTGTATCATCCCTCTGGATCTACCGTTGCATTTGCACTGGGACCTCAAAGTGCAAGGTGCTCCCAGCCAATGATTGAGTGCTGTGGTTACTTGTGCTAGTCCATTCCTGTGGGATGCAGGACTCCTCTAATGGGCCGTTTTGGCATGCATTACTTCCCACTGGCCTGGTAGAAACTTTCCTAGAACCAGGCTGCAGACTGAGACTCTCTGTGTCCAATGCTCCTTTCTTGCTCCTCTCTTTTTACAGGTGTCAGATCTGCATCTCAACAGTCTGAAGGTCCTCCCTGTCCATTCCAGATCCTATTCCTTTATTATTCATAGGTATTTCCTCCAATAAACCTTTTGCATGTCTAATCCTGTCTTGGCATTTGTTTTTTTGGAGGAATCAAACCAATACGGTTGGTATCAAGAATTGTTAGAGAAAACAGGTGGGGCTTGGAACTGACTTACCACCCCACAGGCAAAACTCATCCTTGGTGATATTTGGGGCATTGATAGTCCCTCGAACAAGGTGAAGGCCCAGCTGCTGAAGATTTACCTGATGATGTGGTGGTGAGGAAGACCTGGTGGAAGAGAATTCCCTTGCAGGTGCAATGATTCAGGCAATTTGAAAGATATAGGGTGAACAATGCCTACAAGGAGAACAAGTTCACTGGTTATTGCTAAATTGTATTAAAACCCTGAAAAGGGATAATGAGAAACTGGGAGCCTGAGGGTCTCTTTGATAGCTTACTAAGAGGCCCTTATCTCCTACAGAGGAAGGGCAGACACAGCTGAGAAGACAGGATTTGGTAGAGTCTCAGAGCTTCAGATGGGTTTAAATGCCCAGCCAAGGAAGGTCTCATGTTATGGTAACAGGGCTCTGGTTGGGAAAATCTGGAACCCTGAAACACGGGATGGAGATATCTGGATGGATGCCCCCGTGGATGTTTACTCTAAACCCTTATGAGCTAAGCTTTTGAAACTGCCAAGTCATAAAATTGAATGGGCCTAGCACCAGTCCATTGTAAAATGGAAATAATACATCTGGAATTAAACCCAACCTGTCCCAAAGTTCATAAATAAATTGCATGAGCAGGTAGCCCAGACCCTCCAGGGCTTGCACAACAATTGCACCAGCGCCCCACTACATCTTTCAGCTGTGGTCATATTGGGCAGGGCATGTGACTAGCTGAAGGAGGAAGAAAAAGCATGAGCTTTATTTATAGATAGATTTGCCTGATATGTATGTTCAAGCCAAAAATGTACAGCAAGTGGGTTATAGCACTATATTCAGGAGTGGCCTTGAGAGAGAGTGGAGAGAGAAAACCTTCCCAGTGTGTGGAGCTGTGAGCAGTGCACTGGTAATCTACATTTTGTGTGGAAAGAAAAGTGGCCTGAGGTAAGAACATATATATACTCCTGGAGAGTGACCACTGATGAAAGATGTAGGGGGGGACTGGTGCAATTGTGGTGCATGCCCTGGAGGGTCTGGGATACCTGCTCATGCAATATATACTCCTGGCTGGTTGTGGGACTGGAAGGAAAAGAGTTGGAACACCGAAGTCAAGGATGTCTGGGGTATAGGCATGTGGATGGACATATGGGAGTGGACAGTGAATGTGAAGATTTTTATATCACATTTTAACACCCACCAGAAAGCATCCACTGTGGAAGTGGCACAAAATAAGTAAGTGTAAAATGACTTCAGCACTGAATAACCAAGTAGGCAAAAAGACTCCACCAACTGATGCTAGCTTGCCTCCCTCATCAGCCCACTGGAACTGGTGTGATGAGCATATGAATAGCATATCTATTCCATGAATGGCTAAGGAGGCTATGCATGGGCCCAACAGCATGGACTCTCACTTACCAAGGCTGATATAACCACTGCTGCCTCTGAATTTCCAACCTCCCAGCAACAGAGATCAATGATGAACCTGGATATGACACTGTTGCTCCCGTACATCACCAGCCACTTGGAGGCGAATCAACTACATAGGCCTCCTTCCATCCTGGAAGGGTCAGTGGTTCATTGTTATAGGTTAGATATCCATTCCAGGTATGGGTTTGCCTTTTCTGCCAGCAGGGCCTCATCTAGCATTACTGTCCATGGCCTTATGGAAAGCCTGGACCACAAACATAGAATCCCACACAACATAGCATCCAACCAGGGCACTCACTTCATAGCAAAGGAGGTACAATAGGTGCAGGGCCTATGACCATGGTTCAATCAGATGACACACTTTCTGGAAGCAGCCAACTTCATAGAGTGCTGGAATGGCCTACTAAAGTTGAAATGATAACCAAAGGTGATACTTTACAAAGATGGGGTGCTATCTTTCTAGATGCAGTATATGCTTTAAATCAGAGACCTCTGTGGACCTATGCCCCCAAGAGGAAGAATACGTGGGTCTGGGAAACAAGAGATGGAAGAAGGAGTGACCTCACTTACTTTCATTCTTGATGACCAATGAGGGATTTTGTGCTTCCTGGTCCCAAAACTTTGGACTCTGCAGGATTGGAGGTCCTGGTCCCCCAAATAGATGCTTTCTTTCCCATAAAACCACAAGGTGCTATGCAACCAGCTACCCCAAACTTAGGTGCCTTCAAACAACACTATTATCATCTCTCAAAGTTCTGGGGGTTGAGTGGGCTCAGCTGTGTGGTCCTTGCACAGTGCCGGTGGAGGGTATCTCTCCTCTATTTACATCAGATGTTAGCAGGGCTGAAGTCATCTGAAGGCTCAGTTGTGCATGACATCCCTCATGGCTTCTTCACTCACATGACGGGGCTTGGGATGGGGTGGCTGGAACAGCTGAGGGCTGACTAGGCATCTCTCTCCATTTGGCTTGCCTGGGCTTCCTCACAGCATGGTGGCATCAGAGTAGTAGAGTGGCTTACAGGGCTGCTGCCATCCCCCAGAGCAAGTATTCCCAGAGACCAAGAGGGAAACTGCGAAACTGCAAAACTGCTACTGACAGAATGTCAGAAGTCACAGAACCTCATTTCTACCACATTCTACCAGTTACAGTCAATCACAGAGTCAGTCCAGATTCAAGGGGAGGGGACCACACCAGTCTGAGTGCTGAGAGGCATGGGTCATTGGAGGGCCATCTTTGGAGACTTGGTTTCAAAGTTGCCTTCAATACTTTCTGAATAGAGAGATTCTTACATTAGTAACTGTTCTCCTTACTAATAAATATTTATGGAGAACCCATGGTATGTGCAGAGCCTTAATGTAAGTAGAAGAAACAGAGAAAACATTACACCTATCCTCAAAGTTTGTATATTCTACTGTGAAATATTCATGTTAACACTGAAGCTAAGAGCAGGCTGGGAATTCCAGAAATGAGAATTAATGTACTGGTACTGATGGACAATGTGTGTATCATAGCTCTCTGAAGTGAAATAGATAGATTAATAATGGGCTTCTGTACGTAGGTGGATCATCAATAAAATGATGGAATACTTTCCTAGCTCAAAATTTTCACAATCTAGTGATCCTTAATCTGGTACCCAACTCATTCCTCATAAGACTTGCTTATCTCTAAGAATTGTTTATGAGTGAATGTTGAAGTATGTGTCAGAAACTGTAAACTTGTAAACTATAAACAGTGATACAATAAGAGACAGCTTTTAACTTTTCAAATAGGATTCATGATAAATGTGATATAAATATTTGTTGAATAAATGAATTAGAAGATAAAACAGATTCTTGCAACAAATTTAATATATAGTTAGCTGAACTGTTGCTCTTTTTTAAGTTATATTATTGCTTACTCAGTCTTATTATACTTGATAATTCTTGGAGTTTTGTATCTTAATCTTTTTTTTGTCCCAGATTTATGGCTTGATGAGAATAAAAGCAGATGAAGGGGAGAGGAAAGTTAGAGGGACTGTGCGTCAGATCTTTGTTTCATTTGTTGAATAATTCAGACAAATTCTGGGCTACTGAATGCTTATATTCTGTTGGATAGAGGGACAAGAAATACACCAACAATTATCTAATATAATGCCTGCTAATGATGATTGCCATGAGAAAAATGAGACAGGGGAAGAGGAAAGAGAGATGGGTTGGGTGAGTACTATCTTATATAGGATTGAAGGAAAGGCCTCTTGATGAGACGGCATTTGAGCAGTGACCCGAAGGACGTGATGAAGGGAGCCATCTGGGGCAAGAATATTCAAGTACAAAGACCCAGGGTGGAAGCTTGCTTGAGTCATTCAAGGAACCTCTAGACTATTCCAGGGGGTAAGTGTGACAATAGAGTGAGAAAGGAGAAGAAAGATAGGAAATATTCAGTAAACTAGAGAGCGTTCTATTTGTCATGTTCTGTGTAAAGCTGGGGATATCAAGGTGAATAAAATATAATCCTTGCCCTCAAAGAAGAGTATCTTAGAGGAAGCAGACATTGTAATATAAAGAGATAATCTCCATTCTGGAGGTGTGTGTAAGGTTCAAAGGGAGCCAGGAGAGAGAGACCTTAAATTTGCCTGAAAGATCAAGGAAAGCTTCAGAGAGGAGATGTCAGGGAACCATGAGGAGGAGATGGTGATGAGGTTGGAAACTCCAAGCAAAGGGAAGGCCATAGGGAAGGATGAAGGCAAGAGGGGTGATAACCCTTGATATTTCCTGAGTTTAGTAGTTTGGTATTTTGAGATCAATGATGACGAGAGATGTGCCAGGAGATGAGGTGGGATTGGTAGCTTAAGGAACTTTGTATGTGGGCTTGTGTTATGCCAAGTCTGAAGAATATTGAGAAGTGAAGTAAAATACTTAAATTTGCCTTTTACACAGAGCCATGAGGCTAAGTGGTGTCGTTAACAAAGACAAGAAATACAGAGGTGGAAGAGCTTGGAGTAGGGGACGTGAAGTGATGATGTGTTTTAGGCTTGTACAGTTTAGATTGCCCAACCGTCGTCTGACCAAAAGGCAGTTGGATATACATAGGTCTGGAGCAAAGTCAAGGTCAGAAGCAGAATAGTCACTAGCATAGAGGTGTTAGTTGCAATCATGGTGTGAGCAGAGAAGTAGACTAAGGTTGGAGCCAGAAAAACAGCAGCGTTTAAAGCAGGAAAGAGAGGAGAGTCGACTCTATAGGAATCGTCATAATTTCACTGACCACGTCGTGTTCTTATTTTTATTTACGAGGCTAACTTCCAAATAGACTGTGAACTCTTTGAAGAAAATAATTTTAGTTCATCTTTTTTGTGCTTTTATTCCTAGCAACTGTCCTACTGCTTTGTACATGGGATATGTAATATATATGTATTCAAATGAATGAGTGAAGGAGTAATTAATTAATGAAAAGACTATGGCTTGACATTTCTGCTTGGTGCTTTCATAATTTAGTGTGACACTTCACAGTAGGAGTTCTTGTATCTTTTTATTTTTATTACTTTTTTAATACAAGGAACACAAATTTATTGAAGAAAAACTAGAAAAAAGGAAAGCTAAAAAAATTACCCTGAATTCCACCATAAGGAATAACTATTGTTAACGTTTCATGTCTATCTTTTTAGACCACCACTATCAATAGAAATACAATGTGAGCTACATACATAATTTTAAATTTTTTAGTAGTTTCATTGAAAGAAAGTGCAAAGAAATGAATAAAATGAATTTTAATAGTGTATTTTATTTAGCCCAATAAACCCCCCAAATTATTTCAACATAAAGCCAATATAAAAAATATCAATGAGATTGTTTACATTTTTTTTCATACTAAGTCTTTGAAACCTGGTGTCTATTTTACACTCACAGCACATTTCAATTTGGACCAGCTACAATCCAAGTGTTCAATAGCCACGTGTAGGTAGTGGCTATGTATTGGCCGGCATGGTTCAAGACTCTTTTTGATGTATAGTCATGCACTGATAAAGATGTTTCCATCAGTGAAGGATCGCATTGACAATGGTGGTGCCATAAAATTAGTACTGTATAGCCTAGACGTGTAGTAGGCTATACCATCTAGGTTTCTGTAAGTACACTCTATGATGTTCACACAATGATGAAATCGCCTAACGATGCATTTCTTAGAATATATCCCCGTGGTTCCCTGGGCGCATGACTGTATATACAACGATAGAGCTATACATAAAAATTATAATTTTCCCTCCACAAAAATTAGGTCATATGAAACTTACAGTTTTATATGTTTTTAAAATAAAATTTTTATTTTAGAATAGTTTGGGATTTACAGAAAAGTTGTGAAGCCAGTACACATAGTTTCCATATACCCCACACTCAGTTTCCCTTCTTATTAACATCTTACAATGGTACATTTGTCACAATTAATAAACCAATACTGATACATTATTATTAACTAAAGTTCATATTTTATTAGATTTACTTAGATTTTTCCTAATGTCCTTTTTCTGTTGCAGAATCCCACCTAGGGATCCCACCACATTATATTTAGTCATCTTGTCTCCTTAGGCTCCTCTTGGCTGTGACTACTTCTCAGACATTTATTATTTTTGATGACCTTGGCAGTTTTGAGGAGTACTAGTCAGGTATTTTGTAGAACGTCTCTCAAGTGTGATTTCTCTGATGATTTCCTCATGATTAGACTGGGATTACGGGTTTTTAAAGGGAGGAAGACTGCAGAGGTAAAGTGCCATTTCTCATCACATCATATCGAGGGGGCATGCTATCAACATGACTTATCTCTGTCGATGTTGACTGTGATCACCTGGCTGAGGTAGTGTTTGCCAGATTTCTCCACTGTAAAGTTGCTCTTTTTTCACCCATTTCATACTGTCCTCTTTGGAAGGAAGTCACTTTGGGCAGCCCACACTTAAGGAGTGGGGAGTTACGCTCCACTTCTCTGAGTGTGGAGTGTCTACATGAATTCTTTAGAATTCTTCAGCATGGGAGATTTGTCTGTTCTCCCTCATTACTTATTCAATAATTTATTTATACCAGTGACTCATGGGTATTTATCTTACACTTTGGGTTATTACTCAATACTGCTACTTTATTTATTTTATTGCTCAAATTGTTCCAGCTTTGGTCACAGGGAGCTTTATCAGTCGGCTCCTATGTCCCTTTGACACAGCTCCATCATTTATTTTTTAGCTCAGGCTAATCTTGCATATTCCCTGCCCGAGCCCTAGAATCAGCCATTTCTCCAAGGAACTCTGGTTCCTTTTATTAGAAAATGGCATTAGAAACTGAGGTATGAGATTTAGGCATGCTCATTGCTCCCGGGGTACCCTCAAAAGCATCAAAGGAGAGAGAGATGTGAAGTAGGTTTTGGAAGACAGTGAGCTTCCAAAGGTGGAAATGAGGAGGAAACATATTGCAGGAGAAGCAAATAGCAGGAGCACAATTATGGAGTTGGGAAAAGCACAGTCTCACAGGGAATCTGGAGTTTTGAGCAGGCAAGATTCTTTGCAGGGACACTTTAGGGCAATAAATCAGGTGACACTAAGCAGGGTGAACCTGAGCAGGACGAGTCTGCAAGGAGAGAACGGTTAAATGCCCAGTGTAATACTGCAGGCACAAACCTGTCCCTCCTCCTTACCACACTGGGCGATGTGGGAGGAAAGAGCTGAATGACTTCTCTAATCTGAACAGATTGAGGAGTTGTATTCTTTCTGAATTGCAGTAAGTCAAAAATAAAGAAAGTAATTTTAAAGCATTTTGTTTGGTTAGTTCATTTTACCAAATGTTATTTTTATTAGTCTTTTTAGTTAGGTCTCTTTTGATCACAAGTAATAGCAAACCCAACTCATAATAGCTTAAGAAAAAAAAGAAATTAATTATGTTGCATAGTTGGTGTCCCCCCTACAGGCCCTTGTGCTTCACTTCCCTTCAGTGCACCCTGCAGACTTCCTCCTGCCAGCACTTGAGTTCTTTGCCTAAGGGCTTTCTCTTACTGCTACAGCTCACTAAGTGCTGGGGAATTAACACTCCCAGGAGCTGTCCCTGACCAATGACACACAGGATTTGGGGTATCAATGCCTTAGCTCCTTGGCCCTTAGGTGGGATAACTTGAGGCAAGTGTTCACACTGGTTCCCAGAGATTCCCTGGCAGGAGTAAACTCCAGGTGCCCATGGTGGCAGCTGGCTTGATAACACACACCCTTTGTTGGCTGACTTCCCTTCCTGTCACTCTCTCCTATGCCCCTGCCATGCATTCTAGGGTCACTGCCCAACTAAACCACTTGTACCTGAATCCCTGTCTGCTTCTGGAGGAATCCAAACTAAGGCGTCTGGGGTGCACAACTGAAAATCCTGCGTAGATCTCCTCTAATCACAGCAGGGGCCAGGGCCTCAAACCATATTTAGGGTACTCAGTTTCACTCTCTCTTTTCAAGATCGTGATCTTCCCTTGTGGTGGGAAAAGGGCTGCTGACAGCTCTAGGTTTACGTCCTAGCCTCTTGCATCTCCAACAGCATTCCCAACAGTTCCATATTAAGTTTTGGGATGTGGGCTTGGGTCGTTCTTAAACCAATCATTGTGGTCAGAGAGATGAACTACGCTATTTGGCCAGGGGTCCAACGGTGGGGTCAGCCTCACCCAAACCTAAACTTGGGGTTGGAGGGGGAGAGGCTTGGTCATCCAGGGAAAATCAAGGCATTGTCACCAAAAAGGGGGAATGGATGTTGAGCAGGCCGAAAGGACAGATGCACACCTCGATCAGTTACCCTATCATCCTTTGGCATCAGATTTGGAGACGAAAACGCTTTTGAGGTTGGGGCCTTGTGGGAAGATTTTTGCTAGAACAGTCATTAGCTTCCTCTCTAGATCCACCATGCCACTCACCATGCCTTCTGTCTACCCTCTTCCTGTCCTGTGGGTTGTTCTCTCCTAGGCTTCTGGAGCAGCTGGCTGGCTTGTGCTGAGCCCTGGGGGTTTTTGTAAGGCTCTTCCCATCACTATCCTCACCGTGGGGTAGTTGTACAACAGCACAGAAATAGACAGCTGAGTCTCTAGGTGTCAAGGCTGAGATGGTGAGCTTTAGGGTTGGTTTCTGAAACACCACAGAATATCGTCCTTCCCTTGAGTTCGTGTTATAAGAACGCAGCTGAATGATGTGAGTCATCTCTCCACTGGAAAGCTGTTGATACCAGTACATCATATAGTAAGTATAACTGACTGTGATTTTGCAGTCCAAGGTCACAGATTCTCCCTCTTGTTTATACACTACATTTGTAGGTTGATCGACGCTCTGGGTCTTGCTGGAACCTGTAGAAAAGAAGAAAAAAATGACTTATCTGATGACATTGCTCACAAGAAAGCCATCACAAATAGCCACGTTTTTGACTCAGAAAATAAAGTGGAGAAAAGCACAGTCCAGTTCTATTCCAACTTCTCTCCCAACCCTCCTTCCTCAGGCCCTGGCTGCAGGGTTGGCTGAGTCCCTACCAAAGCAGATGAAGGCCAAGACTGTGCACAAGAGAGCAAGCGTTCCAGGCTGCATCCTTGGGGCTCTTCCCAGTGGTGAAATGGCTCTTATTCTGCCTGCCACCTGACAGGCTTTTGAAGAGTCACGGGAGCTGGGCGGTCCTGTGGCCTTGCTGCTGCAGAGCCGGAAATGGGGTTTCTGCATATGCAAGCTTAGTCATGTCACCTGCTGTCTGTTTGCCCTCCTGCCTCTCTTCCTCTAGGTCTATTACTTTTCTCAAATAAATATACAGCATGGAGTATATTTTTGGATTATGAAAGAAAACTTGCTCAATGTAGACATAACCAAAAAATATAAAGGAGATAATAAAAATCCAACTATAATATTATTACCCAGAGATAAATACTGTTAATATTTTGTTGTGTTTCTTTCAGTATTTTTAAGATAAATATGCATACTTTAAAGGAATTGGGATCATATTAAAATCATTTTTAACATTATGTTAAAATATGCCATCATGTCATTCAATCATATGTGAAAATGTGATTTTTATAGCATCATACTACTCTGGAGTGTAAGTGTACCTTAATTTGTTTAAACATCATTGTTGGACATTATTTTGTTTCCTGTTTTGACTATTTTAAGTAAGATTCAGTGAACATTGTTAATCTAAATCTTTGCAATTCTGATGATTTATTTATACATTAACTAGGTTCTTTTAAAGTTTTTTGTTATGGAAAAGTCAAACATCTACAAAAGAAGAGAGAATAGTGCAGTGAAATAACATATACCCATCATCCAGCTTCCACAATTATCAACTCTTGGCCAATATCGTTAATCGACACCCCTACCACCCTACATATCTACATACCTCCCCAATCCTGATCAGTCTGAAGCAAATCCAAGACATCATGGTGTTGTGTACTTTACTCAGGAGACTCATAATGTCAGGTTGCATTTTGGTCTCTGTGTGTGTGTGTGTGTGTTGTTAGTGACGTGATAAACAATGACTAGATCCATTGTTTGGTTGGGAGTTGGTTTGCAAAATGATATTCTAATTATATCATTTCTGCTTCATCTGTTAGCTGAAATATGTCTATAAAGATAATTTTTCCTTGTCAATTATTTGATTACTGTCTGAGGTTAAGTGTATGATTCTTTCCCTTTATCAGTTTTCAGGATAATGAGTTGGTTCCCCTGTAGAGTGACCCACCATCCCTGTTTGCCTGATGGAGGGGTCTCCCAGGACATGAAGCTTTCAGTGCTAAAACCTGGATAGTCCCAGGCAAATTCCCGGGCAAATCAGGACAAATCTCCAAAAGTAGTTGAGAAGAATTCTTGTAGGAACCCATGGATTTAAACATACTTAATGTGTTTAAGTCTATTAGATTCTTTATCTTGTTGAGGTGAGAATTGTCCCATCCTTAGCCAGCAGAAATCTTTTCAGATTGGCTCCTGAGTCTTTTTGACGTGGCCCTTGCAGTCTTTGATAGCTTCCTAGTTTTCTGCATGACCAGATATTCTAGGCTCATTTCCTCCCCTGGAAATGGAATCAGCCATCTATGATAATGATAGTTGTGTTTTTTCTTTTCTAGTCCTAAAGTTTTTATTATTTTACTCTACTTTTTAAGACCTTTATTGCAATGTAGAATAGAAAGGATAATATTGGAAATCTTTGTTTTTTTCAAGTTTCTTAGGGAATGCTTTTAACACTTCACTTTAAAAACAAATTCCAAGATTCCCTTTGTCGGGTTAAGGAAGCTCCCTTTTTTTCCTTGTTTGCGAAGAGATTTTAATTATAAATACATGTTAAACTTGACCAAATGACTTTTCTGCACTTAGTGAGAAAATTTTAGAGTTAATATATTCATATGGTATGTTGCCCTGATATTAAACCTTCCTCATACTCCTGGGATAAATCCTAATTGATCATGGTGTTACAGTTACTTTCTAATATTCAATGCTAGTGTGATAATATTTTATGAGCTGTCACTGCTTTTTATAAGTAATATTGTTCTATGATTTACGTTTATGATCTATTTTTGTTTGTTTTTGTCATTGTTCTCTTGGGCTAATAAAAATGCATTAAGTACCTTTCTTGTTTTTATTCTCAGTACCTAGGTATGGTTTGTGTAATAAGGAAATTATTGGTCTTGGGTTTGATGTAACTTGCCTGTAAAACTATATGTATGCACAGAGTTTTAAATTTCTTGAATTTACATGTGAATTCAAAATTTCTAATTTTTCTTGTCAGTTTTGCTAGATTATAATTTTTAGAAAGTTTTCCATTTTGTCCAAGTTTCAAATTTATTTGTATGAATTTATTCCTTGCATTTTCTTGTAATTATTTAAATTTTTACTGTGCCTATAGTTATCTTTATTTACACAATATTTTTTATATCATCTTTCCTTATTTCTTTGACAAATCTCATGAGAGGTTTTTCTATTTTCTAATTCTTTTCAAAGGACCGTTTAAAATTGATCCTTTCCATTGCTTCTTTGTCTCTATTTCATTAATTCTAACTCTCATTCTTACTATTTTCTTCCTCCTACTTTTGTTGTTTACTGTTACTCCTTTTTAAAACTTTTTGATTGAATGTTTAGCTCATTATGTTTAGTTTTTTGTTTTTAATATATATATATAAAACCTGTGATTTTTTAAATAATACTTTTTTTATTGAGGTACAATTGCCATACAACATTATGTTAGTTTCAGGAAAAGTTGCTAAGAAAGTCTTAAAAGGTCTCTTCATGAGAAAAAAAATTTTGTAACTCTATATGGTGATGGATGTTAACTAGACTTATTGTGGTGATCATTTCACAATATATACAAATATCAAATAATTATGTTTAATATATTTTTAAGGCTATAAAGTTTTATCTGTGTCCTGCTTTAGGTTCATCTCACAAATGTTAAAATGTCAACCTTTCATTAGTTCATTTGTAAATATTTTAACAATTCTGTTATGATTTTCCATGTGGTTCATGAATTATTTAGGAGTGCATTTCTTTTTATTTGAAGCTGGCTTTTTATTCATAGTATCTAACTTTGTTCATTGCAGTAAGAGAACATGGTGTCTTTGATATTGATTCTTTAATACTTGTTGAGGTTTGCTTTCATCAATTTGTGGTCAGTTTTTCTGATTATTTCTTTAGGGTAAATTTCTAGATATAGAATTGTTGAGTGAAATAATTTTATATATATTAACAAATTACCCTCAAGAATGATTGTACAAATGGATGTTTCTATAGCATTACTCTAAGAGTTTTTGTTTTGTGACATCCTTAGACATACCAGAGAGTCTAATGCTTAAAAATTATTTAACAATTTGTAGAGAAAAAATATATTTCTCTGTAATTTTAATGTGCACTTGTTTATCACTGAGGTTGCATTCTCTTCACATTTCTATTGTTATTTTTATTTCTTAATTTGGAAATTATTTGTTCATATTCATTACCATTTTTTAAATTGGTGTGATTTTTTTCTAATTTCTTTGTAATAATACTTTATTTTTTAAGGATATTAAACAGGTTTGTTTATAAAAGATCATTGTCTCAGAGTCCACTACTGATTCTTAACTGGATAGGTAGGCAGCTGAATTTTTATTATGACAGTGTCTGAGCTCCTTGATCTAACCATGTACCTGGGCCCTCCCAGCCCCAGAACTCACCATTACCCTGATATACCTTTACACATAAACCACACAAATTTATCTAGATTGTTTTCTGAGAAATATCTGAGAAGACCTTGAGATCCTGGCTGCTGAAATTGTCATTCCAGAAGAGACAAGGATGACACGAGTACCAATGGGTGTGTGTAAAGGTTAGGGTGACCTGTTCAGAAAAAGGAGACAACTTCTTCTTGCCAAGTCATTCTTCTGAGAGGAGGTGGTTATAAAGGGTGAACTTGTTACAAAGGGCATTCTACCCAAAGAAATGATAATAGAATGGGGAGGTTCTTAGAATGATGAGGTTTATAAGCCTAGGGCTGGGTATAAGACAGGGGTTGGGAAAATTGCACTTGTAGGAGAATGAAGCAGTTGGTCATAGAATTTCCTAAAGTTTAGGAGGATTTTAAAGAAAGTCTGCCTTCGATAACCTCAATATTATTCAGGTTTCTAATTTTCAGTCCAATTCTTTTCTGTCCTAAATTCTAGCCTCTCACAGTCCCCAGGGAGTGTCAGCATGGTCTCACTGTTCTCAGTCACATGATTGTGTAGGATTGCCCCCTGGAGGCCAGACAGAGGAGCAGCCTCCCCACAATGTTCTAGGACAGTGGTTCTCAAGCCTGGCAGCGCAGTAGAATAAATTGGGGAGCTTTAAAAAAAGTGCTGATTCCTGACGCTAGACCAGTGTGGGGACACATTCCAGCATCACCATATTAAAGTTTACACTTCAGTAAAAAATAAGACAGAAATGAAAGCAGCTGCTTTGTAATAAATCTAAACATGAACAGAAGCAGAATTACTAATCGCAGGAAGGTGAATTAAAGAAGATGTTGGGAGAGGGAAAAAGGAGACACTTTATCTGTAGGTTTCCCAGTCTGAGAGGGAATCAACTGTATAAAATCCGAGACTTGAAATTTGAGTATGGCAAATTTTTGGTGTATAGTTATGATGTTTTCATGAAGATGCTCATTTTTGTATATATAAGTTGACTGTTGATTACCCAAATTTGGCCTCCTAATTCTCAAACCTTTACTTTTCACTCAGCTTTCCCTGGGCTCTGGATGGCTGGAGCATTACTGGGGGTCAATAGTTCTGAACTACCAACTTAAACCTCATTAAGGGCTTGGCATCCGTGCCAAGGCTAGCATTTTGAGAGTTATACTAAGCCAATGAGAATTGAAATTTTATCTTTGGGAATCATAGAATCACAAAAAATCAGAACTTAATGGCCTTTTGAGGCTACCCTGCCTAACTTCCTTATTTAAAGATATGAAAAAAGCCATCAGAGCATTTTAGTTTTGGCAAACAAACACACATAGAGAATAGCTACCATATTCAATATCTTCTATCTATCTATCTGCTATTACTGCTCCTCTCCTACTCTAAACTGATGGGGCACAAAGGTTCCAAAAGTTCTCAGCCTGCACTACATAGGAACTCTTCCTATTTCTAGTCATATATAGATATAGAATTTTCTTTTCACTGTCTCTACCTAAAAGAGGCAAAGCACAGCTAGATGTCCTACCGACTTTCTCTAAATTGTTTCTGGCAGTTTCTATTTCTGGATGTAGAAACATTGTGGATGTGGAATAGTTGGGAGTAGATGGAGGGAGGAGAAAAACAGACCTTGAAGCACCTCCCAGGTCAGTGCCAATGAGCCAGTCTTTAAATTTATGAAGTGACTTTCTAGATGGTTCTGGCTTCCTGAGATAAAACCTGGGGCCTCGGCAAGGGATGGAAAAGTTTTTTCTGAATACAGCTCTATCTGCCTTATACTAAGGGGCGATGCCTCTCAGATTTTGGTATTAGGTTGTCTGACAGTGTTACTTTTCAGTGTTTTTGTCAGTCTTCATGACTTTCTGTATTTTCTTGTGTCACTAAGGAGAAAATTTAAAAAAAATTGTCACCTCCTGTTCCTTGCCATGTGAATTTCTCCAAAGTGGCAGCTAACTTCACCAAGCCCACAAGAAGAGTCTCTAGAGCGTGCCTTCCTGACAGAAACTGTGAGATAAAAGTGTGTGTTGCATTAAGCCACCAGTTTGTGGTACTTTGTTATGTAGCAATAGAAAACTAATACAGGTTTTGGCACTTGGAAGTGGGTGCTTCTGTAATAAATATCTAAAAGAGACTGAAAGAATTTTGAGGAGCATGATAGAAAAAACCTAAATTACCTTACACAAACTGTTAGTAGAAATCTGGACTTTAAGGACACTGCTGGTGAAGTCATTGGGAACTGGAAGAAGGGGACTCCTTATTAGGAAGAGGCAGGAAATGTTGTGAAATCATCTCCTGTAGTTATGTGGAAGGCTGAACTTGGTTGTAGAGTTAAAGAGATTTCTAAGCCAAGTGTGAAGGTGCCACTGGGTTTCTTCTTGCTGCTTATAATGAAATGCCAGAGGAGAGAGGCAAATTAAGGAAAGAATTGTGAAGCAAAAAGGAACAAGGACTGGATGAATCTGAAAATTCTCAATCTAAACAGATGCTAAAATTAAGATAGTGCGGCACAGAGAAAAAGCTGAGAGTGTGACTCTACAACCTTTTGTTAAAACCTCAGAAAGATTAAATGTGGGAGTATTCAGTCATACAAAAGGCTCTTTCAAGAGAGTAAGAATGTGCCTCATTGATCTTCTCAACCAAACCATTGGACCTCTGGGAAGCTTAAGAATATGGTCCCTCAGCCATAGAGCAGGAACCAAAGATAACGGTTATCTGGAAAAGATCTGTGGGCGTGGCTTTTCTCTAAAAGTGTGAACTTCATTGAAATCCATGGGAGACCCACAAAGTGCTTGAGAAAATTATCTCAGCAGAAACACTACCAGCTTGGACTGAAAAGGACGGAGAGTACAAAATAAAAGGAGGCTGTCAGACCCCTAAAATTCTACTGGCAGGAAGCAGGCTAATAAAAATACTCAACTGTAAACATGTGTTACCTTTCATGAAAGAGGAAGGATAACTCAGAGAGTGGAACTAAAAGCCAAGAAGGCATAATTGAGAATTATTTCCAGGCCTTAAAATCTAATCAAGGAATTCCCAATGTTTGCCTAGGTAAATTTCAGTGACTCCTTTTTACCTTTAATTTCCTCCCTTTTTGAACCAAATAGTCTATAGCTGTTATTCTATGTCTATTCCACCATCGTATGGGGTTTTGCGGGCAGATCACTTGTCTCTTTAGTTTCACAGGTTGATAGATGGAGAGAATCAGGAGTTGTACTTAACAGATTACACCCAGGAGCTGCATTTGAACTTGTTCGTCATTTAGATGATGAGATTTTGACTATGTGCTCATGCTATATGGGATGCGACTCCTGAGATCTTTGAGGTGTGTGTGTGTGAATGTATTTTGCAAGTGAGAGTGAATCACTGGGGGCCAGATGGTGAACTGTGGTTGATAGACAAATGCCTGTTTCCTGTTATCCACACCCTTGTATAATGTCTTCTCTTGAGTGTGGGAGGGAACGATGACTTGCTTCCAACCAATACAATATGCGGAAGTCATGGGCTGTCACTCTGTTATTATTTACATTAGAAAAGACTCTGTCTTAGCAGACTGGAATGAGAGATTCTCCTTGCTGGCTTGATGGTGTAAGCAGCCATTCTGAGCAAGTCCATGTGGTAAAGGAACTGCAGGAGACCTCTAGGAACTGTGGGCAGCCTCTAGGAAACTGTGGCCTCTGGGTGACAGCTGGCAAAAAGCTGGTGTCCTCAGTCATACAGCTTCAAGGAAATGAATCTGCCAACAACCTGAATGAGGATGGAAGTGGATTCTTCCATAGTCAAGCTTTCAGACAAAAAATGCAGTGTTGTGACACCTTGAGCAGAGGACCCAACTAAGCTGTGCCTAGACTCCGGACCCACGGAAAGCGTGAGATAATAAACGTGTGTTGTTTTAAGCCACTAATTTTGTGGTAATTTGTTACCCAGCAATAGAGAGCTAGTACAGCATGTGTCAATTATTTAAGAATTGAAAGGATATATAACTGTATATGTGTCCCATACCAGCCAAAATGGGACCTGTTGGTTGACCATTGGTTACAAGAAGTATTCCCTGGTAACTTTTTGAGGAGGCTACAACAGGGATTGCTGATCAGGCACCATTTTAAACTGTAAGTTTTCTAATGGGGAGTGTCTGAGTAGGGGAAGAATATGATCAGTCATGTGAACGCAAAGATTAAGTAATAATTTTTTATGAGAGGCAAGTGTAGTAGGAGAGACGAGAGCTCTGGTTTTTAACCTGCTGGTGGGTGAGGGACGCTTTTGAACAACTGACCACAATTATGAACCCATTCCCACATACATACATGAAACAAGTTGCACAAAATATGAGGTGAAGTGTTCCAGATCTCCTAAAGTTACATTGGATCCATATTAGGAGCTCCCAACTAGTGGCATGAAGAAGAATTAGGTGGTTTCTGTAGTGATCCTCATGAAAAGTAATAAGAGGTTACTGATGGATGTGTGAATAGTTGAGAGAATATTGATATACAGATGGAAAATTTATGATTGAATGTGGAGGCAAGGGAGGGGGGAGGGTCAGCAATGACATGAAGACTTCATTTTTGTTTTCTGGAAGAATAACAGTGTCATTAACAGAAACACTGTATAAACAGGGAATAAGAGAAAGACGTGGAGAAATCATCAGTAAATCTCTTATCATTTCTAGATACTAGACTCAGGGATGTTTTAAAGATTCTTTCTCAATTACTGGCTGCAGTAACCCAGGGCTTCTGAGCTTTCAATCAATAAAACTGGGAGTTTGTTTATCTCTCTGTGAATGGCCCTAAGGGAGGACTGTCTCTGAGAAGAGAATGGCCCTCTCCCTACCTATTATGGATACAAATGTGTGTGTCCCCCTTCCCCCCCCAGATTCATATGTAGAAGCCCTAACCTCCGATATTACTGCATTTGGAGATAGAGGCTTTAAAGAGGTAATTAATGTTAAATGAGGTCATAAGGTGGGATCCTAATCCAATAGAACTGGTGTCCTTATAAGAAGAGCAAAAGACACCAGCATTGTGCACCCAGAGAAAAGGCCATGTAAGGACACAGCAAGAAGATGGCAGTCTGCAAGCCAAGGATAGAGGCCCCAGGAGAAATCAAATCTGCTGACACCTTGATCTTGGACTTCAGCCTCCAGAACTGGGAAAAATAAATTTCTGTTGTTTCAAACCACCCAGTCTGCGACATTTTGTTATAGCAGCCCATGCTAAGACACCACCCACTCAGAGAAGCCCAGACTCAGCCCCTCCTCAATTTCCCAGGTTTTATGTTCAGTTTCCACGTGTTCCTGAAACCCTCTGGGTATGAATTTATCTAAGACAGAGATCATGGATGGTGCGTCCTCTTCTTTGGCATTAGGGGAGAGTGGGGTACTCAGAGTCTGGAAGATTTTGTGTGGCACATCTGTTTTAGGAAATATCTATCACCTACATGGAACTGAAAAAAATCACCGTCCATGGTTCCTTGATCCCTCTCACCTGCTTTCTGGTGACTGTGCCTTTACTTCTAGCCTACTTTGTTCAATAAAAAGATGAAAGAGGAATAGGTATCATGTGCTTGTTACAATTTAAAATATTTTCAGAGGCTTAAATGATAGCAGCATTTTTGCACCTCTAACTTCAAGGTATTTATGATCAATGGATTTTTTTTTCATCCCCCAGTGAAGATGTACTGGAAGACCAACTATCTCTGGGAGGGCCAACAGCTTCAAAATGAACAAGGTAGCCCCTTTTCTGTGCTCCTGTAATGCCCCATCCATGTCTTCTTCTTGATACATTTTATGATAATTTTATTTTTGTGCCTGACGTGTCAAGAAGTTTGTGAGTTCCTTGAGGGCAAGGACCATGTCTTCTTCAAGTTTATACCACTTGCTTTGACCGTAGCAGTTGTCACATGGTAGATGTTCAATACATGCATTTTGAACAAATGGTTGACAGGTTCTCTTAGCTCAATATCGTCTCCTATCCTCAAAGGTAGCGCCGATCCATAGGAATTCCCATTATAGAGAATCCTATTAGAGATTCCTAGCAGTGCTTCCAATTAAGTGCTCTCAGAGATGACTGTGGTAATTTTGCTGATGAAGGTAACAGCTGCTAGAAAATGGTGTTTCCTAGGAGCCACTACTGCATTAATGCAACTCATGCATCCTGTGGTTCTCTCTCTTACTCGAATAGTCCTCATGTTTTGGACCCATCTTGCAGTTCATTTGCACTCTAAGATCACCCCTTATTGGGAAACTGCTGAAAGAGCTGTTTTAGTTTGCATACCGTATCACACAGACTTCCAAAGAATTTCCTAGAAGCTTGATAAGTTACAGAAGAACAAGTTTACTTAACTTCATATCATGTCACACTACACTAGTTACTGTCCCAAGATTGTACTTCCATCAACCGTCTTGGAATTTTATTAAAAATTCCCAGAAAAAGTTAGAGAAAATGCCCTGGAATTTTCAGATTTACACTCTGAAGGTCCATAAGGATTTTGCTTAAAAAGTGGCAATTCTAAATGGAGATGATCTCCCTTGTGTTGGAGTTCTAGCCCCAGAAACACAATAATGAACGGCTGAGCTGAACAGAAATTTAAAATCTGGGTAGATGAGAGGTTCAACTGCTAACTAGCCATCTGCTCATATATATCCTGATCTCTGGCCAGTCAGCACAGTTCTCTAGAGTACCATTACAAAGAGAACCTTGGTGTTCATGAAAATCAACTAACTGTGCTTTATTCTGCAGAGAGTGCAATTGTCCTAGACAGACACCGTGCAAGTGCATACCATCTTATCTCAGGGAGAGTGAAACTGGAGGTGTGGTGGATTAGCACCAAATTACATTCCCTGTGGAATAGCGTCAGCAAGCTGTGCAGGGGTCACCTTTTCTGGGCCATGTGATTGATGTGTTTATATGCCTCTGTTGGGTGGAACCTCCTTTCCCTTTGTCTTGTGTTTCCAAGCAGTAGAGTGTTCGTGAGTATAACAATTCTCCACCCCCTCACTCACTTCTCCCAGAGGAGGGAAAAACATTTCCTGATCACCGAATTGAAATTGCACTCTTCAATCTCTCTCAGCCTCCTGTTTATTGATTTCATAACACTCATCCTAATTTGCATACATATTGTTTATGTATCTGTTTCTCCTCTCTCTCCCATTAGACCATAAGGAAACTGTTGTCGGGTATATTTTTTCCTTCGCATTGTATCTTTGGCATCTAACATGGTGCCTGCGACCTATCCACAAATAAATGCAATCTAAAGCAACATGATTGCTATAAGGTTTTAGAGTTGTCAAGGGTGAGGGAGATTGCCTTCAGATAGGTGTGAATCAGGGTAGGATTTCCATACAAAAAAATGGGGAGTAGAGAGTCTTTCAGGTAAATGGAATGGCCTGAGCAAGAGTGCGGATGTGGCAAAGCGCACTGTTTTTAGGGAAAGCATGGTCTCAAGAGGAATCCTGGGATGTTCTGAGCAGGAGAAGGACAGTCCGGAAGACTGGTCTGGCTGTACTGGGCATGTGGGTTAGAGGAGGCGGGCAGAGCCTGAGGGTGTGCATGAGGGGCCTGGGAGTCTGTGGTAAAACCAGCTGTGGGAACACAGCTGTCTTAACTGCTTGCCCTGGCCTATCCTCCTTACTGTGTGCTCGGGGCAGAGGGGAAGTCAGAAATGTTCCATCCGCCACATATAGCCAGTGTATGCAGCTAGAGGAGTTGGCTTGGTTTCTGAGTTCCTCAGAGAGACAAAGCTTAGATGGCAGGCTATTTTTAAACTGATTTCCTTTGTTTTGAGCAAATACTATTTTTATCTGCTGCCCAGTTACCTCAGGTACTAGATTCAGGGAGGAGAACGTTTCTGAGAAGGAGGTCTGGACACTATTACTCTCTCTATTTTCTCTATTTTCTGGGAGTATTTTTCCAAAAATAATCAGCAGTTTCCTCCCCAGACCCCAGAGGACCAACCATCCCCAATTCCTGTTTCCCAGCGTGTTCCTGAGTATGTGCCTGGGTTTCTCTGGGCTTCGGCAGCCTGGGGAGTTTCTTACTGGCTCCCGGGTTTTGGGATGGTTTTTGCCGTCTTTCTGCTCTTTGTGCCCTCTCTCTGAAGACAGAGCATGGTGTTACAGATCCCTGGCTTTAATTGTGAGTTGATGAGGTTGATGAATTTAGCCTCTTCTTGGAAGTTCACTGAATAGCATCCATTTGTCGAATAATCATTCTAATTACACAGAAGAATAAGATAAATCTCCCCCCACTGGAAGGCTATTTGTAACGTTCAAATATTGATCAACAACACAGATAGGGTTCTTTCAGACTAGAATCATAGCTCCTCAGTCCTGGAATTGATGGCCCTCAGGACCTTGCTGGCACCTATAGGAAAGAGAAGAGAACAGAGGGCGTTTCCTGATGGACTGCTTAGGGGATGGTCAGGAACTCCAGGTCTCAGGGACCTTTGGTTCAATTTCCCATGCTGCCCTCTGAATCACCCTGCAGAGTTCTGATACCAACTACTTGGAGTTATGCCAAACTTCCCAGAGAAAGGGCACAGTTCTCTGCAAGACTGCCTCGCTTCAGACACCAGTGGAAAGTTCAGGGGTGCCCCGGCCACCCTCATTTTTGACCAGCTGGCTGCAAATTCGGGGGAGTCCCATACTTCTTCAGGTTTAATTGTTGAATAGAATGACTCACAGATTTCAGGAAAGTGCTATACTTATGATTAGTTTTATTACAGTAAAAGGATATGAATTAGAACCAGCCAAAGGGAGGATGCATAGGGTGACATCTGGGAGGGTTCTCAATGTGAAACTTCTGGTTGTTCTCTCCCTGTGGAGACCTGGAAGGTGTTTACTTCTCCTGGCCATGATATGTGACAACATGCTCAGAGTATTGCTAACTGAGGAAGCTCACCTGAGCCTTTAGTGATCAGAGGTTCAGAGTTTTTATTGGGGCTTGATCACACTTACTGCTCATGTGGCTGACCTTTAGCTGCCAGCCCCTCCTGGAGGTTCTGGGTAATGCCCTTAGTCTCTGCTTCCTCCGGAGGTGGAAAGTTGCATGACATTTTCCAAAGCCCCCATCATAAATCACATTGTCAGACTGACAGTGGCCAAAGCCCTCAGGTAAACAAAGACTTGCCTGTCAGCAGGACATTCCAGGGGCTTAGAGATCACCTCCCAGTAGTTGAGGGTTACAGTCAGACCTGTCTTTAGGAAAGTTAATTTTTCACTATAAAGACCCCAAAGCACTGGCAGATATAACCTCCTCCATTCCCAAGGCTGCAGAGCCCAGGAGGTGACAGAGGTCCAGGTTGGGGCCCTCCTTGACTAGGAACATGAACACCATCACAGTCTAGATTGGAGCAAGCAGGCCAGGCTTCCCTTCTTGAAAGGTCTCCCTTCTGCCTTGGATCCTGACAGGTTGCATGCAGAATCTCTGCAACTATTGGGCACTGCTGCCCCAGAACAGGGAATGGAGTTTCTGGGAGGACCAGCTAACAGCACATCTTGCAAAACCCCTGCCTGTTGATCTTGTTTCCTTGCTTCCTCCTTTACACCTTCAGGTCTGTTTCTAAAATGACGGTCGCACATTCTTTAGATCAAGGCTTGATTGTGTCGCAGGACGAATGAGAACTGAGATTCACTGATTCAGCAAGACTTTCTGAGCGCCCACCATGTGCAGATATTGTGGGAAGAGCTGGAGATACTGTAAGTAGGAGAAACACGGTTGCTGGTCTCACACAGCTTAGGTTGGTATGGTAGGTAGAGAGCCACATAAGAGGATCTCCACCAGGAAAGGCTTCCCAGAAAAAAGTGATATCTAAGTTAAAACCTGATGGATGATTACGAGTAAATGGTGTGTGTGCCTTTGGTGGGGGGCAGGCAGTGGTGGGATGCTGGTTGAGAGAGAAGGTACCAGGCAGAGGAAATAAATGTGAGAAGTGTCAGAGGTCATCTGTGGGCTCTGCCCACACCCTGAATGCCTGATCCTTTCCAACAAGGATCTTCCCGGAGGAGGCCCTTGGGGTGTGACCTGGCTCTTTTCTCACAGGCTGACTTAGGGCCACTCTCTGTTTCTAGATATAGGCCTCACTCCACCATCCTACACTCAATGTCCTGCACCCTGGCTCTGAGCCTGCACCCACTCTAATTTTTTACCTGTATAAACTCTTCTTTCAGTCCACTTAAAGGTTCTTCCCTGGAGGCTTTCAGAAGGATAACTATAGACAATAGAAATATGTCCCTTCCTTTAGGGTACTATTATTAGTATCATAAATGGTGCACCTATTTTATTTAGTAAGTCTTATGATTGAAGACCGTTTTCTTGTTGGCTGAATTATTTCCTTATTATCTCATATGCGTTTTGTTTCAATAACAAAAATGAAAGCTCAGTATGGCCAGGAACCTTATTCTACAACCCATTTCTTCACTTTCTTTTTCTTTAAAAGAGATAGATAACCATTAAAAGTGTTTAGAAGATGTTTCTTGAGTATGGGATTTTTCACTACATTTGGAATTGGAGGTAAGAAAGAGGAAAAACCAGGCAGTATTATACTATTTCACATCTCTTTTCTCCCCTCTTCATACTCAACTAATGATCTCACTTCTCATTTCACTAAGAAAATAGAAACAATCAGAGCACAACTTCATCTTCTCACTCCACATCTGCCAACCCCACTGCATCTGCAGCCTTGTTCTCTGCCTTTCCTTCCGTTTAATGGATGAACCCTCCCTGCTCATCTGAAGGCCAGCTCCCCCGGACCCTGTCACCTTTGCTAACTCAAGGGCTTCGTAACGCCAGATTCTCTCCTCTGCATTGTCAATTTCTGTCTCTCTGCTGGATCATTCCAGTCAGTATATATAAGTAGTCCATACTATCATCTATGCTGTCTCATCCCCCTGATAAAATGTCTCTAGCTTGACAGTTTTTAATTCAGTATCTCTGGGAGGTAACAAAATGTGGGTTTTCTTGTGTTTTCTCGCTGAGTTCTCTGCTATGTCCCTCTTCTCCCTCTCCTGGGATTCTATAAAATATTTATAGTATTTTTTAATTCTGACTTCAAAGGAATGCATATTCATTATGTATAATGGGAAAACAGAGAAAATATGAAGAAAATAAAAATCACCTTTTAAATCAAACATGCAGAGATAAGCTTTGTTAACAACTTGATGTATTAGCTTTATATGTGTATATTTACAAAATTGTAATAATGCGGTTTATTCAGTTTTATTTACTGTATTGTTTTCCTCAAAAGCAAGAGTATTTTCAGATCATTAGTATGGTTTTAATAGCTGCATTTGTACAGAAATTGCCATTGGTTTATTTAACCATTCTACTACTGGTAGACATTTATATTTTCTCCAATTTTTGACAAAATAAGAAGTGTACAATGAAATACTTTTGTATAATTATTTAGGCACATTTATGATTATTTCCTATGAATTAAATTTGTAGGGACAGAATTAATGAGACAAGCACATAAGCTAACTCTCTCTCTCTTTCTCTTTCTCTCTCTCCCCGTGGTAGCAAAGCTCAGAATCCAAAGTACATGTTCTTTCCACTGCTGGACCTTTGTGTCTTCAGTCAGAAGCCTTCAGGTGTTCCAAAGCATTCCTCAGCTCTTCACTTTGGCAGTGGCCATTATAACTTTTCTTTAAAAGGAAAATCTCTAAATTACAAAAATAATTCAAGCTGGCTGTTACCGTCGTGTAAACCAGAGATGGGTAAGGGACAAATCTGATCTCTTCTGCTCCTTTGCTTCCTCTCCCATGCTCCCCTCTCTTCTGCCAACCTTACCCTCCTGAGGAACCAGTGGTATTTCCACATGTGCTTACTATAGGCTTTTATATGTATAGGTTTTATTTTGTTTTGTTCTTGCAGAAAATTGAATCTTACTATAAGCAATATTTTTCAACTTTCCTTCTCCAATATATCATAAACTTCCTTCCAGGCCAGTTTACATAGTTATAATATGTTCTTTCTAATGGCTGCATAGTGATCATGATATTCTAGATTACTTGCTGTTTCTGGGTCAGCAATTTAAGTGGTACTCAGCTGGGTATTTCCTTTAGTCTTGTTTAGACTCCCTCGTACATCTGAGGTCCAGTATGATCAGCTGCAGGACAACTTTGCTGATCCTGGCCAGGCTCTCTCACACGTCCAGGGCCTCAGCTGGGTCTGGGCTGACGTGGCTCTGGTCCACCTGATCTCTCATTCTCTAGGCTAGCCTGTTTTCACATGGTAAAAGCAGAGGTCTCAAGGAATCATGCAGGAGAGTGCAAGGTCTCATGAGGTGTAGACTCAGCACTTGCACATTGTCATTTCTGCCACATTCTATTGGCCAAAGCAAATCACGAGGCCAGCCCAGATTCAAAGGATGGGGACATAGAGTCCATGGCTTCATGGAAGAGCTGCAAAGTCACAAAGTGCATGGACTCAGGGAGGCACATGCACTGGTGCCCATTTTTGCAATCTACTACATACAGATATTCCATTATTTAGACCATCAGTCTTGATGAGTATTCAAGTTATTAATATTAATCTTCTTAAGAGTTTAGTAAATATTGCCAAATTAGTATTTAAAAAGTTTGTGCTAGCTTACATGTTAATCGGCAGTGTATGACAGTGTGTTCACCACACCCTCATTATTCTAGGAAGGTCCTTTCCCCCCAAAATCCCATCAATTTGTTATGCAAATATGCTATATCTTGTTATTTGATTTGGTATTTTGTTAGTTATTTGTGAGATTGAATTTACTTTCAAATGCTTATCAGCCATTTCTTTTCTTTTGTGAATTTCCTTTTCATGGCATTTGTCCACTTTTCTATTTAGGTGTTAAATTGTCTTTATTTTTTAGGACATAAACCAATCTGTTATAAAAGGACAAGAACTTAGATTATTCTAGAGGCCATCAGACCAATTTTGTTTATTTTCTAGAGTAACCAGAAGCTGAGTCCTTCTTAGACAGCACTCTGATTCCTTGAGAAAAATTATGCTCAGGTCATACCGAGAACAAATTCTAGCAGAACTCTGCCATACCTTTTCCTTTCCAAAAAGACTTTTCTTAGTCTTCATGAATAACATTAGAACAATTTTCTTATTTTTTGTTTTTAGGAAGTATAAACTTATAAAATTTTAGAAAACAATGGAGAAGTTTAAAAATGCTGAGGAGCAGAACCAAGGCACTTCATCTCTCCATGACATTTGAGGAAGTAGATTCAATTCAGTTAATTTATCAAGAATCATCTATAAGCAAGACACTGTGCTAGATGCTGCTAGTGTTGAAATATGAATCAAACGAAGGTGCTGCTATCAAAAATTTAGAGTCTAGTACAGCTTATGTGTTATTGAGGAACTATAAGGCCTCTGAGAATCCATATGTGCACCAGACATTGTCTATGGATTGAATAAACTCAACCACGGAAGTGATAATGGCTAGCCTTTATTGAGTGCCTACACTGTGTCAGGCACTCTGTAAAGTTTGTTTTATACATATTTGTGCTTCTAGATTAAAAATATACATGGATGTATTGTGATTGGTAAAAAAACAACCAAAAATTTATTTTAAAATGTTGCTATATTCATGATACTACTTTTCAATCAGTGGATATTAAAAATCTATTACTATCTGCAAAACTTTTGGCTTTGAAAAGGAGGTCTCCATGTTTAAAAAGGTTGAGACCCATCTACCAATAGTTGGGACTTGGGACAGAACATCTCTGACTGAGGATGGACACAAGATTAAAAGTGGGGGGGTGTGATCGACCGCAGGATAAGTTTCAGCAATTCAGCTATTTGAACATCAATTTCAATCTCAGTTTCTGGCCTATAACCTAAATCTATCTCGTGGTCCTCACTTTTTGTGCCCATTCTGAGTTCCCAGGCCTGGTAGGAGGAGTGGGATTCCTGTTGGGGGACCACGGATCTTCTCTGGAAGCTGCTTGCAGGGTAGCTGGTGGCTCACTCAGTTTATGTTGGCTCTTCTGGACATTCATTTTCAGGGTTTAGTGAGGGTTGGGTAGGAGTGAAGAGCCAAGCCAAAAGTGAGTTTGAGGAAGAAGGAACACATCTAGGCATCTGCTAACCGCTTAGTCCCAGTGGAAACAAAGGCCTGGTCCTCAGCATTGGTCTTCTCTCTTTTCCTCCTCCCCTCTTTGCTTGCCACAAACCTTGGACTCCAGGCCACAGGAAACCAACCAAGGAGTCCCAGGCCTAGGAGCTCCTAATCCCTTAGTCCTCAGCCACATCCTCCACATTTCCTCATCCTCGTGGAGTCAGAGTTTAGGAAAAGGACACATTACATTGTTTCACATAGTTAACGCCGAGAAGGGAACAGTGTTGACTTTTATTCATCATCATTCTCATACTCTCAGAGTATTATGAGTTACTTGTTGAAGACATGATAAATATGAAAAACTTTAGAAAAGTATCCTGATGTAACTATGGCAAATGAAAAAAGACATTTTTCCCCTCCTTTATAGGTTTCAAGTGAGTGTCTTTCAAGTTGAGAAAACACTGAATAAATCTGAAAGTAAGTTGAATGCTGTCAGCAGAAGATATTGTTGTCATTTCAAATAGAGATATTGTGTTGTGATTCAAAGTAAATCTCTTAGAATCATCTTATTGTTTTAAAATTCATTTTTACCATGAGGAATGCCTTTAGCTATGTTTTCAAATTTAGCAGAGTCTGCACACTCTTTTTGTGTTGGTTGAATAAACTAGACCTAAATCAGCAATGCTACATTGAGCTGTTTACTAATCACAAGGTCGGTGAGTCAGAACAGCCTGCCATGGTAAACACAGTTTACAATGATAATAATCAGTGTTTTCTAACAAACATCTAACAAGCTAGGTTTCTGTAACAAACATTCTTAGTTAATGGTTCTTGGAATCAGTAGGATACTATTTTCAATATTATAGGGAAGCTCTTTGCTTATGTGCCAGGCACTGGCATTTTTATGAGGTACCTATTATTTGCTAACCCAGTTTTTCAAAAAGACAGAAGTGTGGAGGAGCGGAGTAATTTGTTCAAGGTCACAGAGCTAAAATATAAAGAATCTGATGGCACACAGCCTGTATCTGGAGTCTATGCTGTTTCTCTCTTCCCTGTGCTGTTACTTCGTTTCACTACACAAAGGCTTATTGTTAGCTCAGTGTTTTTCAGTCTCAGATGTCCTTGTGTCAATAACTTCCTAAAATTTCTCTCCACTGTCTTTAATAGAAATGGTATTCAGTTTTAACTTGACTTTTAATCGTGGCCAAATCAAAGATGTTTTAGGCTCATAAAAATTCATTTCCACAAAGAGCTGCTGGGAGAAAGTATCCATCTGTTCACTGAGCCATTATTTCAAACCTTCAAGAATATGTGCAGCCTGGGTCTTTTCAATACTTCACTAAAACATAACTCAGTGTGATGAGATCAACAAGCAGCTTACATTTTAGTAGGCGACAATGGGGAATTTAAAAAAAAAAGGCTCCATTTTCCTACTAAGCCATTCTGTGCTTGTTCTTGGTGACACCTGCTGATTGATGATCTCCTGCTGGCATGGCCAACTTGATGAGAGGACCGACACAGATGTCTACAAACAGTGTGGGGAACGGGGGTGTCTGTTCTCTTTTTGAAGTGATGCGTCTTTGGGTTAGATTTATGATGTTTTTTATTGTTAACAATGGCTCCTATGAGATTTCTAAGAAGGTGGAGAGCGAACGATTGTTAGGCCTTGAAAGTCAATTGTTCAGATATTCCAAAACATACGCTGGTCAATGGGTTTGCTGTCAAAACAGAAAAGATTGATTGACAGGAGGACATTTCTTTAGAGAACAGCATGCAATCCTCTGCCTTTGAGTGCCCTTAGGGGAGACCAATTTGCAAGGCTGGTATTTACTCTTTCATTTGACTTAGTTGTGGTATTTACATAGTAATGTTTTCAGTTTAACTTGGGAATGTTATTTTAAATCTTATACATGCTGCGTATAAAAGTGTCCAAATGAATTATCTTATGTGTTTACTGTTTCTCAATGTTTGTTTATGTGCCTGTTTGAAACTACTGTTCACCAATCACTGCCTTCATTCTAATATACTGTTGGCAGGGTCCCCAAACAGGAATATGTCTTCCTCTGGTGCATCTAGTAACAAATTCCCATATTACACCAAATTCCATACTAACCCAAGCTATTTCTTTTAGTAAGTATCTGGCTTGGTGGTTTTCAATTGTGGTGTTTTGGTTTCCTGGTCTTAGAAACAGCACATCATACTTGGTAGGCTGGAGAGGGTATGTAATACACGTGAAAGCCATTTGTCATTTGTGTAGAAGCAGAAAAGACACTGAATATGGCTGATCTGGTGAATAGAGATGTAGTAGGTAAAAGTTTTGCAATTTACTCAGATGTACAAACCAGGACAGCTTATTTTCTATAACAACTTAATTTCTACCTCCAGTAACCATTTTGCCTGGTACCAGAAAACTTACTTTAATATAGAATTTTCTCAGTTAAAGCATGATTTTTAAAGTCAATTCAAGATTTTCTCCACCATTTCACATTTCCCCCTTCCCCTCCTTGGGATGACATCTAAGTTCTGGAGGGCTTCAACGGTGTCCTGGGGTTGGTTGGGGGCACGTGGCCCGTGCTGGCACCTGTCAGAATGCAGTGCTTTGAGTCTGATCTGCAACATGACTGTTTCTATGTGTCCACATGTCTGAGTCCATGTGGGTTTCTCGTTGTTGATTCGCATATTCTGTGTTCTTTATATCATTAAACTGAGACTCTTCCAGATTCACTAAGGCTCTCTCAGTTAATTTCCCTGGTTTTTGTGTGCATGTGCAAATTCATCTGCTCTAATGTCAGTCTGACAGAAGGCGCTATCTTGGGTTCTCTGGGCCCATTGGCAGTACTGCACAGCCATCTCTGCCCTGGTGGAAACTTGCAAGGACGTTGCCACCCAGGCTTTCTGATAGGAATTATTTGTAGATCTCCTACTCTTAGGTTCCTACAAACCTCTTTGGGGCTGCATTATTGTCCCTCTCACCCCAGTGGTGGGAGAGGGTATGGAGGTAGGGCACAGAGATCTTCATTAATGTCTTACTTTCATACCTTTGTCTCCATTGACCCTAGGAATTCCCATAGACCAAGAAGTTTGCATTAAATCTAGGGCTGCATAATTTGTCTTTGTATCAACCTATATTCTCAGAGATCTTTTTTAAGGCTAGATTTTTTTTTTTTTAAAACTCAGAAGTCATAACCCAAACTCAAAACCTTTTTCTTTCATTCTACTATTCCTAGAAGAAGTTTCAAAATTTTATTATGAAGCCTGAAAGCAAAGAATTTATTTATTCTTTTTCCTTTTGTGTTCATTTTACCCTCCCTCCTCCAGTATAAGAAGTCAGGACTTCTTGCCTAACATGAGAAGGGTCAAAGGGTGAAAGGGGATTATCAGAAATAAAATACACATCAGCTCATATAAAAATGTTACTTTGTCACAAAGATGATTAGGATTGGGGATTAAGATAACTGATTTACTAATGCTTTTCTATAAGATCAGAGAAAGTATAAGTGATTACCTTCCAAGAAGTCATATGGGACACTGTTAAGAGCATGAACTATGGAGTCAGATGGTTTGGATTCAGATCCTGGGAGTGTGTGACCTAGGGCAAATTATTTAACCTCCTTATGCCTCAGTTTCTATAAACTGGGCTAATAACTGGGTTGTTATGAGAATTAAATGAGTTAATATATGTAGAACGCTCAGAACAGAAACTATTTAATAGCAAGCACTTAACAAATACTATTATTATTAGATGTTGCCAACCCACATGTTGAAAACATTTAAAAGTGATGATCTCATATGTACATGTGATCCAAACAACACATGTAGTCATCAAAATTGGGACATTTAGTTCCCTTTCTAGTTGTTTTGCTCATGTTATCTACTTTTAATTGTTTTTTCACTCTCTTGATATAATTGATTAGCTGTTTAGGCATCACACAGATAAAACTTATTTTATCCATATGGAATTGCTCAATACAAAATGTAGCTAGCCAGAGTTAACCAAACTGTGAGGTTAAGGCCATAGTCCTCCAGACTGCCAAGTCTACCCCAAACTTCTGACTCCAATTGCAAGGAGTTAGGAATGAACCACAAAATTAAAAGGAAGAGTCTACACAAGACTATCTTTACTTCTGACAGCTGCAAGTTTAGGGGTTTCCCCAAACCACCCTTAGTTTCCATAATTTGCGAGAAAGACTCATAGAACTCTTTGAAACCTATTATACTCGTGATTTCTGTTATTACAAGAAAAATACATTTAAATCAGCCAACGTAAGAAACGCATAGGACAGTCTGGGAGGGTTTCAAACTCAAAGCTTCCATTGTCCTCAGGGATGGGGTACCCTCTCAGCATTGATGTGTGACAATACTCACAGAGCATTGCCAACCCAGGAAGCTCACCTGAGCTTTGGTGTCCAAAGTTTTTACTGGGGCTTTATTATGTAGGTGTGATTGATTGATTGCCCACATGGTTGAACTCAGTCTCGGGGTTCACTGATATCACGTAACCCAAAGCTCCCACCATAAATGATATGGTTGGTCTTTCTGGCGTGGCCGCTCCTCCACCCTAAGACTATTAGGTGTGGCCAGCCCCATGCTGAGTCATCTTGTGCAGAAATCATCAGGTGTGGTCCAAGGGGCCCACCATCCATAACAAAGACACTCCTATGATTCAGGAGACTCCAAAGATTTAGAGGTTATCTCCCAGGTGCTGGGACAAAGGCTAAATTCTTTACCACACATTAGTAGAAGAGTAAGCAAATCACATGGTCAGTAATCCAAATTTTCCCATTGTGTCTCAGGGCCTGGGTCACTATGATCTCTCACCTCAGCCTGGTTCAAGTCTGGAGATGATTAGCCCAATGTTGTTTCTGTGTCCACTCTACATACAAACATACTCTGCAGTTTTCCATGTTGACACCTACCTTTGTGTGAATTCTCTTTAAAGTTTTTGTTTTATTGTCGCCAATCATATTGAGCTACAGTCCCACTCCCAGAGGCACTGGTTCATGTGCTTCCAGTCCTCTTCAGGCAGTATTTGAGTTAATGTGTCATTGGGAGTATCCACACTTAAGGAACAGTCCTACACAGAGTAAGATAGATGCCTGGTTGCTCAGATTCATTCATTCATCAACAATTTATCTCATTCCTTTGTGCCAGGCACTACTCTGAACACAAGGCATTCAGTACAGCTTAGAGGGTAATGGGAAAGGAAGATATTTATTACACAGATAATCACACAGAAATTCATAGACATTGTGATAAGGCCTACAAAGTAAGATCTGTTTTACTGTTTCAAAGAAATTACAGGGTTCTTTGAAACAATAAAACAGAATAAATTTAGATTGGGGGGGCAGGAAAGTGCTCATTGAGGAAGTGACATTTAAGTCAAGATTTAAAGAATGGGTAAGGATTATCCAAGGGACTGGAAACTCTGATTTGATATGAGCTGGTAAGAATAGCTTGATGTGAGTTCTAAATTTCGTCTTTGAACTGCCTCCCAACTCCCACCAAATGAGGAAAATCTTCCTTAATCAAACTTAAAATTCAAAGGCCCTTTGTATCTAAGGTCCTAACTGGCCTGAGGGTCAAAAGAAATCTGGAGAAGGGGTTTAGTGAAATTGTGAAGAAATATTCCAAGAAGAGGAGCCTTTAGAAAGTTTGTTTGTCTCATTTCCATGTCTGTAGCAACTGAAGGCTCTTTTCTATCTTTTGGGAAGTTGTTGCCTGTGGAATGTGGCTTATGAGACCCATTGTACCTTCTCTCATTCCAGGATATGTCTTGGGCTGGTCATCAAAATCGACTTTGTTCTTTTGCATAGTCACGGTTTTGCCAGGAAAATGAACCAGAAATCATTGGGAAATATCGCAAACTATTCCTTGTTAAGATGAGCCAAGTGTGCTGCAATGAAAAGATTACGCAGCTCTAACACCCAGCTTAAAGTATGTTGGAATGAAAGCCAATATACTTGGTGGGCACCTGGTGGGCCCCTGGTGGGCCCCAGACTAAACACTGTGAGATGTCTGTGTGATAAATGACAAGAAAGAACGAGCAATAGACTTTATCTTTAAAAAGACAGGGATTTGGGGAGGGATATTAGATGACTCATAGAGTCATTAGGCAGGCTGGAGAAACAGACTGTGGGCCTGACTTCTAGGAGCAATGACCAGAGCCACTCATACAACTGGCCTGGTAAGGAGGTCACTGCCCCATCCCAATCACAGGGTCACTTCATGGTGGTGCTGAATGATCTGGAAGTGAAGATGCCTGCAGTGCCACCAGCCACAGAACATGCAGCCAAACTGGCCCAACCAGGAAGTTACGGCTCCTGGCCCGATCTAGAAGCTGTGATAGCTGTCAACCCCAGAACCATGCAGCCTCTATTGCCCCCCTCCTAGAAAATGGATGTCCCTGCCTAGGCTATTCTTCATGTGGCTCATCTCCCAGTTAAAGGCTCAGATCTGCACCCCAGCTGCAAGGGAGCCTGGGAAATATAGTTGTTAAAAAATTTCTACCTTGGGAAGGCAGGATTCACAGCGTGTGGAACTGTCAGTGTAGAGATAATGTTTGAATCCCTTTCAGAAGCCCTTAATTATAGTTGTTCTTTAAAGTAAAAAATGAATTCTAAGAGAGATATAATCACGAAGATGATTATAAGGATAACAGGAAAATTCCAAAGAATTAGGAATCCTCAGTCTAAGAAGATGAAGAATGAGAGGAAGTACAGAAAATGTTTAATAATCTGGTAATGTCATAATAGATCGTGTAATGAACTCAATCATTAGAAACTGAGTGAAACTGAGATTTGAAGTTGTTTTAAGTACAAGGGCTTTACGTCAGACAAAGCCACATTCTTACAAGTGTCAGCGTGGTTTGAGTTTGTCCTAACTTGACATTATGTGTCAACGAATTCGGGGATGAGAAATGAAAAGTACTTTTTAAAGGCAAATGAATCAGAAAAAAACAATTAGGTTTACTAGTAACTGTTTTGCCACTGCCATAGAGGGGTGACATTTGTTTTTGTCTTTATTCTTTGTCTCAATGAGACAGGAATGTTTCCTGAATATTTATAAGAAATGATTTTTTTCTGTTTGAAAACGGCCAACAATCACTAGTGACTAGAACCAGAAAAAATGAAATGTGTGAAATGATTAATTAGAGAATTAAGGAATACATGATCAAGCAATAAACTCCTTTCTAAATTCTAGATGCCCTTGAAGAGGCACTGTCTCCTCTCATCCTTTTGGATGGTTCTTTCCCTGGCCTGGGGTACTTTCCACAGGCCTGATAAGTACTTTGCTGAATACTTGAGGGGATTCTCTGCAGATCTCCAGGGTTCTGTCTCTGTGCACCTCTCTTCTCCCTGGTGTTCTGTCCTATGAACTCTAGCTCCTGCAATCTTGGCTCTGTCTCCTCAACTCAGGGGAGCCACCGGGTTCTGCCTCAATTTCCCCTCCTAGTGCCATGGCATAGAAACTCTCCCAAGGCAATAATCTGGGGTAATATTAGGGCTCACCTCATTTGTTTCCCATCTCTCAGGGATTGCTGTCATCACCTGGTGTACAGTGTCTTAAAAATGTTGTTTCATGTAATTTGTCTGGGTCCTTTTTTTTTTTTGGATTGTTTCAGATGGAACAGTAAATCTGGCCTCTGTTATTCCATCTTGGCTGGAAGCAGAAATCCAGATAATGTGATTTTTAATGGTTGTGTCTATTATACAGATGTGCCAAAACAATTTAAATCAATTCCTCTATTGTTAGACATTTAGGTTTCTCCTTCTCCTCCTATGTTCTTTTAAACAAAGTTCTCATGAACATTTTAAAAACATAAATCTTTGTACACATTTGATTGTTTTCTTAAGAAAATGAATGGAATTTCTAGAAGTCGAATTCGGGGTCAGGGGGCATGGATTCTTTGATATATATTGCTATATTAATTTTCAGGCCCTATGAAGTAGCTTTCTGCTTGACGTAGCACTCCATAGCAGACGTGAACCCTGGGGCCAATCTTTGCCACTAGTGGGATCCAAGGGGGTAAATCCTCCAATGGCCCTGTGGTTCATACTTGCTTCTAGGTCTTGGTCTGCCAAGTTAGCATATGTTATTGGGTCCTAATCTCTAAAGGTCTTTCTCTACTTGTCCCCTGGACTCACTGTTCTTTCACTGTTTGCCTTGAATTGGGCAGTGTCTGCACTACATCTAGCAGAAAGTTTCTGTCAGAGATTCAAGTTTTTCTATCAAGCTCCTTTGGACATGCGGCTTTACCTGCTCAAGCCCACTTTGGTTCTAACCCCCTATGGCGGACTACTCCTTCCTTGACCCCCAAATCCCATTCCACATTACTGAATAGGTTTAGTACCAGGCCTTGGCCCCCTCCCTGTCTTGTATTATTGAGCTTAATGCCTCAACTATGAGTTAAGCTAAAATGTCTTTGTAGAAACACATCGATATTTTATCAGCATATGCCTTAAATTAAGTTTTTGAACTAATTATATAATATAGTAGTTAAGACACCTACTGGTAGTACCTAAAGTTGTACTTCTGCTCTCTTAGCTGTTTCAAATACCCAGCCTGCCCCAAAGGAAAATAAATAAAAAGAAACAAAATCAGAAAATGCAAAAATTGGGAAATGTAATGTCATCATATATTATGGGTAATAAGGGGAACTGATGGTGGATATTTAATCTGAAGTTGAAGAGAGCATTTCTCACTTCTTAGCATTTCAAAGAAATGTAAAAATATAGCTGTAATCAAGTATAAAGATTTACATATACAGTAACACATGACATCACTGGGTTGGTCATTCCCTGAATATTTTCCTCTCCATCTATTGGAGGAAAATTTTCTTCTAAAGATCTTGAATTTTATAATAAAATCACCTAGAAATCTAGATTGCTTCAGAGAACTTTCATCACTTTATAGTTGCTGGAGTGTATCTATTTTATAGACTGTATATACTGAACAGTTAATGATATCACTGACATTTCTGATGCAAAGATATTGCCAAATTAGAATGCAAAATTCAAATAAAATTCAAATTCAAACAAAGCTCGGCCAGTGGTGAAAACAGCATTAATTTAAGTGAGTAGCAGAATAGAAATTACATTCTGAGGAACAGACAGCTGAGAAAAATGTTGACTGCTGACCAAATGAATCAAAACCTTTCCGTGGGAAAGAGGACGAACATGATAGGATAGCTTGGCTCAGCAAGTTGGGGAATGCAAGTCTCTGAGGGAACGATAAAAAAATGAGCTCTTTCCTGGTTCAAAATACTGGTTTTTGGATACAGGAGTATACTTAGATAAGCTGAGGGGTAAGAAGGTTGCAAGGCCAGAATAAGGACAACTGGGTATGGGAGGGTAGTAATTTGGTGCTGGCTGAATTGCATGGCAGTGTATATAACTTTGGGGGAGAAAAAGTTTTGTCTTGAAGCATATTTGGGAAATATTTCTTGTTCATTTACTTTCTTGATAATGACATTAATTTTTGCTTTTCATTAGAACTTTTCACTTTTGAAAAGGTACTTATCTTCATGATCTAACTTGGTACTGCTGATATCTTCTGACAAAGGTACAGTGTGTATTATTATCCTGGTTTTCCAGGTGATGAAGCAAAGCTGAAAGTGGTGATAAGACTTATCTAAAGTTATGCTACCAGGTCAGTGGTAAAACTGGGACTAGGACTCCAGTGCTTTGTCTACTAAATCCTGCAAAGAGGTCTTTCAACAGAAGACTAGAAATAACTATTATATTCACGTATTCTTAAAACCACTTATTGGGCTCCTTCTAGATATCAGACACTGGGCTAGTTACAGGAGAAACATCAGTGAGCAAGAAACACACGGCTCTGTCCTCACAGACAGAAGTGATGTGCAAGAGGCATCTGATATAAGCCTCTTGGCACTTGTGGTCTTTTTTCCTCTTTGCAAAGTAGTTGCTCCTATTTGGCCCCAAGTCATGGATCCTAGTTGTTACTTATTTTCCTGAAGCTTAGGTCTTAGAACCATTTTTGACACAGCAAAAAACAAAGTGACAGGTTCTTCTTCAGCTTCAACTCCAGCCTGAGTCAGGATTGTCCACTCACCAAGACATCATTGGTTAAATCTCGCTGCTTCTGCTTTCCACCATTTCAACTGTCAATAAAACGAAACCTGTTCTAAAAATTTGTTTATGCCTCATGGAATTTCAGCCTTGGTTCCTCAGCAGGAAATGGGGGCTTGAAATTAGAATTGCCTTAATATGGCTATATAATAAGGCTTTGAACATGGAGCCATGTCTGAAGATACTAGAGATTGTTAGGCTTTTGGAGAACTCTGTTGGGTCTTAAGGACAAATGAAGAGAAGGAAAGAGAGATGAAGAAGAAAGAGAAAGGAGAGACAAAAAGTTATTGCAGTATGGTGGTTGGTGCTAATAGGCCTTCAGTGGATTCCTCCAGGCCACCATTTATCCTCTCACTCTCATTGGGATCCTATTTTGAAATAGGATCTGCTTGTTTAGAACTGATCCTCTTTTGAGTCTTTTTCCCAGTTGGAATCCATGTAGCATGGTCTAAGGGCCTGCTTTGTGCCTTACTGCTTGTGTCTGAAAAACTTGCTACAAAATTGCCCCTTCATCAGCAGAAATCCATGTAAGATTCATTACCTTAAGACTTCACTGAAGAGATTTAAACATTTTATTTTTAATAAAAACATATTTTTATAAAAACATGTCTGATGAATGACTAATGAATGTCTGTCCTTGACATGGAAACAAGATTTAAAAGATGAGTCCCACATCTTTCTTTAATTGGAAAAGGGAGCAATGTTTCAGGACTCGATAAGATCTAGCAAGTTTGAAGAGGAAGTGGGGAATCAGTGCACAAGGGCAGAATAAGACAGATAGCTAGAATAGTTCCTGGAAGCAAGAAAATAATGAGGTATCTAGAAACCATATGGCCTCTCTAAGTGGTGTGTGGGGCAGATTAGGAGCCCTCTAGTGCAGAGCATCCATCTTGTTCCCATTGACTAGCCTGCACCTGTGGATGCAATTGTGCCACAGTCAATTGACTTTAACCTCTGGTTCCTCTAGCTCCCAATCCCTGAAATATAAGATTTCATGTTCCCATGATTGAGTTCAGAGCAACCAAGAGAAGATCAAGGACGCCTAGCGTCATGTAGTTCTTAGGCCTGCTGGAAGGGAGGGTCTTCCAGCTGGCTCCTCTGACCTTGGCTGACTGTCTCTTTTCTCCCTGCTCTATGGGCTTCCTCTGCGATAGATTTGCTTGGTTAATAAGGTCTTCAGAAAGAAAGGAGGATCATAAAATTAAGAAAATATATATTGTCCTCCCTAATAGCACAATATGTCCATGATCTCCAGGATGCTGGGATGGAACAATGTTCTGGGTCTTTTTTCCAACACCTTCAACCTCTTTGGAAGATGTTTTTATTTACTGCCTGACAGAACCCATTTATCTGAGGGATAGTTTGAATAAATGGAGTTTCAACACTTATTCATTCTTTTTCCGTTTCTCCTGACTTTAGATCTTGAGCAAATAACCTTTTTTTTGGCGGGGGGGAGGGAGGGAAGGGAACAATGCTATCTACACGCTTTCACAAATTCCACAACCTTCCTTGACTTAATGAAAAACGTTACTTGTTCATTTGTGCTTTGAGTTTTATTCCAAGCCCCAGTGGCCACAGAATCCTTGGTCTCATCCTTAATTGATTTATTTTTAAGTGTTCAACACTTGAGGCCAAACGTAGGAGATCTCTCAGGGCTGGGAGAAGTTGTTAGGGACCATCTAGAATTTTCCTCCACATTACAGACTGCACTATTGGGGTGCGTGTAGTGTATGAAGCCTCTGACTCATGACTGACAGATAAATTTAAGGGTGATGCTGTCTATTCTGTAGCTTTCAAGCAGCAATGTTCTTAAACTTTATAATGATAAGGCAATCTTCTAAGTGAATTTTTATATTCCCTGATATCCTGATCTTTCTGCCCGAGAGTACACCGTGGCTTCTAAGAGAGGGACAAAATAAAGATACTTCATTCGTAAAACCTAATTCTTGTTCTGAACCTTTTAAAATCAGAAAAGAGTGGGAATTTGATTGTCATGAAATATTACTGAAGCTCAAAAACACATGCACACATTTTTCAAGTCATCACAAAGCTCTGTTTTGAAAGAATACTTTTTTAATAAGCATCTGGTTTAACAGTTGTGAATCCAAACCTGGACAGGAGTCGGTGGGAAAAAAAACACAAGCTGAAATCGGTGAGTACACACCAATGCCATGGAGGTTAAGGATCTTTTTTGGCTTGTGGGCTATGTTCTTATGGTAAATGGTGTCTGGCTGACTTGGCCTTTGTGTTGCAAAATTCTAGAGGGTGCCATCCCATAGAATAAAATATGAATGGTGCCCTCCAGAACAGTGCAGTAGGGGTTACTGCTCATAGGGTCTTGGGACTCCAAGGTTCCTGTCTCACCTCTGTGACAGACACTGGGGTAGCTGTCATTGTTTAGTTCACGGTTCCTTTACAGATCTTTCCTTCTAATTGCAGTGTCTTCAAAGAGGGTAAATATAATTCTGAAGTGCTACCTTGAATTTATTTAGACAAAAAGAGGAATGTCATGAGATCTATTGGAAAATGATTAAAAATTTCTCCTTTCTCCTCAGAACTTACTTTGGTTGACACAATATTAGTCTTTCCACATCATCGTTTACTTTTTCATACATTTGTTACCCTGCAAGAGATTTAGGTGCTGCCTTAATGGGGAATGGAACCAGGACATATGCTAATTCAATTCAAAAATTTTAAACCTGAGTTACTCAAACCTCAGGGCTGATGCAGAAAAATACATTTAAATTATGAGTAAGAATGTGAGGCAATCCCCTAGAGGTCACTTTTCTGCAAGTGAATCATTTGCATCTATTTAGTGATCTAATTCTGCAAATTTATGGTTTTATAAATTAGATGTGAGTTTCTATCAATAGTAACAACAAATAGCACCTTAAAATATCTCTCTCTTCTGAAAGCATACTCTGTTGTTTCCTTTTTTTCAAAATCAACCAACCAACAGGATAACAAACTACTCCCTTAAGCTCTGTTTCCTTCTCTGCTATTGCTTTATTTCTCTGCTCCTTTTCCCAACAAAATTTCTCAGATGAACTATTTTTTCTGCTTCTGTTTCTTTACTTCTTACTAGCATCTTAAGCAATTTCAATTCGTCTTCCATTCCCACCACTCACGGAAACTGTTCTTGTCAAACCTCCTTGTTGCAAGTCCAATGGTCACATCTCTGTCATCATCTTACTCAATCTCTCAGTAGACCTTCTCTCAGTTATAGATTCCCCTCTCTTGGCTCTTTTGGTTTTCTGCTGCCTTATGGCCTCTCCTCCTCAGTCCCCTTTGCTGCTCTCTTTCCCTTCTCTGCTCACCTTGATGTTGGAGTACGCAAGTCTGACCCACGCTCTCATCTCTTCACTAACTCTATGTTTTTCCCAGCAAATCTATCTCACCATGCCCCTTGACCTTAAACACCATCTACATGTCAGTGACACCTGGTTTTATCTCTTTCCTTGACCTCTCCATTAAGCTCCAAACCTATTTATCTAACTTCCTCTAGGACATTTTACTTGAATTTCTAATGGGTATCATCAACCCAGCATGGCTAAAACACCAATCTTGATTTCTCTTCTCACCTGTTCCTATTCCAGTCTTTCCTGTGTGAGGAACTCACATCAAGATGTACTCAGTTGCTTAGGCCACACACCAAGAAGTCATTCTTGGTTCTGCTCCTTTTCCTCTGCCCTCCCCCTCATTTGATCCATGAGCAAATCCTGTTAATTTCACTGTCAACTCTATTTCATAGTTGAATGTTTTGCTTCATCTCCACTGTTTCCATTCTAATCCAAACCATCATCATTTTTGCGTGGATTATTTCAATAGTCTACTAAATGTTCTTTTGTTTGTTTTTCCTTCCTTTTTCCACCCCTCCTCTTTCCTTATCTACTTTCCACACTGGAGCCACGTAAATGTTGTTAAAAAAGGTAAATCAAACCATGTCACTGGCCTATTTAAAATTCTCCAGTAGCTTCTCATTATACTTAGTATAAATCCCAAGTCCAACTCCCATGGTTTTTGTAAGGCCTACACGACACCTCTGGGAGGCATTGTGCACCAACCTCTGTCTCATTCACTATGCTTTGGCTCTGCTCATCTTATTCCTGTTCCTAGAATACGCCAGGCTTTCCCCCATTTTAAGGATTTTGTATTGCTTTCCCTTTGCTGGAATGCTTTCTCCCTGTAAAATAGCAAGATCTGCTCTTTCTTTTCAATTGAGTTTCACACCAGATATCATCTCAGAGAAGTTTTTCCCTGACCACTCAATGAAAGTATTTCCATTCTCACTCTATCATATCACTCTTTTTAATTTTTCCTTGAACATTACAATATCTGGTTTACCTTGTTCATTTATTCACTAGAATAGTAATTCCATGTGAGTATATTTTTTTTGTTTATTTTGTTCACTGCTTTATCCTCAGGACTTAGAACATACCTGGTAAAGAGTAAGTGCTCAATGGATATTTGTGGAATGATTGATTTATTTGTTTACTCTGTATTTTTATGTTTCTCCGCATCCTACTGATAGAAGCTTCGTGGTTGGGGGGACTTTGTCTTGTTCATTGCTGTGTACCCAGTCTAGAATAGTGTCTGGACCATAATAGTCCCCCAATAAACATTTATTAAATAAACAAATGAATAAAACAGTATGATTAATGTGCCCAGTATCTTTGAAAAAAAGTATATTCCTACTGTCATTCAGGAAAGATGGTTCAGCATCACTTTTCTTGGCTTTTTAGTGAAGAGGGCTCTTTTAATGCTGAGGAGATGTTTTATTCTTACGAATTTTCACAAATCTGATAGGCTCAGAACAGCAAGCTGTGCCTGCCCACTTCCCTGGGCAAGAGTCTTATCCAGAGTAAGGAGTGTGGACACACATGAAGTGAACATCACTACAGGATGAACGCAACTAGGTCATAAGCTTCTTGACACCAGAGAGGCTCAGGCACATTATAAACGTGGAGCCTAGAAGTACTTTCTATGCAGTTACTCATACGTATGTGCTGAATTGAAATTTTAGAATATCAGGGAAAAAGACAGAATCCTAAACCTGTCAAGAGAGAATAAAAAGGTCCTTAAAGAGAGTGATTCAAAATGACATCACCCACCTTAACTGCAACCCTGGATATTAGGAAATAGTGGAACAATATCTCCAAAATACCGAGGGAGGCACCACGAGGTACAACTGAGTGCTCTCTACCCTTCTTCTCATTAAAAATCAATGAAAATGTTTTTCTTCCCAAATACTTGAAATACTGAAGAAATTTCAACCTATAGTTTTGTATCCAGTCAATCAAGTGCAAGAATAAAGATATCTTCAGACACGCAAAGACTGACTGAAAAAGAAAATTCTATGCATCCCTTATTATGGAGGTTTTGGAGAATGTGTTTTAGCAAAAAGAAGGACTAAATCCTGAAATGAAGATATTTGAGATTCATGATGCAAGATAACCAACACGGTAAGCAATGCTAAAAAGTCCTTGAATAACATCTGTGCAGTAGGCCCAAAGAGCAATCAGTTCACACAGGGCAAAGGACAGAGGTCAAGGGACAAGGAATCTCTAGGGGAAAAAGAAAAAATAGATAATCTACTTGATATGCTGGAAGCATTTGGGGGAAATTATTAATAAGTATTTTTAAAAATCTGTTGAAGAACTCAGATAAAATAGGAAATTGATAAAGAGCAAATGAAAAAATGAGGCAATTATTAACTAAAAACAAGTTGTACCAGAAAGGAAATGTAATCATAGCACTCATTTTGGTTGGACAGTGACAATATTTACATGCTTGTAATCATACATGTACTGACTATTGATTTAACCCCATAGTCTGATATAACTATATTAGGAAGGTGAGAATGGTGGTGTGTTACCGTAAAAAGAAGTAAATAGGTAATGTCTAATATTAATAAATCAAGGCTGAAGCATATAATTTAGAAATTGCTAAAATGGAGTTGGATTGGAAGGTAGGAGTAGAGCATGGTATTGCTGTTTTTTGGGGGGAGAGAAACGGGGGAACTGACCTTTGTAACACTATTGACTTTTTGGATATGTGCAGGTAGTGCTTTGATTAAAAAAAAGAAAGAAAAGGGGCCGCCCGGTGGCGCAGCGGTTTAGTTCGTGCTTGGCAGCCCGGGGTTTGAGAGTTCGGATCCCCGGCGCCCGCAGACGCACTCCCTGTCAGCCATGCCGTGGTGGCGTCCCATATAAAGTGGGGGAAGATGGGCACGGATGTTAGCCCAGGGCCAGTCTTCCTCAGCAAAAAGGGGAGGATTGGCAACAGATGTTAGCTCAGGGCTGGTCTTCCCCACAAAAAACAAAAAAAAAAAAAAAAAGAAGAAAAGGATTTAGTTATGCTAACATCAATTAATTTTGTTGAGTAATAAGAACAAGGATATCAATAACACTTACGTTTCAACCGAAGCATTCCAGTGGAGTGGGGAATAACAATGTAAGGAATCCTTGGTGATATAAAGGTAGAGAACGAATGATTGAGATGCATTGGGTTGGATATTGTGTTTCAGGAATTTTCATAAATGCAAGTTTCCATTAGGGACTTCCATGTGAGAAATTTAGGACCTGTGTTTTTTTCCAAAGGAGTCCTTAAGCTTCCTCAGGACCACTCTTACCAGCCTTTCATCTCCTCACACAAACCAAATCATAGAGTCATCCTTCTACCAGGTTTTCTAAAGCCACTCTATGTTTTTCCTAATACAGTTTTAAAAGGCCAGTGACAGCTGGGCATCATTAGGAAAGAGTTTGGAAACTAAAATTATTATTAGGTGCTTGTTATTTATATCCTATTTATTTTTCCAAATATTTGAGGTATTAATCCATCGGTGAGTATAGGCAACTAATGGGGCATCTAAACCTGATACTAATAATAGCTACCACTTACCTAACACTATGTGCTGGGGACTGTTTTAAGCACTTTGCATGTATTACCTCATGTAATTCCTACATATAGGAGTTAGGCACTATGATTTACACTATTTCCTTTTTTTATAGCTGTGGAAAAACTGAGGCACAAGAAAAGAGTAACTTGGCCAAGATCATCCATAAGTAAGTGGCAGAACCAGTATTTTTGTACCCTAGTACCCTGTTTATTCCACTTCCAAAATAATAGATCATGTATTATTCTGGTTAACAAACTTGCTGGTGATGCTTTAAAGATTAGAGGTGGTCTAGAGGGGGAAAATCTTAAATTTTGAAAACTTAAAAAACTTACATTATTTGTCCAGTGAGAGAGACAGACATGCCTGGAAAGACAAGAATGAGAAGAAACGATGCCATTCAGCTTTGGGGTTTGGGTACGGGCTCCAGATGTGCGTGGAGCACTGTGACCCCACAGAGATAGGTGGCAGAGTCTCTGGGCTGGGAGGCTGTGATGTGCAGGGAGCTGTGACGTTCCTTTGTGTTGATTGTGGCACTTACTCTTCCTTTCTTCTTCATCTCTAGGCTCAGTATGAACAAGGTGACAATGCCTCCTCCAGGGTTCTGTTGCAACCAGTGTAAGCTGGTCATTCCTATTGAGTAAGTGCAGTTGATTGTGACAAAATCTCCTTCCTGGGCACGCAGGTACTGGGGACTCTGTTCCATTCCATTTTTGCCACTTACCCCTGTTCTCAAAGACATTGTCAAACACAGAATATTACCATCAGTGCAACATTTCTGCAAATTTCTTTCCTTTACACATTTCCCAGAGGGCACTCCAGATTAGCCACTTGGAATCCCCTATCTCTCCTCCTCAGAATTTTGAAAAAAAATCCATTTAGTCTTTCTGTTCTCATCTCCAGAAACTCCCCAACTTACAGCTTAACTGAAGCCACAGAACAGCCAACAAAACTTGCCGAGTCTTCACCATTTTTACTGCAGCCGAGGTTCACACAGGTCCCTGTTACAGGATTTGAAATATAGGTTAGTTGGTCAAAGGAGTCTTTTATTATTATAGCTTCTCTACATTTACTTTAGAAATCAAATGAGATTCCCAGTCCAACAGAGGCAGCACAAATGCACACGTTTGCACTTTTATAGGGCTGCCTGCACAGTGAACACCTGTGATCTTTTAAATAAAATGTCCACATTGCCACCTCGTGGCAAGATGCACAGCTGTTAGTTATGTAGGTCAAATGCTTTGATGAATAAAACCAGACAAATTTAGAACCAAAGTTAGTGTCAGCCGACTAGGAGTCCTGGGAGTGGGGTTAGGTGAGGCATAGAAGCCCGAGGATTCTTTGGCTTCAACAGGCTATGCTGGATCAGATGGAGCAGGTGACAACCTCTGCATTTCATGTTGTATTCTCCTGAAAATCTAAGGACAGTTCTGTTTCCTGCTTTTTAAAGGTATTCCTTTAAATAGCTCTGATTTCTTGATATGACGTCCCTGTTTCTCCACATGATATTATTTCAGACTCTTTTCTTCGTCTTATCTTTCTTTTTTGGACTTGCTACAGGCCGTCCATGTCTCTTCAAATATGTTTCAAATGTTGCCGTCCTGCCAGGGTATTACTTTATTCATCTGATTTCCACACATCTATGATTGTTATCTACGATCTTTTCAGTACTTTATCACATTGTTGAATTATTTTGTGGCCATTTTCCATTTTGGGGACTCCTTTCTGGCCTGTTTTTCCTCCATGAGAAGTGCCCCTTAAGGGATGAATTGAGAGGTCATGTTTGTACCAAGTGACCTCCTTTCCCTGGCTATAGTTTATTGGATTTGGGTAAATACCAGGTTTGTTAATTTGGACTAGCGGTATAAAAACCAGTAGTTAGGCAACATTTGTCACTAGAACTGTATATCCCTGTGGGGTTCGAACTAGAGTCATCCTTTGGCAAATGAAAGCTGTGTGTGTTCAAACTCAGGGTATTGTGGAGTAGAAACAAATGGTCTTACAGTGGAAACTGGTCTCCCAAGAGGAGAACTGATTATACATTCAGAGAGAAGTAGGTTCAGAAAGAATAGTGGATTGATGATTTTCTTCTTCCTGTGAGGCCCAGCTGTATTTTTTGCAAACAGATTTTCTGAGATTCACCTGTATTCTTTCAGCAACTCTCTTTTTCCTTGAGCTAGTTTGAGTGGGTTACACATGCAGGTTATTTTCACAAAAAGTACCGTAAATCCAGGGTCCCTCGTTCTATATATCACGGTTGATTTTTATAAAAACACACGCAGAAATATATAATTATACTCACTAAATTACATTTTGGATATTTCAGTCCATTTAATATGATCTAACATATTAGCTACCTACCTCAACATTGTGCTATTTGCGCATTTGGTGGGCAAACCTTATGTGAATTCACATAAGATGAATGTGAATACGTCAGGATGAGGGATAAAATCATGTGATAAACAGTAGAGACAGTTCTCTAAATTGAATCTTTATAGATGGCCGTTCTTTCAGCTGAGGATCCAGGGACTGCAGCCGTTTGCAGAAGGGCAAAATGAAAACTAAAGATGGTTTGGGGCCAAATAGACTTAAGTTTGAGTCTTAGCCCTGCCCCTTACTGATACTGGATTTTGAGAAGTTACCACAACCCTCCAGTCCTCAGTTTCCTGTAAAATGGGGGTAATGATACCAAACTTGTGGTTTTGTGGTGAGGATTCCAGATAACATTGGGAGTTAACAAAGCACGGTGGTTAAGAATGTAGACTTTGGATTAATATACCTGTGCTTGTGTGCCAGCTCCCCTCTTACAGGCTGTGTGTTCTTGGACAAGTTAGTTCATTTCTCTTTACCTCAGTTTCCTTGGGGCTAATAATTGTAACTACTTCACGGGGTTGTAGTGAAGATTAAATGAATTAATGTATGTGATGCACTTAGAACACTACTTCACACATATTAAGCGCTTGATAAATGTTAGCTATTATTATTATTGACAGTACAATAGGGCCTGTGACAAATACATCACTCAATGAATGATACGTGATATTATTACTTATTGTCCCGATGATGTAATGAAAAACAAAATAGACAAATGTGTTGCAAACATTTGAGACAATTTAAGTCTACAGAAGTGCCTTGAATTTAGCAGCCTTGTTTAAAAAAATATCTTTAGTGAATTCATTCTACCTCATACTGATCACCTGATTATTTTCTCAGAGGACACACGTTATCTGTTAATAACATGCTCTAAAACTTTGCTGGGTATGAATCCATTTCTTCCGTGTTTACGAGTTTGGGATTTCCTTCATTCCCCTTAGATTTTCAAAGATTTTGCCCAATACCTCTTAAATCATGCCTGCAAATTCTTTTTGTATTTTGGAAGTTAATTTAAGGATCCAGAAGACTTGATTATATTAAAAGCATCTATATCTCTGTTAGTATCTCTTCACTGATAATTTTCCATTTCTTCATCTTTTCTTTTCCAGTTTGAAAATTATTCTGCTTAGTGGAGAATAGAGAAGAAACCAGGAGTTGAGACACTACCTTTTCTCTGTTATCTGTCAACATTATTCTATTTTCCATAATATGTGAATCAATTTTTCCCCCACCCCACCCTCCTCTTTTCTCCAGACTGTTCTAAAATGCCCTTTATGTTGCATGTCAAATTTTCTTCAAGCTTTAACTTTATTCTGGGTTTTCACTTTTTAACAAAGTGAAAGGCGCATGCTATCTTTTTTATACCCCTTGGTCGATGAGTCGATCTATATTTTTATAATTTTTAGGTAAAATCTGAGTTAGTGTACTTCCCTGTGCTGCTATACGTTTCCTCAGATGAATGTGTCTTTCATATTCTTACTGGAACTATTTAACTGGAATAGTAAGAATTTAATTTGTTTTAGGGCTTCTCATTCTATTAACTACAATTATATTTAGATTTTTTGGTTATCTTTTTTTTTGAGGTGAAATTTGCAAAATATAAAATTCACCATTTTAACCATTTAAAGCGTACAATTTGATAGCTTTCTTTCAGTACATTCACAATGTTGTGCAACCATCACCTCTATCTAGTTCCAGAACCTTTTCACCATCCTCCAAAGAAACTCCATACTATTAAGCAATCACTTCTCGTTCCTCCCTCTTCCCAGCCCCTGGCAACTACCTATCTGCTTTCTGACTCTATGGGTTTTGCTTATTCTGGAAATTTTTTATAAATGGAATATGCAAAATAGGCATTTTGTCCAGCTTCTTTCACTTACCAGAATGTTTTGAGGTTCATCCATGTTGCAGTGTGTATCAGTACTTCATTCCTTTTTATGGCTGAATAATATTTCATTGAATGGATATACTACATTTTGTTTATTTGGGTTGTTTCCACTTTTTGGCTATTAGGAACATTCGTGTACAAGTTTTTGTGTGGATATACATGTCTTGGGTAGATACATAGGACTAGAGTTGCTGGGTCATATGGTAATACTATGTTCAGCATTTTGAGGTGCTGCCCAACTGCTTTCCAAAGTGACAGCATCATTTTACATTCCTTCCAGCAATGTACAAGGGTTCTAATTTCTCTATACCCTTGATAACACTTGTTATTGTCTTTTATTTTTTAAATTACTGCATTCTAGTGGGTGTGAAGTAGTATCTCATTGTGATTTTGATTTGCATTTCTTTAATGACTGAGGATAAGCACCTTTCATGTGCTTAATAGCCATTCATACGTCTTCTTTGGAGAAACGTCTATTCAAATCCTTAGCTCATTGTTTAATCGGGTTATTTGTGTTTTTGTTATTGAGTTATAAGAGTTCTTTATATATTTTAGATACAAGTCTTTTATCAACTATAACTACAATATTTATGACTGATGTCACTAATCTTTCAGGGCTTGTAGTGAGTGCTTAGTAAATGTTATCAATGATGGTGGCAATGATTATGATACAATGATGAACTATATTCTGGGATACTTGGTTTGGGAAATAATAACTTTATAAGAAAGAAGTCAGCATGGTATATCATGGTGTAATAGAGAAACTGGATGATTGTGATGGCTGGGCACTCTGAGTTGTCCCTCATGCCATCTCTGGAGGAGGTCATCACTGTGGTACGGGCTTTGGCTGTGGGGTTTGGGGCAATTCCTATCAGTGCTCAGTTGTGTGACATGTCTGCTTAGCTATTATTTTGACTTTCCTATGCTCCTCCAGCCTCAGTAGAAGGAGGAAATAAAGGGATGTGTTAAATTTCCTTGAATAGAGAGACTGATACGTCTTTCCTTTTTTTTTTAAATTAAAAGCTGTCATTTATTGAGTACTGGGAAATGCATCATCTCTTTTAACTGTCACAGCAACTCTCTAGGTAGGTTCAATTATTATCTTGCTTTTGGTTTTTTTTTGGTGAGGAAGGTTAGCCCTGAACTAACATCTGTTGCCAATCCTCCTCTTTTTGCTGAGGAAAATTGGGCCTGGGCTAGCATCCATGCTCATCTTCCTCTACTGTATATGTGGGATGCCTGCCACAGCATGGCTTGATAAGTGGTGTGTAGGTCTGTGCCAAAGCAGAGCGCACAAACTCAACCACTACACCACTGGGCTGGCCTCCCATTTTTTTCTTTTTTAAAATAAATATTGTATATAATATATTTAAAGTGTACAACATGATGACGTAATATACATATTCGTAGTGAAATGATTACTACAGTCAAGCTCATTAGCATATTATGTCCTCACATAGTTACCACTTTTTTTGTGATGAGTGCACCTGAAACACTCTCTTTGCATGTTTCCAGAGTTCAGTACAATATTACTAATTATAGTCCTCATGCCTGTACATTTGATCTCTAGACATTCATCCTATGTAATTGCAATGCAGCCTGGGAAGTCTTTTCTCAAGTGGAAATAATACAACTTCATTTTCTAATTCTCCTATCAAAGTGTTGGTCCTGGCTAAATCTCTCAGGTTTTGGCTGATCAAATAAGTTTGGAGAGTGATTACTAAATAGCTTATGTTAGGTGTTTCTAATATTGTATAAAGGCATTTCTTATTACTTTTGTTGTTTTATCTCCACGTGGAACTGGAAGAAAGGAAAACAAATGTCAGCCCATATTTGAGAGAACATGAAATGTTGACGTTATTATTGCCTTGAAAAAGAAAAGGTAAACACCAGGTTGAACACTTTGATCCCAAATGTATTATTTTGAGTGTATAAGTCAGGGATAACATCACAAAGATTAGTGACATCAGTCGTAAGTATTGTAATTTCTGTGAACTACCAAATTCTTCCACCCTCAGGAAGACAGTGATGTTTCATTCTCTTCTTCTCTCTCTGATATCACTCCACTCAGTTTTTTAATTGGGTCCTTAAGAAAAGAGTCAATGGGAGAGAAGATGACACATTTACCCTAAAGGCCTGGGCAGGGATAAGCTTGGGTGGGGTGGGGTGGCAAACTAGTGGTTAGCATGGACAGGATCAGGCAGAGACTTTGCCCTAAGAAGGCAGAACTGCTATCGTGGGATTTGCTAGTTCCAATGAAGCTCTGAGATCTAATCTGTCCCTTTTAACCGACCTTTCCTCACTTCATCCCCATGTTATACTTGTGTGAATATTTTTATTTCTACTTCACAGATGAAAAAAACTAAAGCTCTGAGACAAGAATTAACTTGGCCAAATTTGCAGAGCTAATAAGTAGAGCCAGGACTGGCACCCAAGTCATTAGAATCTAATTCCTAAACATCATGCAGGGAAGCCTCAAGGACAGGAGAGAGCTGACCTAGTTGAGAGCAGGCACATTATCTGAGACCGTTTCCCCTCACCCCATAGTCAAGAACCCCTGGGTCCCTGGAATTAGAGGCAGTTGCAGGTGATTTTGTTTTTCCCTGTCTTCTAACAATGTCCCAACAGGACTGTCTCTGAGAGAGAGAACAAGGCTTCTTAGCTTGGGGTTCCCCCCTCACTACATACCTCACCTGGGCCCTTGAGGTTTTTGTATGGCTCCCCCGGTGCCGTTGGCACTGTGTCTCTCAGAAGACAGTAGTATACAGCTGAGTCTGACACTTGGACTGAGTATTTCACAATAGGGGAGTTTTTGTCTTTAATATCTCTGGCTCCAAAGTTCTTGCTGTTTTCCATTGTTTCCTTCTGAAGAAACTGCAGAGCTTTGTTGGGGTACTGGACATACCAGAAAAGAGTAGGGTATCCCGTGGATGTGTATGTGCAATTCATAGTCACAGATGCTCCTTCCGAGACAGTAATTTTGTCCGTCTGTTTGACTGAATTGCCACTGGTTCCTCCTGTAGGGAAAAAAAGTGCCTGTTTCATGGGTTTGACCAGAGTGACATCTTTTGGAGGGAGTTTTCTTATTTTGAAATAGTAAAAATCATTTAAGTAAAATGTACTTACCAAACATTAAGATCAGAATTAGAGAGCCCAGGGAAGAGCTCATTGTCAGTGTCTCTGGTCTACCAGAGGGAGAGTTCACTGTTGAAATGAAGATACAAAAGGATCACAGCTGTGCTCAGAAGTCACCCAGAAACTATGACTGTGTTGGCGAATAGCACCCTCAGGTGACAAGTTAATAAACAGTTGATAAAATAGTCCTCTGCCTCTCAAAAGTTCTGCTCTGTGTCCTCACTATTGTCCTCATTCCCGTAGGATACACGGTGTATAAGTTGGTCCTTTGGTGCAAAGGGGAGTTACTGCATCCCTCACAAGTCTGTCGTCTCTGGATGTATATTCTAAGGGAGACTAACTCCCACCAGAACTTAGACACCGCGACCATGTCAGTATTTTATTTTATTTTTTTTTAAATTCTATTATTTGCCTTTGGAACTGTGCGCCCCTTACAAAGAACATCACTTGGTGGCAATTTTAGCTGATGCTCATGGATACAACCATGCATGGTACTGAGTCTTCTCTCTTTTTTTTTTTTTTTTTTTTTTTTGTGGGAAGACCAGCCCTGAGCTAACATCTGTTGCCAATCCTCCCCTTTTTGCTGAGGAAGACTGGCCCTGGGCTAACATCCGTGCCCATCTTCCTCCACTTTATATGGGACGCCGCCACGGCGTGGCTCACAGGGAGTCCGTCGGCAGGCGCCCGGGATCCGAACTCGCGAACCCCGGGCTGCCAAGCACAGACTAAACTGCTGCGCCACCGGGCGGCCCCCTAATGTCAGTATTTTAGACAGTTAAGTTGTTTCCATTTTCCCCCAGTTTTTATAAACGATGCTGTGATGAATATATGCTTACATAAACCTTGTTTGTACATGTGTTTCCTTAAACTATGGTGCACTGGAAACGCATTTTGACCGAATGCCCAATACTGAGGTGTTAAAGTCAATATTTGGCCAAAGCTAGAGCCGAATCTGAATATCAACAAAATAGAATGAGCTTCAAGAAAGCAAGAATAAGTTAGAAATCTTATTCAAAATTTAATTATCATTATAATTGTATTATTAAAAGTTTTAGCACTCAAATTTTAAACATTTAGCATTACAGTACAGGAACATAGCTTCTCAGGACTGTCTATTGTTTGATCGCTCCTGTTTTCATATTTGCAAAACTTTCTACTAAAAATGGTGGTGAAGCAAGACATATTTTGGCTCTCTCTTCTAGGGGTAATGCCAATGGTACATTTATCCCTTTGTCACCTGGACTTGAAGACTTGGTCGGTGGTGATGGTGCAACTTCACGGAAGTCATCCCTCCTGCAATGTGGCGTTTTGTTCTCTGAACATTGTTCTGGATTTCTTGATTGCTTGTTTTCTCCCCTTCCCTTCTTCCTCAGCCCTGGCATCATTTTATCTAGTGTCTCAGAACTGGAAACATTGCTCTTCAAGTATATAAGCTTGCACTTGGACTAGTTGTGATTGGGCTTCAGAGTTGAGTATTTGCAGTCTTCATTTCTGGTTACATAGTGAGCAGCTCAAGACTAGTGGTGCCCATTTGGGAAGGGACTAGGGAGGTCCTCGGAATAACAGAGAAGGAATGAGAAGGAATTCTACGATTGCGTGTGCTTGTGTGTATGTGTAACCTTCACTATTTTAATAGGGGGTAAAATGAATCTCATTGTTATTTTTTATGTTTCTTTGATTGCTAAAGAATTTGCACACCTCTTTATAAATTCATTGGCCATTTATATTCCTTTTTGTGAATTGCCCATTTTTTCCCCAGACAGATATAAATGTTTTTATTATTGATTTATAAGACATTTTAATTACAAGGGTATTGTCAGAATATCACGTGGAACATATTTTAAAATAACTGATGGCAGAGAACAGTCTTTTACTGCATTACTAGGCTTATAGGTTTGACCAATGAGCTATAATTAGAGGACAATTTGCTCCCTGCCTCATATGGGCAGGGTTGTGATGACTCTTTCCTCTTCCCATTTCCAAGATGCAGTCTCACAATTCTTCTCAACCCTGGGACAGCAAATCATAACGTTTGTCCACCTTCCCAGAAATGCCCCCACACTGCAGGGCTCTGTCCCGAGAGGAGAAGGAAACTGCTCACCGATGACTGCTCACACTCAGTCCCTCCTGTGCCCCCTGGGATTTGTACTCAGCTCCTCCTTTAGTCTCTCTCACTGTGTCATTAGGAACACCAAGTACACAGTTGTGCCTGGTGCTTGGATGGAGGATTTCTGCTGTTGGAAGGAGGTTTTACTCCTAACCTACTGGGCCTGGAAACCTCTGTGATCTTTCCCTTCATTTTTCCTGATGCCTCAGAGAAGGCTCTTGAAAGCCTCTTTGGAGTATTGGACAGACCAAAAGAGGAAGGGGGCCCCACTGGTTTTGTATGTGCAGGTCAATGTCAGGTGCACCCCTTCAGAGAGGGTCACTCTGTCTGGGTCACTGAGTCTCAGTGGTACTTCCTGAAAAACCAAGGCTTTTGTTAGAATGAATAGAAACAGCATTGAATTCAATTAATAAAATGAGAGGTAAGAGAAATGACAAAGCCAGCCAGAATTTTAACCTGTCATTTTGCTCATCAGAGAGGAAGAGTGTCCCAAGCATCAAGGTGGAAGCACAGATCACAGCTGCTCCAGGCTTGGGGACTGTGTCGAGCCTGCACTTTCTCCTGGCTTGGAGTGGTTGGCTCCCGAGACCTGCCCTGTCTTGGAGGAGCTGTGCAGCACACGTGAGGCTGCTAATTTGTACCAGTGGTTGCAGCCTCCCTTCTGGCTTTCAGATGTGAAACTCCCAGAGCACTAAACCTACTGGGTCCTTAGTGGTACTTACAGGTACTGTGATTCCATACAGGAATCTTTCTTATCTTAGATGTGCCAAGACACACAAGTGCTTCTGCACTGGAGGAAGAAATAAAACAAATAAAACACAGTGGAACCCTACCTTGGACTAAGGAGTGAACTTTGAGCATTTCTCATAATTCTTATTGAATTGGTGACTAGAAGAGGGAAGTTCTGGTTTGTGAGACACGTGCTGCCCTTTCTGTGTCTAGTTAAATCAATAGAAATTAACAATAATGATGATAATGATAGTTAATATTTACGGAAGCATGCTAAGTGCTGGGATTGAACCAGAGGCTTTGCATACATCAATCTACATGACAATAAAAAGTAGGCATTAATACTATTATTGTCCCCGTTTTACAGTTGCCTGAACTGATGATCAGAGAGGCTAAATAAGTTGTCCAAGGTCACACACTGCTCCAAAGTGGTGAAGCCAGGGTTCAACACCAGATCTGTCTCTCCATTCCCTGTTCACAGCTTTTGCAATAGATATTCACTAGGCTTCAGACACTAAACAAGTGTGTCAAATAATAAAAGTTCTATATTTGTCAAATAAATGAAGGATCGGTCAATGAGTGAATGAAGTATTTGATTTCAGAGCCTGGGAGTTTAACTAGAACATATGCCCTTCTAATGGTTACTTCTCTACATCTTTGCTCCTTCCCTTAGAAGGGAAGACAACCAAGGCTCTCAGCAAAAAGCTCCAGATTGGCTATACTAAATGATTTTTAATGATGATGCAGTTTCTCCTATGAGCAGAGAACTCTGAAATGTTGTCAAGAGAGACAAAGTTGGGGATCCTGCTCTTGGTTCACAAACTGGCCCTCGTACCTGAAAGACAAGGAGAGACTGAAGAAAGAGGCAGGCCACTCCAGATTGGTAGGCGGCAGGTTTAATAAGCAAGGCAACTTACATATGAGGCTTGTCTTGGGGGGCTACAAGACAAGTAGATCTCTGCGCCCGCCCGCCAGAATTTTAAGAGTTTATATAGAGACCTTAACTGGATTCAGTCACGTATGCCATCCAGATGGTCTCAACAACACCTTACTCTCTCAAGGTTGAGTCCTTGAAAATGTGGGAACAGTGGGCAGAGTATACATTCCAAGGACAGAGAAGGTGGTGAGGAGCCTCTGATTGCCTAGATCCAGATTGTGGTTCCACAGACAGCCATGTCCTCTCAATGATCTCATCCAACACCTGCTAAATGGCACCTATGGGAAAGGACCATGAATGCTTCTCACTTTGATGTTGCAAAAAACCTCATGGCAAATACTCAAACTCTTGTTTGGTTTGACTAATAACACCTTTATATATTTATTTTCCTCTGCAGAGAGATCTCTCCTAGTACCTGGGTCTCTGCCACAGCTGGCGTCCTAGTTAAAGGGTTTACATTCAGTCTTCAGATGCCAAGACAACAGGGCATCTCACCAGCTTGGACGTAGGTGGAGGAGGTGATGTGCCACAGCAAACGACACAGTTAATTTGCCCTCACTCTGTAGTCCCTGAGGTTGAACTATTATCAAATTAACATGAGGTCTTTCTCATGCTCCAGTCTGTAATATCTATATCTGGACAGTTTGTTTGAGTAATGACAGTTCAAGCTAAAGGCCAGGGCCAGCTTCATGGGTGTGAAATCTGTGCAGTCTTGTAGGTCCCCATGCTCAGAAGGCACCATGCTTAGTTTACTGCTCTGCTGTTGCTGTCTTAACATTCTCAACAAGTTTTGAACAAGAAGCCCTGTGTTTTCATTTTGCACTGGGCCCTGCAAATTATATAGACAGTCCTGCTAAAGGCCTGTATCTCCTGGAAGCTCAGGGACTGAGCATTCTTCTCCATTTGTTGATCACTCAACCCTGTTCAGAATAATGAGAAGCAGAGATCCTTATTACAGCATTCACTGAGGCACGTGGGATTTTCATTTTCCTCTGCTCTAAGTTTCACATTTCCCTCATCACCCCAGGACCATTTTCTAAGATCCTTGACATGCCTGACTTTGAGTAGGGGGTTTTACACAACAGAAGAAAGCCCCAATATTTGTCCTTGGGAAGATGCTTTCCTAACAAACCTTCATGTATCTGAAATCAGGACCTTCCTGTGATTTTTCCCCAAACTCACAGATCATTTGCAGTCAGGGGATTCCCAGCAAAGTTATCAAATGTGTCTCCCTCTCTCCATCAGCAGGAGTAGAAACAACAGCTGCTCCTGAATGGCCTTTTCTTGTGGAAGAAGTCTCTCAGAGGAACTTCAGACACCACTGGTTCTGATATTTTTTAAATTTAATTTTAATTTTTACTTACAGTCACCATGCTATACGTTACATCCCCAGAACTTGTCAATCTTCTAACTGGAAGTTCGTAACTTTTTGACAACTTTTTGGTTCTGATATTAATACAACAATCTTTCCTGCTTTCTTCTTGACAGCCTGTAGTCTATTCTCAACACAGCAGCCAGAGTGAGACTTTTACATGGAAGTCAGATCATGTCATTCCTTTCTTAAAACCCTCCTGGGGCTCTTCGTTCATCCAGTCCTTGTCATGTTTGGCGCATCCTATTTTAGGACCGGACTCTTCCCTCTGCCTGAAAAGCTCTTGTCCAGATGTCCTCAAGGCTCACTCTATCATCTTCCTCAAGTGTTTGCTCAAATGTTATCCTCTCAGTGAGCTGACTCTGACCACCCTACCTAAAATTACAAGGGGAGCCACCCTCCTGTGGCTCCACCCAGCACTCCCCATCCCCTTTGCCCTTCTTGATTCTTGTCTTCACACACTTATCTTCTAATATACGATATAACTTACTTACTATGTTTAATGCTTATTAGAATAGAATCTCCATAAAATCTGACACCTGTGCATTTTGTTAACAGGTATATCTCAGGTGCCTAGAAGAGAGCCTGGCACAGAGTAGACACTCAATAAACACTTGTTGAATACATTATTTAATCTGAGAACAAACATACTTTCTGCATTACAAATGAACTGGACACAGTGCCCCATGACCACACACGTTCATTCTACATTTACACCAACTATGTGCCAGGCACTGTGCTTGTGGATTTCACAGACTGAGAGGTAAGGGTAACTGATTCTCCACAGGCTGGCCTTCAGAGAGGGAGTTGGTTTCCTGTAGAGCTCCAGCCTGGTGTGTAAGTCAATCAATTCTGGAAGAGTGCTGAGGTGACAGGTTGGGACTGGAGGCCGCAGTTTCCATTACTTTCTATTGCTATAATCACATAGTTTGGAGCCCAGCCCCTATGCTGAGGTAAGGCCTAGTGCTTCTCAATAATGCAGCTTAAAAACTCCCTGGCTCAAGGCTGGGATCTCTTTCTTAGGGTCTGACGTTTGCCCTGCTAGATTGCTGTGTGGTGCCCCAGAATGTGGGGGTGCGTGCTGCCCCTGGGGAAACCACACACCTGCTCCTTCTCTTGTCTTTGTGAGTTTCCTCCAATAAACAATTCTAGAATGTCTGGTATTTGTGTTGTTTACTTGACATATATTCTCTCTCATTTTAAATGTCATAAAAACATTGGCAAGTGGTTTTTATTTTTCCACATTTTTTGAGGAGAAAACTGAGGCTTAGGTATATTATGTAACTTGCCTAAGGGCATTGAGCTCATAGCAGAAGAGTTTGAATACCAAGATATTCCTTCTGACACCATGACTGGCATTCATGCCATTGTATTATTAGAATCTCCAATTCTATATGCAGTGGGAGAGTAGTTTCAAGTATCATCTGACATATTTTCCTTCTTTAAAATTCATCATTTTCCCTGTAACCCTTTTGCCATAAATTCTGGAGATGAATCCTATCGATCCAGGAAAGAGAGATTGCCAAATAATTCAGTGAGACCAAAGATTCAAACTCTTGACTTTGTGTTTCAAAATAGGCTTTAAAAGTCTTAAGAGGAGAAGATATCCTAAAAATGAAAGCAATTTTGATTTGCAAGAGGCAGGCGTCTGATTATTTTTCCTTTTAAAAATCTGCATGTCAAGAGTAGAGCCTGAAGTTTCAGGGCAGTTTTTATTGTGAATACTGAGTCTAAAACCCTGCGCTAATAATGCTGATGATAAAAAAACACAGGATAAGTTGCTTATCCAATGCAAAGGAAACTTTTGTCTGTTTTTTTGTCTGGAACTCTGAGAGGATCTAGCTTTGCAAAATGATATACTCCAACATATTTATGCCACAGTAGAGTAGAAATAGCACCATGGTCTATTTAAACGCTGTGTTCCAAAATATCTGGTAATATTTTGCTTGCCTGGAGGAGTTCGTGGAAGGTAGCTGGGAATTGAGAACTGCTGTGCCAACCAAGGGGACTTCATTAAGGGAGGTACATGGTGCATAGACCAAGAGAAGGATATGGTTGAATCTCAGAGGATCAACAACTCCAGCAAGAAAGGAGTTGGGAGTCAAGATAGCTGGGAGGGACTGATGAGCTTACATGCTGAGTCTTAGAGAAATTCCTAGAAGCCATCAGACATTTACACTTGTTTCTCTGACCAGAACTTAGTTCATGACAATACCTAGCTGCAAGGAAGTCTGGGCAATACAGATTTTATTCTGAGGCAGAATAAAGGAGGAAAAGAGAGAAGAGTAGATTTTGAGGGAAAAATAGCAGGTTGTACCCACACAGGATGAAGAAGAAATGGGTGATTTTCTGGACATTATGCTAAAAAGACAGACTTTATGGAGAGCTAAAAGTCATAGACCATACTCATCAAAAACACTGAAGCCAAATAAGTGAAACAAAAGCAATTTGCAAGAAGAACTTGATAAAGTAAGTGGAAGATTTCAACAGTCCTGTTTCAGAATGTGACAGATTTAATAGAATACAAAGCAAGGACATAGAATTTAATGACACAATCAAAGAAGTTGAGTACATTAACACACACAGATATAAATTCATATTTTTTCAGATAAAATTAACCATGATTATGTACTTGGCCTTGGTTATACAAGTGGGCTTGGTAACTGTTGCATCTGATCACGGTGAAGCTCTGAGTGTTTTATGGAACTTCTTGTTATAGAAGCTCTGGTTATTGGCAGCAACTGCTGGAAGCTGGGATTAACCTTCATGGAGGTCTCACCATGGTGAACATACTTGCTTTAACATGCTCTCGTGTGTTGGAAATTGTCACCTCTGATAATATTTTCTTATTACACCATCATACCCTTAAAATCAACTAGTTCAGTTTTGAACGTCCAGATTGTATCTTTCAGGATAACATGCAATGATACATTTTCAGTGAAAGTAAGTGATTCTAGGGAAAGAAAATAAAAATCTATGTACTCATAAATTTGGAAGGGGTTGGTTAAAGGAAGTGAGAGGTACTTAGCTTTTTATGTTTTAAATTTCATTTTAATGGATTTCTTTAAAATATCTGAGTCATATTCATCTGTTTTGGAGTTTGCTTATATTCTTGATCTTAAGAAGACCCAAAAGTTAATCTTCAGAATCCAGGTCCTCTGTACTAAGGAAGAGATTTGGGGATTCAAGTGGATATTTGTTCCTTCAGTAAATTTGACTGGATTGAGCAATGATTTTTTTCCTGTCATGAATGGTTTCCTCGTGAAACTGTTTTCAACACTGAAATCGGTGTGTGGTGACATGATGTTAAATGCTACAGAAAGGTCATAGGAAAGCTGATATAAAACACTGTTGTCTGATTATGTAACAATACAGAGATCGAGTTTATAAATGCAAAATAAAAATGTCCTGACAAGCAGTCATTAACAAGGAAGCTTGCTTTAGTAACAGTTCGGGAAACTTGAAATTCAAGGTCCATTATGAATATTTATAGACACAAGGTCAGAGTTGTTTCAGTCTAATCTATAAGAGTGGAGCCTTTGCTTGGCTCAAAGGAAGACGTAACTAAGTCAGTTTCATGTCCAGTTTCATTTGTCTGAATATGGAGGCTATTGTTGTCAGTGCTGTAGGTTCTGAATGGTGTCGGGAGCTTTTGGTCTGCACAGTGCTGCGCTGACCCTTCTTAACCTGCCAGCAAATGGCTGTGGGTGCTGATTAGCCTGTGAAGATTCTGGGTCAATTTGGAGAAATGTTTTTTTTTCCAATGTGCTGTTGCTTAGGAGGGTCTGAATGTTGAAATATTAGGGTCAGCTTTTACATTGTATTGTAATTTTTGGAATATTCTTACTTAAAAGCCTTACCGAATCAAGATTATTGTCTTTCTAGAAGTTTGGTAGGAAAATCTGATGAAACTGGTACATGAGGGTACTGATTAGGGCTTGGTCTGTTTCACTGGTAGAACAGGAAAACTTGTTTTCAGTTATTTTTATATAAAGCTCAATTTGGGTATTTCTTATAATTTTCCTAACAGTGAAATTCATTCTTATCTAGCCTGAAAAGGGCAAAGTTTCAGTAAGTTTCACAATTTAGCAAAATAAAACCAAACAAAAATGGAAGGAGAGGAAGAGGGAACTGGTGGATAATATAGAAAAAATAGTATATTCTTTTAACTGGCAAGGACACACAGTCTTGAAGTAAATCCAGGTAAGATCCAGAGATTAAATTTTCCTGAGATTCCACAAAGAAACAGCCAAATTTGGATAGTTTTTTGTTTTAGTACAGTTTTGTTGACTGGTAGCATCTTATTTTCCCCAAATCATTCTGAGATCATTCTAGGACTGAGAAAGCTGCTCATTTATTGACCCCATCCTATAGATGTGGAAACAGTGGAGGAGAAAAAGCAATAAATTCCACATTCAAAGACTATCACTGTTGGTGTTGACGTAGAACTTCTCCCTTTTCCTCAGCTTCAGCTGTTCTGAGGTGAGACAGGACTCTTATACATCTTTTCTTTTCCTTTTTCCCCAAACAATTGAAAAGGGGAAAAGTCATTAAAGATCTGATTTTCTATAATAAGAGAAGCTTCATTATGGCCCTCTTATTCAATTCCTTCCTTTAAAAAGCTACCAGATTAGCAGTTAGAGCTCTCTCCTGACTATTTCACAGAAGTCTATTTAAAATGCCACTTGAGTAACTGTGGCAGATAATAGTGTTCTTTCTGTTTCCTGTGTGTGTTCACTCTTGCTCTGATAGACATAATAAAACATGCAAAATAAGTAATTTGTACATCAATCTCTGACATTCTTTCCTCACAGTATCTATAAGACTCTTGAGCCGAGTGGGACTGACCCCTGTATTTTTGCAACTCACAGCACAGTTAAAGCCACTGTATCATTTATGAGGCTTCCACATTTATAAATCTGGGATGACAAGGGAACTTTTTGGTTAAAAGTTCCTTCTCTTGTAGCATATTTTCTCCTACTCACCCAGTCGACAAGCTGGGTATACTACCCGGTATTTATTAACCAGGTGGGGCCTCTCAGTCACAAAAACAAATCATGTTCTTTTGCTATGAAGTTCAAATGAGAAAATATAAAGGAAGAACAGAAAGGTGGAAGCACTGATGCCTTTGGACCAAGTAGTCCTACTGTGTTGGACACTCCATCTTGAAATTTTTATCCAAAGTGGTTATTTCAAATTAAGTGTACAATATAAGTAAACCTATATTTTTACTATTTGTAGCCATGCATTGCTCCTTCTACATTGCTGAATGATGAAGAAAATGGATTGCAGGTTACAGATACAAACACTATTGCATATGCAATGGCTGAGAAATACGACCCCTGACCTTATGTGGCCTGTTAGGATTTTACTGATGTTCACAAAAGTGTCATGGGATCTATAATTCCATGTAGTGGAGGGATCTGATTTGAGGTTGGATTTCAGTTAGTAACTAACCCAGACTACTAACAAGCATTACCACAACAGAGAAGAGAGGAGCAGAACAAACCATCAGACTCAGGACACAGTCTCTGCTGGCAGAGGAAGGAGCAGAGCTGTGGACCAGTGCCACCGCTCCCTGGTGGTAAAAAACAGAGGCATGGACATTTTGCAGAGCAATTAGAGGGAAGCAAACCCTCTAAAATAATAAAGAATTGATATTATGACTTGGAGAGAGTGTGTAAGCAAACACCAGAAACATTCCGGGGTTTCATAAGGGTCCTTGAACTAGGAGACGACCTCCCACTGCAAACTGATTTTTGGGACAAGAATATTACAGGACAAGTAGAGTCACAGCAGGACTCTACAGATAAACCTACATTGTATCAAAGTGTATACTACTTCCTTTGCCATTAAACTAAGTGTTTTCCCCAAAAAAGCAGGGAGATATGAACTTAATATGTGATTTTATTTCATTGTATGAAATTGTGCTTAATTCACTTGTTTCACAAAACCATATAGCAGGGTGCCTATCAGTGATAATGTTTGGGTTAGTTCCATTATTTAGTAAGAAAATCCCACAAAAACGTTGTATATTCACTAAGGCCAGCATCCCTTAGAAAAGGAAGTGTTGACACTATGGAATCATTATGGGTGGCCTCTCTTAGAAAAGTGGCATAGGTCACCTTGGAGACTCTCATTTGGGGGATAAATACCCTTGTGTCACTGAAAGTAGCCAGGGTTAGAGAGGGGCGTCAGGATCCTTAGCGGGTTACTAAGAGTATCCATCATTAAGAGGGTTTGTGCATAACCCTACGGTCACCCCAGAGAAAGTAAGTGTAATCAGACACTTTGGGTCTGAGATATGCAAAACAAAAGATATTTATTACTTAGGTATGGATCCCAGAAGATGCATAAAAGGGGATGTTGTTGTGGGCCGATGATATGAAAGCCAGAACCACTCTGGACGCAGCATTCTTTGGTTACTGGGGACTCAGGTGATGGCCGTGTGTCTGTGAAGGAGATGAGTGCAGAGTTCTGCAACCTTGGGAGCCCAGGCATGAGGCACCCTTGGCCAAGCTGACACTAAAGGAGTGGGGTCACTCCTCAGGGGCTGGATCAACAGTGGTTCAGCATTCTTTCTCAGACCATGGGGGAGACTGGGTGTCAGCAAGAAACAAGGCAGGAGTCAACTGGGAGGTCCACTGCTTGGGCGTGGAAGCTGGACTAATCCTTTCTGAGCTGCCTACGTCTCCAGGATTCTTAGACAGGTCAGGGGTGGGCGTGGGGAAGAGCTCAAAAGGGAGATAATGAACTTCCTGCTTTTGTGGCAGGTAGTCGCTCTAACAACTAGTTGGAAAAATAAGAGATGTGAGAGCATCTGTATTCTGGGTTTGTAGAACAAGTATATGCACAATGTTTTCATTCAATAGTGTGGGTTCAGGTCTTTTCAATTAGCATTTTTATTTTTTTTTAAGTCCTACAATAAGAATCTCTCTACACATTGTGATAAATCAATATCTAGAGCTCGTGGATATTACCTGACTACTGCAGTCAATAATTTAGCAGGAAAAACTAGGTTAGGAGCCTCTCATAGAATATTCTTTTATAAAGCATTTATTCTTTTTTCCCCTCCATTGCTAAATGCTATATGTTACACTCACATGTAAAACAAATAATGGTTCCGTATGTCATAGGAATTATTTATGACAGGTGCACTAAATGTAAAATCGTTCCGTAATGGAAGACTAATGGATTTTGACTATGAGGCAGTAAAGGATAAAGGCTCATATTCTCAGGAAAGACATGTTTAGGAGTTTTTTTTTCCCGGAATCTGTTTTCCTTTTAAGAAAATTTCCACAGTAAAGAAAATAAAAGCTAAAAACACCATCTTTTCTCATTCATTTCGGAATTTTCCTTGCAGGAAGAGATGCAGAGACAGTGAAGTAAGCCTCACACCGGAGTCCCCGCAGCAGGCGTGGCCCAGAGCCCAGGCTGCAGATTTGGGTACAGACTGAAAGCGTCGCGGGAGCACTGTGTGTCCACGGCGCAGAAGTAGGTGGCGGAGAGGCCATGCTGGGCGGCCGCGATGTGCAGGGTGCTGCGACGGACTTTGGTGTCAAGAGAGGCCTTGAATTGTCCCTCCTGCTTCACTATTCCGCTTGCCACCAATGAAAACAGGGGGTCCAGGCCTTTCCCCAGATCCTGTCTGTACCAGTGCAGTCTGTCTGAAGTCGTGCTTGAATAATTGCAGTGGAGGGTAAGGTCTTCTCCCTCCCGGGTGCTCAGGGACGGAGGGCTTCGCTCCACTTTCACTTCCCCGTTTAACCCTGTCCAAAGAGAACATTCAGAAGGAGTTCACCGGTTATCCCTATAATCCAGTTCCTCCCCAGGGAAGCTCACAGGAGTCGCATTGACCCTTGTCTCCACCCCAGACATTGTATGACAATCCCCTTTCCAATAACCCTCAACTCACTGTCTAGCTGAAGCCAGAGAATCGCTGCCAGTAGCCTCTTCATTTTTTTCTTTTTTCTGTCCAGTTCACTTAAGACTCAGATTTAGGTGTCTTGAAAGCTGGCCAGGGATCTCCAAAGATGGTAATTTTTTCTTTCTCTACAGAAACACGATTTCAACAGATGTCCCAACCAATTAGAATCACCTCATTCAGTTCACTCAGTCCCTCCCTTTTTTTTGGAAGAAAAAAAAAAGCTTTGGGCAGAAGTTGATTTTTTTGTGTATGGAAACAGTGCCCCCTTCAGGATATTTAGAGAAATTACTGAGACAGTAACTCAGAATTGTGTACACAAGTAGAATTTTTTTGTAAGTCAGCAAGGTGTTTCTAAAAATTTCTTAGCAAAGTCATCCTTAAAAATCTGATTGATTTAGTCAGAACATTTTTCAAGTGACAAGGTTTAATTCAAATAAGCTTAGGCAAGAAGAGAAATGCACTGGCTCCTATAACCTTGGCAAGTGCAGAAGTGTATGTGGGCTTCAGGTATCCAGGGTGCTAGGGAACTGAATCCTGCAAGGATTCACCTTTCATTCTACTTCTTTGTCAATATCAGCTTTATTTACTCAGACCGCAAAGCAGGAGACATGATTGTAAACATTTGCTAGCTGGAGTTCATCTCATAGCGTAGCCACTAAAGAAGGACAAAGGATCCCTCTTTCCCACCCCAAATTTAAAAATTCTGGAACAGGGCTTTGCTTACCTTAGTCTGAGTCAGGTTTTCCTTCGGGGGGTCGATTTGTGACTGTGCAGGGTGTCCGTGATATGATTGACTCAGCTGGGTCAGGCGTCCACCTCTGGGTCATTCAGGAGTGTCTGAGGTGGCCGTGTAAGTCAGATGGTGGCCTCCATTCAGACCACATGGTTAGTTTATCTTTTGCTAGGAGGGAGTTGCTGTTTTGAGTGGACAAAAATAGCAGTTGTCCCCCACAATAGTGTTGTCTCAACTCTGTGGACTATTGGTGGGGGGAGATTAGGAGGGTGGGGCGGCTTTCATTTCTTTAGGACTCCTCTCAACATGAGTAGCTACTTCTGATGAACTAGGTTAGCTTGTGGTTTGTCTTACCTTCCTACAGGCAGTGTATTCAGCCCATAACAATAGGAATGCAATTTTTTTTTCCTCAGGGAAAGATTCACTCTGAGCTAACATCTGTTGCCAATTTTCCTTTTTTTTTCCCTCCCCAAAGCCCCAGTACATGGTTGTATATCCCAGTTTTAGGTCCTTCTAGTTCTTCTATGTGAGCTTCTGCCACAGCATGGCAACTGACAGACGGGTGGTGTGGTTCCGAGACCAGGAAGTGAACCTGGACAGCCAAAGTGGTGAGAGCACCGAACTTAACCACTAGGCCATCAGGGCTGGCTCTGAATTTTTTATTTTTAAAGATAGGAACATAAGAGAACTGAGACACGGTACTTGGTGTATGCGTAGTATTTGTGTGCTGGGTATGTGGGGAAGGTGGAAGAGGCAGAATTCAGGATTTTTTTCCTTATGTGTTGATGCAGAGTTTGGAATTGTAAAATAATACACATTTTTAGAAACTTTAGAAGTTCAAATGAAAGGTCATATATTTCTAAAAATCATTTGTTTCATCAAGATCTATTTATACAAAGTATTAACTGATTAATTTAAAAATTCTTTTCTTAGATGAGGTTATGTCATCTTTCTCATTCCTAATGTGTATTTGTGATTTTTTTTTTCTTATCACCTTTTTCATTCTTGATGTTGTGTATTTGTGTTTTCTCAACAAATTTTCTAGAACTCTTGGCTTCATTTATAAGTTCTAATTGTTGTTTTTAAATCAATTCCTACTTTTATTATTGGACTTTTCACTTTTTTATTTTGGCTTACTTTGCTTATTATTATTATCTTTTAATTTCTTGAATTGAAGATTTGGCTCCTTTATTTGACTCTACTTTATTAATAAATGTATCCAAGGCTATATATTTTCTTTTGAGTACTGCTTTGAACAAATCCATAGATTTTGATACATAGTCTTATCATTACTGTTAATTTTTAATGACCTGAAGTTTTAACTTTTAGTTCTTTGACTTGGAAATTATTTAGAATATCATAAGTGGTTAATTCCCTTTCAACTCATTTATTGGCTATCTTTTAATTATTAATTTCTAGTTTTTGCATTGCTTTTGGAGAATGTGGCCTTTATGAATCTTTTCCTATTGCCTCTTTGAGTCATAATACATGCTTCTGTTTTGGCAAATGTTCCATAGCTCTCTCTCTCTCTCTCTCTAATATTATATATATATAAAGCAAGGATATTTTTCATCTTTTTCTTTCTCTTTCTCTCTCTGAGAAAGTATATTATAGTATACTGAAGCAACCTATAATTAATATATTGTCAAATTATTCTTGTATTTCCAAACTGGGGCACAGAGCGGGGTACAGAAGGATGTAGAGAGGACCTGGAAGGGCAAACAGGAGATATTGAAGACCCAGTCCAACATGGTGAAGATGAGAGAAGTAAGCCAGAGCAAGGTGATGAGCCTCGTGAGCCTTGGTGATGATTTTGGATCTTGTCCTATGGGAAAGTGGAAGTCATTGATTAATTTAAGCAAGAGAGTGAAATGATCACATTTGCATTTTTAAATGATAACTCTGGCTATGGTGAAGAAAATACTTTGGAAGAGATGATGGTTTCCTTCACTAGGATGGGGTTACTGGAGGAGGAGGACCTATAGTGGTGAGAGAATGAGCTCAGTTTGGGCCATACTGAGGTTGAAGCATCCATTTGGGTCTGCACTGAGAAGGGTCTTGGCTAGCAGTAAATATGTGTCAGTATAGAGCAGTTAAATGGTGTTTGAGGTTTAGGAGTTGGTGAAATGGCCTAGAAACTGTGTGTAGAATAAAAGAAAAATTAGGAACCCTAGAATTCAAGAAATTAGTAGATGAGGTACAGCCTTTAAAGGAAAAAAGTAGAGACGGCTAGGAAAGTGGGAGAAAAACCTGGAGAATTTTGAGAGGAAGAAGTCATAGTTTTGAACTATTTAAGGACAGTGTCCTCCTGGCACCCCCTAGATGAGTCAGGATGGGCTTTCGTGCCCAGGATATCAGGATGACGTTAGTGAGGTCATTTCAGGTAAGAGAGAACTTCACGCTGACATTTGACAGGCGTTCTTCATCTCCAGGAGTGACTCTGGCCTAGAAATCTGAACTCCTTCAAGGAGTATATGGACTAGAGTGAGTTTCTGTCTTGCCAGATCACCATGTCTACAGATCCTGCATTTGTGAAGCTGTTGTTCACAGCCAGGAGGTGCCATGTGGTGTGGAGAAAGATACACAATTTGTGGGATTTGATGCTCTCGCTATGAGTGAACGACCTATTTTTGTTAGCCTTCATGGCTAAATTCAGACTATTAAAAATAATTAGGAGTGTTTGAAGACCTTTGGTCCATTAGATTTCCTCTGACAAAAAAATCTTTGAATGTCAGGGTATCCAATTAAATAAATAGTGGCCAGCTACCTTTCTGTCCAACCTAAACATATATGGAACCAGGATTTTATAGTTTAGGTATCAGGAAGTAATTATCTGATTCAGAGGCAGAATGGCCTTAAATGTGCTAAAAAAACAAAATTCTAATACAAATAAGGAGTGAGCCTGTGTCCAAGTTTGATTAAAGTTCTTAATGAGAGAAATCTTAATAAAAAGAGCTGACTCCACGAGTGCTTACAGGAAAAAGATATAAATGTACTGATAGGAAAATAAAATATTGGTAGAATTGACACAACAATTTGGGGTTAGTTTTTCTTCCAGGCTATGAACTCATACCACCTCTTCCATTTCTGTAGGTTAATCTCCAACACACAGGAATATAAATCATAGGAACCTTTCCTCAGTTATGGATTACGGGGTAAATATGCTGTGACAACAAAGTTATATTTCCCAAGAATGTCAGATAAGTGCTTACTAGAAAATGCTCTTGCATGATAGAGAAAAAAGATCTAGCAATCATCATTCTTTTCCCCCAAGATTGGGACAACTTTCTCTTTTACAATTTTCTTAATAAATGACGATGGCATTTAAAACTGCCTTTCCCGAAATAATGATACGGGTGCAAGTGACTTTGTGTCATGCAAGAGCTCAATCCCTATTGTTTGTTTCTAACTCATCAGTAGCTATTCTTCCAAGCCAGCAATGTCAACATGCTTTGGGAAATTTATCAGGTTTATTGAAGCTTAACACTTTTCTTCAAATTTCCTGCTGATTTTCCTCAAACCTCATTAGTGAATAAAGACTAGCTGGGACTGAATCAGTAATATTTAGAGCAGTCTAATGCAGTCTTCTTTAAACTAGGAAACAGAGGGCCAGACCCAGTGGCCCAGTGGTTAAGTTCGGTGCTTTCACTTTGGAAGCCTGGGTTTGGCTCCAGGTGTGGATCTATACCACTTGTCTGTCAGTGGCCCTGCTGTGGCTGTGGCTGACATACAAAAAGAGGAAGATTGGCAACAGATGTTAGCTCAGGGTGAATCTTCCTCAGCAAAAACCAAAGAACAAAAATTAGGGAACAAATACGTACTTTAAGGGAATCAATTTCCAGATTCTCAACTTCTCTATATACACTTTTCCTAAAAATGATCTTCCCGAGAACTTGACTGTGGTTCTCATTTCCTAGCTCTCATTTCAGAACTCTCCTTCTCCAACTTTACACAAGAAGGAATCTTTCTTTGCAGCCTTGTTCAGCAGTTTAAAAACCTCTAGGGCATTAAGGAAAGGAGTGTTTCTTTTTACTGGTATCAGGAAAACCTCCTTTAATCAAAGCATTATAGATCGGACTCCAGTCATTTTTATTAAGAAATGCGTTTGTAAAACCTTTTTGCCTTTTATGTTAAAAACCTTTTAAAAACTGTCATATATTTGAGTTGTTACATCATGTGTGCAATATTAATAATTATATTTACAATTCAATCCAGAAAAAAATAACTTTTAACAATTAGAGCAATATGATCAGAGGAAATAAAAGAATAATTTCAATTTCATTCATGTTTTAGCTGCAGACATTTTAGGTGACCAACAAAAGACTTCTAAAGAAAAATATATTACGTTAAATTCTGCAGATGTTGAATGGAAATATGATTTTAAGGAAAGAAAGAGCAATATAAAAATCTTCAGTTGTTAATGAAGAGTTTGTTCATGAATTTTAATTGGTTGTTGATGGATATCGAATCACTTTGGTATTAAGATTTCATGCGTATATTTAAAAGCTATTATATGTTTTATTTGAAAATGTCAATATTTCTAATATAGTGAAATGATAACCTTTACAGCTATTTAAACATTTAAAGTAATGATAAAATATTTTAGAAGTCATCTTAAAAATGTGTAAAGGTTTATAGTTTTATAGACTGCCATTAATCTAATGTGCTGGTTGACCTACAATCGTGAACACGCTTTGATGACAATGCACAATTACTGTCAATGTTTGTTTATGTTTAATCGCCTAACCATTCTTTAAATTTGTATCTCCTACAGACTGGTGGAAAATATCAGTCATTGAAATTCATTTGACTTCATGAATGTTTTCCCTTAAATTTGAACCTGAATGAAGCAAGACAGAACAAGGGACTGTTAGATCTGACATCACTCACCTTTCTGAATTTGCAGATGTTCTGTACAAGAAATTATCAAACGGCATAATTCTGAGATACTGTAGAGAAGGTTATCTACCTCAGCCTCCCCATTAAGCAGAAAGCGTTTCCTTCAAAAGAGGTTTACACTTCTGTTGCTGTGGTCAATGGAAAGTGCTGATTCCTGGAGTGGCAGAGAGAATGAACCTGCCAGAGAGGTGAGACAAAGAGCTCAAGTTCAGAGAGAGAGTGCATTAGCTCCGTGCTGCCGGTTTTTTTAGCAACCAAAGCAGGCTGCAGGGGTTAGCAAAGTGTGTTAGTAGGAAGCAAAATATCCATAGGGAATAACTAACAAAGTTTGAATACCTAAGGTTCTACTCAGACCAAGTTCTTAAGCAAAGACTAAGAGTAATATAGGGATAAGGATCAGATTAGCTCATACCTGCTTATCTGTCAGAATTTTATTTTATGTATACCTCTGTTGTCAAAATTTTGAAAATCTTTTTTTCTTGTTTCTTCGTTAGCCTGCATCAGCTCTCTTACCTAGCGGACTATTTGTTGTAATATGGTGTTGCATGTTTCCTTCTAGGTGGGGATGATATGAAAAACTTTTAGCCCAATATTTAATAGCCTGTTGTTTGGCATGGATAGCAGAATAGACTCAGATTGGGAGGAGAGAATCATAGTGTTAGAATAGAATCCTGGTGGGGACCCCCTGCTGTGCCAAGCATTTACTGATTAGTTGCCGAATCATCCATAGTTTGAGAGAGGAGCCAAGACAGCCAAGATGGTAGGGATTGGAGGAGAGCACTTAGGGGTCTTTGGGAAATGGCTAGTTGCCAAGTAGCATGATCGTATTTCATTCAATATTTAACAATCAATAACAACCAATATTTAGCAACTGATATTTAACAACCAATCTGCACTGAGCATAGTGCATACTCAAGGAATGTCAGCTCTGTATCTAGGAATTACTTTGCCTAAAATTCATGTGTACTGCATCAGTGTGGTAGTGCCCGACTAGATTCATCATTCCCAGATGTTCTTAACTGAGGGCATTTAATACACTTTTCCGTTCTATTTTAAAAATAGAATCATTTGCTTAAACAGCTTTTTTGTAGCCATCTTAAACAATAAATGCTATTTTAAAAAGATGAACTTCTATGGAATGGGATTAATCAACTTTTTTTTACCACCTTCACATACTTTGTAGGTTATGATACATTCCCACAGAAATGGTGGTAACTATGGTAGTTCTCAAGTTTTGAGAGTGAGGGTTGTAGTCTTAAACTCCCCGGTGACTGTCATATGCCACTTCTACCTCAGAGTTGTTGACCTAGAACAGTAGAAAGAAAAAGTACTAAAGCACAATTTATGACCTTTATCACTAATTCTTAAACTGTTAGTGTCAAGTCCCTTTTCCATTAGGACTTCTAAAAGAAAAAAAAAAAATCCTTGGCTAATTTATCTTCCCTTATTTTTCATAGAAACCCTTAAACTGGATAGTAGTTAACCCATGTGGCCTCCCTTCGTATTCATGTTCCTAAGCATAGATTCCTTCACAGTCACACCTGTGATCCTGGTCTCTGACTCGGTCAGTTATTTAGCACTGATCCCTAAATGACGCCCCCCCCACCCCCCCCCCCGCCTCCTTAAGGTAGGAAAAGAAGTAGTTATCATATCCACGCATCTTGTCATTTGTTGGCGGTAGGAAGGACCCTGTAATCTTTATTATTTTCTTTGTTAGTTTATTATTTCAAATTTATTATTATTAGAAGGTGAGTTCTCATTCTATTTAAAAAAATGAAATTTTCCCTCCCTTTTCCAGCCCCCCTAGGAATTTATATTTATTTATTTTATCTCTTAGGTATTATTTAATTTAGTTATTGGAGTTATATACTAACAAACTTCCTTAGCCTTGGCACTTTTTCTAGCCTGACTTAAATCTCAGCAATCGGATTCTACCTATTTGATTTCTCAGAAAGTTTATATCTGTGATCACAAAATTTTAAAACACTAAATAAGAAATTTAACAAGGATTTTAAAATAGAGATTGGAAATGGCTTATTCATCATTTCTTGTAGTGTATCTGACAGAAATTGGATATATACAAAGTTGTAAGAAAATGGAGATTATTAGTTTCAGAGAACACCCTGAACTCAGAAGTGAAGACCTAATTTTACAGCTCATGAGCTGCGTAACTAATTGATTGAAGAAACTGTAAAACATAATTTATGAACTATAAAAGGGTATACAAATGTAGTTATTTAAAATTTAAGTTTAATGTGATTTTTAGAACAGGAGACCAGAGCCCCGTGGACAGGATTGTCAGGAAGACTTCCCTCATTCTCTGATTTGGAGAAGAGACATATGTCAGCATTTCTAACCTTTCTGCATATGAAGACTTTCTGGAATTCAGAATAATACGGCTACTTCTTCATTCAATAAGTGATACTCCTTATTAGGAAGTGACAATCAATAACTATTTAACTGAGGATGTTTTCTGCAAAATAAAAAAATCATAAGACTGATAGATTTAGTCAGTATAGAATATTTTGTTCAGAAAAAATTCAGATTATACTTAGAAGTGGACCATGATTTCACTTGTCATTACCTGTACTCTCACCCAGACTCTTTATAGCATTTGCATCAATAGCAAGTAATATTTAAGGGTTTAATGGCCAAATACTCTGAAAAGTCCTGCAAGGCACTCAAGGAAAGTAAAAGCAATGGTCCATGTTCTCTGTTCATTCCATCTATCTAGTTGGAGATTAAAGAACATAAATATGAAACAACAGTCCTTTAATGAGGGTAGCCTGTAGGTCAAAGGAAAGTGTGACATGATTTCAAATGATTAGGAAAGCCTTTAGAGAAGAGGTGACATGTGGGTTGGTCTTGAAGAGTGTCCAAGATTTGGATAAGCAAAGAAAAAGGAGGAAAAGAGGTTTCAAGCAGGAAGGATAGCCTCCCTTACTATGTCCTCTATTATTGAACACTGCGGTATCCAATTGAAGTGATGATTGATTCACCACCGTTTTGTAGAAGGTCATCTTTTAAATATAGTGTTTATTGTTGAAGATGGTTACATAAATTAAGAAGTTATTTAAACAAATAATTTTATATTTTTTAAGGAAGATAACGAATGGAAAAGTATGTTAAGCACCCTCAGTTAATCACATCTGAGAACAATGAATCAAGTACCCGATGACAGTACACACAAATTATAGGTAAAACAACTACTACTTATGTGGTTGATATTCTTTGACTATGCGCTATGAAACCCATACTGTTGTTACATATTGAAATACTTCCATGTTAGTTGGCAATTGGTCACTTCTGAAAGTGTTCTCTTCCAGTATCCACCATGCCAATTGCCCAGGCTGCTCCTCCAGATTTAATCTGGATTCAGCAACTAAAGAGTTAATGCCTGGCATAGCAGGGGGTTGCCACCAGGATTCTGTTCTGGCAATCTGACCCTTCCTGTGTGTTCTGATTGCTCTATGCCCATACCAAACAGGTTATTTAATATTAGGCTGTTAGTTTTGAATATCCTGGGCTACTGAGAGCCTTTGTCATGCCTTGGTAATTGTACCTCAGAGAGCACTTGGAATCTCCTAGAGTCCCTGGCCCTGAGGCATCTGCTCCTCTTTCACCTGCCCTCTACCCACTTTGGGAAAGAACAACTAGCACAAATGATGAACACCAGGAAATCACTATCACTCTTTCCAAACCATGAAGACTTTCCTCTTAAGAGCCATGAGGATGAGGTTCAACAATTTTGTGGACATTCTGTCCCATGTCCCCTTTCTAAATTCAACTGTGAAATCACAAGATTTGCATCAGCTCTCACAGCAAACCTGTGCCTATAGAAATCCAGTGAGGTCCCAATGTCATCATTATAGTTCTTTGTCTTTCCTGGGTCACTCACACCCAAATCCACCTTGATTGTGTCTTCTGATTTTGTGTCAGTTTTGTTTCAGCAACCATTGTGCTTTTTCAGACATTCCAACCACCAGCAACTCTCTCATTCAGCACTGTGACTAGAAGTTACTTGGAAGGGTGATTCAAAGTTTTCATTTTCTCTAAGCCTTTCCTCTGAAAACAGTCATGATAAAGATACTGTTGAGTATCTACATTTTATGGTAGTATTTTCACTAGTACATTTCTTTTTTCAACTTTACTGAGGTATATAATTGACATATAAAGTTGCAAGGTATATAAAATGCACTTAGTGGTGATTTGATACACATGTACATTGTGAAAGGATTAACCCTATCTATTTAATTAACACATCCATCACCTCACATGTTTATCCCTTTTTTTGGTGAGAACGTTGAAGTTCTACTCTCTTAGCAAATTTCAGTTTTACAATATGTTTTGTCAACTATAGTCACCATGTTTTACCTTAGATCCTCAGACCTCATTCATCTTATAGCTGAAAGTTTGTACCCTTTTACCAACCTCTCCCTCTTCCCCCAACCACACAGCCCTGACAACCACTTTTCTACTCTCTGTTTCTGTGGGTTTGACTTTTTTTCCCCTTCAGATTCCATGTATAAGTGGTACCATGCAGTATTTGTCTTTCTCTGTCTGGCTTATTTCACTTAGCACAAGGTTCTCCAGGTCCATCCATGTTGTTGCAAATGGCATGATTTCCTTTTTTCTCATGACTAAATAATATTCCATTGTATATATATACCACATGTTCTTTATCCATTCATCCAGTGGTTGACACTTAGGTTGTTTCCATATCTTGGCTACTGTGAATAATGCTGCAATGAACATGGGAGAGCAGATATCTCTTTGATATCCTCTTTTCATTTCATTTGGATATATATCCACAAATGAGATTGCTGGATCATATGGTAGTTCTATTTTTAATTTTTTGAAGAACCTCCATACTGTTTTCCATATGGCTGCACCAATTTACATTCCCACCAACAATGCTCAAGGGTTTCCTTTTCTCCACCTCCTCACCAACTCTTGTTATCTCTTGTCTTTTTGATAATAGCCATTCTAAGAGGTGTGAGGGGATATCTCATTGTGGTTTTGATTTGCATTTCCTTGATGATAACAGGGATGTTGAGCATCTTTTGATGTACCTGTTATCCTTTTGTATATCTTCTTCGGAAAAATGTTGATTCAGTTCCTCTGTCCATTTTTTAATTGGATTTTTTGGTTGTTTCCGTGTTTTAGCAACAGACTAAACTGGCTACTCAGCTACATAGACCAAAGGATCCCGAAGACAGTGCATGGATTTAAAGCTTTTTTTCCCCTTTTCTTCAGCTGACACTAAATTATCTCAGCTTATTACCCAGATGCCGTCTTGGGGAAGGGATGTATAAGGTGTGGAACCCCAAACAAAGCACCTAAAGAGACTGAATCATTTAAGAGAGACTTTAAATCAGCTCTGACATGGTACTGAACTTTAATGGACTGAATATTCAAAAACTCATTGAAACCTGAAAGGAATTCTTTAAACCCAAAGAAACTGAGGTATTGTTAATTGCAAATTTCAAAGTTCAAGTTTCATAACTACTTGGTGAATAGGGTGGTTCATGGGAAAGATCGAATCTATTAGAGAAATTTTTTTCTTTGTATATCTTTCTTTCTTTTCTTTCTGTATATCTATCTTTTCTTTTAAATCTCAAGAATATGCTAAATATCACAATGCCTGAGGGCTATCTACAACTGACTGACATTTAGTCTACATTTTGGTTAATTATTTCTCTCTTTTTCTATACTGAGTTGCTTAACTCTACTTTTCCTGTGTTATGTCCAGAATTGTTTTATAGATAACTGTGGTTCACTTAATATATATTGGACAGTGAAGTTTCATGATCATCAAACAATCTTAAGATTTCTCACTCATTTATTTGTGGCAGTCGTGTTTCTTGCCATGTGCTTGAATGTTGGTAGTTTATAACACTTTGATAATTTTTTTCTAAGACATTCTATTTTACATCCTTCAGCTTATTTTTGCCAATGTTTCATAACTTGTGTAAATGTTTATTCTCCTTCTCCTTCAGCATTCCTACCACATTTATTTCTACTTTAATTTTTCATCTTTGGACTTCTATGTTGCTTTAACCAACTTTTCCTTTGGTCTTTCTTTCCCTTTGATTGTTTTCACTAAGTGCTGATCATATTCTTGTATTTTCTTGTATTTCCTGCCTTACTTGTTCAATGTGTTCGCAAACTCTCTTGGATACCTCCACCATGAGTAGTTTTCAACAAAATAAAATCTTCACTTGGCTCCTATTGCCTGCCAGCCTCTTTCTCCCTTACCTTTAGCTCTCTTTGTTTTAAGAGACGTCCAAATGAACCAGTCCCATAGCATGTGAGGATTTGTGTGAGTTGGATAAATAAAACTTTCATCTACAACAGAAAATGTTCAAGATTATACCTAAATAGTTGACGTGATTTAGAATGATTCTGTCCTGACTTCTCTGTATTTGTTGCCTTTGAACTTTTTCTGGAGTTTTAGGTTTACAATATAACATCAGGTTTGGCATAGTGAGTTATATATATCAAACTGTCTCTTCTTTTATTCTTTAGTTTCAGTTTCTCGAACGTACAATTTAACACATCCCTTGGCTAAACTTACCATTAAAGATTTCTTATTCATCCTTTTATCTACCGATAAACACATTGAAATAATCTTGAATAACTGTTTATGCTGAATTTCTGGTCAACAGAACTTCCACATCTTTGTGGACCAGTTGTACTCAATGCTTTTTACTTGCTCTGTTGAGATGTAAATTTTTGTAATTTAAAAAATACTTTTATAGGAATTGATGTGGATTTATCACTACTTTTTGATGGCAAGAGGAGTTTGAAAGGACATTAATAGTATTGGGGTCATCTGTTATTTTGCCTACGAATTATTCATTCCTCTTGGCTTTGCCTTGGAGAACCACCTCTTTCTGTTTCCCAGATCTGAACAAGTCAGTCCAAGCAAAGTCAGCCCCAGGATGTTTTCTAAAATCATCAGGAAAGAAATCTGCTCCTTCCACTGGAGTTGTTAAATTGGCAGCTATGATAGAATAACGGTCCCCCAAATATGTACATGCCCTAACTCCCAGAACCTGTGGATATTTATGTTACAGGGCAAAAGGGTTGTTGCAGATGTGCTTAAACTGAGGATGTTGAGATGGGGAGATTATTCTGAAATATCTGGTTGAGGCCAATGTAATCACAAGGGTCTTTGGAAGAGGGAAGCAGGAAGGTTAAGAGAGTTGGAGAAGGAGATGTGACAATGGTAGCAGAGGTCAGAGTGACGAGATTGCTGGTTTTGAAGATGGAGGGGGGCTGTGAGCCAAGGAGTATAGCAGACTCTGAAAGTTAGAAAAAGCTCAGGGTTTCACTTGTTGCCCCCGCAGACTCCAGAAGGAATGCAGCCCTCCCAACACCTTGATTTTAGTTTAGTGAGACTTCTGACCTCCAGAAGGTAAAATAATATATTTGTATTGTTTAAACTGCTAAATTTGCGGTCATTCTGGTAAATTCGTGGTTATTTGTTACAGCCGCAATAGGAAACTAATACAGCAGGATATGTCTGAAGCTCCTGGCAGCTGGGTTTGCTGTCACTTCAGCCAGAGCCTGCTTCAGAATAAAGCCAAAATAGACTAAAGAAGAGTAAAGTGACAGACGTGTTATTGGTGACAATATTTGAGCACTTGGATCCAGCCCGTCCTGAAGAAGTAGTTGATCTTGGTTTTTCAATTTTTTTAGCCAAAACTTTTTTTGCTTTTTGCTTCGATTACTTTTGTCTGGGCTCTCTCTTACTTGCATACAGATTTATGTACAAGTATTTTTTTAATACCTCAGTTTTACTTATAACAGCCCCAGTTTGGTAGCAATATACTTATGCTCACCAGCAAATGTTACTGATTGAGTAAACTAAAGTATTTTCCAAAGATATAACATTTTATAGCCGTGGAACTCATGCTATGGAAAAACTATGTATGTGAAAGTATTCAGAATATATTAGTTTTTCACTGGAGGAAAAAAATTGGAAAAGAGGATTCACAGCAACACCCAGGATATGAAAAAGTGTTTAAGAAGTTACAAAAAAAGAGATAACTTGGAAAGGTTAGAAATTCCTTTTAAACTTCTGCATTCTTCATAGAGTTACACAACATGACACTTGGCACATTTATTAACACCTCTACCCAAAACTGTATTTTAAAAATACTATCAAAAATACGTTGGAGAAGTTGAAAGTATTAAAAATTCACAAGCCAAATAAATAATTATAAACTAACATTAAAAAGGCACACCTTTCCTATGTGGAAAAACAATAATGATAATACTGTTAATTTAATTTTAACTTCACTAACAGATAAATGAAATCAGGTAGTACTCAGCTACTATCCTAGAAAAGGTGAGAAGAGACTAGAAGTGTATGCACAGGACAGCACTATTTTCTTGCATTTCCTTCATTCTCATAATCTATCTATAAGATAGATTATGATAGGTATCAAATTAATGAACCTGAGAGGCCGTAACATGTTGCCCCGCCTTGCGGGGGCAAAGGGGCATTGATTAATGAGCCATACATACAATATGTGATTCTAGGCAAGTTACCCTCTTTGAACTTTAATTTTCTCACATAAAATTAGGATATGGTAGTATCTACAGCATAGTTTTGTTGAAACTAATAAATGAAATAATGCATGTTATGCACTTATTAGAATGTGGGGCACATATACACGCTCAATAAGTGTTACCTACCATTAATATTATTATTATCAATATAATATTGTCATTACTATTAAATTTCTGCACACCACATAGTCTCTGTTTCCTCTGAGTTAGCCCAGAATACCTAGTTAACACAGCTGTAGAGAAGATGACAAAATAAAAAAGTTATCAATTTTTGTTTCATCATGTTTAATGAGGAAAAATGCCATTAATTAATTAACTTCATTCCAAAAAACTTAAAAAGATTATATCTGTGAATTAAGAAATGTTGTAGGCACCGTTGCTATTGAAATGAATAAAACTCAGTCCTCGACAACTAAAGCTTGCATTTTAGTGGGGATACAGTAAAAAAAAAAAAAATATATATATAAGTTCCAGAAAGTAGATTTGCTACGTTAGAAATATGCTTATGGTTTCAATTAGGGTAAAAAAGAGGAAGTGCTTGGTTCTACCTGGGCAGGAGAGTCAGGACAAGGACTTGGAGAAGAGGGGAAGCTCAAGAACATCTTGAACAAGAGCGGAGTGGCTGAGTGGAGGTGGGCATTCCATGCTGAGGGATCTGTGTTCATAAAGGTGTAGAGGCAGGAGATGATTTCATGTGCTGAGATGACAAGAGCATATGGTGGGACTAATTAATCCATGCAGTAGACAGTTCTTGATCCTTTACCCTGTCAGGCATGGCAGGTGCTGGGGATATGGTAGTGGTCTCTGCTTTGATGGGACTTAGGTTCTGAATCATAGGTTCTGAATCATAGGTTCCTTCTGTGGGAAATGGGGGTTTACTGAAGGGGGAATGGATGTGATCTGATCTTTATTGTAGGAAGGTCACATGGGTGGCTGTGTGAAGCAGTGTTTGAAGGTGGGCACAACTGAATGCAGAGACTAGATAGATGATTATTTATTGATTCAAATGAGAAGAGCTATATGAAGGCACTAGAAGCAAGGATGGAAATAAGGAGCAAGATTTGATGTGAAACTTGATAACTAGTCTGATTCTGTAAGTCTTAGTAACTACTTGGACCTGATGGGTGAAGGAGAGGGTAAAATGTGAATGGCTCAGAGTTATCTGACTTGTGTAAGAGGTGACACTTTCACTGAGTTTGGTGTCTGATCCACTTTTCCAGACAAGCAGGAGCCTGGGATGCTGAGCCTGGGCTGGGGTGTGGGGTTCTAGGAGTGGAGGCTGGAAGGGGTGTGTTTTGAGTGAGTGGTGGGAGTGGGTGGGATTTGGGGAACGGGCACGGGGGTGGGGCGGTGCATAACTTGCCCTTGGGCTGCAACACATGAAACTAAAGGAAAGTGTTCCAGATAACTCCGAGCTGCTCAAGGGGACTAAGGGGCCCTTAGCCAGGAGGCCATGGTCCTACGGCAGGCAGGAGAGGAGCCCTCAGGAAGGCTTTGGAGAAGCCACAGGAAATCCAAAAGGTCCTCTGCATGTCACCAGCTCTGGTTCTAGTTCTAGTCTGGGTACTGAATCCCTTGTGCCACTACTGATAACTAAAGATGACAAGGTATTCCTGTGAATGCTTATTTTTAGTTATTATTTAGCAATCTGTCTTTGGCTCCCCTTGGCCTCTCCCAACTCCAGTAACTTCCAGTGTTCATTCTAAACATATTTCCAACCTCAGCTCCGGAACCGACTCATTGAACTTAACTATTTCAGCCATGGAGTGTTAGCCAACTCTCTATCGCTCATTCGAAGTGGGCAGATGGAATTAAATGCTCCTCAAGGGGTCTTAATAGTAAAAGCTATGTATTGGGGGAATTATAAACATAAAAAGAAATGTTGGCATTATTTTTTCCAATTTATTATTCTTTTTTTTCCCTTAGCATACGCAAGGTGGAATCCTCTCCAGGTGCAGACATCCCCTGCACCTGGAGATGTGAGGTGGTGACTGGCCATGGCAGCCACTTGGCGCCACCTTTAGACCTGGTTCTTCTAAATGGTTCACTTCCTCCCAGGGTGCCTCATCAGAAGTAATGATAGCATCACCAGAAGTTAGCATTTTGGTTTTTTTTTTTAGCATTTGCTGATGAGTGTGAGCAGCACACAAAATCCTGTTTGACAATTGTTTATTCTCTTTCCTCAACTTTTTAGGTCACAAATGATGCATTAAGAAAATTTAAGAAATACTGGGTGAAATTAGGCTTAAGTTGGGAAGAACGACTGATAGAGCGATTGGGAAACAATGAGACAGATGTGACATAGTTTTTTGCACTGTTTTGTAATCAGGAAGAACAAAGATGTACACACACACACAAATCATATAGCCTAGGCTGGGAGGTAGAGGGTGGAGAAATTCTCCAAACTCAGCAACAGCAGATTTTATTGTGTGCCTGAATCCTGAGTGAGGCTGAGGAGGGAAAAATAAAGAAAAAATAAGATTTATGGGGAGGATAAGAAATTCAATCTTGGATATGTTGCTTTGATATGATCGTGGGACATGGAGATGGATAGTGAGAAGAGTAATTTACACCGTGAAAAGGTTATGGCATGATTCTAGAATATAGCATTAGAGTTATGAAAGTCACTGGCTAGCAGTGACACTCAGAATGCCTGAGCTGTCCTACATAACACACAGGATTGTGAGGGCTAAATGAAATAAATGCATGTGAAGATTTTTCGCAAAACTACCAAGCATTGGGCATATTTATTATTTTTATTACTATTTTGAGAATTACAGCTTATAGATGTCCTTTCTGTGTTTCCTATAGTCGGAGAAAATCATATTTTCTTTCTCCAGAGAAGTCCATGATTTTCTGTGTTCCTCTTACCCCAACCACTTCCCCCGACCTTTGCACAGATGCCGAGGTTGAGGTTTCTGTAAGCCTCTCCCTGCTGCTTGTTTCACTGTGCCCCCATGAGAGCACAGAAGTACGTCGCAGCATCCTCCAGCTGGGAGTCTGAGATCCTGAGACTGAAGAATTTGTTTGCTTTCTGGAAGTTCACAGAGAAGCGATTATTTGTCACATTCTGTTGCTTATAAGCTTCTTGGCGAATAATGAGAATCATCTCCCTGCTGGGAGGCTGTTTGTACCAGAACAAATAATAATTACTCTCACTGGTGTCATATGTGCAGTCCAGGGTCACAGTCTCTGCCTCCTGCACAAACATTTCTGGTCGAGGCTGAGTGACTGTCTGGGCCACACTGGATCCTGTGGTAAAGAGGAGAGAAAAGTCTGCAATGGGGTGTCACACCAGAGAAATAAAGCAGATGGACTCACAAGCCAGTTCCCATCCCCACCCACCTTTCTCCTTCTTGACCCAAATTTTAGGCAAAATCCAACGGCTTTATTGCCCCTAATGGCTGGGATCAACAAGGAGGTAAGATCCCTGTGATATTAATCTTTCTTCCTACTTCCCAGTCCTATTGGATACTAGTAAAAGCAAATACATGTGCCTTCCTTACCAAGACAGGTGGAGACCAAGAATGCCCAGAGCAAACCTGGGCAAGCCATGCTGGCAGCTCTGCTGCAGGATGAAAAAGTCCCTTGTTCTGATCTGAAACTTGGGTATCAGCTGTACTTAGTGACATCACAGCTTCAGAACAGGAAATGGTATGTCAGGTGGACTGTTCATTATGTCTCGCTTAGAAAAGTTTCTCAATGCCTTTGTTTTTGCTTCAGAGAATAAAACTTAGGCTATAGTGCCAAATGAAAAAGATGTCAGAAGTGTAATTTATTTTAGGATAAAAATCAAGAGCAGAAGTTCCTTGTAAATTGTTTTTGTAAAGTCGTGGTCTTGGAGAGGAGAATGGGATGGGCGGGGAAAAGACAGGCGAAGCTAATTAGTGACTTCAATTTTCTCTGTCACCTTCCTCCTTCCTTCCTTCCTTTCTCCCTCCCTGTCTTTATCATAATGGGTCTGAGTTGCCATAATACAGGTTTTGGTTATATTATTCTTTGATCAATACTGTATTTTTATCATTTCTCAAAACTCAAAATAATGATAAAGAAAACTGCAACACAGATAGTCTAGAGAAAATCGGAACCAGGATTCTGATATTTCATTGCACTGTTATTTGCTTGATGCCTTTTTTTTTTTTAAGAATACCTGGCTTTGGCTGTGTCAAGGAGCTCTACAACTCTACAATACCAGTGGCAAATGTTCCTGTAAAGACTTTTGTGCACATCTACTCATGGCTTTGTGAATGAAGAGTCAGAGCAATTAATACAAAATTTATTGAGGAACATTCTGTCTTGACATCTGACAGCTTTTCACTGGCATCTAATTTTTTCCCATACTTGAGTTCTGTGAGAGGAGAAAGGTCAGGAATTACAGTCCTCATTTCATAGAAGAAGCAATTGAGCAAAAATGAGAACTCACATGCAAGGAACCACTAGTCTCATTTGCATTCATTTTCTCTTCCTACTGAGTTTGTGTCATCCAGTCTTAGATAAGGCCACCTCTGTGGTCCAGCTTTATGTGAACTTTTATCTCCTCCACATAAAAGAAGAAGAAAAGACTAAATTAAAAGCTGACTTGCCATACAGGGAGTGGTAGCCTTAACTCTCCCTACCTGTTTATTATTTCCATTTGGAAAATGTGGTCAACAGTGGGCATCTTGCCACGGACGTTCTTAACTACAGAGGACTTCTTAAAGTACAACTTGGTGAGTTGCTGCAGATGACACAGTTCTTTCTCTCGTTTGCTCAGTGACTACATTTCTGCTGTGCTGACCATTTTTTGGTCAGAGTCACTGACTTTGGTAAAAATGTTATTACTTTACAATTTCCCTCTTCTCCTCTTCAGTCTTTATGGACTCTAGATTATTGGGCTGTCTTGTCTCTTGGTCTCAGTCCAGTTGAAGCTACGAGTTCACAAACGAGGCTCTCAGGATAGATGTTTTCTGTCTGTTGCCTGCATTCTCTGCCTGTAGTGCTGATTGGGGATCCCAAACCAGAGGGTCCATCCTGCTGTTTTAGATCTTTTCCTGATCCTCTGGGCCCAGCCAACAGAACTTTAGTATCTTATATCCATCATCTGATCAGTCCCTAGGTCCTACAGATAGTTAATCAGGTTGTTGAACTCTGAGGATCAAATAAGATGATGTAGATAAAAGAACTTTCAAGTGGGCAAATGTGGAGTTGTGCAGGAAGCTGTTTTTCTTTTTCCTTTTAAGAAAGTAAGATATTTTGCCCAGATGATTGTTGTTTTTGTTTGTTTTAAGTAAGAACAGTTTATTGGGTTGGGTCATTTAGGAAGTCCATAGAAGGTGGTGAGCAAAGCCAGATTACAGGCTATTAAGCAGAAAAGAAGAGTGAAGAAGGGGAGAGGAAAGGTTTCAAAAAAAAAAGCAGTACCCCTTCTGGGCAGTCTGAGAAATTCCACTGTCCTCCCCTGAGAATCAACAGTATCTGGCAACTACTGTCACAGGATTTCTCGTTAAGAGTTAGCTAGTTAGAGTAAAAAAATTAAAAACTAGGAGAAAAATACATGAACATCACATGCCTGCCTACTCCCATGTTCTCATGGGAGAATTTTTATAGAGGCAGAGACTAAGGGACATCAGCATTTAATGGCAGCAGTGGGTGGAGGTGCTCCAGACGTCAAGACATTCCCTCCTAGTTGGGTGGATCTTGACTAGAGATCACTGAGGGCCCCCAGTCCTAATCACCTCAGACATCTCATGTTTAGTGCTCTCACGATCTCAATTCCTTCTTTGAGAATACAGAGAACAAAGACCTTGTTAAATGTCTTTTAAAAAAAGTTTTATTTATATTCAGTTACAATTTTCTTTTGTCAGAGGAGAGGATTACTAACCCCAGTGGTGGTCCCAATGCAGGGAGTGGGGCCCAGTGCGTTTGGGCGCTCTCTGGGGACACGGGTTTTCTCTGGCACAGAGGCAGGTAGCTGAGTTGTCTTGATGTGTGGGGAGTGGTGGAGCCGGGAGTAACACAGAAAGAGGCTAATTGTCCCTTGTGCTCCAAAGCCCCATTTAACCAGAACAGAAATGAAGGCACCAGGTTTGTTATAGATCCTTTCCATCCTGTACCCATGGATCTGAAACACTGTTCACATAGTTATAGTAGATAATAAAATTCTTTCCTTCTTGGATGGTCAGTTAGGAAGGACTTTCTTCTTTCTTCATTTGATGGTTACTTTTCTTAAAAAGATAATGTTAAGGGGTGAATTCAAAAATTCATTTGTTCTTTGAGTCCCGGTTTAGTAAAGGAATCCGTTCTAGAAGTAATCTGTTTATATGAATTCCAGATTTCTATTTACACTCAATGAAGAGAACTTGATATTTAAAATGTACCTTATTCGTCCCTTTATTATTGCCTTTAGAAATCCTACCTTTTATCATGTCTTGCCTTCTCAAAGAAACCTTCTGTTGCGTTAGAACATACTGATTTTTCCCCTTAATATTCTTTCATGAACATTAAATGATTATAAAATAAATTTTAAGCATAATCTTTGGGCTTTATCGAGCCCATATAATGTGCCTGAGCATTGTGGCCAAGAGCACTGAGGAATGCCGAAGTGTGCAAGGCAGAGTTCTGTCCTCATAGAAACTGTAAAGGTTAGTACCTTGAAACAATAGCAAATGCTTTAAGAAGGTAAGTCACTAAGAGTCAAATTGCTTTGTTCAGATTCAGCACTGTGTGATATCAGAAGAGTAGGAATCCAAGGATTCTCTGTTAGAGAAGAACATTTGGAGGAGACAAATTGTAAGTTGTGCTTATGGGATTAATATGATTGACCAGCCTGAAATATACATAAAAGGGAAATTTGGGTAAGTGAAACAACCTGAAAAGAAATTCAAGAGTGTGAAGTGCTATGGGTCAGTAAGAAGAATAGACTGACTGGAATAGAGGTATATTTTGGGAAGAAGTAGGAATGAAGTTTAAATAGTAGAGGGTGAGCAGATTCAAGGATGGGGATAATGATAAAAGAGTTTAGATTTGGTAAGTAAGTTTTTGTGCAGTGAAAAGACGTAATCACACATCTGCAGAGACTTGAGTTTTGTAAATGTGATCTCTTTCACCACCTTTTGAAAAAATAAGGTGACATCTTCTGTTTTTTCAATTAATCACTTGAGTACCACCTGCTCTTATTAGCAATCAGCCCAGTAAGGTTCACCTTGAACTCTCTTCTGTTCTTCATTAAATTTTCAAAGAATCTCTGTTTTAATTTTATTTCCCCCCTAAATAGAGCCTGAAGCAAGGACTCAGGTGAAGGTAGTTTATTTAGGACGTGATCTTAGGAAGCAGAAGTGAGAAAGTAGGTAGCATGAGATTGGGGCTTGATTCTGCCAGGATCTCTGAGAGGCATACAGGACGCCCCTCGGGGTTGTCTGCTGGAAGGTGTGAAGCTAGCGCATTCATCGGTCCTCTTTCCCCACTGGTTGGTGCTTGCCAGCAGGGCTGGTAATCCCCCTATACTTTCAGGCTGCGGTTGCCCATGGGCTGAGTGAGCTCCTGAGGAGTCAGAGAAGGCCCTGGGGTAGGAAGTAAAAAATACACAGTGTGTGCTTAATGTTGGATGTTATCAGCTCGAGATAAGTCCAAGTGTCCACAGAACTGTCCACCATAGCTATTGATAAAATCAGAGCCAAGCATTGGATGTGAAAACGAGGCACATGAGATATTTGTTATGCTGTCTTTGCACAACTCAGATGCATGCTTGCCCTATATTATTTTCACTGTGTCACTGAGTCTTCAAGGTTGTGGCTGGCTGAAATCCATCTAAAACACTTAATACATGAGGGATATGTGACATGAGCTTCAGGCCCCACTTCTCTAACTGGTACCAAGGCTATAATTGATACTCATCTTCTCCCTCCTCCACCACACTCTGCAGATTCCTTACCGTTGGAAAGCACTTTAGCAGACCGAGGTTGCTTGCCTGATGGGGTGACCTAGACCTTCATTGCTGAGGGGTCTCAGTTCTTGGTCACTTTGCCCTTTTTAGGCCTTGTTTCCACAACTGCCATTTGCTGTTTTTATTGGAAACATGAAATATCCAATGTGAAACACTTAAATTCCAGACATATTCCTCCGCCCTCATTGTGTAATAACAACCTGGGGCTTCATGATGATCAGGGTCAATTACCTCTCCATGTCTAATTACTCCTTTCTTTGCCTGCTGGACCATTGGCACAGGGGGTTCAAAATGACCTGGGTGTCAGTCATAGCTGCAGGTTTGGTGGAACCCTTACTGAATCTTCTGGTGGAAGCATTCTTCCTCTGGGAACTAGGACCTCTAATCCAGCAGAGGCTAGGGTTGTGGGAAATGGCAACGCAAATTCTGAAAATGGCTTACAGGGAGTGATAGGAGAAGAATGCATTCTGCTTCCATTTCTTGGTTTCTCAACTTGTGTATTTTAGCTAGGGTGCCCCAGCACCATATATCAGTCATTGGTTTAATGAATAGTATCGCTTCCAGGAGTATAGCATTCCAACTGCTAAGGGTGTTGCCTCTGAGCTGGGTTCTTAGCTGAGCATTTAACAGGCCACTCCATCATTCTTCTAGGTCAGCTGATCCAGGTACCATGAACCTAGGTCATCTTTTAGGTCCATGGTAGGACCAGGGGATCCCCTCCCCAGTTATGTCCTATTATCCCACCTGTTGTGTTCTAAAATAGGTGCCCTGTTCTGAGGAGATTCAGTTTTAGACATGGATGGACAATGAAAAGAACAAGCACCAATTAACAAAATGGAAAAGCTTAAGGTTCTTGTAAGTATGAGCTCCCAGGAAAATTATAAAGATTTGCTGGGCAGGAGAAATGCTTAGGAAGTCTGACCTGTCACATGTGCCATATAAAACTATGAGGGTTACATGTGATAGTATGTGTGAAGACACTTGGTAAAACTGGAAAGCACTGCACATGTCATTATTTTTACTGTTATTTTAAGGATTACGCTTGCAGACATCCTTCTTTCTGTGTTTCTTATATTCAGACAGGAGGAGCTTTTATTCCCCAGAGAAGTCAATGATTTTTCTATGTTCCTCTTACCCCAACACTTCCCCCCGACCTCAGAGCAGAGGCTGAGGTCTGAGGTTTCTGTACGCCTCTCCCCGTTGCTCATCTCACTGTGGATCACAGAAAGCACAAAAATACATCGCAGCATCCTCCAGCTGGGAGTCTGAGATGCTGAGACTGAAGAATTTGTTTGTTTTCTGGAAGTTCACAGAGAAGCGATTATTTGTCGCATTCTGTTGCTTATAAGCTTCTTGGCGAATAATGAGAATCATCTCCCCGCTGGGAGGCTGTTTGTACCAGAACAAATAATAATTACTCTCACTGGTGTCATATGTGCAGTCCAGGGTCACAGTCTCTGCCTCCCGCACAAACATTTCTGGTCGAGGCTGAGTGACTGTCTGGGCCACGCTGGATCCTGTGGGAAAGAGAAGAGGAAGGACTGCACTGGGGTATCACACCAGAGAGAGAATGCAGATGGACTCACAAGCCAGTTCCCATCCCCACCCACCGTTCTCCTTCTTGATCCAAACCCCAGGCAGAACATATGAGCTTCTGCCTCCCCATAGCTGGGCTCTGTCAGACAGTGCAGTTTCTGTGCTATTAATCTTTCTTGTTTCACAGCCCCATTAGACAACGTTATGAATAAAGACCTTCACCTTCCTTACCAAGACAGGTGGAGACCACGACTGCCCACAGCAAGCTAACAAGTGTCGTGCTCATAGCTCTCTCCTGCAGGGTGTGAAGTCTCTTGCTCTGACCTGGATTCTCCTCTGCGCTTGGTGATGCTTCTACTTCAGAGCAGGAAATGGTATGACAGGTGGGTGGGTGACTTTTGTCTCATTAAGGAAAGTTTTCCCAGTACTTTTGATTTCTCTCTCAGAAAATAGGCCTTTGGTTATAATTTCAAATGGAAGTGAAAAATGTTTTCTGAGTTCTTTTATTCTAGGCTGAAAATAAAGAGGAAAGGGAGCTGGCAAATTTATTCTGATAAGACCTAATCTTGGAGAGAAAAATGGGACTTGGAATAGTGGGCAGAAGTGGTGGGTTTTATTCACAACAATGGCAAACTATAATTTTTCTTTTCCTTTCTTTTTTCAATAGAAATGACAAAACAAGTGTGATAAATATGAACAAATTAATTATGGGTGATAAGAATACACCTGTTATGTTTATATATTCAATTTTTAATATTTTTACAATTTATCAAAATAATGGGAAAAAGATATATGTTTATGACTGAGAAAAGCAGTGACTAAACTCAGAGATAAGTGGAAGCAGAACATGTGATGTCTAATTGTGCTTATATTTTCCATGGATATGTATTTTTTAATAAGACCTTGTTTGTGCTGTATCAAGAAGCTCTGGAATCACTGTTGTGGGAGTTCCCATCAGCACTAAATTGCCTCAAACAACTCATGTTAAGAGTTTCTCTCATCACTCTCATTCCATTTTGAGAAAATATTATGAACAAAGGACTTTTAAAAATCTGTACTATGATTTATTAGAATTTTGAGTTTCCCCAGAGGGAGTGACAGAGATAATTATGTAATTCCAGAGTTGGTGTCCCCAAGCTGGGCGTATGAATGGGGCCCTGTTACATCTGGATGCTGTCCGAGGAGCACGGGTTCTCTGTAACACAGAGGTAGGCGGCCGAGTCTCCCCACTCAGAGAGATGCTCAGGGAGTGATGAAGACTGGGACCAGACCTGAACCCAGCTGCTAAAATCCCTTGTGCTCCAAAACCCAGTTGTGGATTTTCCCAAGTCTTGAGTCTTCCCAGCAATGGAAGAAGGGGCACTGGGCTTTATTCTAGCTCCCCTCCATCCTTGTCTCATGATCTGAATTCCTATATCTTGGTTTTGGATCCACGAAAGTCAGCTCCAATACGAGGATTTGTGTGTGAGCAATTTATTTGCGGGGGATTCTAGGAAGTGAATCAGGGAAGGGAAGGAAGCCAATACAGGGTGTTGTCTTCAAGCCAGTTACTATTATGGACAATTGCAGCTGAATCCAGCCGGGCGACACTGGGAGACGGTATAGCACATGCTTTGGAGTTATCCCAAATGAGGCATAAAGGAGCTGGAGTAATCCTTAAACTCATTGTCTATCACTGATTTAGGGCTGCTTTGGGGGCATTAACTCTCTGGCACATCTGACTTGCCCTGCACACTGGCCACATGTGCCACCACGGTCAGGAAATTGTCCTCAGAGAGGCTGGGTTTTTCACTGCATAGAAGTCAAGGGGATGTGAGTGGAACACCCACAGCTTCTGTACAGCCCATCCCTTGCACTGCTGATATCCATTTGTGCTCTAAATTAGATCAACTCAGATCACTAGTTCTTTAAAAAAAAAAAAGAAAGATCAATAGGAGGATTAATGGGACAAGTTACAATTGCTATGGTTTATTCCACGGCTGTAACTCATATTTATTATCTCCCTCCATCTACTTCCTATACCACTCATTCTTGATTCTCCTCCCTTTTGACTAATACTTCTACTGGTTTAGAATTCTTTCTCACTGAGGTAAACTAGACCTTCATCCTTGGGAGTCTAAGCACCTGGTTATTCTGCCCTTGTCAGGCCACAGTCACTATAATTGCCTGTTTACAAAAATCCCTGTCATAAAGTGCTAAAAGTCATCCTGCTGAATCCCCTGAGTTTTAGCCCTATTTTTCCGGCTCCCATTGGGTAGCAACAACTCTATATCCTCATCATAATCAAGAGCAATTGCCCCTACCAGTGTAGTAACTCCTTTCTTGGCCTTCTGATCTCAGGCATGAGGATCTCCAAATGACCAGGTGGTGTAAGTAACTTTAGGTTTGGTGAAAACCTTTCTGTTTCTCTAGGAGAAGTAGCCTCCTCTCCTTTCCCTTCAAAGGGAAACAGGACTTCTAGTCCAGAAGAACCTAGAGCTATGAGAACAGGAACACACAATATCCAAGTGAGCCACTGAAAGTGGGAGTTGATGGGGAGATAGTCCTACTTTCACCCCTTGGTTCCCAGGTCCATGTATTCTATCTAACTCCTAGGAACACAGCATCATCTTGAAGAATAGCTCTCCAACCTCTAAGAGTGCTATCTCTAAGCTGGTACTTTAGCTGAGCCTTTAAGTGGTCATTCCAATGGTCATTCCATTAGGCTAGTAGTTTGTGGATGATGCTACATGTAGTAGAATCAGTATACCCATGGTCACATGTCCATTGTCACACCTCCTTGCTATAAAGTGAGTGTGTTGATGCAAAGGGATGTGAAATCCCTTGATGATCGTGACAATCAATCAGACACTCTGAGCCCCAGTTTCTGTTGCTATGTGTGGCACTGTGGAAGGGAAGGCCGACTCAGACCCCGAGTACGTATTAACTCCAGTAAGAAAAGATTTCTGCCACCTCCAGGGTAGAAGTTGTCCAATACAATCAACTTGCCAACAAATGTCTGGTTGGTCTCCTTGAGGGGTGGTTCCACACTGAAGGCTCAGTGTTGTGTCTGCTGCTGACAGGTTGGATATTTGGCAGCAGAAGTAGCTAAATCCAACTTGGTGAGAGAAAACCCATGCTTCTGGGCTCATGGACAACTCTATTCTGTCACCTTGGATAATCTGTCCACGGGTCTATTGTTCAAGGCCTGATGCAGACAAGGACAGAGGCTGGTGACATCTTCTGGATGGATCGTCTTGTCCACATGGTCACTCAGTGCTTCCTTGTGGATGCTCTTGGGTGGGTATTGATGAGACACAATGACCTGAACACTTTGTGCCTACACTCACTGCCCCTTCAGTTCATGGTCACCCTTAAACGTGACTTACCCTCCTCCAACCCCACCTGCTCAGGGTTCTGACCCTAGAAAAGAGCAGGATGCTGCGCTCTTTTCAAAGACCCACTGCTTATACTCTGGTCACACGCCTTTTGACTCTTCTCCCACGGGCTGGTTGAATTTTATCCTTTTTTAAGAAAGAGCCAGATTTCCCATCATAGTGTGTTCTCTTTTCACTCTGTCCTTTATAAACTTTATACCATTTTCCCTCAGGGTTTGGTACTTGATCTCCTAAACCAGTCTTTTCGGAATGTAAAAATATTTTTTCTTTCACTACTGAATTCGGTGGTCATGGCTTTTAAGATTTTGTATTTTCGATACTTTTATAAAAGTCTACAAAGCCAAGAATTTTACTCTGTTCTTTAGTGTTCTTTCTGATATTACGCCTCAGGGTTTTGGACTAGTTTTAACAGAGTAAGTACTTCACACTGAGAAACAAAATACATTAGATGGTATTTGAAAACATTATCCCTCTGCACTTGGTCTTCAAATGAAATACCTGACACTATGTTATAAAAAGCCCCTTGTGTTTCCCTTTCCTCGGGGCGAAGTTCAAGTCAGTGCCCTGGAGCCCTTCTAGAAGGAGGTGCAGGGCTTACCAGAGTTTAGGTGCGGGGTGCAGGCGCCTGAGCTGCACTGTGCGCGCTGCACACAAGAACGTGGTAGAGTCCCGGAGCCGCGAATTCTTCACGTGCAGGGAGAAGTGCCGGCCCTCTCGGTTGAGCCTGGCTGTGAATCTTCCGCTGACCTTCTCTTTCGCGTTTGAACCCATTTGTATCAGAGAGCTGAGGCCTTCCCCAGGATCCTGCCTAAACCATTGGAAGAAATCGGAGTAGCTGTCTTTGTAACTGCAGTTCAGGGTGAAGCTCTCGCCTTCCTTGACTTTCAGGGACGGAGCACTCTGTTCCACCGGAAGTTTTGCGTTTGACCCTGTTCAGGAGGTGGGAAAGGTTTTCGTTCATAAGAAATTGGTTGGTTGGTCGTTTTAAGAATTTTCCTTATTTGTTTTATATTCCTTAGAATAAACCCCAGATTGTTCCTGGGGACCCAACAGAATTCATTGCCAGAGTTGCCCCATTGCCCCCTCTGGCCCTTCCCTTCCCCCTCACTCACAGGTCAGCTGCACACACAGGAGCATCAGTGAAGCTCGCAGGGGAGTCTCCATTCTTGCTTCTTCCTGGAGTCTCTGAGGACTCAGTTTGCAGGCTTGGAACTGAGCATGCTCAGTGAGCCTAGTTCACTGTTTTAGATCTTCTGCTTCTTTTGGCTTGGAAGCCCTGGCGATCTTCACTCTGTTTTCACAACCAATCAAAATCGCACTTGTCACATCAATCACATCATTGAACACGATCTTCCTGCTGCTCGGTTCCCATAGTTCTAGTTTCCGGCCTGTGGCGCCTGTCAGTGGAAGCACTGCCCCCATGTGGCCGAACTATTTATTAAAAAATTTTTTTTTTCTTTTTTTTTTCATTTCCCTCTTAACGCAAAGTAATTCATTATGTTAAATTAAAGGAAGATAGAGCATACAGAGAGGCAAAAAGGAAACAAAAAGGAAAGAAAACAAAACATAGTGTCAACATGTTCTCCAGTGATGGCTGGCTGAATAGCCTTAGTTCCTGGAACTCCTTTCCTGACTCTCTTCACTGTTGGCGGAAATCTACGCAAGTTCTTTGCCTGTTTGACTCTGTACTACGTTCTGAGGGGTATAAGTAAAAGGTTGAGAGAAGACCTGATTTTTTCTCTCAGTTGGTTGGGGTCTACCATGGCTTTGTTAGATCTCTCAATCTAAACAGTTTTAAATTAGTTAAAAGAGTTAGACCTTTTCCAAATTCTTTCTAAAAATATAAAAGATAGAAATATAATATCCTTTCTTTTAATCTGTTCTCAGGTATGAGAAAGCGACCTGGTGTCTGGCTAACTCTGAAAATGCTAGTGCTTTTGCAAAAATCTAAGTGTTTCTTATATTTAGATCTGGGCACCTGTGCAAACTCAGGTAATTTGTATATTTTACGTATTAGTTGTCTGAAACCCTGTTTTATGATCTCCTGTATTTACAGCAAGGTTTAGGGACTCAAGAAGAGGAGAGGTTAAGGAAGAAAGTTCTCTTCTATTCTTTGCAACCAGTCCACACCCTGCGGATTCTAGGAACCTACCACTAACCACATTTTCTCAGCTACATTCGCTGGATAAATCCCTGGCCCCTGAAACTTATCCCCATCCTTCCCTTCCTTCATTTCTAATTATGAGCCTGGGGTAAGTGGCTGAGAGTCTGTGATGAGTAAAGAGTCTTCTTTGATGTTAATTGTGGATAATAGTCCTCCATTCTTCTTCATGTACGAAGTTCTGTAAATAGGGAGACTGCTGCTTCTAGCATTTGTCCTGAAGCATGGTGCAATTGTACCTCAGATTGGAGTTAGCTCCCTCCTGGAGTGCAGGGTCTGAGGTGAACTGTGCTCTGCCTTCCCATGTCCTCTCATTTCTGCTTGAGAAGAAAGCAACAGACACATGGGGTGGTCACTGGAGAATCTGGCTATTTGTAAATGGATATGCTTTCCTGAGAACATGATAGTTTTTTTCCCCCCAGCCAGAGCACTGTCAAATCACATCAAGTCTGGAACCATAGAAATGCTAGCAAAACTTCTAGCTGTCTTTTTAAGATTTTCTGTCTACTGATGAGGACACTTACCAGGAATGTTCCCAAAGAAGGGAATGTTAGTCTGGGAAGAATAGGAGGAATTGTTCAAGTTGTTTGGAAGAAGTAACATTTACATGAGTTTCCCTTGGAATTTTCTTTTCTCCTGTCTCAGGTGTGGTGATTTCAACATTCCAGATAAGTACCAGCAGGAATGTATCCTGTTAAAGGTGATCAATGATTTTCCTGAACAATGTTAGACAGGGGTTGTGGCAGGTCAACAATAAATGTTGAGTGTCTGTACCTGATATTTAATAAAATGTACAAAATAGAATATGCTAATTATACAGCTGGGGAGACTAGAAAACGTATGTAAAGTTAACTAACTCTAGGGGGCAGTGCATGATGGGCATCAGCACTTACTACAATAGAAACAAAGTATAGGAGCCAAGTCTGAGCTAAGAGTGAGTAGCTCAATAACTGGCATAAGAGTTAAGAAGAAAAATCATATGATCATCCCAACTGATGCAGAAAAGGCATGTGACAAGATACAACACATGTTCATGTTAAAAACACTAAAACAATGGGAATTAATAACAAATTCCTTAACCATAAAAAATGCGTATGCTGCAACCCAAAACCAGCATCTACTTATGGTGAAATGCTAGAAGCTTTCCTATGAAAGTTAGGGGAAACACAAAGATGTCCACTACCTTTACCACTATTTCACATTGTGTCGGAGCTACTAGATAATGGCAGTTGGTTCGGAGAAAAACAATTAGAAGCATAAGAATTGCAAAGGAAGAGGTACAACATCATCTGCATGTTTGCAGATGAAATAATTGTATATCAGAAAACCTAAAAGAGAAGAAAAAGCAATACCAAAAAACAATTTAAAAACAGCATTCTTATCATATCACTCATATGCAAAAATGAAAAACAGGTAAAAGAAAATGTGGAAGAAAAGAGCACATTTTCTGTTGCATAAAAGTGAAAAGGAAGGGAAAGGAAAGAAAATTCCTAAGTGCAAATTAAGACTAGGCAGACAGGTCAATTAAATGCAATAGCAAATCAATAATTAGGTCCAATTTTATATGGAAATTTAGTATGTGATAAAGACAGCGTCTCAAATCAGTGGGGGAAATGACTTCTCAGTAAGTTTGTTGTAGTAACTTGCATCTCATATGAAGACTTTCCAAGGGTTATGCAGGCATGGATTATTCTAATGGAATCCAAATATATATTTATATGTAAATTAGAATTTTTTTTCTAAAACTGGTCTGCTCTAGAACATGCTTGAGATCCGGATGTCATGCTGCTGTTTCTTTCCCATTTCCCTTTCCACACTTACCCTTCTCTTAAAAACAAAAAAATTCATCTAGTAACTAGATGAATTATATTGCCATTTTTTTTTTGAGTTGGAGAAGAGTGAGGGAAGAACCTATGGGAGGGAATCAGGCATTAGGTTTTGGACATATCAAATATTAGATGCCAACTAGACATCCAGTATAGATGCTACATAGATTATAGTATGTCTGAGCCTGGCTTTCAGTGGAGAGGGATGGGGTGGAGATGTAAATTTGTGAGTCATCAATGTATAAATTGTAAATAAAGCCATATTCCTAGATGAGATTGTAGGAGAGGTAAAGCTTAACTTCTTCCCTCTTAGAGGCTCCAGCTGGGCCTGAGAATTAAGTTGATATAAAACAGATTAACAGGAGAAAAGCATACATATTTTATTTAATAATTTTTACATGTACATGGAGCCCTCATAGGAAAATGAAGACCGAAAGAAATGCCTACGTGGTTATGTGTTAGGCTGAACAGAGAGTAGTTGTGAAGAAGTAACTGAAACATGTAGGTAGATTAAAGGAAGGTAAGAGTTACTTTCACAAGATATGTTTGCACAGACTTCTTTCAGCCTCAGCTCCCGTCTCTGGTGGGAAGAATGTTTCTTTTCTGGTAGAGGGAGGGCATCTTTCACCTAGGAGTTTCATCTCCTGCTTTCAGGAAGAAAAGGATGTGGGGGGTCAGAATGCCCTTCTTGTAGCTGCTATTTTTCAAGTGACTTCAGCTCAAAATAATCAATATGCCAAATGGCATAATTTGGGGTGGCATATCCCTTCAAATTTTGGGGTGGCTGACCCCCTTCAAGATCATTTGAAGAGCATGAACGTGGATAGAGAAGATGTTTGAGAACTGAACCCTGAGATAACATGACATGTAGAGGTCAGCAAGAGGAGGAGGATCTAGAAAAGGAGACTGAGCAGGAGTGGTTTGTGAGGTAGAAGGCAAACCAGGAGAATGTGGAGTCTCAGAATTCAGGAGTAGATGGGTTTCAAGGAGACAGTAGCCATAATGTCACATTCTTCTGAGGGATTCAGTAAGATAAGGACTGGTAATGGATCACTGGATTTGTTGATATGAATCTCATTGATGACCTTAGCAAGTGATTTCAATGAAATGGTAGGGATGAAAATCTGACTGGCATGGGTTCAAGTAAGAAAGGGGCTAGGGAGTAGGGATAATGAATTTAGAAAACTTTTTAAAAGACTTTTGTTATCAAGAGAGACAAGGAACAAAAAGACTAAACTTTTTACCCACTGAACCACTAATTCCAGTTCTAGGATGCTGTCCTAATGAAATGATGAGAAATTCAAATTCAAATTTATATTTAAGATGTTTACTGTAATGCTATTTAAGATGGTTAAAAATTGGAAATAAATAATCAAAATATCCCCAAATGGGAAAATTATAAAGTTGTGTGGTAGACCTCTGGTGTAGAATAGTAGATAATCAATTCAAATTATGAATGCAAAGTTTTTAATGACAAAAATGAGGCCATTAATAAAAGAACATAAAATTGTACCTACAATATGATGTAACAATGTGCAAGAATGTAAAAAAGATAGAAACAAGTACAAATAATGAGTTCTTGTCTATGTGGCAAAGTTGTGGATGTTTTTAGTATTTTTTGAATCAGAAATTCAAAAAACACACATAGGATTTATGTGGTTCATATTCACTATAATGAAGGTAAACTAATGATTATCTGCCTTTACACAACTCTAATTATTTTGACTAGAAAATACTCCTATGTACCATAAATTCAGCTCATAAAATAGTACAAAACCAGAAGTCTCCCCTTACCTTTGGCTGTATTAATTATGGATCTATTGGCTGTAAATGATGGAATCTCATTTCATGCTGGCTTGTTCCCCAAAGAGAGTGTTTTTACTTTTGCAGCTCCAGGCAGAGCTGGATCTATAGGCTCAGATGATGCTCTCAAAACTTTGTCCTTCTTCGTATATCAGTGTTGTCTTTCTCTGTCTCTTAGACTAAGATGTGAATGGTACTCCCTAAAGTTGTACAGTAAATAACTTGCACAACTCACAAAAATATGGCAGCTCAACTGCACAGAAAAAACATGAAAACTACAGATGTCCACTTAAATTTAATCTGTCTGCAGATGTTGCCAACTAGGTGCCTCAAGAAACTCAAAGGTGGGTTTGGAAGCAATTAATTGTTTTTCCAAGTTGTTTCTTTTCCTTTTGTATGTTAAGGAGATGTAACCACCAACCATCCTGAAACCGACCAAGCCTCACCACAAGAGCTACACCCATGATCTTTGCCTTATTTTTAATGCAAAGATCTCTCCAGGAGGAGCTTAGGCCTCATTACATGGAAGCATGTTCTCCAACTGAGCCTGTGCAGGCAAATAACCCCCTCTCCCTTTTGAAGATTCATTTCCCAACTGAAATAAAAGTTCTCTGCTTCCCTTTGTTTGGGGATGCCATGACTTTGGAAAGGATTCCTCATGGCCTCCTATTTGCTGCAAATACACTTTACTTTTTGAGACAACTTCCACTGGAGTAGAGTCTTATTTAACTCTAAAATAGGAGGTGAGCCCACTTGGTTTGGTAACACAAACAGTTATACTCATTTATTGCTCACATCTTTGCGCTTACCCTCTTTGCTACAATGGTTTCTAGTTTTGAGATGCTGTGAACCTTTTCTGATAACTCTTTCAAATTTGAATTTTAATCATAAATTAAAGTGAATCTTGAATGTGCCCTTTTGGGCAAATCTCTGTCCATGGTCCATTCCTGTTTCTTCTCCATTTCTCCCAAATTGTTCTTGTTCTCTTCCACCATTCAAGATCCTAAATGAATCTGCAACATTACCCAACATTCTGTACCAAGAAAATCTTTCTTTGACAGGAACAATGGTGAGCGCAATTATTCTAACTCTATTGGATCCTTTTCCAGGACGGATCATAGATATTTGATGAAAATAAAGGGTACACACTTAGCTGGAAGTTTCCACATTTCTCATTTCATCCATCACAGGATAATGTTACAGAAAGTCTTTTATTCAATAAAATAGATTTCTCTTCCTCACTGTTCTCAGTTTCTAATTTTAAAGAGTGTCCGTTTCTGAATGATGTAGAAATAAAACTAAATCACCAAAAGGCAGAATAATCATTTCAGTTTTACTATAGTGTTAATGTCTACTTTTTATGTTCTTACTTGATTCTAAAATCCTGCACCACTTAACAGAAAAATGGAGCTAGAAGATCCCTAAAAACTTAGCACATTGCTGCCTGAAGAACCATTCTGTTTTATGTACACCAAACTGTGCTTTTCTAAGAGCAAACCAAATTAGACACCAAACATGTTTGTTATGATAAAGGAAAGACACAGGGGGGTAAATTGGAAATTAGCCTTAATATCTAAGGACTGTCTGCTTGGCTTATCCTTATGACTACTCATACCGTGAAGAGCAGGGAAGTAGATGGGAACTTATCTAATCCATGCCAGTACAGGTTCTGAGGAGGGTAAAATCTTACATGAATTCAGTTATTTTCAACAAAAATCATGTAAGGGTTTTTGCAGCCAAACAGGGAAGAGAACAAAGCGCAAATCAAAGCAGAATGTAGCTATGTTTTATTTGTTTGGTCTGTATTATTTGATTTAAAAGTTTGTCCTAGATGAGGTTAATGAATGCAGAGAAGCTACTGGTCTCCCCCTGCCCCCAACAAAACTCATGCTGGAAAGTGATCGTAAAATCGCAACCCATTTGGGAAAGTGTTTAGATTTTTCCTTTCCTGCAGTATGGGCTGTTAGTTCATGGTTGAATTGCTTACAGAAAAGGAAACTTTTCTGTTCATGAAATCAATTATTATGGAAATCCAGTATTTCCACACATTTAGAAACGTGCTTATAGAAGTAAATTTTTGACACTGTTTAACAGTTTAAATTTAGATTAATAGCTCATTCTGAAAAACAATTTCAAGATATTCCTTAATGTTGTTTGTATGTAAAGATGGATAATCTCATGACATGGTTTCTCTTTATCTGGAAAAAAAAAACCAGTTCTGGGCTGTGTGCAGTCCTCTTGCACTAAAAGTTGCCTCAAGCTAACGTTCCATATTATCTCACAGTACAGCCCAATAAAAATTGTCCCTTTCAGTCACATTTAAAAACTTTTAATTTCCTAAACCCTTCTTGCTTATTGTTTCTTGATCTTTGCCCTTAATAAGTTTATCCAGCCTGGAATATCTTCTCTTACCATTGCTGTCATTTAAAATCCTACACAAGCTTCAAGTACAAATTCAAAATCCAGTCTCCATGTTTCTGGAAGTGATTTTTTTTTTATCTGTGGTGAATTTTACAAGCTCTTTGATTATTCAGTTATTTTATGGCATTTTCCCCCATTCAAAACTTAAAATTCTTAGTTTTGTGCAAAATCGTATCATTTTGTAGTCCTTTCTGCAATATCAGTGGAAAATGGACACTCCATTTTTCCTTGAATATTTCTTGTAATGAGGATATTTTATACCTCAAAACAATCTGTTTTCTTTGGAAAAACCTCTATTGCTAGTTCTTTCTTATAGTGAGCTGAGCAATGTCTGCATATACATTCTAACCATTGGCTATAAGTTGGCCTTTACACATGAGTGTAAATATAACCAATCATTCATTCATTCAATCGTCATTCAGTGAGCGCTTATTGGTATGAAAATTGATGTCTTCATAAAGTTTATATCTAGTGAGAGAGATATTCTCATGTCTGTTAGATAGTAAGCTCTTTTTGTGTAAGCATGATGCCTAAAATATTTTCATGTTGCCTAACAAAGTCTGTAGAGAGGAGAAAGCAGAAAATCCTCAGAAATGAATTATGAGAAACAATGTTTTGTGCTGATTAGAATCAGAAGTGAGCGGCCCCTCTTGTGGGGTTGTGTACAGACTGAAGGTGCTGGAGGTCTCCATCATTATAGGGCAGAAGTTGGTGGCTGAGTTTCTGACTGGCAGAAAGCCATATTCTTCTTAATGATTGAGGCTCTTACCCTTGCTATCTGCTTGATCTCTGAAATAATGAAAACCACAAGGAGAAGGTCTTTCCCAGCACGGTGTCTGGGACATAAAAACGAATGGTCTTGTGTAACTGCAGTTAAAAATAGGAACCTCTCCCTCCTGGGCACTTGTGGACTAGGGACTCTGCCCTAATTTCTGTTAGCTCTCTTCCCTGTTCAGAGAGAAACAGACACAGAAGACCAGACATCAGCTCTCCACTTATTCAATGACTCATTTTATTGTCCCCAATTTTCTGGAAACAAACAAACAAAACTTACTTTAAAGGACTAAAATAAGACCTGAATAAATGGACAGGCATATAACATTCCTGTGTAGGAAAACATAATGTTCTAAAATGTCAAAGTTTCCAATGTGATTCCAATCAGCATCCCATTTGTTTGAACCAGACGAAATGACTAAGCAAGAAAAATGTCTTGGAATCACCAACTATATTTTGAAAAACAATATTAAGATTGAATTCTCTTTTTTTATGATGTAAGAACTTACTCTAAACAAAACAACATGATATAGGTACAGAATTAAGCCAGTAAGTGGAACATAGTAAAACCCAGAAGGGAACCAAATATTCCTGGTTTGATGGGAGTGTTTCAAATCATGGGCTATAAACATGAAATTGTTTTAATTTTTCTCAATATTTGCTAATACTCTGCTTTATTAAAGCTCTATTTTCCATGGGGAAACAAGTATGCCTTTCTTTTTTTTAGTTATTAAAGCAGTTTTGTTCCAACTATTCATTCAATATATTCATTTTGAACCTTAATTGCCATTTCAGAGTCAAAGCTCTGCCCTCCACCTCCTGTCAGCAGGAAGGCTCCAGTGACAGGTGGACTGTCCTGTTATTTCACACTTCCTTCCTCTTCACCCCTCAGAGATTGACCAGAGAGGTGGGAGAGAATAAAGAACTCTCCGTTGACTCTCTCCTGGGCTGAGTAGCCTTGTCTCCGTGGCCTTTCAGACTGCTCTTCCTCTTCGTGAACAGCCCTATGTTGTGGAGGAGAGGTTCCTGCCCCTTTCTGTTGCTTCTTATCTCTGTCTGGCCATCTTGGTGGTGGCAGATATCCAAGTGTTTGCTTTCTCATGATAGTATGTTAGTGGTTTCTTCAGGGGCTACAGAGCCCTCTGCCTGCAGTTTCCTGGAAGGAGTGATCAGCCTCAGGTGCAGACTCTTCCCCCTCACCAAGCCCACACTTGGACCACTCCACAGCCTCTAGCTGCCAGGGCCCCCTGCCAAGTGGCAGCTCTTTGGGGTCAGGAGTAGGTTCAGGCAAGTTGGTTTAGAACCTACACAGATTCATGAAACTCACAGGAAATTCATGGGAAATTGCTTCAATAAAATTTAGGAACATAGGCTAGTGCACCTTCTCTTAGCTCTGCTGTCATTCCCCTGCATTTTATCTTATTGTCACAAGAACCTGACATGCTCTGCCAGTTCAGAAGCTCATAATCTTCCTATTCCAGCAAGAATAGAGATATGCTTCTTGTTGAAGAGAAGAGAGTGAAGGAAAAAATTGGCAGCGTTGATCCTAGTGTTGCATTATTGGAAAATTTTCAAATATGAGGGAGAGCATTTTTAATATCTATTTTGCCCAATAACCATAAGAACAAGGTCAAAGGAGAGGTAATTTGTATAAGAATACATATGTTCAGATTTGCTTGGGAGATTAGGTTTCTGTAAAGAAAGCCTTCCTCTTGGTCACTAAGCATGTTGGAAATGAGAAACAAGAAAAAATCTAAACTGAAGTTAGAAGAACATTCTGATTAAAGTCAGAAGACTTGATTTGTGCTCCATTCTGCCACTTACTAGTTGTGTGACGTTAGTAAGTTAATTTTTCTGAGCCTTGGCTCTCTACCTTATAGAGAAATGGTCTTATTACTATTATTAAATAAAATATAGAGTATTGATACAATGATTTACTTTGCATGAATTAAAAGGGAATAAGATGATCTCTATCTGTCAACATGGCTAGTCTTCAAGTCCATTTTGTTGAGTAAAATAAAAGGAAGTTGCAGAGTAAAACAGTGAGTGTTAACATTTATGTAAAGATGTCACAAAATAATTGTACATATTTTCCATGAGCACATGCATACATACTTGTCCATATTAATTATGATAAAGGGCCTAAACATATATTACAAACCCAAAGCAGCATTTACCTCTGGAAAAAGAGACCAGATGAAGGCGTGGGCAGAAAGGACTTAAGCTTTATCTGTCATGCATTTTTGCATCAGATCTTCCAGTTTTATCTATGTGCTTCAATTGTTTGATATTAGTGTAAGGATAGTACAGTTACAAATGTGTAGTTTATATTTACTTAATTGTATGTCAAGAGCATTTACAGGTTGTTATTGTCTTAATAATTTGTTCATTAAATGGTTGTAGAACATTCAGTCAAATTCCTCTAAATGGTTGAAAATTTTTTACTAGTGTATTTTCTTGCCTAGAAGTTTTTTTTCCTACTTAAAATTAGTCTTTAATATAAATTCTGAGAAATGAATCAAAGGTATGAACTATATAATGAATCTTAAAATCCCTTTCCAAGTCGTTCACTATGTAAAGAGTTGTACCAGTATATTGTATTGCTACCAAAGGGTACAAAAATAACAATTTCCCACAAAATGAAGCTGAGGGAGGCTACATATTACTCTCCTTCACTTATTTTATCCCTTATGAACAATAGTCTCCCATAGTTCAATTTTTTTTTAAAGTTAGCTTTAAACAGGTCTCTGAAAATTATTTTCTAGCTACAGGATTTCTCAAGCTTTTTTGTCACTTGTTTGTTTTTGTAAAAGAAAACATTAAAAATATGATTCTCTGTCTTATTTCCCAGCCCCCCCTTTTCTTTGTGAGGAGGATTAGCCCTTGGCTAACATCTGCTACCAGTCACCCTCTTTTTGCTGAGGAAGATTGGCCCTGTGCTGACATCTGTGCCCATCTTTCTCTGCTTTATGTGGGACGCCTGCCACAGTATGGCTTGATAAGCAATGTGTAGGTCTGCACCCGGGATCTGAACCTACAAACCCCTGGCTGCTGCAGCAGAGAGCACAAATTTAACCACTATGCCACGGGGCCAGCCCCCCACACCCCTCTTAATGGCTGTGCAGTTATTCAGCAGGCAGTGAGGCTGGTGCAGGCTTCACCATGAATGCAGGAGCCAGAGGTTTCCAACCTGGAAGCCGTAAGGAGCTGGTGCTGCTACAGACTTTGTATTGAATAAGGTTCTAAATCTTCCTCCCTCTTTTACATTCCATCCAACATCGGTGCAAACAACAACACTAGGCTTTGGACAGATACGGATTGGAGGATAGCAGTCAGAGTGGCTTGAATCATCGCAGTAGGTGAGAGGTGCCCTCTGGCTCAAGAGTTGGCCTGAGGCTTCCACTCACCTCACTTGGCCTCTCATCTCCCCCTGGAGAGATAAGAGCTGGAACAGGAGCATGGCAACAGTCATCCAAACAATTTCTGTCTCCTCACCCACCACCTAATGCTGATCCTCTTCCTCTTCCCTTTAGTTTTAGGAGGAACTAGCCCCTGTTCCTGTTCACACCTTGAGAAACACCCAACTGCCCATGGCCGTGAGCTCAGGAATGAGTGCCTTAGGGCCCCTTTGTCCTCTAATGGTCAGACTTGTTGAGCATGCACATCAACGCCTCATGGTGACCAGGGATCCCTGGACAAAGAAGACTTCTCTGAGTCCTGGATGTGTGTTTTTAGGGTTTTAATTATTATTTTTTTGGCACTATGGTGTAAAAGAGGTGCTCAGATATTGATAGAAAGGTCCTTTGGCCAACGTAGCTATTGAGGGGGAGAAAAAAGATATCTACCATTTGCTGAGCATCTAGGAAGTGCCAAACACTTAACTCGTGTTAAAGCCATCTCCTATACTGCTTATAGAGTTATTATCTCTAATTTCAGGAAATGGAAATTCCAAAAGCTTCAGCTATTTGCCTACAATTGAATAGCTATTATATAGTTAGAGCAGAATTTTCCTGAACCAATATCACCTAATTACCATGATGTATCTTGCAAAAAAAAAATCATTGTGGTTACAGGTGCCACGTTCTCCTTCCTCCAGTGCACAGTGTTCTTGTACAGCTGCCCTATGCAGTGGTCTCTTTGTGCCTCTCAGTGCACAGTAATACAGTGCAGTGTCTGCAGGCACCAGATTTCTGATGTACAAATCTGTGGCATTTGCTGTACTCTTTGAATAAAACCTTTCCGTGGCAAAGCTGGCATCTCCTTTTCCAGAATATCCCCACCCTCTGTAGAGAATATATTCCAGAACCTGGTTTGGATACTGTCGATACCAGTAGAGATCAATAATGCCCGTAGATGAAGTACCATAATTACAAAGGAGGTTCACAGTCTTCCCCTCTGTTTCAGACAGTTCTGTCTCCCGGGGTCTGATCCAATCTGCTCTCCCAGGCCCTGCAACATAAATACACATCAGCCAAGTGTCATTCTAGCTGCCTCATCCAGGAGGGCAGCTTGGGATGCAGGACAGGACTCAGTTACCTGGAAGGGCCAGTGCCAGAAGAGAAGTGAAGACAACCTTGATATTCATCGTTTCTTCTGGATTCCTTATTTATGAACTTATTCAGTGGATGCTTACTGATACTGTTTGTAATCAAGTCACTGGGAGGGGATTTCTGGAGGATTCTTACCATGACTGACAGGTCAGAAGTGGGAGGAGCTCAATTTAACTACATAAAGACATTTTTGAAGGAACAGAAATCCCTCCTTTTGCAGCAACTTTGAGAAGCACTTGCTCTTTGAAATAATGTGAATTCCCCACATCTCTCTAGACTTATTTTTTCATGTTCATGAACACAGGTGAAATAGAAGTTTAAATGCTAGACAGTTAGTGATAATTTCTGTAGGTTAAGGTTATAGATGTTCCTTTAATTTGCTTTTTTTTCTTTGACAACAAATGGATATTAGTCTTGTAATTAGAATTAGAGTATTTATTTTGGTGACAGCTTACTCTTGACATGTAAATTCTGTTTGGTTCTTCTTACAGCAGGAACAGGAAAGAGGAAAAAGAAACTGGCCCCATTCCAGCTGCATCATCTCCTCCGGGACAGCTAAGTCTCTGGCGGCTAAATTGTAAGCTCTCCGTATCCCTGAGCCAGGTTGGGCCAGCTGCGGGAGGACTTAATAGGCTCTTTGTGTCTCAAGGCTCTTCTGGAAAAAACAAACAAGCAAACAAAGAAAGTCTCCCGACACAATTTTCCTTTGAAAGTATAGGACTATCAAAGTAAAGAAAAAAGAAAAAAGGAGGGAAGATTACAGTCTAAAATAGAGTCGCTTGCTTGAGTCCAGGTGGGTGAGAGGGGCACTTTTGGTCTGACCAGCTGTGGGTGGGAGGATCTGCTGGTTATGGAGACCTGTGTCTGAAGTGGCATCAGTGCCTGGAATGGCATTTGAGGAAAGGGCCTGCCAGGTTCAACATTGTTACTGTAGTAAAACTAACTGGTCCTAAGACCATTTACTGAATACCTACTATGTGCAGGTATGGCACATAGGGTGGCTGTGAATGGGTCTCAGGAGGCTTTCCTTTTGGTGTAGTCACTTGGGAGTCTGGGCCAAGATCTCTTCTTGGCTTCTCAGTATTTGGCTCCTTATCCACTTGAACTGGGCAGTATCGGGATTTGTAAATGCTCCCCTTTCCTTATACTCTCACTAGTACAAGGAAAAGTGCTTAAACTCTCCAAAGGAGGTTTGGGGCATGAAAGGTGCCTTTCCATCAAGGTGAAATAGACATGTGTTTTGAGATATAAGCTCAGGGCCTTGGGAGTTTATAAAAATATGTGCTTTTATTTATTTTGCGAGTGTATCTCCTGAGGACTTTCAGATGATATTGTGAAGAGATATGGAATATTCTGGACCCGAGTGTGTCGGACAAGGACATAAAGAGGGAAGTGGTGAGGAGAATCAACAAGTACCCTGTTGAGTAAGAAACATAATTGTCTAGAGGGAAGCTTAAAGAAAACAGCATAATCAATTTAGTGGGGGTTAGACTAAGAACTCTAGAGGAATAGGGAGATGGCATTCTGTTTCTTTAACTTAATATGACACTATAAACACTTTTTATATCATTTTTTAGTCTTTATATTTTAGAGTTTCTTTTTTAAAACATGCTCTAACAAGTTGATGGCTCAATTCTATGGCTGAATGTTTAAGTTGTTTTACAATTTTGGATACAACACCTGAAGTTTCGTGTTTCTTCTGTTGTTTTTCTCTTAGAGGATTTTCTCCTTACTGAAAATTCAGTGGGATTCCTGGGTCAAAACTCATGACTATTTACGCAGCCATCTGCTAAGGGAGAAAAGGACCCATTTGCTCAGTTGCAGCCAAGAGTGATAGTGAGCTTGGCCTGTAAAAGCCATGTCCCAGTTTGTCATAGACGGGCATTGCGTTCAGCCTCTATGTGGGAAGTCTCACAAGGCACGGGCTTCAGCTGCTGTGGGTCCCCTGTCATTTTCTCTTAGGGGGAGCCCACTGCAAGACCCCCTCCCTACCATGGGTGAAGGAAACATCTAAAATTATGAAATATTTTAAACAGATTGAAAAGCAGAATAAATAATATAATAGACTTCTTTTACCCATTGCATAAATTTAATAAATGTTAAAACTTTGCCATAATTTAGAACAAGCCATAGGGAGGCATTCTTGTCTAACTGCATATAATACATTGGAAATAAAGTCTCTAACAGGTATCATGTATGGGAAAATCTTAGGGCATGTAGACTGTAAACTGCTGAGGATAGGATGATTTTTATAGTGAATAACGAACTGGAACCCTGATTTTTGTTTTTGACTTTTGGCCCTGTACAAATCTTGAGGATTAAGGGTGGAGGAGGAGGATGAGACAAAAATCCAGTTTATATACAACTTTTGAGGAACATACCCAGTGTGCTCGGTCACCCATGGGAATCATTCAAAATAGAGCACTGCCATCTTGTGGGCTGGGGCAGAAGAGCCGACTTGTATCCACATGTTTTACCAGTGATAGATTCTTCCAAAATTGTCTCACCATTGAATAACAGGCTTCCCAAAGCTACCGAGAGCCCTAATAGTCAGTGGTTCTATGGCTCAAGGAAGGCAGAGAGGAATAGTACACCAGGAGGATGGAAAATGCTGTTAGTTGAACCTATTCTGTGAGGTGAAGGGCTGAAGCACTCTGTGCAGAGTAGGAACCGAGGAAACGGTGGGGAGAGAGGCAAAGGTCTCTCCAAGAGCTCTTTTGAAGGTTTACTGTTGATCTCATTATCCTGGAACATATATTTATATTTATATATATATTTATAACATATATTTGTATATACTTAACAATGGGGCCTCTGATAATTCACAGAGTATATTTGGATGAAATGCAGACGTTGAAGAGTTTTCTTTCTTGTTTCATCCTGACTTGGTCAAAACAAATATCAAAGTCATTACCCCAATAACCTCATTTCTAAACCCACTGAGACCCTTCCCTCCTGCTAAATAAATCTGATTATTGTTTTCCACCAGGGATCTGTTGCTTATTCTATTCACTCATTCTGTAGACTTCTGTTTTCTTTAAATTCCTGCATTAAGTTCATTTTCCAGACTGTGACAACTCAACACTTGGGAACACATTTTGTACTGTACATTACTAAGGTGTACTCGTTCACATGTTTTTGGGTGAGTATTCCTACATTAAATTGTGATGTGAGTCTCTTCTGTTTTTAAGCTAAAGAAATTCTATGTCTACTTGTTTGCAAATAATTTTTTTTCTGATTATAAAAAAATATATAGACATTACAGAACATTTGGAGAATACAAGGAAGCACCAAGAAGAAAATACAAATCACCCACAAACCTAACCCCCACCTCCAACATGTCTTCATCCAGAACTCTGATTTTTTTCTTTTTTGTTAATAAAAGACATGAAATATTTGTTCAAAAATAGTTACTTTTCTCATTTTCTAAAAATATTTTTCCTAAAGCCTAGTAAACTTTTAGCAGTGGTGAAGGGGGTGGCTAGATGGACCATTTGCTCAACATTTAGAAACACAGTGGACGCTTCTCACAACTGTCCCAGCTCATGACACTCTAAAATATTCAATGCAGGGGTCGACCCTGCCTGTCTGCCCAGGGGCATGGTTGCTAGAGAAACTCTTAATCATCCTGCTAAGTGCCCAAGACACCGTTTGGCCTCGAGTCGTTCTAAAGGCACTGCAAGGAGACGTACTCAAGATGAGATGAGGGCTGCAAGAGCTCTTGCTGCAGAGAGAAAGAGGTGGTCACTTGCATGAAGTCTGGACATTTACCTGGGACAGGCCTCATGGGCAGTCAACCTTCTGGAGACTGACCTGGGGATAGGGCTAGTGGGTGGTGAAGGCCATGATCTAACCTGGCTTTGGGCACTTAGTTGTGTCCTTCGTAGCTGCCCCTCTTGCCACTTGCCCATTCTTAACCCCTTTCTGGCATCAAGGGCCATGACATTGCATGTCCCCCTCCTCTCTGACTCTTCAGCATCCCCCAATTCCCCTAAAAATCCCATTTATCTCTCCACATCAAAAGTCTCATTATCTTTTTTTACATTTATTTGTTTTTCCTGGAAGAGCCTCTGTGCTTCATTCAAACAGGAACTTTATGCTTTAGCAGCAGGAAATCTGGAGTCTATTTTCTTCAGTTCTGGGGAAGATGAGATCTTTACAATCCCTACAGGGCAAGATGACCTGCCATGACCCACCCATAATGAGCTGAATGTGATCAAAAAAAGATAAAACAGCTAAGTTTTCAGATCAAGGGAGAATAAATGTTCATATTTAGTTATGAGTTTTAAAGAAAATGAAATTTTATATTATTCTGTAACTTTTTTTTCACTTAAACAGTCTGTCTTAAATGTATTTCCACATCATTACATACAGATCTACTTCATTTTTTCTTTAATGGCTGGATAGAGTTCTGCAGTATAGATATACAATTACTTAATCATTTACTGATTGCTGAATACAGTTTCTATTTTCTCTCCTCAGTATCTTTATTGTGAGGTTTTATTTAATAAATTTTATTAGATTTAGGGATCTTCTTTTTTTTAATGAATAGTGACTGAGGGTAGGGATCTTAACACAACATTACTATTTAGTTTGGGGCTCTTTTAATTCTTTTTAAATTTCTTTCTGTTTTATTATTTTATTTTATTGAGGTCACACTGGCTTATAACATCATATAAATTTGAGGTATACATCATTGTATTTTGATTCTGTATAGATGGCATTGTATTCACCACCAAAAGTCTAGTTTCCACCTGTCACCATACATATGTGCCCCTTTACCCCTTTCACCCTCCCCCCACTGCCTTTCCCTCTGTTAACTACCAAAATGTTCTCTGTATCTATGTGTTTATCTTCCACGTATCAGTGAAGTCATACTGTAATTGTCTTTCTCCATCTGACTTATTTCACTTAGCATAATACCCTCAAGGTCCATCCATGTTGTTGCAGATGGCACGATTTTGTCTTTTTTATGACTGAGTAGTATTCCATTGTTATTTATATATACCACATCTTCTTTATCCATTTATCCATTGATGGGCACTTAGGTTGCTTCCAGGTCTTGGCTATTGCGACTATTGCTGCAATGAACATAGGGGTGCATATATCTTTTCCAATTAGTGTTTTCATGTTCTTTGGATAAATACCCAGCAGTGGAAGAACTGAATCATATGGTATTTCTGTTTTTAATTTTTTGAGTAATTTCCATACTGTTTTTCATAGTGGCTGCACCAGTTTGCATTTCCATCAGTAGTATACGAGGGTTCCCTTTTCTCCACATCCTCTCCAACGCTTGTTATTTCTTGTCTTTTTAATAGCCATTCTGACGGATGTGAGATGGAGTTATCTCATTGTAGTTTTGATATGCATTTTTTAAATAATTAGTGATGTTGAACAGCTTTTCACATGCCTGTTGGCCATCTGTATATTTTCTTTGGAAAAATATCTGTTCATACCCTCTGCGCACTTTTTGATTGGGTTGTTCCTTTTTTGTTGTTGAGATGTATTAGTTCCTTATATATTTTGGATATTAACCCCTTATCAGATATACGGTTGGCAAATATCTTCCCTCTAATGTTAGGTTGTCTTTTCATTTTGTTGGTGGTTTCCTTTGCTGTGAAGAAGCTTTCTAGTTGGATGTGATCCCATTTGTTTATTTTTTGTTTTGCTTCCCTTGCCTGAGGAGATATGACATTCAAAAAGATACTGCTATGACTGATGTCAGTGAGCATACTGCCTATGTTTTCTTCTAGGATTTTATGATTTCAGGTCTTACATTCTAGTCTTTAATTCATTTTAATTTTTGTGTATTGTGATCTACTTTTATTCTTTTGCATGTGGCTGTCCAGTTTTCTCAGCACCATTTATTGAAGAGACTTTCCTCTCTCCGTTGTATGTTCTTGGTTCCTTTGTTGAAAATTAGCTGTCCATAAATGTATGGGTTTATTTCTGGGCTCTCAGTTCTGTTCCATTGACCTGTGTGTTTATTTTTCTGCTGTTTTGATTAAGATAGCTTTGTAGTATATTTTGAAATCATAGAGTGTGATACCTCCAGCTTTGTTCTTTTTTCTCAAGATTGCTTTGGCTATTTGGGGTATTTTGTTGTTTCATAAAAATTTTAGGATTCTTTGTTCTATTTCTGTGAAAAATGTTACTGGGATTCTGATTCAGATTGCACTGAGTCTGTAGATTGCTTTAGGAAGTATGGACATTTTAACTATGTTTATTCTTCCAATCCATGAGCAGGGAATATTTTTCCTTTTCTCTATGTCTTCTTCAGTTTCTTTCAATAATATCTCATAGTTTTCAGTGTATAGGTCTTTCACCTTCTTGGTTAAATTTATTCTTAGGTATTTTGTTTGTTTTTGTTGTGATTGTAAATGGGATTGTATTTTTGATTTCTCCTTCGGCTAATTCATTGTTAATGTATAGAAATGCAACTGATTTTTGTGTCTTGATTTTGTACCCTGCAACTTTACTGTGTCTGTTAACTATTTCTAACAGTTTTTGGTGGATTCTTTGAGGTTTTCTATACATGGAATCACGTCATCTGCAAATAGAGACTGTTTTACTTCTTCCGTTCCAATGTGGGTAAGTTTTATCTTTTTTTCTTACCTGATTGCTCTCGCTAGGACTTCCAATACTATGTTGAATAAGAGTGGCAAGAGTGGGCAACTTTGTCTTGTTCCTGTTCTTAGGGGAACAGCTTTCAGTTTGTCACCATTGAGTATGATGTTAGCTGTGGGTTTGTCATATATGGTCTTTATTATGTTAAGGTATTTTCCTGCTATACCTATTTTATTGAGAGTTTTTATCATACATTTTCTCTGCATCTATTAAGATGATCATGTGATTTTTATTATTCATTTTGTTAATGTGGTTTATCACATTGATTGGTTTGCAGATGTTGAAACATCCTTCCATCCCTGGAATTAATCCCACTTGATTCTGCTGTATGATCCTTTTGATGTATTGTTGTATTTGATTTGCTAATATTTTGTGGAGGATTTTTGCATCTATGTTCATCAGTGACATTGGTCTGTCATTTTCCTTTTTTGTGTTGTCCTTGTCTGGTTTTGGTAATTTTTCCTCTTTCATTTCTGCTTTTATTTATTTGAGCCTTCTCCCTTTTTTTCTTAGTGAGTCTAGTTAAGGGTTTGTCAATTTTGTTTAACTTTTCAAAGAACCAGGTCTTAGTTTCATTGGTTCTTTCTATTGCCCTTTTTGGTCTCTATTCCATTTATTTCCGCTCTTATGTTTATTATTTCCTTCCTTCTACTGACTTTGAGCTTTGTTTGTTCTTCTTTGTCTAGTACTTTTTGGTATAGTGTTAGAATGCTTCTTTGAGATTTTTCTTGTTTCTTGAGGTAGACATTTGTTGCTATTTACTTCCCTCTTAGTAACACTTATGCTGCATCCCGTAAGTTTTGGTATGGTGTGTTTTCATTTTCTTTTGTCTCTAGGTATTTTTTGATTTTTCCTTTGATTTCTTCATTGATCCAATAGTTGTTCAGTAGCATGTTGTTTAGTCTCCACATATTTGGGACTTTCCAGATTTCTTCTTGTAGTTGATTTCTAGTTTCATACCCTTGTGGTCAGAAAAGATGCTTGATATGATTTCAATCTTCCTCAATTTATTGAGGCTTGTTTTGTTCCCAGCATATGGTCTATCTTTGAGAATATTCCATGTACACTTTAGCAGAATGTGTATTCTGCTGCTTTTGGATGAAATGTTCTTTGTATATACCTGTTAAGTCCACCTGGTCTAGTGTTTCATTTAGGGCTACTGTTTTCTTGTTGACTTTCTTTCTAGATGACATATCCATTGATGTAAGTGGGGTGTTAAAGTCCCCTACTATTATTGTGTTGCTGTCAATTTCTCTCTTTAGGTGTGTTAATAATTGCTTTATATACTTTGATACTCCTATGCTAGGTGCATATATATTAATAAATATTATGTCTTCTTGATGGAATGTCCCCTTTATCATTATATAATGTCCATCTTTGTCTCTTCTTATATTTTTGACTTGAAGTCTATTTTGTCTGATATAAGTGTGCCTACACTCACTTTCTTTTGGTTGCCATTTGCTTGGAGTGTTATCTTCCATCCCTTCACTTTGAACTTATATTTATCATTAGAGCTGAGAGGGGTCTCCTGGAGGCAGCATATTATTGGATCTTGTTTTTTAATCTATCCTGCCACTCTGTGTCTTTTGACTGGTGAATTCAATCCATTTACTTTTAGAGTGATTATTGATATACGAGGGCTTAATATTGTCATTTTATCTTTTGTTTTCTGGTTTTTCTATATTTCCATTGTTTCTTTTTCCTTGTATTTCTGTCTGCCATTTCATTTTGGTGATTCTCCGTGATGTTTTTCTCAGTTTTCTCTTTATTTATGTTTTGTGACTCTGCTCTGATTTTTTGTTTTGTGGTTACCATGAGGTATGTATAAAAGGTCTCATAGATGAGATAGTCCATGTTCTGCTGATAGCCTCTTATCCCCGTTAGCCTATGCAGGTTCCTTCCTTTTCCTCTTCTCCTTCTGTTCTTGTTGTCACAAATCATCCTTTTTTGTGTATTGTGAGTTTGTTATGAAATTGAAGTGGTTATAGTAATTTTTGATGTCTTCTTTCTCTTCAGTCTTTATGCTGTAATTAAGTATTTACTAACCTATTCTGATATAGAGTTGCAATTTTCTGATTCTATCTATTTCTCACTTTGCTCAAAGCTTTGTATACCTTTCCCTTTTTGTTTCAGGTAGGAGGGCTCCTTTCAACATTCCTTGTAAGGCAGGTCTAGTGGTGATGAACTCCCTCAGCTTTTGTTTGTCTGGGAAAGCCTTTATTTCTCCTTCAGAACTGAAGGATAACTTTGCTGGATAGAGTATTCTTCACTGATAGTTTTTGTCTTTCAACATTTTGAATATATCATTCCATTCTCTTCTAGCCTGTAGAGTTTCTGCTCAGAAATCCACTAATAGCCTGATGGGAGTTCCTTTGTAAGTTATTTTCTTCTCTCTGGACATCTTTAATATTTTCTCTTTGTCATTGACTTGACAGTTTTAATAAAAGGTGCTTTGGAGAAGGTCTTTCAGTGTTGAGATAATTAGGAGTTCTATTACCTTCATGTACTTGTATCTCCAGTTTCTTCCCCAGCTTTGGGAATTGCTCAGCTATTATTTATTTAAATAAGCTCTCTGCTCCTTTTTCCTTCTCTCCCTCTCCTGCGATACCCATTATCCTTATGTTGCTTTTCCTAATTGAGTTGGATATTTCTCATAGAATTTCTTCATTTTAAAAAAATCTTAGTGGTCCCTCTTCTTCCACCTGAATCATTTCTAGATTTCTATCTTCAAGTTCACTAATTCTTTCTTCTGTATGGCCTACTCTATTTTCAATGTTTTCTACTTTATTTTTCATCTCATTAACTGTGATCTTCATCTCCAGAATTTCTGTTTGTTTTTTAGAGTTTCATTCTCTTTGGTGAAGTACTTCTCTGTTTATTAGTTTTATTCTTGAGCTCACTGAACTGTCTTTCTAAGTTTTCTTGTAACTCATTGAGTTTCCTTATGACAGCTATTTTGAATTCTCTATCAGTTAGATCACAATCTTCTGTGACTTCATTTGTTTTCTGGAGAGTTGTCATTTTCTTTCTGTTCTATTGTGTTACTGTAGTTCTTTGTGGTCTTGATGAGTTGATCCTCTGCTGGCACATTTGTGGTAGTAAATATCTTTCTTATTTGGGTATGGCTTTTGTTACTTTGATTCTGAGCTGCTTCTGGTTGTATTTGAGAGCCTGCACTTTCCACCGTCCACCTCCTCTGCCAGCTATGTCATTAGTGTTCTCCTTGTATGGCTTGTGCCTCCAAGGTTGCTGGTGCCTTGCTGCTTACAATGTGATTGCAGTCATGGGTGTCATCACTGGGGGACACCAGGCTGCAAGCACCTCTTCCTCTTCCAGGGGTGCCTGGGTATTGTCTTCCCCCACTGGCTCTCTCTGGGCTCTCCATAGGCTCAAACACTGCTGCCCATGCACCACCTGTGCTGCTACTCCTGGGTTATATGAGGGTGCTGACAGCACTGCTGCCAGGGTGCTGGGTTCATGGGTGTCACTGTCACTGCCAGGGGCCTGGGGTCTTGTATGTTGCCCCCATTGTTGGTAGAGCTGGTGTCAGGGGTGCTGCCACTGGGGGCTAGATCATGGGTTCTACTGTGGCTCCTGAAGCCTCAGGTTGCAGATGCCACCTGTCACTGCTAGGGCAGGGATAGGGGCTGAGCTGTGATCACTGCTGCTGCTCCTGCAACCTCTGGTCTTTGGCTCTGGTGTGCTTTTTGAAACCTCAGGTCAGGGCTCCACTGCCTTTGGTGGGGGTATCCACAGTTTGGATACAGCCCTTGCTGCAGAAAACATGGGTAGGAGTCACCACTTCCTGGGGAGTGGGAGGAGACTGGGTTTCCAGCACCTCTGTGTTTCCTAAAATCTTGGGTAGTGAGCACCACACATTACAGCTGGGGGAGGGGCAGGGGCTAAGCCACGAGTGCTGGTGCTGCTCCTCAGCCTCTTGTCACCAGCACCAGTGTGCTTTTTGAAACCTCACATCAGGTGCCACTGCCACTGCCAGGGGTATTGCACTTTGGATTGCCACCCCCAGGCTGCCCCCTTAGTTCCACTGCCTCCTGGGGGTCCAGTCCACCCATCTTCAGGTGTATAAATGTGTGGGTCTCTCAGACATTCTGGTGTGCTGTGCAGAGAGTCCTTTGTTGGTCAATGGATGTCCTAGTCATTGTAGCTTAGAGGGGAGAGACAAAGGGAACAACTCACTCAGCCATGATGCTGACATCACTCTCTCAATTTTTATATCTCTTTGAATACTTAGCTAGATGGGCTATATGACTAATTTCCATTCTTCAGCCAGCTGCATCCTATAAATTCTTAAATTTCAGGCTTCATTACAATAAATACTTCTAATGTAACATAGCAGAGTAAGTTCATAGCAGCCCCTAAAAGACTCTCATTTATATTTCATCTAGTAAATTGCACTGGAATGTTTACTAAGAGGATGTTTGCAATCAACACTAGCTCAGGTGTCACGAAAAAGGAGTGAAGTAATGAATTACACTCACCCACTCTTAATCTTATACTTCCGAGTAGACAACTAGTTTTTTTGCTAATTAAATGTATTGGAATGTATTTTCCCATTCATGGCTTTCCTTTTGACTCTCCTTAAATATGTATTTTGCTTGAGCTTCTTGCTTAATTCTTTGCATGGCTTGTTTAAGAATTTCTCCCTACTTCAATGGTATATATAACATTCCTATATTATTTTCTGTAATGTTAGAATTTTGCTTTTTATTTTTATATATACATCTCGAATGGAATGTTATTATGGCATGAGGTAGTTTTAATGATATTCAGTTGAACCAGCACCATTTAGTGAAAAGGACTTATTTTTCTCATTTTTTTGCAGTTCCACATTTTCTTTAATTGTTACGTATATGGGTCTATTTCTATAGTGTTCATTGTTCTACTTGTTAGTCTTGGACCAATACATGTTGTTAATTGCTGCATCTTTCTCCTATTCATAACTTAAAAATGTTTAAAATTTATCAAATACTTATTTTGTCACCTATTGAAATGATCACATGTATTTTTTCCTTTAATTTACTATATAAATTGAGTAATTTTTAAATTACTCAATTTGTGTATTATTTTAATGCTGCATTTGATGTACTAGTATTTTATTTTGAACTTTTACATGTCTATCCATAATTGAAATCAGCATATAATTTGTGTGTGTGTGAGTGTGTGTGTGGATGTGTGTGTGTGTGTGCCCCTCTTTGTAGATTTTGATGTCAAGGTAATACTAATCTTTTGGAATGAGCTTGAGATTTTATAGCTTTCTTTATGTTCTAGAACATTTAAAATAATATAGGAATCATCTGTTACTAGAAAGTCTTATAAATTCCAGTCATAAACCCCTCTGAACTTGGTGTCATTTTTTGGATTGCTTTTATTTTATGTTATTGGCCTATTTAATTTTTCTGTCTTTTCGTGAGTAGAGTTTAGCAATTAACATTTTCCTAGAAAATTAACTACTTAAGGTAGAATTTAACATTTATTTGCGTAATGTTGGTTATTGGGCTCACATTCTTAAAAGTCTTCTCTATATTTCAGTTATATCTCCCTTTTCATTTGTGATGTAGATTGTGTTTTTACTTTTTGCCTTTCTCGCAAATCTCAGAGGTCGCTCAAAGAACTCTTCAATTTATTAATTGAATTAGTTAGATTTTTTTCTGTTTTTTGATTGCTTATTTTCTATTTATGTCTTTACTAATTAGTTCCAAACAGTCTTTGTTTGTACTTTACTTTTTAACCTCTAAACTAGCATGTTTAGTATATTGGTTTTCATTAATACATAGTAATACTTTTCCTTGGTGTAGTGGAGACTGCTAACTATCCACCAAAATTCATTTTCCCCTTCTTCCACATTGATAGAGTTGTACGTGGCACATGACTGCCTAGCTAGGGATTACATTTCCCCGCCCCCCTTGCAGTGGTGACATGTGCCACTCCTGGTCTGGGGTCCTTAAGGGAGTAAGCCTGCCCCATGCTCTCTCATTCCTCTTCTTGCTAACTGGTGACCAAGCCATGACTGTGTACATGTTGGCAAGGCCTTGGGGGACAGCAGGGTCTGAAAATGGAAATACTGCAGGTCCCTTAAAGAGGGATCTTGACTTGCTTGGAGCTGCATGTAACAACGTCAGTGGCAGTAGACCCGCCTCTCTTCAGAAACATCAGCTGATTGCTCTTGAGAGATCTTGATTTCCCCAAGGACACCTGCAAAGAGGAAAACCAACAATACATTTTTGGGAGCAAAATCACTAAAATGCCTTACTCTATTTAGTGTAAATTTCTACTGCATGTGGGACAGCCCTGTATAACCTCTTACAGACTTCAGCTTTCTTCAGCACATGGTTTTAGGGTTATAAGGTGCTTTGAGCTTATCTTTGTGGAACATAGAATAGTAATAAGGATAGTAATAAGTATTATCAGAGTCTTTTTTTGGAGAATGAGGGCCTGATATGATGTGGCAGATGTTTTTGGGTGGTTAACCCAACCCTATCCCCAATCACCATCTTCCATGCTCACCTTCCTTATAGAGGCTAGACAAGTTAAAGACTCACTTTGCCGGCCTTCTGGACAATTAGTGCTGGCCACATGGCACAGTTCTGACCAATGAAATGTGAGAAGAAGCTAGAGGCTTTGTGGATGACTTTGCTCTACTCATAAAAGAGAAATGTGACTCTGTTGCTTATTTCCTCCTCCTTTCTTCCTTGAATCCAGCTATGGTATCCAGAGCTACATCAACTGTCTTGTGACCATGAAGCAACAAATGATCCCACTGATAAGGATGTTAGAACACAAAGAGAAAAGAAAGCTCAGGCTTTTGGTGAGGATTTGATGTTATCACTGAACCTCTGAATTTGCCTTGCCTCCTGATTTTTTGTTATGTGAGATTATTAAATGTCTTTATTGCTTAAACCAGTGTTATAAAATTTTCTATTACTTCAAAACACAGGCATTCCTAACTGATATCTATAAGTTCTAATAACTGCAGGGGAGGAGTGAAGGTCCAAGGGTTAGGTTTTCTTTATTGAAATGATTCATATGACAGTGAAATAGTTTCATACTAGTGGCATCATGTTTGAAAGAAGATATTTGGTTGGTCACTGAGGGAGAACAACTCTATTTGAGGAAATATCTGTAGTTGACATCTAGTGAAGAAAAATGGGGAGAGAGTTGGATGGGGAGGAGAGTTAGGGACTGGTGTTTCTTTTGAGATTTTGTCACATTACTTTTCCCCAGTGACTCAGAAAGTAGAGGAGAAAACTGAATATGTTTTTGCACAGTAGACAGTAGTAATTAAAACTTCAGTCTGAAGTTGAATCCCTTGAAGATGATTTTTCCTCCTCATAAATCCTCATGTATTTTTAGTACTTCCTTGTCTTTTGTCAGTCCCTTGACTGTCCTCTGGGTTTAGTGAATCAGAGACATTACCAGACTCCCAAGAGAGTGAGAAAAATATTCATGGAACAAACACATCAACAGAGAAACCAAAGAAAAACTAAAGCAAAAAGAACAATGAGCTGAAACCAGAGCAGGGAGGGGTAAGTAGAAATCATACCTGAATACTGGGATTATCTTCAGAGAAAATCAGTACTGAGACCAAGAGGCTAAACCTTGATGGAAAGCATAACCTGAACTTCCTAAATTAATATCATGATTCTTAAATGGGACTAAAGAGCACCACTTGGGTTCTGGTGGAAGCAAATCGAAATCTTCTCTTGAGAAACACACCACCAATTTAGACACTTAAAATAATCATAGTTCAGATTCAACATGGGTTCATGATAAAAAATTATCAATCACACAAGAAATCAGTCACCACATATGAGAGTCAGCAGAAAATAAACAGATTAAGACTTTCAAGATCTTCAATTATAGAAATTATTAAATATAAAATATCTATGTATGCAATATTTTAAAAAATAATCAGGAAATCAACAAGCAAGGAACCAAGACTATACAAGTTGGTCAGGTAGATTTGATAAAGAACCAAGTATAACTTTCATAAATGAAATAATAAAATTGTTGGATGTAATAATTCAGTGGATGGGCCAAACAGCAGATTAAATAGAGTTGAAGAGAATTGAAAGATAGATGTGAATTATTGTGAATTCAATATAGCATATAATCTCTAGGAGACAGGTCTGAGAGTTATCTTTTTAAACTAGCAACCCAGGTTATTTGTACAAACAGCCAGGTTTTAGAAATACTGCCAAGTCAAAGAGAAGCGAAAACAGTCAGAAACGAAAAAAGAGGTTATTGAGAAATGAATGGCAATAACAGTAAGAGCAAACTTCTCAAAATCAGCAATGGAAGCCATGATATACTGGAAAATATCTTCAAAATGCTGACAGAAAATAGCTATTAATCTAGAATTGTAAGTAAACTATCTTTCAAGAATGAGGTTGAAATTAACACTGCAGAAGTTTATCCCCAACAGACTTTCAATTCTAAAGGATGTGCCTCAGGAAGAAGCAAAACAATCTTGGAAGCAAGGTCTGAGATGCAAGAAGGGATAGTTATTAAAGGAATTGGTAACATAGGGGTAATCTAAATAAATATTGGAAGTATAAAGCAATATTAATAGTGTCTTTTTCTTTTACAATCAGTAACTAAAAGGTTGGCCAATGATAGCATGTAAGCCAGTAAAATTTGACCTAAGTTATAGTATTTTAAAGCTTTTGAATTTTTCAGGAAGGGGGTTAAGCTATAGATTAACTTTAGATTTTAAGTATGCTTGGCAAAACTTCAAAGGTAAACTCTAAAGGATTGTTTTTAAAAGGAGCATATAACTTTCAAACCAATAGAGAGGGATACGGAATAAGAAAAAAAAAAAAAACCCCACTCATTGAATCACCTTCCCCCATACACAAAAGGAAAAGAAAGGAGAAAACAAACGTACACATTAAGATGGTGGAATCAAGTCCTAATTTATGAAAAATGTAAATGAAACTAACTCACTAGTTAAAAAGCAGAGATTGTAAGATTGATACAAAGCCAAAATACAATCGTATGCTTTTTAAAGAGACCACTTAAACATGAGAGCTGAGAAAGTTTGAAAGCAAAAGATGGAAAAATGTGTCAGGAAAATACTAACCAAAATAAACTTAACAAACTATGTTAATAGCTAAAAAAAAGAAGCACTTTTAAGGGTAAAGAAGGTTTTAAATCATAATAAAAAGTTTAATTAATTCCAGTACAACGCAATGATTCTGAACTTCCATACACTTAATAACATTAAATGCATAAAGCAAACATTGATAGAATTATAGAGAGAAATGGAAAAACTTGCCCTTGTGAGATTTCAACATATCTCTATCAACTATTGACAGACCAAGGAGACAAAATATTACTTAATATGTAGAAGATCCAAACAAATTTGATTTAATTGACATATATAGAACTGTACACCAAAAAATCAGAGACTGTTTCTTCTCAAGCACACATAGATAATAAAAAAAATTAACCAAATGTTGGGCCATAAAGCAAATTTACACAAATTTCAAAGAGTTGGTGTTATCAAGATGTTATTCTTTGACGAACAAACAAATAATAGTGCTACGTATTTTAGGTGTGATCATGTAATTCTGGTTATGTTAAAAGTATGACCTTATCCTAGAGATGTATTTTGAATTATTTATGGATGAAATGACTAATGTTTAGGATTTTCTTTAAAATAATTCAGCTGGGTGAGGGTGAGAGAGGAGGAGTATGGATGAAAAAGATTGGTCATGTAATGATAACCAATGATTGTTGAATTAGGGTGATGAGTACATATTTATGACATTATTCTTTCTTCTTTGGTGCAAATTTGAAAATGTCCATAATAAAACATTAATTTAAAAATATTATCTTCTTTTTCATGTCATTTTTCTCCTTTAATCTGCTAATGTTGGAATTACATGAAAAGATTTTTCTAATGTTAAGCCTTCCACACATTTCTGAGATAAACTAATTACTCATTATTTTATGTTAAATATTCATTATGAGTTTATATTCAATATTTTTAATTTGTATTTTTTCAGTTATTTTCATGAATGAAATTTCCCTTTCTTAAGGTCTCTTAACTGTTTATTTTTTTTGTGATGAAGATTAGCCCCGAGCTAACATCTGTTGCCAATCCTCCTCTTTTTGCTGAGGAAGACTGGCCCTGGGCTAACATCCGTGCCCATCTTCCTCTACTTTATATGGGATGCCGCCGCGGCATGGCTGACAAGCAGTGTGTCAGTCAGTGTCTGGGATCCGAACCTGCGAACCCTGGGCCGCCAGAAGCTACACCACCAGGCCGGCCCCTCTTGTAATAGCATCACAGAATGAGTCTCCTAACTTCCTAGGTTTTTCTTTTTTTTCCTTCTAAAAGAATTTTTATATGGTGCTAATTATTTTTTTTAAATATATTTTCATAAAACTTGGTCTGGGGTTGGAGTATGTGTGTGCGTAAACATTTAGCTACTGATTCAGTTTATTTATTTCTGATAGGTATATTCAGATTTCTTTTTCCTTGAGTCAGTGTTGGTTAGTTTTTTTTCCCAGGAAATCAAGGATTTTATCTAAGTTTTCAATTTATTGGCATGAATTATTTCTATTGTTGTGCACTTATAAATCTACAGAATATTTAATCATTTTCTTTTTTTCATTTCTAACATTGTTCATTTTACCATCTGTTTTCTCTTTTATCAGTTTGGCCAGAGGTTTATCAACATTATTAGTCATTTCAAACAATTTTTTGTTTTTGCTCTATTTTTTATTAAATTCTACATTTATTATTTTCTTTGGGATTTATTTGTTTCACTTTTTCTACCTTAAGTTGGTTGACTTTTGAACTTCTTTTCTAATACATACAATAAGGCTAAAAATTCCCTTTTAGATATTGTTTTGTGGTATCCCACAAGTTTGATAGGTAGTGTTTCCATCATCATTGAATTAAAATATTTGTTATATCATATGTTTTCTTAAATCTATGAATTATTTAATAGTGTGTTTTAAAATATCAAATATATGGGGAGTTTAGTTATGTTTTTGTGGTTTCTTTCTAATTCTATTAGATTCTACCCAGAGATCGCCTTTTTTATGATGTTGGTTCTTTGGTTTTATTTCCTTTTTAGCCAAGTACAAGATTAAATTTTCTGCATGTCTCACGAGTAACTGAAAATAATTTGTTTTCTAATTGTTGGGTGTAGGATTTGACATAATTTTAATATGGATATAATGCAGTGTAATTTGATTATGTGGATATGCCACATCTTGTATATCCATTCATCAGTGGATGGATGCTTCGGTTGTTTCCCACTTTTGGCAGTTAACAATCATGCTGCTATGAACATTGTACACAAATTTTTGCAAACGTATTTTCACTTCTCTTAAGTAGATACCTAGGAGTGTAACTGCTGGGTCAAATGGTAATTTGTGTGTTTAACCATTTGAGGAACTGCCAAACTGTTTCCAAAGTGGCTGTACCATGTAATATTCCTACCAGTGGTGTATAAGGGTTCTGATTTCCCCACATTCTCACCAACACTAATTATTTCCTTTTTTTTTTATTATGACCATCCTAGTTGTTGGTGTGATGTGCTATCTCACTATGTTTTTAATTTGCATTATCCTAATGAATAATGATGTTGACGATCTTTTCATGTGCTTGTTGGCCATTTGTAGATCTTTGTTTAGTTGTAAATTACTTTTTATATGTTCTCTATACTATAGCCTTATCATATGTATGATTTACAAACACAGTCTTCTATTCTGTGGTTTGTCTTTTCACTTTCATTTGTGGAAAACTTTGTGACCTTCAATGCACAAAAGTTTTTAATTTTCATGATGTCCCCATTTGTCTATTTTTTCTTTAGTTGCTTTTGGTGTCATATCTAAGAAACTGTTGCATAGTCCAAGGTGACCAAAATTTCACCTTTTTATTCTAAGAGTGTATAGTTTCAGCTCTTACATTTAGGTCTTTGATCCATTTGAGTCAATTTTTGTAAATGTGTGTATTCTTTTGCATGTGGCTATCCATTTGTCCCAGCACCATTTTCTCCCTGAATGGTCTTAGCACCCTTTTTGAAAATCAATTGGCTATAGATGTATGGGTTTATTCCTGAACTCTCAATTCTATTCCATTGATAGCTATCCATTTTTTAAGAGAAATGTTTTAAATCTTCTACTGTGATTGTGTACTGATCACTTCTCCTTATACCTTGACAAAATAAGTAAGTAAATATATCACATACATTAAAAAGGAGTTGTGTTCATTAAGCAAAGAGCACAGTCTTTGGAAGATGAAGCCTTGAATACATGTGAGTTTGCAGTAATGGAAGGGCAGGGGACATGAGTTGCATGCACGACCACCTTTTACGCCAAGAAGAGCAGAAGCTGGAGGCAGCAGAGTGACTGGTGTCCCAGCTGAAAGTTTGAGTACAGACTGCAGGTGTTTGGGGAGCGCTGTGCTGCCCAGCGCAAAAGTAGGTGCCTGCATCTTTAGGCTCAGAGGCTGAAATGTTCAGGAAGCTGTCCTTTCTTGTTCTACCAAACTGAGCAGTCAGTTTCCCATTTCTAGTCAATTCGCCAGCCTTATATAAGGTTATCAAGAGGACAGGGCCTTCCCCAGCATTCTGCTTGTACCACAGCAAGGCATTGAGTGGGCTTGAGGAGCTGCAGTTCATGGAGACGTCCTCTCTGTCCTGGATGGACACAGACTGAGGACTGTGATTCAGCTGTTGGCCACTCACCCCTGTTTAGAAAGACAAAAGAAGGTATTCAAAACCATTTTTAGATTACATTTCTCAGAGCTATGATGGACACTCTAACTCCCCAGCCCTGCTTTTTCCTTTCCTCCCTCCTCTAGCTTTTCTCCTTCTGTTTCCCTCTTTTCATAAACCTGGATAAAACCTCACTCCCTGCCCTGACAGAATTTCCACACTTTTAGAATTCTCTGTGCAAGACTCAGAAACCCTCAAGACTCATGTCAGCTGCATCCATAGGATTATTAATGAACCTTTAAGGAGCACCTCCATCACAAGTCTTTCAGCAAAGAATTATTTCCGAAGAGTTTTTGCTTTAGGAAACTTCTCTGGGCTTGGAGTAACACTATAAATACCACTGTGATGTTAAAATGTCTGTTCTGTGTACCAGCCAATCTGATCTCTAACTGGAGGTATCTCGGAGTTTTGAGCTAATCTTGAAGGTTAATTATGAATGGAGACACTGCCCCCTTGTGGCTAGTCACTAGATTGCTGCCCTTTTATGCCGCTATTTGAGAAGTTTTTAAAAATCTTCTTATTTCTCCCGTTCATTTGATGAACACTTATTGAATACCCACTAGCTGCTAGGGAAATATAGAGACATGAACAAGACACATAGGAATTCTGCTGCCGGGCACCTTATAACATCTCTGTGGAAAGTTAGTGAAAGCTAAGAGTTATGATTAAGCATGGTGAATTGAAAAGATATTTTTTTCTCTGTCCCGTTCTGAGAACCCACTGAAATGAGAATAAATTTTTTTTAAAGAGGTATGAACCCCTCAGGACATATAGGACAGCCGAGGGATGACAGGTGAGATGTTTTGGAAATTGAGAGTGAATGTCAAGTGGTAACTGGCTTAGCCGACTGAAGAGAGGTGGATCCTCAGAGGGAAATGCCAACAAAAATCCGGGTGTCTGAAAAGTCTCAAGAATTAGGGCACTTGGTACCTTAGAAGATCAGAGTGAGGGGTGGTAAGGGGACTTTAAACAGAACGTATCCAGTAGAAAGTACAGTTACTCTCTCAGATCTCCCATCCCGACCTGGAAAGTCAGGTGTCCATTCCTCCCCAAGTGGTTTCGTGGAAACAAAGTCCATTTCTCTGAGATATTACATAAAGAGGCTTAAGAGTCTGGGACACCAGGCTCAGCTGAGAGGGAAGTGAGGCAGATACTGAAAAACAGAGGAACCAGAGCCATCTCCCTTTGCTCAGGTCCCGGGTTTATATCCCACTAAGTGTGAACGAGCATCCTGGATCACTGGACGTCTGAAACTTACCTTAACATGAAAGGCAGAGACAAAGCAAAGAGAGAAGGACCCTGACAGAGACGATGCAGGAAGAAGGAGGTCACCGTTGGTTATTAACACAGTGGTGTGAACATTCCGACATTTATTAAGAAGCAAATAAAACTGAATAATAAGAAAAAGTCATTTTTTTCCAAATGGAATTTTAGAGGGAAGTTTTGGTTTTAAGAAGAAAATTGCTCTGGCAGCTGGGAGCGTCAGACGCCCAGGACCCGGGCGGAGCGTCTGAGCAGCGCCTGAAGCTCCAGTCCTGGTTTAGGAGATGAGCTCCCACCGCGCTGACCAGAGTGCCTGCTGTTACGTCCCGCCGCGCTCCTCTGACTCAGAGAGCGGGGAAGCCTATTCCTGTTTCCTTGGGTGTTCTTTTCTCCCTCTGGTATCAATGCCAATTTCACGTCTGGGTTTGCCCGAGATTTACTCCTGCATGTGTATTTACCTTGCTTCTTCACTATTCCTACTGCATAGTGAGTGTGTTTCTAAATATGAATCTCTGCCTCCTACCAAGTAAACATACTGACTTTACATTTTTTTCTTCCTTCTTTAACGACTCTGCAATATTTTATTCTAGAAATGCATTTTTTGAAAGAAAAGCAAACAATAAACAAGAACCTAAACATCTTCATTTAGATAAAAACAAATTTGCTTTAATCCGAGACTCTGTTAATGGAACGTGGGAGGCACAGAGATGACAGGGCGAGAAGTTTATTGCTAGGTCTGTTGCCCCCTGTGACCACCATGGTTGCTGTTACAGTCTCAGCAATGATGAGCCATTGTTCCAGTTCTCTGTGCGACCCACTGTCTCTGCCCTGAAAGCTTTCCCATTTCCTTGAGAATTCTAGCAATGTATTTCTATCCCTTAATGGAGAATAGGCCAGGTAGCAGTGTATGAAGGGTGACATCAAGCCCTAGAATAAACTTGCATGCATCTGGGTCATCAATTACTAGCAGTAATTTGTAGGGAAATTTTTAAAAGCAGTGAGATTACTACCAAGACTCATATACAGATCTTCCTCGAGTTGCAATGGGGTTACATCCTGATAAACCCATCATAAGTTGAAAATATCTTAAGTTGAAAATGCACCTAACCTGCTGAATATCATAGCTTAGCCTAGCCTACCCTAAACGTGCTCAGAACACTGACATTAGCCTTACTGACACAGCTCCAGGGCTGCATACATTGTCCCAAGGGAGAGATTTGAGAATCAAAAAAGGTCTAACCCAGTTACCTGGTAGGGTCAGGAGCAGAGTGACCCAGTTTCCATTTTCTGATATGCATTTTGTGAAAGTGAGTGCAAAGCATGAGCTGCCACCAGGCTCCAGGTTAGTGGGCAGTGGCCGTGAGAAAACTTGTTCTGTGGCGTCTAGGAAAGGAAATGGGTGAAGGTGAGGACTCATCACCTGACAGGTGAGTGGCCTCTGTGGCTCTGCAGCAGCTGTGGCCTCCAACGTGCTTCCCCAGAACTCAAGTTCTCAAAAGCATTCCTCCATGGGGATTTTTTCTGACTCTTAGTTTTTTCATCAGTAAAATGAAGATGATAATATCTGCCATTTTATGCCTTTTACTGTATTAAATCTAAGTGGATATGGTTCTTTAAAGGCTGTGTATTGTACATATTTATTGCAATGATTATTATGTAATTGACGTCTATCTTAGATAACAGATGCTGTAAATTATTATGTGTAGTGTGAAGGGTCTTTATCCTTTTTCCTTTCTGAATTATATTATCCTTCTGAACAAATTTGAATGAAAACATATTTTTTAAAAAATGCTTGCATTGTAGTGCTTGCAGCCTTGCCCACGGGAACTGCCCTGCACATGGGCAGATGGCCTGCATTGTGGTCTAAAGGTGTGGGAAACATCATTTTACTGTGAAACATCCTGCCTATGCAATTGTCACAGTAACCAAAAATGCACCATTTGAGGTGACTTCCTTTGAATTTCCTTCTCAAATATGAACAATCTAGAGAGAGCTAATCTCGAATGTAAGTTAGGTTATAAACCACTCCATTTTAGAGATTGGGTGGGGAAATGGATATGGAATCAATAAGGTGAGAGAAGATTTTGGAAAGCAGTTCAGTGACTAGAAGCATTAGGCTTTGGGTGGGCAGAAGGAGTGCTGAAGGTCACAGAGCAGCATGAGGGGCTGGAGGAAAAGCAGGAGCAGCAAACAGGAGGGAGGCACATAAAGTGCAGGGATGGTGAAGACAAAATCTTACATGTCCCAATTCTGCTGCATCTGGACCTAAGTTCAGATCTTTTATCAAGGACAATAAGACAAGTGAAAAAAAGTCTGCAAGATGAGCTCTACCACAAGACTGAATATGATTTGTTTCTTTTTGAAGCTACATGGGAGGTGAGAGGCCAACCGGGTGTGGCTGTAGCCCATGGGCAGTGAGAACAGGGTGAGGCCATGTTGTTGGAGAAGTGAAGGCCAGTCTAAGACTGGATTAGATATTGATCTATGTCTCTCTCTCCCTCTCTCTCTCATCCATCTGTCCATCCATTTGTCTATCTCTGTATTTATAATATAAACTTAGAAAAAAGTATTGCCCTTGACTCCCCCCAGTGTGACAATATTGCTATTCCAGTACTTGTGGTACAGTCTTAATATGCCACAAGGAACCTAATAAATGACTCAGAATTTCTCTCTATTAACAAGGTGAGTGAGAAGCAGAATGGAAATAGTTTCCTTGGGACAATAAAGGCACAAGATTTGTGCACTGTTATCGCAAAAATCACTGACATTCATGCCATTCTCATCCCAGTTTGAGGTTCTACATACTAAAAAGTAACAATTAGACAAAAAGTCAAATTAAATTTGAGAATAAAGGCATAGCTTCCTCTACTCTTACCTTTAACCCCCTTTTATTTGCAATGAGACAATTGCATCTTTCTCACTCTTCTCATCTTGGCAAGTGTCCCAGCCACCCCCCAGGAGCCCTGTGTCAGGAGAGCATCTGTGGCTCAGCCACATGTTTGAGGACAGCCTGTAGAGGTCTGGAGCTCTCTACATCTCTGCTCCACAGAGGTAGATGCCTGAGTGGCTGGTCTGGGAGGCTGTGATATGCAGGGAACTTTGCTGCTTTTTCTCATCCAAGTTGGCAATTATTTTTTCCTGATTCTTTTCTTCCCCACTTTTCCATAACACCATCAAGGAGATCAGACCTTTACCATGCTTTTGCCTGTACCAATGAAAGGCATATCAAGTCTTTGATGAGCTACAGTTTAGGATAAAATTTTCTCCCTCTTGGATGATCAGGGACTGTGGACTCTGCTCCACTTCTTGGCTAGTGACCCCTGTTCAAAAAAACAGTGTAAAGAAAACACAGGAGACCCATGTAGGATCTTCATTCTCTTAATATGTATGACATCACATCAACATAGAATATTGGCTATTGTTTCAACATGTATCTGGCTCTCAAAAGGGCCTTCCCAGGACAGAAGATGATTCAGTTCCTGACCTTAGAATGCTGTCATCATCTCCTGACTCTCCTAGACTAACCACATACTCCCAGGCTGCCTGCAACTCCAATATCCCTATGAGTACTTGCAGAAGAGTCTCCATGCCTTGGTTCCTCAGAAAACACAGCCAAATCAGGTTTTCTTGAATGGGCTTCCCCAGCAGAGATTTCTTTAGCTCAGTGGTCTCTCATAGGTGCAGGAGACTGCACCAGTAAGAGCCCAGATCTGGTTTTCTGTGTGCTCAGCACTGCACAAACCTAACTCAAATACTTTTTAAACACTGCCACCCTTTGGCCAGGCTGGGAATTGTTAAATAATGGATGACCTTTCTAGAATTAATTTATATCTGAGATATATCTATTTATTGCAACAAAATATGCTATTTATTATGAGAGTGAGAGAATATTCTGTTACTCTTGCATGCTTGAAACAGTTTCCCCTTCATAATTAAGAGAAAGTGAAAAATTCTACTCTCTCTAGTACTGAGTAATTATTTTTCAATATTTAGCTCTGAAATCAACAGCACTTGTTTTCAGTCTTAAAAAAACTGCTTTATTGAGGTGTACTAGACAAATAATAAAGTACATATATTTAAAATGTACAGAGGAGATGTCACCATTATGGTGGTGTGAGAGGATCCTCTTGTCTTTCCCCTTTAATCTACAGAGAGAAAACATCCCTAACCCAACAAAGGCTACATTGCACAATGCACCAGGACACTGGGAAGATCCACACATCAGCACATAAAAGGTGGGTAAATTGGAGCGCACAGAGGAGGCTAAATGGGGGAATAGCAGAGGCAGAGCCCAGGATCCTGGATCCCCAACTGTGGTGGCTAAGCCAGTGGCCCCCAGCCCCAGAGAACTCAGTGGACAGCAGTAAAGGCACATGTGCAACTCCAGCCAGACAGCCGTGGTGGCACTTGTGGCCACAGTAAGCAGAGCAGCAGTGGAGGTGGAGCCCCATGACCCTGGGGCCCCTGGCCTGGGCTGGAAGCTTAGTAGCAATGCTGGAGGTGGGCACAGGACTCCTACACCCCAACTGCAGTGGTACCTGTGGCTGCAAAGTAAGAGGCAACACCTGGGATGGTGCTCCATGTACCAGGCTCCCTTCCCACCCTCCTCTTCCCCCATCACAGAAGTGGAGCTTCACCCAGGGCATCTCAGATGTCAGCCATCCCTGTGCCCCGAGGGGAAAAGGCAGTGACCACAATGGACACCAGCAACAGCAAGTCATCAGTGATCCCCAAAAGTGCAGGCAGCAATGATGACAGCACCCATGATACCACAGATAGAGATGGTGGAGGGTAGAATGTGCAGATCCTCAAAGAGAGCTCAGGTAAGAGAAACCAAAAACCAGCACTATAGAACCAACTATTGAACAAAAAAAGGTAAGGCTTCTAACCCCCAAGCAGCTGAAAAGTTTGAATCAAAACAAACCTATACCTAAATAAAAAAATGTGTTTTCTACAACTAATGTGCTGGCAGAGGAATAACTCACCAAGTACCACAAAAGCCATGGTACCATGGCATTACAAAAAGAAAACAATTCTCCAGAAACCAAACAATAAGCAATGGAAGATTGTGGTCTAACTGATAAAAAATTCAAAATAGCTATAATGAAGAAACTCAATGAGTCACAAGAGAACTCAGAAAGGCAGTTCAGTGAGCTCAGGAATAAAATCAGTGAACAGAAGGATATTTTATCACAGAGAATGAAACTCTAAAAAAGAACCAGACAGAAATTCTGGAGCTGAAGAACTCAATAAATGAGATGAACTGCATTAGAAAGCATTGGAAATAGAGCAGGTCATATGGAAGAGACAATTAGTGAGTTCAATTAGTTATATAGAAACATAGAAATGATGCAGGTAGAAGAGGAGAAAAAATTAAGACATAAAAAAAGTAGAAATTCTATGAGAATTAGCTGACTCCATTGGAAAGGACAACATAAGGATAATGGGTATCTCAGAAGGAGAAGAGAGAGAGAAAGGAGCAGAGGGCTTCTCTAAAGAAATAATAGCTGAGAACTTCCCAAACCTGGGGAAGGAACTGGATATGCAAGCTCACGAAGCTAATCTTATCAATTATATCAATGCAAAAAGACCTTCCCCAAGATGCATGATAATAAAACTGTCAAAAATCAATAACAAAGAAAGAATATTTAAAAAGCCAGGGAGAAAAAGAAAACAACTTACAAAGGAACCTCTATTAGGCTGTTAGTGGATTCCTCAGCAGAAACCCTATAGGCTGGGAGAAAGTGGAAAGATATATTCAAAATATTGAAAGATAAAAATTATTAGCCAAGAACACTCTATCCAGCAAAGTTTTCTTTTGGATATGAAGGAGAAATAAAGGCTTTCCCAGACAAAAAAAAAAAAAAAAAAAGATGAGGGAGTTCACTGCCACTATACCTCACTTATGAGAAATGTTGAAAGGAGTTCTCCTACCTGAAACCAAAAGGGAAAGTTATACAAAGATTTGAACAAGGTTATATATAGATAGACATAATCAGAAAATTATAAATCTATATTAGAAGAAGAGAGTACACAATTATAAAGTTTAAGGGGAAAGGAAGCATTGAAAAGAACTATAATCATTTCAATTTGGTAATGAACTCACTATACAAAATGGGATAATTTGTGACAACAAAAACATAGAAGGGGAAGAGGAAAAGAATGGAACCTGCATAGGCAAGTGAAGATAAGACGCTATCAGTAGGGCTATCTTAGCTATGAGATCTTTTATACAAACCACATGGTAACCACAAAATGAAAATTCAGAACAGAGTCACAAAACATAAACAAAGAGGGAACTGGGAAGCACATCACAGAAAACCACCAAACTGAAATCACAGACAGAAACACAAGGAAAAAGAAACAATGGAAATAGAGAGCAACCAGAAAACAAAAGATAAAATGACAGAATTAAGTCCTCATATATCAATAATCACCTAAAAGTAAATGGATTGAATTCACCAATCAAAAGACACAGAGAGGCTGGATGGATTCAAAACCAAGACCCAACAATATGATGCCTCCAAGAGATGCATCTCAGATGCATCTCTCTTGTTTGTCTAAAGACAAACAAGTTCAAAGTGAAAGGATGGAAGATGCTACTCCAAGTAAACAACAACCAAAAGAAAGTAGGTGTAGCCATACTTTTTTCAGACAAAATAGACATTAAGCCAAAAAAGATAAGAGACAAAGATGGATGTTATATAATGATAGAGGATAGTCCATCAAGAAGACATAACATTTATTAATATAGATGCACCTAACAGAGGAGTATCAAAATATATAAAGCAATTATTAACTGACCTAAAGGGAGAAATTGACAGCAACACAATAATAGGGGATTTCAATACCCCCACTTACAACAATGGATAGATCATCCAGACAGAAAGTCAGTAAGGAAACATTGGCCTTAACACCAGACCACATAAACTTTATATATATATATATATATATATATATATATATATATATATATATATATATATATATATATAATATTCCATCCAAAAGCAGCAGAATATACATTCTTCTCAAGTGCACATGGAACATTCTCAAAGATAGGCCATATGTTGGGAAACAAAACAAGTCTCAATAAATTTAAGATTGAAATCATGTCATGCTTTTTTTTCCGACTACAATGGCATGAAACTAGAAATCAACTACAAGAAGAAAGGTGGAAAAATCCCCAAATATATGGAGACTAAACAACATGCTACTGAACAACTGTTGGATCAATGAAGAAATCAAAGGAGAAATAAAAACATACATGAGCCAATGAAAATGAAGACACAACATACCAAAATCTATAGGATGCAGCAAAAGTGGTACTAAACGGGAAGTTTATAGCAATACAGGCCCACCTCAAGAAACAAGAAAAATCTCAGATAAAAAATCTAACATTACATCTAAAGGAACTAGAAAAAAGAAGTAAACCCGAAAATCAGTAGAAAGAAGGAAATAATAAAAATCAGAGCAAAAATAAATGAAATGGAGACTAAAAAGACAGTAGAAAGAATCAATGAAACAAAGAGCTGGCTCTTTGAAAAGATAAACAAAATTGACAAACCCTTAGCTGGACTTACTAAGAATAATAGACAGAAGGTTCAAATAAATAAAATCATAACAATAGAGGAGAAAGTACAATGGATGCCACAGAAATACAAAGTAATATAAAAGAATACTATGAAAAGCTATATGTCAATGAATTGGATAACCTAGAAGAAACTGATAAATTCCTAGAATAATGTAACTTTCCAAAACTGAATCAAGAAGAAACAGAGAATCTGAATAGACAAATCACTTACAAGGAGATTGAAATAGCAATCAGAAACCTCCCAAAAAACAAAAGTCCAGGACCAGATGATTTCTCTGGTGAATTCTACTAAACACTCAAAGAAGATTTAATACTCATTTTTCTCAAACTCTTCCAAAAAATTGAAGAGGGGGGATGCTTCCTAACTCACTTTGTGAGGCCAACATTACCCGGATACCAAAACCAGACAAGGACAACATAAAAAAAGAAAATTACATGCCAAACATCTACGATGAACATAGATGCAAAAATTCTCAACAAAATATCAGTAAATTGAATACTACAATGCATTAAAAGGATCATACACCATGATCAAGTGGAATTTATTCCAGGTATGCAGGGATGGTTCAACAGCCACAAATACATCAATGTGATACACCACATTAACCAAATGAAGAATAAAAATCACGTGATCATCTCAATAGATGCAGAGAAAGCATTTGACAAGATTCAGCATCCATTTATGATAAAAACTCTCAAGTAATGGGTATAGAAGGAAAAGACCTCAACACAATAAAGGCCATATATGACAAATCCACAGCCAACATCATACCCAATGGTGAAAAACTGAAAGCTATGCCCCTAAGAATAGGGACAAGGCAAGGATGCCCACTCTCACCAGTCTTATTCAACATGGAATTGGAAGTCCTAGACAGAGCAATTAGGCAAGAAAAAGAAATAAAATTTATCCAAATTGGAAAGGAAGAAGTAAAATTGTCCCTATTTGCAGATGACATAATTTTACATAAAGAAAACCCTAAAGAATCCACCAAAAAACTACTAGAAATAATAGACAAATACAATAAAGTTTCAGGGTACAAAATCAACATGCAAACATCAGTTGCATTTCCATACACTAACAACAAACTAGCAGAAGGAGAAATCAAGAATACAATCCCACTAACAATTGCAACAAAAAGAGTAAGATACCTAGGAATAAACTTAACCAAGGAGGTGAAAGACCTGTACACTGAAAACTATAAGACATTGTTAAAAGAAATTGAAGAAGCCACAAAGAAATGGAAAGGTATTCTGTGCTCATGGATTGGAAGAATTAACATAGTTAAAATGTCTGTACTTCCTACAGCAATCTACAGATTCAATGCAATCCCTATCAAAATCACAATAACATTTTTAATGAAAATAAAACAAAGAATCCTAAAATTTATGTGGAACAACAAAAGACACTGATAAAAGACATGCCAAAACAATCCTAAGAAAGAACAAAGCTGGAGGTATCACACACCCTGATTTCAAAATATACTACAGCGCTATAGTAATCAAAAGAGTAGAGTAGTGGCAGAAAAACTGACACATAGGTCAATGAAACAGAATTGAGAGCCTAGAAATAAACCTACACATTTATGGACAGGTAATTTTTGACAAAGGAGCCAAGAACATACAATGCAGAAAGGAAAGTCTCTTTAATAAATGGTGTTGGGGGTCTGGCCTGGTGGTGTAGTGGTTAAGTTCACACGTTCTGCTTCAGCGGCCCGGGGTTCACTGGTTCAGATCCTGGGCGTGGACTTACTCACCGCTCATCAAGCCATGCTGAGGAGGTGTTCCACATAGAAGAGCTACAATTTTACAACTATGATACACAACTATGTACTGGGGCTTTGGGGAGAAAAAAGAGGAAGATTGGCAACAGATGTTAGCTCAGGGCCAATCTTCCTCAATAAATAAATAAATAACTGATGTGGGGAAAACTGGATAGCTACTTGCAAAAGAATGAAGGTAGACCCCTGTCTTACACCATACACAAAAATTAACTCAAAGTGGATTGAAGACTTGTATAAAGACCTGAAACTATAAAACTCCTAGAAGAAAACACAGGCAGTACACTCTTTGACATCAGTCTTAGCAGTATCTTTTTGACTACATCTCCCTAGGCAAGGGAAGCAAAAGAAAAAATAAACAAATGGGACTACATCAAACTAAAAACCTGCATGGTAAAGGAAACCATCAACAAAATGAAAAGACAGCCTACCAACTGGGAGAAAATATTTGTAAGTTGTATATCTGACAAGGTGTTAATATCTCAAATATATGAAGAACTCAGACAACTCAACAACAAGAAAGTGAACAACCTGATAAAAAAATGGGCAGAGTCTCTGAACAGACATTTTTCCAAAGAAGAGATACAGATGGCCAAAGGGCACATGAAAAGATGTTCAACATTGCTAATTACTAGAGAAATGCAAATCAAAACTACAATGAGATATCACCTCACATCCATCAGAATGGACATTATTAACAAGCTGAGAAATAACAAGTGTTGGAGAGGATGTGGGGAAAAGGAAACCCTTGTACACTACCAGTGGGAATATAAATTGGTGCAGCCACTATGGAAAACAGCATGGAGATTACTCAAAAAACTAAAAATAGAAATGCCATAAGATCCAGCTCTTCCACTTTTGAATATCAATCCAGAGAACCTGAAAACACTAATTTGAAAAGATATATGCACCCCTATGTTCATTGCAGTGCTATTCACAATAGCTAAGACTAGGAAGCAAACTAAGTGCCTATCAACAGATAAGAATACTACTCAGCCATAAAAAAGATGAAATCTTGCTATTGGTGATAACATGGATGGACCATGAGGGTATTATGCCATTTCTTGCACTTCTTTTTAATCCCTCCTGTATATCTTCCTACCACACTCCTTCAACCCCTATTTAGCCCCAGGAAATCACTGGTCTGCCTTCTCTTACTATAGATTAGTTTGAATTTTCTAGATTTTTATGTAAATAGAATCATAGAGCATATACTCTCTCTTGTCTGATTTCTCTTGGCATATTTATGTTGAGATTCACCTACGTTGTCACATTTATCAGTGATTCGTTCCTTTTAATTGCTAAGCAGTATTCCATTGTGTAGCTGTACCACAATTTATTTATCCGTTCACCTGTTAATGGACTTTTGGGTTGTTTCCAATTACTATTTTCCAAGCTATTATGAACATTCATGTATAAGTGTTTGTATAGACATAAGCTTTTATTTCTTTCGGGTTAATACTTAGGAGTGGAATTGCTAAATTACATGGTAGGGGAATCTTTAAATTTTGACTAAACAGTGAAACTGAATGATTGTAACATTTACAATCCCAGCAGCAGTGTATGATAGTTGCAGTTGCTCCAAAACCTTGCCAGTACTTAGTATGGTCAGTCTTTTTTATTTTAGCCATTCATGTAGGTATGTAGTGGTATCTTGTTTCAATTTGCATTTCCTTTTTGACTAACAATGCTGAGCATTTTTTCATGTGCTTATTTACCATACATAGGTTTTCTTTGCTGAAGTGTCTGTTCAAATCTTTGGCCCACTAAAAAAAAAAAAACTAAGTATTTGTCTTATTATTAAGTAGTAAGAGTTTTTAATATATTCTAGATATAGGTCTTTTGTTAGATACATCTTTTTCAAAGATTTTCTCCTTGTCTGTGGCTTTTGTTTCTATTTTCCTAACAGTGTCTTTTAAAGAGTAAAGGTTTTTAATATTATGAAGTCCAGAGTATTGATTAAAAAAACCATTTTATTGAGATATGATTGACATACAAAAAGCTGTACATATTTAATGTATGCAACTTGATGTGCTTGGATGTAAATAAACACTTGGGAAACTCACTACAATCAATGCCATAAACATATCCATTACCTCCAAAAGTTTCCTTCCACTCTCTCTGTTTTTTAATTTTTATTTATTTATTTTGTGTGATAGGAACACTTAGTATAAAATATATTCTCAGCAATTTTTAAAGTTGAATACAATATTATTATTTACAGGCACTGTGCTGTATAATAGATCTCCAAGATTTATGCATCTTGCATAACTCAAGCTGTGTACACTTCGAACAGCACTTCCCTGTTTCCCCCTCTCCCCAGCCCCTAGTAACCACCATTCTATCCTCTGCCCTCTATGAGTTTGACTATTTTAGATTCCTCATATAAGGGGATAATGTAGTATTTGTTCTTCTGTGTCTGGCTTATTTCATTTAGCATAATGTCCTCCAGGTTCATCTACGTCATCACAAATTGCAGGATTTCCTTCCTTTTCAAGGCTGAATAATATTCCACTGTATATAAATACATTTCTTAATCCATTCATCTGTCAATGGACATTTAGATTGCTTTCATGTCTTGGCTATTGTGAATAGTGCTGCAATGAACATGGGAATGCAGATATCTTTGAGATCCTGATTTCAATTCCTTTGAGTATATACCCAAAAGTGGGATTGCTGGATCATATGGCAGTTCTATTTTTAATTTGTATAGATTTTTTGTATTGATTTTTAAAAATCTTGTCTTGTATCTTTTGTGTCATAATTAACAAATCTTTACTGAACCCAAGGTATCTAAGATTTTCCCCAATGTTTTACTCTAGAAGTATACAGTTTTAGCCCTTTCATTTAGGTCTATGCTCCCTTTGGAGTTAATTTTTTTATATGGTGTGAGGTAGGGATTGAGGCTCATACTTTTGAATATGGCTATCCAATTGTTCAAGCATGGTTTTTTGAAAAGATTATCCTTTCCTAATTGAATTGTTATGGTGCTTTTGTTGAAAATCAACTAATCATATATGTATGGGTCTATTTCTGGATATTTTATTCTGTTATAATGTTATATTTGTCATTTTTACATCAATACTATAGTTTCTTGATTACTATATCTTCATAAAAACAATATCAGTAGTGTTAGTTCCTCAAATTTGTTATTCTTTTTGGAATATTTTTTGCTAATGTACCCATTTTGATTTTTCATATATATCTTAGAATCCTTTTATCAATTTCTACAAAAATTTCTCCTGGGATTTTAATTAGGATTACATTGAATCTATAGATTAATTTGGAGAGAATTTACATCTTAATATGAGTCTCACAATCCATGAACACAACTCTCCATTTATTCAGATCTGAAATTTCTCTCAGAAATTTTTTGTATCTTTCAGTGTACAAGTCTTGCACATCTTTTGTCAGATTTATCCCTAAATATCATATTTGTTTTGCTATTATAAATTGTATGTGTGTGTGTATATATATATATATATATATACACACACACATATATATTTTTGAAAATTTCAATTCTCTTCATTTATTTTTAATATATGGAAACAGTAGAATTTTGTATTTTGAGACTGTATCTTGAAACTTTGCCATATTCATTGATTAGTTATAATAGTTTTTTAAAATTGTAGATTCTATAGGATTTGCTACATAGACAATTATGTTGTTTGCAATATGATAGTTTCTTTTTCTTTTCAAATATGGTTGCCTTTTCTTTTTGCCTCATTGATTGCATAGATCTTTCTTCTGTTTCTCTCTTTCTTCTACTTCGAGTATTCCCATTATGTATATGTTACAACTTTGTAGTTGTTACACAGTGATTGGATATTGTGTTCCTTTTTTCAGTCTTTTTTTCCTCTTTCTTTTCAATTTTCAATGTTTCTATAGATATATCCTCTAGCTCAGAGATTCTTCCCTCAGCCATGTCCAATCTACTAGTAAGTCCATCAAAGGCATTCTTCTTTTCTGATATAGTGGGTTTTTTTTTCTCTTGCATTCCTTTTTGGTTCTTTCTTAGGATTTCCATCTCTCTGCTTACGTTACCCATCTGTTCTTGCATGCTGCCTACTTTATCCATTAGAGCCCTTAGCATATTAATCATAGTTGTATTATATTCCAAGTCTGATAATTCTAACATTCCTGCCATGTCTGATTCTGATGCTTGCTCTGTCTCTTCAAATTGTGTATTTTGCGTTTTGGTGTGTCTTGTAATTTTTTCTTGATAGCTGGACATGATGTACTGGGTAAAAGGAACTGCTGTAAATAGACCTTTAATAATAAGTTGGTGAAGTGTAGGGAGAGAGGAAGCATTCGATAGCCTTAAGATCCCAGAGGAGTTGTTGATTTTTCAGTCTGTTCAGCTTTTTACCTGTTGCCAGGATGGAGTGATGACTTCCAAGCTCTGAAGTACTGCGGGTTAGGATTGCAACATTTGAATTTGTGTGTGTGGTGGGGACACAGTTCAACCCAAAACAAACAATAAGGGTTCTTTTTTTAAATCAATGAGTCTGTTACCCTGGTTTTTAAATTCAACTTGTACAGCATCACTTCTACAGGTAAAATGTAGAATCGTGGAGTCTATTACTTTGATCAAGAGTCCTGTCTCCCATTGTCAAATCTCTAAACCCTAGCAAGATTAGAACAAGTTGTAGAAAAATATGCATGATTAGTTCCAATAAGAAAATTGGGTAGATCTTTCCACGAGTATCCATGTAAATGAAAAGGAACATGATTGGCAGGGCACACTCCAAACTGTCAAATGGGTTACTACAGGAGTTGAAGAGGAAATGGAATGGAGGTGTGGAGAGTCAGTTTTGGGCTTTCAGGTTTTACACTGCATAGTTATGAAATATCTTGAGTCTTTTACAGTGATAAAGGATTTGTGTATATTTTGTGTAATAAATATACTTTAACATAAACTTAAAAAATGAAATTAATATCCTTACATCTGTCCCTTTTTTACTTCTTCCCACAAATCTTCTATATCCCAAGTGTATGTGCTGCAGATAAGCAACAAAGAAAATTTCAAATTTTTCTCAAGGGCAAATGAATCAGTTTCTAAAATTCACTTCAATTTTTGAGATGTTGGAAGGACTAATAAGATACAATATCCAGAGCCTGGGCACTCCCCTGGGTCCAAAGAAAGCCTTTGGGACAACCAAATGGTTGTTCTCACCTTTTTTAGTGAGACCGACAAAGAAAGCAACATTTGATTAAAATAAAGAGCCATGACAAATTCTCATTTTCTTCCCCCTTTATGGCAGGATTACAGCTGTGATTCTGTTTTCTCACAAGCGTCTCAGTCCCTTCAGTAACGTAAGCTCTTCTTCCTCATACTCTTTGTTCCTGTCCTTCCTCCTTGATGTCCTCACTGTCTTCTCTTTACTCCTTTTCCCTTTTCCTCCTTTACTTTTCTTCTTCTCTTGGGCTTCTGCTCAATCTTGTGCAGTGGCCTCTTTGGATGGCTGCTTGCTGCCTCCCTTCCTCCACCAGGATGATATTGCACAGGTGCAGCCCCATCTGTCCCAATGTGTGTCTCTCACGATGCAGTAGTACACAGCGGTGTCTCTCGGGGTGACCTGGGGCAGGATCAAGGTACTGGACTTTCTGTCTGTTGCGAAGGTCAAAGAAGCCATTCCATTGGTCACATTGCTTTTTAGACCATGAATCACATACTCTGGACCCTGGCGGGGAATCTGTCGATACCAATATATGTACTCACGTCCACTGATTGTGGAGTGGTTACAGGGCAGGTGCACAGGATCTTCTTCAGTGTATTGTATTTGGCTGTGTGGTCTTAGCATCACCCATAACACCTGAAGGGTTGAGAAACAACAGATTAGCTCTGGATTGTCAAATCTGAGTGCATCTAAGGTCAGGTTCACAAGCAGTCCCAGAACTCCTCTCTCCAGTCATATCCCATACTTGAGTATTTTTCTATGTGTTGCACAGGACAAGAGAAATATTAGTGGTGTTTATTATTGAGCTATCCAGAGCCACAAGGCCAAATATAAACTGCTGTCTTCCACGACCCTTGGGCTCAATGAATCCAAAACCCCCTACAGCCTGAGAGCTGTGAGACTCAGGGATCTTCTGCGAGTAGTGGATATGATCAGTCTCTCACAATGATGCTCAGACTCTCTAGAGAAACGTATAAACACATAGAAACACAGAGATGCAAATACTTTCCAGCCATTTGGTAAAGTACAGTGGGAGAACAAGAAGCAGTAGATACCTGCCCTTCGTCTTTAGCCATGAAGATCTTTTCTTAGACCCACATCACTTACCGAAAGTTAGGAGAATAGTTATTCCTGTCACTGATCTCATAGTTCAAGTGCAACCCAGGGTTCCAGGCCTCAGAGCTCAGAATCTGTGTCTGATTATAGGTTGGAGGAGGTCTCAAGCAACCACCCAGCAGCCACTAGCACAGCCGCACACCACGCAGCTTTCAGTTTGCATGTTTCCCAGTCAAGCATTAGCTAAAGACAGAGCAGTCTCTTGCTTGTGTCTACTCTCTCCCCCAGGATTAAATATAAGTTTAAAAAGAAGGTAAGAAAATTTCCCCAGTGTCTAGCCCTAAATAAGAGGGTTTACAATGAGATCATTTTCAGGGTTCAAACTCAAATAGTCTATGTCTGAATGAATAAAATCCTCCACATGGAGATTGTCCATTCCTCATTTGTGGTACAAGGCAAAACCCTCCACTTTTTGGTGGTTTGGTGCTACATTGAGTAGGTATTAAATATCCTTTAGTCCAAGAAACCTTTTCTGAGCCCTGGACTGTAAAGGGAAAAAGAGAATTTCTATTTATATTCCCAGCCAGAACAAGTAAGTCTCAGGTGCGTTTAACTTCGATTTAACTTCAAGTGTTAGAAACTTCTTTCTGGTGAAAAAAAATGTAAACTAAGTTAAAAATCCAATGACATTATGGAAGAAAATATTTGCAACATACATGACAAAAACAACTTCATAGTTGTATAATATTGCTGTGCTCAGTCTGATGAGAAGAGGTAAAATTAAAATCCAGTCTAAAAGCCAAGTTGCCTGGTGTTCAGGTCTCCCACACTGGTTCCTGGAATGATGTCTTAAGCATCTTCTAGATGGACATTGTTGGATGCCTCTGGTCCTGATACAGGACCAATGACTTGGATGGTACTTATTCCTATTCCCTCTTTAACACATATTTTCTCTTCTGCATGCTCATGCCTAGGGGTGGTATGCATTGAGAACACTAAGGAGAAAAGAAGAGATGGAAGAGATGGGAAGAGAAGATTTGGAAAGGGAAATGAAATGAAGCCATTTTATAAGAGGGGTGGAAATAAACATAAAGGAATTTCTTTGGTTATTCTCAAAAGTGGTTATTATTAACAAAATGGGATAGAATAAAATTAAAATTACTCATGCTTCTCTGCTACAATAATTAAGCTTGTTACTCCACCATAGGAACAAATATTTGACCATTTAAAATTAAACTATTAATCATCTTTCTCTTTTCTTCCCGTGAGTTGGTCAGGTCTTTGTTCTGCATTTGGGAAGGGGCTTACCCATGTCCTTGAAGCTGTGCATACACTCATGTTAAGATTGTGAGGTACAAGCTGATGAAGGGGATGAAAGTAAGTTCTTTGCACAACAATGATAACCTCTCCCTCACCCTGGAAGGAGCTTCAGTTTGCAGCTCTAACAGCCCCCTTGTGACTGTACTTATGAACTCCTTTACTTAGAACCAGGAACAGGTCAGTCAGCAATCCTTAAGGCTTGTGTTTCATGTCTCAAGATAAATGTCTCATATGTGCTACCTTCCTCTAGTGGCAAGTCTCAGTGAAGATCTTCCTACCACAATTCTCTAAGGTTCAAGACGGAATTATGTTCAGGGATTTGACAACTATTTCTGTGATGTTTTTCTCACAGAAATAGTTCTAAAATCCCCCTCAATAAAATTCCTTTTATTTTCCTTAGTATCTTGTCCTTCCCACGTTTGAAGGCAGTTTCCAAAGCCCACATTATTCATTGTTTAGCATAGAATTTGGCACAGACCGTGCACTTAACAATAATTTATGGATGAATATATTAATTAGTATTTATTGGGAGAAGTTATATGTAATGGTTCTCAAAATTATTCTTAATAAAAACTTCTAATTTTCTGGAAAACAAAACTATTCAGCAGTGAAGGTAAATGCAAGACTAGATCTGTGGACAAAATCCAAATAGACCAACTCTCACTCCCCATCCTCCACAAAAAGAAAAATTCACAAATCTAGAACAGGGAAAGCCTCATTATGAGAATATGGCAGTCTATGCATGGTGGTCATTTAGTCATAATTAATTTAATAAGTATTCAATGTGTGTCTACTATGTGCCAGATTATAAACTAACAATAGTAATTAAAGGCTGGAATAAATATATAAATGAAAGAAATATTGGGATTCCTATAAGAAACAGGAAGGATAAGAGTCATTATGTCATCTAGTTATATAATGCAAAAGTCAGATCAACATTCCAACTTTTTATCTAGTGTTCATTACTGCTGTGTTCATATGATATGGAGAATCCAGACTGAGTGCAGAGAACAATAAATACTGTGGCACTTTTTGTTTTTGTTTGCCTGTTTTTATATAACAGCTTCACTGAGATATAATTCACATACCATACAATTCACCCATTTAAGGTATACAATTCAATGGTTTTAGCATATTCACAGGGTGGTGCAATCATCACCACAATGAATTTTAGAACATTTCATGATTCCTAAAGGGAACCTGTACCCATTAGCAGTCACTCACCATTTCCCCCCATGAAACTCCTCCTAGGCAACCACTAATACACTTTGTCTCAGTCCATTGGGTCTGCTATAACAAATTACAACTGACTGGGTAGCTTATAAAAACAGAAATTTATGTCTCACAGCTCTGGAGGCTGGGAAGTCTAAGATTAGCGCTCGCAGATTTAATGTCTAGTGAGGGCCCGCTTTCTAGACGGTGCCTTTCTGCTGTGTCCTCATGTAGTGGAAGGGGCAAGGGATCTCTCTGGAGCCTCTTTCATTATTCCTAAAGGCCCAACCTCTTAAAACCATCACTTTTGGGGGTTAAGATTCAAGTTATGATTTTTTGAGGGACACAAACATACAGACCATAGCAGTCTCTACAGATTTTTTCATTCTGGACATTTCATATAAATGGAATGGTACAATATGTGGCCTCTTGGAACTGGCTTTTATCATTTAGCATAATATTTTCAAGGCTCGTCGTGTTGTTGTGTGTATGAGTACTTCATTACTTTTTATTGCCCAATAATATTCCATTGTATGGATATACCATATTTCATTTATCAGTTCATCAGATGATGGGCATTTGGGTTGTGTCCACTTTTTGGCTATGAACATTCATGGATAAGTTTTTGTGTGGACATATGTTTTCATTTCTCTTGGGTATATACCTGGGAGCAGAATTCCTGGATCATGTGGTAGCTCTGTGTTTAATGGTTTGAGGAACTTCCAGATCATTTTCCAAAAGGCTTCACCATTTTACACACTCATGAAAGTGTCAGAAGTTTCCATTTCTTATATTCTCACCAATGCTTGTTATTTTCTGTCTTTTTGATTAAGCCATCTTAGTGGCTGTGAAGTAGTATATTCCTGTGATTTTGATTAGTATTTCTTTGAGAGCCAACAGTTTTGAGCATCTCTTCATTTCCTTATTGGCCATTTGCATCTCTTCTTTGGAGAAATATCTATTCAAATATTTGGCTCATTTAAAATTGAGTTTTGAGTTTTTATTGTTGAGTTGTGAGAGTTCTTTATATGTTCTAGATAAAAGTCCTTTATCAGATATATGATTTGCAAATATTTTCTCCATTTTGCAAGTTGTCTTTTCACTTTCTTGATTGTATTCTTTGAAGCACAGAAGTTTTAATATTGATGAAGTCCAATTTATCCATTTTATCTTTCGTCACTTGTGCTTTTGGTGTCATATCTAAGAAGGTTTTGCCTAACTCAAGGTCACAAAGATTTACTCCTATGTACCTTCTAAAAGTTATATCTTATATTTAGTTTGATACATTTTTGAGTTAATTTCTGTGCATGGTATAAAAAAAGCGTACAACTTCATTCTTTTATATGCAGATCTGCAGTTGTTGAAAATACTATTCTTTCCCCTTGTCAAAAATCAATTGACCATAAACGTATGGGTTTATATTTGGACACTCAGTCCTATTCCATTGATCTGTCCATTGACTGTCCATCTAGATCCATTGATATGTCTATCCTTACTGAGTCATTAAGTATGAATAGCATCAAATTGAGAAGTAAGTGGTAAACAGTTTTCTTAAGTATTTGCAACCTTGCTTGTAGCCTGTGAGAGTGTCAGTGAATCATTCTCTCCATTACTTGGTATTGTTTTTCTTTTTAAGTTTAGACTTTCTAGTTAGTGTGCAGTAATATCTCACTGTTTTTGTTCTTTGTTTTTAAATAAATATTTTTGAGGCATAAATTAGGTGCAGTACAATAAACCCATTTTAAGTGTTTTGAAATATAGTGAGTTTTGAAATATAGACTCATGTAACTATTGTCTAAATCAAGATATAGAACAATTATTTCACCCCAAAATATTCCTTGGTGTCCCCTCCCACTCAATCTTCCCCAACTCCAGAACCCCAGTGACCACTGACCTGCTTTCTTTTAGTACAAATTAAAATTGTCTTTTCTAGAGTTTCAAATAAATGGAAACATACAATATAAATTCTTTTCATCTGGCTTTTTTTTTCGCTCAGTATAATGTTTTGAGAATGCATCTATGTTACTGTGCGTATAAGTATTTCATTCCTATTTATCCTGAGTAGCATTCAATTCACTTGTTGATGGACATTTGGGTTGTTTCCAGTTCTAGGCTATTATGATAGAGCTGGTATGAATATATGAACACAAATATATGAGTATTTCTGTGAACATATTTTTAAATTTCTTTTGGGTAAAAATCTAAGAGTACAATTTTTAGATCTGTGGTATGTGTGTGTTTAACATTACAAAAATGCCAAAACATTTTCCAAAGTGGTGGCACAATTTTACACTCCTAGCAACAATATAATAAACCTATAAGAGTTGCAGTTGCTCTGTGTCCTTGGCAACACTAGTCCTGAAGTCTTCCTCAAATTGTCTCAACCCTCTTCTCAGTTGAGGGGTCTGGTTGGCTTAGTTTAGGGAACTGAATAAGGAGGCAGTGGATCCCCACTATAACAACTCAAGTTATGTTCCCCTCCCCCAGCAAGTCTAGAAGATATAAAGCAGGACCTTAGTAAGATGCCTCTTTCATTTCTAGATACTCCATGATTAATTAGCTCTCTCCAGAGACCTCTGAAAGTTAAAATACTCTGATTGATACTCTTTCTCAGTGATTTATTCTGGTAATATCACATACCTTGTCTCTGTCTATTAAAAGCTGCCATCTGGATCCCATTATGCCACCTGAAATCAGGAAAGCAACTTATATGGCAATATCCTCCTTCTGTGCCCACACCTGTTCCCATCATCTCACCCTACAGAAATTGCCTACAAGTAACATTTTAAAGATTCTGCTGACCTAGTCAACAATAAGTTTCTTAATACCTTGGTGAAGGGAGTCTCCTCTGGGATTCTCAGGGAGTATGGTTAGCAAGCATACGATCAGATTGCACTTATAAATTCCATTCAACATTTCCATTTCCCTGAATTTTCAGACTTCTTCCTCTATAAGATACCCAGGAAGTGTCTGCATTCCAACCTCACTACCTGTAGGCCAGTGGAGCTCTTACTATCCCTAGGTCCAAAGTGTATACGGGAAGTAGTGCATATCAAAACCTGAAAGGTGATGGTCGTATATAGAGCCACCTTGGAAGGAGTTACAATCTTTGAACAAATGATGCAACTTACTCAGCAGATCCCTCAGGAAGGCAACAAGGGATAAGTACCCTGAGCTCACTCTGTTACCTCTTTCAGATTTCTGCAGGGGCTCCGCACTGGCAGAAATCCACTAGAATCCAGAAGGAAAAGGAGCTGTATTGATGTGACCCATTCAGATCAGCCTCCTGAGGCAGGGGAAAGATGGAGACTGGATGAGAGGCAAATGGAACAGTTTTAGCTGATGGTCTGTGTCTAATTGTCTATTCTTTCATTCATACCACAGTTTTAATTTCATAGGCTTAATATTAGGTAGAGGAACTCCTCCTTCTCGTTCTTCTTCTTTCAGAGTGTCTAGAGTATTCTTGACCTTCTTTTTCATGTATATTTTAAAGTTGGCTTGTACACACACCCACACACACACAAGGAGACACACTGTTGAGACTGATGGAGATTTTGTTGAACTTGTTTATCAAAGGTGAGAGAACTGACATTTTTGCATTATGCATTTTGTAATTCATGAACATGGTGTATTTTCACACTTATTTACATCTTCCACTTTTTAAAATTTATGTTTTATATTTTTCTTGCTGAGGTATTATAAACACTTTTAAGAATTTTATTCCTAAGTATTTTGCAGTCTTGTGCTAGTTTAAGAGTATTTTTTAAAATTTCATTTCTAATTTCTAGTTGCTTGCATACAAAATATAACTTTAAATATTATATTGCATAACTTATTTAGCAATGTAATAGGTTTGTAGATTGTTTTGGATTGTCTATATCACAATCGTATCTGTGACTAATGTAATTCATATTCCTTGATTTCTAATTGTTAATACTTTTAATTCTTTTTCTTTCCTTTAATACTGGCTAGGACCTCCAGTACACTGCCTAATAGAAATAGTGCTATTTGGCTTCCTTGAAAGAAGGCATTTAACATTTCACCACGAAGGTTGGTGTTTGCTTTATATTTGTAACATAAACCCTCTACCAGAATGAGGAAGTTTTTCTCTTATTCCTAATTTGCTAGGAATTTGTTTCTTTATTATGAGTGAATGTTTACTCTATGTCAAATGCTTTTGTGTAACTATTGAGATGATGAAATAATGTTTTTTATTAATGTGGATGATTCCTTTGGTTGATTTAAAATGTTAAATAAATATTACATAAAACCCAACTTGGTTGTGATATACTATCCTTTGATAAAAACTGCTAATTCTCTTTGCTAACATTTTGTTTGGAAGTGTTGAATTTATGTTCATTGAGTGAGGTTATCCTATAATTTTTAAAAAATTTATTTATTCAGGCTTTAGCGTCAAGGTTATTCTGTCCTTGTAAAGTGTTTCCTCTTTTTCTTCTGTATTTAGGCCAGTTTGATGCATCAGTCATGTTATGATAGGTTATGCTGTCATAATAAACAATAATCAACCCAAAATCTCAGTGGCTTGAAGAAACAGTTGTTTATTTCATGCACATACACAGTTCATTTTGAATCACGGTGATTCTCCAGGTCAACTATACTATGTGTGATGACTAACGTATGAACCTCCATATCAATACACAATTCAACAGTCACCAGAATCTGAGAAAGCACAGGTTGAAAATTAAGCTAGGCAATTAAATGTCTCTATCATGAAATGACACATCCCATGTTAGTCATGTTTCTTTGGCCAAATGAGTCATATGGCCATGTCAATCCTCAGGAGGCAAGCAATTCTCCTCGGTGGCTGGAAGGAGAGGGGAACTGGATGTTGATGAACAAATCATAGTCAGCCTTTGGACTTGTAACCAAGAATTCATTTCCTCTCTTCTCCCCATGCAGGAGACAGGTACTCCTTCTCCAAGGGAAACAACTTAGGATCCCCTTTCAGTGACTCCTTGTGATCAAAGGCAGAGTCTCTGACTGATCTCTTATAGTCTTTCTCTTGTCTTCATGTGGCTCCTCTTGGTCTAAAAATCTGTGAAGAAAAACAAGAAGAAAACAAACAAATAAACAAAAACAAGTAAACTGTCTCCTCTAGACCCTTAATATGCAATTATGGAGCAGTTAGAGGATTATCTTGAACGAGGTTCTCTTGCAAAAGAGAATCAAGACAGACATGCAGTGTTGGTCTGAAGCTAGTCTGTGATCCCAGGAGGCATTGGTTATGACATTCCTTACCCCATAGTGATGAGACTCTGACTGTGCTTTATGCAAGGAACTCTCTTGCTCATTGTTTTTCACATTCTCTTGCTCAGCCCTCTGGAATATTCTTCTTAGGCCAAATGTTAAGGGCTATGCTTTACATGGAGGATAGATTTCTCAGCCCACTCTCTGCCTGGGTTTGTTAAGGGCTGAGGAATTATTTTGAATCTCTAATGATCATAGTTTGTTTTAGTCAAATCTTCTTTTGGCCATTCAGCTCTTTAAAAGGTTAGGTGCCTTCTTATCTATTTGATTCCAGTTATAGTCATATATTTATGTGTTAAAATACATAAAAACAAGTTTTTGTATTTACAAAATTTATGTATATATAAATAAATATATAAAGTAATAAAACAAATTATATTTGTAAGAACTGTTAAGATCAGCATGCATAATATTGGAAGAGAAAATGAATGGCTATTAGTGCTATTTCAGATCTGAGAATCCAACAATTTGAGATGATAATTAGAAAACTACTCCTGATGTTCCTAAAATAAATGGGTTCATTTAATCTAGCTGTGTTGGAACAAGTTGAAAAGCGCTTTGTGATTTATTTTAACTCAAGATACAAACATAATACCTGGGAATCTCAGGAAAGAAGGCTGTTTTATACACTGGGCTCAAATATGGGAACATTTTTTATAGAAGGAGAGTTTACATTAGAAGGTCTCAACTATACTACCACAGTGCCTGCCTTCTTCCTGTCTGTGGTTCGTGGGTTTTCCCAAGCCTCTGAGCAGGTGACTGACTTTCTGGAGCTCTAAGGTTTTTGGTTATCTTCCACTGTTATTTCTATTACTGTGGGATCCCGGAGAGAACAGAAGTACATTGCTGAGTCTGCCAGTTGCAAAGAAGATATGGTGAGGCTGATGAAATTTCTTGACTTTTGAAAGTTCACAGAGAAGCGACCCTGCTTTGCACTTGGATTAGAATAACCCTGATAAATAAGGAAAACCATCTCTCCACTGGGGGGCTGTTTGTACCAGTACAAATCATAATAACTGCTCCAACTGATTTCATAGTTGCAGTCCATGGTCACAGCTTCTCCTTCCTGCCTTGTGATTATGGTCTGAGCTTGAGTTACTTTCTGAGCCACGCTGGATCCTATGGAAAAAGAAGAAGGCAGAGTTAGTCATCTGAAATGTCTCAGATGGGCCATGAGGACTAGATTCATTCACGATACAAAGACAGAGAAAAGAATCACATAGTGTTTCACTTCCCCACCTCTCTTCCCTCATAATACCCCCATCAGTTACAACTTGCATAGTTCGTTCCTTGAGCACTAAGAGGAAGCCGAGGTCCCGTGTTTAGGGCCATACATACTGAAGCCAAAGGAGGCCAGGAATGCCCACAGCAGGCCAGGGCAGAGCATGATAGAAAATATTCTCCTCTTTGAAATCTCTCTTGTTCTCACTCAAGCCCAGAGACCAGCCTTCCTCTGAGTGCCTGAGTGCAGAGTTTCTGGGGCTATTAGAAGTTTCCCCCTCAAACAGGAAGTAAAGTTCATAAGGAGGACGTTACACTGCCCTATTCAGACACTGGAACATCTACCCTACCCCAAACCTCTGTTTTGTCTCGATGTTTTTTCTGTGGCAATACATTTGAAAAATGGCTATTATATCTAGCAAGGTATAGGAATGAAGTTTAACTTTCTTTTTTGTTATTGAATTCTCACTTAATACCCTTGTGATCAGAGACTATACTCCGAATGATTTAAATCCTTTGTATAGATTAAGGTTTGCTTTAAGATCCAGAATAGAGTCAACTTTGATAAATATTCCATGTGCATTTGGAAAGAATATGTATCCTGTTGTTTGGGGGTAAAGTGTTCTATGTATGCAAATTAGGTAAAGAATATCGGTTGTCTTGATCATATTTTCTCTATGTGTCTACTGAGATGTGTATTAATATCTGCCACTATGGTTGTATCTTTGTTTATCGATTTTTTCAATCAACAAGTTCTATTAGTTTAATTCTACTGATTAACTCTACTGTTTGATATATTTTGAAGCTATGCTATTAGGACCATATGAAAGTAGAATTGTTCTATCTTCTTGGTATATTGTACACTTAATCATTGTAAAGTGTTGCTTTGCATCTCTAGTAATGATTCCTGGCTTAATGTTTACTTTGATTTTAGTATAGCTACTCAGTTTTCTTTTGATTAGGGACTCCAAATGTCTTGTTATCCATACTCAAAAGAATGAAGTTGTATCTCTACCTCCCACCATATTCAAAAATTAGTTTGAAATTGATCAATGACTTCAATATACAAACTACAACTCCAGAACTCTTAGAAGAAAACACAGATATAAGTCTTTGTGACCTTGGATTAGGCAATGGTTTTAAAATATGACTTCAAAGACCAAGTAACTAAAGAAAAACTAGATAAACTAGACCTTATCAAAATTAAAAGCTCTTCTGCTTCAAAAGATCCTATCAAGAAAGTGAAAAAGACAACTACAGAGTAGGAAAAACTATTTGCAAATCATATATCTGTTAAGGGTGGAGTATTGAGAATATATAAAGTAGTCTTACAACTCAACAATAAAAGACAACTCAAGGAAAATTTTAACTTTAACAGTCGTTTTACTGGGCTTCTGGGGATAGTAGGGATAAAGGTGAGAGGGAATGTTACTTTTCACTATATTTCCTTTTGTATAAGTTTTATTTTATACCATGTATATTTATCACCTATTTAAAAAGCCAAGAATAATTTGTATTAAAAATATTTTCACTACTCTTAGCCCTCCTTTATATATATTAATTACTTTTTTTTTGCCTTAAAGGAGTTGGTGAGCTTTCTCTTCATAACTTTTAAAGTTACGTAAACTTGAATGGTTTTTATAAACTGTTATTATTTTCCTTTCCTGAAGGAGCATTGGGAAAAACTGAGTCAGTTCATACTGTTGCTGATGTATATACAGATCTATGAGGTATGAAGGAATTGGTGGTGTGTTTGGGAAAAATTTCAAAGCTCTTGAGTAGTGTCATTGAACCTAGGGTGTATACCATCATCAAAAACTTTCCCAGGTATTTCTGGTGAGCAGACATCCATCAGAGGAGAGGGACAGAACAGAGTTAAATGTTGCCATCCTTTTCTGTTCATCCTGCTCAATCTTTAGCACTAAGAACAGTCTCTGGCACAGAGTAGACAATGAGTAAACATTTGCTGAATGTAGAGAAGTTGTAATGCAAAAAAGCGTTGAGAGAATTCCTCTGATTGCTACTTGAATTGTACCTTTTGTAACTGAGCACCCGTACTCTGAAGATATGGACTTTACAGAGGAGAATGGATATACACCTTACGTGACAAAGATATTTTATATGCTAAATTGATATGAATTAAGGCATATAATTAAGACACACCTAGAATGAAAATACTAACAGTCAATGATTATCTTTAGAGTGTGAAATTTTGAATGATTTTAACTTTTCCATTATACTTTTTATATTTTCAAAGTGTCCATAATATGTGTTGATTTTATAACAATTATCTTTTTTCTTCTGAAGGCCACCAAATTGTCACCCAGAAGAGTTTTAGATCTCCTTGGTACACTGTGGAAGGTATAGGATTTCAATGAGTGAACCTCAAATACCCTAATGAGGTTACATTTACAATTTACATATCTGCTTAGAATACCACTACTTCTCATGTAGAATACATTGGAGTTCGTGCAAATTGTAGTAGTTCATCTTGAGTCATATGAAAACTGAGCTCTTTGTAATCACAATGATTTGGATCTCTGCTTTCATTTCAAGTTGAAAAAAGCACATTATGATAAGCTGTTCTAACCCAAAACCTGGTCAAGGACAAAGCATGTGACTGGAAACCCCACTGCAGGCTGCAGGGGCCTGGAGAGCTCTGTGTGTTCCCTGCACAGAAGTTCAAGGCTGAGTCTCCTGGTTGGGAGGCTGCAATATGCAAGGAGACACGCTGAACTTTTTATTGAAGAGTACTGTGAATCTTCTATTTTCTATCCACTTTTGAACAAATCTCTATTGGAAGAGTAGAGTCTTTCTCTGCTTCCTTCTTGTACCAAGAGGAATAATTCAAAGCCCCATCTGTATGACTGCAGATGATAACAGCCACTTCTCTCTCCCAGACATTCAGGATTGAAGGACTCTGTACCACATTCTTTTTTGGTCCCTCACCACTGTTGAGACAATGAAGATGAGTTACTGGGTCATTTTCAGAATTTACGTTGTATTTCTAGAGTATCTACAGGAAACTTGAGGAGAATGAGAATGACCCTCTTCCTTCCCCACTCTTGCAATGGGCCTTTCTAGAGACTTCTGGGCTTACTGTATCAGCATCTATGACAAATCTTGGACAGATAAAAATATTAATAAGAAAAGTTCCGTTTCACCAATCTCCTCCGAATTACACAGTGAATAAAACCGTATGAATAAACATCTTTTAAGGTAAAATTCCATGGAAATAAAGGATTGAGAGAAGATAACATAACGCGAGTAACAATAGTGGTTCACTAGTCTGATATGACTCTGACAGTGGTGTCCAGTCATGTCGTTTCTAGGAATAGAAAGAAGTAGAAGACCTGGAAATAGAGGGTTCTACAAAAATGCTACCCTTAAGTATGAAAGTGTTCCTGAAACAATCTTATTGCTTCATGAGCTGCTGAAAATCTAGCTTCTTGAATTGCTGTTATGTAAATTATTAATGCTATTGTGGTTGTGTTAAAAGGGAATCTCTATCTTTTAGAGTACTCCACCCTGGACTCCTAGCTCCACCCTCACCTTTAAGCTGTCCCTGCATTCCTGCAGCGTAGAGAGGATCTCTCTCTCTCTCTCTTTTTATTTGCTCGGGCTCCTCCCTCAAAAATAGATGACTATTATTTGTTTTTTAGTGATGGCTAAGTTTATTGTGTGGGTAGGTGGACATCTCTGTTATCTTGGTCCAGCTTCAGTCTTAGACTGGCCCATGTGCCTGGATCTCAGACTTAGGATTTTCTCAGTTTTCATGACTCTCCTCCCTATGGAAGCCAAACACTGCCATGTTTCTCTGTGGTTCTTGTGTGAGAGAATTTTCTGCCTCTCTCTCATTGGTAGCAGAATTATAACGGTATTGTTATAGCATCTTCAGTTTAGAATGGCTTCCTGCCACTTACACAAAGGTAGAGGCTGTTTTCCTTGACTCTTCTCTCTGCTGCAATGAATCTTAACCTGTGCCCTGGACAGTGTGTGTGTGTGTGTGTGTGTGTGTGTGTGTGTGTGTGTGTGTGTGTGAGACAGAATTTATTGTCAGCGTTTTATCCTCATCTACAACAGCTTCACACTCTTCCTTCATGTGAGAGACTGATCTAGGCAAGGTATTGTGATTTGTGCCCTCCTGCAATCACAGCCGATCATGTCCTGCAGGCCTATATCTCTGATGGGGCTCCCTCTGTCACCCACTCCATCCGCAGTCATTTTTGTGAACACACGGTGAAGGTCTATGAAAAAGGCCCTATCAGTGAGGGCAAACTCCTCTTGTGTCTGTGACTCCCAGCAGTTCTATATTGTCTTGAAATCCCTCTCTCAGTGTTTTAGCTGATTTCTCCTTCTTGCTTGCATGGCAGCCAGCTCCTCTTTTACCTCTGCTCTTCTAAAGGTGTGCCAGTCTATATGCCTGTCTTTCTTTGGAGAAGCCTGTTCCTCACTGGAATCCAGCCTACTTGGTTGCCCTGTGACCTCAGGTCTCTGATAGGTTAAAGCAGTGTTATGATTTTGCTGTTTATCTAGTTTTACATGTTAAGGTGGAAGCGACAGTCTTTCACGCTTTATATGTTCTAGGAGGAATTGGAACTCTGTCCATCTTCTATTGCACCTAAAATTGAAATTGTGATATTAGGAATACAGGATCTTTGTCAGCATTCTCTCCTAATTATAGGAAGCATTGTAAAACATATTATCAGTATAAATCACAGTTCCTAGTTGAAATATCTTCTTCCTATTCAGTCAGAGAAGGAGGGCACTGATTTATCATCTGCTGGTTGTATTTTGACTTCTATTGGTCAGTAAGCCATCTTAAAAAAATAGTTGAGCTGATTTTTAATTTTAAGGGTCTCGTGGAAACTAGAGTCTTTGTTGGGTCTTCACTAAAGGAGGAATGGGCAAGCTTCTGCAGGCATCATTACTGATTCTGTGGCTTCAGCTAGGTTTTGAAGTATGGGAGTAAATTTGGACTCAATAGGAAGAAATCCCAAGGGATATTACAAGGCTGAGGAATCAGATATTTGTAGTTTATTCTGGTCTAGATGGGTTCTCTCTGGGACCTTTAAAAATGGGCTCTGTAGATGGGATTATGGATATCCAAGAAATATCTTCGACATTGTTATTCACCTTGGTCTTTATCCAAAGATCATGGGGAGTAACAGTTTTTTTTTTTTTTTTTTTTTTGTGAGGAAGACCAGCCCTGAGCTAACATCCGTTGCCAATCCTCCTCTTTTTGCTGAGGAAGACTGGCCTGGGGATAACATCCGTGCCCATCTTCCTCCACTTTATATGGGACGCCGCCACGGCATGGCTGACCAGCAGTGCATCCGTGGGCGCCCAGGATCCGAACCGGCGAACCCCGGGCTGCCAAGCGCGGACGAAACCGCTACGCCACCGGGCGGCCCCCGGGAGTAACAGTTTTTAATACATATAATGGAACTTTGACATAGACATTTCCCCTAAAGCAATGAGAAACAACTGAAGGGTTTCACATAGGGCATATGTTTTTTTCTGAATGAATAAGTAAGGGACTAAACCACTGAGAGTAAGTATCCAACAACCATGGCAATCCTATTTCCAGTTCAGGCAGATAAAATTTCAGCGGAGGAATGCCCAAATTGTCTAGAGATATAAAACAACAGGAAAGAGTTGACCCTTTATGTATTCCACTTTAGGTTCTGACCAGTTGTCAAATCCTTAGGGCATAGGATTAAGAGTAAAGGAGGTTAGATTTAGGCTAGGAGGGATTTCTAGGGAATTCCTAAGGCAAGGAAAATGACTCATCAGAGTAGAAAGACTTGTCCTGTGGACTTGACCAAAACAATTGGGAAGTTGGTGACTGAATAAAGGAATACTGTGTTTTAGAAACCACAGTCTCATTTCTGTTATTTCCACAAACTAGTGAGGTGACTGCAAGACCAACTTCAGACCCTAGCATTTGTCCCAGTGCCTCATCATTAAATCCCTTCTCAGTTGTGGTTGACCAAAGCTGTGATGGACATGTGACTATAGGGGGACCCCAATCAACAGACCCAGCTGCAGGGAGCATGGGAAACAAAGGGCAGCTAAGCCAAGCTGGAGTTGGCAAGGGTTAGAGTGAAATGCAGCCAAGGAGATAGGAAAATGTGTCAGGTCCAGAATGGGCTACAGTTCGACATGGTCCAATAGACTCCAGTCTATAATCTCAGCTGAGGTTACATTTCTTTGCCCAGTCTTTAGGCATCCCAGTATATAAACCTCTATTTTCTGTGCTTATTTTTTCCTAGTGTCTTTCATACTGTCCTGCCCAAAAGACTGAGTTGAGTAGGTACAAAATCTAGAACAACCAAGTATAATTTGGAAATGCTGTTCTTCATATTTTGCATTTTTATGGCATACTCCATGGGAAGAAATAGAAATATGATGATATCTGAGGAGTGTGGCTTTTACACATGGTCCTATGCGGTCTCTGAGCCAGCTGTGAGGGGGTACTTCCTAGAATTAATTCAACAAATTCCTTTCTAGATCTTATCTTATGCACCTTAACCGCTAACTGCTACCAAATGTCTGGGTAAGGTTTGTGAGTCTCCCCTGAGAATACTGGAATAGGCATTTGTCTCACATTGAGTTCTGGGCTTTTTGTAAGGGTTTCCTATCAAAGTTTTTCTTTTTGCAGTGAGCTCTCAGAGACAACAGAAATGTGTTGCAGAGGCTTCCAGCTGTGATGGTGATATGATAAGGCTGATAGTCTTAGTTGCTTTCTGGAAGTTCACAGAATATTGACCTTGTGTTAAATCGGTTTCTGCATCTATGTGCTGAGGAATGAGAAAAATCATCTCCCCACTGGGAGGCCTGTGTACCAATACAAGACATAGCGTACAGCCCTGGTGTCATTTGAACAGTCTAATTCTACAATCTCACCCTCCTGCCTAGATGTTGGTGGTTGAGATTGAATAACCTTCTGGGAATTGTTAGACACTGTAGACAGAAGAAATAAGAAGATTGATTCTCTGAGCTGACCTGTATGGGAGTTGCCAAGAAATTCTAGGGCAGGAGTTAAGTCTTCAGCTAAGACAAGAGTCAAAATCTGGTTCCCTTCTCCTTTTTTTATTTTCCCAGAGTGTTTGTCACAGTTGACCACTGTTCATCCCATCGGCCCCTCCCCACTATGTCCCCCCAACCGTAGACTATCCTCATCCTCACTATCAGCCACTGTCCCTACCAAGGAAGACAAAGGCCATCAGTGCACATGATAGGCTGAGAAGAGTCATTTTGGCACCTTTCTTTCTAGGAAAATATCTCCTGCTCTGAGCCTGGGGCTCAGTCTTATTCAGTTTTGTGTAAAGCTCCACCTAGAATTGTTGGTGATGGACAGTGCAGTTGTCTCAGAACAGGAAATCTGTTCTGAGACAGGGAAAGGGTGGGGTGAGTCATCCAATCATATTCTGTTCATACTGGCACAGAGTAAAATGATCCACTAGATGTGTTTAAAATAGCCTTTTTCCCATGATAAAAATTGTTTAGTTATTCTCCAGAAATTTTGGGACCATATAAATTTATTCCCAGATTTAGATTGACATTAAAAAAATGCAATACCTATGTTTTCTTTTCCAAATGAAGAAAAGATATTTTAAATTAAAATGTAGATTTTATACCATATCCAAAAATTAACTCAAAATGTATTAAAGACTTGAACGTAAGACCTGAAACCATAAAACTTCTAGAGGAAAACATAGGCAGTACATTGTTTAACATTGGTCTTAGCAGCACATTTTCAAATACTATGTCTGATCAGGCGAGGGAAGCAAAAGGAAAAATAAACAAATGGGACTATATCAAACTAAAAATCTTCTGCACAGCAAAGGAAACCATCAACAAAGTGAAAAGGCAACCTAACAATTGGGAGAAGATATTTCCAAACCATATATCTGATAAGGGGTTAATATCCAAAATATATAAAGAAGTCATATATCTCAACAACAAAGAAACAAACAACCCAATTAAAAAAATGGGGAAAATATCTGAACAGACATCTTTCCAAAGAAGATATACAGATGGCCAACAGGCACATGAAAAGATGTTCAACATCACTAATTATCAGGGAAATTCAAACCAAAAGTACAATGAGATGTTCCCGCACTCCTGTCACAATGGCTATAATTAACAAGACAAGAAATAACAAGTGTTGGAAAGGATGTGGAAAAAAGGGAACCCTCATACACTGCTGGTGGGAAAGTAAACTGATGCAGCCACTATGGAAAACAGTATGGAGGTTCCTCAAAAACTTAAGAATAGGACTACCATATGGTCCAGCTATTCCACTGCTGGGTATTTATCCAAAGAACACGAAAACACAAATGAGTCAAGATATACGCACCCCAGTGTTCATTGCAGCATTATTCATGATAGCCAAGACTTGGAAACAACCTAAGTGCCCATCAAAGGATGAATGGATAAAGAAGATGTGGTGTGTATACACAATGGAATACTACTTAGGTGTAGAAAAAGATGAAATCTTGCCATTTGCAATGACATGAGTGGACCTTGAGAGTATTATGCTAAGTGAAACAAGTCAGACACAGAAAGTTAAATACCATATGATCTCACGTATAAGTAGAAGATAAAAACAACAACAACAACCAACAAACATGTAGATACAGAGATTAGGTTGGTGGTTATCAGAGGGGAAGGGGGGAGGGAGAAGGGGCAAAAGGGGTGACAGGGCGCATAGTATGGTGATGGGTGGTAATTAGTCATTGGATGGTGAACATGATGTAGTCTACACAGAAATTGAAATATAATGATGTGCACGTGAAGTTTATATAATGTTATAAAACAATGTTACCTCAATTAAAAAAAATTAAAAAATAATTAAAATGCAGATGTAGCTCTGTATTCTTATGAAGAGATAGATATGTATTCTTACACATAAAATTTCTTGGTAATGATGGAACATATGCATTCTCTTCTGTCTCCTTTCCCTCTCAATTCATGTTTTCAAACACTTTCCTTTAAAGTCTACTCTTTTTCTAATTATCTTAGGCTTCTGGTTGTGATCTAGGTAACCACATTTCATTAGGATAAAAGAAAATTTGCATTCTATTCAGTGTTCTTTGCCCTCAGCCCTCAAGAGGGCAGTCAATGCCCTCCTTCCATCTCCAACCCCTGACACCACTGATCTGATTTTTGTCACCCATAGATTAGATTTGCCTTTTTCTGAAATTTCATCTATACAAAATGATATAGTAGGTACTCTTTTTTGTCTAGCTCCTTTCTTTCCAAATCATGTTTCATAAATTCATCCATATTGATGGATGATTCAGTAGTTTGTGTTGGATGCTGAGTGTTATTCAATTTTATGAATACAAGTTTCTCTACTCATTTACGACTGTTTCTTCTTCCATCTCCAATCTGCTCTCGAGCCCATCCAATGAATCTTTGAGTTATTACACTCTTCAGTTCTAAGATTTCCACTTGTTTCTTTTTCATGGTTTTCATTTCTCTGCTGAGATTTTATTTCTTTTCACTTGCTAAGAACATATTTTTCTTCAATTTTTTAGCATATTTTATTTGAGTTCTTTGCACATATTTATTAGAGCTGCTTTAAAGTATTTGTCTGCTCAATTTGATATCTTGAGCTGTCTCAGAGTCAGTTTCTATTTGCTTTTTTCTTGACTATGAGTCATTTTTCCTAGTAACTTTTGGTTGTGTAATGAAGATCAATGACAATGGTTCCATTTGTGTATTTTAAATTCTCTAATAAAGAAGAAGCATTATTTTCCTCTTTCTCATCCTAAATTCTTATGAATAAATTAGTTAACCCAAACTTGTTGACACGTACTACATGCCAGTTTTCTGCTGGGTTTGATGTCGGGGAAGGTTTGAGGAGGGATCTTGACCACTGCGTATTTGGGCAAACTGGTCAGAGAAGGTGTCTTGTTGATAACTCAGAGTACCCCTGGCAAAGCTGAAAACCCACCAACAGAAGTGGAAGTCAGTCTAAGAGTGGGAGTGCTTCTTGTCTCATTTTTCCAAAACAGATATTTAAATCCTTGGAAAAAAATATTTCTAGTAACCTCTCCAGGTAAGTGACAACATTAGCAATGTAACCATGTACAATACTGATATGTCACAAGGAACCAGACAAAAGACTTGTTTTCATTTGTTTTTTTCCCTCTCTTTCTAATGACAAGCTGAGGACACCTGGCAGAAGTAAGAGAGGTTAGTTTTCACTCTCAAGCAGGAATACAGATGCAAAGGTAGTTCACAAATGTAGTGTAAGTCATCTGGTCATTTGCTCTGGTTTTTGAAACTGAAATTTATGTGCTTCTTTTCTTAATCTAAGTTACCTACTATGCAATTACATAATTACCTACCCAGTAATTAAACAATCACCAAGAAAATAATGTTAAATTAGATATGATCTTAAGATCATGGCCCATATTGCATTATGTGTTGTAGCAATTGAATTTTCCTCAGGTTTCTCTTTTTTCATGGATAAACCTTCTGGTAAGTGCCCCATAGGAGCCCTGTCCTAGGAGAGCATAGGTGGCCCAGACTCAGGCCTTTGGGGGCCTGGGGATCACTGTGCCTCTTCTCCACAGAAGCAGGTGTCTGAGTGACTGCACTGGGAGGCTGTGATGAACAGAGAGCTTTGCTGCTTTTTCATTAAATGTGGCAGCTATTTCGTCATAACTCTCCTCTTCGCCGTCTTTCATTAACATCATCAAGAAGCCAGGACCTTCACCATGCTTCTACCAGTACCAGTGTTATATATAAAGGTTTTGAGAAACTGCAGTTTATGGCAACATCTTCCCCTCTTGGATGATGAAGGACTGAGGACTCTGCTCCACTTCTCGGCTTCTCACACCTGATCAGAAAGACAGTTGAAGGAGACAGGAAACCCACATGAGATGCTCAATTTATAAAAGGAAGGGTTATTTTTCTCTGCTCCTTCCTTACCCAAAACATAAACAGCACCACATAATTACAGAACAATTCCCACACTTCTCAACTCTGATTCTCAAAAGGGCCCTTCCCAGGACAGAAAAGGACCCAGTTCCTGTCCTCAGGGTGCTGTCACCCTTGTAAGCCTCTCCTAGACTGATCTGTGTCATCACAGATCAAGTGCCACAACAGAGGGCCTGAAAGCACTTTCAGGAGAGTCTCCATCCCTTGGCTCCCCAGCAAGTCCGATGGACCAGGTCAGCTCCTGAAGGGGCTTCCTCAGCAGGAGTTACTTTGAGCTCAGAGTCAGGCCTGTGTAGTTGTTTCCAGAATACTGCAACCTTGGGGGACAACCAATCAGAAAAACATCACAACACTTTCACCATTTACACAGACTTATATACATCTATCTAGAATACTTTTAAAATAGTGCTCCCCTGTGGCCAGGATGAGAAATGTTTAGTAAATTGTGGATTTTAGCTTTTCTTGGATAAGTGTACATCCAAGATATGTCTTTTTTTTGATATAAGGAATTGCCTATCAATATACTGCATTAGAGAATTACTCCAGGATTAAGAGAAGAAGAAAAATCAAGGGAAAAATATATACACAATTATATATAAAAGTGTATACATGCATATATGAAAACTGAATAATATTTCAAATAGTAACATTTCATTATACCATTTTCTTGTTCTAATGCCTTTTAGTGCTTATCAGTGCCTTCAAGATAATGTCCAAGCATCTTGTAATGGCTTACAATTATTTTCACAAAGTGGTTTTTGCTTATTGCTTTAGTTTCACATTTACTGTTGCCCATTTTCAGTTGTATGTTCCAGCCATTCTGAATGACTTTAATGTCATTCTCTTAAACTAAATCCTGAATTTATACCTTTGCACATTCTATTTCTCTTTTTCTATAATACTCTTTCCCTGACTCCATTTTTTACTAATTCTTTTATAAGTCTCGCAGGTAGCCTTCCCTCATTTTCTGTTTCCAAAGCAGATGCCTCTGTTTGGTGGTCGTAGTTTACTTTTCTCCTGTGAAAGCTTTGATTACACTATTTTGTGATACCCTCCACAATAATATGTGCTTTCTGAAGGCAGACACATGTCTATTCCTTTCTGGTTACATATCCTGTATTCGAGTCTAAGATACATTTTAGGCTTCAAATGAATAAATTATTAGAAGAATCTCAAGTAAATAGAGAACGCATTTGGTAACTCCACAAAGATTATGATTGTTCATTTGTAAAACTGAGATTATGGCTACTTTGCAGGGTCGGTTTGAGACTATTTGAAGCGTAACCTTGGCTTTAGTCCTGAAATTCACTATGATCTCTATTGCCTGTATGTGCTGTTTCTACTTGTAAGATCACTTCCCCCACTCTTCTGTCTTTCAACATGATTAACTCCTACTAAACTTGCAGGCCTCAGTTTGGCATCACATACTCAGGCTGTCTCTGACTCACCACTAAGGCTGGGGTAGAGGTGGGGCTCTTTAGGTGCCTTTATATCATCCTTTGCTCTCCCAGGCTTAGTCCTTGTCTCACTTTACTCCATATGCTTAGCTACCTATGTAAGTAACTAGACTCTTAATTCAATGAGAGATGATACTATGTATTTTCTAGTAGCTCTTTTTTTCTAGCATGTAACATGTTTGTAGAACTTAGCAGATACTCAATAAAGAATTATTGATTGATGGAATGAATAAAACCTGAGAGCAATGGTACCTGGAAATTATTGTTTTTGCATTACACATGAAGTCCAGATATAAGATGCTAAGAAGTCGATCACTTGTTCAAGATGACATAACACATTCATAGCTAGGTCAATTGTAGAAAGTAGCTCTTTACCAATGCTGCTTCTCAAATATACCAAATAAGAAAAGGATATAGATTGATAACTGTGGGAATGAATGAAATGTGAATGACGTAGTATGGAGAACTTGACCAAAAATAACAGGCTTGAGACTGTATGTAGCATTCCCTTTTCTGGTATGGCTTTTTGTGTAGCTTTAGGATCATAGAGGAGGCATCAATATTTCCCATATTATAGCCTTCCTTCACACATAGAAATGAAATAGGGTAACTAAAACAGCAATTGGAGTGAGAAATGTCCATTGTAACGGAACTTTACAACTGGGTTGGAATAATTTATAAATCATGTTAAATATATCTGAAGATAAGAAAAGCTATTTGATTCATTGACTTAGGGTGTCAGAAATAGTTTCGTTAAGAACAGGAATGTACAATAACTAGATTGATTATTCATCCATATTTCCATGTTTTTTGAAATTGAAATGAACTGCATGGTATCAGTTATGTGTTGAATCTTTAAAAAAAGGTTGATCTCATAGAAACAGAGAGGAGAAAAGTGGTTGTGAGGGGCTGGGGGAGTAGGAGAAATAGGGAGAGGTTGGCAAAATGTATTAAAACCTAAACAATAAAAAATTGAATTCATAATAATATAATATATAAGATTATATTATAAATATATAAAACACATGTATAGATAAATATGCTATATACTAAAATTTATAATACAATATCATGTTATATTATATTATTATTTTTTCCCATCCAGTCACTGGTATTTTGGAATATATGTATATATACACACACATATGTGTATACACACAATATATGTATAGTGTATTGTGATATAATATGGTAGAAATCTGAGACTTACTTTGGTCAAGTAAGCAATACTTGGTATTGCAAGTTATGATGGGAGCAGAGGTTTAAAAGGCATTTTTCAATTTTCAACACTTGTTCTTGTTCCTGCATGATTTCCATGAGAGTATGCTTGACCTAGGCTGCTGGAGGATGAGGCAGGTGGAGAAGAGTTGAGTATTTTTAGTCTTCCTAGACAAGGCCATTCTAGACCAGCCAACAGCCAGTTGATCTCAGACATAACAGTGAGCTCAGCCAACCTCAGAAATACTGTTCTGTTGAGACCAGTCTAAATGGTCAATTCACACATTTATGAGTGGAATAATTTATTGTTTTGAGCCTCTGAGTTTTGGAGTTATGCACCATTATTGAAACAACAGCTAACAGAGACAGCAGGAGATATGGGTGCTTAACTGAACAGTGTATGGTGTGGCTTCTAGAAGATGAGAATACATTGCATTACAGTGGAGTAGGTAGGCTCTCCAATGAGCTCCATGTTGACTCTGTGGTTAGTCTCTCATGGTTCCAGAGATCCGGGATCTCTGAGCCCAACCAAAATTGAATTACTACTGAAACAGTCTCCTGTGCAATATATGCAGCTTCCTAACTCAGGGACCACTTTAGACAGCCACACCATTTTAGTCTTAGAAAGATGTTTTGGTGAAGAAGAATTAGAAGAAAGTTTCTCTACAAATATGACACACATACACACACACAGGTGGACACCACAGTACATATACATTATGTACAGGAGTAGTCTCGATTTCTCAGGAGAGACATGGTGTCTCATCCTATTTCTGTCTTTTTTTTTTTTGATAGTTGAGATCTTTTTTTCTCTATGCAGCTTGAAATTCTATATTTAAGGGACTGAAAACAATTCTAGGTATGAAGAAGAAAAATTTTTCGTAGAAATTCAGGTTGACTAATTTCCTTATATCCATCACATAGGTGAAAAGCATAAAACCAGTAGTCAGTAAATGTTTGAAGTGAATGGAATTCTATAGCCATCGGGTTGCAAGGAAATAGATTTCATCTAGTTCTAACCCGTGTTTCACAAATGAAGAAATCTGAGTGACGAATAGAATTGCCAAAGGTCGTACATATTCACAGTGGAAGTTAGAATATAATGTTAGAATATAACGTTAAGATATTTTTTATGAGTTAACACACTCACTTCATATCACCACTCATTTGTAGGAAAGGGCAATCTCGTGTAGGTAACTGGCCACCAAGATCGCTCAAGCTTGAAGCTGGAAACTGCTTGTAGTTTTGATTAACTGACAACCTACTGGAGATCCCTGATTTAATCAACATTTCAAATATTTCCCACATCTTCTAAGTTCTTGTGATCCTAGAATGACCTTGGCGTGGTTCTTCACTCTGAACTTTGAGCTGCATCCTCAATTCTCAATGCCATATATGTGTCCCAGCTGAGAAACAGGGTGGCTACAAATAGCAAGATCTTTACAGTTGACCAGCTTCCTGACATGCCTGTGTTTGTTATTATGATCCACTGGGCAACAGCTTTTGCTGATGAACAGTGTGTCAAATAGTTAAATATTTTCCTGGGAAAGAGAGTGCACAGTAAGTGATTTACTGAAGCAATGCCTAGACATAACTTATAAGTGAAGAAACAAATAAATGAATGTGACTTATACACAGCCTCAAATGCATTCAATGTAAAGGCACAGTTATCCAGAAACAAAAATCAGGGATTATTGTGTTCATTTTACACAGAAATGAAGAACATGATTGCTGATACTCAAAGGCACACAAACATTCACTGGGAGAACTTGCAGCAGGAGCCTGGCTTCCCCATCCCCAATGTATCTTTTTCTCTAGGATACAGGGGAAAGAGGGTAATCTCATTCCAAGAGCTGGTGGGAATAAAACACCCCAGACATGGGTGCTTTGGCTAAACCAGCAACCTCTCTCTGAAAGTAAAAAAGAATTGTTAGACCGACACCTTAAGGCTCAGGGAACCTTTTAAACTCATTTTTAGGACTTATCACATATGAATCTTCTTTAAAGCTCAGCTTGCCCTCCTACTTTAAAGCACACCCTCTCTTCCTGCCATGTGTAAATGGAAACAACCCTGTGTGCCCTTCGGTCTGAGACTCCAGAAGAGGGGTTGGCTTGGCCCCAGCTTCAGGTTTGGGGATGGGCTGCAGGTGCTGGAGAGCACTGTGCACTCGCTGCACAGAAGTACAAGGCAGAGTCTCCAGGCCTCGATGTGCAGAGAGAGGTGTTTGGCACTTTTATTGAGGAAGACGGTGAATCTTCCATCTTCATTTTTATCCACACCTGAGCGCATTGATATCAGGAGTGCAGGACTTGTAGCAAGGTATTTTCTGTAGCATAGGAAGTAATCAAACACATTATTATTGTAGTCACAGTTCAGAATAGAAATTCCTCCTTCTTGCACACTCAGGGATGGAGAATTTTGCTTAACCTGTTGCTGGTCACCATTCTTCTGTTGACTATTCACCTCTGTTTGAGAAGAAAGTAACATGTTTTAAATTTCATTCTTAAAGTCCCCACAGAAAACCAACATGAACCAGAAAGTATAAAAAAATAAAACTCCCCATTATCTCATCTCCCAGCCTTGTAGCGTTCCTTGGAGTTTTTCTACCATATTCAAACCTCCCACCCACAACTCACAGTTTGGCTGAAGCCACAGAATCAACAATGATGCCCCCAGGAGCTTGCCCATTTCTCCTGTGAAGACTCGAGTTGTCTCCTCTCCTGCCCAGGCAACCGTAAACCTGACTTCAACTTCCTATCCTTCATTCATTTCCTTATTATTAGCCCTATTCCTGCTTCATTACATTTGTAGTGATTTTCTTTATTGTGTGCTATACAATGTGGGTAATAATATGCAGAAGCTCTGGACTATTTTATCTTCCTCTAAAAAATGTTAACTTTGTTAAATTACCATCAGATCACTTAGATTCTATTGAGGCTTACTTTAATCTCTGTTAGGGCTCTGTTATTTTCAGTGTTCCTTTTGTCTTGGGATATAGTGTTTACTTCTAGCATGCAGCCCTTATTCTGGTGACTCAATTGAAAGTCCGAGGTGTTTACCAAGATTTTTTCACTCTGGCAAGGCCAGAGCTCCAATGTCTTCCCAGCACAGGGCAACCTCTAAAATCTCTTTGGGGCTTTTAGACCCTCAGAAGCTGTTTTCTACTAGGTTTCCCAATGTCTCTCTCTGTGCACATGCAGTTTATGTGTAGGCTCAGAAAACCGCGTGTATAGATGTTAGGGTCCCTTTATATGCAACGCTCTTCTCTCCAATACCATTTTCTGAATTCCAGTTATATTAACATCCCTAATTTTGATCTCTGTTTCCTCCACCCAGCGAGGCTGCCTCTCTCTGCTGGGGCTCCAAATCATTGTGCTGAGATTAGAAAACACCCCCGCGAGATGCTGAGTGAACGTGGGAGTCATTTGCAGGCTTCCGTTTTCCCAAGGATTGCAAACTCTCACTGTCTACACTCCTTGAAAACAGTTGTTTCATGTTTTCCCAGTTTTATAGTAGTTTACTTTCAGAAGACAATTCCACTATCAGCTATTCTGCAAGAGCCAGAAAACCTTTTTTTCTCTTAAATAACAGTTTCTCACATATTTCCTCTCTTTTAAAGGCAATTGTCAGCTTTATTCAATAGTCAAAATGATTCATATGTATATGTCACACTTATATCTTGTGAAGCTTATTTAGAAATGCTTTCTGCATTTAAAAAGGAATTAAGGTTTCTAGAAAACTAATATTTCTTATCATTATTTAGTTTCCTGATTCTTTTCACTGGTCCTCAGTGCAGTTACTCCTGTCTGTGCTCGGTGAGTATGTAGAGGTGCTTAGTGATTTTTGTTCCCCATGTCCTTCACCTCACCATATTATAACAGAGAGAACTCATTTCAAGGATTGTTATTAAGTCCCCCATAGCATGACAGTCACCCATGCATAGTGTATTATCACTTGCAAAATATATTTTAGGTCTTAAATTTGCAATGATCTGCCTTGCTATATATATATGCTTTTCCTCAATTGGAGCACTCTTCCTCCATCCCCTTTTGTTGTTCAGCCTGATTAACTCCTATTAAACTGCTGGGTTTCAAGCTGAGGCATCATGTACTCCAGAAAGCGCTCTCTGACTGACATTGATTTGTTTTTCTAATATCCTTTGCTCTCCCAATGTAGTTCTTCTCTTACTTTACAGGAACTGTATGATAGTAGAAATGTGTTCCCCACTAGATTATATATTCAACAAGGGAAGAAACTTTTTGTTTATTCAAAGCTCCTGTTCCAGTATCTAACAGGCATTCAATAAATGTTTGTTAAATGATTGAATATGTGAAACTTGTGAGTAATGGTGGGTGGAAAATATTGTCCTCACATAGATGGGGATTCTGAGATCAGGTCAAAGACGGTGACTCACTTGCTCACGATGATACAGCATACTTGTGGCTGGAAATTAGCTTTTTCCAATGGCCTTTCCAGAACACACCAAAGAGAGAAATGACATAAATACATACTATTGAATACAAACAAGATGAACAATTAAATGCACTGCAAGAAGTTGGAAAAAAGATAAGTGAAGGATGACAGAGCATAGCATTGCTCTTTCTTTGACACTTAAGAGTTTGGCTTTCTTATGCTTTCCCTTCATACATGAGCATAATATAGGGTAAGAATAAACAGCATTCAGAGGGAAAATATCCATTTTAACAGAGAGTCTTATAACTGGGTTTGAGCGATCCTCTAACTGGAATTGCTGATTCACTGATTCCCTGACTTAAAAACTAGGATGTGAGGAATGGTTCTGTTGATGACAGAGATTGTCACTAGATTGACTATTCATCAGTATTTCCAATTTTTTGAAAGTGAAATCACTTTGATTTATCAAGTATGAACTTCTCAGAACCATGTTAGAAGTGAGTAAAAATGTACAGACATCACTACCATGTTGGGTTGGGGCTGCAGCCACATTTCTGGGTTCAGGCTTCAAGTGTCTGGGAAGCACTGTGCCTCAATATGGAGGTAGGTGGCTGAGTCTCTGGTCTGGTACGCAGTAAGCTCTGCTCATCTTTCATTCTAATAGTGACACTTTATTTTTTTTCCTCCTTTTTTCACCATTTAAGTGTACTAGAAACAGGATCATGGAGCTTTTCCCAGGGTTCTGTCTGTACCAATGTAAGCTATAAAGATGTAGAAAAGAAAGTACAGGTGAGATTGGTGCTTTCTTGCACCTAGAGATGGAGGGATCGAGGACCCTGTTCCACATTGGTTTGGTGCTCACTCCTGTCTAGAAGGACAGAATCAGATAGGAGAGAGTTCATCAATCTATAGATTTTACCTAGTAACACTAACCCCACAGAGATCTCCAGATGAACCAGGCATCTGCCTGCACTGTAGTGTCAGGTTGTAGCTCATTTAGAAATGCTTTCTGCCTGAGTCAGGAGATGCAAGGCAACGGGAATGCAATTCTAATCACAATGGGCTCCCACTCTGGGGGTTGGGTTGGGTCTTCAGCTATGGTTTCTGTACAGGCTGCAGGTGTCTGGAGAGCCCTGTGCTCCACAGCACAGAAGTAAGTGGCTGAGTCCCCAGGCTGAGAGTCTCTGATGTGGAGGTGGCTACAACGGTCCTTGGTATTGACTGTGGCTGTTAATCTTCCTTTTTGCTGCATTGCAGAAGCTATGTAAAACAAGGATATGAGGCGTCCTCCAGGATTTTGTTGGAACCACTACACGCTGGTCATGGAGGTAGAATAATTGCACATCAGAGATGAATTTCTCCCTTCCTGGAGGATAAGGACTCCAGGACTCTGCTCCACCTTCATCTGTGCTCTTACCCCTGTTGAGACAGAGAAAACAGGCACAGGTGAGGGTCACTGCAAATTGCCTGTGACTGTTTACAAGTGTAGGAAATGTTTCTCTAATTTCTGTCCTCATGGTAGAGGACACAGCCCAAGAGATTTGTGTTCTCTTTTCCTCCATCTCTGCTTTCCTTTCTTGTTCCTTTACAAATTCAGTCGTGGTATTCCTCCAGGTTCCCTCTGGGATGTTCTTAACTCACAGCAAACATGTATCCACAGAAGGCCCAGTAAGACTTCTATTTGTGTCTTCATGATTCTTTAATCTTTTGCTATAGGGACACACCTTGATGTCAAATCCCTCCAAATATTGGCAAGCATCATATCTTGAATTTGGAGCTAATTTTGTTTCTGTAACCCATCAGTTTCATGAGATCAATTTAGCAGCAGCCACTCCTAAGTGTTATCACTCAGATCTGTGGTGACAAAGCTTAGTGGCTTAGTCCACCTTCTACACACTATGGGTGTGTGTGTGTGTGTTGAGGATAAGGGAGGGGTTATCTTTTTAGAGTTTAAGGATTTTTTTTTCCTGTAAACTAGAAGTATATGTAGAATAATTTGTGTGAAAAATGTAGCTTAGAGGAGGAATAGAGAAACAGTTTATGTCTATGGAGAGCCATATTGACCAAGCTAAAACCAGAGACATGATCAGACTGAGAAATTTTTCTCAGTTGTGAATGATTGTGTATATGACTTGTATAAAATATACAAGTATATAATATACATACTTATGTACTATGATACACGTGTATGTTATACATACATTATATATATAATACAAATAAATAAGTAATACAAATATATATGACCAATTTGAATTTTTTACATTCCATATATCTTATTGGTTGTATTTATTTAAGTTAAATGATATAATAATAGTCCAGGACATATGAACACTATAGAAATAAGAAATATGACATAATAGTAGAAAGAAAAATATTTACTTCCTCAGTCTTTTTCGTATATATATAAAATGTGAAATACATATATATATATGAAAAGGACTGAGGCAGTGAATGTTAAATGGTCTATATGTTAAATTGGTAGAGTAGAAACTTTTAGGACATATATATATAAAATATGAAAATATATGTGAAATGTTTCTATATATATCTGTCTATCATCTATCTATCTATCTATGTCCTAGAAGTTTATACTCTATCAACTTACCATATAAACCATCGGTTTTCAACCAGGGGCTATTGCCCCCTGGGGAAAAATCTGTAGTGTCTAAAGACATTTTTGGTTGTCACAACTGGGGAAGGGAGGGGGAGATACTGGCATCTAGTGAGTAGAGGCCAGGGATGCTGTTAAATATCCTTCAATGCACAGGAAAGCCCCTCCCCACAAAAGGAATTACCTGCTAACACTATCCTCACAGAGATCTCCAGATGAACCAGGTATGTCCCTGCACTGCAGTGTCAAGTTGTAGCTCATTTAGAAATGCTTTAATGTTGATAATGTGAATAATGCTGCTGTTGAGACGCTCATATAGACAACGATTTTCAGGTCAAACAATCTTCTGGTAATTTATTTTACCCTTTATTTCTCTACACTCTTCTTGCCATGTATACTTTACTTTTTCTTTATTTGCCTCTTTCTTTGCTTTTATTTTTCTTATCCTTGAATTTCTGACCTTACACGAGGTATCAGCATGGTGGAGAAAAGAACAACAATCAGAGGTTGGAAAGCATTTCTGGACAAATAAACAAAAGCTCATATCGTTCTCTGATACTAAGAAATCTGGATTCATGAAACTACAAAATTACAAAAATATGAAACAAATTGTCTTGTTTTAATTGCAGGCTTCCTTTTGACTCTTGGAGATAAAAGAGAAGTGGTGATAAGAAAGCAGGATCCTGTGCATTCTTAACAATTTTCTGGTCTGCATGTTCTCTGCTCCCCTCCTCTGTCCTGGCCTAAATCATTAGCCCTCTTCCTGTTTCAGAGATTTTCATTCTTCATTCAGGAATAATCCTGGAAGCCCAAAGAAACTTTTCTCAGGTTAGAGTGTCCCCTTGTGGACTAAAACCTAGTGCTGTCACCACTTCATATGCAACAACGCAACCACCCAACCCAGGGTTTCGAGCATGTCCTTAGGCATCAACAGTGTATTTCCATTCATTCCAGAATGCTTCAGGACCATGGAGAGTTGCTCTTCGAAATTATTGCTCTGAATGGAGGTCGTAGGTCAGAGGATTCTTCAAGTTATGGGCCCGGGAGAATGACAGCTGTGGGAACTAGTAAGAGCCCTCCGTCACCATGAGAGTGAGTTCCTTGAAAGCAGGAACCATGTCCTCTCCATACTCCCTGTACACAACATAAATCAGGACATGAATGAAGTTTTGAGTGTACCTTATTGAAGCTGTGGTTCCTACTTTCAAGTTTTTTATTTTTTAATCCATTGTGCTATGTGAGTCACAAAACAGTGTTAATCCTCGTGACAGCTCTGTGAAGTAAGTGCTATACTTCCAAAGTACTTGGGAGGAAATTGATGCTGAGAAAGTTGATATAAAATGCCCAGAGTTACACAACCAGCAAGTGGCAAAGCCATCAGAAACTCTCACTCTTCTCAGTGTTATGTCACTTTTCAGAGAGAGAGACGTGTAAGAACAGTGATTATGGAAAGACACTGGGCCATCTTCTGGGGAAATAAAAACAAATTCTCCCACCAATCTAGAACACCTCTCCACAAAGGAATAAAAGAAAGAAAACAGTTTTATTATTTAACAAACATTAAACCAGAATGTAATGTGCATCACAGGCAATCCACTAAAGACATTGCAAAGACAGAAAGAATTTTCACCCCTGTTTATAGCCAAAAGGATTCATTTTCTCGTTGCATACATTTTCTCAAGGTAAACTATAAATAGTCGTCAAGTAAGAGGACTTGACAGCACTATTTGTCATAGTTCCTCCTCAGTTTACCTGTTGATTGGCGACCCCACCTGTGTTTGCTAATTGGCTTTATCCGAAGGAAAAATTTCTTATGTCTTTAAGACAGGAGGCAAGTTTGCAACTTAGAGCAAGGTGCCGGCTGAGTTTAGGCTCCTCCCCTCCTGCAGAGACAGGGGGACAAGGGCGCCATCCTCCTTGATGATTACATTTCAGAGAGATGGCTCCCAGGTGCTTGAGAAAAACATGCCTGGATTGTAAAACTGGCAAGAGGCTTATTTAGCTTTTTAAAAAATTTACAAACATCTCAAAGGGACAGAGAAAGAATTCATAATTACAAGCTTTCTAAGGTAAATACTCTAAGAAAGGGGGGGGAGGGTGTCTTTCCTTTTTTTTATATCAGGGAGAATTTTAAACTTATTTTTCTTATTTTTAATTTATTTTTACCCTTACGATCTTCAAAATGAAGGAGTTCCATGTGATAAAACTTCCAGGAGATGCCTTTGAAGTAGGTAACTGGGGTCTATGAGGTTGAAAACAAGAAAAATAAATAACTTTTAGAATCTAAGAGTGAGAAAAATGTAAAACCACAGTTATTAATTATTTGCATGGAAATTGAAATTGTCTACGGTTAACAGACTTGTGATGTAAAACTGAAATCCATAGTCCCTCACAAGTGTAAGAAATTGATGGAAATTTTAAAATAAGGCCTCTCTGAATGGAAGAAGAATTTTTTTCTTAATAAAAAACTATAGGAACATTAATGCTTCAAGAAATACATATGATCAATATAAATGCAGGTCCCTTCTCTGTATAAACTGGGTACTTTGTTCATATCTTTTTTCTGCACTGTCAGATGAACACAAAAAATCACAAAGCCATTTATGTCAGTCCTACCACAGTTAGGGTTGTGTTCAGCTGCAAGTAACAAAAACTCAACCAAACAATGGTTTACTAAAATTTTTCATGCAGAAATAATTCTGGGGGAGGGATTTGACTTGGCGTGTAGAGGATGATCAGGCATGGAATTGGGGAGGGGGTTCTGCTAGTGATTTCCTTTATGGTAAAGTTGTCATTTCCATGTTTCAGCAAGAAAGAATTGGAAAAGGGGACAGGAAAATGTGGTGCCTGTACCAGGAGAGGAAAAACATCACAGGAAATCCCCAGCAGTTTTCTGATTAAATCTCATTTGTCAGAACTGTGCTATATGCAGCCCCTAGTTGTAAGAAAGGATGTGAAATGCAGTATTTTTTTTAAAGCTGGGGATATACTTGCCCAGATTGAAATCGAGAATTCTATAAGCAGAAGGGAGTGGTGACTAGGTTGGCGACTCTCAGTGTCCACCTTCCTGGCTACTAAAGTGGGGTCAGAATATTAGGCAGAGATTAACTCATTCCTCTTTGAGGACTCAGTGCAAATTTCACAGTAAGGATAACATCTACTTAGAAACATTAATAATAATATTATTTACAGGGGAATTTATTGAGTATATATGTTGTACCTGGGACTTCATATAATTTTGTATATTTTATCTTATTTAATTCATAGAACTCAGCAAGGTAGGTGTTCTTATTAACATGTATTTGTAAGGAAGCTTAGAAGAAGATAAATAATTATCAAAAGACACGAAAATTTCTAAGACAGGATTTGAATCTGGGTTATTGTGACTCCAAAACTCATGTACTTTGTAGTATATCATCTTGCTTTAGAGAACAAATAGGAATTATTCAAGTGTAAATATGGGCCATTGGAGGGCCTGCCAGGTGGAGGGAACTGTCAAATTCTCACTTCTTCAGCCTTGAAAATTTGAAAATATTTGTATCTGCCATTTGAAGTCTAATCCCCAAGAAAATCCTGTGCAAATACAGGCTATTGTAGTTAATGTTTGAGCAGTTTCAGAATCACCAACTGGGGATATGGCTTTGGAATCACAGTTGGATATTATTGAAGTACACTTTGGGCATCTTTCTGTCAAAAAAAAGTAGCATCTTTATTCTAATTATTTTTTTACTATACTCTATTTTAATAGACTGGGAACATAGCAGTTTCATCAATTCCAAAGTACTAGAATAAAACTGGGAAATCATCCATTTCTGACCCCTTGTACTAAACATTCCTTGCTGTGGTCTTTAGGAAAATAGAATGACCAATTAGACCTATGATACAGTCTGTATAATATCTTCCATATGCCCCTCCACATCAGCTCTCTTCATCACCCCACTGCCTATGTTGGAGAGCTATAGACACGTATTTTCCTGCTTCTAACAGTGAGCTACATTTTCAGAAGTTTGTCTTATAACAGAAGGATCTTGTTCTCCAGTGTATGTGGGAAATTTTCTGGAAGAACGTGGGAAATGGTTCCATGAGGAGCTGAGGTTGCTACCATTGTTATGCCAAGAGGTATGTAAGGAGCAGCTGGAGGAATGTGGCAGCAGTGTGACTGGGGCCTGCAGCAGGGTTTGGGTACAGGCAGCAGGTGCCCCAGGAGCACTGTGTCCCTGCACAGAGGTAGGTGTCTGCATCTCCAGGATGGGCTGCAGTGAGCAGGGAGCTGTCCTTCCTTTCCTTACCAAACTGAGCCTTTAGTCTCTACTGCTCCTTCATTTCTCCACCCTTAGCTAATGTCATCAAGAGGATAGGACCTTTCCCAGGCTCCTGTCTGTACCATTGAAAGCTGGTAAAAATGCTTGAGGGGTGCAGTACATAGCGGAATTTTCTCCCTCCTGGATGCTTAGAAACCAAGGACTCTGCTCCAGCTGCTGGGCGCTCTCCCCTGTTTAGAAACAAAGAAGGCACCAGGAAAGGGAATTAGGGATTTTTCCCAACCTAAAATGTTTTTTTTGTTGTTTGTTTGTTTGTTTTTGTGGGGAAGGCCAGCCCTGAGCTAACATCTGTTGCCAATCCTCCCCTTTTTGCTGAGGAAGACTGGCCCTGGGCTCACATCTGTGCCCATCTTCCTCCACTTTTTTTATATGGGACGCCACCAAGGCATGGCTGACAGGCAGTGCGTCGGCGGGTGCCTGGGATCCGAACTCGCGAACCCCGGGCTGCCAAGCACGAACTAAACCGCTGTGCCACCGGGCGGCCCCCCCTAAAATGTTTTTTCCTCCCTCCTTCTACTCTTCTCCCTCCCCTGTTCTCTCCCTTTCTTCCTCCCTTCTTCTATTCTTCCTGTCACAGTTTACCATAAGATAACCTGCCCTCAAGGATTTTTCATCTCTTTAGGATTTCCTGTTAATATAAATGGGAACTTCTCAAACTCACGTGCCAACTGAATCCAAAGGATCAACACTGAGGATTTCACGAGCATCTTTTCTTCCTATCACGTGGTGGCCCTAACTTTAGCTACCCTTGAAAGATCTCCTCTTGAAAGAGGATTTTTTGGGCTAGAGGAGCATTTGCCACCCACTTTGATCTGAGTGAAAAGGCAGAGGCCTCTGTGTGGCAGCCAGTTGAATCATTCACCCTCCACCCTCCCCTTCCTCCAGCCTCCGACTCTGCTTTGACTCTGGGAGGCATTTGCCTTTTGAAATACTCCCCTCCTGTGGAGTAATAGAAAAGTGATTTACTTTCAGTAATGTTTCTGTTTCTCCCAATTTCCTTTGGTATGCACAAGTATCAAGATTTAAGTAGAGTCTAATGACTATTCAGAAATGGAAAATATGTTCTTTTAAAAATAGATCATTTTAAACCAGAATAATAGAAGATAAAGGAAATATTATCTTATCATTTCTGGTATCCTCAACAAGCATGCTGAGCGGTATGGTATCCATACTCTATATTTGTAAGTGTATGTGTGTTGTGTTGTATATGAAACTATACTATATTTTCTGGGTCATATGGCATGGGTAAGTACCCTGTCATAAAGCTATTTTTACCAAAGTAAAGATGCATAACCTTGTTGTATATTATTTAATTTAGAACACTTTTCTGATATCCTACTGCATTGCTCTGTGTTAGGTCCCTGGTTTATGACTATCCAAGTCCTCAACATACTGTGTTGTGATCGCACTTGCTGGATTCACCTACAAGTTCTGTGGTGAAAAGATTGTTCCATTTTCACTTTTGTGACCCCAGCAATTACTAGGCAGAAAAACATTAATACATAGTTAACAAATTATTGAATTAATGTGTAAAAGTATGTGTGTATGTGCATTAATGTAGTGATTCCAGTATATAGATATTGTGGTGTGGCTGCAGTGTGCATTCGAATACCACAAAATCTTGGATAAATGATGTCATGATTGTTTTGGCTACTGCTTATATTCATTATTAAAGATAATCAGTTTTGGCCACATGACTGTTAATATCCCAAATGGGATAATGCTAATGCCCAGGCATTTTCCTTTTAAAATTTTAGCTCTGAGTAGAGTGTGTGGGAGTCCAGATTCCTCAGGTAGGGCTTAAAACAGAGGGGTCACTCTTGATCCTTTCAGGCTGATGAGAACAATAAAAGGGATGCTTAAGGATCACAAGCTATTGGCTGATTTTTGAGGCATCCCGTACCCAAGCCCTTTAGATATAAATATAGATTTCTCTCCAAAGTGAAAGTATTGATTTAGCTTCAAGATGGGGATGAGAATAAACTTTCCCTGACATTGGAAATAACTTTCATAGCCATTACACTGACTGGGAATCTGGAATGTTTTTTTTAGTGCCCAAATATCCTGATAACTTCATCCAGAATAAGAGCCCTGCTGCAGTTTACAAAAGGGGATGGAATCCAGAACAGCATGGGTGGGGGCATGTCTTTCTCCTGGGATTACAGTTTAAATAAGAATTTCCAGGTGTAAGGGAGGGAAACATAGTTATGGAATGGCCTAAGGGATGTAATGAAGTAGTGGTACCTTCATGTGTCCCTGCAGTAGAATGTTTCCAGCCCACCTAAGCATAAACCAGTTCTCATTAATCAGTGCTCTTGTCAAAATGCACTATGGTCAAGCTGTAGGTCTATGTTCTGAGTGCTTCTTGTATGTCAGGGATAGTGATAACAGCTGGGATTAAAGACAATAATATGAAAGGGCCCCTATCTTTGAGAAAGTTGGACTAGTTGAGTCAAGAACCAAAGAAATATTCATAATGTGGTAGATATATGCTGTTGTAAAACTACATACAGAACATTAAAGGAGGGAGAGGGAAAAAAATGAAATTTAGATAACTTGGAAAAAGCTTTTAAAAAGTAAATGTGGAATTTATTGGGTCTTGAAGATTGAGTAGGATTTTGCCAACTTTAGAAATAAATAATAAACAAAAGAAGAGAAGATTAATGTGAGTTCATTTAATATGGCTGATTTTCAAAAATCATGGGGTAATGATGGGGATGAGGATGAAAAGTTACTGGGAGTAAGACTGTAGATGGCCACACAAACCTTGATTTTTACTTTTGGGTAATGGGGAGCTATAGCAGGTCCTGAAATAGGATAGTGATCTAATCTGATACGTGTTTTAGAATGATAACTCCAGGGATGGTGATAGATTGGAGAGGTATGAGCTAAGAGGTAGAGGATACATTTAAGACTTTATTTCAATCAACCAGGTGAGAGATAATGAGAACCAGGGCCAGGATAGTAACAAGGGGGTTGAAAAGGAGTTGTTGATTATGAGAAATATTTAAAAAATAGAATTGATATGACTTGGTATATCAGTCAACTATGACTGATATATGGTCATTGACTATGGTAATGCTCAGTATAAACAACCTCAAAATCTCAGTGGCTCTCAAGAGCAGTTTAATTAGTTGTCCATGGTATGTTACTTGTGGATCAGTTGCAATACTGACACTCTGAGGCTATGCTCCTCACCACAAGTGGGGTCAGGTCTTCTCCCATGAATTGTCTTTTCATTTTGAACCTTGGGTCTGCTCCACATTATGGGATAAAAGCTGAAAGAACAACAGTTATCTGGTACATGTGGGGGAGAAACAAAAGGAGCCAAACCATATGAATATATTTAATTTTTGCTTTGATACAGCACATTTCCTATCCACTCACATTCCAACGGTCAAAGCTAGTCATATTGCCAAGTCCAAAATCAACTCTGGCTAAAGATTAGCATGACAAAGGTGGGAGAGAATAAAGAGTTGTTGACACATAATACAATCTACTACTCTTGAAAATGAGCTATGTGAGAGTGAGCTTAAAGGGTACTCTGAGGTTAACCAACTTATGAAAAAAAAGATATATTAACTTGACTCTAAAATCTTTAAGAAAAGTTTTTGTGAAGACCTAGGAGAAATCATGAATAACCACAATTTGCTTTTCCCATCTCTCTCCTTTTTATTCTCTCTTTTGTGTTGTAGGACAGGCCTTCAATGAACTAGTTGCTCACATTAACAACCTCTTTTGTAAGATTTTGCCCCCTTTATAAGGGCAGATGGCTCTGCCCTGGAGATGAAAGCTCTGTGGCTCCTAAGTTCCCAGTCTGAACTCAAATACCTGGCCCAGGAAGCATAATAATTAGGGAAATATGATTTTTTAAATTTAGTTTTTACTATTGTTCATTTTTCCTCAACTCTATATGACTACATGATAAACAAAACCAAAGGGCTAGAATCCACCATATCAAACATGTGACCTAATAATTGAAATTCAGAAGTGAAGTCTTTCCCTCCACATCATCCAGCAACCAGAAACATTTTTTTGGGTTGACTTACAATTATTCAGAATGGTCTAGAATCTTGTTATAAAGTCATTGTACTCCAGATTATTATTTTCTTTCCATAGGCATCAGAGCAATCCACAAATGAGCCAGACTGGGCTTTATTTTTCCACCTTCTGACTTTTTTGAACTGTCCTATGGCTCCTTTTCTTTGCATTTCTAGAACTCACCAAACACATAGTTCAACTGAAGCCAAGCCATAGAGTCTCAGAGAAAACTCCCATGACCTTTCTTCATAGCCCTTGCACCCAAGTTTGGAGAGATTTTCTTTGGGATGATGGCTGTCCCAGTGAGTGTTTTTGCTCTTTCCCTGCCGTGTTGTGCTCCATCAAGAACTATTGAGTTGTAACTACTGTACCACCCTTTTCTCGTGAGTTATATTATTCACAATATCTGACAAAATTAAGTCACACTATTTAGCTATTCATATTCTGAGGTGAAATGGAATCACTATTAACTTTGGTCAATTGTTGAAGAAATGTTTTTCTCGTAAATGTACACATTATAAAGGGATCTGTTTGTAATCATATACAGTCATGTGCCGCATATATGACAGTGGTCGCATAAGATTTGTGCTATAGAGCCTAGGTGTGTAGGAGGCTATACCATCTAGGTTTGTGTAAGTACACTCTATGATGTTTGCACAATGACAAAATCATCTAACGACGTGTTTCTCAGAAGGTATTCTCATTGTTAAGCAACGCGTTGACTGTATTAAAAAGAAAATAAGAACCAGTTATGTTCAAACAGCACAATTATCTCTCTCAGTATATAATGAAAAGAAATGTAGCTGCATAGGACTACAGATAAAAAAGCATAACTTTTATTCCTGGTTGAACTAGCAAGCCATTTCTCCAAGGCCTGACTTTCCAACTCATTATTCATTCAGTAAACAAAGTTTCAGGCACTGTACTAGGTTTGGGGGCTATAAATGTGACAAGACATGGTCCCTGTCTCCCAGGTCCTCAATCTGCTATTGTCAAAAACAATTTTTAAAGGTAATGTGTTAGAAAAGATCTACACTAGCATTACAGGAAAATATAGGAGATGTAATAACTATGCTAAAAATTGGGCTATTGAGAAAGACTTTATTCCAGGCTTAGAGAGGCAGCCCAACAAAGATTCACTCATGGGGAACTTGCTCACTTGCCTTTACACACGGATGTAGAGCTAAGTGAGAAGCAAGAGAAATACAGTAGACCTTTGCAGGCTGGGCTAGAGAGGAAAGAGCTGGGGTCAACTGTTGACCCCTGAGATATTTCCCCCATTTCTCAGAACTTAAATGGAACCACCAACCACAACAATGAGTCCCTCAGAAACATGCGGTGTGAACACTTCAGCCCATATGGACAATTCTCCTTCTACTCTGAGTCCTCCCTGGGAGACATCAGTGCTGGTGAGGGGTGGTGGAGAGAAACTGGGTTCAAGGTGCCAGTCTGTGTAAGCTCCTTCCCAGTGTCACAAAACTCCTCAGTGGCACTCAGGACTCATCAAATGGATAAAATATTAAATATAGAAAAATTAACAAAATCTTTTGGTGGAGGAGTGATAAATTCTGACAAAATGATTTGATGTTGGAGCCAGATATACTTAGATGAAAACTACATCATTGCCACTTACCAGCTAGGTCACATCAAACAATTTATTTATTCCCCTCATGTTTCCTAATCAGAAGAACAGGGCTTACATTACCTGTTCCATTGGGATGTCTTGGGGATACATTGAAATTATGTGTATAAACAAGATTGTGTATCACTCAACCTATTTAGATGATTCCCTATTTGCGTGATTCATCTCCACTCCTCCCATTCCTTCTCAACAGGCACTTAGTAAAAGGCCCATCTGAGTCCTTATCCAGAAAAATCCAAGAACACATCACCATCATTAGCCATATTCATCCTAAGGGAAAAACACCCAGACTGTATGAGTGTCCTATCCTGTGACAAGCATTATGTGAAGAGGTGGCACAAGTACACAAAAGCCAATTAGTCACCTTTTCCCTTCTTAATCAAGTGGTATATGAAGTATCCAATTAGTTCAAAACATAGGTATTTTTGATTTGGTGAACTTGATAAACTATATATGCAACTAGCAGTGCTATCGACTCTTCTAAACACTTTATATAAATCAGCTCATTTAATCCTCCCAACAACACTGGGTGGTACCTAATATTATTTCCATTTTTTTTTCAGATGAGTAAATTGAGGCACAGAGAAGCTAATTAAACTTCCAAAGATCATATAACTAGTAAGTGGCAGAGCCAGGCTTCAGATCTAGGCAGTGCAGCTAAATAATGCACAAACTCAACCACCTTAGAATACTGCCTCTCAGACAGTGTAAACCTTGCTGTGAGAGGTTGGAAGACCAGCAGCATCAATATCAACTGGGAGCTTGTTAAAAATGCAGACTTTCAGGCCCTACTGAATCATAATCTGTAGTTTAACAAGATCCTCGCATGATCCACATCAATCTGTGAGAAGCTGTCAAGTAAAAGTTGTAGAGGAACAGCCCCAGAACACTGTTAATTGTGTGGAATAAATATGCATCCAAGCTCAGTGGTGCATTCAAGAGAGAGAAATATATACTCACCTGTTATAACTACCTGGAGTTTTATAGATATTCTAACACATACTTCCTCTTCAAGCAGCTGTGGATATTCTTTCCTTGACCCACTTTCTCAACTCAACCGTTGAGATATTTTTATTCCGTCACATCTGCAATGTGGATGCTAGGGACATCTTGCGTTTTTATCTCCTCAACCTCTGGGTAGGAAAATCAATTTTATCCCCTTTTACCCGTGACTGGGGTTAGATCTTTTCATTCCAAGGAAAACGTCTTTTATTTAACTGAACCTATTCAAGTCAACGAGTAGCTATGCATAATCCTAAAATTTTTGAGATGACTACCGTGCAAAAGGCCAGAGCTTAACTTTGAAATTTAGGGTTTAATGACCTTGGATGTTCACAGGTGCTATAAATTAATTAACTGGCCTGTATTCCTAGTTAACTTATCAAAGAAACCCTCTGCAAGTCTGTTTGATATGAATAACTATATACCTTTAGCAACCCCTGACTATACTGCAACTTAGTATACAATTCATTTCAGAAATAGTCTACATTTTACTTCATCCATAAAATGAGGTTCATCCCATGATTTATATAATTCTTTATTCGTTTCATATTATTTGATTAATGGACATCTTAATTTTAGAAGACATTTTGGAAAAACTCTGTGAGAGGTAGAATAGGTGAATCTCCCCCCACAGGGTAGATGTGGAAGTCTGTCTAAGATCATAGAGGAGGGATGGACACACCAGAGTTAGAAGTCAGTTTCCTCTTGTCTGCTCATTTTAGGGCACCACACAGAGGCAGAAAGGGAAATGGTGAGATAGAACAGAGAAAGAAATATCCATGTTGAGAAGATGGAAGAAACTACAGCAGAAGTAACCATAAATTAGAGAGATCAACACTGCAATTATAAGTAGAAGTTATTGAGATTTAGGCCTAAATGTGTGTGTGTGTGAGTGTGTGTCTGTGTGTGTAAGTGGGGAATACTCACATTATAGGCCCCATCCATGCAGGGGCAGGAAATAAGGTAATATTACCAACATTTAGGGGATAGGAAACTACGAAAAGCCACTATTACAACTCAGTGTATAGGCTTGAGTGACCTAGAGTGTCACATTATGTAATGTCAAAAAGTGAGAGGATAGACTGAGTTACTGACATGGCTGATGCACAGGAAGAAAAGTTGTTAACAGTTCATATTAAGGCACAGCTATATTATTGAATGCTATATATTTGCATTTTGAGATCATCTTTTCAGACTACTAAAATATTTGATTCATTGAGGTTGTTTTTCCAAAACACCTGTTGAGGACAAGTTTGCTGCCGTGACGCTGGGTGCCACAACCCCAGCGCAGGACTGGGGACAGGCTGCAGGTGACAAAAGAGCACAGAACACAGGGGTAGGTGATTGAGCCTCAGGCTGGGAGGCTGAAATGTGGAGGAAGCTCTGAACCTCCTTTTTAGTAAGGGTGGCGCTTAGTTTCTCTCATACTTTTCACCCCAATTTAAATTGGTTGCAAACAGGAAATTGACAGTCCTTCCTGGGATTCTGCTTGTACCTGTTAAAGCATAAAAAGAAACAGGAATAGGAATTTTCATCTCCCTCCTCCCTTGGCGTGCGGGGATCAAGAACTGTGCTCCCTGTTGATGGACAAGAGAGCATAAGACACATAAATTTGATCTCGCTACAGAATTTACACCCTTTTAATATCCTTCTTATCTTGTTTTATCTTATGGGGAACTCTGGATAACCCCAAATGAGCATGATTGTGCTACATCTATTAGCCTGTTGGAAAAAGTCTTTGACAGTTTCTCTGTTCACATCCAAAGTGAAGCCACAAGATCCGAGCTGAGGACCCCAGGGTCTTCTCCACTTGTCCCGGCCAAGTATCCAAACCTAAGATGCTCTAAAGTTCTGAACGTTGAGATCTTATGCTTTAGAGACAGAACTGTGTGTGTGGTTGTGAAGACAATCAGAGACAAGCTCCACTCTGCCCAATAATCATTTGCACAGACCAATTTAACTAGAAATGGTGTCACTGAGGTCTGTGGGTGGAAACACAAACATGACCCTCTTGGGGGGGAATTCATAAATATTAAAGATATTATCCAATGCACTGCAACTATTTCTGTTAGGGGTATTCTAGGTAGAAGGCTTCTGTTTTTCAGCTTTATGGGGCCCCAAGAATCTTTTGCAAGTCTGGAAACTCTTCTTAAGTCACCAAATAGCCTTCCCATGCTGGGTTTTACTGATTCTTAGAAAATTGTCAAGAAACAGCAACCTGGCCCCCGCTGCTCTAGGACCTGCAGACCCCACTCTTCTCTCCTGGACAAGCCACTTTCTCCTCCTGTTTTCTACCACAAACTCTCTTCTAACTCTACCACTTCCATAAACCCTATATATTCCTTAATGAATTTAGATTGTTCATATGAGCCAAAAAGTCCTCTAAGCAAACAGAGCTTTCTTGCCAGATATCATCATTTGCATATTGAAGCAGAGACACCACCTGCTTGAACAGAAGGAAGGAGAAACACACAAGGAGAAATAAGACATAAAGTAACATAGCAGAATAGTAGCCAACTATATTTACATTTACATAAAAATATACACACACAAACACACACACAGATTATATATATACTTTTCCATCATTTAAAGGTTTTAAAATTCATTTAAATGTTAAAGTGATATTTTATGAAAAATTATTTTTTCATCCATATCTTTGGTTATCTGCCATTTTTTCATTTTAAATTTTGTTTATTTGTGCCTTCTCTTTTTTTGGTTTATCTACTTTTTCCGGGATCCAATTTTTAAAAAGTTACTCAATTCTATTTTTTTCTTAACAAGTTATGCTTGCACATTTATTAATACCATTTCCATGCTTTCCCTAGGTTTCTTTTGTTTTTCTTCTAATTTCTTGAATTGCAAACTCTCTTAACTTATTTTGTTCTTTCTTTATTAGTAATGAAAGTAATGTTAAATGATAGATTTTAATATCATCATGGTTATCGTTATTACCCAGTCACTTGACCACGGTAACACGTCCCAGATGGGCTTTCTTGTCAAAGACAGAGAGTAAGCATTCTGACCTTGGGAAAGCGTTTTGTGTGTATTTTCCTCAACTGCCTTCCCATGCTGTGTCCTCTCTATGTCATGGAGCTATTGCACAGGAGCAGCCTCACCTGTCACTCTGTGTGCCTCTCAGAGCACAGTCATCTCTCTGGTTTACCCTGGGCAGGCTCAGGTTGCTGGACTTTCTGTCTGCAACAACTGACATAGAGGCCACATCATTTGTCACAGATTCTTGTATCCTTGAGTCAGAAAATCCAGTCTTTGGAAGGGAAGCTATCAGTACTGGATTATGCTTTTATTAGTTGCTGAGCCATGGCTATAAGACCCTGGGTGACTGCAGTGAGAGGCTGGGTTGTGCGTGCTCCTCCAGGACTAGAGAAGAGCCACAATACAGAGTTACTGCGGACCCTCAGTAAACGTTCATCCCCAGCAGAGGAGCAAAGCTGGGGCCTGGCTTCACACTCAACCAGAATGGAAGCTGTGCTGGGTACTGGGACTTGTCCTGATGGAATATGTGGTCCCAGATGACACATATCCTGAAAGCTGGCACTGATTATGGGAGAGAGAAAGAGAGAAAGACTCGCCCCTCCAGGGAATTATTTGTTCAACACAGAGGAGCTTCAGGGTGTCACATACTGAGGAAGGGACTTTTGGAAGAAACTTAGAATATTCTGACGGCACCTGTAGGTCTCCAACGCCCAATTCAGACCGTCTTTCCTTAGGACCCCCTGTGTTCTCTGCAGTCACAGAGGCTCAGCACAAAAGCAAGGCCATGTGTGTGGGCATTCAGGCTCTGTTACTCTTTCCTGCTTAGTATCTCCTGGCTCAGCTGTACATCCCATTCTGACTTTTGCCTCTACCACTGAGTTTTTCTACAGAATTCTTTCTGGCCTGACCCCATGAATCAGTCTGTGCTAACATGCGGGCCACACATCAATCTCTTTCTAATTCCCATATTAAGATCTGCCCGGAGAGAGCCTGCTGTTATTGAAGGTCTTGAGGAGCTGTTATAGACCAAGGTTTTAATGAACTGAAGCTCACACAATGCAGGAGACATGGGCAAGTAAACTGCCAGTGTTCCTCTTCACTTATGTAGACTCTCACCCATTGAATAATGGAGAAAATATAACTATCTTCATCTCCTCTCTTACCTATTGCTTCCACACAGTCTTAAGAAGAAAGAGAAAACTTTGCACATAGTTGGTATCATAGTAGAAGAAAAGATGCCATGACCCCAGTTAATAATCAGGGCTGTGTCAGGAGAGAGAGAGAAATGATTTTCCATTTCGTCAGCACAAGGAGAATTAGCTGTAAAGAACATGACGTTTATAACCTTAGAGAGGTGTGGACCAGATCTAGGGCAACAAAGGAGTCAAGTTTAGAGAAGGTTGTGCCAGGTTCTCTCCATCAAGTCTGTTGCCAAGTATTCAACAGGATCAGGAGAATATCTCTCTGTGCGACTGGATATCTGAACAGATGATATGTGTTCTATTGTTTCAAAGTTTTTCTCCCCACTTTCTCCCTTCCCCTCTACCTTCTTCCACCCTGCCCATCCTTTGCTCCTAATACATGTGTGCAAGATAATGCACCAGTGATACCATAAATTGAAAATACCTGGCTTAAATTTAAAGCCAGGAATATTCAGAATGCAGTTTACTCTCCATAATGTACTAGATGTGCCATCATGGACAAAATCATTTGTGTTTTCTGGGCCTCCGTTTTTTATCTATTGTGTTTGTAGCATGCTAGAATATGAGTTAAGCCCTTGTTACATATTTTGTTTGATCATTAGAACAACTTCTGAAGGGATTATTATTATTATTATTATCCCAGTATACAGATGATAAAACTGAGGTTTAAAATGTTTATTAACTTTTTTACTGTAATTCAATTGATGGCAGAGTTGACGGCTGGACACGTGTCTATGCAATCTATAAACCTACCCTCTTAGATGACTTATTATACTGCTTTACTTAAAAGGGATTATTTCTACTTTCTGTGTTTTAATTGTAATTGAATTACATATATATGCTGATAGTCTTGCACAATACATGCTGCATAGTAAATACACAACTAGAGAAGCACCAAGAAAAAAAGTCGAAGGTAGGCAGGGGAGGAAAGTAGGAAATGATTTGAGCTGCTCGTCGTGAATATTCTCTGTGAGATGGAGTTCGTAGAACTGACTTTTCTTTTTAGCTTCTACATAAAAAACAATATTTGAAAAGCTAATAGACTTTATTTTTTAGTGCAGTTTTAGGTTTACAGGAAAATTGATCAGAAAGTACAGAGAGTTCCCATATACCCCATATATACTCACAGAAATAATATTGATTTTCACCCTTTTACAGAAAAGCTGATTTGTTTGGTTCTGTCATGTTCTATAATGCTTCTGATGGTTAAATGAGATGCTGGCATGCTGTTGTATTGTTATATTGGGATGCCTTCAGCAAAAAGTAAAGAGAAGAGTGGGTGCATCCCAATGGGGAAGGGCTATGTACTCCTCACATCCACTCCGTTCTGTACCTGTGGGCTCCAGGGATGCTGGTACCAGCTAATCTGTGGCCTAGCCTGAGTTGTGCTTTCCCTTCTGAGCCTTATTTGTTTCTAGGCTTAACCCACTGCATGACTTGCATATTCTTGTGCCTGTCCTTTCAAAGGCTAAGGGAAAGCACAGTGGCATAGCTCCATGTGACAGTTAGTGATGTCCCATCTTGGGTGAAAATATGTAGATGTATTGTAAGTTACCCTATAATGTTCTGTTGTAACTCATCATGCGTATAACCACACTCATTTTGTGGCAGATCATCTTCATAACTGGTAATTTTTAAAATGATAAAGGAATAAAGTTTTCCTGTACTCTCTCCGAGATCAATACTGTAACAGGAAGGCTCATGACCTGCTCCAGAATTGTGGCATCTGATGTGAATAGAAGTGATCTCAATTTAATCTTTCAGCACAAGAAAGCAATGTAGGTTGTCACAGGCACAACGTTTTCCAGCTGGGTACCTGGTGCAGTAATAGCAGAAAACACTCTAGTTTGCCTGCACTCAATACAGACTAGGGTTTCCTGGATGCTGAGATTCTTCTTTTCTATGTAGGACGTCATCGCCTGAGACACGCCCAAGGAGGAGATGAGGTGATTGATTTGAGACTTTTTTCTTTTCCTAATGTAAACATTTACTGCTATAAATTTCCTGCTAAGCATTGCTTTCTGTTGTTGTTTAGTGAAGTGTTCCATAAATATCAATGAGGTCAAATGAGTTGATAGTGTGCAAGTCTGCTATATTCTTGCTGATTTCTGACTACTTGTTCCATTACTTTTTGAGCACAAAGGGTTAAGGTCTCCAAATGTAATTGCAGATTTGTCTATTTTTCCTTTCAGTTTTAACAGTTTTATCTTCAAGTATTTTGAAGCTCTGATGTTAAGTGCATATGCATTAAATTTGTTAGGTCTTCTTAGTAAATTGATCCTTTTATTGTTATGTAATATCCCTCTTTATTTCTGTAAGATTTGTTTTTCTGAAGTCTAATTTGTTTGATATTAATATAGCCTTTCCAGATTAGTGTTTGTTTGAATATCTTTTTCCATACTTTTACTTTTAATCTATCTATGCCACTATATTTAAAGTGGGTGTCTGAGTAATTCATTTGAGAGATGAGGGTCACTTGACCAAAGAGGTAGCAGTGGAGATAGTGGCAATGGTTAGATTAAGGGTTAATTTTTAAGATAGGGCCAAGTGGACTTCATGACAGATTAGATGTGTTGGTCTTAAACAAATAGCCAGTTATTTCTCCAGCAAAAATGGGTTTATTCAGGATCAGCAAAGAATTGCAATTCGGGGTCTGCAACCATGGTGGGCCACATGCAAGTCCCACAGTAACAAGGGAAGAGAAACTCTTCTATAGAGGGAAAAAGGAAGTTGGGAGGGCTATTGTAAACAAAGAGTCTACTGGAAGATTTGAGTTTGATGTGCTTTTCATTGGCTGAGTTGTGACAGTGTCTCATTGACTGAGCTTCTTGCTGGTCAAGAAGAGGAAGTCTTTCTTCTTCCTGTTGGGCTCTGCTATTGACATAGGGCATAGAGAGCTCCCCCTTTTGGCCACCTGATTCCAATTTAATGAGGTTTCTGTTTATTAATTTGATGGATGTAAACAGTGAGAGAAAAATAAGAGTAAAAGATAACTCTGAGGTTATGACCAGAGATACTGAAAGAATGGAGGTTCTATCAAGTGAAATGCAAAAGGTAGCAGGAGGAGCACGTTGGAGGAGAGTTCAGAAGGACAAACATCAGAAGTCAGTATTGGTCACATTAAATTAGAATCCTGAGCCTCTAGAATGCAGTATGTCCAAGTAGAAGGAGAATATCCACACAAGTTTCTCTGTGATAGGTCTTGTTTAACATGACCCAGCAGTAAAAGAAGGAACACACTGAGGTTCCTGTTTATCCTCAGGAGCCAAGCACTCCCCAGGGCTCTGCTCCCCACCCTGCTCACTTCCATCAAATGAGAGACCTTGCTAAAACAGGTCAGGCTGTGTCCTTGAGTCTGAAAACCCCAATGTCTCAGGAGGTTTGTGTTCAGCTCCCCCTGCAGTCTCAGTCACTGTGTCACTCAGAGCACAGAAGTACTCAGCTGAGTCGCTCAAATGGGCTGATGGTTTCCTCAGGTGGAAGGAGGTTTCACTCTTCTTAAATTCAGCCTCAAAACCTTTGATGCCTTTAACCAGGGTGGACCCCGTTGTGTACTTGAGGAGAATCTGGAGGCCTTGGCTGGGGTACTGGATGTACCAGAAGAGATAAGGAGTTCCACTATAGGAATAGTTACACTTCAGCTCCAGAGAGGCTCCTTCAGAGACAGTGATGTGGTCGTCAGGCTGGGTCACTGACTGGGCTCTGGTTCCTCCTGAAACATCAATGCTGAGTCAGTGAGACCAGGACAGACAGACCTACCTTGTAATGAGACACTATCTCTACTCAGATTCCAGTCGGGACAATGTTCCTTCTATGGAGGCAGGAGCATGGAATACAATGTTACTTACTCACTGTGAAGAGCATCCCAAGCAGCAGAATGGTCATTGAGAACATGGCTAGGCAGTGAGGAAGCTGAGAGCTATAATCTGGAAGATCTTCCCTGAGGAGCAGGAAGGAATGTGCCAGAGTACGCTGAGTCCTTGCAACTGGGAAAATCTGGGATTCAAGAGATCCCTGTTTAGGCAAGTTCTCCAGACTATTAGTAAGAGATGCTTCCTTGACAGTGGCTGCTCCTGGTGTTGAATCTACTCCGAATGTGCCCCTCAGTGAGCTGTGAGGTAAAGAAGCTCATAAGACTGAGGTAGAACTTTTGTTAGAGGAGACATTTCCAGTTTATGCAACACTGTCCTCTGGAGGTCAAATATAGAAACAAATTGAATCTTAAGGTTTTTGTGCCCCTTCCCCTTCCTGTTCTTACCTACGCTTGAATTTCTTAGCATTATAGGCTGATGAGAGTGTTTTCAGGAGTCTGCTTATTAAGAGGGTCTTTAATTGTATGAAATAAATAAAATAAATAAAATAAAAATAATAAATAAAAATAAATAAAAAATATTTAATCCAATGAAGTAAATCATGTTATCATCTTCATTTTGTAAACAGGGAAACTGAAGCATGGAAGGAAGGACATAAATTGCCAAAGTCACGGTAAGTGACAACTGGAATTTGTCCCATTAGTATGATTCAAGAATCCACATTACTAACCACTGATAATTTAGCTCTATAGCCCTTCAGAGTAGATGTTATCCTCACTTAATAGAAGGGAAATCAAGTCTTTATGAAGTTAAACAATTTGTCCAAGGACACACAAGGACTAGAACTAATTCTACTGGACTCCAAGCCCAGCTCCTCATCTGCTATGTTATCTATGATATAGTACCACCCTTTAAGAGCAGGTGTAATTTCACTACAACAAACACTCAGAGAACAACTCATAGGAGAATAGAAACTAAAGACAATCCCCAAGGACCCCAAACACTGACTTGATGGTCAGTGGGAAAAGTATCAAAGAAACCTCAAAGGGCAGTCCAGAGAGGTAAGTGGCAAATCAGAAATGACTGGTGTCCTGAAAGAGAAGAGAAAAGGAATTTTAAGAAGGAAGGGATGTTCAATAGAGCAAACACTGAAGAAATGTCTGTCTGGTAAGATGATGACTAAAAAGTGTCCATTGATTTCTAACAGCAAAAAGATCATGATTTGAGTCTTTTCAGCAGAAGCTAAACTGCAGTGGGATGAGGCGTGGAGATGAAACAAGGAAGAAAAAAGTCTGAATATAGAAACCTCTTTCCAGAGGTTGAACTCTGAAGGGGAGGAAAGAGACATCGTGTTAACTAGACAAGGATGTTCAAGTGGTAATAGTAGGGATTTTAAAGATTGGGATATATTTACCTGCTTTTGTAAAGAATCTATAAGAAATGTTTCAAAGTTCTGAGGAGACAGACAGGACTGGAATATGAATCAGAGGTAGAAGGACCAAGTTTTGGTAAAAGTAGGAATAGTTATTTCCAATCTTACTGGAATCAAGGAGGAAAAGATTCATTTTGACTTCAGTGATTTTTCAGGGTATGAAGGCAGAAAGTTGAAACATCTATTATTTTCTAATGGGATCTTTTTTGTTCTTATACATAGAAATTAAGTGGCTCTTGAGAGAGTGAATGGAGGAGGTTCTGGGTTAGGGAGTCTGAGGAGTGTGAGAACTTTTGAAATAGTCACTGTAGGAAATAAAAATGGGAGATGATTATAAAGAAAAAGAATACTTTCCTGGCACACTGTGGGCCTAGTTAGTGTTGAAGATGACAACAGATTTCAATGACACCTGTCTGCACTCCTGTGTGATTATCTTGAACTCTGCTTAACAGACAAAGTATACATTATAAGAAGGTGGATGTTGATCCATGATTGGGAATTAATAAAATCACTGATAGGACACAGAATTGGGGCAAGAACGATGAGATTAATGACTAAATATTGATTGAAGTAGGACCATGGAGTTTAGATGTTTAGATCAGAAAATAAAAGATAGGAAGCCTCTGAGAAATAAGATGACAATAAAGGGATCAGGGACTAAATGATCATATATCATCAAAGAACAAGTGCTGTAGAAGGAACTGAGCATAAGAAGCTAAGGATGCGAGGTTTTAGACAGGATGTGAGATTTTAGAGGTGGAGCAGCATCTAACTGGATCTGATCGTTCTAGAGTGTGGCCATGGGAGTTAATGGCTAAAGGGGATTCTAATTAACAGTCTTTGAAATTGATGAGTTCAGGCTTGTCTCCAAATTGTCCAAGTGGACTTTTAAGTCATGTGCTATGTTAGGTTACAGTGGACTCTTCTGAGCTGTGCTAAAGTTTTCAATATATAAGGAAGTGTGTTTGGTATAAAGATGACAGAGAAAAAAGGGTAGGAAAAAGTAGGGGTGAAAGACCTGAGCCTCAAATGTGCACAGACAGGTGTACAGTCTGGGTTTTTGGGGGGATGGTGAGGAGAATACTGTTACTATCTATAAATCTGAGGTGTTGTAGGTGAGGGAGAATAAGGAGCAAGGTCAAGAGAAAGAAACTGCGTTCCAGAGTGAGGTTTCAGTTAAGGCATGTGGAAGGAATTTTCACAGGGGCTATTGAATGTTTGTTTACAGTAGAATGGGGATTCAGAGGCCAAAGTGGAAAGGTTTTCATGGGAAGTTAAGAGGCGGTTAGGTCAATTTAGAAAATAAAACAGTCAAATTCCTTGGAGAATCATTCCTCTCTGGAAGAAGTCAAGCATAGATAGGACTGAATGTGCTTCTGAGAGGTCCTGGCACGGAGGAATAGATTAGTTGCTGCTCAAGTCTGTCAACAGGTGTCATAAATCAGTAAATTCTGGCTGTCCTGATGGATTCAGCTCTCATCACTATATTACATTACATATTACATTACATTACAAAATCTGCATGTGCTTCTATTTATACACAGAAATGCTAGAGAAAAGTATCTCTACCTCACATTCAAAGCCCACATGGTAGAGAACACACCTGAGCACGGTCCCTGGGCCCCCCAAGATCACTGCACTCAATGCTTATAGATAATTGCCTGGGTCTCTGCAATGGAGGATGTAATGTGCTGGAAGACTTTGGATGTTCATTCAGGTTGATTGTGAGTTTTCTTTCTTGCTTCCCATCTATTGATAATTTAAGTATCTGACCCCTCTACTTTCTTTCTGAACATCATCCCTCTCTTATCTTCTTTTGCTTCCTTCTCTAATATGGAGTCTAAAGACAATGAACACATTGCTCTCTCTCCCATTTCACCAGCCTGCCAAATCCAAAGACCAGATGAACTCCCTTACCCACTATTACCACAAACTGGAACCAGGCACTAAATTCTGAGGTAATGTTAATTATGGCAAAGATGTTGGCTAACAAATCTTATTGACCACACAACATGCACAGTGCTATGGAAGCCCTTTCATATTTAAGGCTGTGTCAGGTACTGCTTCTCACCTACAAATAGTGGATTTACTTCTTCATCCTTCCTAATAGAATCCCGATGTTCTTTTAGTCAGCAATGTTCTTAGATAAAAATACATACCTTCCCAGACTTTTGCAGCTTGGGGTCACCATGTACTCTGTTCTGAACAATAAGATGTAAGCATCCTGAGAGATTTACCATCCTTTCTTAGTCAATAGACTTTTCTACTTTTCCTAATAATAAAAAATGTCAATAGTTGGTCTCCTTGGACTACGTATCAAAAGTCAAAAGTCTTACATTTGTATCCAAGATAGAGGAAAAAGGCCATTATCAGGTTTCTCATCTATGGCCTTTTAATAGAGGGCCAGAGCTTACTCATGGTCTGAAGTCATGCTTGTTTAACAAATGTGTTCTTACTCAAATATTTCAGTCGCAAAAAAGAAAAACTAACATGAAAACACCTGAAATTTTAGTTTTAGTTTACATATCACCTTATAACTAATATGAGACCACTGTATCATTTTAACATTTTATTGGAGTATAATACACATATAAGAAAGTATAAGTATATTGTAAGTGTATAGCTTAATAAATTTTCACAAAATTGAAATACCCTTATACCCAGCATCCAGATCAAGAAACAGAACCTTACCAACACTTCAGAGTTCCTTTTATGACTTTATAATATTGTCCCATGGGTAACACCATCCAGACTTCTAACAGCATAGATTAGTTATGTCCGCTTTTGTATCTTATAGAAATGACATGTTTATTGGCTATTCTTTGGAGAAATGCCTGCTTAAGACTTTTGCCTTTTCTATCAGTTTTCTTGTTTTCTCATTCATTTGAAGATCTTCTTTTCCAAATCAAAATGAGCCCTTTGACAATAATATTTGTTGCAAATATCTCCTATTCACTGGCTATCCTTTTAACTCTTGAAATAACCTAATTTTAATGACAATTTTGATATAGTCTGATTTTTTTTGTGTGTGTGTGTGTGAGGAAGACCAGCCCTGAGCTAACATCCGTTGCTAATCTTCCTCTTTTTTTGCTGAGGAAGACTGGCCCTGGGCTAATATCCATGCCCATCTTCCTCTACTTTATATGGGACGCCGCCACAGCGTGGCTGCCAAGCAGTGCGTCGGCAGGCGCCCGGGATCCGAACTGGCAAACCCTGGGCTGCCAAGCACGAACTAAACCGCTGCACTACTGGGCCAGCCCTGATATAGTCTGATTTTGATGCTTAAATGTTTTTGTACCCTGTTTAAGAAATACTTATTTAAAACAAAGTAATGAAAAAATTCTGTATTTCTTCTATGGGCTTTGTATTTTATTCTTACATTCACCTCTGCACTCTATCTGAACGGCTATTTACATAGGATGCAAAGGTCAAGATATACTTTTTCCATGTGACAAATTATTAAATGCCATGTATTGAAAAGACCATCCTTTATCCTTGGCAAATAGTGCAAATGTTCTTTTCAATTTTTATTGTAATGCTATTTCAGTATTAGTTTTATCACAAATTTTATTTTATCATCTGTCTCCATCTGCTCATCTTATTCTTCTCTTCCATTTCAGTTTTTTCTCTACTTTTAGATTTTTGCTTTGTGCTTTAAAGTCACCACTTATTTATTAATTGATGATGCAGTTTTCTAACTTTTGTTCTAATTACTAAAATAAATTATTTTTAGAAGTTTTCTCCTCCTCTTTGTGCTCAGGATACTTTCTTTTCTATGTGCCATACATGTATACATTCATTAGTTTGTTTCTTAGAAAATTCTTATCTCTTATGTACTTCTGGTGGCAAGTTATTTTGAAAATCATTTAGTGTGTTGGCCATTTCATGCAATTTTGGTGGAACAAATCAGATATTCTCCTAACTTTAGAATCAGTCTCTTGGACATGCTTAACAGGTGGAATTTGTGGAACATTAGAATCCTCAATGTGTCCTGTAACAGTCTCTTCCTAATTCAACATATATTGTTTGTAGGAAGTAAAAATGAAAAGGTACAACGTGCCAACAGAGTTCTTAGCTCTTGTTATTTTCTCGTGAGATCATCTACTAATGGTAAATCTCTAATGGTCAAACTAGTGGTCAAACTAACGACAGTTCTGTTAAAAATTACTAATTAATTTTGCAATTATGAAGATAAATTTAGCAACATATTTTAAAGCAGAAAACATTCAATGCAAGGATAGCCACATGATTTTTTGATTGGTAGAGGATTATTAAGAAAAGTCTTTTTAAAATCTGTTGACTACTTTAGCGTTGGCCATCACTGTGTTTCCTGGGGGCCTGGCATTGCTGCATCATCATATGTACCCCTTACATCTTCATTGGCTTGTAGTTATGGCAATAGGTTGATTGTGAGTTTCAATTGATGTTTAAATGTCTTACATTTTTTTTTCTGTTTCCTTTTTTGTAAAGTTAGGAGAATCCCCTGCCTCTTTCCAGGAGAATCTAGCTAAAAGCCATGCTAATCTTTCAAAATATGTGGTGTCAGCCTCTTTATAACAAACACAATGTATAAAAAATTTTAATAGAGGAAGGAGAGGTTTGTACCACTTGGCATGATCTGGGAAGAATATCACAGATAAAGAGAATTTTGAGTTGGAATGAATTGCAGTTTCACAGAAAGAGCTTAACAAAATACTTGGGGGGACTATTTTACCAATGGAATAAAGGAAGGAAGGAAAGGAGAGAGGGTGGGAGGAAAGATGAAAGGAAACTAGGCAGGAAGGAATTAATGAGTACGTGAATAAATAAGAATTTTGGAATATATCCCTATCTTCATTATGATGTGCATGTGATATTCTTCAGCTCTTTCTTACATTTTTATAGAAGATCTAATTCATGCCGCCCAGTATTTTATTGTATCCCTAGCATTTTTCAGTAAAATTTTCAGTCATGAATGTTTATTTATTCAATAAACATTTATTGAGCATCTGCTATTTGTCAGGTACTGTGTTAGTTACTGAGGATACTTCAGTAAACAAAACAGAAAAACAAAATATGTTTCAGGCCTTTTTGTTTTCAAATATGGGGATGCAGAGGACGGCCTTAGAGTGAAATGAAAGTGAGATCAAAGGCTGTGAAGAAGAGAAAATGAGCGAAAAAAGTATGTGGAAGGATCTTGAAAGAGATATGCTAATCTTTGGAAACTGCTCCTACCACTTCCCACTGTACTTTACAACAAGGTGAAAATTAAAGACAACCACATTAAAAATGAACAAAAGGTAGTGTGTTAGAATAAAATATTCAAGCAAATATAAAAGCAAAGAACTATCTAAGATATAGAAATGATTTCTACAAATAAAAAGAAAAAGAACCTAATAGAAAAATGGTCCAAAGGTGAGAATAAGTGTATGACCAAGGTCGAATGACAGAGTGCTACTATATGGAGAAAAAGTTTCTCGAAAGCACTAGGAGTCAGGAAAATGTATATAGATAAAGTATATTTGGATTGTTAAAATAAAAAATACTGGTAATTCCCAGTTTGTGCAAGGATGTGAAATGAGCTTTCTCATTTACTTTTGGTTGGCGTATAATTGTTAAACACCATATGGAGGGCAAGTTGTCACTTTCTCCAAAAATTTTAAATGCAATTTTCCTTTGACATAGCAATTCTAAATTCAGAAATCTCATTAACATAGACACTTCCACATATATACAAAAGTGAATCTACAAATATGTAGAGACAACATTCTTTATGACAGCAAAGAAATAGAAACACATTTAAATCAATATCAAAGTAAGTAATTAAATGATGAAATGTTTCAAAGTACTAAATAGGCATCAAAAAGAATGAAGTGGACTTTGCTACATTTTTTCTACTGTGGAAAGATCTCCAGGACACTTTATTAAATGGGAAACAAAAGGCAAGTTGCAAAAAATTCAAATAAATCCAATTTACATGGCAAATTGTTTGCTTGTGTATATATGTGTGTATGCGTGTGTGTGTAAATGTGTATGTAGTTGCATCAAATTATATGCAAATATATATATAACTGAATGAAAGAAGGCTGGCATGAAACACCTTAAACTCTCAGAACTGGTTGCTCTGAGAGAGACAGAGGGAGCTGGGGGGATGAAGGAGACACAGCCATGGGCTTTCACTTTTGCTCTGCCTGAGCCTTTTATGATGACACAGATCTGTGTGTTGCTGAGGGAACATCCAAAAATGATGAAAAGTCTTTAGAGATGCAAGACTTCTAAACAAATAAAAGCAAATTAATATTCACTTAATTTTTGTTTCTTTCCAAAAAAGGTTTTCATCATCACAAATATGCATGCTCTAGACTTGCAACGAAAAAGAGTTTGGATTTTTCTCAGAGAAAGAGTAATTTGTTTCCGGTGGAACAGCTATAATAGTATGTATTTCAGAGTTTGGACTTGCTCCTGGGTCCAAATGAAAGAAGCCTTTGGGACAAGTACAATTCTTTTTATTTTCCTCACCTTTTATATTGGGAATAATACACTGAAATCAACATTTTATTGACAGGAGGAGGAGCCATGACAAATTATTAATACATCTTCACCTTATTGCTATGTTAGAATTATGATTCTTCGTCTCCTCATAGTTCTTCTCAGCCGCATCAATAAATGAAGGGCTTATTCCTTGTCTTCTCTCCCTTCAGCCTGTCTTTCTTCTTTTCCTTCCATCTTCTCCCTTTTTCTTTCCCTTCATTTTCCTCCTTTCTTATTGCTCTCTCTCTTTCTAGATGGTTCTAGATTTATTCTCCGTGGCTGCTGCCTCCCTGCCCTGCCCCCACCAGGGAGATATTGTGCAGGTGCAGCCTCATCTGTCCCAATGTGCCTCTCTCACGATGCAGTAGTACACACCGGTGTCTCTCAGGGTGACCTGGGGCAGGATCAAGGAACTGGACATTCTGTCTGTTGCGATGGTCAGAGAGGCCACATTGTTGGTCACAGTGTTTTGAAAGCCATGAATTATATACTGTGGACTCTGGCTGGGATTTTGCCGATACCAATGTATATAATCACCTACACTGATGGTAGAGTGGTTACAAGGCAGGTTTGCATCTTCTCCTTCAGCATAACCCATTGAATTGGGCTGGGTGGTCTTAGCCTCAATCACAGTCCCTAAGGGGTCAAGAAAATCAAATTAGCTCCTGAGCACAAATCAATATGATTCTATGGATCAAGGACGTGACACTCCTGTAACTTTCCGGCCTTACCTTGTACTCCAGTGTTTTTATTTATGTCCTACTAGAACACAAAAATATAATTGGTGTTTGTTACAGAGACCAAAGATACATGCCAAGAATCAGAGACTCCACAGGCTCTATTCCATGGGTCCTTGGCTCAATAAAACCAGAGATTTCTTACAACCTGGATACTGCTAAGGGCTCTTTTGGGATCATGGCTGTGTTTTAATCTGTCATGTAGAAGTTTGTGCTCCTAGGCAAATGCATAGATCAGTTCTCAGTTCCATCCCTAGCATGCTGGATAAAGCACAGGGAGAGGAGTAGAGAGCAATTAACATTTCAAGGTCCTTTGGCCTCAAAGCCATTCCTTGGTAGACACAGAACACTTACCCAAAGTCAGAAACACAGTTACTCTGGTCACCAGCCTCATTCTTCAAGGACAAACTAGGGTCACAGCCCAGAGCTCAGTCTTTGTGTCTGATCCTAGGCTTAAAGAGGTTCCAGAGAACAGAAGCAATAGCTACCAGTAAAGACTTACAAGGAGTGCAGCTACCACAGTGTTGTTGCCAGGACCTTGTCAGCCAATGAGAGAGCAGTTCCTTGTCTAGGTCTTCCTCCCCTGCTTTAGTCATGTCCCCAAGAAGAAGGTGAAAATATCACTCAGACATCCCCAACTCACTGGGTGCCCACTGCAACTGTTTGTGAGGTGTAGAGTCTGGCTCTGGATAAGGACAATCAATCATAAGTATGTGTATATTCAGAACCTTTCTTCCATCATTTCTTCCTCAATGTACCAAAGAAATTGGCAGATGCTCCATGGAGCCTGTGGAAAGGATCATTTAATCCCAGAAAACTGTACTCAGCTCTGTGTTGTAAGGAGATGAAAATTCCCATCCACATTCCAGAAAATGCATCTGAGATTCAGAAGTAGGCAGTGATGTGTCACAGGAGCAGGAAAAATTAATAATGTTGAAACTAAAAGCTAAACCTCTTGGAGCTCAGGTTTCCTACAAAGGTCCCTGGAATCACATTACTACTATCATCTAGGGAGACATTTCTCAATGTATCTGTTCTTAATAGAGTAACTGATGACATGCGTGGTGCTCACTCTCATCCTCCTTGAACAAATGTCCTTAATACTCACCTCCTCTATGCCTAAGCTTATGGGTGCTGGGCACCAGGGATGCTGGGGCAGAAAGAGAAGAGAGAAGGGAAAGCAAACAAGGGGAGAGGGGGGATGGTAGAAATGGTTAGAGGAGGGAAGAAAAAAGAGTATAAGGAATGGGGAAGGTGAGGGATCATCAGGGAAGGGAAACTGAGAGAAAGTGTTTAGGGAGGTACAGGGAAAGGGCTCAGGCTATTGGGCTAAGGACCCTGAATCTTTGACCACACACACTCAACAAGAGATTTAAAGTACAAGTCATCTAGAAAGGATGAAATATGTCATATTTTCTGTTTTTTGTGGAATATCAATGGAAAACAAGCTTACTTTCCCTTCTTCCAGAAAGGAATTAAATTTGCAAGTGAAGGACCTCCCTCTTGTGACAGAATAGATGAACTGCACAACTCAAACCAGGCCAAAAGTCAGCCAGCAATTTTCTGAAAGACACTTTCCTCAGGTTTGAGGGTGGACATCTGAGTTGTAACACCTCTGTACTCATCTTTATTTTCTCCAAATACTCCGAAAACCCCAAGGAGGGTTTTGATTGTTTTTGATTACTTTATTTCAGTAATATCCCCACTATGATTCTCAGTTGTTGGCTTCTCTTTAATTTTCCTTTTCTCTCTAACTTTCTCATATTTAAAAATTGGTTCAAAAGCCCATATTATTCAATGTTTATAAGAGAGGTTGGTACAGATAAACACTCAAGAATTACCTGTTTCCTGAATGAGTAGATGAGTCACTATTCATGAATTTAGTGGGAGAGGTTATGCTGAACAACTCTTTGAATTATCCTAAGTACAATTTTCCAATTTTATGGAAAACATCTTGAACAAAAGACTCCAACAGGATAAATATAGGGTTAGATTTGTGGAAAAAACTCAACAATAGATGACAAACTTCACAAATCTAGGGTGGGGAAAGTCAATCTGTGAAGATATGGGAGTAAATGTCATAGTAATCATACTTCATTAACTTAACAAATATTCATCGGGAGCCTATTCTGTGCCAGAGGTCTCTCTCTCTCACACACACATGCACAAATAAATCAATAACACACTAATGCTAAAAATATAGGAACAAATAAAAACTGAAATTACTTAAAAGAAGAAAAGTAATTGACGATAACTTTTTTATTGTTAGGTTTATTTGCCTTTATATTTTAGAAGACGGTAGAGGCCACTAACAAGTGGCATTTTAAATAATACTGAAAAACAAAAAATATTATGTATAACTGTGGAGAATCTAAAAATATGTCTGTCCAGTCTATTGGCTCTTTTCAGAGTCTTGAATTTTAGAAGATCCTGTTATCTCTAGGGCTATATGAAGTGAGGTTATCTTCGTTTGCTTGATGAAAACCAAAATAATGTACTTAATTTACTTTCAAAAAAGCAAGAGAAATTGATAAAAGGCTAATAATACCTTTGCTTGATGAATACTCTCAATAACCCACAAATAGAAGAGAAATTCCTGACTCTGATAAAGGGTATTTATGAAAATGTCCAAAGTGAATATTATCCCCACTAAGGTCAGAAACAAGACAAAGAGACACACTCACATTACTTCTATTGACTTTCATACTGAGAGCCTATCATCAAGTCAGGAAAAGGAAATTAAATGTATAAAGTTTGGAAAGGGAAAGTAAAGCCATTTTTATTTATAGATGATACAATTGTATATATAGAAAATACAAAGGAAGTTATACACAAGCTACAAGAACTAGAACTAATAGGTGAGTTAAACAAAGTCGCTAAGCACAAAAAGCAATTTTATTTCTAGATTCTACCTAAAAGCATTGGAAAATAAAATTAAAATGCCATTTATCAAATACCTGGAAATGAACTTAATGAAGGTATGCAAATCCTCTAGAATAAAAAGTACAACACATTAGTGAAAGGAATTAGAGAGGACCTACATGAATGAAGAGGATATCATGTGAATCTGAAGACCCCATATGTTAAGAAGTCAGTTGGCGGGGCCAGCCCAGTGGCACAGTGGTTTAGTCCATGCTTGGCAGCCTGGGGTTCGCCGGTTCGGATCCCAGACACCCACCGACACACTGCTTGTCAGCCATGCTGTGGCGGCATCCCATATAAAGTAGAGGAGGATGGGCACGGACGTTAGCCCAGGGCCAGTATTCCTCAGCAAAAAGAGGAGGATTAGCAACAGATGTTAGCTCAGGGCTGGTCTTCCTCACACACACACTCAAAAAAAGAAGTCAGTTGGCCCACATTGACCCATGAATTTGACACAGTCCCAATCAAATTACTAGCAACCTTTTGTGGTGGAAGTTGAGAAGCTAATTCTATAATTTATGTGGAAGTACAAATATCTAGATTTTGAAACTTATAGGAAGCCCCAGTAATTAAGATAGAATGGTCTATTGGTCTGAGGATAAAATAAACATGTCAATAAACAGAATCAAATCCAAATATAGACCCATACACATACACTGTCAACTGATTTTCTCCAAAGATGAGGGAAAAGATGGTCTTTTTGAATAAGTGCTGGAGCAATTGACTATTAATGTTTTTTAGGAGAGAGGTGTCAAGTTGGTGGCATAGGTGGATTCTGAACTCACCCCTCCCACATAGTTTTTAGTATATAGAAACACAGCTGAGTTTCGTATGTTGATTTTGTATCCTGCAACTTCTCCATGTTCATTGATTATTTGCAAAAGTTTTTTGGTGGATTCTTTAGGGTTTTCTATATATAAAACATTGTCATCTGCAAATAGTGACAGTTTCACTTCTTCCTTTATAATTTGGGTCCCTTTTATTTCTTTTTCTTGCCTGATTGCTGTGGCTAGAACTTCCAATACTATGTTAAATAGGAGGGGTGAAAGCGGACTTATTTGTCTGGTTCCTATTCTTAGAGGGATAGCTTTCAGTTTTTCACCGTTTAGAAAGATATTAGCTGTGGATTTGTCATATATGGCCTTTATTATGTTGAGGTACTTTCCTTCTATATCCATTTCATTCAGAGTTTTTATCATAAATGGACGCTGTATCTTGTCAAATGCTTTCTCTGCATCATTTGAGATGATCATGTGATTGATTGTTATTCTTCACTTTGTTAATGTGGTGTATCACGTTAATTGATTTGCAGATGTTGAACCATCCCTACATTCCTGGAATAAATTCCGTTTGATCATGTTGTATGATCTTCTTAATGTATTGTTGTATTCAGTTTGCTAGTATTTTGTTGAAGATTTTTGCATCAATGTTAATCACTAATGTTGGCCTGTAATTTTCTTTTTTTGTGTTGTCCTTTTCTGATTTTAGTATCAGAGTAATGTTGGCTTCATAGAATGAGTTAGGAAGCTTCCTTTCCTCTTCAAGATTTTGGAAGATTTTCAGAAGGTTAGGCATTAAGTCTTTTTTGAATGTTTGCTAGAATTTGCCAGGGAAGTTGTCTGGCCCTGGACTTTGATTTTTTGGGAGGTTTTTGATTACTGTTTCAATCTCTTTACTGGTGATTGGTCTATTCAAATTCTCTATTTCTTCTTGATACAGTTTTGGAAGGTTGTGCGATTCTAATAATTTATCCATTTCTTCTAGATTGTCCACTTTGTTAGCATATAGCTTTTCATAGTATTCTCTTATAATCTTGTATTTTTGAGGTGTCCATTGTAATTTCTTCTCTCTCATTTCTGATTTTATTTATTTGAATCTTCTCTCTTTTTTTCTTGGTGAGTCTAGCTAAAGGTTTGTCAATTTTGTTTATCTTTTCAAAGAACCAGCTCTTGGTTTCATTGATTTTTTTCTATTGTTTTTTTAGCTTCTATTTCATTTGTTTCTGCTCTGATTTTTATTATTTCCCTCCTTCTATTGATTTTGGGCTTTGTTTGTTCTTCTTTTTCCAATTCTTTTAGGTGCACTATTAGATTGTTTATTTGAGATTTTTCTTGTTTGTTGAAGTAGGCCTGTATAGCTATAACTTCTCTCTTAGATCACTTTTGCTGTATCCCAAAAACTCTGGCATGTCATATTTTCATTTTCATTTGTCTCCAGGTATTTTTTGATTTCTTCATTGACCCAATCATTGTTCAGTACCATTTTGTTTAATCTCCACATGTTTGTTGCTTTTCTGATTTTCTTCCTGTAGTTGATTTCCAGTTTCACACTGTTGTGGTCAGAAAAGATGCTTGGTATTACTTCAGTCTTCTTAAATTTATTGAGACTTGTTTTTGGCCTAATATGTGATCAATCCTGGAGAATGTTCCATGTGCATTTGAAAAGAATGTGTATTGTTTGGTTTTTGGATGGAATGATCTGTGTATATCAGCTAAGTCCACCTGGTCTAATGTGTTGTTTAAGGCCAATGTTTCCTTGTTGATCTTCTGTTTGGATGATATTTCCATTGACGTAAGTGCAGTGTTCAAGTCTCCTACTATAATGGTGTTACTGTCTATTTCTCCTTTTATATCTGTTAATAATTGCTTTACACATTTAGGTGCTCCTATGTTGGGTGCATAGATATTTACAAATGTTATATCCTCTTGTTGGATTGTTCCCTTGATCATTATGTAGTGCCCTTCTGTGTCTCTTGCTGCAGTTTTTGTTTTAAAGTCTATTTTGTCTGATGTAAGTATTGCTACCCTGGCTTTCTTTTCATTGCCATTTGCATTGAGCATCTTTTTCTATCCCTTCACTTTCAGTTTGTGAGTATCTTTAGGTCTGAAGTGTCTCTTGTATGCAGCATAGATATGAGTCTTGTATTTTTGTTCAACCAATCACTCTATGCCTTTTGATTGGAGCATTTAGTCCATTGAAACTTAAAGTAGCTATTGATAAGTATGTACTTATTGCCATTTTCTTACTTTTTCCCTGGGTATTTTAGTAGTTCTTTGCTCTTTTCTTCTCGCTCTCTTCCCTTGTGGTTTGATGGCTTTCTTTAGTATTATGTTTGGATTCTTTCCCTTAGTTTTTTGTGTATTTATTATAGGTTTCTGGTTTGTGATTACTGTGAGGTTCATATATAATACCCTACATGTTTAGCCACCTATATTAAGTTAATGGTCTCTTTAGTTTGACCTCTTTCTAAAAGCTCTACTCTTTTACTCCCCTCCTCCCAGATTTTGTATTTTTGGTATCACTTTTAATCTCATTTGTGTGTTTGATAGCATATCTAAACCTTGTTTGTGCATTTGTATCCATTACCCTCTTATCATGGAAATAGATAAATTTTTCCTATTTGTGATCTTCTCTTTCCCCCTTAAATAAGTCCCTTTAGCATTTCTTGTAGGACTGGTTTCTTGGTGATAAACTCCTTTTATTTTTGCTTGTCTGGGAAACTCTTTATCTCACCTTCCATTCTAAATGATAACCTTGTTGGGTAGTGTATTCTTGCTGTAGGTTTTTTCCTTTTAGCACTTTAAATATATCATGCCACTCTCTTCTAGCCTGTAAGGTTTCTGCTGAGAAGTCAGCTGATAGCCTTATGGGGTTTCCTTTATATGTAACATGTTGCCTTTCTCTTGCTGCTTTTAGGATTCTCTCTTTATCTTTAATTCTGGACATATTAGTTATGATGTGTCTTGGTGGGGCCCTCTTTGGGTTTATCTTTTTTGGTGCTCTCTATGCTTCCTGTACCTGGATGTTTGTTTTCTTCCTTAGATTAGGAAAGTTTTAAGCTATTATTTCTTCAGATAGATTCTTTACCCATTTGTCTCTCTCTTCTCCTTCTGGAACACCTATGACATTGATGTTAGTGTGCTTGATATTGTCCCAGAGATCCTTAGACTGTCCTCATTCTTTTTAATTCTTTTTTCTTTTATTTGTTCAGCTTGGGTGATTTCATCTGGTGTTTCATCCAGGTTGCTGATCTGTTCTTCTGTATCATCTACTCTACTATTAAGTCCCTCTAGTGAAATTTCCATTTCCAGTATTGTATTCTTCATTTCCAATTGGTTCTTTATTATATCTTTCAGTTCTTTGTTGAAGTTTCCACTGAATCCATCCATTCTTCTCTAAAGATCACTGAGCCTCCTTATGACTATTTGTTTGAACTCTGTCCGGTAGATTGCTCATTTCTATTTCTTTTAGTTCCTTTTCTGGGGTTTTGTCCTGTTGCCTTACTTGGCACATATTCCTTTGCCTCCTCAACTTGCCTCTTTCTCTGCACTTGTATCTATGTATTAGGTGGGCCAGCTATGTCTCCTGATCTTGGAGAGGTGGCCTTATGTAAGAGACACCTCATCAGGTCCAGCAGTGTTCTTCCCTCTTGTCATCAGTTCCAAATGTTCCAGGAGTGACCCCTGTATGTGTCCTTTTGTTGTGGCAGGGTTGCTCTTACTGTAGGTGCCCAGAAGGATGCAGTGTCCCTCTGGCCAGTTGGTTGTAATGCTGAGCTGCATGTCACTGCTATGGATCCTTCAGTCTCTTTATCAGGTGTGGAGAGCCCCAGCACAGTTGGCTGCAAGGTCTAACAGCACATTCCTGTTGCAGTTTTTCTATTAAGTGAGTAGGCCCTCAGTGTGTCTGGATGTTAGGCTCAGGTGCTTACAGTTGCTGTAGGTCTCGGCCTACAAGGGTCTTGTCAGCTGTCTCAGACTCGCAGGTGGGTGGTGCTTGTCCCAGGCACAGAGCACCCAATTGTTTCAGGCTCTGGAAGGTGGGCCATATGTAGCTGTTTGAGAAGCACAAGTCTTCTGCAGCTGACAAGCCCCATGGTCCACAGGGCCACACACACTGTCAACACAGTCTTGTCCCATGTGTGCACCCCCACCTCCTGAAGCAGAACCAGTCACCCTGCTGCAGAGGCCACACAAACTTCACCAACTCCCAACACACTCCACCTGCTCTGCATGCATGCCCTGTCCCACAAAGATGGACCCACTTACCTGGCTGCAGAGAATCCAGTCACCTAGCCTATGCAGGCCCACAAGTTGCCTGAGGGCTTGCTGTTGAGTGGGGCCAGTCCCTAGGGTGGGCTGCTTGCCCTGGCTGAGCTGGATTAAATCAGTGCTCTAGTGCATATGGCAGACCCTGGGATATCAGGCCTTGAGGAAGAACTCCAATGGCATCTGTGTCAGCATGCCTGCACCAGGTTACAACAATGGCTGCTGCCAATGTCTCAGTCCCTAGAGAGGCCTCACCTCTCACTGAGATGCATCTACAGCCTATCAGGTGAGTCTCTTTTCACCAGAAGGCTGTGCACCTTTCTTTCTGGTGATTTTAGGTTGCTTTCTGAAATGGGTGAATTTGTGCATGGGCCCTTTAAGAGCTGGTTTTCCTTCCCTTATGTCTGATAGCTTTTCTGCGGGTATTCTGCATTGTTGTTAGTAGCCAGCAAGGCCATATATTATGACACTTGCTTTGGTTGTGCTGGGCCCAAAAAAATGCTTATAGCAGCAATGTTCCCCTGCTTAGGTCCTCTACTCCTGCAGGGAAGGCTGTGTACCTTTGGCTTGCTCCTGGGTGGCTGTGAAACACTGTGGCTTGTGAATGTGTCTTTTTTCTCTCCAGAAGGGAATTTCTACCTCTTCCACCTCAGTCAGGACTGTGGCTTACTGCAGGGGTTCCTCTTATCCAGTTTTCAGTACTCTCTCAGAGGTAATTCTTCCAAGAATAGTTTAGATCTGTTGTGTCCATGGGAGGAGGTGAGTTCCAAGTCTGCTTACACTGGCATATTGACACCCACCCTCTGCTGATATCTTAACACCAGTAAAATCAATGACACCAAAATGTGCCAGTAGTCATTGTATGTACTCATCACCACCACTGACTTGCAAAGGAAAACAAGGTTTTACTTAGAAATGTCCTTGATGAAGAAGTAAAAATAAAAATTACTATATCTTGAGCCCTGTGTATACATCTTTTTAATATTCTGTGTGATGAAATAGGAAGTACACATAAAGCATGCCTGTGGTATACTAAGTATGATAATTGCCTCAAGGAAAAGAATTGTTACTTTTTACTTTAATTTATTTAACATTCCTTTACTTAGTACATGTTGTGTGCTGGATATTGTATTAGAAGTTTAGGTAAAAGCCAGAGAGAACACAATTGCTCTTCTCTGGATCCTTTAGCCCAACAGGAAGAGGAGGCAAGAAAAAGTTTTAATGAACTGTGAGAGGTGCCAGGATGGAAATAAAAATGTTGTACAGTTGTTAGAAGGGAGGGTGAGAGTGTATCTCCAGGAGTCGTGAGATGCTTAAAATATAAGAAGCCACTTGAGTTGTAAATTGAACAATCAGTAAGTGTAGTGATAAATAGCATGACAATTCAAGGGCTTGTCACCTCAGTGAAGCTTCTAGGGGTTCAATGGTCCAGAGAATATTGAGATATTCCCTCCAAGATGACAGATATGTGGCTGTGCCTCACACCACCTACCACAGAAAAAGAGGCACAACACTTGGTAGACCTTTTTGGATTTGGGAGGCAACATATATCACATAGGGTGTGTGCTTTGACCTATTTATAGAGTCACCTGTAAAACTGTCAGTTTTGAGTGGGGACCAGAGCAAGAGGAAGCTGTACAGCACATTCAGGGTTCAGTACAACCTACTTTACCACTGTGGTCTTTTATTTTCCGGCAGATCCAACAATGATACTTGAAGTTTCCATGGCAAATAGGATGGAGACTTTAGGAAACACCAATAGGAGGATTACAGCATAGTCCTCTAGTATTTGGGGGGAATATATGCCCTTTTCTTCAAATAACTATTCTCTTTTTGAAAAACAGCTTCTGATTTTCAAATTGACCTTAGTGAAGTCTGAATATCTAACTTAGGAAAAACAGGTGACCATGCAGCTTGGACTTCCATCATGAACCAAGTGTTGTTTGACCTACTTAACCACAAGATTGGTCATGCCCAGCAGAAATCTGCTGTCAAGTGGGAATGATATATAAGAGATTGGTCTCAGGCAGACCCAGAAGGTACAGGTAAATACATGAGTAAGTGCCTCAGATTCATTTGACACCAACTTTTCTTGTATTGCCTACTCTTCCTTAATCCATGCCTCTAGCCTCCCAGGGAGTTCCTTGCAATCAGCAAAGTGAGGAAGAAAAAAATCAAGCTACTTTTCTTATGGATTTGCACATTATGTTGGTACCACACAAAACAGCACTATAGCCCCATTGAAGGACAATGGTGAAGGAAAATCCCCCTACGACATCAGGTGGTACATTTTGGTTGTCCATTTTATCTAGAGTGAGAGATAGTTGGAAGTACTGATCTACATTGATTCATGGGAAGTTGCTAATGGTTTTTCTAGATGATAAGAGACTTGGAAGGAACAGGATTGCATGACTAGTGACAAGGAGATCTAGGGAAAAAGTATCTGGGAGGACCCCTAAGAATGGGCACAGACTATCAAGATAATTATGCTCTGTGTGAATACTGAACAAGGGAAAACCACTGCAGCGGAACTCTTAACAATGAACAAAATGATACACTCCACGGATGTGTCAGTATCTTTCCCCAGCCACCCCAATGCTTTCTCAATGATTTCATGAACAAAGTGGCCTTGTTAGCAGGAATGGAAGTTATGCCGGAGTTCAAAAGAATTGACTTTCCCTTATCAAGTTTGACTTAGCTAATGCTACTGTTGAGTGCCTAATTTGTTAACTACAGAAACTAATGCTGAGCCCCTGATATGGTGTAATTCCCCAGAGAGACTGCCCAGACACATGGTGACAGGTTGATTGCATTAGAACTCTTCCATGATGGAGATGGATAAAATTTGTCCTCACTGGAATAGACTTGTATACTTGAATATGTGTTTATCTTCCTTGCTTATTATGCTTCTACCAGCATCATTTTCATGAACTTACAGAATGCCTAATCTCTTCAAGATATTCCCCATAGTAATTTCTTCTGATGAAGGAACTATTTTCACACCAAAGGATTACAGCAGTGGACACATGTCCACGGACTTATCCAGTCTTACCATTTACCACATAACCCAAACATGGCTGGCCTGTTGAAATGTAGAATGGCTTATTGATTCAGTTATGGCACCAGTTTGAACACAACTCCCTGAAAAGATGAGGTTCTGTTTTACAAAATGCAGTATATGCTTTATATCAGAGACCACTATATGCTCTTGTCTCACCTACAGCCAGAATGCATGGGTCCAGGCATCGAAGAAGTGGCCCTGGGAGTGGATCCTCTCACTATTATTACCAGTAACTCACTAGCAGAATTTTTGCCTCCAGTCTTTGTAACCTTGAGCTGTGTGGATTTAGAGCTCTTATTCTCCTAAGGGAGGAATGCTTCCATCAAGGGACACAGCAATGTTTCCATTGACTTTGAGGATCAGACTTCAATGTGGCCATTTTGGGCTATGTATGTCACCGAACCAATAAATAGAAAAAGAGGTTAATCTACTGACTGGAGTGATTGATACTAATTACCAAGGAGGAATTGGGTTGCTGCTGCATAACAGATATAAAGAGGACTATGTAGGGAACCCCAGGGATTTTTCTCGGGGAACCTCTTGGCACTTTCATGCCCAAAAGTAAAGGTTAATGGAAAATTACAGAAACAAATAAAAAGGTGAGAGTGTTGAATATTCAGATCCTTTGAGAATGAATATTTGGGTCACTCCACAAGGTAAATAATCCAATCTATTGAGGTTATGGCTGAGGGCAAGGGAAATATAAAATGTGTAATAATAGAAAGAAGCTATCTATGTCAGTTGCAGCCTCATGACCAAATCTGGAATCAAGGAATATAGCATCTTTTTATATTTTCTTTTTGCTCTTTATATGTGTGTTCCTTTGTATATGTTGCTATTTTCTTCTTCTCTCTCCTCACCATAATTATTTTATTTACAAATTGTCAGAGATTAACTTTACATTTTAGTCTGTATATAACAGCATATCCAGTGGAATTTCCTTGACTGTTGGGACTATAACATTTTTAGGAGTCTCCTCATTTAGAGGAAAGGATGAGAACTTCTTCACTTGTTCAAAGGACAGCTTTACCTTGTTAGATGGACACAGAAAGTCAGTTCATTGTTGTTGGAAGTTCAAACATGTGTGGAGGGGTGCATAGGAAAGACCAATAACCAGAAGGATGGGAGGTGCCTATTATCAATTTATTGCCTTTCAACTCCAAATGCCCTCTTTACTGCCCTATTTGTGATTCTGGATGTGGACCTTGTAAACTTTTCTCCTTTTCCAGCTGCCATGATATTAAACTTTGTCAGTAGAAGGAACTGGAAGGACACTGCAGGAGGAAGAGGCTTCTTTTTCTGGTTCTGACATGCTTGTTCCTGCAGTGTTTGGCCAGCTTGTGGGACCCCAGTGACACTCACCTCCAGCAAAGTTCAGTGACAGCCCACAGATAGTTTCTTGGCAAGTTTCAGGAGCATCCCAAGCAAGCTGAGCAACACTCCTTTGCCAGCTTCCTGTAAATTTTGTCAGAACCCTGGTGGGTGTTTTCGTGCTTGCCAGCCTTTTTCTCTGGCACCTCAACAAACTTCTCCACCATCCAGAGGGCTACAGCCACACACTCCCCAATGAGGTCTGAATCAAAGATTCAGCAGGAGAATCTCTGCTGCTGGGGAGAGGGGTATGTATTACAATCTGTTACTTACTTTGGAACTCTGGCTTTGTCCTAGAGATAAGAGCTTCTCCCTACATATGCTGTTCCCACGTTGCTTAGAGTTCTTTTTATGCATTAGTAATTAATTCTCTATTATTAAGTAATCCTTTATATTGAAATTTCCTTGTTCAAATTACTGTGTTTTTTTCTCCTGATTGGACCTTGATTGAGATAGTAGGACTGCATGAAGTGCATGTGAGGAAAGGCATTAGATGCAGAAAGACCAGCAATTACGTCATGAAACTGTACAGTACTTTCAAGGAACTGTGCTTAAGCATATGGTGGTGAACACATGTGGGGTGGATGGGGCTGCAGAGGAGTTGGAGAGATGGGGCCACTTAAATCTGGAAAGCCCTAGGTTCTTTTCTGGGCCAAGAAAATCATGTTTTTTTATACTGTGCTTTATAGTTTTTATTTCAAAAGTATTTTCTCCAGGTACTATTAGGCAGGATAAATACACTTACTGTTTTTAAAACTAACTAGGCAGAGTAGGTAATTAGAAATTTCTTGGACAAATTTTTGAGGTTAATCTATAGCTAACTGATAACTGATGATATTGTATCTAAGAGGTAAACTCAATGTCATTCTCTAGAGAAAGAATGCCCCACTGTGGCCACATGGAGAACTGACAAATATTTTCTGTAACTCCTATAGGGTTTGTGCTCTGCTTCCCTTGTCAAACCAGTCACTGTGTCACTCAGAACGCAGTAATACATGGCTGAGTCTTCCTCTTGAGCTGATAGTTTCTCCAGATGGAAGGACGCCTCACCTTTGTTAAGGTTGGCGGTGAAACCTCTCATGCTCTCTCCTGAGGTGTGTTTCAGGAGTAACTGCAGGCCTTGTTTGGGGTACTGGACATACCAGAAGAGAAGAGGACTCCCAGGAGATGAGTAGTTGCACTTCACCTGCACCGGGGCCCCTTCAAAGACAGAGATGTGGTCCTCAGGCTGAGTCACTGTCTGGGCTCTTGTTCCTCCTGTAACGACAAGTCTGGATCAGGGAGAGTCTTGCAGACTGAGGAGAATATTTCTTTAAACTGATTCTAAATCAGAAGACCAGAGAAAGATAGAATAAAAAGAGACTTTACGCACCGAGTGTGAACATCATCACAAGCACTGAGATGAGGAAGGGCTTCATGTCTGAGCTGAGAAGAGACAGGAGGCTCTTTTCTGGAAAGAGTTCAGCCAGAGGGACACTCTGACAGAGCGGCGAGTGAGTTTACTCAGCGGTAAAGCAAGAGCTCTTCCTCAAAGGGCTGGTTGCTTTCTGGCTTTCTACCGAGTTTAGTTTGTGTAGCATCTTCCTCTAGAGGCCAAATCTGATACTGCAGATAACCTCAGGCTTCAGGAAGCCTTGAAATTCTCAAACAGAATGGAGAGGGATTTCCTTCACAGTTAATAAGACAAAGTATAATTGAATTGTATTATTGAAAAGTACTATTAGAAAGTATTATTGAAAAGTAATTATTAGAAAAGTATTAGAAATGTCCAGATAGAGAGATCAATGGAGCAGAAGAGAAAGTCCAAACATACAAATTACTTATGGAAAGTTAGTTATAATAAAAATGAGGAAAAGATGGTATATTCAGTACTATGTGCCTTCATGAATGAGAGTAATTTAGAAATTAACAAATAAATCTGGATGCCTACTTTAATATCTGTTACAAAATAAATTGCAAAAGAAATAATATTTCAAATCAAAATATAAGATAAACTATTCTTTATCAATTTAGGAGAGTCATAGATTTTCCAAGCATGACAGTCAGAAAGCTTAGGAGAAAATATTGATAGATCACACTTCATAAGAATTTAAACTTCTGTATAGGTATATCAATGAAATGTTGAAACCAGATCAAGTTATTTTCCATCCATCACCATTGATTCTGAACTTCTCCACACCAGGAAGTGGTCCTTTAGAATTTTAGGTTTACAATTTTTTTTAAATAGGCCATAAACAAAGGAACAATCATTTGGTCTAGGAAAAAGGCAATTTTAGAAAAATGGTAAGTTGAAAAATGTCCCTGATTCCCTGTGCTCATCCAAGGAGCTTCTGTGGTGACCAGCCAGGCTAGGAAGAGAGCTCAAGTGAAATATCCCATTTGGGGCTTACATGTAAACCTGGGGTCAGGAAGTGGGGAACTCCAGGATAAAGAGCAGAAAACTATGGATCATGGAGGGAGCTTGGCCTGCAGAGATCAGTGGGCCTCTAAGAAGGAAACTAATTCTCTTGAGAAGCCTCTCCTCTAGCCCCCAAATAGCTGACCATAGAGACAGAAATGTCTAGGATTTTCAGCCTCACAGGATTACCTCCACTTAAAGTGCCCCAGTAATCAGACATGTCAGAAGTGGAGTGAAGAAAGGAAAAGGGTACCTCAGAGAGAAACAAGGGCCTCATCTGTGTCATGTATAGCCTGAAAAAACTATCAGGGTCAGTGACCCTATTTCCTTACCAAAAATCAGAACACATAGTTTGAAAACTGATTGACAATTCATTTAAAATAAAGTTCCCACAAAGAAAGAAAATATCTCATTGAAACCATTGTTTACTCATTTAATCCTCTTAAAGGAGTAAATACACTCAAATGAAAAGAGGAGAATTTTGTAAACCTCAGACTATGGTCGTCATGAACAAATACAATATCTCCAACAAGACTTTGGTTGATGGAAAGAGAAATAGGACATGTATACGATGGCCACCTGACTTCATTTCCATCTCTCTTCTCCTGTCCAACACTTTCCCCTACACCTTGCAGGTATACCTTGCTGATTCTGCTCCATGATTATGAAGTACAGGCCACAATTCAGGTAACTGTATTCTATTTCTTTCTCTCCAATCTCTTTTCTCCATGTATTTATTATTTTTCTCACATTTCATCTTCTCATCTCCTTTTTTCCTGTTTTTTTTTTAATTTTTATTTTTTTTGTCTCAGAAGAGGTAAAATAGAAGGTAGAAATCATTGGAATAATTTTAAAGTGAGAGTAAAGTCTCATATTTCAGAATTTGTATCATGAAAATCTAAGTGTAAATAGGTGATGCAGATGTTTTCTTCTGGAACTTCCAGCTTTACCATGGCCCTAGTTATGTTCAGTTCTGCTTGGGGAATCATCCTGTTACACCCATCACTGTGGCAGGCCTTCCTCACAGATGAATATGTGGAGGCTCCCTGTGCTCTTATGGTACATGACTAGTTCAGATGCTCCCCTAACTGCTGCTGACACTCATTCATATTTTCACTAGGATTCAAGGATCTCAGAACTTGATAAAAAAGTTCCTCATTTAGAGTAAAGCCTAGAGAGCCTCCTAGTGGCCTAAAACCCTCAGACCAACTATTCATCAGCCCTCACCAGAACCCCAGAGCCCTCATTCCATTCTCTCCTGAGGACCATCACAGATTATCAGGAGCAAAAGAACTCTTAGGCTGGATGGGATTTTTTTTTAAGTAAACCAATTTCTACTTCAAAATGCCATTTAATGGAAGTTACTATCTTAAAATATTTTGTCAAATTCCATGTTTAGTGTTGAATGTGATTTCCCCAATCTATTTCAAAATAAGTCCACAGCAATTTATTGAAGGTCTTTAATAAACTAGATCTTGTGCTAGGTCTTAAGAAATTAAAATAAAACATTTTCTTTACTCACAAGACATTGCAGCATACTAGGAAAGACAAATGTGTGTGTGTGTGTGTGTTCATATATGAAATGGTACCCCAAAATGAACCCAGAAATAAGGAGAAACTTCTTATAAAAGAAGACAGACAAAGATTTAATAAGAACATGATCATTTTGTCTTCTTCCTAGAAAGACAGAAAGGAATGTTATCAAGAGATTAAGTAGAGATAGTAGCTTGGGAGTGGAATAGAGACACTTCCTAGATGAAAATAAAAAAGGAAGAGATGGAGGGAGATGTGGAAAGAACTTGGGGGATATGAAGTATAATGGCTTAAAATTTATTATTAATTTATTATCTTTAAAGGACATATGAATATATTCTTAAAATATGTATGCATATATATATATAAATTTTTCTCTGACTAGAATGTCCAAGGGCATAGCAGTTTGCAATTTGAGTTATAGTTCTTGATTATACATCCTGATGACTTACTGATATTAACACATTTGCTTTATGATATTCCATAGAATGGATTTATCACAGCTTCTTTAACCATTCTCTGAGAAACACTTTGTGTGTTTTTTTCCCACTATTACCACCCCCACCCCCACCCCCACCCCCAAATGCTGCAATAAATGTTTTGAGCATGTCTCCTTAGCAGAGGCCAGAATAAAGTGAAGGAGGAAATGATGTGGCTACCTGGGGTCAAAGAACTCCGGATAGAGGAATGAGTGGCTGCAAAGACCCTGGGGAAGGAAAATGATTGCCCTATTAGAGCAACAGCAAGTGCATGGGGCTGGAGAGACTTGGTAAGAGGGGAGACAGTAGCTGATGTCAAAGAGGTGGCAGGGAGCCAGATGGAGTACAGCCTTGTTGGTTGTAGTAAAGAATTTGGTTTTTATCTGAGTGAGATGGGAAACCACTAGAGAGTTGTGATCACAGACATCACATGATCTGAATTATGTTTTCAAAAGATCACTCTGCTGTGTGGAGAACAGACTGAAGAGGGGCAAGGACAAAAGAAGACAGATCAGTGAGGGTCATTGCCATCAACCAGGCAGGAGAGGAGAGTGGCTTGGAACAGGGTGGGAGCAGTGGAGGTCATGAACAATGGTCAATTCTGGGTATACTTTGAAGAAACAGCAGATTGGATTTCCTAATGGATCAAAGAGAGGATGAGAAAAATTGAGAAGACAAGGGTGACTTCAAGGTTTTTGGCCAAAGGGATTAGAGAAACTGGTAAATGGAGTTGCCTTTTACCTAAATGAGGAAGAGTTCACAGAAAGCAGGTGTGAAGTAAGGAGGCCCAGGAGCTGAAGGGGCTGAAATCAGAGATTATCTTCAGAGGGTTAAGAATAAGATGTCAAATAGATCATTTAATATGAGTCCAGAAATTAGAGGAGCCATCTGGTTGTCAGATATAAATTTTGGCATTTAAAAGGTTTTTAAAGCTAAGAGACTGGATGAAATCAGCTGGGAATAAAGTATTGGTAGAGAGTAAAGAGTTCTAAGAAATTCCTGAGACATTTTGATGTTTAAAGACCAGGAAAACAAAGAGAAAGCCAGCAAAGAGACTGAGAAGGATTAACTGACAATATAGGAGAAGAATCAAGAAAGGGTTGTTGGTTCTCTAAACCCAGATAAAGTATTTCAAGAAGGGGGTGTTCTACAATGTCAAATGTTGTCACTTTTTGCTATAGACTGAATGTTTATGTTCTCCCAAAATTCATATGTTGAAACTCTAATCTCCCAAAGTGATAGTATTAGGAGGTGGGGCCATTAGGGAGAAATTAGGCCAGGAGGTGGGGCCCTTATGAGGGATTGGTGCCCTTATAAGAGACACTAGAAAGCTTGCTTCTCTCCCTGCTCTCTGCCATGTGAGGACACAGCCAGAAGTCAGCAGTCTTCAGACTAGAAGAGAGCTCTCATGAGAACCCGACCACGCTGGCACCTGATCTCAGAATTCCAGCCTCCAGAACTGTGAGAGATAAATTCCTGTTGTTTATAAGCCATCCAGTATTTGGTACTTTGGCCCAAACTGACTAGTAATTCAAGTAAGATAAGTTAAAAATACTAGTTGTACCAATAAATGCATGTATAAATATATATATATATACACATATATATGCTAAATTTTCCTATTAAGAAACAGAGAGACTGAATGATTTTATAATCTGGTACTCTACTGTTTTCCAAATTCTTTACTACAACCAACAAGGCTGTACTCCATCTGGCAGTAGAGACACAGCAAAATAAAATGATAGAATACAGAAAGTTAAAAGTGTATGACTGAGCTCCCATTGAGCGGCTGCCTCCGTCCAGCACCATGACCACTGCGAGCACCACATTCAATAAGATGCCCAAGAGGAAGGTCAGTTCTGGTGAAGGAGGAGCCCAAGAGGAGAACGGTAAGAATACTGTCCCTGGAAAATATGACTGAAGAAAATTAAAGGGCACAATGAAAGGACAAATCTATCAGAAAAACTCCAAAGAATAATGAAAAGAGGAACAAAAGGAAAATAGGAAGAGGTGGCACCTCAAGATCTAGAAACTAAGGAATCAGCAGCAGCCAAAGAAATAATAGTGAGAATAGATGAGTCTTTGATGCAACAAGAGAGGAAAAAGCCAAGTCTGTATTTTTTTAAATTGATGTCTTAATAGTTTATAACATTGTGAAATTTTAGTTGTACATTATTGTTTGTCAATCACCATATAAATGCTTCCCTTCACCCCTTGTGCCCACTCCCCTCCCCCTTGCCCTTGGTAACCATCAAACAGTTCTCTCTGTCCTTGTGTTAGTTTATATTCCACATATGAGTGAAATCATGCAGTATTTGTGTTTCTCTCTCTGGCTTATTTCACTTAACATAATACCCTCCATGTGCATCCATGTTGTTGCGAATAGGACAATTTTATCTTTTTTATGGGTGAGTAGCATTCCATTGTATATATATACCACATCTTCTTTATCCAATCATCCAGTTGAGGGACACTTGAGTTGCTTCCACTTCTTGGCTATAGTGAATAATGCTGCAATGAACAAGGGGTGCATAAGCCTCTTGTGATGGTTGATTTCAGGTTCATTGGATAGATACCCAATAGTGGGATAGCTGGGTCATAAGGTATTTCTATTTTTAATTTTTTGAGGAATATCCATACAATTTTCCATAGAGGTTGCACCAGTTTGCATTCCCACCAGCAGTTGATTGGGGATCCCATTTCTCCACAACCTCTCCGACATTTGTTGTTTTTTGTCTTGGTGATTATAGTCAATCTAACAGGTGTAAGGTGATATCTTAGTGTACTTTTGATTTGCATTTCCCTGATGATTAGTGATGTTGAACATCTTTTCATGTGTCTGTTGGCCATCTGTATATCTTCCTTGGAAAAATGTCTGTTTATATCCTCTGCCCATTTTTTGATTGGGTTGCTTGTTTTTTTGTTGTTCCATTGTGTGAGTTCTTTATCTATTATGGAGATTAACCCCTTGTTGGATATATGATTTGCAAATATTTTCTCCCAGCTGGTGGGTTGTCTATTCATTTTGATCCTTGTTTCATTTGCCTTGTAGAAGCTCTTGAATCTGATGAAGTCCCACTTATTTATTTTTTCTTTTGTTTCCCTTGTCTGAGTAGACATGTAATCCCAAAAGATCACTTTATAACCAATGTAAAATAGTGTACTGCCTATATTTTCTTCCAGAACTTTTGCAGTTTCAGGTCTCACTTTCAGGTCTTTGATCCATTTTGAGTTAATTTTTGTGTATGGTGATAGAAAATGGTTTACTTTCATTCTTTTGCATATGGCTGTCCAATTTCCCCAGCACCATTTATTGAAAAGACTTTCCTTTCTCCGTTGTATGTACTTGGCTTCTTTGTCAAAGATTACTTGTCCATAGATGTGTGGTTTTATTTCTGGGCTTTCAATTCTGTTCCATTGATCTGTGTGCCTATTTTTGTACCAGTACCATGCTGTTTTGATTACTATAGCTTTGTAGTATATTTTGAAATCAGGGATTGTGATGCCTCTGACTTTGCTCTTTTTTTTTTCAGGATTGCCTTAGCTATTTGGGGTCTTTTATTGCCCCATATGAATTTTAGTATTCTTTCTTCTATTTCTGTGAGGAATGTCATTGGGATTCTGATTGGGATTGCATTGAATCTGTAAATTGCTTTAGATAGTATGGACATTTTAACTATGTTTATTCTTCCAATCCATGTGCATAGGATATTTTTCCATTTCCTTATGTCTTCATTGACGTCTTTCAATAGTTTCTTATAGTTTTTGTTGTCTAGGTCCTTCACCTCCTTGATAAATTTATTCCCAAGTGTTTTATTTTATTTTTTTGTTCCAATTGTAAATGGGATTTTCTATTTGAGTTCTCTTTCTGTTAGTTCATTTTTGGCATATAGAAATGCAACTGACTTTTGTAAGTTGATTTTATACCCTGCAACTTTGCTATAGTTTTTGATTATTTCTAGTAGTTTTCCAATGGATTCTTTAGGGTTCTCTATATATAAGATCATGTCGTCTGCAAATAGCGAGAGTTCCACTTCTTCATTGCCTATTTGGTGTCCCCTTATTCCTTTTTCTTGCCTAACTGCTCTGGGCAAAACCTCCAGCACTATGTTGAATAAGAGTGGTGAGAGTGGTCACACTTGTCTTGTTACTGTTCTCAAAGGAATGGCTTTCAGTTTTTCCCTCTTGAGTATGATATTGGCTGTGGGTTTGTCATATATGGCCTTTATTATGTTGGGGTACTTTCCTTCTATATCCATTTCATTCAGAGTTTTTCTCATAAATGGATGTTGGATCTTGTCAAATGCCTTCTCTGCATCAATTTAGATGATCATGTGGTCTTTATTCTTCATTTTGTTAATGTGGTGTATCACGTTGATTGATTTGCAGATGTTGAACCATCCCTGTGTCCCAGGTATAAATCCCACTTGGTCATGGTGTATAACCTTTTGATGTATTGCTGTACTCAGTTTGCCAATATTTTGTTGAGGATTTTTGTATCTATGTTCATTAGCTATACTGGCCTGTAGTTTTCCTTTTTTATACTGTCCTTATCTGGCTTTAGTATCAGGGTGATGCTGGCCTGGTAGAATATGTTAGGAAGTGTTCCATCTTCCTCTATTTTTTGGAAAACTTTGAGAAGGATAGGTATCAAGTCTTCTTTGAGTGTTTGGTAAAATTCTCTGGAGAAGCCATCTGGTCCTGTCCTTTTATTTTGGGGGAGGTTTTATATTACTGTTTCAATCTCTTTACTTGTGATTAGTCTATTCAGGTTCTCTATTTCTTCTTGATTCAGTTTTGGTGGGTTGCATGAGTCTAGGAATTTATCCATTTCTTCTAGATTGTCCAATTTGTTGGCATACAGTTTTTCATAGTATTCACTTATAATCATTTGTATTTCTGTGGTATCCATTGTAACTTTTCCTCTTTCATTTCTAATTTTACTTATTTGAGACTTCTTTCTTTTTTTCTTAGTGAATCTAGCTAAGAGTTTGTCAATTTTGTTTATCTTCTCAAAGAACCAACTCTTTGTTTCATTGATCCTTTCTACTGCTTTTTTTGTTTCACTTTCATTTATTTCTGCTCTAATTTTTATTATTTCCCTCCTTCTACTGACTTTGCACTTTGTTTCTTGTTCTTTTTCTAGTTCTGTTAGATGTAGTTTAAGCTTGCTTATTGGGGATTTTTCTTGTTTGTTGAGGTGGACCTGTATTGCTAAGAGTTTCCCTCTCAGGACTGCTTTTGCTGCATCCCATATGTGTTGATATGGTGTATTTTCATTTTCTTTTGTCTCCAGATATTTTTTGATTTCTCATTTAATCTCATCAATGATCCATTGGTTGTTTAGTAGCTTGTTGTTTAGTCTCCACATCTTTGTCACTTTTCCAGTTTTTTTCCTTGTAGTTGATTTCTAATTTCATAGCCTTATGGTCAGAAAAGATGCTTGTTATAATTTCAATCTTCTTAAATTTGTAGAAGCTTGCCTTGTTTCCCAACATATGGTCTATCCTAGAGAATGTTGCATGTGCACTTGAGAAGAATGTGTAGTCTGATGTTTTTGGGTGGAGTGCTCTGTAAATATCTATTAAGTCCATCTCATCTAGTTTTTCATGTAAGTCTGCTATTTTCTTTTTGTCTGACTTTTTGTCTGGATGATCTATCCATTGTTGTGAGGGGGGTGTTAAGGTCCCCTACTATTATTGTATTGTTGTTGATATCTCCTTTTAGTTTTGTTGATAGTTGCTTTATGTACTTTGGTGCTCCTCTGTTGGGTGTAGATATATTTATAAGTGATATGTCTTCTTGGTGGAGTGTCCCTTTTAACATTGTATATTGCCCCTCTTTGTCTCTCATTACTCTTTTTATCTTGAAGTCTACTTTGTTTGATATAAGTATGGCCACACCTGGTTTCTTTTGTTTGCCATTAGCTTGGACTATTGTCTTCCATCCTTTCACTCTGAGCCTGTGTTTGACTTTAGAACTGAGATGTATTTCCTGGAGGCAGCATATTGTTGAATCTTGTTTTTAAATCCATTCTGCTACTCTGTGTGTTTTGATTGGAGAATTCAATCCATTTACATTTAGAGTGATTACTGATATATGTAGGCTTAGTGTTGCTACTTTATTGCTCATTTTCCAGATCTTTTGCATCTGCTTTGTTTCTTGTCTCATGTGATTTGGACTACCAGTTCAGTTTGGTAGTTCTGTATGATGGTTTTATTAGTTTTCCCTTTATTTACCATATGTGTCTCTGCTCTGAATATTAGTTTAGTGGTTACCATGAGCTTTGTATAAAAATTCTCCTAGATGAGATAATCCATTTTCTGGTGTCCTTTTATTTTCTTTGTCTAAGTCAATTCTGTCCATTTGCTCTTCCCCTTCTAAGTTTTTTTTGTGACAGCTTATTCCATCTTGTGTTGTGACTTCATGTCTATAGTGATGAGATTATGTTTATTTTTGGTGTTTTCCTTCCCTTGATCTTTAATGTCATAATTAAGTGTTTGCTAACCTATTCTGGTTGAGAGCTGCAATTTATCTGATTTTTGTCTATTTCCTCCTTCCTCAAAGCTTTGAATCCCCTTTCCCCTTTTTTTTTTTTCAGGCATGAGGGGCTTCTTGAGCATTTCTTGCAGTGGGGGTCTTGTGGCCATGAATTCCCTAAGCTTTTGTTTATCTGGGATAGTTATTATTTCTTCATCATATCTGAAGGATATTTTTGCTGGATAGAGTATTCTTGGCTGAAAGTTTTTATCTTTCAGAATTTTGAATATATCATTCCACTCTCTCCTGGCCTGTAGAGCTTCTGATGAAAAATATGCTGAGAATCTGATTGGAATTCCTTTGTACATTATCTTTTTTTCTCTTTTTGCCCTTAGTATTCTTTCTTTGTCATTAACTTTTGTCAGCTTTACTACTATGTGCCTTGGGGATGGCCTTTTTTTGTTGATATAATTAGGAGATCTATTGATTTCATTCACTTGTATTTCCAGCTCCTTCCCCAGGTTTGGGAAGTTCTCACCTATCATTTCTTTGAACAAGCTTTCCCCTCCTTTTCCCTCTGGGTACCTATAATTCTTAAATTGCATTTCTTAATTGAGTCAGATATTTCTCAGAGATTTTCTTCATCTCTTTTTAGTCTTAGCTCTGTCTCCTCCTCCATCTGAAGCCTTTCTACATTGCTATCCTCAATAAAACTAATATTTTCCTCCATATTGTCAGCTCTGTTCTTTAAAGATTCCAGATTTTCCCTTATCTCCTCCATTGTGTTTTTCATCTCCAACAATTCTGATTGGTTTTTCTTTAGGGTTTCAATCTCCTCTGTCAAGAAGCTCCTAATTTCCTTGAATTGTCTATCCATATTTTCCTGTAATTCATTGAGTTTTTTTGTGATAGCTATTTTGAATTCTCTGTTGTTTGGGTTATAAATTTCTGTGTCATCCAGGTTGATTTCTGGATGCTTGTCATTTTCCTTCTGGACAGGAGATTTAATGTATTTTTGCACAGTGCTTGAGGGTTTGTTTTTATTTTTCCTCATCCTGACGATGTCTGGACATAGATTCCACTTGCTGCCACGAGGTGGGCCTCAATTATTGTGTGTTTCAAAACTGCTAACATGTGCTGTGGTTCTGGCCAGACTGAAGTGCGACTTGGCTGATGCCTGGCTGGGCTGGAGCTCCAGGGATGTGAGGTGTCATGTGCTGGCTGCTAGGCTGGATCTCCTCTTGGTTGGATCCCTGGGCGCCTCCACTGGGCTACAGCCTACAGCACCACTGGGCTTGGGTGCCTGGGTGTCACACACTGGCAGTGGGGCTTTAACTCCATGGGGGTGGGTGTCATGCTCCAGCCACTGGAGTGCAACTCTGCAGGGGCAGGTGTCACGTGCTGGCTGCCAGGCTGAAACACCACAGGGGCAGGTTCCACAGCCACTGGACTTGGGTGCCTGAGCATCAAACACTGGTTGTAAGGCTGTAACTCCACAGGGGTGGGTGTCATGTGCCGGCTGCTGGGCTGCATCTCCACTGGGTTGAATCCTGTCCGCTTCCCCTGGGCTGTAGCACTTCTGGGTTGGGAGTGGGGCAAGCATGGCCAAGCCGGGATGCCGAAGGAGGGTGAGTGGCACTCATTTTTGCCTCCCTGTTCCCAGGGGCTTCTCATTCTTCCCTCACCCTCTGCTCTCCTGGAGTGTCGGTTTGGTGAGGACACCTCCACAACTGTTCGTTTCTTCCGTGTGGGGATTTGCCGCTGTGCAGGAACTTGGAGAGTGAAGGTTTTCCCGCTGAGGGCCACCCCTCCCCCTCCTCTCCGAGACCTGCAGGTTCTCAGTCTCAGGGCTGCTGCTGTTGGGGAAGGAGTGGAGCCTTCCTTACCTGCTGCCTCTTCCCTTAGGGTTTCCAGCAACTCCGCCATCAGATGTAAGGCTACAGGGGTCTCCCAGACGTCCTATATGTAGGTTGAAAGACCTCCATTCATGTATGGATGACCTTTTTGTTGCATCTTAGTGGAGGAGAATTTAGGGGAAAAGCTCACTCCACCATGATGCTGACGTCACTCCAATTTGCTTACTATCTTTTTAATAGGGTTTCAGGGGATACAGGGATGAATATGTATGCTTAGTCTTCCACTGGCACTGAAAATCTATCTCACTTGAGGTGTTGTAAGAAAGCCAACAGATCTGTGTACTGGTCAGGAATAAGATGAGGGGTATCATTCATGATTTAGATATGAGTAACTTCTTCAATTACGTTTCTGCTCCTCCCCTTCTTTTTTGAATATCAGCCTGTGCCTAACATCTGTTACTAGAAAAGAAACCAGGATAAATATCCCTTTTCTCTCATTCCCTTATTCAATTACATACGAGATTCTGTTCCTTCTCCTTTCTTCTCTTCCTTTCTTTCTCTTTAAGAGAAAGATTAAGAACTGTGGCTTTTTTGAAGTTGTAATCCATCCTATGATCTCTCCTGCCATACTCTGTCAGGAAGATATTATACAGACATTGCCTTCTTTGGAATGCTTAGGCTCTCTAAAAGTAGAATGGCACAGCAGTACCCACCATAATGGCCTGGAACAACTTGTGTGTGGGGGGGAATTTTGACTGCAAGGATGAGCAAGAGACCATTTCATTGTTTATATGGTTTTACCTTGAAATTACTTTGGCCACTAAGGGGGAACTATTGGTGTGAGATTGTTTTCAATCTCACTAATGAATAATTGGGTATGGGGAATGCTCACTTCTTGTTCTTATGCTCTTGTATGTATCAACCAGAGATTGAGGAACAAACAACCACAGACTGTGGTGAATCCAGAGTGGATCAGACAGTCAGAGACACTCAGCAGCCAGGTCCCTTGCTGCTGCTCAGAGTTTGTGCTCAGCTACCCCTGCAGCTCCTGTCACTGTGTCACTCAGAGCACAGTAGTACACAGCTGAGTCTGACTCTTGGAGTGAGGCTTTCTGCAAGTGGAAGGAGGTGGTTTCTTTATTGTATGTGGCTTCAAAACCTTTGTTCCTTCCCTTCTCGTTGGCCTTCGTGGCTCTCAGGAGGGGCTGTGGACCTTCGATGGGATATTGAACATACCAGAAAAGAGTGGGGTACCCTGTGGCTGAATAAGTACAGTTCATAATCAGGGAAGCCCCTTCTGAGAGAGTCACTTGTCCTTCCATCTGGGTCACTGAGTCTCCATAGGTTTGTCCTAGGGAAAAATAAAAAAAATATGTGTCACCTTGGGCGTGAAGTTCTGGGACAAAATTATGATTAAAGACTTTGCTAAACATAACAGAAGAAAGAATCCAAATTTTAAGAGGCATTTTACTTACCAAGCAATAGGAGTACAACAGTCACTAAGCCTGAAGAAGATTTCATCTCTGGAGAATCGTCTAAACAATGTTCTTGATTCTTAACATGAAGAAATGTTGAGGTCCCAGTGAAATGACAAATCAAAGCCTACATTTCACTCAGGAAATGTGTTTGTGTTAGGAAGCTGCACCCCCTGGTGGACAGGGACTGAAATAGGATGTGTGTTTTATTGACTCCTCCCAAAGTGAGAAATGTGTTCTTATCTCTTACTTTATTTATGAGTACACGTCAGTCTTCAGGTGGTGCTTAGAACTCTGAACAACAGCTGCCATAACCACTCAGGTCTATTTTGTTCTTAGGACACTACCTGACATCGAAGTTCTTTAACAGAGCATCCTAGGATATTTCTGTATCTGACAAGATACCAATTTTCTTCAGCATTTTAATACAGTACTTTACATTCTCATGTATCCATTGTGGGCCAGCCTATAATTCATTAGAATGTCATAAAAGGGTTTGGGGTTGAATACAGAGGAAGTAATAAGAAGTAAGGCATTATCGAGTGATTTTGTGTTTCTCGGCACTGTACCCCAATATATAGAACAGTGACTGACATTTATTATGTGCTCACTAAATATTTTTTAAATTAAACAAAAATAATGAATAAACAGTCTTTGATTGAGGATTCACTACTACTTGAAATACAATATTACCTTGGTCCTAAAACAATATTAATTGTAAGGAATGCTACCTTTTTAATAAAAGCTTCTTAGGAGAAAAAGTTACACTATCTTATCAATGTAAAATATTCCTGAATTTCAAAATCATTAAAAAGTGAAAAATATGATTCCTAGACAGAAGAAACATCGTAACTGAAGTTAAAAATCCCTATAGAATGATCAGAGATCAATATCTTATTCTCCCACTATTTCATTGACTCCAAGATAAAATGGTTAACCTATGTGAATCAGGCAATGAATACTAATCCTATACTAGTGGAGATCTAGTGTCAAGGATGCTTTCCACTTTGGTCCATCTGCCAAATTTTAGTGACAATCTTTAATCAAATAATTTTCCCGCACAGGGTAGGGAACCCAGAAAATGTGAATTTGCGTCAAAAGCCTGGAGCATGTGTTAGGACTCTCTTCTTTCTCAGCTTTTCAAATTCTTAAAGGCATATCAGCTTATATTCATACAATAGCTAATATTGAAATCAATGTGTGAGTGATTTAAATTACACATTCTGGAATCTCACCACTAACTTCATGAATATATTTTCCAGCATTGAGACCCACTAAGTTGTAATTTTTAAAAGCTCCCCAGATGATTTTGTTCCAGCCAGCCTGATACTGGTTTACAAGATTTTATTTGTGATAACTGTCCAGGGCCAAGATGGAGATTAGGGAGAAAGCTCTGGTATCAGCATGGGAAAATATCCCCCAACCACAGAAATTAAAAAAAAACTGGTCTTTCTCCATGAAATACCAGCAACAAAAGCAAACACTTCCTTAGCTCCCTTTTTATGACCATTCATTTTATAAAACAAAACAGAAAACCTCTGAGCATTATCAGGATGAAGTTCTGGAGAAGGACCCATCTCTCTGTAAGGCCCTGTAAACATTTATCCTCAGACAGATAGATAGAAGCTTAGCTCAGTCTGTTTCCTGGAGTTCCCTCTCCACAGATTCAGATCAAGCGTGATGAGTCCAGAATCAATGTGTGACTATCTCCCCGATGCAGACTTAAGTAAGAAGTTCAGGCCTGGATACTGTTTGGGTTCACAAAAGCCTTCCCTTCTCCTCCATCTTCCACATCACATTGTCAGAACCTGGCACAAAACTATGCTAGAGGGAATTCTGGAAAAGCTGGTACGAACTTCTATTCTGATATAAAGTGGAGAATGCAAAATAAGTTGGGATGATGCTGAGTTGAAAGTAAATGGTACAGCACAAGTTATTATGTATACTTTAAAAAAAGGAACATAGTTTAAGACCAATTAGGATCTAGAGGAGATATAGTTTGCATTTTGGGTCACACACACTTCTCATTGTACAAGAAGACATGTGCAACATTGAGGGAAGATATTTGTTAAATTTGGATTTTTAATGGCTTTATTAATATATAATCTTCATAAAAATGAACTGCACCTGTTTAAAGTAAATGATTTTATTAGATTTGATGTTTGTGTATACTTGTGACGCCATCGACACAATCAAGATACTGAACGTATGCATCACCCCAAAAGTTTCCTCCTGTGTTTTTGTAATCTTTCTCTTAACCCTTCCTCACCTCCCACTCCCATTTCCAGGCACACTTCTGTCATAAATTAGTTTTCATATTTTACAATTTTATATAAGTGGAATCACATGTACTTTTTTGTCTGGCTTCTTTCACTTAGTACAATTATCTTGAGATTATTCCATGGTCTCTTAAGTATCAATAGTTCATTCCTTTTTGTTGCTGAGTAGTATCCTATTGAAGATATTAAAAATGTGTCTATCTATTCACCTGTTGATGGACATTTTGGTTAATCCCAGTTTGGGGCTGTTACAAATAGAGCTGCTATGAACATTTGTGTATAAGATTTTTTTATAGACATATGCTTTCATTTCTCTTGGGTCAATACCTGGGAGTGGAATGGCTGGATCATATAGTAGGTGTATATTTGACTTTGTTAGACTTACTAATTCATTTTAGTAGCTTTTTAATTTTTGTAGATTCCCTTGGATTTTCTACCCAGACTATTATTCTGTCTGTGAATAAAGATAGGTTCACTTCGTTTCCAAACTGAATGGCTTTTGTTTCTTTCTCTTGCCGTATTGCACTGGCTACTGCAATATTAAATAGAAGTGGTGAGAGTCAAAATTCTTTCCTTAAAGCTGATCTTAGGGGGAAAGCATTCAGTCTTTCACTATCAAGTAGGACATTTGATGTAGGTTTTTCCTAGAAGCCCTTTATTAAGTTGAAGAAATTCTCATCAATTCCTAATTCATTGGGAGTTTTAATCAGGAATGGATGCTGGATTTGCCAAATACTTTTTCTGTGCCTACTGAGGTTATCCTCATTCATTGATCATCTGCTACTTGTCAATCTCTTTGGATACATTATTGATAAATTGTCACAATAAAATATTAAAAGGATTTCACTCTCCTGTTTTACAAATAATGAAACAAATCTCACATGTCTAGAAAGTTCATAACAGAGCTAATAGTTTTGAACACAGATCTCTCTGATAGTGAAAACAGGTTCCCTGGTGTTTAACAGTATAGATTATTTTCAGAGAAAATTTGAGAGAGGGACTAGACGGTAGAAAAATTAGTTCTTCTCGAGTCTTTGAAATGTTTTAAGACTCTTTATGCAAATGGAACTAATAAAAATAATTAAATAATTCCAGGTTTGGCTCTTTCACCAAAAGGGGAAAGAAAACACTATAAAGGATACGCAAACTACAATTCAGGAGCTGACCACCAGATAGTGGCAGGAGCATCCTTTCAGACAAATTCATAGGCACCTGACTTAAGCAATGCACTGTAGCAAGAGTGACAAACTCTTCTAGGCTTTTGTCAACCACCAGGGTACTGGAACTTCATTCATGGTCAGTGATCACTCTGTCTCTCTGTTCCTTCAAACTTGCTTGTGATAAAGCAGTCTAGAGCATAGTTGTTCAAATTAACCATGTAAATGGTTCTTAAAAATGTTTAAATAGAATTTCCATATGATCCAACAATTCTGAGAATATGGAAAATTGAAAACTCAAAAAATTGCAATAATTTGGGTGTATACCCAAAATATTGAGATAATTATATATCTATGTTTCCACCAAAAGGTGGAAGCAATCCAAATGGATAAACAAAATGTAGTATATATACACACTGCAATAATATTCAACCTTAAAAAAGAAAGAAATTCTGACATATGATGCAACATGCATGAACTTTGAGGACATTATGCTGAATGAAATGTCACAAAATGATCAATATTGTATGATGTCACACATACGAGGTATCTAGAGTAGTCAAATTCATAGAAAGAGAAAGTATAATGGTGGTTCCCAGGGGCTGAAGGGACAGAAGAATTGGGAGTTATTGTTTAATAAGTACAAATTTTCAGTTTTTCAGGATGAAAAAAATTCAAAAGGTGGATGTTGGTGCCGGTTGGACAATGTAAATGTAATTAACATCACAAAATAGTAAACTCACATTTGTTAAAATGGCAAAATTAAAAAAAAATTAAAGACACTCCTTTTAGGATTCCTACTCTCTACATTTGCTTTCCAAATGCAAATATAAGATGAAGTTATAATACAAGATCACTTATTAGCTATCCATTACCATTCCAATTTTAAGGCACTGAGAAAAAAGGTTAGAAGTGCAAGGAAGAAATTGGAGAGAATGAGTATTTTGGATTGTGGAACACTGATTGAACAAAGAGGGCCTGGAGGCATGCAAAATGAGCCACGTGATGGCAAACCTGCTTTTGGACGAGTGGTGAAGGGAAGGGACATCAGAGAAAGAAGATAATTCATCTGCTCCTTCCCAATGTCCCTCTAACAGCCACTAATTTTTGTTTTGTGAATAAGACTGGTGGGAGGCAGGTAAATATACATCAAAGAAATTGAACTCTTCCTTGAAGGAGGTGTTAATAAGATGGAATGAGCATTAGCACAAAGTTTGTCACATAATAGTCACCTTAGAGTATCATTAACCAGCTAACAAAACTGAAGTAATTCATTAAATGGTATAAAACAGTATGATATACAAAAAGAGCAAAACCACAGAGAGATTTCACAGCCTTTCTTATTCAAAACTATGCCTGTAACATAATATATACTCAATAAATATTGAACAAATTGATCTGAAAATCCACAATTTACACATTTTTGAGTTAGATGTTTCTGAATTTCCTTAGTCAATTCTTCGAGCTCAATCCAATCATCAAATGGCAAACCGTTTATTGTGGCTGCTGTTTGTCTTCAATAAGCAGTTTCAAGCCAATGATTCAGGGATGAGGATGTTTTTGATGAATGATAACTCTGGACATAGTCTATGAACCTAGAAAGCTATATTCTTAGAGTGAGTCTTTTCTCTCTAACCCTACACCTGTGCTGCCACAGCCCTAGCCTCTTCCTCTCTGTGATGACCTTGGTCCCCACAGCAGGTGCATGTATCAAGCAGAGCCCTGGGGTTTAGGTACACCTCCCTCCAACACATCTCTCACTGTGTGCTCACTCAGTGCACAGAAATACACTGCAGAGTCCTCCAGCTGTGAAGCTGAGATGGTGAGGTTGATGGACTTGTTTGCCTTCTGGAAATTCAATGAGTAGCGACCTTCTGTGGCATTTTGCTGGTTATAAGAATCCTGACGAATAAGAAACATCATCTCCCCACTGCTGGGCTGCTTGTACCAGAATAGACTATAACTGCTAGAACTTGTGTCGTATCTGCAGTTTAGTGTCACGACCTCCTTCTCCTGCACGAACATTGCCGGTTGGGCTTGAGTTACCTTCTGGGCAATACTGGATCCTGAAGGAAAAAAGGTAGAATCAGAGGTTTAGGATAAGTGGTGTGGAACAAAGAAATTCTATTTTACACACTGCTACTCCTCCTTCCCAGGGTACCCACAAGACATTGCCTGTACCCCTGGTCCTTAGGTCATAGAGGAGGCACATTCCCACTGGGGCCATTCCTACCTAGCCACATTGAAGACATGACCACCTTCAGAAGGCTGGAGAACGACATGTTTGGGTTCTTCCACTCTACGGAAAATATCTTGTTCTTCAACTTCAGAGCTCTGCACTGTGAGGAGAGCCTGACAGAGTGAGGAAAGAATTGCTGGGTATGTTCTGCTGCTGCCCCAGAACAGGAAATAGGGGTTTCTGGATGTAACAGTTTGGTGTGGGTCACATCAAACTTCTTCATGTACTGGCTGAGAGTCTCACCCAAGACTTGCATTCACCAAGTCTTAAATTGATAACAATTACATCTGAAAATAAACATGGGTACAATTCTATATTGAAGGGAAGATTGTGATTTGATCAACTGCTGTGTTCAGTGTTTGCACCTGTGATGGAACTGGGTAGGTGGCACTTATTTTAAAACACTACATGTAATGAACTGCAGAAACAATATAAGATGTAATAATCACGTCTCATCACACCTACATATACTGTTCTTTCGCCTAAGGTAGAAATAAATCTGCCAGCTCTGGTGGTCTAGTGGTTAAGATTCAGCACTCTCACAGCGGTGGCCTGGGGTTGGTTTCCTGGTCAGGGAATCACACCCCCCACTGGTCAGTTGTCATCTTGTGGTGGCTGTGTGTTGCTGTGATGCTGAAAGCTATGCCACTGGTATTTCACATACCAGCAGGGTCACCCATGGCAGACAAGTTTCAGTGGAGCTTCCAAACTAAGAGTAGGAAGAAGGACCTGGCCACGCACTTCCAAAATGATTAGCCATGAAAACTCTATGAAGAGCAGCAAGCATTTTCTGATACAGCGCCGGAAGGTGAGAGGATGGTGTAAAAAGACCAGGCAGTATACAGGGTCAATAGGAGTCAGAATTGATTTGACAGCACTAATAACAGCAAAGAAATAAATCACGCTATGATAAGAAGGCAAAGCTGTTTGGAATAATCACTGCAGTTTTTTCAACCTACATGTTAATATAGCAATATAACTCCTCATTACCAGTGTCTGTCTAGTTACCTTTCTTGGAGCCGAACAGCAGAAAAAAACCTAATCTCTCTTATGAACAAAGCTAGACAAGAACGAAGCCCTCAGACATTGAGTCCTGTCATAAAGGTCCCCTTCTCTTCTCTATTTAGTTTTGACAGCTCAGCTCTGTTCAGAAAGGCCAGAATAGACACCAGAGTCTGGTCATTTGGTTAGCAAACTTTTGAATTTGTATTTTTCCCATTACCTCAAATGGGATCTAAATGAGCCACAACAAGCATCTATATTCTATATGCTCAGCTCTAAATGGAATATATCTGTACACTCTACAGGACAGCTGATCATAAGATCACTGGTTGTAATAAACTTTTCTTTGTGTAGAAATATAAAAGGAAGGCCATGCCCTAGGGATATTACTCAACAACATGGCAAACAACAAAAACCCATTGCATATCATGCCTATCTCTTGATACAGTAGTCAAAGTTATCCTCCTTGTCTCTCAAAATAAACGTAGGGTCAGCTAAATGGGTTGAGGCATCTTCAGATCTTGCACAGGGGCACCATTAAATCTGATGATACCATATAGAGTACCAAAGTTCTGCTATCTATAGACAATGAACAGTTTTCTAGGGATTGTTTGGCTAATTATGAAATATTATTAATTTCTCCTCATATTATTCAACTCTGTTACACTTCTCAATTAAAGGAATCTCGGGATTGTATTGTGTCTTTCAAGAAGAGTCCATGTCCAGAAAAGATCTTTTGGACACTCTCCTACCAAATTCTGCATTAATAAGTTTTTAAATAATCTTATCTTAAAAATTGAAAAGAGACAATACTAAGTTGGTTAAGCAATAACTGCTCCGAACTCCTTTACAAAAATCCAATCCCTTAGCAGAAACAAAATTAATTCAATTGGTGGCATTTGTGGATCTTTCTTGGGCATGTTAATTTACAAAAAATTATTTTCAGTGTTAGTCAATATGTTTTTAATGTAGTTCACAGCTTCCAAATACTATGGAGACAATGAGCTTTCTTATCCATCTAACATTTTCTTAACACTCTCAGGTATCTCATGTATCCCTATTAAAAATGGACACAAAATATATGAATTATTTGACATTTTCATGCTACTGAAAGAAATTTTTGTCAAAAAGACAAGGCCTAACAGTATGGAAGACACCGTAGAAGCTAGGAAAAGAATGTTTGAGCAGATCATCATGCTAAACATGACTTTCTGACTAAAGTCCTTTTGCAAGCACCTCTTTGAGAACATAAAGACTTTCCACGGAAGAGTTCAGTAATTCCATCTTACATGCAGAAAACTTGGCCCCCAATTTTGTAAAGATACACTGGGAATTATTGATTTGCTTGGTCCACGATGATAGATATACCAAAGCCAAGACAGCTATCTGGGGGAGCCAAATGACCTCCAATGAACATTTACTAAAATCCTTCAGAGACAATGCATCACAGTAGGGACATATTGGCTGTAATATTAAACACTGGTGGGGAAATGTTTCTAGTATAGCAGAAAATGGGGCTAGTTCATGCCTTTCTTGGAACCAACAAATCCCATAAAATCTATAAAGGTGAGATATGAAATGGAATGCTGTCCCAAGGAAACATTTGAGTATCTCCAAAATGATCTTACACAATTGCCTTCTCTTCATAGGTCATGAGTATATACTGGTAATAGTATTTTGTTTTCTACTCTCCTTCCAGGAAACCACAGCACTCACAAGAGTTCAAAATCAACTTGATTTTGGGCTTACCACCTGTGCCATTTCTATTTATCTCTATATAGGGAAGCAAATTTCTATGGGACAGTTACGTAAAGTTTTGCCCTCACTCAGAAACTTCACTTTTCTTCATCTCTATCCTATGAAAAAGCAGAAAGAACAAATGGAACATAAAACTTAAATTAGTTGCTGTAGCAGACACCCTTGAACTCCAATGGCCGAATGCATTACTAGCTTTAGCTCTCACGGTCCCACATTCTTCCCCTCACAGAGTTATGTGTTGTCTCACTATGAACTGGTCGCTGATAGGCCCAAGTAACTCACAATGTCCCAAAGATACATATTCCAATCTTTCATAAATGAACTAGATAAATAAACCTGTGCTACTCAGTCTTTTCATCAACAGCCTCAGGATGATTTTCTAGCCTTTCATTTAATCACCCTTTATATATGACCTTAACCTGGGTGACTTGGTGCTCTGAAAAAAATCTCAGAGAAAGACTGCCAATGAGCTTGTGGAAATGGACTTATTAGGTGGTATTTATTATCAGTTCAGCAGATAAATACATCATTCATCCTTAGTCGACAAGAATTGAATAGCTACTTACATCAGATATCTTAAACTGAGGTTCTGCAGAGAATCATCAGAAGCAGACAGTCCAGAAGGTGAGTGCTGACCAAATCCTTGAAACAAACATATAATGGCATAAAGTAGACAGCCTCATTCAAGACCATTAGAAGAGAATTCTCCTAGAGGTTTAGAACCACTGATTGCCTTGCTCTCCTTTGCATTCTTTGTTTTTCATCCATTTGGTGATATTTTCCCACTAATGCTAGAATGTTATATATTTCTGATTCATCCTACTTTGTTCTCTTACTAATAAATAACTTCTAAGGTATTGGCTTTACTTGAAGCAATAACCACCTTAATGCTATAATTCAGCTCTAGAAACCTATTGCTAGTGCAACAAAGTAAAAGAATTGTTAGTATGTTATTTAATGCCAACTCTTAGAAAAGACAAATAATATCCATGACCCAATTAGTACAGCTAAAGTGAATTTTGATCAGTAAAATTTGTCTCAAAATGTTTGAAAAATTTTGAATACAGTTGGTATATCTAGACTTATATAAAAGACATGTCTCAACCTGATTATATGAGTTGGTCCAACATTCCCCTGAACCTCTCCATTATCGGTTGCAATAGTGTTTCTTTTTTAGAATTGTAAATCAAATCTCCAAAGGAATTCAAACACTTGAAATGATGAGTTATTTCTACAAAATGACTTAAAAGTTCAAAACATCAGGCATAGAAAAAACTAAGGGTGGTGGCAGAGATGGAGGTCATGCATGTGCCCAGTGACATGTGCTTCTTCTCACCAAGATGCAGACTTCTCAAAATTTTTTTTATTGTACAGTTCCATTCATATGATATTCCTAAAAAGATAAAAATAGAACAAATCAAGGTTTTAAGGAGTTAGGGATGGGACTGGGTGTAATTACAAAATGATAGCATACGGGAGTTTTGGGGAGCAATGAAACTCTTTTGTATAACGATTCTGTGATGGTTATGTGAATCTATACTATATATTAAAATTCACATATATAATTGTACACAAATATAGTCTATTTTCCTCTATGAATTTTTAAATAAAAGTTTTAAACACTTAGAAAATAAAACTAAGTAATTGATGTAGTTTCTATTTTTGTGACTGGATTCTGCCTAATATGTGTATGGTTTTCTCAACTTGGAAAAGAAAAGCACCAGCCATGCCAATGTGACAGGTAAAATAATGGCTAAAAAAAAAAGTCAGGTCCTAATCCTTGGAATCTGTGAACGTTACCTTACATGGAAAAAAGAAAAACTTTCCAGATATGATTAAGTTAAAGATCTTGAGATAGGGAGATAATCCTGGATTATATGGACCTCAGTGCAATCACTTGTATACTTGTAAGAAGGAAGCAGAGAGAAATTTGATAACAGAAAAGAAGTCAATGAGACCGTGAAGGCAGAGACTAGAGTGCTGTGGCCTCAAGCCAAGAACTGCTGGCACCCACCAGAGCTGGAAGAGGCAAAGAACACATTCTCCCCTAGAGCCTCTGGAGTGGGTGTAGCCCTGATGACACCCTGATGTCAGCCCAGTGAAAATAATTTCAACTTTTGGCCTCCAGAACCATAAGAGAAAAAGTTCTGTTGTTTTAAGTGACCAAGCTTGTGGGAAAGTGTCCAGAGGCAGTAGGAAACAACTATACAATTTTTTCCTTCCAATGGATAAATTCTCATATAAGTTTGATAAAGCAAATAAGCCAATAGTAATTACACCCTCTCTCTTCTAACTTGGACTTAAGAAGAGTAAACTAATAAAAATATAAGCCATGCTTCCCTCCCACTCTATTATCAGTCCCAGAGAAAATGAACCAGTCAAGACTCAACTTGCTTCTACTGGACAGGAGCTAGTGGTTTTAGTGAGGAAAATAATCAAAGCCAATTGAGGGGCTGGGCTACAATACCCACTTTTCTTCTTCAGATGTTGAACCTAATTTAACCTAATGACTCTCCCTACAAGAACAAGAACCAGTTAACTAAAAACTAACATAACTCAGCCAAGAGGTATCATCTCACCATACCAACTGCCAGTTATATCTATCCTGAGGAAGACTATGAGGGATCTTAAAAATAGCCTACTCTTGACCAGGAGCGGGACATGAGGGAATTAATTTTTATGCAAAATTTTCCTTTTCTTGATTTATCTACAACACTAGAAGAATTAACTGTTTTTAAAAAGAAACTTGTGAAAGTAATGTTTAATTCAGTTAAAACATGAAAATGAAGTAGCAAAATTTGTAACAAATTATCTCTAAAACATTCATTCAAATGCCTTCTGTGGTCCACTAATAAGAGTGGAGTAAGGTGAATGATGAATGTATATTAAAAGTTTTCCCATGTACCCCAGTGGTAAAGATGTCAATCATAAATATAACAGCAAAAATTAAACATCAAGCAATAAATTTAATTACCTCAATGGAGATTTATGAAGAAAGACATAGATAAATGGAAAGAAATACTATGTTCTTCAATAATCAAATATACACTTTCAGAAGTTTATTCTTCACAAGCCAGCTTACAAATTTAATTGAATCATGAAGCTTAAATTAAAATTTAAATAAAAATTTTGAATATACAGCAGAGTATCAAGTGTGTGCTACATAGCAACGACTAAAAGATACAACTCTCCCTTCTCAATTGTGTGAAAGTTAACGTGAACATATACTGACAAAATTTTGAAAAAGAATAGTTTGTGAGTCTAATGCTAAACTCACTTTCTTGAATAAATAGTTTGCTATTTTAATTTCTCTCACTCATACAAATAATATATATACACCACTGAACTCTAAAAGAAAACCCATATCACATTTACTCAACTAGAGAATGGTCAAAGCACAAATTTTATCACAAAAATATAGAGAGGAAGAATATAAAAATATAATTGTGACTTGTGAAAATCTCTCACAGAGGTATTAAAAAGCAGGCATTAGAGGAGAAGATGATGGAATTGGGAATGCTCAATTCAAGATACCATATTAAGCGGGAAAAATCAGAATCCTAATTACACTAGAATTTATGAAGAGAGTACACCAAATATTAGTAATTAATTACCTGAGTGTTGATTATCAATTTCACTCTTATAATTTATGTGTTTTTCTATTTCTAGCATGTAATGTTTTATAATCGGCAAAAAATAATGTATGCAATTTTTGAAAAACAAGAGTTAAAAGTTATCCATGATAGGAATGTGATATTGCTACTAAGAATGTATTTTTATGAGAAGAGTTTGAATAGCAAATAAAAAGTCATCTTCAAGGCCTGAATTTCAAAATCAAACATCACTAACTCTCTTCAAGAATCCATCAAACAACAGTCATCCAACAAAATGTTCTAATGCTGTCTGGGTCATCTTGAAGCTAATATTCTTATTATGTGCTTTTAATGTCTAGTACATTTGTTTCCACTTGCAGACAAACAACATGACAAATGCTATGCTTGAAAGTCTGTCCCAAAGGAGAGGGGGCTGCCCCAGTCACAGGTTTGAGCACAGGTTGCAGGTGACTGGGAAGCAATGTGTCCTCGCTGCACAGAAGTAGACAGCTGAGTCTCCAGGCTGGGTGGCTGCGATGTGCAAGGAGAGATGTTTGGCTGTCTTATTCAATGAAACAGTGAGTCTTTGGTCATCTTTTTTGTCCATATTTGAATGAATGTCTATAGTGAGCTGAGGACCTTTCCCAGGTTCTTGCTTATACCACGGGAAGTAGTCTGAGGCACTGTCTGAATAAGTACAGTTGATAACGCAGCTGTTTCCCTCCTGGACGCTCAGGGTAGAAGGATGCTGCTCCACATTCTCTCCTCGGCTCAACCCTATGCAGAGAGAAAAAGTCAGAAAGCAGAGAAGTTGCCAAGTCATTACACTGCAGAATTTACTTTTCCTTTTCTGTGGTAACTAGAAGAAACTTGAATAAAGCCAGTCTCCCTCCTGGACTTCTAAATAATATCCACTAATATACTCTCTTTCCCCAAATCGGTCAACTCACAGTCTAGCTGCAGCCACAAGAACATAAATAAAGCTTGAACAGATGTCTTCATTGTTCCTCCCAATAGGATCAATTAAACACTTGCAATCTCCAGCCAGCAGAGCTACTTCTATTATCAGATCGTCCCTTCTTTTCCCTAACATCATAGTGGTTTCTCACAATGTCTACTCAGCCAATAAGAAAAAGACAGCTTCTGCCATAAGCCTATTCATTCAGAATCCACTAAAATGAACCCACCACATACTCTCATTGGCAGAGGTGCACTACCATCTTGTGGTCACATCTCTAGCTACTAAACTCACTGGTTAAATGTTTTTTTTTTTTTTTTTTTTTTTTTTTACCGTGTGCCTGTGAAGGATTCAGATGCATAAAGGCAGCAACAGGTCAAAAAATTAGTTCTTACATCAGAGATTAAATGCATAGTAAGAATGTAGAGGTCAAGATTTGTATCTCTGTGCACTACTGAGTCATTGTTAATAAGTTGGAAAGAGGTAGGTGTTGGTGTTTACTCGGCAATGGACTGGGTTTACGTGTTTGAAATCAGGAAAGCACATGATTCAGTTTCTTCGACAAAGAAAATATGAAACCTTCCTTTTCATCCAAATCTACCATCCTCATTTGTCTGTTATGGAGGGATATTCCTTCTAAAAGGAATATTTAAGCCAAAGATCAGAATAAGGGAGAGAATATCATTTGATATTTCAAATGCCTACTGGCTCAGACTCTTCTACTCTAACTTGATCTTGCCTGTGACTTTGCTATTGCCAGCACTAACAGTCAAAATGTGTGTACTTCCTTCAGGAAAGAAGATTATGATAAGCGATAAAGAATCAGATCTCAGTGATAAGGGAGACAGGGGATAACTTCCATAAGCTATTAATATTTCAACCATAGGAAACAGTTTGACACGTAGATTGGGTCGATTTGCAATGAGAAATCTGAGATGCCTTAAGAAATCTATTCTAATGCTATATGCCTTATATTCTGCAAAGTATTCAAAGAAAGAGTAGAAATTCTGAGAAAACATCAGCCCTCAGATTCAGAAAATATAGCCACACGTAAGTTCATTCTGAGGTGATTTCATTTTCTCATACCAAAAATGGATGGCATATCCTAAAATGCAGTTACTGACGCTTATCCTTAGTGGAATTTCTTCTAAAGTGTTAGTCAACTCTCCTGTCATGCATTTCCACTTCCTTGTCCACTGCTGGCTCAGATTCCATACTCTGTCATAGTGACTATAGCTAACAATACCGTAATTTTCACTTGAAAGTTGCTAAGAGAGTAGATCTTAAATGTTTGTACCATAACAACAACAACAATAACAAATGGCAATAATGTGAGGTGAAGGTTATGTTAATTAACCATTTGTGGCAAACATTTTGCAAAATATACATATATCAAATTATTACATCATGCACCTTAAACGTACACAATGTTATGTGTATAAGATATCTCAAAAAATCTGGAGAAAAAAAGTAAAGGATGGCAGTTTTTAAAAATGGATGGCCTATCCTAAATGCAATGACTGACTCATATCCTTATGTGGAATTTCCCCTACCTATAAGCCAACTCTCCTGGCATAAATTCCTGCTACCTTGGCCATTGCTGGCTCAGATTCCATACTCTACCATTTTTCTCCCAAACTTCACTAGAATGGTCTTTCCCCAAGACTTTGATAATGTTCTCCAGTTCTGTAAATTTCCAGAATTCTCTTTCTGCCGAAAACTCTTTCCCATCCACTTCAGTTTCTTGGGGTTTTCTGACTACCTCTGTGAGAATAAATCTAGGGAAGCCTAAGTATTTCCTGTGTCTACCAGGCAGTAGTACAAATAGTAACTGACCCTAAAGATGATCATGAGGAATGGTCCCTGGGCAGCTAAGACTACCTCATTTCCAGAATTGAAAGCCCCTTTCTGGTGATTTCTACTCACTGATCCTCTGAAATTACAGAGAATAAGTTTAAGCCCTCTTTCACATCTCAGACCTTAAAAATTTAAGGACAGCTATGGTGAAGAATATCAACTCAATATATAAATATATATGTACATATAGCATATGTGTTTTTACATATGGAAAACTTCTCAATTCTACGGGTATTCCATTCTCTCACACATTCCTCATAGGGTAAGAATTCTCAAACTCTTTTTTTGTACAAATTTCCCTCTTCTTGGAGACATACTTTGCATCATTATTTGCCCTTTTGAGGTGTGGCTTCCAGAACCGAATGTAATGGCCTGAATGTAACAATTTATATGAAGAACAGTGTTTGATATATTAACTATAGCACAGGTATAGCCATCCTGTGGACAAAATTCCCAACTCCATGATTATTTCATAGACTATCGTTTGACTCATTATCAGAGGAATGACCTAGAAAACTTTTATCTAGCATCTTCATGGACTGCCAGATGCATAAGTCTTTTGATTCCAACTATCATTTTTGCTGACAATGTGTGAGTTATGCTCGTTATACACATATCCTGCCTTCAAGGGATGTCCACCTGGGATGATGAATATATCTTGTTATTTTTAGGAGAGTCCCTAGAAATTCATCTGGGTGTTGAGATGGCACTATCAACTTTGGCTTACTCCTTCAGAAGCCAGTGAGTGATGGACTGATTTGCTGGTAGAATAACAGGCTCTGCCTGAGTCTCCTTTCCTGCCCAAAGTGTCAAACATTTACGCAAATTCAAATTCTCCATTCCAGTGTTCAAACTAAATGGACCACTGCTTTCCCAGACCTGAATTGCAAAGATCAAATGGCTAGGCTTGCTTTAGATAGTTTCTCTTTACTTAGCAATATGGTCCCAAAGGAAGCAGAAGAAAGAATGCTAAAGAGGAAGTGAGGAAATCCAGCTCATCTTCTATCTAACAGTTTCATACTGTCATCTTGTGTATAGTTTCTGTCTTTGTAAAATGAAGTTCTACTGAAGGATTTCTAAGGGCCCTTCTAGCTCTAAAATTCTTTCATACTTTTTAACAAAGCAAATATTTATTGGGGACTGGTTGTGTGCAATGTGGAGTGTTGTGAGAGTGGGGAGAAGTTGCCCACATTGTGGAAGTCCAAGACAATTTTCACATCCACATGTAATCTAGGGGTCTGTGGTTGCCCCTAACCAACCCTGAGGCTTCTTCAGAAGCAGAGACAGAGTTCTTAGTGTGATTTCCTATCTGGGTTTTCATTTATCCTGTAGGTCAATGATGGATTAAGGAGAGCCTAAATCCACAGTAAAATGGAATAAAATGGGATTTTACTCACTGACTATGAAGATGACCACAGGCAGTGCAATGAGGGTGGACTCTGTGACCTGAGTCATGGGTAAACATGATGCTCCTCTCTGGATACTTATTTCTTATATTTATATCTTTAACATATCATATCTTTTTTTTAAAACAAAAAACTCAGCAACATGTAGAATCTGAGGGAGGTGGATGAGCTTCCTAATATGTAAAGCAAGAAGTATTTTCTCAAACAGCCTGATGGCTTTCTGGCTTCTGGTTCCTCCTTGCAAGATAGGTTGAGGGTTCAAGATTCTCATCCTGGACTGGCTATGTAATTTGTGAGATCCAGTGCAAAATGAAAATTTGGGATCTCTTACTCAAAAAACAGGGGAAAAGTGCCATTAAGTAATGTTTCTAGTGGAACCATTTTTCTAAGATACAAACAAACCAGTTCTTCATACAAACCAGTTTCGTGTAAGTGTGAGTTTAATTTTTTTAAAGACTTTCTTTCCCACCCATTTTAGGTTCACAGCAGAATTAAGAAGAAGGTACAGAGATTTTTGACATACCTCCTGCCCCTACACATGCATAGCCTCTCTCATTAACGACTTCCCCACAAAAGTGGTACGTTTCTTACAATTGATGAACCTACATTGACACATCATAATCACCCAAAGTCCCTACTTTACACTACAATTCACTCTTTGTGTTGTACATTCTATGGGTTTACACAATATATAATGACATCTACTCATCATTATAGTATCATACAGAGTAGTTTCAGTGCCCTCAAAATCCTCTGTGTTCCACCTATTCATCATTTCCACTCCCCTCAAACCCTAATCTTTTTACTTTCTCCATAGTTTTGCCCTTTCCAGAATGTCATATAATTGAAATAATACACTAAATAGTCTTTTCAGATTGGCTTCTTTCACTTAGTAATATGAGTTGAAGTTTCTTCCACATCTTTTCACGGCTTGATAGCTCATTTCCTTTTTGTGCTGAGTAATATTTCATTGTTTGCATGTACCACCATTTATTTATCCATTCACCTATTGAAGGACATCTTTGTTCCTTCCAAATTTTGGCAATTATGAATAAAGCTGCTATAAACATCCATGTGCAGGTTTTTGTGTGGACATGTTTTCAACTCCTGTGGGCAAGGAGCATGATCACTGGCGCGCACCATAAGAGTGTGTTTACTTGTAAGAATCTGTCAGACTGTCTTCCAAAGTGGCTGTCCCATTTTGCATCCCCACTAGTAAAGAATAAGACTTCCTGTTGCTTCACATCCTCACCAGCATTTGGTGTTACCAGTGTTGTAGATTTTGGCCACTCTAATAGGTGTGTAGTGGTAACTCACAGTTGATAAATTTAATTTTAAATGTGTATTTATACAGCAGCATCTTAGTGTTTCCTCTGACACACTCTGCAACCTATGGAGGTTGTATAAGAAACTGAAAGTAGCTTCTTGATTCACATATAATTCAAAATGCTTGTGTGTGCAATCTATCATTGCATATTCAATTGTAAGGAAAATTATTTTTCAATGGTCTTACATGTTAATAATTGGTTCTTCATTGAACTTTATATGAAAATAATGTTTTTTCCATAGAAGCTATGGTCTTTACTTTTAATTTCTATTTGTAAGCCTGTAGATATTTGCTTTGCAATCTTGCAGCGATTTTATTGTTTGTGTTTTATTGTGTGAGGAAGACCAGCCCTCAGCTAACCTCTTTTTGCTGAGGAAGACTGGCCCTGGGCTAACATCTGTGCCCATCCTCCTCTACTTTATATGGGACACCACCACAGCGTGGCTGAGAAGCAGTGCATCAGCAGGCACCCAGGATCTGAAGCCGGGAACCCCGGGCTGCCAAGCGCGAACTAAACCACTGTGCCACTGGGCCGGCCCCTGTTTTTTAGTGTGTGTGAGGAAGTTTAGCCCTGAGCTAACATCTGTTGCCAATCCTCCTCTTTAGCTGAAGAAGATTGGCCCTGGGCTAATATCTGTACTCATCTTCCTCTACTTTCTATGTGGGACACCTGCCACAGCATGGCTTGATAAGCGGTGTGTAGGTCCATTCCTGGGATCCGAACCTGTGAACCCTGGGCTGCCAAAGCAGAGTGCATGAACTTAATCACTTCCACTGGGCCAGCCCTGCAGCAATTTTTAAAACCAGAGTTTCTAAACTCTTTGAAGAATTCTAATAACTCCCCACTGTGTTTGATTGCAATGTCGATGTATACACTTTCATTGTGTAATAATTTACAAAGTTTACTGCACACTTTTGCTGCCTGTCAGAGACCCAGATAACCCCAAGCACACACAGATGCAACAAGTGATCTTGCCACTGCTCAGCTCACACACTGCCTGCTGTGACCATGAATCTGCATGTGTTCCTGTCCTGTGTCCTGCTTCCCCAGGTATTTCCTCTGCTCACACACATGCTCCATCTTCTTATGGGACTTCACTTACAAAATACAAGTACAAAGATAAAATTATTAAGAATTTCAAGGCAGTGATAGCAGAGCATTAAACCAAGGGCAGGGTTCCTTCTGCAACTGCACAGGTCGCATGCCCAGGAAGCTGGCCCCGCTCCAAGCTTCACTGTACTCTGCCCATTTGTCTTCATCTTAATTTCAGGGTCCCCATCCTTTTTATCAATGCCCTCTCATTAACATAAAAGACAGTGCAAGGTTGTAACTAGATTTGCGTTATAATTGTTCCACATGCAGGTTTAAATTTGGGGCTTGGTTGTCAGGAGTCTTGGTCTGTGGCTACAACAGATAAGGGTTTCTTTTGGGGTAGTCCTGGAAGCTTTCTGCTCCCTTTCCCAGACCATGAACGATGTTATGAAATCATGGGTAATAGATTCATTCAAAATGCAAGGAAGAGTGATGCATTTTAATGAAAGAGAATGAAAATTTCTATTAGCTCTTCTTTACTTAAAGTGTTATTTAGAAATGACCTAAATGGATATTTTGGTCAATGATGTATTTAAACACATTGTACAAATTGATTGACAGAAATCATTTGGATCTTGTGATCCTGAAAAGTCTTCTACATTAGGTAGCTCAGAGTATAAGATCTCATGTCACCCCAGCTTCTCTAATTTAGTGATAATGTGAGCTCAAGCTAGTCACTTATATTTTACAATCCTCACTTTCATTCAGTTGTTAAAAGGGGAAAAGTACTTATTTACAGGGTATAGTCACTATTCAGATAGATAATACATGTAATAAGCTACTTGGAGTACCTGACACTCAATGCAATTACTTTTATAACATTTATTATTTCCAGGAGTGGAATAAAGCTGATTACAAACATTATGGCCAGGCCTGGTGGTCTAGTGGTTAAGATTTGGCACCCTCATCACCGTGGTCCAAGTTCATTTCTGGTCAGAGAACACCACCACCCATCTGTCATACTGTGGCCGCTGTGTGTTGCTGTGCTGCTGAAAGCTATGCCACTGGTATTTCAAACACAAGCAGGATCACCCCTGGTGGACAGGTTTCAGCGGAGCCTCCAGACTAAGACAGATTAGGAAGAAGGACCTGCCCACCCACTTCCAAGAAAACCGGCCATGAAAATCCTGGGAATAGCAGAAGAATATTGTCTGATACAGTGTCAGAAGGTGAGAGGATAGTGCAAAAAGATGCAGCAGGGCTCCGCTCTGCTGTACGCAGAGTCGCTATGGGTCAGAATCGACTCCATGGCACTAACAACAAACAACCATTAAAAAACATTTCACATGCCCCCTTCCCTTTTCCTTGAAAGTAGAATCATTTGCAGTATTCTGAAAACCTGAGTCAACTCTTCTGTTTCTTGACTGCCATATAGTTTTTAAGACTTTTCCATCAGAGTAATTTACATGTAATTAAATGCTAACTGCCAGGAGATCTGTTTTGACAGAGCATTGGATATTGGCATTTCTATTAGTTGCTCCAACGGTTCCATATTACAGCTTTTTTCCTGAAAGGGATTTCTGAGGAAAAAATGGTACAAAAACCAAGTGAAATGACAGTCTTGAGGGGTATAAATATAGGAGGGGAAAAAAGTGCTGGAACATGAATCCGAAAACAAAGCTGTGCAAAGGCTACTGTGAGGGCAACATATTCACTCCATGGAAGAGGTGGGGCTGCAGGCCCAGCTGCAGTTTGGGTACAGGCTGCAGATCGCCTGGGAGCACTGTGCCTCCACTGCACAGAGGTAGGTGCCTGAATCTTCCAGTTGGGAGGCTGTGATGCATAGGGTACTATACAGTTCTTTAGAATTCACTGTGGAGTTCAACCTTCCATTCTGCTTTGTTTCCGAAGCTATGAAAAACAGACTGAAGAGGCTGCCCCCAGGATTCTGTTGGAACCACTGCACACTTTTCATGGAGGTGGAAAAATTGCATCTCAGAGTAGAGCTGGTTCCCTCCTGGAGGGTCAGGGTTGAAGGACTCTGCTCAACCTTCATCCCTCGAACCCCTGCTTGGAAAGAGAAAAGTAAACACAAATGATGTCATGGGGGAGTCACTGATGCAGTTTATAAACCTGTAAAATATCCCAAGAAACACCCATGAGGATGTAGGACCCTCTAGGAGCTCTGTGTCAACTCTTCCTTCTCTCCCTCCCACTGGCAGCTGTGGAACACTCCCCAGGCCCCCATCTGGGATGGCCCCAACTCACAGCAAACCTGGACCCACAGAAGCCCCAGCAGAGCTCCCCAATGTCTCTTCATGACTCCTTGCCCAGTTGCTGAGGTGCCTTCGCCCCTATTCTGGAGGGTGTGAAATCTTAGGTCCAGGCAAATTTTGTTCTTGCAGTCAGTATGTTCCACCTGAGTCACTGAGCACCAATCACATCTGAGCTCTGTCATTCACCTAACAGGATACTCCACCCACAGTGTCCCAGTGATAATGCCCAGTGATCTCTCCAAAATTGTGGGTATGAACAGTGCAGGGAAGTAGGGGCAATATTTCCAATATATGAAGTTATCAGATGCTTTTTTCTTAAAACACTTCATGTAAGAGAAGTTTGTGGGATATTGTGTGAGGAAGAGGGGAAAATACTTCTGAAAAGAATCAGTGTCTGAACTTGGTTAAGTTGAGCCTTGAAGAATCATAGGAAGAGTGACCTTATTTCCCAAATTGCATAGAGTGACAGAGAATTCAAGAATTCAGAATACAAAAATTCTGATAAAGGAAAACTCTCTGATAGCATGCATTTTGTATTGAAGAAGTAAATACATTTTTCTTGAAATCAGGAGAGTCCTGGAAACCCAAGACCTATGATCATCATCTACTTAGAAAATTAATTCAACAAGCGTTCAGTAGGTTAAAAAACAAAAGATATGTGTTTAATGTCCATTCTGACTTAATTTCCACCTCTCTCCTTCTCCTGTCCAGACCCACACAGCTTATTCTAATCAGACCACACATTGCTGGTCGAATTAAATATCATCCTTTCCCTTTCCTCCTTCTATTTATGTTTCTTGTTTTTTCATCTTCTCTTCTACTTTCCTAGTTATTCTCATTCCTTCTACTCTCAAGAGAATATATGAAAAGTAGGATATCAGTGGTTCTGGAATAATTTCTAAGTCTGTGGATTTGGGGAATTTTAGTCATAAAAATAAAAAAAAATTGAAAAAAGGCAACGGAGATGTTTTCTGTTGAGCTTCCACGCTCACAATGCCCAGTTATATTCCTATTCTGGTACCTCTGCTCAGAGAATCATCCTACGATGGATTTATAGAGTTATGGGCTCCAGGTTTCTGAGCTTTGGATAGAATGGCAGAACTGAAAATTTGAAATGAACTTCATACAAATGCTACCCCTCCTCTGCCCACCTTTGCTGTCTATAATTTAACTGGCTCACATGCTCTCTGGTTTTCTCTCGCCCATTCAACCCTCTGGAACCATCAGAAAAGTCATCCTTTCTTGTAAAGCCTAGAGTGCCCCCTAGTGGACTGAAACCGTCAACAAAGACCACTGCAGGCGGACTAACTCAGCGGTCATACAACCTCAGCAACATTCACTTCATGTCTCCTGATGAAGGAAATGCAGATGGTCAGAAAACAAAGTAATCACCCCGATTGAACAGAGAAATAAAAATGAACTAATTCCTACTTTTAAAACATCATTTGATGGAAATTAATATCTCAAAATAATTTGATAAATCTCACCTTCTACTATTTGTTTGATTTCTTTACCTTAGTTCAAAATTAATCCACAAACATTTATTGAAGTTTTAGTGAAAGTGGGCAAGTTTACTAGGTCCTAAGAATATATAAAAGAGGATAGCACACTATTTGCAGTCTAGGGGGGAAGAAAAAATATATGTAACTATAATAGAGTCAAAGAGCAGAACCCTAGGAGGAGTGAGAACTCAAAGCTGTATGATCCCAGGGGAGGGAAATACTTATTCTTGGGGTGGTTGGACAAAATCTTATGAAGAGGGTGTTATCTTCTCCTTTCCTTCTTTCTTGGTGCGAAGAATAGAGGAAAATATCGATAAACCTTTCTTATGGTTTATGACTTTATTAATTTTAATAGAAGGAGAAATATATGAATTATCAAATACAACGAAACATTCTATATAGACTAAAATCCCCTTTGACTACCACTCTCAATTTTGGTCCTTTCATCACCATTCTCCTAATTCTTTATTCATCTTAATCAATTTGGATTTATGTTTCTAGGTATTTCACTATAGGTTAGAATGAACGGAAAATATATAGCATTTTATTTGTAGTTTTTATTTAATGCAAAATGATACATATTGTGCACAGCTTTCTGTAACTTGCTTTATAAACTTGGTAATAAATCTTGTAGGTTGCATTATATAAACACACAGAGATCCCTCTGCTCCACTGTATTCCATTTTATGGCTGTACCACCGTATATACAGCCCTTTCCCTATTGATGAACAGTTAAGATGTTGATTTTCTATCTATGAAATACAACACTGCCATAAACCTTTTTGAGCATTCCTCTTTACTCCCATGTGCACATTTCTCTAAGAACAGAAACTGGGAAGAAGTGCAGGGACAAACCATGAGGCTAGTGGATGAAAATCGCTCCAGGTGAGGCAGATCAGAGACAAAGGCTCTGAGGAAGAACACGGTGAATTCATGTTCTGATTATCATGTTGGATGGTGTTCTTTTGTTATTTTTCTCGACGTCCATTGGAACTGTAGTTTATCAGCTCATTGGGTAAACTCGCTCTGAAATTACTGTCCTGACGTATAACTGGTGTGTAGTCTGCCCCCACCAGCCACTGACGTAATTCTAAAGATAACTGATCAGCAAGAGAAAAAGTACCCCATGGGAAGGAGTGGCATATACAAGGGGAAATGTTAGAGAATAATATTGGGTATAGAAAAATAGATGGTTAGATATATATAAAATTTAAGGACACTGTCATAAGAATGGAAATACATTTTACATTTTATGAATCAGCAGTGAGAGAAAAAGAAAACTTTATCAGTGCAACAGAAGACAGACTAGAAAAGTAAGAAAACAAGAGTATATGGAGCAAAACTAAAATATTAGAAATCAGTCCAAATATATCAGTAATCAAAACATATATAAGAAGAGATTATTTGATTGAAATAAAATAAAATATCTTGCTACATATTGCTTAAGAGACAAACCTAAAAGAAAACAACCAAGAAAGCTGAGCACATATGATGGGATTCTTCCTGCTGCCCCTTTGTGCAAAGATGGAAGTCCCCTCCCTCACCCACTAACCCCACCACACCCACCAAAGAGATGTCCTAAAGGAAGGTAAATTTTGCTGAAGGGATAGTAAAGGAGAAGTCCAAGAGAACACCAAGTTGTAAACTAAATTAACTCCAACAAAGGTGAGATCTAAGTAAAAAAGAGTTTAAAAAATAATATTCAGATAGAAAAGAGAAAGTGAAAAAAATGAAAATGGCAGAGGTGAAACACCGAGAGGAAATTAAAATTCATAGAAAGAATGAAACTACAATTAAGGGAATTTCATCCCTTGATATAGCAAAAGATAAGGAAGCGAGGTATAAATAAAAGTTTTTACATTTTTATCAGTGGTTCCTCAACCTCTATTATTTTACAATTTGGAATCTCATAAGCTATTTATAAAAGCACATTTCTAACTCCTCTAAAAGTACATTACGAGAAGGTAGAAAACCCTCCTTATCAAAACTGTATATAATTATTCTGTGTGCAAGAGATTAGTAGAAGGTGGAATCAAGGAATGCTTCAACTGTCTTGTTGATAAACTTCACATTCATCTACTAGGAGGGTCCATTTTAATATCCTATTAAATGGAATATATGACAAAAAGCAATTTGGAGTCACAACTACACACATAAAATATCTTAAACACTTTAACAATCTATCTTTTTTTTTTATATCCATGTTTTAGTGTATTGTTTCCTAAATAAAACCCTCCTTTCTCTTAGATGTCCCCTTAGGTATTGTGTATGAAGGTCTAATTATCTTAACAACTTTGTTGATTTGCTATAAAGATTAGAAATTTGTATTGAATGTATTGTGTATTTGATATTAAATAACAAATAGTGGAGATTTACTCATAAATTACCAAATAAGCATTTTAATGTTTTTTAATAGCAAATTGCCCCTAAATCTTAAATTTAAAAATCTTAGAAATAACTGATTAGAGAAGATTACAGTTACATAGCTTATAGATCTTCAGAATTTTCAGCAACAATTATCTACAAATTTTTCATGATAACCATATATCACTTTCCAAGTAAGAATGAATATATCAAAGTGTTAGGATGTGTAATTTGTGTTTAAATGTTTTCAACACAGACCATCAGATATTGTGTATGTGTGCCAGTTAAATTTAGCTTCAGTTCTAAGGAGGGTCAACTGTACTAGTCAAGAAAGCAAATTCCAGGGGTGGTCAGCTAGCACTGTAACAGAAGGCCATGACAGAGGACACCTCAGTTCTGCTATCCACAATTTGATCAATACCTGCCACTTTGTTTAGGAGAATAAGGAGTATCAGATGTTGGGTTTTTATTGGCAAAATTAGTGGCATGTTAAATAGCATAATGACTGTTAGAAATTCATTTTTTAATAAAGGTATTATAGTTAATACCTTTAATATATCTGTTTTGGCTAGAGTGTTTTAGAGACTGTGATGGTTATCTTTTTGCGTCAGCTTGACTGTGCTGAGGGATGCTCAGAGAGCTGATGAAAATGCTGTTTCTGGGTGTGTCAGTGAGGGTGTCTCTGGAATAGATTAGTATTTGATTAGCAGACTGAGTACAGAGATCATTGTCATCAGTGAGGGTGAACATCATGCAATCCAGTAAGGGCCTGAATAGAATTAAAAGGTGGAGAAAGGGTGAATTCTCTCTCTGCTTGAGCTGAGATATCCATCTTCTCCTGCCTTCAAACATGGACACTCCTGACTCTTGGGCCTTTGGACTTGGACTGCACCTTACACCATCAGTTCTCCTATTCTCAGGCCTTCTGACTCAGACTGAATTACACCACCATCTATCTCTATATCTATCCACCTATCTAGACAAATAAATACATGCATATATGTGTATATACATAGATGTAAGAGGAGATTTAGTATAGAAATTGGCTCAGGTGGTAATGGAGGCCAAGAAGTCCCACAACCTCCACCTGAAAGCTAGAGAACTAGGCAAGCTTCTGGTGTAATCAGTCTGAGTCCAGGAAAATATAACAATTATTATTATATATGCATCATCTAAATATAGAAAGCAAGCATTAACAGAGCTGAAGGGAGAAATAGACAGCAATACAATAATAGGAGACTTCAATACCCAAATTTCAGTAATGGACAGAATATCCAGACAGATCAATAAGGAAACATATGACCTGTAAAACACTAGAGACCAAATGGACTTAACAGATATAAAAAACATTGCCCCCAACAGCAGTTGCATTCTTCTCAAGGGCACACAGATCTTTCTCCAGGATAGATCACATGTTAGGTCATAAAACAAGTCTTAACTAATCTAAGAAGATTGATATTATACAAAGTATCTTTTCTGCCCACAATGGAATGAAACTAGAAATCAACAGCAAAAGGCAATCTGGAAAATTCACAAATATGTGGAAATTAAACAACACACTCTTGAACAACCAATGGGTCACTGAGGAAATCAAGAAGGAAATTAGAAAATTATCTGGAGACAAAAGAAAGTGAAAACACAATGTACCACATTTTGGGATGTTACAAAAGTAGTAATAAGAGGGAAGTTCATAGTGATAAACATCTACATTAAAAAAACAAAGATCTCCAGTAAACACACTAATTTATACCTCAAGGAACTAGGAAAAAAAAAAAAAAAAACAAGCTAAGCCTAAAGTCTACAGAAGGAAGGAGTAACAAAGATTAGAGAAGAAAATAAGTAAAATAATAGAAAAAAATCAATTAAATTGAGGGGGTTTTTTGAAAAGAAAACATAGGAGGAAAGTTTTGTGACATTGATTTTGGCAATGATCATGGATATGATGCTAAAATCACAGGGAACGAGAGGAAAAATTAACCAGTGGGACTATATCAAACTAAGAAGCTTCTGCACAGCAAAGGAAACAATCAATAGCATGAAAAGTCACCCTATCGAACTGAAGAGAGTATGTGCAAACCACATATATGATAAGAGGATGAATCCAAAATATATAAGGAACTCCTACAACACAATAGTAAAAACAAAGCAAAACTAAACTAATAAACTGATAATACATGGACTAAGGGTAGAATAAACATTTCTCCAAAGAAGATATACAAATGGTCAACAAGTGAAAAAATACTCAAGGTCAGTAATCATCAGGGAAATATAAATTAAAGCCACAATGATATATCACTTCACACCTGTCAGATTGGCTATTATCAAAAAAATAAAAGACAAGTGTTGTTGAGGATGTGGAGAAATTGAAACCTTTGCACACTATTGATGGGAATGAAAAATGGTGTGGCCATTATGGAAAACAGTATGGACGTTCTTCAAAAAATTAAAAATAGAACTGCCATGTGTTCCAGTAATCCCACTTCTGAGTATTTATCCAAAAGAGTTGAAATCAGGATCTTGAAGAGATATCAGCACTTCTATGTTTATTGCAGCACTGTTCACAATAGCCAAAATGTGGAAACAACTTAAAAGTCCAATGACAGATGAATGGATAAAGAAAATATAGTACATACACGCAATTGAGTACTATTCAGCTTTAATTAAAGAAAGGAAATTCCTTAATATGCAACAACATGGATGAATCTTGAGGACATTATGCTAACTAAAATAAGCCACTCACAGAAAGACAAATACTGCATGATTCCACATAAATGAGGTATCTAAAATAGTCAAATTCAGAGAATCAAAGAGTGGAATGGAGGTTACCTTGGGCAGTGGACAGGGGGTAACGGGGATTTACTAATCAATGGGCATTAAGCCTCATTCAAGCAAGATTAAATCTAGAGATCTGCTGTACAATGTTGTACTATAGCCAACAATAATGCATTGTACACTTAAAATTTTGTTAAGAGGGTATATCTTATGTTGAGTGTTCTTTATACAATACAATAAAATTAAATTTAAAAAAATGTGATAACACTGTACATTAACATTAGTGTGGCCAAAATCCCAAACACTAACAACACTAAATGCTGGCAAGGATGTGAAGCAACAGGAAATCTCATTCATGGTTGATGGGAATGTAAAATGGTACAGCCACTTTGGAACACAATGTAGCAGTTTCTTACACAACTAAACATACTCTTACCATACGATCTAGCAATTACAATCTGTGGTGTTTACCCAAATGAGTTGAAAACTTTTGTCCACACAAAAACTTGCACATGGATGTTTATAGCAGCGTTATTCATAACTGCTAAAACTTGGAGCAGCCAAGATGCCCATCAGTAGGTGAAAGAATACATGGTAGACATTAATTAAATGATTGCACCAATATTTGCAAAGACCAGCAGTATATTTGCAGTGCAACACAGAGACTGATTTTGTTTCTTATTCTTTTCACTACACCCTCTTCTCTTACTCCCATACCTTCTCCCAATCCCATGATTTTCCTCTGTCTGTGAGAAGTTGCAAAACAGGAGTTAGAGAAATCTATAGGATTTCCCTCAGTCAGTGTCACTATTTATATTGTTATGGAGAATTTCTGTTCAAGAGCATTTTTGGTCGCCATATTCATTGGCACTGAAAACTATCTCGCTTGAGTTATTATTGTTAGAAAGCCAACTGATATAGGTAACTAGCCAGGAATAAGATGAGGGGCACTGTTTAGGAGTTTGACATGACTCATTTCCTCAATTTTGTTCTTGGTCCCTCCCATTCATTTTCAATATGAGCCTATCTCTACCATCTGATTGACCAAAGAAAGAAACTAGAATAGACGTCCCTTCCTCTCTTTCCATTGTTCAGTTACATATGAGATTCTGTTCCTTCTCCTTTCTTTTCTTCCTTATTTTCTTAATTAAGAAGCTGATTTGGGAAGCTCTATCTCTCCTACCATACTCTGTCAGGGAGACATTATGCAGATGCCACCTTCTCTGGCACACTTTGACTATCTAAAAGTATAATAAGACACAGCAATACCCACTGGGGTGGCCAGGAACAACTTGTGGGGGCTGGACTTTGACTGCAAGGTGAGCACAGAGACCATTTCACTCTTTTTGTGGTTTCACTTTGAAATTACTCTGGCCCTGAATGAACAACCATTGGTGTCAGACTGTTTTCAATTTCACTGTTGAATAATTGGATATGGGGAATGTTCACTTCTTATTCTTATGCTCTAGCCATTTGAATGATTTTTGTATCAACCAGCCACTAAGGGACAAACAACCACAGACAGTGATAAAGCCAGAGTGGATCAAACAGTAAGAAACACCCAGCAGCATGGCCCCTTGCTGCTGCTCAGAGTTTGTGCTCAGCTACCCCTGCAGCTCCTGTCACTGTGTCACTCAGAGCACAGTAGTACACAGCTGAGTCTGATTCATGGACTGAGGCTTTCTCCAGGTGGAAAGAGGTGGTTTTTTGATTGTACGTGGCTTCAAAACCTTTGTTGCTTCCCTTCTCATTGGCCTTCAAGGCCCTCAGGAGGAGCTGTGGACCTTCTCCGGGATATTGAACATACCAGAAAAGAGTGACATATGTTGTGGTTGAATAAGTACAGTTCATAGTCAGGGAAGCCTCTTCTGAGAGTGTCATTTGGCCTTCCATTTGGGTCACTGAGTCTCCATAGGTTTCTCCTGGGGAAAAATAAAAGAGGTCTGTGTCACGTTGGGCATAAAGCTCTGGGACAAAACTTTGATTAAAGATTTTGCTGACATAACAGAAGAAAGAATACAAATTTTAAGAGGTATTTTACTTACCAAGCATTAAGAGTACCACAGTCACTAAGCCTGGAGCAGGGTTCATCCCTGGATTATCGTCTAAATAATGTTCTTGATTCTTAACAGGAAGAAATGTTGAGGTCCCAGTGAAGTGAGGAATGGAAGCCTACATTTCACTCAGAAAATGTGTTTGTGTTAGGAAGCTGCACCCCCTGGTGGACAGGGACTGAAATGGGTGCATGTTTCCTAGACTCCTCCCAAAGTCAGAAATATGTTTTCATCCCTGACCTCATTTATAAGTCACATGTCAGTCTTCAGGTGGCCGTTGTAAATATGAACAAAAGCTGTGATAAGCTTGGCGGTAAATCCTACATTTTCCAAATCAACAGCATCTTGGCATGTAACTGAGATGGAAGGGGAATCGCTGAATCCGGAGCCAGGAAGACCTGCCTTTGAATGCCAGCTCTGCCACTTATGTAGCTTGGCTTGTCACTGCGTCTCACGGGACCTCAATGTCCACAATATAAAATGAGGTGATGACACCAACTACAGAGAATTGTTGTGAAGATTCAAATGAGACGACACATGTGAAAACTGCTTGTAAACTATTCAGAAGTGTGTACATATAGGCTATTATCACGATGACTGTGGTCACAAATAGCACTAAACACTTATTCACTCAGAAAAAAAGAACAATGACATTTATTGCATTCTCACTAAATATTTGTTGAATTAAACAAAAATAATAAGCAGTCTTTGATAAAGGAATCACTACTATTTGAAATACAACATTTTCTCAGTCCTATACTATATCAATAGTAAGGAATGCTATTTTCTTTTTTGTGTGTGTGAGGAAGACCAGCTCTGAGCTAACATCCGTTGCTAATCCTCTTCTTTTTGCTGAGGAAGACTGGCCCTGGGCTAACATCTGTGCCCATCTTCCTCGACTTTATATAGGACACTGCCACAGCATGGCTGACAGACAGTGTGTCGGCAGGCGCCCAGGATCCGAACCTGCGAACCCCGGGCTGCCAAGCGTGGACTAAACCGCTGCACCACCAGGTGGCCCCGAGGAATGCTATTTTCTTAATAAAAGCTTTTTAGGAGGAAAAGTCACAATATCTTATCAATGGCCAAATATTCCTGAATTCCCGAATTTCAGAAAAAGTCAAATATATGAATCCTACACAGAAAAACACCTTAATTGAAGCTACTGAATCCCTGTAGAATGAACTGAGATCAATATCTTATTCTCCCAGTATTTCATCGACTCTAAGATGAGGTGGCTAGCCTGTGTGAATCAGGCAATGAGTACTAATCACACACTCTTAATAGAGATCTAGCCTCAAGGATACTTTCCACTGTGGTCCATCTGCCAACATTTTGTCAAACCTTTGTCATCAAACTCTAATCAAATAATTTTTCCCCCACAGGATAGGGAACCCAGAAGATGTGGATTTGCATCAAAAGCCTGGAGCAATGTGAGTATTCTGTTCTTTCCCAGCTTTTCAAATTGTTAAGATATATCAGCTGATACTGACACACAGCTGATAGTAAAATCAGCTAGTGAGTGATTTAAAATTACATATTCTGAGATCCCACCACAAACTTCATGAGTCATATTTTCCAGGATTGAGACCCACCAAGTTGTAATTCTTGAAAACGCCCCAGGAGGTTTTGTTGCAGCCAGAATGATACTGGTTTACAAGATTTCACTCATGATAACTGTCATAGGCCAAGATGGTCCTCAAAGATCAGGGAGAAAACTCTGGACTAGCATGGGAAAATTTCCCTCTACTACACAAACTTTTAAAAACTGGTCTTTTTCTATGAAGTACCAGCAGCAAAATTTGGTGAGGAAGATTAGCCCTGAGCTATCATTCGTTGCTAATCCTCCTCTTTTTGCTGAGGAAGATTGGCCCTGGGCTCACATCTGCGCCCATCTTCCTCTACTTAATATGTGGGACACCTGCCCAGCATGGCTTCATAAGTGGCGCATAGGTCTGCGCCTGGGTTCCGAACTTGCAAACTCCAGGCTGCCAAAATGGAGCGCGTGAACCCTACCACTATGCCACCAGGCTGGCCACCAAATCAAGCACTTTTTAAAGTCTTTTTATGACCATTCATTTTATAAAACAAAACAGAAAACCTCTGAGCATAATCATGATATAGTTCTGGAGAAAGACACATCTTTCTGCAAGACCGTGTAAACATCTATCCCCAGACATGTAGATAGAAGCTTAGTGCAGTCTGTTTCCTGGTGTTCACTCTGCAGATTCACAACAAGAGGCTTCCTGAGTCCAGAGTCATGTGAATAGTCTCCCAGATGAGGACTTAGTAAGAAATTCAGGCCCGGATACAGCTTGAGTTCACACATCCCTTCCCTTCTTCTCCACCTTCCAAATCACATTGTCAGAACCTGGCACACAATTATGCTAGAAAGAATTCTGGAAAAGCTGACACAAACTTCTGTTCTGATATATAGGGAAGAATGTTAAATAGGTTGGGATGATGCCGGGTTGAAAATAAACAGTATAGCACATGGATGCAGGAAGTTGTGATCTATAATTAAAAAATGAAAATACTTTTAGGCCAATGAGAGCCTGCAGGGGGAGTATTTTGCATTTGGGGTCACACAGTAGGACTTGTACAATATTGAGGGAGGATATCTGTTATATTTGGATTTTTTAATGGCTTTATGGATGTATAATTTTTGCAAAAATTAACTGCAAAGTTTTAAAGTGAACAATTTTATAAGATTTGACACATGTATATACTTGTGAAGCCATCACCACAATTAACATAATGAGCATATGCATCACCCTGGAAGTTTCTTTGTGTCTCATCCTCTCAACCATCTCCTCACCTCCCTCCCCCTTTTCCAGGGAACACCTCTGTCATCATAAATTGGTGTGCATATTTTATAATTTTGTATAATGGAATCATATGTAGTCTTGTCTGACATCTTTCACTTAGCGTAATTACTTTCAGATTTCCATGGCCTGATAAGTATCAATGATTCATTCCTTTTTGATGTTGAAGTATTATTCCATTATAGATATAAATAATTTGTTTTCTTTATTCACCTGTTGGTGTATATCTCAGTTAGTCCCAGTTTGAAGCTGTCACAAATGAAGCTGCTATTAACATGTGTGAAAATTCTTTGTATGAACGTATGCTTTCATTTCTCTTGAGTAAATATCTGGGAGTGGAATGGCTGGATCTTATGGCAGGTGTATATTTGTCTTTGTTAAACTTACTAATTCATTCTAGTAGCTTTTTTTTTTTTTTGGAAGATTCCCTTGGATTTTCTACTCAGACAATTACACCGAATAAAGATAGTTTCACTTCTTCCTTTCCAAATGGTATGACTTCTGTCTGTTTCTTCTGCCTTATTGCACTGGCTAGAATATCTAGTAAAGTATTAAACAGAAGTGATGAGAGCCAAAATTTCCCCCTTATTTCTGATCTTAGGGGGAAAACACTGTCTTTCATCATCAAGTATGACATTTGATGTAGGTTTTTTGTAGAGGCCCATTATTAAGTTGAGGAAATTCCCTTCAATTCCTAATTCACTGGGAGCTTTTAATCCAGAATGGATGAGGGACTTGTCAAATGCTTTTTCTATACCTACTGAGGTTACCCTCATTCATTGATGACCTGCTACTTTTACCAAACCAGGTTTGTTTTGCCTGCCACGTGATTATGTCAATCATCAAGATGAGGACTTTGCAGCAGATAAAGGGTTTAATTCACAAGGCAGCCAAGTGATGACATGGGAGAAAAATTGCCAAATTCACCTCTCTGAAAAATGAGGGTTAGGGACATTTATGGGATAAAGGGCGGGGTGGTCTGAAGTGTGGGAATAAATGATTGGAAGTAAGGAGAAGTGAGGTAATTGATCTGCACAAGCATAATCAAGCTTCCTTGCTCTTCATAGAATGCATATTCACAAAATGGCAGCACTACCATGATCTGAGGGTGGAGCTTTCAGGTCCTTGATGTCAAAGAGTCACCTATTGGTCATCTGTGCAAGCCCTGTTGATATGTCGGTGGTCTTACCAGCCTGAACTGGAAAAGGAGTCCACTCTCAGTTTCTGAAAATCTCAAGCACCTGTTACCATGGTAACCCAAGCATCAGAGATGTTATCTGTAGGTTGGGTTTTAGTAATGCATTATCTAACTACTTTTGCAAACAACTAGCTGAGTATAATCAAAGCAAGTTGGCTCAGGTTTCGCTACTTGTCAGTCTCCATGGATACATGATTGATAAATTGTCACAACAAATATTAAAGAAGATATCACTCTCCCATTTTCCAAATAATGAAACAAAGCTCACAACTGTTTAGCAAGTAGGTAGTAGAGCTAATACTTTTGAACACAGATCTCTTTGATAGGAAAACCCGTGTTCTCTGTTTTTAACACTATGGGTTGTCTTAAGAGAAAATTTGGAAACAAGGTAGAGGGTAGCAAGATTAGCTCTTCTCAAGCCCTTGGAATATTTTAAGGCAGTATGTTAACAGGTTCTGTATTCATCCAAATCAAAATACTGGAAAGATCATTAAATAATTTGGCTCTTTCAACAAAAGATGCAAAAAACCATATTATAAAGAATACACAAACTACAATTCAGGAGCTGACCACCAGGTAGTGGCATGAACATTTCTTACAAACAAATTATCAGGTACCTGACATCAGCAATGCACTGTAGCAAGGGTGACAAACTATTCTAGGCTTTGTCAACCACCAGGGTACTGGAAATTCATTCATGGCCAGTGATCACTCTCTTTCTCTGTTCCTTGAAACTTGCTTATGATAAAGTAGTCTAGAGCATAGTTGTTTAACCAGTATAAATGTTTCTATATATGAAATTGTAGCTCGGTCCTTCCTATATGACTAATTATTTAAACCAGGGTTTGGCCTTCACATAACCAGTTACAGTTATGAAGCTTTATTTCACAAGGTTATAGAGTGTTAGAGACAGAAATGAGAATGATTTTCAGATACATTTCAGGAATCTGAAAAGTCTACACATCCTATAAATTTGAACCATAGATACTGGCTCAGCACTTTCTAGAAAAAAATTTGGAGCAATGAAATGAAAGACAAACATAAGCAGCAATATGGAAGTCTTGGAGCCAAGACTTCCATATAAATATGGTTGAATAAGCTCATCATTTTCCACTTATCCTGACAGAAATAATCAAAATGCAACAAGGAAATTAAAGAAAATGAACACACATTATACCTATAATTTCAATCAAATTAAGAGAGAGAATCTGAGTATTTCTAAAAGCTTCCAAAATCAGATAAGCTTACATAAATACACGTGTACTGAATAAGTACAATGAATTGTCTCAGATCCAAAGAAAATCATTCCAGATCAAATCTATCAAGCCAGTCTTGAGTACATCCTCAAGTCTTTTAAGATTGTTAATATGAAGATTTACATTAATACACTTTCAAATACTAAAATAGTTTTTTCATTCCTTTAATAAACTCAACTTAATCATATTTCATTTTATATGTTTGTGTTTGTCCCTTCTCATTTTTTTCTAGATTATGATAGTGTTCAAGTTTTTTTCAAAATATCAGATTGTGTTTTTATCATTAATTTTATTATTTTCCTTGGCCAATCAATTCCTGCTTTTATCTTTAATCCCTTCAATCTGTTTTCTTTCATCTTGTTTTGTTGTTCATTTTCTAACTTCTTGAGTTGTGTGCTGAATTTATTTAGTTTTAGTTTTCATCATTTAGTGAAAATATATCAACTGGAGCCAAATGACCTGAGGTTAAGTGCTGGATCCTTCATTTACTAGATTTGTGCACTGAGGTAAACTTAATGCTGCTGTGTCTCTGTAAGATGAAAAATAGAATGAATCTTGTTTTCTCCTGGTGTATATTCTCGATTAATAGCTAAATATTGCTTAAAAATCAGTATTCAGTTACAAATCCTGCATCTTGTTTAACATGTCATCATATATTAGAATATTTCTTTTTAGAAGGCTCCATCTTTTCACATCTCGCTTTTAAATTAAATTTTGAAAGAAACTTATGCATTAAAAATATGAAATGATTACATCATAGAGTTCATACTCCTATACATGCTTGAACTTGGGGCCTACATGAGTACTTGAGGTACATGGGACAAATACCCTGTTCCCACTCAACTGTCACAACACCTGAAATTCCACACTTAAAAATGCTTCCCCTTAATACCAATAAATAAATTCAGCAATATTGCAGGATACAAAAACAACATGCGAAACTCAGTTGCATTTCTATCCACTAACAATGAACAATCCAAAAAAGAAATTACAATTCCATTTACAATAATATCAAAAATAATAAAATATTTATGAATAAACAACTAATGGGGCTAAAGACTTGCACAATGAAAACTACAAAACATTGCTGAAAGTAACTAAAGAAAACACAAATAAATGGAAAGATATCTTGTGTTCATGGATTAGAACACTTAATATTGTTAATACGTCAATACTACCAAAGATGATCTGCACATTCAATGCAATTCCTATCAAAATCCCAAAGGTATTATTTTCAGAAATAGAAAACTCCATCCAAAAATTTCTGTGGCATCTCCAGGAACCCCAAATAGCCAAAACAATCTTGAAAAATAAGAATAGACTTGGAATCTCACACTTCTTGATTGCAAATTTTAATACAAAGCTGCAGTAATCAAAACATGGTGGTGTGGGCATGAAGACAAACATCTCGACCAACGGAATAGAATAGAGAGCTCAGAAGTAAAAGGTCAGATTCCAAATGCATTTAATGGTGAAAAGACAGTCTTTTCAATAAGTAGTTTTGGGAAAACAAAGTCCACATCAAAAGAATGAAATTAGACCCTTACCTTATACCATATACAAAAATCAACTCAAAATGGATAAAAGACCTAAACAGAAAGCTAAAACCAAAAAACTCTTAGAAGAAATCATGGAGGAAAATCTTCATGACGTTGGATTTTACAATACTTTTGTGGATATGACACCAAAGCAGAGGATACAAAAGAAAAAAATTTAGACTACATCAAAATAAAAAACTTCTGTGCATCAAAGGATACAATCAACAGAATGAAAAAACCACCTATAGAATGGTAGAAAATATTTGCAAATCATATATCTGATAAGGGGATAATGGCCAGAATATGGAGAGAACTCTTACAACTCAACAACAGAAAGCCGAACAACCCAATTTGAAAATGGACAAAGGACCTGAATATCCATTCCTCCTAAGATACACAAATGGCCAATAAGCACATGAAAAGATGTTAAACATCACTAACATTATGGAAATCCAAGTTGAAACCACAAGGAGATACCACTTCAGACCCATTAGGATTGCTACTATCAAAAAAACAGAAAATGCAAGTGATGACAAAGATGTGGAGAAATTGAAACCCTCGCGCACTGTTAGTGAGATGTTAAGTGGAAGCCACTATGGAAAATAGTATTGAGGTTCCTCAAAAAATTAAAGATAGAATTACAATATTATCCACCAATTCCATTTCTGGATATAGACCCCCCCCATTGAAAGAATTTGGGTATATTTGAAATACTGAGATATTTGTACGACCATTTCATAGACACATTATTCACAATAGCCAAAAGGTGAAAGCAACTCAATTGTCCATCAACAGATGCATGGATAAGTGAAATGTGGTATTACATACAATGAAATACTATTCAGCCTCAAAACGGGAGGAAATTGTGACAACGTGGTACAACATGGATGAACCTTGAGGACACTATGTTAAATGAAATAAGCCAGTCACAGAAACACAAATGCTGTATGATTCCACTTATATGAGGTACCTGGAGTAGTCGAATTGTGCAGACAGAAAGAAGTATTGTGGTTTCTAGGGGCTGAAGGGAAAGGAGGAATGGGGGTTATTATTTAAGGTGTACAGAGTTTCAGTTTTGCAAGACTAAAAGGGTTCTGGAGATGGATGGTGGTAATGATTTTACAATAATGTGAATGTACTTCATACCACTGAATTGTATCCTTAAAAATGATTAAAATGTTACATTTGCTGTTATGTGCATTTTACCAAAATTAAAAATAATTTTAAAAGTTTTTAAAAACATGCTTCTCTTTATGATTTCTACTCTACACACCTGTTTTACAGATGCAAATATAAGAGGAAGTTATACAAGATTATTTATCAACCAACCACTACCATCCAAACCTTAGGACACTGTGAACGTGGGGTTAGAGGTGGAAGGAGGAAATAGGAGAAAAGGAGGGTTTTGGGTTGTGGAACATTGATTGAGCATAGCCGGCCTGGAGATGTACAAAATGAGTTACATGATGGCATTAAACACTTTTGGAGGAGTGGTGAAGGGAAGGACAAGAGCAGAGAAAAGAGAAAATTCAGACTTGGTCCCCTTCACAATATCCCTCTTATAGTCACCAACTATTGATCATTTTATGGCTAAGGCTGGTAGGGAGGAGATAAACCTATATAAAAGTTGAGCTCCTCCATGCTAAAGGTGTTAATAAGGCTATAAACGGAATGAACTCTTAACGTTTTTCTCACAGTATGCATTCAAAGACTTTTTCTGAATAAATGGATACATAAATGAATTAATAACTTTTATTAAAAAATCAAGCTGCATTATTCTGTTAAGACACTGCCTTAAATTTTTTAATTTCTTAATTTAAATATTTGTATCTCTATTCAAGAGGGAATTGTTTTTATTGTGCTGTCTTTTGTAGGGTTGGATTAAGGTTAGACTAGCTCTGTAAAGTAAAAAGTCTAGATAGTAAGAACACATTGCAAGTTATCTCTACTTTGAAAGTTAGAAACTCTGATCTATACAGTCAAGAGGATTTTTTAAATAGCCTTTCTTTGTACTTGGAATACCAGTAAAAATGAATAGTATAAAAAGAAAGTTCAATTAAATATGTATACACAGATGAATATATAGGAATATATGTAAAGAAATTCATTTGAAGAGAAGTGTAAGAAACTTCAAAAAACAATAAAAAACATTAAAAGTCCATTATAAATAGAAAAATGGAACGTTTTGCTGAATTAAAAAAATAGGAGTACAGATATTTTAAATGTTAAAATAGTCATTAAATGCAATGTCAACTTTCTAGTTTTCAAATACCTTTTGTTTCTCTGTTTCTTTTAATGGAGGGATATTGAACGTAGGTAAAATGAGACAGAATTTTTAACATTTGTATTGAAAAATAAATGTGTAAAATCTCCCCCCCCCAAATTCTTGAAAAACAGTAATAGTGGGCAATGATTTACCCTCACAGGTAATAAAATTTTCTGTAAAACTATCCTCGCAGGTTGGCATAGAATGAGACAAATAGATCAATGCAACAAAATAAAGCATGTGGAAACATTACAAGGAAAAGAGTAATTTAATATATGACAGTGATGGTGATTCATATTAGGAAAAAGGATCCCTTATTTAGGTACAAATAAATAGGTCTGTGTCTCTATTGGGGAGATCCCCACTTGTCCCTCTAAGATCCACTAATTATTGGTTGTTTCATGAGTAAGACTAGTGGGAGGAAGGTAAACCTCCAGCTTGGAAATTGTGCTCTTTCATGCTGGAGGTGTTAATAAGGTAGAATGAGCTCTTAGCACAAAGTTTGTGACATACTAGGCACCTTAGAAAGTAAATGTGACTACCATTGACTCACAGCAAAGAAACCTAAATTAAACTAAATCATTAAACAGCATGAAACAGCATGATATACAAAAAGAGGAAATATACAGAGAAATTTCATGGCTTTCCTTATTGAGAACAACACCTATAACATCATTGAAGGAAACCAGAATACGTCATCCCAAAATAAGCCTCTTTGACATAAAAATTATTTCGAAATGAAGGCAATTAAGAAGCAGTAAACACAAAAAAGGCTCCTCCTTTTCTGCCTAAAGGTTAGTAATAAATTCTCCTTTTGTTGGAGACAGACTTTTCTCAGCCCAGACATGGCACCAGAGGGATCTGCAAACAAACCTTTTCAAACTAATCCTTAGTGAAGATGAGGACTGCAGGCCCTACTTGGACTACCACTGGCCCAAACCCCTTTGTCTTGTCAATTCTTCACGGATTTATTATTTCTCTGTCAGTTTAATTCTTAGGCCCAGCCAGGGACCCAAAGAGAGTAGAGGAGAATTTTTCCTCCCCTACGTAACACATATTCAATAAATATTTATTGAAGAAATTGATCTGAAAATCCAACAATTCTCACTTATTTTTACTGATTTTTCAGTCATATGTTTCTGAACTTCTTTAGCCAATTCTTCTAGCACAACCTAATCACCAAACAGCAAAGATTTTATGTGGCTGTTTTTTCTCTTCATTCTTTGGTCAAAATCTGTATGCTTATCTTTAGGCCAATGATTCAGAGATAAGGACAATTTCAATGAATGATAACTCTGGATGGGGTCTACTAACCTAGAAAGCTATTTTCTTAGAGTGTTTTCTCTCTAACCCTACACCTGTGCTGCCACAGCCCTAGTCACTTCCTGTCTGTGATGACAGTTCCCTGCCTTGGTCCCCACAGCAGGTTCATGTATCAAGCAGAGCCCTGGGGTTTTGGTACACCTCCCTCTGACACACCTCTCACTGTGGGCTCACTCAGTGCACAGAAATACACTGCAGAGTCCTCCAGCTGTGAAGCTGAGATGACAAGGTTGATGGATTTGTTTGCCTTCTGGAAATTCAATGAGTAGCGACCTTCTGTGGCATTTTGCTGGTTATAAGAGTCTTGACGAATAAGGAAAATCATTGCCCCACTGCTAGGCTGCTTGTACCAGAATAGACTATAAGTGTCGTCAGTGGTATCATATCTGCAGTTCAGGGTCACAGCCTCCTTCTCCTGCACTAATGTTGCTGGCTGGGCTTGAGTTACCTTCTGGGCAATACTGGGTCCTGAAGGAAAAAAGACAGAATCAGAAGGTTTGGGGATAAATGGTGTGGGAGAAAGAAATTCTATTTTACACCCTACTACCCCTCCTTCCCAAGGTACCCACACGTTACTGGCTGTACCCCTGGTCCTTAGGTCAGAGAGGAGGCACATTCCCATTGAGGCCATCCCTACCTAGCCACATTGAAGCCATGACCACCTTCAGAAGGCTGGAGAATGACATGTTTGAGTTCTTCCACTGGTCAGAAAATAGTTTGTTCTTCAATTTCAGAGCACTGTGAGGGGAGCCTGACAGAGTGAGGGAAGAATTACTGGGTATGTGCTGCTGCCACCCCAGAACAGGAAACAGGGGCTTCCTGATGTAGCAAGCTGACGTGGGTCACATGAAACTTCTCTGTGTACTGGCTGAGAGTTTCACCCAATCCAAACTACTTTTTGAATAAACCAACTGTTATTCTGAAAACGATTAATCTAAAAATAAGCAAGAGTAAAATTTTATATTGAAAGGACAATTGGTGATTCTATCAACTGCTATTTTCAGTCATTATATCTGTGATGGAACCAAGTGAGTGGTACTTATTTAAAAATACTATGTATAATGGATAATGGAAACAGCATTAGATGTAATGATCATATATCCACACACCTATATATGCTGTTGTTTCACCTAGGGCAGAAATAAATCATTTCACGATAAGAAGGCAAAGCTGTTTGGACTAATCACTGTTGCTGTTTTGATCTACTTATTGTTATAGCAATATTCCTCCTCACTATCAATGTCTGCTCAGTTGCTCCTCTTGGGCCAAAAGTAGAGAAAATCTAATCACTGTGCTGAAGAGTTTAGAGTGAAATCTCTCATACAGTGAATCCTGTCACAAAGGTCCCTTTCTCTTTTCTATTTAGTTTTGATAGCCTAGCTCTACTCATAAAGGCCAGAATAGACAAAAGAGTTTGGTCGTTGGGTTACCCAACTTGTGATTTATATTTTTCCCATTATGTCACTTGGCACCCTAATTAAACCACAGTAAGCTTCTATATTCTGGATGCCCTGCTCTGAAGAGAATACACCAAGGTGACCCCATACACCTCCATAGGATGTCTGATTACAGGATCACTGATTAGAATAAAACCTTTTTTGGTATATATATTAAAAATAAGGCCATACCTAGGGAAATTAATCAACAACACGGCAAACAGCAAATACCATTGCTGGTCTCTTAACACAGTTGCCAGAGCTTATCATCCTTATCTCAAAGTAATGGCAGCCTCAGCCAAACTGGCTGATGTATCTTCAGATCTTCCATGAAATCTCCACTAAATCTGTTGGTACCACAAACCGTACAAACAGTTCTGCTCTCCAAGTTATAGATTATAACTCTCTAAAAACATGTAACACTTTTCCACCAGTTGGCTGAGTAAATATGAAATATTATTCATTTCTTCTCATATAATTCAACTCTAGTACATTTCTCAATGAAGGGAATTTCATGATTGTTCTTCTGTTTTTCAAGAAGTGGTCAACATCTAGAATAGATCTTTCAGACACTGTCATACCAAATTCTGCATTAATAAGTTTTTTAATAACCTTATCTTAAAATTTGAAAAATTCAATGTCAGACTGGTTATGCAATAACTACTCCAGACTCCTTTACTTCTTAGCAGAAGTAAAATTAATTCAAGTAACTAAACTTGTAGATCTCTCTTGGGCATGTCAATTTACAAAAAATTATATTCAGTGTTAGTAAATATATTTTTAATGTAGTTCACAGTTTCCAAATACTATGGAGACAATAAAGTTTCTTAACCATCTAATCTTTTCTTAACTCTCTCAAGTATCTCATGATTCCCTGTGGACACAAAATGGACACAAAATACATGAATTATTTGATGCTTTAATACAACTAAAAGAAATTTTTTCATAAAGACAAGTATAACAGTATAAAAGACAGTGTAAAAGCTAGAAGAAAATGCTTGAGCAGATCATCATGCTAAACATGCCTTTCTGAATAAAGTCCTATGCAAGCTCCTCTTTGTGAACATAAAGACAAATCCATGGAAAAGTTCAATAATTCCATCTTAGATACAGAAAACTTAGCCCTCAATTTTGTAAAGAATCACTAGAAATGATTGATTTGTTACATTCATGAGGACAAGTTACATCAAAGCCAGGACAGCTCCCTCATGGAGTCAAATGTTCTCCAATGAACATTTGCTAAAATCCTCCAGAGACAACACATCACAGTAGGGACATATTGGCTACAATATAAACGAACAGTAGTGGGGAAACTTTTCTAGGAGGGCAGAGAATGGGGCCAGTTCACGCCTCTCTTGGAACCAACAAAATCCCATAAAAACTGTAAAGGAGGGACATGTACTGGAATACTGTCCAAGGAAAAATTTGAGTATCTGCAAAAGGATCCTACATAATTGCATTCCCTCCATGGGTCATGTATGTACTGATAATAGTGTTTTGTTTTCTACATGGGTTGACGCACTCTCCTGTCAGAAAACCACAGCACTGACAAGAGCTCAAAATCAGCTTGATTTTGTGTTTACTACCTGTGCCATTTCAATTTGTCTCTATATAGCGGAGCAAAGTTCTCTGGGACAGTTATGTAAAGTTTTGCTCTCACTCAGAAACTTCACTTTTCTTATCACCCCATTATCCTCTGAAAAAGTGGAAAGAACAAGTGGGAATATTAAAACTGAAATTAGTTACTCTACCAGACACCCTTGAAGTCCTATGGTCTAATGCATTATTAGCCTTAGCTCTCATGGCCCTGCATTCTTTCTCTCACAAAGCCGTATGTTATCTCACTATGAACTGGTCAGTGATAGGCCCATGTAACTCATAATGTCCCAAACCATACATATTTCAATCTCTTGTAAACTGAAGTAGATAAATAAACCCATGATATTCAGCCTTTTTGTCAACACCCACAGGCTGACTTCCTAGCCTTTCATTTATTCAGCCTTTATATGACTTTAACGTGGGTGACTTGGTGCTCTGAAAAAATCCCAGAGAAAGACTGCTGTTGAATTTGTGGAAATGAACTTATTAGGTAGTACTTGTTACCAGTTCAGCAGATAAGGTACATTATGCATCCTTAATTGACAAGAATTGAATTGTTACTTACATTAGAGATCTTAAACTGAGATTCTCCAGAGAATGGTCAGAAGCAGACAGTCCACAGGAGATGAGTGCTGACCCAACATCCTTGAAACAAACATAAAATGGCATAAAGTAGACAGCCCCATCCAAGACCATTAGAAGAGAATTCTCCTAGATGTTTGGAACCACTGGTTGTCATAGTCTCCATGCATTCTTGTTTTTCATCCTTTCAGTGATATTTTCCCACTAATGGTAGCATGTTACATTTTTCTGATTTACTCTATCTTGTTCTCTTACTAATAAAATAACTTGTTAAGGTATTGGCTTTACTTGAAGCAATAACCACCCTAAGGCTATAATTCAGCTCTACAAACCCATTGCTAGTGAAACATAGTAAAGAATTGTTGGATGTGTTATTTAATGTCAACTCCTAGAAATGCCAAATAATGACTACATCACAATTAATACACCTAAGTGACTTGTGTGTGTGTGTGTGTGTGTGTGTGTGTGTGTGTCTGTGTGTGTGAGGAAGACCAGCCCTGAGCTTTCATCCATTGCCAATTCTCCTCTTTTTGCTGAGGAAGACTGGCCCTGGGCTAACATCCGTGCCCATCTTCCTCTACTTTATATGGGATGCCGCCACAGCATGGCTTGACACGCGGTGAGTTGGTCTTCGCCTGGGATCTGAACCTGAGAACCCAGGGTGGCGAGGCAGAGCGCACAGACTTAACTGCTATGCCACTGGGCCGGCCCCATATCTAAGTGACTTTTGATCAATAAAATTTGTCTTACAATGTTAGAAAAATTTAGAATAGAGTTGGTATAACTAGACACGCAAAGAACATGTCTCAACCTGATTATATGAATTGGTCCAACACTCCCCTGAACCTCTTCATTAACAATTACCATAGTGTTTCTTTTGTAGAATGATAAATCAAATCTCCAAAGGAATTCAAACATTTGAAATGATGAGTTATTCCTATGAAATGACGCAAAAGTTCAAAGCATCAGGCTTAGATAAAACTAAGGCTGATGACAGAATTGGGGGTCATGCCTGTGCTCAGTGGCATATGCCTCTTCTCACTAAGATTCAGGGTGAAAAGATATTTTGTTGTACAGTTTCATTCATTTTACAGTCTTCAAGAGATGAAAATATAAGAGAACAAATCAAGGTTTCAAGGAGTTAGGCATGGGAGTGGTTGTAATTACAAAATGATAGCACAAGGGAGTTTTGAAGAGCAATGAAACTCTTTTGTATCATGATTTTGTGATGGTTACATGAATCTATACCATGAATTAAAATTCAAAATTCACCGATAGAACTGTACACAAATATAATCAATTTTCCTATATGGCTTTTTAAAATAAAAATTTAAAACACTGAGAAAATAAAGTAATTGATGTGATTTCTATTTTTATGACTGGATTCTGCCCAGAATGTATGTTATTTTCTCAACTCAGAAAAGAAAAGCACCAGCCAAGCCAACTGTGATAGGCAAAATAATGGCTCAAAAAACAAAACAAAAAATCAGATCCTAAGCCTGGAATCTGTGAATGTTACCTAACAGGGAAAAAAACCAACAAAAACGTTGAAGATATGATTAATATAAGGATCTTGAGAAGGGGAGATAATCTTGGATTATGTGGACATAAAGCAATCACATGTCTACTTTTAAGAGATGCCAAGAAATGCTGGCAACCACTAGAGCTGGAAGAGGCAAGGAAGACATTTTCCCCTAGAGCCTCTGGAGCAGGTGCTGCCCTGATGACACCTTGAAGTCAGCCCAGTGAAAATAATTTCAACTTCTGGCCTCCAGAGCCACAAGAGAAAAAAATTTCTGTTGTTTTAAGCCACCAAACTTGTGGCAAATTGTCCAGAGGCCGTAGGAAACAAATGCACCAACTGTGTAGAAGGTTGAAATATTGAATGCGTTAGGATCTGAGATAACTATGTACTGACTCTGCACACTGTGGCTAAAGAATTTTTTTCTTCCACTGGATAAATTCTCACCTAAGCCTGATAAAGCAGTTAAGCCAATAGTAACTGCACCCTCTCTCTTCTGACTTGGATTTCAGAACAATAAACCGATAAAAATATAAGCCATGCTTTCCTCTCACTCCATTATCAGTCTTGGAGGAAATGGACCATTCAAGACTCAACTTGTTTCTACTGGACAGGAGATAGTGGTTTTAGTGAGGAAAATAATCAAAGCCAGTTGAGGGGTTGGGCTACAGCACTGACCTTTCTTCTTCAGAAGTTTTGCATCTAATTTAACCTAATGACTCTCCCTACAAGAACAAACCAGTTAACTAATAACTAACAACCATAGGAATCATGTCACCATACCAGTTGCCCATTGTATCCATCCTGAGGAAGACTATGAGGGATCCTGAAAATATCCTATCCTTGACCAGCAGTGGGACAACGAGGGAAATAATTTTTACGCAAAGTTTTTCTTTCCGTTGATTTATCTACAGCACTAAAAGAATTAGCTTTTTTAAAAAAGAAACTTGAGAAAGTCATATTTAATTCAGTAAAAATGTGAAAATGAGGTAGGGAAATTTGTAACAAGCTATTTCTAAAATAAACATTAATTCAAGTGTCTTCTACAGTGCACTAATAAGACGAGTATGGTGAACAATAAATGTATATAAAAATTTTCCCCACATACCCCAGAAAGAAAGATTTGAATCATAAATGTAACAACAAAAATTAAAAGCCTGGGAACAAATTTAATTATCTTAAAACAATGGAGATTTATGGAGAAAGACATAGATAAACGGAAAGAAATGCTATGTTCTTCAATAACCAAATACACACTTCCAGGAGATTATTCTTCACAAGCCAACTTATAAATTTGACTGAATCACAAAGCTTAAATTAAAATTTAAATTAACATTCCGAATATATAGCAGATTATCAAGTTTGTGCAATGTAGCAATGACTAAAACACGCAACTCTCCCTTCTAAACTCTATGAGCTAAATGTGAACACATACTAACAAAATTTTGAAAAAGAAGAAAATTTTTGTGAGTCTAATCCTAAATTCACATTCTTAAGTCAATTATTTCCTATTTTAAATTCCCTCAAACATGAATAATATAACCATCTCAGGGCTCTAAAGGAAAACCTAGGTCACATTTACTCAGCTAGAAAGAGGTAAGGGCACAAATTTTATCACAACAATATAGAGAGGAAGAAAATCAATTATAATTGTGACTTATGAAAATCTCTCACAGAGATATTAAACAGCAGGTATTAGAGGAGAAGACAATGAAATTGGGAATGCTCAATTCAAGATATAATATTAAGTGGAAAAAATCAGAATCGTAATTATACTAGAATCTATGAAGAGAGTACACCAAATATTAACAAGTTATCTAGGTGCAGATTATCAACTTCACACTTTTGTATTTTATATATTTTCTATTTTTAGCATGCATTTTTTATAATCAGCAAAAAATAACATATGCAATTTTTGAAGGACGAGTTAAAAGTTCATCTATAATAGGAATATGAAGTTGTTCCTGAGAATTTATTTGTATGAAGAGTCTGAATTGTAAATGTAAAGTCATCTTTAAGCCTGAAGTTCAAAATAAAACATTACTAACTCCCTTCAAGAATCCATTAGGCAACAGTTATCCAACAAAATAGTCTAACCCTTTCTGAGTCATCTTGAATCTAATCTTCTTATTATATGCTTTTAATGTCTAGTACATTAGTTTCCACTTGCAGACAAACAACATGACAAACTCTATACTCGAAGGTCTGTCCCAAAGGAGAGGGGGCTGCCCCTGTCGCAGGTTTGAGCACAGGTTGCAGGTGCCTGGGAAGCAATGTGTCTTTGCTGCACAGAAGTAGACAGCTGAGTCGCCAGGTTGGGTGGCTGCGATGTGCAGGGAGAGATGTTTGGTCGTCTTATCCAATAAAACAGTGAGTCTTTGGCCATCTTTTTTGCCCCTATTTGAACGAATGTCTATAATGAGCTGGGGACCTTTTCCACATTCTTGCTTATACCACGGGAAGTAGTCTGAGGCACTGTCTGAATAAGTACAGTTGATAACACAGCTGTTTCCCTCCTGGATGCTCAGGGTAGAAGGATGCTGCTCCACATTCTCTCCTCGGCTCAACCCTATGGAGAAAGAAGAAGTCAGACAAAGGAGAAGGTTTGCCAGGTCAGTACACCCCAGAATTTACCTTTCCTTTTCTATAGTAACTAGAAGAAACCTGAATAAAGCCAGTCTAATTCCCGGACATCTAAAGAGTATCAACTAATATACTCTGTTTTCCAAAATCCCTCAACTCACAGTCCAGCTGCAGCCACAAGAACATAAATAAAGCTTGAATGGATGTCTTCATTGTTCTTCCAATTAGCTTCAATTACAGACTTGCAACCTCCAGACAGCAGAGCTACTTCTATTATCAGTCCATCTCGTCTTTTCTCTAACATCATAGTGGTTTCTCACATTGTCTACTCAGCTTCTGCCATGTCTATTTGTTCAGAAAGGAAACAAGTCTATTTGTTTTTACACATGCACAACTTCTCGATTCTGAGGATCTTCAATTCTGTCACCCATTCCCCACAGGCTAAGAATTCTCTAATTCTTTGTGCACATTTCCCTCTGCTTGGAGACATACTTTACATCAATATTTGCCCCTTTGAGGTATGGCAACGTGAACTGAATGTAATGGTCTGAATGGGACAATTCACATGAAGAACAGTGTTTGATATATTAACTATAGCACAGGTATAGCCATCCTCTAGACAAAATTCCCAACTCCATCATTATTTCACGGAATATTACTTGACTTATCGTCAGAGTGTTGGCCAAGAAAACCTTTATCTTCATCTTCATAGACTGCCAGCTGCATGAGCCTTTTGTTTCCAATTACCATTTTTGCTGACAATGTGTGAGCAATGCTCATGATATTCATATCCTGCCTTCAAGGGATGTCCACTAGGGATGGTGAAAATATTTGCTATTTTTTAGAAAAGTCCTTAGAAATTCATCTGGGTGTTGAAATGGCACCATCAACTTTGGCTTACTCCTTCAGAAGCCAGTGAGTAGTGGACTGATTTGCTGGTAGAATAACAGGCTTTGCCTGAGTCTCCTCTTCCGCCCAAAGTGTCAAACATTTACATAAATTCAAATTCTCCATTCTTGTCTTCAAATTAAATGAACCATTGCTTTCCCAGACCCCAGTTGCAAAGATCAAATGGCTAGGCTTGCTTTAGACACTTTCTCTTTACTCAGAATAGGGTACTACAGGAAGGAAGCAGGGAAAGAATTCTGAAGAAGAAGTGAGGAAAGCCAGTCTTTTTCTACTCCTAGCTCATTTACTATCTAATTGTTTCATACTGGCATCTTATATAAACTTTCCATCTTTGTAAAATGAAGATGGACTAAAGGATTTATAAGGACCATTCTAGCTCTAAAGTTCTTTTATACATTTTTGTGTGTGTGTGTGTGAGGAAGACCAGCCCTGAGCTAACATCCGTTGCCAATCCTCCTCTTTTTGCCGAGGAAGACTGGCCCTGAGGTAACATCCATGCCCATCTTCCTCTACTTTATATGGGACGCTGCCATGGCATGGCTGACAAGCAGTGTGTCGACAGGCGCCCAGGATCCGAACCTGCGAACGCTGGGCTGCCAAAGCACGAACTAAACCGCTGCACCACGGGGCTGGCCCCATCTTTTACACTTTTTAATGAAGCAAATATTTATTGAGGACTGATTGTGTGCACCATGAGGTGGTGTGAGAGTGGGGAGAAATTGCCTGCATCATGGAAGTCCAAGACCATTTTCATATCAATGTACTATCTAGTGGGTTTGAGGTTGCCTCTAACCAACCCTTGGGCTTCTTTAGAAGCAGAGACAGGGTTCTCCTATGTGGGTTTCATTTCTCCTACAAGATCAATGACAGATCAAGGAGAGCCTAAATCCATAGTAACATGGAATAAAATGGGATTTTACTCACAGAGTGTAAAGGTGACCACAAGCAGTGCAATGTGGGTGGACTCTGTGGCTGAGTCATGGGTGAGCGGGTTGCTCTGTTCTAGAGACATTTCTTATATTTACATCTTTAACATATCATATCTTTATTATAAGACAAAAAACTCAGCAACTTGTAGAACCTGAGGGAGTGGATGCGCTTATTAATATGTAAGGCAAGCAGCACTTTCTCAAACAGGCTGATTGCTTTCTGGCTTCTGATTTCCTCCCAGCAAGTTAGCTTGAGTGTTCAAGATTCTCAACCAGGGCTGACTATATAGTTGGTGAGATCCAGTGCAAAATGAAAATTTGGGATACCTTATTCAAAAAACAGGGAAAAAGTGCTATTAGGTAATGTTTCTAGTATAACAACTTTTCTAAAATACTTTAGCTCTTCATAAAAATCAGTTTCATGTAAGCCTAAATTAATTTTTTTAAAGACGTTTTTCAGCAGTTTTAGGTTCACAGCAAAGTTAAGAAGAAGGTTCAGAGATTTCCAGTACACCTCCAGCCCCTACACATGCATAGCCTCTCGTTATCAACTTCCCCATGAGAGTGGTACATTTCTTACAATGATTATGACACATCATAATCACCCAAAGTCCCTACTTTACATTACAATTCACTCTTGGTGTTGTACATTCTATGGGTTTACACAATATGTAATGACACGTACTCATCATTATAATATCATATGGTGTAGTTTCACTGCCCTCAAAATCCTCTATGTTCTGCCTATTTATCCTTCCCACTCCCCCCAACACCCGGCAACCACGGGTCCTTATACTGTCTCCATAGTTTTGCCTTTTCTGGAATGTTGTATGATTGGAATCATACAATAAGTAGTCTTTTCCAATTGGCTTCTTTCATTTGGCAATATGCATTAATGTTCCTCCATGTCTTTTCATGGCTTGATAGCTCATTTCCTTTTAGTGCTGAATAATATTTCATTGTTTGCGTGTACCACAATTTTCTATCCACTCACCTATTGAAGGACATCTTGGTTGCTTCCAAATTTTGGCAATTATGAATAAAGCTGCTATAAACATCACGTGCAGCTTTTTGTGTGGACATAAGTTTTCAGCTCCTGTGGGTAAATATCAAGGAGCACATTCGCTGGCTTGTACAGTAAAAGTATATTTACTTTTGTAAGAATCCATCAGACTGTCTTCCAAAGTGACTATCATTCTGCATCCCCACTAGTCAAGAATGAGATTTCCTGTTGCTCCACATCCTCATCAGCATTTGGTGTTTCTCAATGTTCCAGATTATGGCTATTCTAATAGGTGTGCAGTGGTATCTCATAGTTGATAAATTTAATTTTAAATGAGTATGTATACAGCAGCATTTTAATGTTTCTTCTGACATATTCTGTAACTTGTGGAGGTCATATAAGAAACTGAAAGTAACTTCATTATTCATATATACTTAAAAATACTTATGTATGCCATTCATCACTGTATATTCAATTATAAGAAAATTATTTTTCAATGATTTTACATGTTAATAATTAGTTTTTTTATTGAACTTCATATGAAAATAGTGTTCTTTGCACAGAAGCTACTGTCTTTACATTTAAGTTCTATTTGTAAGCCTTCAGATATTTGCTTCATAGTCTTGCAGTAATTTTTAAAAGCAAAGTTTCTAAACTCTTTGAAGAATTCTAGTAACTTCCCAATATACTTTATTGCAATGTCCATATATACACTTTCATTGTGTAATAATTTACCAGCAATGTTTACTGCAACCTTTTGCTGTGTGTCAGAGACCCAGATAGCCCCAAGGACGCACAGATGCAACAGGTGGTCCTGCCACTGCTCGGCTCACACATGGCCTGCTGTGACCATGAACCTGAGCCTGCATGTGTTCTGCCCTGTGTCCCACTGCCCCATGTATCTCCTCTGCTCATGCACATGCACTATCCTCTTGTGGGACTTCACTTGCACAACACAGGTATAAAGATAAAATTATTAAGAATTTCCATAGAGAAATAGGAGAGCATTAAACCAAGGGCAGGGTTCCTTCTGCAACTGGACAGGTCACATGCCCAGGAAGCTGGCCCTGCTCCCAGCTTCACTGTGCTCTGCCCATTTGTCTTCATCTTAATTTTCAAGGTCCCACTCCTTCCTGTCAATGCCCTTACATTAACATAAAAGACTGTGCAATGTTGTAATTAGATTTGTGTTATAATTGTTCCACATGCAGGTTTAAATTTTGGGCTTGGTTGTCAGAAGTCTTGGTCTGTGGCTACAGCAAATAAGGGTTTCTTTTGGGGTAGTCCTGGAAGCTCTCTCCCTTTCCCAGACCATGAATGATGTTATAAAATCATAATAGATTCACTCAAAATGCAAGTAAGAGTGATGCATTTTAATGAAACAGAATGCAAATTTCTATTGGTTCTTCTTTACTTAAAGTGCTATTTAGAAATGACCTAAATGGATATTTTTGTTGGTGATGTCTATGAACACATTGTACAAATTGATCAATAGAAAGCAATTGGATCTGTGATCCTGAAGAGTCTCCTATATCAGGTATCTCAGAGTATAAGCTCTCATATCACCCCCACTTCTCTAATTTAGTCATAATGTGAGTTCAAGCTATTCACTTGCACTCACTTTATTCATTTGTGAAATGGAGAAAAAGTACTTATTTACAGAATATTGTCACTATTCAAATAGAAATCATATATAATAAGCTGCATAGAGTGCCTGACACTCAATACAGTTACTTTTATAATATTTATTGTTTCCAGAAGTGAAAAAAAAAGCTGATTACAAATGCTAAGGCCAGCCCTGGTGGTCTAGTGGTTGAGATTTGGCTCTCTCAGCACCGAGGGCTGAGTCCATTTCCTGGTTAGGAAACCATACTTCCCATCTATTAGTTGTTACACTGTGGCCGCTGTGTGTTGCTGTGCTGCTGAAAGCTGTGCCACTGGTATTTCAAATACCAGCAGGGTCACCCATGGTGGACAGGTTTCAGTGGAGCTTCCAGACTAAGACAGACTAGGAAAAAGGACATGGCCACCCACTTCCGAAAAACTGGCCATGAAAATCCTGTGAATAGCAGCGCAGCACTATCTGTTACAGTGGAAGGTAAGAGGATGGCGTAAAAAGACCAGGCAGGGATCAACTCTGCTGTACACAGGGTCGGTAGGAGTTGGAATAGACTCTACGGCACTAAAAACAACAAACAACATTAAAAAATATTTCACATGCCTTCTTCCATTTTCCTTGAAAGTAGAGCCATTTGCAGTAAACTGAAAAGCTGAGTCATCTCTTTTCTATTTGTTGACCACCATATATTTTTCAAGCCCTTTTCATCAGAGTAATTTACACGTAATTTATATGCTAACTGCCAGGGGATCTGTTTTGACAGGGCATTGGATATTGGCATATTTATTAGTTTGCTCCAGTGGTTCCACATTACAGCTTTTTTCTTGAAAGAGGTTTCTGGGAAGAAAATGGTACAAAAACCAAGTGAAATGACGGTCTTGAAGGGTATAAATTTAGGAGGGAAAAAAATTCTGGAACATGAATTTGAAAATCTAGAGCTATGCAAAAGCTACTGTGGGGGCAACATGCCCGCCCCGTGGAAGGAGTGGGGCTGCGGACCCAGCTGCAGTTTGGGTACAGGCTGCAGATCACCTGGGAGCACTGTGCCTCCACTGCACAGAGGTAGGTGGCTGAGTCTTCCAGCTGGGAGGCTGTGATGTGTAGGGTACTATATAGTTCCTTAGAATTCATTATGGAGTTTAATCTCCCATTCTGCTTCATCCCTGAAGTCATGTAAAACAGGCTGATGAGGCCTCCCCCAGGATTCTGTCGAAACCACTGCATAAAGTTCACGGTGGTAGAAAAATTGCATTTCAGAGTAGAGCTGGTTGCCTCCTGGAGGCTCAGGGCTGAAGGACTCTGCTCCACCTTCGCCCCTCGCACCCCTGCTCGGAAAGAGAAAAACAAACATAAATGATGTAACTGGGGAGTCACTGATGCAGTTTTAAAACCTGTAGAAAGCCCAAGAAACACCCATGTAGATGTAGGAGCTCTGTGTCAGCTCTCCCTTCCCTCCCTCACACTGTCAGCTGTGGAACACCCCCCGGTCACCCATCTGGGATGGCCCCAACTCACAGCAAATCTGGACCCACAGAAACCCCAGCAGAGCTCCCCAATGTCTCTTCATGACCCCTTGCTCCGTTGCTGAGTGCCTTCACCTGTGCTCTGGAGGGTGTCAAGTCTTGGGTCTAGACAAATTTTTGTCCTTACAGTCAATAGGTTCTACCAGGCTCACCAAGCACCAATCACATCTGAGCTCTGTCATTCATCTTAACAGGAAACTCCCACAGTGTCCCAGTGAGACTGCACAGTGATGTCTCCAAAATTGTGAGTTCAAACAGTGCAGGGAAGTAGGGGCAATATTTCCAATATATGATGTTATAAGGTGATTTCTCTTAAAACAATTTATGTAATAAAAGTTTATGGGTTAGTGTGTGAGGAAAGGTGGATGATACTTTTGAGAGGAATCAGTGTCTCAACTGGGTTAAGTAGAACCTTGCACAATCAAAGGAAAAGTGAATATATTTCTCAAATTACATAGAATGACAGAGAATTTAAGAATTTAGTTTTATGAAAATTTTGATAAAGGAAAACTCTCTGATGTCATGCATTATGTACTGAAGAAGTAAACACATTTTCTTGAAATCAGGAGAGTTCTAGAAACCCAGGACGTGTGATCATTATCTACATAGAAAATTAATTCAACAAGAGTACAGTGGGTTAACAAAAAAAAGAAATATGTATAATGTCCATTCTGACTTAATTTCCTCCTTTCCCTTTCTCCTGTCCAGACCCACACAGCTGATTCTGATCAGGGCACACATTGCTGACTGAAGTAAATAGTCTCCTTTTCCTTTCCTCCTTCTAGTCATGTTTCTTATTTTTTTATCTTTTCTTATTCTTATTCTTTCTTATTCATTTCCTATTCTTATTCTTTATCTTTTCTTATTCTCATTCTTATTTTTTATCTTTTCTTAATCTCAGGAGTGACATAAGAAAAGGCAGGATACCAGTGGTATCAGAATAATTTCTAGGTCTGTGGATTTTTTGGAACTTTAGTCATAAAAATTTAAAAAAATGAAAACAGGTAAGGGAGATGTTTTCTTTTGAGCTTCCATGCTTGTAATGTCGTTATATTCTTATTCTGGTACCTCAGCTCAGAGAATCATCCTCACAATGGATTATATGGGTTCTAGTTTTTGAGGTTAGCATAGAATGCAAAACTGAAAACCTGAGATGAACTTTACACAAACACTGTTTCCTCTCCCCACCTTTGCTGTCTATGATTTGACTGGCTCACATGCTCTCTGGTCTCCTTTCAACTATTCAACTCTGTGAGACCATCAGAAAAGGCGTCCTTTCTTGTAAGGCCTATAGTGCCCCCTAGTGGACCGAAACCATCAACAAAGACCCCTTCAGACCAACTAACTCAGCAGTCACACAACCCCAGCAACATTCACTCCATGTTTCCTGATGAAAGAAATACACGTGGTCAAAAAACAAGATTGAATGGGAGTTAAAAATGAATGAATTTCTATTTAAAATGTCATTTCATGGAAATTAATATCTCAAAATAATTTGGTGAATCTCACCTCGTGCTATTTGTTTGATTTCTTTACCTTAGTTCAAAATAAATCCACAAGCATTTACTGAAGTTTTAGTGTAAATGGGGTAATTTGCTAGGTCTTAAGAATGTATTAAAGAGGATAACATGCTAGTTTACAGTCTACTGGGGAAGACAAAAATATACATAACTATAATAGAGTCAAGAGCAGGACCCTAAGAAGAGTGTAAACTAAAAGCTGTCTGATCCCAGAGGAGGGAGAAATACTGATACCTGGAGTGGTTGGACAAAATTTTATGAGGAATGTGTTATTTTCTCCTTTCCTTCTTTTTTGATGAGAATAATAGAGGGACATACGGATAAACCTTTATGATGGCATTTATGAGTTTTTATTAATTTTAACAAAAGAAGAAATATAGGAATTATTAAATGCAATAAAACATTACATATAGACTAAAATCCCCTTAAATACCACTCCCAATTTTGACCCTTCTGTCACCATTACCCTAATTCTTTGTTCATCTTAAGCAATTTGGATTTATGCTTCCAGGAATTTTACAATAGATTTGAATCAACTGAAAATACATAGCATTTTATTTATAGTTTTTTATTTATTGCAAAATGATACATATTGTATATACCTTTCTGTAACTTGCTTTATAAACTCAAAAATAAATCTTGTAGGTCCTGTTATATTAACACACAGAGCTCCCTCTGCTCCACTGTATTCCATTTTATGGATGTCCTACCATTCATACAGCCTTTCCCCTATTGATGAACAGTTAAGTTGTTGATTTTTTTATCTATGAAATACAACACTGCAATAAATCTTTTTGAGCATTCCTCTTCACTCCCATGAGCACGTTTCTCTAAGAACAGAAACTAGAAAGAAGTGCAGGGACAAACCATGAGGCTAGTGGATGAAAATCACTCCAGGAGAGGAAGATCAGAGACAAAGGCTCTGAGGAAGAACATGGTGAATTCATATTGTGATTATTATGTTGGATGGTTTTATTTTTTATTATTTTTCTTGATGTGCATTGGAAATGTAGTTTATCAGCTCTTTGGATAAATTCTCTTTGAAACTACTGTTCTGACATAGAACTAGTGTGTGCTCTGCTCCAACCAGCCACTGATGCAATTCTAAAGATAGCAAATCAGCAAGAGAAATAGTCCACCAAGGAGAAGGAGTGGTATATACAAGGGGAAATGTTAGAGAATAACATTGGGCATAGAAAAATATATGGTTAGGTATATATGAAACTTGAGGATACCCGTAATAAGAACAGAAATATATTTTACATTTTCTATATCAGCAGAGAGAAAAAAGGACATTTTATCAATGCAACAGATGACAGACTAGAAAAAAAAAAGAAGAGTAGGTGAGGCAAACTAATATATTAGAAATGAGTCCAAATATATCTGTAATCAAGACATATATAAAAAGGGATTATTTGATTGAAATAAAATAAAATATCTTGCTATATATTGCTTAAGAGACAAACCTAAAAGAAAAAGAAAATCAAGAAAGCTGAGCACATAGGATGAGATTCTTCCTCTTGCCCTTTTGTGCAAGACAGAAGTTCTCTCCCTTACCCACTAACCCCACCATACCCACCAAAGAGATACCCCAGAGAGATCATACCCACCAAAGAGATCAATTCTGCAGAAGGGGCAGTAAAGGAGGAATCCCAGAGTACACCAAGTTAGTGAACCAAATTAACTTCTGCAAAGGTGAAATCTAATTTAAAAAAGAAAAAAAGATAGAATTAAAAAAATAACATTTGGATAAAAAGAGAAAGTGAAAAAAACGAAAATAGCAGAGATGAAACACCAAGAAGAAATTAAGATTTACAGAAAAGTATGAAACTAAAATTAAGGGAATTCTATACCTTGATATAGCAGAAGATAAAAAAGCTAGGTGTAAGTAATAGTTTTGACATTCTAATCAGTAGTCTCTCAACTTCCAATCTTTTACAATTTGGAATATCTCATATACTATTTATAAAGGCATATTTCTGATTCCTCTAGAAGCACATTAAAAGGAAGTGGAAACCCCTCATCATCAAAGTTGTATATAATTATTCTGTGCACAATAAATTAGTGGAAAGTTGAATCAAGGAAAGCTTCAACTGCTTTGAACTTCACATTGATTCACTGGGGGGGTACACTTTAATATCCTATTATATGAAATATATCACGAAAAGCAATTTGGAGTCATGACTATTCGTACAAAGTGTCTTAAACACTTTAACAATCTATCTTTTTTTATATATACATGTTTTATTGCTTTGTTTTAAATAAAATCCTCCTTTGTCCTAGATATCCCCTTACGTGTTGTGTATGAATGTCTAATTATCCTAACAATTTTGTTAATGTGCTAAAATATTAGAAATTTGCATAGAATATATTATGCATTTTACATTAAACTTAAATAGTGGAATTTTCTTCATAAGCTACAGAATAGCTTTTCAATATTTTAATATTCTTTAAAGCAGAGTGCTTCTAAATCTTAAAATTAAAAATCTCTGAAATAACTGACTGGTTACAGTTACATGGCTTATAAATCTTTAGAATCTTCATCAACAGTTACCTACAAATTTTGCATAGTAACCATATATCACTTACCAAGCAAGAATGAATATATCAAAGTGTTATAATGTGTAATTTGCATTAAAACTTTTTCAACAAAGACCATCAGATATTGTGTATGTGTGCCCCTTAAATTTAGCTTCAATTCTACGGAGAGTCAATTGCCCCAGCCTAGAAAGCAAATTCTAGGGGTGGTCGGGCAGCTCTGTATCAGAGGCCATGAAAGAGGATGCTTCATTTCAGCTATCCACAACTTGATCAATGCCTGAAACTTTGCTTAGAAGAATAAGGAGTATCAGATGTTGGGTTTTTATTGGCAAAATTACTGGCATGTTCAATAGCATAAGGAATGTTAGAAATTCATTTTTTAACAAAGATATTAAATATATCTGTTTTGGCTAAAATATTTTAGAGACTGTGATGGTTAGCTTTCTGCATCAACTTGACTGTGCTAAGGGATGCTTAGAGAGCTGATGAAAATGTTTCTGGGTGTGTCAGTGAGGGTGTCTCTGGAATAGATTAGTATTTGAATCAGCAGACTGAGTACAGAAGATCATTGTCGTCAATGTGGGTGGACATCATCCAATCCAGTAAGGGTCTGAATACAACTAAAATGGGGAGAAAGGGTGAATTCTCTCTCTGCTTGAGCTGAGATATCCACCTCCTCCTGTCTTCAAACATTGACAAAACTGGTTCTCTGGCCTTTGGACTCAGACAGGGACTTACACCATCAACGCCCCAATTCTCAGGCCTTTCGACTCAGACTGAATTACACCACCATCTATCTCTATATCTATCCATATATCGAGACAAATACATACATACATATATACACATATACATAGATACAAAAGGAAATTTAGCATAGAAATTGGCTCAGGTGGTAATGGAGGCCAAGAAGCCCCACAATCTCCACTTGAAAGCTAGAGAACTAGGAAAGTTGCTGGTGTAATCAGTCTGAGTACAGGAAAGTATAGCAATTATAAGTATATATGCATCCAATATCAGAGCATCTAAATATAGAAAGCAAGCATTAACAGAACTGAAGGGAGAAATAGACAGCAACACAATAATAGAAGGAGATTTCAATACCCCACTTTCAGTAATGGACAGAATATCCAGACAGAAGATCAAGAAGGAAACATATGATTTGTATAACACTAGAGACCAAACGGACTTAACGGATATAAAGAACATTACACCCAACAGAAGTGGCATTCTTTTCAAGCACACACACATCTTTCTTCAGGATAAATCACGTTAGGTCATAAAACAAGTTTTAACTAATTTAAGAAGATTGATACTATACCAAGTATCTTTTCTGCCCAAAGTGGAATGAAACTAGAAGTCAACAGCAAAAGGCAATCTGGAAAATTCACAAAGATGTGAAAATCAAACAACACACTCTGGAGCAACCAATGGGCCACAGATGAAATCAAGAAGGAAATTAGAAAATATTTCAAGACAAATAAAAGTGAAAAGACAACACACCACATTTATGGGATGTAGCAAAACAGTACTAAGAGGGGAGCTCATAGTGATAAATACCTACATTAAAAAAGAAAGATCTTCAATAAACAAACTAATTTATAGCTCAAGGAACTAGAAAAAGAACAAATTAAGCCTAAAGTCTACAGAAGGAAGGATGAATAAAGATTCGAGCAGAAAAGAATAAAGCAATAGAAAAAATCAACAAAACTAAGAGTTGGTTTTTTAAAGAGAAAACACAGAAGACAAGTTTTGGGACACTGATTTTGGCGATGATTATGGATATGACACTAAAAATACAGGGAACAAAAGCAAAAATTAAAAAGTGGGACTACATGAAACTAAACAGCTTCTGCACAGCAAAGGAAACAGTCAACAGCATGAAAAGTCAACCTATGGAATTGAAGAGAATGTTTGCAAACCACATATATGATAAGGGGTTAATATCCAAATATATAAGGAACTCCTACAACTCAACAGTAAAAAAAATAAAATAATAAAGAATAAACCAATAAAAATGGACTAAGGATAGAATGGACATTTCTCCAAAGAAGACTTACAAATGACCAGGAATTGTGTGAAAAAATGCTCAATGTTACTAATCATCAGGAAAATGTAAATTAAAGCCACAATGACTTATCACCTCATACCTGCCAGGATGGCTACTATCAAAAACACAATAGACAAGTGTTGTGGAGGACCTGGAGAAATTGGAACCATTGCACACTGTTGGTGGGAATGCAAAATGGTGTAGCTGGTATGGAAAACAATATGAGGTTCTGCAAAAAATCAAAAAAAGAACTACCATATGATCCAGTAATCCCCCTTCTGGGTGTTTATCCAAAAGAATTGAAATCAGGATCTTGAAGAGATGTTAGCACTCCTATGTTTATTGTAGCACTGATCACAGTAAACAAGCCTACAGTAACAACCTAAATGTCCAATGACAGATGAATGGATAAAGAAAATGTGGTATATATATTTATAGACAAATATATATAGAGACACAATTGAGGATTGTTCAGCCTCAATGTAAAAAAGGAAATCCTGCAATACGCAGCAACATGGGCGAACCTTGAGGACATTATGCTAACCGAAAAAGCCAGTCACAGGAAGACAAATAATGTATGATTCCACTTAAATGAGGTATCTAAAATAGTCAAATTCATAGACTCAGAGTGGAATGGAGGTTACCATGGGCTGGGGGAGGACATAATGGGGAGTTACTAATCAATGGGCATTGAGGCTCATTCAAGCAAGACGAAACTTCTAGAGATTTACTGTGAAACACTGTACCTATAGCCAACAATAAGGTATTGTACACTTAAATTTTTGTTAAGAGGGTATGTCTCATCTTGAGTGTTCTTTCTACAATAAAATAAAATATTTAAAAAATGAGATAACACTGCACACATATTAGAATGGCCAAAATCCAAAACACTAACAACACTAAATGCTGGCAAGAATGTGAAATAATAGGAAATCTCATTCATGGATGATAGGAATCTAAAATGGTACAGCCACTTTGGAACACAAGTGTAGCAGTTTCTTGCACAACTAAACATACTCTTTCCAGACGATCCAGCAATTACCATCCGTGGTGTTTACCCAAACGAGTTGAAAACTTATGTCCACACAAAAACTTGCACACATGTTTATAGCAGCTTTATTCATAATTGTCAAAACTTGGAAGCAGCCAAGACATCCTTCAGTAGCTGAAAGGATAAACAGTAGGTACATCCAGACAACAGAATATTATTCAGTGCTAAAAAGAAATGACCTAAGAAGCCATGAAAAGACATAGAGGAACATTCAATGTGTATTTCTAAGTGGAAGAAGCCAATTGAAAAGCTTACAAACCGCACGATTTCAACTACGTGATATTCTGGAAAAGGTGAAACTACGGAGACAGTAAAAAGATGAGTGGTTGCAAGGGGTCAGAGAGAGGGAAAGAAAAAAAAATTTAAGTAAAAGAAAGCCTAACTGATAAACAAGAATCAAAAAACTTAACTAATCTCAGCTTGTTATACAGGGTTGTGGAGAGCATGGGTGTTCTGTTACTTCTACATTTTCTCACTTGGTCCTCCTATTTTAATTCCCTTCCTCTCCCCTAATATCCTCAACACACACACACACATACATGCACACACACACACGCATGTACAGTGTCATCTTCCTCAATTATTCAAAGATAATTGGTGCTTCTTTTTCCTAAACTTTCCACGAGGCTACAGCACACATTGTGGGTTCCTTGTTGGCTTTTCTCACCAGGCCTAGGCTTCTTATGTATCTGGTCTGTCATACAAGTTTTCAATTCTTCATATGCTTAGCACCCTCTAGAATTTTGTTGACATCACTGCCTGTTGTTGCCTCCTCATCTGTTCTCTTTGTGTTTGCAGGTTTATGCCCTTTTTAATTTCTTAAATTTTTTAATAGAGTTTCAGAGAGATGCAGAGATAAATGTGTATTATTAATCTACCATGTTTGTCCAAATATCTGAGAAAATTAGTGTATACCCTTTTGTATCATTTAAAGTATACTTAGACTCATATTTATATTTATAGAGGTTTAAAAATAAAATTTACTGTTAACTCAAATTTAATTTAAAATAATTAAATTAAATAAAGAATACATAACTAATATGTAAGACAATTTATTAGTATTATGGTCAGAGTTCATTCATAAAATCCACAAATATGGACTCCGAGAAAAAGCAAAAGAGAAAACTGTCATGGACGTAGAAGAAGGGGAAAAAATATTTTAGAAGGAACAGACATTTCAAATCCAGTAACATTTTTAGTCACACTCATAATAGTCACTGAGGAATCAGAGAATATATACATCATGTCCTTCACCCCTATGCTCAAAACCTTTTCCCCAAGCAACAAATGTACTCTTAGTGTTAATAAACAGATATTATTTGAATAAGATTGCACCAATATTTGCAAAGACCAGCAGCACATTTGCAGTGCAGTACAAGGATTTATTTTTTTATTATTCTTTTCACTACACCCTCTTCCCTTACATATCAACACCCACCAGGGTGGCCTGGAACAACTTGTGGGGGCTGGACTCTGACTGTAAGGATGAGCACAGAGAACATTTCATTCTTTGTGTGCTTTTACTTTGAAATTACTTTCATCCTGAATGAGAAACTATTGGTGTCAGACTCTGTTTTCAATTTCACTAATGAAGAATTGGGTATGGGGAAGGTTCACTTCTTGTTCTTATGCTCTAGCCATTTCAATGATTTTGTATCAACCAAAGATGGAGGGACAAACAACCACAGACTGTGATGAATCCAGAGTGGATCAAACAGTCAGACGCTCAGCAGCCAGGCCCCTTGTTGCTGCTCAGAGTTTGTGCTCAGCTGCCCTTGCAGTTCTAGTCACTGTGTCACTCAGAGCCCAGAAGTACACAGCTGAGTCTGACTCTTGGACTGAGGCTTTCTGCAAGTGGAAGGAGGTGGTTTCTTTACTGTACATGGCTTCAAAACCTTTGTTTCTTCCCTTCTCCTTGGCTGTCATGGCTCTCAGGAGGAGCTGTGGACCGTCTCCCAGATATTGCACATACCAGTAAAGAGCAGGGTAGCCTGTGGCTGAATAAGTACAGTTCATAGTTAGGGAAACCCCTTCTGAGAGAGTTACTTGGCCTTCCATCTGGGTCACTGAGTCTCCATGAGTTTGTCCTGGGGAAAAATAAAAGAAATCTGTGTCACCCCAGACATAAAGCTCTGAGATAAAATGATGATTAAAGATGTTGCTGACTTAATAGAAGAAAGAATCCAAATTTTAAGAGGTATTTTACTTACCAAGCATTAAGAGTACGGCAGTCACTAAGCCTGGAGCAGAGTTCATCTCTAGAGTGTCGTCTGCATAACGTTCTTGAGTGATCACCTGAAGAAATGTTGAGGTCCCAGTGAAGTGACAAATGGAAGCCTACATTTCACTCAGGAAATGTGTTTGTGTTAGGAAGCTGCACCCCCTGGTGGACAGGGGCTGAAGTGGGTGCATGTTTCCTAGACTCCTCCCAAAGTCAGCAATATGTTCTCATCACTGACTCATTTATAAGGCAAATGTCAATCTTCAGGTGGCCGTTGTAAATCTGAACAACAGCTTTCATAACCTTTAAGGTCTATTTTGTTCTTAGGACACTACCTGACATGGAAATTTTTAAACAGAGCATCCCAGACTATTTCTGCAGTCAAGAAGATATCAGTTTTCTTGAGCATTTTAGTATAGTCCCAAATATTCTCATGTATCCATCTTGAGCCAAACTTTAATCCACTAGAATGTCAGAAAAGAGTTTTGGGTTGAAATCAGAGGGAGGATTAAGAAGTAGAGTCATTATTGAATGATACTGTGTTTTTCGGCAATGTAACCCAACATATAGAACAATGCCTATACAGATGTGGAGATGAATAAAACACAGTCCTTGCCCTCAAAGAATCATAGTCAAGAAACATGAATACACAGTGAGACTCTAGGGTGCTGAAGTCTGTGATCAAAAGAAGCATGGAGAGGGAAGGTGATAGGGGCATATGAGGGACTTTCTTTTCCATCAAGAAGAATCAGGGAAGGCTTCCTGGAGGAGGGAACATCTAAGCTGAGACCTGAGGATGAGTCAAAGTTAGGCAGGCAAATGGAAATAGGAAGAAATAGTAAGTGATAGATCAAAGCTTTGAGCCCAAAGCCCAAATTCCACCCCGTGGACTCTTAGAAACCTTGGTTTAACACATCCATTAGATTGGTGTAGTGTGGAAAGGTTTGGCAACAAGGATCTGGGGTGGGGATGGGGGGCTGGAGAGGTGATAGCTCATCCCACATCCAAAGACAGTTGGTTCCAGACTGGAGGGGAGTCTCTCCACCCCTTCTTGCCAGAGCTGGGCCCCTTCTTTGGAAACCCTGCCCAGACCCAGGGCTGGGCTGCTGCCTGCCTTCTGCTGCTCCAGTTTCTTTGCCTCAGGTCTCCTTTCCTGGTGAGCTGCAGACCCATCTACCTGGAAGCCCAGGCATGCAGGGCACTTGGCTCCAGCCCCATCCCAGCCCAGCACTCCTCCCTGGAGCACCCTCTCTGGCTGCAGTTTCAGCAGAAGATTTTGCTTGAGTGTAAATCCCACAACATTTTCCAAATCAGCAGCTTCTTGGCATGTAACTGAGATGGAGGGGGAATCGCTGGATCTGGAGCCAGGAAGACCTGCTTTTGAATGCCAGCTCTGCCACTTACGTACCTTGGCAAGTCACTGTGTCTCACGGGGCCTCAATGTCCACAGTATAAAATGGGGTGATGACACCAACTACAGAGAATTGCTGTGAAGATTCAAATGAGACGACGCATGTGAAAACTGCTTGTAAACTGTTCAGAAGTGTGCACACGTAGGTGATTATTTTCACAGTGACTGTGGTCACAAATATCACTAAATGTTCATTCACTCAAAAAAAAGAACGACTGACATTTATTGTGTGCTACTAAATATTTGCTAAATTAAACAAAAATAATAAGCAACCTTTGATAAAGGAATCACTACCATTTGAAATACAACATTTTCTCAGTCCTATACTATATCAATAGTAAGGAATGCTATCTTCTTAATAAAATCTTTTTAGGAGGAAAAGTCACACCATCTTATCAATGCTCAAATATTCCTGAATGCCAGAATTTCAGAAAAAGTCAAAAATATGAATCCTGCATAGAAAAAACACCATAATTGAAGCTACTGAATCCCTGTAGAATGAACTGAGATCAATATCTTATTCTCCCAGTATTTCATCGACTCTAAGATGAGGTGGCTAGCCTGTGTGAATCGGGCAATGAGTACTAATCACACACTCTTAATGGAGATCTAGCCTCAAGGATGCTTTCCACAGTGGTCCATCTGCCAAAATTCTGTCAAACAGTTGTCATCAAACTCTAAGCAAATAATTTTCTACCACAGGATAGGGAACTCAGAAGATGTGGATTTGCATCAAAAGCCCGGAGCAAGTTTAAGACTCTCTTCTTTCCCAGTTCTTCACATTGTTAAAGATATCTCAGCTGATACTCATACAACAGCTGATAGTAGAATCAGTGCATGAGTTGATTTAAAATGACAGATTCTGGGATCCCAGCACTAACTTCATGAATCATATTTTCTAGGATTGAGACCCATTAATTGTAATTTTTAAAAGCTCCCCAGTTGGTTTTGTTGCAGCCAGCCCAACACCGGCTTACAGATTTCATTTGTGATAACTGTCCTGGACCAAGATGGTCCTCAGAGATCAGGGGGAAAGCTCTGGCATCAGCATGGGGAAATGTCCCCTGACTACACAGATTTTAAAAAACTGGTCTTTTTCTATGAAGTACCAGCAGGAAAATCAAGCACTTTTTAAAGTCCTTTTTATGACCATTCATTTTATAAGACAAAACAGAAAACCTCTGAACATTATCAGGATATAGTTCTGGAGAAAGACCCATCTTTCTGCAAGACCGTGTAAACATCTATCCCCAGACACATAGCAGCTTAGTGCAGTCTGTTTCCCGGTGTTCACTCTGCAGATTCAGAGCAAGAGGCTTCATGAGTTCAGAGTCAACGTGTGAATAGTCTCCCAGATGAGGACTTAGTAAGAAATTCAGGCCCGGATGCTGTTTGAATTCACGTATCCCTTCTCTTCTCCTCCACCTTCCAAATCACATTGTCAGAACCTGGCACAAAACTATGCTAGAAAGAATTCCAGAAAAGCTGATACAAACTTCTGGTCTGATATACAGGGGAGAACTCAAAATAGGTTGGGGTGATACTGGGTTGAAAATAAACAGTATAGCACATATATGTAGAAGGTTGTTATCTATACTTTAAAAAAGGAAAACACTTTTAGGCCGATGAGAACCTGCAGGGGGAATATTTTGCATTTTGGGCCACACAACAGGACTTGAACAACATTGAGGGAGGATATTTATTAAATTTGAATTTTTATGGTTTTATGGATGTATAATTTTCATAAAAATAAACTGCACCTTTTTAAAGTAAACAATCTGATAAGATTTGGCATTTGTATATACTTGAAAGCCATCACCACAATCAAGATAATTAGCACACACACCACCCCGAAAGTTTCCTCATGTCTCACTCTCTCAACCCTCTCCTCGCCTCCCTCCCCCTTTTCCAGGGAACACCTCTGTCATGGTAAACTAGTGCATATTTTATCATTTGTATAAACAGAATCATACGTACTGTTGTCTGATATCTTTCACTCAGCATAATTATTTTGAGATTTCCATGGCCTTGTAAGTATCAATGGGTCATTCCTTTTTGTTGCTGAAGTATTATCCCATTATAGGTATAAAGTAATCTGTTTTTCTAGTCACCTGATGATACAAATTTTGGTTAGTCCTAGACTGAGGCTGTTACAAATAAAGCTGCTATGAACATGTGTGTAAATTCTTTGTATGGACTTTCATCTTGAGTAAATATCTAGGAGTGGAATGGCTGGATCATATGGTAGGTTATATTTGACTTTATTAAACTCACTTATTCATTTTAGTAGCTTTTTTTTTGGATCCCCTTAGATATTCTACCCAGACAATTATGCTGTCTATGAATAAAGGTAGCTTTACTTCTTCTTTTTAAACTGTATACCTTTTCTTTCTTTTGCCTTATTGCACTGGCTAGAAACTCTAGTAAAATATGAAATATTGTGTTGAGAGCCAAAATTCTTCCCTTATTTCTGATCTTTGAGGGAAAGCATTGTGTTTTGCCATCAATAAGACATTTGATGCAGGGTTTTGTAGAGGCCCATTATCAATTTGAGGAAGTTCCCTTCAATTCCTAATTTGCTTGGAATTTTCAATCAGGATGGATGCTGGATTTGTCAAATGTGTTTTCTGTACCTTCTGAGGTTACCCTCATTCATTGATCATCTGCTACTTGTCAATTTCTTTGGATCATTATTGATAAATTGTCACAACAAATATTAAAGAAGACATCACTCTCCCACTTTCCAAACAATGAAACAAAGCTCACAAGTGATTAGCAAGCAGGTGGCAGCGCTGAACTTTTGAATGCAGACCTCTCTGATAGGAAAACCCCTGTTTTTGGTTTTAACGCTGTAGGTTGTTTTCAGAGAAAATTTCAGAAAGAAGGTAGAAGGTAGCAGAATTACTTCCTCTCAAGCCCTTGAAATTTTTTAAGACGGTACGTTAACAGGTTCTATATTCATCCAAATCAATATACTGGATAAAATAATTAAATAATTGCAGGTTTGGCTCATTCACCAAAAGGTGCAAGAAAAACCATATTATAAAATATACACAAACTACAGTTCAGGAGCTGACCACCAGGTAGTGGCATGAGCATTCCTTCCAGACCAATTATTAAGCACCTGACTTGGGCAATGTGGTGTCGCAAAGATGATAAACACTTCTAGGCTTTTGTCAACCACCAGGGTACTGGAACTTCAGTGATGCCCAGTGATCACTCTCTCTCTCTGTGTTCCTTGAAACTTTCTTGTGATAAAGCAGTCTAGAGCATAGTGGTTCAAATTAACCAGTATAAATGTTTCTCATTATGAGATTATAGCTTGGGCCTTACTATATGACTAATTAATTAAACCATGGTTTGGCCTTCACATAACCAATCACAGTTAACAAAGCTTTATTGCACAAGACTGTAGAGGTTTAAAGACAAAAATGAGACTAATTTTCAGATACATTCCAGGAATCTGAAGAGTCTATACATCCCATAAATTTGAACCATAGTTACCGACCCAGCACTTTCTAGAATAAAACCTGGCACACTCCACAATGTAAAACAAATATATAAACAATAATATGGAAGCCAAGACTTCCGTATAAATATGGTTGAACAAATCCATTGTTTTTGCCTTATCCTCACAGAAATTATTGAAATGCAATAAGGAAATTAAAAAAATGAACACGCACTATATCTATAATTTCAATCAATTAAGAGAGAGAATCCAAATAATTGTGAAAGCTGACAAAATCAAGTAAGCTTACACAAATACACATGTTCTGAACAGGTACAAGGATTCATCTCAGATCCAAAAGAAATCATTGCAGATCGAATCCATCAAACCAGTCTTGAACACATCTTCAAGTATTTCAAGATTTCTTAATATGAAGAATTACATTAATAGACTTTCAAGTATTGAAATATTTTTTACACTTCTGAAGCAAACTCTATTTAATTATGTTGTATTTCATTTTTTTGTGTGTATTTGTTACTTCTCATTTTTCCCCCCAGATAATGTTAATATTGTAGTTTTTAAAAACATATCAGATTGTGGTTTTATCATTGCTTTTATTATTTTCTTTTGACCAATCAATTTGTTTTTACCTTTAATCCCTTTAATCAGCTTTCTTTCATTTTGTTTTATTCTATATTTTCTAATGTCTTGAGTTGTATGCTGAATTTATTTAGTTTTAGTTTTTATCGTCTAGTGAAAAATTTATCAACTGGAGCCAAATGACCTGAGTTTAAGTGTTAGATCCTTCATTTACTAGATTTGTGCACTGAGGTAAAACAATGCTGCTGTGTCTCTGTGACATGAAAGATAGAGCAGATCTTATTTTCTTCTCCTTTAGTATTCTCAATAACTAGCTAAATGTTGCTTTATAAATCATTATTCAATTACAAATTCTGCATCTTGTTCAACACACCATCATATATTAGAATAGTAATTCTTGGAAGGACATTACTCTTTTACATCTCAACTTTTAAATTAAATTTTAATTTAATTTAAAATTAATATATTAAATAAATTAATATAACTGATTATATTAGAATATTATATGTATTCTAATATATATATTAGAACTGATATATTAAAAATATAAAATGATTACATTATGGAATTTATACTCCTAAATAAGCTTGAATTTTGGGCCCTACATGAGTACTCGAGGCACATGGATCAAATATCGCAGTCCCCACTCAACTGTCACAGCACCTGAAATTCCACCTTTAAAAATGCTTCCCCTTATTACTAATAAATGAATTCAGCAAAACTGCAGGGTACAAAAACAACATGCAAAAGTCAGTTGCAATTATATCCACTAACAATGAACAATCCAAAAAAGAAATACTTCCATTTACAATAATATCAAAAGTGATAGAATATTTAGGACTAAACTTAACCAAGGGAGCTAAAGATTTGTACACTGAAAACTACAAAATATTGCTGAAAACAATTAAAGAAGACACAAATAATGGAAAGACATCCTGTGTTCGTGGACTGGAACACTTACTATTGTTAATTTCAATACTACTGAAAGTGATCTGCACATTCAATGCAATTCCTATCAAAATTCCAATGGTGTTCCTTGCAGAAATAGAAAAATCCATCCAGAAATTCCTATGGCATCTCAAGGGACCCCAAATAGCCAAAAAAATCTTGAAAAAGAAGAATAAAGTTGGAAGTTTCACATACTTGATTGCAAAATTCATTACAAATCTACAGTATTCAAAACGTGTGGTGTTGGCATAAAGACATCTAGATCAATGGAATAGAAGAGAGAGCTCGGAAATAAATGATCAGATTAATTTCAACCAGGGTCCCAAGCCCATTTAATGGTGAGCAGATAGTCTTTTCAACAAGTAGTGTTGGGAAAACTGAAAATCCACATCAAAAGAACAAAGTTGGACCCTGACCTTATACCATATGCAAAAATCAACTAAAAATGGATAAAAGACCTAAACATAAAGCTAAAACCGAAAAAAACTCTTAGAAGAAAACATGGAGGAAAGTCTTCATGACATTGAATTTTGTAATAGTTTTGTGGATATGACACCAAAAGTAGAGGCTACAAAAGAAAACAAAGATAAATTAGACTACATAAAATTTAAAACTTCTGTGCATCAAAGGATACAATCAGCAGAATGAAAAGACCACCTGCAGAATGGGAGAAAATATTTGCAAATCATATATCTGATAAGGGGTTAACATCCAGAATATAAAAAGAACTCGTACAACTCAAAAAGAGAAAATCAAACAACCCAATTTGAGAATAGGTAAAGGACTTAAATAGCCATTCCTCCTAAGATTTACAAATGGCTGATAAGCACAGTTAAAGATGCTAAACATCACTGATCATCAGGGAAATGCAAATCAAAACCACTTCAAACTCATTGTGATGGCTACTATCAAAAAAACTGGAAAATAACAAGTGATGATCAAGAGGTGGAGAAATTAAAACCATTGTGCACTGTTGGCGAGATATTAAAAGGCAGCCACTGTGGAAAACACTGCAGAGATTCCTCAAAAAATTAAAGAAGAATTACCATATAATCCAGCAATTCCATTTCTGGATTTAGACTCCCCCCAAATGGAAAGAACTTGGATATATATTTGGAATACTGAGATATTTGTACACCCATGTTCGTAGAAGCATTATTCACAATAGCCAAAAGGTGAAAGCAACTCAATAGTCCACCAACAGATGAATGGATAAATAAAACATGGTATTACATACAGTGGAATATTATTCAGGCTTAAAGAGGAACGAAACTGTAACAACTTGGTACAACATGGATGAACCTTGGGGACATGATGCTAAATGAAATAAGCCAGTCATAAAAAGACATTTTCACTTATATGAGGCACCTAAAGTAGTCAAATCATAGAGACAGAAAGGAGAATGGTCGTTTCCAGGAGTTGAGGGGAAAGGAGGAAGGGGCCTTATTACTTAAAGGATACAGAGTTTCAGTTTTACAAGATTAAAAGGGTTCTGGAGAGGGATGGTGGTAATGATTTTATAATAATGTGAATGTAGTTAATACCACTGAACAGTACCCTTAAAAATGACTAGGATGGTAAATTTGATGTTAGGTGCATTTTCCAAAATTAAAAATAATTTTTCAGGTTTTTAAAAACATGCTTCTCTTTATGGATTTCTACTGTACACATCTGTTTTACAAAAGCAAATATAAGAGGAAGTTATACAAGATCACTTATCAACCAACCGTTGCCATCCAAACTTTAGGACACTGAGAACACGGGGTTAGAGGTGGAAGGAGGAAATAGGGGAGAATGAGGGTTTTGGATTGTGGAAAATTGGTTGAGCATAGCAGGCCTGGGGATGTACAAAATGAGTCACATGATGATGTTAAAGACTTTTGGAGGAGTGGTGAAGTGAAAGACAAGAACAGAGGAAAGAGAGAATTCATACTTGGCCCCTTCACAATATCACTCTAGTAGTCACCAATTGTTGATCATTTTATGAATAAGACTGGTAGAGGGCAGATAAACCTACATTATAAAAATTGAGCTCTTCCAAGCTAAAGATGTTAATAAGGCTATAAATGGAATGAGCTCTTAGCAAAAATTCTATCACACAGTGGGCATTCACAGACTTTTTCTGAATAAATGGAATTATATATATAAATGAGCAAACATATTAAAAAATCAAAGTACATTACTCTGTTAATACACTGCCTTCTATTTTTTAATTTCTTAATTTAAATATTTGCGTCTCTATTCGAGTGAATTGTTTTTATTGTGCTACCTTTTGTAGGTGTTGGATCAAGGTTAGGCTAGCTCTGTAAAATAAAATTTATACTCTAGATAGTAAGAATACATGACAAATGATCTCTACTTTGAAAGTTAGAAACTCTTAGCTGTATCGTCAAGGTTTTTTTTTTAATAGACTCTTTGTACTTGAAATACCAGCAAAAATGAGCTATGAAAGGAAAGTTCTCTCAAACATGTATACACAGATGAATATGTAGGAATATATAAATTTATTTGAAGAGGAAGGTAAGAAACTTCAAAATTCAATGAGAAACATTAAAAGTCCTTTATAAAATGAAAAAGTAGCATTTCTTGAATTAAAAAAAATAGGAGAACAGATATTTTAAATGTTAATATAGTCATTAAGGGCAATGCAAACTTTCTGGTTTTCAAATACCTTTTGTTTTGTTTCTCTGTTTCTTTTAATGGAGGGATATTGAACATGAGTAGAATGAGACAGAATTTTTAACATTTATATTAAAAAATAAATGTGTAAAAATTACCCCCAAATTCTTGAAAAACAGTAATAGTGAGCAGTGATTTACCCTCAGAGATAATAAAATTTTCAGAAAAACTATCTTCTCAGGTTGCATAGAATGAGACAAATAGATCAACGGAATGAAATAAAGCATGTGGAAACACATTATAATGAAAAGAGAAGTTTAATATATTACAATGATGGTGATTAATATTAGGAGAAAAGAATTCCTTATTTACATGCAAATATAGAGTCTTGTGTCTCTATTGGGGGGATCCCCCACATGTCTCTTAAGTCCCACTAATTACTGATCGTTTCATAGGTAAGACTGATGAGAAGCAGACACACATCCAGTATGGAAATTGAGCTTTTTCATGCTAGAGGTGTTAATATGGTGGAACGAGCTCTTAGCACAAAGTTTGTCACATAGTAGGCACCTTAGAAAGTAAACATGAGTGCCATTGACTCACAGCAAAGAAACCGAAATTAAACTAATTCATGTATGAAACATGCGTGCATGTATGAAACATTCAGTATGAAAGAGTATGATATACAAAAAAGAGGAAACATACAAAGATTTCATGGCTTTCCTTATTGAAAACAATGCCTGTAACATCATTGAAGGAAACCAGAATATATCACCGGAAAATATGCCTCTGTGACATAAAAATTATTTTGAAATGAAGGCAATTAAGAAGCAGTAAACACAAAAAAGGCTCCTCCTTTTCTGCCTAAAGTTTGGAAATAAATTCTCCTTTGGTTGGAGACAGACTCTTCTCAGCCCAGACATGACGCCAGAGGGATCTGCAAACAAACCTTGTTAAACTAATCCTTAGTGAAGATGAGGACTGCAGGCCCTACTTGGACTACCACTGGCCCAAACCCCTTTGTCTTGTCAATTCTTCATGGATTTATTGTTTCTTTGTCAGTTTAATTCTTAGGCCCAGTCAGGGACACAAAGAGAGTAGAGGAGAATTTTTCCTCCCCTACATAATACACACTCAATAAATATTTATTGAACAAATTGACCTGAAAATCCAACATTCACTTATATTTTTCCTGATTTTTTGGTCATATATGTCTGAATTTCCTTAGCCAATTCTTCTAGCACAATCTAATCACCAAACGGCAAAGATTTTATGTGGCTTTTCTTTCTCTTCAATCTTTGGTCAATCTAGTTCTGTATGTCTACCTGTAAGCCAGTGATTCAGGCATAAGGATGTTTTTGATGAATAACTCTGGATATGGTCTATGAACCTAGAAAGATATTTTTTTAGAGTAAGCATTTTCTCTCTAACCCTACACCTGTGCTGCCACAGCCCTAGTCACTTCCTGTCTGTGATGACAGTTCCCTGCCTTGGTCCCCACAGCAGGTTCATGTATCAAGCAGAATGCTGGGATTTTGGTACACCTCCCTCTGACACACCTCTCACTGTGGTCTCACTCAGTGCACAGAAATACGCTGCAGAGTCCTCCAGCTGTGAAGCTGAGATGACAAGGTTGATGGATTTGTTTGCCTTCTGGAAATTCAATGAGTAGCGACATTCTCTGGCATTTTGCTGGTTATAAGAGTCTTGACGAATAAGGAAAATCACTGCCCCACTGCTGAGCTGCTTGTACCAGAATAGACTATACCTTATATTACTGGTGTCACATCTGCAGTTCAGGGTCACAGTCTCCTTCTCACGCACTAACATTGCTGGTTGGGCTTGAGTTACCTTCTGGGCAATACTGGATCCTGAAGGAAAAAAGATAGAATTGGAAAGTTTCGGGATAAATGATGTAAGACAAAGAAATTCTCTTTTACATCCTGCTACCCCTCCTTCCCAAGGTACCCAGAGACACTGAAAGGACCCCTAGTCCTTAGGTCAGAGGAGGCATATTCCCATGGGGCCATCCCTACCTAGCCACACTGAAGCCACGGCCACCTTCAGAAGGCTGAAAAACAACATGTTTGAGTTCTTTCGCTGGGTGGAAAATATCTTGTTCTTCAACTTCAGAGCTCTGCAATGTGGGGCAGCCTGACAGTGTGACAGAAGAATTATTGGGTATGTGCTGTTGACTCAGAACAGGAAACAGGGATTTCCTGGTGTAACAGGTTGGTGTGGGTCACATCAAAGTTCTCTATGCACTGGCAATCTCACCTAGCCCAAATTACCTTTTGAGTTAACCAACTCTTATTTTGAAAACAATTACATCTGAAAATAAACATGAGTAAAATTTTATATTGATAGGAAGATTGATGGTTCAATCAATTGCATGTTTAGTCATTGTATCTGTGATGAACTGGATGGGTGGAACTTATTTAAAAATACTATGTGTAATGAGTTGTGGAAGCAATGTAAAATGTAATAATCATATATTCTCACAGCTATTATGCTGTTGTTTCACCTAAGGTAGAAATAAATCACTTTATGATAAGAAGGCAAAGCTTCTTGGACTAATCACTGTAGCTCTTTCGATCTACCTATTGTTACAGCAATATTCCTCCTCACTATCATAGTCAGTTCAGTTGCCCCTCTTGGGCCAAAAGTAGAAAAATCTAATCACTCTGTGCTGAGGAGTTTAGACTGAAACCTTTCAGACAGTGAATCCTGTCACAAAGGTCCCTTTCTATTTTCTATTTAGTTTTGACCACCCGACTTTATTCATAAAGGCCAGAATAGACACCAGAGTTTGGTTATTGGGTTATACAACCTGTGATTTTTATTTTTCCCATTAAAAATAAAAGTTGGCACCCTAAATGAACCACAGTAAGCATCTATACTCTGGATGCCCCACTCTGAGGAGAATATACCCTAGGTAACCCCATACACCTCCATAGGACAGCTGGTCATAGGATGACTGACTGTAATAAAACTTTCTCTTTGTATGTATAGTAAAAGTAAGGCCATACCTAGAGATATTACTCAATAACATGGCAACCAACAAAGATCCATTGCCTATCATTTCCGATCTCTTGATACAGTAACCGAAGCTTATCATCCTTGTCTCAAAATAATTGCAGTCTCAGCTAAATTGGTCGAGCAATCCTCAGACCTTACACTGGAATCCCCATTAAATCTGACAGTACCACATACCATACAAACTGTTCTGTTCTCTAAGTTATAGACTATAACTCTCTAAAATCATTCCCTCTATAAAACATTTTTTTCTACCAGTTGGCTGAGTAAATATGAAATATCATTCATTTCTCCTCACATTATTGAACCCTAATTCATTTCTCAAACAGGGGAATCTCATGATTGTACTGCTGTCTTTCAAGAAGCAGTCAGGTGCAGAACAGATTTTTGGACATTCTCATACTAATTTCTTCATTAATAAGTTTTTTAATAATCTTAAAAACATACAAAGTCAATACTAGACTGGTTATGCAATAACTACTCCAGACTCCTTTATAAAATCCAATCCCCTAGCCGAAGCAAAATTAATTCAAGTGGCTGAACTAGCATATCTCTCTTGGGCATGTAAATTTACAAAAAATTATATTCAGTGTTAGTAAATATGTTTTTAACGTAGTCCACAGTTTCCAAATATGTGGAGACAATAAGGTTTCTTAACCATCTAATCTTTTCTTAACTCTCTTAAGTGTCTCATGATTCCCTATTAAAAATGAACACAAAATGCATGAATTATTTGTTGTCTTCATACAACTAAAAGCAATTTTTGTCATAAAGACAAAGTGTAACAGTATAAAAGACAGTGTAAAAACTAGAAGAAAATGCTTGAGCAGATCATCATGCTAAACATGCCTTTCTGAATAAAGTCCTATGCGAGCTCCTCTTTGTGAACATAAAGACAAATCCATGGAAGAGTTCAATAATTCCATTTTAGATGCAGAAAATTTAGCCCTCAATTTTGTAAAGAATCACTAGAAATGAGTGATTTGTTACATTCATGAGGACAAGATATATCAAAGCCAGGACAGCTCCCTGGTGGAGACAAATGTGCTCCAATGAACATTTGCTAAAATCCTCCAGAGACAGCACATCGCAATAGGGACCTACTGGCTACAATATAAATAAACAGTAGTGGGGAAACTTTTCTATGAGGGCAGAGATTGGGGCCAGTTCACACCTCTCTTGGAACCAACAAAATCCCATAAAAACTGTAAAGGAGGGGCATGTACTGGAATGCTGTCCAAGGAAACATTTGCCTATCTGCAAAAGGATCCTACACGATTGCATTCCCTCCATGGTCATGTATGTACTGATAATAGCGTTTGTTTTCTACGTGGGTTGAAGCAGTCTCCTGTCAGAAAACCACAGCACTCACAAGAGCTCAAAATCAGCTTGATTTTGTGTTTACTACCTGTGACATTTCAATTTATCTCTACATAGGGGAGCAGATTTATCTGGGACAGTTATGTAAAGTTTTGTCCTCACTCTGAAACTTCACTTTTCTTATCACCCCACTACCCTCTGAAAAAGTGGAAAGAACAAATGGAATGTTAAAACTGAAATTAGTTGCTGTAGCAGACACCCCTGAACTCCTAAGGTCTAATGCATTATTAGCCTTAGTTCTCATGGCCCTGCATTCTTCATATCACAAAGTCATGTGTTGCCTCACTATGAACTGGTCACTGATAGGCCCATGTAACTCAGAATGTCCCAAACCATACATATTCCAATCTTTCATAAACTGAAGTAGATAAATAAACCCATGATACTCAGTCTTTTCGTCAACAGCCACAGGCTGACTTCATAGCCTTTCATTTAATCAGCCTTTACATGACCTTAACATGGGTGACTTTGTGCTCTGAAAAAATCCCAGAGAAAGACTGCCATTTAGCTCGTGGAAATGAACTTATTAAGGTACTATTTGTTAGCAGTTCAGCAGATAAATTACATCATGCATAATTAAGGAGATTTGAATAGTTACTTACATTAGAGATCTTAAACTGAGATTAGTTCTCCAGAGAATGGCCAGAAGCAGACAGTCCACAGAAGACGAGCGCTGATCCTGGATCCTTGAAACAAACTTATGATGGCATAAAGTAGACAGCTCCATTCAATACCAAAGAAGAGAATTCTTCTAAATGTTTGGAACCACTGATTGCCATACTCTCCTTTGCATTCTTTGTTTTTCATCCTTTTTGGTGATATTTTCCCACTAATGCTAGAATGTTATATATTTCTGATTTTTTTCTCTTACTAATAAAATAACTTGCTAAGGTATTGTCTTTACTTAAAGCAATAACCACCCTAATGTTATAATATGGCTCTACAAACCCCTTGCTAGTGCAACAAAGTTAAAGAATTGTTGGATATGTTATTTAATGTCCGCTTCAAGAAAAAGCCAAATAATAACCATACCCCAAACAGTGCAGCTAAAGTGAATTTTGATCAATAAAATTTGTCTTAAAATGTCAGAAAAATTTAGAATACAGTTTGTATAACTAGACTCATATAAAGAATATGTCTCACCCTGATTATACGAATTTGCCCAACATTCCCCTGAACCTCCCCATTAGTAATTGCCACAGTGTTTCTTTTGTAGAACTATAAATCAAATCGCCAAAGGAATTCAAACACTTGAAATGATGAGTTATTCCTAAGAAATGACTTAAAAGTTCAAAACATCAGGTGTAGGTAAAACTGAAATTGGTGGCACAAGTGGAGATCATGCATGTGTCCAGTGGCATGTGCTTCTTCTCACCAAGATGCAGACTTCTTAAAAGGTTTCTTTATTGTAGGGTTCCATTTGTACAACATTCTTAAAAAGATAAAAATATAAAAGAACAATTCAGGATTTCAAGGAGTTAAGGATGAGAGTGGGTATAATTAGAAATGACAGCACAAGGGAATTTTGGGGAGCAATGAAACTCTTTTGTATCATGCTTCTGTGATGGTTATGTGAATCTATACTATACCTTAAAATTCAAAATTCTCAGATATAACTGTACACAAATATAGTCAATTTTCCTGTATGACCTTTTTAAATAAAAAATTTTAAACACTGAGAAAATAAAATAAAATAATGAATGTGGTTACTCTTTTCATGACTGGATTCTGTCTAATATGTATATTATTTTCTGAACTTTGAAAATGAAAGCACCAGCATGCCAAGTGATAGGCAAAAAAAAAAAAAAAAAAAAAAAAAGGCTAAAAAAAAAAATCAGGTATCCTAATCCTAAATGTATGTTACCTTATATGGGGAAAGAAAAAAAAAAAACTTTGAGGATATGATCTTGAGATGGGAAGATAATCCTGGATTATATGGACCTAAAAGGAAACACATGTATACTTTTAAGAGACACAGAGGGAGATTTGATAACAAAGGAAGAAAAGCAAATGAGACCGTGGAGGCAGAGATTGGAGTGCTGTGGCCTCAAGCCAAGAAATGCTGGCAGCCACCAGAGCTGGAAGAAGCAAAGAACAGATTTTTCCCCAGAGCCTCTGGAGCAGGTGCAGCCTTGATGACACCTTGATTTCAGCCCAGTGAAAATAATTTCAACTTCTGGCCTCTAGAACCATGAGGGAAAATATGTAGTTTTAAGCCACCAAGGTTACAGTGAATTGTTCAGAGGCAGTAGGAAAGAAATCCACAAACTGTGGTGAAGTTTTAAAGCTTGAATGTGTCTGGATCTGAGGTAACGATGTGCTGACTCTGCACACTCTGGCTAGAGGACTTCTTTTCTTCCACTGGATTAACTTTCACCTAACTCTGATAAAGCAGGTAAACCAGTTGTAATTGCACCCTCTCTCTTCTAACTTGGATTTAGGAAGAGTAAACCAATGAAAATATAAGCCATGCTTCCCTCTCACTCTATTATCAGTCTCGGAGGAAATGGACCAATCAAGGAGCTAGTGGTTTTAGTGAGGAAAATAATCAAAGCCAGTTGAGGGGTTGGACTACAATACTGACCTTTCTTCTTCAGATGTTTTAAATCTAATTTAACCTAATGACTTTCCCTATAAGAACAAACCAGTTAACTAACAACTAACAATGCTAACTCAGCCAAGAGGTATCATCTCACCATACCAATTGCCAATTATATCCATCCTGAGGAAGACTATGAGGGATCTTGAAAATAGTCTACCCTTGACCAGCAGTGGGACAATGAGGGAATTAAGTTTTATGCAAATTTTTTCTTTCCCTTGATTTATCTACAACACTAAAAGTATTAACTTTTTTTAAAAGAAATTTTGAAAGTAGTATTTAATTCAGTCGAAACATGAAAATGAGCTAGGAAAATTTGCAACAAGCTATCTATAAAATAAACATTAATTCAAATGCCTTCTGCAATCCACTAATAAGAGTTGAGTAAGGAAGATGATAAACGTTTATGAGAAATTTTCTTATGTACCTCAGAAAGAAAGATTTAAATCATAAATGTAACAATAAAAATTAAACATCTAGGCATAAATTTAATTATCTTAAAACAACCAAGATATATGGAGAAAGACTTAGATATATTGAAAAAAATACTATTTTCTTCAATAATTAAATGCACACTTTCACAAGTTCATTCTTCACAAGCCAACTTATAAATTTAATTCAATCACAAAGCTTAAATTAAAATTTTGAATAGGTAGCAGAGTTCACCTTTTCCTTCTTTCTTTAACAAACATCTACTGATTGTTCACCATGTAAAAAAGTGTGCTACGTAGCCATGACTAAAAGACACAACTGTCTCTTCTCAATTTTGTGAGAGTAAATGTGAACACATACTAACATAATTTTGAAAAAGAAGAATAGTTTTGTGAGTTTAATCCTAAACTCACATTCTTGAATAAATCACTTCCTGTTTTAATTTCCCTTAAACACATAAACAGTATATGCCATAACTGGGCTCTAAAGGACAACCCAAGTTGTATTTGCTCAACCAGAAAGTGGTCAAAGCATATAGAACAGACTGTCAAATTTTATAAAAAATACATAGAGAGGGGGCCAGCCCTGGTGGCCTAGTGCTTAAGTTCAGTGTGCTCTGCTTTGGTGGCCTGGGTACAGTTCCCAGCCACAGACCTATACCACTTGTCTGTTAGTGGCCATGCTGTGGCAGTGGCTCACATACAATAAAAGGAAGATTGGCAGTGGATTTTAGCTCAGGGCAGATCTTCTTCAGAAAAAAACATAGACAGGGAGAAAGTAAAATATAATTGTGACTTATGAAAATCTCTCACAAAGCTATTAAAAAGCAAGGATTAGAGGAGAAGGCAATGAAATTGGTAATGTTCAATTCAAGATATAATATTAAGTGGAAAAAAATCAGAATCTTAATTATACTAGAATTTACGAAGAGAGTACACCAAATATTAGTAATTGAATATCTGGGTACAGATTATCAATTTCATATTTTAATATTTTCTGTATTTAGCATGTAATATTTTATAATCAGTAGGAATAAAGTATGCAATTTTCAAAAGACAAGAATTAAAAGTTCATCCATAATAGAATGTGATAATATTATTATGAATTTATTTATATGAGAAGAGTGAATTGTAAGTGCAACGTTGTTTTTAAGCCTAAATTTCAAAACAAAACATTACTAACTCCCTTCAAGAATCCATTAGGCAGCAGTCTTCCAACAAAATGTTCTAATCCTTTCTGGGTCATCTTGAAACTAACCTTCTTCTTATGTGCTTTATAATGTCTAATACATTAGTTTCCACTTGCAGACAAACAAAATAACATATACTATAATTGAAGGTCTGTCCCAAAGGAGAGGGGGCTGCCCCAGTCACAGGTTTGAGCACAGGTTGCAGGTGACTGGGAAGCAATGTGTCTTTGCTGCACAGAAGTAGACAGCTGAGTCTCCAGGCTGGGTGGCTGCGATGTGCAGGGAGAGATGTTTGGCCGTCTTATTCAATGAAACAGTGAGCCTTTGGTCATATTCTTTGCCCGTATTTGAACGAATGTCTATAATGAGCTGAGGACCTTTCCCAGGTTCTTGCTTATACCACGGGAAGTAGTCTGAGGCACTGTCTGAATAAGTACAGTTGATAACACAGCTGTTCCCCTCCTGGACGCTCAGGGTAGAAGGATGCTGCTCCACATTCTCTCCTCGGCTCAACCCTATGCAGATAGAAAAAGTCAGACAAAGGAGAAGGTTTGCCAGGTCATTACACCCCAGAATTTACTTTTCCTTTTCTATGGTAACTAGAGGAAACCTGAATAAAGCCAGTCTACTTCCTGGACTTCTAAAGAAAATGTTCTAATATACTCTGTTTCCCCAAATCCCTCAGCTCACCATCCAGCTGGAGCCATAAACACATGAATAAAGCTTGAACAGAAGTCTTCATTGTTTTTCCAAGTTCAATTATATACTTGGCAATCTCCAGCCAGCAGAGCTACTTCTATTATCAGATCATCCCTTCTTTTCTCTAACATCATAGTGGTTTTTCACATTGTCTACCCTGTCAATAAGAAAAAGACTCACTTTCTGCCATAAGCTTATTCATTCAGAATCCACTAAAATGAACCCTCCACATATTCTGCACCAGCGGAGGCGCACTACCATCTTGTGGTCCCATCTCTAACTACTGAACTCACTGGTTAAAGGTTCTTTTTTCACCCTGTGCCTGTGAATGACTCAGAAGCTTACAGGCAGCGACAGGTCAAACAAATTAGGTCTTAAATCAGAGATTAAATGCACAGTAAGAATGTAGAGACCAAGATGTATATCTCTGCACACTACTGAGTCATTGTTAATAAATTGGAAAAAGGTAGATGTTGGTGTTTATTCAGTGATGGACTGGGTTGACATGTTTGAAATCAGGAAAGCACCATGATTCACTCTCTTAAACAAAGAAAACATAAAACTCATTTTCAGCCAAATCTACCATCCTCATTTGTCTGTTATGGAAAAAAACTCTTTCTAAGAGGAACATGCAAGCCAAAGATCAGAGTAGGAGAGAGATTATTCAATATTTCAAGTGCCTATTATCTCATTCTCTGCTCCTCTAAGCTGTTCTTGCTAATCCCAGAGAATTGACATCCCAACAATCAAAATGTGGAAACTTCCTTCAGTAAAGATGATTGCAATAAGAGATAAAGGATCAAATCTTAATGAAAAGAGATCGGGGGAGAAAAGTTCCATGAGTTAGGAAACAGTTTGACCCATAGATTGGGTTGTTTGCAATGGGAAATCTGACATGCTTTAAGAAATCTATTCTTATTGCTATGTGGATTATGTACTGCAATGTATGAGAGAAAGAGCAGAAATTCTCAGAAAACAGCAGGCTGCAGATTCCAAAAAATTGTAACCATATGTAAGTTTATTCTACAGGTGGTTTTATTTTCTGATATCAAAAAGGATGGCATATCCTAAATGCAATGACTGACTCATATCCTTAGTGGAATTTCCTCAAAAGTATAAGCCAACTCTCCTGGCATGAGTTTCTGCTGTCTGGCTATTGCTCGCCCAGCTTCCATACTTTATTGTTTTTCTCCCAAACTTCACTACAATGTTATTTTCCTAAGACATTGATAAAGTTCTTCAGTCCTGTAAATTTCCAGAATTATCTCCTCCTGCCAAAAACCTTTTCTCATCTTCTTGAATAACCTGGTATTTTCCAATTACCTCTGTAAGAAAAAAATCTAGGGAAGCCTAAATATTGCCTATGTCTGCTAGGAGAATAGTACAAATAGGTAATTGATCCTAAAGAACTGATCGTGAGAAGTGATCTCTGGGAAATCAAGACTACCTCATTTCCAGAAGTGAAAGCCCCTTTTCTGTGATTTGTACTCACTGATCCTCTGGAGTTGTGGAGAATAAATATAATCCTTCATCCACGTTTCACATTCTTAAAGATTTAAGGACAGCTATGATGAAGAATCACAAATCAACATATAAATTTGTGTGTAACTATCAAATGTGTGTTTTTACATATATAAAACTTTTTCATTCTAAGGATCTTCTTTTATTCTCTTATCTATTTTCTATTGGATAGAGTTCCCCAATCCTACATTGGGAAAACTTTCCTATTCTTAGAGACAGATACTTTAGGTCAATATTTGCCCTTTTGAGTTATGTATCCACAACAGAATGTTATAGTTTGAAGATGCTCTGTCTAGGAAAGTCCCTAGATATATATCTGGGTGTTGAGGGTGTCACCATCACCTTTGACTTGCTCCCACAAAGGCCAGTGAATGATGGACTGGTTTGCTGGTGGCTCAGCTCGTCTCCTTTCCCTCCCAAAATGTAAAACGTTTACATAAATTGGAATTCTCCACTCTGGTGTCAAACTAAATGGACCATCGCTTTCCCAAACCAGAATTGCAGAGATCAAATGGCTAGGCTTGTTTTAGACAGTTTCTCTTTGCTCAGCGGTATGGTCCTACAGGAAGGAAGCAGGGGAAAGAATTCTAAAAAGGAAGTAAGAAAATCCAGTTTCTTTCTACTCCCGGCTTATTTACTACCTAATTGTTTCATACTGGAATCTTGGATTTAGTTTCCATCTTTGTAAAATAAATTGGACTAAAGGATTTCTAAGGGCACTTCTAGCTCCAAAATTCTTTTATACTTTTTAACAAAGCAAATATTTATTGAGCATGTGGAGTGGTAAGAGAGTAGGGAGAAATGGTCCTGCATCATGGAACTTTCAAGAACATTTTCACATCTACAAGCAATCTAGTGGGTCTGAGGTTGTCCCTAACCAATGCTGGGTCTTATTCAGTGGCAGATATGGGGTCCTCAGGATGAGTTCCTATCTGGGTTTTCATTTCTCCTATAAGATCAATGATGGATCAAGGAGAGCCTAAACCCATAGTAAAATTGAATAAAATGGAACTTTATCACTGAGTGTAGAGATCACCACAGGCAGTGAGATAGGGGTGGACTCTGTGGCTCAGTCTTGAGTAAGCAGGATGCTCTTTTCTGGAGACTTATTTCTTATATGTATATCTATAAAATATCTTATATTTCTTGTAAAAAATAAAACAAAACAACAGCCTCAGCAAGTTGTAAAAACCTGGAGGAGATGGGTAAGCTTATTCATATGGAAAGGAAAGAAGTACTTTCTTAAACAGCCTGATTGCTTTCTGGCTTCTAGCTCCCTCAGTCCAAGTTTAACTTTGGTGTTCAAAACTCCCAGCCAGGCATGGCCATATAATTTGTGGGACCCAATGCAAAATGAAAATTTGGGGCCCTTTCTTGAAAAAGCGGGAAGAAGTGACATTATGTAATAAAATATACAGCTATTTAAAAACTATTTTCTTATTTATAAAACACAATGGGATTTATAGTGATATGTAAGTAATATAAGTTTACAAATTGCAAAAATATATTTTGGGGTCATAATTTTATATAATACAATAACTAATAATACCTTATTAGTGTGATATCTTGGCAATAATAAGATTTTTCTAGCTTGCTTTTCTGCAAATTAATTTATTAGGTTATCAAAATTTATACTTTCAGTAACTTTATTTCAATTACTACAGTTGAAAGCAACATCAGTTGCTGTTGGTAAATGCAAGACTGCAAAAGAATTTTTAATAATTTTTAATCTTGAGAAGGATATTTCTGTTGATGCAACTGATACTAGAGGTCTTAAGAGTATTTATACTGTGACAAAATTAGCATAAACATCTGACAAATGAGTATAAAATACAAATTCTAGAAAATCTAGAGCTGATGTCTCTAGTGGAACAATTTTTCTATAAGTGATTTAAGTCTTCATACCACTCAGTTTCATGTAAGTCTGAATTTAATTTTAAATATAAATTTATACAGTGGCATTTTAATGTTTTCTCTGACATGTTCTGTAAATTGTGGAGGGCATATAAGAAACTACAAGTGTCTTCATGATTTGTATGTAATTCAAAATGTTTGTTTATGCATCCTACCACTGCATCTTTAATTACAAGGAAAATTAATTTTAAATTCTCTTCTGTGTTAATAATTGGCACATTGAATTAGTTCAAACTTCACTTGAAAATGGTATTCTTTCCACTGAAGGTATTTTCTTTACATTTAATTTCTATTTCTAAGCCTATGGATATTTGCTTTCCAATGTTTGAGCAATTTTTACAACAAGAGTTCCTAAGCTTTTTGAGAATTCTAATATCTTTCTGACATGCTATATTAGAATGTTCACACATACAATTTTATTTTGTAATATTTATCAACAAGATTATGTACCACCTCCAGATTGCCCCAGATTGCTGTGCAGAGGCTACTATGGGAGCAAGATGGCTGCCCCATGGAAGAGGTGGGGCTGCAGGGCCAGCTGCAGTTTGGGTACAGGCTGCAGATCACCTGGGAGCACTGTGCCTCCACTGCACAGAGGTAGGTCGCTGAGTCTTCCAGCTGGGAGGCTGTGATGTGTAGGGTACTATACAGTTCCTTAGAATTAATTGTGGAGTTTAATCTCCCATTCTGCTTCATCCCTGAAGTCATGAAAAACAGACTGATGAGGCCTCTCCCAGGATTCTGTCGAAACCACTGCATACAGCTCACAGTGGCAGAAAAATTACATCTCAGAGTAGAGCTGATTCCCTCCTGGAGGCTCAGGGCTGAAGGACTCTGCTCCACCTTCACCCCTCGCACACCTGCTTGGAAAGAGAAAAAGAAATACATATGATGTCACTGGGAAGTCACTGATGCAGTTTCTAAACCTGTAAAAAGCCCAAGAACACCCATGTAGATGTAGGAGGTCTGTGTCACTTTTCCCTTCTCTCCCTCCCACTGGCAGCTATGGAACACTCCCCAGTCCCCCCTCTGGGATGGCCCCAACTCACAGCAAACCTGGACCCACAGAAACCATAGCAGAGCTCCCCAGTGTCTCTTCATGACCCCTTGCTCTGTTGCTGAATGCCTTCACCTGTGCTCTGGAGGGTGTCAAGTCTTGGGTCCAGGCAATTTTTTTTCTTACAATCAATACATTCCACCAGACTCAGTGAGCACCAATCACATCTGAGTTCTGTCATTCACCTTAACAGGAAACTCCACCCACAGTGTCCCAGTGAGACTGCACAGCGATCTCTCCAAAATGATGGGTTTGAACAGTGCAGGGATATAAGGGCAATATTTCTAATATATGAAGTTAAAAAGTCCTTTTTTTCTCAAAAAGACTTTAAGAGAAGTTTGTGGGTTACTGTGTGAGGAAGAGGGGAACATACTTCTGAAAAGAATCAGTGTCTCAACTGTTTAACTGATTGGGTTGAGTAGAGCCACAATCATGAAGCCTTCAAGTAGAGCCTAGGAAGAGTGACCCCATTTCCCAAATTGCATAGTTTGACATAGAATTAAGAATCCAGTTACATGAAAATTCTGATAAAGGAAAACAATCTGATAGCATGGCTTGTGTATTGAAGAAGAAAATATATTTTCTTGAAATCAGGAGAGTTCCAGAAACCCAAGACATATAATCACCATCTGCATAGAAAATTATTCCAAAAGGAGTTCAGTTGGTGAAAAATATGTGTATAATGTTCACTCTGACTTAATCTCCACTTTTCCCCTTCTCTTGTCCAGACCCACACAGCTGATTCTGATCAGGCCACACATTGCTGGTCAAGTTAAATATTACCCTTTTCCTTTCCTCCTTCATGTTTCTTATTTTTTTAAACCTTTTCTTCTCTCCTCGTTATTCTTGTTCCTTCTTCTCTCAGGGGAGATATATGAAAAGGTAGGATATCGGTGGTATTGGAATAATTTCTAGGTCCGTGGATTTCGGAAACTTTAGTCATAAAATTAAAAAATTGAAAACAGATAATGGAGATTTTTCTGGTGAGCTTCCATGCCCACAACGTCCAGTAATATTCCTATCCCCATATCTCTGCTCAGAGAAGCATCCTCACAGTGGGTTTATGGAGATATGGGCTCCAGCTTTCTGAGGCTTATATAGAATGGCAGAACTGAAAACCTGAGATAAACTTTACACACACACTGCTCCCCCTTTCCCCCACCTTGCCGTCTATAATTTGACTGGCTCACATGCTCTCTGGTCTCGTTTCTTATGTTCACCCCTCTGGGATCATCAGAAAAGTCTTCGTTTCCTATAAAGCCAAGAGTGCCCCCTAGTGGACTGAAACCATCAACAAAGACGCTTCAGATCAACTCAGCAGTCACACAACCTCAGCAACATTCACTCTCTGTTTCCTGATGAAGGAAATCCAGATGATCAGAAAACCGAATACCTGATTAGATTAAATGGGAGTTAAAAGTAAACCAATTTCTATTCTTAAAATGTTATTTGATGGACATTAATATCTTAATTTAGCAATTCTAATCTCATGCTATTTGATTTCTTTTATTTAGTTCAAAATAAATTCATAAACATTTGCTGAATTCTTACCATAAATGAGGTAACTTACATAGCCTTAAGAATACATAAGATGAATGAGGCAGTAGTTTATTGTCTACTGGGGAATACAAAAATATAAATAACTATAATAGAGTCAAAGAGTAGGGCCCTAAGAGGAGTGAGAACTAACAGCTGTATGATCCCAGAGGAGGAAGAAATGCTTGCACTTGGGGTGGTTAAACAAAATTATTTGAAGAAAGTGTCACTTTCTCCTTTCCCTCTTTTTCAGTGAGAAGAATAGAGGAGATTATGGATAAACTTTTATGATAGCTTTTATGACTTTTTATTAATTTTAACATTATAAAGAATTCTTGAATATGTGAATCACTAAAGTAATAAAACTTTACATATAGACTAAAATTCCCTTTGACTACCGCTCCCAATTTGACCTTTTCATCACTCAACAACTTGGAGTTGATGCATCCAGGCATTTTACTATAGACTCACATACATACACCAAATATATGAATCGACAGAAAATATATAGCAATTGTGTGTGTGTGTGTGTGAGGAAGATTAGCCCTGAGCTAACATCCATTGCCAATCCTCCTCTTTTTGCTGAGGAAGACTGGCCCTGGGCTAACATCCGTACCCATCTTCCTCTACTTTATATGGGATGCAGCCACAGCATGGCTTGACAAGTGGTGCATGGGTCCGCGCCTGGGATCCGAACCTGTGAACCCGGGGCTGCTGAAGTGGAGCTCGCAAACTTAACCAGTATGCTACTGGGCTGGCCCCGAAAATATAAAGCATTTTGTTGATAGATTTCCATTTAGAACAAAATGATACATATTGTGCGTACCTTTCTGTAACTTACTTTATAAACTTGGTAATAAATCTTGTTAGTCTTGTTATATTAACGCACGGAGAACTCTCTGCTCCACTGTATTCCGTATTATGGATGTTCTACTGTTCATACAGTCCTCCCATATTGATGAAGAGTCGACGTTGATTTTTTAAATCTATTAAATACAACACTGCAATAAACTTTTTTGAGCATTCCTCTTTATTCACACATGCACGTTTCTCTAGGAGCACAGACTAGGAAGAAATGAAGGGAGAAGCCACGAGGCTGGAAGGTGAAACTCACTCCAGGCAGGGGACGATCAGGGACAAAGCCTCTGGGGAAGAACACAGGGAATTCATGTTCTGGATATTGTGTATTTTTTATTATTTTTCTTGATGTGCATTGTAGTTTATCAGCTTATTTGATAAATTTTCTTTGAGATTACTATCTTGACATATAACTAGTGTGTGGTCTGCTCCAACCAGCCACTGAGGTAATTCTAAAGATAGTAAATCAGCAAGAGAAAAAATACACCAAGGAGAAGGAGCGGTATATATACAAGGGGAAATGTTAGAGAATGACACTGGGCATAGAAAAACCTATGGTTAGGTATATATAAAACTTAGGGATATTTGTCATAAGAACAGAAATACATTTTACATTTTATGAATCAACAGAGAGGAAAAAAAAACTTTATCAATGCAACAGCAGACTCAGAAAGAAAACAAGAGTATATGGACCAAAATCAAAATATTAGAAATGAGTCCAAATAATGACAATAAAGAGCTAAAAATGATCAGAGAGAAATAATTGATATAGAATAAGAACAAATATATATAATTTATGCTAACTTCTGTTTCTATAAGAATAAAAGATTGAAATAAAATCAAACATAATAGAAAACAAATGAGTCCAAATATGTCAGTAATCAACACATATATAAAGAGATTATTTGACTGAATCAAAATAAAACATCTTACTGCATACTGCTTAAGAGACAACCCTGAAAGAAAATAACCAGGAAAGCTGAGCACACAGGATGAGATTCTTCCTGCTGTCCATTTGTGCAAAGGCTGAAGTCCCCTTCCTCACTCACTAAACTCACCACACCCACCAAACAGATACCCCAAAGGAAGTTCAATTCTGCTGAAGGGGCAGTAAAGGAGGAGTCCCAGAGAAGACCAAGTTAGTGAGCTAAATTAACTTTTACAAAGATGAGATTTAACTAAGAAAAAGAAGAGAAAGGCAGAAAAGTTTTAAAAAATTAACATTCAGATAGAAAAGAAAATGGGCAAAAGGGAAAACTGGAGAGATGAAATACCAAGAAGAAACTAAGACTTACATACAGAAAAGGGTAAAACTAAAATTGAGTCTATCCAATAATCTGATATATTAGAGGATAAAGAAGCCAAGTGTGAATAATAACTTTTATGAACAACTTCTAAATGCATATTTCAAGGTCTTCTAAAAATACATTAAGAGAAGGTGGGAAACCTCCTCATCAAAATTATGTATAACCATTTTGTGCACCAGAAATTAGAGGAAAATTTAATTAAGGGAGGTCTCAACTGTCTTGTTTATGAACTTCACATTTATTTACTTAGAGGGTTGTTATTGGCTGAATTGTGTCCCCCCCCAAGTTAATATATTGACCTGAGGACCTCAGAATGTGACTATATTTGGAGACAGGACCTTTAAAGAGGTATTATTGTAAAATGAGGTCATATGGGTAGGTCCTAATCCAATATGACTGGTGTTGTTATAAGACACAGACATGCATGGCATAGATGAAAAACCATCTGGGGACACAGTAAGAAGGTAGCCTTCTACAAGCCAAGGAGAGAGACCTCCAAGCAACTGACACTGCCAACACCTTAATCTTGGACTTAGAGTCCAGAGAGTGAGAAAAAATTTTCTGTTGTTTAGGCGACCCAGTCTATGGTATTTTGTTATAGCAGCCCTGGAAAACTAATACAAGTGTCAATTTTAATATCTTAGTATATGAAACATGTCACAAAAAGCAATTTGAAGTCATAAGTAGACATATAACATATTTTAAACATTTTAACAATCTATCTTTTATATTCATGTTTTAGTGCGTTTAGTAAATAAAAGTTTCCTTGTCTTAGATATCCCTGTAGGAATTTTATATGGAGGTCTAATTATTCTAACGACTTTGTTAATGGGCTATAAACATTGGAAATGTATATTGAATTGTTGTGTATTTGATATTAAATAATAAAAGGGTGGAATTTTCTTCATAAGTTACCAAATAGGCTTTCCCATATTTCAATATTCTTTTATGGCAAAGTGTCTATAAATCTTAAACTAAAATATCTCTGGAATAACTAATTAGAAAGGATTATAGTTATATGGCTTATGGATCTCCAGAACTTGCCCCAACAATTAGCCACAAAATTTTGTAGTAACTGTATGTCACTTGTAAAGGAAGAATAAATATATCAAAGTGTAAGGATGTGTAATTTGTTTTAAAACTTTTTCCGCACAAACAATAGGGTATCATGTATGTGTGCCATTTAAATTAAGCTTCAATTCTAAGGAAAGTGAATTGCCCTACTCAAGAAAGCAAATTCCAGGGGTGGTCAGCTTGCGTTGTAATAGAAGGCCATGACAAAGGAAACTACAATTCAGCTATCCACATCTTGATCAATACCTGAAACTTCTAAGCAGCATAAAGAATATCAGATGTTGGGTTTTTACAAAAAATTAGTGTCATGTTAACTAACATAATAAATGTTAGATATGGGTCTTTAAATAAAGGTAATTAAGATTTGTACTTTGGCTAAACTACATTAGAGACACACCCTACTCTTGCATGAACTAGATATAAGAATCCATGGCATCCTGCACCTTGCACATTTATGCATGAAAGCCAAGATCCATCCCTAAATATCCTGTGTCTGGGCAGTGGTGGATACAGCTGAATGGATTAACAAATTGTGATATGTTCATATGGCAGGATACTCACTAATAAAAAGTAATGAATGACTGATACACAGGAGGACATGAGTGAATCATGTTGAGTGAAAGAAACCAGGCAGAAAAGAGTACCCGTCATATGATTCCATAGATTGAAGTTCTAAACCAGTTAAAATAAAAGTATGGAAATAGCAATAAGAATAGCCATCATCTTCAGGAGGTGGGTGGACTGGAAAGGGACACATGAAATCTGCTCAGGTGATAGAAACATTCTGCCTTCAGATTGTTTAAAAATTATCTTTGCCTTCCCATCCCATTTTAAAGACATACAAAGTCAGAAATAAAGATGTGTGTTTAGGGAGTTACATGCAAGAAAGTCGACTCGGAATTACAATCTTCAGACACGTTCTCATTAGTGAATGAATGCTTATTTGTGTTTTAAGTTAAAATAAAATATCTTTAAAAATTGATTACAATTTGCCTCTGTGTTATAATGAAAGTTTGTGTCAAATATGCACAAAATATGAAAAATCAAAATTACATTCATTGATATAATAGCTCATATAATATTTCAAAATTCCTCAATATAATTCTTATCATAATTATATACTAATCATATAAATAAATAAAACAATAAATAAATAAATGGCTCTTGAAGAATGACAAAGGATTATTGTAAACTTGGATGGTGAATACAATTGCAGTTGCTGTTCCACATGTGGGTTTATTGCTGGAGTAAATCAAATTCCTTGACATTTGATTTGGGTATTGGTATGGAAAATCATTTCTCCCTCTATATACCTATTAGCAGAGCTACCTGAAGCATTTTTTTTTTCATCTGGAAGGGTGAGCAATATACCTTCATTGTTTCTCCTCAGGGATATATTATCTCTCCAACCCTGTCCTATTCTATTCCACAGAAAATAGATTGCCCCTCCATTCCACAAGACATCACATGGATCCACTACCTTGATAGACCAGAGGAGCATGAAATAGCAACTACTTTAGATATGTTGGTAAGACCCATATATGTTAGAGAGTGGGAAATAAATCCCTGAAAAGTACTCCTTCAATGAACTTTCTTGGGTTTCCACTGTCTGGGACAAGTTGAGATATCTCTTCCAAGGTGAAGGTCAAGTTGCTACATCTGGTCCCTCCTACCATTAAGAAAGAGTCACAATGCCTAATATGCCTCACTGGATTTTGGAGGCAACATATAACTCAAGTGGGTGTGTTGTGATAGCCTAGGCCTATTTACTGAGTAATCTCAAAGGCTTCCAATTTTGAATAGGCTTAGAAAAAGCGAGGGTTCTGCAACAGGTCCAGTCTGCTATGCAAGCTTCTCTCCACTTTGTTTATATGACACAATTCAATGGTGCCTAATGTGCCTATTGAGCCTTTGGTAGCCTCTTAGGTGAACTGCAGGGCAGACCGTTAGGATCTGGGAGCAAAGCCATACTATATTCTGCAGATATGCTTCTTTAGAGAAGCAGCTCTTGGTTTTTTACTGGGACTTAGTAGAGGCTAAGTATTTGACCATGGACCACCAAGTTACCACATGACCTGAAATGCCCGTCATGAAGTGGGTGTTGCTTGACCCATAAAACCATTAATTTGGGTATAGGAGTGGGAGTGGTATATACAAGATCAGGCTTGAGCATTCCTTGAAGGCACATGTCAATGGTATTAGTAAGTGGCTCAGATTACCATGGCTCTTAATTCTGCTACACTGCCTCATCTTTTTCAGCTTGCACCTATGGCCTCATTAAGAGTTTCTCATGACCAGTTGATTGTGGAAAAAATATTAGGCCTCGTTTGTAGACAACCTTAGCAGAAGAGGATCTTAATAGTTAGGTGGACAGAATGATCTGTTTTATAGATGTCAGTCTCTGGCCAGATACCCTTGTCCTTGCCCAATGGGTTGACAGACTAAGTGGCATGGCAAAGGATAATGCATGGGCTCAAGAACATGGAGTTCCACTAATCAAGACCTATCTGGCTACAGCCGCTATTGTGTGTTCAACCTGTGAAGAGTAGAGACTGTGACTGCATTCCTGATGTGCCATTTGCAACATCCATGGAAATGTGCCACTCAGGTTTCCTTCAAGAGACTCTGCATGGGGACATAGTTGACTGATAGCTTTATGTATCATCATTTGCTAGGAATACAAGCACAAAAAAGATGAACTAAAATTATTTCCTACAAGGAGCTCACAATCTATTTGGAAGTTAGGCTCAAAATGTAAATAAGAACACAATGCAGTCAATAATAATATGATGATTCCTATACAGTAGACTCTCCTCTCTTTCCTGCTTTAAATGATGCTTCCAGTTTCCCTTCTTATTAATATCTTACAATCGTACATTTGCCACACTTAATAAACCAACACTGTTACATTGTTAGTAACTAAAAGTTCATATTTTAACCTAATGCCCTTTTCTGTTGCAGAATCCCAGCTAGGGATCCCACTACATTACATTTCGTCATCATTTCTCCTTAGGCTCCTCTTTGCTGTGACTATTTCTCAGACATTTCTTATTTTTGATGACCTAACAGTTTTGAGAGATACTAGCCAGGTATTTTGTAGAATGTCCCTCAATTGGGATTTCTCTGATGATTTTCTCACGATTAGACTGGGATTATGGGTTTTGGGGAGAAAGACCACAGAGATAAAGTGCCATTTCTCATCACATCATATCAAGGGGACATGCTATCAACGTGACTTATTTCTGTCAGTGTTGACTGTGATCACCTGGCTGAGGTAGTGTTTGTCAGATTTCTCCACTGTAAAGTTGCTCTTTTTTCACCCATTTCATACTGTCCTCTTAGGAAGGAAGTCACTTTGGGCAGCCCACACTTAAGGAGTGGGGAGTTATGCTCCACTTCTCTGAGTGTGGAGTGTCTACATGTATTATTTACAATTCTTCAGCATGGGAGATTTGTCTATTCTCCCTCATTTACTCTTTGATAATTTATTTATACCAGTGACTCATGGGTATTTATTTTACACTTTGGGTTATTACTCAACACCACGACTTTATTTATTTTATTGCTCAAGTTGTTCCAGCTTTGGTCACAAGGAGCTTTATCAGTCGGCTCCTATGTCCCTTTGACACAGCTCAGACATTATTTTTTTTCAGCTCTATAGGGTGCTCCAGGCTTCTCTTGCCTATTCCCTGCTCCAGCCCTAAAATCACCCATTTCTCCAAGGAGCTCTGGTTCCTTTGATTGGAAAATGGAATTCGAAAACAAGGTTTGGGATTTAGGCATGCTCATTGCTCGTGGGGTTTCTTCAAAAGCATCGAGGAAGAGAAAGATGTGAAATAGGTTTTGAAAGACGGTGAGCTTCCAAAGGTAGAAATGGGGAGGGAACATATTGCAGGAGAAGCAAATAGCAGGAGCGGAATTATGGAGGTGGGAAAAGCACAGTCTCACAGGGAATCTGGAGTTTTGAGCAGGCAAGATTCTTTGCAGGGACACTTTAGGGCAATAAATCAGGTGACACTAAGCAGGGTGAACCTGAGTAGGACGAGTCTGAAAGGAGAGAACAGTTAAATGCCCAGTGTAGTACTGCAGGGACAAACCCGTCCCTCCTCCTTACCACACTGGGCGATGTGGGAGGAAAGAGCTGAATGACTCCTCTAATCTGAACAGTCTGAGGAGTTGTATCCTTTCTGAACTGCAGGAAGTCAAAAATTTTTTTAAAAGGAATTTTAAAGTATTTTGTTTAGTTAGTTCATTTTACCCAGTATTATTTTTGTTAGTGTTTTTAGTTAGGTCTCTTTTGATTGCAAGTGATAGAAAACCCAACTCAAAATAGCTTAAGCAAAAAAATAAAAAAACAACACATTAATTGTGCTGCACTGTTGATGTCCCACCTAGATCCCCTTGTGCTTCACTTCACTTCACTGCACCCTGCAGACTTCCTCCTGCCAGCACTTGAGTTTCTTTGCCTAAGGGCTTTCTCCTACTGCTACAGCCTGCTAAGTGCTGGGGAATTAACACTCCCAGGAGCTGTCCCTGACCAATGACACACAGGATTTGGGGTACCTTAGCTCAACTGGCCCTCAGGTGGGATAACTTGAGGCAAGTGTTCACACTGGTTCCCAGAGATTCCCTGGCAGGAGTAAACCCCAGGTGCCCGCAGTGGCAGGTGGCTTGATAACACACATCCTTTATTGGCTGACTTTCCTTCCTGTCACTTCCTTTCCCTTCCTATGCCCCTGCCATGCAACCTGGGATCAACTCCCAACTAAACCACTTTCACCTGATTCCCTGTCTGCTTGTGGAGGAACCCAAGCTAAGGCAGCTGGGGTGCACAACTGAAAATCCCAGGTAGATCTCTTCTAATCACAGCGGGGGCCGGGGTCTCAAACAATGTCTAGGGAACTCAGTTTCACTCTCTCTTTTTGGGATCATGCTCTTGTCTTGTGGTGGGAAAAGGGCTGCTGGCAGCTCTAGGTTTACATCTTTGCCTCTTATACCCCCAACAGCATTCCCAATAGTTCCATATTAAGTTTTGGGATGTGGGCTTGGGTCATGTACCCATTCTTGAGATAATCATTGTGGTCAGAGAGATGAATGCTAATTGGCCGGGGGTCCAAAGTTGGGCTTAGCCTTATCCAAACCCAAACTTGGGGTAGGAGGAAGGGAGGCTTGGTCATCCAGGGAAAATCAAGGCATTCTCACAAAAAAGCGGGGAGGGCATGCTGGGCAGGCAGAAATGACAGATGCACATCTTGATGGACTAAGCTTTTGTACTTAGGCACCAGATTCAGAGAAGATAATGTTCTTGAGGTTGGGGTCTTGTAACCATAACTCTTTCTTTGATACCAAATGTGGGAAGATTGTTGCTAAAACATTCTTTAGCTTCCTCTCTAGACCCATCAGTGCCACTCACTATGCCTTCTGTCTACCCTCTTCCTGTCTTGTGGGTTTTTCTCTCCTAGGCTCCTGGAGCAGCTGGCTGGCTTATGCTGAGCCCTGGGGGTTTTTGTAAGGCTCTTCCCATCACTACGCTCACCGTGGGATAATTGTGCCACAGCACAGAAATAGATGGCTGAGTCTCTAGGCGTCAAGTCTGAGATGGTGAGCTTTAGGGTTGGTTTCTGAAATACCACAGAATATCGTCCTTGCCTTGAATTCCCTCTTGTATAATATAGCTGAATGATGTAAGTCATCTCTCCACTGGAAAGCTGTCGATACCAGTACATCACATAGTAAGTATAACCGACTGTGATTTTGCAGTCCAAGGTCACGGATTCTCCCTCTTGTTTATACACTACATTTGTAGGTTGATCGACACTCTGGGTATTGCTGGAACCTGTAGAAAAGAAAACAATGACTTATCTGATGACATTGCTCACAAGAAAGCCATCACAAGTAGCCAGGTTTTGACTCAGAAAAGCACAGCCCAGTTCTATTCCAACTTGTCTCCCAACCCTCCTTCCTCAGGCCCCAGCTGCAGGGTTGGTGGGCTCCCTACCAAAGCAGATGAAGGCCAAGACTGTGCACAAGAGAGCAAGCGGTCCGGCCTGCATCCTTGGGACTCTTCCCACTGGTGAAATGGCTCTTGTTCTGCCTGCCACCTGACAGGCTTTTGAAGTGTCACTGGAGCTGGGCGGTCCTGTGGCCTTGCTGCTGCAGAGCCGGAAGTGGAGTTTCTGCATATGCAAGCTTACTCATGTCACCTGCTGTCTGTGTTTGCCCTGCTGCCTTTCTTCCTCCAGGTCTATTAGTTTTCTTGAATAAATATACAACATGGAGTATATTTTTTAATTATGAAAGAAAACTTGCTCAATGTAGACATAACCAAAAAGTATAAAGGAAATAAAAATCCAACTATAATATCACTATCCAGGGATAAATACTGTTAATATTTTGCTGTATTCCTTTCAGTAGTTTTAATATAAAAATGCATACATTAAAGGAATTGGGATCATATTGAAAATTCTTTTTTGTTTAACATTATGTATATGGATATGTCATCACGTCATTCAGTTGTATGTGCAAATGTGATTTTTATGGCTTCATACTACTCTGTTGTGTAAGTGTGCCTTAATTTATTTAAACATCATTTTTTGACATTATTTTGCTTCCTGTTTTGGCTATTTTAAATAAGAGTGGACATTGTAAATATAAGTCTTTGCATTTCTGATGATTTATTTGTACTTTAACTAGATTCTTTTAAAGTTTTTCATTAAGGAAAATTCAAACATCTACAAAAGAAGAGAGAATGGTGTAACGAAACAACATATACCCATCATCCAGCTTCCACAATTATCAACTCATGGCCAATCCTTTTAATTGACACCCCCACTACCCTACATCTCTACATACCTCCCCTAATCCTAATTAGTTTGAAGCAAATCCCAGACATCATGGTGTTGTGTACTTTATTCATGAGACTCATAATGTCAGGTTGCCTTTTAGTCTGTGTGTGTGTGTGTGTGTGTGTGTGTGTGTGTGTGTGTGCTGTTAGTGACTGTTGATAAGCAATGACTAGATGTATTGTTTGGTTGGGAGTTGGTTTGCAAAATGATATTCTAATTGTATCATTTTTACTTCATTTATTACCTGAAGTATTTCTGTAAAGTTTAGTTTTTCCTTGTCAGTTACTTGATTACTCTCTGAGATTAAGTGTATCATTCTTTCCATGTATCTATTTTCAGGATAATGAGGTGGTTCCCCTGTAGGGTGAACCACCATCCCTGTTTGCCTGAGATGTAGGAGTTTCCCAGGACATGAAACTTTCATTGCTAAAACCTGGATAGTCCCAGGCAAATCCCCAGACAAATCAGGACAAACCTTGAAAAGTAATTGAGGAGAATTCTTTTATGAACCCATGGATTTAAACATACTTGATGTGAATCAATCTGTTAGATTCATTATCTAGTTGATATGGGACTTGTCCCATCTCTAGCCAGTGGAAATCTTTTCAGGTTGGCTCCTGAGTCAAAGATTCCCTTTGTCAGGTTAAGGAAGTTCCTTTTTCTTCCTAGTTTGGGAAGAGATTTTAATTATAAATACATACTAAATTTGACCAAATTACTTTTCTCCATTTAGTGAGAGAATTTTAGAATTAATATATCCATGTGGTATGTTGCCCTGATATTAAACTTTCCTCATACTCCTGGGAGAAATTCTAATTGATCATGGTGTATTAGTACTACTTTTTAATATTCAATGCTAGTGTGATAATGTTTTTAGGAGCTGTCACTGCTTTCTATAAGTAATATTGGTCTATTGTTTTCATTCGTCATCTATTTTTGTTTGTTTTTTTTCATTGTTCTCTTCGTCTCATAAAATGAAGGTAGCTTTCCTGTTTTTAGTATTCTTAGCACGTAGGTACAGTTTGCATAATATGGAAATTATTGGTCTTCAATTTGATGTAACTTGCCTGTAAAACTATACATATGTACAGAGATTTAAATTTCTTTAATTTACATGTAAATTAAAAATTTCTAACTTTTCTTATCAGTTTTGCTAGGTTATAATTTTTAGAAAGTTTTACATTTTGTCCAAGTTTTCAAATTTCTTTCTATGAATTTATTCCTTGCATTTCCTTATAATTTGATTTTTAAGATAATAATAATACTTTTTTAATTGAAGTATGGTTGAGACACAACATTATATTAGTTTCAGGAAAAGTTGCTAAGAGAGTAAATCTAAAAAGTTTTCATCACAAGAAAAAAATTTTGCAACTATATATAGTGATGGATATTAACTAGAGTTATTGTGGTAATCATTTCACAATGTATACAAATATCAAATCATTATGTTTAATATATTTTTAAGGCTATAAAATTTTATCTGTGTACTTCTTTAGATTCATCTCACAAGTTTTAAAATGTTGACGTTTCATTATTGTTTATTTGTAAAGATTTAACAATTCTATTATGATTTCATTTCCTCTGTGTTTCATGAATTATTTAGGAGTGCATTTCTTTTTATTTGAAGCTGGCTTTTTATTAATAGTATCTAACTTTGTTTATTTTAGTAAAAGAACATGATCTGCATGATATTGATTCTTTAACACTTGTTGAGATTTGCTTTGGTCAATTTATGGTCAATTTTCTGATTATTTCTTTAGGGTAAATTTCTCGATGTAGAATTGTTGAGTGAAATAATTTTATATATATTAACAAATTACCTCTAGAATGATTGTACAAATGGATATTTCTATAGCATTACTCCAAGAGTTTTTGTTTTGTGACATCCTTAGATGCACTAGAGAATCTAAAGCTTAAAACTTATTTAACAATTTGTAATTTTAATGTGCTTTTGTTTATCACTGAGGTTGCATTCTTTTCATATTTTATTTTTATTTCTTAATTTAGAAATTATTTGCTCATATTCATTGCCATTTTTAAAATTGTCATGATTTTTTTCTAATTTTTTATAACACTTTATTTTTTAAAGATATTCAACAAATTTGTTTACAAAAGATCATTGTCTCAGAGTCCACTACTGATTCTTAACCAGATAGGTAGGCAGCTGGATTTTTATTATGAGAGCATCTAAGCTCCTTGAACTAACCATGTACCTGGGCTCTCCCAACCCCAGAACTCACTGTTACCCTGATATACCTTTACACATAAACCACAAAACTTCTGTGGCCTTTATCTAGGTTGTTTTCTGAGAAATGTTTCAGAAGACCTTGAGGTCCTGGCTGCTGAAATTGTCCTTCGAGAAGAGACAAGGATGATGTGAGTCAAAGGAGACAACTTCTTCTGGCCAAGTCATTCTTCTGAGAGGAGGTTGTTATAAAGGGTGAACTTGTTGTAAAGGGAATTCTATCCAAAGAAATTATAATAGAATGGGGAGGTTCTCAGAATGAAGAAGTTTATAAGTCTAGGGCTGGGTATAAGAAAATTGCCCTTGTAAAAGAAGGAAAGAGTTGGTCACAGAATTTCCTGAAGTTCAGGAGGATTTTAAAGAAAATCTGCATTCAATGACCTTGATATTATGCAGGCTTCTAATTCTCAGCCCTATCCTTTTCTGTCCTAAATTCAGGCCTCTCACAGTCCCCAGGGAGTGTCAGCATGGTCTCACTGTTCTCAGTCACATGAATGGGCAGGATTGCCCCCTGGAGGCCAGACAGAGGAGCAGCCTCCCCACAATGTTCTAGGACAGTGGTTCTCAAGCCTGGCAGTGGAGTAGAATAAATTGGGGAGCTTTAAAAAAAAGTGCTGATTCCTGAGCCCTAAACCAAAGTGGGGAGATATTCCAGCATCACTAAATTAAAGTTTACTTAAGCAAAAAATACAACAGGATTGAAAGCAGCTGCTCTACAATAAATCTAAACATGAACAGGAGTAGAATTACTAATAGCAAGAAGGTGAATTAAAGGAGATGTTGGGAGAGGGAAAAAGGAGACACTTTATCTGTAGGTTTCCCAGTCTGGGAGGGAACCGATTTTTACAAAATCTAACACTGAGACTTGAAATTTGAGTATGGCAGATTTTTGGTGCATATGTATGATGTTTTCATGAACGTGCTCATTTTTGTATATTTAAGTTGACTGTGGATTACCCAAGTTTGGCCTCCTAATTCTCAAACCTTTACTTTTCACTCAGTTTTCCCTGGGTTCTGGATGGCTGGAGTATTACCTGGGGTCAACAACTCTGAGCTACCGACTAAAACCGAGTTAAAGACTTGAATGTAAATCTCAGTAGAAAACATAGGCAGTACACTCTCTGACATCGGTCTTAGCAGTATCTTTTCAAATACCATGTCTACTCAGGAAAGGGAAACAAAAGAAAATCTTTTGTTGAAAATCAACTGATCATATATGTTTGGGTCTATTTCTGGACCTTTTCTTCTGTTCCAATGTTATGTTTGTCTACCTTTACATTAATACTCTAGCTTCTTGATTACTGTATCTTCATAAAAACAATTAATGTCAATAGTGTTAGTTCTTCAAATTTATTATTCCTTTTGAAATTTTTTTACTAGTATATTCACTGATTTTTCAGATATATCTTAGAATCCTTTTGTCAATTTCTACAAAAATTTCCACTGGAATTTTTATTAGGATTAAAGTGAATCTATAGATCAATTTGGAGAGAATTTACATCTTAATATGAGTCTTCCAATCCGTGAACACAATAACTCTCCATTTGTGTAGTTCTGAAATTTCTCTCAGAAATTTTTTGTATCTTTCAGTGTTTAAGTCTTGCATATCTTTTGTCAAATTTATCCCTGAATATCATATTTGTTGATGCTATTATAAATTGTATGTGTATATACATACACACACATAGGTTTTAATTTCAGTTGTGATTGTTTATTGTTAATATGTGGAAACAATACCATTTTGTATTTTGAGCCTGTATCTTGCAACTTTGCCACACTCTTTGATTAGTTATAGTAGTCTTTTAACATTGTAGATTCTATAGAATTTGCCACATAGGCAATTATGTTGTTTGCAATATGATAGTTTCTTTTTCTTTTCAAATATGGTTGCCTTTTCTTTTTGCCTCATTGATTGCATGGATCTTTCTTCTGTTTCTGTCTTTCTTCTACTTCTGGTATTTCCATTATGCATATATTACAGCTTTGTAATTGTCACACAGTTACTGGATATTCTGTTCCTTTTCTTTCAGTCTTTTCTCTCTTTTCTTTTCTATTTTCAAGGATCTATCCTCTAGCTCAGATATTCTTCCCTCAGCCATGTCCAGTCTACTAATAAGGCCATCAAAGGCATTCTTCTTTTCTGATGCAGTGTTTTTTTTTCTCTAGCATTCCTTTTTGGTTATTTCTTAGGATTTCCATCTCTCTGCTTACATTGCCCATCTGTTCTTGCGTGCTGTCTACTTTATCCACTAGAGCCCTTAGCATACTAATCATAGTTGTTTTAAATTCCTGGTCTGATAATTGCAATATCTCTGCCGAGTCTGGTTCTGATGCTTGTGCTCTCTCTTCAAATTGTGTTTTTTGCCTTTTGGTATGCCTTACAATGTTTTCTTCAGAGCCTGACATGATGTACTGGGTAGAAGGAACTGCTGTAAATAGACCTTTAGTAATAAATTGATGAAGTGTAGGTGGAGAGGAAGCATTCTACAGTCTGACGATCAGGTCTCAGTCTTTGAGTGAGCCTGTGCCTCTGGACTGTGAATTTCACAAGTGTTTTTTTTTTTTTTTTTTTTGTGGGGAAGACCAGCCCTGAGCTAACATCTGTTGCCAATCCTCCCCTTTTTGCTGAGGAAGTCTGGCCCTGGGCTAACATCTGTGCCCGTCTTTCCTCTACTTTATATGGGACGCCGCCACGGCATGGCTGACAGGCAGTGCGTCTGCGGGCGCCCGGGATCCGAACTCGCCAACCCCGGGCTGCCAAGCGCGGACTAAACCGCTGCGCCACCGGGCGGCCCCATTTCACAAGTGTTTTTAATTTTATTTTCTCTTGCCTCAGGCAGGAGAGGATGGCTAGGGTGGGCTGGAGTTGGTTATTTTCCTTCTGCAGGTCAGTTAGGCTCTGATAATACCCCAGCAGGCTAGGCTCTGGGCAACTAATTTCCCCTAAGTGCAGGCCTTGTTAAGAAGAACAAAGCTCTCTTGCCTATTTTAAAATGGTTTTTTTTCCCCTTTTTGTACTGGAAGCAGGAGGGGATCTTTTGTCTGAAATTTACCTTGAGAAAGTGGTGGAGCTCCTGGAGGTATATTTCACAAAATTGTGGGGCCCCCCTATTAACGGGTCCCCCTGCAGTTTTTAACTCTCAGACTTGTCCACACTGAGCCTCCAGCAGTTCATCAGTTGCAGTTCAGGTTTCCCTACATGGCATTTGTTCCTGCAGTGGTTTCTGCTTCTGAATTTTGCTCCAGTGACAGTGACTCCCTGCATTTGCCCGTCTGTCCTTCCAATCCTGGGCATAGTGATTTGCCCTGTATCCTCCCTTCTCTTTTTATGGATCCAAGAAGAGTTGATTTTTTAGTCTGTTCAGCTTTTCACCTGTTGCCAGGACAAAGTGATGACTTCCAAGCTCCTTACACGTGGACCCGAAACTGGAGGTCCCTACATCTTAATTTATCACAATCTTTTTCAGATTAATGTAATTAATTAATTAATTTCAGTAAAATACAGAAACTTTGCTCTAATAACCTCCTCCTTTGGGTTATTACTGTCATATATGTTATGTCTATGTAAGGTATAAACCCAACAATAGTGTGTTACAATTTTTGGTTTATACAATTTTACATCTTTTTTAAAAATGAAGAGGAGAAAGGAGAAAAAAATATTTATAGAGTTTTTTCTATTAATCCAAATATTTACCAATTCCAGTGGATTTGAGTTAATGTCTGGTGTCATTTCTTTTCTCCAAAATAGCTCCATCTCCTACCTCCTTCTTTATTTCTTTTATTGTTCTATATATTATAACTTTATAGACTACAAACCTGACAAGATAATTTGAAATTTATTGTTTTATGCAATTTTCTTTTAAATCAACTAAGAAAACAAAATAAAACAATATGTACAATTCCTTTTCTATTTAGCTATATAATTTCCTTTGCCAGGGCTCTTTATTTCTTTACATACATTCAAATTACCATCTCATATCATTTCCTTTCATCCTGAAGAATTTCTTTTAGTATTCGTTGTGACACAGGTCTTCTAGGAATAGATTTTCTCAACCTGAGTTTATATGGGGATGACTTTATTTTGCCTTCTGAGGGGAACATTTTCCCAAGCAGCTTCTAGTTTAGGAAAAGGATTAACAGGAACAGAATGGATGTGTCCCTTAGAGTGAAGACCATCACAGGTGCTGAGATGTCGACGGGTACCACAGCTGAGTGATGGGGAGCAGGAGGGTCCTGTCTTAGATCTCATTCACTTGGAAAGAATTTGAATAGTGTGTCAGTTTGCTAGGGCTGCTAGAGGAAAGCACCACACACTGGTGATTTAAAAAATAGAAATTAGTTGTTTCAGAGTCCTGGAGGCTAGAAGTCCAAAACAAGGTGTCAGCAGGATTATTTCCCTCTGAGGGCTGTGAGGGAAGAATCTGATCCAGGCCTCTCTCCTGGGATTGGAGATGCATTACTCTGACCTCTGCCTTCATGTTCACACAGTGTTCTCCCTGTGTGTGTGCATGTGTCTCCAAATTTCCTCCTTTTATAAGGATACAAGTCACATTGGATTAGGGCCCACTCTAATGACCTGATTTTAACTTGATTACCTCTGTAAAGACCCTATCTTCAAATAAGGTCACATTCTGAAGTACTGGGGGTTAGGACTGCAACATATAAACTTGTGTGTATGTGTGTGTGTGTGTGTGTGTGTGACACAATTAAACCCACAACAAACAGTAAGTTTTTTTAAAATCAGTTAGTCTGTTAACTCTGACTTTTAAATTCACCTTGGACAGGATCCTTTCTATAGGTAAAATGCAGAATTGTGGAGTCTATCATTTTGATCAAGAGTCTTGTCTCCCCTTGTCAAATATCTAAGCCCTAGCAGAGCTCCCAAGTCCCTCCCTCAGGCTGACTCAACGAATGGCCTAGATTGGAACAAAACGTAGGAATTTAGATTTATCAACTAGCAACGGGAAAGTCTTCCTTAGAATGCTTAGATTCGACAATATAAAAATAAAAATATCCCTGATCACAGTTGAATAAACAAATGTAAAAGATACACTATACTTGGGGAAAGTATGTGCAATATATATAATAGGCAAATTAATATTCATATTATTAAAAGAATTTTTACAAATAAAAAAGGAAAGGACAATCTATCAAAGTGCCAACACACAGGGCAAGTTGTTTAACTGCTCTAGAAATCAGGAAAATGCAAATGAAAATACCAACAAAATACTTTCAAGTTATCTAAAATCCAAAAACGATTGATAATAGTGTTAACCAAGATGCAGGGAAAAAGTTTCCCATACGCTCTTGGTGGCTGTGTGGATTGTAAGAATCATTTTGTAAGGCAGCTTTTCAATATCTATAAAAATATGAAATAGGCATGTCCTTTGACCTAGCAATTTTACTAAGAATCCATAAGAAATATATATTTATAAAAAATTATAAACACACATATGTTTGTATGTATAAATATAAATATATACACACATGTGTATATATATTGATTTATGATTCTGGGTATGATCATTAAGAGAAGTAAAAAATTTAAATATCATTAACAGGTGAGCAAGTTAATTAAATTATTATACAAGCAAACTACAAAGTTTATGTATGTGTGTGTATGAACAACACATCTCAAAAATACACTTTTAAATAAAAAAAAAAACAAATTGCAGAAAAATACACATGATATGATCCAATCTAAGTAAGAAAATTGGGTAGATCTTTGCATGTATATCCATGTAAGTGAAAAGGAATGTGATTGGCAGGACACACTCCAAATTGTCAAAATGGGTTACTATAGGAGCTGAAGAGGAAATGGAATGGAGGTGGGAAGAGTCAGTTTTGGGCTCTCAAGTTTTACTCTACATACTTATATAATACCTCCAGTCATTTACAATGAGAAAGGATTTGTGTATTTGTGTGTGATAATAAAAGTATTTCCATATAAACTTAAAAAATCAAATTAATGTCTTCATATCTGTCCCTTTTTTACTTCTTCCAGCAAATCTTCCATATCCCAAGTGTATGAGTTACAGACAAGCAACAAAGAAAATTTCAAATTTTTCTCAAAGGCAAATGAATCAGTTTCTAAAATTCATTTCAACTTTTGAGAGGTTGGAATAACTAATATAGTGCAATATCCAGAGCCTGGGCACTTCTCCGGTCCAAAGGAAGAAAGCCTTTGGGACAACCAAATGTTTGTGATCACCTTTTTTAGGGAAACCCAAAGAAAGCAACATTTGATTAAAACAAAGAGCCTTGGCAAATTCTCATTTCCTTTCCCCTTTATTGCAGGATTACAGCTGTGATTCTTTGTTTTCTCACAAGCGTCTCAGTCCCTTCAGTAATGGAAGCTCTTCTTCCTCATCCTCTTCGTTCCTGTCCTTCCTCCTTGATTTCTTCACTGTCTTCTCTTTACTCCTTTTCCCTTTTCCTCCTTTACTTTTCTTCTTCACTTGGGCTTCTGCTCATTCTGGCCTCTTTGGATGGCTGCTGCTGCTTCCCTTCCCCCACCAGGATGATATTGCACAGGTGCAGCCCCATCTGTCCCAATGTGCGTCTCTCACGATGCAGTAGTACACAGCGGTGTCTCTCGGGGTGACCTGGGGCAGGATCAAGGTACTGGACTTTCTGTCTGTTGTGATGGTCAAAGAGGTCATTCCATTTGTCACATTGCCTTTTAGACCATGAATCACGTACTCTGGACCCTGGTGGGGAATCTGTCGATACCAATATATGTACTCACGTCCACTGATTGTGGAGTGGTTACAGGGCAGGTGCACAGGGTCTTCTTCAGTGCTCTCCATTGCATTTGGCTGTGTGGTCTTAGCATCACCCATAATACCTGAAGGGTTGAGAAACAATAGATTAGCTCTGGATTGTCAAATCTGAGTGCATCTAAGGTCAGGTTCACAGGCACTCCAGAAATCCTCTCTCCAGTCATAACCCACACATGAGTTTTTTCATATGTGTTGCACAGCACAAGAAAAATATTACTGGTGTTTATTATTGAGCTATACAGAGCCACAAGGCCAAAGATAAGTTGCTGTCTTCCATGACCCTTGGGCTCGATGAACCCAAAACTCCTTATGGCCTGAGAGCTGTGAGACTCAAGGGATCTTCTGCGAGTAGTGGATATGATCAGTCTCTCACAATGATGCTCAGACTCTCTAGAGAAACACATAGACACATAGAAACACAGAGATGCAAATCTTCTCAGCAGTTTGGAAATTACAGTGGGAGAAGTAGAAGCAGCAGATACCTACCCTTTGTCTTTAGCTGTGAGAATCATCCCCTTTCATAAACCCAGATCACTTACCCAACATTAGGAGAATAGTTATTCCTGTCGCTGATCTCATAGTTCAAGTGCAAACTAGGGTTCCAGGCCTCAGAGCTCAAGATCTGTGTCTGAAATTAGGTTAGGGGAGGTCCCAAGCAACAATACAACGTTGACTAGTACAGCCCCACACCAGGCAACTTTCAATTTGGGTGTTCCTCAGTCAGGCATCAGCTAAAGACAGAGCAGTCTCTTGGTTGGGTCTACTCCTATGCTCAGGATTAAACATAAATTTAAAAGGAAGGTAAGAATGTTTTCCCAATGTCTACCCCTAGTTCAGAGGGTTTACACTGAGACCATTCTCAATGTTGAAACTCAAATAGTCCATGTCTCAGTGAGTCTGAATGAGTTAAATCTTCCCAAAGGAGATTATTCATCCCTCATTTATGGTACAAGACAAATCCCACCACTAGTTGGTGGTTTGATGCTACACTGAGTTGGTATAAAATGCCCTTTAGTCCAAGAAACTTATGTTAACCCTGGGCTTTACAGGGAAGAAGAGAATTCCTATCTATATTTCCAGACAGAGCAAGTAAGACTCAGGAGCAGTAATATATAATTTAACTTCAAAAGTTATAAACCTATTTCTGGTGAAAGAAAAAAATATATAAACTAAGTCAAAAATCCAATGACACTGTGGAAGAAAATATTTACAACATATATGAAAAAATAACTTCATAGTTGTATAATATTGCTGTGCTTAGTATGACAGGAAAAGATAAAATTAAAATCCAGTCTAAAAGCCAAGTTGCCTAGTATTCAGGTCTCCCACATTGGCTCCTGGAATGATGTCTTAAGCATCTTCTAGGTGGACATTGTTGGATGCCTCTGGTCCTGATACAGAACCAATGACTTTGATGGTACTTATTCCTACTCCACTTGAGCCCCTCTTTAACCCATGTTTCCTCATCTCCATGCCTATTCTTAGGGGTGGCATGCACTGAGGAAACCAAGGGGAAAGGAAGAGAAGGAAGAGATGGGAAGAGAAGATTTGGAAAGGGAAATGCAGCCATTTAACAAGAGAGGTGGAAATAAACATAAGGGAATTTATCTGGTTATTCTCAAAAGTGGTTATTATTTAAAAAATGGGACAGAATAAAATAAAAATTACTCATCCTTCTCTGCTACAATAACTAAGCTTATTACTCCACCATAGAACAAATATTTGGCCATTTAAAATCAAACTATTAATCATCTCTCTTTTCTCTCCCCATGAGTGGTCATCTCTTCATTATGCATTTGGGAAGGGGCTTACCCATGTCCTTGAAGCTGTGAATACACTCACCTTAAAATTATGAGGTACAAGCTGATGAAGGGGATGCAAGTAAGTTCTTTGCACAACAATGATAACCTCTCCCTCACCGTGGAAGGAGCTTCAGTTTGCAGCTCTAACAGCCCCCTCTTGTGACTGCACTTATGAACTCCTTTACTTAGAACCAGAAACAGGTCGGTCAGCAATCTTTGAGGTTTGTGTTTTAAGTCTCAAGATAAATGTCTCCAATATGCTACCTCCCTCTAGTGGCAGGCTCAGTGAAGAGCTTCTTACCACGATTCTCTAAGGTTAAGGATTGAATTATGTTCAGTCACTTGGGAATTTTACAACTATTTCTGTGATGTTTTTCTCACAGAAATAGTTCTAAAATCCCCCATAATAAAATTACTTTTATTTTCCTTGGTATCTTGTAATTCTCGTATTTGAAGGCAGTTTCCAAAGCCCACATTATTCATTGTTTAGCATAGAATTTGACACAGATGAGGCACTTAATAAATAATGTGTTGAGTGAATGTATTAATTAATTTTTTCTAGGAGAAGCTATATAGAATAACTCTCATAATTATTCTGAATAAAAGCTTCTAATTTTCTGGACAACAAATTGAATAAAAGTATCCAGCTGTGAAGGTAAATGCAAGATTAGACCTGCAGACAAAGTCCAAATAGACCAACTCTCACTCCCCATCCTCCAAAAAAAGGAAAAAAAATCACAAATCTAGAATAGAGAAATCCTGGTTATGAGAATATGACAGTCTATTCATGGTGATCCTGTAGTCTTAATTTATTTAATAAATATTCAATGCGCATCTACTATGTGCCAGATTATAAAGTAACAATAGTAATTCAAGGCTGGGATAAACATGCAAATAAAAGAAATACTGGGATTCCTAAGAGAAATAGGAAAGGTAAGAATCATTATGTTATCTAGTTATATAACGCCGAAGTCAGACCAACATTACAGCTTTTTATCTAGTGTTGTTTGCTGCCGTGTTCAGACGGTATGGAGAATCCAGACCAAGTCCAGAGAACAATAAATACTGTGATACTTTTTGGTTTTATTTATTTGTTTTTATATAACAGCTTCATTGAGATATAATTCACATACCATACAATTCACCCATTTAAAGCATACAATTCAGTGGTTTTTAGTATATTCAGATAGTTGTGCAACCATCACCACAATCAATTTTAGAGCATTTCTTGATCCCCAAAAGGAACCCACACACACTAGCAGTCACTCATCATTTAATTCTAGGCAACCACTAATCTACTTTGTCTCTGTCTTGGTCCATTTGGTCTGCTATGACAAATTACCACAGACTGGGTAGCTGATAAACAACAGAAATTTTCATCTCCCAGTTCTGGATGCTGGGAAGTCCAAGATCAGCACCAGAAGGTTTGATGTCCAGTGAGCCCCCACTTTTGGGCTTATAAATGGTACCTTCCTGCTGTGTCCTCACATGGTAGAAGGGGGAAGGGATCACTCTGGAGCCTCTTTTATAAGATCATTAATCCCAAAGGTCCCACCTCTTAATACCACCACCTTTGGAGTTAGTATTCAACTTATGAATTTTTGAGGGACACAAACATTTGGACCATAGCCTTCTCTATTGATTTTCTTATTCCAGACATTTCATATAAATGGACTATATAATATGTGGCCTCTTGGGACTGGCTTTTCAAATTTAGCATAATGTTTTCAAGGCTCATCCATGTCATTGCATGCATCAGTACTTCATTACTTTTTATTGTCTGATAATATTCCAATGTATGGATATACCATGTTTCACTTGTCAGTTCATTGGTTGATGGGCATTTGGCTTATTACCACTTTTTGGTTATGAACTTTCATGGATAAGTCTTTGTGTGGAGATATGTTTTCATTTCTCTTGGGTATATAACTAGGAGTAGAAGTTCTGGATCATTTGATAACTCTAATGGTTTGAGGAATTTCCAGACCATTTTCCAAAGTGGCTGCACCATTTTACACACCCACAAAAGTGTCAGTGGGTTCTTTTTCTTTGTGTTCTTACCAACACTTATTTTCTGTCTTTTTGAGTAAGCCTTCATAGTGGCTGTGAAGCATTATTTTCCTGTGGTTTTGATTGGTATTTCTATGAGGGTTAATAGTGTTGAGCATCTTTTCATTTTTCTTATTGGCCACTTGCATATCTTGTTTGGAGAAATATCTATTCAAATATTGGGCTCATTTAAAATTGAGTTTTGACTTTTTATTGTTGAGTTATGAGAGTTCTTTATATGTTCTAGATATAAGTCCCTTATCAGACATATGATTTGCAAATATTTTCTCCATTTTGCAGGCTGTCTTTTCACTTTCTTGATTGTATTCTTTGAAGCTCAGAGGTTTTAATTTTGATGAAGTCCAATTTATCTATTTTATCTTTTACACTTGTGCTTTTGGTTACATATCTAAGAAGGCTTTGCCTAACTCAAGGGCACAAAGATTTACTCCTATGTTCCTTCTAAGAGTTTTATAGTTTCAGATCTTATACTTAGGTCTTTGGTTCATTTTGAGTTATTTTTGTGGGTGTGTGTATAGTATAAAGAAAGAGTACAACTTCATTCTTTTATATGTGGATCTGCAGTTGTTGGAAACATTATTCTTTCCCCTTGTCAAAATATGTTGACCATAAATATATAGGTTTATTTTTGGACACTCCATTCTATTCCATTGATCTATATGTCTATCCTTACTGAGTCTTTAAGTAGGAATAGCTCCAAATTGAGAAGTTAGGGCTAAACAGTTTTCCTAAGGATTATTATCAATTTGCAACCTTGCTCGTAGCCTATGAGAGTGTCAGAGAATCATTCTCTCCATTACTTGGTATTGTCTTTCTTTTTAAGTTTAGACTTTCTGGTTGGTGTGTAGCAATATCTTGCTGTTTTTATTATTTCCTTCACTTTTATTTTATTCTATTTTTTTGTGAGGAAGACCAGCCCTGAGCTAACATCAGTTGCTAATCCTCCTCTTTTTGCTGAGGAAGACTGGCCCTGGGCTAACATCCGTGCCCATCTTCCTCTACTTTATATGGGACACCGCCACAGCATGGATGACAGGCAGTGTGTCGGCGGGCGCCCGGGATCCGAACCCGCGAACCCCTGGCTGCCAAGCACGAACTAAGCCGCTGCGCCACTGGGCCGACCCGTTTCCTTCACTTTTAAATCAATATTATTGAGGCATAAGTTAGGTGCAGTACAGTGAATCCATTTTAAGTGTTTTGAAATGTAGGGCATTTTGAAACATAGATTCATGTAACTATTATCTAAATCAAGACATAGAACAATTATTTACCCCAAAACATTCCTAGATGCCCCTTCCCAGTCAGTCTTCCCCAACTCCAGAATCCTGGCAACCACTGATCTGCTTTTTCTTAATATAAATTAAATTTATCGTTTCTAGAGTTTCAAATAAATGGAAGCATATAGTGTAAACTTATCTTCTCTGGGTTCTTTTTCTCAGTATATCGTTTTGAGAATACATCCTTGTCACTGTGTGTATAAGTATTTCATTTCTGTTTACTGCTGAGTGGCATTCACTTAGCTTGTTGTTGGACATTTGGGTTATTTCCAGTTCTGGGCTATTATGAAAAAAGCTTCTATGAATATTTGAGTACAATATTTCTGTGAACATATTTTTCATTTCATTTGGGTAAAACCCAAGAGTACGTGTTAGGTCATGTGGTATGCATATGTATTATAAAAAATGTTTAAACCTCTTTCAAAGTTGTAGCACCGTTTGATATTCCTAGCAACAGTATAATAAACCTATAAGAGGGGTAATTACTCCATGTCTTTGCAACACTTGGTATTTCTTACAGTCTTTTAAATGGACTTGACTTTCTTCTCAGTTGAGGGGTTCTAGGCCTCTCCATTGGCTTAGCTCTAGGAACCGAATAAGGAGGCTATGGAATGCCACTATAGCAACTCTAGTTATGTTCCCCTCCCCCAGCAAATCTAGCAGATATAAAGCAGGACATTAGTAAGTTGCCCCCTTCTTTAAATTTCCAGGTACTAAATGATTAATTAGCTCTGTCCAAATAGCTCTGAAGGTTAAAACACTCTGATTAACCTCTTTCCCTGTGATTTATCCTGGTAATATCACATATTTTGTTTCTGTCTATTAAACACCGCCATCTATCACTCCAGAATCCCATTATGCCAAATGAAATCAGGACAGCAACTTAAATGGCAATATCCTCCTGCTGCACACACTCCTGTCCCCATCAACTTCACCTTACAGAAAGTGCCTCTAAGTAACATTTTAAGGATTCTGCTGATCTACTCAATAATAAATTTCTTAGTACCTTGGTGAAGGGAGTGCCCTCTGGGATTCCAGGGGAGGATGGTGAGCAAGCATATATTCAGATTGCACTTACATATTCCATTTCAACATTCCCATTTCCCTGAATTTTCAGACTTCTTCCTCTACAAGATACCCAGCAAGTATTTGCATTCCAACCTCATTATCTGTAGGCCAATTCTTACTATCCCTAGGTCCAAAGTGTCCATGGGAAGTAGGGCATATCAAAACCTAGGTCCAAAGTGTATACAGGAAGTAGGGCATATCAAAACCTGAAAGAAGATGGTCGTGTAGAGACCCAACTTGAAAGGAGCTACGGTCTTTGAAGAAATGATGTAACCTACTCAAAGAGATCCCTCAGGAAGGGAAGAAGGGATAAGTATCCCGCCTTCACTCTGTTACCTCTGTCAGATTTCTGCAGGGGGCTCCTCATTGGCAGAAATCCACTAGAATCCAGAAGGAAAAAGAACTATATTGATGTAGTCCATTCAAATTAGCCTCCTGAGGCAGGAGAAAGATGGAGAGTTGAGAAGAGGCAAATGGAATACTTTTACCTGAAGATTTGTGTCTAGTTGTCTGTTCTTTCACTTACACCACAGTTTTAATTTCATAGACTTAATATTACCTGGAGGAAGTCCTCCTCCTTGCTTTTCTTCTTTAAGAGTGTCTAGAATATTCTTGACCTTTTTTCATATATATTTTAGAATTGGCTTTCTACACACACACACACACACAGTTGAGACTGATGGGGATTTCACTGAATTTATTTCCCAAATGTGAGACAATTGACTTTTTGCATTATATATCTTCTAATTCATGAGCATGGTGTATACTCACAATTTTTTCCATCTTCAATTTTTTAAAATTTATGTTTTATATTTTTCTGTGCTAAAATCTTGTAAAGACTTCTGAAAAATTTGTTCCTAAGTATTTTGTAGTCATCATATTTTGAGTATTTTTAAAAATTTCATTTCTAATTACTACTTGCATGCATACAATATGTAATTTTAAATATTGTATTTCTAAATTCTCTAATAATGTAATATATTTGTAGATTATTGTGGATTGTCTATATCACAATTGTATCTGTGAGTAGTGTTATTTATATTCCTTGATTTCTAATTATTAAAACTTTTATTTCTTTTCTTTCCTTTTTATACCGACTAGGGCCTCCAGTACACTGTTTAATAGAAATAGTGCTATTTGGCTTCCTTGGAAGAAGGCATTTAACATTTCACCATGAAGTTTGGTGTTTGCTTTGTGTTTGTAGCAAACACCCTTTACCAGAATGAGGAAGTTTTTCTTTTATTCGTAATTTGCTAGGAATTTATTTCTTTACTATGAATGAATGTTTTTTATACATCAAATGTTTGTGTGTAACTATTGAGATGATGAAATGATGTTTTTATTAATGTGGATTATGACTTTGATGGATTTAAATGTTAAATAAATGTCTCATAAAACCCAACTTGCTTGTGATATATCATTTTATAAAAACTGCTAATTTTTTGCTAATATTTTGTTTAGAAGTTTTGAATTTATGTTCATTGAGTGAGGTCATCCTACAATTTTTAAAAAATTTCTTTATTCAGATTTTAGCATCAAGATTATTCTGTCCTTGTATAATGTTTCCTCTTTTTTTTCTGTATTTAACTTTGGTGCACCAGTCACATTATGATAGGTTGTGCTGTCATAATTGTCAATAATCAACTCCAAAATCTCAGTGGCTTAAAGAAACAGTTGTTTATTTCTTGCACAAGCAGAATTCATTTTGAATCAAGGTGGTTCACCAGGTCAGCTATACCACAAGTGATGACCAACAGTTGAACCTCCATATCAATACAAAATTCAACAGTCACCACAATCCCAGAAAACAGAGGTTGAAAGTTAAGCTATGCAATTAAATGCCTCTATCATGAAATGACACATGCCATTACTAGTCACATTTCTTTGGCCAAAGCAAGTCATATGGGCACGTCAATCTTCAGGAGGCATGCAATTCTCCTAGGTTGCTGGAAGGAGATGGGAAGTGGCTATTGATGAATAGCCCATAGTCAGCCTTTGCACTCATAACCAAGAATTCATTTCCTCTCTTCTCCCCATGCAGAAGACAGGTACTCATTCTCCAAGGGAGACAACTTAGGATCCCCTCTCAGTGATCCCTTATGATCAAAGACAGGGTCTCTGATTGATCTCCTATAGTCTTCCTTTCGTCTTGATGTGGCTCCTCTTGGTCTAATGATCTATTAAGAAAAAACAAGCAGAAAACAAACAAACAAACAAAAACAAGTAAGCTGTCTCCTCCACACACTCAACATGCAATTATGGAACAGTTAGAGGATTACATCGTACAATGTCCTCTTGCAAAAGAGAATGAAGAGAGACAAGCAGCGTTGGTCTGAAGCTAGTCTGTGATCCCAGGAGGCATTGGTTATGGAATTCCTTACCCCATTGTGATGAGACTCCTGACTGTGCTTTATGCAATGAGCTCTCTGGGTCATTGTTTTTCACATTCTCTGGCTCAGCTCTTTGGAATATTCTTTTTTCACTGTCCTCTTTGGCCACATGTTAGGAGCTATGTCTTCCTTGGGGAATAGATTTCTCAGCTCATTCTCTGCCTGGGTTTGTTTAGAGCTTAAGAATTACTTTGAATCTCTAATGATCATAGTTTGTTTGCTGCTAAAGCTGCTTTTGGCAGTACAGCTCTTTCAAAAGATTAGTTTCTTTCTTACCTATTTGATTCCAGTAAGATTCATATATTTACATATTAAAATACATAAAAATAATTTATGTATTTATAAAATTTATGTATATATAAATAAATATATAAATTAATAAAATGAATTACTATATTTGAAAGAACTGTTAAAGTCAGCATCATGTTAGAAGGGAAATAGAATGGTTTTTAGTGCTATTTCAGATCTGAGAATACAACAATTCAGGATGATAATTAGAAAATTACTCCTTATTTTCCTGAAACAAATGGGTTCAATCAATCTAGCTGTTTAGAAACAAGTTAAAAAGCAGTCTGTGATTTATTTTAACCCAAGATACAAACATAATACTTGGGAATCGCAAGGAAGAATGTTGTTTTACACACTGAGCTCAAATATGGGAACCTTTTTTATAGAAGGAGAGTTTAGAGTAGAAAGTCTCAACTATGCTTCCACAGTGGCTGCCTTCTTCCTGTCTGTGGTTCATGGGTTTTTTCCCAAGCCTCTGAGCAGGTGGCTGCCTTTATGGAGCGCCAAGGTTTTTGATTATCTTCCACCGTTGATTTTGTTACTGTGGGATCCCGGAGAGCACAGAAGTATGTTGCTGAGTCTGACAGTTGTAAGGAAGAGATGATGAGGCTGATGGACTTTTTTGCCTTTTGAAAGTTCACAGAGAAGCGATCCTGCTTTGCATTTGGTTTATCATAATCCTGATAAATAAGGAAAACCATCTCTCCACTGGGCGGCTGTTTGTACCAGTACAAAGTATAGTAACTGCTCCAGCTAATTTCATACTTGCAGTCCATGGTCACAGCTTCTCCTTCCTGCCTTGTGATTGCAGGCTGAGCTTGGGTTACTTTCTGAGCCATGCTGGAGCCTATGGAAAATGGAGAAGACAGGGTTAGTCATCTGAAATGTCTCAGATGGGCCATGAGGACTAGATTCACTTAGGACAGAAAGACAAAGAAAAGAATCACAGAGTGTTTCATTTCCCCACCTCTCTTCCCTGTTAATACCCTCACCAGCTACAACTTGCACTGTGCCTTCCTTGAGCTCTAAGAGAAAGCTGAGGCCCCATGTTCAGAGACAACATACCTAAGAGAAAAGAGGCCAGGAATGCCCACAGTAGGCCAGTGCAGAGCATGACAGAGATTCTTCTCTTGTTTGAAATTTCTCTTGTTCTCACTTCAGCCCAGTGACCAGCCCTCCTCTGAGTGCCTGAGTGCCTGAGTGTGGAGTTTCTGGGCTATAAGAAGTTTCTGCCCCCCAAACAGGAAGTAAAGTTCATAAGGAGGATGTTACACTGCCCTATTCAGAGACTGGAACATCTACCCTATCCCAAACCTCTGTCTTGCCTTGATGTTTTTTCTGTGGCAATACATTTGAAAAATGGCTATTATATCTAGCAAGGTATAGGAATGAAGTCTTTTTGTTATTGAATTCTTGCTTAATACCATTGTGATCAGAGACTATATTCTGAAAGATTGAAATCCTTTGTAATTGATTAAAGCTTGTTTTAAGATCCAGAATAGAGTCAACTTTGATAAATCTTTCATGTATATCTGAAAAGGATATGTATCCTGTTATTTGGGGGTAAAGTGTTCTATACTGGTAAATTAGGTAAAGAATATTGGTTGTGTTGATCATATTTTCTCTATGTTTCTACTGAGAAAGTGTGTTAATGCCTGTCACTATGTTTGTATATTTGTTTATTGATTTTTTAAATCAACAAATTCTACTGGTTTAATTCAATGATTGACTCTACTGATAGGTTTGATATATTTTGAAGCTATGTTATTAGGTTCATATAAAAATATAATTGTTCTATCTTCCTGATATATTGTGCTCTTAAATATTTTAAAGTATTGCTCTGCATCTCTAGTAATAATTCCTACTCTAATGTTTACTTTACCTGAAATTAGTATAGCTACTCAGCTTTCTTTTGGTTAGGAACTCCAAATGTCTTGTTATCCATATGCAAAAACATGAAATTGTATATCTACCTCCCACCATATTGAAAAATTAACTTGAAATGGATCAATGACCACAATGTAAAATCTAAAAATTTAAAACTCTTAGAATAAGACACAGATGTAAATCTTTGTGACCTTGGATTAAGCAATGGTTTTAAAATATGACATCAAACCCTAAGTAACTAAAGAAAAAAAGATAAATTAGACTTTATCAAAATTAAAAACTCTTATTCTTCAAAAGATACTATCAAGAAAGTGAAAAAGACAACCCATAGAATGGGAGAAACTAATTGCAAATCATGTATCTGTTGAGGGTCAAGTATCCAGAATATATAAACAACTCTTAAAACTCTACAATAAAAGGACGAATGACTAAAGGAAAATTTTAATTTAAACAGTGGTTTTACTGGGCTTCTGGGGATAACAGGGATAAAGGTGAGAGGGACTGTTACTTTTAACTATATTCCTTTTGTATAATTTTTATTTTATATCACGTGTCTTTATTACCTATTAAAAAATCCAAGAATAATTTGTATTAAAAATATTTTCTCTACTCTTAGCCCTCCTTTATAAATATTAATTACTTTTTTTTTGCTTCGTAGAGGAGTTGGTGAGCTTTTTCCCTCTAATTTGAAAGGTTTGTTTAAAATAGTTGTTATTTTCCTTTCTGGAAGGAACATTGGGAAAAACTGAGACAGTTCATACTGTTGCTGACGTATATACAAAGCTAAGAGGTCTGAAGAAATAATGGTTCATTCAGTCTGATACGGCTCTGACAGTGGTGTCCAGCCATGTCATCTGTAGGAATAGAAAGAAATAAGTAGAAGACCTGGAAATAGAGGGTTCTACAATAAAGCTACCCTTAACTTACATAACAATGTTAACCTGAAAAAGTCTTATTGCTTCAGGAGCTGCTGAAAATCTAGTTTCTCAAATTACTGTTAATTTGTATAAATTATTAATATTATTGTGGTTTTGTTAAACTAAAATCTCAAAACTCTCGAGTAGTGTCCTTGAACCCAGGGTGTACACTGTCATCAAAAACTTTCCCAGTTTTTTATGGTAAGCAGTCACCCCTTACAGGACAGCGGCAGAACAGAGTTATATGTTGCCATCCCTTTCTGTTCATCCTGCTCAATCTTTAGCACTGAGAACAGTGTCTGACACAGAGTAGATAGTCAGTAAATATTTGTTGAAAGTAGAACAGTTGCAATGGGGAAAAGCTTTGCAAGAATTCCTCTGATTGCTGCTTGAATTATGCCTTTTATAACCAAACACCCATACTCTGAAGATGGACCTTACAGAAGAGGTATGGATATAAATGTTACATGAAAAATATATTTTATATCTTAAATTAATATAAATTAAGGCATGAGGGCATATAATTAAGACACACCTGGAGTGAAAATACTTATAGTAAATGATTACCTCTGGGTGGTGAAACTTTGAATGATTTTAATTTTTCCATTATATTTCCATTTTTCCAAAATTTCCAAAATTTTTTCATTCCACGGTGGAAGCAATGGTCTTTCATGCTTTATATATTCTAGGAGGAATTGGAACTCTGTCCATCTTCAACTGTATCTAAAATTGAAATATTGATACCAGGAATGCCTCCTTCTTCTGAACCATAGGAAGCATTGCAAAACGTTTTATTATAAACCACAGTTCATAACTGAAATACCACCTTTCTACTCAGTCAGAGAAGGAGGGCACTGTTTTACCTTCTGCTGGTTGTACTTTGACTTCTATTGGTCACTAAGTCCCTTTTGAAAAAAAGTTGAACCGATTTTATACGATATTTTTAAGAGTCTCACAGAAACTAGAGTCTTTACTGGAACATTGCTGATAGAGGAATGGGCAAGCTCCTAAGGGCATCACTACTGATTCTGTGTTTTCAGCTAGATTGTGAATCATGGGAGTAAATTTGAACTCAATAAGGAAAAATCCCAAGGAATGTTACAAGGCTGAGGAATCAGATAATTGTGGTTTATTCTGGTCCTGATGGGTTCTCTTTGGGACCTTTAAAAATGGGTTTTGTAGATGGATTACGGATATTATTGGTATCCAGGGAACATCTTCCATATTCTTATTCACTGTGATCTTTATCCAAAGATCACAGGGAGAAACATTTTGTAGTACATATAAGGGAACTTGGACATAGACCTCATCCTGAAAGCAATAAGAAGCAACAGAAGGGTTTTACATAGGGTATCTTTTTTTTTTTTCTGCAACAAAGAAGATTGATCAAGCCAACGAGAGTAAGTATCCAACAAGCATGGCAATCCTACTTAGAGTTCAGGCAGATAAAATTTCAGGGAAGGAATGTCCAAATTGTCCAGCAATAGAAAACAACCAGGAAAGAGTTGACACTTCATGTATTCCATTTTTGGTTCTGACAAGTTATTGAAACCTTAGCCAAGGGCATAGGATTAAGAGGAAAGGAGGTGAAGTAATAGGCCTGCAGCCACATGAGATAAGATCCATTCAGCATCCTTAGTAGAGGATTCCTAGGAGGGATTTCTAGGGAATTCCCAAGGCAACGAAAATGACTCTTTAGAGTTGACAGACTAGTCCTGTGAACTTGATGAAAACACTTGGGAAGTAGGTGAGTGAATAAAGGAATACTGTGGTTTAGAAACTGCAGTCTCATTTCTGGTGCTTCCATGAACTAGTCATGTGGCTGCAAGATCAACTTCAGACCTTAGCATCTGTAGCAGAGTCTCCTCATTACATCCTTTCTCAGTCGTGGTTAACCAAAGCTGGTGATAGGCTTGCGTCTGTCGGGGGACCCCAATCAACAGATCCAGCTGCAGGGAGCATAAGAACCAAAGGCAGCTAAGCCAAACTGGAGTTGGCGAGAGTTAGAGTGAAATATAGCCAAGAACATGGGAAAATGTGTCTGGTGCAGAATGGGCTACTATTCTAAATGGTCTAATATACTCCAGTCTACAATCTCAGTCAAGGTTACATTCTTTACTCAGGCTTTAGGCATCCCAGTATATAAACCTCTATTTTATGTGCTTATTTTTTTCTAGTGTATTCCATACTATCTCCTCAAAAGATTGAGTTGGGCATGTAAAAATTCTGGAAGAACCAGGTATAATTTTGAAACTCTGTCCTTAATATGTTACATTTTTTATGGCATATTCCATGGGAAGAAATCAAAATATGCTGATATCTGAGGAGTCTGGCTGTCACACATGGTCCTATGTGGTCTCCGAGCCAGCCGTGAGGGAGTGCTCCCTGGAATGAATTCATCCACTTCCTTTCTAGATCTTATCTCATGCACCTTAACCACTAACTGCTAACAAACGCTTGGTAAGGTTTTTGACTCTCCCCTGAGAATATGGGAGGAAGCAATTGTCTCTAGTTAAATTCTGGGGTTTTTGTAAGGCTCTTCTAATCACTTTTTTTTTGTAGTGGGCTCTCTGAGACAACAGAAATAGGTTGCAGAATCTTCTAGCTGTGATGGTGATGTGATGAGCCTGATGGTTTTAGTTCCCTTCTGGAAGTTCACAGAATATTGATCCTGGGTTGAATTGGTTTCTGAATCTGTGTGCTGAGAAATGAGGAAAATCACCTTCCCACTGGGAGGCCTTGTGTACCAATACAATACATAATATACAACCCTAGTGTCATATGAACACTCTAGTTCTACAATCTTGTCCTCCTGCCTAGATATTGGTGGTTGAGACTGAATGACTTCTGGGACATGCTGGATCCTGTAAACAAAAATAATAAGATTGATCCTCTGAGCTGACCTGTAAAGGAGTTGCCAAGAACTTTGAGGGCAGGAGTTAAATCTTCAGACAAGGTGGTGTCAAAATCTGGTTCCTTTCCACTTCCGTCTTATTTTCTCAGAGTGTTTGCTACCATTGGCCATTGTTCATCCCCTCTGCCCTCCCCACTTTGTTCCCCCAATCCTAGACTGTCCTCAACCTCACCATCAGCCACTGTCCCTGCCAAGGAAGACAAAGGCCATCGGCACCCATAATATGCTGAGAAGAGTCATTTTGGCACCTCTGTCTCTAGGAAAATATGTCCTGCTCTGAGCCTGGGGTTCAGTCTCAGTCAGTTTTGTGTAAAACTCCACCTAGAATTGTTGGCAATGGGCAATGCAGTTGTCTCAGAACAGGAAATCTGTTTGGTGGGGAAGAGGTGGGATGAATCATCAGATCATAATCTGCTCATACTGGGCACAGACTAAGTTGATCCACTAGATGTGTTAAGATAGACTTTTCCCTTGATAAAAATTTAGTTCTTCTCCAGAGATTTTGGAACATGTAAATTTATTCCCAGATTTAGATTGGCATTAAAAACTACAATAGTTATGCTTTCTTTTCCAAATGAAAAAAGATCTTTTAAATTAAAATGCAGACATAGCTCTGTATTCTTCTAAGGGGATACATATACATTCTTACACACATATTTCATGGTAATACTGGAACCCATGCATTCTTTTCTGTCTCCTTTCCCTTTCCATTCATGTTTTCAGACATTTTCCTCTAAAGTCTACTCTTTTTTTCTGATTATCTTAGGATTCTGGTTGTGATCTAGGGAACTACATTTCATTAAGACAAAAGAAAATTTCTCTTCTATTCAGTGTTCTTTGCTCTCAGCTCTGCTGTAGTAGGTTACATAATGATGAGATATCATTCCCCATGATTCCAGGTCACTAGCCAGTCTGTGAGATTAGGAGAAAACTATCCTTTTTTTCTACTCTCACTGCCGGCCCCTCACACTGCCCAACTAAAAGAAAAAATCCTGGAACCACCACGCCATGTTGATTTCCTCCCACAATTTTATTTAGAGAACCTAGTCTCATTTGAAATGACCACTTTTGGTTAATAATAAAAATACTAGCTAAAATTCACTGAACACTTAATATGTTCTACAAAATTCATGTATATTATCTTACTTAATCCTCACCTTATGGGAAAGGTGAACCTGTGAGAGATCATTACTTCCCCACCCACTGCCCCCCATTTTACAGAGGGGAGATAGAGGTTCAGAAAGTTGCTCAAGATAACAGTAAATGAAGGACCTGGGGCGTAATGCCCTCCTTTTTTAAGAGACTGAACTTCAATCACTACATATCACCTTTTGTTATCTTCCCCCACCTTCTGCTGCTGCTTCTTTTATTTTTTATTCCAAATTAAAAGAGAAGAATTACTTAGCTATTGAGTTACAAGAAGTGTTACAGTTTATCATGAGATGTAGAACCAAAACACTTTTATCTAACTTATTTTTTACATAAATTTTATTGGATATAAGTGACATGAAATAATGTCACATTTCAAGTGTAGATTTAAAGTGTTTTGACAAATGTATACACATGTGTAACCACTACACTGATCAATATATGGATTCCTTTTATTACCCCATACATTTCCTTGTGGCCCATGATAGTCAATCCCCTCCTTCCATCATCAACCCCTGGCACCCACTGACCTGATTTTTTGTTATAAGAGATCAGATTTGCCTTTTTCTGAAATTTTATCTATATGAAATGATATAGTAGGTACTCCTTTGTGTCTAGCTTCTTTCTTTCCAAATAATTTTCTAAAAATTCATCCATATTGATGGGTGACTCAGTAGTTTATTTTTGTTGCTGAGTGTTATTCAATTTTATGAACATACTAATTTCTTTATTCATTTATGGACTTTTCCTTCTGCGTTCTGCAATCTGTTCTTGTGCCCACCACATGAAATTTTCAGTTACTACACTCTTCAGTTCTTAGATTGCTATTTTTTAATGGCTTTCATTTCTCTATTGAATTATTATTCTGTTCACTTATTAAGAACTTATTTTCCTTCAATTTTTGGAATATATTTTATTTGAGTTCTTTTCACGTATTTATTAGCTCTGCTTTAAAATATTTGTCTGCTCAATTCAATACCTTGAGCTATCTCAGAATCAGTTTCTATTTGCTTTTTTCTTGACTATGAGTCATATTTTCCTAGTAATTTTTGGTTGCGTAGTGAAGATGAACAACTGTGGTTCCATTTGTGTATTTTAACCTCTCTAATAAAGAAGCAGCATTATTTTCCTCTTTTGTTCCTAAATTCATATGAATAAATTAATCATTCCAAACTTGTTGAGCACTTACTACATGCCGGTGTTCTGCTGGATTTGATGTAGGGGAATGATTGAGGAAAGATGTTGACCATTGCGTATTTAGGCAAACTGGTAAGAGAAGGTGACATGTTGATAACTCAGAGTACCCCAGGCAAAGCTGAAAATCCACCAGAATAAAGCACAGTGAGAAGAGAAGTGGAAGTCAGTCTAAAAGTGGAAGTGCTCTCCATGACATTTCCCAAACATGTTTAAAACCTTGCAAAAAAATTGCTAGTGACCTCTCCAGGTAAGTGACAACATTAGCAATGTCGCCATGTACAATTCTGGTGCCCCACAAGGAACTAGAAAAACTTGTTTGTTTTTTTGCTATTTTTCTAATGAGAAGCTGAGGACACCTAGCGGAAGAAAGACAGGTTACTTTTCATTCTCAGATAGGAATACAGACACAAAAGTAGTTCACTTATGTAGTTCAAGTCATAGAGTAATTCACTCTTGTTTTGAAATTGAAATTTATGTGATTCTCTTATTAATCTAAGTTACCTACCAGGCAATTACATAATTACCGACCCAAATATATAACTATCAAGAAAGAAATGTTAGATTAGATATGATCTTAAGAGCATGGCCCACTTGTTGCATTATATGTTGAAGCAATTGAATTTCCTTCAAATTTCTCTTTTTTCATGGTTGAGCCTTCTGGTAGGTGCCCCACAGCTGTCCTGAGCTAGGAGAGCATCTGTGGCCCAGCTTCAGGTTTGAGGCCAGCGTTTGGGGGCCTGGGGATCAGATGCCCTCTACTCTACAGAAGTAGGTGCCTGAGTGACTGCGCTGGGAGGCCGTGATGAACAGGTGGCTTTGCTCCCCTCCTTCATTAAACATGGCAGCTATTTTGTCATGACTCTTCTCTTCTCCATCTTTCATTAACATCATCAAGAAGACATGATGTTCGCCATGCTTCTGCTGGTACAAGAATAAGCAATATAAAGTTTTTGAGAAATTGCAGTGGATGGCAACATCTTCCGCTCTTGGATGATGAAGGACTGAGGACTCTACTCCACTTCTTGGCTTCTCACACCTGATCAGACAGATAATTGGAAAGATAACTTTCCTCCTATCATAGCTTTGATTACATTATTTTGTACTCAACTCCACAATATTACATGTTTCCCGAAGACAGACACAATGTCTATTTCTTTCCAGTTTCATCTCCCAAGGTGCAATTAGAAGCCAAATGAATATATCATTAGAAGAATCTCAAGTAAAGAGAGAACACATTTGGTAACTTCACAGATTATGATCGTTCATTTGTAAAACGGAGACGATGGCTACTTTGCAGTGTTGGTTTGAGAATTAAATATAATATATAATTGTATACATATAATTTTCTTCATAGCTTCCCAATGTCTCTCCCTATGCAGGTGCATCTTATGTGTAGGCTCAGGAGACGCCCTGCACAGATTTTAGGGTCCTTTCACATGAGGCTCACTTCTCTCCAACACCTTTTCCAAGTCCCAGTTGTACTGAATCCCTAGTTCTGCTTCTGTTCCCTCCGCCCCGCGAGGCTGCCTCTCTCTGCTGCGGCTCCGAGTCTTTGTGCCGAGATTAGAAAACACCCCCGCGAGATGCGGAGTGAACGTGGGGTCACTCTGTGGACTTCCTCTCCCCCAAGGGTTGCAACTCTCACTGTCTACCCTCCTTGAAAACAGTCGTTTCACGTTTCCCCAGTTTTATAGTAGTTTACAGTTAGGAGGTAATTCCACTATCAGCTCCACTGCAAGAACCAGAAATTCTCTCTTGCTCTTAAAATAACACTGTTTTACATATTTCATCTTTTAAAGGCAATTGTCAGTTTCATTTAATCGTCAAAATGTATCATATGCATGTATCATATTTACTATATCTTGTGCAGTTTATTTAGAAATGCTTTCTGCATTTAAAAAGGAATTAGAGTTTCTAGAAAACTAATATTTCTTATCCTTAATTAGTTTCATGATTCTTTCCACTGGTCCTCAGTGCAGTCACCCCTGTTTGCTCGGAGTATGTAGACGTGCTTAGTGATTTTGTTCCCCATGTCCTTCAACTCACCGTGTTATAACACACAGACAACTCATTTCAAAGATTGTTCTTGTTTATTTTAAGTCTCCCATATCATGAGAGTCACCCATGCACAGTGTTTTATCACTTGCAAAATATATTTTAACTTTTAAATTTGTGATGATCTGCCTTGTTATATATATGCTGTTCCTCAGTTGGAGCACTCTTCCTCCACCCTCTTTTGTCCTTCAGCCTAATTAACTCCTATTAAACTGCTGGGTTTCAAGCTGAGGCATCATGTACTCCAGGAAGTGCTCTCTGACTGACATCAGTTTGTTTTTATAATATCCTTTGCTCTCCCAATTTAGTTCTCTTACTTTACAGGAACTGCATGATAACAGAAATGTGTTCTCCAATAGACTATATATTCAACAAGGGAAGGAATTCCTTATTTATTCAAAGCTCTCTATCCAGTATCTAACAGGTATTCAATAAGCTTTTGTTAAATGATTGAATGTGTGAAACTTGTGAGTAATGGCAGGTGGAAAATATTATCTTCACATAGATGAGGATTCTGAGATGAGGTACAAAGAGAGTGACTCTTGCTCACAATGATATAGCATACTCATGATCTGAAATTAGCTTTCTCCAATGGCTTTTCCAGAACATACCATAGAGGGAAATGATATAAATACATACTATTGAATAGAAACAAAATGAACAATTAAATGCACTGTAAGAAGTTGGAACGAAAAATAAGTGAAGGATGACAGAGTATAGCATTGCTCTTTCTTTGACATTTAAAGAGCTTGGTTTTCTTATTATTTCCCTTCATACATGAGCATAATATAGGGTAAGAATAAACAAGATTCAGAGTGAAAATACCCCATTTTAACACATTGCCTTATAACTGGCTTTGAGCCATTCTCTAAACGGAATTGCTGATTCCCTGATTTAGGATTAGGATGTTAGGAATGCTTCTGTTTAGGATAGAGAAAGTTACTAGATTCATCTAGTAAGTGCCTCCACAATACAGAGGTAGGTGGCTGAGTCTCTGGTCTGGTATGCAGAAAGCTCTGCCTACCTTTCATGCTAACAGTGGCCCTTTATTTTTTTTCTCCTTCTTTTCTTCCCCATTTAAGTGTATTGGAAAAAGGATCATGGAGCTTTTCCCAGGGTTCTGTCTGTACCAATGTAAGCTATAAAGATGTAGAAAAGAAAGTACAGGTGAGATTGGTGCTTTCTTGCTGTTAGAGATGGAGGGATCGAGGACTCTGCTCCAAGTTGAGTTGGCTGCTCCCTCCTGTTTAGAAAGACAGAATCGGATAGGAGACAGCTGATCACTCTATAGATTTTACTTAGTAACACTATCCCTGCAGAGATCTCCAGATGAATCATGTATCTGCCTGCACTGTAGTTTCAAGTTGTAGCTCATTTAGAAGGGCTTTCTGCCTGAGTCAGGAGATGCAAGGCAATGGGAATGCAATTCCAATCACATTGGGCCCCTGCTCCCACCCTGGGTGTTGGGTTGGGTCTTCAGCTATGGTTTCTGTACAGGCTGCAGGTGTCTGGAGAGCCCTGTGCTCCACAGCACAGAAGTAATTGGCTGAGTCCACAGGCTGTGGGTTTCTGATGTAGAGGTGGCTATAACATTCTTTGACATTGACTGTGGATTTTAATCTTCCTTTTTGCTGCATTCCAGAAGCTATGTAAAACAAGGATATGAGGCGTTCTCCAGGATTTTGTGAGAACCAGTGCACACCAGTCATGGAGGTAGAATAATTGCACATCAAAGAATGTGCAAGAATTACTCTCTTCTTGGAGGATAAAGACCCCAAGACTCTGCTCCACCTTCATCTGCACTCTTACCCCTGTTGAGACAGAGAAAACAGGCACAGGTGAGGGTCACTGCAAATTGACTGTGGCTGCTTCCAAGTGTAGGAAATGTTTCTCTAGTTTCCATCCTCATGGTAGAGGACACAGCCCAAGAGACTTGTTTTCTCCCTCTTCCTCCGTCGCTGCTTTCCTCCCTTGCTCCTTTCCAAATTCAGTTGTAATATTCCTCCAGGTTCCCTCTGGGATGTCCTCAACTCACAGCAAATTTATATCCATGGGAGACCCAGTAAGATGCCTATTTGTGTCTTCATGGTTTTTTTTATGCTATAGGGACACACCTGGATGTCAAGTCCCTGTAAATATTGATATGTATCATATCTTGAACTTGGAGAAAATTTTGTTTCTGTAACCAGTTTCATGAGATAGATTTAGCAGCTGCCACTCCTAACTGTTGTCACTCAGCTTTGTAGTGGGAAGCTCCACCTACCTGTGGTTTAGTCCACCTTCCACACACTGTGGGGTGTATGTGTGTGTGTGTGTGTATGTGTGAATGTGTGTGCTGGGAATAATGGAGGGGTTATCGTATTAGGGTTTAAGAATCTTTTTTCTGTAAACTCTGAGTATATGTAGAAAAATTTGTGTGAAAAATAGGGATATCGTAGCTTAGAGGGGAAATAGATAAACAGTTTATACATCTATGAAGAACCATAGGTAAGAGATATTGACCAAATTAAAACCAGAGGCATGATCAGACTAAGAAACTTCAGTTGTGAATGACTTGTAATATATATACCTATATATCTCAAGTATATATTTTACATACTTATATATATAAAATACAAATATATATGTATATGAGTAGTAGAAATATATGTATATAACCAATTTCCATTTTTTACATTCCAGGTATCTTATTTGTTGAGTTTATTGACATCAAATGACATCATAATAGTCCAGGACATACGAACACTATGGAAATAAGAAATATGTCATAATAGTAGAAAGATAAATATTTAGTTCCTCAGTCTTTTTCATACATATATAAAATATGAAAAAGACTGAGGAAGTGAATGTTAAATAGTCTATATGTTAAATTGATAGAATAGAAACTCTTAGGACATATATATTATAAAATATCTATATGAAATATCTATCTATCCATCTCTCTCTCTCTTTCTCCAAAAGTTTCTACTCTATCAATTTAACATGTAGATCATTGGTTTTCAACCAGGAGCTACTGCCCCCTAGGGGACGGTTGGAAGTGTCTAGAGACACTTTTGGTTGTCACAACTGGGAAGGGAGGGGGTGCTACTGACATCTAGTGAGTAGAAGACTGGGATGCTGTTAAATATCCTACAAAACACAGGAAAGCTCCTTCCCACAATAAGAATTACCTGGCCCCAAATGTTAATAATGATGTTGTTGAGAAACTCGCATAGACAATGTTTTTCAGTTCAAACAATCCTCTGAGAATAAATTTCTTTACTCTCTTCTTCCTGGATATACTTTTCCTTTTCTTTATTTGCCTATTTCTTTGATTTTATTTTTCTTATCCCTGAGTTTCTGATCTTATATGAGGTATCGGCCTGGTCTAGAGAAGAACAACATCAGAGGTTGGAAAGAATTTCTGGATAAATAAATAAAAGCTCATATTGGTCCCTAATACTGAGAAATATGGATTCAGGAAACTACAAAAATATGAAACACATTGTCTTGTTTAATCACAAGCTTCATTTTTGACACTTGGAGATAAAAGAGAGGTGGTGATAAGAAAGCAGGATCCTGTGCATTCTTAACAATTTTCTGGTCCACATATTCTCTACTCCCCTCCTCTGCCCTGGCCTAAATCATTAGCCCTCTTCCTGCTTCAGAGATTTTCATTCTTCATTCAGCAATAATCCTGGAAGCCTAAAGAAGCTTTTCTCAGGTTAGAGTGTCCCCTCGTGGACTAAAACCTGGTGCTGCCACCACTTCATATGCAACAACGCAACCACCTAACCCAGGGTTTCGAGCATGTCCTTAGGCATCAACAGTGTATTTCCATTCATTCCAGAATGCTTCAGGACCATGGAGAGTTGTTCTTCGAAATTATTCCTCTGAATGGAGGTTGTGGGTCAGAGGATTCTTCAAGTTATGGGCCCTGGAGAACGACGGCTGTGGGAAGTAGTAAAAACCCTCTGTCACCACGAAATGTGAGTTCCTTGAAAGCAAGAAGTATGTCCTTTCCGTATTCCCTGTATAGCACATAAATCAGGACACGAATGAAGTTTTGAATGTAACTTAGTGAAGTTGTGGTTCCTACTATCAAGTTTTTTTAATTTATTGATCCATTGTGCTATGTGATTCACAAAACACTGTTAATCCTCGTGACGACTCTCTGAAGTAAGTACTACACTTACTTCTACATTCTTGTGAGGAAATGGATGCTCACAACCTTGATATAAAATGCCCAAAGTTACACAGCCAGCAAGTGGCAGAGCCATCAGAAACTCTCTCTTCTCAGTGTTATGTCACTTTTCAGGGAGAGAGACACGTAAGAACAGTGATTATGGAAAGACACTGGGCCATCTTCTGGGGAAATAAAAACAAATTCTGCCACCAATCCAGAACACCTCTCCGCAAAGGAAGAAAAGAAAGAAAACAGTTTTATTATTTAATAAACATTGTCAGAATTTAATGCACATCACAGGCAATCCACTAAAGACATTGCAAAGGCAGAAAGAAATTTTGCCCGTTTATATAGCTAAAAAGATACATTTTCTCATTACATACTTTCCTCAAGATAAACAATAACTAGTCTTCAAGTAAGAGGACTCGACAGCACTATTTGTCATAGTTCCTCCTCAGTTTGCCTGGTGATTGGGGTAACCAGCTGTGTTTGCTAATTGCCTCTATCTGATGGAAAAATTTCTTATCTCTATGACAGGCAGCAAGTTTGCAACTTAGAGCAAGGCGCCCGCTGAATTTAGGCTCCTCTCCTCCTGCAGAGACAGGGGGACAGGGGCGCCATCCTCCTTGATGATTACATTTCAGAGAGATGGCTCTCATGTGCTTGAGAAAAACATTCCTGGATTGTAAAACTGGCAAGAGTCTTCTTTACCTTTTTAAAAGATTTACATACATTTCAAAGGGACAGAGAAAAAATTCACAATTACAAGTTTTCTAAAGCACATACTCTAAGAAGAGGGAGAGGGTCTTTCTCTTTTTATATCAGGGAGAATTAAAATTTATTTTTCTTTCTTTTTTATTTTTATTTTTTGGTAAGGAAAATTGGCCCTGAGCTACCAACTGTGTCAACCCCCCCCCCCCCATTTCGTATGTGGGACACGGCCACAGCATGGCTTGCCAAGTGGTGAGTCAATTCACGCCTGGGATCCGAACCCGTGAACCCTGGGCAGCCAAAGTGGAGCTCAGGAACTTAACCACTACACCACCGGGATGGCCCTATTTTTCTTATTTTTAATTTATATTTGCCTTTACAATCTTCGAAATGAAGGAGTTGCGTGTGATAAAACTTTCAGAGGATGACTTTGGAGTAGGTTACTGGGGTAATATGAGGTTAAAAACAAGAAAAAATAAATAACATTTGGAATCTAAAAGTGAGAAAAATATAAGATTACTTTTATTAGTTATTTGCATGGAAATTGATATTGTCTATGGTCAAAAGACTTAGCATGAAAAACTGAATTCCATAGTCCATAGAAATTGATGGAAATTTAAAAATAAGCCCTCTCTGAATGGAAGATTAAAGTTTCTTCCTTAATAAAAAAAAGTAGGAACATTACTACTTTAAGAAATACATATGATCAACATAAATGCAGGTCCCTTCTTTCTATAAATGCAGCACTTTGTTCATATCTTTTTTCCTGCACATGGACACAGAAAATCACAAAGCCATTTTATGTCAATTCCAGCACAGTTAGGGTTGTGTTTAGCTGCAAGTAACAGAAAACTCAATCAAATGATTTAATAAAATTTTTCATGCAAAAATAAATCTGAGGGAGGGATTTTACTTGGCATCTGGAGGATGATCAGGCATGGGACTGGGGAGGGGGTTCTCCTTGTGCTTTCTTTTATGGTGAGGTTGTCATTTCCATGTTTCAGCAAGAAAAATGTTGGAAAAGGGGACAAGAAAACGTGGTGCCTGTACCAGGAGAGCAATAATATTATAGGAAATCCCTAGCAGGTTTCTGATTATGTCTCATTGGTCAGAACTATGCTATACGCAACCCCTAGTTGTAAGAAAGGATGTGAAATGTAGTGCGGGTTTTTTTTTTTAAGCTGGGGAGATATTTGCCCAAATCAAAATCAAGAGCTATGTTAATAAGGAAGCAAAAGAGAATGGTGATTAGGCTGGCAACTCTCAGTTTTTGCCTTCCTGACTACTAAAACAGGGATTCAGAATATAGGCAGAGATTAACTCCTTCCTCCTTGAAAAGTAGTGGAAATGTCACAAAATGGATAACATTTATTTAGAGGCATTTATAATAATATTATTTGCAGGGGCATTTATTGAGTACACATGTTGTACCTGGCACTTCATGTAATGTTGTATATTTTATCTCTTTAATTCATAGCAACTCAGCAAGAGAGATATTTTTATTTACACATATTTAGGGGCCGGCCCAGTGGCACAGTGGTTTAGTTCACGCTTGGCAGCCTGGGGTTTGCAGGTTCGGATCCCGGCTGCTTGCCTAGGCACTGCTTGTCAGCCATGCTGTGGCGGCGTTCCATATAAAGTAGAGGAAGATGGGCATGGATGTTAGCCCAAGGCCAGTCTTCCTCAGCAAAAAAGAGGAAGATTAGCAACAGATGTTAGCTCAGGGCTGGTCTTCCTCACAAAAAAAAAGCTCAGATGAAGATAAATAATTGCCCAAGGACACAGAGCTAGAAAATTGCAAAGACAGGATTTGAACCTGGGTTATTGTGTTTCCAAAAGTCATGTGCTTCATATTTGAGAATTTGAAATTATTGATATCTGCCATTCAAAGTCTAATCCCCAAGCAAATCCTGAGCAAATACAGGCTATTATAGTTAATGTGTAAGCAGTTTCAGACTCACCAACTGGGGACATTTCTTTGGAATCACAGTTGGATATTACTGACGCACACTTTGGGCATCTTTCTGTCAATAAAAAAGTAACAACTTTCTTCTAATTATTTTTACTATACTGTAGTTTAATAGACTGGGAATATAACAGTTTCATCAACTCCAGAGTACTAGAATATAGCTGGGAAATCATCTATTTCTGTCCTCTGTACTAACCCCTCCTGGTTGTGGTCTTTAGGAAAATACAGTGACCAACAGAACTATGATGCACTCTGTATAATATCTTCCATATATTCCTTCATATCAACTCTCTTCATCACCCCACTGCCTACACTGGAGAACTGTAGACACATGGTTTTACTGGATCAAACACTGAGCTACATTTCCAGAAGTTTGTCTCATAACACAGGGATCTTGTTCTCTAATGTATGTGGGAAATTTTCTGGAAAAGCATCAGAAATGATTCCATGAGAAGTTGAGGTTGTTCCCATTGTTCATGCCAAGAGGTACGTGAGGAGGAGCTGGAGGAATGTGGCAGCAGTGTGACTGGGGGTGACAGCAGGGTTTGGGTGCAGGCAGCAGGTGCCCCAGGAGCACTGTGCCCCTGTGCAGAGGTAGAAGCCTGCATCTCCAGGGTGGGCTGCAATGATGAGCAGGGAGCTGTCCTTCCTTTCCTTACCAAACTGAGCCCTTAGTCTCTTCTGCTCCTTCATTTCTCCACCCTTAGCTAATGTCATCAAGAGGACAGGACCTTCCTCAGGCTCCTGTCTGTACCACTGAAAGCTAATAAAAATGCTTGAGGAGTTGCAGTGCACAGTGAAATTTTCTCCCTCCTGGAAGCTTAGAAACCGAGGACTCTGCTGCAGCTGCTGGGTGCTCTCCCCTGTTCAGAAACAAAGAAGGTACCAGGGAAGGGAATTAGGGACTTTTCCCCACCTGAACTGATTTCCTTCCTTATTCTTCCCTTCTCCCTCCCCATCTCTCTCCCTTTCTTCCTTCCTTCTTTAGCTCTTCCTTTCACACTTTGCTGTAAGATAAGCTGCCTTTAAGGATTTTCCATCAGGACTTCCTGTTAATATGATTGGGAACTTCTGAAACTCACATGCCAATTGAATCCAAAAAATCACCACGGAGAATTTCAGGAGCATCTTTTCTTCCTATAACGTGGTGGCCCTGGTCACTGACTTTAGCTGCCCTTGAAAGATCCCCTCCTGACAGAGGCATTTTTGGGCTAGAGTAACACTTGCCCCCCACTTTGATCTGAGTGAAAAGGCAGAGGCCTCTGTGTGGCAGCCAATTGAACCCTTCACCCTCCACCCTCCCCTTCCTCCAGCCTCAGACTCTGCTTTGACTCTGGGAAGCACTTTGCCTTTTGAAATACTTCCCTCCTGTGGAGGGATAGAAAAGTGATTTCCTTTCAATAATGCTTCTATTTCTCCCAATTTCCTTTGGTACGCACAAGTATCAAGGTTTAAGTAAAGTCTAATGTCCTTATTCAGAAATGGAAAATATGTTTTTTAAAAAATTGATCATTTTCAGCCAGAATAAAAGAATATAAAGGAAATATTATCCTCTCATTTCTGGTATCCTCAGCAAGTGTGTTGAGCAGTATGATGTCTGTAAGCTGTATTTGTAAGTGTGTGTGTGTGTGTTGTGTTTTATACGAAACTGTTATATTTTCCGAGTCATATGGCATGGGTAAGTACCCTAGTTTTACCATTTACTATTTTTGTCAAATTAAAGATGAATAACTCTGTTGTATATTATTTAACTTAGAATACTTTTCTGATACCCTATTGCATTACTCTGCCAGTAGGTCCCTGGTTCATGACTATCAAAGTCCTCAACATGCTGAATTAAGATTGCACTTGCTGGATTCACCTGTAAGTTATTTGATGAAAAGATTGTGCCATTTTCACTTTTGTGACCCTAGCAATTACTAGGCAGAAAAACATTAATACATGGTTAATAAATTATTGAAATAATGTGTAAAAGTATGTGTGTTTGTGCATTAATATAGTGATTCAAGTATACAGATATTGTGGTGTGGGTGCAGTGTGCATTCAAATATCACAAAATCTTGGGTAAATGGCATCATGATTGTTTTAGCTACTGCTCACACTCATTAGTAAAGATAATCAGTGTTGGCCATGTGACTATTTGTTAATATCCCAAATGGGATAAGGCTAATGCCAGCACATTTTCTTTTTAAAATTTTAGCTCTGAGTAGAGTGTGTGGGAGTTCAGATTCCTCAGGGAGGGCTTAAAACAGAGGGGTCACTTTTATTTTTTACAGGCTGATGAGAACAATAAAAGGGCTGCTTAAGGATCACAAGCTATTGGCTGATTTTTAAGGCATCCCGTAACCCAAGCGCTTTAGATATAAATATAGATTTCTCTCCAAAGTGAAGTTATTGATTTAGCCTCAAGATGGTGATGAGAATAAAATTTCCCTGACATGGGGAATAACTTTTATAACCATTACACTGACTGGGAATCTGGAAGGATATTTTTTGGTGCCCAAATCTCCTGACACCTTCATCCCAAGTAACATCCCTGCTGCAGTTTACAAAGGGGGATGGAATCCAGAACAGCATGCGTGGGGGCATGTCTTTCTACTGGGATTACAGTTTAAGTATGAATTTCTAGGTGTAAGGGAGGGAAACATAGTCATGGATTGGCCTAAGGGGTATAATGAAGTAGCGGTATCTTCACAAGTCTCTACAGTAGAATGTTTCCAGCCCACCTAAGCATAAATCAGTTCTCATTAATCAGTTCCCTTATCAAAAGTGCACTGTGGTGAAGCTGTGGGCCCATGTACTGAATGCTTCTTGTATGTCAGGGATAGTAAGAACGGCTGGGATTAAAGAGAATAATATGAAAGAGCCCCTATCATTGAGGAACTTGGACTAGTGAAGAGTTAAGAACCAAAAAAATATTCATAATGTGGTAGATATATGCTATTGCAGAATGGTACAGGACATTAAAAGAGGGAGAGGGCATATAAGTGTAATTTAGGTAACTTGAAAAAGGCTTTTTAAAAATAAATGTGACATTTATTGGGTCTTGAAGATTGAGTACGATTTTGCCAACTTTAGAAATGAGTAATAAATAAAAAAAAGAAAAGATTAGTGTGAGTTCATTTGATATGGCTGATGTTCAGAAATCATTCAGAAATGATGGGGATGAGGATGAAAAGTTACTAGGGGTAAGACTGTAGATGGCGACACAAACCTTGGTTTTTACTTTTGGGTAATGGGGAGCTATAGAAGGTCCCCGAAATAGGATAGTGATCTAATCTGATGTGTGTTTTAGAATAACTCCAAGGATGACAATAGATTGGAGAGGTGTGAGCTAAGAGGTAGAGGATACATTTAAGAGTTTATTCCAATCAACCAGGTGAGAGATAATGAAAACCAGGGCCAGGATAGTAACAAGGGGGTTGAAAAGGAGTGATTTAATATGAGAAATATTTAAAAGATGGAATTGATATGACGGTATATTAGTCAACCTAGACTATGGTAATGTTCAGTACAAATAACCTCAAAATCTCAGTGGTTCAAAAGAACAAAGTTTAATTACATGTCCATGGTATGTTAGCTGTGGGTCAGTTGCAATTCTGACACTCTGAGGCTCTGCTCCTGTCTACAAGTGGATTCAGGTCTACTCCAATAAGTTGTCTTTTCATTCTAGACCTTGAGTCTGCTCCACATTATGGGATAAAAGTTGAAAGAACAACCAGTCTCTGGTACATGTGGGGAAAAAAAACAAAGGAACCAAACCATGCAAATATATTTAGTTTTTTCTTTGATATAGCATATTTCCCATCCACTCACATTCCATTGTCAAAGCTAGTCATATCACCAAATGCAAAGTCAACAGTGTGGGGAAGTATAGGAAATACACTCTGGCTAAAGTTTAGCATGGCAAGGGTGTAAGGGAACAAAGAGTTGTCAAAAAATAAGACAATCTACTACTCTTGGAAATGAACTATGTGAGAATGAGTTTATAGGGCACTCTGAGGTTAACCAACTTATGGAAAAAAAGGTATATTAACTTGACCCTAAAATCTTTAAGAAAGTTTTCATGAAGACCTAAGAGAAATTCAGAATAGTAACCATTTGCTTTTCCCATTTCTCTTTTTTGCTCTCTCTTTTTGTGTTGAAGGACATGACTTCATTGAACTAAGTTGCTCACCTTAACAACCTCTTTTGTAAGATCTTGCCCCTTTGTAAGAGCAGATGTTTCTGCCCTGCTGATGAAAGCTCTGTGGCTCCTAAGTTCCTAGGTGTATACTCAAATATCTGGTGCAGGAAGCTGTAATAATGAGGGAAATATGATTTTTTAAATGTAGTTTTTACTATTTTGAATTTTCCTCAACTCTGTATGACTACATGATAAACAAAGCTAAAGGGCTAGAATCCACCATATCATACATGTGACCTAATAAATGAGTTCAGAAGTAAAGTCTTTGCCTCCACACCAGAGAGAACCAGAAACATTTTTTTTTTTTGCAATTTACAGCTATTCAGAATGGTCTAGAATCTTGCTGTAAAGTCATTGCGCTCCAGATTTTAATTTTCTTTCCATAGGTACCAGGGCAATCTGTAAATGAGCCAGACTGGGCTTCGTTTTTCCACCTTCTGACTTTTGGGAACTGTCCTATGGCTCCTTTCTTTGCATTTCTAGAACTCCCTGAACCCATGGTTCCACTGAAGCCAAGCCATAGAGTCTTAAAGCAAATTCCCAGGAGCTTTCCTCATAGCCCTTGCCCCCAAGTTTGGAGAGATTTTCTTTAGGATGATGGCTCTCCCAACGAAAGTTTTTGCTCCTTCCCTGCCACGTTGTACTCCATCAATTACTATTGAGTTGTAAGTACTGTATCACCCTTTTTCTCATTCTTCACAATATCCATCAGAATTAACTCACTCTATTTAGCTATTCATATTCTGAGGTGGAATGGAATCACTATTAACTTTGGTCAATTGTTGAATAAATGTTTCTGTCATAAATGTACCCATTATAAAGGATGTTTATAATCATATGCAATCATGTGTTGCATAATGATGTGTCAGTCAACGATGAACCACATATAGGATGGTGATCCCATCAGATTAGTACCATATAGCCTAGGTGTGGAGTAGGCTGATACCAACTAAGTTTAAATACATTCTATGATGTTCGCACAAGGATGAAATCACCTAATGACGCATTTCTCAGAACATATCCTCGTTGTTAAGCAATGCATGACTGTATTAAAAGAAAATAAAATCCAGTTATGCTCAAACAGCACAATTCTCTCTCTCAGTATATAATGAGAAATGTGCCTCCATAGGAATATAGGTTAAAAAGCACTGCTTTCATTCTTATTTGAATGAGCAAGCTGCTTCTCCAGGATCTGACTTTATTATTCATTCAATAAACAAAGTTTCAGGCACTGTACTAGGTTTAGGGAATGTAAATGTGACAAGACACAGTCCCTGTCTTCCAGGTCCTCACAATCCAAAGGTGCTATTGTCAAAATCAATTTTTAAAGGTAATGTGTTCGACAAGATCTACACTAGCATTACAAGAAAACATAGGAGATGTAATAACAATGCTAAAAATTGGTCCACTGAGAAAGACCATATTCAAGGCTTAGAGAGGCAGCCCAACAAAGATTCACTCATGAGGAACTTGCCCACTTGCCTTTACATACAGACGTAGAGCTAAGTGAGAAGTAAGAGAAATAGAATAGCCCTTTGGAGGCTGGGCTAGAGATGAAAGGGCTAGGGTCAACTATTGACCTGTGGGATATTTCCCCCATTTCTCAGAACTTAAATGGAACCACCAACCACAACACTGAGTCCCTCAGAAACATGTGGTGTGAGAGCTTTTGCCCATATGGACAATTCTCCTTTCATTCTGAGTCCTCCCTTGGGAGACACCAGTGCTAGTGAGGGGTGGTGGGAAGAAACTGGGTTCAAGGTGCCAGTCTGTGTAAGCCTCTTCTCAGGGCCACAAAACTCCTCAGTGATGCTCAGGACTCATCAAAACAGATAGAATATTGAATATAAAAAAATTTAACACAAAATCTTTTGGTGGAGGAGTCATAAATTCTGACTAAATGATTTGATGTTGGAATCAGACATACTTAGATTAAAACTGCATTATTGCTATTTACCAGCTAGGTCACATCAAACAATTTATTTAATCCACTCATGTAATAGTTTCCTATTCAGTAGAACAGGGCTTATTTGACCTATTCCATGGGTATGTCTTGAGAATACATTGAGATTATGTATATAAACCAGATTGTGTCTATTTCAACCTATTTAGATGATTCTCTATTTAAGTGATTCATCTCCACTCCTCCCATTCCTTCTCAACAGGCACTTAGCAAAAGGACCAACTGGGTCCTTATCCAGAAAATTCCAAGAACGCATCACTGTCATTAGCTACATTTATCCTAAGGGGAAAACACCCAGACTGTGTAAGTGTCCTGCTCTGTGACAAGGGTTATGTGAAGAGGTGAGTACACAAAATCCAATTAGTCACCTTTTCCCTTTTTAATCAACTGGTATACAAAGTATTCAATTAGGTCAAAACATAGGTATTTTTGATTTGGTAAACTTGATAAACTGTATATACAACTAACAGTGCTATCAACTCTTCTAAGCTCTTTGTATAAATCAACTCATTTAATCCTCCCAACAACACTGGGAGGTAGCTAGTATTATTCTCATTTTTTTTTCAGATGAGGAAATTGAGGCAGAGAGAGAGGTGAATTAACCTTCCCAAGATAATATAGCTAGTAAGTAGTGGAGCCAGGCTTCAATTCCACACAATGCAGCTAAAGAATGCACAAACTCAACCACCTTAGAATACTGCCTCAGATAGTGTAAACCTTGCTGTGAGAGGTTGGAAGACCAGTAGCATCAATATCACCTAGGGCCTTGTTAAAAATGCAGACTTTCAGGCCCTGCTATAGTTTAGCAAGATCCCCACGTAATCCACATCAAACTCTGAGAGGCTGTGAAGTAAAAGTGGTATAGTAACAGCCCCAGATCACTATGTTAATTGGAGGAATAAATAGGCATCCAAGCTTAGTGGTGTATCCAAGAGAGAAACATATGTATTCACATATTATGACTACTTGGAGTTTTATAGGTATTCTAACGTATAATTCCCCTACAAGCAGCTGTAGATATTCTTTCCTTGACCAGCTTCCTCAACTCAAACATTGAGATATTTTTATTCCCTTAACTTAAATCTGTATCATGGATGCTGTGGACATCTTGTGTTTTTATCTCCTTAACCTCTACTTAGGGAAATCTGTTCTATCCCCTTTTACCCAAGGCTGAGATTACATCTTCTCATTCCAAGGAAAACACCTTCTATTTTACTCAATTTATTCCAGTCAATGAGTAGCATTACATAGTCTTAAAATTCTTAAGGTGAGTATGGTGCAAAGAGCTAGAGCTTAACTTTGAAATCTAGGGTTTTATGTCCTTGGATGTTCACAAGTGCTATAAATTAATCAACTGCCCTGTGTTCCTAGTTAATTCACCAGAGCAACTCTGTCTGTTTTATATGAATAACTGTACATCTTTAGCAACCCTTGACTATACTGCAATTTAGTATACAACCCATTTCAGAAATAGTCTACATTTTACTTCACCCATACAATGAAGCTCATCCTATCATTTATACAATTTTTAATTTGTTTCATATTATTTGATAAATGGACATCTTCATTTTAGAAGATATTTTGGAACAGCTCTGTGAGAGGTAAAGTAAGTGAAACTGTCTCCACATGATAGAGGTGGAAGCCTGTCTAAGATCACAGAGTAGATATGGATAGACCAGAGTTAGAAGTCAGTTTCCTCTTGCCTACTCATTTTGGGGCACCACAGAGTGGCAGAAAAGGGAAATGGTGAGATAGGACAAAGAAAGAAATGTCCATGCTGAAATGGAAGAAAGCGGAGCAGAAGTAACCATAAATTAAAGAGATCAGCACTGCATTTACTGGCAGAAGTTATTGAGATTTAGGCCTAAATGTGTATGTGTGTGTGTGTGAGTGTGTGTGTGTGTAAGTGGGGAATACTCACATTGCAGGCCCCATTCATGCAAGGGCAGGAAATAAGGTAATATTACCAGCATTAAGGGGATAAGAAACTATGAAAAGCCACTATCATAACTCAGTGTATAGGCTTGAGTGACCTAGAGTGTCCTATTATATAATGTCAAAAAATGAGAGGATAGACTGAGTTACTGACATGCCTGATGCATAGGAAGAAAAGTTGATAATAGTCCATATTAAGATAATCTATATTATCAAATGCTATACACTTGCATTTTTAGATCATTTTTTCAGACTATTAAAATATTTGACTCACTGGGGTTGCTTTTCCAAAACACTTGTTAAGGACAAGTTTGCTGCCTTGGCGCTGGGTGCCACAACCCCAGCAGCTGGACTGGGAACAGGCTGCAGGCGACAAAAGAGCACAGAACACAGAGGCAGGTGATTGAGCCTCAGGCTGGGAGACTGAAATGTGGAGGAAGCTTTGAACCTCCTTTTTAGTAAGGGTGGCGCTTAGTTTCTCTCTTCCTTTTCACCCCAACTTAAATTTATTACAAACAGGATATTGGCAGTCCTTCCCACGATTCTGCTTGTACCTGTTAAAGTATAAAAAGAAACATGAAGAGGAACTTTCATCTCCCTTCCCTCTTGGCATGCAGGGATCAAGAACTCTGCTTCCTGTTGACGGGCAAGACAGGATTAGACAAATAAATTTGACCTCACTACAGAATATACATCCTTTTACTATCCTTCTTATCATATTTCATCTTATGGGGAACTCTGGATAACCCCAAATGAGCATGACTGCTGCATCCCTTAGCCTGTTGGGAAAAGTCTTTGTTAGTTTCTCTGCTCACATCCAAGGTGAAACCACAAGATCCGAGCTGAGGACCTTAAGGTCTTCTCCATTTGTCCTGGCCAAGTATCCAAACCTAACATGCTCTAAAGTTCAGAAAAGTTGAGATCTTATACTTCAAGAAACAGAACTGTGTGTGTGGTTGTGAAGACAATCAGAGACAGTCTCTACTCTTTGCCCAATAATCATTCACACAAACCAATCTAACTGGAAATGATGTCACTGAGGTCTGTGGGTGGAAACACAAACATGACTCTCTTGAGGGGATTCATAAATATTAAAAATATTACCCAATGTACTATAAACTATTTCTGTGAAGTAGGTATTCCAAGTAGAAGGCTTCTGTTTTCAGGATTATGGAGCCCCAAGAATCTTTTGCGAGGCTGGGAACTCTTTCTAATCTCACCAATAGGCTTCCCATGCTGGGTCTTACTAATTCTTAGAAAACTGTCGAGAAACAACGACCTGACTCCCACTGCTCTAGGATCTGCAGACCCCACTCTTCTCTCCTGATGAAGCCACTTTCTCCTCCTGTTTCCTACCACAAACTCTCTTATAATTGTACCACTTCCCTAAGCCTTATACATCCCTTAATGAATTTAGATTTTTCCAGATGAGCCAGACAGCCCTCCAGACAAACATAGCTCTTTCCAGACATCATCATTTGCATGTTGAAGCACAGAGACACCACCTGCTTGAACAGAAGGAAGGAGAATCACATAGGAGAAATAACACATAAATTAATATAGAAAAATAATAGCAAACTATATGTATGTATACATAACATATGCACACACAAAAGCACACACATATATATATACACATTTCCATCATATCAAGGTTTTAAAATGTATTTCAATGTTTAAAGTGATATTTTATGAAAATTATTTTTTCTTTCATATCTTTATCTGCCATTTTTTCATTTTAAATTATTTTCATTTGCATCCTCTCTCTTTTTGATTTATCTACTTCTTTCAGGTTCCAATTTTTAAAAATTACTCTTCAATTCTGTTTTTTTCTCATCAAGTTATGCTTATACATTTATTAATACCACTTCCATGCTTTCTTCAGATTTGTTTTGTTTTGCTTCTAATTTCTTGAATTGCATGCTTTCTTAACTTATCTTGTTCTTTCTTTATTGGTAATGAAAGTAATGTTAAATAATAGATTTTAATATCATCATCATTATCATTATTACCCAATCACTTGACCCAAGAAGCACGTCCCCGCTGGGCTTTCTTGTCAAAGAGAGAGTAAGCATTCTGACCTTGGGAAAGCGTTTCATGTGTATTTTCCTCAACTGCCTCCCCAGTCTGCATCCTCTCTATGTCGTGGAGCTATTGCACAGGAGCAGCCTCACCTGTCGCTCTGAGTGTCTCTCAGAGCACAGTCATCTCTCTGGTTCACACTGGGCAGGCTCGGGTTGCTGGACTTTCTGTCTGCAACAATTGACATAGAGGCCACATCATTTGCTACAGATTCTTGTATCCTTGAGTCAGAAAATCCAGTCTTTGGAAGGGAAGCTATCAGTCCTGGATTATGCTTTTATTAATTGCTGAGCTGTGACTGTAAGACCCTGGGTGACTGCAGTGAGAGGCTGGGATGTGCGTCCTGCTCCAGGGCTAGAGAAGAGCCACTCCACAGAGTTACTGCGGAGCCTCAGTAAACGTTCATCCCCAGCAGAGGAGCAAAGCTGGGGCCTGGCTTCACACTCAACCAGAATGGAAGTTGCCCTGGGTACTGGGACTTGCCCCCTTGGAATATGTGATCCCAGATGACACATATCCTGAAATCTGGCACTGATTATGGGAGAGAGAAAGACTCACTCCTTCAGGGAATTCTTCATTCAACACAGAGGAGCCTCAGAGAGTCACATACTGATGAAGGGGCATTTGGAAGAAACTTAGAAAGTTCTGACAGCACCTGTAGGTCTCCAACGCCCAATTCAGACCGTCTTTCCTTAGGACTCCCTGTGTTCTCTGCAGTCACAGAGGCTCAGCACAGAAGTAAGGGCATGTGTGTGGGCATTCAGGCTCTGTTACCCTTTCCTGCTTAGTATCTCCTGGCTCAGCTGTACATCCCATTCTGACTTTTGCCTCTACCACTGAGTTTTTCTACAGAATTCTTTCTGGCCTGACTCCATGAACCAGTCTGTGATAATAAAGGCCCTCACATTAATCCCTTTCTAATTCCCATATTAAGATCTGCCAGGAAAGAGCCTGCTGTTATTGAAGGTGACAGAGGGGGAGATAAAAATCTCAAGGAGCTGTTATAGACTGAGGTTTTAATGAACTGATGATCACATGATGCAGGAGATAAGGGCAAGTAAACTGCCAGTGTCCCACTTCACTTACATAATCTTTCTCATTGAATAATGAAAAAAAAATCTATCTTCATCTCTTCTCTTCCCTATTGGCTTCCACACAGTCTTGAGAAGAAAGAGAAAATTTTGCACATAGTTGGTGTTGTAGCAGAAGAAAAGATGTTATGACCCCGGTTAATAATCGGGGCTGTGTCAGGAGAGAGAGAAATGATTTTCTATTTCATCAGCACAAGAAGTAGTTGTAAAGAACACAACGTTTATAACATTCGAGAGATGTGGACCAGATCTAGGGCAACAAAGCAGTCAAGGTTAGACAAGGTTGTGCCTGGTTCTCTCCATCAAGTCTGTTGCCCAGTATTCAACAGGGTCAGGAGAATATCTGTCTATGCCACTGGATATCTGGACAAATGATACATGTTCTGTTATTTCAAAGTTTTTCTCCCTTTCCCTCTACCGTCTTCCATCCTTCCCATCCTTTACTCCCAATACTGCGTGCAAGATAGTGCACCAGTGGTACCATAAATTGAAAATACTTGGATGAAATTTAAATCCAGGAATATTCAAATGCAGTTTACTCTCCATAATGTACTAGATGTGCGATCATGGACAAAATCATTTGTATTTTTTGGGCCTTCATATTTTATCTATAAGAATGTATTGTGTTTGTACTGTACTATAATATTATGCCATTGAAAGATATTTTCTCTTTTGATCATTACAACAAGGTCTGAAGAGATTATTATTATTATTATCCCCCTGATATACAGATGATAAAACTGAGGTTTAAAATGTTTATTAACGTTTTTACTGTAATTCAATTGATGGCAGAGTTGAGAGTTGGACACATGTTTATCCAGCACATAAACCTACCATCTTAGATGATTTATTACATTGTTTTAATTGACAAAGTTTATTTCTACTATCTGTGTTTTGATTATAATTGAATTACATATATATGCCGATAGTCTTGCATAATACATCATGCACAATATATACTCAACTAGAGAGGCACCAAGAAAAGAAGTTGAAGAGGGTAGGCAGGGCAGGAAAGTAGGAAATGATTTGAGCTGCTCATAGTAAATACTCTCCATGAGATGGAGCACATAGAATTGACTTTTCTTTTTTCTTTTTAGCTTCTATATGAAAATCTACATTTCAAAAGCTAATAGACTTTATTTTTACAGAGCAGCGTTAGGTTTATAGAAAAATTGAGCAGAAAGTACAGAGAGTTCCCACATACCCCTCTACTCCCACCCACAGAAAAAAAATTGATTTGCACACTCTTACAGATTAAATAGAATACAGAAAAGCTGATGTTTTATCATATTCCATAATGCTTCTGACAGTTAAATGAGATGTCAGCATGTTGTTATATTGTTATGCTGGGATGCATTCAGCAAAAAGTAAAGAGAAAAGTAGGGCACATTGCAATGGAGAAGGGGTATGTTCTCCTCACATCCACTCCATTCTATACCTATGGGCTCCTGGCATGCTGGTCCCAGCTAATGTGTAGCCCGAGTCATGGTTTCCCCTCTCAACCTTATTTGTTTCTAGGCTTGACCCACTTCATGACTTGAATACTCTTGTCCCTGTCCATTCAAAGGCTCAGGGAAAGTGCAGTGGCATAGCTCCATGTAGCAGTTAGTGATGCCCCACCTTGGATGAACATCTTGTAGATGTATTGCAAAGTACCCTACAATGTTCTGTTGTAATTCATCATGTGTACAACAGGATCATCTTCATAACTGGTAATTTTTAAAATGATAAAGGAATAAAGTTTTCCTGTACTCTCTCCGAGATCATTACTGCAATAGGAAGGCTCATGACCTGCTCCAGAATTGTGGCATCTGATGTGAAGAGAAGTAATCTTAATTTAATCTTTAAGCACAAGAAAGCAATGTAGGTTGTCACAGGCACAACATTTTCCAGCTGGGTACCTGGTGCAGTAGCAGCAGAACATACTCTAGGCCTGAACTCAATACAGACTAGGGTTTCCTGGATGCTGAGATTCTTCTTTTCCATGTAGGACGTCATCGCCTGAGACACGCCCAAGGAGGAGATGAGGTGATTGATTTGAGACTTTTTTCTTTTCCTAATGTAAACATTCACCATTATAAATTTCCTTCTAAGCATTGCTTTCTGTGCTTCTGTTGTTGTTTAGTGAAGTGTTCTATAAATATAAATAAGGTCAAATTGGCTGATAGTGTTGTGCAAGTCTGCTGTATTCTTGCTGATTTCTGACTACTTGTTCTATTACTTATTGAGCACAAAGGGTTAAGGTCTCCAAGTGTAATTGCAGAATTGTCAATTCTTCCTTTCAGTTTTAACAATTTTATCTTCAAGTATTTTGAAGCTCTGTTGTAAGTGCACACACATTAACATTGTTATGCCTTCTTGGTAAATTGACCCTTTTATAATTATGTAATATCCCTCTTTATTTCTGTAATATTTGTTTTTCTGAAGTCTAATTTGTCTGACATTAATATAGCTTTTCCAGATTAGTGTTTGCATGTATCTTTTTCCATACTTTTACTTTTAATCTATCTATGTCACTATATTTAAAGTGGGTGTCCGAGTAATTCATTTGAGAGATGAGGGTCACTTGACCAAAGATGTAGCAGTGGAGATAGTGGCAGTGGTCAGATTATGGGTTAATTTTTAAGATAGGAGCAGCTGGACTTCATGACAGATTAGATGTGTTGACCTTAAACAAATAGCCAGTTATTTCTCCAGCAAAAATGGTTTTATTCGGGATCAGCAAAGAATTGCAATTCGGGGTCTGCAACCATAGCAGCCACATGCAAGTCCTTCAGCAGCTCGTTGAGAGAAACTCTTCTAAAGAGGGGAAGAGGCAGTTGGGAGGGTGTAAACAAAGAGTCTGCTGGAAGATTTGAGAGTGTGATGTGCTCTTCATTGGCTGAGTTGAGACAGTGTCTCCTTGGCTGAGCTTCTTGCTGGTGAAGAAGAGGAAGTCTTTCTTCTTCCTGTTGGGCTCTGCTATTGACATAGAGCATGAAAGCTCACACTTTTGGCCCTCCAACTCCAATTTAATGAGGTTTCTGTTATTAATTTGACAGATATAAGCAGTGAGAGAAAAATAAGAGTCAAAGATAACTCTCAGGTTATGACCAGAGATACTGAAAAGCAAAAGGTAGTGGGAGGAGCATGTTGGAGGAGAGTTCAGAAGGCAAAACATCAGAAGTCAGTACTGGTCACATTAAATTAGAATCCTGAGCCTCTAGAATGCAGTATCTCCAAGTAGAAGGAGAATATCCACACAAGTTTCTCTGTGCTAGGTCTTGTTTAACATGACCCAGTAGTAAAAGAAGGAACACGTTGAAATTCCTGTTTATCCTCAGGAGCCAAGCACTCCCCAGGGCTCTGCTCTCCACCCTGCTCACTTCCATCAAATGAGAGACCTTGCTAAAATAGGTCAGGCTGTGTCCTTGAGTGAATTAAAACCCCAGTGTCTCAGGAGGTTTGTGTTCAGCTCCACCTGCAGTCTCAGTCACTGTGTCACTCAGAGCACAGAAGTACTCAGCTGAGTCGCTCCAATGGGCTGATTGTTTCCTCAGGTGGAAGGAGGTTTCACTCTTTTTAAATTCAGCCTCAAAACCTTTGATGCCTTTAACTAGGGTGGGTCCTGAAAAGTACTTGAGGAGGAGCTGGAGGCCTTGGCTGGGGTACTGGACGTACCAGAAGAGATAAGGAGTTCCAGTATAGGAATAGTTACACTTCAGCTCCAGAGAGGCTCCTTCAGAGACAGTGATGTGGTCGTCAGGCTGGGTCACCGACTGGGCTCTGGTTCCTCCTGAAACATCAATGCTGAGTCAGTGAGACCAGGACAGACAGACCTACCTTATAATGAGACTCTGTCTCTACTCAGATTCCAGTCGGAACAATGTTCCTTCTATGGAGGCAGGAACATGGAATACAACGTTACTTACTCACTGTGAAGAGCATCCCAAGCAGCAGAATGGTCATTGAGAACATGGCTAGGCAGTGAGGAAGCTGAGAGCTATAATCTGGAAGATCTTCCCTGAGGAGCAGGAAGGAATGTGCCAGAGTATGCTGAGTCCTTGCAACTGGGAAAATCTGGGATTCAAGAGATCCCTGTTTAGGCAAGTTCTCCACACTATTAGTAAGAGATGCTTCCTTGACAGTGGCTGTTCCTGGTGTTGAGCCTCCTCAGAATGTGCCCCTCAGTGAGCTGTGAGTAAAGAAGCTCATAGGAGTGAGGTAGCACTTTAATAGAGCTGTTTCTAGTTTATGCAACATTGCCCTCTGGAGGTCAAATATAGAAACAAACTGAGTCTTAAGGTTTTTGAGCCCCATCTCCTTCCTGCTCCTATCTAGGCTTGAATTTCTTAGCATTATAATCTGATGAGAGTGTTTTTGGGAGTCCATTTATTAAGAGACTCTTTTAATCTTATAAATCAAGTAGCAGTGTTTAATCCTATGAAGTAAACCATATTATCACCCTCATTTTATAAACAAGGAAACTGAAGCACGGAAGGATAGATGTAAATTGTCCAAGGTTAAGGGCCAGCTCCATGGCCTTGTGGTTAATTTTGGCATGCCTTACTTTGGTGACCTGGGTTCGGTTCCCAGGTGCAGACCTATGCTACTCATTGGCAGCCGTGCTATGGTGGTGACCCACATACAAAATATAGGAAGAGTGGCAAAGATGTTAGCTCAGGGTGAATCTTCCTCAAGCAAAAAGAGGAATATTGGCAATAGATGTTAGCTCAGGGTGAATCTTCCTCAGCCAAACCCCCCCCCCCAAAACAGATGAGTTGTCCAAGGTTACAGTAAGCGACAACTGGAATTTGTCCTATTAGAATGACTCAAGAATCAACATTATTAACCACTGATAATTTAGCACTATAGCCCTTTCAAGTAGATATTATCCTCACTTAATAGAAGGGAAATCAAGTCTTTATGAAGTGAAACAATTTTTCCAAGGACACACAGGACTAGAACTAATTCTGTTAGACTCCAAGACCACCTCCTCACCCCCTATTTTATCTATGCTACAGTATTACCCTTTAAAAGCTGATGTAACTGCACTGAGGCAAACACTCAGGGCAAAACTCAGAAGAGAATGGAAACTAAAGACAACCACCAAGGAACCCAAACACTGGAGGGATGGACAGTGGGAAAAGTAGCAAAGAAATCCCAAAGGGTAGTCCAGAGAGGTAAGTGGCAAATCACAAATGACTAGTGTTCTGAAAGAGAAGGGAAAAGGAATTTTAACAAGGAAGGAATATCCAACGGAGCAAATGCTGAAGAAATGTCTATCTAGAGAGATGATGACTAAAAAGTGTCCATTGATTTTTAACAGCACAAAGGTCATGATTTGAGTCTTTTCAGTAGAAGCTAAACTGCAGTGGGATGAGGCATGAAGATGAGACAAGGAACAGAAAACCTGAATATAGAAGTCTCTTTCCAGAGATTGAACTCTGAAGGAGAGGAAAGAGACACGGTGTTAACCAGACAAGGATGTTGAAGTGGTAATAGTAGCATTTTCAAAGATTGAGATATATGTATATGCTTTTGGAAAGGATCTGTAAGCAATGGATCAATGTCCTGAGGAGACAGATAGGACTGGAATAGGGATCAGAGGCAGAAGGACCAAGTTTTGTTACAAGGAAGAACAGTTATTTCCTATTTTATTGGACTGAAGGAGGAAAAGATTGGTTTAGGTTTCAATAATTTTTCAGGGTGTGAAGGCAGAAAGTTGAAACCTCTATTAATTTCTAATTGAATCCTTTTTGTTCTTGTGAGTAGAAATTAAGTGCCACCCAAGAGAGTGAGTGGAGGATGTTCCGGGTTAGGGAGTCTGAGGAGTGTGAGAACTTTTGAAATAGTCACTGTAGGAGATGATGACGGGAGAAAAAATATACTCTCCTGGCCATGCTGTGGGCCTAGTTAGTGCTGAAGGTGACAACAGGTTTCAGTGACACCGGTTTGCTGACCTGTGTGATTATCTTGAACTCTGCTTAACAGACAAAGTATACATTATAGGAAGGCAGATATCAATCCATGATTGGGAATTAATAAAACCACTAATAGGACACAGAAATAAGGCAAGAACAATAAGACTAATGACTAAAGGTTGATTGAAGTAGCACCATGGACCTTAGGTGTTTAGATAAGAAAATAAGAGATGGGAAGCCTCTGAGAAATAAGATGACAGTAAAGGGATCAGGGACTAAATGATCATATATCATCAAAGAACAAGTGCTGTAGAAGGAACTGACTGTAAGAATCTAAGGATGCGACGTTTTAGACAGGATGTGAGATTTTTAGGTGGAGCAGCATCTAACTTGGAGAATTATCATCACATCTTTCTAGAGTGTGGCCACGGGCATTAATGGCTAAAGGAGACTCTAATTAACAGTCTTTAAAGTTGATGAGTTCAGGCTTCTCTCTGAATTGTTGGCGTGGACATTTAAGTCACTGGTATTTTAGGTTACAGTGGAATCTTCTGAGCTGCGTTGTCTTTAATATATAAGGAAGAACGTCTGGTGTTTATAAAGATGGCAGTGAAAAAAGGGCAGGGAAAATTAGGGGTGATAGACTTGAGCCTCAAAAGTTCACAGACAATAGTCTGGGTTTTTTGGGGGGTGGTGAGGACAATGCTGTTCCTATCTCTAAATCTGAGATGTTGTAGATGAAGGAGAATAAGGAGCAAGGACAAGAGAAAGAAACTGTATTCCAAACAGAGGCAGGTTTCAGTGAAGGCAGGTGGGAGGAATTTTCACAGGGCTATTGAATATTTGTTTACAATGAATGGGGATTTAGAGGTCAAAGTGGAAAGATTTCCATGGGAAGTTAAGAGGCTATTTGGTCAGTTTAGAAAATAAAACAGTCAAATTCCTTGGTGATTCATTCCTCTCTGGAAGGAGTCAGTCACAGGTAGGACTGAATGTGCTTCCAAGGGGTCCTAGCACAGAGGGGCACGGCCACAGTAAGACTAGCTGGTGCTCATTTCTCTCAGCAGGTGTCATGAATCAGTAAATTCTGGCTAACCAGATGGATTCAGCTCATCCACTACATTACAGTACATTATATTGCATTACATTACAAAATCTGCATACGTTTCTATTTATAGATGGAAACACTAGAGAAAATTATCTCTACCTCATAGTCAAAACCCACGTGGTGAAGGGCACACCTGGAGCACAATCCCTGGGGCCCCATGATCACCACACTCAATGCTTACAGATAATTGCCTGAGTCTCTGCAAAGGAGGCTGTAATGTGCTGGAAGACTTTGGATGTTTATTTAGGTTGATTGTGAATCTTCTTTCTTGCTTTCCTATCTACTGATAATTTAAGTATCTGATCCCTCTACTTTCTTTCGGAACATCATCCCTGTTATCTCCTCTTGCTTCCTTATCTAATACAGAGTCTAAAGACAATCATTCTGAAGCTCTTCTATAAATGCCATCAATCTTCACACTCCTCTCTCTTCCATGTCATCAGCCTGCCAAATCCGAAGACCAGATGAACTTCCTTACCCACTATTACAGCAAACTGGAACCAGGCACTAAATTCTGGGGTAATGTTAATTATGGCGAAGATGTTGGCTAACAAATCTTATTGACCCCACAGCACGCACAGTGCTATAGGAGCCCTTTAATGTTTAAGGCTGTGGCAGGTACTGCTTGTCGCCTACAAACAGTGGATTTACCTCGTCATTGTTACTAACAGCATCCTGATGTTCCTTTAGTTAGCAATGTTCCTAGATAAAAATACATACCTTCCTCAGACTTTTGCAGCTTGAGGTCACCATAAACTCTGTTCTGATTAATGAGATATAAGTATCCTTGTTGCCAAAAACCGGGATCTTCTTACCATACCTGAATCAATGAACACAATGACAAGGGATTGAGGAAAAGAAAGAGTAATTTTTAATTTGCTAGCAAATGAGGATGTGGGAGGCTAGCACCACAAAACCCACTGTCCTCTTGAAGCCTTAGTAGCTAGGGTTTTTAAAGGGGAATCCACGGGAAGGAATGTGCTGTCTCTCTGGTGGGGCAATTATGTGAGGGTTGCAGATGTTTTGGTGCCAAGCCAGCTGTTATCTCTATTTGTAGCAGGAGGTTTTGTGCTCCATTGATCAATCTTTCCATGCCACCAGAAATTGGGCCCTGGGGAGAGGAAGGAAACTGTTACCAGTTAACTATTAAAAAGTTTACAAGATTTTACATAGGGGATGGAGGGTTGTGGCTTTGCAGGTTGGTGTCTTCCCATCAGCCTGTGTTTGGCCTTTGAGGCTGTTCACAGGGAGGGTGGTGAGATAGGGGAGTCCACAGGTGGGTGTCCTTTGCTGTCTGCCTCCATGATGAATGGTGGATTCTGGCACCAGGAAGACAAGGAGTTGGGGTCTGGGAGCTTCAGGTTCTTGATAGTCTCTGGATATCAGTTTCCCTGTAACTAAACTTCAAAGGACCTGTAATTAGCCAAATTTTAGTGTAAGCCCAGCGTGAGGCCACCCAGGCTTTTAACAATTTGTATCTTCTATTTGCCTTGTGAAGTTCTGGGATACAAAGGTTAAAAAAACATGATATTTTTGTATGAATGTAACTTAGAGGAGCAGGGAAAAGGGGATGAGTACTTTTGGTTTTAACCCCACATACTGAGTTTAATGTAGGGGAACTGATATCATGGCTGGCATCATCCTGAGAGATTTATCATCCTTTCCTATTCAATAGATTTATCTACTTTTCCTAATAATCCAAAGTGTTGATAGCTAGTCTCCTTGGACTACATCTCAAAGGTCAAAAGTCCTACGTTTGTAACCTACATGGAGGAAAACACCATTATCACATTTCTCATCTATGGTCTGTTAATAGAGAGCCAGAGCTTACTCATGGTCTGAAGTCATGCCTGTTTAACAAACGTGTTTTTACTCAAATATTTCAGGCAAAAAAAAAGGGAAAACTAGAATAAAAACACCTGAAATTTTAGTTTTAGTTCACAGATCACCTTATAATTAATATGAAGCCATTGTATCATTTTAAAGTCTTTATTGGAGTACAATACACATATAGGAAAGTATAAATATATTGTAAGTGCTCAGCTTCATAAATTCTCACAAAATTGACACATTCTTTTAACCAGCATCCAGATCAAGAAACAGAACATAACCAACACTCCAGAGCTGCCTTTATGACCTTGATCATACTGTCTCATGGGTAATACTATTTTGACTTCTATCAGTATAAATTATGTTTGCTTTGGTACTTTATAGAAAAGGTATATTTATTGGACATTCTTTTAAGAAGTGTGTGCCTAAGACTTTTGCCTTTTCTATTGGTTTGCTTGTTTTGTGTGTGTGTGTGTGTATGTGAGGAAGACCAGCCCTGATCTAACATCCATTGCCAATCCTCCTCTTTTTGCTGAGGAAGACTGGCCCTGAGCTAACATCTGTGCCCATCTTCCTCTACTTTGTATGGGACGCCGCCACGGTGTGGCTTGACAAGCAGTGCGTCGGCCGGCGCCCAGGATCCAAACCCTTGAACCCCAGGCTGCCAAAGCACGATCTAAACTGCTGTGCCACCCTGTCAGCCCCAGTTTGCTTGTTTTCTTACTGATTTGAAGATTTTTTTGAATCAAAATGAGTCTTTTGATAATATTTGTTGCAAATATCTTCTGTTCACTATCATTTTAACTCTTGAAACAACTTAATTTTAATGATAATTTTAATATAGTCCAATTTTGATGCTTAAATATTTTTGTATCTTAAGAAATATTTATCTAACACAAAGTAATGAAAATGTTCTATATTTTCTTCTACAAGCTTTATATTTTATTCTTACGTTCAGATCTGCATTCTAACTGAACAGCTATTTACATATGATGTGAAGGTCAAGATATATTTTTCCCATATCACAAATTACTAAATGTCATTTATTGGAGACCATCCCATATCCTTGGCAAACAGTGCAAATGTCTTTTTCAATTTTTATGATAATGCTGTGTTAGTATTCGTTTTATCACAAATTTTATCACCTATCTCCATCTGCTCATCTTAGTCTTCTCTTTCAGTTCAGTTTTTTTCTCTACTTTCAGGTTTTTGCTTTATGTTTTATAGTCAGCACTTATTTATTAGATTGATGATACAGTTTTCTAAGCTTTTGTTCTAATTACTAAAATAAATTTTAAGAAATTTTCTTCTCCTTTTTGTGCTCAGGATATTTTCTTTTCCATGTCCATATGTGTATACACTTGTTTATTTTGTTTCTTACAAAATTCTTACCTCTTATCTACTTCTGGTGGCAAGTGAATTTGAAAATCATTTAATGTGTTGCCCATTTCATGCAATTCTGGTGGATCAAGTCAGATATTCTCCTAACTTTAGGATCAGTCTCTCAGACTAACAGGCAGAATTTGTGGAATGTTAGAATCCTTAGTGCGCACTGTAACAGTCTGTTCCTGATTCGATCTATATTATTTGTAGGAAGTAAAAGTCGAAAGGTACAATGTGCCAACAGAGCTCAGAGTTTTTAGCTCTTGTTGTTTTCTTGTAAGATCATCTACTAACAGTAAATCTCTATTGGTCAAACTACTGGTAGAACTAATGATGGTTCTGTTAAAAACTACTCATTAATTTTGCAATTTGTGAAGATAAATTTAGCAACATGTTTTAAAGCAGAAAACATTCAGTGCAAGGGCAAACACACAATGTTTTTGATTGGTAGAGGATTATTTCTGAACAGGGATGAAAAAGACAGGAATGTAAGAAAAGCCTTCTTAAATCTGTTTACTACTTTCCGTTGGCAAGCACTGTGTTTCCTGGGGCAAAGCATTGCTGAACTATCATGTGTACCTTTTACACCTTCATTGGCTTATAGTTATGGCAATGGGTTGATTGTTGAGTACCAATTGATGTCTAAATGTCTGTTTTTTCTACTTCCTTTTTTTGTAAAGTTAGGAGAACCCTCTGCCCCTTTCCAAGAGATTCTAGCTAAAAGCCATTCTAACCTTTCAAAATATCTGGTGCCAGCCTCCTCATGACAAACACAGTGTATTAACAATCTTAGCAGAGGAGGGATAAATTTATGCCACCTGGCATGATCTATGAAGAATGTCACACATAAAGAGAATTTTGAGTTGGAATGAATTGAACTTTCACAGGTCGACCTTAACAAAATAGGGGACCTATTTTACCAATAATGATTGGAAAAAGGAATAAAGGAAGGAAGGAAAAGAGAGAGGGAGGGAGTAAAGAAGAAAGGAAACTAGGAAGGAAGGAATTAATGAGTACACTAATAAATAAGGATTTTGGAATATATCCCTATCTTCATTATGCATATGATATTCTTGAGCCCTTTCTTATATTTTTATAGAAGATCTAACTCATGCTCCCCAGTATTTTATTGTATCCTTAGCATTTGTCAGTAAAATTTTCAGTCATGAATATTTATTTATTCAATAAATATTTATTGAGTGACTACTACTTGTCAGGACTGTGTTAGTTACTGAGGACATGTCAATAAACAAAACAGACAAAACAAGATATATTTCAGGCCTTTTTGTTTTCAAACATGAGGGTGTAGAGGATGGCCTTAGTAGGAAAGGAAAGTGAGATCAAAGCTTGTGAAGAAGAGGAAATGAATGTGAAAAAAGTGACTGGAGGGATCTTGAAAGAGATATGCTAATCTTTGGAAACTGCTACTAGCACATCCCACTGCACTTTCTAAGACTTGAGTACAAATATCTGTTCCCTCATCTCTCACTCATGGAATCCAAGCAATTTCCAAAGTATGATAATTACAGCCGTTTACATTTATGTACACCTCCTATGTACTGGGACAACTTTCTCAGTCTTTGTGAAGATCCAAGAAGAACTTGAATGCCACTCACATCAAGGTTTGGAGCTCCTATCTCCTTTTTTCTCTGCCTTGTGTACTAATTTATTCTCTATCCTTTCTACTTCGGAGAACTCATGGCTAATACAGAGCTAAGGACGCTTCAGAATCTCTCTACAATCAACATGTATTTCTGCTGCCATTTGAACACTTAGGGGGCTAGCACTATCTCTTTATAGGATTAAGAACTATAGCTTTTCTCATCTCATAACTCATGATTCTTACTCTAACATTTTGACATTTTGCTCTAAATTGCATATCACCTCCTGGAATGGGTACCATAATCCATTCCATTGACTTTCCATTTGATTCATTATTTGGGGGTTTCCTCAGTATTGCTTCCAGTAAGGCAAGACTGAACAATGTGTGCTCAAGATTTTGGAGCTTGACAATCTCAGGTTTAAAAATAAATTAAAAAGTTGATGCTAATACTTAAATCAAGGCTGTGAATACTGGCAAGTTTTTAAATCTCTTTGAGGTTTAGTTTTCTAATATGTAAGATAGGTCTCAGAATAATTCTTCATGAAATGGTAATGAAGATTAAAAGATATGTTTAGGGCTTTCCTAAAAGGTCACTGACTTTTGAAGCCAAAAAGAAATAAATACTTGATAGATTTGACAATGTAAAAATTAAAGAAAACCACATTAAAAAAATAAACAAAAGGTAGTACATTAGAATAAAATATCCAAACAAATATAAAAGCAAAGAACTATCTAAGATATAAAAATGATTTCTACAAATAAAGTAAAAAGGAAAAATAACCTAATAGAAAAATGGCCAAAAAATGAGGATAAACACATGACCAAGGTCAAACAACAGGTGCCAATATATGGAGAAAAAGTTGCTCAAAAGCTCTAGGAATCAGGAAAATGCATATAGATAAAGTATATTTGGATTGTTAAAATAAAAAATACTGGTAAATTCCCAATTTGTACAGGGATATAAAATGAGCTTTCTCATTTACTGTTGGTTGGAGTATAATTGTCACCACATGGAGGGCAAGTTGTCACTTTCTCCAAAAGTTTTAAATGCACCTTTCCTTTGACATAGCAATTCCAACTGCAGAAATATCATTAAAATAGACACATCCAAGTATATACAAAAATGAATCTACAAATATGTATAAGACCACATTCTTTTTGTGTGTGTGTGTGAGGAAGACTAGCTCTGAGCTAACATCCGTTGCCAATACTCCTCTTTTTTGCTGAGGAAGGCTGGCCTTGGGCTAACATCTGTGCCCATCTTCCTCTACTTTACATGGGACGCTGCCACAGCATGGCTGACAAGCGGTGCGTCTGTCCACGCCCATGATTGGCACCTGCGAAGCACTGGGTCGGTGAAGGGGAGTGTGCGAACCCAACTGCCACGTCACCAGGCTGGCCCCAAGATGACATTCTTTATGACAGCAAAGAAAGAGAAAAATTTACATCAATAGAAAAGTAATTAATTAAATGATAAAATGTTTCAAAGTACTAAATAGGCATCAGAAACAATTAAGTGGACTTCCCTACATTTATTCTACTCTAGAAAGATCTCCAGGACACTTTATTAAATGAAAATCAAAAGGCAATTTGCAAAAAAATTCAAATAAATCCAATTTACATGGCAAATTATTTGCGTGTGTATAAATGTGGATGCAGTTGCATCAAATTATATGCAGATATGTATACATATAATTGAAAGAAAGCAGGCTGGCATGATACACCTTAAACTCTCAGAACTGGTGTCTCTGAGGAGGACAGAGGGAGCTGGGGGGATGAAGGAGACACAGCCACGGGCTTTCACTTTTGCTCTGCCTGAGCCTTTTATGATGAGACAGATCTGTGTGTTGCTGAGGGAATATCCAAAAATGATGAAAACTCTTTAGAGATGCAGGATTTCTAAGCAAATAAAAATAAACTAATATTCACTTAATTTTGGTTTCTTTCCAAAAAAATTTTTCTCCATCACAAATATGCATGCTCTAGATTAGCAACAAAAAACTCTTCAGATTTTTCTCAGAGAAAGAGTAATTTGTTTCTGGTAAGTGGAACGACTGTAATAGTATGTGTTTCAGAGTTTGGACTTGCCCCTGGGTCCAAATGAAAGAAGCCTTTGGGACAAGTAGAATTCTTTTTATTTTCCTCATCTTTTATATTGAGACTATCACACTGAAACCAACATTTTATTGACATGAGGAGGAGCTATGACAAATTCTTAATACCTGTTCACTTTATTGCCATATTAGAATTACGATTCTTAGTCTCCTCATAATTCTTGTCAGCCACAACAAATGGAGGGCTTATTCCTTGTCCTCTCTCCTTTATTCCTGTCTTTCTTCTTTCCCTTATTCATTTTCTCCCTTTTTCCTTCTCTTCATTTTCCTCCTTTCTTATTGCTCTCTGACTCTCCTGCTAGATGGTTCTAGATTTGCTCTTCGTGGCCGCTGCCTCCTTGCCCTGCCCCCACCAAGGAGATATTGCACAGGTGCAGCCCCGTCTGTCCCAATGTGCTTCTCTCACGATGCAGTAGTACACAGCGGTGTCTCTCAGGGTGACCTGGGGCAGGACCAAGGTACTGGACTTTCTGTCTGTTGCAATGATCAGAGAGGCCATGTTGCGGGTCACAGTGTCTCGTAAGCCATGAATTATATACTGTGGACTCTGACCGGGATTTTGTCGATACCAATGTATATAATCATCTACACTGATAGTAGAGTGGTTACAAGGCAGGTTTACAACTTCTCCTACAGCACAATCCATGGAATTGGGCTGGGTGGTCTTAGCATCAATCACGGTCCCTAAAGAGTCAAGAAAACCAAATTAGCTCCTGACCACAAATCAATGTAATTCTATGGATCAAGGGCACAACACTCCCGTAACTCTCTGGCCCTACCCTTATTCTCCAGCAGTTTTATTTATGTCCTGCTAGAATGCCAAAACATCCTTGGTGTTCATTATAGAGACCAAAGATACATGCCAAGAATCAGAGACTCCACAGGCTCTATTCCATGGGTCCTTGGCTCAATAAACCCAGAGATTTCTTGCAAATTGGGTACTGCTAATGGCTCTTTTGGGGTCACGGCTAGGTTTTAATCTGTCTTGTAGAAGTTTGTGCTCCTAGACAAATGCATAGATCAATTCTCAATTCCATCCCTAGCATGCTGGATAAAGCACAGGGAGAGGAGTAGACAGCAATTAACATTTCAAGGTCCTTTGGCCTCAAAGCCATCCCTTAGTAGACACAGAACACTTACCCAAGCACAGAAACACAGTTACTCTGGTCACCAGCCTCATACTTCAAGGACAAACTAGGGTCACAGCCCAGAGCTCAGTCTTTGTGTCTGATCCTAGGCTTAAAGAGGTTCCAGAGAACAGAAGCAACAGCTAATAGTAAAGACTTGCAAGGAGTGCAGCTACCACTGTGTTGTTGTCAGGACCTTGTCAGCCAATGAGAGAGCAGTTCCTTGTCTAGGTCTTCCTCTCCTGCTTTAGTCACATCCCCAAGAAGAAGGTGAGAGTATCAACCAGACATCCCCAACTCACAGGGTGCCCACTACAACCATTTGTGAGGTTTAGTCTGGCTCTGGTTAAGGAAAATCAATCACAAGGAGGTGTCCATCCAGAACCTTTCTTCCATCATTTCTTCCTCAATGCACCAAAGAAATTGGCTGATGCTCCATGGAGATTGTGGAAAGGATCTTTTAATCCCAGAAAACTGTACTGAACTCTATGCCATAAGGAGATGAATATTCCCTTCCATGTTTCAGAAAATGCATGTGAGATTTGGAAGTAGGCAGTGATGTGCTCATGGGGACAGGAAAGATTAATAACATTGAGACTAAAAGCTAAACCTCTTGGAGCTCAGGTTTCCTACAAAGGTCCCTGGAATCATGTATCTGCTGTTGCCCACGGAGACATTTCTCAATGCATCTGTTCTTGATAGAGTAACTGACGACATGCATGGTGCTCACTCTCATCCTCCTAGAACAAACGTCCTTAATAGTCACCTCTACACCCATGCTTATGGGTGCTGGGCCCCAGGGATGCTGGGGCAGAAAGAGAGGAGAGAAGGGAAAGCAAACAAGGGGGGATGGGAGTGGTAGAAAAGGTTAGAAGAGGGAAGAAAAAAGAGTATAAGGAATGGGGAAGATAAGGGATCATCACAAAAAGGAAACTGAGAGAAAGTGTTTAGGGGGGTACAGGGAAAGGGTTCAGGCTATTGGGCTAAGGGCCCTGAATCCTTGACCACACACACTCATCAAGAGATTATAAAGTACAAGTCATCTAAAGAGGATGAAATATGTCATTTTTCCTGTTTTCTGTGGAACATCAGTGGAAAACATAAGCTTATCTTCCCTTCTCCCAGAAAGGAACTAAGTTTGCAGATGAAGCAGCTCCCTCTTGCGACAGAATACATGAACTGCACAACTAAAACCAGAACAAAAGTCAGCCAGCAATCTTCTGAAAGATGCTTTCCTCAGGTTTGAAGGTGGACATCTTAGTTTTAAGATGTCCTCTGTACTCATCTTTGTTTTCTCCAAACACTCCGAGAACTCCAAGGAAGGTTGTGATTATTTTAGATTACTTTATTTCAGTAATATCCCCATTATGATTTTCAGTTGTTGACTTGTCTTTCATTTTCCTTTTCTCTCTTTCTCATATTTAAAGGTTGGTTCAAAACCCCATATTATTCAATGTTTATGAGAGGTAGTACAGACTAGGCACTCAAGAATTACCGATTTCCTGAATGAGTAGATGAGTCATTATTCATGAATTTAGTGGGAGAAGTTATGCTGAGCAACTCTTTAAATTATTCTAAATACAATCTTCCAATTTTACTGAAAACAGTTTGAACAAAACAGTCCGACAGGATACATATAGGGTTCAATTTGTGGACAACATTCAACAATAGACAGCAAACTTCCCAAACCTAGAGTGGGGAGAATCAGATTATGAGGCTATAGGAGTAAATGTCATAGTAATCATATTTCATTCATTTAACAAATATTCATTGGGAGCCTATTCTGTGCCAGATCTCTCTCTCTCTCTCTCTCTCTCTCACACACACACACACACACACACACACACACACACACACACACAAGTCAATAATGCACTAGTGTTAAAAATATCAGAACAAATAAAAACTGAAATTACTTAAAGGCAGAAGAAAAGTAATTAACAATAACTTTTATTTGTTGGTTTGCTTGTTGGTTGGTTGGCAAATGAGACTTTAATTTTTAGAACACATCAGAGGCATCTAACAAGTGGCATTTTAAATGATACTGAAAAGGAAAAAATATGCTGTATGACTCTGGAGAATCTGAAAATATGTTTGTCCAGTCTATTGACTCTTTTCAGAGTCTTGAATTGTAGAAGATCGTATTATCTCTAGGACAATGTGAAGTGAGGTTATCGTCCTTTGCTTGATGAAAACCAGAATGATATAGTTAATTTACTTCCAAAAAAGCAAGAGAATTTGATAAAAGGTTCACACCTTTGCATGAGGAATACTCTCGACAATCCAGAAGTAGAAGAGAAATTCCTGAATCTGATAAAGTATCTATGAAAATGTCCAAAGTCAATATTATTCCCCCTAAGTTCAAGAACAAGACAAACAGACACTATCACTACTTCTATTGACTTTCATACTGAGAGCCTGGCACCAAGTCAGGAAAGGAAATAAAATGTATAAAGTTTGGAAAGGGAGAAGTAAAGCCGTTTTTATTCATAGATGATCATTTGTATATGAAGAAAATCCAAAGGAATCTATAAACAAACTATAAGAACTAGAACTAATGGTGAATTAAAGTCACTAAATACAAAAATCAATTTTATTTCTAGATTCTTCCTAAAAGCATGGGAAAATAAAATTAAAATGCCATTTATCAAATACCTGGGAATGAATTTAATGAAGATATTCTAGTCCTGTAGAACAAAAGTTACATTAATAAAAGGAATTAGAGAGGATCTACATAAATGAAGAGGCTATCGTGTGAATCTGAGGCCTTTGTATGTGAAGACGTCAGTTGGCCCACATTGACCCATAAATTCAACACAATCCCAATCAAATTACTAGCAACCTTTTGTGGTGGAAATTGAAAAGCTAATTCTATAACTTATGTGGAAGAACAGTGATCTAGAATAAACCTTGAAAAAGAATAAGGAAGTTTGACTTGCACTTCCAGATTTTAAAACTTATATGAAGCCCCAGTAATTAAGACAGAATGGTCTGTTGGTATGATGACAAGATAAATAGTTACCACAAATTTTATTTTAGCCATTCTGACAGATGTGTAGTGATATCTCATTCTGGTTTTACTCAGAATTTCTCTAATGGGTAATGATATTGAATGTATTTTCATGTGCTCCTCTGTCATCTGTATATCTTTTTAGTGAAATATTTCTTTGCCCATGTTCTAACTGGATTGTTTGCTTTATTTACTGTTTAGCTTTGAGAGGTCTTTATATATTCTAGATGCTAGTCTTTTGTGGGATTTATGATTTGTAAATCATTTTTATCAGTCTGTAGCTTGTCTTTTCATCCTCGTAAAAGGATCCTTTGCAGGGTAAAAGATCTTAATTTTGAAAAGCAATTTATCATTTTTTAAAAACATTTTAAAAAGTTAAGGACTGTGCTTTTGGTGTCAAGTCCAAGAACTCTTGGCCTAGACTATTTCAAAAGTTTTGTCCTATGCTTTCTTCTAAAAGTTTTATAGTTGAACATTTTCTATTTAAGCCTGTGATCCATGTTAAGTTAATTTTTGTATAAAGTGTGAGACATAAATCAAGATTTATTTTTCTTGCCTATGAATGTCCACTTGCTTCAACACCATAAGTTGAAAAGTTTCTTTCCTCCATTGAATTTCTTTGGCACTTTTATTTGAAAAAAAATCAGTTGGGTATATTTGTATGGATTTATTTATGGATTCTCATTTCTTTTCTGTTGACCTATGCGTCTTTCCCTGCACCAGTAACACATAATCTTGATTACTGTAGCTATAGTTTGAAATCAGGCAGACTGATGGCTCCCATTTTCTTCTTTTTTCAAGATTGTTTTAGCTATTCTGGTATCTCTGCCTTTTCATATAAATTTTAGAATAACCTTGCCTATATTTATCAAAATTCCTGCGTGGATTTTAACAGGAACTCAGTAAAATATGTTTATCAATTTGGGGAGAATTGACATATTTACTATCTTGTATTCCAATTTACGAACACAGGATGTCTCTTCATTGTCTTCTTTGATTTCTTTCATCACCATCTTATAGTTTTCAGCATAAAAGTTCAGTATATGTTTTGTTAGATTTGCATCTAGGGATCTGAGGTCTTTTTTGAGCCATTGTAAATGGTATTGTATTTTTAATTTAGGTGTCCACTTGTTCATTGCTAGTATATAGAAATGCATTTGATTTTTGTATGTTTATCTCATATCCCGTGACCTTTCTGAACCCATGTAATAGTTTTAGTAGTTTTTTTGGTATATTCTTTGGGATTTTCCGGATAGATAATCATGTCACCTACAAATAGTGGAAGTTTTACTTCTTTTCTGATCTACATGATTGTCTTTACTTTTACTTGCTTTATTGCACTGGTTAGAACATCCAGCAGTATGTTGAATGAAAGTGATGAGCATGGATATTCCCGCCTTGTTCCTGATCTTAGGGAAAAAGCATATAATCTTTTACCAGTAAGCATACTATTAGCCGTTGAGGAAGTTTCCCACTATTTCTGTGTTCCTCAGAGTTTTTACCATAGATGAGTGTTGAATTCTGGCAAATGGTTTTTCTGTATAGGTTAATATGATCATGTGACTTTTCTTTTTTTAGCCTATTAATGTGGTGGATTCTGTCAACTGACTTTCAAAAATGGAAGCAGCCTTACATCCCTGAAAAAAAATCATTTGCATTTAGTGTCTTATCCTTTTTATATGTTGATGAATTCTACTTGCTAGTATTTTGTTAAGAAATTTTGTGTCTATATTCATGAGGGAAATATCTCTGTAGTTTTCTTTTTTGTATAGTCTTTGCTTGATTTTAGTATGAGGGTAATATTAGCTTCATAAAATGAGTTAGGAATTATTTCCTTCTTTGTATTTTCTGGAGAAACTGCGTAGAATTCATGCTAATTCTTCTTCAAATGTTTGGTAGAATTCTCCAATGAGTGCCTCTGAGCCTGGAGATGTTTTTTAACTAAAAATTTAATTTCTTCATAGGCATTGTGACTTCAGGTTTCTCTGATTTCTGCTCTGAGGAGACATAAGGAGGAGCTGCTCCTGGAGCCCACAGCAAGCAATGGGGACAGGCAGCAGGTGTTTCGAGAGCACTGTGCCCCGCGCAGAAATAGGTTCCCACATCTGCAGTCTGGGCGGCTGTGATGTGCAGGGAGCTGTCCCTTCTAGTCTCTCCAAACCGAGCTGTCAGTCTTTCCTGCGGCTTCACTTCTCCACCTCTAACTAATATCATCATGAGAACAGGACTTCCTCCAGGCCTCTGCTTATACCACTGTAAGCTGTTCAAAGTGCTTGAGGAATTGCAGTATGTGGTGAAGTTCTCTCCTTCTTGTAGGAGCAGGAATGGAGGAATCTGCTTAATCTGTTGTCCATTCACTTCTGTTCAGAAACACAATGGGAGGCATCAGAGAAAGTCTGATTAGATCTCTATTCTCTGAGCTACAGTGGTCTATCTCATTCTTGTCTATTTTTCTCCTTCTTTCCATGTCTCCCAACCCAGCTCTCTCTATCTTCCCTCTTTTTAGTTGTTCTTTCTTTCAAATTCTTTGCTCTCAGTCAGAAAATCTCATTCCTGCAGATGCCTGCAGATAATATTCCACTATGTTGAATTCTCTGAAAGCAGTCAGGGAAATCTCAAACTCACGTGATAACCGCGTCCATATTATCAACACTAGGACCATGAGCAGAATCTCTCTCTTCATCCTTTCAGAGAGTTGTTGAATCTGGCTGCTCCTAAATGGGTTTCCTTTATACAAGCTTCTTCAGGATCCAAAGAAATGTTGTGGTCTACCAGTGCTTTTTGCAAAAAAAAGGGGGACACGGTGACAGCAATTTGAGACAGCCCATCAGACATCACTATTCTGCTCACCCACCTTCAGACGGGCGTCTGTGTTTGCAGGTGCTGCCCCCCTGCGGCTGGACTCAAAATTGCTGAGTTTATAACCAATTACTTATACACTGTTTTCTAATTCAAGTGGTATATGTCTGTCAAGGCTTGAAAAAAAAGAGTTTACTGATGCTGATGTTGTTTAGGGAGGAATAATTTGCCATTTAAAAATGGATTCTGTGATAAAACTAGGGCATCAAAAGGAAATAAAAAGTTTTAACTATCATTTCCAGTTTCATCCAGAATCATGTAGTGTGTGTCTGTGCACGTGCTAATGGAACATATGAGGTCACAGACGTTTTAACAAATGTGGCGAAGACTCATAATTTATTACTAGACCACCCATGATCTCAAAATGGAATATAAAAAGAATCTACTTCTCTGTTGTCACACAGAATACCCAGTTGTAAATTATCCAATATAGAGCTCATACCTGCTTTCCCACTCTGTTACTTTCCCACATATCAGACATTTTTAAAAATCAATATAACTTGAGAAAAAGTCCTATCTATCAGCTGTGAATTTCTCTAACGTGGCTTTTTCAAAACAAAACACTTGGATAGAATAGCTTCTATGTCTCCATGAATTTCAGTCTCACTTTTCACAGCACTTGTCACCCTGTATTATAGTGACCTGTTGATTGAGCTGGCCTCCTGTATCCTGAGGGTATGTACATATCATCTTCAAAAACTGTGCTGTCCTATATGGAAGCAACTAGCTACATTAGGCTACTTAAATTTAAATTAATTAAAATTAAATACAATTAAAAATTTAGTTTCTCATTAATGTCTCCTAATTGAGAAGTGTAAAGGCTAGGGTTAGGGGTGGGCTGCTAGACAAACAGAAACCACTACAAGTGAAGTTCCTTTTTTTCTTGAGATCACAGCATTTAGATAGTGATGAAGTCCACTTGCTATGAAACTTATTTCTGATGAAAATACCGATCCTTTGATAAATTCACCCACATATTGGAGAGTGAGTGTCCAGAAAAATAAGGGCATACTTCCAATAGCAGGGAGCATTCCTACAACCAGTAGGGAATAATCCTGCAACCTACAGCCACCCACTTTATCTGAAATAGAGGCCAAGCCAACTGATGACTAGACTTATTGCATGAATTAAATCTTATCTGAAGCGACTTGCAGGGTAGAAATCTTGAAAATTCTACATAAATAATACAAAGATTAGTCCATCTTAATCTGTTATATTTGTATCTGAATTGCATTGACTCCTAGAAATAATTTTACATTTTGTACATTCATTCGACAAATATATATGTCTATTGTGCCTCCTGTCTGCTAGGCATAGTTCAGGCATGGAGCATGCAGTAGTGAAGAGGATACAAAAGGCCTATAGTGCAGTGGAAAAATAAAAAAATTAAATAAGTGGATTTTTAAAAAATGAGACACTTGTAAACAGTGATAAGCACTATAAAGACAACACAATACTGCACTGAGACAGAGAGTTACTCTTGGGGTGAGGAGAGGCATCTGCTCTAAATAGGGTCTGGAGGGAGGGCTCCACTCTGACTCTTACTCTGCAACACCAGGCAAGGTATTTAACCTCTCTCATGTTCAATTTCCTTTTCTGTAAGGAGCCAGAGTCTTTCTGTTGGACACTGGGCTAAGCACTGGCATTCATCATCTCATTTACTCCTCCTAATAACCATGTGTGGTAGATACTATCAATATCCACATTGTAGGCATGAGGAAACTGAAGCATAAAAATTATTAAGTGATTTTCCCTAGATCACTCAACTAATGAGCAGTAGATCTAGAAATACAACCCAAGTCTGTGGTCTCAAGCACTTTGCTAACTGCCTACCTAAAGGAGGATGGAACCAGCCTTGAAGGTCCGAGAAGAATTAAATGAGAACACATGCAAATCAACTAGGACAATAACTTCCCTATCTTAGGCACTCAACCAGATGCTCACAATGTATAAAATATTGGGGGTTGGGAGACACAGTCTGAAACTGCAGAGGAGTCTATCCACAAGATAAAGCTCAATATTTTTCTGAGGTGTATTTTGCAAATTACATAGGAGATTTCATGTGTTATCATAAGTATCATTGGTCTATCATGTTTATTACTGATATTGGGGAATCAGTTCATTACAATGTTATATTGGGAGACTGAGTGGCATATTATAACATGGAAAGAGTATACCAAGTAGTGTTTGCTACAATTGTTTATTGTTTTCATCATTGACTCTTCCTCCCACTTCTCAGGATATTTATATACCACAATAAAGACAGAGCAGTAGACACAAATTCTTAACAGAGAAAAACTTCCCATGTTGTGCAAAAATGCCAAGCTTTATTTCTAAGATATCCTATTACTCTCCAGCCTAAATATCCCATGTATTATATTTGTCATTTTAAAGTCAATCAATTTCACATCTGGCAGAACAAAAGATTAAAAACCAGCCAGTTCTCCCGAATCGTCTCTCGCATAATTACTGCAATGAGAAGTTTATTGACTTTGGTTCAGCAATGGTAGCTCCTATTACAACTAAGCTTCACTGCAATTTAACCCATGAACACTGGAGGTCAGCAGGGAGGCCAATGTTAGTGTGAGAAGATATTTTAGCAGAACACCAGGTCGCAATGCTTCGGCAAAGAACTGCTTTCATTCTTGATACGTGGAGTATACTAGAGCCTGACGCTCAAGGAAGGAAATAGAAAGATTTAGATAAAGAATTCACAAAATGGTGACATTTGAGTAGACACAAAGGAAGTCCAGAGGTACGCCATGTGGATATTTGGGGGGTTAGCATTATAGGCAGAGAGGGCAAACGCAAGGGGCACAGGTCTTCATATGGAAACATGCTTGGAGTGTTTAGGAAATAGTGTCTTATCTTTCCCTGTAGCCCCTTGTTCTTCCCAGCACACTACTGTATAAAAAACCTGGTAAAGCATGCAGCACCTTAACTGCTTAGTGGATGATTTCCTCATCTATTGATTCTGGGGCAATTTGTACCTATGTTTGGCATCTTCTTTTCTAGTTCCCTTTGGGTTCCAATTTAAACCAGTAATGTCCCCATCTCTGAGACATCCAGCCACCCTGTTCTGGTGCCAATTGCTTCTCCATAGTCCAAACCTTGCTTTTTAGGAGGCTTCTAAGATGCTACACTCCAACTGACAGTAAAAGCTAGAGATGCTTTTCAAAGTTAGGAAAGTTATGTCTCATTTCCCAAATATAAACAATAGGAACAATAAAACCTATCTCATAGCGTTTGTGATGTTTAAATTAGACAACGAATCTGAAATGTATATTACAGTGCCTGACATGTAATAAGCTTGATAAATATCAAATTTCTTTTTTCCTAGTAAAATGTGCCTTTCCTTCAGTGTCCAGGTCTATGACCTGTTACTGCTTTTTCCTTCTTTCCCATCTTTCCAGATGGGTTCAGTGCTGGAAGCTTCCAGGAGACTTACTCACTCATCTATTTTCCAGGAGATAGTCATTATTTTTCCTTGTCCTCCTGGGGTCGTTTCCTCCTGGCTACATTAATACACTCAGGGTACTGAAAGGACACAGATTGAACATTTAAATGGGGTTTTATTTTCATTTTGCTAATGAATAATAATGAAGACATTGAGATTGTTTACCTTGGTTCAGTCATCAATTTAAATGGAGACTGCAGCCAGGAAATCAAGAGAAGACTGACTTGGAATGGCAGCAATGAAAGAATTAGGAAGGAGCATCAAGTGTAAGGAAGTGTCGTTAGAGACCAGGGGCAAGATTACCCACAACCCCATATTCCCAATGACTACGTAAGGGTGCAAAAGCTGGACAGTGAAGAAGGCTGACTGGAAAAAAGATTGATTCATTTGAACTATGGTGTTAAGGAGAGTTCTACAGATACCCTAGACTGCTGGGTTGAACAAGTGGGTCCCAAAGCAAATTAAACCTGAACTATCACTGAAGGCAAAAATGATAAAACTGAGGCTGTCCTACTTTGGGAACAGAGTGAGAAGGGAAGATTATTTGGAAAAGACAATAATGCTGGGAAAAGTAGAAGGCAGCAGGAAAAGAGGAAGACCAAATAGGAGATGGATTGATTCCAAAGGAAGCCATAGGCATGAGTCTACAGGAGATGAGAAGGGCCGTTGAGGACACAGACAGGTCCACAAGACGTTGTGGACGTCACGCATTCATAGTGTTGCCAAGAGTTGGAGACCACTTGATGCCACGCGACAACAACAAATGAATAATAATATTCAGCACTTTGTTGTATGTTTATTAGCTATTGGATATCTTATTTCTGAAGTGGCTCTTCAAGTTTTTGCCATTTTTCTTGATTATTTTCTTCTCTTATTGACTTATATGAGTTTTTTATCTATTCTGCATTTGAGTCCTTTTGTAGAAATATGCGTTGCAAATGTTCACCAGTCTGTGCACTGACTTTCCACCTTCTTAGCAGTGATTGTTAACAAAGACAATTTAAAAATATACTCTCGTGTTCATAGGAAGCTATCTGGAAAATTTTATTTGTTTTCTTTCAAGCACTTTAAAAATGCTTTCCCTTGGTGATTTCTATTGTTTCTGATGAGAAACCAGGCATCATTCTTAATGCTGTTTCCCAAAACACAATATATCAGTTTTCTCTGGATATTGGCAAGATTTTTCCCACTTAAATAGACACTCTGAATATGGATTTGCCTTCAGTGCCTGCAGTGCTCCTGCCAAAACCACAGTGGTGGACTTGCAGAATTTCTTCTTCAACTTTATGGCATTCCACATAGCATTGCTTCTGAATAGGGAGCTTGTTTTATAGAAAGTCAAGTAGAGCAGAAAGTGGAGGTGCTTGCTATGAGCAAAGAGATTATGGAATGGGTAATGGAAGAAGTAGTAATAAATACCAGCTACAATCATGTGACCATTTGAAGGAAGCAAGAACTATAATAGTTATGACAATCTCTTTGTCATTTTGATATGAATATATCTATGTATATACTAACCATTTTTACTCTCCTCTCCCATTTGCCTACATGTGGTAGCATAAGATGTGCTAATATAAATTAATCTTGCATCTCATTATATCTCAGTAGTTAATTTACAGGATATCAATGGGAGATTGTGACTCAGAAGAGGAAATTTATCCAAAAATGGATAAATGAACATTGTATCATCTTTGCCGAAGAAGGTTACCTTGTTTGGTTGAATGAGGACTAATTGCATCATATTAGCAAGAACATAATTTTGCTGTCATCTTTATTTGAAAGCTAAGCATTGTTAAAAGAGGTACATACGGATGCCAAGTTGACAAGGAGGACTGTGGTAGTACTGTACTATCTCAACTTAACTATCTGGAAATATATTTGTGGAATTTGCTTCCCTGTATTGTTCTGGGTTAGGGTTGGCCATGAAAGAGATTAGTGCAAGAGTTGGAGGGTAGTTGTGATGAAGCAGCCCGTATTTTTTGTGTTCTGCAGGTTGGTGCAGGGCTCCAGGCACTGTGGCAACTCACACATGTTGCTGCTGATCTGCTAGCTTATCTTATTGTGGACTCACAACTCCTCCACCTCCCACCAGATCGCCTCCTTCGGCTTCTCTTTGTCTTGGGCCAAGTATGCATGTAGCACGGTGGCAAGCGGCACCCACTTGTCCTGAATGTCACCCACCACTATGAGACTGAAGGTGAGAGACAAGTTTTAGTTTGGCTTTGTGGGTTTCAATTGTCTTCAGGGGTTCTAGTATGTCCTTACAAGTCACAATTCATCCATGCTTTTGTCTACATCCAGCTTTCCTTCACAAATGTTACTCTAGCCGACTTAGAGCAAACACAGGCTCAATACCAGATGCAAAGACAGCAGCTTTGTATAGACTCCTCCCCGAGCTCCAGCAATTGCATGAGTTTTAATCCTTACAATTAATCTCTTGTTCTACATCATCACGGTGGTTCTGCTTCTCTGATTGTACCCTGACACAAAGCCTAAGAAGAAAGTACTAAGGAAATGATTTTCATGAGGATTCCAGATGGCTAGACCCAGGTTTGTGACATGAGCATCTTTAAGTGAAACTGCCACTTTAAATCATCATGGGGCAAGTTTTTTCAACTTTAGGCAACTTTACACATGTTCTGTATGATCGATTTTAAGCCAAAAATTTAAGCGGCCATTCTTTGCATTCCAGCTAGAAGAACCCTGCTGAATAAGGAAAATGATCTCTCCATTGGGAAGCTGCTTATACCAAAAAATATAGTACGTGCTCTGACTTGTTTCATACAGACAGTCCAGGGTGACTGTTGCCCCCTCTTGCGCGGATGTGGCTGGCTGGCCTTAAATAACCCTCTGGGCTACGCTGGATCCTATGGGAAAAATCAGAAAACAGAGCTGATGTACCGAACAAAAATTGTAAGAATTAGGCTAATTTAGGACCCAAAAACAAACCAAATTGAAATCATAATATGCTTACTTTTCTCCAGTCCTCCTTTCCTCTTCAAGTCCATGTGAAGTACCATAAGCCTGGGTGTTACCCTTTCATCCCTAACATTCTTACCCATGTTTGGAACCATCCCTACCAGAGAAGATGAAGGCCATGAATACTCCTAGCAGGCTGGAGAACGGCATGTGGCATGTGTCCCCTGCACAAATGTGTTTAGTTCTGCCTCAAGCTAAGTCAGTGTCTCTGAGTGCCTGGCAGCGCATATACATAGTTCCTGGGTTTTGATGCCCCTCCCCCAAACAGGAATAGGGTTTCTTACATTCACAGAACACGTGGTCTGTGCATATATGAGAAAAAATTCTGGCTTACCCCTAATCTTTACTTTGTCTACTTGTCTTTCCCTGGTAATTAAGTTAAGCAGTATCTGAAAAGAGGCATAGAAAAAGCAATTAGTATGAGAGGTTTGAGCTTAAGGGAACTGAAGATCATACCGGTTGATATATATTGCTAATTATTCAGTGGAATCATTTGGGGGGTCCATTTAAAATAAAATTTATTATAGGCTATGGACCCACTTCATAATCTACTTACTGGTCATTCATTTAATCTATACTTACTTTTCTCCATCCAGAATCTAATGAATCTTTTTAAAAACTCACAGATCTTTGGCTTTCTTGGTGAAAGGCAATCTTATCCAAAATTATTAGTGCATCATTTTCTTCTTTTCTGCTGAGTTCTAGGGCTCAACTTAAGTTTTACAATAAATAAAGCTACTTCCACATCACATGATAAAAAATCGTCCTCTGACTTTCAGAATCTATTCAGTTATATTTTTATGAAATTATAACAGGAATAAAATATTGTTCTTCTGAAATCTGACATTAAGTTTCATTTATTAGACTCTGAAGAGGATCAGGATACCCAGTCCTGTTGCCTCCACAAGTAGAATTGTGTTTATTAGATCATGTGTCCCAGGATTGTCCTGACGTCACATTTTTTATCCCATTGGACCAAAGTGTTCAGTCCCACCTGTTCAATTTTGTAGCTGTGTATTTTTTCTCTTTGTAAAATAAAGTCAAGATGAGTGTGCCAGATCTCTCTCTGACACAGTGCTATAAGCCGCTCCTACAGAATGCGATAGCTATGGGCTGCAGACACTTAGTATATGTCAACACCACAGATGTTGGTGACTGAAGTTTTGTATATTGTTACATGATCATGTGGAATGCAGTTGTTAATTTTCCAGTTGGTTTCACTGTTTTAATGGATGAATTAATATAAAAGGACCAAAAGTCAAATAGACAACTAGAAAAGAAAGTAGACAGTCTCTAAAACAGTGCCAGTTCTTTGATTCTAAGGTCAAAATAACTTATCAATGAGTGGCGCAGGGAAGAGAGTTTATGACGAGTTGAGACACCTACTCCCCTATCTCATTTCACCTCTGAGTGCTGACAGGCAGCGGATGCCCTGGTTTGCAGTGATCTGTAACTAAGCAGAGGAGACCACGAATGCCCACAGCAGCCTGGGGAGCAGCATGATGGCAGGACTTCCCTCTTGCTGAAATGGCCCTGCCCTGTGTTCCTGACAGTACAGGTGCAAGGTCTCTCAGCTGCACATAATAGCTGCCTCTGAAATGCAGTTCCTGACTGGGTCAAGTTGAGTGTGTTACAACACCCAGCTTGGGAGATTTGGCCTGTCCTAAGCATTGTTTTGCCTTTCCTTGTGATTTAATGATAAATGAGTATATCTGGTAAAGGACAAGCCTAGAGCTTTAATACTGAAGGGAGAATTGGAAGGAGATTTATTACTTAAAATTTCCAAGTTTAGTAAGTTAATCTGTGACAAAATCTGAGGCGCTTATCCGAGACAAATTTATTATGAATCATGGCTATCATTGCAAATATTCATTCATATTTTGTCTCTGACCCAATTCTGAGGTGAAATATGCTCAGCAATCCTTGGCTTCCCTACAAGAGGCAAACGAGAAGTCATCATCTCCCTTCCCTCCTACTTATGCACCAACCATGGCTACTGGTCACTTCACAACAGCAAACATCACTCAGACAGATGATAGCAAAATAAGCTTCTGACTTCTGTAATCTCTCCAGTTGTGTATTGGAATACCAAAAGCTAATAGTAGTAAAATCATATTCATTTGTGATGTAACTCTTTGCTCAACTTATTAGAAGTTCTAGGAAAGGAGAATCCATGGGTCCTCAAAATTCAAATATTCTGCCATGTTGTTGCAGTGAGTGTATGTATGTTTTTTGGTGCAATTCTATAATTCTTATTATAGTTATTGTGAAGAAAATAATCCTCCCCAAATGCAATTTTATCCATGAAAATATTAAAAACTATAAACAGCATAAATATTTTTCAAAATAAAAATATTTCCCTCTCTAGACGTTGAAGGACTCTTTTCCATTTTATTCTGAAAATTCATCTAGTGAAAGCATTTATGTCAAATTGTCAAATTCCAAACATTTTACTTTTGCTCAACCACCTCATAAAAAACCCAAATGAGAATAATTGAGTTATTCTATGGTAAACTGTCCTCAGACATTTCTTGGTTCCTTTGTAGAAATCCCCAGACTCACATACCATATGAAGTCACAGAATCATAATTGGGGTTCCCGCATCTTCCTATTCTTCCTCCCTCTTATATACTTGATATTGGCTGTCCTCTGATGCCAATCATGCAATCCAACATAGGCATTATCTTATTTTAATCTTGTATATTTCAGTCTAATCAAAGCTACTCCAATCAGATATGCATACTATTCCTAATTTTCTATTCAACTTTTCAAACTACTAGAAAAAGAAGCGAAATAAACCTCAAGAGACAGAGGAGTTCATATACTGACATCTTTTTTTAATATATATATAATTTTTCAACTGTAGTCACCATGGTGCACATTACATTCCCGGGACTTATTTATCTTATAACTGGAAGTTTGTACCTTCTGACCACCTTCACCCATTTCAACCCCCCGCCCCCAATCCTGCCTCTGGAAATCACCAATCTGTTCTCTGTATTTATGAGTTTCTTTCTTTTCTTTTTAGATTTCATATATAAGTGAGATCATACAGTATTTGTCTTTTTCTGTCTGACTTATTTCACTTAGCATAGTGCTCTCAAGGTCAATCCATGTTGTCGAAAATGGCAGGAATTCCTTCTTTTTTATAACTGAATAATATTCCATTGTATATACACCACATTTTCTTATCCATTTATCTGTACATGGGCACTTAGCTTGTTTCCATGTCTTGACTATTGTAAATAATGCTGTAATGAACATGGGGGTGCAGCTATCTTTTCAAAATACCTTTTCATGTATCTGTTGGCTATTAGTATGCTTTCTTTGGAAAAATGTCTATTTAGATCCTCCATTTTTTAAATCAGATTGTTTTTTTTTTTCTATTCAGTGGTATGAGTTCTTTATATATTTTAGATATTAACCCTTTATCAGGTAAATGATTTGAAAATACCTTCTCCCATTCCATGGGTTGTCTTTTAATTTTGTTGATGGTTTTCTCTTCTGTACAGAAGCTTTTTAGTTTGATGTGGTCCCACTTGTTTATTTTTCCGTTTGTTGCCTTCGTTTTTGGTGTCAAATCCAAAAAATCTTTGCCAAGACCAGTGTCAAGGAGCTTACCCCCTATGTTTTCTTCTAGAAGTTTTATGATTTCAGGTCTTACATTCAAGTCTTTAATGCATTTTGAGGAAATTTTTGTGTATGTTGTAAGATAGGGGTCCGGTATCATTCTTTTCCATGTGGCTGTCCAGTTTTTCCAATACCATTTATTGAAGAGACAATTCTTCCCCATTGTATATTCTTGGCTCCTTTGTCATAAATTAATGGACTATATATGTGTGGATTTATCTCTCGGCTCTCTATTCTTTTCCATTGTTCTATGTGTTTGTTTTATGCCAATGCCATACTGTTTTGATTACTATAGCTTTGTAATATAGTTTGAAATCAAGGTGTGAGATGCCTCCAGCTTTGTTCTTCTTTCTGAAGATTGCTTTGGCTATTCAGGGTCTTTTGTGGTTCCATACAAATTTTAAGATTGTTTGTTCTATTTCTGTGAAAAATGTCATTGGAATTTTGATGGGGATTCCATTTAATCTATAGATTGCTTTGGCTAGTATGGATATTTAACAATATCTGTTCTTCCAATCCATGAGCATGGAATGTCTTTCCATTTGTTTGTGTCTTCTTCAATTTCTTTCCTTAATGTCTTGTAGTTTTCAGTGTAACAGGTCTTTCACCAACTTGGTCAAATTTATTCCTAGATATTTTATTCTTTCTGATGCAATTGTAAATGGGATTACTTTCTTATTTTTTCTTTTTGATGGTTTGTTATTAGAATATAGAAATGAGACTGATTTTTGTATATATATTTTGATCCTGCAACTTTACTGAATTCATTTATTGGTTCTAACATATACTGACATCTTGAGGGCATGTCTATCATTGCTAAGCCAACTGATAAGATTTTTTCTCACTTTCTCTTTATATGTATTGAAAATGTGTACATTGTGGACTGGGGGAGGAAGTCTCTGGCTTGTGTATTTTAGGTTGAATACCCTTTATATACAAATTACAAGATTTTTCAGGTGAAATTTTTATTGGCACTTATGTGGCCTATTGGGAATACACCTGGCAAAGTTGTAGATGATAAGGGCTCCATTTTCCATTCTATGAGCTAGTTAAAACTGTAGTTTTACTGTTCTAAAAACTGTAGTCTGTACTACTCATTTTAGAAATTTATTTTTTAAATTTATTAAATAATTCTTACAGTACAGAAAATTATCTAGCAGACATCTTTCCCCCAGCAATGAGAATTTAATTTTGCTCTGTTTTCTACAACCCCCTGCCACCTCTCTCTCACTCTTTCCCTCAAACATTACAGACAGAAATAAAAGAGTGATCCCCGTTCCTTCTTCTGTCTCTAAGGTAGTAACCACTATAAGTTTTATATAAGTTCACTATAAGTGAACATAAGTTTACATTTCTCTAGCATAAGGACCCAGGAGTGTGATTGCTGGGTTGTAGTAAGTGAATGTTTATGTGAAACTGCTGAACTGTTTTCCAGAGTGACTGTACCACTCACCCACCAGCAATGTATGAGAGATCCAATTTCTCTGCATTCTTGCCAGAACTTGGTGTTGTCCGGATTTTCTATTTTAGCCATTCTGATAGATGTGGAGTGGTACCTCATTGTGGCTTTAATTTGCATTTCCCTAATGGCTAATGATGTTGAACATCTGTTCATATGCTTGCTTATATGCTTATTTCACTACCACATACCCTCTTTGTTGAAGTATCTGAGTTTTTTGTCTACTTTTTAATTGGATTGTTTGTTTTCTTCTTGTTGAGTTTAGAGAGTTCTTTATATTCTGAATACCAGTGTTTTAATAGAAATGTATTTTGCAAATATTTCATGCCAATCTGTGGTTTGTCTTTTTCATTTTCTTAACAGTGTCTTTTACAGAGCGAACATTTTTAACTTTGATGATGTCTAAGTTATTTCTTTCTTTATGGATTTGCTTTTGGTGTCACGTCAAAAACCTCTTCACCTAACCCTAGATTATAAAGATTTTCTCTTATATTTTATTCTGAAATATTTATAGTTTTACATTTTACACTTGGATGTATGATCCATTTTGAGATGGTCCTCAAGTTTTTGTATAAGTTGTGAAATTCAGAACAAGGTTTCATTATTTGCCTGTGAGTATCCAACTGTCACAACACCATTTGTTGCTAAAACTATTTTTCCTCCATTGAATCACCTTTGCATCTTTGTCAAGAAATCAGCTGCCCCACTTGTGTGGCTCTGGTCTATACTCTTACTCAGTGGCATAAAAGTTGTTAATGATATTCTTCTATTATCCTTTAATGTTGCAGAATCTGCAATGTGGTTTTCTTTTTCATTCTTTATATTTAAAATTTATGTTTTCTTCTCTTTTTTTCTTGATAATTCTAGTTTAGGATTATGTCCATTTTATTAATTGTTTTCAGAAAATTAACTTTGTAATTTTTTGGTTGTCTCTATTTGTTTTCTATTTCATCAACTTGACATTTTTCTTTTTAGCTTGAGGGAGATTTGCCCTGGGCTAATATTGGTGCCAATCTTCTTCTATTTTATATGTGGATCATCACCATAGCATGGCCTCTGATAAGTGGGGAAGGTTCGCGCCTGGGAACAGAACCTGAGTCGCCTAAGTAGAGGAAGCCAAAATTAACTACGAGGCCATGGTGCCGGCCCCCAGTTTGACTTCTTAATTATTTCCTTCTTTTAGTTCATGTTGAGTTTAATTTGTTCTTCTTTACCTATCTTCTTTTTAAAAAAGCTTAGACCGTTGTTTTTCAACCTTTCTTCTTTAGTAATATAGGTATTTAAAATGATCAATTTCCTTCTATGTACTATTTTAGCTGCATCCCCTACATATCTATATGTATGTGATTTCACTATATTTTCTTTAAAAATATTTTCTAATAGCCATTGTAATTGCTTCTTTGACCTATGGGTTATTTTAAAGTTTAGTGGTTAAATTCCAAATATTTGGGATTTTTAGAGACATCTTTTTCCGTTGATTTTCTAAATCAATCCTGTTTTGGACAGAGAATAAATTCTGTATAATTTCAATTCTTTTAAGTGTATTAAGACTTTTTTTGTCAAACAGACTGTGTGTGTATGTGACTATTTCGTCTATGCAGCAGGGTTGTTTGGAGCCCCAGCTGCAGGTTTGGGGACAGGCTGCAGGTGCCCGGAGAGCACTGTGCACTCGCTGCACAGAAGTAGGTGGCTGAGTCTCCAGGCTGGGAAGCTGTGATGGTCAGTGAGAAGTGTTGGGCACTTTTATTGATGAAACCTGTGAATCTTCCATCTTCCTTTTTATTCCCAGCTGAACTTATGGCTGTCAGGAATGCAGGGCCTTCACCAGGGTATTGCTGGTACCAGAGGAAGTAGTCAAAAGCACTGTTCTCATAAGTACAGTTCAGAATTGAAAGCTCTCCTTCCTGGACTGTCACAGATCGAGGGCTCTGTTTCACCTGTTGCTGGTCACTTTTTCCCTTCTGTTGGCCACTCACCCCTGCTTAAAAGATAACAAAAAGTCATTAGGCCCCCAAATTTATATTTCCTTCTCACAGTTTCTACCTGCATGAATTTGTCCATACCCCAGTTCTCTCATTCCCCCAAATTAACAACATATCCTGGGGTTCCTCCTCCACAACTCACAGCCTAGTTGAAGCCACAGAATTAAAATTGATGCTCCTAGGATCTTGTCCATTCCTCCTGGCACCAAAGTTCAGTGACAGCTCAGGTGTCTTCTGGTCTTCTCAGCCAGCTGGGACTCTGACTTTAAGGTCACACCTGCTTCAATTCTTTCAACAGGCTCCGCCCTTTCACAAGTCCTTTCACTGAAAGCTATTTTTTGTCAAAGGCAGCACTTCCCCATTTTGCCCTGACTTAGAATTGCTGAAATTACTTTCATTGGAAATCAGAAATCCCCCATTACATATGGATAAGGATCAGTTTAGAATTTCTCTTCCTCAGTCCTTCTCTTCCTTTTCCTCACACCTCCTAGAACATTAAAAATCATACACTAAGACATCTTGATATGTCAATAGAGATTACATTATTTCACTCTGGGGAAGAGAGGGACTCCCGTGAAGCCACAAGATTAGCACGTATAGGAGCATTTCTTTTTTATTGCAAATACTAATTAAAGTCTATTGACACACAAAGGACATAATATCTCATTACAAGCTAGAGTCATGGATCAGAACATAGAGAATATATGGTTCCTTTTATCTCAGGGAACTTAAATTTTATTACAATCTTTCAGATGTGTTGGCATTTTACATGACCCTAAGAAATAATAGAAGATAATTAAATCAATTTCAACTTCTTTATATTTCTTCTAAAATATACATCAGGTAAATTAAATATTTCTAAGGATATGCCTAGGGAAAAGAAACTGGGAAGTACTGGAATTATCTCTTCTGGAGGAGCTTTGGTCTCCAAATGGATAAGAGAGGATAGAAAAATTCTTCAGACTTCAGAAGATATGGGGCCATGACCATCCAGTGATGCAGCATTTTTGGTAAATCTTATTCTGAGCTTGGACAAAAATTTAATATTTTCTTCAAACTTTATCCTCATGGGTGAAATATGAAAACAAGAAGAATCAATCTGGCTTTTGATGTTAATACCCCAGGACGTAGAGACAGAAATTGAAGATCAATTCCAAAGTCAGCCCTAAAAATAGAGATGATCTGCATTTTAAATAATAGCAATTAAAAGAAATAAAAAAACACAATTTCCCCCCTAAAACAGAGAGAGAATTTTGTTGTATCTATATTTGATGTCATCTCAAATCCAGTCAAAGAAAAACAGCATCCCAGTCCAATAAGAGACAATGGTAAGAGTCCCTATTCCTCAATCTACAGTCTAATACCACTCTAATCCAATAGTCTAAAGGGATTTTTTTTTTACTGTTCCTTAAATTTTTGATGTGTTTTCCTTTTCATTTATTCATTCTTTAATGTGTATCTTCAATATATATTTACTGAATGCCTACTAAGTGTCTACTAAATGGCAAAACTTGGGTCTCATTCATGAAAGAGGGAGTCCCAATCTTCAGTCAACTGAGTCCTAATACTCAAGTACAGCCAGATCAAACCTACCAAAGAGAATTGTGTATCTGTATGATGTGACAAAGAAAAGAGTAATGAACTCTGAAGCTTGAACTGGAACTTACACCATCAGTAGATTTCCCAGTAAAAAGAATGGGATAAGGGAATTCTAGGCATAGATTAATTCAGTGTGGTTGGAGGTTGGGCTGTGTATGGGGGTAAACATTATAAATTTAAATTAGAGAAGGTAATGTAGCCCTGAGGTTGAAGGACAACATGTATTATTCAACGAAGTGTTGATTTCCAAAGTCTTATTTTTCAAACTATTAGGCTAGAATAAACACAGATACTATTTAGGTAGATGGACAGATAGATAGATACACAATTACATACATAAATGATTAATAGATATAAGTTGAAACAAAGTAGAAGATAACAATTTACTAGATTTTTTAAGGATAATTTCTGGCTACTTGATGAACCTGTGTCTGTGGGAGTTACGTTCATCTTCTCTGAGGTAGCATTGCCCCTTTGTGGCCACATAGAGAAGTTACACTGAAAAATTTTCTACAATTTCTTACCAGTTCATGTTTAGCAACCTGTGAATCAATCAGAGCACTGAAATAAGTGGCTGAGTTTTCTTCCTGAGCCAGTGAATTCTTCAGAAGAAAGGAGATTTTGCCCTTGTTGAGATCTCCAATGAAACCTTTGCCGCTCTTTACTGAGGTGTGTCTCAGTAAGATCTGGATGTCTTGGTTGGGATGCTGGACATAACAAAAGAGAAAAGGGATCCTGAAATATTCATGGTAACACCTCACCTGTCCCAAGTTCACTTCAAAGGCAGAAACTAGCCCTCAGGCTGAGTCACTGCATGGGGCTGTCCTTCCTCCCATAATGTCAACATCAGATCAGGGAGAGCTCTTCACACTAAAGACAACATAAATGGATTCTAAATTAGAGAATGGTTCTACATTTTTGCTGACATGTGATATAATCATTGTTTTATTTTTAGCCAACAAGATGAATGTGTAGTGATCTCATTGCAGTGTTAAGTTGTGTTTCCCTGATGACTGATGATGTAGAGCAAAGATTGGCAAACTTTTTTCCATAAAGGGCTGAATAGTAAATATTTTTGGTTTTGCAGGCCATTCAGTCTCTGTTATAACTGTTTAACTCTGCCATGGTAGTATGAAAGAAGCCATAGTAATAAAATAGCATTTCTGAGTTTCAATGTAAATAAAACTATACTTACAAAAATAGGTGGCTGGCAGGATTTGGTTTGTGGGCCATATTTTGTTGACCTCTGATATACAGCATCTTTTTATGTACTTATTGGTCATTCATATTTCTTTTGTAAAGACTCTGGTCAAATATTTTGTCCATTTTTAAACTGGATAAGTTGTCTTTTATTGGGATTTTTTTAAATGGCATGTTCATGATGCAGTGAAGAATCTTGTTGCTATGTGGACACAATCACCCTAAAAGTAATCTATAACTGCTTTGAAAAGGCTGACTTTGGAACCAGTGACTTAGCAGATGCACAGAGCAGTAAATATCACACTTCTGACTGGATTGAGCTGCAAAGAGAAATTCACTTCCCCATAATCATAAATGTTGATGATTTTATAAGTTCTGATATGTCAACTACTTCTGCTGACTTTGAGTTTCAAATAAGAACAGATATCCTTGATTTTTCGATTTCTTGTGAGCATAGGAGAAAATAGTAAAAAAATATTGCCCAAGTCTAAATATCCCACAAAATAATATACACTGACAGCTGTCAAAGGATGAAACCACAACCCAAAATAGGAAATAAAAAGACAAACTGAATTTATTGTTTACAATAGTAAGGGAAAGTTATGCAAGTCAGACACAACTTTGCTGTGCACAACAAATGGCTGATTTATATTGGGTTTGGGGAAGCGTGGAATTCAGGGATTGGCAAACTTCCAGGGGTGTAGTGTGTTGACATCACCTGTAGAAGCCTGGTCACTATTGGGAAGTGGTTGTTGATTGGTCGGCACTCGGGGGCATGTTTATTAGAGTGAATCCATTCTTGACTGGCTGACTTTCAGAAGCCTGACACTGATTTGTTGGCTTGCAAAACTGTGCTCATTGAGATGAGTTGTTGATCAATTGAACAGATATAAAACTGAGTCTCGTGGCTACTTGCTACCATGGATATGGAACAATTCATCTTTTCCCACGTCTGTGGGAACATTTTTATTTCCAGTTCTCTCCATAGTTCTCTCCATACACACACCCTTTTGTTCCTCACTCAGCCAAAGTTGCAGAAGTGACTTTCTAAGACTGTGTAGACTTTCCCCACATTTGTTGATTTTTCTTGACAAAGCGTTTTGGCCTGTGGAGATCTGATATTTAGTTTGCATGAATTGATCTGGTTTTTATCTTTGGATTACTTGTTGAATCTATTGTCTAGACAGTGACTGCACAAAAGCTTTTAAGACTCCAACAGAGCCATGCAATAAACAAGTAAACTAGAACTATTCTAAAAAGGGACTACAAGACACATTACAACCATGAACCAAGATTTTCCAGAACAAATTAAGAAAAGTAGTCCAAATATTTTTCTTAGTTTATTTTAGATAACTAGATTGATTCTATCATTCTATCCATCCATCCATCCATCTCTCTCTGTCTATCTACTTTTGCTTAAATAGTTTTTACTCATCTGCAGTATTAATGTAGGGTCAACTTGAATTATTAGCAATGGCAAAGATATCTCCTGATTGGCCCAAAGAAAATATAAGCTCATTCTAACACACATAAACCCTTTGGGTTAAGGAATTTTCACTGGTTTATTGTGCTTCAGGACTTTGGTTATATTAGTTATTATATCAGCTAATGTGAGGAAAGAATTTTCAGTGACCACCTCAAGTTGTCTAATAATTATGAATGGTGTCACTACACTGAGGAGTCTTTCTTGAAAAAAGTTTTCATCCCTTTAGACTTCTTGGAAGGAGATGTGGGCAATATAGGATGTTTGGCTACCAACATCGGAATGGCCTAACTAATAGATCTATGGAACAATTAACTTTGGTTCTGGGTTGGCAATGAAGAAACTGACTCCCACATAGAGAAAGAGAATCCAGGAGTTATAGGTACACTGTCTCTGGATATCTTTTTGACAAACAATTACTGTGGTGTGTTATATTTTTTCTAATGCAAGGATTTTTTTCACTATATTGCCTACAAAGAGTATAATATTCGTACTGTTAGTGTAACATGCCTTTGTATCATTTCCAAAACTGACTGCAATAACATTCTCTTTGCAGGATTGAGTGAATTAAGTTGATTATTATCTCTAGGAAAGGCTATAGTTAGGCCCCTTTTATTAATAATAAGGAGAACATGATAGGCTAAGTCAGTTTATAACCTTAAATTAGTAAAGAAAAACTAGTAAATTAATTAGTAAAAAAAATGACTAAAAAGAGTCTACAAAGGGAAATGAGGCATGAAGAAGTCTCATGTTCCAATGGTATTGGGAAGAAGCTGTCTACTTTCTATAGTCATCTGCTTGTTCTCAGGTTCTTGAGTTAGTAGTCAGCTTTTGAGAACCATTCGCTTATGAAGATTCTCTAGAAAACTTCAGTTGAGAATGCCTAATGGGTCTAACTTTCTGGTAGTGTTAAAATCTATTCCATTTTTCCAGAGGATTTGGAATATAGACAAAAAGATTATTGAGAAAGGGGGAAAGCATTGCATAATTCAAATTTATGAGTAACCGGTCCCATTAAATATGTCCCTGTATCACTAGATTTAAGTTAGACTGTGTAAAGATAGGCAATACAAAATCCAATGTGTGTGTGTGTGGGGGGGGTTGCCATTGTGAGTGCTGTGGCTTTTCAACAGGTAATACTTCAACCCATATATAAAATAAACCTACCATTACTAGCAATGTACATAATCCATAGAAGGAAGAAATTTTATAAAATATATTTGGACAGATTCACTGATTTGGTTGTCAAACATGCAAAAACATCCCAAAATGAAGACTTATATTTAGAAGTAAGTGAAAACAAGACCCCGAAGAAGTGACCAGACTACTTACCTGTGGAATGGTTGTGCTTTATTTAGCTCAACAGAGATTTCTGGACCACCAATTATTGTGTAAGTGCTGGCCTATAATCCAGGCTTTATCTATTAGATTTTTAATCTTTGGGAAGAATTCCAAACTTCTCATTTATAAAGTTAAGTGATTTCTAAACTATTAATTCTACATTTTTTGACTTGGCAGCTGCAGTGAGTAAAAGGGAAATTGAAATACAATCTGTTAACTCCATGTCTAAACTGTGATCTACTGAGACCGACTCCGTTCTTCTTCAGTAGATGTTGATGTCACCACAGTTCTGGGTTTGAGACTCTAGTCAGCTTCAAAAAATGTAACTGTTTAAAAGGTCTGCATATACTTTAATGTACACCCAGAACCTTTTTCTTGAGAGAGCCCAACTTCTGTTGATAAGTGTACATATTCAGTTATTACTAAGACAAAAAATGTTTTACCATGCTAAATAAAACCAAATAATTTAAATCTATAAAAATATATAGATGATAGATAGGTAACATAGATAGATAGATGATAGATAGGTAGGTAGATAGGTAGACAGATAGAGAGATAGATTAAAGTGCACCCTCCCAAGTCAGTCACTATTTCATCATTTAATTTTGTCCATAGACTTCGTACCATCCAAAGCAATATATTCAGTTATTTGTATTATATATTGTCTGCCTCCCCCACTGCAGGTTATTGAAATACAAAATGATCAAAGGCAAATATTTTTGTCTTTTTCTTCATTGATCTATTCCTATTACTAACACAAATGACTGGAAAATTGTAGCCTCTTAAAATATATTTGTAAAATCATGGTAAATAGAGTTAAGGGTGGATGGATGACCATCCAGAATTGTAGCTTTCTTTTACATTGTATTAGAAGCTGCTTTTGATAGAAAAGCTTTTCACCGGTAGAAAATAAGACACTCTTCAAGTTCCCATTAAATTTGAAGGCTAATCGCTATCTAACCTTTTCTAATATCCTGTCCTTGTCTTCTTTCCCAAACGTATTCATAGAAATCTCTTTGTCCCTAGAGTAAGTCATAAACTATGTATGTGTGCAAGCAAAGAGGAAAGGAGAGAGGTGGAAGATGAGTGAAGATAGGTTGGCTTACTTTGAGGCATATGGCTACCTGGGTCACTAACATATTTACACCCTTCAGAATGGCTATAATTAACAAGAAAAGAAATAACAAATGTGGAGAAAAGGGAACCCTCATACACTGCTGGTGGGAATGCAAACTGGTGACATCACTATGGAAAACGGTATGGAGACTACTCAAAAAATGAAAAATAGAAATACCATATGATCCAGCTATCTCATTACTTGGTATTTATCCAAAGAACATGAAATCAACAATTCAAAGAGATTTATGAATCCCTATGTTCATCACAGCATTATTCACAATAGCCAAAACGTGGAAGCAACCCGTGTATCCATGAATGAATGAATGGATGAAGAAGATCTACTCTCCATAGATCTCTCTATCTATACACACACACACACTGGAACATTGCTCAGCCGTTAAAAAAGGACAACATTCTGCCATTTGTGACAACAAGAATGGACCTTGAGGGTATTATGCTAAGCAAAATAAACCAGACAGAGAAGGATAAACACTGTATGATTTCACTCATTTGTGGAAGATAAACAAACACACAGATAAGCAGAACAGATTAGTGGTTACCAGAGGGGAAGGGGGTAAGGAGAAGTCAAAAGGGGTAAAGGGGCACGCATGTATGGTGACGGATAAAAACTAGACTATCGATGGTGAACATGATACAGTCTATACAGAAACTGAAATATAATAATGTACACCTGAAATTAACACAATGTTAAAAGCCAATATGACCTCAATAAAATAATATAATAAAAAAAATAAAGTCTCTGGACAATGTCCTAAGGGTATACAGCAAAATACTTATTCAGGAAAATCTATTCAAGCTCCATAACGACAGGAAGAGTCTGTGGCATTTGAGCCATTACCCACTCCCTAACTCCAGCTCAGCATGGTGAAAGTTCTACTCTGGGTGGGTGCAGCCAAGAGCACAGGGCTCCCCCTCCCCCCAGTTCCCAGTATGGGCTTCAGTATCTCCCTGGAAGGGGCTGGCTGCCAACATTTTTCATCTCCCCCAGCTTTGTTTTGTAGAAACTGTATTGCAAACAAGAGGAACTGAGAGATGTATGGCTACTTTTCACTTCCCAGCCCCCACTCATAGGGCAGAAACTCTGCCCCATGCATGGCATTGGAGAATACTGGGCCTCTATTGCCCTCACCCCAGCTCACTCAGGGTGGTGGTTCCACACTGGGAAAGACAAGCCAAGAAGACCAGAGGTTATTGCCCCCACCCAGCTACACTGCCCACAAAGCTGGGATGTCACTCTGAGACAAGTAGGCCACTGTCCCTTCTCCCAGTTCCAGAGCAGTGGCACAGAGGTTATACCAAGGGAGAAGAAGCTCTAAGAACAGAACACTCTCTCCTAAGGAAGACTTTATTTGGAACAGAGCACTGGGAGCTTCAAGTTTAAAGGTGCTTTGGAAAAAATGAAGATTTTGGTGGTAAGCAATTAAGAGGAGGCTGGTAGCTCAATGAGAGCAATAAGCTAAATCACAGACAACTGGATAGAAATTTAACAGAGAGAACAGGAAAAAAAGATAGCTAGGAAGAGTCTTCTAGGGGTCTGAAAACACCTCAAAGATAAACCTCAAAGACCATCTCTGCAAAGGGGTTTGAATTCAATTGGATCAGACTTTGGAGCAATTTGTACCCCCAGAATGTTATTGAAAACGATAGAACAATCAGCCAGCACTTAGTGGAGGCTGTTGGCTAGGTGTGATACAAACAGAGGCAGATAACTTCACACAGAAATCAGGGGAAAAGATTATCAAAGAGAGCTTCGCTAAAACCACTATCACACCAGGATGTCTGGGCACATATCCAACACTGTGTCCTTGGAACGACAATATCATAGGCTGCACACTGTGGGAAAAATGGACTTAACTGAAAGAGCCAAGTCACTAAACAAATAAGTAAAAACAGCAAGCCCTAGAGGGGGTGCAGAATGGTGTCCAGGGTTGCTATAATATATGTGGTAGCCTCAATAATGGCCCCCAAAGATATCCAGGTCCTGATGCCTGGAATCTGAAAATGTGACTTTGTATGGCAAAGAGACTTTAGATATGTGATTAATTTAGGGATCTTGATATAAATTATCCTGGATTATCTGGGTAGGCTCTAAATGTAATCACAAATGTCCTTATAAGACAGAAGCAGAAGCGTATTTGACTCCAGAAGAGGAAGGAGATGTGGTGGTGGGAGCCAGACGTTGGAGCGATTCAAGAAGGGATCAGGAGCCAAGGAATCCAGTGGCCTTCAGAAGCTGGAGAAGGTAAGGAAATGGGTTCTCCCCAGAGCTTCCAGAAGGTGTCAACCCTGCCAAGACATTGACTGTAACAGTGAAACTGATTTCAGACTTCTTGCATCCATAACCATAAGAAAACACATTTGTTTTGTTTTCAGTGAAGGTTGTCAGCAGGGTTGGTCCCTTCTGAGAGCTGTGAGAAAGAATCTGTTCCATTCCTCTTGCCCAGTTTCTGATAATTCAGTGGCAATCTTTTGTGTTCCTTGGCTTGTAGAAGCATCACTCCTATCTCTGTCTTCATCTTCATGTCGTGTTCTCCCTGTGTGTCTGTCTCTGTGTTCAAATTTTCTCTTTTTGTAAGGACATCAGTCACCTTGGATTAGGATATCAAGCCTACCCTAATGACCTCACCTTAACTTAACTAATTACATTTGCTATGAACCTATTTCCAAATAAGGTCACATTCTGAGGTGCTAGGAGTTAGAACTTCAACATATAAATTTGGGAAGGGGGCACAGTTCTACCCACAACAGCAGCAAGAGGAAACTACATACAATATATTATCTAAAATGTCCAGTTTTCAACAGAAAATTATGAGACATGGAAAAAAACAGAAAAGTATGACTCATACAGGAAAAAAAATTGGGCAATAGAAACTGCTTTTGAAAGGGTTCAGATGCTGGACTTAGCAGACAAAGGTTTCAAAGTAACTAGTTTAAATATGTCCAAAATGGAAATCATGCTTAAAGAAGTAAAGAAAGTATGATGGCAGCATCTCATAAAATAGAGAATATCTGTAAAGAGGTATAAATTATTTTTTAAAAGGAACAAAGTGGAAATTCTGGAGTTGGAAAGTATAATAATAAAAATAAAAACTGCATAAGGGGGCTCAATAGTAGATTTGAGCTCCCAGAAGAAGGAATCAGTGGACTTGAAGGGAAATCTACAGAGATAATGTGATCTGAAAACAGAGAAAAATGCAGAAAGAAAAATGAACATAGACTCAGAGCAATATGGGACACAATTAAGAACACCAATGTATGCATAGTGGGAGTATGAGAAGGGGAGAAAAGAGAGGAAATAGCACAAAAAATAGAAGAAAAAATAGATAACCACCCTGAGTTGACAAAAAATATCTACTCATTTAAGAAGCTAAATAAATCCAAGTAGAATAAATTGGAAGAAATCCATATCCAGACACATCATAGTAAAATGTTGAAAGACAAACAAAAACCTTAAAAGCAAAAAAAGAAAAACAAACCTTTACATAGGCATCTCTTATAAAATTAACGTCTGACTTCTCAACAAAAACACTGGAGCCAGAAGGCAGTGCGAAGATACATTCAAAGTAAAATATAGGAAGAAAAAACACCATTAATAAAAAAATCCTATATTAGGCAAAAGTATCTTTGAAAAATTAAGATAATAAAAGACATTCCTAGATAAATAAAAACTGAGAGAATTCATTGCTTTAAGATGTGCCTTAAAGAAATAAAAGAAGTTCTTCTGGCTGAAAGCAGATGACCCCAGACAGTAATTTTTATACACACACACACAAAAGTACACCATTAGAGGTAATTATTTGGATAATTATAAAAGACAGTGTAATTGCGTATTTATTTTACTTTCTTCTCTTAACTGATTTAAAGAGAATTATATAAAACAGTTTGTATATAATCTTATTATTGGGCCTATTACATATAGAAATGTAATATATTTGGCAATAAAAGCACAAAGGCAGAAGGTAGTTGCAAAACTGTGTTGGAGCAAGGAAATGACACCAGATGGTAATGTTAATCCACAGGAATTAATGAAGAGAACCAGAAATGGTAAATAAGAAGGTTAATACAACAAATCCCATAAACACATACTTGTTTTCCTTTTTTCTCTCAGCTTCTTAAAAGACATGAAGTTATAAAGATTTAAACTAATAATTATAGGGGCCAGCTCAGTGGCATAGTGGTTAAGTCTGTGCTCTCCGCTGCGGCAGCCCGGGGTTCCCAGGTTCAGATCCCGGGTGCAGACCCGTGCAGCACTCACCAAGTCATGCTGTGGCAGGTGTCCCATATAAAGTAGAGGAAGATGGGCACAGATGTTAGCTCAGGGCCAATCTTCCTCACAAAAAATTTAAAAAAAATTTAAATAATATTAAAAAAGTAATAATTATAACAATGTATTGGTGATTTGTAACATATATAGATATAACAGATATATAAAATATAGATATAATAGAGATATAAGATATAATATATATAAGAAATATAAGATATAATAGATATATAAGAATTATAGCACAAAAAAGGAGGAAGAGGAACTAGAACTACATAGTAGTGACATTTCTATATATCACAGCAATTAGCATAATTCTAAAGTAGATACTAATAAGTTAAGATACATATCCTGAGCCCTAAAGTTACCACTAAGAAAATAAATCAAAAAATATACTAAAACATAATTAAAGGAATTAAAGTATTACAAAGAAAGAAGTAAAGAAAGAACAGAGAAACAAAAAAGACATGGGACATATAGAAAAGAAAATTAAAATGACAGACATAAATTCAACAACATCCATAGTAACATTAAATGTGAATTGATTAAAAAATCCAACCAAAAAGCAGAGATTATCAAACTGGTTAAAAAAATAATGTACAACTACTTGCTATCTATAGGAGACATACTTTCAATTCAAAGATAAAAATAGGTTAAAAGTAAAAGGATGGAAAAAACGTATTATGCAAACAGCAAACATCAGAGAGCTGGAGTTGCTACACCATTATTAGACAAGATGAAATTTAAACCACAAAATGTTACTAGAGATAAAAAGGGATATTTTATAAAGATAAAAAGGCTAATACACCAGGAAGATATAACAATTATAAACATATATCTACCTAAAAACAGACACCAAAATAAATAAAGCACAAATGGACAGAATTTAAGAGAGAAATGCATAATTCAACAATAATAGCTGGAGACTTCAATATCTCACTTATAACAATAGAAAAACAAGGCAGAATATTAACAAGGAAATAGAAAACTTGAACAACAATGTAAACCAGGTAGACCCAACAGATATCCACCCAACGACAACAAAATACACATTTTTCTCAGGCATGTAGGGAACATTCTCCAGGATAGACCATATCCTAGAACATAATATAAGCCTCAAGAACATGAATGGGACTTAGTTGAATGGAATATACATTTTAAAGTTCTTTCCACAATATATGACCATTCAGCAAATTTTCTTTCTTTCTTTTTTTTTTTTTTTTTGCATTTCTGCACTAGTAGAATGGGATGCAAGTGTTCGCGATTGCCGTGGGACATACTGTGATGAGGCAGACCTGAACACTTGAGACACCCAACTAAGCAGGATCATTGTCTAATAACATCTTTATTGGAGTTTTTTTCTTTTCTTGTTATTCTTTTCACTTTTTACTCTTTTGGAGTCCAGCAAACTATGGCTTAAATATTTATTTTAGTTCTGTCCTCTTATCAGCTACTCTGCTAGTTCCAAGTCAGAGGCTTATAGTGCAGAAAGAGGTGTAGACTGAGAAAGGAAGATAAAGACCAAAGTCCCAAACCTGTAGGGCCAAAAATTGTCTGTGGCTAAAACACTACCAATGTGGATGAGGAATATTAAGCTGTGCAAATGCCGTGTGGTGGTCTTGTGATGGGATTGTGATTGGAGGGGGAGCTGAGCCCAGCTGAGGGTTTGTGTACAGGTTGCAGGTGCCTGGGGAGCACTGTGGCTCCACAGCACAGAAATAAATGGCTGAGTCTGTGGTCTGGGCAGAGGAAATATACAATGAGCTGTGGCGTTCTTTAGCGACTGTCGTAGCCTTTAATCTTGCATTCTGCTTTGTCCCTGAAGGAATGGAAAACAGGCCCCTGGGATTTTGGCGAAACCACTGCACGTTGTTCACAGAGGTGGAAAAATTGCACCACAGCGTGGAACTGGCTCCCTCCTGGAGACTCAGGGCTGGGGGACTCTGCTCCACCTGCACCCCTCTCACACCTGATGAGAAGCGGAGAAACAGTCATGGAGATGGTCAATGTAATACCTACAAAACCCGGAAAATCCCCCCGTAGATTATGAGAAGGATAGAAATCTGCGAAATTTGTGAGCTCCTATCCCTCCCTCCCTCAACAATGCTGCAGCTGCTAAATCCTTTCAGATTCCCATCTGGGACAGCCCCAACTCACGGTGAACCTGGGTGCACAAGAGCCCCAGCAGAGTGTCTAACAGCCTCTTCATGACACTTTGTCTTGTTGCTTGGGACATTGTCACAGTAAGATGCATTTAACTAAACCCTGGGGTGACGAGTGTCATGACCTGGTTCTGGAGCTGTTCTTGCTTCTGCAACCAATCAGCCTCATCCACAAACCCTGCTCAGGCCCAGACACTCTGTGACAGGAAGCCCCACCCTCCAGCCTCACCCTGACTGAGAATGGGACGAAGGGTGGTGGAGTGAGAGGGAAAAGAAAGGTCACTATTCTAGTACTCCAGGGAGACTTTCTGATAATCCTGGATGTAGTCAAGACTGTGAGAAGGAAAGGGAGAGGCCTCCCTGGGAAGGACAGGTGCCTCATCTATGCTAAGTACAGCCTGTGGAGCATCACAGAAAGAACATCCACATTTCTAAATCCCCAAAACAGGCACGTGTTATGACAAAAGGATCTTTACTAACCTGTGAATTAATTATGTGAGTCATTGTAGTCATACAAAGTAATAACATAATTGTTATGTATTATACACTTAATGAATTCCTATATTTTTGGAATATATGAAATATATGGATGGGGACTCTCCTGGAATAATCAAAACTTGTGATAGATATTGTTATAAGAAATGAACCTAATAAGACTGTAAGTTGTGAGAAAAAATGGAATCAATTTGGACATTATTTTTACATATCATCCTTGCTGCTGCATAATATGTTTTGTTTTTCTAATTCTTGCCTGCAAAACCTTCCTGTGGTTCATGCTTGCAGTTCAGTTCATCTTTTTTTCTTTCTAATTCCTCTTTTTATTCAACTTTCCTCAACATTACATTTCTACCTCCATATTCTCCTATTTTTCCTTAACTTCTCTCTCTTCCCTCTTTTTGGTTTTCTAATTATAGGAAATGCACAGAAAGAATATTAACGAAAAGGTGGCATTCATGGTTTAGAAATAATTTTGAACCTGTGTAATGGAAATTCATATTTTCCCTTAAGATATAAAAGTCTTAGGCAACAAAAATGAAAATAATCAGAAAAATCTGATTTCTGTACTTTGGAATTCTCCATCATCCATTTTGCTTCATATGATTCTGATCCAGGAGTCTTTTCTGATAGAGACAGACAAAGATAATGACATAGATAAAGATAATGATGACAATGGAAATATAGATGTTTGCATTACAGCTATAAGCTTCTAGTACTTGATCAGCGAATAAGGCAGGGGTATTAATTGAAAGGAATATTTAGCCAGGAGCAAGTTTCTTATGTGCTGATGATTTAGTTTTTTTTTTTTGTGGGGAAGACAAGCCCTGAGCTAACATCTGTTGCCAATCCTCCCCTTTTTGCTGAGGAAGACTGGCCCTGAGCTAACATCGTGCCCATCTTCCTCCACTTTATATGGGACGCCGCCACAGCATGGCTGACAGGCAGTGCGTCGGCGGGCGCACGGGATCCGAACTCGCGGACCCCGGGCTGCCAAGCGCGGACTAAACCGCTGCGCCACCGGGCGGCCCCAGATGATGATTTAGTTTTTCTTGACACACAATTAGTCTCCCCTCTTCACTGTTACTAGCCCCCATTTGCACACTCAGAGAACTTCTCAAATCTTTCAACAACTATTCAAAACTAGGTCCCTCGGGGTAGTCCCTGGGTTTAAGAAAAGCCTATAGTGCCTCCTAATGGGCTAAAACCTTAAGAAAGGAACACTTCTCACTCAGCAGATATGTGTAGCTCAGCCGGCTGGCTTTTCTAGGGCTGAACCTGTGGATTGACTTGAAGACACAGAAGTGCCCACAAGGATGGAGAGCACTATAAATAGGACCATAAGTCCCCATAGTGCCTTTTTATGAAAATAAATTATTTTATATAGTGTAATTTTACATAATGATATGAAAATAACCCACTAAAGTTTTACCTATAAACTTGTAAAAAAATGAGCCCTCCAATGTGATCCAGTTTAGCCAATATATTTAAGACTGTGCTAGACCTGGGACAATACAAACACAAAGTAGACACTATAACTTCCTTAAGAGAGCTTGTGATATAACAGGGGAGACAATCATCTCTGTAAATGTAATAAAGGCCTAAAGGACGCCCTAATGGAAGCATACCTTAAATACTGATGAACACCAAGGCAGTAACAAGTACTTCAAGCCCATATTATAGGAGACAGCTCAGTGGAAGAGGTGGTACCATACGCCTTCTGTGGAGGTGACAAAAGAGGATAGTAATAAAAGCAAAGATGAGCAATCTTTGAAACGTGACCCTTTATTTTAAATACAAGGAACAGAGAAGACTAGCAAGTATGTGGATGGGGCCACAGATCACAAAGACACATACAAATAAATGTATTAAAGAACACAGAGTGTTTCTGTCACTTGGGTCCAGGCACAATCTGTAACCTTTAACACCAACTACCACCACACCCTTCAGGCTCAAGGAAAATGCTTATTCACATACCTTAACACTGTCCTTGAAACTGCATTTGAATATCACAAAAATTTGTGGATTGTGCTGCTGCTCACATAGAGGGCAGACTCTGATTTGGAATTTGGGGGGATTTTAGGGAAGAGAAAAGAAAAATTAATTAACAGGCTCAATCTTTCCTCAGATGGCGTGGATGCAATAGATTATTGCATAATGAAGTATTGTTTCCCCAGAGTGCCGAGAATCCATTTTTCTTTCTTCTCTCATGTACTCATCTGTGGTTCTGAAGGATGCTCATGAATCAGCATAGTGTTCACAACAATTGCTCATGATGGCTGGAACACTTTGCAGTATTAAACAATATTACCTTTAAATTGTATATATTTGCTCTAGACTGAAGCTGCATAGTGATATTGATTATTTACTTTAGCAACTAGATGGATATTGAAACTAGAATTGTGAATAGTTTCATTTTTATAAAAATATCTATAATTACATTTTAAGATAAATTTTAAATAAAATTTCAGTTTTAAATACATCTTATTAAAACTCTTGAATATTTATTATTTGTATTTTGCTTTTTAACTTTAGTAGATTATTTTAAAAGAAAAATAACTGTTTTTGAAAACATGTGAAAATAATTCATTTGTGCTCTTGTCTCAGACTCTATAATAACAATCCTCTGTAGATTGATTTGGAGGTAAAAGGGTAGATTGATTTGGAGGTAAAAGGGATGGAAAATGAGGTCCTCCTCATTTTCACTGAAGTAGAAAGTGAGGTGATATGCAGACGCTGAAGATCAGATGAACTGTTCAAGAATGTTGCAAATGTTTACTAATGGCATGGTGAGAAATATTGTAGAAAAACAAGTAAAGGTGATTAATGAATCACTAAGTATATTGGGCACTCAGCAGGTATTTCTCTAATAAACTGAGTGGGTCTGATAAAGAATGGGTGGGTCAGAGGCCAGTGGCCAGGTGGCGTAGTGGTTAAGTTCGAGTGCTCTGCTTAGGCAGCCTGGGGTTTGCAGGTTTGGATCCTGGGTATGGACCTACGCACTGCTCTTCAAGCCATGCTGTGGCGTCATCCCATATACAAAATAGAGGAAGATGGGCACAGATTTTAGCTCGGGGATAGTCTTCCTCAGCAAAAAGAGGAAGATTGGCAATGGATGTTAGCTCAGGGTAGATCTTCCTCACCAAAAAAAAAAAAAAAAAGGGTGGGTCACTCGCAGAACAACCAACCCTGAGATTCCATAGGAACTTTGGCATGACATTGTGTTTAATTTAGAATGCCTGGCACTGGGAGGTCACTGGATAAAGAAGGTCTTCTTTCCTTCATACCACATTGCCTTTGGAAAGATCATCTTGTGCACATCTTTAAATGCCAGGTTTAATTAAGTCCACTAATCTCAAATACTTTAGTCAAAGAGTTGAAGTCCTTTGAGGAAAGAAGCCTCTCAAAATACTAGTGAAATAATCTGGAGATAATGCAGTTTGCATAAGCAATTGTCCTGAGTTTTCTGATTGCTTGAGAGATGAGATTTACACTGTAAAGCAATTCTCTGATTTGCCTTATACCAACTCACAGGGCCAACCTCAAGCCACCTTAGCCCAACACTATTTCAAAGGATATGGGAGTAAAGTAACTTCCTCCAGCTTGATGAATATCCTATAGCCTCGTTTTCTTTAGAATCCTGACTCTAGAGGATAAAAATATTGCACTTCAGAAAACAGGATTTTGCAAAATGGGGAAAAAAAAAAAGAAAAAAATCTAAGATTTCCTTGGGAACAAACCACTTCCTGGGATTCTGTATTGTCTGTACTGGTAGCCTTCACGGAACATGCCAACTTCCTGAATATAACTCAGGCTGAGAACTTGAGTCTTTTAAGCTACAATGTCTCAGGAAGTCTGTGTTCAGCTTCCCCTGCAGTCCCACACCGTGTCACTCAGAGCACAGAAGTGCTTGGCTGAGTCTCTCCAATGGGTTGAAGATTTCCTCAGGTGAAAGGAGGTTTCACTCTTCTTAAATTCAACAAAACTTCTGATGCCCGAAACAAGGCTGTTTCCAGACACGTACTTCAGGAGAAGCTGGAGTCGTTGGCTGGGATACTGCACGTACCAGAAGAGATATGGTGGAAGAGAAGATGAGCAGTTGCACCTCAGCTCCAGAGGGGCTCCCTCAGAGACAGCGATGTGGACGTCAGGCTGGGTCACTGACTGGGCTCCAGTCCCCCCTGAAACATCAATGCTGTATCTATGAACTCAGCTAAAACAAAAAGTCTCCATCCAGAGTCAAACCAGAACAATGTTCCACTTGCTGACAAGGGAGTAAATGGAATGGTACTCACTCAGGAACAGGAGCATACCAAGCATCAAGGTGAACACCAAGGTCACGGGCGAGCAGTGAAGAAGCAGGGAGCTCCTTTCCAGGAGATTCCCCACAAACAAATAAAAATCTTTAACCCAGGTTGCTCTGAGGTTGAGGAAGAATGACAGGGGATTTAGATTTCTTCTTCTTAAAGACATTGTAGGGACTGTCAGGAAGCGATGCTCTTTTGACAAAACTGCCTGCCTCTGGTGTCTGAAATTCTTTACATGTCATTTTCTGAAAAATGCGATCAGAACATGTCTTTAACTGTAGGAAAGGAAGGTTTTTGTGAGTTTATTCTGATCTTTTAGAATTTCTAATTTAGGCCACAATGTCTTCCAAGGGCCAAATAGGGAGCAAAGGAGAAGTTCACACTTTTTCTGAACCTTCCCCACCTCCTTCCTGCCCTTCTATTGTTGAGTTTCAGAGCATTATGATTATGTGCAGAGGAGGATTTATGTTTTGAAAGCCCTGAAATGTATCAAATGGGGGCTTTATAAAAGAATACAAAATTATGAATAAAAAATTGGATAAAATGATTTTATAGAATGAGAAATAAAATCACAACAAATTATAAATTTTAAAAACCATATGCCACAAACACGATAAAATCTGGAAAATTACATAATATTTTATTACTTATTTCCCTGACACATTTCTATAATACTTTTTCTTTATATGTTATTTTGGCTCCATACTTTTTAATTGTCTCTTCAAACAATAATAACTTTGTAATATTTCCCATATAGAAAAAAAGAAAGATAATTCAGTCTTTACTCCTGGCATGGTCTATCAAAATTTGTTGTTGTTTTTTTTTTTTTTAAATTCACAGTGCATTATGAAAACACCACATAAACTTTTAGGGTTATAGTCAAATATTGGAAAAAGTCTATTAAGTTACTGTATGCTGTAAGATTTCATTACATTTTGAGTTTTCTTCTGCTATAAAAAAATCCTAAATATTATGAACTGATCATACTCATTAACCAGTTTATTAAGTCTGTTTTAGTTCCCTATTGCTGTGTGACAAATTACCATGAACTTTGTGACTTAGAAGAACACCCATTTATTATCTTCCAGTTGCTGTAGATCAGAAGTCTGGGCACAAATAAGCATCAAATTAAGTTTATTTCTCTCTAAAACCATTGTACTAATTGTTTATTTCAAATCCTTGTTTAAATGCAGAATTATGTAATGCATCAAAACTGCATTTAGTGTAAAAGAATTGAAATCATAAAGCATCAGTTCTTTGACCACAATGGAACAAAACTATAAATGAATAACAGAAAGATAACAGGAAAATCTCCAAATACTTGAAACTAAACAACCCCTTTCTTAAGGGTTACAGAGGATGTCTCAAGGGAAATCAAACATACATTGAACTGAATGGAAATGAAGTTAAAACTTCAAAATTTCTGGGATACAGCTAAAGCAGTGCCGAGAGGGCAAGTTATAGACTAAATGCAAATATTAGGAAATCATAAAAGTCTCAATTCAATCATTTAAGCTCACACCTCATGAATATAGAAAAGGAAGAGAAAAATTAATCCAAAACAAGCATAAGAAAGGAAATAATAAAGATAAAATCAGAAATCAATGAAATTAAAAATAGAAAAATAGAGAAAAATCAATAAAACAAAGAGCTGGATGTTTAAAAAGATCAGTAAAATTGACAAATTTCTTGCAAAACAGACAAAGAAAAAAATCAGAAAGATGTAAGTGGGCTAACTAGAAGTGGGGCATCCTATGTGATTGGTTAGTGGTGAATATTTGCCTTTCTCCATTTGGTCCTGAGTTGGATGAACCTCCTAAACATTATGCTAAGTGAAAGAGGCCATATACAAAAGGCCACATATTGTGATTCCATTTATACGAAATGTGCAGAACTGGTAAATCCATAGAGACAGAAAGCAGATTGGTGGTTGCCAGGGGCTGGGGGGAGGGGAGAATGGTGAGTAACTGCTTGATGGGTATGTGTTTTCCTTTTGGGGCGATAGCAAAGTTTGAAACTAGATAGGGGTGGTGGTTCCAGAATATTGTGAATGACTAGATGGCACTTAATTATTCACTTTAAAAGAGTGAACTGTAAGGCATGTGAATTAATCTCAATAAAGCTATTTATACCGAAGGTGATAAAAATCTAAAGACCAAAGAATTCACAATTTAACTTCAGATCATTATAGCAAGTTTTGTATATTTAATTGCTTTTGTCTAGAGAGAGAGTCGATTTAGAAAACCCCTTAATGGAGAAAGGTCCTCAGCTTCAAGATAGGACATGTGATTGGAGCCCCTGCTGCAGAGTTTGGGTATTGGTGACAGGTGCCCCTTGTGCACTGTGCCTCACAGCACAGAGGTAGGTGGCCGAGTCGCCAGGCTGAGAGGTTGCAATGTATAGAGCACTATGTCTTGATGATTTATCCAGCGAGGCTTTAATTCTTCCACTTGTTTGTTCTCCCTGATTTGACTGAATTAACAACAGAGAAGTGAGCCCTTTCCCGGGGCCCTGCCGAAACCACTGAAGGGAGTAAATTGCGCTATCCGTGTAGCTGCAGTTGAGAGCCAAGCTGTCTCCCTCTCAGACACTCAGAGCTTCAGGACTCTGCCCCACCTCCTGTTTACTGCTCACCCCTGTTCAGAGAGAGAACACAGAGGGAGGGACTGGTTAGTGGCTAATTGTTCTTTGGAAGTTAGTTTTAAATTTACTGTTTCAATCTCCCCAGAAACTCTCAGAAAATCACACTGGTACAACTCTCTCTCTTTCTCTGTCTTCTGTGGGGAGAAATGCCTCAGAGTCTGCCTGGTCTTTGCCCATTTCCAGATCCCTCTAACTCACAGTCTAGTTGTAACCAAAGGATGAGCAGGCTCAGGGGCTTGTCCATTCTTTCTGTCACTCGGGCTCACTGAGAACTGTGCTTGTGTCTGTGATATTGACAAGGGCTCGCAAGATAAAGGATCTGCTTTGCTATCTCATATGTTCAAACATTTCTACAGGAAACACAGAGTCGAACCAGCCAATCAGAGACAAGTTACACACACACACACACACACACACACACACACACACACGCTGATCTGCAGAGTGGGAGGTGGAAATGGAAACACTGCCATCTCAGGACCAAGCCCAGCATTGACAGAGGAACGCTTCTCTCTCCTCCTTCTGAATGAAATCAATTTTTTAAATATCAAACTTGTGGAGTGTAGCTAAATTCGTGCATAGAGAGAAGTGTATGACATAAATGCTTGTATTAGAAAAGAAGAAATCTAAATTTTTACTATACCGTTACAGCTGCTTTCTCCAGATTCCTGTAACTCCTCCCTCTCTTGCCATTTCAGCTGTTAAGGACCGGTTTCCCCTAACTCACACATTCTTAAAAAGTCCCTTTGTATCTCTTCTCACCCATCAGATTTCAAAAAGAGTTAAGAATCATAATATTAATATTCACTGGTTTTGAGGATGTCAGGATATGGGCATTCTCATATGGAATAACTAAAGTATGTACCAGTAAAGATTTACAAGTGTTATTTGCATATCATTGGATGCCAGATAGTTCACTTAGCTGGGAATTTTTTCTTAAGAAATACCCTTGTAAATGCATGTATAAAATTGGCCATTGCATGCAGGAGGAAAAAAGTGAAAAATTTTAAACGTCCTTCTGTGCAAATATTCAATACATTTTGGTAGATCTATATTATGATATACTATTCAATTGTGAAAAAGAATAAGTAGACTTACATTTTCTGATTTGCAAAGATTTCTCTGACTTATTAAATCAAATCACAGTACTTTACATATAAGTGTGATGCCATTTATATTTTTAAACAGCCTGTTTATTATGGATCTGTATGGAAATGAAACAGTTGAAATGTGCTCGCTTAAAGTTTAACAGTAATTGAGAACTTGTGAGGGACAAATCAGGGAAGTATCCCTTTTTATTGTATATGCTTAAAATTGCTTTAATATTTTAAACATGTAAACATTAATTTATAACTTGTTTAATCACAAAAATAGAGAACTTAATGAAAACTAAGGAAAGCTAAGGGAAAAAGTTGAAATAAGAAATATTAATATAATTGTCCCTTTCTAGCAAACTTTCAAGATTCAGTTTTTGTCAAATGCATGTGCTCTAAGTTGAAAAAATTGAGAGAACCCAGACATTTCTCAGAAGAATCATGTTCGATTTATGAACTTCACTTTGGACCTTCAGCAAGAATGAGAACGTTAGATTGGAGAAAAAGACACATATCCAGGCTCCTCCTTCTTTCTGCTTTTTTCCTTCCTGGCCCAGTTCTTGATTTCATGCACCTTTTCCTTACTTTTTTTCCTTCCCTTCTTCTTATTTTTTCCCACCTTCTTCCATTAAGTTTACATTTTCTGTGTAATGTACTTTTTAAACAAAGGTTATCTGCCCTCCCCCACAGTGAGGCAGGTATGCCCCGTATGCCCCATTGGACACTGTCACAATGCAGTAGTACACAGAGGTGTCTTTCAGGGTAACGGTGCAGGATCAGGGTACTGGGCTTTCGGTCTACAGGGATGGTCAGTGGAGCCATTTTATTAGTCACTTTCGTCTTTGAACCTGAAATCAGATGCTGTGAGCCTTGGTTATGAAATTGTCAATATGAGATGATGTACTCATTTCCTCTAATGGTGGAGTGGCAACAGGGTGTGCTCACTTCTTGTCCTTCAGCACTGTCCAAGGAGTTGGGCTGTGGGGTCTTAACATTCACATAATCACTAAGGGGGGAAAGTGTAAGATTATCTCCAGACCCTCAGAGCAGATTTTTAAGGTCAAAGTACAGTACCTCTAGAACTTTCCTCTCTATCATCCCCTACTTCAATTTCCTCTCATTTCCATCCTACAGAAAGAGCAAAGAATGGGTAGAATTATCTAGAGTCACTGGTCAAGAGGCAGGACTCCATTGCTCTCTCCCATTTTCCCTTGGGCTCAACAAATATAAGAAATTCTTTATAGCCAGGAAAACTCTTCTGTGATCACTGAGGGTTATGGGTTGAATCGTGTTCCCTTCAAATTCATGTGTTGAAGTCCTAAACCCCAGTACTTCAGAATGTGGTTTTATTTGGAGATAGGATCTTTAGAGGTAATCAAATTAACATGAGGTCTTTATAATGAGCCCTAATCTGATATGTTTGATGTCCTTATAAAAGGGGAAATTTCAACACTGAAACATGCATAGAGGAAAGATGATGTGAAGAGACACAGGAAGAAGTTGGTCATCTATGAGCCAAAGAGAGGAGCCTGGAACAGATCCTTCCCTCACAGCCCTCAGAAGGAACCAACCCAACCAGCACCTAGTCTGTGGTACTTGTCATGAGAGGCCTAGCAGACTGATATACTAGATATGATGCAACTTCTCACCCTGAGGATGTGACTTCCTCACAAAGTTGATAGTTGTGACCTGAACTCTTCTTGCTCTAAGCATCTTGAGTGAAGGACTGTGAGACAAGTGGAGGCAGCAGGTCCCTCTTCTGATTCCTTGCTTTCAAACACTATATTCTCTTAGGCTCAAAACACTCACCCAGGGTCAGGAGCATAGACACCTCCATCACCAGCCTCATACTTCAAGCAGACACCAGAATCCAGGGCCCCTAGCTCAGCCTCTGTGTCTGCACCTGGGCTGGGGGAGGTGACAGAACAGAGACACATCAGCTGAGTCACTGCCAGCAAAGCCCCTCACTTGGCAGCTGTTACTCTGGGGAATCCCCAGGCCTAGAGTCAGCCAGTGAGATAGGAGCTCCTTGGTTGATACACCTTCGAAGGTTTAGTCATGTCCCTGGAACTACGGAAAAAATATGAAACAAGCATCTATTCTCAACCCGGGGTTCCCTGGAGAGTATTTATGAGCTTTAAACACTATGGGATTGAGTCTGAAAGAGGAAAACAAGGATAGCATCCACCCAGAACACTTTCTCATTGCTTTTTCACAACTCAAGAGAAAGAATATATCTTACTGCTTATCTGATGCTCCGAGGAGCTGAAGGGATTTTTTTTTTTTTTTTTTACATTCAGGAACCACCAAGTCTTATCCTGTCATGAGAGGATGGAGAAAGCCCAGCTAAATGATAAGAAAGAGCAAATGAGACTCAGATGCAGAGGGTGATGTGCTCAAAGTGACTGGGAAGGTTAAGATCAGAGTCTGATCTGGAAGCCAAGTTTCCCAATTCTCTGGTCTCCTAAAATGCCTCTAGGGATCATGTGTCTCCAGGAGGGCAGTATAGACTGCATGTCCTGGTATAAAGGAAACAAGAGGCCTGGAATGGCTCTCGTCCTTATCCTCCACAAACTCTGTTCATAACCCACTTTCCCCATTCTCCGTGTGTGCATAATGATCGCACACACAGATTTGACTGACAGAGGAGAAGAGAAAGGAGGGAGGGAAGGAAAGGCAGTGGAAGAAAGAAGGAGGGAGTAGCCTTGAACACTTCTTCCTGTTATCTCCTCAAATTTAAGAATGTTGAAATAGATTGAGAAAAAGATAATTTACTTCTCATCAAAAAAAATTCTACTTTTCTCTGTCACTACAAAAAATTGACAAAAACAGATCCGTTAAGCTTGAAACCTGCATAGCCACTTCTTGTCTTCCACTTTCTGTGTCATCCTATTTTGAGTGGAAAGAAAACCTTTCATAACAGATTGGGACAAGGCCAGGAATCACTGAACATTGGAAGCTGTGTACGGACTGTTCTGCTCATAACAAAGACAATAAAATATACCATTTGTCACAGTCTCTGCATATCTTCAATACTGAATGTGAGCCAACCATTCTTTCCCTAACTGATCAGGGATGTTATTGACAGACACAGCAGCCCCCTCTTGAGACTAAACATGTGAATGCCTTCATTCAGATCCCGGGCAAGTCCACCAACCTGCTTTTGTGAAGTAGACTTACAGATATGGAGGAAAACAGCTTAGATGTGCTCATAATGTTATAGGAAGGACTTAACAAATTTTGGTGATTCCTGGTTTCAGAATGATCTCCATGTGGGACAGGACAATTTTTGCAATATTAGCAGAGTTTTTGCTTTTTTTCCTTTTTTTAAACCACATAATCTTTCCTCCATTCAGCAGTTGGATTCATTGCTCATCACTTCAGGGAAAGGCCATACAGCCAGAAAAAGAAAACAAAGATGCCTTTCTTTCCATTTTATTTCAAAAGTTTCAGCCCTATAGGCAGATGAAAGGATCTGGCATAAACTAAAGATTTAGGAGATGATACAATGAAACAATACAAGTTTGCCTACCTGAGACACAATAGACATGTTCTAACTGGAGAAAAGGGGAGAGCAATGAGTATCACAGAAAAGTAAAGAGGCTTAAGTACTGGTCGCTCCTTTGGAGGGATGCTGGACTTATCCCCTTAAAGTCATCTGGGAAAGAAAACAACAAAACCTCTGGGCCACTTTCAGTTACTAAATAAATCTCAGTGAAGCTGTACTTAAAACTTTCATCTTCATTTCTCTCCTCTGCTCTCTGAACTTGAGGCTTGACCCCTGGCTGCAGCGAGGTCAGCATGGCCTGCTCTGTTCTCTTTCTCTGCCTTTTTCCTTTGGTCTAATTCTGCCGAGTTTAGGGCAGAAGAAAACAGAATACCCTACAGCTCTGAGAACAAAGATCTACAGCTACATACAATAATATGAATAAATCTCACAAGGGTAAGATTGCATAAAAGAAGCCCGATACAAGAGAACATGCTAAATGACTCTGTTTGCATAAAGTAAACAACAGAGAAAACTAATCTGTGCAGTTGATGTCAGGATCGTGGCTACTTGGGGTGGTGGAGACAGGAGTGGCCTGGCACGTGGGTGATGTCTTGTTTCTCGATATGGATGCTGGCTACCTGGGGTTTTCCAGTTCGTGACAATTCATCTAGCTCTCTAATTATGCAGGTGCACATTTCTCCATGTGTAGGTTATTTTATTTTATTTTGGTTCCCTTTTTGTTGAAGTATAATTTACTTACAGTAAAATGCACAGTTCCTATATGTTCATTTGAATGAATTTGAGAATTTTATAAATCTGTAATCACCACCCACGCAAAATAGAGAACATTTCCCTTGACCCAGAAAGTCCCCTTGTGCCCTCTCCAGTCAAACCCTCCTTCCCAGAGGAAACAGTCTTTTTACTTTTAACCATAGATTAGTTTTTTCTGTTCTTGTATTTCATATATATATGGAATCATTAGTGTTTGGGGGGAGGGTCTGGCTTCTATTGCTCCACATAAGGTTTTAGAGACCCATCCTGCTGTTTGAGTGTCGGTCAGCAATTCATTCCTTTGTATCACCAAGAAACAGTCCTTATATACCATAGTTGTTTGCACATTCCCCTGTTGATAGACATTTGGGTTGTTTCCAGTTTGTGGCAAATATGAATAAGGCTGCTACAAACATTTTTGTATGGGCCATTTGTGGTCTCTTCACTTCTCTTCGCTGAAGACCTATGAGTGGACTTGCTGGGCCATAGCAACTCCCCAAAGTGACTGTATCATTTTACCTTCCCACCAGTGGTTCATGAATGGTCCAGTTGCTTCATGTATCTGCCAAAACTTGAGGTTGTCTGGTGGTTTGATTTTAGTCCTTTTAGTGGGGGTGAATGGCATCTGAATGTGTATTTAATTTGCATCTCCCTAATGGCTAATGATGCTGAGCATATTTTATGTACTTATTAGTCATCCTATTGATGTATTTTGTTATTGTGTTATCTTTTATTGTTGATTTATGAGAGTTCTTTATATATTCTGGAAATAATCCTTCTCGAGATATACCTTTCTGGAATATTTTTTTTCCAGACTTTAGATTGCTTATTGATTTTCTTCATATTGTCTTTCGATAAGCAGAAATTTTAAATTTTGCTTGTCTCTTACTTATCAATCTTTCTTTCATGGCTAGTATGTTTTGTACCATGCCAAAAAAATCCCTGCCTACTCTGAGGTCTCAATTCTGAGACTAAAATTTGTATCTTTAATTTATCCTAGTGCATCTTCAAATAACATTATTTCCCTTTATGAAGAAAATATGTTCTTGTTGTATCTGAATGTGTTATAAACACCCAGAACACATTGTTTTTATTTTTCTTTAAAGAGACAATAGCTTTTAAAGTAAATGAAGTTAGTAAAATTACCAAAAAAACTTAAAAAATTTTACCCAGATAGCTACCCTTTCTGGTATTCTTTGCTTCTTTTTGTGAATCTGAATGTCTATGTGATATTTCCTTACAGCGTGAAGACCTTCTTTCAGCACTTCTTGTACTCAGGTCATCTGGAGACAAGTGATCTTCACTTCTGTCTCTCTAAAAATATATTTATCTTGCCTTTATTTTTAAAGGATATTTTTGCAGGCCATAGAATTCTAGGTGGCCAATTTTTTTCTTTCAGCACTTTAAATATGTTGTTTCTGTCTTCTGGTTTCCAGTGTTTTTGGTAAAAAGTCAGTTGTCATTTGTATTACATGCATGTATTACATGTTACACACATGTAACATGTCTGTCTTTTTTCTTCTGACTGCTTTTAAGTCTGATCTTTATTTAAATTTTTTTCAGAATTTTGATTGTGATGTCCTAGGTGGGATCTTTGGATTTGTCTTTCTTGGGATCCTAATGTTCTAAAAAAATGTCTTAAAAGAAATAAGGACACTAATCCCATCATGGGGGTCCCTCTCTCATGAGCTCATCTAAACCTAATTACCTCCCAAAGGTCCCACCTGCAGACACCATGACATTGGGGGTTAGCACTGCAACATAGGAACTTTGAGGGACACAAACATGAATTTTGAGGGGACACACATTTAGTCCATAACGGAGAGGGAGGCAATGTCAGCACCACCACATCCTAGCAGGCAGAGGGCAAAAAAATATGCTTTCTCTCTCTCTCTTCCCACTCACAGAGGTTGGACTACCAGGCCATAGAACAGGACAGATGGGGAGGAAGCAAGGATTTGGGTGAAAAGGCAAACCAAGAACAACTAACAAAGTAGGCAAGGGAGGAATAAACCCTGGGTATCCTTTCTCCCCTCTCCATCAGCTCCTCAATTTACAGCTCAGCTGAAGTCATAAGGTCAGTAAAAAGAACCCGAGAGAATTCTCCATTGTTTCTTATTAGAATTGAGAGTTTACTCTAGAGTTTGAAGTTTGACCAATGTTCAGGTGAGAAACCCTTGTTTTCCTGTGTAGTATTGTTCTGGCTCAAATTTGGAATCCAGAAACATGGAATTACATTATCCATTTGGCTCCCTAGTTAATAATAGACAGTGTGTATCTTTCTCTTATGGACTGAGTTGTGTCTCCCTAAAATTCATATGCTGAAGCCCTGACCTCCAATGTGACTGTATCTGGAGACAGGGCCTTGAAGGAGGTAAAGTTAAATGAGGTCATAAGGGAGGGGCCCTAATCCAACAGGACTGTTGTCCTTGTAAGAAGAGGAAGAGACACTAGATCTCTCTCTCTCTCTCTGCACTGTGTACAGAGGAAAGGCCAAGTGAGGACACTGCAAGGAGGCAGCCATCTGCCAGTCAGGAAGAGAGACTCACCAGAAACCAAACTTACTCCTACTTAGATCTTGGAGTCCAGGCCTCTAGAACTGTGAGAAGATAAATTTCTGTTGTGTAAGCCACCCAGTCTGTGGTATCTTCTTATGAAAGCCTGAGCTGACTAATATATCTTCCTATTCTTTATACTCTTTATGTTTCCTACACTACAGACTGACATGAGTTCTTCCTGTGAGAGGCATCCACAGTCTTTGCATACAGATCTTTCTTGCTTTAAAGAAAAATATTGAAATATTTTAAAGAGTTGAGATGGGTCAAAATCCTGGCCCCCTTTCAGAGGAGTTATCATAGAACCTAAAGTCCAAAGCCAAGTGACTGACTACACCACATCCTCTGGATTTAAAGATCTGGTGATGGGAGAGGAGACTGAACATGCAGAGTGAGGACTCCCTGGACACAGCCTTCCCTGCCTGGGCTGCCTCTCACCTAATGTGTAGTATGGACAGGAGGAGGTGATGTCCCTCAGTGTTGTCCTGAGAGTCCCTCCATAGCAGTGTTTCCTGGGCAGCTTTGTGGAATGAAGGATTAATGGGGTTGAACTTTCTGCTGCAGGAACTGAGCCAGAGAGGGGCAAAGTCTGGGTTAGTTGCAGAGATTATGCAGGATAGTAAAGACCAGATTCTATGTCCCTTGTTTGGCTCATGAGTGTTGCATGAAAAGCACAAGATTACTGGGGCTTTTAAACAGTTAAAGTATATTGACAGAGATTAATCCTATGACAAAGTTTTCCTGGAAATATTTCCTATGAGAGGTTTTGTAGTCTGGAGAAGAGAGCAGCCTTTCTGGCTGAACTTGGGCACTTCTGGGGATCAAACTTGGGTTCTGTTTACACTAACATCAGCCTATCCCACCTGCAGAGCAATTCCCAACCTCCTAGGTTTCTAGAAATTAGACCCAATTTTGGTTCATTTTCCTGAGGAAACTCTGAATAAACTCAACATTGACTAGGGAGAGATTATAACTCTGCCTCCTAGGGCAGCTCACCTTCAGCCCCTCCTGAGCCCTCTGGGTTTGTGCTCAGCTCCCCTTGTAGTCCCCCTCACTGTGTCTCCCAGAGCACAGTAGTACACAGCTGAGTCTGACATTTGCACAGAGGGTTTCTGCAGGTGGAAGGAGCTGTCACTCTTAACAAGTTTGGCCTGAAAACCTTGATGCTCTGTCCTCTGGTTTTCTGTTGAGCTCTTCAGGAGGAGTTGAGGAGCTTTACTGAGATACTGGACATACCAGAAAAGGAAAGGCATTGAATCTCTGGTCTGGTAAGTGCAGTTCAGGATCACAGGTGCCCCTTCTGAGGGAGTGACTGGGCCTTCTGTCTGAGTCACTGAGTCTCCATTGGTCTCTCCTAAAAAATAATTACTTCATTATGTTAGGAATGTACAGGAGGAAAATTTTCAGCCAGAGAAGAAAACTAAAAGTTATCTATGATTATAAGAAAATGAAAAGTCACTAACATTTATGATAAAATGTTACTTACTGAATATTAAGAAGATCACAAGAACTGAGCAGGTGACAGAAGGCATCTTGGTTGAAGAAAATGATCCTTGCTCTCTGGAGTACACCAGATCTAATAGGGCTAGTGTCCAGCAAGATCTTATAGAAACTCCTCACTCATAAACTAAGAGCCCCTTTGTGCACAGTGACTGTCTGTCTGTGGCTAGAAAGGTAGGTGAGTCAAAACACCGCCTGAAATATGTAACCACATCTGAAGGAAGCAGCGCTCTCTGGTGGTCTTTCTGAAAATTGCACCCCAGCCATTTCTGATCCTATTCCTTCTAAAAATTGCCAGAGGGATAGTTATTAGAAGAATAGGATGGGGCTCTAAGAAGAAAGCACTAAATATTCACTTTATAGGTTCACAGATGTGCTTGGGAAACTATTAAATTATTACTGCCATAATTTTCTGCATGGTACAGAGATCTATATTTTCCCAAATAATCTCAGATGCAACTTTTAAGTGAAATAATCTAGGTCTCTTCCTTGCATATGTCCCATGGTTCCCATCGGTCAGAGAAGGATCCCTCTGCCTAGAAAGTCCTCCTTACGCTCCAGTCCTTTACCTGAATTAGTTCTACCCATTCCCCAAGAGTCAATCCACACGCTATCTCACAGAGGAAACGTGACCTAATACAGTTCTCAAATAATCTGTGATTGAATGAGCAGTTTTTTCCTAACCCATCATGGACTGATATATCTGTCAAGTACAGTAAAACTGAATTACTGTGACTTCTGTTTCACTGATAAAGGTAGAGTTGACCTTCCAAGTAGAAAACTGGACAAAATAAATTGAAAAATGATTTTGGGACATTGGACTACAGGTAGCACAGTGACAAGGACAATCAATGAGGTGAGCCCCAATATTCTCCCAGTTAACTTCTTAGAGGTAGTTTCTAGGCGCCAGTGCAGGGAGGATTTGCCAAAAATAGCCCAGCTGTGTCACTGAGTTGATGAGACAGAAGAGGAGTGTGGGGATCCTGAGGCATCTAGGATTTGTGGACAGCGCACCAGACAGGAGGGGTGTGCAGTGAGAGAGAGAGAAAGTGACAGGGGGGTCACTTTGGATCTTGGCTGAGGACACACGAGGGGAAACTCACTGAGTTTGGCATCCCAGGCCCCTGAAAGGATCTCCCAGGGGTCCCTGGACCACACACGGATGACAGCAGCCTGGCACCTTTAGCTTATGAGGGGAGGTAACCTTACTTAGGTAACTTGGTTTGTTAAAAGCCATCTTTTTACTTCTTGTCACATCGTTGTTTTAATTCAACTAGGTATTTTTTTTAGAAAGTCAAGGTTAGATGCTTAATATTATCAGCCAGGCTCTCTTCATTCCAGAGGAATGTAGATGGTATTTATCTGTTTCCTGTTTATCTCTTTTATTAAGGAATTCAGGACTCTCAATCAAAAGTACTGTTTGCTCACGGTCTGTCAGAGTGTTTGTGTAGCTTCCTTTGTAATTATTTGTGCTAATGAAACAAACCCAGCAAAAGATTTAAAAGAGTCGTTTTCACAGCTTGTTATTTCTCTAGGATTGGGTTTACTTTATGCAAGCTGTGACTGTATCATAGTAAGAAGTCAAAACATTGTTCACTACTCACATAAACCATTTTAATTGGGATCTTGTGGGTGCAGACAGCTTTGATATTTTCTTACACAGGCTCTCAGCGGCAGTGCTGTCAACATAGTAACAGCTGTGACTAAATCAGTTGAACTAAAGAATTTTCTTCAAATAATAAATATTCTCAAATAGATTTTTCCACCAATTAAAATTAACTTTGTTTTAACTCTTCCTAAAATTGGGGTCTTGAGTAGAGTTATCACGCTGGCAACATTCTCTGGCTAAGAAGGTCACGTAGCTGCCTTTAAATTATTGTGCATGTTGTGGAATCCCTAAGCAGAAGCATTCATTCTGGAAATTTACAGAGTTATCTATGATATGTAAAGGTCTATAAAAAAACACACAAACCAAAACCACACATGATTCCTATCTCAAATTGCTGTCAATCGAGTGAGGAGGAGATCACTAAAATAAATTCTGTTTCCTGCCCACACTCCCCCCAGCCCAGGCCCAGGCGTGTGGAAAGAGGGACCCGAGTGGAAACAGACAGCGGATGCATTTATCACGAGGTGAGTAAAACCTGTTTGAATACCTTATTTCCAGTGTTTGGGTTTATTTTTGTTCTTCCACCTCCCTCTCCCTTTCTCAGGCCTGTCTGTCAAGATGTTTAACCTCCGATGCTCAGGTGTCTAATACTCAGTGCACAGGAGTCCGGAGTGTCAGGGAAGAAGGCAGCATTGACCTTCAGGTTTGGGTGTCCAGACACACGGTTAGCGCTTTCTCCCTTCTCACTTCATCACATTATTTCTCTGACTAGATTCCAGAAAGATCTAGTATTGTGTAGCCATTGGAATAAATAAAATTAAGTTTCATATTAATGTATCTTAAATTTTATAAAGCTAGGTTTCAAAACCAGGCATTCTCATTTTGCCTGAAAGTTGTATTATTTGAGGAGAAGTCTCTGGAATTTGATTGATTTGAAACTTATTTAATTGTGATTAAACTGTGGTTCTTGAAGCCCATTGCCACTACCTCTGCTCGCCTCCTTTGGACATTTTTTCAATTTAAAGCCTAGGATATGGGGGTAAAATCAATGCTGCCCTGGCCTTAGAAGGGCTCTTCCCACCTCCCTTCTCCCCAGAGATAAATATTCTGGAGCTGCAGGGATGTGCTTATTCCCACCATTCAGCTGTTGCTGCAGGAGTCGGGCAGCAGTGTGCCTGGGTCAGTCCTTGAGCCAAGGGGGACAATGTTGAAATAAAATGACCCAACTCTGCAGAGTCCCCTAAGTGCCTCGTCCGTTGATATGAGGGATACAAAAGTGTAAGCACATTTCAAAAAATGAATAATCTCTTTGGAGTGATACGCTATGAACTCACAGCCAGGTCATTTGGTGTAGGCAGCTTGGATGAGAATGGGCTCCACCTTTGGCTGAGCACAGTGGTTCAAGTCACTTCACCTCTCTGAACCTTAGTTTTTTTAATCTATAAAATGAGATTAATTCCCTGTAGTTTGTCTTGCTCACAACATTACTATGAGGAGCAAAGGAGATAATGTTTATGAAAGTGCATTTTAAAATTAGGTGATGCAATTGAAATATTTAAAAAATACTAGATAATTTATGAAAGGCAATAATCAGTGGCAGGGCTTTTCATAAGGCAGGAGAGATCACTGTGGGCTGGAGTGACCAGGAACTTCTTCATGAGGTGGGAATGGTCTGAGACAGTCTCCAGGATTGGGAGGAAGAACGAGGGCAAGCACTCAGGTAGAGGTGATGATGGAGCAAAGGGCCGTAGGCAGGGCTGTTTGTGGAGGACAGTGAGTGCTTCCCAGCCTCATTCTTGAGTCAGACTTAATCTGGTGAAACAGAAAGGTCGTGAAAAGATTATAGAGGCCTTTGAGAGCCACACCAAGGGATTTAACGTTACTACCACAGGCAAAGGATGGTCACTAAAGGTTCTTAAACAGCGGAGCGATGTGACTAGTGCTGTGTTTTTAAAAGAATAAACCTTTCTGTGGGATATGAGGTAGATTACGGGGAGCAGACCCTGGTAGGAGGGAGGCCAGTTAACAGGCTGTTACAGAAAACCAGATGTGACACACTGAGGGTCTGAACTTGGGGCAGGAGCCAGCATGCAACACAGGGAAGTTCAAGTCTGCCTACTAACATGTTGGATCCTTAGAACTGGGAGCACAGCATCTTTGCAAATATGTGTCAAAAATAGTCGAGTCCTTTATTGAGCAAACGTTCATCAAGCATCTGTTAAATGAGGGCACAGTGTGAGGGGCAGTGGGGATATGAAAATGATTGAATGAATTGTGCTCTCAGAATTTTGTTAATGGGGTTGATAAGGTATAATTTTTAAAACTTTATTGAAGTGTAATATATGTTCAGAAAAGTGCACAAAACTTAAATGTAGAGCTTGGTGAGTTTTCACAAAGTGAACTCGCCCATGTTGCTGGCACCCAGATTGAGAAACAGAGCATTACTAACCTTCCAGAAGCCTCCCCTGTGCTATCTCCCAGTCACTATCTCCCCATAAAGGTAACCTCTACTCACCCAACTTATAACTTCATAGATTGGTTTTGCCTGTTGTTTAACTTCTTTTGTGTCTGATATATTTCACTCAGTAATATTTGTGGTATTCATTCCACATTAAGCATATAGCAAGTTTATTAATTTTCATTGCTGTGTAGTTTTCCATTATCATAATTTATTTATCCTTGAAATTGCTGATTGATCTGGATTGTTTTCCAGCTTTAGGTTGTTACTATTACTGACACAAAATATGTTTTATTCTTGTACATGTTTCATGAATGAACATATGTCACATTTTGTTGTTGGATATATATCTGAAGTGTAATTGCTGGATCATGGGACGTGCATATGTTCAGCTTTAGTGGATATTTCCAAATGGTTTTCAAAGTTGTACCAGTTCACATGGCTCTGGCAGTACATGAGAGTTCCTGTTGCTCTATGTTCTTATAAACACATGGTGTTGTCTGTCTTCCTCATTTTAGCCATTCTGTTCATGGTGTAGTTGTAGATATGACTTTTCAGAACTGCAAGACAGAATAGCAAGTGGTAAGTACCAAGAAGGTTTAAGGAGTGATTGGGAAATGTAGAGGAGGAGAGATCACATCTATTGTATATTTGGGTCAGTAGGGCTAGGCCCTGTAAGACAGGGAAGGTGACTATACATTCTCCAGAACCACTCTACATTTCAATGATTGTGCTTATAAATTATGAAATAATTGTGATTCAGTGTCTAGGCCACATCTTCCAGACTACTGAGCAGCAAAACAGATCTCTTTTCTTACCTGCTGCATTGCCCATTTTCCTTCCAGAAAGTATGGTCGCAGGAGGTGTGGACAGGATCTTAGCCTGCAGAGATGGAGAGAGGATATTCTGCAATGGGAAGAATTTTAGCAGAGATGCAGATCAGTGACCAGACAAGGTGGTGTCGTATTCCTGTTAATGAGCAGAGGGGTGAGGAGATGTCTCTTCTTGTGGGAGTGGATGATACTTTCTCCCAGTTTTTTGGAGCAGGTTAGAAACCTCATCCCACTCCCAAGACAGCTTGCATTTAAACTCGTTACAGGATGAGAATATCCTCTCTGCCAGTAATTACCTCAACTCAGGGAAAATTAATTCATCAGTCAGTCATATTTCAGATATATCGAAAAAGTGTTTATATACTCTTAAAATAAGAGGAGAAAACCCCTCCATACTCTATAAGAGATTTAGTGTCTCACAACTCATCTATTAGTTGCATATTTGCTCACGGGGGGAAAAATGCCATTTCTTTGTTAGCTTCTAACTTGACGTTTGAAACTTTGCTGGGTGTTTATTTCAATAGTGTGCAAGGCTGAAACTAAATCAGTTTGAAGGCTGGTGCGAATATTGATTGTATCTCGGAGCATTTCTTCTTTGGCCTGTCAGCAAATATGAGAAAATATACCTTAAATGATGTAGTCAGGGGAATTAAAGTGGCCCTGCCTGCCCCTGAGGACAGCACTTTTACTTGAAACATCAGTCATCCGCTGCTTCTCTGTCAGGATCTGGGCTTGTCAGGAGAGGGGTGTGGGGGAGGGCAGCTATGAGTCGGGTAGTTACCAGAGGGCACCCAGATGTCCTGTTGGGGTGACTTCTCAAGCAGTGTCAAGATGTCCCTGCCTGTTGAGAACTTTGGTTCCCTTCTTGACATACATGTCAAGGAGCAGCTTTGTGTTATAAAAAGAGTACGTGATTGATAATCTGATGTAGGCCCTAGAACTACCTCTGCCCTTTATATTAATAATGGTCATCACGAATTGAGGCCCTACTATGTCCAAATGCTATGCTATATACCTGTGCTAAAATTTTATTTTATATATACATATATGTGTGTTTATATATAATTTAATTTTATAGTAATTATATGTACACGATTTTGTTTAATTCTCAACTCAACTCTATGAGGTAAGTTCTATTATCACCATTTTACATATAAAGAAACTGAAGCACAGATAGGCTAAAGAATACATCAAACTTCATGCTGCAATGAAGATGACAGGATTTGGATCTAGAACATTTCATTTTTTAGTCTTATTAAGGATAATTTCAAACGTATACAAAAGTATACAGTATGGAATAATGAAGCCCCACGTACCCATCACTCAGTTTCATCCATTATCAGTTCACGGTCAACCTTGTTTCATCTATACTCTCACCAACAATGCCTTATCCCATGTTTTTTGTTTTTTTTTTAAAATCCCACATGTCATATTATTTTGTCTTTGATTATTTTAACATATATCTTTAAATTTTGATTTTTAAAAGCACAGCCACAATGCCAATGTGGCACCTAAAATTAACAATAATTCCTTAATACAATAAACACATGATCAAACACCAGTTAATTTAGTTTGTTTGATTCAGAATCCACCTAAGGACCACAGACTATGACAGGTTGATATGTTGTTTAAGCCTCTGTCTATGGGTCCCTTCACTCCATTTCATTCCTTGTAGTTTATTGTTGAAAAAATCATGTTTGTCCTGTAGAGTTTTCCATACTATGGATTTTGCTTATTGTATACTTCTGATAGGTTTAATATGTTCCTCTCTACTTTGTACTTCCTGTAAATTGATGATTGCATCTAGGGGGCAGTATCTTTTTAAAGCTAGTAAACAACAAACAAAGATGATTTTCACTTCTTTAGGAAGCTCGTTTGATTGAGTTACTATTTCAAGTCCAGTTCATCTTGTTTCTCTCTGTTGGGAAATACCAAGGAAGACTGGAGATTATGGAATAATGATGATGTGAAACATACGGGATTCCACCTACTTCTGAGGAGAGTACACGTTTGGCATCGTACTGTTCCCTCCCAAGGATGTCTGATTCTGATGGGCAATTATGCTCATTTTCAAAGAAAAGGAAACTTTCATTATGAAATGAGGTGGAGGGGTTGTAAAAGATGACTTTGTTGGGGGCACTAAGCTGTTGAGCCTGCATCCCATCGTCTGGAAGGAGACGAGAGTGAGGACAACACAGCAGAGGATGTAGGTAGTGGACAGGGGGCACCAGGAGCCAGATAGACGGCAATAGCTACATGTAGTCAACTGGAGCAGGAGAAGGGGTGAGTTCAGAGCCTATTTGTATTGCATGTAATGTAGACCTATGTACTCAAACAAAATATTATGTATTCAAACAAAAAATTATGTATTCAAAAAGACCCACAAAGATCTCATGTTGTGAGATCTTCCAATTTTTGTAGAGAAGCTAGAAACCCAGTTTTTAATAAAATGTCTGATTTTTAAATGCTGAAAATTAAGAGGTTTTTAAAAACTTGTGTGGAGCAAAAAATAAAAGTCCTTCTTCCCGAGAACCTGTTGTAACATCTGTAAAAAACATTTATGTTTGGACTGGAAGTAGATGCTGGACCAGACCAGATAGGTACTGGTTGCCATGGCAGCTGTCATCCTGGCCCTGGATGCTGGAAGGGAGAGGGAAGGCAAGAGACTTGATAGGTTAGGACTAATTCACCCTAAAAATTTCCCTCTGTAGGCAGTCTCTAAGTGACAGCAACATATTTAGGTGCTTTGCAAGAAGTATAATTACATCATAAAAGGAGAGGAACCAAAGAGAGGTAGTTTCAGGAACATTTCAAATCTATTCTGTTATGCAAGTGGTCATTAGTATGATTATGGAAATAAATCTAAATTAAATAATTCATTCTATCTCATTGATACCATTTATGAGAAAAATCAATGAAAGTCATTTTTATTACAAGTAGATTAAAGCATTCTACATGATAATGAATGCATAGATGTATGAATGATTTTGAAGATCTAATAACTCCTTGGTAGAATCACCCATTTGGTCTGAAGATAAGGAGATAATTTTCCCACCTCAATAAAACCAACACAAGATTAATAGATTTTCTTGTTGCCATTTTTTGTTTTATAATTTTTGATGTGTTACATATTCTATCTTAATCTATTCTAAAGAATAGAAGATACATATGCTATTAATGAATGATCTATCTAGGCACTCTATATGAATTGAACTAATGTTTCCTTGCCAAACCCCAACCTGTGCTGACACAGCCCCTACCTTTTCCTGTCTGTGAAGGAGTCTTTCCCCAGGGGCCCTATCTCATGTTGAGGTTTCTGTGGGTCTCCTGCAGGCACCTGCACCACTATGGCCTCTCTCAGAGCACAGAGATACACTGCTGAGTCCTCGAGTTGTGAGGCTGTGATGGGGAGGCTGAAGGAACTGGCTGTTTTCCGGAAGTTCAGAGAATACTGACCCTCTGTTGTATTTTGCTTATTGTAAGACTCCTGACGAATAAGGAAAATCATTTTCTCACTTGGTGTTTGTTTGTACCAGAATAAATTATGACAGTAACTACAGCTTCATAGACACATATGCCAAGGTTGCAGCCTCCTTCTCCACCACAGAAATTGTAGACTGGGCTTGAGTTACCTTCTGGGTCATGCTGGATCCTGCAGGAAAGAAATAGTCTGAGCCCTTATTTGTAACCATGAGGGTATAATGGATAAAGTGGCTTAGGACCCAGGGCTCTGGTTCCATTGCCCATCATCCCTCCCTATTTAGCCTCATCAGACAACAGTGATCTGCCTCTCCCCACAAGCTTCGGAACTGAGAGGAGCTTGAGTCCTGTGTTTGTGGCCATACTTACCAAGACAGATAGAGGCTGTGACTGCCCTTAATGTGCTGGCGATCAGCATATTGGTAGCTCTTCTCTTGAGTGAAGTGTCCTCTGTTCTATCTCAAATTCAGATCTTAATTCTGTACCCTGTGCTCAAGAGGTACAGGAAAAGTTACTGGGCTGTGTGATGCTTCTACCCCCATAGGGAGATAGAGTTAGCAGATATAGGACAAGTTTACCTGTGTCCTGTCACATGCTTCCTGTATAGGTGGGAAATGCTACACTCCTGAGCACCTTTTGTCTAATTATAACTTATCAGTCTGGAAATAAACAGTGGTAAAATTGAGTCATTTTCAGTCTATTCTTCTTTGATGGAAAATGTGGACTTTTATAAAATACAATTCATTATGAACTATGGTAAGTACATGGGATAACATAGTATGCACCTTTTGGTCTTACATATGCCCCCTTTTTTGCAAGAGCATCATGGTGAAAAGTAATCACGGCGTTTTGACTTTCTAACAGGAAGGCAAAAATTTCACCCTCAATCTTTGTTCCTACCTTGCATGCAATCCAGTAACAGTTACATGAGAAATACTTTGTTGTTAATGATTTCACATTGCGTCTCCTGAGTCACAAAATCTGTCAAGTGTGTGTGCCATGTTAAGTAACAGCAGGGAAAAAGCATACACGTATATGTGTACACACATTATGTGTGAGTTTAAACAAAAATATGTTCAGAAAATTCTACACAAGGCCTAAGTTCAGGAATATCTGTCATAACTCAAAATGTATATTTCTGAAATACCTCCTGCTCTTCCAAACCACACACATTAATTATTTTGGAAATTAGGATGGCAAGACCGTAAAAACATACAACCTTGTGGCCAAAGCTGTACAAAAACAATAGAAATCCTACCAAAAATACCAGCAGAGTTCAATCTCCATTGGCATTTATCCCTTGCATCATAGTCAGTAAAATTTTTGCAGCCTCAAATACTGGGACTTGTGTTTCACCCCTCTAGATAGAGATCCATGAGAACACGTATTTCCAGTAAGACCAGGTTCAGCAAAATTTCAAATGTTACTGTTTTTCGTAAATCAATATTTTTAGCACAAGATGGGGGGATAGCCCCACAGACATTTTTATCCTCACTCTCAGCTTCACCAGGTATCATTACCTTGAAAACCCCAGAAATTCTTGAAGCCACTAAAACAAACTCTGCTAACACTAAGGTAGAGTTGAGGCTTTTTTTATAGTGAGAAACTTGCCCCTGAGAGTTCTTTGGTTTGACGCAAATTATTAAAATACCTAGAAAAATCACAGAGAATCAATGAAATTTCCACATCATATTGACATCATACCTGTATCCACTAATTGCGTAAAAAAGAATTTATTTTAATGAGATGTACACTATAGTAGATCAGAAAATGCTGTGTCCTTCATTCTCAGTGAGTAGACATATTTGTCATATCAAGTATTTTTGTTTGTATTTGGAAAACATAGTCCCCATTTCCAGGGAAAATACCTGAATGTCTCCTGATGACAGCCACTGAGGCTCAGCTATGGCTCCTAGAAGAGTCAGGCTACTCCCTCAGGGAGCATCTGAGCAACTTTATGGGTCAAGAACACAGAAGATGGTGACTGAGGTTTTGGCTTCAATATGCAGGTATATATAGACTCCTGTGATTGCCCATAGAGCAAACCGCAGCTTTTAATATTGCATTAGATTCTTCTTCATCAAATGGAAACATCAACAATTATGAAATCTAAGACTACACTGTATTCTGGGGAAAAAAGGACAGACTTCTAGCTGGTTCTATCGAACTAGTTGTTAAGAATATTGGTGGTGCATCACACAGATTTAGGTCCTAGCCCAAGCCCTGCTGCTAACTGGTTATGTAGCTTTGATCAAGTTACTTAACATCCTAAGCCTCAATTTTGTCTTCTGTAATCTGAGAATTTGGTTGTATCTACCCAGAGAGGTGGGGAAGAATTTAAAGCGCTTAGCCCATTGCCCATAAAACTGTTAAGTACCACAAATACTTGGGAACAAATAGAGTCAGTGAGTGAATAAAATGATTTGTGAAAGAAGCGTTATTTTAATGCTTTTACAATTTTACAACTACAATTTTAATTGTATGGTATTTTAATGCACTGTGTTCTAAAATCCTAAAGCAGGAGACTCCGTCAGGTAAACTATATTCTCACCACTTATTAAAATGATGGGCACATCTGAATAGATGCCTAAAAAGGTTTCTTGAATGAATGTAGGCACAGCTTGGAATAATATCACTTTGACATAAATCATTATTTTTAGTGGATATTTTCTCATATATTTATTCATTTTATATCCAAAAAGAAATGTTGGTGCCAAATAAAGCAAAACAAAACAAACAGAAACCTCCAGCTCAAAATATGGTAGAGTTTAAAAGATCAGATCTCCTGTGCATGAATGCTCAGAGAAGCTTTATTCATAATAGCCCCAAAGTGGAACAAACTGAAATGCCCATCAACTGATGAAAGGATGAAAAAAATATGGGAGTTTCACCCAATGGACTATTATGTGGCCATGAAAAGTAGTGAAGTACTATTACATGATTGGACCCTGAAAAGATTATGCTATATCAAATAAACCAGACACAAAAGGCCATATACTATATCATTCTATTTACATGATATGTCCCGAATAGACAAATCCATAGAGACAGAAAGTAGAGTAGTGGTTGTCAGTAACTGGGGGAAAAGGGGGATGGGAGTGACTCTAAACATGGGATTATTTTATCCATTTAGTGTCCCAGTGAACAAGAGTCCATGTGTATCCTTCTATCTTTATAAACAGACACCTAAGTGTTTCCTTGGCCACTGAATTTGACACACTTCAGAAGGATCATGGGCATATATGCAAAGATAAATATAATATGTTAGGTTATATAGTCATGGTCATGCCCAGAACCCAGAGTTCCTCGTAGCACAGATCCTCAAGTCCAGAATCTGGATCATTATTTAGTGTCACAATAAAGAGCTGCTGTGATGAAAGGATGTGTGGAGGCGTGTGAGCACAGTGCGAGCAAGACACGCGATGGACGCAGCCTTTACTGACTGGGCTGCTCTGAAACCAGTACCCTTGACACAAGTAAAATCTCATTGGGAAGCTCTCCTCCTAGAACTTACTCAGGCAGCAGCATTGCTGGAGAGGCCACTAGGGAAGGAAAAGTCAAGGGAAGAGAGAATAAAGGTCCCAGTCGCTGGAGATGGAGTTTCTGCAGGTGACGCTCAGCAAGACGTTACAATCGTAGTCTGAATTGCAAACACAAGAGACAAGCTTCAAGGTTGCACATCAATCCATGAACTGTTTGCTCTGGGAATCTTTATTAACAGGTTGTGAAATATTTCAGCATATGCCAGCTGAACTCTCATGGAGCACAGTTAATGTCATTTCCTAGGAATTAGATGTCATCTGGGGGAAAGAGGCTGGGCTGAAAACAGAGACATTTCTGGAGAACAGAGCTTAGGTTCCTCTTTACACTGTCCCTCCCCTAATTCCTCCCTGCAGAGTAATCCAAGAATTCCGAGGTTCCTTGGCTCTGAGGCATCAGAGCTGGAAGTACTGTGAGGATGCCTCCAGCAGAGAACACTGGAGAGAGAAGGTAACACCCCCTCCCAGGGCTGCCGCAGCCAGGCCCACCTGCACCCTCTGGGTTTGTGCTCAGCTCCCCCTGCCATTCCCCTCACTGTGTCTCTCAGAGCACAGTAGTACACGGCCAAGTCTGACATTTGCACTGAGGGTTTCTGCAGGTGGAAGGAGCTGTCACTCTTAACAAGATTGGCCTGAAAACCTTTGCTGTCCACCTCCTGCTTTTCCGATGAGCTTTTCAGGAGGAGCTCAGGCTCTTTGTTTTGATACTGGACACACCAGAAAAGGAAAGCTGAATAGCTGCTCTGGTAAGTGCAGTTCAGGGTCACAGGTGCCCCTCCGGGAGGGTTACAGGGCCTTCTGCCTGCGTCACCGAGTCTCCGATGGTCCCTCCTAAAAAAAAAATAAAGGTTTTATATTGGCAATGTAAGAGGGATCGTCTCCAGTTTGGTAGCAGTTAAAAGCTATCCTGGAACCAAAGAATAGAACACCTTAGAAATTTTGAATAAATGTGACTTACTAAATATCAACAGGATCACAAGTCCTGAGCAGGAAGCAGACAGCATGGCTGGAGGAGAAACAGCAGCAGGTTTTGTTTGGGAATACACCAAATCTGAGAGGGCTGTTCCTCTATTTTCTTGATCCTTTGGTGGAATCTTGTCAAAAATCTTGGATCGTGTGTGAAGCAAGACAAATTGCCCTGCAAGATCATGCCACAGGCTGTAAAATAAGAGATGTACTCAGAAATGGAAGAGGAATTTGTGTCAAACCACCACCCGAAGGGAGCAGTGCCCTCTTGTGGTTCCCCCTCTGTCCCTGCAGCCTGCTTTATACATTTGAATTTGATCTTTACCCTGGAATGGAGCTTAAGTTGTGGACATAGAAAGAAAATAGGTATCTAGGGTGAGGGGCAGGGCTCAAAGAAGGGAGCATAAAATACTTTCTGCAGACTTCACAGTGTTGCCTGAGGCTGAGACAGTGGGTAATTCCTCTGTCACCCTCTTTAAGATGCAGGGCCATGTGACTCCCTTAAGTTTCCATAGTCCCAGCATCTAATGTCTGTTAACAGAGTATTAAGCTAGTTTTAGGCATCTTATGGTATATTGAGAGTGTAAAAAAAATGTAATCTGAGTTCTCTTCTTGACATATCCCTCCACTGGTCCCCTGGAACCAGGGGATGAACCCCTCCGCTTAGAATGTTCTCCCTTCTCTTCCCTACCTTTGCCTGGGTAACTTCCATTCATTCTTTAAGAACTAATTTACATGCCACCTCCTTGTGAAAGCACTCGCCCAGCTCTTCTGGCTGAATGTGTCCCTCTCTTTTCCCACTATACCTTGTACACATATCTATCACTGTCGTTACTGCATCATATTAGAATCATTTGTGTCCTGTTTTTCAAACTGAAGTTGGTGCTCCTGAAACCAGGAACTTAATCCTATTAGTCTCAGTAACCAATTTATCAAAATATACAGGTCCTTAGTTTATAGTAGATGCTCAAAAAATATCTGAAGAATGAGTCAATAAATGAATGAGTGGACATGTCTTTTGGGTACAATTATCTCTTTATGAAGTATAGTCTCTGTGAGAGCATATGTCTAGACCCCTGGTGTGACCAGCTTCTTCTAGAGTCAGATCCAGGACCTGGATAACAGGTGCATTCAGTGTTTCTCAAAACTGAGTAAGCTACTGATCTTCATATAAGGAACCACTCGCATATTGACTGTTTTAAAATATTATGGTGCCTTAATATACACAAAAATGAAGTTAAGTATAAACACCTTAGGCTCAGAGTTCGTACATAATTACCAAACCAAACAAAAAATTCAAACCAAATATAAAATCAATAAAATTCAAATTAAAATATTAATGTGAGAGATGATCTTTTGCTGAAACTAAAGAGTTGGTATAGGCTTATTAGAAGAAAGTTATAGTTGTGTGTAGTTCAATAACTCACTTGATGGAAATGATTTGGAGCTTAATGTACTATTGTCTGAATTATTGAGACTAGTGATTTCTAGTATTTTTAATTTCCTTTTCAAAAATACCCTTTTAAGTCACCATTATACAATTGTGTTATTTAATAAATCACCAAAAAATTAATGCTGAAAAAATATACATTGTTCATTTACTGCTCTTCTTACATCTACTGAATTGCATGTTGATACATTCAAACAGTGAATGTGAGAAACACATCTTCTTTCAATGGAAACACGGCAGTAACTGTGGCAACTTAGAGTCTTTGGGGTCTGGGCTGTCTGTAGTACCATGTGCCATATCATAACCAAAATTTTCTGAGCACTTTTCTCCATTTAAACAACTGTGATACCTTTATTTGTATGGTACCATCATTCCATTTGTCTTTAATTTGGCAAAAACGACATAAAGAAAACAAAAGCATCAAAATCAAGGGGAATATTCTTTTGGTCATACAGATGACTAGAAACGTGGCTTCACTATTTTATTTTGTTGTCATCAAACAGAAAACTCCAAATCTAAAAATTCTCATATAATTCCTATACCGCAGGGGTTGGCAAACTTTTTTCTGTAAAGGGCCAAATAGAAAATACTTTAGGCCTTGAAGTCATTTGGTCTCTGTTGCAACTACTCAACTCTGCTGTTATTGCATAAAGCAGCCATAGCCAATGCATAAATAAATGGCCATGGTTGTTTTCCAGTAAAACTTTATTTACAAAAAGAGATGGTAGGCAGCTTTGACCTGTGGGCTGTAGTTTGCTGACCCCTGCTATACCCCAAGAATTTACCCATAAACCTCCAAAGATCCATGGACTGCAGTCTGAGAAACTCAGCCACATTTTCTTTCACCACGATGTTATTTCACCACGATGTTATCACAGCTCTTTGAGGAGGCTTAAAATAAAGTAAGTATATTAAATAAGTTAATGGATAGAAAGGAGGAAGAAGGAGATGTGATGATCTTAATGCCTATGATACTTTGGTGGTGAGGATTCAAGGGTGGTTTTTGTCATTGAGGAGCTCACAGAGTAGGAGTGGAAATAGCTTTCCATCAAATAGTCAAAGAAATAAAGGAACTGCAAGTTTGAAAGGCAGAGGTCTATGATTCTGAGTGCACATTGAGCTTCCTTCAGTTACTGACTCTTGAACAGATGTCCAAGAATGAGCAGGCATTTACTAGTTCCTACTCTTTTGAAGGGAGGCAAAAGAATTTTACGAAAAGGAAAAAGAATAAGAAAATCACCTAAAATTGTTATGAAGGGGTCATATAAATGGAACAAGGCGCTTTTAAGAAACTTAAATAATACCAGTATTATTGAAGACAGAGAGAAAGAGAGAAATTAGGAGCACATTGTGGAATAAGCCTGGAGAGGTAGCAAGATCCTAAACAATGCAAGGTTTTGTAGGTCATATTAAGAAGTTTTCATTTATTCTAAGAGCAAATGGGGATCCAGGTGATTGACATGGTCAATTTGCACTCTGACAAGATCAATCTCACTACACTGGGGAGTGATGGGGCGTGTCAAATGCACTGGGGGCAGGGGAGCAAGGGATTAAGGCGGATTTTTAATTAGGATTGTGGAGGTGAATTGCATTGTGAGGGTGGTGATGTCTTCCGGAAGACTTTTAGGAGGGAAAATTCAACAGGGCTGGGAGATGGATTGGATATGGCATTTCAAAAATGAATAACTATGAATCAAAAAAGAAAAAAATACCGCATATGAGTCCTAATATATCCTAAACTGAGGGCACAGCAGAAACTGCAAGCGGCCTATACAATGTTCATTGTCTCCCACTTCCTACTAAGAGAACCCCAATTTTGATAGGGGTGACAACATACTAAAATAAAAATAAATAATCCTGATATCCCAGCGTCCCTTGCAGATGGGGGAGAGGTGGGGACGTCGAAAAACACTCTGGTAAATGAAATGTAAGTAGAAGCTGTTGGGTGGAGTTTCTGGAAATGATTGACTCAGCCAGCATGGACTGATCTGACTTTTGACTTTTCCTTCCTGCCTGGAAGGTGTATAAAGTGCATGGATCTCTAATAGTTTCTTGAAAGTATAAAAACAAGTGTGACGCCATAAGGGTGAGAGACAGTGAGCTAGAAAGACCCTATATCCCTCACAATGATGGAGCTAGCATATCAATCCTGGATATGATAGAGCTTCTTTATGTGAGAGAAATAAGTCCACCTTGATAAAGACATTATTATTGGAGTTTTCTGTAACATGAAGCTGAGTCAATCTCTAACTAATACAGGTGATGTTCGTTAAAAACACAAATTCATCGTCTCATCAGAGACTGATTGAATAAGCTGGGATAGAGCCTGATAATCAGATCTTCAAAGGTGCTCAGGTGATTCTGATACAGGTGATGATGGTGGTTGGAGGTCTGGCATTTGGGAACAACGGCCGTATACAACCTTTCCCCTGCCCCTTCCCATCTTTTTCACCAAACATGCACAATTTTAAATACAAATGCCCTCATTTTCTCCATAAACACATTTTCAGTAGTATCAAAACTGTGTTAAGAAAATTATGTTCAGCATGCATTTATTTTACTAGGAGCAAGAAAAAATGGATGGAAAATTGTTATGTATTTGATAACAGAAGTGCCCACTTTCACAAAACATTTCAGGACCTGGTAGTGGAGAACATACATCTCTCACTGGGATGGGGAAAAATTACGACTTTCTTATAAATTCCCATTACTCCCAATGGAGAAATTGAGCCTTGGAAATCACACAACTAGTAAATGGCAGAATCAGATTTGTCTCTATCACTCCAAAGATTCAGATCCTTGTCTCCCTCATTACGCAATGTTTCCACTCCTCAGCTTTAAAATGAAGAGTTTGGTGAAAGAGTCCTAAGATCCTCTTTAATTCTAATGCCTTATGAATCTTGTTTCCTATGCAGGAATTAGATGAATGTAAAAGTCATCTCGTGTATCTCAAAGACCCACCAATGTCTTGAGAGGGCTACATGTACAACAGATGAGACCTCTAATACCGAGAAGTCTTTCCTTGTCCTCCACAAGTGTCCAAAGCCTACTTTTTTTCCTGATAAAATCAGAGCTTGAGGCGTCTTTTGGACTCATTCCAACACTTCATTTCAAGTCCAAACCCTTCAATTCAAGTGAGGAAATTGAAGGCTGCTACACTGATGATGTGCCTAAGGCCAGGTAGCCAGGATTGGCAGAACTGAACCTGGCATTTCAGTTTTCCATTATAAATCTCAGGCCCTTTGCCCTAGACCAAGGTGCTTCCAAAAATGTCATGAATTTGAGAGGCCGTCCCTTTCACATTGCCAGCTGTTTGTAGACTCTCTTTCATGGGAAGACATAACAATGAACTCTACCCACTGCTGGGACTCCTAAGAGGTAGTCTGGCAGAGTTTGTGTAGGGGCTGCAGGTGCCTGGTGAGCACTGTGCATCCACAGCACAGAAGTAAGCAGCAGCGTCTGCAGCCCGGGAGGCCGTGATGGACAGGGAGCTGCTTTTGCTGGAGGTGTCAAGCGTGACTTGTAGTCTTCCCCTAGGTTTCTCTCTCTCATTTGAACGTATTAAAACCAGTAGGGCAAGACCTCTGCCTGCATCTTGTCTGTACCACCGTAAATTCTCTATAGTAGTTTTATAACTGCAGTTCATGGTGGCATTTTCACCCTCCTGGATGCTCAGGACCTGAAGATTCTGTTCTCCTTGTTGGCTGTTCACCCCTAGGCAGAAACACAGGCCAGAGATGAGGAATCAGTCATCTCGAGTGTTTACATTTCCTTCCATAATTTTCTGGTACATTTCCAAGCTAATGAGAGGACTTTGCCCCTCAGTCTTGTGGGCTCTGAACTTTGGTCACCCTGTTCCCATCACCAAGGGCCCCAACTCACTGGCCATTTGAAGCCATAGAATCACCAAAGACACTCCCAGGAGTTTCTCCATTCTTATTCCTTATTCAGATCACAGAAGACTCAGCTCTGGGGCCTGAAATGGAGCCAGGTTCCTCAGATTAAGGAGTCAGCTCTCTTTGCACAGTATATTTATCTAGTCCCTCTATCCCAGAGAGAGGCTCAGGTTTCTTACCTAGCCAATCAGAGGCAAGCTCAACCCTTTGCTTTCAATGTACACATGTTGATTTCAAACCAAGTGAGTCTGTGGAGAGAGAGGCACTGCCATCTTGTGGTGGCATCATCCTGCTGATAGAATGTGCTCTGGAAAGGTGAAGTGTGTACAGAGTGGATTCAGATGAAGTTACAAAGGTCTTCTATTCTTTGCCTTCACTGAACTCCAGTTATAGCTTAGAGTAAGAATAGATTCAGTTTAATTCAGGTAAGAACTCAGTTAAGAAAGAATGTTGGTGCCTAGTATTTCTAGAATACCTCTGAGGAGCACTGTTAAGTTTTTTACAATCACCCCAATAACGTATCTCTGAGCTTCCCTTTTTTTTTTTTCTACTTTGCTGAATGCTGGAATGAGATTGTTTATAAGTCAGGGTTCTTATTGGTGAGTAAAAGAAACTGACTCTAACTGAATTAAATAGGAAAGGAATAAGTTAATTAATATTGGGTTTGCCTCAGAATCTCCAATAGAGTTAGAGAATTGGACTCAAAAGCTATTGAGTCAGGATCAACACAGAAAATCCTCTGGAGAACTGTTCTTGTAAGTATCCCACAGGCTCCTCTTCTGAGCTCCAGCAACTGCAGGTTGGGCCTTCCTGGCTGCTAGTACAGGACACTGTATTCAGCTGCAAATCCACTGTCCCTATTGCCCTGGAACTATAATCTTCATCTTGTTGCAATTACCACCAATCTTTCCTCTTCTGCATAAGTAGCTCCTAAGTCAAAGTTTGGGAAAGATCATGTACCCACACTTATCTGCACAGGATGGTGGATATATGAGTGTATTAGCTTGCTAGGGCTGCCATAACAAAATACCACAGACCGGATGGCTTAAATGACAGAAATTTATTGTTTCAGAATTCTGGAGGCTAAAAGTCCAAGATCAAGGTGTCGGTAGGTTTGGTTTCTTCTGAGGCCTCTCTCTGTGGCTTGTAGATGACCACCTTCTTGCTGTGTCCTCACGTGGCCGTCCCTCAGTGTGCATGTTGCCTGTATCCTAATTCCCTCTTCCTATAAGGACACCAGGCATACTGGATTAGGGTCCACTCTAACAACCCCATTTTAACTTAATTACCTCTTTAAAGGCCCTGCCTCCACATACAGTCACATTCTGAGGTATTAGGGATTAGGACTTCAATATATGCATTTTGGGGGGACACAATTCATCCCATAACAATGAGTACCTGATAGTTTTAGTTTCTGTGGTAGGAGGCTGTAGAGTATAGGAGAACAAGCATTGCGGTCAGGCCATCGAGGTCAAGTTTAGATCTACCCATTCAGTAGCTATTTGTGCCCTCTGTGCCTATATTCTCTTGAATATAAGATATGACTGATAAATAATGATAATACTACCTTTTCAGTGTTGTTGAAATTGTTGATAAGACAATAAAATGCTATTTAAATCAGGGCCTGATACTTACCAATGACTCAAAAATTTTGTTGTTGCAAGAAAATGGGTCCTGATGCTAAGCAGTCAAATAGAATGGCAAACATCCTCTAGGGTATTTTATAAATGTTTTCAAACACTGATTTTAAGATATTCTGTACATAAAATAGAGTGGGAGATGGGGAGGAGGGAAGGAAGGGAAAAAATTTGTTTCTTCCTTGATGAAAGGAAGAAGGGAAGAGATTGTTGGCTGGAGCAATGTATGGATTAGAGAATACAAGAGGTATGTCGATAAGATGGCTTGGGTTGGATGACCGCCAGAATAAATCTGGATGTTTGTCAGTAGGAAACAAAGAAATATTAAAGCTCTTTGAACCAGAAATTGAAATTATTTAAGAAAGCTTTTAAGAAGTTTAAATTTTAATCAGTCTGTTAGCTAGTTTTGAAAAGTTTGTGAGGAAATTTAGGGTAGTAGTTAAAAGATGTCCCCTGACTCTGAGACTTAAGGAACTTGTCCACTGTCTCACAACAAAGAGGGAAGAGTCTAGGTCCCTTAATATTTGTGTGTATTTGGATGCATATGCAAAATGTATATCTAGAAGCAGAAAAAAAAAAACACAGAAATACTGCTGTCCTCTTGCGGGGAGAACTGTGAGGTTATCTAAGTGGGGTGAAAGGGAAATTTTTCACTGTACTTTTTGAATTTTAGACCATGAGGATTCATTTCTCCTTCAAAAATGAAATAAATAAAAATATATACTTACAGCAAATAGTCTTTATTCCAGGAATTCAAAGATGGTTTAACATTAGAATATCCATTAAAATAATTCTTCAAGTTGAAAAAAACAAAATCCATATAACCATGCAAGTAAAAAAAATAGTAAATTTCAAAAGATATTTGTGATATAAAGTCTCAATTAATTAAAAATAAAATATCTAATCCTGTTACAAGATAAAGCATATTTATACAAAAAACTATCAGCAAATGTTAATACCCAATAGTCAAAAACAAATGTCATTTATTTTAAAGTTAAGACAAAGTATAAGATTACTCATAAATATTAATTAAATGATTTCCCAACAATAACTTTATAACAATATAATGTAAAAGAAAGATTCTTTTATTTATTTATTTTTGTGTGTGTGTGAGGAAGACCAGCCCTGAGCTAACATCCTTTGCTAATCCTCCTCTTTTTGCTGAGGAAGACTGGCCCTGGGCTAACATCTGTGCCCATCCTCCTCTACTTTGTATGGGATGCCGCCACGCATGGCTGACAAGCAGTGCGTCTGCGGCGCCCGGGATCCGAACCCGCGAACCCCGGGCTGCCAAGCGCGAACTAACCGGCTGTGCCACTGGGCCGGCCCCGTAAAAGAAAGATTCTATTATTAATACTAAAAAAAAGTTACATTTCTAGGAAGAAACTTAAGCACATTAAGAAAACTAAGAAGCTTTTATATGACACCTAGAACAGAGGAAAGGTAGACTTTTAAACATTAATAAAAATTAATATCAACTAATTATTAGTAGAAAGATGTAAATCATAAAGTTTGTACTGTTTGGAAAATAATTTTTAAATTTAATACAATACTAATCAGAAAAAGAAAGAACCTTTAAACTAAAGCAGATTCAAGTTTATCTTTTGTATAGCCTTTGAAAAAATATAATCTGGAGAGGTAGCATTTTTTTCCTTCCTACCTGAAATTTTGAGAATTATTCTCTTTATATGTAGGATTCATAAATATTAACAGGACATGGCTATGTACAAATGCAGTTCCCCACCTCCAATCCTATTAGACAGTTGGTCAGCCCTTTCAGTTTGACACTCAAGTTTTTTTTTTACCTCAAATAAGTGGTAAAGTCTTATAAGCTTCAAGTTAGATAAAGTAAAAGAAAATTACCCAACAGAGAGAAAATCAGGTTAATTTCCACTGAAATAGTAAATGCTAAACCAGCACTTCTCAAAATGTGTCTGTGGATCACTGCAGGATCCCAAGAGCCTTTCAAGTGGTCTGCAAGGTAAAAACTATTTTTAATAATAATACTAAGATATTATTTGGATTTTTTACTGTATTGAATTTACATTGATGGTGCAAATGAAATTGCTGACACCTTAACACAAGTAAAATCAATGACACAAAACGTGTTAGCAGTCATGGCATATATTCATCAACACCACGCACTTGCAAAAGAAAAAAAAAGTTTTACTTAAGAGTATCCTTGATGAAGAAGTAAAAAAATAATTATTAAATCTTGACTCCTGTGTATTCATCTTTTTAATAGTCTGTGTGATGAAATAGGAAGTACACACAAAGCATGTCTACGATATACTAAGCATGATGGTTGTCTCAAGGAAAAGAATTGTTGCTTTTTACATTTATTATTACGTGAATTTATTTAACATTCCTTTACTGAGTACATGTTGTGTGCTGAATATTGTGTTAGAAGGTTAGATAAAAACCAGAGAGAACACAGTTGTTCTTCTCTGGAGCCTTTAACCCAATAGGAAGAAGAGGCAAGACAAAGTTTTAATGCACTGTGATAGGTGCAAGAATGAAAATAAATACATTGCACAGTTGTTAGAAAGGGAGGGTGAGGGTGTAGCTCCAGAAGTCATAACAAGATGCATAAAATATAAGAAGTCACTTGAGCTGGAAATTGAACAGTCAGTAGGAATATTAACACCACAACAATTCAAGGAGTTATCACCTCAGTGAAGTTTCTAGGAGTTCAATGGACCAGAGAATGTTGAGATATTCTCCAAGGTGAAAGACATGTGGCTTCAACTCACACCACTTACCGTAGAAAAAGAGGCACAACACTTGGTAGGATTTTTTTGGATTTGGGAGGCAACATATACCACATGTGAATGTGCGCTTTGACCTATTTACAGAGTCACCTGTAAGCTGCCAGTTTTGAGTGGGGACCAGAGCAAGAGGAAGCTGTACAGCAAGTTCAGGCTTCAGTGCAGTCTGCTTTACCACTTTGGTCTAATGACCCAGCAGATTCAACAATGATACTTGAAGTTTCCATGGCAAATAGTATGGAGACTTTGGGAAATATCAACAGGAGAATCACAGCATAGTCCTCTAGTGTTTGGGGGGAATAGATGCCCTTTTCTTCTTTCTATTCTCCTTTTGAGAAACAGCTTCTGACTTGCTAATTATCCTTGGTGAAGTCTGAATATCTAACTTAGGAGAAATATGTGGCCATGCAGCTTGAACTTCCATTGTGAACCAAGTGTTGTCTGACCTATTTACCACAAGGTTGGTCATGCCCAGCAGCAATTTATCATTGAGTAAGTAGAAATGGTATATAAGAGATTGGGCTCAGGAAGACTAGAAGGTACAGTTAAGTTGCATGTGTAAGTGCCTCAAAATCCTTTGATACCAACTTTTCTTGTATTGTCTACTCTTCCTTAATCCATGCCTGTAGTCTCCTGGGGAGTTCCGTGCAATCAGTGATCTGAGGGAAAAAAATCAAATCCACTTTTTCAATGAATTTTCCTGTTATATTAGTATCATAAAAAACTAGCACTATTGTAGCCCCTTTGAAAGACAATGATGAAGGAAAATCACCCCAAAACATCAGGTGGTACATTTTGGTTGTCCATTTTATCTAGAGTGAGAGATAGCCAGAAGTACTGATCCACACTGATTCTTGGGTGGTTGCTAATGGTTTTGCTGGATGGTAAGAGGATCCTGTTCCTTCCAAGGAACAGGAAGACTAGTGACAAGCAAATCTAGGGAAGAGGTATCTGGATGGAAACCTAAGAATGGGCACAGACTATCAAGATAATTATGCTCCATGTGAATATCGACCCAGGGAAAACTACTGCAGTGGAAGCTCTTAATAATGAACAAAATGATACACTGTATGGATGTGTCGACATCTTTCTCCAGCCACCCCAATGCTTGCTCAATGATCCCATAAACAAAGTTGCCTTGTTAGAAAGGATGGAAGTTATGCATGAGCTCAAAAGAATTGACTTTCCCCTATCAACTTTGACCTAGCTAATGCTGCTGCTGAGTGCCTAATCTGTCAACTACAGAAATGAATAACGAGCCCCTGATCTGGTGTCATTCCCCAGAAGGACTACCCAGACGCATGGTGCAGGCTGATTGCATTAGGTATCTTCCACGGTGGAGAGGGCTGAAATTTGACCTCACTGGAATTGACACATATACTTACTTAATGGATTTGTCTTCCTCACTTATAATGCTTCTGTCAGCATCATCTTCATGAACTCACATAATGCCTAATCTCATCAAGATATTTCCCTTAGCATTTCTTCTGATGAAATAACTATTTTTACAGCAAAGAATTACAGCAGTGGGCACAGGGGCATGGAATTATCTAGTCTAACCACTTACCCCATCACCCAAAAGTGGCTGGCCTGTTGAAATGTAGAATGGTTTATTGATTCAGTTATAGCACCGGCAGAAAGACAACTCCCTGAAAAGATGTGGTTCTGTCTTACAAGATGCAGTATATGCTTTATAGCAGAGACCATTATATGCTACTGTCTCACCCATAGCCATAATGCATGGGTCCAGGCATCAAGGAAGTGGCCTTGGGAGTGGATCCTCTCACTATTATTAACAGTAACTCATTAGCAGCATTTTTGCTTCCAATCTTTGCAACTTTGAGCTGTGTTGGTTTGGAGGTCTCATTCTCTAAAGGGAGCAATGTTTTCACCAAGGGACACAACAATGGTTCCATTGAATTGGAAGATGAGACTGCCATGTGGCCATTTTGGGCTACATATATCACTTAACCAATGAATAAGAAAAGAGTTTACTCTATTGAGTGGAGTGATTGATACCAATTACTGAGGAGGGATTGAGTGGCTGCTACATAACAGCTAGAAAGAGGACTATTTCTGGAACCCAGGGGATTTTCTGGGGGAACCTCTTGGCACTTCCATGCCCCAAAGTAAAGGTTAATGGAAAATTACAGCAACGAATAAAAAGACAAGATTATTGAGCACGTATACCCTTTGAGAATGAAGATTTGGGTCTTTCCACAAGGTAAATAATCCAATCTATTGAGGTTATGGCTGACAGCAGGAGAAATATTAACTATGTAATAAAAGAAAGAAGCTGTCTGTCAAATTGCAGCCTCCTGACCAAATCTGGAATCCAGTAATGCAGTAGCTTTCTAAATTCTCTTTTTGCTCTTTATATGTGTGTGTTGTTTTGTATATGTTGCCATTTTCTTCTTCTCTCTCCTCACCATAATTATTGTATATACAAATTGTCAGATTAACTTTATAATTTAGTCTGTATATAACAACATATTCACTGGAATGTCCTCTGAATTTTAGAAGTGATTAATATAGCCAGAAATCCATAGTGACTGTAAGGACTATAATGTTTTTAGGAGTCTCTTCACTTTGGGGAAAGAATGGGAACTTCACTTGTTCAAAGGACAGCCTTAGCTTGTTAGATGGAAACATAGAGTCATTTCATTGTTGTTGGATGTTCAAATGTATGTGGAGGGGTGCATATGAAAGACCAATAACCAGAAGGGCAGGAGGTGCCAGTTATCAGTTTATTGCCTTTCAACTCCAAATCCCTCCTTCTTTGCCCTATTTGATTCTGGACCTGGACCTTGTGAACATTTCTCCTTTGCTGGATGGCACGATATTAAGCTTTGTCAGGAGAGGGAACTAGAAGGGCACTGCAGGAGGAAGAGGCTTCTCCTCCTGCTTCTGGCATATTTCCCTCACTTCTTGTTCCTGCAGTGCTTGGCCAGCCTGTGGGACACCAGTGACACTCACCTCCAGCAAAGTTCAGTGACAGCCCACAGGTGGTTTCTTGGCAAGTTTCATGAGCACCCCAAGCAAATTCAGCAGCACACCTTTGCCAGCTTCCTGTAAATTTTGTCAGAACCCTGGTGGGTGTTTCCTGGTTGCCAGTGTTTTTATCTGGCACCTCAGCAAACTTCTCCACCATCCCGCAGGCTACAGCCACATCCCCCAGTGATGTCTGAATCATAGATTCAGCAGGAGAATCTCTGATGCTGGAGAGAGGGGTACGTATGCAAAGTGGTACTTACTTTGGAACTCTGGCTTAGTCCTAGAGATAAGAGATTCTCCCTACCTATGCTATTCCTATGTTCTTTAGAGTTCTTTTTACTCATTAGTAATTAATTCTCTATTATTTGTTAATAATTTTTGTATTAAACTTTTCTTGTTCAAATTACTGTTTTTTTTTCTCCTGACTGAGACAGTAGGAGTGCATAAATTGCATGAAAGGAAAGGCGTCAGATGCAGAAAGACCAGCAATCACATGTCATGAAACAGTACAGTACCTTTAAGGAACTAGGCTTAAGCACATGGTGGTGAACACATGTCGGGTGGATGGGGCTGCAGAGGAGTTGGAGAGACGGGAGCACTGAAACCTGGAGAGTCCCAGGGTCTTTACTGGACCAAGAAAATCATGTTTTTTATGCTGTGCTATGTAGTTTTAATTTCAAAAGTATTTTTCCAGGTACTACTAGGCAGAATAAATACACTATTTTAAAAACTAATCAGGCAGAGTAGGTAGTGAGAATTTTCTTGGACAGATTTTTGAGGTTAATCTATAGCTAACTGACAACTGATGATATTGTATCTAAGAGGTAAACTCAATGTCAGTCTCTAGAGAAAGAATGCCCCACTGTGGCCATACAGAGAACTGACAAAGAAATATTTTCTGTAACTCCTATAGGGTTTGTGCTCTGCTTCCCTTGTCAAACCAGTCACTGTGGCACTCAGAACGCAGTAATACATGGCTGAGTCTTCCTCTTGAGCTGATGGTTTCTTCAGATGGAAGGACGCCTCACCCTTGTTAAGGTTGGCGGTGAAACCTCTGATGCTCTCTCCTGAGGTATGTTTCAGGAGTAACTGCAGGCCTTGTTTGGGGTACTGGACATACCAGAAGAGAAGAGGACTCCCAGAATATGAGTAGTTGCACTTCACCTTCACCGGGGCCCCTTCAAAGACAGAGATGTGGTCCTCAGGCTGAGTCACTGTCTGGGCTCTTGTTCCTCCTGTAACGACAAGTCTGGATCAGGGAGAGTCTTGCAGACTGAGGAGAATATTTCTTTAAACTAACTCTAAATTTTACGCACCAAGGGTGAGTATCATCACAAGCACTGAGATGAGGAAGGGCTTCATGTCTGAGCTGAGAGGAGACAGGAGGCTCTTTTCTGGAAACAGTTCAGCCAGAGGGACACTCTGACAGAGCGGCGAGAGTTTACTCAGCAGTAAAGCAAGAGCTCTTCCTCAAAGTTCTGGTTGCTTTCTGGCTTTCTACTGAGTTCAATGTGTGTAGCATCTTCCTCTAGAGGCCAAATCTGATACTGCAGATAATCTCAGGCTTCAGGAAGCCTTGAAAATCTCGAACAGAATGGAGAGGGATTTCTTTCACAGTTGAGACAAAGTGTAATGCTTTAATTGAAAAAGTATGGTATTAGAAATGTCCAAATGGAAAGATTAATGGAACAGAATTGAAAGACCAAACATACAAATTACTTATGGGAATTTAGTTATAATAAAAATGAGGAAAAGATGGTATATTCAATAAAATATGCCTTCATGAATGAGAGTCATTTAGAAATTAACAAATAAATTTGGATGCCTACCTTAATATCTATTACAAAATAAATTCCAAATGAAATATTATTTAACATTTAAAAATAAAATAAAATGTAAACAAAGTTTTCATAAATTTAGGATAGTTGTAGATTTTCTAAGCATCACAATCAGAAAGCATAAGGGAAAACATTGATAGATCACATGTCATAGAAATTTAAACTTCTGTACAGGTATGTCAATGAAATGTTTAAACGTTACCAGATCAAGTTATTTTCCACCTATTATCATTGACTCTGAACTTCCCCACACCAGGAAGCAGCCCTTTAGAATTTTAGTTTTACAAGTTTCTTTTTAAAAATAGGCCATAAACAAAGCAACAGTCATTTGGCCTAGGAAAAAGGCAATTCTAGAAAGATAGTAGATTGAAAATGTCCCTGATCCCCTGTGCTCAGCCAAGGAGCTTCTGTGGTGACCAGCCAGGCTATGCTAAGAGAGCTCAAGTGAGGTATCCCATTCGGGGCTCGCATATAAATCTGGGGTCAGGAAGCAGGAAACTCCAGGATAAAGAGCAGAAAACTCTGGATCATGGAGGGAGCTGGGCCAACAGAGATCAGTGGACCTCTAAGAAGGAAACTAATTCTCTTGAGGAGGCTCTCCTTAGCCCCCAAATAGCTGAGAGGAAAGTGGCTAGTAGGCTGAGTCCCATCTGTCCTTGATGAAGAGAAACACAAGGAGATCAGAGCAAAGAGATTTCCTTCTAGTTCCTGAGCACAGGCACAGAAACATCTAGGCTTTTTAACCTCACTGGATTGCCTCCACTTAAAGTGCTCCAGTAATCAGACATGTCAGGAGAGGGGTGGAGAAAGGGAAAGGATACCTCTGAGAGAAACAAGGGCCTCATCTGGGTCATGTATAGCCTGAAAAAATTATCAGGGTCAATGACCAAATTTCCTTAGCCAAAAATCAGGACACACAGTTTGAAAGTGATTGAGAACTGATTTACAAGACAGGTTTCATGAAGAAAAAATTACTCATTGAAAGCATTATTTTTTTATTTAACTCTCTTAAAGGAGTAAATACACTCAAATGAAATTAGGAGAATTCTGTAAGACTCAGATTTGTGGTCATCAAGAACAAATACAATGTCTCCAACAAGACTTTGGTTGATGGAAAGAGAGATAGGACATGTATATGATGGCCAGTGACCTCATTTCCAACTCACTTTTTCTCTTGTCTAACACTTTCCCCCTACACCTTGCATGTACACCTGGCTGATTCTGCTCTGTGATTATGAAGTACAGGCCACAATTCAAGTAACTGTGTACTATTTCTTTCTCCCCAGCCTCTCTTTTCTTTTCTCTCTTTTCCCCTCTTTCTCTCTCTATATTAATTATTTTTCTCCCATTTCATTTTCTCATCTCCTTTTTTCCTGTTTTTTTTTTTTTCCTGTCTCAAAAGAAGTGTAATAGAAGGTAGAAATCATTGGTAAAATTTTGAAAGGAGAGTAAAGGCTCACATTTCAGAATTTTTAGTCATGAAAATCAAAGCTGCAAATGAGTGATGTAGATATTTTCTTCTGGAGCCTCCAGCTTTACCATGGCCCTAGTTGTGTTCAGTTCTGCTCGGGGAATCATCCTGTTATACCCATCACAAGCAGCAGACCTTCCTCACAGATGAATATATGAAGACTTTCCCTGTTCTTATAGTATATGACTAGTTCAAATTCTCCCCTAACTGCTGCTAACCCTCATTCAAATTTTCACTAAGAGTCAAGGATCTTAGAACTTGAGAAAAAAGTTCCTCATTTATAGTAAAGCCTGGAGAGCATTCTAGTGGTCTAAAACCGTCAGGCTAACTACTCATCAGCCCTCACCAGAACCCCAGAGCCCTCATTCCATTCTCTCCTGAGGACGATCCACAGATCATCAGGAGCAAAAGAACTCTCAGTCTGCACAGGGATTTTTTTTCTTAAAGTAAACTGGTTTATACCTCAAAATGCCATTATTGGAGGTTACTATCTTAAAATATTTTGTCAAATTGCATCTTTAAGGTTGAGTATGATTTTTCCAGTCTATTTCAAGATAAGTCCACAGCAATTTACTGAAGGTCTTTTATAAGCTATATCCCATGGTAGGTCTTAAGAAATTAAGATATGAATGAAATGTTGTCTATACTCACAAGACATTGCAGCATAATAGGAAAGACAAACATGTGTGTGTATTTGTGTGTTCATATACGAAGTGGCACCCCAAAATGAACCTGGAAATAAGAAGATATTTCCTATAACAGAGGACAGTTAGACAAAGATTTAAGAAGACACGATCATCTTGTCTTTTTCATAGAAAAGATAGAAAGGAATGTTATCAAGAGATTAAGTAGAGATATTAGCTTGGGAGTGGAATAGAGACACTTCCTGGATAAAAATAAAAGAGGAGGAGATGGATAGAGACATAGAAAGAAGTTAGGGGATATGAAGTACAGTGGCCTAATCTTTACTATTAATTTTTTATTTTTAAAGGACATATGAATACATTCTTAAAATATATGTAAATTTTTCTCTGACTACAATGTCCAAATGCATACCAGTTTGCAATTTGAGTTGTGGTGCTCAATTATATGTCCGGGTGGCCTATTGATGTCAACACATCTGCTTTCATAATATTCCATAGAATGGATTTATCACAGCTTCTTTAGCCATTCTCTGAGAAACATTTTGTGTGTTCCTTTTCCCCCCCGACTATTATCACCTCCCCCTCACCCCCAAATGCTGCAATAAATGTTTTGAGCATGTCTCCTTAGCAGAGGCCAGAATGAAGTGAAGGGGTAAACTCTGTGGCTACCTGGGGTCAAAGCACTCCAGGTAGAGGAATGAGCAGCTGCAAAGACCCTGGGGCAGGAAGATGATTGCCCTGTTAGAGTAACAGCAAGTGTATCAGGCTGGAGAGACTTAGTAGGAGGGGAGAGAGCAGCTGATGTGAAAGAGGTGGCAGGGAGCCAGATGGAGTACAGCCTTGTTGGTTGCAGTAAAGAATTTGGTGTTTATCTGAGTGAGATGGGAAACTGGAGAGTTCTGAGCAGAGAAAGTGCATGATTAGAATTATGTTTTCAAAAGATCACTTTGCTGTGTGGAGAACAGACTGAAGAGGGCAATGAAGAAAGAAGAGAGATCAGCGAGGGTCATTGCCATCAACCAGGCAAGAGAGGAGAGTGGCTTGCGCCAGGGTGGGAGCAGTGGAGGTCATGAAAAGTGGTCAAATATGGGTATACTTTGAGGAAATAGCAGATTGGATTTCCTAGTGGATCAAAGAGAGTATGAGAAAAATTGAGAAGACAAGGGTGACTTCAAGGCTCTTGGCCAAGGGGATTAGAGAAACTGGTAATTGGAGTGGCCTTTTACCTAAATGAGGAAGAGTTCTCATGAAGCAGCTGTGAAGTAAGGAGGCCCAGGAGCTTAAGGGGTCAAAATCAGAGATCATCTTCAGAGAGTTAAGAAGAAGATGTCAAATAGATCATTTAATATGAGAGTCCAGAAATTAGAGGAGCCATCTGGGTTTCAGATATATGTTTTGGTATTTAAATGATTTTTAAAGCTAAGAGACTGGATGAAATCAGCTGAGAATTTAGTTTTGGTAGAGAGTAAAGAGTTTCAATAATAAATTCCTGAGAACATTTCCATGTTGAAAGACCAGGAAGATGAAGAAAAAAGCAGCAAAGAGACTGAGAAGGAGCAACTGACAATATAGGGGAAGAATCAAGAAAATGTCATTTGTTCTCTAAACTCAGATAAAGTATTTCAAGAAGGGGGTGTTCTACAATGCCAAATGTTGTCACTCTGCTATGGACTGAATATTTGTGTCCTCCAAAATTCATATGTTGAAACTCTAATCTCCCAAAGTGATAGTATTAGCAGGTGGGGCCATTAGGGAGAAATTAGGCCAGGAGGTGGTGCCCTTATAAGAGACACTAGAAAGCTTGCTTCTATCCCTGCTCTCTGCCATGTGAGGACACAGCCAGAAGTCAGCAGTCTGCAAACTAGAAGAGAACTCTCATCAGAACCCGACCACGCTAGCACCTGATCTCAGAATTCCAGCCTCCAGAACTGTGAGAGATGAATTCCTGTTGTTTATAAGACACCCAGTCTGTGGTACTTTGGCCCAAGCTAATTATTAATCCAAGTAAGACAAGTTAAAAATACTAGTTGTACCAATAAATGCATGCATATATAAATATAAAAAGGCCAAATTTTCCTATTAAGATAGAGACAGTATGAATGAATTTAAAATCCCATTCTCTACTGTTTAAGAGACAAATGAAATAAAATGAAATGACAAAGAAAGTGAAAAGTGTGTGACTGAGCTCCCATCGAGTGGCTGCCTCCATCAGCACCACGACCACTGTGAGTACCACATTCAAGAAGATGCCCAAGAGGAAGGTCAGACCTGGTGAAGGAGGAGCCAAAGAGGAGAACGGTAAGAATCCTGTCCCTGGAAAATGTGACCAAAGCAAATTAAAGAACCATAAAAGGCATAATGAATGGACAAATCTTCTCTCAGAAAAACTCCAAACAAAAATGAAAAGGAGAACAAAAGAAAAATTGGAAGAGATGGTACCCCTATATCTAGAAACTAAGGAATCAGCAGCAGCCAAAGAAATAAAAGTGAGAACAGGTGAGTCTTTGATGCAACAAGAGAGGAGAAAACCAAGTCTGTATATCTTTGAACATAGACTCTCTACCCCCTTTTTGTTCGATTCATAGAACTATTTTTATAAAGTATTTTTAAATCCATGCTTTAATAGTCCTAGAGACACATTTATAATAAGGTGGGAATCCTACCTCAACTCATTTTTAAGAATTAGATTTATGTAATTGTAAATATTTTAAGAAGTGAAACATTCACCTCATAATTTCTGCCTCTAGAAATTGTGAAATGCTGAATTAAGGGAGGCTTAATTTCTGTGTGTGTAAACTTTTTGTAATATTTTTGGGAGCAGTTATTTTAATCCTATCATATGAATCAAATCACAAATAACAATTTGGAGTATATATATATAATGGATATAAAATATCTCAAATGTGTTGATGTTTTGGTACAATTGTTTGAGAGGAAATAAAAATATTCCCTGGCCTTAAATATCCCTATTGGAATTAACATAATCTCTGATATTGTGACCTTTGGTAATGGAGGTCTATTTTTCATTATGTCATGAATTAGTGTGACTTCTAAAAATAAAATGCCTAAGTGTTTTTCAGTAGTTTAATCTATTGTATTTGATATATTTTTATGGGTTAGTGGTCAAATTTTTAATGTGGAAATCATTGGAATAACTGTTTCATAAAGTGATTGCAATTGGGTAGCTTTTAGATTTTCAATATTACATTAAAAATTATATTCAATTTGTTCATTGGTGTTGTGTAATGCTTACAAGATTAGAAATCTTGGCATCAGGATGTCTAATTTGCTTTAAAATATGTCAATATCGCACAGTGGGATATTATGCATGTGCTAGAAGTTAAGCTTTAAATCTAGGTTGAGAATCCACACTGCACTAAGTAAGAATCTGTGCTGTACAAGTTGCCCTAGCTGAGAATATATGTGGCACAGTTTGTCAGCTAACATTATAACCAAGGACTTCAGTTTTCCACATATTGATCAACACCTGAGGCAGTGCTTATTATCATAACGGATGCTAGAAGTGATTTTTTAATAAAAATGCTCTTGCCTTTTTCACGTTAGAATTCTGATACGTTATGATGTCTTCTTCAGTGTGGGAGTTGGGGTGGAGAGTTGGGGGGTGGTCCCTCCTGGAGAAATTCATCGGAAGACATCCATCTGGTATAAACTCTACCTGAATGTGTCACAGCATTGATGTTGAAGCAACTATTCAGGAGACAAGCACTACCCAGGGCTCAGCCCACCCTGCCCTATTTGCCTTCACAGAAAAAGAGACCTTCTTGAAAACTTCCCAGGTTGAGTTCTTGAGTCACAGAAAGTCCCAGTGTCTCAGGAGGTTTGTGTTCAGGTCCCCCTGCAGTCCCCCTGCACTGTGTGTCATCAGAACACAGAAGTACCTGGCCGAGTCACTCCAATGGGCTGATGGTTTCCTCAGGTGGAAGGAAGTTTCACTCTTCTTAAATTCAGCCTCAAAACTTTTGACGCCTGAAACCAGGCTGTTTCCTGACGTGTACTTCAGGAGAAGCTGGAGTCCTTGGTTGGGATACTGCAAGTACCAGAAGAGATAGGACGGAAGAGAAGATGAGCAGTTGCACCTCAGCTCCAGAGGGGCTCCCTCAGAGACAGTGATGTGGTCGTCAGGCTAGGTCACTGACTGGGCTCCAGTCCCTCCTGAAACATCAATGTTGTGTAAGTAAAAGCAGGGCAGGTTAGCTATGAAGAAAAGAAGTCTCTATTGAGATTTCAGTTAGAATGCGGTTACTTTTGTGAAAGTAGGAAAGGTAACAGAAGGTTACTTACTCAGGGCAAAACCCATCTCAAGCACTGGGATGAGCAGCAGGAGCATGGCTGAGCAGTGGAAACACTGCAGGCTCTGGAGCAGGAGCAGGAAGGACAGCAGCTGAGGTCACTGAGCCTTCAGAGCTAGGAAAAGTGGGGAGATTGGACTGGACAAGTCTCTTGCTTTGAAAAGTTTCAAAAACTGTTAAAAGACTCTTTCTCTTAATGAGTTTGGGTCTTTTTTGCCCTCTTATTCTCATGACAGATTCCTATCTACACAGACATCAGTGGGGATACTTCAGCCAGTTGCATGGAGAAGGGGCTAAGTAGATGGTGAGATTTTCAACAAGATAAACTTCTCATTTGTGCAACATCGCCCTCTGGATGCCAGAGGCAGGACCAAAGGTGCGAGAGAGCTGTGTTTACTCCTCATTTTAGAGATGTGATAATCGCAACTTCAACAGAAAGTGTTTCTTCCTTCCCAAATCTGTCATGATGTCACCTTCTGTAGTATGATGGGAATCATGTAGAAACAGAAGAGTAATTTATGTCCCTGAGAAATTAGTCACAGAAGACTATTCTAGACTTTGGAAAACCATTGAGAACCTTTATCTTATTTTTTAAAGCCATTCATCAGGCAGAAATAATATCAATTGCCTCAGCTGAGCTGAGCTTTATATGGCCTTATGTTGCTGGATGTGAACATCAGAGCAGGGGAAAGAGATTATTCTTTTATTTGGTGCTAAAAGGAAAAAAATAAATTAGACCAGAGACTCACACTTAAAACAACCCTGAAACAGGTGTCATTAATTATTTAATCAATGCAAACTAATAAAGGCAATAATTTTCGTTGTCAAGCAGAAAGTGTGAAGGCTCCTTAGTTTCAGGTGAACTAGTTTGATATTTGTTAAGGCTATGGGATAATAACTTAAGCACCAGATGTTTAAGTGGAGAAAGTGAGAGTCCTGTTCCAATTGTCAATGATCAGAATAGACTGATATCTTGTGCCAAATTATGGGGACCTCACAAGAAGAAGAACTTTGACAGAGGAACATCTGCAGAGAAATTTGAGCAGAATTATAAAGGTAAGGAAAATGTGACACATAAATAAGTGATTCTGGAAAAAATTAAGGAGAAAAAAAGAAAAGTAAACCTATATGAAGTCCATAAAGCTGGAAGGAGTACAATCAGCAAACCAGAAGTGAGAGCAATTTCTGGGGGGTATAGAAGACGTGAGAGTAGATTGACAGTGACACTCGACACAGCTGAGCAAGCAGCAGTCTCATGAGGGTGGGAGATTGGGCCGATCAACAAGGGAAATTACTCTACAGTAAGACGAAGCTCTGAAGGGAGAAGACTTCCCCACCCAACTTACTTTAGCATAGAGACCACTGGAATCTAAAACTGAAATAACTAACTAAGGAGAGGAATCTTGGGTGAAATGAGAATCTGGCCAACAGGGGCCCTTTTCATAAGGTCAAAACAACTCACTCCTTTCTGAGTATTCTGTTGACTTGTACCAGCTTGAAATCAGGTCTCCCTTGGGTTTTGATTTACTTCTTGACTCTGCCTATAGATTTTCTTTTATGTGCGAGAGTAAATCACATAGCCGATTTGAAATTTTAAATGTTGTGGGAGTGTGCTTCTGCTTCAAAATATTTGACTAAGGGTATGTACTCTCCTCTTTTCTCTCCAAAATTCCCACTGAAATAAAATTTAGAAGTATAAACAGGATGAAGCTAAATCCAGAATGGGAAAATAATAAAAAGAAGAAAGATATCAACAATTCCCATAAGATGGAAAATGGATATGAGCACACTGATGGTGAGACCGAGAGGGGAAAAGCACAGCCCAGGATGAAGTATGAGAAGATTTCAGTGGACATGCGAGTGAAGGAAATCCATTCCTTACGAACCTGGAGAGGTTCTGGGCCGAGAAGGAGAGTGGCTATGATGGAGGGCAGGAGGGACAGAACACAGAGGGACAAATTGAAGGTCAATATGTGGAATAGCTCCAATAGTCTCCTTCTGTACTCTCCATCCTGCTACCGTACTTATGTGTGAGAAACATAGTAGGCCAGTCTTTCCATGGGCATTTAATCTTCACTGAAGTTGAAATGACACACCTGGAATGCTAAGTTTTTAGTGTGAGTAGTTGATAGAGTTAAGACATTAAGTGCAAGGGAAGTGGAGGAACAACTTAATAACCAGTTCCCTACTCACTCATCCTAATAAGAAGCCTGCCAATTAACACGATGTGCCCACATGCTCAGACTACTGGCCAAATCCCTTACTCAGGAAGAAACCTTGTGGGGAAGATGGGCACAACAACATAAGGAGTCCATCCTGCTACTCGGCCCTTCATTCTTAAATATAAACCAAGACAAAGTGACGTTAGTCATTTATAAGTATAGATGGCATCTTTTTCCAGCTGTCTTTCCATACATGGAAGCCCAGAGTCATCAACTGTCATCATTAGAGTCATTTATACCTGGATTCAAAAAAAATGGCAGAATGTCATGCTCCGTGGTCTAGTAGTATCGGAATGTAGTGTTTTGAGAATGACCAAAGGAACTAAGAGAATGATATACTGGTTCCCTGGTCACTACTGTCAAAAAATCCTGAGTCTTGGCTTTGAATAATAATTACTTATGTTTATTTAGATTTTTTTCTCAACAAATGTTTTAACCTACACTATTTCAACTCTTTCAGATTGGTAAGACTAGCTTTATAAACCTCATTAAATGAAGAAAGAAATTAAAATTTCAAATACAATAATTATAATCATCTATCATTTATTGACTGTTAACGTGTCAGGAGAGTTCCATGTTACTAGTAGACACTGTCGGTGCCCAGCCTAGATCCTGTTTTTGACACCAGTGTACCCCATCCCCAGCAGCTGCAAGTGTTGATTTCTCTTGGCTCACATTTGCCCTCTTTTCCAGAAAATTGACCTCTGCCAGTAAAAGTCACCATTGTCCAATACAGTACATCCCTACCCCAAGGAAAGACCACAGCCAACAACTACCTTAACTTGGAGTATGAAAGGTCAACTGTCTGGCACCTTTGACTCAAGACAGGAGGGATCAATTCTATAGTGCAAGTCATGCTCCAGAGCTCCCTACGAGATCAGGCTGAATCAAGACTCCAGCTGAACCACTTCCACGGTTAGCCTTTGCCCTCCTGTCTTGACCTGCTTTCCTCAATAAATTATGGGCACAAGAAACCCCAATCCAGGCTCTACTTTTAAGGAATTCAACCTAAGACAATATGCTATCTCATTTAATCCTGAACCCAATCCTGAAATATATATGAGTATAGCCTAAGATCAAATGGCCCAATAGTAACATAAAAGATATTCAAACAGACCACAAACCAGGTTCTTTCCAGTGTATCAAAACACCAGACAGCACACAATAAAAGTGGAACTAGAATTTGGGTATCTTGATTCTTGCACAATTTTCTCTTTCTCACTGCCTTACAAATCTTTCTTCCATGATTTGGAAATATTTGTGCAGGGTCTTCAGTCTGCAGATTCAGAATTTGAAGCGAATCCTGATTGGGTACATCCTTTTAGTCAGTGACTATGTGAACAAAACTGAACAGAAATCTTCATTCCCCATTTCCATGTTTTCACACCCTCCCGACTACATAAACAATGTTGTGTCTAACAGACCACATCTTCAGCTTTACAACAAATGTGATTTAAATTTTTTTTCCCTGTAATTCAATTTTTTCCCTTTAACTATAATATCCAAAACAAGGCCTTATTTCTATCAGGCCACAGACATTTTTCGTGGAGTTGGGCATAAGTTATAGGGCAATTCCGTAGTGCCAAGGAGTCAGGGGAGGGGGGCATTCATATGATCTTTGGAGTTTCCAACTTTCCTCACTGACGTTTTTTAAGACATCCTCAATACTTATGGTCTTTGAAAATTGATCCTGGTCTTTATTCACCATAACAAAGCTCCTCAGTGTCTGGAATGCTTTTAGATACTTGCTTGGAGATCCTTTTCAGGAAACCAGAAGTCATTCTTTGATATGCCCTACCTGTGGGTATGGGGCATTCTATGGCTATGGCTAACATTCTTAATTTATATTTGCATCTAGACAGCAAAGAGAATTTCTCTGCCTTGCAGCCTAATCTCTATATCAAGCATTTGTGGGCCCCAGCAGGTTTGGATACAGGCTACAGGTACCGGGGGACCACTGTGTGCTCACTGCACAGAGGTAGGTGGCTGAGTCACTGGGATGGGAATCTCTGATGAGCAGAGAGATCTATTGGCTGGCTTTATTGTGCTGAGCTGTAAGTCTTCCTTCATCCTTGTCACCATTGGAGTATATGTCCATTAGCAACTCAGGGCCTTTCCCAGAATACTGTCTGTACCAGTGAAGTACTGGGAAGCACAGTCACTATAAGTGCAGTTGAGAGAGGCAATGGTTCCCTCTGGAACACTCAGAGATCCATGACTCTGCTCCACTCCTTTCTGTTGGCTCCTCATCCCTGTGCAAAAAGACAACGATCAGTCAAAGAAGATTGGTTGGGTAGTGGAAGCTTACTCTCCAGAATTTAAATTGTCTTTTTACAGGCTTCTCACCCTACCCTCCTTTAGTTAGAGGGAAAAAAATTCACATTTCTACTCACAGGCCAAGAATAGACAATAACTCCAAATATTGTACTTTATATTCCCATAGAGATGCCCCAAACTCACAGGTTAAGTGAAGCCACAGGATCACTAGTGAAACTCTAAAGGATTTCATCATTCTTTCCTCCCCTGGTTCACTGAGGATTCAAATTTTAAACTCTAAAAAATGAGTCTAGCTCAGACATTTCTAATTCTTCTTCTGCTTTAGGAATCATGAAAAGAATTTTTTCTACCAATTAGAAAAAAAGAGACTTCACTACTCCTGCTACACCACCAAGCCCCTCCTCTCATCTCTCTCTCTCATCTCTCTCTCTCTCTCTCTCTCTCTCTCTCTCACACACACACACACACACACACACACACACGGACACTTGAGAGCTTTCCTCAGTGTCCTTGAGAAGACACTGCCATCTTGTGGACTCATGACCGTGATCAAAGACATATTCAAAATGTAGACCCTTATTATGTGAACTGGTGAAAGCAAAAATCTGCCACTTTAGTTAAATTAAAATTTTGAGAAGCATGTGGTCCAAGTCAAGGTGTGTGGGGAGTGGGGGATGTGTGTGTGTGTTTGTGTTTTACATCAAATGGCCACTCTTGTCTGAGAAAAACAGTTATATCAAAGAGCCACTTTCCTGCACTGAGAAATCAGTCATAAAATACTCTCCTCGAGATGTCTGTACGAGGTTCTTGCAATTCAAGGAGCATTTCATATTGTGTAGCTCTTCTCCACATCAGCCCAGACACCTCTTGTCTCATTCCCACACCTCCAATTTTTAGAGAAATCTATTCTAACTCAAAAGAATCCTTTCAAGACAGAATGGCCTAAAATATGATGAACAAACATAATTCCAGCTCACAATCTGGACAATAATTTTTTATCAAGGTCAGGGACTAAGGAGTTGGGTTTCTTCCCTCCACTTTGCAACAATGACACATCTGTGTTGAAACAGTGTTTACTTAGGCTATTATTTTTATTATTATTGCAATACAGTTGGACCTGCCTTCAGTACATAGACTGTAAATAAAAGCCAATATACCTGTTCATTTGTCTAATTCCTCTTATTCCCCTTTCTTGTATAAACCTCTAGTATCTAGGGATTAATCTACGAAAGTTGTGGATGTGATCTCACTCTCTCTGCATTTCCATCTTACCCTAACCAGATCTATCAGAGGACTATCTCTGCAAGAAGTTTAATCTGGTCTACAGAGAAACAAGCACAGACAACTTTCGTTCTTCCTTGTTCCACAACCTGCCTCATGTCTTTACAGAAGCTGGTGGCCGGAGATCAGCAATGCAGCAGGCCCTTTTCAAGAACCATGTAATCGGAACCATGTAACCAGTCCAAAGTTGGACTGGTCAGGCCCTCCTCTTTCTCACCAAAAACTGTGTAGGAAACAGAATGAGGGAGAAGATGCTAATATTGAAATCCCTTTCTCTAAGGGTATATTGCATTTGACAGAAATCACACAGCCATTTCTCGGGAAAGGTAAAAACCAAAGGAGACGTGACAGCCAACATAAGACAGCAATCACTACAGTCTTAGAAAACTTATGAAAAATAAATATAAAGCCTTAAAAATAGAATGTGGACCTGAAGCACACTCTTTATAAGAAGCATCTCCCCTTTTTAAGATTTGTAACAAAATTAATATACATGGGTTAATAGATCTAATATTGTGGTGAATCCAAAGCCATATCACTGCTGGCAAAACAACAGAATTCATGTAGCATCAAAGTTGTCTTGCTGGCAAAAGCTTCTGTTTTTAATGATACCTCGTGAATATATGAAACTCCTTCAGATGACTGAGGACAGTGTTGTGGCAATCAATCAAAAAGAAAAACCACAATACCCTCCCTAATGTGATTTCAGTAGTCTTCATTTTCCACAGTAGTAAATGTTTTAGATGTGTCTTATGAACCTCAAAGTACCACAAAGAAAGATCCCATTCAAAGGCAATTCATCTTACAATAGTGTAAATGCTACCAATTTTGGATATATTTGAAATATATGAGATGTATATTATACATTATATGAGATGTGTATTATACACTATACAGCAAAGGAGAACTTTATACATGTGGAAACACACACACATTTACCCATTGTGTTCCCATTAACATAACTTTATAATTACTATTTATGGATTTGTTTTTAAATTATGTAGGAAAAAAGAGGAGACACAAACAAAAAATATAAAAATACTGGCTTTATATTTATCTATGTAGTTACTTTTACAATTGTTCATTATTTTTTGGATGACTCCAAGTTACCTTCTAGTGCGATTTCATCTCAGCCTGAGGGACTCCATTTAGAATTTCTTATAGCGCAGATTTACAAGTGATAAACACCCTCAGCTTTTGTTTGTTTGGGAACGTCTTAATTCCTCCTTTGTTTTTGAAAGGTAGTTTTGCTAGATATAGAATTGTGGGGTGATAGTATTTTTTCTTTCAGTACTTTAAATATATCATCCCACTGCCTTCTGGCTTCCATGGTTTCTATGAGAAATTTGGCTGTTAATCCTAACGAGGATCTCTTGTTTATAATTAATCCCTTCTCTCCTGCAGCTTTCAAGATTCTCAGTTTGTCTTTTGATAGTTTAATTATTATGTATCTCAATGTGAATGTCTTTGCTTTTATCCTATTTGGTGCATGTTGAACTTCTTGGAGGTGTAGATTCATGTTCCATTCAATTTGAGAAGTTTTTGGTTATTATTTCTTTAAGTATCCTCCCTCCCCCTTTCTCTCTCTCCCCTCCCCTTCTGGGACTCCTATTATACTTTCACAATGTCCCACACATCTTTTCTCTTAGGCTCTGTTTATTTTTCTTCATTCTTTTTCCTTTCTGCTCTCAGACTGGATAATTTCAATTGACATATCTTCAAGTTTGCAGATTCTTTCTCCTTCCTGCCCAAATCTGCAGTTGAATCCCTCTAGTGAAGTTTTTCCTAGATAATTTCCTCTGTGTAGCCACTTATCTGTTCTGAGGGAGTTCTGAGTTGTATGAAATATAGACAAGCCTTTGCATTAGTCCTTCAGGGAGCCACCTGACAGGTCAAAGCAGTCAAGCACTATTCTTTGATAACAAAGTCTGCTCTGCTTCCTCCACACCAGGAATCCCCAGTGGGAATGTAGGCTGCCATCTAAAAACTCTCATGGAGCCAGTGATGAGAGGATGGAGCACGGGTAAGTTAAAATGCCACAAAGCTCTCTTACCAGATTTCAGTTATCCTCTTAAGTGTTTGCTGAATGCTATATACCCTTCTGTGGTGTTGGCTGGAGTAGATTGGTTATTGTCTTCAAGTTTTCTGTCTTTCTAGGCTGTCCTTTTCCTGGTCCTTTGGATATAGAGAGAAGGCTTTTCTTGGATATTTTTTGACTGTGTCTATTTGGCATTTCCAGGTTACTGGCTTCTCCAGGACTCAACTGGGTTATATGAGGGGGAAAAAAAAAAAACTCAGGGAACTCACTGCTTTGTCATTCCTCAGGTCCTGAGTTCCTTAGCTAGTCTGGCTTCTTCTCTCCAACTTCTTGTGTTTGTTTTTACATAAAGTCCAGTGGATTTAGCTGTAATTAACAGGAGGAGTAGGAAAAAGTACACCTACTCCAACTGTCCAAAGTGGAACGTATGGTGCTTCTTTCTTTCTCTGAATATTGATCTCACACCACATTGGTTGGTACACCCTCCTGGTAGCAGCCCAAAGTAGCTGTCCAAAAGTACGGAGCCCAAAGTACCAGTTCCAAAGCCCTTGTAGCAGTCAAAAGAGTATTAAAATTTAATTCAGGTTCAGCCATCAGTATTCTCTTGTTGGATACATGTGGTCCTAGATCATGAAGATAACTACCACTTTTTTTTTTTTTTTTGGTACACCACTCTAAGACTTCACTCACAGTGGCCCAGGAGGGCCAAGATGGTGAATATAATTGGTCTCTCTAAATGGCATGAAAATGCCCCTGTCCTTCTGATCTTTATTCTTCTATTCAAAAGTTTGACTGTGATCAGGAAAAGACTAGAAAAAAAGGTAAAGTTATAGCTATTAGAATGGCCTCACCAATTTTGTGGTGGTGGAGCTAGAGCAACAAACTTGGTACCTGGGAAGGGAAACGTTAGACGAGAGAGATGGGGAGGGTTGGGGTTTAATGCTCTCTATGAATGCAGATCCAGCACTGCAGCCTAGCAAAACAACCATATTGTCTGCTGGAGCCAAGCAACAGCTGCAGTTGGCAATCTGACCTGCTCTGGTTTGTCATTATCTTCCACATTCGATGAAAACAGAAAAACTCATATGAATATGGCCTGTCTTAAACTATTCTGTTGTGCCTGACACCACCAGTGGAAGCATCCCAACATGGATTTCTATCCCTATATGTGTACAAAGACATACATCAGCACAACCTTGTTTCAATCATGAGTTATGCCTCATGAATGGCTATCAAGGTTGCAAATACTCAGTGACACTGCTCATATAGCTTAACTGAAGTGATGTAATTCTGATTCTAATCAAGTTTAACAATAAATCCCAAAGTGGATTAACCTGTGCCCTTTTAGATTATATGTTTATATCTGGGGAGAAAGGGGCAACAGAACATCTTTCCATTGGGAATGGTGGTTGGTTTTTGGTCCTTTTTTTTTGGCAATTAAACCAAAGATCAGTGTGTCAGTCTAAACTCCCTTACATGGATCATAATGAGTATTCCACTACATCTTAGCTGTCTATATCCTGGGACTTATTCACAGCTGATTGAATCTGGGATCCTAGGAGGCACGATTGAGGTTAATGCTACAGATTGGTCTCATCTTGCTGCTCAGAGTTCTGCTAACAGTAGCCTTAATTAAATGTTGTTTTAGACAAATCAAATGGATTTAGTGTCAGTGTCTGTCAGTCAGGTTAGTCAAAATGGCTGATGGAGTGGCATACTCATGAGAAAAATTTCTAGAAACTAACACAATATAGGACCATGGAGTCGTTATTGTTGAAAGATAGTCCATTGTGAGTGTCTCACACTGCTACATGTCTTTCTGGGTGTGCCAACAATGTAAGGCCATGACCACTCAACCTGAACCAGTCCTTGACCATACTAGTGACCTTTAATTAGACTTAAAAAAAATCTAGTCTATGAAATGTCTTTACCAGGGCTAATTATCTGAATTTCCTTCCTGGGGAGCTTTCCTCTTATAGTAATTTGAAATAAAACTTAGATATGTTCTCATAATTATTTGACTCGAAGTTACTTTTATACTTTCCAACGTCTTTGGATATATCTTTTCTCCTTCTTCTAGATATTTCACCATGGGGTTACTAGCTTTCAAGTTGACCCAGTTCATTCGGATTACACCTGGTAAGGTGAGGTCAGTTGAGTGAAGACAGGCTGAGACCCGGAGTGGATCTAGTTATTTGACAGAGACCACTGAGCAAAGGAAGGCTGGGATCTGAGTCGTGGGGTAATGGCCAGAGAGAATTGAACTGCACCACACAACCAAGCAAGGAGACCATCCACAAAGCTGAGAATTGCTAGTGTGGGAATGAGAAGGGAAAAGAGAGAGAGAGCAAGAAGGGCCAAATGACATTTATTCATTTGTTCATTCATTCAGTAGATATTTGTTGACTAACTGCTATGGGCCAGTCACTATTCTAGGGACTAAGGACAAAGCTGTGAACAAAACAAACAATACCTCTGACCTCACAGATCTTGTATTCTAATTGGAAGTATAGCAATGAACATATCGACACATAAGTCAACAATGTAACTTCATGTTAGGATTACTACCATAAGGGACATAACCAGTGTTGTGATAGAGAGTTAAGAGGAAGTCTATGAATGGCTACATTAGTTAGAAAGATCAGCAGAAGTCAGAGGCTTTTTCTACAGTAGTGATATTTGAGCTGAGACCTGAAAGATGAAAATGAATTGGACTTGCCAAGATTTGGGGAATAGCATTTCAGGTGGATGAAAGAGTAAGACTAAATGTGGGAAAGGACATGACAAGTTCAGAAAAGTGAAAGGAGATCAGTGTTGTTTCTGCACAGAGAGCCAGGGAAAGAGAGTTGAGGACTGAGATTGAAGGGTCAGGAGAGATTCAAATTATGCAGAACCTTGTATATCACAGCCTGGAGTTTGTACTTTATTCTAGGAGCAATAGAAAACCATTGAAGAACTTTGGGCAAGTAGAGACAGCTTTTGATTTACACTTTAAGAAATCACTCTGCCTACCAGTCAGATTGGTGCTTCTCAAACTTTTAAGTGATAGAATCACCTGGGATCTTGTTAGAATGCAGATTCAAATTCAGTCGGTCTGGGGTGGAGCCTGAAATTCTGCTCAAGTTCGAATACTGCTAGTCCACAGTCTGAGTAGCAAAGATGTGGGAAATACATTGCCTTGAGAGAAAAGAGACCAGTTAGAATTATCTTGGACCACAACAGTGTATTTCAATCTTTGTTTAATATATCTTATTTTATTAAAGGATATTTATTCTTATTCTGTATCATGTATTCCAATGTTTTCTAATCTTATTTTATTTATTTTATAATGACAAAATGTGTAGCCTCACATGTTAAAAGAAAAGAAAATTGAAACACTGAAATTTTTCACTTAGTAAAATGGAAACTACTTTAAAATAATAATATCCATAATTGGTAAAGTGCTGGAAAATCAGCAGACTTATATGCTCCTATTAAAGTCACAGCTTGGTGAAAAATTTCTTTGTGGAAATCAGACATTCAGCATCATGTCTTTTCTCTTATCCAAGCAATTCCATTTCCATTAAAGCTACAGCTTTAATGATTTCATAAAAAAAAAAAAGTCTATAATACTGGATAATTGAAAGCAATACCAAAAAGTAATTAATTTTTTAAAAATATACATCCATATAATGGAAACAAGGCAGTCATTTAAAATTATGGTCTCAAAATATGTTTCCTGGCATGGAAATACCTGTAACACAATATTGAGAGAAATAATACATTAATAAATACCAGATACCTTACAAGCCCTTTTCATAGAAAAATTTAGCTGTATATTTGCCCCAAAGATTGAAAACTGGTAATAGTCATAATTTCTAGGTCACAAAATTATGGGAGAGTTCTATTTTTTTCTGGGTGTTTGTATCTTCTAATTTATCTAAAATTAACATGTATAATTAAGTAATAAAATTTTAATTTAATTTAAATTTAAAACGTAACTGCTTCTTTCAAACTCTGGATCCTACTGTGCATCTTTAGTGGAAGGAGCAATTGATGAGAGGTCAGAATGACTGAGTTCTACTCCTAGCTTCCATTTTGCTATAAGTCATGCTTTGAGTAAGTCATGATCTGCGCAATGCCTGTAGATCCTAATTCTTTCATCTGTTAAATGAAGGGCATGGGCTGGATCAGTATTTCCTAAAGTGTGATTGATACTTGTATGTTAGGGAGCACATAGATAAACTTTTTAATTATTACACATATGATGTTGTTTTAGTTTGTAATAGAAATAAACATAACCAGCACATCAAATACGTGGTTTCACAGATAGTATCACTTAAAACAAGGATAATTTTTTACATATTTTAAATATGTAACATACTTTATAGTGTATTTCACATAAAAGTTCGTTTAACATTAAATTAGTAAATAATGTTATAAGTGGTACACATATATAGAAAATATTATGAAGATTATGAATAACTGAGTAAAATGCTGCTGGTGAGGTTTCAACTTGATGAAAACTTACTTCAAGGATTGGGAGCCTGAGACATGAAGGGGTCTGCCCTCTTACAGTGTAGGATACAGCAGTGGAAGGGAATCTGTGGGCAAACAGGACCAGAATCAGTACAATCTGAATTGAGGAATGAAAATTCAATGGCAACAAAAGGAAATTTAATTCAATATAAATTCGGATTCATCACATAAAGGAGATGGTATATTATCCTTCACTTCTTTTTGGAGATAGACTATAAAGAAAATTCCCTCCATAAATAAAGAAAACACATTTACTCCCACCCACAAGGCTAGACCTGTGTCATGAGGCCCAGGTGCAGGGTTGTGGTACAGACGGCAGGTGCTTGGAGAACACTGTAGGCAAAGCACAAAAGTAGATGGCTAAACCTCTAGGATGAGAGGCTGGGATTTGCAAAACACTATAGAACTTCTCTTTTCCAAGCAGTTCTTTAAAATTTTTATCTGCCTGCTCTTTCTGGTTTGATTGACTTAAAGTCAAAGATACAAGTCCTTTCCCAGGATCCTGCCTGAACCAATAGAAGTTGTAAAACGTTTTTTTTGATAAGTACAATTAAGAAGGACATGTGCTCTCTCCTGGATACTCAGGAACGAAGGACTCAGCTCCAGTGTATATGGGCTGCTCACCCCTGTTTAAACAGAGAACCACAGACAAAGGAGATTTATTAATGTTGATTCTTTTTTGAAAGAATATATTTCCTTTTTACAATCCCCCCAGGTGAGCATGGTAGCTCTAGCTACTCTTATAACTGTCATATTTATGGAGAAGATTACTAGGATCTACTCTTTTTATTCATATCTCCAAAGCCCACCGACTCACAGCACAGCTGCCAAAAGAAGATCACGGATGAAGCTGTGAGGGACTTCTCCATTTTTCTCTTCATTGGACTCAAGAGGACTCAGATTCGTGTCTGAGAGCCTTCAGACACTACTAAGCCAAATAACTTGTTTATCTGAGTGTGTATTCATACTTCTGTTGTCACAGGAAACTGAGAGGCTCCTCAGCCAACCAGAAATTCGATCCATTCCCCTGTGCACATACTCACTCAGCTACTCCTGCTCTCTGAAGAGGTGGCATGGAAAGAGGACCATGTCAGGACCTGGTGCAGATTACTTGGAGAGCTACACCTATTGTTTGTCCTCTACATTGCTCTCTTTCTTTTTTTTCTTCTATAAAATTCTTGAGCATCTACCATGTACAAGTTATAAACTGAATAACTAAAAAGCCTCCCTGCCCCAAGGAAAACAGAGAGAGGTTCTTTTTTGTCTTCTCCATGCAGAAACTTGCTAAATGAGCTCCTATGTAGGAATCTAGTTATTGACACTGTAGTTCAGTAAATTGATCTTATATCTGAGCCCTGCTCCATAAAGCTTGTGTGGATTCATCTTACAATTTACATTAAAATATACCAGAAGTAAGAAATCATCATTTTTCTGTGCATAACACCCATAAGATGAAGAAACCAATAAGAAAGCCATACAGTCTGTTCAGATAAATGGATAGGATGAGGCCAATGTGGAATAACGGGAGATTCCCAGTTATAACTATGACAAAGTGACATAATCAATAGTGGGAGAGTGGAGACTTAAGCTTTAATCTATACTTAAGATTTTCTTGTTTTTTTCCTTGAGTTATCATCACTGCCTCATCCAATCTATATCCAAAAATAACCACTATTAGCTGAAAAATTATTTTCTACTGAAGCTATTCAATCATTTAATTAATTTAATTTAATCCTTATAACTATGTGATGAGCTATGTGCTATTATAGATGATTAAATGTAGGTGCTCTAAGTTTAAGTAATTTTGTCCAAAGTCACGTCATTTAGTAGTGCAGGACTTCAATGTCTGTGCCTTTAATCACCACACAAAACCTGCCAGTCACTGAAAGCAAGCAAGGGAAATGCCTACACTGGAAAATAAACTAAACAGTATATTCTTGTAAAAGAAAGTGAACACCATATATAAATCTAGATTCAAATCTCATAAGAGAAGATCTTTTGGTGTGTGCATTTGTTTTGTCACTTATGTGTTTAATAAATAATTGTATAATGAACAAATTTGATGTGCATCTGTTAGAACAATTAGGAAAGACGAATATAAAAGTTTTGTTTTACTTTCACGTATTCCTTCTTTGATGCTCTTCCTTACTATAAATCAATCCCAGTTTCTGACCTATATTATTTTCCGTCTTTCTAAAGAACTTCTTTTAATAACTCTTACAAGTCAGGTCTATTGGCAACAAATTCCTTCAATTTTTGGTTGCCTGAGAAAGTCTTTATTACTCCCTCACTTTTGAAGGATGATTTCACAGAGTATAGAATTCTAGGTTGGTAGTCTTTTTTGTTCCTCTCAAAACTTTATATATTTCACTCCACTGTCTTGCTTGCAGGGTTTCTAAAAGAAGTTGGATGTAATCCTTATCTTTGTTCCCTATAGGTAGGGTGTTTTTTCTCTCTGGCTTCTTTCAGGATTTTTTTTGTTACCTTTGCTTTTCTGTGTTTGAAAGTGATATGCCTAGGTGTAGTTTTTTGGCATTTATTCTGTTTGGTGTTTTCTGAGCTTCCTGGATCTGTAGTCTGGTGTCTGATGTTAAACTAGGGAAATAGTCATTATTGATTCAAACATTTCTTCTGTTCCTTTCTGTCTTTCTTCTCTTTCTGGTATTCCCATTAAGCGTGTGTTACACCTTGTGCAGTTGTTCCACATCCTTGTATATTCTGTTCTGTTCTTTTTCAGTATTTGTTCTCTTTGCTTTTCGGTTTTGGAGGTTTCTATTGAGATATCATTGAGCTCAGACATTCTTTCCTCAGCTGCTTCCAGTCTACTAGTAAGCCCATGAAAGCATTCTTCATTTCTGTTACAGTGTTTTTGATCTCTTGCATTTCTTTTTGGTTCTTTCTTAGGATTTCCATCTCTCTGCTGACATTGACCATCTGTTCTTGCATGCTGTCTATTTTATCCATTAGAGTCCTTAGCATTCGTTGTTTTAAATTCCTGTTCTGGCAACTCCAACATCCCTGGCATGTCTGGTTGATACTTGCTTTCTCTCTTCAAATTGTATTTTTTGCCTTTTTGTATGCCTTGTGATTTTTTTCTTGATAGTCAGACATGGTGTATTGGGTAAAAGGAACTGCTGAAATGAGCCTTTAGTAATGTGGTGTGAGGTGTGTGTGGGGGTGAGGAGTGTTCTAGGATTCTATGAATAAGTGTCAGTCTTTCATTGAGCCTGTACCTCCGAACTGTGAACTTCACAAGTGTGCCTCTGTTTTTTCCCTCCTCCCTCAGGAGAGAAAGGATGGCTATAACCAGCTGCAGTTGTATATTTCCCTCCCCTCAGGTCACTTAGGCTCTGATAATACCCCAGCTGGGGTGTTAGGTGCTGGTTAACCAGTTTCCCTAAGGGCAGGCCTTGTTAAGAACAGGTGCTCTGGTGCTTTTCAAAATAATTCCTCCACCCTCCCCTGCCAGAAGCATTAGGGGATTTTTCTCCAATGTTTACTGTGGGAACCTGGTTGAGCTCCTGGAGGTAAATCTAACATTATTGTGGGGTCCCCCTGTGATAGGGTCCCCTGGAGCTTTGAACTCTCAGACTTGTCCACATTGAGCCTCCAGCAATTCATCAGTTACAGCTCACGTTTTCCTTCTCCAGTATTGGTTCCCACTGCAGATTCTACTCATGCGTCTCTGCTCCAGTAAGCTTCAATTCTCTATTTTTCCTGTCTGTCTCTCCAATCTTGGGGGCAGTGATTTGTCTTGTGTCCTTCCCCTCTACAGATCCAAGAACAGTTGTTGATTTTTCAGTCTGTTTAGCGTTTTACTTGTTGTAAGGACAGAGTGGTGACTCCAAAGCTCCTTACATGCAGGATGAGAAACCAGAAGTCCCCTAGTACTGTTTTTTAATAACCTTTGTTTTGACATAAGCAGAGCCTATGAACTATAGAAAATTAGAAATTCGAAGAAAGATACAAAAATAAAAATATATTCCTACCACCCAGAGATGACCATTTTTAGTACTTTAGTATATATCCTTTCTTTTTCTCTCAGATGATATCTGCCTTTCAAGTAAATATTTATCTCATCTGATTCTCAAATCATATTTAAATTTCACTAATTGTCTTAAGAGAGAACATCACAGTTAATCTGTGCAATCTAGGGCTACACATAGCATGTAGGCATTCTGTCCCTTAAGTCTCCTCCCTAGAATACTAATAGTTGAAGAGCCTGGACAGATGTCCTACTGTCTAGAGTGACTGTGCCTGTCAGTGTCATGCTGCCATAACAGTCTGAGCAGTGATGTTCTCCAAAGAAAAAGTTGTGGGAGGCAATAAAACAGTTAATGCAGCATCTGGAAAGGAGTCTTGATGTGGAGCATGGATAAATTGGTAAAGCGCATCTCTCCCCACAGCGTGCTTTCTGAGGACTTCAATAGCTGTTAAATGAGGACTAAAAACCTTTCAGGGGGAACAAAACCTATCAGATATTGTCATCAGCCACATCAGCTGGTTGCTTTTCTTATTTAGTCAACATTCTATTGATGGCTGGACCCCAAACAGAATTGATCTCTCCCTTTCAACCACAATTATCATCTACTCAGCAGCAGTAAATACAACATGACAGTCTTACCCTTGGGAATAGGTAGATGTAGCAGTTAACTTTGTGTGTTGAGTGAGGATATCTTTACTCTATATAGACATATAGGCTCAAGTTCAAACTCAGTGATGTCTGAGAAAGATGTGCTAGCTCTCCTGTGAAATTACATAAAACATAAAAAATAATGCTCCTGCATTACCTCTTGAGCCTGCTTGACAATCTCCAGGTGCAAGTTTGGGTACTGGCTGTGAGTGCCTGGGGAGCACAGTGCGCCCACCACACAGAAGTAGAAGGCTGGATCACTGAGCTGGGCGGTTGTGATGTGCAGGGAGCTGTGCCTGGCGGTTGTATCCAGAGTTGCTGTGTACTTTCCATTCGACTTTTTGCTGTCACTGGAAGTCATGGTTATCAGGGAAACGGGACCTTTCCCAGTGTCCTGTTGGTACCACCTTAAGTTGTTAAAGGGGCTCACTGTATAATTGCATTGAAACGTGCCATTCTCTCCCTCCATGATGATCAGGGATGGAGGACTCTGTTCCACTTGGTTTTTGCCACTCACCCCATTCAGAAAGCAAAGTGAGATTCAAGGGATGGATCAGCCATTCTTAATGCCTTCTGATTTGCATCCATTCCTTCTGATCATAATGAATCCCAGGTAAACTATAAAATGGCCCCGTTTTCTTCCCTTGACTACCCCAGTGCAATAAACCTTTGCTGAAAATCTTAATAAAATGTTCCCTGGACTTCCTGTGTCAACCTGGCTAAAACTCTTCATTAACTTACAAGAAAAATGAAGCCACAAAACAGCCAGGGAGGTCCTCAGATGCTTCTCCATTCTTCTTCTCCACAAGACTGCCCCCCAAAGCTGGCTTGTCTGCTCAACATCTTTTTTTAAAACATTAAATGAAGGGATTCTCAGGGTGTATTCTCAGCCAATCAGAGAACACATGCCCATTCAATCAGAGATCAGATTTTGCTATCCAACACACAGTCATACTTACAGGCAGGGCCAATGCAAATACTGCCATCTTGGGGTCAGAGCTACAGTTGCTCAAAACCTCTGATTAAGCTTCTTGCTAAGTTTCCTCCTCACTATTTGCAACTTGATATAGAATATAAGCCCCTAGATGTCCGTATAAGCACAGTGAATTAGTAGTTAAAACATGTTTGAAGACCTCAGTCTGAATTCTGGCTGTATGTGATATTAGATAGGGAGTCAAGCCTCAGCTTTTTAATCTGAAAATAGGTGAAGTAATGCTTACCTGACAATTTTTGAAAGATTTAAAAGACATGACGCAGGCTGTCAGCAAGATGGCAGAGTAGGAAACCCTAGCTTTCTTTCCTCCTCAGAAACACCAATTTAACAATGTTGTTAAATGATCTGAGGAGAAATTCAGAATCCAGCTAAGAAGTGAAAGCACCCCAGAGGAACACAAATTGAGAGCAGTCACATTTATGTGGATAAGAACAATTTCATTTCACCTGCATCAGTCCCTCCACCAAATTGGGTTAGCTCAGTAGCAAGAAGATAGACTAGGCCCATGATTTCTCCCCCAGTGAGGCACAGAGGGAGGGGATGAGGAGTGAGGTTAGAATGTGTACCTGGCCTCCTATCCTCTCAGAGCATCCTCTGTGGGGCTGATTTCTATCTCACTTCATACTGAGCACTGAAGGATAGGCAAAGCCCAATCCCCTGGGTCAGTAAGGAGCAAAGGAATGGGGAGGGTGTCCCCTTACAGCCAGTGCTGCTCTGAGAGGATGGAAGAGGAGAACTGAGGTTTTTCCTCCACAGGGAGGGAAGGAAAAAAGGAAGGCCTCATTCCCAGCATTAGAGTGTCCTCTGTGGAAGTGGTTTCTATCTTGCCTCATACCAAGTGCTGATTAACCAGCAGAGCCTGGTCCCTTAGAACAGCTAGGAATGAAGGGAAGGGGAGGGCATCATTCTACAGCCAGCACTGCTCTTCAAGACTGGGAATAAGTATAGAACTAAGGTGTCACTTCCACAAGGAAGAGAAGGAAATGAAGGGGGCCTTATGCCCAATAATTCAAAGCACCCTCCATGGAACCAGTTTCTACCCTACTTCACACTTAGCACTGAACTGGCAGAACTTGGTCCTCTGGGACAGCTAGCAAAAAAGAAAAGGGGTAGGAGTGGTATTATAGCTGGAACTGCTCTGCAAGATTGGAAAAAATCACAGGACTGAGGCATTTCCTTCAAAAGAAAGGACAGGAAACAAAGGGGGACTTGTTCAGCCTTACAGTGCACTCCTTGAAAGCTTGGTCTCTATCTTGCCTCATAGAGAGTACTGATGACTTGTGAATGTCTCTCCCAGTCAGAACCAGACCATAAAGACTGGCAGAGGTAGCTGCTTCTTTAAGTGCTCAGACAACAAAGCAAACCTACAAGGAGAATAAAGAAGCAAGAAAACATCATACAATCAAAGGAAGAAAATAAATCTCCAGTAACCAAATGAAAGAAATGGAAATGTGAATTGCCTCACAAAGAATTCAAAATGATCATCATAAAGTAGCTCAATGAGGTACAGAAGAACACAGATAGACAACTAAACAAATCAGGAAAATGATACATGAACAAAGTGAGAAGTTCAACAAAGACATAGAAGCCATAAAAAGGCACCAGGCAGAAATACTAAAGCTGAAGAATACAATGCTGAACTGAAAAACTCACTAGAGGAGTTCAAAAGCAGACTTGATCATGCAGAATGAAGAATCAGTGAACTTGAAGAAAAGTCATTTGAAATTATCCTGTCAGAGGAACATAAGAAAAAAGAACAAAAAGAGTGAAGAAAGCCTAAAGGACTTATGGGACTTCATAAATGAACCAACATATGCATCTTGAATCCTAGAAAGAGAAGAAAGAATGAAAGAGCAGAAAGCCTATTTAAAGAAAGAATGACTGAAAATGTACCAAATCTGGGGAGAGAACTGAACATCCAGATCCATGAAGCCCAAAGAATCCCAAGTAGGTTGAATTTAAAGTAATGTACACTGAAAGACATAATCAAATTGTCAAAAGTCAAAGAGAGAATTTTGAAAACAGTAAGAGAAAAGTACGCCATTACATACAAGGGAGCCCCCATACAATTGCCAGCAGATTACTGAGTGGAAATCTTGTAGGCCAGGAGACAGTGAGATGGAGTCAATCAATAGAGAAATCAAACAACATCTTGACACAAATGAAAAAGGAAAAACAACCTACCAAAACTTATAGCATGCAACAAAAGCAGTGTTAAGAGAGAAGTTTATAATGATAAATGCCTATATTAAGAAAAAAGAAAGATATCAAATAAACAACCTAACTTTGTACCTCCAGAAACTAGAAAAAGAAGAAGAAAGTAAACCTAAAATTAGCAGAAGGAAAGAAATAACAGAGATTAGAACAGAAACAAATAAAATAGAGCCTAGAAAAACAACAGAAAAGAACAACAAAACTAAGGGCAGCATTTTTGAAAAGATAAACAAAATTAACCAGCCTTTAGTTAGACTAAGAAAAAATGATATAAGACTCAAATAAATAAAATTATAAGTGAAAGAGGAACATTACGATGGATACTACAGAAATACTAAGGATCATCAGAGACTAGTATGGATAATTATGTACCAACAAATTGGATTACCCAGAAGAAATGGATAAATTCCTAAAAACATACAACCTACCAAGACTGAATCATGAAGAAATAGAAAATCTGAACAGACCACCGACTACAAGGAGATTGATTCAGTAATCAAAAACTTCCCAAAGAGAAAAACCCAAGACCAGATGGCTTCACTGGTGAATTCTACCAAACATTTAAAGAAAAACTAGCATCAATCATTTTCAAACTCTTCCCAAAACCTGAAGAGGAGGGAAGACTTCCAAACTCATTTTAAGATACCAGCATTATCCTGATACCAAAGCCAGACAAAGACACCACAAGAAAAGAAAATTACAGACCAAAAACTCTGATGAATAAAGATGCAAAAGTGCTCAACAAAATAATGATAAATTGAAATCAAAAGCACATTAAAGGGATCATACATGATACTTATGTGGGATTTATCCCTGGGAGGCAAAGACAATTCAAAATACACAAATCAATAAATGTCATACACCACATTAACAATATGAAGGGTAAAAATCATGATCATGCAAAAAAGCTTTTGACAAAGAAAATTCTTTCATGATAGAGACTCTCAACAAATTAAGTATAGAAGGAATATACATCAACATAATAAAGCCATATATGAGAAGCCCACAGATAACCTCACACTGAATGGTAAAAAGTTGAAAGCTTTTCCTCTAGGATCAGAACAAGACAAGGATGCCCATTCTCATCACTTCAATTCAACATAGTACTGTAAATCCTAGCTGGAACAATTAGGCAAGAAAAATAAATAAAAGGCATCCAAATAGGAAAGTAAGAGTAAAATTGTCTCTATTTGCAGAGAGACATATATATATAAAACCCTAAAGCCTCCATCAAAAAATGTGTTTGAACTAATGAATGAACTCAGTACATTTACAGGATGCAAAATCAACATACAGAAATCAGTTGCAATTCTATACTCTAACAATGAACTATCAGTAAAGGAAATTAAGAAGACAATCTCATTTAAACTAGCATCAAAAACAGTAAAATCCTTGAGATAAATTTAAATAAGGATGTGAACGACCTGTACACTGAAAACTATAAAACAATGATGAAAGAAGTTGAAGAAGACACAAACAAATGGAAAGATACACAATGTTCTTGGATTGGAAGAATTAATATTGTTAAAATCTCCCTACTTCCCCATGCAATCTAAAAATTCAATACAATCCCAAACAAAATTCCAATGGCATTTTCCACAAAAATAGAAAAAACAATATTGAAATTCATATGGAACCACAAGAGACCCCAAATAGCTAAAGCACTCTTGAGCAAGAAGGAAAAAATTAGAGGCATCACATTTCCTGATTTCAAAATATAATACAAAACTATAGCAATTAAAACAGTATGGTACTGGCATAAAAACTGACACATGGACCAAGGGAACAGAATAGAGAGTGCAGAAATAAATCTACACATGTATGGTCAACTGATCTTTGATCCAATGGGGAAAATATGGTCTCTTCAATAAATGGCATTGGGAAAACTGGCCCATGTATACCTACATCGACATACATAAGAATGAAATTGGGGGGCCGCCTGGTGGTGCAGCGGTTTAGTCCGCGCTTGGCAGCCCGGGGTTTGTGAGTTCGGATCCCGGGCGCCCACCGACGCACTGCCTGTCAGCCATGCCATGGTGGCGTCCCATATAAAGTGGAGGAAGATGGGCACGGATGTTAGCCCAGGGCCAGTCTTCCTCAGCAAAAAGGGGAGGATTGGCAACAGATGTTAGCTCAGGGCTGGTCTTCCCCCCCACCCAAAAAAAGAATGAAATTGGAACCTTGTCTAAAATCAACTCAAGGTGAATTAAAGATAAACATAAGACATGAAATTGTGAAACTACTAGAAGAAAACTCAAGGAAAAAGCTTTTTGACATTGCTCTGAGCAATAATTTTTTGGATATGACCAAAATGTCACAGACAACAAAAGCAAAAGTAAGTGGGATTGCATCAAACTAAAAGGCTTCTGCACAGCAAAGGGAACAATCAACTGAGTGAGGAGACAACCTACAGAATTGTAGAAAATATTGCAAACAATACATCTCATAAGGGGCTAAGATCCAAAATATATAAGGAATTCAAATAATTCAATAATAAGGAAACAACACACTAATCCGACATCACTAATCATCAGGGAAGTGCAAATTAAAACCACAATAAGATATTACCTCACATGTGTTAAAATGGCTATTGTCAAAAAGGCAAGAGAAAACAAGTGTTGGTGAGGATGTGAAGAAAAGGAATTCTTTTGGTGGGTATGTAAATTGGTGCACCTGTTATGGAAAACAGTATGGAGGTTCCTCAAAAAATTAAAAATGGAATTGCCATGCAACCCAGCAATCCCACTTTCTAGGTATATATTCAAAAGAAATAAAATCAGTATCTCTAAGAGTATCTGCACTCCCATGTTCATTGCAGCGTTATTCTCAATAGCCAGGATATGGAAATAACCTACAAATCCATTGATAGATGAAATTCTAACATTTGCAACAACATGGATGGACCTGAAGGACATTGTGGTAAGTGAAATAAGCTAAATACAGAAAGACAAATACTGCATGAAATCACTTATGTGAGGTATCTAAAAAAGTTGAATTCAAGGCTGGCCCAGTGGTGTAGTGGTTAAGTTTGCATGCTCCATTTTGGTGGCCTGGGGCTTGCAGGTTTGGATCCCAAGTGTGGACCTACGCACAACTTAACATATAGCAAAGTTTCCACCCTCATGGAATTACAATCTAATAAGAGGAAAGGCAGAATATCTGAGCACAGATGCTGATAAGTGGTAAATTTATAAGCTTGTGAAAATTCTCTTATAGCTTCTATTTTCTCAGTGAAATAGGAAGCCAATGAACAGTGGAGAGTGGGGATATATGAGAATTTATTGCAAGTTTGAGATATAATGCACAGAGAGGTGGAAAGCAAAAGATTGGAAAAAAGATATACCTTGCAGATACTTATGAAAAGAAAGCTGGTATATTACATCCATATAAAACAAACTAGGCTCTCAGGATAGAATTATTAGAGATAAAGAAGGTGTGATGGTTAATTTTATGTGTCCACTTAGCTAGACCATGGTACCCAGATATTTCTCAAACATTAGTTTAGAAGTCACTGTGAAGATATTTTTCAGATGAGATCAACATTTAAATGAGTAGACTTTGAGTAAAACAAAATACTCTCCATAATGTGAGTGGGCCTCATCCAATCAGCTGAAGTTCTTAAGACAAAAATATCGAGGTCCTGGAGCTAGAAGGAATTCCGCCTCCAGACTGCCTTTGGACGTGAGCTGCAATATCAACTCTTCCCTGGGTCTCCAGCCTGCCCTGCAGAATTTGGATTTTCCAGGCCCCACAGTCAATGAGCCAGTTCCTAAAATCTCTCTCTCTGTCTCTCTGGCTATCTGTCTGTCTCTCGCTCTACAGAGACACACACATACACACACATCCTACTGATCCTGTTGGTTCTTTTTCTCTGGAGAACACTGACGAATACAGAGAGTTTTTAAAAAGTAATAAAGAGATTCCATATCCAAAAAAATCACACTCTTAAATTTGTATGCACCTAAATAACATAGGTTCACTTTTTGTAGGTTTTATATACTTTTGTGAATATTTGTTATATTTCACAATAAAGTGATTTTTAAGTGTTGATGGTGATGATATTGTAGCCCAGAGAAATGGTTGATCCCTCAAAGATTTTTACTCCAGGGAAGGATGAAAACACAGAATCAGTCCAGGAAACTCAATAGACAGAGTTGAGAAGAGAGAGGGGGAGGGAGAGAGAGACAGGAAGAGGGAGAAAGAGAGAATCTCAGACAACAGAACTGTCCATATCCATTCTGCTTAAATTGGGGGCACTATGTTTGAAATATAATCAATTCTCAACAACACCCTCAAGAGAGGCAATGATCGTTCCTAAAATAGGTTTTCACAAACTTCATGAAGAAGCATATGTAGCAAGAAAAAATTCAAAAATTTTCCTCCAAAACAACAAAAGGATCCAAAACACTGAGGCAGCAGCAGATTTCAAAGCATTTCAAGTAGGGAGAGTCTTCCTAACTCTAAACTCAAGGCTTGATGATTTAATTTCTTCTCTTCAAGAAGATCACAGAAGCCACAAATTTGTCCTTATTCTCCAAAGTGGATTGTCTCCTTCCCATTCTTATGTGGACCATTTATGAACATGTATCAGCTACTATGTCTGGGTTTTCTCAATCCAAGACAACCAACAGAGTTGGGAAAACAGGCAGATAGTTTACATCGCCTGAGGTGACACCTCACTACACATCTTGTAAAGTAACAGAGTGGATTTGTCTCTCCCTTCCCTAATGGCATCTCTTCCATTTAGATCATTTTCTCTGTGTTTATTTCTAGCCTGGGCTTGGGGTTGACTGGATCTATATTCCCTAGATAGCCAGTAAGCTATTGGCAAGAAGCACCACTATTAAAGTGTAAGTTTTGGATGAAAAAATAATGCCTAGGTTGAAAACCTTAATAAGGAAAAATGAAAAAAATGGAAAAAAGACAAAGATAGCATTTAAAATCAATGAAGAAAAATAAGTCATTCAAGACTGGATGTTGAGGCTGGATAGCTGCCTCAAAATGAACAAACGAAAATTAAGGAAAATAGAACGCCTTGAATCTCAACCTCACCTGTTGCACACATACACACACAAATCCAGGTTAAAGATTTAAGGACAAAAATAATCTGAGAGAAACTAAAGAAAATGTGAGACAAGATTTTATCATTTTAGGGTATTATGGATTTTTAAACAGGACATGTAGCTCAGAATCCATAAAAGAAAATTTTGATAAATTTCCTACATACTATTTTTTAAATTCTGCATGGCAAAAAAGACCATAAATAAAGTAAAAAAGATAATAAAAATTTTAAAAAGATACATATATATATAACAATCATATGACAGTTTTCTTAATATAGAGATTGTTTTTAAATCTATATTTAAAAGACAATAACAGTAGGAAATGGACAGACATATGAATGGACAATTTATATAAAAAAAGGAAATGGCTTTTAAACATATGAAATGAAGCTCCATCTCATTCATAATTAAAGAAATTTTTAAAAATAAAAGAAAACTGATAAACAAAAGTCAAAAACCTTAGTAATACACAAGGTTTGGGGAAAATAGATATTCTGCCCAATCACCACTATTGGAGGGATATATTAGTAAAACATCTAGAAGACAATTTGTTTGAACCTTATAGACTGTTATGAGTATGTTCCTTTCTTGAACAAAATTTTATTTTCCCTGAAGTGAATAATTGATTATTATATTTTTCTATTTTAATTCGTTTTACTTTTTTGTTTTTGTATGTGCTGTTTCTCAGTTCATCAATGACTAACTTCCAATTTTCCGCTGGATTTGAAAAGTAACCATTGCTTGTTATGTGGGCACTGGTAGAGAACAAGGGTGATCTGTTAGCAGATATTTTCTCATTCAGTCCTCTTATTTTCATCCTCCATTCCCCCAAATGCCCTCAAAACATACTAACACAGACCCCCCCACAGTACCATCTAGTTCAATTATTCAAAGGTAATTGGTGTTTCTGATTCCTAAACCCTTCCACAAGGGTATTGCACACATTGTGGTGATTCTTGTTGGCTTCTCACACTACATCGGGGATTCTTCTTTATTTGTTCCTCTCTGCAAGTTTTTGTTTCTTCATATACTGGTCACCCTCTAAAATTTTGTTGACATTGTTGTCTGCTGTCATATCATCTTCTGTTTTCTTTGTGGGTTTATGCCCTTTCAATTTCTTTAATATATTTTAATAGGGTTTCAGGGGATACAGGCATGGACATGTATGCTCAATCTTCCATTAGCACTGCAAAACTATCTCACTTGAGGCCTTGTTGTAAGAAAGCTAACAGATCTGTGTACTGGCCAGGAATTAGATGAGGGGCACCATTCATGATTTAGATATGAGTTATTTCTTCAATTATGTTTCTGCCCTAACCTTCTTTTTGAATATCAGCCTGTGCCTAGCATCTGATTTACTAAAAAAGAAATCAGGGTAAATGTTCCTTTCCTCTCTTTTCATTGCTATTACATGTGAGATTCTGTTCCTCCTCCGTTCTTCTCTTCCCTTCTTTCTCTGTTAAGAACCATGGTGTTTTGAGGCTGTATCTCTTCTATCACTACTCCTGCCATATTCTGTCAGGAAGACATTATGCGGATGCCACCTTCTCTGGCACACTTTGGCTCTCTAAAAGTAACATAAGATATATCAATACCCACCAATGTGGCCTGGAACAACTTGCGGGGGCTGGACTTTGAGTGCAAGGATGAGCAGAGACCACTTCATTCTTTGTGTGGTTTTACTTTGAAATTACTTTGATCTTGAATGAGGAACTATTGGTGTCAGACTCTGTTTTCAATTTCACTAATGAAGAGCTGAGTATGGGGAATGTTCACTTCCTGTTCTTATGCTCTAGCCATTTGTATGACTTTTGTATCAACCAGAGACTGAGAGACAAACAACCACAGACTGTGATGAAACCAGAGTAGATCAAACAGTCAGAGACACTCAGTGGTCAGGCGCCTTGTTGCTGCTCAGAGTTTGTGCTTAGCTCCCCCTGCAGTTCCTGTCACTGCATCAACCAGTGCACAGTAGTACACAGCTGCGTCTGACTCTTGGAGTGAGGCTTTCTCCAAGTGGAAGGAGGTGGTTTCTTTATTGTATGTGGCTTCAAAACCTTTGTTGCTTCCCTTCTCGTTGGCCTTCGTGGCTCTCAGGAGGAGCTGTGGAGCTTCTCCAGGATATTGAAAATACCAGAAAATAATGGGATACCCTGTGGTTGAATAAGTACAGTTCAGAGTCAAAGAAGCCCCTTCTGAGAGGGTCACTTGGCCTTCCATCTGGGTCAGTGAGTCTCCATAGGTTTCTCCTGGGGAAAAATAAAAGATATCTGTGTCATCTTGGGCATAAAACTCTGGGATAAAATGATGGTTAAAGATTTTGCTGACATAACAGAAGAAGGAATCCAAATTTTAAGAGGCATTTTACTTACCAAGCATTGAGATTACCTACAGTCACTAAGCCTGGAGCAAAGTTCATCTCTAGAGTGTTGCCTAAGTAATGTTCTTGATTCTTAACAGGAAGAAATGTTGAACTCACAATGAAATGATGAAAGGAAGCCTACATTTCACTCAGGAAATGTGTTTGTGTTAGGAAGCTGCACCCCCTGGAGGAGAGGCACTGAAATGGGCTGCACATTTCCAAGATTCCTCCCCAAGTCAGCAATATGTCTCATCTCTGATTTTATTTATGAGGCACATGTCAGTCTTCAGGTGGTGCTTAGAAATCTGAATAACAGCTATTGTAACCTCTCAGGCCTATTTTGTTCTTAGGACACCACCTGACATGGAAGTTCTTTAACAGAGCATCCCAGGGTATTTCTGTAGCTGAGAAGATTATCAATTTTGTGGGGAATTTTAATACAGTACTTCATATTCTCATGTATCCATTGTGGGCCAGCCTATAATCCATTAGAATGTCAGAAAAGGGTTTGGGGTTGAATATAGAGGAAGTAATAAGAAGTCAAATTATTACTGAGTGATTTTGTGTTTTTCACCTCTGTACCCCAATATATTGAACAGTGACTAACATTTATTATGTGCTCACTAAATATTTCTTAGATTAAACAAAAATAATGAATAAATAGTCTTTGACTGAGGATTCACTACTACTTGAAATGCAATATTTTCTCGGTCCTAAAATAGTATTAATTGTAAGGAATGTTATCTTTTTAATACAACTTTTTTAGGAGAAAAATTCACACTATCTTACCATTAGTCAATATTCCTGAATTTCGCAATCATTAAAAGTGAAAAATATGAATCCTAGAGAGAAGAAACATCATAATTGAAGTTACTGAATCCCTATAGAATGAACTGAGATCAGTATCCTGTTGTCTCACTATTTCATTGATTCCAAGATATGATGGCTAACCTATGTGAATCAGGCAACTAGTACTAATCCAACACTCTTAATGGAGATCTAGCCTCAAGAATGCTTTCGACTGTGGTCCATCTGCCAACATTTTGGCACGAAACTCTAATCAAATAATTTTCCCCCACAGGGTAGGGAACCCAGAAGATGTGGATTTGCATCAAAAGCCTGGAGCAGTGTGAGGGTTCTCTTCTCTCCCAGATTTTCAGATTGTTAAAGATGTACCAGCTGATATTCATACAACAGCTGATAGTAGAATCAATGTGTGAGTGATTTAAAATTACAGATTCTGGGATCCCACAACCAACTTGATGAATCATATTTTCCAGGATTGATATCCACTAAGTTGTAATTTTTAAAAGCTCCCCAGGTAGTTTTGTTGCAGCCAGCCTGATGCCGGTTTACAAGATTTCGTTTGTGACAACTGTCCTAGACCAAGGTGGTTTGTCAAGGATCAGGGAGAAAACTCTGGGATGAGCATGAGAAAATGCCCCCTGTCTACACAAAATTTAAAAAAATGGGCTTTTTCTGTGAAGTACCATCAGCAAAAGCAAGCACTTCTTTAGCTTCCTTTTTATCATCACTCATTTTATAAATCAGAACAGAAAACCTCTGAGCAATATCAGGATGAAATTCTGGAGAAGGACCCATCTTTCTGTAAGGCCCTGTAAACATTTCTTCCCCAAACACGTAGATGGAAGCTAGGTTCAGTCTGTTTCCTGGAGTTCATTCTCCGCAGATTCGGGTCAAGAGGCTTAATGAGTCCAGAGTGAATGTGTGAATAGGCTCTCAGGTGCAAGTTTAAGTAAGAAATGCAGGCCCAGATAGTGTTTGGATTCACATATCCCTTCCCTTCTCCACCACCTTCCAAATCACATTGTCACAACCTGGCACAAAACTATGCTAGAAAGAATTCTGGAAAAGCTGATACAAACTTTTATTCTGATGTACAAGGAGAACGAAAATAAGTTGGGATGATGCTGTGTTCAAAGTGAATGGGACAGCATGTGGGTGCAGAAAGTTGCTATGTACTCTTCTAAAAAATCAAAAACATAGTTTAAGGCCAATTAGAACCTAGAGGAGACATTGTTTGCATTTTGGGTCACATGAGAATACGTGTATAACATTCAGGGAAGATATGTGTTAAATTTGGATTTTTAATGGCTTTATTAATGCATAATTTTCATAAAATAAATGGCACTCATTTAAAGTAAATAATTTTATTAGATTTGACATTTGTATATATTTGTGGAACCATCACCACAATCAAGATAATGAACATATGTACCACCCCAAAAGTTTCTTCCTGTCTCTTTGTAATCTATCTCTCAACCCTCTCCTTACCATCCACTCTCATTTCCAGGCAACATTTCTGTCATAAATTCGTTTGCATATTTTATAATTTATATAAATGGAATCATATGTGCTTTTTTGTCTGGCTTCTTTCACTCAGCATAATTATTGTGAGATTCTTCCGTGGTCCCATAAGTATCAATGGTTCATTCCTTTTTGTTGCTAAGTAGTATTCCTTTATATAGATATAAATAATTTGTTTTCTATTCACCTGTTGATGGACATTTCAGTTATTCCCACTTTGGGGATGTTACAAACAAAGCTGCTATGAACATTTGTGTATAAGATTTTTTATAGGCATATGCTGTCATCTCTCTTAGGTCAATACCTGGGAGTGGAATGGCTGAATCATATGGTAGATGTATATTTGACTTTATTAAACTTATTATTTGTTCCAGTAGCTCCTTTGTAGATCCTCTTGGATTTTCTACCCAGACAATTATGCTGTCTATGAATAAAGATATGTTCACTTTTTTCTTTCCAAACTGCATGTCTTTTGTTTGCTTCTCTTGCCTTATTGCACTGGCTAGAATCTCTAGTAAAATATTAAAGAAGGTGGTGAGAGCCAAAATTCTTCCCTTAAAGCTGATCTTAGGTTGAGAGCACTGCCTTTCATCATCAACTATGACGTTTGATGTAGTTTTTTGTAGAGGCCCATTATTAAGTTCAGGAAATTTCTTTAAATTCCTAATTTGGGGGGAGTTTTTAATCAGGAGTGGATGTTGGATTTGTCTAATGCTTTTTCTGTACCTTCCAAGGTTACCTTCACTAGTGATCATCTGCTACTTGTCAATATTTTTGGATACATTATTGATAAATTGTCACAATAAAATATTAAAGAGGATATCACTCTCCTGTTTTACAAATAATGAAACAAAACTCACAAGTGTCTAGAAAGCTCATGGCAGAGCTAACAGTTTTGAACACAGATCTCTCTGACAACAAAAACCTGTTCCATGGTTTTTAATGCTATAGATTATTTTTAGAGAAAATTTGAGAGAGACTAGAGGGTAGCAAAATTACTTCTTCTCGTGCCTTTAAAGTATTTTAAGACAGTTTGTTAACAGGTTCTTTATTTGTACAAATGAAACTAATAAAAATAATTAAATAATTGCAGGTTTGGCTCTTTCACCAAAAGAGGGAAAAAAACACTATAAAGGATACACAACCTATAATTCAGGAGCTCACCACCATATAGTGGCATGAGCATCCTTACAGACCAATTCATAGGCACCTGACTTGAGCAATGCACTGTAGCCAGAGTGACAAACTCTTCTAGGCTCTTGTCAACCACCAGGGTACTGGAACTTCATTCATGGCCAGTGATCACTCTCTCTGTCCCTTGAAACTTGCTTGTGATAAAGCAGTCTAGAGCATAGTTGTTCAAATTAACCTGTATAAATGGTTCTTAAAAAATTTAAATATAATTCCCATATGATCCAACATTTCTGCTTCTGAGAATATACTCAAAAAATTGAAATAATTGGGATGTATATCCAAAATATTGAGATAATTATATACCCATGTTTCCATCAAAAGGTGGAAGCAATCCAAATGACCATCAACGGATGCATGGATAAACAAAAGGTGGTATATACACACACTGGAGTATTAGTCAAACTTAAAAAGGAAAGAAATTCTGACACATGCTACAACATGGATGAACTTAGAGGATGTGATGCTAAATGAAATAAGTCACAAAATGACCAATATTGCATGATTTCACTTATACAAAGTATCTAGAGTAGTCAAATTCATACAAAGAGAAAGTAGAATGGTGGTTGCCAGGGGCTGCAGGGACAGAAGAATTGGGAGTTATTGTTTAGTAAGTACAAATTTTCAGTTTTTCAAGTTGAGAAGAGTTGTAGAGATGAATAGTGGTGCTTGTTGAACAATGTAAATATACTTAATACCACTGGATTATACACTTCAAAATTATTCAAATGGTAAAATTAAAAAAAATTTAAAGACACTACTTTTAAGATTTCTACTCTACACATCCGCTTTCCAAATGCAAATATAAGACAGAGTTACAATATAAGATCACTTATCAACTATGCATTACCATTCAAATTTTAAGGCACTGAGAAAATGGGTTAGAGGTAGAAGGAGGAAATTAGGAGAATTAGGAGAACGAGTATTTTCAACTGTGGAACATTGATTGAACAAACAGGGCCTGGAGGCATGCAAAATGAGCCACATGATGGCAAACCGGCTTTGGGAGGAGTGGTGAAGGGAAGGGAGAGCAGAGAAAGAAGATAATTCATCTCTCCTTCATAGTGTCTCTCTAAGAGCCACTAATTATCGATCATTTTGTGCGTAAGACTGGTGAGAGGCAGGTAAATCTGCGTTATGGAAACTGAGCTCTTCCATGCTAGAGGTGTTAATAAGATGGAATGAGCACAGGCACAAAATTTGCCACATGGTAGGCACCTTAGAAAGTAAACCAGTGTACCATTAACTTAGCTAACAAACCCAAATTAAACTAATTAGTTAAATGGTATAAAAGAGTGTGATAAATAAAAAGACCAAAACCACAGAGAGATTTTACAGCCTTTCTTATTCAAAACAGTGCCTGTAACATAATACATACTCAATAAATATTTATTGAACAAATTGATCTGAAAATTCACAATTCACACATATTTTACTGATTTTTGAGTCAGATGTTTCTGAATTTCCTTAGTCAATTCTTCTAGCTCAATCTGATCACCAAACGGCAAATTGTTTATTGTGGCTGCTCTTTGTCTTCAATAAACAATTTCAAGCCAATGAGTCAGAGATAAGGAAGTTTTTGATGGATGATAACTCTGGACATGGTCTATGAACCTAGAAAGCTATATTCTTAGAGTGAGTGTTTTCTCTCTAACCCTACACCTGTGCTGCCACAGCCCTAGCCTCTTCCTGTCTGCGATGACCTTGGTCCCCACAGCAGGTGCAGGTATCAAGCAGAACCCTGGGGTTTGGGTACACCTCCCTCCAACACACCTTTCATTGTGTGCTCACTCAGTGCACAGAAATACACTGCAGAGTCCTCCAGCTGTGAAGTTGAGATGGTGAGGTTGATGGATTTGTTTGCCTTCTGGAAATTCACTGATTAGCCACCTTCTGCAGCACTTTGCTGGTTATACGAGTCCTGACGCATAAGAAACTTCATCTCACTGCCGGGTTTTTTGTACCAGAATAGACTATAACTGCCAGAACTGGTCTTATATCTGCATTTCAGGGTGACAGCCTCCTTCTCCTGCACTAACATTGATGGTTGAGCTTGAGTTACCGCCTGGGCAACAATGGATTCTGAAGGAAAAAAGACAGAATCAGAGGTTTAGTATAAATGGTGTGGAAAAAAAGAGTTCTATTTTATACCCTGCTACCCCTCCTTCCCAGGGTACCCACAAGACATTGCCTGTACCCCTGGTCCTTAGGTCAGAGAGGGGGCACATTCCCACTGTGTCCCTCCCTCCCTAGCCACATTGAAGACATGACCACCTTCAGAAGGCTGGAGAACAACATGTTTGAGTTCTTCCACTCTACGGAAAATATCTTGTTCTTCAACTTCAGAGATCTGCACTGTGAGGTGAGACTTATGAGTGAGGGAAGAATGGCTGGGTAGGTGCTGCCATTGCCTCAGAACAGGAAACAAGGATTTCAGGGTGTAGCAAGTTGGTGTGAGTCACATCAAACTTCTCTCTGCACTGACTGAGTTTCACCCAACTGAAACTTCATTTTGCATTAACTGACTCTTAAATTGATAACAATCACATCTGAAAATAAACATGGTACAACTTCATACTGAAACGGAGTTGATGATTTGAGCAACTACTATGTTTAGTGTTTGCATCTGTGGTGGAACTGGGTGGGTGGCACTTATTTAAAAATACTACATGTAATGGATTGTGGAAACAATGTAAGATATAATAATCATGTATCATCACACCTATGTATGCTGTTCTTTCACCTAAGTTAGAAATAAATTGGCCAGCCCTGGTGGTCTAGTGGTTAAGATTTAGCACTTTCACTACTGTGGCCTATGATTGGTTTCCTGGTCAGGGAGCCGCACCATTCATTTGTTGGTCGTTGTACTGTGGCGGCTGCATCTTGCTGTGATGCTGAAAGCTATGCCACCAGTATTTCAAATACCAGCAGGGTCACCCTTGGTGGACAAGTTTCAGTGGAGCTTCCAAACTAAGACAGACTAAGAAGAAGGACCTGGCCACCCACCTCGGAAATGATTGGCCATGAAAACCCTATGAATTGCAGCAGAGCATTACCTGATATAGTGCAGGAAGGTGAGAGGATGGTTCAAAAAAACCGGGCAGGCTTCCCCTCTGGTGCAATTGACTCCACAGCACTAACAACAGCAAAGAAATAAATCACTTTATGATAAGAAGGCAAAACTGTTTGGAATAATTGCTGCAGTTTTTCAACCTACATATTGATATAGGAATATAACCCCTCACCACCAGTGTCTGACCAGGGGCCAAATAGCAGAAAAAAACTTATCTCTCTTTACTGAAAGCTAGAATGAAGCCCTCAGACATTGAATCCTGTCAAAAAAGTCTCCTTCTTTCCTCTACTTAGTTTTGACAGCTCAGCTCTGTTCAGAAAGGCCAGAATAAACACTAGAGTTTGGTCATTAGGTTAGTAAACCTTTGAATTTATGTCTTTCCTATCACCTCAACTGGGACCCTAAATGAGCCACAACAAGCCTCTATATTCTAAATGCCCATCTCTGAAGGGAATATATCTCATACACTCCATAGGACAGCTGATTATAAGATCACTGACTGTAATAAACTTCTTTGTGTAGGAATATAAAAGGAAGATCATCCCCCAGGGATATTACTCAACAACATGGCAAACAACAAAAAAACATTGTATATCAGACCTATCTCTTGATACAGTAGTCAAAGTTATCATCCTTGTCTCAAAATAATTGTAGCCTCGGCTAAGCGTGTTGAAACATCTTCAGATCTTGCACTGGATCACCATTAAACATGATGATACCACACAGAGTACCAATTGTTCTGCTATCTATAGATAATGAAGAGTTTTCTATCAGTTGATTGACTAATTATGAAATACTATTAATTTCTCCTCACATTATTCAACTCTGTTACATTTCTCAATTAAAGGAATCTCATGATTGTACTTCTATCTTTCAAGAAGTGTCCATGTCCAGAACAGACCTTTGGGACTTTCTCATATCAAATTCTACCTTAATAAGTTTATTAATAATATTATCTTAAAAATTGAAAATAGACAATACTAGGCTGATTATAACTACTCCAAATTCATTTATAAAATCCAATCCCTTAGCAGAAGCAAAATTAATTCAGGTGACTGAACTTGGGGCTCTCTCTTGGGCATGTCAATTTACAAAAAAATTATATTCAGCGTTAGTCAATATGTTTTTAAAGTAGTTCACAGCTTCCAAATACTATCAAGACAATGAGGTTTTTTAACCATCTAACCTTTTCTTAAACTTCTCAGGTATCTCATGTATCCCTATTAAATATAGACACAAAATACACAAATTATTTGATGTCTTTATACAACTTAAAGAAATTTTTCTCATGAAGACTAAGTGTAACAGTATAAAAGACAGTGTAGAAGCTAGGGAAAATAATTTTTGAGCAGATCATTGTGCTAAACATGTCTTTCTGCCAAAGTCCTCATGCAAGCTCCTCTTTGAGAACACAAAGACAAATCCATGGAAAAGTTCAGTAGTTCCATCTTAGATGCAGAAAAGTTAGCATCCAATTTTGTAAAGAAACACTAGGAGTTATTGAATTGTTTGATCCATGAGGATAGGGTATATCAAAGATAGGACAGTTGTCTGGTGGAGTCAAATGTTCTCCAATGAATATTTGCTAAAATCCTCCAGAGACAATGCATCACAGTAGAGACATACTGGCTGCAATATTAAATAAACACTGATGGGGAAAGTTTTCTAGTATAGCAGAGAATGGGGCCAGTTCATGCCTTTCTTGGAACCAAGAAAATCCCATAAGAACTGTAAAAGCGGGATATGGACTGGAATACTGTCCCAAGGAAACATTTGAGTGTCTCCAAAATGATCTGAAACAATTGCATTCCCTCCATGGGTCATGAGTATGTACTACTAATAGCATTTTGTTTTCCTCATGGGTTGAAGCACTCTCCTTTCAGAAAACCACAGCACTTACAAGAGTTCAAATTCAGCCAGATTTTGTGTTTACTACCTGGGCCATTTCAATTTATCTCTACGCAGGGAAGCAGATTTCTCTGGGACAGTTATGTAAAATTTTGCCCTCACTCAGATAGTTCACTTTTCTTATCACTGCTCTATTCTCTGAAAAAGTGGAAAGAACAAATGGAATATTAAAACTAAAATTAGCTACTGTAGCAGACACCCTTGAACTCCCATGGTCTAAATCATTATTAGCTTTAGCTCTCATGGCCCTGCATTCTTCCCCTCACAAAATCATATGTTGTCTCACTATGGACTGGTCACTAATAGGCCCATGTAACTCAGAATGTCCCAAGCCATATTTATTCCAATCTTTCATAAACTGAACTAGACAAATAAACCCATGGCACTCAGTTCTTTCATCAACAGCCATAGGTTGCTTTTCTTTAATTAGCCCTCACACAACCTTAACCTTTTTGACTTTCTGCTCTGAAAAACATTCTAGAGGAAGACTGACATTGGGACTTGTGAAAATGCCCTTATTAGGTCCTGTTTACCACCAGTCCAGCAGATAAAATACAAGAAATTGATCCTTGCTTATATGTGTACCAATTAGTATGACATCATACATCCTTACATCACGGAAGATGAGTGCTGACCCAAGATCCTTGAAACAAACTTATAATGGCATAAAGTAGACAGCTCCATTCAATACCGTTAGAAGAGAATTCTCCTAGAGGTTTGGAACCACAGATTGTCATACTCTCCTTTGTATTCTTTGCCCTTCATCCTTGTAGTGGTATTTTCCCACTTTAATGGTGGAATGTTGTATATTTCTGAATTACCCTACTTGGATGCCTTACTAATAAAAAAAACTTGCTGAAGTGTAGGCTTTATTTGAGGCAATGCCCACCCTAATGCTATAATTCATATCTACAAAGTCATTGCTAGTGTAACAAAATTAAAGAATTATTAAATATGTCATTCAATGCCAACTCCTGGAAAAGCCAAATAACCATATCCCCAATTAGCATGGTGAAAGTGAATCTTCATCAATAAAACTAGCCTTAAAATGTTATAAAAATATCTATTGATAACAATTCATGGTAGAGTTTGCACAACTAAACTTTACACAGAACATGACTCAACTTTTGATTATATGAGTTGGCCCAACCCTCAACTCTACCTCACCATTATCTATTGCCATAGTTTTTTTTTTGTAGAATTATAAATCAAATATCTAAAGGAATTCAAACACTTGAAATGATGTGTTATTCCTATGAATGATTTAAAGTTAAAACTATCAGGTGTAGAAAGAACTGAGGGTGGCAGCAGAGAAGGAGCTCACGCATGTGCCCAGTGGATACACTTCCTCTCACTTATATTCAGATGCTCAAAAGGTTAGGTATTGTATGGTTCCATTCATATTACAGTCTTAAAAAGATAAAAATATAAAAGAAAAGACCAATGTTTGCAAAGAGTTAGGAATAGGGGAGTGTGTAATTACAGTAGGATAGCACAAGGGAGTTTTTGGAAGCAATGAAACTGTTCTGTATTGTGATTGTGTGATGGTTACATGGTCCATACAGTGTATTAAAATTCAAAATCCACAAAACTGTATAGCAAAAGAAGTCAATTTTTCTATATGATTATTTAAAAAATAAAAATTAAAAACGTTGAAATCAAAATTTTCTACCATCTTTCCCCCCCAAAACACTGATTTTGACAATCACACAGGAAAGAGTGCCTTTGTGGAAGTCCAGGAGCTTGGCAAAGTTCCAGCACACTGTTGGAGCAAAAAAATTCCAAGATTGGACAGATTGAAGAGGGTAAGAGGAACAATTTCAGTTTACCCTCCTCACCCCTCCTCCAGTGCAGCACAATTCAGGGCCAAGAGAGACCTTCTACCACCATGATTTTTCCTGCAGGGGAAAGTGAGAGTAAGTGAGTGAGCACCCGGTTTCCCCAGCTGTGCAGGACATTGCCAAAGAACCCTCTTCTTTCTTGCCCCATCCAGAATACTGAGGTGTGCTGCGCGACTGAGGAGTGGAAGGACCTAAGAGAATAGCAGCCAGGGCTCTAGGAGGACATTCAAGGGACACGGATCCTAATAACCATGGCACAAACTGGATCAAGAAGCCTTCCAATGAGTCGCTGGGGGCGCCTCACCTGCGATCCCGCCAATTGGCTCACGGATGCCTCCAAAGCTGGGCGCCTCAACCACACACCACCCCGCTCTGCCCAGCTTCCTGTGCATGCCAGGAGGGCAGGGAGCGTGAGCCTTTGCTGTTGGCTAGTGAGCATGGGTATGAACAGTGAACTCTGCGGGATTGGGAGAAACCACACAAACTTGAGCAGTCAGCACCACCCTAAGAAAAGCCTCCTAAAAGGAGGCTGTCAACATCCTGTCTGGCTTCACAGGATCAAGAAAAGGCCACCAAGTTTGCAGAAAACTATCCAGAAACAATCGGAAACAAATACACCAATCATGTGAAGGTTTAAAGCTTGAATATGTCTGAATCTCAGCTGTGTGTTGACTCTGCGCGCTTTCCACCAGATAAATTCTCACCTAAGTCTGATAAGGCCGTTAAGCCAATAGTAATTGCACCCTGTCTCTTCTAACTGGGTTTAAGAAGAATAAATTGATAAAATGCAATCCATGCTTCCCTCTCACTCCATTATCAGTCTTGGAAGAAATGAACCATCAAGACTCAACTTGCTTCTACTGGACAGGAGCTAGTGGTTGTAGTGAGGAAAATAATAAAAGCCAGTTGAGGGGTTGGCCTACAATACTGGGCTATCTTGTTTAGATGTTTTCACCTAATTTAATCTAATGACTTTTCCTATAAGAACAAGCCAGGTAACCAATAACTAACAACCATTACTCAGACAAGAGAGATCATTGTCATCATACCAATCACCAATTAAACTCATCCGTAGAGGAATATAAGGGATCTTGACAATAGTCTACTCTTGACCAGGGTTGGGATAATTAGGGAATTAATTATTTACACAAATTCTTTCTTTCCATTGATTTATCGGCAACACTAAAACAAATAACTTTTTGAAAAGAAACTTGTGATAGTAATGTTTAATTCAGTTAAAACAAAGATGAGGCAGGGAGATTTGTAGCAAACTATTTCTAAATTAACCACTAGCCCAAAAGACTTTGTGCAATATACTTGAGTAAGGTGGCTGATAAATACATGTAAAAAATTTTCCATATACCCCAGAAAGAAAGATTTCAATCATAATGGTAACAAGGAAATTACATGTTTAGGAATAGATTTAATTATCTTAAAACAATAGAGCTTTATCGAGAAGGAAAGACTTATATAAATGGAAAGAAATACTATATTCATAAACAATCAACCAAATATACATATTAAGGAATTTTGTTCTTTGAAAATCAATTTATAAATTTAATTCAATCACAAAGCTTAAATTAAAATTATGAATAAACAGCAGAATTCACTTTTCCTTCTTTCTTTGACAAACATCTACTGATTATCAACTATGAGAGAAAGTTTGAGCTAGGTACTGCAGATATAGCAGCAAATAAGACACACAACTATGCTATCTAAATTCTATGACAGAGTAAATGTGAACATATACTTACAAAATTTTGTAAAAGAAGAATATATTTGTGAATTTAATCTGAAGCTCGCATTGGCAAATCAGTTCCTATCCTAATTTATCTCAAACACACAGGCAATAGATACCATCACTGGGCTCTGAAGGAAAACCAAGTCACATTTTCTCAACAAGGAAGTGATCAGAGCACATAGACAAGCCTGTCAAATTTTGCCACAAATATAGAGAAGAAGAAAATAAATATAAAGCAATAATTTATGAAAATTTCTCACAGAGCAATTAAAAAGCAGGTGTTTGAGAAGACTTGATGAAACGGAGAGTGCTAAATTCAAGATATAATATTAAGTGAAAAAATCAGGATCCTAATTATATTAAGAATTTATGAAAAGAGTAAACCAAATATTAGCAATAAATATCTGATTACAGAATTACCAATTTCATATTTTTTGTATTTTATGCATTTTCTCTATTTCTGGCATGTAATGTTTTATGATCAAAAAATAATAAATACTATTTTGGAAACACAACATTTAAAAGTCTATTCATAATAAGGATTGTGATATTGATACTAAGGGGTTATTTATGGGAGAGGAATCTGAATAGCAAATGTAAAGTCCTCTTTAAAGCCTGGATTTCAAAATAAAACTAACTACTATGTTACTAACTCCCTTCAAGAATCCATTAGGCAACAGTAATCTAACAAAATGTTCTGATCCTTCCTGGGTCATCTTGAAACTAACCTTCTTATTACGTGCTTTTGTTGTCTAGTACATTAGTTTCCACTTGCAGACAAACAACATGACAAACTCTATACTTGAAGGTCTGTTCCAGTGGAGAGGGGGCTGCTCCAATTACAGATTTGGGTACAGGTTGCAGGTGCCTGGGAAGCAATGTGTCCTCATTGCACAGAAGTAGACAGCTGAGTCTCCAGGTTGGGTGGCTGCAATGTGCAGGCAGAGATGTTTGCCCGTCTTATTTAATAAAACATGTCTTTGGTCTTGCTTTTTGTTCACAATTGAATGAATGTCTATAATGAGCTGGGGACCTTTCCAGGTCCTTGCTTATACCACGGGAAGTAGTTTGACGTGCTGTCTGAATAAGTACAGTTGATAACACAGCTGTTTCCCTTCTGGACACTCAGAGTTGAAGGATGCTGCTCCAAATTCTCTCCTTGGCTCAACCCTATGCAGAGAGAAAATGTTAGAGAAAGGAGAAGGTTTGTCAGGTCATTACACTCCAGAATCTTCCTTTTCTACAGTAACTAGAGGAAACCTAAATAAAGCCAGTCTCTTCAGTGGCTTCTAAAGAATATCCACTAATATGCTCTGTTTCCCAAACCCCTCAACTCACAGTCCAGCTGCAGCCACAATAACATGAATAAAGCTTGAATGGATGTCTTCATTATTCCTTCCAGTTAGGATCAGTCATGCACTTGTAATCTCCAGACAGCAGAACTACTTCTATTATCAAGGTATCCTTTCTTTTCTTTAACAAGATAGTGGCTTCTCACATTGTCTACCCAGCCAATAAGAAAAAGACTCAGCTTCTGTCATAAGCCTATTCATTCAGAATCCACTAAAATGAACCCTCCACATATTCTGCATCAGCAGAGGTGCACTACCATCCTGTGGTCACATCTCTAACTACTGAACTCGCTGGTTAAATGTTCACCTCTTACCCTGCACTTATGAGGGACTCAGATGCATGAAGGCAGCAATAAGTCAAACAAATTGGTCTTATATAAGAGAAAAAAATACACAGTAAGAATGTGGAGATTGAGATTTATATCTCTGCACACTACTGAGTAGTTGCTAATACGTTGGAAAGAGGTAGATGCTGTTGGTGTTTATTCAGCCATGGATTGGGTTTACATGTTTGAAATCTGAGAAGCACCATGATTCACTCTCTTAAATTAAGAAAATATAAAACCTTCCCTTTCAGTCAAATCTACCATCCTCGTTTGTCTGTAATGGAGAAAAACACTTCCTAAAAGAAACCTGTAAACAAAAATCAGAGTAAGACAGAGAATGTCATTCAATATTTCAAATGCCTATTATCTCAGACTCTGCTCCTCTAAGCTGATCTTGCCCATGACTTTACTATTCCCAGAGAATTGACAGTACCAACAGTCAAAACATGTAATCTTCCCTCAGTAAAGATGACTGTGATAAAAACTCACAGATCAGATCTCAATAATAAGGGAGCAGGGGGTAACTTCCATGGGTTATTAATATTTTAACAATAGGAAACAGTTTGACCCATAGATTGGGTTGATTTGCAATGAGAAATCTGACATGCTTTAAGAAATCTATTCCAAATGTCTTATGTTCTACAAAGTACTCAAAGAAAAAGTAGAAATTCTGAGAAAACATCAGGTTGCAGATTCAGAAAATATAATCACACATAAGTTTATGAATGCAACGTCCTTTTTACAATAGTCACAAGATTGCCCTGTCGGCACAGCCTTTGATGGACACCACAGGTAGCAAGTCTGCTGTCTAGAGCTGGGTGGTATGGACACCACAGGTAGCAAGTCTGCTGTCTAGAGCTGGGTGGTCACAGGATGAGCACAACAATCAAATCCTCGCCTAGGGAGAAATGCTTATTCTTTTTTTTTTTTTTTTTGTGAGGAAGACCAGCCCTGAGCTAACATCCATTGCCAATCCTCCTCTTTTTGCCAAGGAAGACTGGCCCTGGGCTAACATCTGTGCCCATCTTCCTCTACTTTATATGGGATGCCTCCACGGCATGGCTGACAAACAGTACATCGGCGGGCACCCAAGATCCGAACCTGCGAACCCCGGGCTGCCAAGTGTGGACTAAACCCCTGCGCCACCAGGCGGCCCCGAGAGATGCTTATTCTTAAGGAAATGCCAGTGTGGGAGAAGTTGCATCCTTATCTTAAGGGCATATGTTCTGGGACATGGTAAATGCTCAAAGCAGATATACAATGCATGTTCAAAGGCCAGTCAGCCCCTTTTGGAAAAGCATGGTCAGGCCAAATTAGTTTTACACCAAATGGCTTCCTCATATGCTCCAATATATCCTATTGCTTGCTATTTTATTTATCAATATTCCCCTTTTGATCTATAATCTTTCAATAGAAAGCATTGATGATCAAAATATTGCCCCTCGGTGCCAGGGTGGAGGCTGCCTGCCCTGGGTGCATCATGTTTCTCAGTGCCAGGCTTTTACCTCATTTATTTGCCCAGTTGTCCACATTGGGAGGAAATAATTGGGTATAGTGGACAAGCATAGCAGTATATAAATATTAACAGAGGAAGCATTTCAGTGGCTTTAGACTACTTTCAGGTTGTTGCACAAACATTGTATATGTGCTTTTCTCTGACTCCTTATGTCTACATTGTTTATAATTATAGAACAAGTACAGTAACAATGATAATAATTCACTATATTTGAAAAGATTAGTTTAAAATGAGTTCTTAGGCATAGTCCCTATCAGAAAAGGAAATTTGTGCAGGGTTATAAGATCGATTGACCATCTCAAGTCGCCAAGCAATCATTACCCTAGTTTCCATGCCAGTCTTACAACACTGAGTAAAGAACACAACAATTAGTTTTAATATGATCAGTACAAGAATTCCAAGTAATAGAAATAGGAATTTCAATCTGGATCAAAAAAGGGAATTGATACCAGAAGGGAGTCAATCAAACAAATAAAGACCGGGGGTAGGATCACTTAAGGCATTTATCTCATTTCCCATGTACTTTAGCAGAGAGGACACATTGGAAGACTCGTCGGGTATAAAACAAAAACACAGCACTCAGTTTGAATGATTGCACATGTGCCACCTTGGGATGCTGTAAGAATATCTAAGCCCATTCTATTTTGAACAAAAACCTTTCTCATTAAGGACATTTCAGTATTTAATAAAGCTATTCCTGCTTGACTACCATTAAGGGCTGGTTGAATAAATTTAGTCAGAGCCTCTATATGTGATATGACATCTTCTAGCCCCAAGGGAGGAACAAATATAGATAGTTGCTCAGTGGCTATACCAGTGGAACACTGAATGAGCCCATCTGGTCTTAAAGAGAGGGAGACTGGCAATAGGCATTAGCTCAATGAGTTCTTCCCTGCATCCAAGGGAAGCTCAGAGTGCAGTGTTTTGCCATCCACGCAGTAGCCAAGGCCAGAAATTTGTTCCACATAACCACTGGGTTCCATTAACAGCAGATCGATAAATGCCTGGCCTTTAAGACCAGTCTGTTCCAAATCAATCACTTTCTTTAAGTATGATAGTTTTTTAAAACCTTAAATAGAACAGTTATAAAATAGGTATACAGTTTAAGCATAACAAAGGTTTAAATGAGGAGATATAAGGTTAGGAATCCAGGCCTGGTCCAGGAGTCTTGGGGCAGCTGTCTACAACAGATGCCGTATTCTTCTCATCCTGGTTTGGAGATTTTGCACTGGCCAGTTGAAGTCAGGTATCAGAAATAGGAACTGAAACCCACTCAGGTGGAGAAGCCTCCTTTTAAATGAGAAATGTGAATCTGTGAGTCTGTCTTTTGATTCTGCAGCACATGAATTGGTTAAAAGTACCTGGCATGCTCCTTTCCAACAGGGCTGCAAAGAGTCTTTTAATTGATGCCTCTTCTGTTGAATAAAATTTCCAGGTTACAGTCTTTAAGGTCTGGGAGCTCTCTGTGGAAAGAATCAGCTACCAACCTCTCCTTTTATATATATATATATATATAATGTCTCAATAAGAGCTTCATGATAGTTAAGATTTTTCCTTTAAGCAAATTTGGTTCATACGTTTGTCTAATGCATAGGCTGTCCAGTTATTATCTTGAAAGGAGACAGCCGATGTTTACCAAAGGGTGTAAATCTAAGATTGAGGAGCACTGGTGGAAGAGCTTCTGGCACTGAGAGATTAAATGCTTCTGAAAGTTTTGCCAGTTGAGCTTTAATTGTGCCATTAGTTCTTTCCACCAATCCTGAGGATTGGGGATGGTAAGCACAGTGGAAATGCTGCATTATTGGCCAAATATTACAAATAGATTTAATTATTTGTCTGGAAAAATGAGTTCCCTGCTCACTATGTAACTCAATAGGAATTCCCCAAACAGGAATTATTTTCTCCAATAATAATTTGCCTAAAGCCATTGCTCTTCTGCAAGGAAAAGCCTCAACCCAATATGAGAATGCAAAAATCACTACAAGATGTATTTATATCCTTGAGATGGTGGCATTTGGACATAATTCAACTGCCATACCTTCAAGGGCCCCTTAGGCAGGGGAAAGTGGCCTTGTGGCCCAGGAAGTGGTTTCCCTGGATTATACTTTGGGCGTATAACACACCGAGTATAGGCTCTATGGGTCACTGTGGGAGAAAGTTTTCAAAAGTATTGCTTTCCCTACAAAATTACCTTTTCAGGTGCCCAGTGGGTTAGTTGGTGTATATCCTGGAGCAGTGGCAGTTGTGCTGCAATAGGTATTATAAAAGTATTTTCCTTATTGGGCCCAAAGCACATCTGTGAGGGGGTGTCAAAAATTCCCCCTTTTGACTGCCATTATCTGTTTCTCTTCTTCCATGACTATTTCTTGAGCCTGTAGAAGGAAATCTTTTACTGGGTTAGCAGAGTTAATAGGAAGTAGCAGGCATTTTTGAGGCTGGAGAGCATATCCAGCTTGATAATGTCTTGCTTATGATTTAAGTAAGACCTGTCTGTAAACTAAATTAGATTATAGAATGCAGTCATGGTCTTTTCCTCTTATGATGTTGGAAGCAAAAATAGTGAACAATATTTACCTATGCAATTTAACATAAGAAGGTTTATCATACATTTGACAATGCTTCCCATGCAATTTAGCATACCAAACAAGCCTAATTAGTATCTCCCTCTTTATAAGGAGAGAGAATAAATTTCTTTGAGGAGTACCAGGGCCCTTTGGAGATTCTCAAAGAAAAAGAAAATCAGAAGAAAGACTTTATTTAAGATAGGGATTTTGGGGAGCTTGTCAAAAATATCAAAAGGTTTTAAAACACTTGGTCAGACAAGATGGGGGCGGGGCTTGCTGATCTTGTCACCAGGAAACAATGCTCACTGCCAGGAGCAATGCTCAGTTATCCATGCAATCAAACAGGCAAGGGCAATAACAGAGCACTAAACAATAAAGAAGCCTTAGTCGAGAGACCTCAGTCCTTTGAAATAGGAAATTATCTTAACAAAACATAGATCTCTGTCTTTTTGGTCAACTTACTCAAAGGTTAAAAAAAAACTTTTTATATATAATAACCTTTTTCTCAAGTTCAAGAAAATTATCCTTTTAAGAGAAAGAGAAACCCAAATTTTAATTTTGTACCAGTTTACTTTTTGACATTAAAACTCATTTACTTAATTGGACTTATTTTAATCTTAGCCAACTTGACCATGGATAAAACTCCTCAGATTTTACACTCACAAACTTTCTGTCACTTACTTTTTATATTCAGAATTTGTCCCATGCATTCCTTTTTTTTTTTTCTTCTAGTACTTTAGGACAAATTTATCTTTCTTAACAAAGCAAACAAAAATATTTCTGTTCTTAATACCCTTTTTTTTTTTTACTGAGAACATACATCTTACTTTTCTTGAATACACACATATTTTTCTTAATTTTTACTAGCTTTAATCACATATACTAATTAGAATTTTTAACCCTTAGAAACTTTAATTTTTAAGTAAAAACTAAGTAAGCAATTACAAGCTGTCTTTTACAATAGTATTTTGTGGCTTGACAAATTTATAAACGCTTTTTATAATTCCAGAAACATGTTACTTTGTAGTATAATCTTTTAACAAAACACAAGACATGTTTACCAATAGATGCCAAACACCTTTTCGTTTTTCCATAGTAAGAAACCAAAAGCAGATAAACATAATTAATGTCTAATATTTTATCTTATTTGGAAATTATCTAGAAATTTAATGAACTTTTATCTTTTAATTTAACCCAGCAAACTTCAAGGTTTCAAGTTACCAAAGATTTTGGAAGCTATTTTAAATACATACACCACAACATAATTATTGTTAAAAGTTCACCCAACACTCATCTTTTTCCCATCTGTTTAGTTTCTTGTTCTCAATGATTATTTAGATTGCCTACAAGACTTCATGAGACATTAGACAAAATTAGCCATCATTTAAATTATTATTTTTGTTAACTGGTTTTGTAGTAGAGATAACATCAGCTTATTTAACCAATAAAGCTTGCATAACTGAGGACGTGCCTATTTTAATCAAGCCAACAAACTTAAATAAGCTTTTATTTGGCAAAGATTATTTCATATCACGTTAACTGGAAAGACATTTGGGTTAATTTCCATTACATTTAGAATTTATGTAAGTGCTTACTTTAAGCCAATTAAACAGAGCTCTTAATTTTAGCCATACCATCCAGAGGTAAAAGATCACACACATATAACATATAGACACCCACACATAAACAACAGACAGATGCAACAAAGATTTTAAGGCCTGTTTAAAAATTTTAGCAATTTGCATCTGCAAAGCTTTTATTTTCCCCATTTTTTTCTTTATTTCTCTTTTTCCAGTCTCCCCTTTTTTAAGAGCTTGTGCAAGTCTCAGCATAAAGCCGACCAGAGTTCAGAGGGAGAGGCCACCCTGTCAGGAACTGGTTGGGCTTTTAGAAGCTTGATTTCCCACTTTTCTTTTAGTTCTGTTTTGCTCTAAGGTCTGAACAATATCAGGGATGGTGAAGTGGCTTCAGAGCTGAACACATTCAGTCTCTCATTTCTCTCTCAAGCAGTTTGTTCAGACTTTATAAACACAATATTTCCAATTTAAAGCCAAATTAAAAGGTCAGCCTGCCCCATTCACTCCAAAGTTCCCCCTGGGAGGTGGCTGAGCTTACGTATATGTAAAGGAAAAAATCCTTTCTTAAAGAGCCTGATTGGTTTCCGGCTTCTAGCTCCCTCCTTTTAAGTTTAACTTGGGTGTTCAAAATTCCCAGCCAGGGATGGCTATATACTTTGTGCGACCCAGTGTAAAATAAAAATTTGAAGCCCTGTGTTCAAAACACAGGAAAAAGTGACATTATGAAATAAAATATAAAGCTCTCTTAAAAAATATATTTTCTTGGGGCCAGCCTGGTAGTGCAGTGGTTAGGTTCGTGTGCTCTGCTTCAGCAGCCAGGGGTTAGCATGTTCAGATCCTGGTCATGGACCAATGCACTGCTTGTCAAGCCATGCTGTGGCAGCATCCCACATACAAAGTAGAGGAAGATGGGCACGGATGTTAGCCCAGCATCAATCTTCCTCAACAAAAAGAGGAGGGTTGGCAACAGATGTTAGCTCAGGGCTAATCTTCCTCACACACACAAAAAGATATTTTCCTATTTATAAAACACAATAGAATTTATAATGATGCATAAGTAACAACATAAACTTACAAATTGCAGAAACATATTTTGGGGTCATAATTTTATATAACACAATAACCAATAATGATTTATTAGTATGAATCTTCACAATAAGATTTTCTAGCTTGCTTTTCTGCAAACTAATTTATTGGGTTGTTAAAACATATACCTCTAGTAACTTCATTTTAATTAACATCATTGAAAGCGATGTCCGTTGCTGTCAGTAAATGTAAGATTGCAAAATAATTATTGATAACTTTTAATTTTGAGAAGAATATTTCTGTTTATGCAACTGGTACTAGAGCTTTTAAGAGTACTTTCTAAGGTGTGATAACATTAGTGTAAACATCTGACAAATGATTATGAAATACAAATTCTAGTAAATCTAGAGCTGATGTCTCTAGTGGAACAATTTTTCTACAAATGATTTAACTCTTCATACCAATCAGTTTCATGTTAAGTCTGAATTTAAAAATGGCTTCATGATTTGTGTATAATTCAAATGCTTGTTTATGCATCCTATCACTGTGTCTTTAATTACAAGGAAAATTAATTTTAAATTCTTGTCTGAGATAATAGTTGGTTTTCTGAATTCAAACTTCACATGAAAATTACATTCTTTTCATTGAAGCTATTATCTTTACATTTAATTTCTATTTCTAAGCCTATAGATATTTGCTTTCCAATGTTTCAGTGATTTTCAAAACAGGAGTTTCTAAACTTTTTGAGAATTGTAATCTCTCTCTGATATGATTTTTTGTGTGTGTGAGGAAGATTAGCAGTAAGCTATCATCTGTCGCCAGTCTTCCTCTTTTTGCTGAGGAAGACTGGCCCTAGGCTAACACCCATGCCCAGCCTACTCTACTTTGTATGGGATGCCGCCACAGCATGGCTTGACAAGCAGTGCCTCAGTATGCGCCCAGGATCTGAACCTGCAAACCTCTGGCTGCCAGAAGCAGAGCGCGTCAACTATGCCACCAGGCCGGCCTCTCTCTGATATGCTTTTTGTTGCAATGTACATGTATACAGTTTTATTTTGTAATAATTTATCAACAAGGTTTATGGCCACCTGCTTTGGAGCCCTGCAGAGCCCAGATTGCCCCAGCTTGCTGTGCAAATCTACTGTGGGGGCAACATGCCTACCCTGTGGAAGGGGTAGGGCTGCAGGCCCAGCTGCAGTTTGGGTACAGGCTGTAGAGCACCTGGGAGCTCTGTGCCTCACTGCACAGAGGTAGGTGGCTGAGTCTTCCAGTTGGGCGGCTGTGATCTGTAGGGTGCTATACAGTTCCTTAGAATTCATTGTGGAGTTTAACCTTCCGTTCTGCTTCATCCGTGAAGTCATGTAAAACAGACTGGTGAGGCTGCCCCCAGGATTCTTTTGGAACCACTGCATATAGGTCACAGTGGTAGAAAAATTGCACCTCAGAGTAGAGCTGGTTCCCTCCTGGAGGCTCAGGGTTGAAGGACTCTGCTCCACCTTCACCCCTCGAACCTCTGCTTGGAAAGAGAAAAACAAACACAAATGATATCACTGGGGAGTCATTGATGCAGTGTATAAACCCATAAAATATCCCAAGAAACACCCATGAGGATGTAGAACCCTTTGGGAGCTCTATGTCAGCTGTCCCCTCCTGCCCTCCCACTGTCAGCTGTAGAACACTTCCTAGTCCCCCATCTGGGATGGCCCCAACTCACAGCAAACCTGGACCCACAGAAGCCCCAGCAGAGCTCCCCAGTATCTTTTCATGGTTCTTTGCCCAGTTGCTGAGGTGACTTCACCCCTGTTCTGGAGAATGCAGAATCTTGGGTCCAGGCAAATTTTGTTCTTACAGTCAACACGTTCCAACAGAATCACGGATCATCAGTCACATCTGAGCTCTGTCATTGACTTGACAGGAAACTCCACCCACAGTGTCCTGGTGACACTGCACAGTGATCTCCAAAACTTTGGGCATGAACAGTGCAGGGACACAGGGGTAATATTTCCAACATATGAAGATATAAGAGTTTTTTTCTTAAAACACTTCATGTAAGAGAATTTTGTGGGTTACTGTGTGAGGAAGAGGGGATCATTACTTCTGAAAGAATCAGTGTCTCAACTGGGTTAAATAGAGCCTTGAAGAATCATGAAGACTTTAAGTAGAGCCTAAGAAGAGTGACCTTCTTCCCCAAATTACATAGTTTGACATAGAATTAAGAATCCAGTTATATGAAAATTCTGACAAAGGAAAACAATCTGATAGCATGCATTGTGTATTGAAGAAGTCAATATATTTTCTTGAAATTAGGGCAGTTCTAGAAACTCAAGACCTTCTATGCAGTCACCATGTGCATAGAAAATGATTCCAAAAAGAGTTCCATTGGTGAAAAATAAGATATATGTATAATGTCCACTCTGACTTAATTTCCACCTCTCCCCTCTTCTCTCTAGACCCACACAGCTGATTCTAATCAGGCCGCACATTGCTGTTAGTTTAAATATTGTCCTTTTACTTTTCTTCTGTTCACATTTCTCATTTTTTTTTCTTTTTCTCTCCTCATTATTCTTCCTTCTACTCTCAGGGTAGACACATGAAAAGTTAAAATATCTGACATATTGGAATAATTTCTAGGTCCATGGATTTCGGGAACTTTAGTCATAAAATTAAAAAATTGAAAACAGGTGATGGAGATGTTTTCTGTTGAGCTTCTATGTTCACAGTGCCCAGTTATATTCCTATCCCCCTACCTCTGCTTAGAGTATTATCCTCACAATGGATTGATAGACATATGGGCTCCAGCTTTCTGAGGTTTATGTAGAATGGCAGAACTGAAAACCTGAGATAGACTTTCCACAAACACTTTTCCCCCCCTCCCCACCTTTGCTGTCTATAATTTGACTGGCTCACATTCTTTCTGGTCTCCTTTCTTAATTGTTCAACCCTCTGGGACCATAAGTCTTCCTTTCTTGTAAATCCTAGAGTGCCCCCTAGTGGACTGAAACCATCAAAAATGACCACTTCAGAACAACTAACTAAGCAGTCACAGAAGACTGCAACATTCACCGTATGCTTGCGGATGAAGGAAATGTACTCGGTCAGAAAATAAAACACCTGATTAGATTAAATGGGGGTTAAAAATGAAGCAATTTCTACTTTTAAAATGCTGTTTGCTGGAAATTAATGGCTTAAAATAATTTGGCAATTCTTGTCTTGTATTATTTGATTTCTTTTACTTAGAAAAAGAAATTTTACTTTTACTTCTTTTACTTTCACTAGTTCAAAATAAATCCATAAACATTTGCTGACGTTTTACCATTCATGAGGTAATTTACTCGGTCTTAACAATATATGCAAGGAATGATACAGTAGATTATTGTCTACTGGGGAAGACAAAAATATACATAACTATAATAGAGTCAAAGAGTAAGACCCTAAGAGGAGTGAAAACTAAAACCTGTATGATCCCAGAGGAAGGAGAAATACTTGTACTTGGGGTGGTTGGACAAAATCTTTTGAAGAAGGTGTCACTTTCTCCTTTCCCTTTTTTTCGATGAGAAGAATAGAGGAGAATATGGATAATCCTTTATGATGGTTTTTATGACTTTTTATTAATTTTAACACTGGAAGGAATTCATGAATATATGAATTACTAAAGTAATAAACTTTACATACAGACTAAAATCTCCTTGACTAGCACTCTCGATTTGACCTTTTTGTCACTCATCAACTTGGAGTTGATGTGTCCAAGTGTTTGACTATACATTTGCATATATATACCAAATATATGAATCAACAGAAAATATATAGTATTTTATTTATAGGTTTTCATTTAATACAAAATGAAACACATTGTGCCTGACTTTCTTTAACTTACTTTATAAGCTGGTTAATAAATCTCATAGGTCCTATTATATTAACACACAGAGGTCCCTCTGCTCCACTGTATTCTGTGTTATGGATGTATTATTGTTCATACAACCCTTCCCCTGTTGATGAACAGTTAAGATGTTGATTTTTTAATTTATGAAATACAGCACTACAATAAATATTTCTGATCATTCCTCTTTATACACACATGCGCATTTCTCTAGGAGCAGAGACTAGGAAAGGTAAAGCGATAATCCATGAGGCTAGTAGGTGAAAATCACTCCAGGCCAAGGAAGATCAGGGACAAAGCCTCTGAGGAAGAACAGGGAATTCATGTTCTGAATATTGTGTATTTTTGATTATTTTTCTTGATGTTCATTGGAACTGTAGTTTATCAGCTCATTTGATAAATTTTCTTTGAAATTACTATCTTGGCATAGAACTCGTGTGTAGTCTGCTCCAACCAGTCACGGAGCTAATTCTAAAGGTAGTAAATCAGCAAGAGCAAAAGAACTCACAAGGAGACGGAGTGGTATATACAAGAGGAAATCTTACAGAATAACTTTGGGCATAGAAAAATATATGGTTAGGTATATATGAAATTTAAAGATATTTGTCATAAGAAGGGAAGTACATTTTACAGTTTATAAATTAGCAGAAAGAAAAAATAAAACTTTATCAATGCAATTTAAGAAGACTAGAAAAGAAAAGAAAAAAAACAAGAGCACAAGGAGCAAAATCAAAAAGTTAGAAATGATTCCAAATGACAACGAAGAACTAGAAATGATCAGAGAGAAATAATTGATATGGAATAAAAACAAATATATATAATGTATGCTAACTTGTGTTTCTATAGGAATAAAAGGTTAAAATACAACAAAACTTATAATAGAAAAAAATAAATGAGTTCAAATATATCAGTAATCAAAACATATATAAAGAGATATTATTTGATTGAATCAAAATTTAAAAAATTCTTGCTACATACTGCTTAAGAGACAAACCTAAAAGAAAACAGCTGAGAGAGCTCAGCACACAGGAAGGGGGGAAATTCTTCCTACTGCCCCTTTGTGCAAAGGCTGAAGTCCCCTCCCTCCCTCACTAAACCCACCACCCCCACGGAACAGATACCCCAAAGGAAGGTCAATTCTGCTGAAGGGACAGTAAAGGAGGAGTCCCAGAAAAGACCAAGTTAGTGAACTAAATTAACTTCTGCAAAGGTGAGATCTAATTTAAAAAAAGAAGAAAATGGTAGAAAGTTTTAAAAAATAAATATATTGAGACAGAAAAGAGGATGGGGAGAAAAAGGGAAAACTGGAGAGAGGAAATACCAAGAAGATATTAAGATTTACTTACAGAAAAGGATAAAATTAAAATTGAGGACATCCCATAATCTGATATAGCAGAGGATTAAGAAGTCAAGGGTGAATAATAGCTTTTATGAATGACTTCTAAATACATATTTCAAGGTCCTCTAAAAATACATGAAGAGAAGGTGTGAAATTTCCTCATCAAAATTATATGTAATCATTTTATGCACCAGAAATTGGGGGAAAATTTAATCAAGGATGTCTCAACTGTCATGTTTATGAACTTCACACTTATTTACTTAGAGAGTTGTTATTCACTGAATTGTGTCCCCTCATAAATTCATTTGTTGACCCCCAGTACCTCAGAATGTGCCTATATTTGGAGACAGTGACTTTAAAGACATATTAAGGTAAAATGAGATCATATGGGTAGGTCCTAATCCAACATGATAGGTGTCCTTATAAGAAGAGGAAATTTGGATAGAGACATGCATGGCATAGATGAAAGGCCATCTGGGGACACATTAAGAAAGTGGCTTCTACAAGCCAAGGAGAGAGACCTCAAAGAAACTAACCCTGCGAACACCTTGATCTTGGACTTAAGAGTCCAGAGTGGGAGAAAAAAATTTCTAAGTCCTCTAGTTTATGGTATTTTGTTATGAAAGCCCCAGAAAACTAATACAAGGGTCAATTTTAGTATCCTATTATGTGAAACACATCACAAAGAGCAATTTGAAGTCATAACTAGACATATAACACATTTTAAATGTTTTAACAACCTATCTTTTATATTCATGTTTTAGTGCATTTGTTTACTAAATAAAAGTTTCCTTGTGTTACATATCCCCATAGGAATTGTATATGGATGTCCAGTTATCTTAATGAGTTTGCTAATGTGCTAAAAACCTTGGAAATGTGTATTGAATATGTTGGGAATTTGATATTAAATATGAAATAATGGAATTTTCTTCATAAGTTACCAAATAAGTTTTCAATATTTTAATATTGTTTTATGGCAAAGTGTCTCTAAATCTTAAACTAAAAAATCTCTGGAATAACTAGAAAGGATAACAGTTACATGGCTTATAGATCTCCAGAATTTGCCCCGACAATTATCTACAAAATTTTATAGTAACTGTATGTCACTGACAAAGTAAGAACGAATATATCAAAGTGTTAGGATGTGTAATTTATATTAAAAATTATTCCACACAGACAATAGGGCATCATGTATGCGTGCCATTTAAATTAACCTTCAATGCTAAGCAGAGTTAATTTTCCTACTCAAGAAAGCAAATTCCAGGGGTGGTCAGCTTGCATTGTAATAGAAGGCCATGACAGAGGAAACTGCAATTTAGCTATTGCCATCTTGATCAATACCTGAAACTTGGCTAAATAGCATTAGAGGATATCAGATGTTGGGTTTTTACTGGCAAAAATTAGTGCAATGTTAACTAACATAATGAATGCTAGATATGGGTCTTTAAATAAAGGTATTTAAGATATGTACTTTGGCTAACATGTATTAGAGACACACCCTATTCTTACATGAACAGGATATAAGAATCTAGGGCAAACTGTACCTTGCACATTTATGTATGGCACCAAAGATCCATCCCTAAATATCCCGTGTCTAGGCAGTGGTGGATACAGCTGAATGGATTAACAAATTGTGATATATTCCTATAGTAGGATACTCACTAATTAAAAGTAATAAATGACTGATATACATGAGAAATTGGGTGAATGATGTTGAGTGAAAGACCAGGCAGAAAAGAATACCTGTCATATGATTCCATCGATTTGAAGTTCTAAACCAGTTAAAATAAAAGTATGGAAATAGCAATAAGAATAGCCATTATCTTCAGGAGGTGGGTCGACCGGAAAGGGACACATGAAATCTGCTCAGGTGATAGAAACATTCTGCCTTCAGTTGTTTTAAAATTATCTTTGCCTTCCCATCCCATTTTAAAGACATACAGAGTCAGAAATAAAGATGTATTTAGGGAGTTACATGCAAGAAAGATGACTTGGAATTACAATCTTCAGGCACATTCTCATTAGTGAATGAATGCTTATTCATGTTTTGAGTTAAAATAAAATATCTTCAAAAATTGATTACAATTTGCCTCTGCAGTATAATGAAATTTTGTGTCAAATATGCACAAAATGTGAAAAATCAAAATTATATTCATTGATATAATAGCTCATATAATATTCCAAATTGCTCTTAATATAATTTTTATCATAGGAAGTTTCTCATAATTATATAATAACCATGTAAATAAATAAATAAAACAATAAATAAATAAATGGCTCTTGAAAAACAACAACAGAAGATTATTGTAAACTTAATCAGATGGTGAATACAATTGTAGCTGCTGCTCCCGTTATGGTTTCATTGCTGGAGTAAATTAAAAAATTCCTTGACATTTGGTTTGGGTATCAATACGGAAAATCATTTTTCCCTCTATATACCTCTTAGCAGAGACTACCTGAAGCATTTTCTTTTTTTCATCTGGAAGGGCCAACAATATACTTTTCATTGTTTCACCTCAGAGATACATTAACTCTCCAACCCTGTCTTAGTCTATTCCACAGGGAATTAATTGCCTTTCCATCCCACAAGACATCACATGGATCCTCCACCTTGGTGGACCAGGAGAGCATGAAATAGCAACTACTTTAGACATCTTGGTAAGACCCATATATGCCAGAGGGTGGCAAATAAATCCCCCCAAAATTTAGAGGTTTACTCCTTCAAGGAACTTTCTTGAGTTTCTATCATGTGGGACAAGTTGGGCTATCTCTTCCAAGGTGAAGGTCAAGTTGCTACATCTAGTCCCTCCTACCATTAAGAAAGAGTCACAATGCCTAGTACACCTCACTGGATTTTGGAGGCAACATATACCTTATGTGAGTGTGTTGTGATAGCCTAGGCCTATTTACTGAGTAATCTAAAAGGCCTCAAATTTTGAACAGAACTCAGAAAAAGTGAGGGTTCTGCCACAGGTCCAGGCTGTTATGTTAGCTTCTCTTTGGTAATATGACACGGCCAATTCAATGGTGCCTAATGTCTCTATTGAGCCTTTGGCAGGCCTCTTAGGTGAATTACAGAGCAGACCTTTAGGATCTGGGACCAAAGCCACACCATACTCTGCAGATATGCTCCTTTTGGGAAGCAGCTTTTGGCTTTTTTGGGGGGGTGTGTGGGGGGAATCAGCCCTGAGCTAACATCTACTGCCATTCCTCCTCTTTTTGCTGAGAAAAATTGGCCCTGGGCTAACATCTGTGCCCATCTTCCTCTACTTTGTATGGGACACCACCACAGCATGGCTTCACCAGTGGTGCGTAGATCTGTGCCTGGAATCCGAACCTGGGAATCCCAGGCCACTGAAGCAGAGGATGTGAACTTAATTGCTATGCCACCAGGCTGGCCCCATCTCTTGGATTTTTACTGGGACTTTACTGAGACAAAATATTTGACTATGGAAGACCAAGTTACCATGTAACCTAAAATGCCCATCATGAAGTGTGTGTTACTTGATCCATAAAACCATAAATTTGGGTATGCATAGGAGTGGGAGTGGTATATACAAGGTCAGGCTTGAGCATTTCTTGGAGGTTCATGTCAATTGCATGAGTAAGTGGCTCAGATTACCGTGGCTCCTAATTCTGCTACACTGCCTCATCTTTTTCAACTTGCACCAATGGCTTCATCAAGAGTTTCTTATGACCAGTTGGCTGAGGAAAAAAATATTAGGCCTGGTTTATAGACTGTCCTGCACAATATGCTAGCACCACCCAGAAGTGGACCTCTGGAATACTATAGTCTCACTCATGGGTGGGCTTGAAGGACAGTGATGAAAAGAAATCCTACTTTTATTGAACACAATTGGACAACTGGTGACAGAGAAATCTGGAGAAGAGGTATACGGATCAAGGTCTCTGAATGGATATAGAGTGTAAAAATATTTGTGTCTCATGTGAATTCTCACCAAAAAGCAACCTTAGCAGAGGAGGATCTTAACATTTAGGTGGACAGAATGATCTGCTCTATAGATATCAACCTCTTTTACCAGACACAATTTTCCTTGCCCAATGGGTTGACAGACAAAGTGGTATGGCAACGGGTTATACGTGGGCTCAAGAACATGGACTTCCACTAATCAAGGCCTATCTAGCTACAGCCGCTATTGTGTGTTCAACCTGAGAAGAGCAGAGACTATGATTGTACTCCTGATGTGTCATTTGTGGCATCCGTGGAAATGTGCCAATCAGATCTCCTTCAAGAGGCCTTACATGGGGACATAGTTGATTGATAGCTTCATGTATCATCCCTCTGGAAGTACCATTGCATTTGCACTGGGACCTCAAAGTGCGAGCTGCTCCCAGCCAATGATTGAGTGCTAGGGCTACTCATGCTAGTTCACTCCTGCAGGGTGTAGGACTTCTCTAGTGGGCAACGTTGGCATGCATACTCCACATCGACCTGTTGGGAATTTTCCTAGAACCAGGCTGCAGACTGAGACTGTCCGATCTTCCTCTCCATTTGGATTGCCCGGGCTTCATCACAGCATGGAGGCATCAGAGTAGTATGACAGCTTACAGGGCCACTGCCTTTCCCCAGACTGAGTATTCCAAGAGACCAAGAGAAACTGTAAAGCTGCTTCTGATAGACATCTTGGTATTCAGACTCATGTGGTCCCCTCCCCTTAAATCTGGACTGGCTCTGTGATTGACTGTAACCAATAGAATGTGGTAGAAATGAGGTTATGTAATTTTTAACCAGATAGGTAGGCAGCTGAATTTTTCTAATGACAGTGTCTGAGCTCTTTGAACTAACCACATGCCTGGGCCCTCCCAACCCCAGAACTCACCATGACCCAGATATACTTTTACACATAAACAACAAAAAATTTCTGTGGCCTGTATCTAGATTGTTTTCTGAGAAATATTTCAGAAGACTTTGAGATCCAGGTTGCTGAAATTGTCCTTCCAGAAGAGACAAGGATGACATGGGTACCAATGGGTGCATGTAAAGGTTAGGGTGACCTGTTCAGAAAAAAGAGACAACTTCTTCTGGCCAAGTCATTCTTCTGAGAGGAGGTTGTTATAAAGGATGAACTTGTTGTAAACGGAATTCTATCCAAAGAAACGATAACGGAATGGGGAGGTTCTCAGAATGAAGAGGTTTATAAGCCTAGGGCTGGGTATAAGAAAATTTCACTTGTAAAAGAAGGAAACTGTTGGTCACAGAATTTCCTAAAGTTAGGAGGATTTTAAAGAAAATCTGCCTTCAATGACCTTGATATTATTCAGGCTTCTAATTCTCAGCCCTATCATTTTCTGTCCTAAATTCAGGCCTCTCACCAGTCCCCAGAGAGTATTAGCATGGTCTCATCGTTCTCAGCCATGTTAATGGTGAGAATTGTTATGGTGCTTTTGTTGAAAATCAACTGATCATATATGTTTGGGTCTATTTCTGGACCTTTTATTCTGTTCCAATGTTATATTTGTCTATCTTCACATCAATACTATAGTTTCTTGATTATTGTATTTTCACAAAATGATCAATATCAGTAGTGTTAGTTCCTCAAATTTATTATTCCTTTTGAAAATGTTTGCTAATATATTCACTGATTTTTCATATACATATCAGAATCCTTTTGTCAATTTCTACAAAAATTTCTGCCAGAATTTTTGTTGAGATTACATTGAATCTGTGGATCAATTTGGAGAGAATTTACATGTTAATATGAATCTTCCAATCCATGAACACAATAACTTTCCATTTATTTGGGTCTGAAATCTGACTTGGAAATTTTTTATATCTTTTGGTATGTAAGTCTTGCACATATTTTGTCAAATTTATTCCTAAATATCATATTTGTTGATGCTATTATAAATTGTATGTGTGCATATATGTATTCATATATATATATATGCACATTTCGGTTCTGATCATTTATTGTTAATATATGGAAACACAGTACAATTTTGTATCTTGAGCCTGTGTCTTAGAACTTTGCCACACTCCTTGATTAGTTATAGTAGATTTTGAAATCATAGATTCTATAGGATTTGCTATATAGGCAGTTATGTTGTTTGCAATATAATAGTTTCTTTTTCCTTTAGAATATGGTTGCCTTTTCTTTTTTTTCTTTTTGCCTCATCAATTGCATAGATCTTTCTTCTGTTCCTTTTTCTCTTTCTTATACTTCTGGTATTCCCATTATCTGTGTTACAACTTTGTAGCCTTCACACAGTTACTGGGTATTCTGTTCCTTTTTTTCAGTCTTTTTTCTCTTTGCTTTTCTATTTTCAAGGATTTATCCTCTGGGTCAGAGATTCTTCCCTCATCCATGTCCAATCCACTAGTAAGCCCATCAAAGGCATTCTTCATTTCTGAAGCAGTGGTTTTTTTCTCTAGCATTCCTTTTTGGTTCTTTCTTAGGATTTTCGTTTCTCTGCTTACATTACCCATCTGTTCTTGCATGCTGTCTACTTTATCCATTAGAGCACTTAGCATATTAATCATAGGTGCATTTTATTCCCAGTGTGATAATTCCAACATCCCTTCCATGTCTGGTTGATGCTTGCTCTGTCTCCTCAAATTGTGTTTTTTGCCTTTTGATATTCCTTGTAATTTTTTCTTGATATCCAGACATGATGTGCTGGGTAAAAGGAACTGCTGTAAATAGACCTTTTGTAACAAACTGATGAAGTGTAGGGGGAGAAGAAGCATTCTTTAGTCCGATGATCAGGTCTCAGTCTTTTAGTGAGCTTGTGCCTCTGGACTGTGAACATCACAAGTGTTTTAATTTTTTTTTTTCTTTTCCCTTAGGCAGGAGAGGATGGCTACAGTGGGCTGGAGTTGGTTATTTTCCTTCTGCAGGTCAGTTAGGCTCTGATAGTACCCCAGCAGGTTAGGTTCTGGTTAGCTCATTTTCCCTAAGGGCAGGCCTTATTAAGAACAAAGTGCTCTTGCTTATTTTAAAATGGTTCCTTTTCTCCTTCTTCCACTGGAAGCAGGAGAGGATTTTTCTCTGAAATTTACTTTGGGAAACTGGTTGAGCTCCTGGAGGTGTATTTCACAAAACTGAGGGTTCTCCTTATTAATGGGTCCCCCTGGAGTTTTCAACTCTCAGACTTGTCCACACTGAGCCTCCAGCAATGCATCAATAGCAGTTCAGGTGTCCCTACCTGGCATTGGTTCCTGCGGTGGTTTCTGCTTGTGAATCTCTGCTCTGGTAACAGTGACTCCCTCCATTTGCCTGTCTGTCTGTCTCTCTTTCCAATCTTGGGCACAGTGGTTTGCCCTGTATTCTCCCTTCTCTCTCTTATGGATCCAGAATAGTTTTTGATTTTTCAGTCTGTTCAGCTTTTTACCTGTTGCCAAGATGAAGTGATGACTTCTAAGCTCCTTATATGTGGAACCTGAAACTGGAAGTCCCTATATCTTATTTTATCACAATCTCTTTCAGATTAATGATAACTTAATTTCAATAAAATATAGAAACTATGCTCTAATATGGCTCTATAGCTCTATCTTCCCTCGTCCCTTGGGTTATTACTGCCATATATATTATGTCTATATAAGGTATAATCACAACAATAGTGTGTTATAATTTTTGCTTTATACAATCTTATTTTTTTTAAAGGTGAAGAGGAGAAAAGAGAAAAACATATTTATAGAGTCTTTTCTATTAATCCAAATATTTATCATTTCAAGTGTTCCCCAGTGGATTTGAGTTACTGTCTGGTGTCATTTTTTTTCTCCAAAATATCTTCACCCCCTTCCCCCTTCTTTGTTCTTTTATTATTAAATATATTATAATTTTATAGACTATAAGCCTGACAATATAATTTGAAATTTATTGTTTTATGCAATTTTTAAAAATCAACTAGGAAAATAAAAGAAGAAACATATATATATATATACTTCCTTTTCTATTTAGCTATACAATTTCCCTTACCTGGGCTCTTTATTTCTTTACATGTATTCAAATTACCATCTGATATCATTTCCTTTCATCCTGAAGAACTTCCTCTAGTATTCCTTGTGAGGCAAATCTTCTAGCAATGATTTTCTCAGCCTGAGTTTGTATGGGAATGACTTTATTTTGCCTTCTGAGAGGAACATTTTCCTAAGCAGCTTCTAGTTTCAGCAAAGGATTAATGGGAACAGAATGGATGTGTCCCTTGGAGTGAAGAGCATCACAGGTGCTGAGATGTGGACGGGCACCACAGCTGAGTGATGGGGAGCAGGAGGGTCCTGTCTTAGATCTCACCCACTTGGAAAGAATTTGAACAGTGTACCAGTTTGCTAGGGTTGCTGGAACAAAATACCACAAACTGGTAGCTTAAAAAATAGAAATTAATTATCTCACAGTCCTGGAAGCTGGAAGTGCAAAACAAGGTGTCAGCAGGATTATTTCCCTCTGAGGACTGTGAGGGAAGAATCTGATCCAGGCCTCTCTCCTGGGATTGGAGACGCATTACTCTGACCTCTGCCTTCAGGTTCACACGGTGTTCTCCCTGTGTGTGTGTCTGTCTCCAAATTTCCTCCTTTTATAAGGATACAAGTCACATTGGATTAGAGCCTCCCCTAATGACCTGATTTTAACTTGATTACCTCTGTAAAGAACCGATTGTCAAATAAGGTCACAGTCTGAAGTACTGGGGGTTAGGACTGTAATATATGCAACACACTTGTGTGTGTGTCACAAAATTCAACCCATAACAAACAGTGGGTTTTTTTTGTCTGAGGAAGGTTAGCCCTGAGCTATCATCTGTTGCCAATCTTCCTCATTTTTTTCTTGAGGAAGATTAGCCCTGACCTAACATCTGTGCCAATCTTCCTCTACTTTATATGTGGGTCACCACCACAGCATGGCTGAGGAGTGGTGTAGGTCTGCGCCTGGGATCCGAAACTACGAACCCGGGCTGCTGAACTAATGCACTAACCTTAACCACTACACCACAGGGCCAGCTGCAAGTTTTCTTTTTAATCAATGAGTCTGTTACTCTTTGATTTTTAAATTCAACTTGTATAGCATCCCTTCTACAGGTAAAATGCAGAATTGTGGAGTCTATCATTTTGATCAAGAGTCCTATCTCCCCTTGTCAAATATCTAAACCCTAGCAAAGCTCTCAAGTCCCTCTCTCAGGCTGACTAAGTGAATGTCTTTAATTTGAAGAAAATGTAGGAATTTAGATTTATCAACTTGGAATGGGGAAAGTCTTCTTTAGAAAGCTTAGATTTGACAACATAAAAATAAAAATATCCCCAATAACAGCTGAATAAACAAATTTAAAATATATATTATATTTGGAGGAATTATGTCCAATATAAATAATAGGCAAAGGATTATTCATATTATTAAAAGAATTTTTATAGTTAAACAAGAAAAAGACAATCTATTAAAGTGTCAACACATTGGACAAATTGTTCAACTGCCCCAGTAATCAGGAACAAGAAAATGATACTTTCAAGTTATCTAGAATCTAAAAAAGATTGAAATAGCATTAACCAAGATGCAGGGAAATAGGCTTCTTGCACCCTGTTGGTGGCAGTGTAGATTGTTAGAGCCATTTTGTAAGGCAACTTTTCAAAATCTATAAAAATATGAACTAGGCATGTCCTTTGACCAGCAATTTTACTTCCAAGAATCCATAATAAATATATATATTTATAAAAAATATATAAATTTATGTATGTTGGTATGAATAAATATAAACATATATACATATATGTGTATATATATGTTGATTTATGATTCTGGTTATGATTACTAGGAGAAGCAAAAAGTTAAATATGATTAATAGGTGATCAAGTTAATTAAATTGTTATACAAGTATACTGTAAAGTTCATTCGTGTGTATGTGTGTATGAGCACATCTCAAAAATACATTTTTAAATAAGTAAATAAAAACAAGTTGCAGAAAAATACACATGATATGTTTCAATTTATGTAAGAACATTAGGTAGATCTTTCTACGAATGTCCATGTAAATGAAAAGGAATGTGATTGGCAGGACACACTTGAAACTGTCAAAATGGGTTACTACAGGAGTTGAAGAGGAAATGGAATGGAGGTGGGGAGAGTCAGTTTTGGGCTTTCAAGTTTTACTCTACATACTTAGGTAATATTATGACTCTTGTACAGTAAGAGAGGATTTGTATATTTTTTGTGTAATAATAAAAATCTTCAACATAAACTTAAAAAATGAAATTAATATCCACATATCTGTCCCTTTTTTACTTCTTCCCCCAAATCATCTATATCCCAAGTATATGTGCTACAGACAAGCAACAAAGAAAATTTCAAATTTTTCTCAAGGGCAAATGAATCAATTTCTAAAATTCATTTCAATTTTTGAGAGGTTGGAAAGAAGGACTAATAAGATGAAATATCCAGGGCCTGGGCATTTCACTGGTCCAAAGGAAGAAAATCTTTGGGACAACCAAATGCTTGTTCTCAACTTTTTTAGTGAGACCTACAAAGTGAGCAACATTTGATTAAAACAAATTCTCATTTCCTTTCTCCTTTAGTGCAGCATTACAGCTGTGATTCTTAGTTTCTTCACAAACTTTTCAGTCCCTTCAATAATGTAAGCTGTTCTTCCTCATCCTCTTTGTTCCTTTCATTTCTCCTCGATTTCCTCACTATCTTCTCTTTACTTCTTTTCCTTTTTTCCTCCTTTACTTTTCTTTTACTTCTCTTGGGCTTCTGCTCATTCCTGTGCAGTGGGCTCTTTGGATGGCTGCTACTGCTTCCCTTCCCCCACCAGGGAGATGGTGCACAGGTGCAGCCCCATCTGTCCCGATGTACCTCTCAAGATGCAGTAGTACACAGCAGTGTCTCTCAGGGTGACCTGGGGCAGGACCGAGATACTGGACTCTCTGTCTGTTGTGATGGTCAGAGAGGCCATTCCATTGGTCACATTGCTTTTTAGACCATGAATCACATACTCTGGGCCCTGGCAGGGAATCTGTCGATACCAATATATGTACTCACTTCCACTGATTGTGGAGTGGTTGCAGGGCAGGTGCACAGGATCCTCTTCAGTGCTCTCCATTGCATTTGGCTGTTTGGTGTTAGCATCACCCATAACACCTGAGGTGTTGAGAATCAATAGATTAGCTCTGGATTGTCAAATCTGGGTGCAGGTTCACAGGCATTCCCAGAGCTCCTCTCTTCAGTCATACCCCATACTTGAGTATTTTCATATGTGTTTTACAGTACAAGAGAAATGTCACTGGTATTTATTATTGAGCTATCCAGAGCTATATGGCCAAAGATAAACTGCTGTCTTCCATGACCTTTGGGCTCAGTAAACCTAAACTCCATACAGCCTGAGAGCTGTGAGATTCAGGGATCTTCTGTGAGTAGTGGATATGATCAGTCTCTCACAATGATGCTCAGACTCTCTAGAGAAACATATACACATAGAAACACAGAGATGCAAATTCTTTCCACTCATTTGGTAAAGTACAGGGGGAGAAGTAGAAGCAGCAGATACCATCCCTTTGTCTTTAGCCATGAAAATCATCCTTTCTTAGACCCAGATCACTTACCCAATGTTAGGAGAATAATTATTCCTGTCACTGATCTCACAGTTCAAGTGCAATCTGGGGTTCCAGGCCTCAGAGTGCAAGATCTGTGTCTGATTCTAAGTTGGGGGAGGTCTCAAGCAACAACACAGCAGCCACTAGCACAGCCCCACACCAGGCAGCTTTCAATCTGGGTGTTCCCCAGTCAAGCATCAGCTAAAGATAGAGCAGTCTCTTGGTTGGGTCTACTCCCACCCCCAGGATTAAACAAATTTAAAAGAAGGTAAAAAAATCTTCCCAATGTCTAGCCCTAAATCAGAGGGTTTACACTGAGATCATTTCCAAGGTTCAATTTCAAATAGTCTATGTCTTAGTGAGTCTGAATGAGTGAAATCATTCACAAGGAGATTATTCATCCCTCATTTATGATACAAGGCAAAACCCGCCACTAATTGGTGGTTTGATGCTACATTGAGTTGCTATTAAATGTCCCTTAATCCAAGAAACCCATGTAGAGCGCTGGGCTGTAAAGGGAAGAAGAGAATTCCCATCCATATTCCTAGCCAGAGAAAGTAAGTCTTATGCGAAGTAATACATAATTTAACTTCAAAAGTAAGAAACTTTTTTCTGGTCAAAAAAAGCCCCAAATGACCATAAACTAAGTTAAAAATCCAATGACAGTGTGCAAGAAAATATTTGCAACACATATGACAAAAATAACTTCATAGTTGTATAATATTGCTGTGCTCAGTCTGACGGGAAAACATGAAACTAAAATCCAGTCTAAAAGCCAAGTTGCCTGATATTCAGGTCTCCCACATTGGCTCCTGGAATGATGTCTTAAGCCTCTTCTACAAGGACATTGTTGGATGCATCTGGTCTTCATTCAGGAACCAATGACTCAGATGGTACTTATTCCTATTACACTGAGCCCACTCTTTAATACATATTTTCTCATCTCTGTGCCCACGCCTAGGGGTGGCATGCATTGAAGACACTAAGGAGAAATAAGAGAAGGAAGAGATGGGAAGAAAAGATTTGGAAAGGGAAATGAAATGAACCATTTTACAAGAGAGGTGGTAATAAACATACAGGAACTTATCTGGTTATTCTCAAAAGTGGTTATTATTAACAAGATAGGATAGAATACAACTAAAATTACTCATCTTTTACTGCTACAATAACTAAGCGTGTTACTCTGCTGTAGGAACAAATATTTGGCATTTAAAATTAAACTATTAACCATCTCTCTCTTTTCTTCCCATGAGGGGTCAGCTCTTTGCTCTGCATTTGGGAAGGGGCTTACCCATCTATGTCCTTGAAGCTGTGTGTACACCTAGTGTGAGCTTATGAAGTACAAGCTGATGAAGGGGTTGAAAGTAAGTTCTTTGAACAACAATGATAACCTCTCCCTCGCCCTGGAAGGAGCTTCAGTTTGCAGCTCTAACAGCCCCCTCTTGTGACTGTACTGATAAACTCCTTTACTTAGAACCAGGAGCCAAGTCAGTCAGCAATCTTTAAGATTTGTGTTTCAGGTCTCAAGATAAATGTCTCATATGTGCTACCTCCCTCTAGTGGCAAGGCTCAGTGAAGAGCTTCCTATCACAATCTTCTAAGATTAAATTGAATTGAATTGAATTATGTTCAGTCACTTGGGGATTTTAGAACTATTCCTGTAAGGTTTTTCTCACAGAAATAGTTCTCAAACCCCCCTCAATAAAAGTCCTTTCATTTTCCCTAATATCTTGTACTTCCCATGTTTGAAGGCAGTTCCCAAAGCCCACATTATTCATTGTTTAGCACAGAATTGGCAGAGACTACGCACTTAATAATAATTTGTTGACTGGATATATTAATTAACATTTACTGGGAGAAGTTATATGGAATGACTGTCAAAATTATTCTGAATAAAAGTTTCTAATTTTTTGGAAAACAAGTTGAACAAAAGTATCCAGCAGTGAAGGTAAATGCAAGATCAGACCTGTGGACAAAATCCAAATAGACCAACTCTCACTCCCCATCCTCCAAGAAAAAAGAAAAATTCACAAATCTAGAACAGGGAAAGCCTGGTTATGAGACTATGGCAGTCTATGCATGGTGGTCATGTAGTCATAAATAATTTAATAAGTACTCAACGTGCATCTACCACGTGCCAGATTGCAAAGTAATAAAAGTAATTCAAGGCTGGTGTAAATATATAAATGAAAAAAATATTGGGATTGCTAAAAGAAATATGAAAGATAAGATTCATTATGTTATCTAGTTATATAATGCAAAAGTAGACCAACATTACAACTTTTTAGCTAGTGTTAATTACTGCCATGTACAGATGGTATGGAGAATCCAGACTGAGCCCAGAAAACAATAAATCCTGTGGTACTTTTTGTTTTTGTTTGTCTGTTTTTATATAACACCTTAGTCGATACATAATTTACATACCATACAATTCACTAATTTAAAGTTTGTAATGGTACAAGTGTTCAATGGTTTTTAGTATATTCACAGAGTTGTGCAACCATCACCACAATCAATTTTAGAACATTTCATGATCCCCAAAAATAACCCATACCCATTAGCAGTCACTCAGCATTTCATCCCATGAAACTCCTTCTAGGCAACCACTAATCTACTTTGTCTCTGTCTCAGTCCACTGGGTGTGCTATAACAAATTACTACAGACTGAGTAAACAACAGAAATTTACTTTTTACCATTCTGGAGGCCAGGAAGTCAAAGATCAGCACCAGCAGATTTGATGTCCAGTGAGGGCCCCCTTTCGGGCTTATACATGGTGCCTTCCTGCTGTGTCCTCGCATGGTGGAAGGGGCAAGGGATTGCTCTGGAGCCTCTTTTATAAGATCATTAATCCCAAAGGCCGCACCTTTTTTTTTTTTTGGTGAGAAAGATTTGCCCTCAGCTAACTTCTGTTGCCAATCCTCCCCTTTTTTGCTGAGGAAGATTGAACCTGAGCCAACATCTGTGCCCATCTTCCTCTGTTTAATATGGGACCCCTGCCACAGCTTGATAAGTGGCTTGATAAGTGGTGCATACGTCTGCACCTTGGATCCAAACTTGTGATCCCCAGGCCGCCGAAGCAGAGCACATGAACTTAACCACTATGCCACAGGGCTGATCCCTGGCCCCACCTTTTAATACTATCACCTTTGGGGGTAGGATTCAACATATGAATTTTTGAGGGACACAAACATTCAGACCATAGCAGTCTCTATAGATTTTCTCATTCTAGACATCTCATATAAGTAAAATGATACAATATATGGCCTTTTGGGACTGGCTTTTTTCATCTACCACAAGGTTTTCAAGGTTCATCCACATTGTTGCATGTATCAGTACTTCAGTACTTTTTATTGCCCAATAATGTTCCATTGTATGGATATACCATATTTCATTTGTCAGTTCATCAGTTGATGGGCATTTGGGTTATTTCCACTTTTTCGCTATGAATATTCATGGATAAGTTTTTGTGTGGACATACGTTTTCATTTATCTTAGATATTTACCTAGGGGTAAAATTGCTGGATCATATAATAACTACACTTAATGGTTTGAGGAACCTCCCGACCATTTTGCAAAGTGGCTGCGCCATTTTACACACTCATAAAAGTGTCAGAAGGTTCCTTTTCTTTATATTCTCACCAACCACTTGTTATTTTCTGTCTTTTTGATTAAGCCATCTTCGTGGCTGTGAAATAGTATTTTCCTGTGGTTTCAATTAATATTTCTTTAATAGCTAACAGTGTTGAGCATATTCTCATGTTCTTGTTGGCCATTTTCACAACTTCTTTGGAGAAATATCTATTCAAATATTTGGCTTGTTTAAAATTGAGTTTTGACTTTTTATTGTCGAGTTGTGAGACTTTGTATGTTTTAGATATAAGTCGCTTATCAGACATATGATTTGCAAATAGTTTCTCCATTTTGTGGGCTGTCTTTTCACTTTCTTGATTGTATTCTTTGAAGCACAGAAGTTTTATTTTTAATGAAATTCAATTTACCCATTTTGTCTTTTGTCACTTGTGCTTTTGGTGTCATAACTAAGAAGACTTTGCCTAACTTAAGGTCACCAAGATTTACTTCTATGTTTCTTCTAAGAGTTTTATAGTTTTAGATCTTATATTTAGGTGTTTGATACATTTTGAGTTAATTTTTTGTGTATGGTATAAAAAAGTACAACTTTATTCTTTTACATGTGGATCTGCAGTTGTTGACAATGCTGTTCTTTTCCCTTCTCAAAAATCATTTGACCATAAATATATGGGTGTATTTTTGGACATTCATTCTATTCCATTGATCTACATGTCTATCCTTACTGAGTCATTGAGTATGAATAGCTTCAAATTGAAAAGTTAGTGCTAAACAGTTTTCCTAAGTGTTATTATCAATTTGCAACCTTGGTTGTAGACTGAGAGTATCAGCAAATCATTCTCTCCATTACTTAGTATTGTTTTTCTTTTTAAGTTTATACTTTCTGGTTGGTGTGTAGCAATAGCTCACTGTTTTTAAAACAATATTATTGAGGCATAAATTAGGTGTATTACAATGAACCCATTTTAAGTGTTTTAAAATACAGTGAGTTTTGAAATGTAGACTCATGTAACTATTGTCTAAGTAAGATATAGAAGATATAGAACAATTATTTCACCCAAAACATTCCTTAGTGTCTCTTCCCAGTCAATCTTCCCCAACTCCAGAAACCCGGCAACCACTGACTGATCCACTTTCTTTTAATATAAATTAAATTTGTCTTTTCTAGAGTTTAAAGGAAATGGAAACATACAGTGCAAATTCCTGTCACCTGGCTTTTTTATTCTCAGTATAATATTTTGGGAATGCATCCATGTTACTGTGTGTATAAGTATTTCATTCCTATTTGCTACTGAGTAGCATTCAATTCACTTGTTGATAGACATTTCGGTTGTTTCCAGTTCTGAGCTATTATGAATAAAAAGTACTGTGAATATGTGAGTACAAATATTTCTGTGAACATATTTTTTTTTTATTTCTTTTGGGTAAAAACCTAAAAATGCAATTGTTAGGTCATGTGGTATGTGTATGTTTAACCTTATAAAAATGCTAAAACATTTTCTAAAGTTTGGCACAATTGTACATTCCTAGCAATAATATAATAAACCTATAAGAGTTGCAGTTGCTCCCTGTCTTTCCAACACTTGGTATTGTACTTCAGTCTTTCTCAAATGGTCTCAACATTCTTCTCAGTTGAGGGGTTCTAGGCCTCTCCATTGGCTTAGTTCCAGCAACTGAATAAGGATTATATGGAGCCCCACTATAGCAACTCAAGTTATGTTTTCACCTCCCCCAGCAAATCTAGAAGATATAAAGCAGGACCTTAGTATCTTGCCCCTTTCTTTCAATTCTAGATACTCCATGATAAATTAGCTCTCTCCAAAGATCTCTGAAAGTTAAAACACTCTGATTAATACTCTTTCTCTGTGACTGATTGTGGTAATACCACATACCTTGTCTCTGTCTATTAAGCACCTCCATCTGTCATCCCAGGATCCTGTTATGTCAGTTGAAATCAGGAAAGCAACCTATATGGCAATATCTTCCTTCTGAGCTCACTCCTGTTCCCATCATCTCACCCTATAGAAATTGCCTCCAAGTTATATTCTAAGGATTCTGGTGACCTACTCAACAATAAATTTCTCGATACCTTGGTGAAGGGAGTGTCCTCTGGGATTCCCAGGGAGTACGATTAGCAAGCATATATCAAATTGTAGTTGTAAATTCCATTTCAACACTTCCATTTCCCCAAATTTTCAGACTTCTTCCTCTATAAGATACACAGGAGGTGTCTGCATTCCAACCTCATTAGTTGTCAACCAATGGAGCTCTTACTATCTCTAAGTCCAAAGTGTATACAGGAAATAGGACATATCAATACCTCAAAGGAGATGGTCATGTAGAGAGCCAACTTGAAAGGAGCTATAATCTTTGAACAAGTGATGGCTCCTACACAAAGAGATCCCTCAGGAAGAGAACAAAGGATAAGTACCCTGAGCTCACTCTGTTACCTCTTTCAGATTTCTGCAGAGGGCTCCTCATTGGCAGAAATCTACCAGAATCCAGAAGGAAAAGGAGCTGTATTGATGTGGTCCATTCAGATCAGCTTCCAGAAGCAGGAGGAGGAGATGAGGCAGGAGAAAGATGGAGAGTGGATGAGAGGCAAATGGAAGACTTTTAGCTGATGGTCTGTGTCTAGTGTCTATTCTATCACTCACACCACAGTTCTAATTTCATGGGCTTAATATTAGGGAGAGAAATTCCTCCTCCTTGCTTTTCTCCCAGAGTGTCTAGAATATTCTTGAACTTTTTTGCATATATTTTAGAATTGGCTTTCTACACACATACACACACAATTGAGATTGATGGAGATTTCACTAAATTTATTTGTAAAAGGTGAGAGAATTGACATTTTTTCATTATGCATCTTCTAATACGTGAACGTGGCATATTCTCACACTTCTTTACGTCTTCAGTTTTTAAAATTTATGTTTTATGTTTTTCTGTGCTGAGTTCCTGTAAATACTTTAAGAAAATTTGTTCCTAAGTATTTTGCAGTCATCCTATTTAAGAACATTTTTAAAAATTTCATTTCTCATTTCTAGTTGCTTGTATACAAAAAGTAATTTTAAAAATCTTACTGCTAAACTGCTTTAATGATGGAATCATTTCTAGATTATTGTGGGTTGTCTATATCACAATCCTATCTGTGACAAATGTATTTATTTTCCTTGATTTCCAGTTATTAAAACTTCTATTTCTTTTTCCTTCCTTTTTATGCTGTCTAGGACCTGCAGTACACCGTTTAATAGAAACAGTGCTCTTTGGCTTCTTTGAAAGAAAGCATTTAACATTTCACCATGAAGTTGGTGTTTGGTTTATGTGTGTAGCATACACCCTTTGCCAGAATCAGAAAGTTTTTCTTTTATTCCTAATCTGCTGGGAATTTAGTTCTTTATTATGTGTGAACATTTTTCATACATCAAATACTTTTGTGTAATTATTGTCATGGTGAAATGATGCTTTTATTAATGTAGAATATGACTTTGATTGATTTAAAATGTTAAATAAATATTACATGGAACCCAAATTGATTGTGACATATCATCCTTTTATATAAACTGCTAATTCTTTTTGCTAATATTTTGTTTAGAAGTTTTTTTGTTTTGCTTTTGTTTTTTTAGTGAGGAAGGTTAGCCCTGAGCTAACATCCATTGCCAATCCTCCTCATTTTACTGAGGAAGATTGGCCCTGGGCTAGCATCTGTGCCCATATTCCTCTACTTTATGTGTGGGATGCCTGCCGTAGCATGGCTTGATAAGCTGTGCATAGGTCCGCGCCTCGGATCCGAACCTGCAAACCCTGGGCCACTGAAGCAGGGTGTGCAAACTTAACCACTACACCACTGGGCCAGCCCCAAAAGTCTTTTTTTAAATTTTTTTATTGCAGTAACATTGGTTTACAACATTATATAAATTACAGATGTACATCATATTTCAATTTCTGTGTAGATTACATCAAGTTCACCACCCAAAGACTAATTATAATCCATCACCACATACATGTACCTAATCACCCCTTTTGCCCCCGTTACTCTCCCTTCTCCTCTGGTAACCACCAATCCAATCTCCATTTCTATGTGATTGTTGTTGTTTTTCTCTTGTTTACAAGTTTTGAATTTATGTTCATTGAGTGAGGTTATCCTATATTTTTTTCAAAATTTCTTTATTCAGCTTTGAGTATTAAGATTATTCTGTCCTTGCAAAATGTTTCCTCTTTTTTTTTCATATTTAAGTAATTTTTATGCACCAGTCATGTTATGATAGGTAATACTGTCATAATAGTCAATAATCAAATCCAAAATCTCAGTGCCTTAAATAAACAGCTGTTTATTTCTTGCACATTCCTAGTTCATTTTGACTCAAGGTGATTCTCCAGGTCAGCTATACTACAAGTGATGACTAATGTTTGAACCTCTAAATCAATACACAGTTCAACAGTCATCACAGTTGGAGAAAGCAGAGGTTGAAAGTCAAGCTAGGCAATTAAATGCCTCTATCATGAGATGACACATGCCATTTCTACTCACATTTTTCTTTGTCCAAAGCAAGTCATATGGCCACGTCAGTCTTCAGGAGGCATGCAATTCCTGTTTTGCTGGAAAGAGAGGGGGACTGGCTGTTGATGAACAGTCCATAGTCAGCCTTTGGACTTGTAACCAAGAATTCATCTCCTCTCGTCTCCCCGTGCAGGAAACAGGCACACCTTCTCCAAGGGAGACAACATAGGATCCCCTTTCAGTGACTCCTTGTGATCAAAGGCAGGATCTCTGATGATCTCCTATAGTCTTCCTCAGGTCTGGATGTGGTTCCTCTTGATCTAAAGATCTATGAAGAAAAGACAAGCAGAAAACAAACAAAAAAATAAAAGAAAACAAGTAAACTGCCTCTTCCACACACTGAATATGCAGTTGTGGAAAAGTTACTTAATTACCTCCTACAGGGTTCTCTTGCAAAAGGGAATGAAGAGAGACATGCAGTGTTGGTCTGAAGCTGGTCTGGGACCCCAGGAGGCATTGGTTATGGCATTCCTTACTCCTTGTGATGAGATCCTGACTGTGCTTTATGCAAGGAACTCTCTTGCTCATTGTTTTTCACATTCTCTGGCTCAGCCCTCTGAAATGTTCTTTCATTATCTTCTCTGGCCACATGTTAAGGGCTATGCTTTCTTTGGGGGATAGATTTCTCAGCCTATTCTCTGCTTGAGTTTCTTAAGAGCTGAGGAATTTCTTTGAATCTCTAATGATCATAGTTTGTTTTAGTCAAAGCTGCTTTTGGCCATAATATTTCAAAAGATTAGTTGCCTTCTTATCTATTTGATTCCAGTTAGAGTCATATATTTATGTATAAAAATAAATTTATGTATTTATAAAATTTATGTACTAATTAATTAATTAATTAATTAAATGAGTTATTATATTTGCCAGAATGGTTAAAATCACCGTGATATTGGAAGAGAAAATGAATGGCTTTCAGTGCTATTTCACACCTGAAAATCCAACAATTCAGGATGATAATTAGAAAACTACTCCTGATTTTCCTGAAATAAATGGGTTCATTCAATCTAGCTGTTTAGTAAAAGCTGAAAAGCACTTTGTCATTTATTTTAACCCAAGATACAAAAACAATACCTGGGAACCTCAGGGAAGAATGTGGTTTTACACACTGAGTTCAAATATGGGAACGTTTCTTATAGAAGGAGGGTTTACATTAGAAAGTCTCAGCTGTGCTTCCCCGGTGCCTGCCTCTTCCTGTCTGTGGTTCATGTGAGCAAGACTCTGAGCAGGGGGCTGCCTTTATGGAGCTCTAAGGTTTTTGATTATCTTCCACCGTTGTTTTTATTACTGTGGGATCCCAGAGAGCACAGAAATATGTTGCTGAATCTGCCAGTTGCAAAGAAGAGATGGTGAGGCTGATGGATTTTTTTGCCTTTTGAAAGTTCACAGAGAAGCGATCCTGCTTTGCACTTGACCAATCAGAATACTGAGAAATAAGGAAGATCATCTCTCCACTGGGAGGCTGTTTGTACCAGTACAAATAATAACTGCTCCAGCTGGTTTCATACGTGCAGTCCATGGTCACAGCTTCTCCTTCCTGCCTTGTTTTTATCGTCCGATCTTGGGTTACTTTCTGAGCCATGCTGGATCCTATGGAAAAAGCCGAAAATAGGGTTTGTTTCTGAAATGTCTCAGATGGACCATGAGGACTAGATTCATTTACAAGACAGAGACAAAGAACAGAATCATATTGTGTTTCATTTCCCCATCTCTCTTCCCTCATAATACCCCCACCAGTTACAACTTGCATAGTCCTGTTCCTGAACTCTAAGTGGAAGCTGAGGCCCATGTTTAGGGTCATACGTACTGAAGACAAAGGAGGCCAGGAATGCCCACAGCAGGCCAGGGCAGAGCATGACAGAAATTCTTCTCCTGGTTGAAATTTCTCTTGTTCTCACTCAAGCGCAGAGACCAGCCCTCCTCTGAGTGCCTGAGTGAGGAGTTTCTGGGCTATTAGAAGTTTCTGCCCCCAAACAGGAAGTAACGTTCGTAAGTGTGATGTTACAGTGCCCTAGTCAGAGACTGGAACATCTACCCTACCCCAAACCTCTGTTTTGCCTTGATGTTCTTTCTGTGGCAATACATTTGAAAAATGGCTATTATATCTAGCAAGGTACAGGAATGATGTTTAATTATCTTTTTGTTATTGAATTCTCGCTTAGTACTATTGTGATCAGAGACTATACACTGAATGATTTAAATCCTTTGTAATTGATTAAGGCTTGCTTTAAGATCCAGAATTGAGTCAACTTTGATAAATATTCCATGTACATTTGAAAAGAATATGTATCCTGTTGTTTGGGGGTAAAGTGTTCTATGTATGCAAATTAGGTCAAGAATATTGATTGTGTTGGTCATATTTTCTCTAGGTGTCTACTGAGAGATGTGTGTTAATGCCTGTTACTATGGTTGTTTATTTATTGATTGAGTTTTTAAATCAACAAATTCTACTAGTTCAATTCTACTGATTAACTCTACTGATTTATGTTTGATATATTTGGAGCTATGCCTTAGGTGCATATCAAAATAGAATTGTTCTATCTTCCTGGTAGATTGTGCATTTAATCATTTTGAAGTATTGCTCAGTATCTCTAGTAATAATTCCTGGTTAAATGTTGACTTGATCTGATATTAGTAAAGCTACTCAGCTTTCTTTTGATTAAGGACTCCAAATGTCCTATAATCCATATGCAAAAAAATGAAGTTGTATCTCTACCTCTCACCTTATTAAAAATTAACCTGAAATGGATCAATGGCCTCAATGTACAAACTAAAACTATAAAACTCATAGAAGAAAACACAAATGTAAACCTTTGTGACCTCAAATGAGGCAATGGTTTTAAAATATGACATCAAAGTCCAAGTAACTAAAGAAAAAATAGTTAAATTGGACTTTATGGAAATTAAAAACTCCTCTGCTTCAAAAGATACGATCAAGAAAGTGAAAAAGACAACCCACAGAATAAGAGAAACTACTTGCAAATCGTATATCTGTTAAGGGTGGACTATCCAGAATATATAAAGAACTCTTACAACTCAACAATAAAAAGACCAAAGACTCAAGGAAAATTTTGATTTTAACAGTGGTTTCACTGGGATTCTGGGGATAGTAGGGCTAAAGGTGAGAGGGAATGTTACTTTTCAATATATTTCATTTTGTATAATTTTTGTTTTATACCATGTGTATTTATTACCAATTTGAAATCCAAGAATAATTTGTATTAAAATATTTTCACTACTCTTAGCCCTCCTTTATAGATATTGATTACTTTTTTGCCTCATAAACAAATTGATGAGATTTTTCTCTCTAATTTGAAAGTTTTGTTTAAAATAGTTATTATTTTCTTTTCCTGAAGGAACATTGGGAAAAACTGAGACAGTTCATACTGTTGCTGAAGTTTATATAGACCTAAGAAGTCTGAAGGAACTGATGGTATGTTTGGGCAAAATATCAAAACCCTTGAGTAGTGTCATTGAACCCTGGTGTACACTGTCGTCAAAAACTTTCCCAGGTATTTCTGGCGAGCAGACATCCATCAGAGGAGAGAGGCAGAACAGAGTTAAATGCTGCCATCCCTTTCTGTTCATCCTGATCAATCTTTAGCACTGAGAACAGTGTCTGGCACAGAGTGATAGTCAATAAATATTTGTTGAATATAGAACAGTTGCAATGGGAAAAAGCTTTGCATGAATTCCTCTGATTGCTACTTGAGTTGTACCTTTTATAACCGAGCACCTATATCCTGAAAATGGATATTAAAGAGGAGAATGGACATAAACGTTACATGAAAAATATATTTTATATGTTCAATTGATATAAATTAAGACATGAAGGCATATAATTAAGAAACACCTAACACCAAAATAGTTATAGTAAATGATTATCTTTGGGTGGTGAAACTTTGCATGGTTTTAATTTGTTCATGATGTTTTCTATATTTCAAAAGTGTCCACAATGAGCATGTGTTGATTTCACAAAGTGGTTTCTGCTTATAGCTTTAGTTTTATATTTACTGTTGACCATTTTGAGTTGTATGTTCCAGCCATTCTGAATTAGCTTAATGTCATTTTCCTAAACTAAATCCTGACTTTATACCTTTGAACATTTTGTTTCTCTTTTTCTAGAGTAGTCTTTTCCTGACTTCATTTTTGAAAAACTCTTTTAATAAGACATCATATCTTTTAGGTAGCCTTCCCTTATTTTCTGTTTCCCACTTAGATGCCTCTGTTAGGTGGTCATAGTCTACTTTTCTCCTGTGACAGCTTTGATTACACTATTTTGTAATGCACTCCACAATATTACATGCTTCCTGGAAGCAGACACAATGTCTATTTCTTTCCGGTTGCATCTCCTGTATTCATGTCTAGAACACATACTAGGCATCAAATGAATATATTATTAGAAAAATCTCAAGTAAATAGAGAACACATCTGGTAACTTCACAGATTATGATTGTTCATTTGTAAAATTGAGACCATGGCTACTTTGCAGTGTTGGTTTGAGGATTAAATACATATATATAATTCTGTATCTATAATTTCTTTCATTTTTATACACATATAATTTTATTCATAGCATAACCTTGACTTTCGGTCCTGAAATTCACTATGATCTCTATTACCTTGCATGTGCTGTTCCTATTTTTAAGATCACTTCCCCTACTCTTCTGTCTTTCAACCTGATTAACTTCTACTAAACTTTCAGGCCTTAGTTTAGACATCACATATTCAGGTTGTCTCTGACTCACTACTAAGGCCGGGGTAGAGGTGGGAGTCTTTATATGCCTTCATATCACTTTTTGCTTTCCCAAGCTTAGTCCTTGTCTCACTCTGTGTGATTAGCTACGTACATAACTAACTAGACTGTAAATTCAATAAGAGAAGATCCTATGTATTTTCTCATACCTCTTTTTTTCCAGCATGTAACATGAATGCAGAACTTAGCAGATACTCAATGAATAATTGTCGATTGATTGAATGAATAAAATCTGAGAGCAATGTTAGCTGGAAACTATTGTCCTTGTATTACACATAAAGTCCTGATATCATATGCTAAGAAGTTGATCACCTGTTCAAGATGACATAGTACACTCATAGCTAGGTCAATTTAGAAAGTAGCTCTTTACCAATGCTGCTTCTCAAATATACCAAATAAGAAAAGGAGATAGATGGATAACTGTGGGAATAAATGAAATGTGAATGTTGTAGTATGAAGAACTTGACCAAAAAGAACAGGGATGAGATTGTATGTAGCATTCCCTTTTCTGGTATGGCTTTTTGTGTAGCCTTTGGAACGTACAGAAGGCATCAATATATTCCCATATTATAGCCTCCCTTCACACATAGGCATAGGGTGAGTACAATGGCAATCAGAGTGAGAAATGTCCATTGTAACAGAACTTTATTACTGGTTGGAATGATTTATAAATCATGTTAAACATTTCTGAAGATAAGAAAAGCTATTTGATTCATTGACTTAGGGTTAAGAACAGAGATGTACAATAACTAGACTGATTATTCATCCATATTTTCAGGTTGTTTGAAATTGAAATGAACTGCATGAAATGAACTTCACTTATATGTGGAATGGTGAGAAAAAATTTGAGCTCATAGAAACAGAGAGTAGGAAAGTGCTTGCAAGGGGCTCGGAGGAAGGAGAAATAGGGAGAGGTAGAAAAAAACCTATTAAAAAATACACAGTAAAAAAATTGAATGTGTGGGGCCGGCCCCAGGGCCTTGTGTTTAAGTTTGGCACTTTCTGCTTCAGTGGCCCAAGTTCAGTTCCCAGGCACAGACCTACACCACTCATCAACAGCCATATGTGCCAGTGACCCACATATAAAATAGAGGATGATTGGCACAAATGTTAGCTCAGGGTGAATCTTCTTCAAGCAAAAAGAGGAAGATTGGCAACAGATGCTAGTTCAGGGCGAATCTTCCTCAGTAAAAAAAAAAAAAAAAAGAAAGAAAGAAAAGAAAACTGAATTCATAATAATATAATATATAACCTTAAGTAATAAAATATAAAATACATATAGATAAATAATATATGTTATATAATAAAATATAGCATACTATACTATATTGTATTCTACTACATCATTATTTTTTCCCAGCCAGCCCCTATAGTTGTGGAATATACATATATTGTATGTATATACATGTGTTTTATATATATATATATATATACACACACACATACATATGCTATAAATATATATACAATACAATATGCTGGGAAGATGAGACTTACTTTGGCCAATTTGGTATTGCAAGTTATGATAGAAACAGGTTTAACAGATGCTTTCATGTTTCAACTCTTGCTCTTGCTCCTCCATGATTTCCATGAGACTATGCCTGACTTAGGCTGCTGGAGGATGAGACAGATGAAGAGTCGAGTATTTTTAGTTATCCTACACAAGGCCATTCTAGATCAGCCAACAACCAATTGATCCCAGACATAACAGTGAGCTCAGCCAAACCCAGAAATACTGTTCAGCTGAACTCAGTCTAAATTGTCAATTCACACACTGATGAGTGAAATAATTTACTGTATTAAGCCCCTGAGTTTTGGAGTAATGTACCATTATTGTAACAATAGCTAACATAGACAGCAGGAGATATGGATGCTAAATTGAACAGTATATGGTATGGCCTCTGGAAGATAAGGATACATTGCATTACAGTGAGTAGGTAGGACCTCCAATGAGCTCTGTGTTGACCCCATGATTAGACGTCTCTTGGTTCCGAAGATCTGGAGTCTCTGAGCCCAAACAAAATGGAATGACAACTGAAATAGTCTCCTGTGCAATATACACACCTTCCTATCTCAGGGACCACTTTGGACAGCACATGATTTTATTCTTAGGAAGATGTTTCAGGAATGCCTTTAGCTTTTTGGTGAAGAAGAAATAGGAGAAAGTTCCTGTGCAGATATTACACACACACACACATACACACACACACACATACATGCACCACCCACAGGTAGACACTACACTACATATACATTGTGTACACAAGTAGTCTCTTGATTTTTTTCAGGAGAGCTATGGTGTCTCATCCTACTTCTATTTTTTTTCTGATAGCTGGCATTTCTTTTTCTTTTCAGCTTGAAATTCTATATTTAAGGAGCTGAGAACAATTCTAGGAATGAAGAAGAAAAGTTTTTCGTAGAAATTCAGGTTGACTAATTTCCTTGTATTCATCACATAAGTGAAAAGCATGAAACCAGTGGTCAGTAAATGTTTGAGGTGAATGGAATCCTATAGCTGTTGGGCTGCAAGGAAATAGATTTCATCTACTTCTAACCTGTATTTCACAAATGAAGAAATCTGAGTGACTAATAGAATTGACAAAGGTCATACAAATTGATAGTGGAAGTTAGAACATAAAATGTCAAGATATTTTTTATGAGTTAATACACTCTTTTCGTTACCACCCATTTGTAGGGAAGGGGAATCTCGTGTAGGTAACTTTGGCCATCTAGATCACTCAAGTTTGAAGCTGGAAACTGCTTGTATTTTTGATTAACTGACAACCTACTGGACACCCCTGACTTAATAAATGTTTGGGATATTTCCCACATCTTCTAAGTTCTTGTGATCCTAGAATGACCGTGGCCTGGTTCTTTACACTCAACTTTGAGCTGCATCCTTAATGCTCAATGACATATATTTGTCTCCACTGAGAATCAGGATGGCTACCAATAACAAGATCTTTGCAGTTGACCAACCGCATGAAATGCCTGTGTTTGTTATTATGATTCACTGGGCAACACATTTTGTTGATGGAAACTGTCAGATAGTTCAGTGTCTGCCTGGGAAAGAGAATACACAGTAAGCGATTTACTGAAGCATTGCCTAGATATGACTTATAAGTGAAGAAGCAAATAAATGAATGTGACTTACACACAACCTCAAATGAACTTAATGTAAAGCCACAGTTACCCAGAAACAGTAATAAGGGATTATTTTGTTCATTTTTGCAAAATGAACCACACGATTGCTGATACTCAAAGGCACACAAACATTTACTGGGAGAACTTGCCGCAGGACCCTGGCTTTCCCATCCGTGAAGTATCTTTTCCTCTAGGATACAGGGGAAAGAGGGTAATCTCATTCCAAGAGCTGGTGGAAACAAAACATCACCAGAGATGGGTCCTTTAACTAAACCAGCAACTTCCCTCTGAGAGTAAAAAAGAAGAATGGTTAGACTCTTACACACCCTAAGGCTCAGGGAATTTCTTAACTCATGTGTAGGACTTCTCACATATCAGTCTTCCTTAAAGCTCACCTTGCTCACCTACTTTAAAGCACACCCCCTTCTCCTGCCATGTGTAAATGGAAGCAAGTCTGTGTAACTCTCAGTCTGAGACCCCAAAGTAGAGGTTTGCTTGGACACAGCTGCAAGTTTGGGGACAGGCTGCAGGTGCCTGGAGAGCACTGTGCACTCGCTGTGCAGAGGTACAAGGCAGAATCTCCAGGCTGGGAGGCCTCGATGTGCAGAGAGACGTGTTTGGCACTTTTGTTGAGGAAGATGGTGAATCTTCCATCTTCATTTTTATCCATGACTGAGTATGTTGATATCAGGAATGCAGGACCTTTAGCAGGGTCTTTTCTGTACCATAGGAAGTAATCAAACATATTATTATTGTAGTCACAGTTCAGAATAGAAATTCCTCCTTCTTGCACACTCAGGGATGGAGAATTTTGCTTAACCTGTTGCTGGTCACCACTCTTCTGTTGACTCTTCACCCCTGTTTGAGAAGAAAGTAACAGATTTTAAATTTTATTCTTAAAATCCCCACAGAAAACCAACATGAGCCAGAAAACATAACAAAACAAAACTCCCCATTATCTCATGTCCCAGCCTTGTAGTGTTCCTTGGAGTTTTTCTACCATATTCCAACCCCCCACCCACAACTCACAATATGGCTGAAGCCACAGAATCAACAGTGATGCCCCCAGGAGCTTGCCCATTTCTCCTATGAAGGCTCAGGTTGTCTCCTCTCCTGCCCAGGCAACCATAAATCTGACTTCAACTTCCCACCCTTCATTCATTTTCTTCCACAGAGCCCTCTATTTCACATATGAACAGTTCTGGTTTTAGTTAAAAGATCTATCTTTATGAAAGGAAGTACTGCCCCCTTTAGTCCACATGTAGAAAATTTCTGAAAGTGTATTTCCATATTTTCTAAAGATCAGTTTGCAATCCCTTTCCTATTAAAATTTTAAAATAAGAGATTGTAAGAGAAGGAAAGGCTTTCAGCGATCATAGAATTCAAATATACATATTTTTGCAAGAGTAGAAAATGTAACTGTGAATGTAGAGAATTATAGAAGGTCAAATGATTGGCACTTTGTCAACTGGCACACTTATTAATCAGAATTGGTGTTTATTGGGGACACATAAGGATATGATGCTTTATTTAATACAATGATTACAAATTTAGAACACAGGGAGCTTAGTAGTTTTGCTATTAATGTAATTATATGAACTGTAGTTCATGCTCATGGGACAATCTGGAAGGAAAAGGGACTCTTAACAGCAGGAAAAAAGGAAATTGGACATGGCCCTAAAATCTTAAAACTGTTTGGTGCTAGTAATGAGCCTGCCCAGGTAGCTATCATACACTGTCCTGGCCACAAGAGGGAGAATCTAATGGGTCCAGAAGTACATCATAGGGCCCCACCTACAAAAGACTACACAACAGATGACCAAAATTACATGATCTGTTCAATGAACAACTCCAAGACTGCTTCTGGTCCCTCATATTTGGGCACCCAACATAAAGGAAATTGGCCAACTGAAGACCGGCAAAGAGACTTTACCCAGATGTCCCAGGCAACTGGGAATTTTAGGTTTCTGTTAGTGTTTGTGGACTCCTTCACCAGGTAGGTAGAAGCCTTTCCCACTAGGACTGAGAAAGCATCAGAAGTCACTCGCGTGTTGCTAAAAGAAATTCTATATGGGAGACTCTTTCAGGCATCTTCCCCTGGGACTGAATCTCTGGACACTTTAAGGAATGATATGATTACTAATTATGTTAAATCATTAAGCTCTGTATTAACTTATGTCCATGAGTTTGTTTCTCACAGGTCTGCATATACATCTGATGTCCCTCCACATGCATTCTGACCTGTTGATCAGGTTTTGCTGAAAACTTGGAAAGACCAGGGACCCAAAAAACAGTTGTCACCCCAATGGAGGGGCTCCTTTAAGATTTTTCTTACCACTCACTCATCTGTAAGACTTTCAGGCGTGAAACCCTGGACACATCACTCCTGGATCAAGGCAGCCCCCAAATCACAGGAAAGTGTCCCACCTGTATTGAGAGAAAAGTGGTGGCAGAATCCCTTGGAGAGCTAAAGTATGTCTTTAAAAGAAAACTTTGATCTCTTCTATCTAACCCCTCTTCTTACAGTTCTATTTACTGGAGTCCAAAGTAACTCTTTTCCATGCTACGGTCCCCCTATGACGTCCTGATTCAGCAGAAAGTAGCTAGAGGAATTATGAAGCCTTTTCTCCCCTTGTCCATAAGATTATGGGTTACTACTGATGGGGGGGGGTAATTGCAAGAGAGCATAAGTGAGGCCATCTTGTTACACAAAATGGCCTCAGCCCCTCCTCTGTGTGACTACTCGCTGCTCTGCACATACTCCAAAAAAATTCACATGCTCTCCAGAATTATGGCCTCCACTTACATATGTACATCCCTATAGCTTGATAAATTAAAACTTTGTTCTATGAGTTTCTTTTCAGGAACAGGCTGACCACAGGTGGGAAACACATCTACAAGGTGTCCATCACAGCTGACAATAGAATGGAACAATGTGATGCCTGGAGCCCATGATGCCTGGAGACCAACACCTTTGGACCTCCTCCTTACTGACCTTTTCCCCTATATAACTGCCTCAAGATTCTGCAATTCCTGAAGATGTTTTTTGAGACATTAGTCTACCATCTTCCTGGTTATGCTGGTTAATCGACTTAAAACTTCGTTTCTCGATCCCTAACTCATTGTGATTAATTGACTCTGATCGTGCTGAGCAGAGCGAGCCCATTGCTTGGTAACATTCTCAGGACAGCACAACCTCTAAAGTCTCCTTGGGGCTTTTAGAGCCTCAGAAGCTGTTTTCTACTAGGCTTCCCAATGTCTCTCTCTATACACATGCAGTTCATGTGTAGGCTCAGGAGACCCCTGCACAGATTTTAGGGTCCTTTCACATGAGGCTCACTTCTCTCCAACACCTTTTCCAAGTCCCAGTTGTACTGAATCCCTAGTTCTGCTCTCTGTTCCCTCCGCCCCGCGAGGCTGCCTCTCTCTGCTGCGGCTCCGAGTCTTTGTGCCGAGATTAGAAAACACCCCCGCGAGATGCGGAGTGAACGTGGGGTCACTCTGTGGACTTCCTCTCCCCCAAGGGTTGCAGACTCGCACTGTCTACCCTCCTTGAAAACAGTCGTTTCACGTTTCCCCAGTTTTATAGTAGTTTACAGTTAGGAGGTAATTCCACTATCAGCTCTACTGCAAGAACCAGAAAATGTTTTTTTCTCTTAAGATAACACTCTCTTACATATTTCCTCTCTTTTAAAGGCAATTGTTGGTTTTATTTAATAGTCAAAATAAATCACATGCATGTATCATATTTATCTTATGCAGCTTATTTATAAATGCTTTCTGCATTTAAAAACTAATTAGGGTTTCCAGAAACTAATATTTCTTATCATTAATTAGTTTCATGATTCTTTTCATTGGTCCTCAGTGCAGTTATCAGAGAAGGAGAGAGAAGATCATTCGATATTTCAAATTCCTATTATCTCATTCTCTGCTCCTCTAGCTGGTCTTGCTAATCCCAGAGAATTGACATCCCAGCAGTCAAAATATGGAAACTTCAGTAAAGACGATTGTGATAAGAGATAAAGGATCAAAGCTCAATGATAAGGGAGCAGGGGGAAATGTTCCATGAGTGAGGAAACAGTTTGACCCATAGATTGGGTTGATTTGCAATGAGAAATCTGAAATGCTTTAAGAAATCTATTCCTATTGCTACATGGATTATATACTACAACGTATGAGAGAAAAAGCTGAAATTCTCAGAAAATATCAGGCTGCAGATTCAAAAAAACATAACCATATGTAAGTTTACTCTATGGGGGCTTTTATTTTCTGATATCAAAAGGGGTGGCATATCCTAAATTCAATGACTGACTCATATCCTTAGTGGAATTTTCTCTCAAGTATAAGCCGACTCTCTTGGCATGGGTTTCTGCTGCCTCAGCCATTGCTGACTCACATTTCATACTATATCATTTTTCTCCCCAACTCCACTGCAATGTTCTTTCTTCAAGACATTGATAAAGTTCCTCAGTCTTGTAGATTTCCAGAATTATCTCCCTCTGCCAAAAATCTTTTCTCATCTACTTCAATAATTTGGTATTTTCCAATTACCTCTATAAGAAAAATATCTAGGGTAGCCTATATATTTCCTCTGTCTGTTACGGGAAAAGTACAAATAGGTAACTGATCCTAAAGAACTGATCATGAGAAGTGATCCCTGAGAAATCAAGACTGCCTCGTTTCCAGAAGTGGGAACCCCTTTCCTGTGACTTATACTCACTGATCCTCTAGAGTTATAGAGGATAAATATAATCTTTCCATGCTACGAAATCTTTCCATATTTCACATCTTTAAAGAGTTAAAACCAGCTATGATGAAGAACCACAAATCAACATATAAATTTGTAAGCAAATATGAAATGTGGTTTTTTTGCACATATAAAACTTCTTCATTCTAAAGATCTTCCTTTATTCTCTCATCCATCTTCCATAGGATAGAATTCCCCAATCCTACATTGGGCAAGTTTCCCTCTTCTCAGAGACAGATACTTTAGGTCAGTATTTGTCCTTTTGAGTTGTGTATCCAGAATGGAATGTTATAGTTTGAATGTGCTCTGTTCAGCACCGTGTTCCATGTATTTACTGTAGCACAGGTGTAGCCATCCCCTGGGCAAAATTCTCAGCTTCATGATTATTTCACTGAATGTTTCCTGACTCATTATCAAAAAGCGTTGACCTGGAAAGGCTTTTTCTGGTACCTTCATGGACTGCCAGCTGCATGAGGACAATGTTCTCCTTAGTCTCCAGAGCACCACGATCATTTTTTATAACAATGTATTAGTGATGCTCTCTATTCTTATCCTGCCTTTAAGAGCTGTCCACCTAGGATAATGAATATAATTGCTATTTCTAGGAAAGTTCTTAGAAATATATCTGGGTGTTGAGGGTGACACCATCACCTTTGACTTACTACTGCAAGAGGCAGTGAATGATGGACTGGTTTGCTGGCAGCTCAGCCCATCTCCTTTCCTGACTAAAGTGTCAAACATTTACACAAGTTTGAATTCTCCATTCTGGCATCAAACTAAATGAACCATTGCTTTCCCAGACCCAAATTGCAGAGATCTCAGTGGCTAGGCTTGCTTTAGGCAGGTTCTCTTTACTCAGGAATATGGTCCTACGGGAAAGAAGCAGGTGAAAGAATTCTAAAGTGGAAGTGAGAAATCCAGTTTCTTTCCACTCCCAGCTTATTTACTATCTAATTGTTTCATACTGGCTTCTTGAACTTAGTCTCCATCTTTGTAAAATACAGTTGGACTACAGGATTTCTAAGCACTCTTCTAGTTCTAAAATTCTTTTATACTATTTATTGAAAGAAATATTTATTGAAGACTAAGGTTGTGTGCAATGTGGAGTGGTGTGAGAGTGGGGAGAAATTGTCCTGCATCATGGAACTTTCAAGAACATTTTCACATCCACATGCATTCTAGTGGGTTTGAGGTTGCCCCTAACCGACCCTGGGTCTTCTTCAGTGACCACTGTGGAGATGGGGTCCTCAGGATGAGTTCTTATCTGGGTTTTCATTTCTCCTATAAGATCAATACTGGATCAAGGAGAAACTAAATCCGTAGTAGGATGGAATAAAATGGGACTTTACCTCTGAGTGTAGAGATCACCACAGGCAGTGTGATGGGCGTGGATTCAATGGCTGAGCCATGGGTAAATGAATGCTCCTTTTTTGAGATTTATTTCTTATGTATATCTATAACATATAACATATCTCTTGTAAAAAAAAAAAAAAAACCCATCAGCAACTTGTAGAACCTGGAGGAGGTGGATGAGGTTGCTCATATGTAAGGGAAAAAGTACTTTCTCAAGCAGCCTGATTGCTTTCTGGCTTCTAGTTCCCTTCTTCCAAGTTTAACTTGGGTGTTCAAAATTCCCACAAGGGATGGCTATATAATTTGTGGGAGTCAGCGCAAAATAAAAATGTGGGTCCCCTTGTTCAAAAAGCAGGAAGAGGCGACATTATGTAATGAAATATAAAGCTCTCTTTAAAAAATATTTTCTTATTTATAAAACACAATAGGATTTATAATGATACATAAGTAACAATATAAATTTACAAGTTGCAAAAATATATTCTGAGGTCATAATTTTATATAATACAATAACTAATAACACTTTATTAGTGTGATATCTTGACTATAATAAAATTTTCCTACGTTGCTTTTCTGAAAATTTATTAGGTTATCAAAATTTATACTTTTAGTAGCCTCATTTCAATTAATATCATTGAAAGCAACATCTGTTGCTGTTGGCAAATGCAAGATTGCAAAAGAATTTTTGATAATTTTTAATTTTGAAAGGGATATTTCTGTGGATGCAACTGATATTACAGCTCTTAGAATTTTATAAGTTGTGACAATATCGGCATAAACATCTGACAAATGAGTATGAAATATAAACTGTAGTAAATCTGGAGCTGATGTCTCTAGTGGAAAATTTTTCTATAAATGATTTAACTCTTCATACCAATCAGTTTCATGTAAGTCTGAATTTAATTTTAAATGTAAGTTTATGTAGCAGCATTTTAATGTTTTCTCTGACATTTTCTGTAACTTGTGGAGGGAGTATAAGAAAGCAAAAGTAGCTTCATGATTTGTATATAATTCTAAATGCTTGTTTATGCATCCTATCATTGCATATGTAAATATAAGGAAAATTAATTGTTAATTATCTTCTATGTTAAAAATTGGTTGGTTGAATTAGTTCAAATTTCACATGGAAACCTTCAATGGAAGATGGAAACCTTCATTCCATTGAAGCTATTATCTCTACATTTAATTTCTATTTCTAAACCTAAGGAGATTTGCTTTCCAACGTTTGAGGAATTTTTAAAACATGAGTTTCTAACTTTTTGAGAATTCTAATCTCTCTCTGATATGATTTATTACAATGTCTACATATACACTTTCATTTAGTAATAATTTATCAACAAGGTTTTCTCCCTTTGGGACCCTGCAGAGCCCAGATTGCCCCAGCTTGCTGTGCAAAGGCTACTGTGGGGGCAACATGCCAGCACCAAGGAAGTGGTGGGGCTGCAGGCCCAGCTGCAGTTTGGGTACAGGCTGCAGATCACCGCCACTGCACAGAGGTAGGTGGCTGAGTCTTCCATTTGGGAGGCTGTGATATGTAGGGTACTATACAGTTCTTTAGAATTCATTGTGGAGTTTAATCTTCCATTCTGTTTCATCCCTGAAGTCATGAAAAACAGATTGATGAGGCTGCCCCCAGTATTCTGTCGGAACCACTGCATATGGGTCACGGTGGTAGAAAAACTGCACCTCAGAGTAGAGTTTGTTCCCTCCAGGAGGCTGAGGGCTGAAGGGCTCTGTTCCATCTTTACCCCTCACACCCCTGCTTGAAAAGAGAAAAATAAACACAAATGATGTCACTGGGGAGTCACTGATGCAGTTTCTAAACCTGTAAAAAGACCAAGAAACACCCACGAGGATGTAAGACCCTCTAGGAGCTCTGTGTCAGTTCTCCCTTCCCTTCCATCCCACTGTCAGCTGTGGAACACTCCTCAGGCCCCCATCTGGGATGCCCCAACTCACAGCAAACCTGGACCCACAGAAGCCCCAGCAGAGCTCCCCAGTATCTCTTCATGGTTCTTTGCCCAGTTGCTGAGGTGTCTTAACCCCTAGCCTAGAGGGTGTAGAGTCTTGGGTCCAGGCAAATTTTACAGTCAGTATGTTCCACCAGAATCACTGAGCACCAATCACATCTGAGCTCTGTCATACTCAGCAGGAAACTCCACCCACAGCGTCCCAGTGAGACTGCACAGTAATCTCTCCAAATTTGTGGGTTCAAACAGTGCAGGGAAGTAGGGGCAATATTTCCAATATACGAAGTTATAAGATGCTTTTCTTCTTAAAAACTTTATGTAAGAGAAATTTGTGAGTTTAGTATGTGAGAAAGAGGGGATCATATTTCTGAAAAGAATCAGTGTCTCAACTGGGTTAAGTAGAGCCTTGAAGAATCATGAAGCCTTTAAGAAGAGCATAGGAAGAGTGACCCCATTTCCCAAATTGTAGAGTTTGACAGAATTAAGAATCTAGTTATATGAAAACTCTGATAAAGGAAAACAATCTGATATTATGCATTGTTTATTGAGGAAGTGAATATATTTTCTTGAAATCAGGAGAGTTAGAAAAACACAGGTCATACAGTCACCACCTGCAGAGAAAATGATTCCAAAAAGAGTTCAGTTGGTAAAAAATAAGGTATGTGTATAATGTCCACTCTGACTTAATCTCTACCTCTCCCCTTGTCCTGTCCAGACCCACACAGCTGGTTCTGATCAGACCACACGTTGCTGGTCAAATTGAATGTTGTCCTTTTCCTTTCCTCATTCTATTCATGTTTCTTATTTTTTTAAAATCTTTTCTTCTCTTCTTCTTATTCATGTTCCTTCTAGTCTCAGAGAAGGTATATGAAAAGTTAAGACATCTAGGGTATTGGAATAATTTCTGGGTCCATGGATTTTGGGAACTTTAGTCATAAAAATTAAAAAATTGAAAACCGATAATGGAGACGTTTTCTGTTGAGCTTCCACGCTCACAATGCCCAGTTATATTCCTATCCCCACACCTCTGCTCGGAGAAGCATCCTCACAATGGATTTATGGAGAAATGAGCTCCAGCTTTCCGAGGTTTATATAGAATGGCAGAACTGAAAACCTGAGATGACTTTACACAAACACTGTTCCAGCTCTCCTCACCTTTGCTGTCTATAATTTGACTGGCTTACATGCTTTCTGGTCTCCTCTCTGGCTGGCTGGTGCTGAGCCAGTTTTTTTGTAAGGCTCTTCCCATCACTACCCTCACCGTGGGATGATTATCTGATGGCACAGAAATAAACAGCTGAGTCCCTAAGAGTCAAGGCTGAGATGGTGATCTTTAGGTCTGGTTCCTGCAACACCACCGAATATTGTCCTTCCCTTGAGTTCCTGTTTGCAGAATGGAGCTGAATGATGTAAGTCATCTCTCCACTGGAAAGCTGTCGATACTAGTACATCACATAGTAAGTAAAACTGACTGTGATTTTGCAGTCCAAGGTCGTAGATTCTCCCTCTTGCCTATGCACTACATTTGTAGCTTGATTGATGCTCTGGGTATTGCTGGAACCTGTAGAAAAGAAGAAAAAAATGACTTATCTGATGACATTGCTCACAAGAAAGCCATAACAAATAGCTAAGTTTTGATTCATAAAACAAAGTGGAGAAAAATATGGTCCAGTTCTGTTCCAACTTCTCTCCCAACCTTCCTTCCTCAGGCCTGGCTGCAGGGTTGGCAGTCTCCCTATCAAAGCAGATGAAGGCCAAGACTGTGCACAAGAAAGCAAGGGGTCCAGGCTGCATCCTTGGGGCTCTTCCCAGTGGTGAAATGGCTCTTGTTCTGCCTGCCACCTGACAGGCTTTTGCAGTCACTGGAGCTGGGCGGTCCTGTGGCCTTGCTGCTGCAGAGCCAGAAATGGGGTTTCTGCATATGCAAGCTTAGTCATGTCACCTGCTGTCTGTTTGCCCTGCTGCCTCTCTTCCTCCAGGTCTATTACTTTTCTCAAATAAATATATAACATGGAGTATATTTTTTGATTATGAAAGAAAACTTGCTCAACATAGACATAAATAAAAAGTATAAAAGAGACAATAAAAATCCAAATACTATAATATCATTACCCAGAGATAAATACCTTTAACACTTTGTTGTGTTTCTTTCAGTATTTTTAATATAAATATTCATACTTTAAAGGAATTGGGGTCATATTGAAAGTCTTTTTTTGTTTAACACTGTGTGTATGAATATGCCATCATGTCATTCAACTGTATGTGAAAATGTGATTTTTATAGCTTCATGCTACTCTGTTGTGTAAGTGTACCTTAATTTGTTTAAACATCCTTGTTTGACATTATTTTGTTTCCTGTTTTGACTATTTTAAATAAAATTCAGTGGACATTGTAAATATAAGTCTTTGCATTTCTGATGACTTATTTGTACATTAACTAGGTTCTTTTAATGTTTTTTATTATATAAAATTCAAACCTCTACAAAAGAAGAGAGAACAGTGCAATGACACAACATATACCCATCATCCAGCTTCCACAATTGTCAACTCTTGGTCAGTCTCTTTAATCAACAACCCCACCACCGTACATATGTATATACCTCCCCAATCCTTTTTAGTTTGAAGCAAATCCCAGACATCATGGTGCTGTGTACTTTATTCGGGACACTCATAATGTCAGGTTGCCTTTTATCTGTGTGTATGTGTGTGTGTGTTAGTGATTGTTGATAAGCAATGTCTAGATCTATTGTTTAGTTGGGACTTGGTTTGCAAAATGATATTCTAATTATATCATTTCTGCTTCATCTGTTACCTGAAATATGTCTATAAAAATTTTTCCTTGTCAATTATTTGATTACTCTCTGAGGTTAAGTGTGTGATTCTTTCCCTTTATCAGTTTTCAGGATAATGAGTTGGTTCCCCTGTAGAGCGACCCACCATCCCTGTTTGCCTGAGATGGAGGGGTCTCCCAGGACATGAAGCTTTCAGTGCTAAAACCTGGATAGTCCTAGGCAAACCAGGACAAATCTCCAAAAGTAATTGAGGAGAATTCTTTTATGAACCCATGGATTTAAAAATACTTGATGTGTTTCAATCTATCAGATTCATTACCTTGTTGATGTGGGAATTGTCCCATCTTTAGCCAGCGGAAATCTTTCCGAGTTGGCTCCCGGGTCCCTTTAACATGGCTTGTAGATTTTGATCGCTTCCTAGTTTTCTGTGTGACCAGATATTCTAGGCTCATTTCATACATTTTCTCCCCCAGAAATGGAATCAGTCATCTATGATTAATGACAGATGTGGTTTTTCCTCTCTAGTCCTAATGTTTTTATTATTTTACTGCACATGTTAAGACCTTTAGTGCAATGTAGAATAGAAATGATAATATTGGAAATCTGCCTTTTTTTCAAGTTTTTAAGGGACTGCTTTTAACATCTCACTTTAAAAACAAATTCAAAGATTCCCTGTGTCAGGTTAAGGTAGTTCCATTTTCTTCCTAGTTTGGGAAGAGATTTAATTACAAATACATATTAAACTTCACCAAATTACTTTTCTGCATTTAGTGAGAGAATTTTAGAGTTAAAATATCCATGTGGAATGTTGCCCTGATATTAAACGTTCCTCATACTCCTGAGATAAATCTTATTTGATGTATTAGTATTATTTTATAATATTCAATGCTAGTTTAATAATATTTTTAGGAGCTGTCATTGCTTTTTTAAAGTAATATTAGTCTTTAATTTTCATTTGTCATCTACTTTTGCTTTGTTGGGGTGGGGAAAAATCCCTCTTCTTCACTTCTTGTGTTCTTGTGGCTGGACTAATAGTAAAATTGACACAAAATCAGATTAACAGGAGAAAAACCCAGTTTAATACATATATATTTGAAACCATAAAGAAATGATGCTCGGAGAGTGAACAAAACAGGCAGTATATATATCTTTTACACAAAGAAACAGAAATTTGTGAAAAATTGACAGGATAAAGAAATTTAGGTTTGGGGTACCTAATTAGTGAGAAATTTAAGCAGAGTTTAGGTTTGAGGTAGTAAATTAGCAACGTTTGTTTATGCAGGCTTCTCAGCCCTGAATTCCCCAGCTCTGGTGATAAGAATGCAGGGAGAGCAGATTTCATATGGGAGATTTATTTCCTGCTTTCAGGGGAACAGAGACAGGAGGGTCAGAATCCCCTTTCTGCTCCTCAAGTAACTTTAATTCTAAATAATCAATATGCTATTGTGGGATATTTTGGGGTGGCCTGCCCTGGACCCCAACAATTTGTTTTCATCATTGTTCTCTTGGTCTCAAAATGTGTTAAGTAGCCTTACTGTTTTTATTATTCTCAGTACTTAGGTATGGTTTGTATAATACAGAAATTTTTGGTCTTAAGTTTGATGAAACTTGCCTGTAAATCTAGATGTATGTACAGAGTTTTAAATTTCTTAAGAGGAGGATTGGCCACAGATGTTAACTCAGGGCTAATCTTCCTCACAAATAAATGAAAATTAAATTTCTTTAATTTGCATGTAAATTCAAAATTTCTAATTTTTATTGTCAGTTTTGCTAGATTATAATTTTAAGAAGGTTCTACATTTTGTCCAAGTTTTCACATTTATTTGTATGAATTTATTCCTTGCATCTTCTTATAATTATTTAAATTTTTACAGTGCCTATAGCTATTATCTTCATTTATAGAACATTTTTTGTGTCTTCTTTCTTTATTTCCTTGGCAAATCTCCTGAGACATTTGCCTGTTTTCTAATTCTTGTCAAAGGACTATTTAAAATTGATCCTTTCCATTGCTTCTTTTTTTCTATTTCATTAATTTTAACTCTTGTTCTTATTGTTTTCTTCCTCCCACTTTTGTTGTTTACTTTTACTCCCTTTTAAAATTTTTGATTCAATGTTTAGCTCATTTTGTTCAGTTTTTTATACATGTATTTAACATCCATTGCCAATCCTCCTCTTTTTGCAGAGGAAGATTAGCCCTGGGCTAACATTTGTGCCCATCTTCCTCTATTTTGTATGTGGGATGCCACCACAGCATGGCTTGATGAATGGTGCATAGGTCTGCGCCCAGGATACAAACCCACGAACTCTGGACAGCTGAAGTGGAGCATGGTTTAGAATAATAATAATATCATTTTTATTGAGGTATAATTGACATACAACATTATATTAGTTTCAGGAAAAGTTGCTGAGAGAGTAAATCTTAAAAGTTCTCATCACAAGAAAAAAATTTCGTAACTATGTATGGTAATGGATGTTAACTGGACTAATTGTGGTGATCATTTCACAATATATACAAATATCAAATCATTATGATTAATATATTTTAAGACTATAAAATTTTATCTGTGTCATGCTTTAAGTTCATCTCACAAGTGTTAAATTGCCAACCTTGCACTATTGTTCATTTGTAAATATTTTGACAATTGTATTATGATTTCCTCTGTGGTTCATGAATTATTTAGGAGTGCATTTCTTTTTATTTGAAGTGGCTTTTTATTAATACTGTCTAACTTTATTCATTGTAGTAAAAGACAATGATCTGTATGATATTGATTATTTAATAGTTGTTGAGATTTGCTTTGGTCAATTTGTGGTCAATTTTCTGATTATTTCTTTAAAGTAAATTTCTATATGTAGAATTGTTGAGTGAAATAATTTTATAAATATTAAATTACCCTCTAGAATGATTGTACAAATGGATATTTCTATAGCATTACTCTAAGAGTTTTTGTCCCATGTACCAGAGAATCTAATGCTTAAAAATTATTTAACAATTTGTAGAGAAAAAAATATTTCCTTGTAATTTTAATGTGCATTTGTTTACCACTGAGGTTGCATTCTTTTCATATTTTTATTTCTTAATTTGGATATTATTTGTTCATATTCATTGCCATTTTTTAAATTGGCATAATTTTTAAAAATTTCTTTGTAATAACACAATTTTTTAAGAATAGTCAAGAGATTTCTTTATAAAAGATCACTGTCTCAGAGTCCACTACTGACTCTTAACCAGATAGGTAGGCAGCAGAATTTTTATTATGACAGTGTCTGAGCTCCTTGATCTAACCATGTATCTGGGCCCTCCAAATGCCAGAACTCACGTTTACCCTGATATACATTTGCATACAAACCACAAAACTTCTGTGGCCTTTATCTAGGTTGTTTGGTGAGAAATGTTTCAGAAGACCTTGAGGTCCTGGCTGCTGAAATTGTCATTCCAGAAGAGACAAGGATGACATGAGTACCAATGGGTGTGTGTAAAGGTCAGGGAGACCTGTTCAGAAAAAGGAGACAACTTCTGGCCAAGTCATTCTTCTGAGAGGAGGTTGTTATAAAGGGTGGACTTGTTATAACTGGAATTCTATCCAAACAAATGGTAATGGAATGGGGAGGTTCTCAGAATGATGAGGTTCATAAGCCTGCGGTTGAGTAAAAGACAGGGGTTGGTAAAATTGCCCTTGTAAAAGAAGGAAACAGTTGGTCACAGAATTTCCTAAAGTTCAGGAGGATTTTAAAGAAAATCTGCATTCAATGACCTTGATATTATTCAGGCTTCTAATTCTCAGTCCTATCCTTTTCTGTCCTAATTTCAGGCCTCTCAGTCCCCAGGGAGTGTCAGCATGGTCTCACTGTTCTCAGTCATGTTAGTGGGCAGGGTTGCCCCCTGGAGGCCAGACAGAGGAGCAGCCTCCCCACAATGTTCTAGGACAGTGGTTCTCAAGCCTGGCAGCAGAGCTGTAAAGAAAGTGCTGATTCCTGAGCCCTAGACCAATGTGGGCACATGTTCTAGCATCACCATATTAAAGTTTACATTTAAGTAAAAAATACAACAGAGATGAAAGCAGCTGCTCTGTAATAAATCTAAACATGAACGAAAGAAGAATTACTAATAGCAAGAAGGTGAATTAAAGAACATGTTGGGAGAGGGAAAAAGGAGACAATTTATCTGTAGGTTTCCCAGTCTGGGAGGGAACCAGTTTTACAAAATCTAACACTGAGACTTGAAATTTAAGTATGGCAGATTTTTGGTGTATATTTATGATGTTTTCATGAGGGTGCTCATTTTTGTATATATATATATATGTATATATATATATTGACAGTTGATTACCCAAGTTTGGCCTCCTAATTCTCAAACTGTTTCTTTTCACTCAGCTTTCCCTGGGCTCTGGGTAGCTGGAGTATTACCAGGGGTCAACAACTCTGAGCTACCAACTAAAACCTCATGAAAGACTTTGAATGTCAGACCTGAAACCATAAAAGTCTTAGTAGAAAATGTAGGCTGTACACTCTTTGATATTGGTCACAGCAGTATCATTTTGAATACCATGTCTACTCAGGCAAGGGAAACAAAAGAAAAAATGAACAAATAGGACTACATCAGACTAAAAAGCTTCTGCACAGCAAAGGAAACCATCAACAAAATGAAAAGGCAACCTACTGATTGGGAGAAGATCTTTGCTAATCATGTATTCGATAAAGGGTTAATATCCAAAATATGTAAACAACTCATACAAATCAACAACAAAAAAACAAACAACCATATTAAAACCACAATAAGATATTGCCTTGTGCCTGTCAGAATGGCTCTCATTAAAAAGACCAGAAATAAGAGGTGTTGGAGAACATGTGGAGAAAATAGAACCCTCCTACACTACTGGTGGGAATGTAAACTGGTGCAGACACTATGGAAAACAGTCTGGAGATTTCGCAAAAAAAAATTAAAAATAGTGCTACCATATAATCCAGCTTTTCCACTTCTGACTATATATCCAAAGATCATGAAAACACTAATTTGAAGAGATACATGCACCCCTATGTACATAGCAGCATTATTCACAATAGCCAAGACTTAGAAACAATCTAAGTGCCCATCAACAAATAAATGGATAAAAAAGATGTGGTACATATATACAATGGAATACTCAGTCATAAAAAAATATGAAATTTTGCCATTTGCAACAACATGGAAAGAACTTGGAGATATTATGCTAAGTGAAATAAGTCAGATGGAGAAAGACAAATACTGTATGATTTCACTCATATGTGGAAGATAAACAAACACACAGATAGGTACAAAGACCAGATTGGTGCTTACCAGAGAGGAAGGGGGAAAATAGGGAGAAGGCAAACAGGGTGATAGATGGCAACTAGACTTTTGGTGGGGAACATGATGTAGTCTATACAGAAGGCAAAACATAATTATGCACACCTAAAATTTATGCAATGTTATAAATCAATGTTACCTCAATAAAAAAAATAAATAAATTGTACAATTTGATCATTTCTTTGTTTTTGTGGGTTTTTTTTTTTTTTTTTGTGAGGAAGACTAGCTCTGAGCTAACATCCGTTGCCAATCCTCCTCTTTTTGCTGAGGAAGATGGCGCTGGGCTAACATCCGTGACTGTCTTCCTCTACTTCATAAAGGACACCGCCACAGCATGGCTTGACAAGTGATGCATCTGTCCGCACCCAGGATCCGAACCTGCGAACCCCGGACCAACAAAGTGGATCACACGAAATTAACCACTATGCCACTGGGTCGGCTCCTTTGAGTTAATATTTTTACATGGTGTGAGCTAAGCGTTGAGGTTCATATTTTTGAATATGGCTATCCAACTCTTCTAGCATGATTTGTTGAAAAGATTATCCTTTCCTCATTGAATTGCTATGGTGCTTTTCTTGAAAATCAACTGATCATATATGTTTGGGTCTATTTCTGGACCTTTTATTCTGTTCCAATATTTGTCTATTTTCACATCAATACTATAGTTTCTTGACTAGTGTATCTTCATAAAAACAATATCAGTAGTGCTACTTCCTCAAATTTATTATTGCTTTTGAAATTTTTCTGCTAATATATTCACTGATTTTTCATACATATCTTAGAATCCTTTTGTTAATTTCTACAATTTCTGCTAAAATTTTATTGAGATTATATTGAATCTGTAGATCAATTTGGATAAGATTTACATGCTAACATGAGTTTTCCAATCCATGAACACAATAACTTTCAATTTATTTAGATCTGAAATTGCTCTCAGAAAAGTTTTGTATCTTTCAGTATATGTCTTGCACGTCTTTTGTCAAATTTATCCCTAAATATCATACTTGGTGCTATTATAAATTGTATATACATGTATATTTTTAAAATTTTAATTGTGATTGTTTATTTTTAATAAATGGAAACAATACAATTTTGTATTTTGTGCCTGTATCTTGACACTTTTCTACACTCATTGGTTATTTATAGTAGTTTTCTAAAATTGTAGATTCTATAAGGTTTGCTACATAGGGAATTATGTTGTTTGCAATATGATGGTTTCTTTTTCTTTTTGAATATGGTTGCCTTTTCTTTTTGCCTCATCAATTACATAGATCTTTCTTCTGTTTCTTTTTCTCTTTCTTCTACTTCTGGTATTCCCATTATCTGTGTGTTACAACTTTATAGCCTTCACACAGTTACTGGGTATTCTGTTCCTTTTTTTCAGTCTTTTTTCTCTTTGCTTTTCTATTTTCAAGGATATATCCTCTAGCTCAGAGATTCTTTCCTCAGCCATGTCCAATCCACTAATAAGACCATCAAAGGCATTTTTCATTTCTGATGCAGTGGTTTTTCTTTTTTTTTCTCTAGCATTCCTTTTTGGTTCTTTCTTAGGATTTCCATCTCTCTGCTTACATTACACATCTGTTCTTGCATGCTGTCTACTTTATCCATTAGAGCCCTTGGCATATTAATCACAGTTGTTTTAAATTCCTGGTCTGATAATTCCAATATCTCTGCCATATCTGGTTCTGATGCTTGTGCCGTCTCTTCAAATTGTGTTTTTTGCCTTTTGGTGTGTCTTGTAATTTTTTCTTGACACACAGACATGATGTACTGGGTAAAAGGAACTGCTGTAAATAGACGTTTCATAACACATTGATGAAGTATAAGTGGAGAGGAAGCATTCTACAGTCTGATGATCAGGTCTCAGTCTTTTAGTGAGCCTGTGCCTCTGGACTCTGAACTTCACGAGTGTTTTCATTCATTTTTTTTTTTCTTTTTCCTTAGGCAGGAGAGGATGGCTACAGTGGGCTGGAGTTGGTTATTTTCTTTCTGCAGGTCAGTTAGGCTGTGATAATACCCTAGCAGGTTAGGCTCTGGTTAACTACTTTTCCCTAAGGGCAGGGCAGGTCTTGTTAGGAAGAACAAAGTGCTCTTGCCTGTTTTAAAATGGTTCCTTTCCCCCTTCTTCCACTGGAAGCAGGAGGGGATTTTTCTCTGAAATTTACTTTGGGAAACAGGTTGAGCTCCTGGAGGTATATTTCACAAAACTGTGGGGTCACCCTATTAATGGGTCCCCTTGGAGTTTTTAATTCTCAGACTTGTCCACATTGAACCTCTAGCAATTTGTCATTGCAGTTTAGGTTTTTCTACCTGGCACTTGTTCCTGTGGTGGTTTCTGTGACTTCCTGCTTGTACCCGTCTGTCTTTCCAGTCTTGGGCACAGCAGTTTGCCCTGTATCCTCTCTTCTCTTTCTTATGGATCCAAGAAGAGCTGTTGATTTTTCAGTCTGTTCAGCTTTTTACCTGTTGCCAGGACAAAGTGATGACTTCCAAGCTCTTTATATGGAGAACCTGAAACTGGAAGTCCCTACATCTTAATTTATCCCAGTCTCTTTCAGATTAATGCTAACTTAATTGCAATAAAATACAGAGACTTTGCTCTAACAAGCTCTATTTCTTCCCTCCTTCTTTGGGTTATTTCTGTCACATATATTATGTCTATATAAGGTATAAACCCAATAATGGTGTTTTATAATTTTTGCTTTATACAATCTTATGCCTTTTTTAAAAATGGAGAGGAGAAAGGAGAAAAACATATTTATAGAGTCATTTCTATTGATCTAAATATTTACCATTTCCATTGCTCCCAGTGGATTTGAGTTAGTCTGTAGTGTCATTTCTTTTCTCCAAAATATCTCCATCTCCTGCCCCCTTCTTTGTTCTTTTATTATTATATATATTACAACTTTATAGACTATAAACCTGACAATACAATTTGAAATTTATTGTTTTATGCAATTTTCTTTTAAATCAACTAAGAAAATAAAGGAAAAATGTATATACTTCCTTTTCTATGTAGCTATATAATTTCCTTTACCAGGGCTCTTTAATACTTTACATACATTCATATTACTGTCTGATATCATTCCCTTTTATCCTGAAGAACTTCCTTTAGTATTGCTTGTGAGGTACATCTTCTAGCAATGAATTTTCTCACCCTGAATTTATATGGGAATGACTTTATTTTGCCTTCTGAGAGGAACATTTCCCTGAGCAGCTTCTAGCTTCAGCAAAGGATTAATGGGAACAGAATGGATATGTCCCTGAGAGTGAAGAACATCACAAGCACTGAGATGTGGACGGGCACCACAGCTGAGTGATGGGGAGCAGGAGGGTCCTGTCTTAGATCTCATCCACTTGGATAGAATTTGAACAGTGTATGGGTTTGCAAGGGCTGCTGGAGAAAAGTACCACAGACTGGGTGGCTTAAAAACCAGAAATTAGTTGTCTCACAGTCCTGGAAGCTGGAAGTCCAAAACAAGGTGTCAGCAGGATTATTTCCCTCTGAGGGCTGTGAGGGAAGAATCTGATCCAGGCCTCTCTCCTGAGATTGGAGATGCATTACTCTGACCTCTGCCTTCATGTTCACACAGTGTTCTCCCTGTGTGTGTGTGTGTGTGTGTCTGTCTCCAAATTTCCCCCCTTATAAGGTACAAGTCGTATTGGATTAGGGTCCACTCTAATGACCTGATTTTAACTTGATTACCTCTGTAAAGACCATGTCTTCAAACAAGATCACATTCTGAAGTACTGATGGTTAGGACTGCAACATATGCAACATATTTTTGTGTGGGTGTGTGTGACACAATTCAATCAATAACAAACAGTAAGTTGTCTTTTTTTTTTTTAATCAATTGGTCTGTTACTCTCTGACTTTTAACTCAACTTGTACAGTATCCCTTCTACAGGTAAAAGGCAGAATTGTGGAGTCTATCATTTGATTCAGAGTCCTGTCTCTCCTTGTCAAACATCTAAGCCCCAGCAGAGCTCCCAACTCCCTCCCTCAGGCTGACTCAACGAATGTCCTTGATTGGAAGAAAATGTAGGAATTTAGATTCATCAACCTGGAATGGGGAAAGTCTTCCTTAGAAGGCTAAGATTTGACAATATAAAAATAAAAATATCCCTTATAACTGACTAAATAAATTTAAAAGATACAATATATTTGGAGGAATTATGTGCAATATATAATAGGCAAATTAATATTCATATTATTAAAATTGTAAATAAATTTTATTAAATTTATCATTAAATTTTAATAGATAAATAAATTATAATAATAAATACATTATTAAATTTTTTACAAATAAATAAGAAAAAGGCAATCTATTAAAATGTCAACACACAGGGCACGTTGTTCAACTGCCCTTGTAATCAGGAACACTCAAATGAAAATACCAACAAAATACTTTTAAAGTATTGACAATGTAAAAAAGATTAATAATAGTGTTAACCAAGATGCAGGAAAATAGACTTCCCATACCCTGTTGGTGGCAGTAGAGATTGTTAGAACCATTTTGTAAGGCCAGTCTTCAACATCAACAAAAGTATAAAATAGGCGCGTCCTTTGACTCAGTAATTCCACTTCTAAGAATCCATAAGAAATATATATAATTTATAAAATATATATATAAATTTGTATATGTTGCTATGTATAAATATAAATATATATACATGCATATGTATGTACATGTTGATTTATGATTTTGGTTATGATTACTAAGAGAAGTAAAAAATTTAATTATTAACAGGTGTGCAAGACAAATTATTATACAAGCATACTGTAAAGTTCATTTGTGTGTTTGTGTTTGTGTATGAGCACATCTCAAAAATAACTTTTTAAATAAAAAACAAAAACAAATGTCAGAAAAATATGCATAACATGTTCCAATTTATGTAAGAAAATTGGGTATATCTTTCCATAAGTATCTGTGCAAATGAAAAGGAATGTGATTGGCAGGACACACTCCAAACTGTGAAAATGGGTTACTATAGGAGGAAATGGAATGGAGGTGGGAAGAGCCAGCTTTGGGCTTTCAGATTTTACTCTACATACTTGTGTAATATCTTGAGTCTTTCACAGTGAGAAAGGATATGTATTTTGTAATAATAAAAAAATTTCAGCACAAACTTAAAAAAATAAAATTAATATTCACATATCTGTCCTTTTTTACTTCTTCCTCCAAATATTCTATATCCCAAGTGTATGTGCTACAGATAAGCAATAAAGAAAATTTCAAATCTTTCTCAAGGGCAAGTGAATCAGTTTCTAAAATCCATTTCACTATGTGAGAGGTTGGAAGAACTAATATGGTGCAATATCCAGAGCCTGGGCACTTCTCCGGCCCAAAGGAAGAAAGTCTTTGGGACAACCAAATGGTTGTTCTCACCTTTTTTAGTGAGACCTACAAAGAAAGCAACATTTGATTAAAACAAAAAACCATGGCAAATTCTCATTTCCTTTCTCTTTTAGTGCAGGATTACAGCTGTGATTCTTAGTTTCCTCGCAAGCTTCTCAGGCCCTTCAATAATATAAGCTCTTCTTCCTCATCCTTTTTGTTCCTGTCCTTCCTCCTTGATTTCCTCACTGTCTTCTCTTTACTCCTTTTCTTTTTTCCTCATTTACTCTTCTTTTTCTCTTGGGCTTCTGCTCATTCTTCTCATTCTCATTCTCTGCTCATTCTTCTGCTCATTCTGGCCTCTTTGGATGGCTGCTCCTGCTTCCCTTCCCCCATCAGGGAGATATTGCGCAGGTGAAGCCCCATCTGTCCCAATGTGCCTCTGTCACGATGCAGTAGTACACAGTGGTGTCTCTCTGGGTGACCTGGGACAGGATCGAGGTACTGGACTTTCTGTCTGTTACAATGGTCAAAGAGGCCATTCCATTGGTCACGTTGCTTTTTAAAGCATGAATCAAATACTCGACCCTGGTGGGGAATCTGTCAATACCAATATATGTACTCACGTCCACTGATTGTGGAGTGGTTACAGGGCAAGTGCATAGGTTCTTCTTTGGTATTGTCCATTGCATTTGGCTGTGTGGTTTTAGCATCACCCATAATACTCAAGGGCTTGAGAAACAATGGGTTAGCTCTGGATTGTCAAGTCTGGGTGCATCTAAGGTCAGGTTCACAAGCACTCCCAGAACTCCTCTGTCCAATCATATCCCATACTTGAGTATTTTCATGTGTGTTGCTCAGGACAAGAGAAATATTACTGGTTTTTATCATTGAGCTATCCAGAACCACAAGGCCAAAGTAAATTGCTGTCTTCCATGATCCTCGGGCTTAATGAACCTCAGAGTCTTTACAGCCTGAGAGCTGTGAGACTCAGGGATCTTCTGTGAGTAGTGGATACCATCAGCTTCTCAGATTGATGCTCAGGCTGCCTAGAGAGACACATAGACACATAGAAACACACAGATGCAAATTCTTTCCAGAAGTTTGGTAAAGTACAGTGGTAGAAGTATAAGCAGCAGATACCTGTCCTTTGTCTTTAGCCATAAAAGTCATCCTTTCTTAGACCCAGATCACTTGCCGAAAGTTAGAATAGTTATTCCTGTCACTAATCTGATAATTCAAGTGCAATCTGGGGTTCCAGGCCTCAGAGCTCAGTATCTTTGTCTGATCCTAGGTTGGGGGAGGTCCCAAGCAACAACACAGCAGCCACTAGTACAGCCCCACACCAAGCAGCTTTCAGTTGGGTGTTTGGTAGTTAAGCATCAGTTAAAGGCTGAGCAGTTGCTTGGTTAGGTCTACTCCCACCACCAGGATTAAAATATAAGTTCAAAAAGATGGTAAGAATGTTTTCCCAATGTCCAGCCCTAATTCAGAGGTTTTACACTGAGATAATTTTCAAGGTTCAAAGTCAAGTAGTCCATGTCTGTATGAGTAAAATCATCTACAAGGAGATTATAGATCTCTAATTTATGATACAAGGCAAACCACACCACTAATTGGTTTCATGCTACGTTGAGTTGGTATTAAATGTCCTTTAATCCAAGAAACCTATGCTGACCCCTGGGCTGTAAAGGAAAGAAGAGAATTCCTATCCATATTTGCAGCCAGAGCAAGTAAGTCTCAGGAGCAGGAATATATAATTGAACTTCAAAAGTTAGAGATTTCTGGTAAAAAAAATGACCATAAGCTAAGTTAAAAACCCAATTACACTGTGGAAGAAAATATTTGCAACATGTATTACAAAAATAACTTCATAGTTGTATAATATTGCTGTTCTTAGTCAGACAGGAAAAGTTGAAATTGGAATCCAGTCTAAAAACCAAGTTGCCTGGTATTCAGGTCTCCCATATTGGCTCCTGCAATGATGTCTTAAGCATCTTCTAGATGGACGTTGTTAGATGCCTCTGGTCTTGATTCAAGGAGCAATGACTTGTATGGTACTTATTTCTATTACACTGAGCCCCTCTTTAACACATATTTTCTCATCTCCATGCTCATGCCTAAGGGTGGCATGCGTTGAGGACACTAAGAAGAAAAGAAGAGAAGGAAGAGATGGGAAGAGAAGATTTGGAAAGGGATGTGAAATGAAGCCATTTTACAAGGGAGGTAGAAATAAAGGAATTTCTTTAGGCAGTCTCAGAAGGGGTTATTAATCATGAAACGAGATAGAATAAAATTAAAATTACTCATCCTTCTCTGTTATAACTAAGCTTATTACTCCACCATAGGAACAAATGTTTGGGCATTTAAAGTTAAACTATTAATCATCTCTTTTCTTCCCATGAGGGGTCAGCTCTTTGTTCTGCATTTGGGAAGTGGCTTACCCACGTCCTTGAAGCTGTGCATATACTCAGCATGAGATTATGAAGTACAGACTGAGAAAGAGGTTGAAAGTAAGTTCTTTGCACAACAGTGATAACCTCTCCCTCACCCTGGAAGGACTTCAGTATAAAGTGTCAATAGTAATTCAAGGCTAGTGTAAATATATAAATGAAAGAAATATTGGGATTTCCGAAAGAACTATGAAAGGTAAGTGTCATTATATCATCTAGGTGTATAATGCAAAAATCAGGACAACATTAGGACTTTTTCCCTAGAGTTCATTACTTCAATGTTCAGATGATATGGAGAATCCAGAGAACAGTAAATATCGTGGTCCTTTCTGGTTTATTTCTATTTTTACATTATAGCTTCATTGAGATTTAATTCACACACCACACAATTCACACATTTAAAACATAAATTTCAATGGTTTTTAGTATATTGAGAGAGTTGTGCACCATCACCACAATCAATTTTAGAACACTTCATGATCCCCCAAAGGAACCTGTACCCATTAGCAGTCACTCATCATTTCTCCCCATGAAACTCCTTCTGGCAACCACTAATCCACTTTGTCTCTGTCTTAGTCCATTCGCTCTGCTATAACAAATTACAACAGACTGGGTAGCTTATAAAGAACAGAAATTTGCTTCTCATAGATCTGGAGGCAGGGAAGTCCAAGATAAGCAGGGACAGATTTGATGTCTACTGAAGGTCTGCTTTCAGGATGAAAGATGCTGCCTTCTTACTGGGTCATCACATAGCAGAAGGGGCAAGTGATCTCTCTGGAGCCTCTTTTATAAAATAATTAATCCCAAAGGCCCCACCTCTTAATACCATCACCTTTGGGGGTTAGGATTCAACTTATGAATTTTGCGGGGGCACAAACATTCAAACCAGAGCAGTAGCTATAGATTTTCTCATTCTGGACATTTCGTATGTGTGGAATGATACAATATTTGGCCTCTTGGGACTGGATTTTTTTGTTTATTATAAGGTTTTCAAGGTTCCTCCACATTGTTGCATGTATCAGTACTTCATTACTTCTTATTGCCTAGTAATATTCCACTGTGTGGATGTACTATGTTTCATTTGTCAGTTCATCACTTTATGGGCATTTGGGTTGTTTCTTCTTTTTGGCTCTGAACATTCACGGATAAGTTTTTGGTAGACATATGTTTTCATATGGCATAGAATTGCTGGATCACATGATAACTCTATGCTTAATGGTTTAAGGAACTTCCAGACCATTTTCTAAAGTGGCTGCACCTTTTTACACATTCATAAAAGTGCCAGAAGTTTCCATGTCTTTATATTCTCACCAACACTTTTTATTTTCTGTCTTTTTGATTTAGCCATCTTAGTGGCTGTGAAGTAGTATTTTCCTTGGTTTTGATTAGTGTTTCTTTGGTAGCTAACAGTGCTGAGCATGTTTTCATGTGCTTATTGTCCATTTACGTATCTTTTTTGGAGAAATAGCTATTCAAATATTTGGCTCATTTAAAATTTAATTTTGACATTTTATTGTTGAGTTGAAAGCATTCTTTATATGTTTGAGATATAAGTCCTTTATCAGACATATGACTCACAAATATTTTCTGCATTTTGTGGGCTGTCTTTCACTTTCTTGATTGTATTCTTTGAAGCACAAAAGTTTTAATTTTAATGAAGTCCAGTTTATCTATTTTATCTTTTGCCACTTGTGCTTTTGCTGTCATATCAAAAAAGACTTTGCCTAAATCAAGGTCACAAAGGTTTACATAGAAGTAAACCTATGTTTCTTCTAAGAGTTTTGTAGTTTCAAATCTTGTATTTGGGTCTTTGATTCATTTTGAGTTAATTTTTTTGTGTGTGTGGTATAAAGAAAGAGTACAACTTCATTCTATTATATGTGGATCTGCAATTATTGAAAACACTATTATTTCCCTTTTGTCAAAAATCAACTGACTATCAATGTATGGGTTTATTTTGTGGCACTTAATTCTATTTCATTATTCTATATGCCTGTCCTTACTAAGTCATTAAGTATGAATAGCTTCAAATTGAGACGTTAGTGCTAAACAGTTTTCCTAAGGATTATTATCAACTTGCAACCTTGCTTGTAGCCTATGAGAGTGTCAGCGAATCATTCTCTCCATTACTTGGTGTTGTGTTTCTTTTTAAGTTTAGTCTTTCCGGTTGGTGTGTAGCAATATCTTGCTGTTTTTATTGTTTCCTTTGTTTTTAAATGAATATTATTGAGGCATAAATCACATGCAGTACCATGAACCCATTTAAAGTGTTTTGAAGTATAGTGAGTTTTGAAATACAGACTCACGTAACTATTGTCTAAATCAAGATATAGAACAATTATTTCACCCAAAACATTCCTTGGTGCCCCCTTACCAGTCCATCTTCCCCAACTCCAGAACCCAGGCAACCACTGATTTGCTTTCTCTTAATGTAAATAAAATTTGTCTTTTCTAGAGTTTCAAATAAATGGAAACATACTGTGTAAATTCTTTTCATCTGGCTTCTTTTTCTCAGTATAAGGTTTTGAGAATGCATCCATGTTAATCTGTGTATAAGTATTTCACTTCTATTTATTGCTGAGTAGCATTCACTTCACTTGTTGATGGACATTTGGGTTATTTCCAGTTCTGGGCTATTATGAAAAAAGCTGCTATGAATGTTTGATTACAAATATTTCTGTGAACATAATTTCTATTTCTTTTGGGTAAAAACCAAAGAGTGCAATTGTTAGATCATATGGTATGTGTGCGTTTAACCTTATAAAAAATGCTAAAACATTTTTCAAAGTGGTGGCACAATTTGATATTCCTAGCAACAACATAATAAGCCTATAAGAGTTGTAATTGCTTCATGTCTGTGCAACACTTGGTATTGTCCTGCAGTCTTTTTCAAATGGACTTGATCTTCATCTCAGTTGAGGTGTCTACACCTCTCCATTGGCTTAGTTCTAGGAACTGAATAAGGAGGCTATGGAGCCCCACTATAGCAACTCTAGTTATGTTCCCCCTCGCCCAGCAAATCTAGAAGATATAAAACAGGACCTTAGTAAGATGCCCCTTTCTTTCATTTCTAGGTACTCCATTGTTAATTAGCTCTATCCAAAGATCTCTGAAGGTTAAAACACTCTGATTAATACTCTTTACCTGTGATTTATTGTGGTAATATCATATACCTTGTCTCTGTCTATTAAACACCCCCATTTATCACCCCAGGATCCCACTATGCCAACTGAAAACAGCTTACATGGCAATACCATCCTTCTGAGACCACTCCTATGCCCATCATCTCACCCTACAGAAATTGCATCCAAAGAACATTTTAAGGATTCTAGCAACAATAAATTTCTTGATACCTTGGTGAAAGGAGGGTGCTCTGGCCTTCCCAAGGAGTATGGTTAGCAAAGATCAGATTACACTTATAAATTCCATTTCAACATTTCCATTTCCCTGAATTTTCAGACTTCTTTCTCTATAGGTTACCCAGGAAGTGTCTGCATTCCAACCTCATTAGTTATAGGCCAGTGGAGCTCTTACTATCCCCAGATCCAAAGTGTATACAGGAAGTAGGGCATATCGAAGCCTGAGAGGAGAGAGTCTACTTGAAAGGAGCTATAATCTTTGAACAAATGATGTAACCTACTCAAAGAGATCCCTCAGGAAGGGAACAAGAGACACTTACCCTGATGTCACTCTGTTACCTCTTTCAGATTTGTGCAGGGATTCCTCATGGGCAGAAATCCACTAGAATCCAGAAGTAAAAGGAGCTATATTGATGTGGTCCATTCAGATCAGCCTCCTGAGGCAGGAGAAAGATGGAGAGTGGATATGAGAGGCAAATGGAACACTTTTAGCTGAACATCTGTATCTAGTTGTCTATTCTTTCACTCATACAACATTTTTAATTTTATAGGCTTAACATTAGCTAGAGAAAATCCTCCTCCTTGTTCTTCTTTCAGAGCATCTAGAATATTTCTGATCTTTTTTCATTTATATTTTAGAATTGGCTTTCTATACACACCCACCCACACACACACACACACTGTTAAGATTGACAGAGATCTAACTGAATTTATTTACCAAGGGTGAGAATTGACATTTTTGCCTTATGCATCTTCTAATTCATGAACATGGCATATTCTCCCACTTATTTACATCTTCGATTTTTTAAAATTTGTTTTATATTATTCTGTGCTGATGTCTTGCAAATACTTTGAAAAGTTTGTTCCTAAGCAGTCATCCTATTTTAGTAATATTTTTTAAGAATTTCAGTTCTCATTTCTAGTTGCTTGCATACAAAATGCAATTTTAAATATCTTATTGCTAAACTGCTTTAGTAATGTAATAGATTTGTGGATTACTGTGCTTTGTCTATATCACAATCGTATCTGTGACTAATGTTATTTATATTCCTTGATTTCTAATTATTAAAACTTTCTTTCTTTTTCTTTCCTTTTTATACTGGCCAGGACCTCCAGTACACTGTTTAATAGAAATAGTGCTACTTGGCTTCCTTGAAAACAAATAACATTTCACCTTAAGTTTGGTGTTTGCTTTATGTTTGTAGCATACACCCTTTACCAGATGAGGAAGTTTTTCTTTTATTCCTAATTTTCTAGGAATTTATTTCTTTGTTATGTGTGAATGTTTTTATACATCAAATATTTGTGTGTAATTATTGTGATGATGAAATGATGTTTTTATTAATGTGGATGATTACTTTGATTGATTTAAAATGTTAAATAAACATTACACAAAACCCAACTTGGTTGTGATCCTTTTACGTAAACTGCTAATTATTTTTGCTAATCTTTTATTTGAAGTTTTGAATATATGTTGATTGAGTGAAGTTATCCTATAATTTTTTTAAAATTTCTTTATTCAGGTTTTACTATCAATATTATTCTGTCCTTGTAAAATGTTCCTTCTTTTTTTTCTGTATTTATGTAAGTTTGGTGCACCAGTCATATTATGGTAGGTTATGCTATCAGAATAATCAGTAATCAACTCCAAAATCTCAGTGGCTTAAAGAAACAGTTGATTATTTCTTGCACATTTGTAGTTCATTTAAAATCAAGGTGATTCTCCAGGTCAGCTATACTACAAATGATGACCAACATTTGAACCTCCATCTCAATACACAATTCAACAGTCAACACAGTCTAGGAAAGCAGAGCTTGAAAGTTAAGCTAGGTAATTCAGTGCTTCTATCTTGAAATTGACACATGCCATTTCCACTGACATTTCTTGGGCCAGAGCAAATCATATGGCCATGTCAATCTTCAGGAGCTATGCAATTCTCCCAGGTTGCTGGAAGGAGAGGTGAACTGGATATTGATGAATAGTCCATAGTCATCCTTTGGACTTGTAACCAAGAATTCATTTCCCCTCTCCCCATGCAGGAGGTAGGTAGTCCTTCTCCAAGGGAGACAATTTAGGATCTCCTTTCAGTGACTCCTTCTCATCAAAGGCAGGATCTCTGAGTGATCTCCTGAGTCTTCCTCTTGTCTTGATGTGGTTCCTCCTGATCTAAAGATCTGTGAAGAAAAAACAAGGAGAAACAGCCCCTGCAGCCCAGTCGTTAAGTTTGGCACACTCCGCTTCAGCAGCCTGGGTTCAGTTTCTGGGCACGGACCTACACCACTCATCTCTTGGTGGCCATGCTGTGGTGGTGGTTCACATACAAAAAGAAGATTGGCAGCAGATGTTAGCTCAGGGTGAATCTTTCTCAAATCAAAAAAGGAAAACAAATAAACAAAAACAAGTAAACTGCTCCTCCACACACTCAACATGCAATTATGGAACAGTTAGAGGATTACCTCACACGAGGTTCTCTTTCAAAAGAGAATGAAGAGAGATATACAATGTTGGTCTGAAGCTAGTCAGGGATCCAGGAGGCATTGGTTATGGCATTCCTTACCCCTTGTGATGAGACTCTGACTGTGCTTTATGCAAAGTGCTCTCTTGTTCCTTGTTTTTCACATTCTCTGTTCAACCCTTTGGACCATTCTTCTTCCATTATCTTCTCTGGCCACATGTTAAGGGCTATGCTTTCCATGGAGGATAGATTCTTCAGCCCATTATCTGCTTGGGTTTCTTAAGAGCTAAAGAATTACTTTGATTCTCTAATGATTATTGTTTGTTTTAGTCAGGCTGCCTTCAGCCATACAACTCTTTCAAAAGATTGCTGCCTTCTTATTTATTGGATTCCAGTAAAAGCCACATATTTATTTTTTAAAATACAGAAAAATAAATGTGTGTATTTATCAAATTTATGTATAAATAAATATATAAATTAATAAAACGAATTATTATAATTGAAAGAACTGTTAAAATTAGCATGATTTGGAAGAGAAAATAAATAGGTTTTAGTGCTATTTCAGATTTGAGAATCCAACTATTCAAGATGTTAATTGGAAAACTACTCTTGATTTTCCTGAAATAAATGGGTTCATTCAAACTAGCTGTTAAGGAATAAGTTGAAAAGCAGTTTGTGATTTATTTTAACCCAAGATACAAACGTAATACCTGGGAACCTCAGAGAAGAATGCGGTTTTACACATTCTGTTCAAATATGGGAACATTTCTTATAGAAGGAGGGTTTACATTAGAAGGTCTCAGCTGTGCTTCCCCGGTGCCTGCCTCTTCCTGTCTGTGGTTCATGTGAGCAAGCCTCTGAGCAGGGGGCTGCCTTTATGGAGCTCTAAGGTTTTTGATTATCTTCTACTGTCATTTCCATTGCTGTGAGATCCCAGAGAACACAGAAGTACGTCGCTGAGTCTGCCAGTTGTAAGGAAGAGATGGCGAGGTTGATGAGATTTTTTGTACTTTGCAAGTTTGCAGAGAAGCGATCCTGGTTTGCACCTGGCTTATAATAATTCTGATAAATAAGGAAAATCATCTCTCCACTGGGAGGCTGTTTGTACCAGTGCCAATCATAACTGCTCCAGCTGGTTTCATACAGGCAGTCCATGGTCACAGCTTCTCCTTCCTGCCTTGTGATTATAGTCTGAGGTTGGATTACTTTCTGAGCCACGCTGGATCCTATGGAAAAAGAAGGCAGAGTTGGTCCTCTGAAATGCCTCAGATGGGCCTTGAGGACTAGATTCATTTAGGACAGAAAAACAAAGAAAAGAATCACATAGTGTTTCATTTTCTGACCTCTTTTCCCTCTTACTACCCCTGCTAATTGCAACTTGCATAATCCTGTCCTTGAGTTCTAAGAGAAAGCTGAGGAACCCTGTTTAGGGCCACACTTACCGAAGCCAAAAGAGGCCACGAATGCCCACAGCAGGCCAGGGCAGAGCATGATAGAAATTCTTCTCCTGGTTGAAATTTCTCTTGATTTTAACTCAAGCCCAGAGACCAGCCCCTCCTCGAGAGTGCCTGAGTGCTGACTGTTCCCACTCTGGGGCTATTAGAAGTTTCCGCCCCGAAACAGGAAGTAAAGTTCAGAAGTAGGATGTTACACTGCCCTTTTCAGAGACTGGAATATCTACCCTACCCCAAACCTCTGTTTTGTCTTGATGTTTTTTCTGTGGCAATACATTTGAAAAATGGCTATTACATCTAAGCAAGGTAGAGGAATGAAGTTTAATTATCTTTTTGTTATTGAATTCTCGCTTAATACCATTGTGATCAGAGATGATATTCTGAATGATTGAAATCCTTTGAAATTGATTAAGGCATGCTTTAAGATCCAGAGTAGAGTCAACTTTAATAAATATTCCATGTGTATTTGAAAAGAATATGTATTCTGTTCTTTGGGGGTAAAGTGTTCTATACATGTAAATTAGGAAAAGAATATTAATTGTGTTGGTCATATTTTCTCTGCATTTCTACTGAGAGATGTGTGTTAATGCCTGCCACTATAGTTGTATATTTATTGATTGATTTTTTAAATCAACAAATTCTACTAGTTTAATTCTACTGATTAACTCTACTGATTTATGTTTGATATATTTTGAAGCTATGCTATTAGATCCATATAAAAATAGAATTGCTCTATCTTCCTGGTAGATTGTGCACTAAATCATTTTGAAGCGTTGCTCTGTATCTCTAGTAATAATTCCTGGTTTAATGTTTACTTTACCTGATATTAGTATAGCTACTCAACTTTCTTTTGGTTAGGGACTCCAAATGTCTTGTAATCCATATGCAGAAAAATGAAGTTGTATCTCTACTTTCCACCATATTAAAAATTAACTTGAAGTGGATCGATGATCTCAATGTACAAACTAAAACTCTTAGAAGCAAACTCAGATATTTACATAATCTTTGTGACCTCAGAATAGGCAATTGTTTTAGAATATGACATCAAAGCCCAATTCACTAAAGAAAAAACAAATAAATTAGACCTTATCAAAATTAAAAACTCTTCTGCTTCAAAACATACTATCTAAAAAGTGGAATAGACAAGCAACAGAACAGGAAAAATTATTTGCAGATCATATATCTGTTAAGGCTTGAGTATCTGGAATATATAAAGAAATCTTACAACGCAACAATAAAACCAATGACTCAAGGAAAACTTTAATTTTAACAGTGGTTTTATTGGGCTTCTGGGAATAATAGGGCTAAAGATGAGAGGGACTGTTACTTTTCACTATATTTCCTTTTGTATAACTCTTATTGTATACCATTTGTATTACCTAGTAAAAAATCTGAGAACACTTTTTATTAGAAACAGTTTTTATTATATTTTCACTACTCCTAGCCCTCCTTTATAAACATTAGTTACTTTTGGGGGGCTTATAGAGGAATTGGTGAGGTTTTTTTCTCTTGTTTGAAAGATTTGTTTAAAATACTTAGTATTTTCCTTTATTGAAGGAACATTGGGAAAAACTGAGACAGTTCACACTGTTGCTGATGTATATAGAGATCTAAGAGGTATGAAGGAATTGATGGTATATTTGGGCAAAATCTCAAAACTCTTAAGTAGTGTCATTGAATCCAGGGTGTACGCTGTCATCAAAAACTTTCGCAGTTGTTTCTGGTGAGCAGACATTCATCAGAGGAGAGAGGGAGAACAGAGTTAAGTGTTGCCATCCCTTTCTGTTCATCCTGCTCAGTCTTTAGCACTGAAAACAGTGGCTGGCACAGAGTAGACAGTCAGTAAATATTTGTTGAATGTAGAACAGTTGTAATGTGAGAAAGCTTTGCAGGAATTCCTCTGATTGCTACTTGAATTGTACCTGTTATAACCAAGCATCCATACTCCAAAGATGGTCTTTATAGAGGAGAATGCACATAAATGTTACAGGAAATATATATTTTAATTTTTAAATTGATATAAATTAAGGCATATGATATGAATTGAAGGCATGAAAGCATATAATTAAGACACACTTAGAATGAAAATACTTATAGTAAATGACTGTCTTTGGGTGGTGAAACTTGGAATAATTTTAATTTTTCCTTTATATTTTCTATATTTTCAAAAGTGTCCAAAATGAACATGTGTTAATTTTATAATAATTAATTTTTTGCTCTGAAGACCACCAAATTGTCACCCAGAAGAGTTTTTGATCTCTTTGGTATATTATGGAAGGTGTAGGATTTCAGTGAGAGAACCTCAAATACCCCAGTGAGTTTATCTTCACAATTTACATAACTGCTTAAAATGTATTACTTCTGTAGAAGAAGTTGGAGCTAGTATAAACTGTAGTAGTTCATCCTGAGCTTTTTGAACACTGAAATTTTTATAATCACAATGATTAGATCTCTGCATTCTTTTCCAGTTGGAAACAAACACATTATGGCAAGCCATTCTAACCCAAAACCTAGTCAAGGACAAAGCATGTGACTGGAGCTCGCACTGCAGGCTGCAGGGGCCTGGAGAGCTCTGTGTGTTCCCTGAACAGATTTTCAAGGCTGAGTCTCCTGGTTGGGAAGCTGCAATATGCAAGGGGACATGCTGGACTTTTTATTCAACAGTACTGTGAAACTTCTGTCCTGTTTTCTATCCACATTTGAACAAATCTCTATTAGAAGAGTAGTCTTTCTCTGCTTCCTTCTTGTACCAAGAGAAATAATTCAAAGCCCCATCTGTATGACTGCAGGTGATAACAGCCACTGCTCTCTCCAGACATTCAAGATTGAAGGACTCTGCACCACATCTTTTTTTTTTTGCCACTCACAACTGTTGGGACAATGAAGATGTTTTACTGTTATTTTCAGAATTTACATAGTATTTCTAAAGCATCTACAGGAAATTTGAGGAGAACCAGAATGCCCCTCTTCCTTCCCCAGTCTTGCAATGGACCCTTCCAGAAGCCACAGTTTTAGTACATATGACAAATCCTGGACAGATAAAAATATTAATAAGAAACATATCTTTCCCCCAACTTCCTCAGAATTATACCTAGTGAATAAAAGCATATGAATAAAACATTTTTTAAGGTAAAACTCCATGGAGATAAAGGATTGAGAGAAGATAATATAACACAAGTAAGAAGGGTCATTCACTCAGCCTGATATGGTGTCGAGCCATGTCATCTCTAGGAATAGAAAGAAATAGAGGATTATACAATCAATCTACCCCTAACATAAGTATCAAAGTGTTCTTGAAACAATCTTATTGCTTCATGAACTGCTGAAAGTCTAGCTTCTTGAATTAGGGTTAATTTATATAAATTTAATAATGCTATTTTGGTTACATTAAAAGGAATCTCTATCTTTTAGAGTACTCCATCCTGGACTTCTAGCTCCACCCTCACCTTTAAGCTGTCCCTGCGTTCCTGCAGCATGGAGCGGATCTCTCTGTCTCTCTCTTTGTTTGCTTTTGCTCCTCTCCCAACAATAGTTTGCTGTTTTTTGTTATTTAGTGCTGGCTAGGCTCACTGTGTAGGTAGGTGGACTTCTCTGTTGTCTTGGTCTAGCTTCAGTCTTAGACTGATCCATGTGTCTGGATCTTGGATTTAGGATTTTCTCAGCCATTCATGCCTCTCCTCCCCATGGAGAACAATCACTGACTGCGATGTTTGTCTGTGGATCTTGTGCAAGAGAATTTTCTGCCTCTCTCTTATTGGTAGCAGAATTATAATCGTATTTTTTATAGCATCTTCAGCTCAGAATGGTTCCCTGTCCCTTACACAAAAGTAGAGGCTCTTTTCCTTGACACTTCTCTCTGCTGCAGTGAATCATAACCTGTTCCCTGGACCGTATGTGTGTGTGTGACAGAATTTGCTGTCAGCTCTTTGTCCGCATCCCCTACAGCTTCAGGCTTTTCCTTCATGTGAGAGACTGATCTAGGCAAGGTGTTGGCATTTGTGCTTTCCTGCAATCACAGCTGATCACATCCTGCAGGCCTATATCTCTGATGGCGCTCTTTCTGTCACCCACTGTATACCCAACCAGTTTTTGAACACAGAGTGGAGGTCTGTGAAAACAGCCCTACCACTGAATGCAAACTCCTCTTTTGTCTGTCACTCCTGGGAGTTCCATATCGTCATCAGAGCCCTTACTCAGTAGTTTAGCAGATTTCTCTTTCTTGCTTGTATGGCAGCCAGCTCCTCTTTCACCTCTGCTAAAGTTGTGCCAGTCCTTATGCCTGTCTCTCCTTGTAGAAGCCTGTGCCTCATTGGAATTCAGTCAACCTTGTTGCCCCATGACCTCAGATCCCTGATAGTTTAAAGCATAGTTATGATTTTGCCATTTATCTAGTTCTACATGTTAGGGTGGAAGCAACAGTCTTACATGCTTTATATATCCTAGGAGGAATTGGAACTCTGTCCATCTTCTATTGCATCTAAAACTGAAATATCGGTATTGGGAGTGCAGGATTCTCTTTGAACCACAGGAAGCATCACAAAGCATGTTATCAATATAAATCGCAGTTCATAATTGAAATACCTCCTTCCTATTCAATCAGAGAAGGAGGGCACTATTTTAAAATTGGCTAGTTGTTTTTGAACTTTTTTTTAAAAGCTGCTTTTGTTTTTTAAAGTTGAGGGGCTGGCCCGGTGGTATAGCAGTCAAACCACGAGCTCTGCTTCAGTGACCCAGGGTTCGCAGGCTCGGATCCTGGGCTCAGACCCACGCACCACTTGTCAAGTCATGCTGTGGCAGAATCCCATATAAAGTAGAGGAAGATGGGCATGGATGTTAGCCCAGCGCCAGTCTTCCTCAGCAAAAAGAGGAGGATTAACAACCGATGTTTGCTCAGGTCTAGTCTTCCTTACAAATACAAAAACAAAAAAAAAGGTTGAGCTGATTTTATATTTTATTTTTATGTGTCTCAGAGAAACTACAGCCTTTATTGGGTCTTTGCTGATGGGGAAATGGGTGAGCTCCTAAGGGCGTTATTACTGATTCTGGGTCTTCAGCTAGGTTGTGAATCATGGGGGTAAATTTGGACTAAATAAGGAGAAATCCCAAGGAACATTGCAAGGCTGAGGAATCAGATAATTGTAGTTTGCTCTGGCCCAGATGGGTTCTCTTTGGGACCTTTAAAAATAGGTCTGGAGGATGGGATTATGGATTTATGGACATCCAGGGAACATCTTCCACATTGTTATTCACCTTGGTCTTGATCCAAAGATCTGGGGGAGAAGCATTTTGTAATACATGTAAGGGAACTTGGACACAGACGTTACCCTTAAAGCAATGAGAAGCAACTGAATGGTTTTACATAGGGCATAAGTGTTTTCTTGAATGAACAAGTGATTGACTAAACCAATGGGAGTAAGTATCCAACAAGCACGCCAACTTATTTTGAGTTTAGGCAGATAAAATTTCAGGGGAGGAGTGTCCAAATTGTCTAGCAATAGACAACAACCAGGAAAAGCTGACACCATGTATTCCATTTTTGTTTCTGACAAGGAGTCAAATCCTTAGTCGAGGGCACAGGATTAAGGGGAAAGGAGGTTAAGTATTAGGCACTGTGTCAGGCCTGCATCCACATGAGTTAAGATCCACTCAGCATTCTTAGGAGAAGATTCCTAGGAGAGATTTCTAGGGAATTCCCAAGGCAAGGAAAATGACTCATCAGTGTCAGAAGACTAGTCCTGTGGACTTGACCAAAACATTTGGGAGGTAGGTGACTGAATAAAGGAATGCTGTGGTTTAGAAATGGCAGTCTCATTTCTGGGGCTTCCATAAACTAGTCAGGTGGCTGCAAGATCAAATTCAGACTTTAGCAACTGTTGAAGTGTCTAATCACTACCTCCTTTCTCAGTTGTGGTTAACCAAAGCTTGTGATGGGCATGTGACTATAGGAGGATCCCAATACACAGACCCAGCTACAGGGAGCGTGAGACTCAAAGGGCAGCTAAGCCAAGCAGGAGTTGGCAAGGGTTAGAGTGAAATGTAGCCAAGTAGATTGGAAAGTGTGTGTGATCCAAAATTGGTTACTATGCTACATGGACCAATAGACTCCAGTCTATAATCTCAGCCAAGTTTGCATTTTTCTGGCCAATATTTAGGTATTCCAGTATATAAACCTCTACTTATTCGCTTATTCTTTCCTAGCATGTTCCATAATATCCTCCCCAAAAGATTGAGTTAAGCAGATATAAAATCTGGAACAACCAAGTATAATGTAAAATGTTATCCTTCATATGATGCATTTTTTATAGCATGCTCTATGGAAAGAAATAGAAAAATGATGATATCTGAGGGGTATGACTTTTACACGCGGTCCAATGTGGTCTCTGAGCCAGCTGTGAGGGAGTGCTTCCTAGAAGGAATTCAACAAATTCCTTTATAGATCTTGTCTTATGCACCTTAACCGCTAACTACTAACAAATGTCTGGATAAGGTTTGTGAGTCTCCCCTGAGAATACGGGTATAGGCAATTGTATCTGGTTGAGTTCTGGACTGTGTGTAAGGCTCTTCTATCATGTATATTTTTTTGGAGTGGGCTTTCTGAGACAACAGACATATGTTGCAGAGTCTTCTAGCTGTGATGGTGATGTGATGAGCCTGGTAGGTTTAGTTGCTGTCTGAAGTTCACAGAATATCGACCCTGTGTTAATGGGTTTCTGCATCTGTGTGCTGAGAAACGAGGAAAATTATCACTGTGCTGGGAGGCCTTTTGTGCCAATATAATATATAATATACAACCCTGGTGTCAGATGAAAGGTTTAGTTCTACAATCTTGCCCTCCTTCCTAGATGTTGGTAGCTGAGATTGAACGACCTCTGGGACATGCTGGATTCTGTAGCCAGAAGGAATAATAAGATTTATCCTCTGAGCTGACCTATAAGGGAGTTGCCAAGAACTATTAGGGCAGGAATTAACTTTTCAGACAAGATGGTGTCAATATCTGGTTCCTTTCCCCTTCCTTCTTATTTTCTTGGAGTGTTTGTTACAGTTGGCCATTCTTCATCCCCTCTGCCCAACACACTATCTCCTTCCAGTTTTAGACTGTTGTCAGTGCCACCATCAGCCACTGTCCCCACCAAGAAAGACAAAGGCCATCAGTGCCCATAGTATGCTGACAAGAGTCATTTCAGCACGTCTGTCTCTAGGGAAATATCTCCTGCTCTGAGCCTGGGACTGAGACTCATTCAGTTTTGTGTAAAGCTCCACCTAGAGTTGTTGGCAATCTGCAATGAAATTGTCCCAGAACAGGAAATCTGTTGGTGGGGAAGGAGTGTGGTGAGTCCTCAGATCATATCCTGCTCATACTGGGGACAGAATAAATTGAGCCACTGGATGTGTTTAAGATAGACTTTTCCCCTCATAAAAGTTGTCTAGTTATTCTCCAGAAGGTTTGGGAACATGTAAATTTATTCCCAAATTTAGTTTGACATTAAAAAATACAATACCTATGTTTTCTTTCCAAATGAAAAACAATTTTATATTAAAATGCAGATATAGTTCTACATTCTTGTAAGGGGATAGATATATCTTCTTACACACAGATTTCATTTTAATACTGGAACCTATGCATTGTTTTCTGTCTCTATTCCCTCTCAACTCATGTTTTCAAGCACTTTCCTTAAAAGTCCACTCTTTTTTTCTGATTATCTTAGGCTTCTGGTTGTGATCTAGTTTTAGTTGCTTTCTGGAAGTTCACAGAAAGCATTTCATTAGGATAAAAGAAAATTTCCATTCTATTCAGTGTTCTTTGCCCTCAGCTGAGCTGTAGTAGATCACTTCATGATGACATATCATTTCCCATGATTCCAGATCACTAGCTAGTCTATGAGATTAGCAGAAAATTATCTTTTTTCTCTATTCTCACATCCAGTCCCTTATACTGTCCAACTCAAAGAAAAAACACTGGAGCCACCATGCCATGTTTGATTGCCTCCCACAATTTTATTTAGAGAACCTAGACCCACTTGAAAAGTCCACTTTGGGGTAATAATAAAAACACTAGTAAAATTCGCTGAACGCTTAACATGCTCTGTGAAATTCACATATATAATCTTACTTAATCTTCATCTTATAGGAAAGGGGAACCTATGAGAGATTATTACAATCCCCACCACCACCTATTTTACAGAGTGGAGATAGAGGCTCAGAAACTTACTCAAGAGCAGAGTAATTGGAGGACCTGGGGTGCAGTGCCCTCCAATTTAAAAGACTGAATTTCAGTCACTACATGCTACCTCTTGTTATCTTCCTCCACCTTCTGCTTCTCCTTCTTTATTCTAAATTAATACAAAAGAATTAATTAACTATTGAGTTAAAAGAAGTGTTACAGATTATCATGATATCTAGAATCTAACACTTTTATCCACCTTATTTTTTAAATCAATTTTATTGGATATAAGTTACATGAAATAATATGTCACATTTCAAGTGTAAATTTAAAGTGTTTTGACAAATGTATCAAATAGATCATTTATCTGTTTTTATATATAGATCAAGTTTCCTTGTGACCCACTGTAGTCAGTGCCCTCTTTCCATCCCCAACCCCTGGCAACCACCGATCTGATTTTTGAGTTTGGTAGTTTGCCTCTAATGTAATTGCATTCTAACATGGTCTTCAGAGGGGTCCATATTTACTCTGGTTAAATAAATGCCACATGATGATTAAATCAAATATAAACTCTGGACACCTCTCTAATAAACACAAGTCAACACAGCAAAATGTATCTTCTGTGTCAAATCACCTTCTGAACTGGATTTTCTCTTTTGGAACTTGGACGAGATAATTTAGTTAGTGTGTTCTGTATTCTCAAATGAGAAAAATGACACAATCCTGTAAAGTCAATAGGCAACATGAGGCCATTATCTTGAAAGTCACCAGAAGATGCCAAATAGGCAACTGTATCTGTTTTTCATTCACTCTTGCTCCGTCTAGTATATTTCTCCACAGTTTAATCCAATGGAAGAGGCAAGAAGAATCTACTGGACTTTCAATACTGAATCAGTAGGGCAAATAATGATTGCAGCTAAGGATAAATCCCCAAATGATTTTTGGAATTAATTTGAGCAAAGACACAGAACACAGAATAATATAATTTCTGATATATTTTTATATGGGAAGAAATATTTCAAAATTTTATTTGAACAAAAATGAAACATATTCTGGGGAGTCACAATGTTATTAGGTCCATGCTAACTGTCCAATTCAGGACAACGTGATAAGTTATCTATGTTTCATATTATATAGTTTAAACTCATAAAATTCAGTCTTTCTAGTAAAGAAATTTTCACTGGTTCATTCATGTGTTTATATATTCAATCAACATTAATTTAGTTTCTGTAAGGTGCCTGGTACTTTGCTCTGTTTAGGGTTTCAGACAAGATTATGGAACAGTCTTCAGTCTTAAATACCTAGTTGTCTAAACAGAAAGACAACTGTGTAACTACATCATTACAACATGGGATGATTTATGAGTTTTTAATGAGGAAAACATAATGATGATCAATTAGTTCTACTGAGGAGGGTAACAATGTGGAGTCAGGGAAGACCTCACAAAAGCAGAGCTCTTTAGCTTGATTTTAGGAGATTCAGGAAGATGGACAAATTGGCTAAGTAGGAAAAGGTATGAGCAACTTCAAAAGAAAAAACACAGGCAAGAAAAAACACACTCAAACAGGCAAATTATAGCCAGGAGTGCTCAGGCAATTCCTTCAGTTCATTATAATCAGAGTTAAGTGTCTGTGTAGGAATTTTATGAATTGATATTAGGAAGTGCAGTCACAAGCACATCATGAGGAACCAGGTATGACAGACTAAGAAAGCTGATTTTCCAGGTCAAGGGGGACTATTAGACTATGATGCACACACACTCTACCTCTCTTACACACATCCTTATGGATGCACACACTTATACGTTACTTAGGTAAACAAAAACATGCAAGACACAATGTGTAAATTTGGGCCCAAACCACAAACCCCATGTAGAATCACTGGAGTTGGATAATACGCTGTTTCTATACAGGAGATTGGTTTGACTGGGAGAGGGGATGGAAGAAGTTATTTTTGTTTTTTTAGCAAGCTATGTGGGTGATTGTGGTTTATTGACAGCTGACCTTTTGTGTCTGCGATGAATTACCTTTGCAAAACTTTGAGAAAAAGAAACAGTGATTATTGTTTGTGGACAGATACAGAGGTTAAATGGTAATATTCCTGCAATGTCAGTTCTCCTGTATGTGGCTGAGTCTTCGTCCTCAGCTGGCTGTTTCTTCAGATGGAAGCGTATCTCATCCTGGTCCAGATCAGGTATGAAACACTTGTTGCTCTCTTCTGAGACATATCTCAGGAGGAGCTGGAGGCCTTGCATGGAATACTAGACATAGTAAGAGAGAACAGGGACTGCTTAGTCATTGAGACGTTCCACCACACCTGCCCTGGAGCCTGTCCCAGGCAGAGACCTGGTTATTTGAGGTGAGTAACTGCTGAGGAGGTTCTGCTCCTCCTATGATATCAATGCTGGAACAGGGAGAGATCCTCATGCTGAAGACACATGTCGCTAAAGTGATTTAAAATCCCGTCATAGCACAATTAGAACAAAATAGAACTCTTTTCTCGTGACAGTGATGATTATTACAAGAAGTGATGATGGCTCAGCTACACACAAGCAGGCTGTTCCTTTCTGGAGGTGGAAAGATTCTGAGCATTTTGAACCTCCAGAAAAGCAGAGGATGAGCCTACAGAATTTCTTCTCCACTAGGGACCTTCCATATTAATGCAGAGAGTGGTTATCACTGCCCAAAGCATGCTATGAGAAATAGTGTTGCTATTTTGTTCCTAAGGAAATAACCACGTTGAGAGCCTGGACCTCAGCCTTGTTCATTTTTTGTGACAAGCTCCATGCAGAATCTCTGGAGATGAGTGAGACATCTGTCTCCATACAGGAAATAGTTTAGTTGAGAGTCTTATACAGCGCCTTATAACTGGGTTTGAGGGATTCTCTACCTGGAATTGCTGATTCACTCCTTCCCTGACTTAGGGGTTAGGATGTTAGGAATGGTTTTGTCTAGGAGAGATAGTTACTACATTCATCTAGTAACTGTGCCTCCACAATACAGAGGTAAGTCTCTGAGTCTCTGGTCTGGTGTTCAGAAAGCTCTGCCCATCTTTCATGCTAATAGTAGCCTTGTATTTTTTTTCATCCTCTTTACCCCCATTTAAGTGTATTAGAAAAAGGATCATGGAGCTTTCCCCAGGGTTCTGTCTGTACCAATGTTAGCTATTAAGATGTAGAAAAGAAAGTACAGGTGAGATTGGTGCTTTCTTGCTCTTAGAGATGGAGGGACTGAGGACTCTGCTCCAGGTTGAGTTGGTTGCTCACTCCTGTCCAAAAAGACAGAATCAGATAGGAGAGTTGATCAATCTACGGATTTTATCTAGTAACACTAACCCCACAGAGATCTCCAGATGAACCAGGTATCTGCCTGCACTGTAGTGTCAGGTTGTAGCTCATTTAGAAATGCTTTCTGCATGATTCAGGAGATGCAAGGCAATGGGAATGCAATTCCAATCACGTTGGGCCTCTGCTCCCACTCTGGGGGTTGGGCTGGGTCTTCAGCTATGGTTTCTTTACAGGCTGCAGGCGCCTGGAGAGAACTGTGCTCCACAGCACAGAAGTAAGTGGCTGAGTCCCCAGGCTGACAATCTCTCATGTAGAAGTGGCTACAGTGGTCCTTGATATTGATTGTTGATTTTAATCTTCTTTTTTGCTGCATTCCAGAAGCTAAGTAAAACAAGGATATGAGGCATCCTCCAAGATTTTTTTGGAACCACTGCACGCTGGCCACAGAGATAGAATAATTGCACATCAGAGACAAATTTCTCCCCATCTAGAGGATAAGGACTCCAGGACACTGCTCCACCTTCATCTGCACTCTTACCCCTGTCGAGAAAGAGAAAACAGGCACAGGTGAGGGTCACTGCAAATTGACTGTGGCTGTTTCCAAGTGTAGGAAATGTTTCTCTAGTTTCCATCCTCATGGTAGAGGACACAGCCCAAGAGACTTGTGTTCTCTCTTCCTCTATCTATGCTTTCCACCCTTGCTCCTTTCCAAAGTCAGTTGTGATATTTCTCCAGGTTCCCTCTGGGATGTTCTTAACTCACAGCAAATTTGTATCCACAGGAGGCCCAGCAAAACTCCTATTTGTGTCTTCATGATCCTTTACTCTTTTGCTATAGGGACACACCTTGATATCAAGTGCCTTTAAATATTGGTGTGCATCATATGTTGAATTTGGAGCTAATTTTGTTTCTGTAACCCATCAGTTTCTTGAGATAGATTTATCAGCCACTCCTAAGCATTGTCACTCAGCTTTGTAGTGGGAAGTTCTGCCTAGCCATGACTTAGTCCACCTTCTACACACTGTGGTGTATGTATGTGTGTGTGTGTGTGTGTGTGTGTGTTGGGGATAATGGAGGGGTTATAGTTTGAGGCTTTAGGAATATTTTTATCTGTACACTCTTGGGTATATGTAGAATAATTTGTGTGAAAAATAGGGAAAGAGTAGGTTACAGGGAGAATAGAGAAACAGTTTATGTATTGTGAAGAGCAACAGGTAGGAGATACTGACCAAGCTAAAACCTGAGACATGATCAGACTAAGAAAGTTTTCTCAGTTGTGAATGACTTGTTATATAGATGTATGCAACAAGTATACATTATACATACTTATATATAATACAATATATAAATAATAAAAATATATGTAACCAATTTCCATTTTTTACGTTCCATGTATCTTTGTTGAATTTATTGAAGTCAAATGATAATAGTCCAGCACATATGAACACTATAGAAATAAGAAATGTGTTATAATAGTAGAAAGAAAAATATTTACTTCCTCAGTCTTTTTCATCTATCTATCTATCTATATATATATAATATGAAATATATATGTGAAATATATAGATGAACAAGACAGGGGCAGTGAATGTTAACTGGTCTATAGGTTAAATTGATTGAGTAGGACATATATAATATAAAATATCTATCTGTCAATCTCCTATCAATTTAACATATAGACCATCGATTTTCAACCTGGGCTAGGGGACTTTTGGAAGTGTCTAGAGACATTTTTGGTTGTCACACCTGGGGAAAGAGGGGGTGCTACCGGGTTCTAGTGAGTAGGAGCCAAGGATGCTGTTAAACGTCCCACAATGCACAGGAAGCCCCCCCACCAAGGAGTTACCTGGCCCCAAATATGAATAATGCTGCTATTGAGAAACTCATACAGACAGATTTTTCAGTGCAAACAATCCTCTGCCATTTTCTTTTACCCTTTAATTCTCCACCCTCTTCTTCCCATACACTTTTCTTTTTCTTTATTTGCCTCTTCCTTAACTTTTGTTTTTCTTCTCCTTGGGTTTCTGATCTCATATGAGGTTATCAGCACAGTGTAGAGAAGAACATCAGAGGTTGGAAAAAATTTCTGGACGAATAAATAAAAGCTTATATTGGTCCCCAATATCAAGAAACATGGATTCATGAAAGTACAAAATTATAGAAATACAAAACAAACTCTCCTGTTTTTATCTTAAGCTTTATTTTGACTGCTGGAGATAAGAAAAGAGAAGTAGTGATAAGAAAGCAGGATCCTGTGCATTATTAACAATTTTCTGGTCCTCATATTCTCTGCTCCCCTCCTCTGCCCTGGCCTAAATCATTAGCCCTCTTCCTGCTTCAGAGATTTTCATTCTTCATTCAGCAATAATCCTGGAAGCCTAAAGAAACTTTTCTCAGGTTAGAGTGTCCCCTTGTGGACTAAAACCTAGTGCTGCCACCACTTCATATGCAACAACGCAACCACCCAACCCAGGGTTTTGAGCGTGTCCTTCGGCATCAACAGTGTATTTCCATTCATTCCAGAATGCTTCAGGAGCATGGAGAGTTGTTAGAAATTATTGCTCTGAATGGAGGTTGTAGGTCAGAGGATTCTTCAAGTTATGGGCCCTGGAGAATGACAGCTGTGGGAACTAGTGAAAGCCCTCCGTCACCATGAGTGAGTTCCTTGAAAGCAGGAGCTGTGTCCTCTCCATACCCCCTGTACAGAACACAAATCAGGACACGAAGTTCTGAGTGTACCTTATTGAAGCTGCGGTCCTTACTTTCAAGTTTTTGTGTGTGTGTGTGTGTGAGGAAGACCAGCCCTGAGCTAACATCCGTTGCCAATCCTCCTCTTTTTGCTGAGGAAGACTGGCCCTGGGCTAACATCCGTGCCCATCTTCCCCCACTTTATATGGGACGCCGCCACGGCATGGCTGACAGGCAGTGCGTCGGCGGGCGGCCGGGATCCGAACCCACGAACCCTGGGCTGCCAAGCGCGGACTAAACCACTGCGCCACTGGGCCGGCCCCTCAAGAGTTTTTTTTTTTTTTTTTTTTTTTTTTAAATTCATTGTGCGTTGTGATTCACAAAACATTGTTAATCTTCACAACGACACTGTGAAGTAAGTACTATACTTACCTCCAAAGGACTTGTGAGTAAATTGGTGCTCATATTGATGTAAAATGCCCAGAGTTACACAGCCAGCAAGTGGCAGAGCCATCAGAAACTCTCGCTCTTTTTGGCATCACGTCACTTTTCAGAGAGAGATGTGTAAGAACAGTTATTACGGAAAGTCACTGGGCGATCTTCTGGGGAAATTAAAACAAAATCTCCCACCAATCCAGAGCACCTCTCCACAAAGGAAGAAAATAGTTTTACTATTTAATAAGCATTAAACCAGAACGTAATGTGCATCACAGGCAATTTGTTAGATTGCAGAGACAGAAAGAAATTTTACCCCTTTACATAGCCAAAAAGTTATAGTTTTCTCATTACATACATTTTCTCAAGATAAATAACTAGTCCTCAATTAAGAGGACTTGACAGCACTATTTGTCACAGTTCCTCTTCGATTTGCCTGGTCATTGAATTAGCCACCTGTGTTTGCTAATTGCCTCTATCCGAAGGAAAAATTTCTTATATCTTTATGACAGGAGGCAAGTTTGCAACTTAGCTCAAGGCGCCCGCTGAACTTAGGCTCCTCCCCTCCCTCAGAGACGGGGAGACAGGGGCGCCATCCTCCTTGATGATTACATTTCAGGGAGATGGCTCCCAGATGCTTGGGAAAAGCATTCCTGCATTGTAAGACTGGCAAGAGTCTTACTTCGCTTTTTAAAAGATTTACATACATCGCAAAAGGACAGAGAAAAATTTCATAATTGTAAGTTTTGCAAAGTAAAGAAGAAAAGGGAGGGGAGACTGTCTTTCTATTTTTATACCACCAAGAACTAAAGTATATTTTTCTTATTTTTAATTTATATTTGCCCTTCCAGTCTTTCAAATGAAGGAGTTCCGTGTGATGAAACTTTCAGAGGATTACTTTGGAGTAGGTTACTGGGATAATATGAGGTTGAAAACAAGAAAATAAGTAACCTTTGGAATCTAAAAGGGAGAATAATGTAAGACTACAGTTATTAATTATTTGCATGGAAATTTATATTGTCTACAGTTGAAAGACTTAGGATGAAAAAGTGAATTCCATAGTCTCCCGTGAGTGTAAGAATTTGGTGGGAATTTAAAAATGAGGGTTCCATGAATGGAAGATGAAGATTTTTTCTTAATAAAAGAATTGTAGGGACATCAATACTTCAAGAAATACAAATAATCAGTATAAATGCAGGTCCCTTCTTTGTATAAACACAGCAATTTTTTCATATTTTGTTCTGTACATGGACACAGAAAATCACAAAGCCATTTTATGTCAGTTCTACCACAGTTAGAGTTGCATTTAGCTGCAAGTAACAAAAACTCAACCAAATAATGGTTTATTAAAATTCTTCCTGCAAAAGTAAATCTGGGAGAGGGATTTGACTCGACATCTGGAGGATGATCAGGCATGGGGCTGGGGAGGGGGTTCTGCTATTGCTTTCCTTTGTGGTAAAATTGTCACTTCCGTTATTTTAGCAAGAAAAAGAGTTGGAAAGGGGGATAGAATAATGTGGTGCCTGTACCAGGAGAGCAATAATATCAAAGAAAATCCCTAGCAGGTTTCTGATTAGGTCTCACTGGTCAGAACTGTGCTATGTGCAGCCCCTAGTTGTAAGAAAGGATGTGAAACGTAGTGTATATATAAATATATATTTTTTAAGCTGCAGATGCAGTTACCCAAATCAAAATCGAGAGTTCTGTTAATAAGGAAGCAGAAGAAAATGGCAATTAGGTTGGCAACTACCAATGCCTGCCTGCCTTCCTGACTACTAAAGTGGGGATTCAGAATATTAGACAGAGATTAACTCATTTCTCCTTGAGGAGTCAGTGGAAATTTCACAGTAAGGATAACATTTATTTAGAGGCATTAATAATAATTTTATTTACAGGGGCTTTTGTTGAGTACATGTGTTATATCTGGGACTTCATAAAATTTTGTATATTTTATCTCATTTAACTCAGCAAGATAGGAGTTCTTATTAACATGTATTTGTAAGGAAGCTTAGATGAAGATAAATAATTGCCCAAGGACACAGAGTTAGAAGATTGCAAAGACATGATTTGAATCTGGGCTATTTAACTCCAAAACCCATGTATCATTTTGCTTTAGAGAATGAATAGGAATTCTTCAAGTATAAAAATGGGCCAGTGGAGGGCCTGCCAGGTGGTGGGAACTGTTAAACTCTATCTTCTTCAGAATTGAAAATTTGAAATTCTTGATATCTGCCTTTCAAAGTCTAATCCTCAAGCAAATCCTATGCAAATACAGGCTGTTGTAGTTAAAGTTTAACCAGTTTCAGAATCACCAACTGGGGCTATTGCTTTGGAATCAAATTTGGATGTTATTGAAGTACGCTTTGGGCATCTTCCTGTCAAAAAAAGTAGCAACTTTCTTCCAATTTTTTTTTTTACTATGTTCAGCTTAGTATACCGGGAACATAGTAGTTTAATCAGCCCCAGAGATCTAGAATAAAGCTTGGAAATCATCCACTTCTGACCCCTTGTACTAACCATTCCTGGGTGTGGTCTTTGGGAAAATAGAATGGCCTATAGGAACTATGATGCACCCTGTCTAATATCTTCCATATGTCCCTCCATATCAACTCTCTTCATCACTCCACTGCCTACACTGGAGAGCTGTAGACACATTTTTACTGGTTCAAACAGTGAGCTACATTTCCAGAATTTTGTCTTGTAACAGAGAGATCTTGTTCTCCAGTGTATGTGGGAAATTTTCTGGGAAAGCATCAGAAATGATTCCATGAGAAGTTGAGGTTGTTCCCATTGTTCATGCCAAAAGGTGTGTGAGGAGGAGCTGGAGGAATGTGGCAACAGTGTGAGTGGGGTCTGCAGCAGGGTTTGGGTGCAGGCAGCAGGTGCCCCAGGAGCACTGTGTCCCTGCGCAGAGGTAGGTGCCTGCATCTCTAGGGTGGGCTGCAGTGAACAGCAAAGAGCTGTCCTTCCTTTCCTTACCAAACTGAGCCCTTAGTCTCTTCTGCTCCTTCATTTCTCCACCCTTAGTTAATGTCATCAAGAAGGCAGGACCTTCCCCAGGCTCCTGTCTGTACCATTGAAAGCTAGTAAAAATGCTTGAGGAGTTGCAGTGCACGGTGAAATTTTCTCCCCCCTGGAAGCTTAGAAACCGAGGACTCTGCTCCAGCTGCTGGGGGCTCTCCCTCTTTCAGAAATGAGGAAGGCACCAGGGAAGTAAATTAGGGACTTTTCGCAACCTGAAGTGATTTTCCCTCCCTTCCTTCTCCCTCCCCGGCTCTCTCCCTTTCTTCTTCCTTCTTTAATTCCTCCTTTCTCACTTTACCATAAAGTAACCTGCAAATATCTGATATACTATGGCAACGCTCAGTACAAATAACCTCAAAATTTTAGTGGCTCAAAAGAATAAATTTTAATTAGTTGTCCAAGATATGTTAGTTGTGGGTTGGTTGCAATTCCAACACTCTGAGGCTCTGCTCTTGGCTATAAGTGGGTTCAGATCTTCTCCTATGAGTTGTCTTTTCATTCTGGACCTTGGGTCTGCTCCACATTATGGAATAAAAGCTGAAAGAACAACCACTATCTGGTACATGTGGGAGAAAAGCAAAAGGAGCCAAATCATGTGAATATATTTAGTTTTTGCTTGATGGAGCGTATTTCCTATCCGCTCACATTCCATCGGTCAAAGCTAGTCTTATTGGAAGTACAAAGTCAACAGTGTGGGGAAGTACAGAAAGTATACTCTGGCTAAAGGTTAGCATGGCAAGGGTGGGAGAGAACAAAGAGTTGTCAACAAATAATACAATCTACCACTCTTGCAAATGAGCTATGTGAGAGTGAACTTAAAGGGCACTCGGGAACTAACCAATTTATGAAAAAAAGGTATATTCACTTGACTCTAAAATCTTTAAGAAAAGGTTTTGTGAAGACCTAGGAGAAATCAAGAATTATAACAATTTGCTTTTCCCACCTCTCTTTTTTACTCTATCTTTTTGTGTTGAAGGACATGCATTCAATGAACTAGTTGTTCATATTAACAACCTCTTTTGTAGGATCTTGCCCGCTTTGTAAGAACAGATGGCTCTGCCCTGGAGATGAAAGCTCTGTGGCTCCTAAGGTCCCAGGTCTGTACTCAAATATCTGATCCAGGAAGCTGTAATAATGAGGGAAATCTGATTTCTAAGTGTAGTTTTTACTATTGTTCAATTTTCCTCTACTCTATGTGACTACATGATAAACAAAGCTAAAGGGCTAGAATCCACCATATCAAACATGTGGCCAAATAATTGAAATTCAGGAACAAAGTCTTTCCTTCCACACCATGCAGCAATCAGAAATTTTATTTTGGCTGATTTACAGCTGTTCAGAATGGTCTAGAATGGTAATCCAGATTTTTATTTTTCTTTCCACAGGCATCAGAGCAATTCTCAGATGAGCCAAAAATGGCTTCATTTGTCTATCTTCTGACATTTGGCAACTGTCCTATGGCTCCTTTCTTTGCCTTGCTAGAAATCCCCAACTCATGGTTCAACTGAAGCCAAGCCATAGAGTCTCAAAAGAAAACCTCCAGGAGCTTTCTTAATAGCCTTTGCAACCAAGTTTGGTGAGATTTTATTTAGGATGATGGCCCCAATGAATGTGTTTGCTCCTTCCCTGCCATGTTGTGCTCCATCACATACTATTGAGTTGTAAGTACTGTATCACCCTTTTCTCACGAGCTATATTATTTACAATATCTCACAGAATTAAGTGACACTATTTAGTTATTCACGTTCTGAGGCAAAATGGAATCACTATTAACTTTGGTCAGTTGTTGAAGAAATGTTTCTTTCATAAATGTACCCATTATAAAGGGATCTGTCTGTAATCATATACAGTCATGTGCAGTATAATGATGTTTCAGTCAATGATGGACCACATATATGACAGTGGTTGCATCAGATTAGTACCATATAGCTTAGGTGTGTAGTAGGCTATAACATCCAGGTTTGTGTAAGTACATTCTACGATGTTTGCACAAGGACGAAATCACCTATGGATGCATTTCTCAGAACATATCCTCATTGTTAAGTGACACGTGACTGTATTAAAAAGGAAATAAAAACCAGTTGTGCTCATACAGCACAATCATCTCTCTCAGTATATAATGAGAAGAAGTGTAACTTCACATAAATACAGGTAAAAAAGCATTACTTTCATTCCTGGTTGAATGAGCAAGCTATTTCTCCAAGATCTGACTTTCCAACTCATTATTCATTCAGTAAACAAGTTTCAGGCACTGTACTAGGTTTGGGGGATATAAATGTGACAAGACATGGTCCCTCTCTTCCAGGTCCTCACAGTCTGAAGGTACAATTGTCAAAAACAATTTTTAAAGGTAATGTATTAGAAAAGATCTACACTAGCATTACAGGCAAACACAGGAGATGCAATAACTATGCTAAAAATTGGGCCATTGAGAAAGACTTTATTCAAGCTTAGAGAGGCAGCCCAACAAAGATTCACTCAAGGGAAACTTTCCCATTTGCCTTTACACACAGACATAGAGCTAAGCAAGAAGCAAGAAAAATAGAATAGCCCTTTGGAGACTGGACTAAAAATGATAGGGCTGGGGTCAACTGTTGACACTTGGGATATTTCCCCCATTTCTCAGATCTTAAATTAAACTACTAACAACAACACTGAGTCCCTCAGAAACATGCGCTGTGAGAGCCTTGGCCCATAAAGACAATTCTCCTTTCACTCTGAGTCCTCCCCTGGGAGTCACCAGTGCTGATGAAGGGTGGTGGAGAGAAACTGGGTTCAAGGTGCCAGTTCTGTGTAAGCTTCTTCCCAGTGTCACAAAAGTCCTCAATGTCACTCAGCACTCATCAAAACAGAATATTAAATGCAAACAAACTTAACACAATCTCTTTTGGTGGAGGAGTGATAAATTCTGACTAAATGATTTTATGTTGGAGTCAAACACCCTTAAATTAAAACTGCATCATTGCTATTTACTATCTAGGTCACATCAAACAATTTATTTAATCCAATCATGTTTCCTAGTCAGTTGAACAGGGCTTACATCACCTGTTCCATGGGGATGTCTTGGGGATTCATTGGGATTATGTACATAAACCAGATTGTGTCTCAATCAACATATTTAGATGATTCCCTGAAGCTCATCTCTACTCCTCCCATTCCTCCTCAATAGGCACTTAGCAAAAGGCCCAGCCAGATCCTTACCCAGAAAAATCCAAGAACACATCACCATCATCAGCCACATTCATCCTGAGGGAAAAACACCCAGACTGTGTGAATGTCCTGCCCTGTGACAAGGGTTATGTGAAGATGTAGGATAAGTACACAAATCCAATTAGTCACCTTTTCCCTTTTTAATCAAGTGGTATACAAAGTGTCCAATCAGGTCAAAGGATTTTTTTTTATTTGATGAACTTGATAAACTATAAATACAACTACTAGTGCTATCAACTCTTCAAAACACTTTATATAAGTCAACTCATTTAATCTTCTCAACAACACTGGGAGGTAGCTAAAATTATTTCCATTTTTTTTCAAATGAGGAAATTGAAGCACAGAGAGGTTAATTAAACTTCCCAAGATCATATAGCTAGTCAGTGACAGAGGCAAGCTTCAAATCCAGACAATGCAGCTAAGGAATGCACAAACTTAATCACCTTAGAATACTACCTCTCAGATAGTGTAAACCTTGCTAGGAGAGGTTGGAAGACCAGCAGCATCTATATCACCCAGGAGTTTGTTAAAAATGCAGACTTTCAGGCCCTCTTGAATCATAATCTGTAGTTTAACAAGATCCTCACATGATCCACATCAAACTTTGAGAAGCTGTGAAGTAAAAGTGGTAGAGGAACCGTCCCAAATGACTGTATTAATTGTGGGGAACAAATATGCATCCAAGGTGAGTGGTGGATCCAAGAGAGAAACACATGTACTCGCCTATTATAATTGCCTGGAGTTTTATAGATATTCTAATGTATACATCCCCTTCAAGCAGCTGTGGATATTCTTTCCTTGACCTGCTTCCTCAACTCAAACATTGAGATATTTTTATTCCCTCACGTCTGTAATGTGAATGCTGGGGACATCTTGTGTTTTTATGTCCTCAACCTCTGCCTAGGAAAATCTGTTCTATCCTCTTTTACCCAAGGCTGAGACACATCTTCTCATTCCAAAGAAAACATCTTTTATTTTACTCAACTAATTTAAGTCAGTGAGTAGCTTTACATAATCCCAAAATTCTTAAGATGACTACAGTGCAAAGGGCTAAAGCTTAATTTTGAAATCTAGGGTTTAATGCCCTTGAATGTTCACATGTGCTATAAATTAATTAACTGGCTTGTGTTCCTGCTTAAGTTGCAAAAGCAACTCTCTCTGTCTGTTTTATATGAATAATTGTACATCTTTAGCAACCCCTGACTATATTACAACTTAGTATACAATCCACTTCAGAAATAGTCTACATTTTACTTCATCCATGCAATGAGGTTCATCCCACCATTTATATAACTTTTATTAGTTTCATAGTATTTGATAAATGAACATATTCATTTTTAAAGATATTTTAAAACAACTCTGTGAGAGGTAGATTAGGTGAAACTGTCCCCACGTGATAGTGGTGGAAGCCTGTCTAAGATCACAGAGTAGGTGCAGATGGACCAGAGTTAGAAGTCAGTTTCCTCTTTCCTGCCCATTTTGGGGCACCACAGAGAGGCAGAAAAGGGAAATGGTGAGATAAGACAAAGAAACAAATGTCCATGTTGATGAAATGGAAGGAACTAGAACAGCAGTAACCATAAGTTAGGGAGATCAGCACTGCATCAGTCTGTGATAATATGGGATCTCTCCTATTGAGATTTAGGCCTAAATGTGTGTACAAGTGAGGAATACTCTCATGTCACTCTCTCCTATGCCCCTGCCATGCATCCTGGGGTCACTGCCCAACTAAACCACTTGCACCTGAATCCCTGTCGGCTTCTGGAGGAACCCAACCTAAGGCAGCTGGGGTGCACAACTGAAAATTCCAGGTGGATCTCCTCTAATCACAGCAGGGGCCAGGGCCTCAAACAATGTTAAGGGAATTCAGTTTCCTTCTCTCTTTTCAGGATCATGCTCTTCCCTTGTAGTGGGAAAAGGCTGCTGATAGCTCTAGGTTTACATTCTAGCCTCTTATGAAACCAGCTCTACACAAGGTTGATACAAGGGAAGCCATATTGTAGAAAAGAAACCTATTAACTAACAGAGCTGGATTTGCACCCTCCAGGAGATCTAACTGCTCTGTAGATTTTATGACACCTGCTTATGCACGTACTTCCAAGCTGTGATAAGATGTTAACTTTGCTCATTTGAGTTCCTTAGGAATGTGTTGACCCCTGAACAGCCATCATCAAGGACAACTGAAAGATCTGGTGTGGCAACTCCCAGGCTGTAGCACCCAAGGGTCAATGTTACTAATCCCCTCCCCTGTAACCCACTGGCCTATATAAGTGCTGTAAGATTCTGTGCCCCCTTAAGATGGTACTTTTGGGCATGAGTCAGTGATCTTTCCTCTTGCTAGGAAGCTGTAATAAATGACCTTTCTTATCCACCATCTTGCCTCTGTATGGTTGGCTTTTGTCTTGTGGTGAGCAGATCGTGCCCTTTGTGTGGTAACAGCATTCCCAATAGTTCCATATTAGTTTTGGGGTGTGGGCTTGGGTCATGTACCCATTCTAGAGCCAAACATTGTAGTCAGGCAGATGAATTTGCTAATTGTCTAGGGATCAGAGGGCCGAGTCAGCCTCATCCAAACCCAAACTTGGGGTAGGAGGATGGGAGGCTTGGTCGTCCTGGGAAAATCAAGGTGTTGTCACCAAAAAGGGGGGACGGCAGTTGGGCAGGCAGAAATGACAGTTGCACACCTTGATCAGCTATGCTATCATCCTTAGGCAACAGATGCAGAGATAAAAATGGTCTTGATGTTGGAGTCTTATAACCACAGTTCTTTCTTTGATACCAAATGTGGGAAGATTGTTGCTGGAAGATTCATTAACTTCCTTTCTAGACCAAGCAGTGCCACTCACTAAGCCTTCTGTCTACTCTCCTCCTGTCCTGTGGGTTGTTCTCTCCCAGACTCCTGGAGCAGCTGGCTGGTGCTGAGCCCTGGGGGTTTTTGTAAAGCTCTTCCCATCACTACTCTCACCGTGGGATGATGGTCTGACAGCACAGAAATAGACAGCTGAGTCTCTAGGTGTTAAGGCCGAGATGGTGAGCTTTAGATTTGGTTTCTGAAACACCAGAGAATATCGTCCTTCCCTTGAGTTCCCGTTTTCAGAATATATTTGTATGGTGTAAGTCATCTCTCCACTGGAAAGCTGTTGATACCAGTACATCACATAGTAAGTATAACCGACTGTGATTTTGCAGTCCAAGGTCACAGATTCTCCCTCTTGTTTATACACCACATTTCTAGGTTGAATGATGCTCTGGGCATTGCTGGAACCTGTAGAAAAGAAGAAAAAAATTACTTTGATGGTATTGCGCACAAGAAAGCCATAACAAATAGTGAGGTTTTGACTCAGAAAATAAAGTGGAGAAAAGTGCAGTCCAGTTCTATTCCAGTTTCTCTCCCAACCCTCCTTCCTCAGGGCCCGGCTGCAGGGTTGGCGGGCTCCCTACCAAAGCAGATGAAGGCCAAGACTGTGCACAAGAGAGCAAGCTGCCCAGGCTGCATCCTTGGGACTCTTCCCACTGCTGAAATGGCTCTTCTAGCTGGCACCTGACAGGCTTTTGAAGTGTCACTGGAACTGGGTGGTCCTGTGGCCTTGCTGCACCAGAGCAGGAAATGGGGTTTCTGCATATACAAGCTTAGTCATGTCACCTGCTGTCTGTGTTGTCCTGCTGCCTCTCTTTCTCCAGGTCTATTACTTTCCTCAAATATATATGTAACATGTAGTATATTTTTTGATTATGAAAGAAAACTTGCTCAATGTAGACATAACCAAAAATTATATAAAGGTGATAATACAAATCCAGCTGTAATATCATTATAATATAATAACATTTTGTGGTGTTTCTTTCAGTATGTTTAATATTTTATAATATAAGGAATTAGGGTTATGTCGAAAATCTTTTTTTTGTTGTTGTTTAGCATTTTGTATATGGATATACCATCATGTCATTCAATAATATGTGAAAATGTGATTTTTTTATAGCTTCTTACTACTCTGTTGTGTAAATGTACCTTAATTTGTCTAAACATCATTGACATTATTTTGTTTCCTGTTTTGACCGTTTTAATTAAGATTAAGTGGACATTGTAAATATAAGTCTTTGTATTTCTCATGACTTATTTGTATGTTAACTAGTTTCCTTTAAAGTTTTTTATTATGGAAAATTCAAACATCTACAAAAGAAGAGAGAATTGAGTAATGAAATAACATATAAACATATACCCTTCATCTAGCTTCCACAATTATCAACTCATGGCCAATCTCATTATTCGACACCCCTGCCACCCTACACATCTACATTCCTCCCCCAATTCTGATTAGTTTGAAGGAACTCCCAGGTGTGGTGTAGTGTACTTTATTCAGGAGACTCATAACGTCAGGTTGCCTTTTAGTCTTTATGTGTGTGTGTGTGTGTGTGTGTTGTTAGTGACTCTTGAAAACCAATGACTAGATCTATTGTTTGGTTGGGATTTGGTTTGCTAAATGGTATTCTATCATTTCTACTTCATTTATTAGCCAAAATATTTATATAAAGAAAATTTTTCCTTGTCGTTTATTTGGTTACTCTCTGAGGTTAAGTGTATGATTCTTTCTATTTATCAGTTTTCAGGATAATGAGTTGGTTCCCCTGTAGAGTGATGCACCATCCCTGTTTGCCTGAGATGGAGGGATCTCCCAGGACATGAAGCTTTCAGTGCTAAAACCTGGGTAGTCCCATGCAAATCCCTAGGCAAACCAGGACAAATCTCCAGAAGTAATTGAGAATTCTTCTATGAACCCATGGATTTAAACACACTTGATGTGTTTGAATCTACTAGATTCATTATCTTATTGATGCAGGAATTGTCCCATCCTTAGCCAGCAGAAATCTTTTCAGATTGGCTCCTGAGTCTTTTTGACATGGACTTGTACTCTTTGATAGCTTCCTAGTTTTCTGTATGACCAGATATTCTAGGCTCATTTCCTACATTTCCTTCCCCAGAAATGGAATCAGGCATCTATGATTAATGATAGTTGTGTTCTTTTTCCTTTCTAGTCCTAATGTCTTTATAACTTTACTGTACTTCATAAGACCTTTACTGCAATGTAGAATAGAAATGATAATATTGGAAATTTTTGTTTTTTCAAGTTTTTAAGGGAATGCTTTTCGTATCTCACTTTAAAAACAAATTTCAAGATTCTCTTTCTCAGGTTAAGGAAGTTCCCTTTTCTTTCTTGTTTGCAAAGAGATTTTATTTATAAATACACATTAAACTTGACCAAATCACTGTTCTGCATTTAGTGAGAGAATTTTAGATTTATTATATTCATGTGGTATGTTGCACTGATATTTAACCTTCCTCATACTCCTGGGATAAATCCTAATTGATCATGGTGTATTAGTATTACTTTTTAATATTCAATGCTAATTTCATAATATATTTAAGAGCTGTCATTGCTTTTTAAAAGTAATATTGGTCTATAATTTTCATTTTTCATCTATTTGTGTTTGTTTTTGTCATTGTTCTCTCAGTCTCATAAAATGGGTTAAGTAGTTTTCCTGTTTTTATTATTCTCAGTACTTAGCAGTTGTATAATAAGGAAATTATTGGTCTTGGGTTTGATGTAACTTGCCTGTAAAACAGTATGTATGTATAGAGTTTTAATTTTTTTAAATTTACATGTAAATTCAAAATGTCTAGCTTTTCTTGTTAGGTTTGCTAAATTATAATTTCTAGAAAGCTTTACATTTTGTCCAAGTTTTCAAATTTATTTGTATGAATTTATTCCTTGCATTTTCTTATAATTTTTAAATATTTACTTTGCCTATAGCTATTATCTTCTTTTACACAATATTTTTTGTATCTTCTTTCTTTATTTCCTTGACAAAGCTCATGAGACATTTGTCCATTTTCTAATTCTTTTCAAAGGACCATTTAAAATTGATCCTTTCCATTGCTTCTTTGTCTCTATTTCATTAATGTTAACTCTTATTCTTGCCATTCTCTTCTTCCTGCTTTTATTTTTTACTCTTATTCCTTTTTAAAACTTTTGTGTGTGTGTGTGAGGAAGACTAGCTCTGAGCTAACATCCATTGCCAATCCTCCTCTTTTTGCAGAGGAAGATTAGCCCTGGGCTAACATTTGTGCCCATCTTCCTCTACTTTGTATATGGGATGCCCCCACAGCATGGTTTGAGGAGTGGTGCATAGGTCTGCGCCCAGGATACAAACCCACAAACTCTGGACAGCTGAAGTGGAGCATGGGAACTTAACCACACCACCGGGCCAGCCCCCTTAAAACATTTTAATTGAATGTTTAGCTCATTATTTTCAGGTTTTTGTTTAGGATAATAATAATACCATTTTTATTGAGGTATAATTGACATACAACATTATATTAGTTTCAGGAAAAGTTGCTAAGAGAATAAGTCTTAAGAGTTCTTATCACAAGAAAAAAATTTTTATAACTATGTATAGTGACTGATGTTGACTAGACTTATTGTTGTGATCATTTCACAATATATACAAATATTGAATCATTATGTTTAGTATATTTTTAAGACTATAAAACTTTATCTGTGTACAGCTTTATGTTCACCTCACAAGTGTTAAAATGTCAACATTTCCTTACTGTTTATTTATAAATATTTTAACAATTGTATTATGATTTCATCTGTGGTTCATGAATTATTTTGCAGTGAATTTCTTTTTGTTTGAAGTTGGCTTTTTATTAATAGTATCTAATTTTGTTCATTGTAGTAAAAGAATATGACCTGTATGATATTGATTCTTTAATACTTGTTGAGATTTGCTTTCATTAATTTGTGGTCAATTTGTCTGATTTTTTCTTTAGGGTAAATTTCTAGATGTAGAATTGTTGAGTGAAATAATTTTATATATATTAACAAATTGCCCTCTCGAACGATTGTACAAATTGATGTTTCTATAACATTACTCTAAGAGTTTTTGTTTTGTGACATCTTTACATGCACCAGAGAGTCTAATAAAAATTATTTAACAATTTGTAGGGGGAAAAAAGTCCCTGTAATTTTAATCTGCATTTGTTTATCACTGAGGTTTCATTATTTTCATATTTTTATTTCTTAATTTTGAAATTGTTCATACTCATTGCCATTTTTTAAATGGGCTTAATTTTTTTTCTAATTTCTTTGTAATAATACTTTATTTTTTAAGGATATCAAACAGGTTTGTTCATAAAAGATCATTGTCTCAGAGTCCACTACTGACTCTTAACCAGATAGGTAGGCAGCTGAATTTTTGTTATGACAGTGTCTGAGCTCCTTGAACTAACCACGTACCTGAGGCCTCTCAACCCTACCACTGAACTCACCACTACCCTGATATACCTTTACATATAAAGCACAAAAAATTTCTGTGGCTTTTATCTAGATGGTTTTCTGGGCAATATTTCAGAAGACCTTGAGATCCAGGTTGCTGAAATTGTCATTCCAGAAGAGACAAGCATGACATGAGTACCAATGGGTGCGTGTAAAGGTCAGAGTAACCTGTTCAGAAAAAGGACACAACTTCTTCTGGCCAAGACATTCTTCTGAGAGGAGGTTGTTATAAAGGGTGAACTTGTTATAAAGGGAATTCTATCCAAACAAATGATGATAGAATGGGGAGGTTCTCAGAATGAAGAGGTTTACAAGCCTGGGGTTGGGTGTAAGATAGGGATTGGGAAAACTGTACTTGTAAGAGAATGAAACAGTTGGTCGCAGAATTTCCTAAAGTTCGGCAGGATTTTAAAGAATATCTGCCTTCAATGACCTCGATACTATTCAGGCTTCTAATTCTCAGCCCTATCCTTTTCTGTCCTAAATTCAGGCCTCTCACAGTGCCCAGGGAGTGTCAGCATGGTCTCACTGTTCTCAGTCACATGATTGTGTAGGATTGCCCCCTGGAGGCCAGACAGAGGAGCAGCCTCCCCACAATGTTCTAGGACGGTGGTTCTCAAGCCTGGCAGTGGAGTAGAATAAATTGGGGAGCTTTAAAAAAAAGTGCTGAATCCTGAGCCCTAGACCAATGTGGGGACACATTCCAGCATCACTATATTAAAGTTTACACTTAGGTAAAAAATACCACAGAGATGAAAGCAGCTGCTCTGTAATAAATCTAAACGTGAACAGAAGCAGAATTACTAACAGCAAGAAGGTGAATTAAAGAAGATATTGGGAGAGGGGAAAAAGGAGACACTTTATCTGTAGGTTTCCCAGTCTGGGAGGGAACCAGTTTTACAAAATCTAACACTGAGACTTGAAATTTAAGAATGGCAGATTTTTGGTGTATATTTATGATGTTTTCATGAAGGTGCTCATTTTTGTAAATGTAAGTTGACTGTGGATTACCCAAGTTTGGCCTCCTAATTCTCAAATCTTTTTTTTTCACCCAGCTTTCCCTGGGCTCTGGATGGCTGGAGCATTACCAGGGGTCAACAACTCTGAGCTACCAACTAAAACCTCATCAAAGACTTGAATGTAAGACCTGAAACCATAAAACTCTTAGTAGAAAATACAGGCAGTACACTCTCTGACATCAGTCTTATCAGTATCTTTTTGAATACCACGTCTACTCAGGCAAGGGAAACAAATGAAGAAATAAACAAACGGGATTACTTCAGACTAAAAAGCTTCTGCACAGGAAAGAATGCCATCAACAAAACAAAAAGACAACTTACTGTTTGGGACAATATTTTTGCAAATCATATATTCGATAAAGGTTTAATATCCAAAATACGTAAAAAATTCATACAACTCAACAACACCACCAAAAAAACCCAATTAAAACCACAATGAGATATTGCCTCATATCTTTCAGAATAGCCATCTTTAAAAAGACAAGAAATAACAAGTGTTGGAGAGCATGTGGAGAAAAGGGAAAATACTACTGGTGTGAATGTAAACTGGTGCAGCCAGTATGGAAAACAATATGAAGATTTCTCGAAAAATTTAAAGTAAAACTACCATATGATCCAGCTATTCCACTGCTGGTTATTAATTCAAAGAACATGAAAACACTAATTCAAAGAGATATATGCACCCCTATGTTCATTGCAGCATTATTCACAATAGCCAAGACTTGGAAACAACCTAAGTGGCCATCAAAGAATCAATGGGTAGAGAAGATGTGGTATATATATACAATGGAATACTACTCAGCCATAAAAGAGATGAAATCATGCCATTTGCTACCACATGAATGGACCTGGAGGATCTTATGTTAAGCAAAATAAGTCAGATGGAGCAAGACAACTACCATATGATTTCACTCATATGTGGAAGATAAACAAACACACTCATAGGTATGGAGACCAGATTGGTGGTTACTAGGGAAGAAGTGGGAAGGTAGGGGGAGGGTGAAAGGGATGACAGATGGCAACTAGACTTTTGGTGAGTAATATGGTGTAGTCTATACAGAAGGCAAAATATAATTATGTACACCTAAAATTTATACAATGTTATAAATCAGTTACCTCAATAAAAAAATAAAATAAAATGTACAATTTGATCATTTTTGACACCAGCATAGAAATGTGAAATCATTATCACAATCAAGATAATGAGCATATGTGCAAACCCCAAGTTCCCTTGTGGCCCCATTCCTTGTGCTTTTTTCAATCCGTCTGGTATATCTTCCTACCACACCCTCCAATCCCTATTCAGCCCCAGGCAATTGCTGGTCTGCCTTCTCTTACCATAGATTAGTTTGGATTTTTTTAGAGTGTTATGTAAATAGAATCATAGAGCATATACTCTCTCTTGCCTGATTTCTTTTGGCATATTTATTTTGAGATTCATCTATGTTGTTGCATTTATCAGTAGTTTAATTCTTTTTAATTGCTGAGTAGTATTCCATTGGGTAGCTATACCACAATTTATTTATTCATTCACCTGTTAATGGACTTTTGGGTTATTTCCAATTACTATTTTCCAAGATTTTATGAACATTCATGTATAAGTGATTGTATAGGCATAAGCTTTTACTTCTTTTGGGTTGATATGTAGGAGTGGAATTGCTGGGTTATATAATAGATGCAGGTTTAACTTTTTAAGAAACAGGGCAACTGTTTTCTAAGTGATTGTACCATTTACATGCCCAGCAGCAACGTATGAGTTCCAGGTGCTCTAAAACCTTGTCAATACTTGGTGTGGTTAGTCATTTCTATTCTAGCAATTTTAGTAGGTATGTAGTGGTATCTTGTTTTAATTTTCATTTCCTTTATGACCAATGATGCTGAGCATTTTTTCATGTGCTTATTTATCATACATAAGTTTTCTTCGGTGAAATGTCTGTTCAAATCCTTGGCCCATTTAAAAAAATTGAGTGTCTGTGTTATTATTAAGTTGTAGGAGTTTTTCACATATTCCAGATACAGGTCTTTTGTTAGATATATGTTTCACAAAGATTTTCTTGTAGACTGTGACTTTTGTTCTATTTTCCTAACAGTGTCTTGTAAAGAGCAAACATTTTTAATATATGAAGTTCAATGTATTGATTTTGTTAACAAAAACACTTCTTTGAGGTATGATTGACATACAAAAGCTGCACATATTTACAGTATGCAACTTGATGAGTTTGGAGATAAGCATACACTCATGAAACCATCACCATAATCAATGCCATAAACATGTCCATCACCTCCAAAGTTTCCTCCCATTCTCTTTATTTTTAAATTTTTGTTTATTTATTTTATTTACTTTTTGTGATAGGAACCCTGGACATGAGATCTCCCCTCTTAGCATTTTTTAGTATACAGTACATTATTGTTAACTATAGGCACTATGCTGTACAGTAGATTTCTAGAGTTTATGAATCTTGTATAACTATAACTTTGTACCCTTGGACAAGCACCTTCCCATTTCTCCCTCCCCCCAGCCCCTAGTAACCACCATTCTATCTTCTGCCTCTATGAATTTGACTATTTTGTGTGTGTGTGTGTGTGTGTGTGTGTGTGTGTGAGGAAAACCAGCCCTGAGCTAACATCCGTTGCCAATCCTCCTCTTTTTGCTGAGGAAGATTGGTCCTGGGCTAACATCCATGCCCATCTTCCTCCATTTTATATGTGGGATGCCTGCCACAACCTGGCTTGATAAGTGGTGCATAGGTCCGTGCCCAGGATCCAAACCTGTGAACCCCAGGCCACCAAAGCGGACTGTGCAAACTAAACCACTATGCCACTGGGCCAGCCCCGAGTTAGACTATTTTGGATCCCTCAGTAAGGGGATCGTATAGTACTTGTTCCTTTGTGTCTGGCTTTTTTCTCTTAGCATAATGTCCTCCAGGTTCATCCCTGTGGTCACAAATCGCAGGATTTCTTTCTTTTTAAAGACTGAATAATAACCCACTGTATGGATATACCATGTTTTCTTTATCCATTCGTCTGCCAATGGACATTTAGTTTGCTTCTTGGCTATTGTGAATAGCATGGCAGTGAACATGGGAATGCAGTTATCTTCGCGATCCTGATTTCAGTTCTTTTGAATATATACTCACAAGTGGGATTGCTGGATCATATGGCAGTTCTATTTTTAATTTGTATTGATTTTTTGTATTGATTTGTAAAAGCTTATGTCTTGTATCTTTTGTGTCATAACTAACAAATCTTTGCCAAACCCAGGGTATCTAAGATTTTCCCAATGTGTTATTATTCTAGAAGTTTATAGTTTCAGCCCTCTCATTTAGGTCTATGATCCATTTGGAGTTACTTTAATTTATCCCTAAATATCGTATTTGTTCATGCTATTGTAAATTGTATGTGGGTGAAATTATTAATATCAATTCTGATTGCTTATCATTAATATATGGAAACAGTACAATTTTGTGTTTTGAACCTGTGTTTCAAAGCTTAGCCACACTTGTTGATTAGTTACAGTAGTTTTGTAAAATTGTAGATTCTATAGAATTTGCTACATAGACAATTATGTAATTTGCAATATGACAGTTTCTTTTTCTTTTCAAATATTGTTGCCTTTTCTTTTTTTTCCCTTTTTGCTGCATCGATTGCATAGATCTTTCTTCTCTTTCTTCTACTTCTAGTATTCCCTTATGTGTATGTTACAACTTGGTAGTTTCACAGTTATTGGACATTCTGTTCCTTTTTTTCACTTTTTGTTCTCTTTGCTTTTCAATTTTCAAGGATTCTATTGATACATCCTCTAGCTAAGAGATTCTTCCCTCAACCATGTCTAATCTACTCATAAGCCCACCAAAGACATTCTTTATTTCTGATGCAACGTGTTGTTGTTTTTTTTCTCTTCCATTCCCTTTTTATTCTTTCTTAGGATTCCCATCTCTCTGCTTATGTTACCCATTTGCTCTTGCATGCTGTCTATCCGTTAGAGCCCTTAGCATATTAATCATAGTTGTATTATATTCCCGGTTTGATAATTCCAACATCCCTGCCATGTCTGGTTGATGTTTGCTCTATCTTTTCAAATTGTATTTTTGGCCTTTTGGTATGCCTTGTAATTTTTTCTTGATAGCCAGACATGATGTACTGGGTGAAAAGAACTGCTGTAAATAGACCTTTAGTAATAAATTATGAAGTGTAGGGAGAGAGGAAGCTTTTTATAGTTCAATGATCAGGTCTCAGTCTTTTCCTGAGCCTGTACCTCTGGACTGTGAATTTCATAAGTATTTTTATTTATTTTTGTCTCTTCCGTTAGGCAGGGCAGGATGGCTAGAGTGGGCTGGAGTTGGTTATTTCCCTTATGCATGTCAGTTAGGCTCTGATAGTACCCCAGCAGGTTAGGCTTTGATGAACAAGTTTTCCCTAAGGGCAGGGCAGGCCTTGTTAAGAAGAACAAAGTGCTCTCAACTGTTTTAAAATGGTTCCTTTTCCCCTTCTTCCACCGGAAGCAGAAGATTTTTCCCTGAAATTTACTTTGGGAAACTAGTCAAACTCCTGGACATGTATTTCACGAAATTGTGGTGTCTCCCTATTAATGGGTCCCCATGTAGTTTTTTGTTGTTGTTGAGGAAGATTGGCTCTGTGCTAACATCTGTTGCCAATCTTCCTCATTTTCTCTTTTTTTCTCCCCAAAGCCCCAGTGCATAGTTGTGTGTCATAGTTGTAGAGTTGTGGTTCTATATGGGACACCACCTTAGCATGGCTAATGAACGGTGAGTAGGTCTGTGCCCAGGATCCGAACTGGTGAACCCCGGGCCGCTGAAGCAGAACATGTGAACTTAACCCCTATGTCACCAGGCCTCCCCCACCCCCCACCCTGTAATTTTTAAATCTCAGACTTGTCCACATTGAGCCTCTAGCAATTTGTCATTGCAGTTTAGGTTTTTCTACCTGGCAGTAGTTCCTATGGTGTTTTCTGCCTGTGAATCTCTGCTCCAGTAACAGTGACTTCCTGCATTTGCCCTTCTGTCTTTCCAGTCTTGGGCACAGCAGTTCACCCTGTATCCCCCCTTCTCTTTCTCATGGATCCAAGAAGAGTTGTTGGTTTTTCAGTCTGTTCAGCTTCTTACCTGTTGCCAGGACAAAGTGATGACTTCCAAGCTCCTTACGCATGGAACCTGAAACTGGAAGTCCCTACATCTTAATCTATCACAATCTCTTTCAGATTAATGCTAATTTAATTTCAATAGAATACAGAGACTTTGCTCTAATATAGCTCTATTTTTCCCCTCTTCCTTGGGTTATTACTGTCATATACATTATGTCTGTATAAGGTATAAACCCAACAATAATGTGTTATAATTTTTGCTTCATACAATCTCATATCTTTTTTAAAAATGAAGAGAAGAAAGGAGAGAAAACGTGTTTATAGAGTCTTTTCTATTAATCCAAATATTTACCATTTCCAGTGCTTCCCCAGTGGATTTGAGTTAATGTCTGGTGTCATTCTTTTCCTCAAAATAGCTCCATCCTCTTCCTCCTTCTTTGTTCTCTTATTATTACAAATGTATTATAACTTAAAAGACAATAAGCCTGAAAATACAATTTGAAATTTATTGTTTTGTGCAATTTTATTTTAAATCAATTAAGAGAATAAAAGAAAAATATATGTATTCTTCCTTTTCTGTTTAGCTAGATAATTTCCTTTACCTGTGCTCTTTATTTCTTTACATGTATTCGAATTGCCATCTAATATCATTTCCTTTTATCCTGAAGAACTTCCTTTAGTATTCCTTCTGATGCAGGTCTTCTGGCAATGGATTTTCTCCATCTGAGTAAATATGGGAATGACTTTATTTTGCCTTCTGAGGGGAATATTTTCCTAAGCAGCTTCTCATTTTGGCAAAAGATTAATGGCAACAGAATGGATGTGTCCCTTGGAGTGAAGAGCATCACAGGTGCTGAGATGTGGACGGGCACCCAGCTGAGTGATGGGGAGCAGGAGGGTCCTGTCTTAGATCTCACCCACTTGGAAAGAATTTGAACAGTGTATCAGTTTGCTAGGGCTGCTGAGACAAAGTACCACAGACTGGGTGGCTTAAAAACCAGAAATTAGTTGTCTCACAGTCCTAGAGGCTAGAAGTCCAAAACAAGGTGCCAGCAGGATTATTTCCCTCTGAGGGCTGTGAGGGAAGAATCTGATCCAGGCCTCTCTCCTGGGATTGGAGATGCATTACTCTGACCTCTGCCTTCATGTTCACATGGTGTTCTCCCTGTGTGTGTGTGTGTGTGTGTGCGCGTGTGTCTCCAGATTTCCCCCTTTGATAAGGTACGAGTCACACTGGATTAGGGCTCACCCTAATGACCTGATTTTAACTTGATTACCTCTGTAAAGACCCTATCTTCAAATAAGGTCACATTCTGAAGTACTGGTTAGGGCTGCAACATATGCAACATAGATGTGTGTGTGTGTGTGAGTGTGTGGGTAACACAATTCAACCCATAATAAACAGTAAGTTTTTTTAATCAATGAATCTGTTATTGTTTGACTTTTAAATTCAACTTGCACAGCATCCCTTCTACAGGTAGAATGCAGAATTGTGGAGTCCATCATTTTGATCAAGAGTCTTGTCTCCTCTTGTCAAATATCTAAGCCCCAGCAGAGCTCCCAAGTCCCTCCCTTAGGCTGACTCAGTTATTGATTAGAAGAAAATGTAGGAATTTAGATTTATCAACTTAGAAGAGGGAAAGTCTTCCTTAGAAGGCTTAGATTTGAAAACATAAAAATAAAAATATCCCTGATAACAACTGAATAAACAAATTTAAAAGATACAATATATTTGGAGAAAGTATGTGCAATATATGTACTAGGCAAATTAATTTTCATATTATATAAAGAATTTTCACAAATGAACAAGAAAAAGACAATCTATTAAAGTGCCAACACACAGGGCAAGTTGTTCAATTGCCCTAGAAATCAGGAACATGCAAATGAAAATACCAACAAAATACTTCCAAGTTATCTAAAATCTAAAAATGATCAATAATAGTATTAACCAAGATGCAGGGAAGTAGGCTTCCCGTACCCTGTTGGTGGCAGTGTGGATTGTTAGAGCCATTTTGTAAAGTGACTTTTCAATATCTATAAAAATATAAAATAGGTATGTTCTCTGACCCAGCAATTTTCTAAGAATCCATAAGAAATATATATTTATAAAAATAATAATACATTTATGTTTATATGTATAAATATAAATATGTACTACATATACATATATGTATAAATTGATTTATTATTCTGGTTACGATCTCTAAGAGAAGTAAAAATTTAAATATTATTAACAGGTAAGCAAGTTATTTAAATTATTATACAAGCATACTATAAAGTTCATGGGTGTGTGCGTGTACATGAGCACATCTCAAAAACACACTTTTAAATGAAAAATAAAAATAAGTTGCAGAAAAATACACATGACATGATCCAGTTTATGTAAGAAAATTGGGTAGGTCTTTCCATGTGTATCCATGTAAATGAAAAGGAACATAACTGGCAGGACATACTTCAAACTGTCAAAATGGGTTACTATAGGAGTTGAAGAGGAAATAGAATGGAGGTGTGGGGAATCAGTTTTGGGTTTTCAGGTTTTAGTCTACCTACTTATGTAATATCTTGAGTCTTTTACAGTGAAAAAGGACTTATCTTTTTGTGTAAGAATAAAAAGATTTCAACATAAACTTAAAAAAATAAAATTAATATCCACATGTCACTTTTTTACTTCTTGCCCCAAATCTTCTATATCCCAAGTATGTGAGCTACAGATAAGCAAGAAAGAAAATTTCAAATTTTTCTCAAAGGCAAATGAATCAGTTTCTAAAATTCATTTCAATTTTTGAGAGGTGGGAAGGACTAATATGCAATATCCAGAGCCTGGGCACTTCCCTGGGTCCAAAGGAAGAAAGTCTTTGGGACAGCCAAATGGTTGTTCTCACTTTTTTTAGTGAGACCTACAAAGAAAGCAACATTTGACTAAAACAAAGAGCCTTGGCAAATTCTCATTTCCTTTCCCCTTTATTGCAGGATTACAGTTGTGATTCTTTGTTTTCTCACAAGCTTCTCAGTCCCTTCAACAATGTAAGCGCTTCTTCCTCATCCTCTTCATTCCTTTCATTTCTCCTTGAATTCCTCACTATCTTCTCTTTACTCTTTTCCTTTTTTCCTCCTTTACTTTTCTTATTCTTCTCTTGGGATCCTGCTTATTCTTGTGCAGTGGCCTCTTTGGATGGCTGCTGCTGATTCTCTTCCCCCACCAGGGAGATATTGCACAGGTGCAGCCCCATCTGTCCCAATGTGCCTCCCACGATGCAGTAGTACACAGCGGTGTCTCTCAGGGTGACCAGCGGCAGGACTAAGGTACTGGACTTTCTGTCTGTTGTGATGGTCAGAGAAGCCATTCCATTGGTCACATAGCTTTTTATTCCATGAATCACATACTCTGGACCCTGGTGGGAAAACTGTCAATACCAATATATGTACTCACTTCCACTGATTGTGGAGTGGTTACAGGGCAGGTGCATAGGTTCTTCTTCAGTGCTCTCCATTGCATTTGGCTGTGTGGTCTTAGCATCATCCGTAACACCTGAGGGGTTGAGAAACAATAGATTAGCTCTGGATTGTCCAATCTGGTTGCATCTAAGGTCAGATTAGCAAGCACTCTCAAAACTCCTCTTTCCAGTCATACCCCATACTTGAGTATTCTCATGTGTGTTGCTCAGGACAAGAGAAGTATTACTAGTTTTTATTATTGAGCTATCCAGAGCCATATGGCCAAAGATAAACTGCTGTCTTCCATGAACCTTGGGCTCAATGAACCCCAAACTCCTTATAGCCTGAGAACTGTTCAGCGGATCTTCTGTGAGTAGTGGATACCATATCCACTACTACTATCAGCCTCTAACAATGATCTCAGACTCTCTAGAGAAACACATAGACACACAAATTCTTTCCAGAAGTTTGGTAAAGTACAGTGGGAGACGCAGAAGCAGCAGCTGCTTGCCATTTGTCTTTAGCCATGAAAGTCATCCTTTCTTAGGCCCAGATCACTTACCCAATGTTAGGAAAATACTTATTCCTGTCACTGGTCTCATAGTTCAAGTGCAATCTGGGGTTCCAGGCCTCAGAGGATTTGTGTCTGATCTTAGATTAGGGGAGTTCCCAAGCAACAATACAGCATTGACTAGGACAGCCCCACACCAGGCAGCTTTCAATCTGCGTGTTCCCCAGTCAAGCATCAGATAAAGATAGAGCAGTCTCTTGGTTGGGTCTACTCCCACCCCCAGGACTAAACATAATTTTAAAAGAGGGGAAGAATGTTTTCCCAATGCCTAGCCCTAATTCAGAGGCTTTATACCCTGAGAGTATTCTCAAGGTTCAAACTCAAATAGACCATGTCTGAATGAGTCTGAATGAGTAAAATCATCCACAAGGAGATTATCCATCCTTCATTTATGGTACAAGGCAAACCCACTACTAATTGGTGGTTTGATGCTACATTGAGTTGGTGTTAAATATCCTGTAATCCAAGAAACCTATGTTGAGCCCTGGGCTGTGAAGGGAAGAAGAGAACTCCTATCCATATGTCCAGCCAGAGTGAGTAAGTCTCGGGAACAGTAATATATAATTTGACTTCAAAAGTTAGAAATTTCTTTTTGGTGAAGAAACAAACTATAAACTAAATTAAAAATCCAATGATAATGTGGAAGGAATATTTGCAACATTTACAACAAAAATAACTTCATAGTTATATGGTATTACTGTGCTCCATCTGACTGGAAAATATAACACTAAAATTTAGTCTAAAAACCTAGTTGCCTGGTATTCAGGTCCCCACATTGGCTCCTGGAATGATGTCTTAAGCATCTTCTAGATGGACATTGTTGGATCCCTCTGATCTTGATTCAGGAACCAATGACTTGGGTGGTATTTATTCCTCTTCCACTTGAGCCCCTCTTTAACACATATTTTCTCATCTCTGTGCCCTTGCCTAGCATTGAGAACACCAAGGAGAAAAGAAGAGAAGGAAGAGATGGGAAGAGAAGATTTGGAAAGGGAAATGAAATGAAGCAATTTTACAAGAGAAGTGGAAATAAACAAAGGAATTTCTCTGGTTATTCTCAAAAGTGGTTGTTAACAAAATGGGATAGAATAAAATTAAAATGACTCATCCTTCTCTGCTACAATAACCAAACTTATTACTCCACTATAGGAACAAATATTTGGGCATTTAAAACTAAACTGCTAATCATGTTTATCTTTTCTTCTCATAAGGGGTCAGCTCTTTGTTCTGCATTTGGGAAGGGGCTTACCCATATGCTTGTAGCTGTGCCTGTACTCAGTGTAAGATTATGAGGTACATGCTGATGAAGGGGATGAAAGTAAGTTCCTTGCACAACAATGATAACCTCTCCCTCACCCTAGAGGAGCTTCTCTTTGCAGCTCTAACAGCCCGCTCTTGTGACTGTAGTTATGAACTCCTTTACTTAGAACCAGGAACCGAGTCAGTCAGCAAACTGGAAGATTTGTTTCATGTCTCAAGATAAATGTCTCCAATGTGCTACCTCCCTCTAGTGGCAGGGCTCAGTGAAGAGCTTCCTACCACAATTCTCTAAGATTAAAGACTGACTTATGTTCAGCCACTTGGGAATTTTAGAACTATTTCTGTGATGTTTTACTCACAGAAATAGTTCTAAAATCCCCCTAAATAAAATTCCTTTTATTTTCCTTAGTATCTTGTCCTTCCATGTTTGAAGGCAGTTCCGAAAGCCCACATTATTCATTGTTTAGCATAGAATTTGGCATGCACTATGTACTTAATAATAATGTGTTGGATGAATGTATTCATTAATGTTTACTGGGAGAAGTTATATAAAATGACTCAAAGTTATTCTGAATAAAAGCTTCTAATTTTCTGGAAAACATTTTGAACAGAAGTATCCAGCAGTGAAGGTAAATGCAAGATTAGACTTGTCGACAAAATCCAAATAGACCAACTCTCACTCCCCATCCTCCAGAAAAAAAGAGAAAAATTCACAAATCTAGAATAGAAAAAGCCTGGTTATGAGAATGTGGCAGTCTATGACATGATGGTCATGCAGTCAAAATTTGATAAATATTCAGTGTGCATCTATTATGTGCCAGATTATAAAGTAACAATAGTAATTCAAGGCTGCTATAAATATATAAATGAAAGAAATACTGGGATTCACAAAAGAAATATGAAAGGTAAGAGTCATTATGTCATCTAGTTACATAATGCAAATGTCAGATGAACATTCCAATTTTTTATCTAGTGCTCATTAATGCCGTGTTCATGTGATATGGAGAATCCAGACCATGACCAGAGAACAATAAATACTGTGGTACTTTTTGGTTTTATTTGTTTGTTTACATATAACAGCTTCATTGAGATATAATTCACATACCATACAATTCACCCACTTACAGTACACAATTCAATAGTTTTTAGTATATTCACAGAATTGTACAACCATCACCACAAGGATTTTTAGAACATTTCATGATCCCCAAAAGAAACCTGTACCCATTAGCAGTCACTCACCATTTCCCCCCATGAAACTCCTTCTAGGCAACCACTAATCTCCTTTGTCTCTGTCTCAGTCCACTGGGTCTGCTATAACAAATTATCACAGACTGGGTAGCTTATAAACAACAGAAATTTATCTCTCACAGTTCTGGAGGCTGGGACGTCCAAGATCAGCACCAGAAGATTTGATGTCTAGTGAAGTCCCGCTTTCTAGATGCTGCCTTCCTGCTGTGTCCTCACATGGTGGAAGGGGCAAGGGATCTCTTGGAGCCTCTTTTATAAGATCACTAATCCCAAAGGCCCCATCTCTTAAAACCATCACTTTTGGGGGTTAGGATGCAACTTATGAATTTTGGGGAGGCACAAACATTCAGACCATTGCAGTCTCTATAGATTTTCTCATTCTGGACATTTCATACAAATGGAATGCTACAATATGTGGCCTCTTGGGACTGGTTTTTTTCATTTATCATAAAGTTTTCAAGGTTTATCCATATTGTTGCATGTATCAGAACTTCATTACTTTTTATTGCCCAATGATAATGCATTGTATGGATATACCATATTTTATTTATCAGTTCATCAGTTGAAGGACATTTGGGTTATTTCCAATTTTGGCCTATGAACATTCGTGGATAGGTCTTTGTGTGGACATATGTTTTCGTTCATCCTGACTATATACCTAGGAGTAGAATTGTTGGATCATATGATAACTCTATGTTTAATGATTTGAGGAACTTCCAGATCATTTTTCAAAGTGGCTGCACCATTTTACACATTCATAAATGTGTCAGAAGTTTCCATTTCTTTATATTCTCATCAATGCTTATTATTTCCTGTCTTTTTGATTAAGCCATCTTAGTGGCTGTGAAGTACTATTTTTCTGTGGTTTTGATTAGTATTTCCTTGACAGCTATTGGTGTGGCATTGAACATCTTTTCATGTGCTTATTTTCCATTTTCATATCTTCTTTGGAGAAACATCTATTCAAATATCTGGCTTATTTAAAATTGAGTTTTTACTTTTTTTTGTTGAGCTGTGAGTGTTCCTTATATGTTGCAGATATAAGTCCCTTATTAGACATTTGATTTGCAAACATTTTCTCCATTTTGTGGACTGTCATTTCACTTTCTTGATTGTATTCTTTGAAGCACAGAAATTTTAATTTTGATGAAGTGCAATTTATCTTCTTTTGTCACTTGTGGTTTTTTGGTCATATCTAAGAAGGACTTGCCTAACTCAGGGTCACAAAGATTTACTTCTATGTTTCTTCTACAAGTTTTATAATTTTAGAACTTTTATTAGGTCTTTGATTCATATTGAGTTAATTTTTGTGTATGGTATAAAGAAAGTGTACAACTTCATTCTTTTATATGTGGATCTGCAGTTGTTGAAAACACTATTGTTTCCCCTTGTCAAAAATCATTTGACCATAAATGCATCGGTTTATTTTTGGGCAGTCAATTCTATTCCATTGATCTATATGTCTATCCTTACTGAGTCATTAAGTATGAATAGCTTCAAATTGAGACATTAGTACCAAAGAGTTTTCCTAAGGATTATTATCAATTTGCAGCCTTGGTTGTCACCTATACAAATGTCAGCAAATCACTCTCCGTTACTTGGTATTGCTTTTCTTTATAAGTTTTCCCTTCTGATTGGTGTGTAGGTATAGCTCACTGTTTTTATTGTTTCCTTCGTTTTTAAATCAATATTATTGAGGCATAAATTAGGTGCAGTACAGTGAACTCATTTTAAATATCTTGAAATATAGTGAGTTTTGAAATATAGACTCATGTAACTATTGTCTAAGTTAAGACATAGGACATTTATTTCACCCCAAAACATTCCTCAGTGCCCCTTACCAGTCAATCTTCCCTAACTCTAGAATGCAGGCAACCACTGATCTGCTTTTTCTTGATACAAATTAAATTTGTCTTTCCAAGAGTTTAAAATAAATGGAAAAGAACAGTGTAAATGTAATTTTAAATATTATATTGTTAAAATGCTTTAGTAATGTAATATATTTGTAAATCACTTTGGATTGTGTGTATCACAACTGTATCTGTGACTAACGTTATTTATATTCCTTGATTTCTAACTATTAAAAGTTTTAATTCTTTTTCTTTCTTTGTTATACTGGCTGGGACCTCCAGTACACTGTTTAGTAGAAAAAGTACTATTTGGCTTCCTTGAAAGAAGGCATTTAACATTTCACCATGAAGTTTGCTGTTTGCTTTATGTTTGTAGCACACACCTTTTACCAGAATGAGAAAGTTTTTCTTTTTTTCCTAATTTTCTAGGAATTTAGTTCTTTATTATGAACGAATTTTTTTGTGTGTGTGTGAGGCAGACCAGCCCTGAGCTAACATCTGTTGCCAATCCCCCTCTTTCTTACTGAGGAAGACTGGCCCTGGGCTAACATCTGTGCCCATCTTCCTCTACTTTATATGGGATGCCGCCACAGCATGGCTGACAAGCAGTGCGTTGGCCGGTGCCCAGGATCCGAACCTGCGAACCCCAGGCTGCCAAAGTGCGACCTAAACCTCTGCACCATGGGGCCGGCTCCTGAATGAATATTTTTTATACATCAAGTACTTGTGTGTAACTATCGAGATGATGAAATGATGTTTTTATTAATGTGGATTATTACTTTGATTGATTTAAAATGTTAAATAAACATTATGTAAAACCCAACTTGGTTGTAATATATTATCCTTTTATATAAACTGCTAATTCTTTTTGCTATTATTTTGTTTAGAAGTTTCAAATTTATGTTCATTGAGCGAGGTTATCCTATAATTTTTTAAAAAATTGTTATTGTTTTTTTGTGTTAAGATTATTGTGTCCTTGTAAAATGTCTCTTTTTTTTTCTGTATTTCAGTAAGTTTAGTGCACCAGTCCGATGATGGGTTATGCTGTCATAAAAATCAATAATCAACTCCACAATCTCTGTGGCTTAAATAAACAGTTGTTTTTTTCTTGTACATACATAGTTCATTTTGAATCAAGGTGATTCTCCAGGTCAGCTAAGCTATACTACAAGTGATGACTAACATTTGAACCTCCATACCAATATACAATTCAACAGTCACCACAATCTGAGAAAGCAGAGGTGGAAAGTTAATCTGGGCAAATAAATGCTTCTACCATGAGATGACACACGCCATCCCTACTCACATTTCTTTGACCAGACTGAGTCATACGACCACGTCAATCTTTAGGAGGCACGCAATTCTCCTGGGTTGCCGGAAGGAGAGGGGAACTGGATGTTGGTGAACAGTCCATAATCAGCCTTTGGACTTGTAACCAGGAATTCATTTCCTCTCTTATCTCCATGAAGGTACCTCTTCTCTAAGGCAGACAACTTAGGATCCCTTTTCAGTGACTCCTTCTGATCAAAGGTGGGGTTTCTCATTGATACCCTAAAGTCTTCTTCTTATCTTGGTGTGGCTCCTCTTGGTCTAAAGATCTATGAAGAAAAAACAAGCAGAAAACAAACAAACAAAAAAAGTAAACTGCTTTCTCCACACACTCAATATGCAATCATGAGACAGTTACAATATTCCGTCCTACGAGATTCTCTTGCAAAAGAGAATGAAGAGAGACATACACTGTTGGGTTGAAGCTAGTGTGGGATCCCAGGAGGCATTAGTTATGACATAAATTTATGTATTTACAAAATTTATGTACATACAAATAAATTAATTAGTTAATAAAATGAGTTATTTTATTCGCAAGAACTGTTAAAACCAGCATGATATTGGAAGAGAAAATGAATGGTTTTTAGTGCTATTTCAAATCTGAGAATCCAACCATTCAAGAAGACAATCAGAAAACTACTCCTGATTTTCCTGAAATAAATGGGTTCATTCAATCTGGCTGTTTAAGAAAAACTAAACGTCACTTTGTGATTTATTTTAACCCAAGATACAAACATATCACCTGGGAATCTCAGGGGAGAATGTGGTTTTACACACTGAGTTCAAATATGGGAACGTTTCTTATAGAAAGAGGGTTTACATTAGAAGGTCTCAGCTGTGCTTCCCCGGTGCCTGCCTCTTCCTGTCTGTGGTTCATGTGAGCAAGCCTCTGAGCAGGGGGCTACCTCTATGGAGCTCTAAGGGTTTTGATTATCTTCTACTATCATTTCTATTACCGTGGGATGCAGCAGAGCACAGAAGTATGTTGCTGAATCTGCCAGTTGTAAGGAAGAGATGGTGAGGCTGATGAATTTTTTTGCCTTTTGAATATTCACAGAGAAGCGATCCTGCTTTGCACTTGGCCTATCAGAATCCTGATAAATAAGGAAAACCATTTCTCCACTGGGAGGCTGTTTGCACCAGTACAAGTAATGTCTGCTCCAACTGGTTTCATACGTGCAGTCCATGGTCACAGCTTCTCCTTCCTGCCTGGTAATTATGGTCTGAGCTTGCGTTACTTTCTGAGCCACGCTGGATCCTAGGAAAAAGCAGAAAACAGGGTTGGTTTCTGAAATGTCTCAGATGGACCATGAGGACTAGATTCATTTACGACACAGAGACAAAGAAAAGAATCACATAGTATTTCATTTCCCCACCTTTATCCCCTCTTAATACCCCCACCAGTTACAACTTGTGTTGTCCCCTCCTTGAGCGCTAAGAGGAACCTGAGACCCATGTTTAGGGCCACACGTACTGAAGCCAAAGGAGGCCAGGAATGCCCACAGCAGGCCAGGGCAGAGCATGATAGAAAATATTCTCCTCTTTGAAATTTCTCTTGCTCTCACTCAAGCCCAGAGACCAGCCCTCCTCTGAGTGCCTGAGTGCGGAGTTTCTGGGGTATTAGAAGTCTCTGCCCCTAAACAGGAAGTTCATAAGCAAGATGTTACACTGCCCTATTCAGAGATTGGAACATCTGCTCTACCTCAAATCTCTGTTTTGCTTTTTTTTTTTTTTTGATGACAAAACATATGAAATATGGCTATTATATCTAGCAAGGTACAGGAATGAAGTTTAATCATCTTTTTGTTATTGAATTCTCACTTAATACCATTGTGATCAGAGACTATATTCTGAATGATTCAAATCCTTTGAAATTGATTAAGGCTTGCTTTAAGATCCAGAATAGAGTCAACTTTGATAAACATTGCACGTGCATTTGAAAAGAATATATATCCTGTTGTTTGGGGATAAAGTGTTCTATACACGAAAATTAGGTAAAGAATATTGATTGTGTTGATCATGTTGATCTCTACATTTCTTCTGAGAAATGTGTGTTAATGCCTGCCACTATGGTTGTATATTTGTTTATTGATTTTTTTTTTAAATCCTGCTTTTTTTTTTTTTTTGAGGAAGTTTGGCCCTATGCTAACATCTGTTGCCAATCTTCCTCTTTTTTCTATATTCTCCCCAAAGTTCCCAGCACATAGTTGCATATCTTAGTTGTAGATCCTTCTAGTTCTTCTATGTGGAATGCTGCCTCAGCACGGCTGGATCAGCGGTGAGAAAGGTCTGTGCCCAGGATGCGAACCGGCAAACCCCGGGCCACCAAAGTAGAACACGCTAACTCAATCGCTACACCACCGGTCCGGCCCCTATTGATTTTTTCAATCAAAGAATTCTACTAGTTTAATTTTAGTGATTATGTCTACTGATGTATGTTTGATATATTTTGAAGCTATGCTATTAGGTGCATGTAAGAATAGAATTGTTCTATCTTCCCAGTAGTTTGTGCTCTTAAATATTTTAAAGTGTTGCTCTGTATCTCTAGTAAGAATTCCTGGTTTAATGTTTACTTTATCTGATATCAGTATAGCTATGCAACTTTCTTTTGGTTAGGGACTCCAAACGTCTTGTTACCCATATGCAGAAGAATGAGTTGTATCTCTACCTCCCATCATATTCAAAAATTAACTTGAAATGGATCAACGACCTAACTAAACTAAACTAAAACTCTTAGAAGAAAACACAGATGTAAATCTTTGTGACCTTAAATTAGGCAATGGTTTTAAAAGACGACATCAAAGACCAAGTAACTAAAGAAAAAAAAGATAAATTAGACTTTATCAAAATTAAAAACTCTTCTGCTTCAAAAGATACTATCAAGAAAGTGAAAAAGACAACCCACAGAATGGGAGAAACTACTTGCAAGTTGTACATCTGTTAAGGGTCAAGTGTCCAGAATATGTAAAGAACTCTTACAACTCAACAATAAAAAGACCAATAACTCAAGGAAAATTTTAATTTTAATGGTGGTTTTGCTGGGCTTCTGGAGATAGTAGGCACAAAGGTGAGAGGGAATGTTCCTTTTCACTATATTTCCTTTTGTATACTTTTTATTTTATACCATATGTATTTATTATCTATTCAAAAATCCAAGAATAATTTATATTAAATATATTTTCACTACTCTTAGCCTTCCTTTATAAATATTATTCACATTTTTTTTGGCTTATAAAGGAGTTGATGAGCTTTTTTCCTCTAATTTGAATGGTTTGTTCAAAATAGTTATTATTTTCCTTTCCTGAAGGAACATTGGGAAAACCAAGACAGTACATACTGCTGTTGGTGTATATACAGACCTAGGAAGAATGAAGGAATTGGTGATATGTTTGGGCAAAATCTCAAAATCTTGAATACTATCATTGAACCCAGAGTGCACACCGTCATCAAAAATTTTCTCAGGTATTTCTGGTGAGTAGACATTCATCAAAGGAGAGAGGCAAAACAGAGTTAAATGTTGCCATCCCTTTCTGTTCATCCTGCTCAATCTTTAGCACTGAGAATGCTGTCTGGCACATAGTAGACAGTCAGTAAATATTTGTTGAATGTAGAACAGTTGCAATGGGAAAAAGCTTTGCAGGAATTCCTCTGATTGCTACTTGAATTGTACTTCTTATAACTGATCACCCAGACTCTGATGATGGACTTTACAGAGGAGAATGGACATAAATGTTACATGAAAAATATATTTTATATGTTCAATTGACATGAATTAACATGAATAAACATCTTTTAAGGTAAAACTCCATGGAAATAAAGGATTGAGAGAAGATAATATAACGCAAGTAAGAATGATGGTTCACTCAATCTGATATGGCTCTGACAGTGGTGTCCAGCCATGTCGTCTTTTGGAATAGAAAGAAGTAGAAGTAAGTAGAAGACTTGGAAATAGAGCGTTTCTGCAATAAAGCTACTGTTAACATAAGTATCAAATTGTCCCTGAAACAATCTTGTTGCTTCGTGAGCCGCTGAAAGTCTAGCTTCTTGAATGACTGTTAATTTACATAAATTATTAATTCTATTGTGGTTATGTTAAAAAGAAATCTCTATCATTTAGAGTACTCTACCCTGGACTTCTAGCCCTACCCTCACCTTTAAGCTGTCCCTGAATTCCTGCAGCATGGAGAGGATCTCTGTCTCTTTATTTGCTCTTGCTCCCCCCTCAACAATAGATTACTGTTTGTTTTTTAGTGCTGGCTAGGCTCATTGTTTGGGTAGGTGGACTTCTCTGTGATCTTGGTCCAGCTTCAAACTTAGACTGGCCTATGTGCCTGGACCTCAGACAGGATTTTCTCTGTATTCATGCCTCTCCTCCCCATGGAGGCCAAACACTGCCATGTTTCTGTGTGGGTCTTATGCGAGAGAATTTTCTGTCTCTCTCTCATTGGTAGCAGAATTGTAATAGTATTGTTATAGCACCTTCAGCTCAGAATGGTTTCTTGCCAGTTACCCAAAGGTAGAGGCCATTTTCCTTCACTCTTCTCTCTACTGCAATGAATATTAACCTACGCCCTGGACAGTGTGTGTGTGTGTGTATCTGTGTGTGCCTGAGAGAATTTGTTGTCAGCTCTTTATCCCCATCCCCAACAGCTTCAGGGTTTCCTTCATGTGAGAGACTGATCTAGGCAAGGTATTGTGATTTCTGCCCTTTTGTAATCACAGTCGATCACATCCTGCAGGCCTATATCTCTGATGGGGCTTCCTCCGTCAACCAATCTGTCCCCAGTCATTTTTGTAAACACATGTTGGAGGTCTATGAAAACGGCCTACCAGTGAGTGCAAACTCCTCTTGTGTCTGTGACTTCCAGAAGTTCTATATTTTCATGAAATCCCTCTCTCAGTCTTTTAGCTGATTTCTCCTTCTTGCTTGTATGGCAGCTAGCTCCTCTTTTACCTCTCCTTTGCTAAAGTTATGTCAGTCCTTATGCCTGTCTCTCCTTGGAGACACCTATCCCTCATCGAATCCAGCCTACTTGGTTGGCCTGTGACCTCAGGTCTCTGATAGGTTAAAACAAAGTTATGATTTTGCTGTTTACCTGATTTTACATGTTAGGGTAGAAGCAACAGTCTTTCACGGTTTATGTATCCTAGGAGGAATTGGAACTCTGTCCATCTTCAATTGCACCTAAAATTGAAATAGTGATATTAGGAATACAATAACTTTGTCAGCATTCTCTCTCCTAATATAAGAAGCATTGCAAAACATATTATCAGTATAAATCACAGTTCATAGTTGAAATGCCACCTTCTTTCAGTCAGAGAAGGAGGGCACTGTTTTACCTTCTCCTGGCTGTATTTTGACTGCTATTGGTCACTAAGCCCTTTTAAAAATGCTGAGCCAATTGTTAATTTAATTTTTAAGGGTCTCATAGAAACTACAGTCTTTACTGGGTCCTCACTAATGGAGGAATGGGCAAGCTTCTGTGGGCATCATTACTGATTCTATGGCTTCATCTAGATTGTGAATCACAGGAGTAAATTTGGACTCAGTAAGAAGAAATCCCAAGAAACATTACAAGGTTTAGGAATCAGATAATTGTAGTTTATCCCGTTCAGATGGGTTCTCTCTGGGACCTTTAAAAATTGATTTTGTAGATGGGATTATGGATATTATGGATATCCAAGGAATATCTTCTACATTATTATTCACCTTTGTCTTGACCCGAAGATCATGGAGAGTAACATTTTTTAATACACATAATGGAACTTGGACATAGACATTTCCCTTAAAGCAATGAGAAGCAACTGAAGGGTTTTACATGGGGCATATTTTTTTTTCTGAATGAACAGGTAATGGAATAAACCAATGAGAGTAAAAATCCAACAAGCATGGCAATCTTACTTCCAGTTCAGGTAGATAAAATTTCAGGGGAGGAATGTCCAAATAGATAACAGCCTGGAAAGAGTTGACTCTCCATGTATTCCACTTTAGGTTCTGACAAGTTGTCAAATCCTTAGGGCACAGGATTAAGAGGAAAGGAGGTTAAGGTTTAGACTAGGAGGGATTTCTAGGGAATTACTAAGGCAAGGAAAATAACTCATCAGAGTAGAAAAACTCATCTGTGGACCTGACCAAAACAGTTGGGAAGTAGGTGACTGAATAAAGGAATACTGTGATTTAGAAACTACAGTATCATTTCTGTTGTTTCCATGAGCTAATGAGGTGACTGGAAGATCGACTTCAGACCCTAGCATTTGTCCTAGTGCCTCATCACTAAATCTCTTCTCAATTGTGATTGATCAAAGCTTGTGATGTGTATGTGACTGTAGGGGTACCCCAATCCACAGACCCAGCTGCAGGGAGCATGAGAAACAAAGGGCAGCTAAGCCAAGCTGGAGTTGGCAAGAGTTAGAGTGAAATGTAGCCAAGGAGATAGGAAAATGCATCTCATTAGGAACAGGTTACTCTTCTACATGGTCCAATAGACTCCAGTCTATAATCTCAGCTGAGGTGCATTTCTTTGGCCAGACTTTAGGCATCCCAGTATATAAACTTCTATTTTATGTGCTTATTTTTTCTTAGTGTTGTCCATACTGTCCTGCCCAAAAGATTGAGTTGAGCAGGTATAAAATCTAGAACAACTAAATATAATTTTGAAATGCTGTCCTTCATATGTTGCATTTTTATGGCATACTCCATCAGAAGAAATAGAAATATGATAACATCTGAGGAGTATGGCTTTTACATGGGGTTCTATGTGGTCTCCAAGCCAGCTATGAGGGAGTGTTTCCTAGAACTAATTCAATAATTTCCTTTCTAGATCTTATCTTATGCACTTAACCACTAACTGCTAGCAAATGTCTGGGTAAGGTTTGTGAGTTTCCTCTGAGAATATGGAACTAGGCAATTGTCTCACATTGCATTCTGTGCTTTTTTGTAAGGCTTTTCTATCAAAATTTCATTTTTCAGTGAGCTCTCTGAGACAAAAGAAATATGTTGCAGAGTCTTCTAGCTGTGACGGTGATACGATGAGCCTGATAGTTTTAGTTGCTTTCTGGAAGCTCATAAAATATCGACCCTGTGTGGAATTGGTTTCTGCATATGTGTGCTGAAGAATGAGGAAAATAATCTCCCTACTGGGAGGCCTTTTGTACCAATACAAGATACGATATACAACCCTGGTGTCATATAAATAGCCTAACTCCATAATCTCACCCTCCTGCCTAGAAGTTGGTGGTTGAGATTGAATTACCTTCTGGAAGTTGTTACATCCTATAGACAGAATAAATAACAAGATTGATCCTTCAAGTTGACCTGTAAGGGAGTTGCCAAGAACTTCCAGGGTAGGAGTTAAGTCTTTAGTCAAGGCAGGAGTCAAAATCTGGTTCCCTTCTCCTTCCTTCTTATTTTTCCAGAGTGTTTGTCACAGTTGACCACTGTTCATCCCCTCTGTCCCTCCCCACCTTGTTCCCCCAACCCTAGATTGTCCTCATCATCACTATCAGCCAAGGTCCCTATCAAAGAAGACAAATGTTCTCAGTGCGCATAATATGCTGAGAAGACTCATTTTGGCACTTCTGTCTCTAGGAAAATATCTCCTGCTCTGAGCCTGGGGCTCAGTCTTATTCAGTTTTGTGTAAAGCTCCCTTAGAATTGTTGGCGATAGACAATGCAACAGATTTCCTGTTCTGAGACAGGGAAGTGGTGGGATGAGTCGTCCAATCATATTCTGCTCCTTCTGGAACAGAGTAAGTTGATCTACTAGCTGTGTTTAAGATAGTCTTTTTCCCCCATGATAAAAATTGTTTAGTTAAGCTCCAGGAATTTTGGGACTATGTAAATTTATTCCCAGATTTAGATTGACGTTAAAAAAATTACAATACCTATGTTTTCTTTTCCAAATGAAGAAAAGATATTTTAAATTAAAATGCAGATATTGCACCATACACAAAAAATAACTCAAAATGGATTAAAAACTTGAATGTAAGACCTGAAACCATGAAACTTCTAAAGGAAAACACAAGTAGTACACCCCAAGACATTGGTCTTAATAGCATATTTTCACATACTGTGTCTGACCAGGCAAGGGAAACAACAACAACAAAATAAACAAATGGGATTACATCAAACTAAAAAGCTTCTGCACAGAAAAGGAAACCATCAACAAAATGAAAAGACAATCTAACAATTCGGAGAAGATATTTGCAAACCATATGTCTGATAATGGGTTAATATCCAAGATACATAAAGAACTCATACATCTCAACAACAAGGAAACAAAAAACCCAATTAAAAAATGGGCGAAAGATCTGAACAGACATTTTTCCAATGAAGATATACAGATGGCCGACAGGCGCATGCAAAGATGTTCAACATCACTAATTATTAGGGAAATGCAAATAAAAACTACAATGAGATGTCTCCTTCCACCCGTTAGAATGGCTATAATTAACAAGATGAGAAATAACAAACGTTGGAGAGAATGTGGAGAAAAGGGGACCCTCATACACTGCTGGTGGGAGTATAAACTGGTGCAGCCACTATATAAAACAGTATGGAGATTTCTCAAAAAATTAAGAATAGAACTACCATATGATCCAGCTATTTCACTGTTGGGTATTTATCCAAAGACCAAGAAAACACGAAAGAGTGAAGATATACACACGGCTATGTTCATTGCAGCATTATTCACAATAGCCAAGACTTGGAAACAAGCTAACAGTCCATCAAGGAATGAATGGATAAAGAAAGATGTGGTGTATATACACAATGGAACACTCCTCAGCTATAAAAAAAAATAAAATTTTGCTATTTGCTACAACATGGATGGACCTTGAGGGTATTATGTTAAGTGAAATGTCAGACACTGAAAGTCAAATAGCATATGATCTCACTCATAAGTAGAAGATAAAAACAACAACAACAAACAAACACATAGATACAGAGGTTAGGCTGACGGTTACCAGAGGGGGAAGTGGGGAAGGAGGAGGGCGAAAGAGGTGACAGGGTACATAGTATGGTGATGGGTGGTAATTAGTCACTGGGTGGTGAACATGATGTAGTCTACACAGAAATCAAAATATAATGATGTGCACCTGAAATTTATATAATGTTACAAAACAATGTTACCTCAACAACAACAACAAAAGAACTAAGAAAAAAATAAAATATGAAACAAAAAAATTAAAATGCAGATATAGCTCTGTATTCTTGTACAAGAGATAGATATATATTCTTACACACAAATTTCATGGTAACTGGAACCCATGCATTCTTTTCTGTCTCCTTTCCCTCTCAATTCATGTTTTCAAACAAACACTTTCCTTTAAAGTCTGCTCTTTTTTTTTCTGATTATCTTAGGCTTCTGGTTGTGATTTAGGTAATGACGTTTCATTAAGATAAAATAAAATTTCCCTTCTATTCAGTGTTCTTTGCCCTCAGCTCTGCTGTAATAGATTGCATAATGATGAGATATCATTTCCCATGATTCCAGGTCATTAGCCAGTCTGTAAGATTAGGAGAAAATTATCTTTTTTCTCTACTTTCACCTCCAGCCCCTCAGACTGCTCAACTAAAAGGAAAAGTCCTGGAGCCACCACACCACGTTGGTCACATCCCACAATTTTATTTAGAGAATCTAGGCACACTTGAAATGACCATTTTTGGTTAATAAGAAAAATACTAGCTAAAATTCACTGAACACTTAGCATGTTCTATGAAATTCATGTGCATAATCTCCCTAATCCTTACCTTGTGGGAAAGGTGAACCTGTGAGAGATTATTACAATCCCACTCCACCCCCCATTATACCGAGGGGAGATAGAGGCTTAGAAACTTGTTCAGGATCACAGTAAATGGAGGACCTGGGGTGTAATGCCCCCCAATTTAAGAGAATAAATTCGTCAATACGTACTACCTCTTGTTATATTCCCCCACCTTCTGCTTCTCCTTCTTTTATTTTTTATTCCAAATTGAAACAGAAGAATTACATAACTATTGAGTTAAAAGAAGTGTTACAGGTTTTGATGAGATCTAGAACCTAAACACTTTTATCCATATCATTTTTTAAATCAATTTTATTGGATATAAGTGACATGAAATACTATGTCCCATGTCAAATGTAACATTTAAACAGCTCTTTACATGTATTAATTACAGCTGCTTTAAAATATTTGTCTGCTCAATTCAATACCTTGAGCCATCTCAGCGTCAGGTTCTATTTGCTTTTTTCTTCACTATGAGATGTATTTTCCTAGTAATTTTTGGTTGTGTAAAATGAAGATCAACAATGATGGTTCCATTTGTGTGTTTTAATATCTCTAATAAAGAAGAAGCATTATATTACCCTACATCATCATCAATTCTTATGAATAAATTAATCACTCCAGACTTGTTGAGCACTTACTACATGCAAGTGTTGTGCTGGGTTTGATCTAGGGGGATGATTGAGGAAGGATGTTGACTATTGCATATTTGGGCAAACTAGTAAGATGAAGTGACATGTTGATAACTCAGAGTACCCCAGGCAAAGACAAAAACCCACCAGAATAAAGTCAGGGAGAAGAGAAGTGGAAGTCAGTCTAAAAGTTGAAGTGCTCTGCATGACATTTCCCCAAAAAAGATGTCTAAAACCTTGGAAAAAATATTTCTAGTGACCTCTCCAGATAAGTGACAACATTACCAGTGTAATCGTGTACAATCCTGATGCCCCACAAGGAACCAGACAAACTTCTATTTGTTTGTTTTTTCACTATCTTTCTAATGAGAAGCTGAAAAAGAGAGATTACTTTTCATTCTCAGAGAGGAATACAGACACAAAAGTAGTTCACATATGTAGTTTAAGTCATAGGGTATTTCACTCTGGTTTTTGAAACTGAAATTTATGTGATTCTCTTATTAATCTAAGTTACTCACCATGCAATTACATAATTACCTACCCAGCAAATATATAATTATCAAGAAAGTAATGTTAAATTAAATATGATTCTAAGAGCATGGTCCACTTGTTGCATTATATGTTGTAGCAATTGAATTTCACTCAGGTTTCTCTTTTTAATGGATGAGACTTCTGGTCAGTGGCCCACAGGAGCCCTGAGCTAGGAGAGCATCTGTGGCTCAGCTTCATGTTTGAGTACAGCCTTTGGTGGTGTGGGGATCACTGCGTCTCTACTCTACAGAAGTAGGTGCCTGAGTGACTGCACTGGGAGGCTGTGATGAACAGGGAGCTTTGCTGCTTTTTTCCTATAATTTGGCAGCTATTTTGTCATGAGTCTTCTCTTCTCCATCTTTTCTTAACATCATCAAGAAGACAGGACCTTCACCATGCTTTTACCAGTACCATTGTAAGGAATATAAAGTTTTTGAGAAACTGCAGTTTATGGCAACATCTTCCCCCTCTTGGATGATGAAGGACTGAGGACTCTGCTCCACTTCTTGGCTTCTCACACCTGATCGGAAAGATAGTTGAAGGAGACAGGAAACCCACATGAGATGCTCAATTTATAAAAGGAAGGGTTATTTTTCTCTGCTCCTTCCTTACCCAAAACATAAACAGCACCACATAATTACAGAACATTTTCCACACTTCTCAACTCTGATTCTCAAAAGGGCCCTTCCCAGGACAGAAAGATTATCCACTTCCTGTCCTCAGGGTGCCGTCACCATTATAAACCTCTCCTAGACTGATCTGTGTCCTCACAGGCCAAGTGCCACAACAGAGGGCCTGAAAGCACTTTCAGGAGAGTCTCCATCCCTTGGGTCCCCAGCAAATCCGATGGACCAGGTCAGCTCCTGAAGGTGCTTCCTCAGCAGGAGTTACTCTGAGCCCATTGTGAGGCCTGTGTAGTTGTTTCCAGAATACTGCAACTTTCAGGGACAACCAATCAGAGAGACATCACAACACTCACCATCTACACAGAATTATATACATCTATGTAGAATACTTTTAAAATAGTGCTCCCCTGTGGCCAGACTGAGAAATGTTGATTAAAATGTGGATTTTAGCTATTCTTGAATAAGTGTACATCGAAGATATGTCTTCTTCTTGCTATAAGGAAGATCTATCAATATCCTGTGTGAGAGAGAGAATTACTCCAGGATTAAGAGAAAAGGAAAAATCAAGGGAAATATATATATACAATTACATATATATGCATACATGAAAACAGAATAATATTTCAAATAGTAACATTTCATTATACCATTTGCTTCTACAAATCCCTTTTAGTGCTCATCAATGCCTTCAAGATAATGTTCGAGCATCTTCTAATGGCTTATAATTATTTTCACAAAGTGGTTTCTGCTTATAGCTTTAGTTTTATATTTACTATTGCCCATTTTGAGTTGTATGTTCCAGCCTTTCTGAATTAGTTTAATGCCACTCTCCTAAACTAAATCTTGACTTTTATACCGTTGCACATTTTATTTCTCTTTTTCTAGGATAGTCTTTCTTGAATCCTTTTTTGACTAACTCTTTTATAAGTCTTAACTTAGATATCATGTCTCTTAGATAGCCTTCTCTTATTTTCTGTTTCCAGTGTAGATGTCTCTGTTAGGTGGTCATAGTTTACTTTTCTCATGTGATAGCTTTGATAACATTATTTTGTAATTGACTCAACAATATTACATGTTTCCTGAAGGCAGACACAATGTCTGTTTCTTTCCGGTTGCATCTCTTGTATCTGGGCTAAGACACATATTAGGCATCAAATGAATATGTTATTAGAAGAATCTCAAGTAAATAGAGAACACATTTGGTAACTTCACAAAGATTATAATTGTTCATTTGTAAAAATAAGACCATGGCTACTTTGCAGTGTTGGTTTGAGAATTAAATTCATATATAATTCTGTATCTATAATTTTATTAATGTTATACACATATAATTTTATTCATAGCATAACCTTTGCTTTCAGTCCTGAAATTCAGTATGATCTCTATTGCCTTGTATGTGCTGTTCCTATTTTTAAGATTACTTCCCTCACTCTTCTGTCTTTCAACGTGATTAACTCCTACTAAACTTTCAGGCCTCAGTTTAGACATCACATACTCAGGCTGTCTCTGAATCACCACTAAGGCTGGGGTGGGGGGGGAGCTTTATATGTCTTCATATCACCCTTTACTTTCCCAAGCTTAGTCCTCATATCGTTTTACTTTGTATGATTAGCCACCTGTATAAATAACCAGACTATGAATTCAATGAGAGAAGATATTATGTATTTTCTCATAGCTTTTTTTTTCTAGCATGTAACATGTATGGAGAACTTAACAGGCACTCAGTGAATAATTGTTCATTGATTGAATGAATAAAACCTGAGTGCAGTGTTAGCTGGAAATTATTGTTCCTATGTTACACATGAAGTCCTAATATAAGATGCTAAGAAGTCGATCATTTGTTCAAGATGACATAGCACACTCAGAGCTAGGTCAATAGTAAAAAGTAGCTCTTTACCAATGCTTTTTCTCAAATATACCAAATAAGAAAAGGATATAGATTGATAACTGTGGAAATGAATGAAATGTGAATGTTGTAGTATGAAGAACTTGAAGAAAAATAACAGGATAAGATTGTACGTAACATTCCCTTTTGTGGTATGACTTTTTTTGTAGCTTTAGGAACGCAGAGAAAGCATCAGTATATTCCCATATTGTAGCCTCCCTTCACACATAGACATGAAATGGGGTAAGTATAATGGCAATTGGAGTAAAAAATGTCCATTGCAACAGGATTTTACAACAGGTTGGAATAATTTATAAATCATGTCAAAACATTTTGGAAGATAAGAAAAGCTATTTGATGCGTTGACATAGGTTGTTACAAGTAGTTTTGTTAAGAACAGGAATGCACAATAACCAGACCAATTATTCATCCATATTTCCATATTTTTTGAAATTGAAATGAACTACATGGTATCACTTATATCTGGGATGGTAAAGAAAAATTGAACTCAAAGAAACTGAGGGTAGAAAAGTAGTTTCAAGGGACTGGGAAAAAGGAGAAATAGGGAGAGGTTGGAAAAAATCTATTAAAAATAAATAACAAAAAACTTGAATTTGTAATAATATAATATATAACTTTATGCAATATATAAAATACATATAGACAAATAATATATGTTATATAATAAAATATAGCATATAATGTTATTTTATATCATAATTTTTTCCATGCCAGCCCCTACTCTCATGGAATATACATATATTGTGTGTGTATGTGTGTATATATATATATGTACACACACATACACTATATATATGAAATACATATGTATATGCACAATATATGTATAATATACTGTGAAATAATATGGTGGAATCTGACATTTACTTTGGCCAATTTGGTATTGAAGTAATGATGGAAAGAGAGGTTTAAAAGATGCTTTCATCTTTCAACTCTTGCTCTCGCTCCTCTACGATTGCCATAAGAGTATGTCTGACTGGAGGATGAGGCAGATGGAGAAGAGTTGAGTATTTTCAGTTTTCCTAGACAAAACAATTCTAGACCAGCCACAGCCAGTTGATCTCAGACTTGACAGTGAGCTCAGCCAAGCCCAGAAATACTGTTCAGCTGAGCCCAGTCTAAACTGTCAACTCACACATTTATGAGTGAAATAATTTATTGTTTTAAGCCTCTGTGTTTTGGAATTATGTGCTATTTTTGTAACAATAACTGAGACAGCAAGAGATATAGGTGCTTAATTGGAAAACCTATGGTGTGACTTCAAGAAGATAAGAATACATTGCATTACAGCGAGTAGGTAGGCTCTCCAATGAGCTCCATGTTGACTCTGTGATTAGATGTCTCATGGTTACAGAGATCTGAGATCTCTGAGCTGAACCAAAATGGAATTACTACTGAAACAGTCTCCCATGCAATATATACAGCTTCCTATCTCAGGGACCACTTTGCATGGTCACATGATTTTACTCTTAGGAAGATGTTTCAAAACACCTTTAGCTTTTTGGTGAAGAAGAATTAGGAGAAAGTTTCTCTACAGATGTTATACACACACGCACACACACACACACAGGTGAACACTATACTACACATACATCATGTACACAAGTAGTCTCTTGATTTCTCATGAGAGCCATGGTGTCATTCTATTTCTCTCTTTTTTTTTTCTGATAACTGAGATCTTTTTTCTCTTTTCAGCTTGAAATTCTATATTTAAGGGACTGAGAACAATTCTAGGCATGAAGAAGAAAAAGTTTTCTTAGAAATTCAGATTGACTAATTTCCTTGTATTCATCACAAAAGTGAAAAGCATAAAACCAGTGGTCAGTAAATGTTTGAGGTGAATGAAATCCTATAGCCATTGGGCTGCAAGTAAATAGATTTTATCTAGTTTTAACCCATGTTTCACAAATGAAGAAATCTGAGTGACTAATAGAATTGCCAGAGGTCATACAAACGCACAGTGGAAGTTAGAATATGAAACATCAAGATATTTCTTATGAGTTAACACACTCACTTCATTACCACTCATTTGTAGGAAAGGGGAATCTCGTGTAGGTAACTTTGGCCATCTGGATGACTTAAGTTTGAAGCTGGAAATTGCTTGTATTTTTGATTAACTGGCAACCTACTGGAGATGCCTGATTTAATCAATATTTGGGATATTTCCCACTTCTTCTAAGTTCTTATGGTCCTAGAATGACCTTGGCCTGGTTTGTCACTCTCAACATTGAGCTGCACCCTCAGTGCTTATGACATATATCGATTTCAACTGAGAATCAAAACAGCTACCGATAGCAAGACCTTTGCAGTTGACCAGCTTTGTGATACGCCTGTGTTTGTTATTATGATCCACAGGGCAACAACTTTTACTGATGAATAGTATGTCAAATAGTTTGATATCTTCCTGGGAAGGAGAGTGCACAGTAAGTGACTTACTGAAGCAATGCTTAAACGTGACTTATAAGTGAAGAAACAAATAAATGAAGGTGACTTATACACATCCTCAAATGCATTTAATGTAAAGCCACAGTTATCCAGAAACAAAAATCAGGGATTATTGTGTTCATTTTACACAAAAATGTAGCACATGATTGCTGATACTCAAAGACACACAAACATTCACTGGGAGAACTTGCAGCAGGACCCTGGCTTCCCCACCCCCAGTGTAACTTTTCCTCTAGGATATAGGGGAAGAGGGTAATCTCATTCCAAGAGCTGGTGGGAACAAAACATCACCAGAGATGAGTGCTTTGGCTAAACCAGCAACCTCTCTCTGAAAGTAAAAAAGGAGAATGGTTAGACTCTTGGACAACCTAAGCCTCAGGGAATGTTCTTAACTCATTTCTAGGACTTGTCACATATCTGTCTTCCTTAAAGCTCAGCTTGCTCACCTACTTTAAAGCACACCCTTTTACGGCCATGTGTAAATAGAAGCAAGTCTGTGTGCCTCTCAGTCTGAGACCCCAAAGTAGGGGTTGTCTGGAGCACCAGCTGCAGGTTTGGGGACAGGCTGCAGGTGCCCAGAGAGCACTGTGCACTTGCTGCACAGAAGTACAAAGCAGAATCTCCAGGCTGGGAGGCCTCGATGTGCAGAGAGACGTGTTTGGCACTTTTGTTGAGGAAGATGGTGAATCTTCCATCCTTATCTTTATCCACAACTGAGCGGATTGATATCAGGAGTGCAGGACCTGTTGCAGGGTATTTTCTGTACCATATGAAGTAATCAAACATATTATTATTGTAGTCACAGTTCAGAATAGAAATTCCTCCTTCTTGCACACTCAGGGATGGAGAATTTTGCTTAACCTGTTGCTGGTCACCACTCTTCTGTTGACTCTTCACCCCTGTTTGAGAAGAGAGTATCAAGTTTTAAATTTTATTATTAAAGTACCCACAGAAAACCAACATGAGCCAGAAAATGTAACAAAACAAAACTGCCCATTATCTCATGTCTCAGCCTTGTAGTATTCCTTGGAGTTTTTCTACCATATTCAAACCTCCCACCCACAACTCACAGTGTGGCTGAAGCCACAGAATCAACAGTGATGCCCCCAGAAGCTTGCCCATTTCTCCTGTGAAGACTCGGGTTGTCTCCTCTCCTGCCCAGGCAACCGTAAATCTGACTTCAACTTCCTGCCCTTCATTCATTTCCTTCCACAGAGCCTTCACTTATGACCAGTTCTGTTTTTAGCTAAAGGATGTATCTTCATGAAAGGAAACACTGCCCCCTTTAGTCCACATGTAGAAAATATCTGAAAATACATTTCCATATTTCTAAAGATCACTTTGCAATCCCTACCCTATATAAAAGTTAATATAAGAGATTTTAAGAGAAGGAAAGAGTTTCAGAGATCATATAATTCAAATATATATGTATATATATTTTTTCAACGTTAGAAAATGATAACTGGGAATATACAGAATTATATAAGGTCAAATGATTGGCACTTTGTCAACTGGCACACTTAGGAAGACACCCTATTTAAAAATATTAATGAGAATTGGTGTTTACTGGGGACACATAACGATACGATGTTTTATTTAATACAGTGGTTACAAACTTAGAACACAGGGAGCTTGGTAGTTGGCCTCTAATGCAATTGCATTCCACCATGGTCTGCAGAGGAGTCCATATTTACTCTGGTTAAATAAATGCCACAAGATAATTAAATCAGGTATAAATTCTGGACATCTCTCCTGAAAACACAAGTCAACACGGCAAAATTTATCTTCTGTATTAAATCACCCTCTAAACTGGATTATCTCTCTTGGAACTTGGATGATCATTTATGTAGTGTCTTCTGTATTCTCAAATGAGAAACAATGACATATCTTGTAAAATCTATAGACAAACAAGAGGCCATAATCTTGAAAGCTACCAGGAGATGCCAAAGAGGCAACATACTTTGCCTTCACTCTTGCTCCATATCTAGTATGTTTCTTCACAGTTTAATCCAATGGAAGAGGCAAAAAGAATCCATTGTGCTTTCAATGTTGAATCAGCAGGGCAACTAATGATTGCAGCTAAGGATAAATCCCCAAATAATTTTTGGAATTAATTTGAGCAAAGACACAGAACATGGAGTGAAATAACTTCTGACATATATTTTATATAGAAAGAAATGTTTTGAAATTTTGATTGAATAATACTGAAACGTATTCTGGGAAATCACAATGTTATTAAGTCCACACTAACTGTCCAATTCAGGAAAATATGATAAGTTTTCCATGTTTCATATTACATAGTTTAAGCCCATAAAATTCAGACTTTCTAGTGTAGAAATTTTCACTGATTCATTCATGTATTTATTTATTCAATAACATTTACTTAGTTTCTATGAGGTACCTGGTATTTTGTTTGGTTTAGGGTTTCAAACATGATTATGGAACAGTCTTAAATATCTGGTTGCCTAAATAGAAGGACAACTGTGTAACTACATCCTTGCAACATGGGATGGTTTATAAGGGTTTTTAATGAGGAAAACACAATGATGGTCAATTAGTTCTACTGAGGAGGGTAACAATGTGGAGTCAGGGAAGACCTCACAAAGGTCGAGTTCTAGCTTGATTTTAAAAGATTAGTGAAGATTGACAAATTGGCTAGGTAGGAAAAGGTATGAGAAATTTCTAAAGCAAAAAGGCAAATTATAGCCAGGAGTGCTCAGGCAACTCCCTCAATTCATTATAGTTGGAGTTAAGTGTCTGTGTAGGAAGTTTGTGAACCTATATTAGGAACCTATATATAGGTTCCTATACATGAGGAACCATGTATGACAGACTAAGAAGGCTGATTTTCCAGGTTCAGGGGGACTACTAGACTCTGATGCACACACACTCTACCTCTCTTACACACACACACACACATCCACACATATACATTACTTGGGTAAACAAAAGCATGCAATACACAATGCACAAATTCAGGCACAAACCACAAGCTCCATGTAGAATGACTGGAGTTGTATGATACTCCATTTCTATGCAGGAAACTGGTTTGGTTGGGAGAGGGGATGGAACAAGTTTTTTTTTTCTTTTCTTTTTTTTAGCAAGCTACGTGGGTGATTGTGGCTTGTTGACAGATGATTGTTTATATCTGTAGTGAATTACCTTTGTAATACTTTGAGAAAAAGAAACATAGTGATAGCTGTCTGTAGACAGTTACAGAGGTTAAACAGCAATATTCCTGCAATGTCAGCCCCCTCTGCAGTTCTTTTCATTGTATCACTCATAGTGAGAATTTTTAACTAAAATAAGTTATTCCCAGATCCCTACATGGTGATAAATATGTCTTCTCATACTCCACATTTTCTGGAAACATAGGATACCACAAACCATATCACTCTTTTCTCTCTGCTTTCCATTGCAAATCATGTTGCCCAACACATTCTTTGAAAGTCTACTCTTTTCCTGGCTATACTAGGTGTTATGGGATAAAATGGGTCCTCCAGAAATTCATATATTGAAGCCCTAATCCCTAGTAATTCACTATGTGACTATACTTGGAAAGAAGACCTTTAAAGAGGTGATTAAGTTAAAATGAGCAGTTAGCATGGGCCCTAATCCAATCTGACTGGTGTCCTTATAAGAAGAGGAAATTTGGCCACACAAAGACACCAGGGATATGTGCACACAAAGAAAAGATCGTGTGTGCATGTAGCAAGAAGGCTGCCATCTTTGAGCCAAGGAGGGAGGCTTCAGGAGAAACCAGACTGATTGAAATGCTGATCTTGGACTTCCAGCCTCCAGAACTGTGAGAAAATGAATTTCTGTTGTTTAAGCCACCCAGTCTGTGGTATTCTGTTCTGCTGGCCCTAGAAAACAAATACACTAGGTTTCTGATTATTATTTCTTCCAATAGGTATCTAGACACACATTTCTTAAAAAGAGAGAAAATTCCCGTTCTATTCATTTATATTTGCCTAGTGAATCAGTCAGGGTACAGTCAGGGAAGCAGAATTACTATGAGTGCTATGAAATAGGGGCTTAATTACAGGAGTTTGACCTTATGCAGCTGTGAAATGAGCTGGGGAAGTGAAGGTCTAAGAGTAGTTGGATGGTTAGCAAAGAAATCCCTAACCAGTCAATCTGAGAAACCCAGCATGTCTAGCTGCTGAAGTGTGATTTGAAGGGCGAGTTCATGGAGAAATCTAGGGGAGCTATTGTCATATGTAGCTACCATCTCCATGGGTCCAATGACAGGTATATGGTTGTGGTTTGTCAACAGAGTCAGCAACAGAAAGAAGTGCTAGATCTATCAGTCATATTTATTTTTAATTCCTTGCATGTTAACTCCAAATCTAAATCATCTTTGGGACTGCATCTATTCATTATTTTATCTCTTGATTATTAGTCCTGTTCCTGCTTCATTACATTTTTAGTAATTTTTTTAATTGTGTGCTATACAGTGTTGGTAATAATATGCAGAAGCTTTGGATTATTTTGTCTTCCTCTGAAAAATATTTACTTTGTTAAAATTTTATACATTCTGTTGAGGCTTACTTTAATCTCTGTTAATGGAGGTTTTTATTTTTCAATTTTTCTTTTGTCTTAGGACACAGCCTCTACTCCTAGCATGCAGCCCTTATTCTGACTCAGTTGAAAGTTCAAGGTGTTTACCAAGATTTCTTCAGTCTGGCAGGGCCGGAGCTCCAATGCCTTCCCAGCACAGCACAACCTCTAAAGTCTCCTTGGGGCTTTTAGACCCTCAGAAGCTGTTTTCTACTAGGCTTCCCAATGTCTCTCTCTGTGCACATGCAGTTCATGTGTAGGCTCAGGAGACCCCCTGCACAGATTTTAGGGTCCTTTCACATGAGGCTCACTTCTCTCCAATACCTTTTCCAAGTCCCAGTTGTACTGAATCCCTAGTTCTGCTCTCTGTTCCCTCCGCCCAGCGAGGCTGCCTCTCTCTGCTGCGGCTCCGAGTCTCTGTGCCGAGATTAGAAAACACCCCCGCCAGATGCGGAGTGAACGTGGGGTCACTCTGTGGACTTCCTCTCCCCCAAGGGTTGCAGACTCGCACTGTCTACCCTCCTTGAAAACAGTCGTTTCACGTTTCCCCAGTTTTATAGCAGTTTACAGTTAGGAGGTAATCCCACTATCAGCTCGACTGCAAGAAGCAGGAAACCATTTTTTCTCTTAAGATAACACTCCACCTCACCATATTATAACACAGACAACTCATTTCAAGGATTGTTCTTATTTAAGACTCCCATAACATGAGAATCACCCGTGCACAGTGTTTTATCACTTGCAAACATATATTATGTCTTAAATTTGCGATGATCTGCTTTGCTGTATAAGTGCTTTTCCTCAGTTGGAGCACTCTTCCTCCACCCTCTTTTGCCCTTCAGCTTGACTAATTGCTCTTAAACTGCTGGGTTTCAAGCTGAGGCATCACATACTCCAGGAAGTGCTCTCTGACTGACATCTATTTGTTTTTTCTAATATCCTTTGCTCTCTCAATTTAGTTCTTCTCTTACTTTACAGGAACTGCATGATAACAGAAATGTGTTCCTCACTAGACTGTATATTCAACAAGGGAAGGGACTCTTTACTTATTCCAAGCTTCTTACCCTGGATCTAATAGGTATTTAATAAATGTTTGTTGAATGAATTAATATGTCAAACTTGTGAGTAATGGTGGGTGGAAAATATTGTCCTCACATAGATGGGGATTCTGAGATGAGACACAAAGAGAGTGACTTACTTGCTCAGTGACATAGCATACTGATGACTGGAAATTAGCTTTTTACAATGGCCTTTCCAGAACATTCCAAAGAGAGAAATGATATAAATATATACTATTGAATATAAACAAAAAGAACAATTAAATGCACTGTAAGAAGTTGGAAAAAAAAGTAAGTGAAGGATGACAAAGCCTAGCATTGCTCTTTCTTTGACACTTAAAGAGTTTGACTTTCTTATGATTTCCCTTCATACATGAGCATAATATAGGGTAAGACTAAATAGCATTCAGAGTGAAAACATCCAGTTATAAGAACACAGTCTTATAACTGGGTTTGAGCGATTCTTTAACAGGAATTGCTGATTCACTGATTCCCTAATTTAGGGATTAGGATGTTAGGAATGGTTCTCTCTTAGGTGGCTGAGTCTCTGGTCTGGTACGCAGTAAGCTCTGCCCATCTTTCATTCTAATAGTGACACTTTATTTTTTTTTCCTCCTTTTTTCACCATTTAAGTGTACTAGAAACAGAATCATGGAGCTTTCCCCAGGGTTCTGTCTGTACCAATGTTAGTTATAAAGATGTAGAAAAGAACGTACAGGTGAGATTGGTGCTTTCTTGCTCTTAGAGATGGAGGGATTGAGGACTCTGCTCCAAGTTGAGTTGGCGCTCACTCCTGTCTAGAAGGACAGAATCAGATAGGAGAGAGTTCATCAATCTATGGATTTTACCTAGTAACACTAACCCCACAGAGATCTCCAAATGAACCAGGTATCTGCCTGCACTGTAGTGTCAGGTTGTAGCTCATTTAGAAATGCTTTCTGCCTGAGTCAGGAGATGCAAGGCAACGGGAATGCAATTCTAATCACAATGGGCCCCTGCTCCCACTCTGGGGGTTGGGTTGGGTCTTCAGCTATGGTTTCTTTACAGGCTGCAGGTGTCTGGAGAGCACTGTGCTCCACAGCACAGAAGTAGGTGGCTGAGTCCCCAGGCTGAGAGTCTCTGATGTGGAGGTGGCTATAACGGTCCTTGGTATTGACTGTGGCTGTTAATCTTCCTTTTTGCTGCATTGCAGAAGCTATGTAAAACAAGGATATGAGGTGTCCTCCAGGATTTTGTTGGAACCACTGCACACTGTCCATGGAGATAGAATAATTGCACATCAGAGAGGAATTTCTCCCTTCTTGGAGGATAAGGACCCCAGGACTCTGCTCCACCTTCATCTGCGCTCTGACCCCTGTTGAGAAAGAGAAAACAGGCACAGGTGAGGGTCACTGCAAAAGGGCTGGGACTGTTTCCAAGCGTAGGAAATGTTTCTCTAGTTTCCATCCTCAGGGTAGAGGACACAGCCCAAGAGACTTGTGTTCTCCCTCTTCCTCCGCGTCTGATTTCCTCCCTTGCTCCTTTCCAAAGTCAGTTGTGATATTTCTCCAGGTTCCCTCTGGGATGTTCTTAACTCACAGCAAATTTGTATCCACAGGAGGCCCAGCAAGACTCTTATTTGTGTCTTCATGATCCTTTACTCCTGGCTATAGGGACACAGCTTGATATCAAGTCCCTTTAAATATTGGCATGCATCATATCTTGAATTTGGAACTAATTTTGTTTCTGTAACCAATCACTTTCATGAGATAGATTTAGCAGCAGCCACTCCTAAGTGTTGTCACTCAGTTTTGTAGTGGGAAGCTCCACCTACCTGTGGCTCAGTCCACCTTCTACACACTGTGGGGTGTGTGTGTGTTGGGGATAATGGAAGGGTTATCTTTTTAGGGTTTAAGAATATTTTTTCTAGAAACTCTGAGTATATGTAGAATAATTTGTGTGAAAAATAGGGAGCTAGTAGTTTAGATGGGGAATGGAGAAACAGTTTATATATCTCTGAAAAGCCATAGATAAGAGGTATTGACCAAGTTAAAACCTGAGACAGTTGTGAATGACTTGTTATACAGATATATATACAAAAGTATACATTATACATACTTACATATAATACAAATATATATAAATAATCAAAAAAACCAGTTTACATTTTTTATACTTCATGTATCTCATTTGTTAAATTTATTAAAGTCAAATGATATAATAATAATCCAGCACATATGATCACTGTAGAAATAAGAGCTGTTTCATAATAGTAGAAAGAAAAATATTTACCTCCTCAGTCTTTTTCATATATATAAAACATGAAATATGTATATGACATATATATATATGAAAAAGACTGAGGCAGTGAATGTAGGATCAATTTGGATATTATTTTTACATATTATGCTTGTTGGTGTGTAATGTATTTTGTTTTTCTAATTCTTGTCTGTAAAAACTTCCTGTGGTTCACACTTGTCTTTCTCTTTTCCTCCCATTTTCCCCAATCATTACATTTCTACTTTCAAATTTTCCTTATCTTCTCTATTCCCTCTTTTTGGTTTTCTAGTTACAGAAAAGGAACAGAAATATATTAACGAAAAGGTGGCATTCAATGGTTTAGAAATATTTTTAAACCTGTGAAATGGAAGTTCATAATTTCCCCTGATATGTAAAAATCTTAGGCAACAACAATGAAAAAATCAGAAAAATCTGATTTCTATACTTTGGAATTCTCCACCTTCCCTTTTGCTTTATTTGACTCTGATCCAGGAGACTTTTCTGGTAGATATGGAAAGAGATAATGACATAGATAAAAATAATGATGACAATGTAAATATAGATGTATGCATTACAGCTATAAGCTTCTAGTACTTGATCAGGGAATAAGGCAGAGCTATTAACTGAAAAGAATATTGAGCAAGAAGCACGTTTCTTACTTGCTGATAATTAAGTTTTCCTTACACAAAATTATTCTCCCCTCTTTACTAGTACTAGTCCCCATTTGCACACTCAGAGAATATCTCAAAGCTTTCAACATGTATTCACAACTAGGTCCCTCAGGTAGTCCCTGGATTTAAGAAAAGCCTATAGTGCCTCCTAATGGGCTAAAACTTTAAGAAAGGAACACTTCTCACTCAGCAGATACACATAGCTCAGCCCAGCTGGCTTTTTTGGGATATACCTGTGGAATGACTTGAAGATACAGAAGTGTCCACAAGGATAGAGAGCACCATAAATAGGACCATAAGCCCCCACAGTGCCTTTTTATGAAAATAAATTCTTTTGTATAATATGATTTTATGTAATAATATGAAAACAATCCATTTAATTCTTACCTATGAACTTATAAAATGAGCCCTCCAATGTGATACAGTTTAGCCAATATATTTAAGAGTGTTCTAGACCTGGGACAATACAAACATGAAGTAAACACTATAACTTCCTTCAGAGAGCTTGTGATATAATGGGGGAGACAATCATCTCTGTAAATGTCATAAAGGCCTAAAGGACGCCATAATGGAAGCACGCCTTAAATACTGCATGAACACCAAGGCAGTAACAAGTACTTCAAGCCCATATTACAGGAGACAGAAGATATGGTACCATATGCCTTCTATGAAGGTGACAAGAGAGGATGGTAACAAAAACAAAGATGAGTGATCTTTGAAAGGTGACCCTTTATTTTAAATACAAGGAACAAAGAAGACAAGCAAGTATGTGGATGGGGCCACATATGACAAACACACACACACACACACACAAATAAATGTATGAAAGAACACAAGGTGTCTGTGTCACTTGGGTCCAGGCACAATCTGTAACCTTTAACAACTACCAACACCCTTTAGGCTCAAGGAAATTACTTATTCACATATCTTAACAGTTGTCCTTGAAATTGCATTCGAATAACAGAAAAATTTGTGGATTGTGCTGATGCTGACATAGAGGGCGGGCTTTGATTTGGAATTTGGGGGTATTTTAGGGAAGAAAAAAGAGAAATTAATTACCCAGCCCAGTGTTTCCTCAGATGGCATGGATGCAACAGATTCTTGCATAATGAAATGCTGTTTCCCGGGAGTACTGAGGATCCATCTTCTTTCTTCTCTTCTGTGCTCATCGGTGGTTCTGAAGGGTGCCCATGAATCAGCACAGTGTTCACAACAGTTGCCCATGATGGCTGGGACACATTACCATGTTAAACAATATTACTTTTAAATTGCATACATTTATTCTACACTGATCCTGCATGTAGAGTGATATTGACTATTTACTTTAGCAACTAGGTGGACATTGAAGCTAGAATTGTGAATAGTTCTATTTTTATAAAAAATATCTATAATTGCTTTAAAATAAATTTTAAATAAAATTTCAGTTTTAAATACATCTTGTTAAAACTGTTCATCATTAGTCATTATTTGTATTTTGCTTTTTTTCTTTAGTAGATTATTTTAAAAGAAAAATGACTGTTTTTGAAAGCATACGAAAATAATTTTAGTTTGTGCTCTTGTCTCAGACTCATAACTACTAACAATCCTCTGTAAATGGTTTTGGAGGTAAAAGGGATGGAAAATGAGGATCTTTATATTGTTTCATAGAAGTAGAAAGTGAAGTTATCTGCAGACCCTGAATGTCACATGAACTGTTCAAGAATGTTAGAAATGTTTACTAATGGCACTGTGAGAAACAGTGTAGAAAAATAAGTAAAGATGATGAAGAAATCACTATTACAGGGCACTCAGCAGGTATTAGAGGAATTGAATTAGAAGGGAGAAAAAAGGAGAAAGTTAACCTGGGTGGGTCTGATAAAGAAAGAGTGGGTCACTCATAGAACAACCAACACGAAGATTCCACATAGAACTTTGGCATGACGTTGTGTTTAATTTAGAATGCCTGGCACAGGGGGTCACTGAATAAAGAAGGTCTTCTTTCCTTCATACCATATTGTTTTTGGAAAGATCACCTTGTGCATGTGATTAAATTGCAGCTTTAAATAAGTCCACCAATCTCAAATATTTCATTTAAAAAGCTGAAGTCTTTTGAGGAAAGAAGTCTTTCAGGATACTAGTAAAGTAACGTGGAGATAATGCAGTTTGAAATAAGCAATTATCCTGGATTTTCTGATTGCTTGAGAGATGAGGTTAACACCGTAAAGCAGTTCTCTGATTTGCCTTATACCAACTCACATGGCCAACCTCAAGCCATCCTAGCCCATCACTATTTCAAAGGACACGGGGGCAAGTAACTTCCTCCAGCTTGTTGAAAATCTGACAGATTCATCCCTTTAGAATCCTGACTCTAGAGAATAAACAAGATTTTCCTTTGCAAAATGGAAAAAAAAATCTAAGATTTCCATAGGAAGTAAACACTTCCTGGGATTCTGTATTGTCTGTACTGGTAGCCTTCACAGAACATGCCAACGTCCTGAATATAACTCGGGCTGAGACCCTGAGTCTTTTAAGCTACAATGTCTCAAGAGGTTTGTGTTCAGCTCCCCCTACAGTCCCAGGCACTGTGTCACCCAGAGCACAGAAGTACTTGGCTGTGTCACTCCAATGGGTTGAAGATTTCCTCAGGTGAAAGGAGGTTTCACTCTTCTTAAATTCAGCCTCAAAACTTCTGACGCCTGAAACAAGGCTGTTCCCAGATGTGTACTTCAGGAGAAGCTGGAGTCCTTGGTTGGGATACTGCATGTACCAGAAGAGATACGGTGGAACAGCAGATGAATAGTTGCACCTCAGCTCCAGAGGGGCTCCCTCAGAGACAGCGATGTGGACGTCAGGCTGGGTCACTGACTGGGCTCCAGTCCCTCCTGAAACATCAATGCTGTATCAACGAACTCAGCTAAAACAAAACGTCTCCAACCAGAGCCAAACCAGAACAATGTTCCGTGTGTGGACAAGGGAGTCAATGGAACGGTACTCACTCAGGAACAGGTGCATCCCAAGCATCAAGGTGAACACCAAGGTCATGACCAAGCAGTGAAGAAGCAGGGAGCTCCCTTCCAGGAGATTCCCCACAAACAAAAACCTGATGACAGGGAGGACTTAAACCCAGGTTACTCTGAGGTTGAGGAAGAATGACAGGGCATTTAGAGTTCTTCTTCTTAGAGACGTTGTAGGGACTGTCAGGAAGAGATTCTCTCGTGACAAAACTGCCTGCCTCTGGTGTCTGAGATTCTTTACATGTCCTTGTCTAAAAAAATGTGATCAGAACACCTCTAACTGCAGGAAAGGAAGGTTTTTGTTAATTTATTCTGATCTTTTAGAATTTCCAATTTAGGCAACAACGCCCTCCAGGGGCCAAATAGAGGGCAAAGGAGAAGTTCACAATTTTTATGAACCTTCCTCACCTCCTTCCTGCCCTTCTGTTGTTGAATTTCAAAGCATAATGATTATGTACAGAGAAGGATTTATGTTTTGTAGGCCCTGAAATATAAAATGGGGGCTTTTTGAAAGAACACAAAATTATGAATAAAAAATTGGATAAAAATAGCTTTTTAGAATGAGAAAAAAAATCATAACAAATTACAAATTTTAAAAACCAAATAACACAGACATAAAATTTACAAAATTACATAATATTTTATTACTTATTTCCCTGACACATTTCTATAATACTCTTTGTTTCTATGTTATCTTGGCTCTATACTTTTTAATGTCTCCTCATATGATAATACATTTGTAATGTTTTCTATATAGAAAAAGAAAGATAATTCAATCTTTACTCCTAGCATGGTCTATCAAAATTCATTTAACTTTTTAAAATTCATAATGCATTATGAAAACACCACATAAATTTTTAGGGTTATAGTCAAATTTTGGAAAACGTCTATTAAGTTACCATATGCCATTAAGATTTCAATACATTTCAGGTTTTCTTATGCTGTGATGAATCCTAAATATTCTGAACTGATGATACTCATTAACCAGTTTATTAAATCTGTTTTAGTTCCCTATTGCTGTGTAACAAATTGCCATGAACTTTGTGAGTTAGAACAACACCCATTTATTATCTTACACTTTCTGTAGATCAGAAGTCTGGGCACAGCTAAACATCAAATTATGTTTAATTCTTTCTAAAACCATTGTACTACTATTGTTTATTTCAAATCCATGTTTAAATGCAGAGTTATGTAATGCATCAAAACTGAATTTAATGTAAAAGAATTGAAATCATAAAGAGTATGTTCTCTGACCACAATGGAAAAAAACTGTAAATAAATAACAGAAAGGTAACAGGAAAATCTCCAAATACTTGGAAACTAAACAACATACTCCTTAAGGGTCATAGAGAATGTCTTAAGGGAAATCAAACATACATGGAACTGAATGGAAATGAAAATAAAACATATCAAAATTTATTGGATACAGCCAAAGCAGTGCTGAGAGGGAAATTTATAGCACTAAATGCAAATATTAGAAAAGAGTAAAAGTCTCAATTCAATCATTTAAGCTCACACCTCAAGAACCTAGAAAAAGAAGAGAAAAATTAATCCAAAACAAGCAAAAAAAAGGAAATAATAAGGATAAATGCAGATACAAATGAAACTAAAAATAGAAAAATAGAGGAAATCAATAAAACAAAGAGCTGGATCTTTAAAAAGATCAGTAAAACTGACAAATTTCTAGCAAAATCGTCAAAGAAAAAAATGAGGAAGATGTAAGCAGGCTAACTAGAAGTGGGGCATCCTACGTGATTGGTTAGGGGTGAATATTTACCTTTCTCCATTTGGACCTGAGTTGGATGAACCTCTTAAACATTATGCCAAACAAAAGAACCCATACATAAAAGGTCACTTATTGTGTGATTCCATTTATATGAAATGTATAGAATAGATAAATCCATAGAGACAGAAAGTGGGTTGGTGGTTGCCAGGGGCTGGAGGGAAGGGAGAATGGTGGGGTGATAACAAGGTTTGAAACTAGATAGATGTGGTTGCACAACACTGTGAATGTACTAGATGCCACTTGTTCACTTTAGAAGAGTGAACTGTATGGCATGCAAATTAATCTCAATAAAGCTATTATTTACACTGAAGTTGCTAAAAATCTAAAGATCACAGAATTCACAATTTACCTTCAGATCATTACATCAGGTTTTGTATATTTAATTGCCTCTATCTGGAGAGAGAGTCCATTTAGAAAACCCCTTAATGGAGAAAGGTCCTCAGCCTCAAGTAGGACATGTGGTTGGAGCCCCAGTCAGAGTCTGGGTTTTGGTGACAGGTGCCCCTTGTGCACTGTGCCTCACAGCACAGAGGTAGGTGGCCGAGTCGCCAGGCTGAGAAGTTGCAACGTGTAGAGCACTCTGCCTTGATGATTTGTCCAACGAGGCTTTAATTCTTCCACTTGTTTTTTCTCTCTGATTTGACTGAATTGACAACAGAGAAGTGAGTCATTTCCAGGGTCCTGCCGAAACCACTGAGGGGAGAGAATAGCGCTATCGGTGTAGCTGCAGTTGAGAGCCAAGCTGTCTCCCTCTCGGACACTCAGAGCTTCAGGACTCTGCCCCACCTCCTGTTTACTGCTCACCCCTGTTCAGAGAGAGAGAACACAGAGGGAGGGACTGGTTAGTGGCTAATTGTTCTTTGGAAGTTAGTTTTAAATTTACTTTTTCAATCTCCACAGAAACTCCCAGCAAACCACATTGGTACAACTCCCTCTCTTTCTCTCTCTTCCCTGGGGAGAAATGCCCCAGAGTCTGCCTGGTCTTTGTCCATCTCCAGATCCCTCTAACTCACAGTCTACTTGTAACCAAATGATGAGCAGTCTCAGGGGCTTGTCCATTCTTTCTGTCACTCAGGCTCACTGAGAACTGTGCTTGTGTCTGTGATATTGACAAGGGCTCACGAGATAAAGAATCTGCTTTGCTATCTCATATGTTCAAACATTTCTAAAGGAAACACAGAGTCGAACCAGCCAATCAGAGACAAGTTACACACACACACACACACACACACACACACACACACGCTGATCTGTAGAGTGGGAGGTGGAAATGGAAACACTGCCATCTCAGGACCAAGCCCGGCATTGACAGAGGAATGTTTATCTCTCCTCTTCCTGAATGAAAACAGTTTTTTAGAATATCAAACTTGTAGAATATAGCTAAATCAATGCATAGAGAAAATTGTAGAGAATGAGTGGTTATATTTGAAAAGAAGAAATCTAAATTTTTATTACACAGTTACAGCTGCTTTCTCCAGATTCCTATAACTGCCCCCTCCTCTTGCTTCCTCAGCCCTCAAGGACTGGTTTCCCTTATCTCACATTTGCTTAAAAAGCCGCTTTGTATCTCTCCTCACCCTTCAGACTGCAAAAAGAGTTAGGAATCATAATATTAATATTCAGTGTTTGTGATGATGTCAGGATATGGGCACTCTCATATCCAATAACTAAAGTATAAACTAATAAAGATTTACAAGTGTTATTTACATATCATTGGATGCCAGAAATTCTACTTGACTGGGAATTTTTTCTTAAAAATACCCTTATAAATGCATGTATAAAATTGTACATTGTATGCAGCAGGAAAAAAATGGAAAATTTTGAACATCCTTCAATACAAATATTCAATACATTTTGGTAGATCTATATTATGATATACTATTCAATTATGAAAAAGAATAAGTAGACTCGAATTTTCTAACCTGCAAAGATTTCCCTGATTTATTCAATCAAATCACAATACTTCACATGTAAGTGTGAACTCATTTATGTTTTTAAACTGTATGTTTATTATGGATATGTATGTAAATGAATCAAAACACTTGAAGTGCTCACAAAACCTTTAACAGTAATTGAGAACTTGTGAGGGACGAATCGGGGAAAAACACTTTTTATTCTCTATGCTTAAAATTGTTTAATTTTAAACAAGTAACTAAGTGAATATTAACATAACTTGTTTAGTCAAAAAAAAGAGAACTTAATGGTTATGCAGAAAGCTAAGGAGAAATTTGAAATAAGAAATATTAATATAATTGTTCTTTTCTAGCAAACTTTCAAGATTCAGTTATTTCTCAAATGTGTCTGCTATCTTTGAGAAAACTGAGAGAACCCAGATATTTCTGAGAGGAGTGATGTTCATTTTATAAACTTCACACTGGACCTTCAGCAAGAATGAGAATGTTAGGTTGGAGAAAGGACACATCCAGGCTCCTTCTCTCTGCTTTTCCTTCCTGGCCCAGTTCTTGATTTCATGTAGCTTTTCCTTATTTTTTCATGTAGCTTCTTCTTATTTTTTTTCCACCTTCTTCCATTAAGCTTACATTTATTGTGTAATGTCCTCTTTAAATAGAGGTTATCTCCTTTTCCCCAGCAGGGAGACAGGTATGCCTCATCTGCCCCACTGTGTGTCTCTCACAATGAAATAATACACAGAGGTGTCTTCCACGGTAACCTGGTGCAGGATCAGGGTACTGGGCTTTCTGTTCACAGGGATGGGCTGTGAAGCCATTTTATTGGTCACTTTGTTCTTTAAACCTCAAATCAGACTCTGTGGGCCTTGGTTATAAAATTGTCAATACGCATGATATACTCCTTTCCTTTAAAGGTGGAGTAGGGCACGGTATACTCACTTCTCGTCCTTCAGTGCTGTCCAAGGAGTTGGGCTGTGTGGTCTTAACATTCACATAACCCCTAAGGGAGAAAATATAAGATTGTCTCCAGACTCCCAAGGCAGATTTTAAAGGTCAAGCTACAGTACCTCTAGAACTTTCCTCTCTGACTCCTATCCACTCCAATTTTCTCTCATTTCCATCCTACAGAAAGAGCAAAGTGTGGGTAGAATTTTCCAGACTCACTAGTCAAAAGGCAGGACTCCATCACTCTCTTCCATTTTCCCTTGGGCTCAAAGAATATAAGAGATTTTTTATAGAAGGGAAAGCTCCTCTGTGTGGACTGAGGGTTATGGGTTGAATCATGTCCCCTTCAAATACATGTGTTGAAATCCCAACCCCCAGACTTTACAGAGGTGATCAAATTAAAATGAAGTCACTAGGATGAGCCCTAAACCAATATGTTTGATGTTCTTATAAAAGAGGAAATTTGGACACTGAAACATGAATAGAGGGAAGATGATGTGATGAGACACAGGGAGAAGATGGTCATCTACAAGCCAAGGAGAGGAGCATGGAACAGATCCTTCCCTCACAGCCCTCAGAAGGAACCAACCCTGCCAGCACCTTGATTTCAGACTTCTAGCCTGCAGAACTGTGGAGTGATAAATTTCTGTTGTTTCAGTCACTGGTCTGTGGTACTTGTTATGAGAGGCCTAGCAGACTAATATACTGGATATAATGCAGCTTCTCACACTGAGGATGTGACTTCCTCACAAAGCATACAAGTGTGATCTGAACTCTTGTTCTAATCATCTTGAGCGAAGGACTGTGAGACAAGTGGAGGCAGCAGGTCCCTCTTCTGATTTCTTGCTTTCAAACACCATCCTTTCTTAGGCTCAAAACACTCATCCAGGGTCAGAGGCACAGACACCTCCCTCACCAGCCTCATTCCTCAAGCAGACACTAGAACCCAGGGCCCCAAGCTCAGCCTCTGTGTCTGCACCTGGGCTGGGGGAGGTGACAGAACACAGACACATCAGCTGAGTTACTGCCAGCACAGCCCCTCACTTGGCTGATGTTACCTGGGGGAATCCCCAGGCCTAGAGTCAGCCAGTGAAATAGTAGCTCTTTAGTTGATACACCTTCCCAGGTTTAGTCATGTCCCTGCAACCAGGGTAAAAATATGAAACAGACATCTATTCTTCACCCAGGGATTCCCTTGAGAGTATTTATGAGTTTTAAACTCTAAGAGGCTGGTTCTGAAAGAGGAAAATAAGGACAGCATCCACCCAGAATCCTTTTCTTACAACTCAAGAGAAAGAATCTATCTTATTGATCATCTGATGCTCTGAGGAACTCAAAGGATTTTTTGTTACATTCAGGAACCATTAAGCCTTATACCATCACGAGAGGATGGAGAAAGCCTAGCCAAATGACAAGAAAGAGCAAATGAGACTCAGATGCAGAGGGTGATGTGCTCAAAGTGGCTGGGAAAGTTAAGGTCAGAGTCTGATCTGGAAGCCAAGGTTCCCAATTCTCTGGTCTCCTAAAATACCTCCAGGGATCATGTGTCTCCAGGAGGGCAGTATAGACTGCATGTCCTGGTATAAAGGAAACAAGAGGCCTGGAATGGCTCTCGTCCTTATCCTCCACAAACTCTGTTCGTAACCCACTTTCCCCACTCTCTGTGTGTGCCTAGTGGTCACACACACAGAGTTGACTGGCAAAGAGAAAGGAAGTAGGGAAGGAAAGGCAGTGTAAGAAAGAAGGAAGGAGCGATCTTAAACACTTTTTCTTAGCTTCTCAAATTTAAGAAAACTGAAATAGATTGAGGAAAACAATTTCCTTCCCATCAAAAACAATTCTACTTTTCTCTATCACTACAAAAAATGGACAAAAATAGATCAACTAAGCTTGAAATCTGTATAGCCACTTCCTATCTTCCACCTTCTGTGTCTTCGTGTTTTGAGTGGAAAGAAAACCTTTCATAACAGATTGGGACAAGGCCAGGAATCATTGAACATTGGAAGCTGTGCACAGACTGTTCTGCTATCAACAAAGTGAGTGAAATATATAATTTGTCACAGTTTCTGCATATCTTCAATACTGAATGTGAGCCAACCACTCTTTCCCTAACTGATCAGGGATGTTATTGACAGACACAGCAGTCTCCTCTTGTGACTAAACATGTGAATGCCTTCATTCGGATCCCTGGCAAGTCCACCAACCTGCTTTTGTAAAGTTGCCTTACCGATATGGAAAACAGCTTAGATGTGCTCATGATGTTACAGGAAGGACTTAACCAATTTTGGTCATTTGTGGTTTCAGAATGATGTCCATGTGGGACAGGACAATTTTTGCAATATTAGCAGAGTTTTTGCTTTTTTTCCTTTTTTTAAACCACGTGATCTTTCCTCCATTCAAGCAGTCAGGTGATTCTTTGCTCATCACTTCAAGGAAAGGCCATACCACCAGAAAAAGAAAATAAAGATGACTTTCTTACCATTTTATTTAAAAATTTTCAGCCCTATAAGCAAATGAAAGGATCTTGCATAAACTATAGATTTAGAAAATGATACAATGAAATAATACAAGTTTGCCTACCTGAGACAAAATAAACATTTTCTTAGTGGAATAAGGGGGAGAGGAAAGAGTATTAAAGAAAAGCAAAAGGGTTAAATATTGATGGGGTCCTTTGAAGGGATGCTGGACCTTATCTCCTTAAAGGCATCTTGGAAAGTAAACCAAAAAACCTCGGGACCACTTTCAGTTATTAAATAAATCTCAGTGCAGCCCTGTTTAAAACTACCATCATTATTTCTCTCCTCTGTTCTCCAAACTTGAGACTTGACCCCTGGCAACAGTGAGGTCAGCCTGGTCTGCTCTGTTCTCTTTCTCCACATTTTTTCTTTGGTTCTAATTCCCTCGAGGTTAGGGCAGAAGAAAAAGATTAAGAAGGAAAAGAAAAACAGCAAGAACTTTCTTATTGAACTGGTATGCACCTTTGGGTGTTGTTGCTTCCCTGGCCAACAACTGATGGCCTCTGTGTGGGGAGCATCCCTGTGAGAGAGCACCCGGGGGACCTCAGGAGCCTCCTCCTGGCAGGGTCCTCCCCTTCCTGTCAGTTATCACTCAAGGAGCACTCCCACAGCCTCTTACTCTCTCTTCTCCTGGAAAGAGCACTGGCAGGTCAGCTCAGGCCCTGCAGCCTTCAGAGGCTGCACTTGCCCACAAGAACACTCACTCCTCCTTGCTATGCCTGATGGAGACACCCAGGCAGCCCCATTGCTGCCCCTCCTCACTCCACCATCTCTCTCTAGTTTCCTTGTCTTCGGCTTAAGTCAATGCAACAATAGATCTAAATCTGCTTCAGAAGCAGATATCCAAAGACAGAATGCCAAGCAATTTTTCTTTTCATTCAGGTGACCACTGAATTTAAAAAAGCAATTATTTTAGGGTATTGACTCCTCAAGTGGCTTGTGGGGAAAGTGGAACACTCTGATGATATCGTCCTCTCGACCTCTCCCATCCCTCACATCAGCTAAGGGGGTGAAGATTGAGGGTTGAAGAGCCTGTCCAGTTGCTTCTTCATAAATCCTAGAGTGTCCAGGTGTGAGCCATTCTTCATGGAAAATGATGGATGCTTAATGCCTTTTGGGTCCTGTTGCTTAGGAGAACTATAAAGGCAGAGGTTAGAGAGCTATTGTGCTATAGTCTGCAATATAAAGACCTTTATCAGTGTTGTAACCAGCTTTCTTCATGAAGTTGAAATGTTGTAAAGAATCAAGAGAGAGTAAAAAGATTACATAAAATAATTAAATGAAATATATTTAAATTTTAGAACAGAGAAGCAGATATTAAAGAATAATTGATTTATAGTCTTTAAAATATAGAAAGGTTTTGTTTTTTTAGTTATAAATAAGGAATGAAAAACTTTATTTTCTTTTTTTTATTGATGTCATAATAGTCTATCACATTGTGAAATTTTAGTTGTACATTATTGTTTGTGAGTCACCATACAAATATGTCGCTTCACCTCTTGTGCCCACCCCCCAAACCGCTTCCCCTTGGTAACCACCAAACTGTTCCCTCTGTCCATGTGTTAGTTTACCTTCCACAAATGAGTGAAATCATGCAATATTTGTCTTTCTCTCTCTGGCTTATTTCACTTAACATAATACCCTTCCGGTCCATCCATGTTGTTGCAAAAGGGACAATTTGTCTTTTTTATGGCTGAGTACTATTCCATTGTAAATATATATACCACATCTTCTTTATCCAATCATCAGTTGAGGGACACTTGGGTTGCTTCCACTTCTTGGCTATAGTGAATAATGCTGCAATGAACATAGGGGTGCATAAGCCTTTGTATTGTTGATTTCAGGATCTATGGATAAATACCCAGCAGTGAGACAGCTGGATCATAAGGTATTTCTATTTTTAATTTTTTGAGGAATCTCCATACTGGTCTTCATAGAAGCTGCACCAGTTTGCATTCCCACCAGCAGTGAATTAGGATTCCCACTTCTCCATAACCTCCCCAACATTTGTTATTCTTTGTTTTGGTGATTATAGCCATTCTAACAGGTGTAAGGTCATATCTTAATGTCTTTTTAATTTGCATTTCACTGATGATTAGTGACGTTGAACATCTTTTCATGTGCCTATTGGCCATCTGTAGATCTTCCTTGGAAAAATGTCTGTTCATATCCTCTGCCCATGTTTTGATCAGGTTGTTTACTTTTTTGTTGTTCAGTTGTGTGAGTTCTTTATATATTATGGAGATTAACCCTTTGTCAGATATATGATTTGCAAATATTTTCTCCCAGCTGGTGGGTTGTCTTTTCTTTTTGATCCTGGTTTCATTTGACTTGCAGAAGCTCTTTACTCTGATGAAGTCCCAGTTGGTTAATTTTTCTTTTGTTTCCCTTGTCTGAGTAGATGTGGCATTCAAAAAGATCCCTCTATGACTGATGTCAAAGAGTGTACTGCCTATGTTTTCTTCCAGAAGTTTTATAGTGTCAGGTCTTACCTTCAAGTCTTTGATCCATTTTGAGTTGATTTTTGTGTGTGGTGAAAGAAAATAGTCTACTTTCATTCTTTTGCATGTGGCTGTCCAATTTTCCCAGCATCATTTATTGAAGAGACTTTCCTTTCTCCATTATATGTTCTTAGCTCCTTTGTCAAAGATTAGCCAACCATAGATGTGTGGTTTTATTTCTGGGCTTTCAATTCTGTTCCATTGATCTATGTGTCTGTTTTTGTACCAGTACCATGCTGTTTTAATTATAGCTTTGTAGTATATCTTGAAGTCAGGGATTGTGATGCCTCCAGCTTTGTTCTTTATTCTCAGGATTGCTTTAGCTATTTGGGGTCTTTTGTTGCCCCATATGAATTTTAGTATTCTTTGTTCTATTTCCATAAAGAATGTCATTGGGATTCTGATTGGGATTGCATTGAACCTGTAGATTGGTTTAGTATGGACATTTTAACTATGGAAACAAAAATCCTCAACAAAATAATAGAAAATTAATGTTGCAATATATGAAAAGGATAATGCAACAATACTAAGTACATTTTATTCTAGAAATGAAAATTGGTTTAACATTTGGAAATCAATTTAATTTGCAACATTAATATATAATCATCCCAACATATAGAGAAAAAAATTTGATAAAATTCATTCTACATTCATGATGGCAACTCTCAATGAATTAGAAATCAAAAGGAACTTCCTCAATAATTAGATTAAATAGAGGCTATTTACCGAAAAGATCCCACTATAGTTAATAGTCATGGTAAAATATTGAAGGCTTTACCTTGAATTTAGGAATAAGAAAAATTCTATTCAACATTTTTCAGGCAATCCTAGCCAGTTAAGTAGGGCTTGCTACATAATTTGTGGGGCCTGGTGCAAAATGAAAATTCAGGGCCCCAAGTGGGGCTGGAAGTCCATCTCCCCTTCCCACAGGTGGGCTGCCCAGACCTACAGGGGACTGGTGAGGGGGACGGGGAAGCTTCCCAGTTGGTGAACACATGGAGGTGCTGGGAGAGTGGTGCACCAGGAGAGGGCAGGGAAGCTCCATGTTCCTTCCCACAAACCTTGCCCTACACATCTCTTTCATCTGGATATTCATCTGTATCCTTTATTATATTCTTTTATAATAAACTGGAAAATGTTAAATATTTCCCTGAGTTCTGTGTTGAATCAGAATCCAGGGGATTCTTGAAGCCTCCATTCTGTAGCCTGGTGGTCGGAAGCACAGGTGATAACCTGGGCTTGCCATTGGTGTCTGAAGTGTGGAGGGGGATGTCCTGTGGGACTGATGTCATCTGCACAAATATAGAGTCAGAATTGAGTTGAATGGTAGGACACCCAGCTAGTGTCACAGAGAGTTGTTAGGTGTAAGGAAAAATCTCCACACATTTCATGACCAGAAGTGTCAGAAGTGTGAGTGTTTTGTATAAGTAGTAAAGGAGACTCACAGGAAAGAAAGATATACAGGGAAGAACTGGGTTTTTCTCTACATAGGAAGGAAAAAATCTGGGTTTTTTCAATACACAGACTTTTTTGATAATGGCACCAAACTTCAAACAATGCAAACAACACAAACATCTATTTCAAGGAGAATGGGCAAATAAATTGCTGTGTATTCACACAGAGGAACTCTACACGTCAATGAAAAATATCAAACTGACACTCAAGGAAGCATTAAGGAATTGCAAAGATGTTACATTGAGTGAAGGAAGCCATATCTGAGACTGTGTACTGTACCATCCTGCATAATTCTAGTCACATGAAGTTCAAAGAATAAGTGATAGAAATCAGAATAATGGTTACTTAGGGTAGAGAATGGGAGGGAGGGCTGTTGAATTGGAAAAGGGCAGGTGGAAATCTCCTGGAGTATGAGAAATGTTTGATATTTAGATCTGGATGGTATTTTATAGATATAAACAAGTGTAAAATTTCTATGAGCTGTAGGCTTAAGTTTTGGGCACGTTATTATATGTGTTGTAACTTAATTACAAAAAAAGAGAAGAAACAGCAAAGAAACAGTATTTTAAAATATTGAGATAATATTTAGTGCCATTACCTGAGAATTAAATGTGGTTCCATCGAGGAGGCAAGACAAGCATGTGGAGGAGGGAGACAAAAAAGAGAGTGCTATCTGATTTTGCAAATATATGAGAGTATTATTTTGATAAAAATAAAATTTATTTTTAAGAAGTAGACAAGAGAGACTGCTGAGAATCTCAGACAAGATGAAGACTGAAAAATATCCATTGGCTTTAACACCAAAGCCACTGGTGTTAAGATGAGAGCTTCTCCTGGAGTGATGCCAACAGAAGCCAGATTCAAGTGGGGGTGAGGAATGGGAGTTGAGGAAATGTAGACAGTAAGCATGGACAATTCTTTCAGCCAATTTGATTACTAAGAAGAGAAATGCAGAAATGTGGATGGTGGAGATATGGGCTTAAAGAAGACTGTATTAAAATGGGAAAGATTCACTTGTAGACATGCGACCAGATTATTATGGGAGCGTGCAAAAGAAAAAATTATTTCAGGGAAGAGTGTGTATTCCCGTGCAATCTCTCTTCAAGTGGCCAAGACTAGAAACCAAGACTCTCCATATCACAGATGTCCCTTCTGAATCTGTGAGGGAAGCTCTGGGCTGTTATAAAGAGTGGACGGGCCCATGTACATGCAAAGGGGACTGTCTAGGATCCCTGGACAGAATGAACGGTAATCTCTGGAGTCTGGCTATGTCAGAAGACTTCATTCTCCATAGGACCACTTGGAAAGAGGTTCCTGGTGCTAAGTAAACACTTCTTCACGGAGGAAAAACAACAGAGATGCCCTCATTCCAGAGCCCAGCTGCAGGGTTTTGGTACAGGCTTGCAGGTGCCTGGGGAGCACTGTGTCTCCACAGCGCAGAGGTAAGTGGCTGAGTCTTCAGGTTTAGGGGCTGTGATGCGCAGAGAACTTCCCTCCTTTGATAGTGTGGCTCTTAGTCTTTCTTTCTGCTTTTCATCCCCAACTGAATACAGGAGGAAGAGGAATTCAGGGCCTTTCCCGGGATCCTGCCTATACCACTGTAGCCCTTTAAAAGAGCTGACCGTGTAACTGCAGTTGAGGCTGAGACTGTCTCCCTCCTGGAGTCTCAGGGTCTCAGGACTCTGCTCCACCTGGTCTTCTCCACTCAGCCCTGTTCAGGAAAACAAAATCAGAAATGATACACAGCTTTTAGCTCAACAGCTTAGAAAAATTCCAACAAGAAACCAGGGACGAGCTGAGACTAAACCCCTATCTCTTCTCCCCAGCTCTGGATAACTGTGCCCTCACGGTTCCCATCTCTTCACCTCCAACTTACAGCTAAGCTGAAGCCACAAGACTACGAAGGCACATTCCAGCATGTTCTCCATCTTGATATCTCAGTCTAGATAAAATTTGTGATGATTCCAAATATTCTCTTCTCTGAGGAGCTGTTTTTGTGTCATAGCTCTTGTTCTCCAATGCCTGAGACAGCCTTTCTGTTGGTGGCTCAGCCAATCAAAGCAAATCCTCTAGTAACTCTCATGCTTTTGATGTTCAAGGCATTCATGGAATGAGAGGAATGCAGCCACTGCCGCCTCGTGGTCACAAACATAATCTCATCTCTTCAAATGATTTTTTGCCTGGCTATAGGGACCAAGTGTGATCAAAACTCAGGGTCACACACTTGATAGATCTTAGGAGGAAGGGAGGGAAGGCCATGGTAGAGGGAAAAAAGAATTGTCCATTTCTAGACCTGAGAGATCAGAAAGTCATTGTGGGGGGCAAGGGGGTAACTATTATCCATGCAAATCATAAACGTTTTACATAATATAAATAATATTTATTTTTAAAAGTAGGTCTTCCTTCCTTGTTTATTCCTTTTTTGTGTGTGAGGAAGACCAGCCCTGAGCTAACATCTGTGCCCATCTTCCTCTACTTTATATGGGACGCCGCCAAGTCATGGCTGACAAGCAGTGCGTCACCTGGAGCCCGGGATCTGAACCCGTGAACCCCGGGCTGCCAAAGCAGGGACTAAATCGCTGCACCACCAGGGCAGCCCCTCTTTGTTTATTCTTTAGTATCACAGTTTGTTTATAGAGGCAACTACTTCTATCACACACATTCATTATTTTCAGACAAACCTATACGCTCCATATTGTACTTTGCTTTTTTCCCCACACAAAATGGCCACATAACATACATTGTGTGGATATACCATGTTTTGCTTAAGCAGTTTTATATTTCTGCTATTTTAGACCATTTCTAATCTTTTACTACCACAGATTATGCTGAAATGAATATCTGCATACAAAGAAGTTTGACAACATGAATATAAAAATTATTGAAAATATAAAAACTATGGCAAAGAACCCATGCATTTTTCATTTAATAAGTATTGCCAAAATGCCTCTAAACAAGCAGTAGCAATTTCCACATTTACAATGTGTCAGTATCTGTTTCTTCACTTCCTTGTCAATACATTATAAAATCAGAGCTTTTTATCTTTATTAATTTAATGAGTGGAAAATGTGAATTCAGACTACCACTTTTTATTTCTTAGTAGTAAACCTGGGATTCTAAAAATAATTTTTAAATTTATTTGCACCTCTCTCTTTGAAAAGTCCATTCAAAATTCAGTTTAAGTGTTAGCTTTGGAGTCAGCTGAGAGGATTCAAACTCCAGCTCTATGGTTTATGTGCTGTGAGATTCTGAATAAGTTGCTCAGTGACTCTCTGTGACTAAGTTTCCTCAATTGAGTGATGGAGAAAGAATAGTACACATCTTCTAGAAGAGCTGTGAGAATCGTTTGAAATATGTATTGACATAGATAGATATAGATAAAATGTAGAATAACAGAACATATCAAACACTCAATTAATATTAGCTATTAGGTTACTAATGCAATTTTCTTTTGGAGAGTTAATCTTATTGTTTTACAGAAGCCCTTTATATATTAAAGCTACATTATCCCTACTTTTACATCTTTTTCTTCCATATTGGCATTTGATTTTGGTTTTTTGATGGTGTTTTTGCAATGTAGAAATATTTGCTTTTGTATACTCATTTATTGTTTATTCAAATGTATTCACTTTTATTCGGCCTTCTGAAGTTTGAGCCTTGCTCAGAAAGTCTTGGCTCACTCCAAGATTTTTTTTTTAAATCCTGAAAATTTCTATTATGTTTAAAATTTAATATTTTAAGTCTACCATTTGGAATTATTTTGATCTAAGGAGTAAGGTAAGGGGTCAATTTTTTTTAAGTGGCTAGTCAATTTCTCCAACATTATCTGCCGAATAATCTATTATTTTCCCCCTGATTAGTATTAACTGTGTAATACAGTAATGTCCTATATGCAATTTGTTTCTATTTCTTTTCTCTTCTCTCCTGTCAATCTATTCAGTTATACATTTGGTAGCACCAACTATTTTTAATTATTCCAGCTTTATGATACTATTTAATGTGATATAGCTTCTCTCCACCCCACCTCCTTTATTCTTGTTTCAAAACTGTTTCTGATTTTCTGAATATTTAGTCTTCACTTGAATTTTAGAATAAGCATGTCTAGTTTAAAATAAATATGTAAAAGTTTCAAAGTAATCATGTTTTAGACAATACCACATTACTACAAAAATAAGATCTATTGAATTTAGAGAGTAGTTACCTCATGAAAACTAACTTTAATAATATCCTGACTTCAATCCCAAGCTGTTTTTCCAGAAATAGTGAAATTAGCAACACTAGGATAAGATGTCTATGGAAAAACTAGTATTGCCTAATTTATTTGATTCTATGACGCACCATTGGATTTTGTCATTGAACATGTGTTTATCTTGTTAAACCAACCACCATTTATAGAAATTTTCTTTGGACTTGTCAAAATAGCAAACTCTATTCCCCATTAGCTACATCCTAGAAAAAGAGCATCAACTCTCAGATGCACTGCTTTATGTCACTCTATCCCTTCTCCCACTCTGTAACAAGAGAAAATAAACATACAGAATTTATTATACTAACAATATAAACAACATCCATTGTTCTTTGGCTTTTCCTGTGAGATTTGGATAACTTCACAGTGACCTGAAGTTTATTACACTAACGTGTTTATAATCTATCATTCACTGATTTGATGTATTTAGCCACACTTAGCAAACCCTGACTCTTACGAATCATAATCAAAAGCAGTTTTTCTCTGTTTCTGAATATGTGCATCTCAGAAAGAAGATGGAAAAGATAGCTGCATGATTAATGCAGGGCTTTTTTGCAGGATAGGAACTAAAAGAACCAAGGGGCTGAGTGCATGATGTGTAACAGAGTCAGAGGAGATGACTCACAGCTGGGAGTTTTACAAAAATTTTGTTTAATTTTTTAAAATATATATATATTTTTTTTTTTTTTTGGTGAGGAAGATTGTCCCTGAGCTAGCATCTGTGCCAATCTTCTTCTAGTTTTGTATGTGAGACACTGCCTCAGCATGGCTTCATGAGTGATGTGCAGGTCCATGCTGAGGATCCGAACCCACAAACCCTGGGCTGCCAAAGCAGAGTGCACGAACTTAACCACTACACCACTGGGCTGACCCCAAAATATTTTTAATTTAAAATAATTATAGATTCATGGAAGTTTCAAATAATGTACAGGGAGGTCCCAAGATCTCTTCACCTAGTTTCCTCCAGTGGTATCAAAGCCAGGATGTTGACATTTGTAAAATCCACAGAGTTTATCTAGATTTCCACAGTTTTACATACACTCGTATGTATGGGTAGTTCTATGCAATTTTGCGTATGCACAGATTCATGGGTTCATGTATATCATACATATAGATTCACTGCCACAATCAAAATGTGCAACTGTTTCATGACCACAAGGCTTCCTTGGGCTATCCCTTTGTAGCCACACCCAACCCCTCCCTCCATCATTAAACCCTGACTAACCCAATCACTAGTATGTTCTTCATTCCTACAATTTTGTTATTTCTATAATGTTATATAAATGGAATTATATAGTAGTAACCTTTTGAGAGTGTTTATTTTTCACTCAGCATGAGTAATAGAAGCATCAGATCAATCTAAGTTATTGTGTGTATCCAATCTGTTTGTTCCCTTTTATTTCTGAGTAGTATTCCAAGGTATAGATATGCCACAGTTTGCTTAACCAGTCATCCATCGACGGACATTTGGGTTGTTTCCAGATTTTCGCTGTTTTTAGTGTTGAGTTTTGAGAGTTCTTTAGGTATTCTAGATGCAAGTCCTGTGTCAGATATATGGTTGTTAAGTATTACTCCCAGTCCATAGTTTATCTTTTCATATTCTTAACAGGGTCTTTTCCAGAGGAAAGGTTTTTAATTTTGATGAAGTCCAAGTTGTATGTGTGTGTGTGATGCTTTTGGTGTCAAATTTAAGAACTCTTCACCTACTCCCAGGTCCTGAAGAATTTCTCCTACATTTTTTCTAAAAGTTTCATAGTTTTTTGCTTTATGTTTAAGTCCATGATCCCTTTCGAGTTAGTTTTTTATAATGTTCATTTAAAAAAACTTTTTTAAAAGAAGAATGTGTCATTATCTTTGTCTTAAATTTTACCTGTTTGCTGAGATCAAGTAACCAGCTCAAAGCAGCAAAACCAAAACATAGGTTGATGATTTCTCACACAGGAGTGAAAAAACTTTTTATACTTTGAGGCTTCAAATGTCTCTTCCTATACTTACTATGATTTCTTTACCTAAAAAGTAAGTTTAAAAATATGGGACTCAAACCAAACCCTTCTCAACTCACCAATTTCTGAAATCCCTATCGTGTATTACAGGGCAAAGTTTTCTAGTATAGATTTGGAAAATGTTTACACCTATCTTATGACCAAGGATAACTGTAATCTTTCCTCACATTCACATTCATTTAGACTTTAAAATTCTCTGAGAAAAATGCCCATCCATCATTAAGTCATCAAACAACTAAAAGTGAGATTCTCCTTCCTTGCCTATAACTTCTTACCTGATAATTGAGCATGCGTTTCTTGAAGAAAAGAATATTCTCTACAAATTGCTCCAAGAATGAAAAGTCCCTCTTTTTGTTATTACTTTTTGCTAGAATTACATGCTTTCATCTACCTCTTTTTATAGTCACAGTTCCACAGCGAAAGAGCTCAGTTCCCCAGAATTTAGTGATGCTTCTTCCCTGGACTCTGTCCCAGGGGCAGAGTCCTGATTTTGCTCTCACATGGGGGTTTTGAAAAGACCAATATTACAATTGAGAATAATACTTTCTAAAGTTTTCTTAAGTGTTAAGAATCTAGGAGTGTTAAAGTGTTCTCTATTGAAATAATTTAGCCCTTGGAACCAGTCAGGAAATTAGACAAACATGCTCATTTTCCCTGAGTCTTAGGCTAGGATCCCCAATGGTAGGAATATCTACCCAAAAGCTAAGTAAACCAACTAGGTCATGAGACTTGAAAGAAAAAAATATACAAAGAAGCAGAGCAAGTCACCGCAATGGTAAAGACAAAGGCAATAGTTTGACCTCACTCAGTGGTACAGAAGGGCAGCATCTAGTGTATGAAGAACACCTCCTGTACAAAGGTCATTTCATTTGTGCCCAGAAATTAGGATTATGGAAAGAAGTACAGGGATACAGAGCTGAGTTAACTGTGATTTTCTTTCAGCCTGCACTCCCCCCACTACCACTCTTAGCTTTATATCTTAGCTTTGTATCTTCACACCTGGAAATAGTGCCATATGAGGAAAATTTGTAGAAACAGAAAGGGAATTTGTGGCACATACAAACAGAAGGAGTGTTCTCATGGTGATGAGAAATGGAGAAATACAAGAAATAATTTATCTATGCTTATCTGACAGCATCCAAAGGATAGAAGCTCTGTATCTGTTGATGTTGTCAATTAATTTATTCTTCTTCAATCAACAAATATTTAATGTGCACCCACCATGTGCCAAGTATGGTATAGTGTACAGTGTATACATGTTTCCTGACCCTATGGAGCTCAGTTAAAGACATAACAGGAATTTTTAAAATCTATATGTAAGTATAGATTTAGTCGTAGATATGTAAAAGTATATTAATTGCAGCATATCCTTTTATCTTGGACTTTGGAGAGAACTCTCAATACATAAGACCACATGGAGAGAGACCACAGTACATGCTTGGGGATGCTTGCCAAACATTTATGAAACCCATTTTTTAAATGTTCCTTAGCCTGTTATCCACAGTAAAGACACATGAGACAACTGAGAATTCACTCAGAGTTGGAGAGAATGGGAGTGAAGCTGTGGTGGTGTGGCATTTCTAATCTTCCTCAAGCCAAGTTAAGGAGATTCAAGAGTCTACTCAGAGAGTTTGAAATGAGTACCCTGAAGTTTGGAGGATTTAGAAGGTCATGCTAAGTTGCAATGACAATTTCTCTCACTTTACTATGTTTAGGGCCAGAATGCCAATTAGTGTCATTTTTATCTGTGTACATACATGACAGATAGGTGATTCATACTTTTTCTGGGGGGGCGGGGGGAGGAAGATTAGCCCTCTGTTAACATCTGTTGGCAAGCCCTCTTTTTGCAGAGGAAGATTGGCCCTGGGCTAACATCCATGCCCATCTTCCTCCACTGTATATGTAGGATGCTTGCTACAGGATGGCTTGATAAGTGGTTCATAGGTCCTTGCCCGGGATCTGAACCAGCAAACCCCAGCCAGCAAAGCCAAGTGTGTAAACTTAACTACTACGCCACAGGACCAGCCCAGATTCATACTTTTTTAATTGGGTGAAAAGTAAGAGAAAGGAGATGGTGAGGTCTGGTACAGAGATATAAACATATGCGTCATAGGCATGCATAAAATGTCACGGAGAGAACAAGATAAGAAGAGGAGATGACCTAAGGCTAAAGCTTGTAGACATACAACTGTTAGTGATTGGAAGGGAGATGAGAGCACGTGCAGGAATCAAAGAGGAAACAGCCCAAGAAGTAGGTAAGAACCCCAGAGAGTGGTTTGTCAGAGAAGCCTAAGGAAGAGAGAGTTTAAGAAAGAGTAAGTGGTCACAACTCATGTGTCAAAAGTTTCTGAGAGGTCAGCTACGATAAGAACTGAAAATTTATGTTGACTCACAACACAGAAGTCATTAGTACTCTTTGTGAGGGCTTAACTAGTGAAGGAATTAAAGCCAGATATATGTATACCCTCTGATCCAGAAATTCTAACATATATGCCCAATAGCAGTGTGTAAATATGTTCACCAAAGAGCACATATGAGAATATTCATAACAACACTGTTGATAATAGCCAAAGACTAGAAAATTCCAAATAACCATTTAACGAGATGGCTCAATAAACTATGGGATATTCGTATAGCAATGAGAATAAACAGACTAAACTGTACACAACATGGATGAATCTTAGAAATATCATATTAAGAGAAGAATCTAGATGGAAAAAAAATCCAAACTATATTGTTCTAGTTATATAAAGTTCAAAAACTGGCAAAGCTAATCTATGGGACTGTGGTTTCCCTGGAAAGGCAGGGAGTGACCAGAAGGAGACATAAGGGTGGCTTCTAGAAATCAAAAGTACAAACAAGAAAGAGCACAGACCCAGCTTCAGTCTCTGGGAGATTCTAATCCTTCCAATGAAGCTTCCTAAAGTTCCCTTTTCAACACCAGGATGGATTTGGGGTGCACTGTGGCAAGCATTATCTTTGGCACCACAGGCTGGAACAGGAAGACCATTTACATTTGGGGTCTTCCACTTTAATGGAATTGCCATAGAAACATTTTAAAAAAATCTTTTGCCAAATGATCTACTTCAAGATAAAGAACTGAAGACAAAGATCTTTTGATGAACGACACTTTAGATATGTTCTCTGACCAGAGAGACAGCATTTTCCTTAGAGTGAAGCACCCTCTTCTAAACCCCCCACCACTGCTGGCACAGCCCTGCCTCTTCCTGTCCACACTGAGACTCTTGCCCAGGGGTTCACAGCTGGGGGATCCTCATGTGGAAATCTGAGGTTTCCGTGGGGCTCCCGCAGGCACCCACATCACTGTGACCTCTCTCAGAGCACAGAGACACACTGCTGAGTCCTCGAGCTATGCGGCTGTGATGCTGAGGCTGATGGAATTGGCTGGTTTCTGGAAGTTCAGAGAATACTCACCCTCTGTTGCATTTTGCTCATTGCAAGATGCCCGATGAATAAGGAAAATCATTTCTCCACTTGGTGTTTGTTTTCACCAGAATAAATAATAACTAAAACTACTAGTTTCACATGCACAATCCAAGGTTGCAGCCTCCTTCTCCACCACAGAAATTGCAGGCTGGGCTTGAGTTACCTTCTGGGCCATGCTGGGTCCTGCAGGAAAAAAAAAAGAGAGAGAGAACTAGGCTGATTCTCCTGGTGGTATCCATAGGGTGGTAAGGAACTAATGTAGGACTGAGAGTTCTGACTCCCCCACCCTCTAACTCTACTCTCCTAAACCCCACCAGACAATGAGAGCCTGTCTCCATCCCCACACTTGGGAGCTGAGAGGAGCCTGAGTGGTGATTGTGGCCAGCCTCACTAGCCTTGCCAGGGCAGATGGAGGCTGTGACCACTCTCGGCAGGCTGAGGAGCAGCATGTTGGAAGTTCTCCTCTGAGTGAAATGTGCTGTGTTCTGTCTCAGATTCAGGTCTAAATGCCTGGCCTGTGCCTGACAGGTCACGTGCACAATTCCTGAGCCATAAAATGCTTCTGCACCAAAACAGGAAATGCTATTTGCTGACATCAGTTTGCCTGTGTCATGCCGTTGTTGACGTGGTTGGAGATTCTAACCTGCCTGTCTAGTCATTTTGTACTTCAATTAACAACAATTATTTCTGGACACGAATTTGAGTTAAATTGAATTGTGGAACATTAATGATGCAACCATTTTCCATGTTCAGCCAATGCATCTAAGATGGACTTGTAAGTTTCATAGGAAATAAAATTTATTATGATTGTGGTGACTTCTGAGAACAGTCATCCGTGTTTCTGTATGATGTATGCTTTTTATGTTGCCGGCCAAAATCTACAGTGAAATGTGCTCACAGGTTTTTCTCCAGACAGGAAGATAAAACTATTCGTTCTCGATCATCCTAACTTTTCTTCCTACACTCCAAGACATTGGTTTCTGGGGAAATTTACACTGGATATAATTCCTCGTCTGCTTAATGCTGTCAAAGCAAGTTCCCTGATTGACAAAGTTTGTCCAGTTGCACATGTTTAACAGCAAGAACATGTAAGATCTGTGCATTTCATTGTACAAAAAAATTATACCTCAATAAAGAAGAGAACCAAAATAAAATAAAATATACACAGAGAAAATTAACTTGTTCAGCTTTCTGTAGTTGTAAAAATTTATTTGTGCTTTTCTAGTTGTTACAGAACGGCTGTTGTCTGCTGTGATTACAGCCCACTCCCAACCCTCTGACAACTGCCCAGGACTCAGAAACAGCAAAGACCAGTTGGACATTAATATGCTCTGAGAGGCTAAATACATACAAATGAAATGATTAAAGAAAATGGAATAATACCATACAGCTTTGAGAATAGAGATCTACAGCTACACATAATAATAAGAATAAATATCATAAAGGTAAGATTGAGTAAAAGAAGCCCGACACAAGAGAACATGCTAAATGATTCTATTTGCATAAAGTACAAAAACACAGAAAACTAATCTGTGCAGTTGATGTCAGGATCGTGGTTACTTGGGGTGGTGGAGATAGGAGTGGCCTGGCACGTGGGTAAAGTCTTGTTTCTTGATATAGATGCTGGTTACCTGGGTTTTTCCAATTTGTGACAATTTATCTAGCTCTCTAATTATGCAGGTGCACATTTCTCCATGTGTGGGTCATTTTATTTTATTTTGGTTCTTTTTATTGAAGCATAATTTACTTACAATAAAATGCACAGTTCCTATTGTTCATTTCAATGAGTTTGAGAATTTTACATACCTGTGTAATCACCACCCACACAAAATAAAGAACATTTCCTTCATCCCGGAAAGTCCCCTGTGCCTTCTCCAGTCAAACTCTCCTTTTCAGAGGAAACTGTCTTTTTATTTTAACCATAGCCACATTTTTTATATTCTTGAATTTCATATAAACGCAATCACTAGTTGCTTTATGAGAGTTCTTTATATATTCTGGAAATAATCCTTCTCCCCATATATCTTTCTGGAATTTTTTTTTCAGACTTTAGATTGATTATTGATTTTCTTCATATTGTCTTTTGATAAGCAGAAATTTAAATTTACTTGTATCCTACTTATCAACGTTTCTTTTATGGTTAGTATATTTTGTACCATGCCAAAGAAATCTCGGCCTACTCTGAGGTCTCAGAGATATTCTTTATCTGTTTTGTGCTATTTTTAGTATAGTAATAGCTTTTGAGATTAAAATATGTATCTTTAATTTATCCTAGTCCATTTTCAAATAACATTATTTCCATTTATGAAGAAAATATACTCTTGTTGGGTCTGAATATGCTATAAACATCTGTAACACATTGTTTTTATTTTGATTTAAAGAGACAGTAGCTTTTTAAAATAAATGAAATTATTAAAATTACCAACAAACACACTTTTGAATTTTTACCCAGATATCTACCTTTTCTGGTATTCTTTGCTTCTATGTGTGAATCTGAATTTCCATGTGATATTAGCATGAAGACTTTCTTTCAGCATTTCTCACACTCAAGTCAGCTGGAGACAACTGATCTTCGCTTTTTTCTCTCTCAGAACATATTTATTTTGCCTTTATTTTTAAAGGATATTTTTGCTGGCCATAGACTTCTAGGTGGTCAATTTTTTTTTTCTTTCAGCGCTTTAAATATGTTGTTTCATTGTCTTCTGGTTTCCATTGTTTTTGGTAAAAAGTCGGGTATCATTTGTATTATTGTTCCTACAAGCATGTAATGTGTCAGTCTTTTTCTTCTGACTGCTTTTGAGTCTGATCTGTATTTAAATTATTTTCAGAATTTTGATTGTGAGGTCATAGCTGGGATCTTCTTTGTATTTATCATTCTTGCGATGATACTTCTCTAAAAAAAGTCATAAAAAAAAAATAAGGACACTAATCCCATCATGGGGCCCCTCCCACATGAGCTCATCTAAACCTAATTACCTCCTAAGGGTCCCACCTCCAAACACCATGACATTGGGGGTTAGCAGTGCAACATGTCACCTTTGAGGGACACAACACTTAGTCCATAACAGAGAGGGAGGCAATGTCAGAACCACCACATCCTAACAAGAAGGGGGCAAAAAAAATACTTGGTCTCTCTTTTCCCACCCACGGGGGTTCAACTACCAGGGCATAGAACTGGACAGACTGGGGGCGAGTGGGGGGGATGGGGGGAGAAGCAAGGATTTGGGTGAAAGGACAAACTAAGAACAAGCAACAAAGGAAGCAAAGGGGGAATAAACTCTGGGTATCCTTGCTCCCCTCTCCATGAATTCCTCAACTTACAGCTCAGCTGAAGTCACAAGGTCAGTGAAAAGAACCCAAGAGAATTCTCCATCATTTCTTATTAGAATTGAGTGCTTATTCTACAGTTAGAAGTTTGACCAAGGTTCAGGTGAGAGACCCTTGTTTTCCTGTGTAGTGCTATTACAGCTCAAATTTGGAATCCAGAAACATGGGATTACATTATCAATCTGGCTCCCCAGTTAATGACAAGAGATTCTCACATATTGAGGTATATGGGATAACTATTCAGGTTCAAAACTGATGCGGCTTGAACTAAGAAGCCTGACTTACGGCCTATCAAACATACATTGTACATCTGCTTAACCATTAAAGAATACACTCTTAAGATAATAATGCATATTTCCCCTCCTACACTCTATTGGTAACACTCTCTTGGTAACACCCTATTGTAATGCTCTGATTAGTTCCTTTCCTGCCATCACAGTAATGTTGACCTGCTAATTTGCGACTGAATACCTTTTGAAATTTTGATGAAAATGTATCCTGGGTGTGTTTAATGTATGTTCTTTGTTCTAAAAAGATATAAAACTGTACTGAAAACCAAGCTCTTCTGGAATGCTTTCTAAGGCCTCTCTGGGTCATAATCCTCACTTTGGCTCAAGTAAATTCATCTTATTTCTCTTACCTATAGAATGGTTATTGGTTATTTTGCATTGACATTAATAATAGATAGTGTATATCTTTCTCTTATGGACTCAACTGTATCTCCCTAAAATTCATATACTGAAACCCTGACCTCCAGTGTGACTGTATCTGGAGACAGGGCCTTGAAGGAGGTAATTAAAGTTAAATGATGTCATAAGGGAGGGGCCCTAATCCAACAGGACTGTTGTTCTTGTAAGAAGAGGAAGAGACACTAGATCTCTCTCTCTCTGCACTTGTGTACAGAGGAAAGGCCGTGTGAGGACACTGCAAGGGGGCAGCCATCTGCCAGTCAGGAAGAGAGACTCACCAGAAACCAACCTTGCTGGTGCCTTGATCTTCAGGCCTCCAGAACTGGGAGAAGATAAATTTCTCTTGTGTAAGCCATCCAGAATGTGGTATCTTGTTATGGCAGCGTGAGCCAACTAATATATCTTCCTATTCTTTATACTCTTTATATTTCCTACTCTATAGACTGACGTGAGTCCTTCCTGTGAGAGGCATCCATGGTCTTTGCATACAGATCTTTCTTGCTTTAAAGAAAAATATATAATAATATTGAAATATTTTAAACAGTTGAAATGGGTCAAAATCCTGGCCCCCTTTCAGAGGAATTATCACAGAACCTAAAGCCCAAACCCAAGTGACTGACTATACAACATCCTCACGATTTAAAGATCTGGTGATGGGAGAGGAGACTGAACATGCAGAGTGAGGACTCCCTGGACACAGCCTTTCCTGCCTGGGCTGCCTCTCACCTAATGTGTAGTGTGGACAGGGAGGAGGGGACGTCTCTCAGTGTCATCCTGAGTCTCTCCATAGCAGTGCCTCCTGGGCAGCTTTGTGGAATGAAGGGTTAATGGAGAGTTTGGTTGAACATCTTGGAGCAGGGACTGAGCCAGAGAGGGGCAAAGTCTGGCTTAGTTGCAGAGATTATGCAGGATAGTAAAGACCAGATTCTATGTCCCTTGTTTGGTTCATGAATGTTTGCATGAAAAACACAGGATTACTGGGGCTTTTAAATAGTTAAAGTATATTGGTAGAGACTAATCCCATGACAAGGTTTTCCTGGAAATGTTTCCTATGAGAGGTGTTGTAGTCTGGAGAAGAGAGGAGCCTTTCTGGCTGAGCATGGGCTCTTCTGGGGATGGAAGCTTGTGTTCTCTTTAACACTGACATCACCCTATCCTACCTGCAGAGCAATTCCCAACATCCTAGGTTTGTAGGAATTACACCTGAGCTTGATTCATTTTCCTGAGGAAACTCTAAATAAACTCAACACTGACTAGGGAGAGAATATAACTGCCTCCTAGGGCAGCTCACCTTCAGCCCCTCCTGAGCCCTCTGGTTTGTGTTCAGCTCCCCCTGCAGTCCCCCTCACTGTGTCTGTCAGAGCGCAGTAGTACACGGCTGAGTCTGACATTTGCACTGAGGGTTTCTGCAGGTGGAAGGAGCTGTCACTCTTAACAAGTTTGGCCTGAAAACCTTGATGCTCTGCCCTCTGGTTTTCTGTTGAGCTCTTCAGGAGGAGTTGAGGAGCTTTATTGAGATACTGGACATACCAGAAAAGGGAAGAAGTTGGATAAGTGGTCTGGTAAGTGCAGTTCAGGATCACAGGTGCCCCTTCTGAGGGAGTGACTGGGCCTTCTGTCTGGGTCACTGAGTCTCCATTGGTGTCTCCTAAAAAATAATTACTTTTTTACGTTAGGAATGTACAGGAAGAAAGTTTTCAGCCAGAGAAGAAAACTAAAAGTTATCTATGGTTATAAGAAAATGAAGAGTCACTAACATTTAGGAGAAAATGTTACTTACTGAATATTAAGATCACAAGAACTGAGCAGGTGGCAGAAAACATCTTGGCAGAAGAAAATGATCCTCGCTCTCTGGAGTACACCAAATCCAATAGGGCTAGTCTCCAGCGAGGTCTTATAGAAACTCATCACTCATAAACTAAGAGCCCCTTTCTGCACAGCGACACTCTGCGGCTGCAAATGTAGGCTAGTCAAACCACCGCCTGAAAGGACATGTAACCACATCTGGAGGAAACAGCGCCCTCTGGTGTTCATCCTGAAAATTGCACCTCAGCCATTTCTGATATTCCCTCTAAAAATCGCCTGAGGGATACGTATAGAAGAATGGGATAACACTCTAAGAAGAAAGCACTATATTCACTTTACAGTTTCTCAACTATACTTGGGAAACTATTAAATTATTACTTCCATAATTTTCTGCATGGTACAGAGATCTGTAGCTTCCCAAATATTCCCAGGGGCAGCTTTTAAGCAAAATAATCTATGTCTCTTCCTGGTATATGTCCCATGGTTCCCATCGGTCAGAGAAGGATCCCTCTGCCTAGGAAGTCTTCCTTACTCTCCAGTCCTTTACCTGAATTAGTTCTACTCATTCCCCAAGAGTCAATGCACACACTATCCCATAGAGGAAACATTACCTAATGCAGTTCTTCTCAAATAATCTGCGATTTTAATGAGCAGGTTTTTTTCCCAATCCATCATGGACTGATACGTCTGTCAAGTACAGTAAAAATGAATTACTGTGACTTCTGTTTCACTGATAAAGGTAGAGTTGACCTTCCAAGTAGAAAACTGGACAAAATAAATTGAAAAATGATTTTGGGACATTGGACTACAGGTAGCACAGTGACAAGGACAATCAATGAGGTGAGCCCTAACATTGCCCAGCATACTTCCTGGAGGTAGTTTCTAGGCGCCAGTGCAGGGAGGATTTGCTCAAAATAGCCCAGCTGTGTCACTGCGTTGATGAGACGGAAGAGGAGTGTGGGGATCCTGAGGCATCTAGGATTTGTGGACAGAGCACCAGACAGGAGGGGTGTACAGTGAGAGAGAGAGAAAGTGACAGGGGGGTCACTTTGGATCTTGGCTGAGGACACACGAGGGGAAACTCACTGAGTTTGGCATCCCAGGCCCCTGAAAGGATCTCCCAGGGGTCCCTGGACCACACAGGGATGACAGCAGCCTGGCACCTTTAGCTTATGAGGGTAGGTAACCTTACTTAGGTAACTTGGTTCTTTAAAAGCCATCTTTTTACTTCTTGTCACATTGTTGTTTTAATTCATCTAAGTTTTGTGTTTTTTTTTTTTTTTAGAAAGTCAAGGTTAGATGCTTAATATTATTATCCAGGCTCTCTTCATTCCAGAGGCATGTATATGATATTTACCTATCTCCTGTTTATCAGTTTTGTTAGGGAATTCAGGAATCTCAATTAAAAGTGCCATTTGCGCAGGGTCTGTTGGCTTGCTTGTCTAGTTTCCTTTGTAATTATTTGTGCTAGTGAAACAAACCCAGCAGAGAATTTAAAAGGGTCATGTTCATAGCTTGTTGTTTTTCTAGGGTTGGGTTTACCTTATGCAAGGTGTGATTGTGTAACAGTAAGAAGTTGAAACATTGTTCCCTGCTCACATAAACCATTTGACGGCGCTGGCACTTGGCGAGTGCAGACAGCTGTGGTATTTTCTTACACAGGCTCTCGGGGCAGTGCTGTCAACATAGTAACAACGGTTGTGACTAAATCAGTTGAACACAAGAGTCATCTTCAAATAATAAATATTCACCTAGATGGATTTTCTCACCAATTAAAATTAACTTTGTTTAAACTCATACCAAAATTAGGGTCTTGAGTAGAGTTATCGCGCTGGCAAGATTCTCTGGCTAAGAAGGTCACACGGCTCCTCTTCAAGTATTGTGCATGTTCAGGAATCCCTGAGCACAAGCATTCATTCTGGAAATTTACAGAGTTATCTACGTTGTTTAAAGCTCTGTGAAAAATATATAAACCAAAACCAGACATGATTCCTATCTCAAGTTGCTGTCAGTCGAGTGAGGAGGAGATCAGTAAAACAAATCCTGTTTCCTGCCCACACTACCCCAGCCCAGGCCCAGGCGTGTGGAAAGAGGGACCCGACTGGAAACAGACAGCTGATGCATTTATCACGAGGTGAGTAAAACCTGTTTGAATAACTTACTTCCAGTGTTTGGATTTATTTTTGTTCTTCCACCTCGCTCTCCCTTTCTCAGGCCTGTCTGTCAAAATGTTTAACCTCTGACGCTCAGGTGTCTAACACTCAGTGCACAGGAGTCCAGAGCGTCAGGGAAGAAGGCAGCAGTGACCTTCAGGTTTGGGTGTCCAGATGCCCACTGCTTTCTCCCTTCTCCTCACTTCATCACATTAGTTCTCTGACTAGCTGCCAGAAAGATCTAGTATCATCTAGCCTTTGGAATAAATAAAATTAAGTTTCATATTAAGATATCAAATTTTATGAAGCTGAGTTTCAAAATAAAAAATTTGCCTATTTTGACTGAAAATTGCATTACTTAAGGAGTGTTCTCTGAAATTTGATTGATTTGAAATTTATTTAATGTGATTAAGTTGTGGTTCTTGAAGCCCATTGCCACCACTCCCGCTCGCCTCCTCTGGACCTTTTTTCAGTTTAGAGCCTAGGATATGGGGGTAAAATGAAAGCTGCCCTGGCCTTAGAAGGGCTCTTCCCTCCTCCCTTCTCCCCAGAGATAAATATTCTGGAGCTGCAGGGATGTGCTTCTTCCCACCATTCAGCTGTTGCTGCAGGAGTCCCGTCGGGCAGCAGTGTGACTGGGTCAGTCCTTGAGTCGAGTGGGACAATGTTGAAATAAAATGACCCAACTCTGCAGAGTCCCCTAAGTGCCTCGCCCGGTGATATGAGGGATACAAAAGTGTAAGCACATTTCAAAAAATGTATAATCTTTTTGGAGTGAGAAGATATGAACTCACAGCCAGCTTGGGTGAGAATGGGCTCCACCCTTAGCTGAGCACACTGGTTCAAGTCACTTCACCTCTCTGAACCTTAGTTTTTTAATCTATAAAATGAGATTAATTCTCTGTACCTTGTCTTGTTCACAATATTATTATGAAGAGCAAATGAGATAATACTTATGAAAGTGCATTGTAAAAATAAGTAGCCTAATTAAAATATTTTTTTAAAATGAGGTAATTTATCAGAGGCAGAATTTTTTCATGAGAAGAGAGCAGGGAACAGATCTAGATGGCAGCATAGGCAGACTCTGAACTCACCTCCTCCCACAGATACAGCAGATTTACAATGAATCTTGGAAAAATTACACTCAGAGAGAACTGAAAACTGGATAAGAGGACCCCCTGCAACAAATGACAGTCCTAACTGAAGTGGAAGAGGCAGAGATTCCCTTCTGGAGAGAAAAAAATGCCACCTTCACAACCCTCAATGCTTTGCAGCCACCCAGGAGCAATCCAAAGGTACACAGCCTTCCCTGGAGGAGGGGGCACCTGAGCCAGGGAGCATTGCCACTATTGGCATTTTTTTGGACCCAGCACAACTGAGACGAGTGTCATAATATCTGGCTTTGCTGGTTACTAACAACAGTGGGGAATATGCCCAGAAAAGCTGGGACATAAAGAAAGCTGCTCTTAAAGGGCCCATGCACAAATTCACCCATTTCAGAAAGCAACCTAAAATCACCAAAAAGAAAGGTGCACAGTCCTTTGGTGAAAAGAGACTCACCTGATAGGCTCTGGGTGCATCTTGGTGAGAGGTGAGACCTCCTGAGGGACTGGGACATTGGTGGCGGCCATTGTGACAGGTGTGGGTATGTTGACACAGACACTGGCAGACACCATTGGCGTTCTCCCTGTGGCCTGCTAGCCCCGGGTCTGCCCCACCCACTAGAGCACCAATTTAATCCAGCTCAGCCAAAGAAGGCAGCCTGCCCTAGGGACTGGCCCAACCCAACAACAAGCCCTTGGGCAACTTATGGGCCTGCTTGAGAGAGCTGCCTGGATTCTGTGCAGCCTGGTAAGTGGGTCCACCTCTGTGGGGCAAGGCAAGCCCGAAGAGTGGATGGAGAGTGTGCAGACCCTGTCTTGGAGTGAATGGGTCCACTTTAGGGGGTCAGGGCATGTGCATGAGGCAGGACTGTATTGACTCTGTGTGGGGCCCGGCAGGTGGCAGGGCTTCTCAGCTGCAGAAGACTTGTGCTTCTCAAACAGCCACATAGGGGATTGGCTCCACCCTCCAAAGCCTGAAACAATTGGGTGCTCCTGTGCCCAGCTTTGGCCAGCCTCACCGAGCTGCAACCCTCTGAGAGCTGATGAGAACCTAATAGGCTGAGGCTTATAGCAATTGTAAGCCCCTGAGCCTAACAACCAGCCATGCTGGGGACCTACTCATTTAATAGAAAAACTACAAGAGGAATGTGCTATTAGACCTTGTGGCCAACTGTGCTGGGGCTCCCCACACCCAATAAAGAGACTGAAGGGCCTACAGCAACCACACACAGCTGAACATTACAACCAGACAGCAAGGGGGATGGCTCAGGCTCTCTGGGCACCTACAGCAAGAGCAACCCTGCCATAAGAGAAGGACACAAGTACCCCACACAGGGGTCACTCCTGGAACATTTGGAACTGGTGACCAGAGGAAAGCACACTGCTGGCTCTCATAAGGCATGACTTGCATAAGGTCATCTCTCCAAGATCAGGAGATGTAGCTGACCTACCTAATACAAAGAAACAAGCACAGAGAAGGAGGCAAAATGAGGAGGCAAAGGATTACTTTCCAAGTAAGGGAACAGGACAAAACCCCAGAAAAGGAACTAAATGAAACAGAAATGAGCAATCTACCTGTCAAAGAGTTCAAACAAAGAGTCATAAATATGCTCACTGATCTTGGGAGAAGAATGGATGAACTCAGTGAGAACATCAACAAAGAAATGGAAGATATAAAAAAAGAACCAATCAGAAATGAAGAATACAGTACTGGAAATGAAAAATTCACTAGAGGGGCTTAAAAGCAGAGTAGAGGATACAGAAAAATGGATCAGTGAGCTGGATGAAAGACTAGAGGAAATCACCCAAGCTGACCAGATAAAAGATAAAAGAATTAAAAAGAGTGAGGACAGTCTAAGGGGCATCTGGGACAACATCAAGTGCACTAATATCCATGTTATAGGGGTCCCAGAAGGAGAAGAGAGAGACAAAGGAGCAGAGAATCTATTTGAAGAGATAATAGCTGAAAACTTCTCTAACATAAGGAAGGAAGCAGACATCCAGGTACAGAAAGCACTGAGAGTGCCAAACAAGATAAACCCAAAGAGGCCCACACCAAGACACATCATAATTAAAATGTCCATAATTAAAGATACAGAGAGAATCCTAAAAGACACAAGAGAAAGACAAGTTACATAGAAAGGAAATCCCATAGGCTATCAGCTGACTGGTCTGCAGAAACCTTACAGGCTAAAAGAGAGTGGCATGACATATTTAAAGTGCTAAAAGGAAAAAACCTACAGCCTAGAATACTCTACCTAGCAAGGTTATCATTCAGATTGGAAGGAGAGATAGTTTCCCAGAGAAGCAAAAAATTAAAGGAGTTTATCACCTGTGGAGATGCTAGAGGGACTTACTTAAGGGGGAAAGAGAAGACCACAAATATGAAAAAATTATCTATTTCCACGACAAAAGGGTAATGGATACAAATGAACAGAAAAGACAGATATGATATGAAAAACATAAAATGTGGAAGGAGGGGAGTAAAAGAGTAGACCTTTCAGATAGAGGTCAAAATAAAGAGACCATTAACTCAGTATAGATTGCTATATACGTAGTTTACTATATATGAACCTCATGGTAATCACAAACCAGAAAGGTACAAAAATACACAAAAAAAGCTAAGCAAAAGGAACCCAAACATAATACCAAGAAAGCCATCAAACCACAGGGGAAGAGAGCAAGAGAAGAAGAAAGGAACAGAGAAGAACTACTAAAACACCAAGACAAAAAAGTAAAAATATGGCAGTAAGTACATATATATCAATAGCTACTTTAAATGTCAATGGACCAAATGTTCCAATCAAAAGGCATAGGGTGGCTGATTGGATAAAAAAAAAAAAAAAGACCCATATCTATGCTGCATACAAGAGACACACTTCAGACCTAAAGACACTCACAAACTGAAAGTGAAGGGATGGAAAAAGATAGTCCATGCAAATGACAATGAAAAGAAAGCTGGGGTAGCAAGACTCATATCAGACCGAATAGACCTCAAAACAAAAACTGTCACAAGAGACAAAGAAGGGCACTACATAATGATCAAGGGAACAATCCAACAAGAGGATATAACACTCATAAATATCTATGCACCCAACACAGGAGCACCTAAATATATAAAGCAAATATTAACAGACATAAAAGGAGAAATAGACAGTAACACAATAACAGTGGGGGACTTGAACACTCCACTTACACCGATGGATAGATCATCCAAACAGAAGATCAACAAGGAAACATTGGCTTCAACAACACATTAGACCTGATGGACCTAGTAGATATATACAGAACATTCCATTCCAAAGCTAAAGAATACACATTCTTTTCAAATGCACATGGAACATTCTCCAGGACTGATCACATATTAGGCCACAAAACAAGTCTCCATAAATTTAAGAAGATTGAAATAATACCAGCATCTTTTCTGACCACAAAGGTATGAAACTAGAAATCAACTATAGGAATAAAAGCAGAGAAGCCACAAATATATGGAGATTAAACAAAATGCTACTGAACAACAATTGGGTCAATGAAGAAATCAAAGGAGAAATCAAAAAATACCTGGAGACAAATGAAAATATGACATGCCCGAATTTATGGCATACAGCAAAAGCAGTTCTGAGGGAAGTTTATAGCAATACAAGCCTATCTCAACAAACAAGAAAAATCTCAAATAAACGATCTAACAGAACACAAAAGGAATTGGAAAATGAAGCATAAACAAAGCCCCAAATCAGTAAAAGGAGGAAAATAATAAAAATCAGAGCAGAAATAAATGAAATACAGACTAAAAAAAAAAGAAAAAAATCAATAAAACCAAGAGATGGTTCTTTGAAAAGATAAACAAAATTGACAAACATTTAGCTAGACTCACCAAGAAAAAAAGAGAGAAGTTTCAAATAAGTAAAATCAGAAATGAAAGAGGAGAAATTACAACAGACACCTCAGAAATATAAGAGAGTATAAGAGAATACTAGGAAAAGCTATATGCCAACAAATTGGACAATCTAGAAGAAATGGATAAATCCTTGCAATCATACAACCTTCCAAAATTGAATCAAGAAGAAATAAACAATTTGAATAGATGAATCACCAGTAAGGAGATCAAAACAATACTAAAAAACCTCCCCCAAAATAAAAGTGCAGGACCAGATGGCTTCCCTGGTGAATTCTACCAAACAGTCAAAGAAGACTTAATACCTATCATTCTCAAACTCTTCCAAAAAAATTGAAGAGGAGGGGAAGCTTCCTCACTTACTCTATGATGCCAAAATTACCCTGATACCAAAACCAGACAAGAACAGCAAAGAAAAAAAGAAAATTACAGGCCAATATCACTGATGAACATCGATGCAAAAATCCTCAACAAAATGCTAGCGAAAAGAATACAACAATACATTAAAAAGATCATACACCATGATCAAGTGGGATTCATCCTAGGGATGCAGGGATGATTCAACATCTGCAAAACAATCAACGTGACGCACCACATTAATAAAATGAAGAATAAAAATCACATGATCATCTCAATAGATGCAGAGAAAGCATTTGGCAAGATACAGCATCCATTCATGATAACTCTGAATAAAATGGGTATAGAAGGAAAGTACCTCAACATAATAAGGTCCATATATGACAAACCCACAGCTGATATCATCCTCAATAGTGAAAAACTGAAAGCTATCCCTCTAAGAACAGGAACCAGAAAAGATGCCCACTTTTACCACTCCTATTTAACGTAGTATTGGAAGTCCTGGCCAGAGAAATCAGGCAAGGAAAAGAAATAAAAGGGATCCAAATTGGAAAGAAAAAAGTGAAACTGTCACTATTTGCAGATGACATGGTTTTATATATAGAAAACCCTAAAGAATCCACCAAAAAACTTCTAGAAATAATAAATGGATGCGGTAAAGTTGCAGGATACAAGATCAACATACAAAAATCGGTTGCGTTTCTATACACTAACAATGAAGTAGCAGACAGAGAAATTACTAATACAGTCCCATTTACAATTGCAACAAAAAGAATAAAATGCCTAGGAATAAAGTCCACCAAAGAAGTGAAAGATCTGTACACCAAGGGATTTAACGTTACTACTACAGGCAAAGGATGGTCACTGAAGGTTTTTAAACAGCGGACTGATGTGACTGATGCTGTGTTTTTAAAAGAATAAATCCTTCTGTGGGATATGAGGTGGATTACGGGGAGCAGACCCTGGTAGGAGGGAGGCCAGTTAACAGGCTGTTACAGAAAACCAGATGTGAGACACTGAGGGTCTGAACTTGGGGCAGGAACCAGCATGCAACACAGGGAAGTTCAAGTCTGCCTACTAACATGCTGGGCTCTTGGAACTGGGAGCACAGCATCTTTGAAAATATGTATCAAAAATAGGTGAATCCTTTACCGAGCAAACATTTATTAAGCATGTGCTAAATGAGGACACAGTATGAGGGGGCAGTGTGTATATGAAAATGATTGAATATGAATTATGTTCTCAGAATTTAGTTAATTGAGTAGATAAGGTGTAATTTTTAAACTTTATTGAAGTATAATATACATTTGGAAAAGTGCACAAAACTTTAGTGTAGAGCTTGGTGAATTTTCACAAAGTGAACTCATCCATGTTATGGCACCTGGATTGAGAAACAGAGCATTAGTAACAACCCAGAAGCCTCCTCTGTGCTATCTCCCAGTCACTCTTTCCCCATAAAGATAACCACTATCTCTATTTGCCCGTCTTATAACTTCATAGATTAATTTTCCCTATTTAACTTATTTTGTGTCTGACTTCTTTCACTCAGTAATATTCATGGGATTCATTCCACAGTAAACATATAGCAAGTTGATTCACTTTCATTGCTGTGTCATTTTCCATTATCATCATTTATCCTTGAAATTGCTGATGAACATCTGGGTTGCTTTCCAGCTTTAGGTTATTACAGTTACTGAGGCAATATATGTTCTATTCTTGTATATGTTTCATGAGTGAACATATGTCACATTTTTGTTGAATATGTGTCTGAGTGTAATTTCTGGATCAGGATATGCATATGTTCAGCTTTAGTAGATACTGCCAAATGGTTTTTAAAATTATACCAGTTCATATTGCCTCCGGCGGTATATGAGAATTCTTGTTGCTCCATGTTCTTATAAACACATGGTGTTGTCTGTCTTTTTCGTTTTAGTCATTCTGTTCATGGGGTCATTGTAGATATGACTTTTCAGAACCACAATACAAAGTATCAGTGGTAAGTACCAAGAAGAGTTAAGGAGTCATTGGGAAGTTTAGAGGAGAAGAGATTATACCTATTGTATATTTGAGTCAAGAGGGCTAGGCCTTGTAAGATGAGGATGGTGACTATACACACTCCAGGACCATTTGACATTTTAATGGTTGTGCTTAGAAATTGCGAGATAACTGTGATTCAGTGTCTAGGCCATATCGCTCAGACTACTGAGCAGCAAAACAGATCTCTTTTCTTACCTGCTGTGCCCCCATTTTCCTTCCAGAAAGCATGGTCGCAAGAGGCGTAGACAGGATTTTAGCCTGCAGAGATGGAGAGAGGATATTCTGCAATGGGAACAATTTTAGCAGAGACGCAGATCAGTGACCAAAGTGGCGTCGTATTCCTGTTAATGAGCAGAGGAGTGAGGAGATGTCTTGTGCTGTGGGAGTGGATGATACTTTCTATTGGTTTCTTGGAGCAGGTTAGAAAGCTCATCCCACTCCCAAGACAGCCTGTATTTAAACTGGATACAGGATGGGAATGTCCTCTCTGCCAATAATTACCTCAACTCAGGGAAAATTAATTCATCAATCAGTCATATTACACATATATTGAAAAAGTGTTTATATACTCTTAAATAAGAGGGGAAAAAACCTCCATAACCTATTGAAATTTAGTGTCTCACAACTTATTAGTTGTATATTTGCTGGGGGAAAAAGTGCCATTTCTTTGTTACCTTTTATGTTGATGTGTGGAACTTTTCTGGAAGTTTATTTCAATAGTGTTCAAGGCTGAAACCAAATCAGTTTGGTGGTGTGAATATTGATCATGTCTCAGAGCATTTCTTCTTTGGCCTGTCAGCAAATACGAGAAAATATACCTTAAATGATGTAGTCAGGGGAATTAAAGTGGCCTTGCCTGTCCCTGAGGACAGCACTTCTGCCTTAAACATCAGTCATCCGCTGCTTCTCTGTCAGGATCTGGGCTTGTCAGGAGAGGGGTTTGGGGGAGGGCAGCTATGAGTTGGGTAGTTACCAGAGGGCACCCAGATGCCCTGTTGGGGTGACTTCTCAAGCAGTGTCAAGGTGTCCCTGCCTGTTCAGAGCTTTGTTCTCTCCTTGAAAAACATGTCAAGGAGAAGCTTGGTGTTATAAAAAGAGTACATGATTGAGAATCTGGTGTAGGCCCTAGAACCACCTCTGCCCTTTATATTAATAATGGTCATCATGGATTGAGTCCCTACTGCATGAAGATGCCATGCTATGTACCTGTGCTAAAATTTTATTACATATATGTCTGTGTGTGTTTATATATAATTTAATTTTATGATAATTATATACACATGATTTTGTTTAATTCTCAGCACAACTCCATGAGGCAAGTTCTGTTATCACCATTTTACACATGAAGAAACTGAAGCACAGATAGGTTAAAGAATACATCAAACTTCATGCTGCAATGGTGATGACAGGATTTGCATCTAGCTAATTTCAATTTTTAGTCTTATTAAGGATAATTTCAAATGTATACAAAAGTATACAGTGTGGAACAATGAAGCCTGATGTACCCATTACTCAGTTTCGTCAATTATCAGTTCATGGTCAATCTTTCTTCATTTATACGCCCACCAACAATGCCTCATCCCATGTTTTTTGTTTTTGTTTTTTAAATCCCACATGTCATATTATTTTGTCTTTGATTATTTTAGCATATATCTCTAAATTTTGATTTTTGAAAATACAGCCACAGTGCCAACATGGCAACTAAAATTGACAATAATCCTTTAATACAATCACTGTATGTTCAAATGTCAATTATTTTAGGTTTTTTTGATTCAGAATCCACCTAATGTCCACACATTGTGACAGGTTGATGTGTTTTTTAACCTTCTTTTAGTCTATAGGTCCTTTCATTCCATCTCATTCCTTGTAGTTAATTGTTGAAAAAATCAGATTTGTCCTGTAGACTTTTCCATACTATGGATTTTGCTTATTGTATACTTCTAATGGGTTTGATATGTTCCTCTCTACTTTGTACTTCCTGTAAATTGGTGATTACATCCAGACAGCAGTATCTTTTTAAAGCTGGTAAACAACAAACAAAGATGATTTTCACTTCTTTCTGTGTGTGTGTGAGGAAGATTGGCCCTGGGCTAACATCTGTGCCCATCTTCCTCTACTTTGTATGGGATGCCACAACAGCATGGTTTGACAAGTGGTACGTCGGTCCATGCCTGGGATCTGAACCTAGGAACCTGGGTAGCCAGTAGCGGAGTGCGCCAACTTAACTGTTGCACCACCAGGCCAGCCCTGATTTTCACTTCTACAAGAAGCACATTTGATTGAGTTACCATGTAACATGGACCTAATATCTACTTTCATTCCTTCTTTGAAAAAACAAACAAAAAAAAAAAAACCCCAAAAAACAAGGGATTGCATCCAGAATAAAAGTCATGTAATCTAAGTGATTCAGGAACTTGGACAGGTCATTGAGCGAGAAGTAGCTTTTTATTTGTTTGTTTATATTTTTAAATTTTTGTTACTTTGCTTTATTTGATTCAAGTCAAACTCTAGCCCAGGGATACTAAAACAACTCTGCAATAGAGGTATCATGTGCAAGATCAGAGGCTCTGAGATGTTGGGTATGAGGGTGACTAATCTCAGGGAACTCCTGGAGAAGGAGGATTAAGAAGTAGCAGAGGCTGGAGCCTGATGACCACAATCAGTCACCTTATTCAAGGGGCTGGAATAAGCCTCGGCTGTCCTGCAGGCTGTGACAGCTTCACATCCCCAACTCCCCATACAGAGGTCCCTCTATTATAGCTTCTATGCATCAGATGTCCATGTTTAATAAGCCTGCAGCATGGCTTGGGTGGGACTCAGGGACGAGCTTCAATCTTTGGATAACCTTTCAGGACTCCCATTCTACTTGGGAGAAGCCTGGACTTGACAACGTCACTTTCTTTCATCCCCCTGATACCGAGGCCCAGTGCTAGTTAGAGCTTCCACCTTTTTTTAAACACTTGGGCAACCACACTCACTTTCATTCTGTTCTTGGGCACCGGTGAGTCTTTGTTTTGCAACCCCGCTCTAGATGGAACTCTCTGATTTTGAAAGAACCTCACCCAATTACAACGTTCTTAGTTTCTCTAGGGCTTGGTGAATTATCTTCATTTTACAAGAATGTTTGGCATGTCTGTGAGTAGAAAATCTGTCTCCCAACCTGCCTTAGGACTTCAGAGCAGGAGCTGTGTCCTCTGGAGATCCAGCCAGCTGGTCAAAGTTCAGTGTGACCTCATGCTCGCCAAATGGGCGTCTTCTACATTTCCTGATTCTGCCAAGCTGAGGAGAGAAAGTGTGTCTTACACCTTGTGAAAGAAACCTTAACATCAAATTCAAATAAAAACTATTTTACTTTTGAGTTTGTACCTGTTCTCTCCTCCCTCCTCCTTTCCTCTCTCCTATATCTTTCCCTCCCCCTTTCCTGCCCAGCTACACAGAACAGTAGCTCCTGTGTGTTGAAAGTAGGTGACTTCCCAAGCCACTTTCCTCTCCACTGCTCCCTCTGGTTCCTTGTTATCACCATGACATTATCATGCAATATGTGAGAATCATGGTAATTTCTATAAAAACTAATAGTCCTTTCCTAAATAAAGAGGGGTACCTAGGAAGTGTTAGGAACTCAAAAGGACAGTGGGCTACGTGCTCCAGTGAGGCTAGTACAATCTTGGAAAGGTCTATTCACCAGCAACTTCTTAATTAAACCTCTACATTTTACAGATGAGGAAACAGAGATTCAGAGAATACAGGTTGTTTGTGTAACAAACTAAAACTGAGGGGTAATATTCTTTCTGCCTGCTATTCCACACTGGATACCACCACAGCCCACGGGAACATGATCTTCATAAAGGTAGAAATCATGTTTGTTTTGCTAACTCATGTCTCCCCAGTGCTTACCACAGAAACTATGTATCGAGTTTCTCAGACTGGGATGCGTGCTGTGGTACATGAAATCACAGGGAAAAAATAGGCATAGTTAAATAAGATGATAACTTCAGATTTCTTTCTTGTGGATTAGTTTATATATAAAAAATGAAACTGCTTCAAAGTCATTAAGGATTCAATGGAATTTTTGACCTCTAGTCCAGATCGCATGGTCTGAGATCTTCTAATTTTTATAGAAAAGCTAGAAATCCAGTTTTTAATATAATATCTGATTCTTAAATGTTGACAACTAACTCAGAGGTTTTTAAAAACTTGTGTGAAGCAAAAAATAAAGTCCTTGTTCCTGAGCACCTGTTGTAACATCTGTGAAAAACATATATATTTGGACAGGAAGTAGATGCTGGACCAGACCAGATAGGTACTGGTTGCCATGGCAGCTGTTATCTTGGCCCTGGAGGCTGGAGGGGAGAGGAAGGTAAGAGACTTGATAGGTTAGGACAAATTCCCCCTTAAATATTTCCCTCTGTAGGCAGCCTCTAAGTGAGAGCAATGTATTTAGATGCTTTGTAGAAAGCATAATCGTGTCACAAAAAGAGGGAAGCCAAGGAGAGGTCATTTGAGGAACATTTCAAATCTATTCTGTTGTGCAAGTGGTCATTAGTATGATCATGGAAATAAACCTAAATTAAATAATTCATTCTACCTCATTGAGTAATTATACTATTTTTGAGAAAAATCAATGAAAGTCATTTTTATTGCAAGGAGATTAAAGCATTCTACATGATAATGAATGCATAAATGTATGAATGGTTCTGAAGATTTAACAACTCCTTAGTGGAATCACCAATTTGCTCTGAAAATAATGAGATAATTTTTCCACCTCAATAAAACCAACACAAGATTAATAGATTTTCTTGTTGCCCTTTTTTATTTTATAATTTTTAATGTGCTACATATTCTATCTTATTTTATTTTAAAGAATAGGAGATGCATATACTGTTAATGAATGATCTATCTAGGCACTCTATATGAACTGAACTAAGGTTTCCTTGTCAAACCCCTACTTGTGCGGACACATCCCCAACTCCTCCTGTCTGTGATGGAGTCTCTCCCCAGGAGCCCTATCTCATGGTGAAGTTTCTGTGAGTCTCCTGCAGGCACCTGCACCACTATGGCCTCTCTCAGAGCACAGAGACACACTGCTGAGTCCTCGAGTTGTGAGGCTGTGGTGGGGATGCTGATGGAACTGGCTGGTTTCTGGAAATTCAGAGAATACCAACCCTTTGTTGCATTTTGCTAATTGTGAGACTCCTGATGAATAAGGAAAATCATTGCCCCTCTTGGTGTTTGTTTGTTCCAGAATAAATAATAACTATAACTACAGCTTTGTATACACAGCCCGAGGTTGTAGCCTCCTTCTCCACCACAGAAATTGCAGACTGGGCTTAGTTACCTTCTGGGTCATGCTGGATCCTGGAGGAAAGAGGAAAGAATTACACTGATCTCTTCTTTGTAACCATGAGAGTATGAGGGATGAAGTGGCTTAGGACCCAGGGCTTTGGTTCCATTGCCCATTATCCCTCCCTATTAAGCCTCATCAGACAACAGTGATCTACCTCTTCCCACAACCTTCAGAACTGAGAGGAGCTTGAGTCCTGTGTTTGTGGCCATCCTTACCAAGACAGATAGAGGCTATGACTGCCCTCAGCATGTTGGTGGCTCTTCTCTTGAGTGAAGTGTCTTCTGTTCCATCTTAAATTCAGATCTTAATTCTGTACCCTGTGCTCAAGAGGTGCAGGCAAAGTTACTGGGCTGTGTGATGGTTCTACTCCCATGGGGAAATAGAGTTAGCAGATATAGGACAAGTTTGCCTGTGTCCTGTCACATGCTTCCTGTATAGGTGGGAAATGCTACTCTCCTGAGACCCTATTTTGTTTAATTATAACTTATCACACTGGAAATAAATAGTGGTAAAACTGAATCATGTTCAGTTCACTCTTCATTGATGGAAAATGTGGGACTTTCATAGAATATAATTTATTATGAACTATGGTGACTACATGGGATAACATAGTATGTGCCTTTTGGTCTCATATACACCTCCTTTTCCCCCGAGAGACTGAAGATGAAAAGTAATCATGGGTTTTGACTCTCTAACAGGAAGGCAGAACTTTTAGTCTCAATCTTTTGTTCCTACCTTGCATGGAATCCAGTAAAAGTTACATGAGAAATATTTTGTTGTTAACGAATGACTTCACATCATGCCTCCTGAGTCACAAAATCTAAGTGCGCGTGCCAAGTTTAGTAAGAGCAGGGGAAAAGCATACATGTATATGTGTACACACATTATGTGTGCATAAACAAAAATAAATTCAGAAAATTCTGCTTAATGCCTAAGTACAGAAATATCTGTTGTAAATCAATACATATATTTCTGAAATACTTCCTGCTCTTCCAAACCACACACATTAATTATGATGGAAATTGGGGTAGGGAAAACCCTAAAAATGTGCAACTTTGTAGCCAAAGCATTATCAAAAATAATAGAAACCCTGTTGAAAACACCAGCAGAGTTCAATCTCCATGGGGCTCCTAAGAGGCAGCTCTGGCAGAGTTTGTGTAGGGGCCGCAGGTGCCTGGTGAGCACTGTGCATCCACAGCACAGAAGTAAGCAGCAGTGTCTGCAGCCCGGGAGGCCGTGATGGACAGGGAGCTGCTTTTGCTGGAGGTGTCAAGCGTGACTCGTAGTCTTCCGCTAGGTTTCTCTCTCTCATTTGAACGTATTAAAACCAGTAGGGCAAGGCCTCTGCCTGCATCTTGTCTGTACCACTGTAAACTCTCTATAGTAGTTTTATAACTGCAGTTCATGGTGGCATTTTCACCCTCCTGGACTCTCAGGGCCTGAAGATTCTGTTCTCCTTGTTGGCTGTTCCCCCCTAGGCAGAAACACAACGTCAGAGATGAGCAGTCAGTCATTGCATTTTTACTCTCTAGTGTTTACATTTCCTTCCATAATGTTCTGGAACATTTCCAAGTTGACAATGAGGCTTTGCCTCTCAGTCTCGTGGGATATGAACTTTTGTCGCCCGCTTCCCATCACCAAGAGCCCCAACTCACTGGTCAATTGAAGCCATAGAATCACCCAAGACACTCCCAGGAGTTTCTCCATTCTTCTTCCTTATTCAGATCACAGAAGACTTAGCTCTGGGGCCTGAAATGGAGCCAGGTTCCTCATTCTAATTAGTTAGCTCTCTTTATGAGGCATATTTATCTAATCCCTCTGGATCCCAGAGAGTCTCAGGTTTCTCACCTAGCCAATCAGAGGCAAGCTCAACCCTTTGCTTTCAATACACACATGGTGATTTTAAACTGAGTCTGAGGAGAGAGAGGCACTGCCATCTTGTGGTGGCATCATCCTGCTGACAGAATGTGCTCTGGAAAGGTGAAGTGTGTACAGAGTGGATTCAGATGACGTTGCAAAGCTCTTCTATTCTCTGCTTTCAGTGAACTCCAGTTCTAGCCTCCAGTAAGAACAGATTTAGTTTAATTCAGGTAAGAACTCAATTAAGAAAGGATGCTGATGCCCAGTATTTCTAGAATACCTCTGAGAAGCCCTGTTAGGTTTCTTACAATCACCTCTAATAATGAATCTTTGAGCTTCCTTTTTTTCTAATTTACCTAAAGCTGGAATGAGATTGTTTATAAGTCAGGGTTCTTATTGGTGAGCAACAGATACGGACTCTGGTTGAATTAAGTAGAAAAGGAAGAAGTTAATTAATATTGGATTTGCCCCAGAATCTCCAATAGGATCAGAGAACTGGACTCAAAAGATGTTGAGTCAGGAAGAACACAGAAGATCACTCTGGAGAATTGTTCCTCTGAGTATCCCACGGGCTCCTCTTCTGAGCTCCAGCTACTGCAGGTTGTACCTTCAAGGCTGCTAGTACAGGACACTGTATTCAGCTGCAAATCCACAGCCCGTATTGCCCTGGAACTATGATCTTCATCCTGTTGCAATTACCACCAATCTTTCCCTTTCTGCATAAGTAACTCTTGGGTCAAAGTTTGGGAAATATCATGCATCTACACTTATCTACACAGGATGGTGGATATATGAGTGTATTAGTTTGCTAGGGCTGCCATAACAAAATGCCACAGACTGGCTGGCTTAAACAACAGAAATTTATTTTCTCACAATTCTGGAGGATCAAAGTCCAAGATCAAGGTGTTGGCAGGTTTGGTATCTTCTGAGGCCTCTCTCTGTGGCTTGCAGATGACCTCCTTCATGCTGTGTACTCACATGGTCGTCCATCCGTGTGTGTGTTGTCTGTGTCCTAATCTCTTCTTATAAAGACACCAGTTCATATTGGATTAGGGTCCACCCTAACAACCTCATTTTAACATCATTACCTCTTTAAAGGCGCTATCTCAAAATATAGTCACATTCTGAGGGTGTTAGGATGTCAGTGTATGAATTTTAGGGGGACACAACTCATCCCATAACAACGGGTACCTGATATTTTCAGTTTCTAGGGCAAGAGGCAGTAGGGTCAGGAGAACAAGTTTTGCAATCAGGCCACCAAGTTCGAGTTTAGATCTACCCATTCAGTAGCTGTTTATGACCTCTGTACCTATATTCCCTTAACTGTAAAGTAAGGATGGTGAGTAATAATAATACTAACTTTTTAGAGTTGTTGAAGTTATTGATAAGACAATAAAATGCTATTTAGAGCAGGGCCTGATACTTACTAATGACTCAAAAATTATTGTTTTTACAAGAAAATGGGTCCTGATGCTGAGCAGTCAAAATGAATGGCAAACCTTCTCTAGGGTATTTTATAAATGTCTTCAAAAATCGATTTAAGATATTCTGCAGATAAAATAGAGTGGGAGATGGGGAAGAGGGGAAGGAAGGAAGAAACTTTTGTTTCTTCCTTGACGAAAGGAAGAAGGGAAGAGATTGTTGGCCAGAGCAATGTGTAGATTAGAGAGTGCTAGGGGATAAGTCGACGACATGGCTTGGGTTGGATGACTGTCAGAATATATATGGATGTCTGTCAGTAGGAAACAAAGAAATATTAAAACTTTTTGAGCAAGGAACTGAAGTTATTTAAGAAAAGTATTTAAGAAGTTTAAATTTTAATCTGTTCTCCACTAGATAGCTTTGAAAAGTTTGTGAGGAAATTTAGAATAGTAATTAAAAGATGTCCCCTGGTTCTTAGAAATTAAGGGACTTGTTTACGGTCTCAACAAAGAGGACAAGAATCTAGTTCTCTTAATATTTGTATGTATATGGCTGTATATGCAAAAAGTTTATCTAGAAGCAGAAAAAGAAACCCAAAACACTGCTGTCCTCTGGGGAAGAGAACTGTGAAGTTAGCCAAGAGAAGTGAAAGGGAAACTTTTCATGGTACCTTTTGAATTTTAAACCATGAGAATGCATTTCTCATTCAAAACTGAAATAAATGAAAACGTATACTAGATAGACTTTATTCCAGGAACCCAAAGATTGTTCAACATTAGAATATTCTTCAAGTTGAAAAAAACAAAATCCATATAACCTTGCAAAATAACAAAAAATAGCAAACTTCAAAATGTTTTCCTGATAGAAGGTTTCAATCAATTGAAAACAAAATATTTAATCCTGTTACAAGATAAAGTATATCTATGAAAAACCATCAGTAAATATTATACCCAATAGTCAAAAACAAATGCCATTTATTGGAAAGTTAAAACAAAGGGTAAGATTAGTCATAAATATTAATTAAACAATTTCCCAACAATAACCTTGTAACAGTATAATATAAAATAAATATTCTATTTATAATACCAAAAAAATTAAATGTTTAGGAAGAAACTTAAACAAATTAAGAAAACTAAAAAGCTTTTATAAGAAAACTAAAACAAAGAGGAAATGTATATTTTTATAGATTAATAAGAATTAATGTTAACTGACTAACATCAATGGAAAGATGTAAATTATGAAGTTTATACTGCTTGAAAAATAATTTTTAAATTTAATACAATACTAACCAGAAAAAATAAGAATTTTCAAACTAAAGCAGATTCAAAGAAGCTTACCTTTCATACAGCCTTTGATAAAACATAATCTGGATATGTAGCATTTTTTCCCTTCTATCTGAAATTTTGAGAATTATTGTCTTTATATATGAGATTCATAAATGGTAACAAGACATAGTTATGTATTGATGCAGTCTCCCACTTCCAATCCTACTAGACATTTGGTCATTTCTTTCAGTTCAACATTCAATTTTTTTATCCTAAATAATTGGTAAAGTCTTAGAAACTTCTAGTGAGAGAAAGAAAAAGAAAATTATGTACCAGAGAGAGAATCAGATTAATTTCCACTGAAACAGTAAATGCTTCAATAGCACTTTTCAAAATGTGTGTCTGTGGATCCCTGGAGGATCCATCCCAAGAGTCTTTCAGTTAATCTGCAAAGTAAAAACTATTTTTAATAATAATATTAAGGTATTATTTGGATTTTTCACTGTGTTGAATTTACATTGATGGTGCAAATGAAATTGCTGACATTTTAACAGGAGTAAAATCAATGACACCAAAATGTGCTAGTAGTCATTGTAGATATTCAACACCACACACTTGCAAAAGAAAAAAAAGTTTTACTTAGGAATGTCCTTGATGAAGAAGTAAAAAAAAAAATTATTAAATCTTGACCCTTGTACACACATCTTTTTAATATTCTGTGCAATTATATAGGAATTACACATAAAGCACATCTCTGGTATACTAAGCATGATGGCTGTCTCAGGGAAGATAATTGTTACTTTTTACATTTATTCTTTTTCTTTCTTTCTTCTTTTTATTATTTTGGTGATGAAGATTGGCCCTGAGCTAACATCTGTTGCCAATCTTCCTCCTTTTGCTTGAGGAAGAGTGGCCCTGAGCTAAAGTCTGTGTCCATCTTCCTCTATTTTGTTTGTGGGTCACCGCCACAGCATGGCTTGATGAGTGGTGTAGGTCTGCACCTGGGATCTGAATCCATGCACCCAGGCCACCAAAACAGAGCATGCCCAACTTTTTAACCACTACACCACCAGGCTGACCCCTACACATTTATTCTTATGTAATTTGTTTAACATTCCTTTACTGAGTACATATTGTGGACTTAATATTGTGTTAGAAGATTAGATAAAAACCAGAAAAACCAGAGAGAACACAATGGCTCTTCTCTGGAGCCTTTAGCCCAATAGGAAGAGAGACAACATGAAGTTTTAACGCACTGTGATAGGTGCCAAGATGAAAATAAATACATAGTACAGTTGTTAGAAGAGAGGGTGAGGGTTTGGCTCCAGAAGTCATAAGGTGATGCTAAAAATATAAGAAGCCACTTGAGCCGTAAATTGAACAATCAGTCGGTGTAATGATAAACACCTCAACAATTCAAGGACTTGCCACTTCAATGAAGTTTCTAGTGGTTCGGTGGTCCAGAGAATGTTGAGATATTCCCTCCACGGTGAAAGACATGTGACTGCATCTCACACCACCTACCACAGAAAAAGAGGCACAACACTTGGTAGGACTTTTTGGATTTGAGAGATACATATACCACATGTGGGTGTGCTGCTTTGATCTATTTACAGAGTCACCTGTAAAGCTGCCAGTTTTGAGTGGGGACCAGAGCAAGAGGAAGCTGTACAGCAAGTTCAGGCTTCAGTACAATCTGCTTTACCACTTTGGTCTTATGTTCCAGCAGATCCAACAGTGATACCCAAAGTTTCCATAGCAAATAGGATAGACTTTGAGAAACACCAATAAGAGAATCACAGCATAGTCCTCTTGAATTTGGGAGTATATATGCCCTTTTCTTCAAAAAAAAACTATTCTCCTTTTGAAAAACAGCTTCTAACTTGTCTATTGACCTTGGTGAAGTCTGAATATCTAATTTAGGAGAAACAGGTGACCATGCAGCCTGGACTTTGATCGTGAACCAAGTGTTGTCTGACCTACTTACCCACAATGTTGGTCATGCCCAGCAGAAATCTATCATCAATTGGAAATTGTATATAAGAGATTGGGCTCAGGCAGGAAGTATGGGTAAGTTGCATGAGTAAATGCCTCAGATTCCTTTGACACCAAGTTTTCTTGTATTATCTACTCTTCCTTAGTCCATATCTACAGCCTCCTGAGGAGGTCATTGCAATCAGTGAACTGAGTAAAAAACAAAACAAAACAAGAAAAACCCTCCCATTGTTCTTATAGTATATGACTAGTTCAGATGCTCCCCTAACTGCTGCTAACCCTCATTCAAATTTTCACTAAGAGTCAAGTATCTCAGAACTTGAGAAAAAAGTTCCTCATTTAGAATAAGCCTAGAGAGCCTCCTAGTGGTCTAAAACCGTCAGGCCAACTACTACTCAGCCCTCACCAGAATCCCAGAGCCCTCATTCCATTCTTTCCTGAGGACCACACACAGATTATCAGGAACAAAAGAATTCTCAGGCTAGATGGGGATTTTTTTTTTTTTTTTTTTTTTTTAGTAAACTGATTTCTTCTTCAAAATGCCATTTAATGGAGGTTACTATCGTAAAATATTTTGTCAAATTGTATCTTTAGGATTGAATGTGATTTCCCCAATCTATTTCAAAATAAGTCCACAGCAATTTATTGAAGGTCTTCTATAAACTAGATCTTGTGCTAGGTCTTAAGAAATTAAAAAATGAATAAAACATTGTCTCTACTCATAAGACATTGCAGCATAGTAGGAAAGAAATGTGTGCGTGCGTATGTGTGTGTTCAAACATGAAGTGGCACCCCAAAATTAACCCAGAAATACGAAGACATTTCTTATAGCAGAGTACAGTTAGACAAAGATTTAATACTTACAGGATATTTTTGTCTTTTTCCTAGAAAAGTTAGAAAGGAATGTTATCAAGATATTAAGTAGAGATATTAGCTTGGGAGTGGAATAGAGACACTTCCTGGATGAAAACAAAAGAAGAGGAGATGAACAGAGATGTAGAAAGAAGTTGGAGGATATGAAGTCGAATGGTCTAATCTTTATTATTAAATTATTATCTTTAAAGGACATATGAAAACATTTTAAAAATATGTATACATATACATACACACACATATATGTATATATAAATTTTTCTCCGACTACAATGTCCAAATGCATAGCAGTTTGCCACTTGAGTTATGGTACTCGGTTATACGTTCTGATGACCTATTGATGTTAACACTTCTGCTTTATGATATTGCATAGAATGGATTTATCACAGCTTCTTCAGCCATACTCTGAGAAACACTGTGTGTGTGGTTTTCTTTTCCACTGTTACCACCACCCCCCCAGCACCAAATGCTGCAATAAATGTTTTGAGCATGTCTCCTTAGCAGAGGCCAAAATGAAGTGGAGAGGTAAACTCTGTCGCTACCTGGGGTCAAAGCACTCCAGGTAGAGGAATGAGCAGCTGCAAAGACCCTGGGGCAGGAAGATGATTGTCCTGTTAGAGCAACAGCAAGTGCATGAGGCTGGAGAGACTTAGTAGGAGGGAAAACAGCAGCTGATATCAAAGAGGTAGCAGCGAACCAGATGGAGTACAGCCTTGTAGGTTGTAGTAAAGAATTTGGTTTTTATTTGATTGAGATGTGAAACCACTGGAAAGTTGTGAGCGCAAAAACCACATGATCTGAATTATGTTTTGAAATGTTCACTCTGCTGTGTGGAGAACAGACTGAAGAGGGGCAAGGACAAAAGAAGACAGATCAGTGAGGGTCATTGCCATCAACCAGGCAGGAGAGGAGAGTGGCTTGGAACAGGGTGGGAGCAGTGGAGGTCACGAACAATGGTCAATTCTGGGTATACTTTGAAGAAACAGCAGACTGGATTTCCTAATAGATCAAAAAAGGGTATGAGAAAAATTGAGAAGACAAGGGTGACTTCAAGGTTTTTGGCCAAAGGGATTAGAGAAACTGGTAAATGGAGTTGCCTTTTACCTAAACAAGGAAGAGTTCACATGAAGCAGGTGTGAAGTAAGGAGGCTCAGGAGCTGAAGGGGTAGAAATCAGGAGATCGTCTTCACAGGATTAAGAAGGAGATGGCAAATAGATCATTTAATATATGAGTCCAGAAATTAGAGGAGCCATCTGGGTGTCAGATATAAATTTTGGTATTTGAATGGTTTTTAAAGCTAAGAGACTGGATGAAATCAGTGGGAAGAAAGTATTGATAGAGAGTAAAGAGTTCCAAGAATAAATTCCTGAGACATTTCAATGTTTAAAGAACAGGAAGATGAAGAGAAAACCAGCAAAGAGACCAAGAAGGATCAACTGATAATATTGATGAAGAATCAAGAAAGCATTGTTGGTTCTTGAAACCCAAATAAAGTATTTCAAGAAGGGGGTGTTTTAAAATGTCAAACCTTGTCACTCTTTGCTGTGGACTGAATGTTTGTGATCCCTCAAACTTCATATGTTGAAACTCTAATCTCCCAAAGTGATAGTATTAGGAGGTGGGGCCTTTAGGGAGAAATTAGGCCAGGAGGTGGGGCCCTTAGAAGAGACACTAGAAAGCTTGCTTCTCTCCCTGCTCTCTGCCATGTGAGGACACAGCCAGAAGTCAGCAGTCTGCAAAGTAGAAGAGAGCTCTTATCAGAACCCAACCATGCTGGCATCTGATCTCAGAATTCCAGCCTCCAGAACTGTGAGAGATGAATTCCTGTTGTTTATAAGACACCCAGTCTGTGGTACTTTGGCCCAAACTGACTATTAATCCAAGTAAGACAAGTTATAAATACTAGTTGTGCCAATAAATGCATGTATATATAAATATAAAAAGGCTAAATTTTCCTAAGATACAGAGAGTCTGTATGATTTCAAAATCTGGTTCTCTACTGCTTAAGAGACACAACAAAATAACATGAAATGATAAAGAAAGTTAAAAGTGTGTGACTGAGCTCCCATCGAGAGGCTGCCTCCGTTCAGCACCATGACTGCTGCGAGCACCACATTCAAGAAGACGTCCAAGAGGAAGGTCAGACCTGGTGAAGGAGGAGCCCAAGAGGAGAATGGTAAGAATCCTGTCTCTGGAAAATGTGACTGAAGGAAATTAAAGGGCCATAAAAGGCATAATTAAAGGAGAAATCTTCTGTCAGAAAAATTCCAAACAAAAATGAAAAGGGGAACAAAAGGAAAATTGGAAGAGGTGGCAGCCCAAGATTTAGAAACTAAGGAATCAGCAGCAGCCAAAGAAACAAAAGTGAGAACAGGTGAGTCTTTGATGCAACAAGAGAGGAGAAAGCCAAGTCTGTACATCTTTGAACATAGACTCTCTACTCCCTTTTTGTTCAATTCATGAAACTATTTTTATAAAGTAAAAGTTTTAGGTTATAAACTATAAACTTTATTTTTAAATACATGCTTTAATAGCTCTAGAGACACATTTATAATAGTGTGGGAATCCTATCTCATCTCATTTTTAAAAATTAGATTTAGGTAATTGTAAATTTATTTTATTTTTTGCTGAGGAAGATTCACCCTGAGCTAACATCTGTGCCAACCTTCCTCTATTTTTTTTTTTTAGTATGCCGGCTGCCAACACAGAATGGTTGCTAACAGAGCAGTGTAGGTCCACACCTGGGAACTGAACCCCGGTCGCAAGAGCAGAGGACACTGAACTTAACCACTAGGCCACCAGGGCTAGTGCTGTAGATGGTTTTAAGAAGTGAAATCATTCACCTCATAATTTCCACTGCTACAAGTTATGAAATGTTGAATTAAGGATGGCTTAACTTCTGTGTGTGTCAACATTTTATAATATTTTGGGGGGAAGTTTTTAAATTCTGTTACATGAATCAAATCACAAATAACAATTTGGAGTATATATATATAACACATATAAAATATCTTAAACATGTTGGTACAATTGTTTGAGAGGTAATAAAAATGTTGCTTGGTCTTAAACATCCCTATTAGAATTAACATAATCTCTGATATTGTGCTTTGTAAGGCTGGAAATTTTTGTTCAGTATATAATTTTATATTATATCATGAATTAGTGTGACTTCTAAAAATAAAATACCTAAGAGTTTTTCAGTAGTTTAATCTATTACGAGTTAGTAGCCTCACACTTTTAATTTGGAAATCACTGGAATAACTGTTTCAAAAATTTATTACAGCTGGGTGGTTTTCAGATTTTCAATATTGCATTAAGAATTACATTCAATTTGTTCATTGGTTTTGTGTAATGCTCATAAGTTTAGAAATCTAGGTATTATGGTGTCTAATTTACTTTAAAATATGTCAATATCACACAGTGGGATATTATATTATGTGCTATAAGTTAAGCTTTAAATCTCGGTTGAGAATCCATACTGCACTAATTAAGAATCTGTGCTGTACGGGTTTCCTTACTTGAGAATATGTGTGGCACAGCTTCTCAGCTAACATTATAACCAAGTACGTCAGTTTTCCACATGTTGATCAACACCGGAGGCAGTGCTAATTATAATGAATGTTAGAAATGATTTTTAAAATAAAAATGCTCCTATCTTTCTCACTTCAGAACTCTGACATTTTATGATGTATTGTCTTCAGGGTGGGAGTGGGGGTGGGGAGTTGGGGGGCGGTCCCTGCTGGAGAAATTCATCAGAAGACGTCCATCTGGTACAAAGTCTATCTGAATGTGGCACAGCATGGATGTTGAAGCAATTATTCGGGAGACAAGCACTCCCAAGGGCTCAGCCCACCCTTCCCTATTTGCCTTCACAGAAAAGGAGACCTTCTTGAAAACTCCCCAGGTTGAGGTCTTGAGTCACAGAAAGTCCCAGTGTCTCAGGAGGTTTGTGTTCAGGTCCCCCTGCAGCCCCAGGCAGTGTGTGTCATCAGAACACAGAAGTACTTGGCCGAGTCACTCCAATGGGCTGACGGTTTCCTCAGGTGGAAGGAGGTTTCCCTCTCCTTAAATTCAGCCTCAAAACTTTTTATGCCTGAAACAAGGCTGTTTCCAGATATGTACTTCAGGAGAAGCTGGAGTCCTTGGTTAGGATATTGCACGTACCATAAGAGAGATGGAAAAGAAGATGAGTAGTTGCATCTCAGCTCCAGAGAGGCTCCTTCAGAGACAGTGATGTGGGTGTCAGGCTGGGTCACTGACTGGGCTCCAGTCCTTCCTGAAACATCAATGTTGTATAAGTAAAAGCAGGGCAGATTTAGCTATGAAGAAAAGAAGTCTCTATTGAGATTTCAGTTAGAACGAGGTTACCTTTGTGAAAGTAGGAAAGGGAATGGAAGGTTACTTACTCAGGGCAAAAACCATCTCAAGCACTGGGACGAGCAGCAGGAGCATGGCTTAGCAGTGGAAACGCTGCAGGCTCTGGAGCAGGAGCAGGAAGGACAGCAGCTGAGGTCACTGAGCCTTCTGAACTAGGAAAAGAGGGGAGGTTGGGCTGGACAAGTCTCTTGCTTTGACAAAGTTTCAAAAACTGTTAAGTGTCTTTCTCTCAATGAGTTTGGATCTTTGCTGCCCTCTTATTCTCATCACAGTTTCCTGTCTACACAGACATCAGTGAGGCTACCTCAACCAGCTGCATGGAGGAGGGGCTAAGTGGATGGTGCTAATTTGCAACAAATGTCTAATTTGTGCAACATCGCCCTCTGGAGGCCAGAGGCAGAAGCAAAAATCCAAGAGAGCTGTGTTTCCTTCTCATTTCAGAAATATGATAATCACAACATCAGCAGAATGTGTTTCTTCCTTCCGGAATCTGTGACAATGTCATCTTCTGTAGTATGTGGTATTAACCCGAAAACAACTGAGAAATAGGAGTTATGTATAAATGAAAGAGTAATTTATTTCACTGAGAAATTAGTCACAGAATACTATTCTAGACTTGGGAATACCACTAAGAGAGTCTATATTATTTTTTAAAGCCATTCATCAGGCAGAAATAATATCAATTGCCTCAGCTGAGCTGAGCTTTATGTAGCCTTATGTTGCTGGACGTGAACATCAGAGCAGGGGAAAGAGATCATTCCTTTATTTGGTGCTAACAGGAAAAAAATAAATTAGACCAGAGACTCATACTTAAAATCAGCCTGAAAAAAGTGTCATTTATTATTTAATCAATGCAAACCAATAAAGGCAATAATTTTCTTTGTCAAGCAGAAAGCGTGAAGAAGACTCCTTGGTTTGAGGTGAACAAGTTTGATATTTGTTAAGGCTATGAGAAAATAACTTAGGCTCCACATGTTTAAGTGGAGAAAGTGAGAGTCCTATTCCATTGTCAATGCTCAGAATAGACTTATATGTTATGCCACATTGTGGGGACTTCACACTAAGAAGAACACTGACAGAGGAACATCTGCAAAGAAATCTGAACAGAATTATAAAGGTAAGGAAAATATGATATATAAATAAGTGATTCTGGAAAGAATTAGGAGAGAAAAGAAAAGTAAGCTTGTATGAACTCAATAAAGCTGGTAGGAGTGCAACCAGCAAACCAGAAGTGAGAGAAACTTCTCAGGGGTATAGAAGATGAGAGAGTAGATTGACAGTGACGCTCGACATAGCTGAGCAAGCAGCAGTCTCATGCGGGTGGGAGACAGGCCTGTCGACAAGGGAAGTCGCTCTATGGTCTAACAGTAAGATGAAGCTCTGAAGGGAGAATACTTCCCCACCCAACTTAGATTACCTGGAGACCACTGAAACTTAAAACGGAAATAACCAAGGAGAGAAATCTTGAGCAAAATTAGAATCTGGCCAACAGGGGTCCTTTTCACAAGGTCAGAACAACTCACTCCATTCTGAGTACTCTGTTGACTTGTACCAGCTTGAAATCAATTCTCCCTGGGGTTCTGATTTAGTTCTTGGCTCTGCCTATAGATTTTCTTTCATATGTGAGCAAATCATATAGTCAGTTTGAAATTTTAAATGTTGCCGGGGTGTGCTTCTGATTCAAAATATCTGACTAAGGATATGTACTCTCCTCCTTTCTGTCCAAAATTCCCATTGAAATAAAATATAGACATATAAACAGGATGAACCTAAATCCATAATGGGGAAATAATAAATAGATGAAAGACATCAACAGTTCCCATAGATGGAAAATCGATGTGAGTACATTGATGGTGAGACCGAGAGGGGAAAACACAGCCCAGGATGAACTATGAGAAGATTTCAGTGGACATGCGAATGAAGGAAATCTACTCCTTGGGACCCTGGAGAGGTTCTGGAGTGAGAAAGACAGTGAGTATGATGGAGGGCAGGAGGGACAGAACACAGGGGGACACATTGAAGGTCAACCTGTGGAAAAACTACACTAGTTATCTGTACTCTCCATCCTGCTACTGTACTCATGTGTGAAAAACATAGTAGGCCAGCCTTTACTTGGGCATTTAATCTTTGCTAAAGTTGAAATGTCACACCTGGAATGCTAAAGTTTTTAGTGTGAGTAGTTGACAGAGTTAAGCCACCAGCAAACTGACATTAAGTGCAGGGGAATGGGAGGAACAACTTAACCAGTTCCCTGCTCACTCCTCCTAATAAGAAGCCTGCCAATTAACATGATATACCCACAAGCCCAGACTACTGGCCAACCTCCCCACTCAGGAGGAAACCTTGTGGGGAAGATGGGCACAAAAACACAAGGAATCCATCCTGCTACCCAGTCCTTCATTCTTAAATGTAAACGAAGAACAAAGTAGCATTAGTCATTTATAAGTATAGATGGCATCTCTTTCCATCTGTCTTTCCATACCTGGAAGCCCAGAGTCATCAACTACCAATCATTAGAGTCATTTATACCTGGATACAAAGTGATGGCAGAATGTCATGCTCTGTGGTCTAGTAGTGTGGGAATGTACTGTTTTGAGAATGACCAATGGAACAAAGAGACTAATATACTGGTTCTTTGTTCACTATTCTCAAAAAATCTTGAGTGTTGGCTTTATATTTAATGTGATTTTTCTCTCAACAGGTGCTTTAACCTACATTATTCCAATTCTTCCAGATTGGTAAGACTAACTATATAAGCCTCATTAAATGGAGAAAGAAATTGAAATTTTAAATACAATAAGTATGTCTATCATTTATTGAATGCTGACATGTGTAAGGACATTTCCATGTTAATAGTAGACATTGTTGGTGCCCAGCCTAGATCCCCCTTTCCAGGCCAAAGTATCCAATCCCCACCTGTGACTGTTGGCTACTGGTGGCTCACAATTGCCCTCTTCGCCATAAAACTGACCTATGCCAATAAAAGTCACCATTGTCCAATAGGGTATGCCCCTATCCTAAAGAAAGACCACAACGAATGACTACCTTATTCTGGGATACAAAAGGTCAACTATCTTCCCCCTTGACTCAGGGTGGTAGGGATCAATTCTATGGTGCAAGTCATGCTCCAGAGCTCCCCATAAGATCAGGCTGAGTCAAGACTCCAGTTGAACCACATCCATGCTTAGTCTTCTCTCTCCTGTCTTAACCTGCTTTCCTCAATAAATTATGGGCACAAGAAACCCCAATCCAGGCTCTACTTTTAATGGACTCAACCTAAGACAATTTACTTCTCATTTAATCCTGAAACCAATCCTGAAATATATATAAAAGTATTGCCTAAGATCAAATGGCACATTAGTGACATAAAAGATATGAAAACACGTGCCACAAACCAGATTCTTTCTAGTGTGTCAAGACACAAGGCGTCACACAATAAAAATGGAACTAGAATTTGAGTATCTTAATTCCTGCACAATTTTCTATTCTTTCCCACTGCCTTACAAATCTTTCCTCTGTGACTTGAAAATATTTATGCACTGTCTTCAGTATGCAGATTGAGTTGCATTCTTTTAGTCAGTGACAATGTGAACAACACTGAACAGAAATCTCAATTCCCCACTTCCAAGTTTTCCAACACTTTGGACTACATAAATAATGACATGTCTAACAGACCACATGTTCAGCTTTACAATAAATGTGAATTTTTTTCCTGTAATTAAATTTTATTCTGTAATTGTAATACCTATTACAAGGCCTTATTTCTATCAGGCCACAGACATTTTTCCTGGACTTGGACATAAGTTGTAGAACAATTCCATAATGCCAAGGAGTCAGGGGAGGGGGGCATTCATATGATCTTTGGAGTTTCCATCTTTCCTCACCAATGTTTTTTTAAGACATCCTCAATACCATATGGTCTTTGATAATTGATCCATATAGGTCTTTAACCACAAGAGCAAAGCTCCTCCGTGTCTGGAATTCTATTAGATACTTACTTGGAGATCCTTCTCAGGAATCCTGAAGTCATTTGGTGCTCCCTGCCTGTGGGTATGGGGCGTTCTATGGCTATGGCTAATGTTCTTAATTTCTACTTGCATCTAGACAGAAAACAGAATGTCTCTGCCTTTCAGTCTAATCTCTATATTGGACATTCCTGGGGCCCCAGCAAGTTTGGGTACTGACTGCAGGTGCTGGAGGAGCACTGTGTGCTCACTGCACAGAGGTAGGGGGCTGAGTCACTGGTCTGGGAATCTCTGATGAGCAGGGAGACATATTGGCTGGCTTTATTGTGCTGAGCTGTAAATCTTCCTTCATCTTTGTCACCATTGGAGTATAAGTACATCAGCAACTCAGGGCCTTTCCCAGAATACTGTCTGTACCACGTGAAGTACTGGGAAGCACTGTCACTGTAAGTGCAGTTGAGAGAGGCAATGGCTCCCTCTGGAACACTCAGAGATCCAGGATTCTGCTCCACTCCCTTCTGTTGGCTCCTCATCCCTGTGCAAAAAGACAATGGTCAGTCAAAGAAGATTGGTTGGGAAGTGGAAGCTTACTTTCCAGAATTTATCTTTTCACAGGCCTCCCACCACTACCCTCCCTTTCTTAGAGGGTAAAAACATTCATGTTTCTACCTATGGGCCCAGAATAGACAATAACTCCAAATATTGTACTTTATATTCCCATAGAGACACCCAAAACTCACACGTTAGCTGAAGCCCCAGGACCACAAGCAAAACTCTGGAGGATTTCATCATTCTTTCTTCTCCTGGTTCACTGAGGATTCAAATTTTAAACCCTAAAAAATTGTCTAGCTCCTGACATTTCTCATTCTTCTGCTTTAAGAATCATAAAAAGAAACTGTTCTACCAATTTAAAAAAAAAAGAGAGACTTCACGACTCCTGCCGCACACCCAGCCCCTCCTCTCATCTCTCTCTCTCTTATATGTACACACACACACACACACACACACACACACACACACAGGCACACATGAGAGCTTTCCTCAGAGTCCCTGAAAAGACACTGCCATCTTGTGGACTCATGACAGTGATCAAAGACATATTCAAAATGTAAACACTTATGTGAACTGATGAAAGTAATAATCTGCAACTTTAGTTAAATTAAAAATTTGAGAAGCATGTGATTCAAGTCAAGGTGTGTAGGGAGAGGGGAATGTGTTTTACATCAAATGGCAACTCTTGTCTGAGCAAAAGCAGTTATATCAGAGTCACTTTCCTGCTGTGAAAAATCAGTCATAAAGTAATCTTCTCTAAACGTCTGCATGAGGTTCTCATGATTCAAGGAGCATTTCATATTGTGTGGCTCTTCTCCACATCAGGCCAGATATCGCCTGTCTCATTCCCTCACCTCAAATTTTTAAAGAAATCTATTCTAATTTAAAAGAATCCTTTCAAGACAGAATAGCCTAAAATCTGATGAACAAACATGTTTCCAGCTCACAACCAGGCAATGTTTTTTAAGTTCAGGGACTAGAGGAGTTTGGGTTGGGTTTCTTCACTCCATTTTGCACCAATGACATATCTGTGTCAAACAGTGCTTGCTTAGGCTACTATTGTTGTTGTTGTTGTTGTTATTATCATGCAATACAGACGGACCTACCTACAGTACCCAGACTGTAAATAAGATCCAATATACCTGTTCATTTGTCTAATTCCTCTCATTCTCTTTTCTTGTATAAAGCCCTGGTATCTAGGGATTAATCTGCAAAAGTTGTGGATCTGGTCTCGCTCTCTCTGCACTTCCATCCTACCCTAACCAGCTAACCAGATTTATCAGAGGGGTATCTCTGCAAGAAGTTTGATTGGGTCTACAGAGAAACAAGCACAGACAACTACTGTTCTTCCTTGTTCCACAAGCTGCCTCCTGCCCTTGCAGAAGCTGGTGGCTGGATATCAGCAATGCAGCAGGCCCTTTTCAAGAACATGTAATCAGTTCCCATCAAAGATGGATGGTCAGGCCCTTCCCATTCCCACAACAACTGTGTAGAAAACAGAATGAGGGAGAAGGCGCTAATATTGAAATCCTTTTCTCTAAGAGGACATTGCATTTGACAGAAATCACACAGCCATTTCTCAGGGAAGGTAAAAACCAAAGGAGATGTGACAGCAACATAAGACAGCAACCACCACAGTGTTAGAAAATTTATGAAAACCACATAGAAAGCCTTAAAAATAGAATGTGGACCTGAAGCACAGTCTTTATAAGAAGTATTCCCTTTTTTAATATTTAAAAAAATTAATATAAATCTGTTAATAGATCTAATATTGTGGTAGGTCCAAAGTCATATGAGTGCTAGCAAAATGATAGCATCAAAGTTGTCCTGCCTGCAAAAGCTTCTGTTCTTAACGATGTCTCAAGAATAGGTGAAACTTCTTCAGATGACTGAAGGACAATGTTATAGCAATCAATTAAAAAGACCCACAGTGCCCCTCCCCGACCATGTGATTTCAGTCGTCTTCATTTTCCACAGCAGCTGATTTTTTTTTTCAAAGAATCGCCCTGAGCTAACATCTGTTGCTGATCTTCCTCTTTTCTTCCTTTTTGTTTTTCTCCCCAAAGCCCCAGCACATAGTTGCATATCCTGGTATCTGAGTTGCACCTCTTTCTAGTTCTTCTATGTGGGACACCACCTCAGCATGGCTTCATGAGAGGTGTGTAGGTCCGTACCCAGGATACGAACGTGCGAACCCCGGGCCCACAGAAGTGGAGTGAGTGGACTTAACTGCTTCACCACCAGGCCAGCCCCCAGACAGCAATAAATTTTTTATGTGTGTCTTGTGAACCACAAAGTACTGCAAATCAAGCTCCCATTCAAAGATAATTTATCTTACAATACTGTAAATGCTACTAATTTTGTACACATTTGAAATATATGAGCTGTACTATTAAAAACAACAATAAAAATGGGCCAGCCCTGTGGAGAAGTGATTAAGTTCAGTATGCTCTACTTTAGTGGGCCAGATTCATGGATTCAGATCCTGGGCATGGACCTACACCACTCATCAGCCATGCTTTGGTGGTGACCCACATATGAAATAGAGGAAGATTGGCAGAGATGTTAGCTCAGGGCCAAACTTCCTCAAGCCAAAAGGACAGGAAGATTGGCAGCAGATGTTAGCTCAGGGCTAGTTTTCCTCTAGCAAAAAAAAGAAGATTAGCAGCAGATGTTAGCTCAGGGTGAATCTTTCTCACCAAAAGAATAAAAAAAGATCTTTATATACGTGGAAACACACACATCTTTACGCATTGTGTTCCCATTAACATGACTTTATAATTATTATTTATGCATTTGTTTTTAAATTATATAGGAAAAAGAGGAGATACAAACAAAAATACTGGCTTTATATTTATCTATGTAGTTTCCTTTACCATTGTTCATTATGTTTTGTATGGTTCCAAGTTACCGTCTAGTGAGATTTCATTTCAGCCTGAAGAACCCCCTTTAGATTTGTTATAGTGCAGATCTACAAGTGATAAACACCCTCAGGTTTTGTTTATCTGGAAGTGTCTTGATTCCTCCTTTATTTATTTATTTTTTGGTGAGGAAGATTCTCCCTGAGCTAACATCTACTGCCAATCCTATTCTTTTTTCTTTTCTTCTTTGCTTGAGGAAGATTAGCCCTGAGCTAATATCTATGCCAATCTTCCTCTATTTTGTATGTTGGTTGCCTCCACAGCATGGCTGATGAGTGGCGTAGGTCTGCACTGGGGATCCAAACCCACAAATCCAGGCCACTAAAGCAGATTGCATGGACCTTTAACCACTTGGCCACAAGGTCAGCCCCTCCTTTATTTTTACAAGATATTTTTGCCGGATATGGAATTGTGGGGTGACAGTTTTTTTTTTTCTTTCAGCACTTTAAATAAATCATCCCACAGCCTTCCGGCTTCAGTGGTTTCTATGAGAAACTGTTAATCTTATTAAGGATCACTTGTTTGTAATTAGTCCCTTCTCTCTTACAGCTTTCAAGAATCTCAGTTTGTCTTTGTCCTTTGAAAGATTAATTATTATGTATCTCAATGTGGATTTTTTTCCTTTTATCCTACTTGATGCTTGTTGAACTTCTTGGATGTGTAGATTCATGTTCCATTAAATTTGAGAAGTTTTTGGCCATTATTTCTTTGAATATTCTTCCTGCCCCTTTCTCTCTCTCTCTCCTCCCCTTCTGGGACTCCTATTATACTCATGTTGGTAGATTTTACAGTATCCCATGGATTTCTTAGGCTCTGTTCATTTTTCTTCATTCTTTTTTCTTTCTGCTCTCAGACTGGATAATTTCAATTGACATATCTTCAAGTTTGCAGATTCTTTCTCCTGCCTGTTCAAATCTGCTGTCGAATCTCTCTAGTGAATTTTTTTCTTAGAAAATTTCCTCTGTGTAACCACTTCTCTGTCTGGAGGGAGTTCTGAGTTGTGTGAAATATAGGCAGGCCTTTGCATTAGTCCTTCAGGGAGCCACCTGACAGGTCAAAACAGTTAAGCACTATTCTTGGATAACAAAGTCTGCTCTTCTCCCACCACCACCAGGAATCCACACTGGGAATGCAGGCTGTCGTCTAAAAACTCTCATAGAGCCAGTGATGAGAGGATGGAGCACGGGTAAGTTAAAATGCCACGAAGCTCTCCTAACAGGTTTCAGTTACCTTTTTCTTAAGCGTTTGCTTGATTGCTGTACACCTTTCTATGGTGTTTGGCTGAGGTAGACTGGTTGTGGTCTTAAAGTTTTCTGTCTTTCTAGGCTGTCCTTTTCCTGGTCCTTTGCCTACAAAGATAAGGCTTTTCTTGGATTTTTTGCCTACACTTATTGGAATTTGCAGGTTACTGGCTTCTCCAGGATTCAGTTGGGTTGAAGGAAAAGAAAACTCAAAGAACTCACTGCTCTATCATTCCTCAGGTCCTGAGTTCCTTAGCTAGTCTGGTTTCTTCTCTCCAACTTCTTGTGTTTTGTTTTTACATAAGGTCCAGTGGTTTTAGCTGCACTTCACAGGAAGGGTAGAAAAAAATTACACCTACTCCATGATGCTTCTTTCTCTGAACAGCAATCTCAGACCACCTTGATTGGTACACCCTCCTAGAAGCACCCCAGTCAAAATGGTATTAAAATTTAACAGTGGTTCATCCATCTGGATTCTCTTGTTGGATAAATGTGGTCCTAGATCATGAAGATAACTACCATTTATTTGAATACACTACTCTAAGACTTCACTCACAGTGGCCCAGGAGGGCCAAGATGGTTAATATAATTTGTCTGTGTAAATGGCATGTAAATGCCCCTGTCTCTCTTTACTCTTCTATTCAAAAGTTTTGGGTGTTGTTAGGAAAAGACTAGAAAAAAAGATAAAGTTATAGCTACCAGAATGGTCACACCAATTTTGTGGTGGTAAAGATAGAGCAACAGCCTTGACACCTGGGAAGGGAAACCTTAGACCCTGAGAGGTGGAGAGGGTTGGGGATCAGTGCTGTCTTTGAATGCTAGATCCAGCACTGCAGCCTAGCAAAACAACCATATGGTCTGCTGGAGCCGTGCAACAGCTGCACTTAGCAATCTGACCTGCTCTGGTTTGTCATCATCTTCTATATTCTATGAAAACAAAAAAACTCCTATGAATATGGCATGTCTTGAACTATTCTGCTGTACCTGACACCATCAACAGAACCCTTCCAACATGGATTCCCATCCCCACTTGTGTACAGACACATAAATCAGCATGATCTTGTTTCAATCTGACTGGTACAAATGTATATGTTCTGATATGTAAACAATCTTGAGTTATGCCTCATGAATGGCTATTAAGGTTGCAAATACTCAGAGACACTGCTCATATAGCTTAACTGAAGTGATGTAATGCTGATTCTAATCAAGTTTAAAAGTAATTCCCAAGCTGGATTAACCTGTGCCCTCTTGGGTTCTATGTTTACAACTGGGGAGAAAGGGGCCACAGAACATTTTTCCATTGGGAATGGTGGTTGCTTTTTGGTCCCTTTTTGACAATTAAACTAAAATCAGTGTGTCAGTCTAAACTCCCTTGCGGGGATCATAGTGAATATTATGCTACATCCTAGCTGTCTGTATCCTGGGGCTTATTCACAGTTGACTGAATCTGGGATCCTAGGAGGCATGACTGAAGTTAAAGCTTAAGTTTGGTCTCATCCTGCTGCTTAGAGTTCTTCTAATTGTAGCTTTAATTAAATGTTATTTGAGACAAATCAAATGGATTTAGTCTTAGTCTCTGTCAGATTAATCAGAATGGCTGATGGAGTGGCATACTCAAGAAAAAAATTTCTAGAAGCTAACACAATATAGGACCATGGAGTGGTCATTGTTGAAAGACAGTCCACTGTCAGTCTCTCATACTTCTGCATTTCTTGCTGGGTGTGCCAACAATGTAAGACCATGACCACTCAACCTGAACCAGTCCTAGACCATACTAGTGATCTTTAATCAGACTTAAAAAAATCTGGCCTATGAAATGTCTCTATCAAAGCTAATTATTTGAATAACCACCATTCAATCATTTATTCAATTAATTGAATTTAATCCTTGTAACTATGTGATGAGCTATTTGTTATTATAGATGATGAAATGTAGATGCTCTAATTTTAAGTAATTTTGTCCAAAGTCACATCATTTAGTAGTGCAGGACTTCAGTGTCTATGCCTTTAATCACCACACAAAACTTGCCAGTCACTGAAAGCAAGCAAGGGAAATTCCTGCGTTGGAAAATAAACTTAACAGTGTATTCCTGTAAAAGAATGTGAACACCATAGAAAAATCTAGATTCAAGCCTCATAAGAGAGAGTCTTTTGGTGTCTGCATTTGTGTTTTATCACTTTTTATGTGTTTAATGAGTAATTTTGTAATGAATAAATTCAATGTGTGTGTTAGAACAATTAAGAATAATAAAAATAAAAGTTTTCTTTCTTTGATGCTCTTCCTTACTTTGTGTCATTCTCAGTTTCTTACCTATATTATTTCCCTTCTCTGTAAAGAACTTCTTTTAACATCTCTTGCAAGGCAGGTCTATTGGTAACAAATTCCCTCAATTTTTGTTTGTCTAGAAAGTCTTTATTTCTCCTTCATTATTGAAGGATGATTTCACGGGATACAGAATCATACATTGGTGGGTTTTTTTTGTGTCAAAACTTAAACATTTCACTCCCCTCTCTTCTTGCTTGCATGGTTTCTAAAAGAAGTGAGATGTAATCCTTATCTTTGCTCCCTATAGGTAGGGTGTTTTTTCCCTCTGACTTTTCAGGATTTTTTGTTATCTTTGCTTTTCTGTGTTTGAAAATGATACGCCTAGGTGTAGGGATTTTTTGGCATTTATTCTGCTTGGTGTTCTCTGAGCTTCCTAGATCTGGAGTCTAGTGTCTGACATTAAATTGGAGAAATAATCAGTCATTATTGTTTCAAATATTTCTTCTGTTCCTTTCTCTCCTGGTATTCCCATTAAACATGTGTTACACCTGTGTAGTTGTTCCACATCCTTGTATATTCTGTTCTATTTTTTTCAGTCTTTGTTCTTGCTTTTCAGTTTTGGAGGTTTCTATGAGACATCCTTGAGCTCAGACATTCTTTCCTCAGCTGCTTCCAGTCTACTAATAAGCCCATCAAAGGCATTCTTCGTTTCTGTTACAGTGCTTTTGGTCTCTTGTATTTCTTTTTGGTTCTTTCTGAGAATTTCTCTCTCTTTGCTTACATTGCACATCTATTCTTGCATGCTGTCTACTTTATCCCTTAGAGCTCTTAGCATTAGTTGTTTTAAATTCCCAATCTGATAATTCCAGCATCCCTGCCATGTCTGGTTGATGCTTGCTTTGGCTCTTCAAACTGTATTTTTCGCATTTTGGTATGACTTGTAATTTTTTTCTTGATAGTCAGACCTGCTGTATTGGGTAAAAGGAACTGCTGAAATAAGCCTTTAGTAATGTGGTGGTAACGTGTGGGGGAGGGTAAGTGTTCTAGGGTCCTATGAATAAGTCTCAGTCCTTCATTGAGCCTGTACCTCTGAACTGTGAACTTCACAAGTGTTTCTCTGTTTTTTTCTCCTCCCTCAGGAGGGACAGGATGGTTAGAACTGGCTGGAGTTGGGTATTTCCCTCCCCCCAGGACAGTTAGGCTCTGATGATAACCCAGTGGATTAGGTGCGGGATTAACCAGTTTCGCTAAGGGCAGTCCTTGTTAACAAGAACAAAATGTTCAGGTGCATTTTAAAATAGTTATTCCCCCTCTCCACCGCCAGAAGCATTTGGGAATTTTTCTCCTATATTTACTGTGGGCACCTGATTGAGCTCCTGGAGGTGAATCTCACATTATTGTGGGATCCCCTATTACTGTGTCTCCTGGAGTTTTTAACTCAGACTTGTCCACGCTGAGCCTCCAGCAATTCATCAATTACACTTCAGGTTTTCTCACTCCAACACTGGTTCCCACTGCAGTTTCTGCTCACGAGTCTCTGCTCCAGTAAGCTGCAATTCTCTACTTTTGCTGTCTGTCTCTCCAATCTTAGGGACAGCAGCTTGTCCTGTGTTCTTCCCTCCACAGATCCAAGAACAGTTGTTGACTTTTCAGTCTGTTTAGCTTTTTACTTGTGAGGACAGAGTGATGACTCCAACGCTCCTTACGTACAGAACAAGAAACCAGAGGTCCCCTAGTTTTTGCTTTTTAGTAACTTTTGTTTTCACATAAGCAGAACTGTGAACTACAGATAATTAGAAATACAAAGAAAGATACAAAAATAAAAATATCATATTCGTACCACCCACAGATGACCATTTTTAATACTTTGTATCCTTCCTGTTTTTCTCAATTGATTTTGGCCTTTCAGATAAATACTTGTCTCATCTAATTCTCAAACCATAATTAAATTCTCTGTCCCAAGAAAGAACATAATTTGTGGAATCTAAGACTATATATCTTATGTAGGCATTCTGTCCCTTAAGTTTCTTTTCTAGAATACTAACAGAGGTAGAGCCTGGACAGATGTCCTGCTGCCTCAGAGTGACTGCGCTTGTCAGTGTCATGCAGGCATAACAGCCTAAGCAGTGATGTTCTCCAAAGAAGCAGTTGAAGGAGGCAATAAAAGAGTTGATGCAACATCTGGAAAGGTGCCTTGATGTGGAGCATAGATAAAGTGGTAAAGCAGATCTCTCCCCACAGAACGCTGTCTGAGAACTTGAATAGCCATTAAATGAGGGCTAAAAATCTTTCAAGGAGAAGGAAACATCAGATATTGTCATCAGGCCCATCAGCTGGTTGTTTTTCCACTTAGTCAACATTCTACTGGTGACTGAACCCCAGACAGAGCTGATCGCTCCCTTTCAATCAAAATTATCATCTGCTCAGTAGCAGTAATGCAACATGACAGTCTCATTCTTTGGAATGGCCACATGTGGCAGTTAACTTTTTGTATTGAGTAAAGATATCTTTATGCTATATAGACATATAGGCTCAAGATGAAACTCAACCACGTCTGCGAGAGACATACTAGCTCACTTGTGAAATTACATACAACATAAAAAAATAATGCTCCTGTTTCACCTCTTAATCCTTCTTGACAGCCTCTAGGTGTAGGTTTGGGTACTGGCTGCAAGTGCCTGGGGAACACAGTACACCCACCACACAGATGTAGAATGCTGGATCACTGAGCAGGGCAGCTGTGATGTGCAGGGAACTGCTCATGGCGGTTGTATCCAGAGTCACTGTGTACCTTCCATTCGACGTTTTGCTATCACTGTAAGTCATGGTTATCTGGGAAACAGGGCCTCTCCCACTGTCCTTTTTGTACCACCTTAAATTGGTAAAGGGAGTCATTGTATAATTGCACCGAAATGTGCAGTTCTCTCCCTCCAGGATGATAGGGGATGGAATACTCTGTTCCACTTGGTTTTTGCCACTCACGGCTATTCAGAAAGCAAAGTGAGATTCAAGTGAGATAGACCATCCATTCTTAATGCTTTCTAATTTCCATCCCTCCCCTCTTTCCACAATGAATCTCAGGTGAAGAATAAAATGGCCCCATTTTCTTCTCTTGTCTACCCCAATACAATAAACCTTTGCTGAAAATCCTAAGAAAATGTTCCCAGGACTTCCTGTGTCTACCTGGCTACAAGTCTTCATTAACTTACAACAAAAATGAAGACACAAAACTACCAAGGATGTCCTGAGATGCTTCTCCGTTCTTCTGTACAGGACTGCCACCCAAAACGAGCTTGTCTACTCAACATCTTTTTTTTTTTTAACATTATACAAAAGGATTCTCAGGGTGTATGCCCAGCCAATCAGAGAACACATGCCCAGTAAATCAGAGACCAGATTTTACTATCCTATAGACAATCCCACTTACAGACAGGGTCAATGCAAACACTGCCGTCTTGGGGTCAGAGCTACAGTAGCTCAAAACCCCTGATTAAGCTTCTTGCTAGGTTTCCTCCTCAGCAATTGCAACTTGATATAGAATATAAGCCCCTATATGACTGTATAAGTGCAGTAGATTAGTACTTAAAATGTATTTGAAGACCTTAGTCCACATTCTGGCTGTATCTGGTATTACTTAGGACAGTCAAACCTCAGCTTTCTTATATGAAAATTGGTGTAGTGACACTTACCTCACAATTTTTGAAAGATTTAAAAGACATGATGCAGGCTGTTAACAAGACAGCAGAGTAGAAAGTCCTAACTCTGTTTTCTTCATGGAAACACTGATTTAACAATGATGTTAGCACCAAAATACCTTGAAGAGAAATTCAGAATCCAGCTAAGAAATAAAAATACTGCAGAGGAACACAAACAGAGCAGTCCCATTTATACAGGTCAGAAGAGTAATTTCACTTTACTCACATCAGTCCCTCTACCAAATCAGGTTATCTCAGTGCCAAGAAGATAGCCTAGACCTATGTTTTCTCCCATGGAGTAGCAGGGTGGGAGAGGGGCTGGGGGATGAGTTTGGAGTGTGCACTGGCCTCCTATTCCCTCTTGGTGCCCTCTGTGGGACTGATTTCTATCTTATCTTATACTGAAGAACAGGCAAAGCCCAATCTCTTGGGACAGTAAGGAACAAAAGAAAGGGGAGAATATCCCCTTCCAGCCAGTGCTGCTCTGTGAGGTTGGAAGAACAGAACTGAGGTTTATCCTCCATAGAGAGGGGAGGAAGCAAAGAGGGCCTTATCTCCAGCATTTCAGACTGCCCTCTATGAAACTTGTTTCTGTCTTGCCTTAGACCAAGTGCAGAATAACAAGCATACCCTGGTCCTTTGGGACAACTAGGAATTAAGAAAAGGGGAGGGCATCATTCTACAACCAACACTACTCTATAAGACTGGGAATAGGTGCAGAACTGAGGTTTTACCTGCACAAGGAAGGGAAGGAAGCAAAAGACGTCTTATGCCCAACAATTCAAAGCACCCTCCATGGAGCCAGTTTCTATCTCACCTCATACTTAGCACTGAATGGCTGGCAGAGCTTGGCCCTCTGGGACAGCTGGCAAGAAAGAAAAGGGGCAGGTGGTATTATAGCTGTCATTGCTCTACAAGATTAGGAAAAAGCACAGAACTGAGGTGTTTCCTCCAAAAGAGAAAATAGGAAGCAGAGGATACCTTGACCAGCCTTTCAGTACACTCACTGAGGGATTGGTCTCTATCTTGTCTCATACCTAGCACTGCTGATCATTGAAGGTCTCTCCCAGTCAAAACCAGACCAGAAATACTGGGAGAGGTAGCTGCTTCTTCAAATGCTCAGAAAAAAACCAAACCTATGAGGAGCATAAAGAATCAAAAAAGCATGACACAATCAAAGGAAAAAAGAAATCTCCAGTAACCAACTGATAGAAATGGAAATCTGTGAATTGCTTCACAAATAATTTAAAATGACCATCTTAAAGAAGCTCAGTGAGTTACAAAAGAACAGAGATAGACATCTAAACAAAATCAGGAAAACAATGCATGAAAAAAATGAGAAGTCCAACAAAGGCATAGAAGCAATAAATAGGAATGAAACAGAAATACTGAAGCTGAAGAATACAATGCTGAACTGAAATATTCACTAGAGGGCTTCAAAATCAGACTTGATCAAGCAGAATAAAGGATCAGTGGACTTGAAGAAAAGTCATTTGAAATTATCCAATCAGAGGAACACAAGAAAAAGAACATGAAAGAGTGAAGAAAGTCTAAAGGACTTACAGGACTTCATAAAATGAACCAGTGTATGCATCTGGGAGTTCTAGAAGAGAAGAAAGAGAGACAGGTACAAAAAAACCTATTTAAAAAACTAAGACTGAAAACTTCCCAAATCTGGGGCAAGAATGGGCATCCAGATACATGAAACCCAAAGAATCCAAAGAATTTAAAGTGATGCACACTGACAGACATTAAAATCAAGTTGTCAAAAGTCAAAGACAGAGAAAAGTTTGAAAACAGTAAGAGAAAAATATCTCATTATATACAAGGGAACCCCCATAGAACTGTCCGTAGATTACTCAGCAGAAAACATGCAGGCCAAGAGACAGTAAGATGATAGATTCAAAGTGCTAAAAGCGAAAAACCACCAACCGAGAAAAACTGTCCTTCAGAAATGAAGGAGAGATAAGGAATTTCCAGACAAACAAAAACTGAGGGAGTTCATCACCACTAGACCTGCCTTACAATAAATGATGAAGAGAGTCTTCAATCTGAAATAAAAAGGCATTAATTAGCAAGATGAAAACGAAGAGTATAATAATCACTGGTGAAAGTAAGTGTATAGTCAAATTCAAAATACTCTAATACTGTAATGGTGATGTATGAATCACTTTTAATTCCAGTATAAAAGTTAAAAAATGAAAGTATTACAAATAACTCAAAGTACAATTATTTGTTAATAAATATACAATATAAAAAGATGTAAATGTGACATCAGTAACATAAAGTATGAAGAAGAGAAAAGTAAGGGCCCAGCCCTGTGGCCAAGTTGTTAAAGTTCTGTGCGCTCCACTTCGGTGGCCCAGGTTCACAGGTTTGATCCCAGGCATGGACCAAATCCACTCAGCAACCACACTATGGAGGTGTCCCACATCCAGAAAAAAAAAAAAATAGAGGAGGATTGGCACAGATGTTAGCTCAGGGCAAGTTTTCCTCAGAAAAAAAAAAGAAAGAGAGAGAGAAAAGTAAAAGTGTAGACTCGTTATATGCAATCAAGGTTGAGTTGTTATCAGCTTAAAAAAGGTTGTTATAACTATAAGATATTTTGTGTAAGCCCCATGGTAAACAAAAATAAAAAACCTGTAGGAGACAGACAGACAAAATATAAAAATAAAGGAAGCAAATCATACCACTACAAAAAAAGAATCAAATCAAAAACAGAAGACAGTAATAGAGGAACAAAGGAACTGTAAAACATCAGAAAACAATTAATAAAATGGCAGTAACAAGTCCTCACCTATTAATGATTACTTTAAATGTAAATAGACTAAATTTCCCAGTCAAAAAACATATAATGGCTGAATGGGTTTAAAAAAAGATCCACCTATGTGCTGACTACAAGAGACTCACTTTAGCTTTAAGGATACTCATAGGTTAAACGTTAAAAGTTGGAAAAAGATATTCCATATGGATGGTAACCAAAAAAGAACAAGAGAGGTTATTCTTATATCAGACAAAAGAGATTTTAAGTCAAAAACTGTCAAAAAAGATGAAAAAAAAGTCATTATATAATAATAAGGAGGTTGATTCATCAAGAGGATATAACAATTATAAATATATATGCACCCAACATCAAAGCCCCTAATATGTAAAAAATAATTCATAGATCTAAAAGGAGAAATAGACAGCAATACAATAATAGTAGGAGACTTCAATACCCCATTTTCAATGATGAATAGATCATACAGACAGAAAATCAATATGGAAAGAGCACAATTGAACATCTGTATAGAGCAAATGGATCTAACATACAGAGAACGCCCCATCCAACATTAGAAGAACACACATTCTTCTCAACTGCACCTGGAACATTCTCCGGGTTAGATCATACGTTAGGCCACAAAATAATTCAGCATATTTTAAAATGTTGAAAACAGAAAGTGTCTTTTCTGATCACAGTGGTATGAAACTAGAAGTCAATAACAGGAGGAAAATTGGAAAATTCACAAATATGTGTAAATTAAACAACACACTCCTGAACAACCAATGAGTCAAATAAGAAGTTAAGCAATATCTTGACACAATAAAAATGGAAAGACAACATACCAAAACTTATAGGAAGCAGAAAAAGCAGTTTTAAGAGAGAAGTTTATGGTGATAAATGCCAATATTAAGAAAAAAGAAAGATATCAAATAAGCAACATAACTCTACACCTCATGTAACTAGAAAAGAGAGGAACAAAGTAAGCCCAGAGTTAACAGAAGGAAGGAAATAACAAAGATTAGAACAGAAATAAATTAAATAAAATAGAGCCTAGAAAAACAATAGAAAAGAACAACAAAACTAACAGCAGGGTTTTTGAAAAGATAAACAAAATTAACCAACCTTTAGCTAGATGAAGAAAAAAATACGACTCAAGTGAATAAAAATGAAAGAGGGGACATTACAACTGATAATACAGAAATACAGAGGATCACAAGAGACTAATATGAACAATTATACACCAAGAGATTAGATTACTTAGAAGAAATGGATAAATTCCTAGAAACATACACCCTAGCAAAACTGATTCATGAGGAAATAGAAAATCTGAACAGACCAATAACAAGTAAGGAATTGATGCAGTAATCAAAAATCTTTAAGAAAGAAAAACCCAAGCCTAGATAGCTTCATTGGTGAATTCCACTGAATATTTTAAAAAGAGTTAGCAATCTTTCCAAAGTCTTCTCAAAAATTGAAGAGGAGGGAACCCTTCCAAACTCATTTTAAGAGACCAGCATTACCCTGATACCAAATCCAGACAAAATCACAACAATAAAAGAAAATTACAGACCAATAACTCTGAAGAATATAGATGCAAAAATCCTCAACCAAATAATGATCAAACTGAATTCAAAAGTACTTAAAGAGATCATACACCATGCTCAAGTGGGGTTTATCCCTGCGAGGCAAAGATGGTTCAAAATACATAAATCAATAAATGTCATACACCACATTAATGAAATGAAGGATAAAAGTCATATGATCATGCAGAAAAAGCATTTGACAAAAAAAATCCTTTCATGATAGAGAGTCTCAACAAATTAGGTATAAAAAGAACTTACCCCAACATAATAAAGGCCATTTATGAAAAGCCCACAGATAACATCACACCGAGTGGTGGAAAGCTAAAAGCCCTCCCTCTAAGACCAGGAACAAGATAAGGATACCCACTCTTATCACTTCTATTCAACATAGTACTGGAAATCCCAGCCAGAACAATTGGGGAAGAAAAAGAAATAAGACATCTAAATAGGAAAGGAAAAGTAAAATTGTATCTATTTGCAGATGATATGATCTTATACATAGAAAATCCTAAAGACTCCATCAAAAAGTCTGTTTGAGCTATTGAATGAATTCAGTAAATTTGCAGGATGCAAAATTAACATAGAGAAATCAGTTGCATTTCTATATACACTAACAATGAACTATCGGAAAAGGAAATTAAGAAAACAATTTCATTTAAACCAGCATCAAAAGCAATAAAATACTTAGGATAAATTTAACCAGGGATGTGAAAGATCTGTACACTGAAAACTATAAAACATAGATCAAAGAAATTGAAGAAGACACAAACAAATGGAAAAATATCCTGTGTTCTTGGATTGGAAGAATTAATATTGTTAAAATTTCCCTACTTCTCAATGCAATCTATAGATTCAATGCAATCCTTATCAAAATCCCCATGACATTTTTGACAAAAAGTTGGTAAAACAATCCTAAAATTTTTATGGAGCCACAGAGGACCACAAATAGCCAAAGCAATCTTCAGCAAGAAGAACAAAATGCGAGGCATCGCATTTCCTGATTTCAAAATATACTCTAAAGTTATAGTGATTAAAATAGTATGGTACTGGCATAAAAATAGACACGTGGATCAACGGAACAGAATAGAGAGTGCAGAAGTAAATCTGCACATTTATAGTTAACTGACCTTTGATACAATGGGAAAGAATAGTCCTCATTTCCAGTGGCAAAGAGATGGTCTCTTCAATGTCATTAGGAAAACTGGATATAAGTAAGAATGAAATTGAAACTTTATCTCACACCTTATACTAAAATCAACTCAAAATGGATTAAAGACAAACATCAGACATGAAGTTGTGAAACTATAGGAAGAAAACATATGGAAAAATCTTCTTGACAGTCAGGGTGGTAATTTTTTGGATATTACTCCAAGGCACAGACAATAAAAGCAAAAATAAACAAGTGGGATTGCATCAAACTAAAAAAACTTATGCCAAGCAAAGGAAAAAATCAATTGAGTGAAGAAACCTACAGAATTATAGAAAATATTTGCAAACCATACATCTAATAAGGGGCTACCATACAAAATATATAAGTGACACAAATGACTTAATAGCAAGGAAACAAATAACCCAATTTAAAAATGAGTAAAGAAGGGGCCAGCTCAGTGGTATAGTGGTTGGGTTTGTATGCTCCACTTCGGCGGCCTGGGGTTCACAGGTTCAGACCCAGGTGTGCCCCTGCACACTGCTTGTCAAGCCATGTGGTGGCGGCATCCCACATGCAAAATAGAGGAAGATTGCCACAGATGTTAGCTCAGTGACAACCTTCCTCAAGCAAAAAGAGGAAGATTGGCAACAGATATTAGCTCAGGGACAATCTTCCTCACACACACACACACACAAAAAGAGTAAAAAACCTGAACATATATTTCTCCAAAGAAGATATACAAATGGCCAGCAGGTATATAAAAAGGTGCTCAACATCACTAATCATCAGGGAGATGCAAATCAAAACCACAATGTGATATTGCCTCACACCTGTTAGAATGGCTATCATCAAAAAGTAGAGAGATAACAAGTGTTGTGAAGAAAAGGGAACACTTGTACACTATCAGTGGGATGTAAATTGGTGCAGCCATTATGGAAAACAGTGTGGAGGTTCCTCAAAAAATTAAAAATAGAACTACCATACAATCCAGCAATCCCACTTCTGGGAATACACCTGAAAGAAATGAAACCAATTTCTGAAAGAGATATCCGCACTCTCATGTCAATTGCAGAATTATTCGCAATAGTCAATATATGGAAAAAACCTACATGTCCATTGATGGATGAAATCCTACCATGTGTAATGACATGGATAGACCTAAAGGACATTGTGGTAAGTGAAATGAACCAAACACGGAAAGACAAATAGTGCATGAAATCACTCATATGAGGAATCTAAAAAAGTTGAATTCATAGAAGCAGAGGGGAGAAAGGTGGTTACGAGATGGCTTGGGGGTGAGGAAAATGGGGAGATACGGTCAAAGGGTGCAAAGTGTCAGTTACACAGGATGAATAAGTTCTGCAGACCTAACATACAGCATGGTGACTATAGTTAATGACACTGTATTGTATACTTGAAATTTGCTAGGAGAGTAGGTCTTAAGTATTCTCATCACAAAAAAAGTAACTGTGTGAGGTGATGGATATGTTAATTCGTTTTACTGTGGTAATCATTTCACAATATATGTGTATATCAAAACATCATGTTGTACATCTTAAACAACAATTTTTATTTGTCAATTACACATTAATAAACTTGGAAAAATTAAAAACAAGAGAGATGATGCATGTAAAGGGCTACGGTAGTGAATAGTTTAACGTAGCCTTCAATAATAAGCTCTTTAGGATAGGAATTTTTATCTGTTCTATTCTCTACTACATCCTCAGTTTCTAGAATAGGGCCTGCCAAGAAATAGGCACATAACAAATTTTTGTTGAATGAATTAATGGTAATTTTTTGTTCTGGTACTGATAGGGATATTTTTATTATTCATTTGTAATTCAACAATTTTTTATAGGCCTACTGTTTGCCAGATATGGTTATATGTGTTGAGGGTAAGCAAATTCTCTGCTCTCATGGAATTACAATCTAATAAGAAGAAAGGCATAATATTTGAGCACAGATGCTGATAAGTGGTAAGTTTAAAAGCTTGTGAAAACTCTGTTCTTATTGCTTCTCTTTTCTCAGCGAAATAGAAAGCCAGTGAACAGTTGAGAGTGGGGATATATCAGGATTTATTGCAAACTTGAGACATAGTGCACAGAGAGTTAGAAAGCAAAAGAATGGAAAATGACATACCATGCAAACACTCATCAAAAGAAAGCTGGTATATTATATCCATATAAAACAAACTAGGCTTTCAGAATAGAATTATTAGAGGTAAAGAAGGTGTGATGGCTAATTTTATGTGTCCACTTGGCTAGGCCATGGTACCCAGATATTTGATCAAATGTCAGTTTAGAAGTCACTGTGAGGTATTTTTTTAGATGAGATTAACATTTAAATCAGTAGTCTTTGAGTAAAGCAGGTTACTCTCCATAATGTGAGTGGGCCTCATCCAATCAGTTGAAGTTCTTAAGACAAAAATATTGAGGTTGTAGAGGTAGAAGGAATTCTGCCTCCAGACTACCTTTGGACATGAGCTGCAATATCAACTCTTCGCTGGGTCCAGCCTGCCTGCCTGCCCTGCAGAATTTGGACCTTCCAGTCCCTAAGGTAAATAAGCCAATTCCTACAATATCTCTCTCTCTCTCCCTCCATACAAACACATGCACACACAGACACACAGACACACAGACACACACACACACACACACATCCTATTAATCCTATCGGTTCTCTTTTTCTGGACAACCCTGACTAGTACAAAGAGTTTTTTTTTAAATAATAAACAGATTTTATATCTCAAAAAAATCACAGTCTTAAATTTGTATGCACCTAAATAATATAGATTCGTTGTTTGTTGTTTTTTTATTTACTTTTGTGAACATTTTTTCTATTGCAAAATAAAATGATTTTTAATTGTTGATGGTGATGATATTGTAGCCCAAAGAAATAGTTGATCCCTCAGAGATGCTTACTTCAGGGAAAGATGAAAACACAGAATCAGTTCAGCAAACTCAAGAGAGAGAGAAGAAAGAGGAGAGGAGAGAGGGAGGAAGGGAGAGAGAGAGAGAGAGAGAGAGAGAAAGAGGGAGAAAGAGAATCTCAGACAACAGAACTGTCCATATCCATTCTGCTTAAGTTAGGGTCACTATGTTTGAAATATAATCAATTCTCAACATCACCCTCAAGAGAGGCAATGATCATTAATGCGATGGGTTTTTACAAACTTCATGAAGAAGTATATGTGGTAACTGAAAAAAATTAAAAATTTCCCTCCAAAGCAATGACAGGATCCAAAACACTCAGGCAGCAGCAGATTTCAAAGCATTTCAAGTAGTTGGCACTCTTCCGAACTCTGAACCCAATTCTCAATTATTTAACTTCTCTTCAAGAAGAACACAGTAGATACAAAGTTGTCCTTGTTCTCCAAAGTGGGTTCTCTCCTTCCCATTCTTGTGTGGACCATTTGTGAGCAGGTAGTCAGCTACTTTGTCTGGATCTTCTCAATCCAAAACAACTGAGAGAGTTGGGAAAACAGGCAGATAGTTTATGTCGCCTGAGGTGACACCTCACTACCCATCTTGTGAAGTAATGGAGTGGGTTTATCTCTCCCTCCTCCCCTAATGGCATCTCTTCCATTCACATCATTTTCTCTGTATTTATTTCTAGCACAGGTTTGGGGTTGACTGGATCTATATTCCTTACATATATAGTAAGCTATTGGCATGAAGCACCACTAATATTAAAGTGTAAATTTGGATGAGAAAACAATGCCTAGGTTGAAAACTTTAAGAAGAAAAAATGAAAAAAAATGGAAATAAAAGACAATGACAACATTGAAAATCAAAGAAGAAAAATCAGTTATTCAAGATTGGATGTAGATGCCTCAAAATAAACAAACAAAAATTAAGGAAAATAGCCTTGAACCTCAACTTCACTTCTAACACGCACACACATGCACAACACACACATACACACACAAACCCAGATTAAAGATTTAAAGACAAAAATAATCTAAGAGAAATTAAAGAAAATGCGAGATAAAATTTTATCATTTTAGAGTGCTATTAATTTTTAAACAGGACATGTAACTCATAATCCATAAAATAAAATTTTGATAAATTTACTACATACCATTTTTTAAATTCCGCATGGCAAAAAGAAGACCACAAATAAAGTCAAAAGGATAATAATAAACTTTTTAAAAAGACACATATATATGACAATGTTCTTAGTATAGAGAATCTTCTTTAAAATCTATATTTAAAGGACAATAACACAATAGGAAATTGGCAGATATATGAATGGACAATTTATAGAAAAATGTAAGTGGTTTTTAAATATATGAAATGAAGCTCCATCTCATTCATAATTAATTATTAAAAATAAAAGAAAGCTTAAATGGTAATCAAAAGACAAAAACCTTAGTAATACACAAGGTTTGGGGAAAATAGGTGTTCTTTCCAATTACCAGTATTGGTGGTATATGTTAGTAAAATATCTAGAAGACAATTTAGTTGAGCGATATAGACTACTATGAGTATATTCCTTTCTTGAATAACATTTTGTTTTCCTTGAAGTGAATAATTATTAAATTTTTCTATTTTAATATTTTGACTTTTTTACGTGCTGTTCCTCAGTTCATCAATGGCTAACTTCCAATTTGCTGCTGGGTTTGGGAAGGAATCATTGCTTGTTATATGGGCACTGGTAGAGAACGTGGGTGGTCTGTTACTATATATTTTCTCATTCAGTGTTCCTACTTTCATCCTTCACTCCCCCCTACAAATGTCCTCAAAACACACAAACACAGACACACACAGAGCATTATCTACCTCAATTATTCAAAGGTAATTATTGTTTCTGATTCCTAAACCCTTCCACGAGGGTAGGCACACATTGTAGTGCTTCTTCTTGGTTTCTCACACTAGATCCAGGATTCCTCTTTATTTGATCTACTCTGCAAGTTTCATTTCTAAATATACTGCTCACCCTCTAAAATTTTGTTGACATCATTGTCTGCCATCATCTCCTTTTCTGTTCTCTTTGTGAGTTTACACCCTTTCCATTTCTTTACTATCTTTTTAGTAGGATTCCAGGGGATACAGGGAAGAAAATACACGCTTCATCTTCCATTGGCACTGCAAAACTATCTCACTTGAGGCCTTGTTTTAAGAAACCCAACAGATCTGTGTACTGGCCAGGAATAAGATGAGGGGCACCATTCATGATTTAGACATGAGTCATTCCTTCAGTTATGTTTCTGCACCTCCCTTTCGTTTTGAATACCAACCTGTGCCAAGCATCTGTTTTACTAGAAAAGAAACTAGGATAAATATCCCTTTCCTCTCTTTTCATTACTCAGTTACTTGTGAGATTCTATTCCTCCTCATTTCTTCTCTTCCCTTCTTTCTCTAAGAACCATGGTTTTTTGAGGCTGTATCTCTCCTATCATCTCTCCTGCCATATTCTGTCAGGAAGACATTATGCAGATGCCACCTTCTCGGGGACACTTTGGCTCTCTAAAAGAACAAAAAAACACAGAAATACCCACCAGAATGGCCTAGAACAGGTTGTGGTGGTGGGTTTTGACTGCAAGGGTGAGCACAGGGACCATTTCATTCTTTGCATGGTTAGACTTTGAAATTACTTTGGCCCTGGATGAGCAACTATTGGTGTCAGGCTGCTTTCAATTTTACTAATGAAGAATGACATATGTGGAATGTTCACTTATTCTTTTTTGTTTGTTACTGAGGTCACATTGGTTTACAACATCATGTAAATTTCAGGTTACATCATTATATTTCAGCTTCTGAATAGACTGCATCGTGTTCCCAACCAAAAGTCTGGTTTCCATCTGTCACCACACATATATGCCCTTTTACTCCTTTTGCCCTTCCCCACACCCTTCCCCTCTGGTAACCACTATCTGTTCTCTGTGTCTATGTGTTTGTTTGTTTGTTTATCTTCTACATATTTGTGAAATCATATGGCATTTGTCTTTCTCTGTCTGACTTATTTCACTTGGCATAACATCCTCAAGGTCCATCCATGTTGTCGCAAATGGCACAATTTCACCTTTTCTATGACTGAGTAGTATTCCATTGTATGCATATATCACATCTTCTTTATCAAGTCATCCATTGATGGGCACTTAGATTGCTTCCAAGTCTTGGCAATTGTGAATAATGCTGCAGTGGATAAAGGGTGCATATATCTTTTTGAATTAGTGTTTTCATGTTCTCTGACCCAGAACTGGAAGAGCTGCATCATATGGTATTTCTATCTTTAATTTTTTGAGAAATCTCCATACTATTTTCCATAGGGGATGCACCAGTTTGCATTCCCACCAGCAGTGTATGAGCATTCCCTTCTCTCTATATCCTCTTCAACACTTATTTCTCGTCTTTTTAATAACAGCCATTCTGATGGGTGTGAAGTGATATCTCATTGTAATTTCAATTCGCATTTCCCTAATAATTAGTGATGTTGAACATCTTTTCATATGCCTGTTGGCCATCTGTATATCTTCTTTGGAAAAATATCTGTTCATATCCTCTGCCCATTTTTTGATTAGGTTGTTTGTTTTTTTGTTGTTGAGTTGGAAAGGACTACATCAAACTAAAAAGCTTCTGCATGGCAAAGGAAACTATCAACAAAAAGTAAAGATAATCCACCAACTGGGAGGAAATATTTGCAAACCATATATCCAATAAGGGGTTAATTTCCAAAATATATAAGGAACTCATACAACTCAACACTTCTTGTTCCTATGCTCTAGCTGTTTGTATGATTTTTGTATCAGCCAGAGACTGAGGGACAAAAAGCCATAGATTGTGCTGAATCCAGAGTGGATCAAACAGTCAGAGACGCTCAGCAGTCGGGCCCTTTGTTGCTGCTCAGAGTTTGTACTCAGCTCCCCCTGCAGTTCCTGTCACTGTGTCACTCACAGCACAGTAGTACATAGCTGAGTCTGACTCTTGGATTGAGGCTTTCTCCAAGTGGAAGGAGGTGGTTTCTTTATTGTATGTGGCTTCAAAACCTTTGTTGTTTCCTTTCTCGTTGGCTTTTGTGGCCCATAGGAGGACCTGTGGACCTTCTCCAGGATATTGGACATACCAGAAAAGAATAGGATACCCTGTGGCTGAATAAGTACAGTTCATAGTCAGGGAAGTCCCTTCTGAGAGAGTGACTTGGCCTTCCATCTGGGTCACTGAGTCTCCATGGGTTTGTCCTGGGGAAAAAGAAAAGAGATGTGTCACCTTGGGCATAAAGCTCTGGGATATAATGAAGGTTCCAGATTTTGCTGACATAACACAAGAAAGAATCCAATTTTAAGAGGCATTTTACTTACCTAGCATTAGGAGTACCACAGTCACTAAGCCTGGAGCAGAGTTCATCTCTAGAGTGTCACCTTGATTCTTAACATGAAGAAATGTTGAGGTCACAGCGAAATGATAAATTAAAGCCTACATTTCACTCAGGAAATGTGTTTGTGTTAGGAAGCTGCACCCCCTGGTGGACAGGGACTGAAATGGATGCATATTTCCTAGACTCCTCCCAAAGTCAGCAATATGTTATCTCTGACTTTATGAGGCACATGTCAGTCTTCAAGCGGCCCTTGTAAATCTGAACAAGGCTACTGTAACCTCTCAAGTCTATTTTGTTCTTAGGACCCAACCTGACATGGCAGTTCTTTAACAGAGCATCCCATGGTATTTCTGTAGATGAGAAGATATCAGTTTTCTTGAGCATTTTAGTACAGTACTTTATATTCTCATGTATTCATTGTGAGCCAGCCTATAATCCATTAGAATGTAAGAAGAGTGTTTAGGGCTGCATACAGAGGAAGTAATAAGAAGTGAAGTCATTACTGAGTGATTCTGTTTTTCAGTACTGGACCCCAACATAAAGAACACTGACTGGCACATTATGTGCTCACTGAATACTTGTTAAATTAAACAAAAATAATGAATAAACAATCTTTGATTGAGGATTCACTACTATTTGCAATACAATATTTCCTCGCTCCTAAAATACTATTAATTGTAAAGAATGCTATTTTGTGTGTGTGTGTGTGTGTGTGTGTGTGTGTGTGTGTGTGAGAAAGATCAGCCCTAAGCTAACATCCCTTGCCAATCTTCCTCTTTTTGCTGAGGAAGATTAGCCCTGAGCTAACATCTGTGCCCATCTTCCTCTATTTGTATATGGGATGCCACCACAGCATGGCTTGATGAGCAGCACATAGTTCCATGCCCAGGATCCAAACCCGTGAACACTGGGCTGCCAAAGTGGAGCATGTAAAGTTAACCACTATGCCACTGGGCTGGCCCCAGGAATGCTGTATTTTTAATAAAAGATTTTCAGGAGAAAAAAGTCACACTATCTTATCAATAGTCAAATATTCCTGACTTTCACAATCATTGAAAAGTGAAAAATATGAATCCTGGACGGAAGAAACATCAAAATTGAAGCTACTGAATCCCTACAGGATGAACTGAAATCAGTATCTTATTCTCCCACCATTTCATTGACTCCAAGACAAGATGACTAACCTATGTGAAACAGACAACGAATACTAATCCTACACTGTTAATGGAGATTGAGCCTCAAGGATGCTTCCACTGTGGTCCATCTGCCAACATTTTGGTGCCAAACTCTGATCAAATAATTTTCACCCACAGGGTAGGGAACCCAGAAGATGTGGATTTGCATCAAAAGCCTGGAACACAAGTTAGGACTCTCTTCTTTCCCAGCTTTTCAATTGGTTAAAGACATATCAGCTGATATTCATACAACAGCTAACAGTAGAATCAATGTGAGTGATTTAAATTACTGATTCTGGGATCCCATCGCTAACTTCATGAATCATATTTTCCAGGATTGAGACCCACTAAGTTATAATTTTTAAAAGCTCCCCATCTGGTTCCAGCCAGATCGATACTAGTTTACAAGATTTCGTTTGTGATTGTTGTCCTAGACCAAGACAGTCCTCAAAGATCAGGAAGAAAGCTCTGGGATCAAAATGAAAAAATGTCCCTGACTACACAAATTTTAAAAAACTAGTCTTTCTCTATGAAGTAGCAGCAGCAAAAGCAAACTCTTAATTAGCTCCCTTCTTATTACCATTCGTTTTATAAAACAAAACAGAAGACCTCTGGGCATTATCAGGATATAGTTCTGGAGAAGGACACATCTTCTGTAAGGCCCTGTAAACATTTATCCCCAGACACATAGATGGAAGCTTAATTCAGTCTGTTTCCTGGAGTTCACTCTCCACAGATTCAGATCAAGAGGCTTCATGAGTCCAGAGTCATCATGTGAATAGTCTCCCAGGTGCAGACATGAGTAAGAAATTCAGGCCCAGATACTGTTTGAATTCACATATGCCTTCCTTTCTCTTCTATTTTCCAAATCGCATTGTCAGAACCTGGCACAAAACTATGTTAGAAAGAATTCTGGAATAGTTGATACAAACTTCTAGTCTGATATACAAGGAAAATGCAAAATAAGTTGGGATGATGCTGAGTTGAAAGTAAATGGTACAGCACATGGGTGCAGAAAGTTGTTATGTACTCTTTAAAGAAAAGAACATAGTTTAAGGCCAATGAGAACCTAGAGGAGAAATAGTTTGCATTTTGGATCACACAAGAAGATCTGTATAACATTGAGGGAAGATATTTGTTAAATTTGGATCTCTAATGGCTTTATTAATGTATAATTTTCATAAAAATTAACTGCACCCATTTAAATTAGACAATTTTATTAGATTTTACATTTGCATATACTTGTGAAGCCATCACCACAATCAAGATAATGAGGATATATGTCACCCCAAAAGTTTCCTCATGTGTCTTTGTTATCCTTCTCTCAACACTCTCCTTACCTCCCACTCTCATTTCCAGGTGACACTTCTGTGATAAATTAGTTTGCATATTTTATAATTTTATATAAATGGAATTATATGTCCTTTTTTGTCTGGCTTCTTTCACTGAGCATAATTATCTTGAGATTCTTCCGTGGTCTCATAAGTATCAATAGTTCATTCCTTTTTGTTGCTGAGTAGTATTCCATTATACGGATATAAAGCAGTGTGTTTATCTATTCACCTGTTGAGGGACATTTCGGCGAATCCTAGTTTGGGGATGTTACAAATAAAGCTGCTATGAACATGTGTGTACAACATTTTTTATAGACATATGGTTTCATTTCTCTTGGGTCAATGTCTGGGAGTGAAATGGCTGAATGATATAGTAGGTTTATATTTGACTTTGTTAAACTTACTTATTTTTTTCTAGTAACATTTTTTTTTTGTAAATTCCCTTGGATTTTCTACCCAGAAAATTATGCTGTCTGTGAATAAAGATAGGTTCACTTCTTCCCTTCCAAACTGTATGTCTTTTTGTTTCTTTCTCTTACCTTATTGCACTGGCTAGAACCCCTAGTACAATATTAAATAGAAGTGGTGAGAGTCAAAATTCTTCCCTTAAAGCTGATCTTAGTGGGAAAGCATTCAGTCTTTCACCATCAGGTAGGACATTTGATGTAGGTTTTTCCTAGAGGCCCATTATTAAGTTGAAGAAATTCTCTTCAATTCCTAATTCACTGGGAGTTTTAATCAGGAATGAATGCTGGATTTGCCAAATGCTTTTTCTGTACCTACTGAGCTTACCCTCATTCATTGATCATCTGCTATTTGTCTCTTTGGATACATTATTGATAAATATTAAAATAAAATATTAAAGAGGATATCACTCTCTGTTTTACAAATAATGAAATAAAGCTCACAAGTGTCTAGAAAGTTCATGGCAGAGCTAATAATTTTGAACACAGATCTCTCTGATAGCAAAAACCTGTTCCCTGGTTTTTACTATAGATTATTTTCAGAGAAAATTTGAGAGAGAGACTAGAAGGTAGCAACATTACTTCTTCTCAAGTCTTTGAAATATTTTGAGACAGTATGTTAACAGGCTCTTTATTTATGCAAATGGAGCTAATGAAAATAATTAAATACCTGCAGATTTGGCTCTTTCACCAAAAGAGGGAAGAAAACACTATAAAGGATAACCAAACTACAATTCAGAAGCTGACCACCACCTAGTGGCAGGAGCATTTTTTTCAGACCAATTAATAGGCACCTGACTTAAGTAATGCACTGTAGCAAGAGTGAAAAACTCTTCTAGGCTTTTGTCAACCAGCAGGTTACTGGAACTCATTCATGCCCAGTGATCACTCTCTCTCTCTGTCCCTTGAGACTTGCTTGTGATAAAGCAGTCTAGAGCATAGTTGCTCAAATTAGCCATGTAAATGTCTCAATTTTTAAGTAGAATTGCCATATGATCCAACAATTCCACTTCTGAGAATATACTCAAAAATTGAAATAATTTCCGTGTATATCCAAAATATGGAGATATTATATATCCATGTTTCCATCAAAAAATGGAAGCAATCTAAATGTCCACCAACAGATGAATGGATAAAAAAATGTGGTATATACACACACTGGAATATTATTCAACCTTAAAAAGGAAAGAAATTCTGAGACATGCTACAACATGGATGAACTTTGAGGACATGATTCTAAATGAAATAAGTCATAAAATGATGAATATTGCATGATTCCACTTATACGAGCTATCCAAAGCAGTCAAACTCATAGAAAGAGAAAGTATAATGTAGTTGCCAGGGGCTGGAGGGAGAGAAGAATGGAGAGTTATTGTTTAATAACTACAAATTTTCAGTTTTTCAAAATGAAAAGAGTCCTAGAGATGGATGGTGGTGCTGGTTGAACAATATAAATGTACTTAACACAACTGGATTGTACACTTAAAAATTGTTAAAATGGTAAAATAAAAAAAAGAATTTAAAGGCACTCCTTTTAAGATTTCTACCCTATACATTTGCTTTCCAAATGCAAATATAAGATAGAGTTACAACACAAGATCACTTATCAACTATCCATTACCATTCAGATTTTAACGCACTGAGAAAATGAGTTAGAGGTGGAAGGAGTAAACTGGGAGAAGGAATATTTTGGATTATGGAACATTGATTGCACAAACAGGGTCTGGAGCTGTGCACAATGAACCACATGATGGCAAACCTGATTTTGGAGGAGTGGTGAAGGGAAGGGAAAGCAGAGAAAGAAGATAATTCAGACTCGCCTCCTTCACAGTGTCCCGCTAAGAGCCACTAATTATTGATCATTTTATGGATAGGGCTGGTGGGAGGCAGGTAAGTCTATATTGTGGAAATTGAACTCTTCCTCCCAGGAAGTGTTAATAGGATGGAATGAGCATTAGCACAACTTTGTCACATAGTAGTCACTTTAGAAAGTAAACGAGAGTACCATTGACTCAATTAACAAAACTAAATTAAACTAATTTATTAAATGGTATAAAAGAGCATGATATACAAAAAGAGCGAACCACAGAGAGATTTCACAGCCTTTCTTATTCAAAACAATACCTGTAACAAAATATATACTCAATAAATATTTATTGAACAAATTGATCTGAAAATCCAACAATTCACTCATATTTTTACTGATTTTTTGACTCAGATGTTTCTGAATTTCCTTAGTCAATTCTTCAAGCTTGGTCTAATCATCAAATGGCAAATTGTTTATTGTGGCTGTTTTGTTTTGTTTTGTTTTTTTGTGGAGAAGACCAGCCCTGAGCTAACATCTGTTGCCACTCCTCCCCTTTTTGCTGAGGAAGACTGGCCCTGGGCTAACATCCGTGCCCATCTTCCTCTACTTTATATGGGACGCCGCCACGGCATGGCTGACAGGCAGTGCGTCGGCGGGCGCCCGGGATCCGAACTCGCGAACCCTGGGCTGCCAAGCACGGACTAAACCACTGCGCCACCGGGCGGCCCCTACTGTGGCTGTTTTTTGTCTTCAATAAACAATTTCAAGCCAATTATTCAGGGATAAGGATGTTTTTGATGAAGGATAACTCTAGACATGGTCTATGAACCTAGGAAGCTATACTCTTAGAGTGAGTGTTTTCTCTCTAACCTTACACCTGTGCTGCCACAGCCCTAGCCACTTCCTGTCTGTGATGCCAGTTCCCTGCCTTGGTCCCCACAGCAGCTGCATGTATCAAGCAGAGAGCTGGGGTTTTGGTACACCTCGCCGCAACACATCTCTCACTGTGTGCTCACTCAGCACACAGAAATACACTGCAGAGTCCTCCAGCTGTGAAGCTGAGATGGTAAGATTGATGGATTTGGTTGCCTTCTGGAAATTCAATGAGTAGCGACCTTTTGTGGCACTTTGCTGGTTGTAAGAATTCTGATGAATAAGAAACATCATCTCTCCACTGCTGGGCTGCTTGTACCAGAATAGGCTATAACTGCCAGAACTGATGTCAAATCTGCAGTTCAAGGTGACAGCCTCCTTCTCCTGTGTTAACAGTGCTGGTTGGGCTTGAGTTACCTTCCGGGCAATACTGGATCCTGAAGGAAAAAAGGATTCTTCCACTGAATGGAAAACATCTTGCTCTTCAATTTCAGAGATCCGCACTCTGAGGCGAGCCTCACAGAGTGAGGGAAGAATGGCAGGGTATGTGTTGCTGCTGCTGCAGAACAGGAAACAAGGATTTCAGGGTGTAGCAGGTTGGTGTGGGTCATATCAAAGTCCTCTATGCACTGGCTGAGAGTCTCACCCAACCCAAACTCCCTTTTGCATTCACCAAGTCTTAAATTAATGACAATTACATCTGAAAATAAACATGGGTACAATTTTATATTGAAAAGAAGATTGATGATTCAATCAACTACTATGTTCAGTCCTTGTACCTGTCATGGAACTGGGTAGGGGGCACTTATTTAAAAACACTATGTGTCATGGATAATGGAAACAACATTAGATGGAATAATCATATTTCCTCACACCTACGTATGCTGTTGTTTCATCTAAGGTAGAAATAAATCACTTTATGATAAGACGTCAAACCTTCTTGGATAATCACTGTTACTCTTTCGATCTATGTAGTAGTATTGCAATATTCCTCCTCACTGTCAATGTTTGTTCAGTTGCCTATCTTGGGTCAAAAGTAGAAAAATCTAATCACTCTGTGCTGAAGAATTTAGGCTGAATCCCCTCAGACAGTGAGTCCTGTTACAAAGGTCCCCTTCTCTTTTCTGTTTCGTTTTGACAGCCTAGCTCTATTCAAAAAGGCCAGAATAGGTACCAGAATTTGGTTGTTAGGTTATCCAAACTTCGATTTGTATTCTTCTCAGTACACCAGTTGGGACCCTAAATGAACCACAGTAGGCTTCCATATTCTGGATGCCCAGTTCTGAAGAGAATATACGCTTGGTGACTCCATACATCTCCATAGGACAGCTGATCATAGGATCACCAATTGTAATAAAACTTTCTCTTTGTATGTAAATTTAAAATAAGTCCACACCTAGGGATATTACTCAACAGCACAGCAAACAACAAAGATCCATTGCCTATCTCTTGATACAGTAGCCAAAGCTTACTATATTTATCTCAAAAGAATTGCTGCCTCAGCTAAATTGGTGGAAGCATTTTCAGATCTTACACTGGAATTTCCATTAAATCTGGTGGTACCACATACCGTACAAACGGTTCTAAGTTATAGACTATAACTTTCTAAAAATATACAACATTTTTCTACCAATAGGCTGATTAAATATGAAATATTATTCATTTCTCCTCATTTTACTCAGTCCTAACACATTTCTCAATCAAGGGAATCTCATGATTGCACTTCTTTCCTTCAAGTAGTGTCCATGTCTAGAACAGATCTTTTGGACATTCCCACAACAAATTCTGCATTAATAAGTTTTTTTAAATAATCTTATCTTAAAAATTAAAAGAGTCAATACCAAACCAATTATGCAATAACTACTCCAGACTCCTTTATAAAGTCCAATCTTTCAGCATTAATCCATTACTGTTAGTCAATATGTTTTTCAAAAGTAGTTCACAGCTTCCAAATACTATGGGAGACAATGAGCTTTCTTACCATCTAATCTTTTCTTAACTCTCTCAAGTGTCTTGTGTATCCCTATTAAAAATGTACAGCAAATATATGAATTATATAATGTCTTCATGTTACTCAAAGAAATTTGTGTCATAAAGACAAAGTCTACCAGTATAAAAGACACTGTAGAAGCTAGGGAAAAAATACTTGAGCAGATCATCATGCTAAACATGGCCTTCTGACTAAAGTCATTATGCAAGCTCCTCTTTGTGAACATAAACACAAATCCATGGACGCGTTCAACAATTCCATCTTACATTCAGAAAACTTGGCCCCTAATTTTGTAAAGAATCACTAGTAATGATTGATTTCTTTGATTCACAAAGACAAGATATTTCAAAGCCAGGACAGGCGTCTGGTGGAGCCAAATGATCTCCTATGAATATTTGCTATAAAACTCCAGAGACAACACATCACAGCAGGGACATATTGGCTGCAATATAAACAAACACTGGTGGGGAAACTTTTCTAGGATGGCAGAGAATGGGGCTAGTTCAAGCCCTTCTTGGAACCAACAAAAACCCATAAAAACTGTGAAGGTGGGATGTGAAATGCTGTCCCAAGGAAATATATGGGTATCTCCAAAAGATTCTCACACAATTGCATTCCCTCCATGGGTCATGTATGTATTGGTCATAGTATTTTATTTTTGACATAGGTTGCAGCACTCCCCTGTCAGAAAACCACAGAACTCACTAGAGTTCAAAATCAACTTGGTTTTATGTTTACTACCTGTGCCATTTCAATTTATCTCTATGAAGGGGAGCAAATTTCTCTGGGACAGTTATGTAAAGTGTTGCCCTCACTTGGAAACTTCATGTTTCTTATCACCCCTCTATCCTCTAAAAAAATGGACAGAAAAGTGGAAAGAAAGAAAACTGAAGTTAGTTACTGTAGCGGACACCCTGGAACTCCTATGGCCTAATGCATTATTAGCCTTAGCTCTCATGGCCCTGCATTCTTCCCCTCACAAAGTCGTATGTTGCTGAGGAATTTGGTCACTGGTCACTGGTAGGCCCATTCCAAAGAGGAATTTGGAAATATTGTATGAGCTATTATACCAACAAATTTAATTTTGAGTTTTTACATTTTGTGCATATTTGACAAAATTTCATTATACTACAGAAGCAAATTGTAACCAATTTTTAAAGATATTTTATTTAGCGTAAAACATGAAAAAGTGTTCATCCACTAATGAGAATGTGTTGGAAGACTAATTCCAAGTCATCTTTCTTGCATGTAACTCCCTTAATACATCCTATTTCTGACTTTTTATGCCTTTAAAATGGGATGGGAACAAAGTTAATTTTAAAACAATCAGAAGGCGGAATACTTCTATCACCTGAGCAGATTTCATGTATCCCTTTCCAGTCAACCAACCTCCTGAAGACAATGGGCATTCTTATTGCTATTACCATAGATTTATTTTAACTGGTTTAGAACTTCAAATCTGTGGAATCATATGATGGGTACTCTTTTGTGCCTGTTTTCTTTCACTCGTCGTGATTCACCCATGTTCTTGTGTGTATCAGTCATTTACTACTTTTTATTAGTGAGTATCCTCTTATATGAACATATCACAATTTGTTAATACATTCAGCTGTGTCCACCACTGCCCAGACACAGGATATTTAGGGATGAATCCTTGGTATCATGCACAAATGTGCAAGGTACAGGCTGCCCTAGATTCTTATATCCTGCTCATGCAAGAGTAGGGTGTGTCTATAATATATTTTAACCAAAGAACGTATCTTTAATACCTTTATTTAAAGACCCATATCTAACATTCATTATGTTAGTTAACATGCCACTAATTTTTGCTAGTAAAAACCCCAAAATCTAATATTCTCTATGCTATTTAGCAACGTTTCAGGTATTGATCAAGATGTGGATAGCTGAATTGTAGCTTCCTCTGTCATGGCCTTCTATTACAATGCAAGCTGACCACTTCTGGAATTCACTTTCTTGAGTAGGAAAATTAACTCTCATTAGAACTGAAGCTTAATTTAAATGGCACACATACATGATACCCTATTGTCTGTGTGGAAAAAGTTTTAATATAATTATACATCCTAATACTTTGATATATTCATTTACTTTGTAAGTGACATACAGTTACTATAAAATTTTGTAGATAATTGTCAGGGCAAGTTCTGAAGATCTATAAGCCACATTACTATAATCCTTTCTAAATAGTTATTCCAGAGATTTTTTTAGTTTAAAATTTAGAAATACTTTGGAATAAAAGAATAGTAAAATTTTGGAGAGCTTATTTGGTAACTTATGAAGAAAATTCCACTATTTTATTATTTAATATTAAATACACAACACATTCAGTACACATTTCCAATCTTTACAGCACATTAACAAAGTCTTTAGGATAATTAGACCTCCATATACAATTCTTATGGGGATATCTAAGACAAGGAAACTTTTATTTAGTAAACAAATGCACTAAAACATGAGTATAAAAGACAGATTGGTAAAATGTTTAAAATACGTTATATGTCTAGTTATAACTTGCAATTGCTTTTTGTGACATGTTTCACATAATAGGATATTAAAATTGACCCTTGTATTAGTTTTCTAGGGCTGCAATAACAAAATACCATAGACTGGGTGGCTTAAACAACAGAAATTTTTTTCTCACTCTCTGGACTCTAAGTCAAAGATTAAGGTGTTGGCAGGGTTAGTTTCTTGGAGGTCTCTCTCCTTGACTTGTAGATGGCCACCTTCTTATTGTGTCCCCAGATGGTCTTTTGCCTATGCCATGCATGTCTGTGTCCAAATTTCCTCTTCTTAAAAGGACACCAGTCATACTGGATTACAACCAACCCATATGACCTCATTTTACCTTAATAGCACTTTAAAGGCCCCATATCCAAAAATAGTCACATTCTGAGGTACTGGGGGTCAACACATGAATTTGAGAGGGACACATTTCAGTAAAAAACAACTCTCTAAGTAAATAAATGTGAAGTTCATGAACAAGACAGTTGAGACCTCCCTTGATTAAATTTCCCCCTAATTTCTGGTGCACAAAACAATTATATATAATTTTGATGAGGAGGTTTCCCATCTTCTCTTAATGTATTTTATAAGGACCTTGAAATATGCATTTAGAAGTCGTTCATAAAAGCTATTATTCACACTTGGCTTCTTTATCCTCTAATATATCAGATTATGGGATGGCCTCAATTTTAATTTTATGTTTTTCCGTAAGTAAATCTTGGTTTCTTGGTATTTCTCTCTCCAGTTTTCCCACTCTCTTTTCTGTCTGAATATGAATTTTTTAAACTTGTCTGCCTTCTTATTTTTACATTAGATCTCACCTTTGCAGAAGTTAATTTAGTTCACTAACTTGGTGTCCTCTTGAACTCCTCCTTCGCTGCCCCTTCAGCAGAATTGACCTCCCTTTGGGATATCTGTTCTGTGGGTGTGGTGAGTTTAGTGAGTGAGGGACGGGACTTCAGCCTTTGTACAAAGGGGCAGCAGGAAGAACCACACCCTGTGTGCTCAGCTTTCTTGGTTGTTTTCTTTTAGGTTTGTGTTTTAATGTAGCAAGATTTTTAATTTTGTTTCAATCAAATAATCTCTCTTTTTATGTATGTTTTGATTACTGATATATTTGGATTCATTTATTTTTTCTATTATAAGTTTGATTTTATTTCAATCTTTTATTCTTAAAGAAAGACGTTAGTATACATTATATATATTTGTTTTTATTCCATATCAACTATTTCTTTCTGATCATTTCTAGCTCTTCATCGTCATTATTTGGACCCATTTCTAATATTTTGGTTTTGCTAGGCATATTCTTGTTTTTTCTTTTCTTTTCTAGTCTGTCTTCCATTGCATTGATAAAGCTTTCTTTTCTCTCTGCTGATTTATAAAATGTATTTCTGTTCTTATGAACAATGTCCTTAAATTTCATATATACCTAACTACATATTTTTTCAATGCCCAGTGTTATTCTCTGACATTTCTCCTGTATATACCACTCCTTCTCCTTGCTGTACTTTTTCTCTTGCTGATTTAGTATCTTTAGAATGATCTCAGTGGCTGATTGGAGTGGACTACACATCAGTTATATGTCAGGATAGTAGATTCAAAGGAAATTTGTAAAATGAGTTGATAAACTACAGTTCCAAAGCACATCAAGAAAAATAATAAAAAAAGAAGACACAATATTCAGAACATGAATTCACTGTGTTCTTCCTCAGAGCCTCTGTCCCTAATCTTCCTCTGCCTGGAGTGATTTTCACCTCCTGGCCTTACGGCTCGTCCCTTCACTTCTTCCCAGTGTCTGCTCCTAGAGAAATGTGCACATGTGAACAAAGAGGAATGCTCAAAAAGGTTTATTGCAGTGCCATATTTCGTAGATAAATCAAGGTCTTAACAGTTCATCAACAGGGGATGGGTTGCATGAACAGTAGTATATCCATAATATGGAATACAGTGGAACAAAGGACTCTGTGTGTTAATATAATAGGACCTATACAATTTATTATTGAGTTTATAAAGTAAGTTACAGAAAAGTATGCACAATACCTATCATATTATATTAAATGGAAACCTACAAATAAAATGCTATTTATTTTCTGTTGATTCATATATTTGGTATATGTGTGTAAATCTATAGTAAAATAGCTGGACAGGGTGCATCAACTCCAAGTTGATGACTGATGAAAAGGTCAAATTAGGAGTGGTAGTCAAAGGGAATTTTAGTCTATATGTAAAGTTTTATTACTCTAGTAATTCATATATTCACGAATTCCTTCTGATGTTAAAATTAATAAAAATTCATAAAAGCCATCATAAAAGTTTATCCATAGTCTCCTCTATTCTTCTCACCAAAAAAAAAAAAAGGGAAAGGAGAAAGTGACACCTTCAAAAGATTTTTCCAACCACCCCAAGTATAAGAAGTATTTCTCCTTCCTCTGGGATCATACAGCTTTTAGTTCTCCCTACTCTTAGGATTCTTCTCTTCCACTCTGTCATAGTTATGTATATTTTTGTCTTCCCCATTAGACTATAAACTACTGACTCAACCCTTTTATATATTCTTAAAACCTAGTAAATTGCCTCATTTATGGTAAAACTTCAGCAAATGTTTATGGATTTACTTTGAACTAAGTAAAAGAAATCAAACAGCACAAGATGAGAATTGCCAAATTATTTTAAGATAATAATTTTCATCAAATAACATTTTAAAAGTAGAAATTGTTTCATTTTTAACCCCCCGTTTAATCTAATCAGGTATTTTTGCTTTCTGACTATCTGCATTTCCTTCATCAGGAAACGTAGACTGGATGTTGCTGGGGTTGTGTGTGCTGAGTTAGTTGGTCTGAAGTGGTCTTTGTTGATGATTTTAGTCCACAAGGGGGCACTATAGGTTTTACAAGAAAAGAAGACTTTTCTGATGGTTCCAGAGGGTTGAACAGTTAATAAAGGAGACCAGAGAGCATGTGAGCCAGTCAAATTATAGACAACAAACGTGGGGAGAGGGGGAACAGTGTTTGTATAAAGTTTATCTCAGGTTTTCAGTTCTGCCATTCTATATAAGCCTCAGAAAGCTGGAGCCCATATCTCTATAAATCCATTGTGAGGATGCTTCTCCGAGCAGAGGTACTGGAATAGGAATATAACTGGGCATTGTGAACATAGAAGCTCAAGAGAAAACATCTCCATTACCTGTTTTCAATGTTTTAATTTTATGAGTAAAGTTCCCAAAATCTGTGGACCTAGAAATTATTCCAATACCTGAGATATCCTACTTTTTTATGTCTCCTCTGAGAGTAGAAGGAACAAGAATAATGAGGAGAGAAGAAGAAAAGATTAAAAAATAAGAAACATGAATAGAAAGAGGAAAGGAAAAGGACAATATTTAACTTGACCAGCAATGTGTGGCCTGATCAGAATCAGCTGTGTGGGTCTGGATAGGAGGAGGGGAAAAGTGGAAATTAAGTCAGAGTGGATGTTATACATGTATCTTATTTTTCACCAACTGAACTCTTTTTAGAATAATTTTCTATGGAGATGGTGACTGTATATCTTGGGTTTCTAGAACTCTCCTGATTTCAAGAAAATATATTTTCTTCTTCAATGCACAATACATGTTATCAGATTGTTTTCCTTTGTCAGAATTTACATGTAACTGGATTTTTAATTCTATGCCAAGCTATGCAATTTGGGAAATGGTGTCACTCTTCCTAGGCTCTACTTGAAGGCTTCATGGTTCTTCAAGGCTCTTCTTAACCCAGCTGAGACACTGATTCTTTTCAGAAGTATGATCCCCTCTTCCTCATACAGTAACCCACAAAATTCTCTTACACAAAATCTTTTAAGAAAAAAGCACTTTATAACTTCATGTATTTGAAATATTGCCCCTACCTCCCTGCAGTGTTCATGCCCACAGTTTTGGAGAGATCATTGCGCAATCTCACCAGGACACTGTGGGTAGAGTTTCCTATAAGTGAATGACAGCGCTCAGATGTGACTGGTGCTCAGTGATTCTGATGGAACATATTGACTGTAAGAACAAAATTTGCTAGGATCCAAGAATTGACACTCTCCAAAGCAGGGCGAAGGCATTCAGCAACTGTGCAAGGAATCATGAAGAGACTTTGGAGAGCTCTGTTGGGGCTTCTCTGGGTCCAGATTTGCTGTGAGTTGGGGCCATCCTAGACAGGAGACTGGGGAGTGTTCTACAGCTGACAGTGGGAGGGCCGGAAGGGAAAACTGACACAGAGCTCCTAGAGGGTCCTCATGGGTGTTTCTTGGGATATTGTACAGGTTCAGAAACTGCAGTATCTCCCCAGTGACATCATTTGTGTTTGTTTTTCTCTTTCCAAACAGGGGTGAGAGGGGTGAAGATGGAGCAGAGTCCTTCAGCCCCGAGCCTCCAGGAGGGAACCAACTCTACTCTGAAATGCAATTTTTCTACCACCATGAACTATGTGCAGTGGTTGCAACAGAATTCTGGGGGCAGCCTCATCAGTCTGTTTTTCATGACTTCAGGGATGAAGCAGAGTGGAAGATTAAACTCCAGAATAAATTCTAAGGAACTGTGTAGTACCCTACATATCACAGCCTCCCAACTGAACGACTCAGCCACCTACCTCTGTGCAGTGAGGCATAATAATCCCAGGTGATCTGCACCCAAACTGCAGCTGGGCCTGCATCCCCACCCCTTCCACGGGGCGGGCATGTTGTCCCCACAGTAGCCTTTGCACAGCAAGCTGGGGCAATCTGGGCTCTGCAGGGCCCCAAAGTGGGCGGGGGGGCAGTAACTTTGTTGATAAATTATTACAAAATAAAAGTGTATACATGGACATTGCAATAAAAAGCCTATCAGGGAGGTATTAGAATTCTCAAAAAGTTTAGAAACTCTTGTTTTGAAAATTACTGAAACATCGAAAAGCAAATATCCATAGGCTTAGAAATAGAAATTAAATATAAAGGTAATATCTCCAATGAAAAAATATCATTTTCATGTGAAGTTTGAACTAATTCAATGAACAAATTATTAACACAGAAGATAATTTAAAATTAATTTTCCTTTTAATCAAAGACATAGTAATAGGATTCATAAAGAAGCATTCTGAATTATATACAAATTATGAAGCCACTTTTAAATTCAGATTTACATGAACTTGATTATATGAAGAGTTAAATCATTTATAGAAAAGTTCCTCCATAAAGACATCTGCTCTAGATTTACTAGAATTTATATTTCATACTCATTCATCAGATATTTGCACTGATATTGTTACATTTAATAAAATACTCTTATGAGCTGTAGTATCAGTTGCATCAACAGAAATATTCTTCTCAAATTTAAAAATTATCAAAAATTCTTTTGCAGTCTTGCATTTACCAGAAGCAACTGACATTGCTTTCAATGATATTAACTGAAATGAAGTTACTAAAAATACAAATTTTGATAAACTAATAAATTAATTTGTAGAAAAGCAAGCTAGGAAAATCTTATTATTGCCAAGATATCACACTAATAAAGTCTTATTAGTTATTGTATTATATAAAATTAAGATCCTAAAAAGTTCTTGCAATTTGTAAGTTTATGTTGTTACTTATGTGTCATTATAAATCCTGTTGTGTTTTAATAAGAAAACATTTCTAAAGATATCTTTATATTTTATTAAGTAATGTCACTTTTTCCTGCTTTTTGAACACGAGGCCTCAAATTTTCATTTTGCACTGGGTCCCACAAATTATATAACCATCCCTGGCTGGGAATTTTGAACACCTGAGTTAAGGTCAGAAACCAATCAGGCTGTTTAACAAAGTATTTTTTCCTTTACATATGATTACACTCACCTACCTCCAGGTTCTACAAGTTGCTGAGATTTTTTTCTTACAAGAAACATGTGATATGTTATAGATATACATACAAGAAATAAATCTACTGAAAGGAGCATCTTGCTTACTCATGACTTAACTACAAAGTCCACTTCCATCTCATTGCCTGTGGTGACCTGTACACTCACCCATTTATTCCATTTTAATATGGATTTAGGTTCTTCTTGATCTGTCATTGATGTTATGGGAGAAATGAAGATAGGAACGCATCCTGAGGACCCTGTCTCTGCCACTGGAGAGGACCCAGAGTTGGTTAGGGGCACCCTCAGACCTAGTAGACTGAATGTGGATGTGAAAATGGTCTTGGACTTCCATCATGTGGGCAATTTCTCCCCACTCTCACACCACTCCACATTGCACACAGCCAGTCCTCAACAAATATTTGCTGTGTTAAATAGTAGAAAAGGATTTTAGAGCTAGAAGAGCTCTTCAAAATCCTTTAGTCCAACTTCATTTTACAGAGACAGAAACTAAATCCAAGATGCCAGTATGAAACAATTAGACAGTAAATGAGCTGGGAGTAGAAAGAAACTGGATTTCCTCACTTCCTCTTTAGCATTCTTTCCCCTCCTTCCTCCCTGTAGGACCATGCTGCTGAGCAAAGAGAAACTGTCTAATGCAAGCTAGGCACTCAGATCTCTGCAGTTTGGGTCTGGAAAAGCTGTGGTCCAGTATGCCCAAGAGACGGCTAAGTGCGCTACAGTTAACATGTGGAACACTGTGCTGACAGAGCACGTTCAATCTATAACGTTCAGTTCTGGATACACAACTTGAAATGGCAAATATTGACCTAAAGTATCTGCCTCTAAGAGGGAAATTTGCCCAGTATAGGATTTGGGAAATCTATGGTATGGAAAGCCGATGATAGAATACAGGAAGATCCTTAGAATGGAGAAGTTTCATATGTGTAAAAACACACATTTTACAGTTACATACAAATTTATATGTTGGTTTATGATTCTTCATCATAGCTGTTCTTAACTCTTTAAGGATGTGAGACGTGGATGAAGGATTATATTTATTCTCCGTAACTCCAGAGGATCAGTGAGTACAAGTCACAGGAAAGGGGCTTCCACTTCTGGAAATGAGGTCATCGTGATTTCCCAGGGATCACTTCTCATCATCAGTTACCTATTTGTACTATTCCCCTAGCAGACACAGGCAATATTTAGGCTTCCCTAGATCTTTTTCTTACAGAGGTAATTGAAAAATATCAAGTTATTAAAGTAGATGAGATAGGGTTTTTGACAGAGAGAGATAATTCTGAAAAGTTACAGGATTGAAGGTCTTTATCAATATCTTGAGGAAAGAACACTGTAGTGAAGTTTGGGAGAAAAATGATAGAGTACGGAAGTTGAGCGAGCAATAGCCAAGGCAGTAGAAATCCATGCCAGGAGAGTTGGCTTATACTTTTGAGGAAATTCCACTAAGGATATGAGTCAGTTGTTGCATTTAGGATATGCCAACCATTTTGATATCAGAAAATAAAAACACATGTAGAATAAACTTACATATGGTTACATTTTTTGAATCTGCAGCCTGATATTTTCTCAGAATTTCTACTCTTTCTCTCAATACTTTGCAGTATATAGTCCACATAGCAATAGGAATAGATTTCTTAGAACATGTCAGATTTCTCATTGCAGATCAACCCAATCTATGGGTCAACCTGTTTCCTAACTCATGGAACTTCTCCCCTTGCTCCCTTATCATTGAGATTTGATCCTTTATCTCTTATCATAATCATTTTTACTGAAGGAAGTTTCCACATTTTGACTATTGGTACTGTTAATCCTCTGGGAAGATGAAGACCAGCTTAGAGGAGCAGAGTCTGAGATAATAGGTATTTGGAATAGTGAATGAAATTCTCTCTCTTTCTCTGATCTTTGGTTTACAGCTCCCTTTTAGAAAGAGTTTTTCTCCATAACAGACAAATAAGGATGGTAGATTTGGCTGAAAGGGAAGGATCTATATTTTCTTTGCTTAAGACAGTGAATCATGGTGCTTTCCTTATTTCAAACATGTACACCAGGCCCATTATTGAATGAATAGCAAGAGCATCTACCTCTTTCCAACTTATTAGCAATGACTCAGTAGTGTACAGAGATATAAATCTTGATCTCTACATTTTTACTGTGCATTTAATCTCTAATATAAGACCTAATTTGTTTGACCTATTGCTGCCTTTATGCATCTGAGTTATTTATTCACAGGCACAGCGTAAGATAAGACCATTTAACCAGCTAGTTCAGTAGTTAGAGATGTGACCACAGGATGGTAGTACATCTCTGCTGATGCAGAATATGTGGAGGGTTTATTTTAGTGGATTCTGAATGAATGGGCTTATGACAGAAGCTGAGTCTTTTTCTTATTGGCTGGATAGACAATGTGAGAAACCACTATGATGTTAAGAGAAAAGAAGGGACAATCTGATAACAGAAGGAGCTCTGCTGGCTGGAGATTCCAAGTGTATAATCAATCCTAATTGGGAAGAACAATGAAGATCTCCATTCAAGTTTTATTTATGTTCTTGTGGCTGCAGCTGGACTATGAGTTGAGGGATTTTGGGGAAACACAGTATATTAGAAGATATTCTTCAGAAGTCCAGAAAGGAGACTGGCTTTGTTCAGGTTTCCTCTAGTTTCCATAGAAAGGAAGAGGAAATTCTGGCGTTTAATGACTTGGCAAGACTTCTTTCTCTGACTGTTTCTTTCTCCATAGGGTTGAGCCAAGGAGAGAATGTGGAGCAGCATCCTTCTACCCTGAGTGTCCAGGAGGGAAACAGCTGTGTTATCAACTGTACTTATTCAGACAGTAACTCAACCTACTTTCCTTGGTATAAGCAAGAACGTGGAAAAGGTCCACAGCTCATTATAGACATTCGTTCAAATATGGACAAAAAAGAAGACCAAAGACTCACTGTTTTATTGAATAAGACGACCAAACATCTCTCCCTACACATCATAGCCACCCAGCCTGGAGACTCAGCTGTCTACTTCTGTGCAGCGAATACACATTGCTTTCCAGGCACCTGCAACCTGTATTCAAACCTGTGCCTGGGGCAGCCCCCTCTCCTTTGGGACAGACCTTCAAGTATAGCCCTTGTCGTGTTGTTTGTCTGCAAGTGGAAACTAATGTACTAGACATTAAAAGCTTATAATAAGAACATTAGATTCAAGGTGACCCAGAAAGGGTTAGAACATTATGTTTGATGACTGTTGCCTAATGGATTCTTGAAGGGAATTAGGAATGTTTTATTTTGAAATTTGGGCTTTAAAGATGACTTTAGATTTGTTATTCAGACTCTTTTTAGTAACAATATCACATTCCTATTATGGGTGAACTTTAAACTCTTGTCTTTTGAAAATTGCATGTTAGTTTTTGCTGATTATAAAATATTACATGCTAAATATAGAAAATTTAAAAATGTGGAATTGATAATTCTGCACCTAAATAATTTATTGGTAATATTCAGATTAATTTCTTCATAAATTCTAGTATAATTAGGATTCTGATTTTTTTCCCTTAATATCATACTTGAATTGAGCATTCCCAATTTCATCACATTTTCCTCTAATACCTGCTTATTAATAGCTCTGTGATTTCCATGCCACAAATATATTTTTACCTTTTTCCTCTCTATATTTTTGTGATAAAATTTGTGCTCTGACTACTTTCTAGTTGAGCAAATGTGACTTGGGTTTTCCTTTAGAACCCAGTGACGTATATATTGTTTGTGTGTTTGAGGGAAATTAAAATAGGAAGTGATTTATTCAAGAATGTGAGTTTAGGATTAGACTCACAAAACTATTCCGTTTTCAAAATTTTGTTAGCTTATGTTCACATTTAACCTCATAGAATCTGGAAGGAACAGTTGTGTCTTTTAGTCATTACTATATTGCACATTGTTTTAAACACTTGATAATCAACAGAGATTTCTTAAAGAAAGAAGGAAAAGGTGAATTTTGCTATATATTCAAAATTGTAATTTAAGCTTTGTCATTCAAATTTGTAAGTTAACTTAGGAAGACTAAACTCCTGAAAGTATAGATTTGATTATTGAACAACACAGTGTTTCTCTACATTTATCTATGTGTTTCGCCATGAATCTCCACTGTTTTAAGATAATTAAATTTATTCCTGGACATTTAATCTTTATTATTATATTTATGATTGAAATCTTTCTTTTTGGGGTATGTGTGAAAATTTTTATATACATTTATCATCCACCTTACTCAACTCTTATTAGTGGATTGCAGAAAGCTTTTGAATTAATGTTTATTTTAGAGATAGCTTCTTACAAATTTCCCTGCCTCATCTTTGGTTTTGACTGAATTAAATATTACTTCCACAAGTTTTTTTTAAAAAGTGATAATTCTTCTAATGTTGTTGATAAATCAAGCTAAGGAAAAATTTTGCATAAAAATTAATTCCCTCATTGTCCCACTCCTGGTCAAGGGTAGACTATTTTCAGGATCCCTCGTACTCTTCCTCAGGATGGATATACTGGCAATTGCTATGGTGAGATGATACTTCTTGGCTGAGTTATGATTGTTAATTATTAGCTACTGGTTCATTCTTATAGGGAAAGTCATTACGTTAAATTAGATTTAAAATATCTGAAGAAAGGTCAGCATTGTAGCCCAACCCCTCAACAGGCTTTGATTATTTTCCTCACTAAAACCACTAGCTCCTGTCCAGTAGAAGTTAGTTGAGTCTTGATTGGTCCATTTCCTCCGAGACTGATAATGGAATGAGAGTGAAGCATGGCTTATATTTTTGTTTTACTCTTCTTAAACTTGAGTTAGAAGAGAGAGGGTGCGATTACTATTGGCTTAACTGCTTTATCAGGCTTAGGTGAGAATTTATCCCATGGAAGAAAAGAAATCCTCTAGCAGAAGTGTGCAGAGTCGGTACATGGTTATCTCAGATCCTAACACATTCAATATTTCAACCTTCTACACACTTTATGTATTTGTTTTCTATGCCTCCGGACAATTTACCACAAGCTTGGTTTAAAACAACAGAAATTTTTTCTCTTATAGTTTTGGAGGCCAAAAGTTGAAATTATTTTCACTGGGCTACGTCAAGGTGTCAGCAGAGCTGTGCCTGTTCCAGAGGCTCTAGGGAAGAATCTGTTCTTTGCTTCTTCCGGATCTCGTGGGTTCCGGCATTTCTTGGCTTGTGGCTGCATCACTCCAGTCTCTGCCTCCACGGTCTCATTGGCTTCTCTTCTTTTGTCGTCGAATCTCCCTTTGCGTCTTTTAAAAGTCTACATGTGATTGCTTTTAGGTTCCTATAATCCAGGATTATACCCCATCTCAAGATGCTTAGCTTAATTGTTACTTCAAAAGATTTTTTTTTCATGTAAGGTAACAGTCACAGATTCCAGGATTAGGACCTCATTTTTTTTTTACCCATTATTTTGCCTGTCACAGTTGGCATGGCTGGTGCTTTTCTTTTCCAACTTGAGAAAAGAATGTATGTACTAGGCAGGATCCAGTCATGAAAATAGAAACCACATCAATTGCTTTATTTTTTTGTTTTTAATTTTTATTTGCAAAAAAATCACATAGAAAAAGGAACTATTTTTGTGTATAGTTATATCTGAATTTTTAATTTTAATACATTCTATAGATCATGTAACTGGCACACAATCATGACACAGAACAGTTTCATTGTTTCCCAAAATTCCTTTGTGCTATCCTTTTTTAATTACACAATCCCCCTTCCCTAACTCCTTGCAAACCTTGATTTGTTCTTTTATATTTTTACCTTTTAAAGAAAGTCATATGAGTGTGACCATAAAATACATAACCTTTTGCGAAGTCTGAATATTGGTGAGAGGAAGCACATGCCACTGGGCACAAGCATGACCTCCATCTCTGCCCACCACCCTTAGTTTTTTCTTTGCCTGAGGTTTTGAATGTTTTAATCATTTTGTAGGAATAACTTATAATTTCAAGTGTTTGAATTCCACTGGAGATTTGATTTATAGTTCTACAAAAGAAACACTGTGGTAGTCGATGATGGAGAGGTTCAGGGAAGTGTTGGACAAACTCATATAATCAGGTTGAGATATATTCTTTATGTACATCTAGTTGTACCAACTCTATTCAAAATATTTCTATCATTTTCAGAATAAATTTATTGATCAAAATTCACTTTAGCCATACTAATTGGGGTATGGTTATTATCTGGCTTTTCTAGGTGGTGACATTAAATAACATATCTAAAAATTCTTTACTTTGTTGAACTAGCAATGGGCTTGTAGAGCTGAATCATAGCACTAGGGTAGTTATTGCTTCAAGTTAAGATAATACCTTAGCAAATTATTTTATTAGTAAGAGAACAAAGGTAAATCAGAAGTATAAAACATCAGAAGTAAAAAACAATCAGAAGTATAAAGTGGGGAAATACTACTAAAAGGACAAAGAAAACCAAAGAATGCAAAAGAGAGTATGACAACTGGTGGTTTCAAGCCTCTAGGAGAATTCTCTTCTAATGGTCTTGGATGGATCTGTCTACTTTATGCCATTATATGTTTGTTTCAAGGATCTTGGGTCAGTGCCTGCCTTCTGTGGACTGTCTGCTTCTGACCATTCTCTGGAGAACCTCAGTTTAAGATCTCTAACTTAAGTAACTTCTTAATTCTCGACAATTAAAGATTCATGATGTTATACCAGTTGGTAACCATGTAACCAGGGATCAATTCTTGTACTTTATCTGCTAAACTGGTAATAAATAGTACCCCATAAGGTCATGTCCAGAAGCTCAGTGGCATTGTTTCAAAGTGGGATTCTTTCAAAGCACCAAGTCACCCAGGTTAAGCTCATGTAAATGCTGAGTAAACGAAAGTCTAGAAAATCAGCCTGTGCTTGTGATGAAAGGACTGAGCATCATGGGTTTATTTATCTAGTTCAGTTTATGAAAGATTGCAATGTGTACAGTTTGGGAGATTGTGAGTTACATGGGCCTATCAGTGATCAGTGATAGTGACCAGTGGTCTTTAAATAAAGGTATTAAAGACACTTTCTTTGGTTAAAATATATTATAGACACACCCTACTCTTGCATGAGCAGGATATAAGAATCTAGGGCAGCCTGTACCTTGAACATTTATGCATGATACCAAAGATTGATCCCTAAATATCCTGTGTCTGGGAGGTGGTGGATACAGCTCAATGGATTAACAAATTGTGATATGTTCATATAATAGGATACTCACTAATAAAAAGTAGTAAATGACTGATACACACAAGAACATGGGTGAATCATGATGAGTGAAAGAAACCAGGCACAAAAGAGTGCCTGTCATATGATTCCACAGATTTGAAGTTCTAGACCTGTTAAAATAAATCTATGGTAATAGCAATAAGAATACCCATTGTCTTCAGGAGGTTGGTTGACTGGAAAGGGATACATGAAATCTGCTCAGGTGAGAGAAGTATTCTGCCTTCTGATTGTTTTAAAATTAACTTTGCCCCCATCCCATTTTAAAGGCATAAAAAGTCAGAAATAGGATGTATTAAGGGAGTTACATGCAAGAAAGATGACTTGGAATTAGTCTTCCAACACATTCTCATTAGTGGATGAACACTATTTCATGTTTTATGTTAAATAAAATATCTTTAAAAATTGGTTACAGTTGTGAAATTTTGTGTCAAATGTGCGCAAAATGTAAAAAATCAAAATTAAATTCATTGGTATAATAGCTCACACAATATTTCCAAATTCCTCTTAATATAATTTTTACCATAAATTTTCTCATAATTATATAATAATCATATGAATAAATGAAACAAAAAATAAATGGCTCTTGAAGAATGACAAGGATTAATGTAAATCTAATCAGATGGTGAATATAATTGCAGCTGCTCTTCCAGATGTGGTTTCATTACTTGAGTAAATCAACGAATCTCTGATATTTGACTTGCATATTGATAAGGAAAATCATTTTTTCCCTCTATACACCTGTTAGCAGAGACTACCTGAAGCATTTTTTTTTTCATCTGGAAGGGCCAGCAATATACTTTCATTGTTTCACCTCAGGGATGCATTAACTCTCTAACCCTGTCCTATTCTATTCCGCAGGGAACTGATTTCCTCTCCATTCCACAAGACATCACATGGATCCACCACCTCGATGGACCAGGGGAGCATGAAATAGAAACTACTTTAGACATCTTGGTAAGACCCATATATGCCAGAAGGTGGGAAATAAATCCCCCCAAAATTTAGGGGTTTACTCTTTCGACGAACTTGCTTGGGTTTCATGGTCTGGGATAAGTTGAGATATCTCTTCCAAGGTAAAATTCAAGTTGCTACATCTGGTCCCTCCTACCATTAAGAAAGAGTCACAATGCCTAGTGTGCATCACTGGATTGTGGAGGCAACATATACCTTACTTGGGTGTGTTGTTATAGCCCAGGGCTATTTACTGACTAATCTAAAGGGCTTCCAATTTTGAATAGGGCCCAGAAAAACTGAAGATTCTGCAACAGGTCCAGGCTGCTATGCAAACTTCCCTCCACTTTGATCATATGCCACAGTCAATTCAATGGTGTTTAATGTGTCTATTGAGCCTTTGACAGGCCTCTTAGGTGAATTACAGAGCAGACCTTTAGGATCTGGGAGGAAAGCCATACTATACTGTGCAGATATGCTCCTTTTGAGAAGCAGCTCTTGGCTTTTTACTGGGACTTAGTAGAGACTAAGTATTTGACTAGGGATGACCAAATTACCATGTGACCTAAAATACCCACCATGAAGCAGGTGCTGCTTGACCCACAAAACCATAAATTTGGGTATGCGTAGGAGTGGAAATGGTATTTATAAGATCAGGCTTGAGCATTTCTTGAAGGCACACGTCGACGGCATTAGTAAGTGGCTCAGATTACTATGGTTCCCAATGCTGCTATACCGCCTCAACTTTTTCAGCTTGCACCTGTGGCCTCATCAAGAGTTTCTTATGACCAGTTGACTGAGGAAAAAAGATTAGGCTGGGTTTATAGACTGTTCTCCACAATGTGCTAGCACCACCCAGAAGTGGACCTCTGTAACACTGCAGTCCCACGCATGGGTGGGCTTGAAAGACAGTGACAAAAGCAAATCCTTCTTTTATTGAACACAATTGGATAACTGGTGACATAGAAATCTGGAGAAGAGGTAGATGGATAGAGGTCTCAGAATGGTTATAGAGTGTAAAAATATTCGTGTCTCGTGAATTCTCACCAAAAAGCAACTTTAGCAGAGGAGTATCTTAATATTTAGGTGGACAGAATGATCTGTTTTACAGATGTCAACCTCTCTTACCAGACATCCTTGTCCTTGCCCAATGGGTTCACAGACTAAGTGGCATGGCAAACAGTTTTATGTGGGCTTAGGACTTCCACTAATCAAGGCCTATCTGGCTACAGCCACTATTGTGTGTTCACCCTGCCAAGAGCAGAGACTATGATTGCACTCCTGATGTGCCATTTGTAGCATCCAAGAAAATGTGCCACTCAGTCTCCTTCAAGAAAGCCTACATGGGGAAATAGTTTACTGATAGCTTTACATATCTTCCCTCTGGATCTACTATTGCATTTACACTGGGAACTCGAAGTGCAAGCTGCTCCCAGCCAATGATTGAGTGCTGGGGTTACTCATGCTAGTCCATTCCTGCAGGATGCAGGACTCCTCTAATAGGCAACTTTGGCGTGCATACTCCCCATTGGCCTGGTGGAAACTTTCCTAGAACCATGAGGCAGAATGAGACTCTGTGCCCAATGCTCCTTTCTTCCTTCTATCTTTTTACAGGAGTCAGATCTGCATCACAGTCTAAAGGTCCTCACTGTCTACTCCACATCTTACCCCTTTATTCTTCATAGATGTTTCCTCCAATAAACCTCTTGCATTGTCTAATCCTGTCTTGGCATATTTTTTTTTGGAGGAATCAAACTGTTACAGTTGGTATCAAGAATTGTTAGAGAAAGCAGTTGGGGCTTGAAACTGATTTACCACCCCACAGGCAAAGGGGATCTCATCCCTAGTGACATTTGCAGATCAACAGTCCGTAGCGAATGATGGAGGCCCAACTGCTAAAGATTTCACTGATGATTATTGTGGTGAGGAAGACCTGGTGGAAGAGAATTCCCTTGCAGGTACAATGATTCAGGTATCTGAAAGATATGGGGTGAACAATGCCTGCAAGGAAAACAAGTTCACTGGTTATTGCTAAATCGTATTAAAACCCTGAAAAGGGATAATGAGAAACTGAGAGCCAGAGGGCCTCTTTGATAGCATACTAAGAGGCCCTTATCTCCTACAGAGGAAGGGCAGACTTAGCTGAGAAGACAGAATTTGAGTCTCAGAGGTTCAGATGAGTTTAAATGCTTAGCAAAGGAAGATGTGTTATGCTATGGTAACAGGGTCCTGGTTGGGAAAATTTGTAACCCCAAAACATGGGATGGAGATATCTGGATGGATGCTGCTGTGGATTTTTACTCTAAACCCTTATGATCTAGGCTTTTGGACATCTCTCTCTTCATTTCTCATGCTTGTGCTTCCTCACAGCATGGTGGTAGCATAGTAAAACAGCTTTCAGAGCATAAAATTGAATGGGCCTACCACCAGTTCATTGTGAAATGGAAACAATATATCTAGAATTTAACCAAAGTTCATAACTAATTGCAAGAGCAGGTAGCCCAGACACTCCAGAGCATGCACCACAATTGCATCAGTGCTCCTCCCACATCTATCATCCATAGTCATATTGGGCAGGCCATATTGCTAGCTGAAGGAGGAAGAAAAATCCCGAGCTTGATTTACAGATAGATTTGTTTGGTATAGTGGGTTCAAGACTATAATGTACAGTAAGTTCATTATAGCACTATATTCAGGGGCAGCCTTATGAAACAGTGGAGAGATAAAATCTTCCCATTGTGTGGAGCTGTGAGCATTGCACTGGTAACCCACATTTTGTGTGGGAAAAAAAGTAGCCTGAGGTAAGAACATATATATATTCTTGGACAGTGACCAGTGACAGGATGGTCATGGGACTGGAAGGAAAAGAGTTGGAAGATTAAAGTCAAGGATGTCTGGAGTGCAGGCATGTGGAGTCGACAGTGAGTAAAGATTTTTATATCACATCTTAACACCCACCAGAATGCATCCACTGTGGAAGTGGCATAAAATAAGTAAGTAGTAAAATGACTTCAGCACTGACTAGCCAAGTAGACAAAACGACTCCACCAATTGATGCTAACTGGCTTTCCTCATCAGTCCAGTGAAACTGACATGATGAGCACATGAATAGCATGTCCATCCCATGAATGCCTATGGAGGCTACGTATGTGCCCAACAGCATGGACCCTCACTTACCAAGGCTGATATAACCACTGCCACCTCTGAATTTCCAACCTCCCAGCAACAGAGATCACTGCTGAATCTTGATATGATGCTATCCTTCCAGTTCATCACCAGCCACCTGGAAACAAATCAACTACATAGGCCTTCTTCCATCCAGGAAGTGTCAGTAGTTCATTAGTATAGGGTTAGATACCCATCCCAGGTATTAGTTTGCCTTTTCTGCCTACAGAGTCTGAGACAGAGTCTTAGTCTGTCCATGGCCTTATGGAAAGGCTGGTCCACGATCATAGAAGCCCACACAACATAGCACCCAACCAGGGGAGTCATTTTATAGCAAAGGAGGTGCAGGATGTGCAGGGGCTATGGCCAGCGTTGAATCAGGTACCACACTTTCTGGAATCAGCTAACTTCATAGAGTGCTGGAATCGCCTACTAAAGCTGAAATGACAACCAAAGGCAAAACTTTACAAAGATGGGGTGCTATCTTTCTAGATGCAGTAAATGCATTAAATCAGAGACCTCTATGGTCCTGTGCCCCCAATAGTAGGATACATGGGTCTGGGAAACGAGAGATGGAAGGAGGAGTGGCCTCACTTACTTTCACTCTCGATGACCAAAGAGTGACTTTGTGCTTCCTGTTCCCACAACTTTGCACTCTGCAGAATTGGAGGTCCTCATCCCCAAAATAGATGTTCTCTTGCCAGGGAACACAACAAGGGTCCCATAAAACTGCAAGTTATAGCTGCTGTGCAACAAGCCACCACAAACTTGGGTGCCTTAAAACAACACTTTATTATCATCTCTTAAAGTTCTATGGGTTGAGTGGGCTCAGCTGTGTGGTTCTTGCTCAGTGGCAGTGTGTGTGGGGGTGGTCTCTCATGGGTTTATGTCAGATGTTAGCAGGACTGAAGTCATCTGAAGGCTTGCTTGGGCATGACATCTGTTCTTCACTCACATGATGGAACTTGGGGTAGGGAGGCTGGAACACCTGAGGGCTGAGTAGACATCTCTCTCTTCATTTCACATGCCTGGGCTTCCTCACAGCATGGTGGTAGCATAGTAAAACAGCTTTCAGAGCAGTTGCCTTCCCCCAGAGCGAGTATTCCAAGAGACCAAGAGGGAAACTAGAAAGCTGCTGCTGCTGACAGAGCATCAGACGTCACATAAACTCACTTCTACCACATTCTACTGGTTACAGTCAATCACAGAGCCAGTCCAGATTCAAGGGGAGGGGACCACATGAGTCTGAATACTGAGAGGCATGGGTCATTGGAGGGCCATCTTTGGAGACTAGTTGTCACAGTTGCCTTGAATACTTTCTGAGTAGAGAGATTCTTATGTTAACAACTATTCTCTTTATTAATAAATATTTATGGAGAACCCGTGGTATTTGCAGAGCCTTAATGTAAGTAAAAGAAACAGAGAAGACACTACAATTACCCTCAAAGTTTGTACTTTCTACTGTGAAATATTCATATTAATGCTGAAGCTAAGAACAGGCTAGGAAGCCCAGAAGTGAGAATTAATGTACTGGTACTGATGGACAATGTGTGTATTATAGCTCTCTGAGGTGAAATAGATAGATTTATGATGGGTTTCTGTTCATAGTTGTATCAACAATAAAATGATGGAATGCTTTCCTAGCTCAAAATTTTCACTCCCCAGTGATCCTTAATCTGGTACCCAACTCATTCTGTATAAGACTTGCTTATCTCAAAGAATTCTTTATGAGGGTACATTGAAGTAAGTGTCAGGAACTATAAACTTGTAAACCATAAACAGTGATACAATAAGAGAGAGCTTTTAACTTTTCAAAAAGAACTCATGATAAATGTGATATAAATATTTGTTGAACAAATGAATTAGAGGAAAAACAGATTCTTGAAACAAATTTAATATGTATTTAGATAAACTGTTGCTTCTTTTTAAGTTATAATATTATTGCTTACTCAGCCTTATTACACTTGACAATTCTTGGAGTTTTGTGTCGTAATCCTCTTTTTGTCCCAGGCTTGATGAGAATAAAAGCAGATGAAGGAGAAATGAAAGTCAGAGAGACAGCGCCATATCTACATGACAAACAACATCTTTTCTTTATTTATACATGCATTAGATCTTTATTTCATTTGTTAAATAATTTAGACAGTCGTGGGCTACTTGATGCTTATATTTTGGTGAATAGAAAAACAAGAACTACATCAACAAACATATAATGTAATGTCTGCCAATGATGATTGCCATGAGAAAAATGAGACAGGGTGAGGGGAATGACAGATGGGTTGAGTGAGTACTATCTTATATAGGAATGAAGGAGAGGCCTCTTGATGAGGTGGCATTTGAGCATTGACCTGAATGATGTGAAGAAGGGAGCCATCTGGGACAGGAACATTCAAGTACAAAGACCCAGGGCAGAAGCCTGCTTGGGGCATTCAAAGAACACCTAGGCTATTCCAGGGGGTAAGTGTGACCACAATAGAACGAGAAAGGTGAAGAAAGATAGGAAATATTCAGTAAATTAGAGAGTCTTCTATTTGTCATGTTCTGTGTAATGCTGAGGGTATTAAGGTGGATAAAATATAATCCTTGTCCTCAAGGAAGAGTGTCCTAGAGGAAGCAGACATTGTAATATAAAGAGATAATCTCCATTCTTGAGATTTGTGCAAAGTTCAAAGGGAGCCAGAGGAGAGAGACTTTAAATTTGCCTGAAAGATCAAGGAAAGCTTCAGAGAGGAGATGTCAGGGAACCATGAGGAGGGAGTGGCCATGAGGTTGGAAACTCCAACCAAAAGGAAGGCCATAGGGAAGGATGAAAGCAAGAGGGGTGATAACTCTTGATGTTTCCTGAGTTTAGTCGTTTGGTATTTCTAGAAGGTCAATGCTGATGAGAGATGTGCCAGGAGATGAGGTTGGATTGGTAGCTCAAGGTACTTCATGTGTGGGCTTGTGTCATGCCAAGTCTGAAGAATATTGAGTAGTGAAGTAAAATAATTAAATTTGTCTTTTACCCAGAGCCAGGAGGCAAGGCAGTGTCATTAAGACAAGATATACAGGGGCCGCCCGGTGGCACAGCAGTTTAGTCCGCGCTTGGCAGCCTGGGGTTCGCAGGTTCAGATCCCAGGTGCCTGCTGATGCACTGCTTGTCAGCCACGCCGTGGCGGCGTTCCATATAAAGTAGAGGAGGATGGGCACGGATGTTAGCCCAGGGCCAGTCTTCCTCAGCAAAAAGAGGAGGATTGGCAACAGATGTTAGCTCAGGGCTGGTCTTCCTCACACACACACGCACACACAAAAAGACAAGCTATACAGAGGTGGAAGAGCTTGGAGTAGAGGAGATGAAGCGTTGACAGGTTTTAGGTTTGTACAGTTTAGGTTGCTCAAGGGTCATCTGACCAAAAGACAGTTGGAAATATATAGATCGGGAGCAAGATCAAGGTTAGAGGCAGCACAGTCATTAGCATAGAGGTGTTAGCTGCAATCATGGTGTGAGCAGAGAAACAGACTAAAGTTGGAGCCAGAAAAACAGCAATATTTAAAGCAGGAAGGAGAGGAGCGTTGACTCTATAAGAATCATCATAGGATCACTGACCACCTTGTGTCCTTATTTTAATTCACAAGCCTAACTTCCAAATAGACTGTGAGCTCCTTGAAGGAAATAATTTTAGTTCATCTTTTTTGTTCTTGTATTCCTCGCAACTGTCCCAGTGCCTTGCACATGGGATACTTTATATATATTCAAATGAATGAATGAATGAATGATTAATTAATGAAAAGACTCTATGGCTTGACGTTTCTGTTTGGTGTTTTCATCTTTTAGTGCGACATTTCACAGCAGTAGTTCTTGTAACTTTTTAAATTTTATTACATTTTTTACCATAAAAGGAACACAAATTTATTGAAGAAAAATTGGAAAAGAGGAAAGCTAAAAATATTACCCTGAATTCCACTACCAGGAATAATTATTAACATTTCATGTCTATCTTTTTAGAACACCACTATCAATAGAAATACAATGTGGGCTACAACCATAATTTTAAATTTTTTAGTAGCCACATTAAAAGAAAGTATAAAGAAATATATAAAATCAATTTTAATAATATGTTTTATTTAATCCTGAATTTAACCCTTTTTTATTTATTTGTTAAACCAAAGAAAATCATCTCAACATATAGTCAATATAAAAAATATTGATGAGATTGTTTACATTCTTTTCTTCATACTAAGTCTTTGAAACCTGATGAATATTTTACACTTACAGCAGATTGCTGTTTGGACTAGCTACAATATAAGTATAGTACAAAAGCTACATGTAGGTAGTGGCTATGTATTGCCCAGCACAGTTCAAGACTTTTTTTCATATACAGTCTCGTGCTGATAACGATGTTTCTGTCAGTGACTGATTGTAGACCACAGTGGTCCCATAATGTTAGTACCTCCCATATATTAGTACCATATAGCCTAAGGTATATAGAAAGCTGTACTATACCATCTAGGTTTGTGTAAGTACACTCTTTGATGTTTACCAACAATGAAACCACCTGACAATATGTTTCTTAGAATGTATCCTTGTCTTTAAGTGACGCATGACTGTATATATAATGATATAGCTATAAATAAAAATTAGAATTCTCCCTCCACAAAAATTAGGTCATATGAAACCTACAGTTTTATAAGTTTTTAAACTAAACTTTTTATTTTAGAAAAGTTTGGGATTTACAAAAAGTTGTGAAGATAGTACACTTCGTTTCCATATACCCCACACCCGATTTCCCTTCTTATTAACATCTTACAATGGCACATTTGCCACAACTAATAAACCAATACTGATACATTGGTATTAATTAAAGTTCATATTTTATTAGATTTACTTAGATTTTACCTAATGTCCTTTTTCTGTTGCAGGATCCCACCATATTACATTTCATCATCATGTCTCCTTAGGCTCCTCTTGTCTGTGACTGTCTCTCAGACATTTATTATTTTTGATGACCTTGACAGTTTCAAGGAGTACTAGCCAGGTATTTTGTAGAATGTCCCTCAACTGGGATTTCTCTGATGATTTCCTCACGATTAGACAAGGGCTATGGGTTTTTGGGAGGAAGACCATGGAGATAAAGTGCCATTTCTCATCACATCATATCAAGGGAAAATGCTGTCAACATGACTTATCTCTATTGACTGTGATGATCTGGCTGAGGTAGTGTTTGTCAGATTTCTCCACTGTAAAGTTGCTCTTTTTTCACCCTTTTCATACTGCCCTCTTTGGAAGGGAGTCACTATGTGCAGCCCACACTTCAGGAGTGGGGAGTTACGCTCCCCTTTCTTGAGTGTGGAGTGTCTACATGTATTATTTAGAATTCTTCAGCATGGGAGATTTGTCTATTCTCCCTCATTACTTATTCAATAATTTATACCAGTGACTCATGGGTATTTATTTTACACTTTGGGTTATTACTCAACACTGCTACTTTATTTATTTTATTGCTCAAGTTGTTCCAGCTTTCATCATAGTGAGCTTTTTCAGTCGGCTCCTATGTCCCCTTGACACGGCTCCATCATTTTCTTTTTCAACTCTATAGGGTGCTCCAGGCTTATCTTGCCTATTCCCTGCTCCAGCCCTAAAATTAGCCATTTCTCCAAGGAGCTCTGGTTCCTTTTATTGGAAAATGAAGTTAGAAACCAAGGTATGGGATTTAGGCATGCTCATTGCTCCTCCTACCCTTAAAAAGCATCGAGGGAGAGAAAGATGTGAAATAGGTTTTGAAAGACGGTGAGCTTCCAAGGGTGGAAATGAGGAGGAACATATTGCAGGAGAAGCAAATAGCAGGAGCGGAATTATGGAGTTGGGAAAAGCACAGTCTCACAGGGAATCTGGAGTTTTGAGCAGGCAAGATTCTTTGCAGGGACACTTTAGGGCAATAAATCAGGTGACACTAAGCAGGGTGAACCTGAGTAGGAAGAGTCTGCAAGGGGAGAGAACAGTTAAATGCCCAGTGTAGTACTGCAGGGACAAACCTGTCCCTCCTCCTTACCACACTGGGTGATGTGGGAGGAAAGAGATGAACGACTCCTCTAATCTGAACAGATTGAGGAGTTGTATCCTTTCTGAACTGCAGCGAGCCAAAAATTTTTTTAAAAGGAATTTTAAAGTATTTTGTTTGGTTAGTTCATTTTACCCAGTGTTATTTTTGTTAGTGTTTTTAGTTAGGTCTCTTTTGATTGCTAGTGATAGAAACCCCATCTCAAAATAGCTTAGGAAAAAAAGAAATTAATTGTGTTGCATTGGTGATGTCTCACCTAGATCCCCTTGTGCTTCAGTGCACCCTGCAGACTTCCTCCTGCCAGCACTTGAGCTTCTTTGCCTAAGGGCTTTCTCTTACTGCTACAGCCCACTCAGTGCTGGGGAATTAACACTCCCAGGAGCTGTCCCTGACCAATGACACACAGGATTTGACGTATCAATACCTTAGCTCCACTGGCCCTCATGTGGGATAACTTGAGGCAAGTGTTCACACTGGTTCCCAGAGATTCCCCTGCAGGAGTAAACTCCAGGCACCCACGGTGGCAGCTGGCTTGATAACACACACCCTCTATTGGCTGACTTCCCTTCCTGTCACTCTCTCCGATGCACCTGCCATGCAATCTGGGATAAACTCCCAACTAAACCACTTGCACCTGAATTCCTATCAGCTTCTGGAGGAACCCAAGCTAAGGTATCTGGGGTGCTCAACTGAAAATCCTGGGTAGATCTCCTCTAATCATAGGAGAGGCCAGGGCCTCAAACAATGTTAAGGGAACTCGGTTTCACTCTCTCTTTTCAGGATCATGCTCTTCCCTTGTGGTGGGAAAAAGGCTGCTGGCAGCTCTAGGTTTACATCCTAGCCTCTTACATCCCCAATAGCATTCCCAATAGTTCCATGTTGAGTTTCAGGACATGGGCTTGGGTTACGTACCCATTCTTGACCCAATCATGGTGGTCAGAGAAATGAACTATGCTAAGTGGCCAGTGGTCCAAGGGCAGGGTCAGCCTCATCCAAACCAAAACATGGGAAAGAGCAGGGGAGGCTTGGTCATTCAGGGAAAATCAAGGTGTTGCCACCAAAAAGGGGGGAGGGGTGTTAGGCAAGCAGTAACGAGAGATGCACACCTTGATTGACTACATTCTCATCCTTAGGCAGCAGATTCAGAGATGAAAAGTTTCTTGAGGTTGGGGTCTTATAACCACAATTCTTTATTTGATACCAAATGTGGGAAGTCTGTTGCTAGAACATTCATTATCTTCCTCTCTGAACTCACCAGTGCCACCCACCATGCCTTCTGCCTACCCTCTTCCTGTCCTGTGGGTTGTTCTCTCCCAGACTCCTGGAGCAGCTGGATGACTGGTGCTGAGCCCTGGGGGTTTTTGTAAGGCTCTTCCCATCACTACCCTCACCGTGGGATGATGGTCTGACAGCACAGAAATAGACAGCTGAGTCACTAGACATCAAGGCTGAGATGGTGAGCTTTAGGGTTGGTTTCTGAAACACCACAGAATATCGTCCTTGCCTGGAATTCCTGTTTTCAGAATACAGTTGAAGGATGTAAGTCATCTCTCCACTGGAAAGCTGTCGATACCAGTACATCATATAGTAAGTATAACCGACTGTGATTTTGCAGTCCAAGGTCACAGGTTCTCCCTCTTGCCTATACACTACAGTTATAAGTTGATCGACGCCCTGGGTATTGCTGGAACCTGTAGAAAAGAAGAAGAAAATGACTTATCTGATGATATTGTTCACAAGAAAGCCATTGCAAATAGCCAGGTTGTGACTTAGAAAATAAAGTGGAGAAAAGCACAATCCATTTCTATTCCAACTTCTCTCCTAGCCCTCCTTTCTCAGGCCCTGGCTGCAGGGTTGGCAGGCTCCCTACCAAAGCAGATGAAGGCCAAGACTGTGCACAGGAGAGCAAGTGTTCCAGGCTGCATCCTTGGGGCTCTTCCCAGTGGTGAAATGGCTCTTATTCTGCCTGCCACCTGACAGGCTTTTGCAGAGTCACTGGAGCTGGGCGGTCCTGTGGCCTTGCTGCTGCAGAGCCGGAAGTGGAGTTTCTGCATATGCAAGCTTAGTCAAGTCACCTGCTGTCTGTGTTGTCCTCCTGCCTCTCTTCCTCCAGGTCTGTTCCTTTTCTCGAATAAATATATAACATGTGGTATATTGATTATGAAAGAAAACTTGCTTAATGTAGATATAATCAAAACATGTAAAGGAGATAATAAAAATCCAACCATAGTATCATTACCCAGAGATATATAGTTAACATTTCATTGTGTTTCTTTCAGTATTTTTAGTATAAATACACACACTTTAAAGGAATTGGGATCATATTAAAAATCTTTTTTCGTTTATCATCAAATATATGAATATGTCATCATGTCATTCAATCGTATGTGAAAACATGATTTTTATAGCATCATACTAATCTGTTGTATAAGTGTACCTTCATTTGTTTAAACATCATTATTTGACATTATTGTTTCCTGTTTTGACTATTCTAAATAAGATTCAATGGATGGTATAAATGTAAGTTTTTGCATTTCTGACGATTTATTTGTACGTTAATTAGGTTCTTTTAAAGTTTTTCATTATGGAAAATTCAAATATCTACAAAAGAAGAGAGAATAGTGTAATGAAACAACATATACCCATCATCCAGCTTCCACAGTTATCAACTCATGGCCAACCCCTTTAGTTGACACCCCTAACATCCTACATGTCTACATACCTGCCCCAATCCTGATTAATTTGAAGCAAATCCCAGAGATCGTGGTGTTATGTACTTTATTCAGGAGACTCATAATGTCAGGTTGCCTTTTAGTCTGTGTGTGTGTGTGTGTGTGTGTGTGTGTGTGTGTGTGTTTAGTGACTTTAAAGTATTGATAAGCAATGACTAGATCTATTGTTTGGTTGGGAGTTGGTTTTCAAAATGATATTCTATCATGTCTACTTCATTTGTTAGCTGAAATATTTCTATAGAGATCATTTTTTCCTTGTCAATTATTTGATTACTCTCTGAAGTTAAGTGTATCATTCTTTCCATTTATCAGTTTTCGGGATAGTGAGTTGGTTCTCCCGTAGGGTGACCCACCATCCCTATTTGCCTGAGATGGAGGAGTTTCCCAGGACATGAAGCTTTCAGTGCTAAAACCTGGATAGTCCCAGGCAAATCCCCAGGCAACTCAGGACAAATCTCCAGAAGTAATTGAGGAGAGTTCTTTCATGAACCCATGGATTTAAACATATTTTCTGTGTATCAATCTATTAGATTCACTACCTTGTTGATGTGGGAATTGTCCCATCTTTAGCCAGCGGAAACCTTTTCAGGTTGGCTCCTGAGTCCTTTTGACATGACCTTGCAGTCTTTTATAGCTTCCTAGTTTTCTGTGACCAGGCATTCTAGGCTCACTGCCTCCCGCAGAAATAGAATCAGCCATCTATGATTAATGATGGTTGTGTTTTTTCCTTTCTAGTCCTAATGTTTTTATTATTTTCCTGTACTTGTTAAGACCTTTAGTGCAATGTAGAATAGAAAAGATAACATTGGAAATTTTTATTTTTTTCAAATTTTTAGGGGAATGCTTTTAACATCTCACCTTAAAAACAAATTCCAAGATTCCCTTTGTCAGGTTAAGGAAGTTCCCTTTTCTTCCTAGTTTGCGAAGAGATTTTAATTACAAATACATGTTCAACTTAACCAACTCAATTTTCTGCATTTAGTGAGAGAATTTTAGAGTTAATGTATTCATATGATATGTTGCCCTGATATTAAACCTTCCTCATTCTCCTGGGAGAAATCCTAATTGATCATAGTGTATTAGTATTACTTTCTAATATTCAATGCTAGTTTGATATTTTTAGGAACTGTCGTTTCTTGTTATAAGTAGTATTGGTCTATAATTTTCATTTGTCATCATTTTTGTTTGCTTGTTTTTGTCCTTGTTCTCTTGGTCTCATAAAATGAGTCAAGTAGCTTTCCTGTTTTAATTATTCTCAGTACTTAGGTATGGTTTGTATAATATGGAAATTATTGGTCTTGGGTTTGATGTAACTTGCCTGTAAAACTGTATGTATAGAGTTTTAACTTTCTTTAATTTACATGTAAATTCAAAATTTCTAGTTTTTCTTGTTAGTTTTGCTAAATTATAATTTCTAGAAAGTTTTACATTTTGTCCAAGTCTTCAAATTTATTTGTGTGAATTTATTCTCTGCATTTTCTTGTAAATATTTAAATTTCTACTATGCCTTTAGTTATTATCTTCTTTCACACAATATTTTTTGTGTCTTTTTTCTTTATTTCCTTGACAAATCTCATGAGAGATTTGTCCATTGTCTAATTCTTTTCAAAGGACCATTTAAAATTGATCCTTTCCATTGTTTCTTTGTCTCTATTTCATTAATTTTAACTCTTATTCCTACTATTTTCTTCCTCTACTTTTGTTGTTTACTCTTACTCCCTTTTAAAATTTTTGATTGAATGTTTAGCTCATTATGTTCAGTTTTTTGTTTTTATTATATATGTTTAATATATGTGAGTTTTAAAATAATAATAATTTTATTGAGGTATAATTGACACACAGCATTATATTAGTTTAAGGAAAAGTTGCTAAGAGAGTAAATCTTAAAAGTTCTCATCACGAGAAAAAGAACTGTAACTATGTATGGTGACAGATGTTAACTAGACTTATTATGGTGATCATTTCACAATATAAAAAAATATCGAATTATTATGTTTACTATATTTTTAAGGCTATAAAATTTTATCTGTGTACTTTAGGTTCATCTCACAAGTGTTAAAATGTTGACCTTTCATTGTTGTTCATTTGTAAGTATTTTAACAATTCTATTATGGTTTCCTCTCTGGTTCTTGAATTATTTAGAAGTGCATTTCTTTTTATTTGAAGTTGGCTTTTTATTAATAGTGAGTAACTTTGTTCATTGTAGTAAAAGAAGATGATCTGTATGATATTGATTCTTTAATACTTGAGATTTGCTTTGGTCAATTTGTGGTCAACTTTTCTGATTATTTCTTTAGGGTAAATTTCTAAATGTAGAATTGTTGAGTGAAATAATTTTGTATATGTTAACACATTACCCTCTAGAATGATTATACAAATTGATATTTCTATAGCAACACTCTAAGAGTTTTTGTTTCATGACATCCCTAGATGCACCAGAGAGTCTAATGCTCAAAAACTATTCAACAATTTGTAGATAAAAAAAATTTCCCTGTCATTTTACTGTGCATTTGTTCATCACTGAGGTTGCATTCTTTTCATATTTTTGTGTTTTTTTATTTCTTAATTTGCAAATTATTTGCTCGTATTCACTGCCATTTTTTAAATAGTTATAATTTTTTTCTAATTTCTTTGTAATAATACTTTATTTTTAAGGATATTAAACAGGTTTGTTTATAAAGATCATTATCTCAGAGTCCACTACTGATTCTTAATCAGATAAGTAGGAGGCTGAAATTTTATTATGACAGTGTCTGAGCTCCTTGATCTAACCATGTACCTGGGCCCTCCCAACCACAGAACTCATCCTGATGGGAATGATGGGAAGAGGAGGGTCCTGTCTTAGATCTCACCCACTTGGAAAGAATTTGAACTGTGTATCAGTTTGCTAGGGCTGCTGAGACAAAGTACCACAAACTGTTGGCTTAAACAATAGAAATTGTCTCCCCTTCCTGGAGGCTAGAAGTCCAAAATAAGGTGTCAGTGGGACTATCTCCCTCTGAGGGCTGTGAGGGAAGAATCTGATCCAGGCCTCTCTCCTGGGCTTGTAGATGCATTACTCTGACCTCTGCCTTCATGTTCACATGGTGTTATCCGTTTGTGTGTGCATGTGTGTCCAAATTTCCCCCTTTTATAAGGATACAAGTCACATTGGATTAGGGCCCACCCTAATGACATGATTTTAACTTGATTACCTCTATAAAGGCCCTATCATCAAATAAGGTCACATTCTGAAGTACTGGGGGTTAGGACTGCAATATATGAATTGTGTGTGTGTGTGTGTGTGTGTGTGTGACAAAATTGAACCCATAACAAGCAGTGTTTTGGGGGATCTTTTTGTGTTTTACTGAGGAAGATTAGCCCTGAGCTAACATCTGTGCCAATCTTCCTCTATTTTATATGTAGGTCGCTGCCACGGTGTGGCTGATGAGTGGTATAACTCTGCACCTGGAATCTGAACCCATGAACCCAGGCCGCTGAACTGGAATGCACCAAACTTAACCACTATGCCACAGGGCCAGCTGCAAGTTGTTGTTTTTAATCAATGAGTCTGTTACTCTGATTTTTAAATTCAACTTGTACAGCATCACTTCTACAGGTAAAATGCAGAATTGTGGAGTCTATCATTTTGATCAAGAGTCTTGTCTCCCTTTGTCAAACATCTAAGCCCTGGCAGAGCTCCCAAGTCCCTCCCTCAGGGTGACTCAATGAATGTCCTTAATTAGAAGAAAATGCCGGAATTTAGATTTATCAACTTAGAATGGGGAAAGTCTTCCTTAGAAGGCTTAGATTTGACAATATAAAAGTAAAAATATCTTTGACAACAGCTGAATAAACAAATTTAAAGGATACAATTTATTTGAAGGAATTATGTGCAATATACATAATAGGCAACACAATATTCATACTGTTAAAAGAATTTTTACAGATAAACAAGAAAAAGACAATCTATTAAAATCCCAACAGAAAGGGAAAGTTGTTCACCTGCCCTAGTAATCAGGAAAATGAAAATGAAAATGCCAACAAGATACTTTCAGGTTATCTAAAATCTAAAAAAGGTTGAAGTAGTGTTAATTAAGATACAGGGAAACAGGCTTCCCATTCCCTGTTGCTGGCAGTGTAGATTGTTGGAGCCATTTCATAAGGCAACTTTTCAATATCTATAAAAATATAAAATAAGCATGTCCTTTGATCCAGCAATTTCACTTCTAAGAATTCATAAGAAATATATATATTTATAAAAATAAATATAAATTTATATATGTTGATATGAATAAATACAAATATATATTTTTTGATTTATGATTCTGGTTGTGATCACTAAGAGAGGTAAAAATTTAAATATTATTAATAGGTGAGCAAGTTAATTAAATTATTATACAAGCATACTATAAAGTTCGGGGGTATGAGTGTGTGCCTATATGACTACATCTCAAAAATACATTTTAAAATAAAAACCAAAAGCAAGTGTCAGAAAAATACACATGATATGCTCCAATTTATGTAAGAAAATTGGGTAGACCTTTCCATGAGTATTTGTGTAAATGAAAAGGAACGTGATTGGCAGGACACACTCCAAACTGTGAAAATGGGTTACTATAGGAGTTGAAGAGGAAACGGAATGGAGGTGTGGAGAGTCAGTTTCCAGCTTTCAGGTTTAACTCTACATACTTTTGTAATATCTTGAGTCTTTTACAGTGAGAAAGGACTTGTGTAATAATGAAAATATTTCAACATAACCTTAAAAAAATGAAATTAACATCCACATATGTGTCTCTTTTTTACTTCTTCCCCCAAATCATCTATATCTCAAGTGTATGTGCTGCAGATAAGCAACAAAGAAAATTTCAAATTTTCCTCAAGAGCAAATGAATCAGTTTCTAAAATTCATTTCAATTTTTGAGAGATTGGAAGAACTAATATGGTGCAATATTCAGAGCCTGGGCACTTCCCTGGATCCAAAGGAAGACGTCTTTGGGACAACCAAGTGGTTGTTCTCACCTTTTTTAGTGAGACCTACAAAGAAAACAACATTTAATTAAAACAAAGAGCTGTGGCAAAAATCTCATTTCCTATCCCCTTTATTGTAGGATTACAGTTGTGATTCTTTGTTTTCTCACAAGCTTCTCAGTCCCTTCAGTAATGTAAGTTGCTCTTCCTCATCCTCTTTGTTCTTTTCATTTCTCCTTGATTTCCTCTCTATCTTCTCTTCACTCCCTTTCCTTCTTTCCTCCTTTGCTTTTCTTCTTCCCTTGGGCTTCTGCTCAATCTTGTGCAGTGGCCTCTTTGGATGGCTGCTGCTGCTTCCCTTCCCCCACCAGGGAGATATTGCACAGGTGCAGCCCCATCTGTCCCAATGTGTGTCTCTCACGATGCAGTAGTACACAGCGGTGTCTCTTGGGGTGACCTGGGGCAGGATCAAGGTACTGGACTTTCTGTCTGCTGTGATGATCAGAGAGGCCATCCCGTTGGTCACATTGCCTTTTAGACCATGAATCACATACTCTGGACCCTGGCGGGGAATCTGTCGATACCAATATACGTACTCACTTCCACTGATTGTGGAGTGGTTACAGGGCAGGTGCACAGGGTCTTCTTCAGTGCTCTCCATTGCATTTGGCTGTGTGGTCTTAGCGTCACCCATAACACCTGAGGGGTTGAGAGCCAATAGATTAGCTCTGGATTGTCAAATCTGGTTGCACCTAAGGTCAGGTTCACAATCACTCTCAGAAATCCTTGCTCCATTATATCTCGTGCTTGAGTATCTTCATGTGTGTACAGGACAAGAGGAATATTACTGGTATTTATTGTTGAGCTATCCAGAGCCACAAGACCAAAGATAAATTACTCTCCTCCATGAACCTTGGGTTCAATAAACCCAAACCCCGTACAGTCTGAAAGCTGTGAGACTCAGGGGATCTTCTGTGAGTAGTGGATATGACAATTCTCTCACAATGATGCTCAGACTCTCTAGAGAAATACACAGAGACATAGAACACATAGATGCAAATTCTTTCCAGTCATTTGGTGAAGTACAGGGGGAGAAGTAGAAGCAGAAGATACCAGCCCTTTGTCTTTAGCCCTGAAAATCATCCTTTCTTAGACCCAGATCACTTACCCAAAGTTATGAGAATAGTTATTCCTGTCACTGGTCTCATAGTTCGAGTGCAACCTGGAATTCCAGGCCTCAGAGTGCAAGATCTGTGTCTGATCTTAGGTTGCAGGAAGTCCCAAGCAACCACACAGCAGCCACTAGCACAGCCCCACACAAGACAGCTTTCAATTTGGGTGTTCCCCCGTCAAGTATCAGCTAAAGATAGAGCAGTTGCTTGATTGGGTCTTCTCCCACCCCCAGGCTTAAACATAAATTTAAAAAGAAGGTAAGAACATTTTCCCAATGTCTAGCCCTAAATCAGAGCATTTACAATGAGATCATTTTTCAGGTTCAAACTCAAATAATATATGTCTGAATGAGTCTGAATGAGTAAAATCATCCACAAGGAGATTATCCATCCCTCATTTATGGTACAAGGCAAAACCCACCAATAATTAGTGGTTTGATGCTACTTTGAGTTGGTATTAAATGTCCCTTAACTCATGAAACCTTAGTTGCACCCTGGGGTATTAAGGAAAGAAGAGAATTCCTATCCATATTTCCAGCCAGAGCAAGTAAGTCTAATGAGCAGTAATACATAATTTAACTTCAAAAGTTAGAAACTGTTTTCTGGTCAAAAAAACCTTCCAAAATGTTTGTAAACTAAGTTAAAAATCCAATGACACTGTGGAAGAAAATATTTGCAATACATACAGCAAAAACAACCTTCATAGTTGTATAATCTTGCTGTGCTCAGTCTGATGGGAAGAGATAAAATTAAAATCCAGTCTAAAAGCAAGTTGCCTGGTGTTCAGGTCTCTCATATTGGCTCCTGGGAAGATGTCTTAAGCATCTTCTAGATGGACATTGTTCAATGAATCTGATCTTCATTCAGGAGCCAATGACTTGGATGGTACTTATTCCCATTCCATGTGCCCCTCTTTAACACACATTTTCTCATCTCCATGCCTATGCCTAGGGGTGGCATGCATTGAGAACACTAAGGAGAAAAGAAGAGCAGAAAGGGATGGGATGAGAGGATTTCTAAAGGGAAATGAAATTAAGACATTTTACAAGAGAGGTAGTAATAAACAAAAGGAATTTATCTGGGTATTCTCAAACGTGGTTATTATTAACAAAATGGCATAGAATAAAACTAAAATGACTCATCCTCCTCTGCTACAACAACTAAGCTTATTACTCCAACATAGGAACAAATATTTGGTCATTTAAAGTTAAACTATTAATCATCTCTCTCTTTTCTTCCCACGAGGGGTCAGCTCTTTGCTCTGCATTTGGAAAGGGGCTTACCCATGTCCTTGTAGCCGTGTGTACACCTAGTGTGAGATTATGAAGTACACGATGGGGAAGGTGTTGAAAGTAAGTTCTTTGAAGAACAATGATAACCTCTCCCTCACCCTGGAAGGAGCTTCAGTTTGCAGCTCTAACAGCCCCCTCTTGTGACTGTACTTATAAACTCCTTTACTTAGAACCAGGAACAGGTCAGTCAGCAATCTTTGAGGTTTGTGTTTTAAGTCTCAAGATAAATGTCTCCAATATGCTACCTCCCTCTAGTGGCAGGCTCAGTGAAGAGCTTCCTCCCACAATACTCTAAGATTAACATTGAATTATGTTTAGTCTTGGGAATTTTAGAACTATTCTTGTGATGCTTTTTTCTCACAGAAATAGTTTTAAAATCCCTCTCAATAAAACTCCTTTTATTTTCCTTAGTATCTTGTACTTCCCATGTTTGAAGAAAGTTCCCAAAGTCCACATTTTTCATTGTTTAACATAGAATTTGGCACAGACTAAGCACTTAATAATAATTTGTGGAATGGGTATATTAATTAATATTTACTGGGAGAAGTTGTATGTAATGACTGTCAAAATTATTTTGAAGAAAAGCTTCAAATTTTCTGGAAAACAAATTGAACAAAAGTATCTAGCAATGAAGATAAATGTGAGATTGGACCTGTGGATGAAATTCAAATAGACCAACTCTCACTCCCCATCCTCCAGAAAAAGAAAAATTCATAAATCTAGAATAGAGAAAGCCTGGTTGTGAGAACATGGCAGTCTATGCATGGTGGCAGTGTAGACATAATTAATTTAATAAGTATTCAACCTTCATCTACTATGTGCCAGATTATACAGTAATAATAGCAATTTGGGGATGCTGTAAATATGTAAATGAAGGAAATATTGGGATTGCTAAAACAAATATGGAAGGTAAGAGTCATTATGTCCACTAGTTACATAATACAAAAGTCAGACCAGCCTTACGACTTTTAATCTAGTGTTCATTACTGCCGTGTTCAGATGGCATGGAGAATCCAGACTGAGTCCAGAGAACAATAAATACTGTGGTACTTTTTGTTTTTCTTTCTATGTTTTTATACAATAGCTTTCTTGAGATATAATTCACATACCGTACAATTCACTCATTTCAAGTGTGCAATGGTACAAGTGTTCAATGGCTTTTAGTATATTCACAGAATTGTGCAACCATCACCACAACCAATTTTAGAACATTTCATGATCCCGAAAAGGAACCCATACCCATTAGCAGTCACTCACCATTTCCCCCCATGAAACTCCTTCTAGGCAACTACTAATCTACTTTGTCTCTGTCTTAGTCCATTCAGTCTGCTATAACAAATTACCACAGAGTGGGTAGCTTATAAACAACAGAAATTTACTTTTCACAGCTCTGGAGGCTGGGAAGTCCAAGATCATCACCAGCAGATTTGATGTCTAGTGAGGGCCCAATTTCAGGTTTATAGATGGTGCCTTCCTGCTGTGTCCTCTCATGGTGGAAGGGGCAAGGGATTGCTCTGGAGTCTCTTTTATAAAATCATTGATCCCAAAGGCCTCCCTTTTAATACCATCGCCTTTGGTGGTTAGGATTCAATTCATGAATTTTAGGGGAACACAAACATTCAGACGATAGTTATCTCTGTAGATTTTCTCATTCTGGACATTTCATATAAATGGAATGACACAATATGTGGCCTCTTGGGATGGGCTTTTTTCATTTACCATAAGTTTTCAAGTCTCATCCATTTTGTTGCATGTATCAGTACTCACTACTTTTTATTGCTCAATAATATTCCATTGTATGGATATACCATGTTTCATGTTTCAATTCATCAGGACATTTGGGTTATTTCCACTTTTTGGCTATGAACGTTCATGGCTAAGTTTTTGTGTGGACATATGCTTTCATTTCTCTTGGGTATATAGCTAGGAGTAGAATTGCTGCATCATATGATAACTCTGTGCTTAATTGTTTGAGGAACTTCCAGACCATTTTCCAAAGTGGCTGCATCATTTTATACACTTATAAAAGTGTCAAAAGTTTCCATTTCTTTACATCCTCACCAACACTTTTTTTTTCTGTCTTTTTGATTGAGCCATCTTTGTGGCTGTGAAGTAGTATTTTCCTCTGGTTTTGATTAGTAAGTTTTTTTTTTTTTGGTGAGGAAGATTAGCCTTGAGCAACAACTGTTGCCAATTCTCCTCTTTTTGCTGAGGAAGATTGGCCCTGGGCTAACATTCATGCCCATCTTCCTCCACTTTTTATCTGGGATGCCTGCCACAGCATGACTTGATAAGCCGTGCCTAGGTCCATGCCCAGGATCTTAACCTGTGAACCCTGGGCCACCGAAGCAGAGCACAGGAACTTAGCCACTACGCCACTGGGCTGGTCCCTGATTAGTATTTCTTTGATAGCTACCAGTGTTGAGCATCTTTTCATGTGCTTATTGACCATTCACATGTCTTTGGAGAAATATCTATTCAAATATTGGGCTCATCTAAAATTGAGTTTTGACTTTTTATTCTTGAGTTATAAGAGTTCTTTATATGTTCTAGATCCCGTATCAGATGAATGATTTGCAAATATTTTCTCCCTTTTGCAGGTCATCTTTTCACTTTCTTGATTGTGTTCTTTGAAGCACAGAATTTTAAATTTTGATCAAGTCCAATTTATCATTTTATCGTTTGTCACTTGTGCTTTTGGTGTCACATCGAAGAAGACTTTTCCTAACTCAAGGTCACAAAGATTTACTTCTATGTTTCTTCTAAGAGTTTTATAGTTTTAGATCTTATATTTAGCTCTTTGATTCATTTTGAGTTAATTTTTGTGTATGGTATAAAGAAAGCGTACAACTTCATTCTTTTGTATTTGGATCTGCAGTTATTGAAAACACTAATCTTTCCCCTTGTCAAAAATCAGTTGACCATAAATGTACGGGTTTATTTTGTGGCACTCAATTCTATGCCATTAATCTATATGTCTATCCTTACTGAGTCGTTAAGTATGAATACTTTCAATTTGAGAAGATAGGGCTAAACAGTTTTCCTAAGGATTATTATCAATTTGCAACCATGCTTGTAGCCTATGAGAGTGTCAGTGAATCATTCTCTCCATTACTTGGTATTGTCTTTAAGTTTAGACTTTCTGGTTGGTGTGTAGCAATATCTTGCTGTCTTTATTGTTTCCTTTGTTTTTAAACCAACATTATTGAGGCATAAATTAGGAGCAGTACAATGGAACCCATTTTAATTGTTTTGAAATATAGTGAGTTTTGAGATATAGAATCATGTAACTATTGTCTAAATCAAGATACAGAACAATTATTTCACCCCAAAACCTTCCTCTGTGCCCCCTACCTGTCAATCTTCCCTAACTCTAGAACCCAGGCAACCACTGATCTGCTTTTTCTTAATATAAATTAAATTTGTCTTTTCTAGAGTTTCAAATAAATAGAAATATACAGTGTAAACTCTTTTTATCTGGCTTTTTTACTCAATATAATGTTTTGAAAATCTGTCCTTGTTATTGTGTGTATAAGTATTTCATTTCTATTTACTACTGAGTAGCATTCAATGCACTTGTTGATGGACGTTAGGATTATTTCCAGTTCTGGGCTATTATGAAAAAAGCTGCTACAGATATTTGAGTACAAATATTTTGTGAACATATTCTTTATTTCTTTTGGGTAAAACCTAACAGTGCAATTGTTAGATCATATGGTATGTGTATGTATAACCTTATAAAAAATGCTAAAACATTTTTCAAAGTGGTGGCACAATTTGATGTTCCTAGCAACAACATAATAAGCCTTTAAGACTTGTAACTGCTGCATGTCTTTGCAACACTCGGTAATGTCTTGGAGTTTTTTTTCTAATGGACATGACCTTCTCATTTGAGGGGTTCTAGGTCTCCACTGGCTTACTTCTAGGAACTGAATAAGGAGGCTGGGGATCCCCACTATGGGAACTCAAGTTATGTTCTGCCTCCCCAACAAATCTAGAAGATATAAAGCAGGATATTAGTAAATTTCCTCTTTCATTTCTAGGTACTCCATGATTAATTAGCTCTCTCCAAAGATCTTTGAATGTTAAAACACTCCGATTAAACTCTTTCCCTGTGATTTATTGTGGTAATATCACATATCTTGTCTCTCTCTTTTAAACATCACCACCTATCACCCCGGGATCCCATTATGCCAATCAGAATCAGGAAAGCAACTTGTAGGCCAATATCCTTCTTCTGTGCCCACTCCTCACCACATCATTTTCACCCTACAGAAATTGCCTCCAAATTACATTTTAAGAATTTGGTGCCCTACTCAATGATAAATTTCTTGATACCTTGGTGAAGGGAGTATCCTCTGGGATTCCCAGGGAGTATGGTTAGAAAGCATATGATCAGATTGCACTTATAAATTCTCTTTCAACATTCCATTTCCCTGAATTTTCAGACTTCTCCCTCTATAAGATACCCAGGAAGTGTCTGCATTCCAACCTCACTAGCTGTAGGCAAATGGAGCTCTTACTATCTCTAGGTCCAAAGTGTATGCAGGAAGTAGGGCATATCAAAACCTGAAAGGAGATGGTCATGTAGGGAGCCAACTAGAAAGGAGCTGCAATCTTTGAACAAATTATGTGACCTACTCAAAGAGATCCTTCAGGAAGGGAACAAGGGATAAGTACCCTGACCTCACTCAGTTACCTCTTTCAGATTTCTGCAGGGGGCTCCTCATTGGCATACGTCCACTAGAATCCAGAAGGAAAAAGAGCTACATTTATATGATCTGTTCAGATCAGCCTCCTGAGGCAGGAGAAAGATGGAGAGTGGGTGAGAGGCAAAAGGAACACTTAGACACAGATGATCTGTGTCTAGTTCTCTATTCTTTCACTCACACCACAGTTTGAATTTCAGAAGCTTGATATAATGTTGAGGAAGTCTTTCTCCTTGCTCTTCTTTCAAAGCATCTAGAATATTCTTGACCTTTCTTTCAGACATATTTTAGAATAGTCTTTCAATACACGTGCACACACACACACAGAGTTGACACTGATGGGGATTTTGTTGAGTTAATTTACCAAAGATGAGAGAATTGACATTTTTGCATTATGCATCTTCTAATTCATGAACATGGCATATTCTCACACTTATTTACATCTTCAATTTTTTGAAATTTATGTTTTATATTTTTCTGTGCTGCTATCTTGTAAATACTTTAAAAAATTTGTTCCTAAGTACTTTGCAGTCATCCTATTTTAGAGTATTTTTTTTAACTTTCAGTTCTCATTTCTAGTTGCTTGCATACAAAATGCAATTTTAAATATCTTATTGCTAAACTGCTTTAGTAATGTAATATGTTTGTGTATTACTGTGCATTGTCTATATCACAATTGTATCTGTGACTGTTATTAATATTCCTTGATTTCTAATTATTAAAACTTTTCTTTCTTTTTCTTTCCTTTTTATACTGGCCTGGACCTCCAGTAGACTGTTTAATAGAAATGGTGTTATTTGGCTTCCTTGAAAGAAGGCATTTAACATTTCACCATGAATTTGGTGTTTGCTTTATGTTTGTTGCATACACCCTTTACCAGAATGAGGAAGTTTTTGGTTTATTCCTAATTTTTTAGGAATTTTTTTCTTTGTTATGTGTGAATGTTTTTTATACATCAAATACTTTTATGTAATTATTGTGATGATGAAATGATGTTTTTATTAATGTGGATGATTACTTTGATTGATTTAAAATGTTAAATAAACATTACACAAAACCCAACTTGGTTGTGATATATTACCCTTTTATATAAACTGCTAATCCTTTTTGCTAATATTTTGTTTAGAAGTTTTGAATTTATGTCCATTGAATGAGGTTATCCTATAATTTTTTAAAAATTTCTTTATTCAAGTTTGTGTATTAAGATTATTCTGGCCTTGTAAAATGTTTCCTCTTTTTTCTGTACTGAAGGAAGTTTGGTGCACCAGTGATGTTATGATAGGTTAGCTGTCATATTAATCAATAATCAACTCCAAAAACGAAGTGGCTTAAAGAAACTGTTGTTTATTTCTTGCACATACATAGTTCATTTTGAATCAAGGTGATTCTCCAGGTCAGCTATACTACATGTGGTGACTAATATTTGAACCCCCATGTCAATACACAATTCAACAATCACCATAGTCTGAGAAAGCAGAGGTTGAAAGTTAAGCAGGGCAATTTAATGCCTCTATCAAGAAGTGACACTTGCCATTTCTACTCACATTTCTTTGGCCATAGTAAGTTATATGACTGTGTCAATCTTCAGGAGGCAGACATTTCTCCTGGGTTGCTGGAAGGAGAGGGGAACTGGATATTGATGGATGGTCCGTAGTCATCCTTTGATCTTGTAACTAAGAATTCATTTCCTCCCTTCTTCCCATACAGGAGACGGGTACTCCTTCTCTAAGGGAGACAACTTAGGATCCCCTTTCAGTGACTCCTGATCAAAGGCAGAATCTCTGATTGATCTATAATCTTCCTCTGGTCTTGATGTGGCCCCTCTTGGTCTAAAGATCTATGAAGAAAAAACAAGCAGAAAACAAACAAATGAACAAAAACAAGTAAACTCTCTCCGCTACGCACTCAGTATGCAATTATGGAATAGTTCGAGGATTATGTCCTACAAGGTTCTCTTGGAAAAGAGAATGAGGAGAGACATACAGTGTTGGTCTGAAGCTAGTCTGTGATCCCAGGAGGCATTCTTTATGGCATTCCTTACCCCCCTGAGATGAGACTCTGACTGTTCTTTGTGCAAGGAGCTCTCTTGCTCATTTTTTCTTTGCATTTTCTGGCTCAGTCCTTTGGAATATTCTTCCTTCATTATCTTCTTTGGCCACATGGTAAAGTCTATGCCTGCCTTGGGGGTTAGCTTTCTCAGCCCATTCTCTGCTTTGTTTTCTTAAGAGCTAAGGAATTACTTTGAATCCCTACTATCACAGTTTGTTTTAGACAAGGCAGCTTTTGGCCAGACAGCTCTTTCAAAAGATTAGTTGCCTTCTTATCTATTTGATTCTGGTAAGAGTCATATATTTACGTATTTATAAAATTTGTGTATATTTAAACAATTATATAAGTTAATAAAATGAATTATTATATTGAAAGAACTGTTAAAATCAGCATGACATTAGAAGGGAAAATGAATGGTTTTTATGCTATTTCAGATCTGAGAATCCAACCATTCAAGATGATAGTTAGAAAACTACTCCTGATTTTCCTGAAATAAATAGGTTAATTCAATTTAGCTGTTTAGGAAGAAGTTGAAAAGCACTGTTTGTTTTATTTTAACCAAAGATACAAAAAAAAAAAAAAATACCTGGGAATCTCAGGGAAGAATGCAGTTTTACACAATGAGCTCAAATATGGGAACATTTTTTATAGAAGGAGAGTTTACATTAGAAGGTCTCAACTGTGCTTCCACAGTGCCTGCCTTCTTCCTGTCTGTGGTTCATGAGTTTTTTGTAAGCCTCTGAGCAGGTGGCTGCCTCTATGGAGCTCTAAGCTTTTTGATTATCTTCCACGATCATTTTTATCATTGTGGGATCCAGTAGAAAACAGAAGTATGTTGCTGAGTCTTCCAGTAATAAGGAAGAGATGGTGAGGCTGATGAATTTTTTTCCCTTTTGAAAGTCCACAGAGAACCGATCCTGCATCGCACTTGGCTTATCAGAATCCTGATAAAGAAGGAAAATCATCTCTCCACTGGGAAGCTGTTTGTACCAGTACAAATGATAACTGCTCCCACTGATTTCATACTTGCAGTCCATGGTCACAGCTTCTCCTTCTTGCCTTGTTATTGTAGTCGGAGCTTGGATTACTTTCTGAGCCACACTGGATCCTATGGGAAAAGGAGAAGATAGGATTGGTCCTCTGAAATGTCTCAAATGGGCCATGAGGACTAGATTCATTCATGACACAAAGACAAAGAAAAGAATCACATAGTATTTCATTTCCCCACCTCTCTTCCCTCTTAATACTCCCACCAGTTACAACTTCCATAGTCCTGTCCTTGAGCTCTAAGAGGAAGCTGAGGCCCATGTTTAGGGCCACACGTACTGAAGCCAAAGGAGGCCAGGAATGCCCACAGCAGGCCAGGGCAGAGCATGATAGAAATTCTTCTCCTGGTTGAAATTTCTCTTGCTCTACTCAAGGCCAGAGACCAGCCTTTCTATGAGTGCAGAGTTTCTGGGGCTATTAGAAGTTTCCACCCCCAAACAGGAAGTAAAGTTCATAAGGAGGATGTTACACTGCCCTATTCAGAGACTGGAACAACTACCCTACCCCAAACCTCTGTTTTGTCTTGATGTTTTTTCTGTGGCAATACATTTGAAAAATGTCTATTATAGCTAGCAAGGTACAGGAATGAAGTTTAATTATCTTTTTGTCATTGAATTCTCACTTAATGCCATTGTTATCAGAGACTATATTCTGAATGATTTAAATCCTTTGAAATTGATTAAGCCATGCTGTAAGATCCAGAATAGCATCAACTTTGATAAATATTCCACGTGTATTTGAAAAGAATGTGTATTTGAAAAGAATGTGTACCCCCTTTTGTTTGGGGGTAAAGTGTTGTGTATATGTAAATTAGGAAAATAATATTGATTGTGTTGATCATATTTTCTCCTGTGACCTTGGATTAGGCAATGGTTTTAAAATATGACATCAAAGTAAGCAACTAAAAAAAATAGTTAAATTAGACTTTATCATAATTAAAAACTCTTCTGCTTCAAAGATACTATCAAGAAAGTGAAAAAAACAACCCACAGAATAGGAGAAACTATTTGCAAATCACATATCTGTTAAGGGTGGAGTATCCAGAATATATAAAGAACTCTTACAACTCAACAATAAAAAGACCAATGACTCATGGAAAATTTTAATTTTTTTTCTGAGGCAGATTCGCCCTGAGCTAACACCTGTGCCAATCTTCCTCTATTTTGTGTGTGGGTCACCACCACAACATGGCCACTGATGAGTGGTGTAGGCCTGTGCCTGGGAACCAAATGAACCCAGGCCACCAAAGCGAAGTGCACCAAACTTAACTATTAGGCTGTGTGGCCCGACCCAAGGAAAATTTTAATTTTAACAGTCATTTTACTGGGCTTCAGGGAATATTAGCAATAAAGGTGAGAGAAAATGTTACTTTTCACTCTATTCCCTTTTGTATAATTTTTATTTTATACCATGTGTATTTATTACCTATTCAAAAATCTAAGAATAATTTGTATTAAAAATATATTCACTATATTAGCCCTCCTTTATAAATATTAATTATTTTTTTGCCTTACAAAGAGGGGGTGAGCTTTTTTTCTCTAATTTGAATGGTTTGTTTAAAATAGTTATTTTCCTTTCTTGAAGGAACTTTGGGAAAAACTGAGAGTTCATACTGTTGCTGATGTATATACAGACCTAAGAGGTATGAAGTATTTGAGGGTATATTTGGGGAGAATCTCAAAACTCTTGAGTACGTCATTGAACCCTGGGTGTACACTGTCAATAAAAACATTTCCAGTTATTTCTGGTGAGCAGATATCCAGCAGAGGAGAGAGGCAGAACGCAGTTCAATGTCATCTCTTTCTGTTCATCCTGCTCAATCTTTAGCACTGAGAACAGTGCCTGCACAGAGTAGAGTGTCAGTAAATGTGTCTTGAATGTACAACAGTTGCAATGGGAAAAAGCTTTGGAGGAATTCCTCTGATTGCTACTTGAATTGTACCTTTTATAACTGAGCACCCATCCTCTGAAGATGGACTTACAGTGGAGAATGTTATAAGAAAAATATTTTTTTAATTTTTAAATTGATATGAATTAAGGCATGAAGGCATATAATTAAGACACACCTAGAATGAAAATGCTTCTTACAGTAAATGATTATCTTTGGGAGGCGAAACTTTGAATGGCTATAATTTTTCCATTATATTATCTATATTTTCAAAGGTCTCCATAATAAGCATGTATTGATTTTATAATAGTTAAGTTTTCTTTTCTGAAGGCAGCCAAATTGTCACCCAAAAGAGTTTTAGGTCTCCTTGGTACATTATGGAAGGTGTAGAATTTCAGTGAGAGAACCTCAAATACCCCACTGCTGTTATCTTTACAATTTACATATCTGATTGAAACACCACTATTTCTCCTGTAGAATATGTTGGGGTTAGTACAAATTGTAGTAGTTCATCTTGAGCTTTTTGAAAACTGAAATTCTAATAATCACAATGATTAGATCTCTGCATTCTTTTTCAGTTGGAAACAAGCACGTTATGACACCTTTCTAACCCCAAACCTGGTCAAGGACAAAGAATGTGACTGGAGCTCCCGCTGCAAGCTTCAGGCCTGGAGAGCTCTGCGTGTTCCCCGCACAGAAATACAAGGTTGAGTCTCCTGGTTGGGAGGCTGTGATATGCAAGGGGACATGTTGAACTTTTTATTCAACGGTACTGTGAACCTTCTGTCCTGTTTTCTACTCACATTTGAATGAATCTCCATTAGAAGAGTAGAGTCTTTCTCTGCTTCCTTCTTGTACCAAGAGAAAGAATTCAAAGCCCCATCTGTATAACTGCAGTTGATAACAACCATTTGTCTCCCAAACTTTCAGGATTGAAAGACTTTGCATCACATCCTTTTTTTGGTCACTCACCGCTGTTGAGACAATGAAGATGGGTTACTGGGACATTTTCAGAATTTACACTTTATTTCTACAGGAAACTTGAGGAGAAGCAGAATGACCCTCTTCCTTCCCCAGTCTTGCAATGGACCCTTCCAGAAGCCACAGTTTTAGGATCTATGACAAATCTTAGACAGATAAAAATAGTAATTAAGAAACATCTCTTTTCACCAACTTCCTCAGAACCAACCTAGTGAATAAAAGCATATGAATAAACATCTTTTAAGGTAAAACTCCATGGAGATAAAAGATTGAGAGAAGATAATACAACGCAAGTAAGAAGGGTCATTCACTTAGCCTGATGTGGTGTCCAGCCATGTCATCTCTAAAAACAGAAAGAAGTAGAAGACCTGGAAATAGAGGATTCTACAATAATGCTAACCTTAACATAAGGATAAAAGTGTTCCTGAAATGATCTTATTGCTTCATGAGCAACTGAAAGTCTAGCTTCTTGAATTACTGTTAATTTATATAAATTTAATACTGCTATTGTGGTTATGTTGAAAAGAAATCTCTATCTTTTAGAGTACTCCAGCCTGGACTTCTAGCTCCACCCTCACATTTAAGCTGTCCCTGCATTCCTGCAGCATAGAGAGGATCTCTATTTGCTCTCTCTCCTCCCCCAACAGTAGATGGCTGTTGTGTGTTATTTAGTGCTGACTAGGCTTATTGTGGGTACCTGGACTTCTCTGTTGTCTCGGTCCAGCTTCAATCTTAGATGGGACCATGTGTCTGGATCTCGGATTTAGCATTTTTTCTGTATTCATGCCTCTCTTCACCATGGAGACCAAACACTGCCATGTTTCTCTGTGGTTCTTGTGTGAGAGAATTTTCTGTCTCTTTCTCACTGGTAGCAGAATTATAGTGGTATTGTTATAGTATCTTGAGGTCAGAGTGGTTTCCTGCCCTTACGTAAAGGTAGAAGCCATTTTCCTTGATTTCTCTGTGCTGCAATGGATCTCAACTGTGCCCTGGGTGGTGTGTGTGTGTGTGTTTGTGTTTGTGTGTGTATGTGTGACAGAATTTGCTGCCATCTTTTTATCCCCATCCCCAACAGCTCCAGGCTTTTCCTTCAGGTGGGAGACTGATCTAGTCAAGGCGTCTGGATTTGTGCTTTCCTGCAGTCACAGCCAATCACATCCTGCAGGCATATATCTCTGATGGGCCTCCTTCTGTCACCCACTCTGTCTCTAATCATTTTTGTTAACACACAGTGGATATCTTTGAAAATAGCTCTACCAGTGGGTGCAAACTCCTCTTGCATCTGTGACTCCCAGGAGTTCTATACTGTCATGAGAGCCCTCACTCAGTCTTTTAGCTGATTTCTCCTTCTTGCTTGTATGGCAGCCAGCTCCTCTTTTACCTCTACTCTGCTAAAGGTGTGCCAGACCATATGCCTGTCTCTCCTTGGAGAAGCCTGTTCCTCATTGGAATCCAGCCTACTTGGTTGCCCTGTGACCTCTGGTCTCTGATAGGTTAAAGCAAAGTTAAGATTTCACTATTTACCTACTTCTACATGTTAGGGTGGAAGCAACAGTCTTTCATGCTTTATATATCCTAGGAGGAATTGGAACTCAGATGTCTTCTATTGCATCTAAAATTGAAATATAGATATTAGGAATGCAGCATTCTCTCTGAATCATAGGAAACATTGCAAAACAAATTATCATTACAAATCTTGGTTCATAGTTGAAATACCTCCTTTCTATTCAGTCAGAGAAGGAGGGCACTGTTTTACCTTCTGCTAGTTGTATCTTGACTTCTATTGGTCTCTAACCCTTTTAAAAAAAAGGTTCAGCTGATTTACATTTTATTTTTAAGAGTCTCAAAGAAACTCAAGTCTTTATTGGGTCTTTGCTGGTGGAAGAATGGGCAAGCTGCTAAGGGGATCATTACTGATTCTGTGGCTTCAGCTAGGTTGTGAATTATGGGAGTAAATTTGGGCTCGATAAGGAGAAATCCCAAGGAACATTACTAGGCTGAGGAATCAGATAACTAGTGTCTTCTGGTCCAGATGGGTTCTCTTTGGGACCTTTAAAAATGGGTTTTGAAGATGGGTTTATGGACATTCAGTGAACATCTTCCACATTGTTATTTACCTTGGTCTTGATCCAATGATGGTGGGGAGAAGCATTTTGTAATACATATAAGTGAACTTGGACATAGATGTTTCCCTTAAAGCAACTAGAAACAACCGAAGGGTTTACATAGGGCATATTTTTTTCCTTGAACTAACAAGTGATTGACTAAACCAATGAGAGTAACTATTGAACAAGCATGGCTATCCTACTTTGAGTTCAGGCAGATAAAATTTCAAGGGAGGAACGTCCAACTTGTCCAGCAATAGATAACAACCCTGAAAAAGTTGACACTTCGGGGCCGCCCGGTGGCGCAGCGGTTTAGTCCGCGCTTGGCAGCCTGGGGTTCGCGAGTTCGGATCCCGGGCACCCGCAGACGCACAGCCTGTCAGTCATGCCGTGGCGGCGTCCCATATAACGTGGAGGAAGATGGGCACGATGTTAGCCCAGGGCCAGTCTTCCTCAGCAAAATGGGGAGGATTGGCAACAGATGTTAGCTCAGGGCTTGTCTTCCCCACAAAAAAAAAAAAAAAAAAAAAAAGTTGACACTTCATGTATTCCAATTTGGGTTCTGACAAGTTGTGAAATCCTTAGTTGAGGACACCAGATTAAGAGGAAAGGAGATTAAGGATTAGGCACTGTGCCAGGCCTGCAGTCACATGAGTTAAGGTTCATTCAGCAGCCTTGGCAGGGGATTTCTACGAGGGATTTCTAGGGAATTCCCAAGAAAAGGAAAATGACTCATCAGAGTTGAAAGACTAGTCCTGTGGACTTGACCAAAGCAGTTGGGAAATAGGTGACTGAATAAACGAATACTGTGATTTAGAAACTAGAGTCTTATTTCTGGTGCTTCCATGAACCAGTCAGATGGCTGAAAGATCAACTTCAGATGCTAGCAACTATAGCAGTTCCTCATCATTGCATCCTGTCTCAGTTGTGGTTAACCATGCTTGTGATGGACATGTGATTATAAGGGTACCCCAATCTAAAGACCCAGTTGCAGGGAGCATGAGAATCAAAGGGAAGTTACGCCAAGCTGGAGTTGGCAAGGGTTAGAGTGAAATGTAGCCAAGGAGATAGGAAAATGTGTCTGATCCAAAATGGGTTACTATTCTACATGGTCCAGTAGATCTCAGCCGATGTTGCATTTTTCTGGCTGGTCTTTAGGCATTCCAGTATATAGACATCTACTTTATGTGCTTATTTTTTCCTAGTGTCTTCCATACTATCCTCCCCAAAAGATTGAGTTGAGCAGGTATAAAATCTGGAACAACCAAGTATAATTTAAAATGTTGTCCTTCATATGAAGAAATAGAAATATGATGATATCTGAGGATTATGGCTTTTGCACATGGTCCTATGTGGTCTCCAAGCCAGCTGGGAGGGAGTGCTTCCTAGAATGAATTTATCAATTTCCTTTCTAGATCTTATCTTATTCACCTTAACCACTAACTGCTAACAAACGTCTAGGTAAGGGTTTGTGAGTCTTCTCTCAGAATATGGGAACAGCTAATTGTCTCTGGTTGAGTTCTGGGCTTTTAGTAGGGCTCTTCTATCATATATATATATTTATGTAGTGAGCTCTCTGAGACAACAAAAATATGTTGCAGAGTCTTCTAGCTGTGATGGTGATGTGATGAGCCTGATAGTCTTAGATTCTTTCTGGAAGTTCACAGAAGATGCACCCTGTGTTGCATTGGTTTCTGCACGTGTGTGCTGAGAAATGAGGAAAATCACCTTCCCACTGGGAGGCCTTTTGTACCAATACAACACATAGTATACAACCCTGGTGTCACATGAACTGCCTAGTTCTACAGTCTTGCCTTCCTGCCTAGATGTTGGTTGTTGAGATGGAATGAGTTCTAGGACATGCTGGATCCTGTAGACAGAAATAATAATGAGATTGATCCTCTGAGGTGACCTGTAAGGTAGTTGCCAAGAACTTTTAGGGCAGGAGTTAAATTTTCAGTCAATGCCATGTTAAAATCTGATCCCTGTCCCCTTCCTTCTTATTTTCCTGAAGTGTTCGGTATTGGCCATTGTTCATCTCCTCTGCCTTCCCCGCTATCTCCACCCAATGCTAGACTGTCTTCAGCCTCATTATCAGCCACTGTCCCTGCCAAGGAAGACAAAGGCCATCAGTGCCCATAATATGCTGAGAAGAATCATTTTGGCACCTCTGTCTCTAGGAAAATATCTCCTGCTCTGAGCCTGGGGCTCTGTCTTATTCAGTTTTGTGTAAAGCACAATCAAGAATTGTTGGCAATGGGCAATCCAGTTGTCTCAGAACAGGAAGTCTGTTTGGTGAGGAAGGGGTGGGGCAAATTGTCAGATCATATCCTGCTCATACTGAGCACAGATTAAGTTGAGCCACTAGATGTGTTTGAGATAGCCTTTTTCCCCTGATAAAAGTTCAGGTTTTTTTTCCAGAAATTTTGGAATCAAGTAAATTTATTCCCAGATTTAGATTGACATTGAAAAATATACAATACATATTTTTTCCCTAATGAAGAAAAGATATTTTAAATTAAAATGCAGATATAGCTCTGTATTCTTCTAAGGGGATAGACATATATATATTCTTACACACAAATTTCATGGTATTACTGGAACTTATGCATTCTTTTCTGTCTCCTTTCCCTCTCAGTTCATGTTTTCAAACACTTTATTTTTTATTTTATTATTTTTTGTTTTATTATTATTATTATTATCTTTTGCTGAGGAAGATTCACCCTGAGCTAACACCTGTGCCAATCTTCCTCTATTTTGTATGTGGGTTGCCACCACAGCATGACTGACTAGTGGTGTAGGTCCACACTCAGGATACTAACCCCTGAACTCTGGGCTGCCAAAGCAGAGCGCACCGAACCTAACCACTACGCCATGGGGCCAGCCCCTCAAACACTTTCCTTTAAAGTTTACTCTTTTTCTGATTATCTTAGTCTTCTGGATGTGATCTAGGTAACAACATTTCATTAGACTAAAAGACAATTTCCATTCTATTCAGTGTTCTTTGCCCTCAGATCAGCTATAGTAGATCAATTCATGATGAGATATCATTTCCCATGATTCTAGGTCACTAGCCAATCTGTGAGACTAGGAGAAAATTATCTTTTTTCCTTCCTCTCCCCTGCAGCCCCTCACTCTGTCCAACTAAAAGAAAAAGTCCTGGAGCCACCATACCATATTGGTCACCTCCAAAATTTTATTAGAGAACTGGCTCACTTGAAATGACCACTTTTGATTAATAATAAAAAATAATAGCTAATGGGCTGGCCCTGTAGCATAGCAGTTGGGTTCATGCACTCCACTTCAGTGGCCCAGGGTTCATAGGTTCAGATCCCAGGCACAGACCTAAGCACTGCTTATCAAGCTATGCTGTGACAGAGGTCTCACATATAAAGTAGAGGAAGATGAGCATGGATGTTAGCCCAGGATCAATTTTTCTCAGCAAAAGAGAAAGATTGGCAGCAGATGTTAGCTCAGGACTAATCTTCTTCACAAAAAAAGAAATACTAGCTAAAATTCACTGAACACAACATGTTCTATGAAATTCATGTACATAATCTTACTTAACCCTCACCTTGTGGTAAAGGTGAACCTGTGAGAGATCATCATAATCCCCACCCCCTATTTTACAGAGGGGAGAGAGAGGCTCAGAAACTTGCTCAAGATCACAGTAAATGGAGGACCTGGGATGGAATGTCCTCTAATTTAAGCAATTGAGTTACAATCACTACATACTACCTCTTGTTGTCTTCCTCCAACTTCTGCTTCCCCTTATTTTATTTCTTATTCTAAATTAAAACAGCAGAATTATTTCACTATCAAGTTAAAAGAAGTGTTACAGTTCATCATGAAATCTAGAACCAAAATGCTTTTATCCACTTTATTTTTTAAATCAATTTTATTGGATAATTTACATGAAATAATATGTCACATTTCAAGTGTAAATTTAAAGTGTTTTGACAAATGTATACATCTGTGTAACCACTACACTGATCAATGTATAGATTACTTTTGTCACCCTATAAGTTTCCTTGTGACCCACTATAGTCAATACCCTCCCTCTCTCTCCAACCCCTGACTTGATTTTTTTTGTTACCATAGATTATATTTGCCTTTTTCTGGAATTTCATCTATACAAAATGTTATAGTAGGTACTCTTTAATGTCTAGCTTCTTTCTTTCCAAATAAAAATTCACCCATATTGATGGATGACTCAGTAGTTTATTTTTGTTGCTGAGTGTTATTCAATTTTATGAATATACCAGTTTTTTTTATTGATTTATGAACTTTTTTTTCTGCTGTCTCCAATCTGCTGTTGAGCCCATCCAATAAATTTTTCAGTTATTACACTCTTCAGATCTAAGAGTTCCATTTTTTATGGTTTTCATTTCTCTGCTGAGTTATTATTTCTGTTCACTTATTAAGAAGATATTTTCCTTCAATTTTTGAATATATTTTATTTCAGCTCTTTGCATATATTTGTTGGAGCTGCTTTAAATTATTTGTCTGCTCAATTCAATTCCATAAGCCTTCTCAGAGTCAGTTTCTGTTTGCTTTTCTTCTTGACTATGAGTCATTTTTCCTAGTAATTTTTGGTTGTGTAGTGAAGATCAATGACTATGGTTAAATTTGTGTATTCTAACTTCTCTAATAAAGAAGAAACATTGTTTTCCTCTTTACCATCCTAAATTCTTACAAATAAATTAACCAATCCAAACTTGTTGAGCAAGTACTAAATGTCAATGATGTGCCGGGTTTGGTGTCAAGTACTAAATGTCAGTGATGTGCCGGGTTTCGTGTAGGGGAACAACTGAGGAAGTATGTTGACCATTGCATATTTGGGCAAACTGGTAAGAGAAGGTGTCCTGTTGATAACTCAGAGTACCCAAGGCAAAGCTAAAAATCCACCAGAATAAAGCACAGTGAGTTCAGCCTGAAGTGACGGTCAGTCTAAGCATGGAAGTGCTCTCCATGACATTCTCCAAAAGAGATATTTCAAACCTTGGAAAAAAGTTGCTAGTGACCTCTCCAGGATAGTGTCAACATTAGCAATGTAATCCTGTACAATTCTGTTGCCCCAAAAGGAACTAGAAAAACTTTTTTGTTTTTCACTTTTTAATGAGAAGCTGAGGACACCTAGCAGAAGAAAGAAAGTTTACTTTTCATTCTCAGACAGGAATAAAGACAAAAAGTAGTTCACATATATATCTTAAGTCATATGGTAAGTCACGCTCATTTTTAAAACTGAAATTTATGTGAGTCTCTTCTTAATCTGTTATTTACCCTGCAATTACATGATTACCTACCCAGTAAATATATAATTATCAAGAAAGTAATGTTTAAATAGATATTATCTTAAGAGCATGGCCCACTTGGTTGCATTATATGTTGACACAATTAAATTTCCCTCAGGTTTCTCTTTAATGGATGAGCCTTCTGGTAGGTGCCCCGGAGGAGCCCTGTGCTAGGAGAGCATCTGTGGCCCAGCTTCAGGTTTGACTACAGCTTTTGGGGGCTTGGGGATCACTGTGCCTCTACTCTACGAAGTAGGTGCCCGAGTGACCACACTAGGAGGCCATGGTGAACAGGGAGCTTCGGTGGTTTTTTTGTCATTAAACGTGGCAGCTATTTTGTCATGACTCTTCTCCATCTTTCATTAACTTCATCGAGAAGATTAGATCTTTACCATGATTCTGCTGGTACCAATGTAAGGAATAGAGAGTTTTTGAGAAATTGCAGTTGATGGTAACATCTTCCCCCTCTTGGATGGTGGACTGAAGACTGTGCTCTATTTCTTGGCTTCTTACACCTGATCAGAAAGACAATTGAAGGACACAGGAAACCCACATGAGATGCTCAGTTTTATAAAAGGAAGCATGATTTTCTCCACTCTTTCGTTACTAAAAACATAAACATCACCGCATAATTACAGAACATTTTCCACACGTCTCAACTCTGATTCACAAAAGGGCCCTTCCCAGGACAGAAAAGGACCCAGTTCCTGCCCTCAGGGTGCTGTCACCATTGTAAGCCTCTCCTAGACTGATCTGTGTACTCACAGGCCAAGGGCCACAACAAAGTGTCTGAAAGTACTTTCAGGAGAGTCTCCATCCCTTGGCTCCCCAGCAAATCTGATGGACCAGGTCAGCTCCTGAAGGGGCTTCCTCAGCAGGAGTTCCTCTGAGCTCAGAGTCAGGCCTTTATAGCTGTTTTCAGAATACTGCAACTTTGGGGGACAATCACTCAGAGAGACATCACAACACTTTTACTATTTACACAGAATTATGTACATCTATCTAGAATACTTTTAAAATAGTGCTCCTCTGTGGCCAGGCTGAGAAATGTTGATTAAAATTTGCATTTTAGCTTTTGTTGAGTAAGTGTGCATCCAAGATATGCCTTTTCTTGCTATAAGGAAGGCCCTATCAATATACCGTGTTGGAGAGAGAATTATTCCAGAGTTAAGAGAAAAAGGAAAAAAACATATAATTACATATGTAAATGTATATATGCATATATGAAAACAGAATAATATTTCAAATATTATTTCATTATAACGTTTGCTTGTTTAAATCCTTTTTAGTGCTCATTAATGCCTTCAAGATAATGTACAAGCATTTTGTAATGTCTTGTAATTATTTTCACAAGGTGGTTTCTGCTTATTGCTTTAGTTTTATATTTGCTCTTGCCCACTTTGAGTTGTATGTTTCAACCATTCTGAATTAGAGAAATGTCATTCTCCTAAACTAAATCTTGACTTTATATCTTTGTACATTCTATTTCTCTTTTTCTGGAATACACTTTCCCCGACTCACTTTTGACTAACTCTTTTATAAGTCTTAACTTAGACATAATGTCTCTTAGGTAGACTTCCCTTATTTTCTTTTTCCAAAGTAGATGCCTCTCTTAGGTGGTCATACATAGTTTACTTTTCTCCTGTGATACTTTGATCACACTGTCTCATAATGCACACTACAGCATTACATGCTTCCCGAAGGCAGACACAATGTCTTTCTTTCCAGTTGCGTCACTTCTATTTGGGACTAAGACACATATTAGGCATCAGATGAATAAATTATTAGAAGAATCTCAAGTAAATAGAAAACACATTTGGTAACTTCACAAAGATTATGATTGTTCATTTGTAAAATGGAGATTATTGCTACTTTGCAGTGTTGGTTTGAGAATTACGTTATATATAATTTTTTCATATTATATATATATTTAATTTTATTCATAGCATAACTTTGACTTTCAGCCCCAAAATTCACTATGATTTCTTTTGCCCTGTGTGCTGTTACTATTTTTAAGGTCATTTCTCCCACTCTTCTGTCTTTCAACATGATTAACTCCTACTAAATTTTCAGATCTCAGTTTAGGCATCGCGTACTCGGGCTGTCTCTGACTCACTACTAAGGCAGGGGTAGGGGTCGGGCTTTTTATATGCCTTCATATTACCCTTTACTTTCCCAAACTCAGTCCTTGTCTCACTTTACTTTGTATGATTAGCTATCTATGTAACTAGCTAAATTATAAATTCAATGAGAGAAGATGCTATGCATTTTCTCATAGCTTTTTTTTCCCATTATGTAACATGTGTGCAGAACTTAGCAGGTACTCAATGAATAATTGTTGACTGATTGAATGAGCAAAAGCTGAGAGCAATGGTAGCTGGAAATTATTGTCCTTGTATTACACATGAAGTCCTGATATAAGATGCTAAGTCAATCACCTGTTCAAGATGACGTGGCACACTTATACCTAGATCAATTATAGAAAGTAGCTCGTTACCAATGTTGCTTCTCAAAAATAGCAAATAAGAAAAGGCAATAGATTGATAACTGTGAGAATGAATGAAAAATGAATGTTGTAGTGTGAAGAACTTGACCAGAAGTAATAGGGATGAGATTGTATGTAGCATTCCCTTTTCTGGTATAACTTTTCGTGTAGCCTTAGGAACATAGAGAAGGCATCAATATATTCCCATATTATAGCCTCTCTTCACACATAGACATGAAATAGGGTAAGTACAATGGCAATCAGAGTGAGAAATATCCATTGTAACAGAACTTTATAACTGGTTGGAATAATTTTTGAATAATCCTAAATATATCTGAAAATATGACAAGCTATTTGATTCACTGACTTAGGGTCTTAGAAATAGTTTTGTTAAAAACATGAAAGTACAATAACTAGACTGATAATTCATACACATTTCCATATTTTTTGAAATTGAAATGAAGTGCACGGTATCACCTATATGTGGAATCTTTATAAAAAAGTTGAACTCGCAGAAACAGAGAGTAGAAAAGTGGTTGTGGGGGCCTGGGAGGTAGAAGAAATAGGAAGAGGTAGGAAAAAATCTATTAAAAAATAAAAAATTGATTTCATAATAATATGATGTATAACCTTATGTAATAAATACATAAAATACATTATACATAAATAATATGTTATATATTAGAATATGGCATATAATACTATGTCTTTTCATTTTATGTTATTATTTTTCCCAGTAAGCCGTTACTGTTGTATAATATACATATAGTGAGTGTGTCTATATATGTGTTTTATATATATATACATATATATTACATATAATACATATGTATACACATTTATACAGAAAATATATGTATAATATATTGTGAAATAATTATGGTGGGAATCTGAGACTTATTTGGGCCAATTTGGTATTGCAAGTTATGATGGAAGGAGAGGTTTAAAAGATGCTTTCATGTTTCACTTCTTGCTCTTGCTCCTCCTCCGTGATTGCCATGAGAGTGTGTCTGACCTAGGCTGATAGGGGAAGAGGCAGATGGAGAAAAGTTGAGTATTTTTAGTTATTCTAGACAAGGCCATCCTAGACCAGCCAACAGCCAGTTGATCTCAGACATGACAGTGAGCTCAGCCAAGCCCAGAAATACTTTCAGTTGAGCCCAGTCTAAATTGTCAATTTACACATTTATGAGTGAAATAATTTACTCTTTTAAGCCTTTGAGGTTTGGAGTTATGCACCATTATTGTAACAATAGCTAACAGAGACAGCAGCAGATATGGGTGCTTAATTGAACAGCATATGGTGTGGCTTTTAGAAGATAAGCATACTTTGCATTATGGTGAGTAGGTAGGTCCTCCAATGAGCTCTGTGTTGACTCCATGATTCGATGTCTCACACTTCCAGAGATCTGAGATCTCTGAGCCCAACCGAAATAGAATAACTACTGAAACAGTTTCCTGTGCAATGTACACAGCTTCCTAACTCAGGGACCACTTTGGACAGCCACATGATTTTATTCTTAGGAAGATGTTTCAGAAACACGTTTAGCTTTTTGGTGAAGAAGAATTAGAAGAAAGTTTCTCCACAAATATTACACACACACATACACCCTACATTACATATACATTATGTACACAAGTAGTCTCTTGATTTCTCAGGAGAGCTACTGTATCTCATTCTATTTCTCTTTTTTTCTGATAATTAACATCTTCTTTTTCTTTCCAGTTTGAAAGTCTACATTGAAGGGGCTGAGAACAATTCTAGGCAAGAAAAACATTTCATAGAAATCCAGGTTGACTAATTTCCTTGAATTCATCATATAAGTGAGAAGCATAAAAACAATGGTCAGTTGATATTTGAGGTGAATAGAATCATATAGCCATTGGACTGCAAGGAAATAGATTTCATCTGGTTCTAGTTTGTATTTCACAAATGAAGAAATCTCAGTCACTAATAGAATGGCCAAAGGTCATACAAATTGAAAGTGGAAGTTAGAATGTAAAACATCAAGATATTTTTATGAGTTAACACACTCACTTCATTACCATTCATTTGTAGGGAAGGGGAATCTCATGGAGGTAACTGGCCATCCATATCACTCAAGTTTGAAGCTGGAAACAGCTTGTATTTTTGATTAACTGACAACCTACTGGAGACCCTGATTTAATCAACATTTGCGATATTTCCCACATCTTCTATGTTCTTGTGGTCCTAGAATGACCTTGGCCTCATTCTTCACTCTCAACTTTGAGCTGCATCCTAAATGCTCAATGCCATATATGTGTCCCAACTGAGAACCAGGATGGCTACCAATAACATGATCTTTATAGTTGACCAGCTTCATGACATGCCTGTGTTTGTTATAATGGTCCACAGGACAACACCTTTTACTGATGGACAGTGTGTCAAATAGTTCTATATCTTCCTGGGAAAGAGAGTGCACAGTAAATGATTTACTGACACAATGCCTGGATCTGACTTATGAGTGAAGAAACAGATAAATGAATGTGACTTATACACATCCTCAAATGCATTTAGTGTAAAGCCACAGTTATCCAGAAACAATAATCAGAGATTATTGTGTTCATTTTACACAAAAATGAAGCACATGGTTGCTGATACTCAAAGGCACACAAACATTCACTGGGAGGACTTGCAGCTGGACCCTGGCTTCCCCATCCCCAATGTGTCTTTTCCTCTAGGATACAGGGGAAACAGGGAATTCTCATTCCAGGAGATGGTGGGAACAAAGTATCACCAGAGAGGGGTGCTTTGGCTAAACCAGCAACCACTCTCTGAAAGTGAAAAAGGTGAATGGTAAAACACTTCCACACATCCTAAGGCTCAGAGAATGTTCTTAACTCATTTCTAGGACTTGTCAACTATTAGTCTTCCTTAAAGCTCAGCCTTCTCACCTACTTTAAAGCACACCCTCTCTTCCTGCCAAGTGTAAATGGAAACAAGTCTGTGTGCCTCTCTGTCTGAGACCCCAAAGTAGGGGTTGGCTTGGCCCCAGGTGCAGATTTGGGGACAGGCTGCAGGTGCCGGGAGAGCACTGTGCACCGGCTGTGCAGAGGTACAAGGCAGAGTCTCCAGGCTGGGAGGCCGCGATGTGCAGAGAGAGGTGTTTGGCACTTTTGTTGAGGAATACTGGGAATCTTCCATCTTCATTTTTATCCACACCTGAGTGTATTGATATCAGGAATGCAGGACCTTTAGCAGGGACTTTTTTGTACCATAGGAAGTAATCAAATATATTATTATTGCAATCAAGTTCCAAATAGAAATTCCTCCTTCTTGCACTCAGGAATGGAGAATTTTGCTTAACCTGTTGCTGATCAGCACTCTTCTGTTGACCATACACCCCTGTTTGAGAAGAAAGTAACAGACTTAAAATTGTATTCTTAAAGTCCCCACAGAAAACCAACATGAGCCAGAAAACATAACAAAACAAAACTCCCCATTATCTCATGTCCCACCCTTGTAGTGTTCCTTGGAGTTTTTCTACCATATTCAAACCTCCCACCCACTAATTACAGTATGGCTGAAGCCACAGAATCAACAATGTTGCCCCTAGGAATCAACAATGTTACCCGTTTCTTCTGTGAAGACTCAGGTTATCTTTTCTCCTGCCCAGGTAACAGTAAATCTGACTTCAACTTCCTACCCTTCATTCATTTCCTTCCACAGAGCCTTCACTTATGAATGGTTCTGTTTTTAACTAAAGGATGTATCTTTATGAAAGAAAGCACTGACTCCTTTAGCCCACATGTAGAAAATTCCTGAAAATAAATTTCCATATTTCCTAAAGATCAAGTTGCAATCCCTTCCTTATAAAAAGTTAAAATAAGGATGTTAAGAAGAGGAAAAGTTTTCAAAGATCACATACTTCAAATATATATTTTTTTGCAATAGTAGTAAATGATAACTGAGAATATAGAGAATTATACAAGGTGAAATGATTGACAGTTTTTCAACTGGCATATGTAGGAAGACTATCAATATTTTAAAATATTAATAAGAATTGGCCTTTACTGGGGATACATACAGATATACTGTTTTATTTAATGCAAAGTTTACAAGTTGAGAACACTGGGAGTTTCATAGTTTTGCCTTTAATGCAATTGCATTCTAACATGGTCTTCAGAGGGATCCATATTTGCTCTGGTTAAACAAATGCCACAAGATAACTAAATCAGATATAAATTCTGGACTCTTTTAAAAACACAAATCAACACAACAAAATTCATCCTCTGTGTTAAATAACCCTCTGCACTGGATTATCTCTCTTGGGACTTGGATGAGATCATTTATTTAGTGTGCTCTGTATTCTCAAATGAGAAACGATGACAGAATCCCGTAAAGCCTATAGACAATACGTGTCCACAATCTTGAAAGTTACCAGAAGAGGCCAAAGAGGTAACATTCTTATTTGCCTTCACTCTCACTCAGTATCTAGTATATTTCTCCACATTTTAATCCAATGGGAGAGGTAAGAAAAATCTATTATTCTTTCAGTGGTAAATCAGTAGGGCAAATAGTGATTGCAGCTAAGGATAAATCACCAATAATTTTTTTGCAATTAATTTGAGCAAAGACACAGAACACAGAATACAATAATTTCTGGTGCATATATTATATGGGAAGAAATGTTTCAAAATTTTATTTTAATAATAATGAAACATATTCTGGGGGATCACAGTGTTATTAAGTCTGCATTAACGGTCCAATTCAGGACAATATGATGATTTGTCCACATTTCATATTATATAGTTTAAACCCACATAATTCAGGCTTTAGGGAAGAAATTGTCACTGATTCATTCCTGTGTTGACATATTCAATCAATATTTATTTAGTTTCTATATACTTGGTATTTTGCTCAGTTTAGAGTCTCCAACATGATTATGGAACAGTCTTCAGTCTTAAATATCTTGTGGTCTAAATAGACAGAAATACATAACTACATCCTTACAACATGGGATGATTTATGAGGATTTTTAATGAGGAAAACATAATAGTGGTCAATCAGTTCTACTGAGGAGGGGTAATAATGTGGAGTCAGGGAAGACCTCACAAAGGTAGAGTTCTAGCTTGATTTTAAGGGAAAATTGACAAATTGGCTATGCAGAAAAAGATATCAGCATTTTCAAAAGCAAACAGGCAAATTATAGCCAGGAGTGCTCAGGCAACTCCCTCAGTTCATTACAGTTGTAGTTAAGTGTCCAAGTGTAGGAAGTTTATGAATCGATGTTAGGAAGGGCAGTCACATGCAAATCATGAAGAACCATGAATGACAGACTAAAAGGGCTGATTTTTCAGGTCCAGAGGGACTACTAGAATGTGATTCACACACTCTCTATATCTCTTACACACACACGTACAAATATGCACACACATATACGTTACATGTGTAAACAAAAGCATACAATACACAAAGTGCACATTTAGGCGCAAACCACAAGCTCCATGTAGAAGCACTGGGGTTGGATAATACTCCGTCTCTATACAGGAAATTGGTTTGATTGGGAGAGGGTAACAAGTTTGTTTTTTTTTTTAGCAAGCTATGTGGATGAGTGTGGCTTATTGACAGCTGACAGTTTATATCTGTGGTGAATTACCTTTGTAATCCTTTGAAAAAAAGAAACATAGGATCATTGTCTGTGGACAGATATAGAGGTCAAATGGCAATATTCCTGCAATGTCAATTCCCCCTGCAGTCCATTTCATTGTACCACTCACCATGAAGTATGTGGCTGAGTCTTCTCCCTCAGCCGGCTGTTTCTTCAGATGGAAGGATACCTCATTCTGATCCAGATCAGGTATGAAACTCCTGATGTTTTCTTCTGAGACATGTCTCAGGAGGAGCTGCAGGCCTTGCATGGAATATGAGACATAGTAAGAGAGAACAGGGACTGCTTAGTGTGTGTCACTGAGAAGTTCCACCTCCCCTGGAGCCTCTAGAAGAATAGAGCATGAGCCTATAGAATTTATTGAATGCTCAACTTTCTATCAGGGACATTCCATATTAATGCAAAGAGTACTTTGTGTTATCCACTGCCCAAAGCATGCTGTGAAAAGTTGTGCTGGTCCTTTTGTTCCTAAGGAAATATCCACATTAAGAGCCTAGACCTCAGCCTTGTTGAGTTTTTGTGCAAGCTCCATGCAGAACCACATGACACATCTGTCTCCATACAGGATGAGATATTCTTTAATTTAAAATGTTATTCCTAGATCCCTACATGGTGATAAGTATGTCTTCTTACACTGAACATTTCTTGGAAACATAGTAGACCACAAACCATATCACTCTTTTTCTCTCTGCTTTCTGTTTCAACTCATGTTGCTAAATACATTTTTTGAAGGTCTACTCTTTTCCTTGCATACTAGGTATTATGGGACAAAATGTGCACCCCCAAAATTCAAACATTCAAGTCCTCACCCCCAGTACCTTGGTATGTGACCATATTTGGCGATAGGGCCGTTAAAGAGGTGATTACGTTAAAATGAGCTGCTATGGTGGGCCCTTGTCCAATCTGACAGCTGTCCTTATAAAAAGAGGAAAATTGGACACACAAAGACACCAGGGATGTGTGCCCACAGGGAACAGGCCTTGTGAGTACACAGTAAGAAGGCTGCCATCTGCAAGTCAAGGAGAGAGGCTTCAGGAGAAACCAAAACTATCAACATATTGATCTTGGACTTCTAGCTTCCAGAATTGTGAGAAAATAAATTTCTGTTATTTAAGCCACTCAGTCTGTGGTATTTTGTTATGGTGACCCTAGAAAACAAATACACTAGTTTCTGATTATTATTTCTTCCAGTAGGTATCTAGACACACATTTTTTTTAAAAAAAGAAAGAATTCTCATTCTATTCATTTGTATTTGCCTAGTGTATCAATCAGAGTACAGTCAGTGAAACAGAATTCCTACAAGTGCTATGAGATAGGGGCTTAATTACAGGAATTTGAACTTACACAGTTGTGAAATGGGCTGGGGAAGTGAAGGTCTAAGGGTAGATGGATGGTCAGAAAAGGAGTCCCTAAACAGTCAATCTGAGAAACCCAAGTATGTCTAACTGCTAAAATGTGATTTGAAGGGAAGTTCATGTAGAAATCTAGGGAAGCTATTGCCATGTGTAGCTACCATCTCCATGGGTCCATTGGCAGGTATATGGATATGGCTTGTCAACAGAGTCAGCAACAGGAAAAAGTGCTGCACATATTAGTCATATTTATTTTGGAATCCTTGTGTGCTAACTCCAAATCTGAATTATGTTTGGGTCTGCTTCTATTCATTATTTTACCTCTTGATTAGTAGCCCTGTTCCTGCTTCATTGCATTTTTAGCATTTTTTTATTGTATGCTATATAATGTGGGTAATAATATGTAGAAGCTCTGGATTATATTGTCTTCCTCTAAAAAATATTAACTTCATTAAATTACCAGCAGATCACTTTGATTCTGTTGAGGCTTACTTTAATCTCTGTTAGGGTGGAGTTTTTTTTTCAATTTTCCTTTTGTCCTAGGACATAGCCTTTACTTCTAGCATGTAGCCCTTATTCTGGTGGCTCAGTTAAAAGTCCAAGCTGTTTACCAAGATTTCTTCAATCTGGCAATCCCAGAGCTCCAATGTCTTCTCAGCACAGTGCAACTTCTTAAATCTCCTTGGGACTTTTAGACCCTCAGAAGCTGTTATCTACTAGGCTTCCCAATGTCTCTCTCTGTGCACATGCAGCTTTTGTGTAGGCTCAGGAAACACCCTGTGCAGATTTTAGGGTCCTTTTACATGAGGCTCACTTCTCTCTAATACTCTTTTTCCAAATCCCAGTTACATTAACATTCCTAATCCTGATCTCTGTTTCCTCCACCCAGCGAGGCTGCCACTCTCTGCTGGCACTCCAAGTCTTCCTGCTGAGATTTAGAAAACACCCCCAAGAGAGAAATGCTCAGTGAATGTGGGAGTCATTATGCAGTCTTCCTCTCTCCCAAGGATTGCAAACTCTTACAGTCCACACTCCTTGAAAACAGTTGTTTCATGTTTTCCCAGTTTTATAGTAGTTTACAGTTAGAAGACAATTCCACTATCAGTTCTACTGCAAGAGCCAGAAAATCTTTCTTTCTCTTAAAATAACACTGTCTTAAATATTTCTTTTTTTAAAGGCAATTGTCAGTTTTATTTAATAGTCAAGATGTATCATATGCATGTATCATATTTATCATATATTGTGCAGCGTATTTAGAAATGCTTTCTGCATTGAAAAAGGAATTAGACTTTCTAGAAAACTAATATTTCTTATCATTAATTAGTTTCAAGGTTCTTTCCATTGGTCCTCACTGCCGTTACCCCTGTCTGTGCTCGGTGAGTATGTAGATGTGCTTAGTGATTTCGTTACCCATGTCCTTCACCTCACTGTATTGTAACACACAGACAACTCATTTCAAAGATTGTTCTTGTTTATTTTAAGTCTCCCATATCATGAGAGTCACCCATGTACAAGGTTTTACGAACTGCAAACTATATTTTAGGTCTTAAACTTGCGATGATCTGCCTTGCTATATATATGCTGTTCCTCAGTTGGAGCACTCTTCCTCCACCCTCTTTTGCCTTTCAGCCTGATTAACTCCTATTAAACTGCTGAGTTTCAAACGGAGACATCACATACTCCAAGAAGCTATTTCTGACTGACATCTATTTGTTTTTATAATATCCTTTGTTCTCCCAAATTAGTTTTTCTCTTATTTTATAGGAACTGTATGATAACAGAAGCGTGTTCCCCACTAGACTGAATATTCAACAAAGGAAGGAACTTTTTATTTATTCAAAGCTCCCTGTCCAGTGTCTGACAGGTATTCAATAAACATTTGTTAAATGATTGAATGTGTGAAACTTGTGAGTAATGATGGGTGGAAAATATCATCGTCACATAGATGGGGATTCTGAGATGAGGTACAAAGAGAGTGACTCACTTGCTCACAATGAAATTGCATGCTTGGGACTGGAAATAAGCTTTTCCCAGTGGCCTTTCCAGAACATACCAAAGAGGGAAATGACACAAATACATACTACTGAATATAAACAAGGTGAACAATTAAATGCACTGTAAGAAACTGAAACAAAAAATAAGTGAAGGATGAACGAGCATTGCTCTTTCTTTGCAAGTTAAGAGTTTGGCTTTCTTCTGTGAGCATAATAAGGGTAAGAATAAACAGCATTCACAGTGAAAATATCCATTTTAACACAGAGTCTTATAACTGGGCTTCAGCGATCCTCTGAGTGGAATTGCTGATTCACTGATTCCCGGACTTAAGGATTTAGGATTCAGGATGTCAGGAATGGTTCTGTTTAGGACAGAGATAGTTAGTAGGTTGACTATTCATGAGCATTTCCAAATTTTTTTAAAATGAAATTATTTGATTTATCGAGTATGCACTTGTCAGAACCATGTTAGAAGTGAGTAAAAGACATTTCTACCTTGTTGGGTCGGGGCTGCAGCCAGCTGTCTGGGCTCAGGCTTCAGGTGTCTGGGAAGCACTGTGCCTCCACAATAAGGAGGTAGGTGGCTGAGTCTCTGGTCTGGTATTCAGAAAGCTCTGCCCATCTTTCACATGAACAGTGACACTTTATTTTTTCTCCTCCTTTTCTTCTCCACTGAAATGCACTAGAAAAAGGATCATGGAGCTTTTCCCAGGGCTTTGTCTGTACCAATGTAAGCTATAAATTTGTAGAAAAGAAAGTACAGTTGAGGTTGGTGCTTTCTTGCTCTTAGAAATGGAGGGATCGAGGACTCTGCTCCACGTTGAGTTGGCTGCTCATTCCTGTCCAGAAAGACAGAATCAGATAGGAGAGAGTTCATCAATCTATAGATTTTACCTAGTAACACTATCCCCACAGAGATCTCCAGATGAACCAGGCATCTGCCTGCACTGTAGTGTCAGGTTGTAGCTCATTTAGAAATGCTTTCTGCCTGAGTCAGGAGATGCGAGGCAACGGGAATGCAATTCTAATCACATTGGGCCCCTGCTCCCACTCTGGGGGTTGGGTTGGGTCTTCAGCTATGGTTTCTGTACAGGCTGCAGGTGTCTGGACAGCCCTGTGCTCCACAGCACAGAAGTAGGTGGCTGAGTCCCCAGGCAGAGAGTCTCTGATGTGGAGGTGGCTATAACGGTCCTTGGTATTGACTGTGGCTGTTAATCTTCCTTTTAGCTGCATTGCAGAAGCTATGTAAAACAAGGATATGAGGCGTCCTCCAGGATTTTGTTGGAACCACTGCACACTGTTCATGGAGGTAGAATAATTGCACATCAGAGACGAATTTCTCCCTTCTTGGAGGATAAGGACCCCAGGACTCTGCTCCACCTTCATCTGCGCTCTTACCCCTGTTGAGAAAGAGAAAACAGGCACAGGTGAGGGTCACTGCAAATTGACTGTGGCTGTTCCCAAGTGTAACAAATGTTTCTCTAGTTTCCACCCTCAGGGAAGAGGACACAGCCCGAGACTTGTGTTCTCCCTCTTCCTCCGCGTCTGCTTTCCTCCCTTGCTCCTTTCCAAAGTCAGTTGAGATATTCCTCCAGGTTCCCTCTGGGATGTTCTTAACTCACAGCAAATTTGTATCCACAGGAGGCCCAGCAAGACTCTTATTTGTGTCTTCATGATCCTTTACTCCTTTGCTATAGGGACACACCTTGGTGCCAAGTCTCTCTAAATATTGGTACTCATCGTATCTTGAATTTGGAGCTAATTTTGTTTCTGTAACCCATCAGTTTCATGAGATAAATTTAGCAGCAGCCACTCCTAAGCGTTGTCATTGAGCTTTGTAGTGGGAAGCTCCACCTACCTGTGGCTCAGCCCACCTTCCACACACTGTGGTGTGTGTGTGTGTGCATGTAAATGTGTGTGTTGGGGATAAAGGAAGGGTATCTTTTTAGGGTTTAAGAATCTTTTTTTCTGTAAACTCTGGGTATATGTTAAATAATTTAGGGAGAGAGTAGCTTAGAGGGGTGATAGAGGAACAGTTTATATATCTGTGAAGAGCCATAGGTAAGAGATATTGACCAAATTAAAACCTGAGACGTGATTGGACTGATAAACTTTCCTCACATGTGAATAACTTGTTATATAGATCTATATAACAAGTATATATTATTCATACTTATATATAATACAAATATATATGAATAATACAAATATATATATGTATAAAACCAATTTCCATTTTTTACATTCCACGTATCTTATTTGTTGAATTCATTAAAGTCAAATGATAGAATAATAGTCCAGGACATATGGACACTATAGAAATAAGAAATATGTCATAATATTAGAAAGAAAAATATTTACTTTCTCAGTCTTTTTCATATATTCGAAAATGGCTGAGGCAGTGAATGTTAAATGGTCTATAAGTAACATTGATAGAGTAGAAACCTTTAGGACATATATATGTATATATGATATGAAATACATGTATGCAATATCTCTATATCTATCTATCATCTATCTATCTACCTACCTACATATCTATCTATCAATCTCCTAAGAGTTTTTACCCCATCAATTTAATATATAGACCATTCGTTTTCAACCAGGGGCTATTGCCCCCCAGGGGACATTTGACAGTGTCTAGAGACACTTTTGGTTGTCACAACTGGGGAAGGGAGGGGAAGCTACTCACATCTAGTGAATAGAAGCGAGGGACGCCGTTAAATATCCTACAATGCACAGGAAAGCCCCTCCCCGCAAAAGGAATTACCTGGCCCCAAATGTGAATAATGCTGCTGTTGAGAAACTCATACAGACAATGATTCTCAGGTCAAACAATCCTCTGCCATTTTCTTTTACCCTTCATTTCTCCACCCTCTTCTTCCCATATATACTTTACTTTTTCTTTATTTGCCTATTCCTTTCCTTTTATTTTTCCTATCCTTGAATTTCAGACCTTACATGAGGTACCAGGCTGGTGTAGAGAAGAACACCAATCAGAAGTTGGAAAAATTTCTGGACAAATGAATAAAATCTCATATTGTTCTCTGATACTAAGAAATATGGATTCACGAAACTACAAAATTACAGAAATATGAAACAAATTGTCTTGTTTTAATCTCAGGCTTCCTCTTGACACTTGGAGATAAAAGAGAAGTGGTGATAAGAAAGCAGGATCCTGCGCATTCTTAACAATTTTCTGGTCCGCATATCCTCTGCTCCCCTCCTCTGCCCTGGCCTAAATCATTAGCCCTCTTTCTGCTTCAGAGATTTTTATTCTTCATTCAGCAATAATCCTGGAAGCCTAAAGAAGCTTTTCACAGGTTAGAGTGTCCCCTTGTGGCCTAAAACCTAGTGCTGCCACCACTTCACATGCAGCAATGCAGCCACCCAACCCAGGGTTTTGAGCATGTCCGTAGGCATCAACATTGTATTTCCATTCATTCCAGAATGCATCAGGAGCATGGAGAGTTGCTCTTAGAAATTATTGCTCTGAATGGAGGTTGTGGGTCAGAGGATTCTTCAAGTTATGGGCCCTGGAGAATGACAGCTGTGGGAACTAGTAAAGAGCCCTCTGTCACCATGAGATGAGTTCCTTGAAAGCAGGAACCGCGTCCTCTCCATACTCCCTGTACAGAACATAAATCAGGACACAAAGGAAGTTCTGAGTGTACTCTATTGAAGCCGTGTTTCCTACTTTCCAGTTTATTTTTTAATCCATTGTACTATGTGATTCACAAAATATTGTTAATCCTCATGACAATACTGTGAAGTAAGTACTATACTTACTCCTACATACTTGTAAGGAAATTGATGCTCACAAAGTTGATACAAAACGCCCAAAGTTACACAGCCAGCAGGTGGCAGAACTGTAAGAAACTCACTCTTCTCAGTGTCATGTCACTTTTCAGGGAGAGAGACTTGTAAGAACAATGATTATGGAAAGACACTGGGCCATCTTCTGGGGAAATGAAAACAAATTCTCCCACCAATCCAGAACACCTCTCTGCAAAGGAAGAAAAGAAAGAAAACAGTTTTATTACTGAATAAACATTAAACCAGAATGTAATATGCATCACAGGCAATTCGTTAGACAGATTGCAAAGATAGAAAGAAATTTTACCACTTTATATAGCCAAAAAAAGTACATTTTCTCATTGCATACATTTTTTCAAGATAAACAATAACTAGCCCTCTAGTAAGAGGAAAGAGGACTTGACAGCACTATTTGTCATAGTTCCTCCTCAATTTATCTGGTAATTGGGTGTACCCACCTGTGTTTGCTAATTGCCTTTATCCAAAGGAAAAAAGTTTTTATAGCTTTATGATAGGAGGCAAGTTTGCAACTTAGAGCAAGGTACGCTCTGAATTTATGCTCCTCCCCTCCTGCAGAGACAGGGAGACAGGGGCCCCATACTCCTTGATGATTACATTTCAGAGAGGTGGCTCTTAGGTGCTTGAGTAAAACATTCCTGGATTGTAAAACTGGCAAGAGGCTTATTTAGCTTTTTAAAAGATTTACAAACATCTCAAAGGGACAGAAAAAAAACTCATAATTACAAGTTTTCTATAGTAAATACTCTAAGAAGAGGAAGGGGGAAAGTGTCTTTCTCTTTTTATATCAGGGAGAATTAAAACCTATTTTTCTTATTTTTAATTTATATTTGCCCTCACTATCTTCAAAATGAAGAAGTTCCATGTAATATAACTTGCAGGGGTTTCCCTTTGGAGTAGTTTACTGGGGTACATGAGGTTGAAAACAAGAACAATAAGTAAACTTTAGAATCTAGAGTGAGAAAAATGTAAGACCACATTTACTAATTATTTGCGTGGAAATCGATATTTTCTATGATTAAAAGACTTAGGATGAAAAACTGAATTCCATGGTCTCCCATGAGTGTGAGAAATTGATAGAAATTTTAAAAAGGGGTCTCTCTGAGTGGAAGATGAAGGTGTTTCTTCTTCTTAAGAATATCATAGGGGGGGCCGGCCTGGTGGCATAGTGGTTAAGTTTGCATGCTCCACTTCAGTGACCCAGGGTTCAAGGGTTCGAATCCCAGGCACGGACAGAAGCACCACTTGTCAGCCATGCTGTGGCAGCATGCAATATAAAGTAGAGGAAGATGGGCATGGATGTTAGCCCAGGGCCAGTCTTCCTCAGGAAAAAGAGTTGGATTGGCAACGGATGTAAGCTCAGAGCTAGTACTCCTCACCAAAATCATAAGAACATTAGTACTTCAAGAAATACATATGATCAATATAAATGCTTTCTTTATATAAAAGCCCTTCTTTATATAAGCAAAGTACTTTGTTCATATCCTTTTTTCTGCACTTACACATGGACACAGAAAATCACAAAGCCATTTTATGTCAATCCTCCCACTTTTAGGGTTGCATTTAGCTGCAAGTAACAAGAACTCAACCAAAGAATGGTTTATTTTTTCATGCAAAAATAAATCTAGGGGAGGGATTTGACTTGGCATCTAGAGGAATATCAGGCATGGAATTGGAGTGGGGATTCTGTCAGTGCTTTCTTTTATGGTAAAGTTGTCACTTCCATGTTTCAGCAAGAAAAAGAGTTGGAAAGGGGAACAGAAAAATGTGGTGACTGTACCAAGAGAGCAATAATATCAAAGGAAATCCCTAGCAGTTTTCTGATTAGGTCTCATTGGTCAGAACTGTCCTATATGCAACCCCTAGTTATAAGAAAGGATGTGAAATGTAGTATGAGGTTTTTTTTTAAGTTGGGTATATAGATGTCCAAATCAAAATAGAGAGTTCTGTTAATAAGGAAGCAGGAGAGAATGGTGATTAGGCTGGAAACTCACAGCATCTGCCTTCCTGACTACTAAAGTGGGGATTCAGAATATTCGGCAAAGATTAACTCACTCTTCCTTGAGGAGTCAGTGGAAATTTCACAGCAGGGATAACATTTATTTAGAGGCATTTATCATAACATTATTTACAGGGGCATTTATTGAGTACATATGTACCTGGGACTTCATATAATCTTGTATATTTTACCCCATTTAATTCATAGCAACTCAGCAAGATAGGTGCATTTATAACATGTATTTATCAGAAAGCTTCAATGAAGCTAAATAATTGCCCAAGGACACAGAGACAAAAAATAGCAAAGACAGGATTTAAACCTGGGTTATTGTGATTCCAAAACCCATGTGCTTTGTGTTATGTCATCTTGTTTTAGAGAACAAATAGGAATTCTTCAAGTATAAAAATGGGCCAGTGGGGGGCCAGCCCCGTGGCCCAGTGGTTAAAGGTCCACACGCTCCTCTTCTGTGGCCTGGGTTCACGGGTTCAGATCCTGGGCGCAGACCTGCTCCACTAATCAGCCATGCTGTGGAGGCATCCCACATACAAAATAGAGTAAGAGTGGCACAGATGTTAGCTCAGGGCTAATCTTCCTCAAGCAAAAAAAAAAAAAAAAAGAGGAAGATTCCCAAGGGATGTTAGCTCAGAGTGAATCTTCCTCATCAAAAAAAAAGAAAAAAGAAAAATGGGTTAATGGAAGGCCTGCAGGAAGAGAGAACTGTCAAATACTGTCTTCTTCAGCCTCGAAAGTTGGAAATTCTTGATATCTGCCATTCAATGTCTAGTCCCCAAGCAAATTCTGTGCAGATACAGGCTATTGTAGTTAATGTTTAAGGAGTTTCAGAATCACCAACTGGGGCTATTGCTTTGGAATCACAGTTGGATATTACTGAAGAACACTTTGGGCATCTTTCTGTTAAAAAAAAGTAGTAACTTTCTTCCAATTATTTTATACTATACTCCAGTTTAGTAGACTGGGAATAAAGCAGTTTCAACAACCCCAGAGTACTAGAATAAAGCTGAGAAATCTTCCATTTCTGACCCCTTGTACTAACCATTCCTGGCTGTGGTCTTCAGGAAAATAGAATGACCAATCAGAACTATGATTCACCCTGTCTAATTTCTTCCATATGTCCCTCCATATCAACTCTCTTCATCACCCCACTGCCTACATTGGAGAGCTATTGACACATAGTTTTACTGGTTCAAACAGTGAGCTACATTGCCAAAAGTTTGTCTTATAACAGAGGGATCTTGTTCTCCAGTGTATGTGGGAAATTTTCTGGAAAAGCATCAGAAATTGTTCCCTCAGGGCATGAGGTTGTTACCATTATTCATGCCAAGAGGTATGTGAGGAGGAGCTGGAGGAATGTGGCAGCAGTGTGACTGAGGGCCTGCAGCAGGGTCTGGGTACAGGCAGCAGGTGCCCCAGGAGCACTGTGTCCCTGCACAGAGGTAGGTGCCTGCATCTCCACGGTGGGCTGCAGTGATGAGCAGGGAGCTGTCCTTCCTTTCCTTACCAAACTGAGCCCTTAGTCTCTTCTGCTCCTTTATTTCTCCACCCTTAGTTAATTTCATCAAGAGAACAGGACCTTCCCCAGGCTCCTGTCTGTACCATTGAAAGGCGGTAAAAATGCTTGAGGAGTTGCAGTACACAGTGAAATTGTCTCCCTCCTGGATGCTTAGAAACCGAGGACTCTCTTCCGGCTGCTGGGTGCTCTCCCCTGTTGAGAAACAAAGAAGGCACCAGGGAAGAGAATTAGGGACTTTTCACAACCTGAAGTGAATTTTCCTCCCTCCTCCCTCCCTTCTCCCTCCCTGCTCTTTCCCTTTCTTCCTCCCTTCTTCTATTCTTCCTGTCACACTTTAACATAAAATAATCCCTCCTCAAGGATTTTCCATCTCCTTAGGATTTCCTATTAATGTAACCGAGAACTTCTCAAACTCACATGCCAGTTGAATCCAAAGGATCCACACTGAGAATTTCAGGAGCATCTTTTCTTCCTATCACGTGGTGGCCCTGGTCACTGACTTTAGCTGCCCTTGAAAGATCCCCTCCTCAAAGAGGATTTTTTGGGCGAAAGGAGCACTTGCCACAAGCTTTCATCTGAGTGAAAAGGCAGAGGCCTCCATGTGGCACCCAAGTGAATCATTCACCCTCCACCCTCCCCTTCCTCCAGCTTCAAACTCTGCTTTGACTCTGGGAAGGATTTCACCTTTTGAAATACTCCCCTCCTGTGGAGAGAGAGAAAAGTGATTTACTTTCAATAATGCTTCTGTTTCTCCCCATTTCCTTTGGTATGCACAAGTATCAAGATTTAAGTAGAGTCTAATGTCCTTATTCAGAAATGGAAAATATACCCTTTTAAAAATTGATCACCTTCAGCTAGAAAACAGAAGATAAAAGAAATATTATCCTCTCATTTCTGGTATCCTCAACAAGCATGTTGAGCAGTGTGGTGTCTGTACTCTATATTTGTACGTGTATGTGTGTTGTGTTGTATATGAAACTATATTATATTTTCTGGGTCATATGGCATGGGTAAGTACCTTGTCATAAACCTATTTTTACCAAATTAAAGCTGCATAACCCTGTTGTATATTATTTAATTTAGAATACTTTTCTGATATCCTACTGCATTACTCTGCATTAGGTCCCTGGTTTATGACTATCCAAGTCCTCAACATACTGTGTTGTGATCGTACTTGCTGGATTCACCAACAAGTTCTTTGACGAAAAGATTGTGCCATTTTCACTTTTGTGATCCTAGCAAATACTAGGCAGAAAAACGTTAATATATAGTTAAAAAATTATGAATTAATGTGTAAAAGTTTGTGTATATGTGCATTAATATAGTGATTCAAGTATACAGATGTGGTATGGATGCAGTGTGTATTCAAATATCACAAAGTCTTGGATAAATCACATCATGATTGTTTTAGCTACTGCTCACACTCATTAGTAAAGATAATGAGTGTGGCCACATGACTATATGTTAATGTCCCAAATGAGATAATGCTAATGCCCATGCATTTTCTTTTTAAAATTTTTAGCTCTACATACAGTGTGTGGGAGTCCAGATTCCTCAGGTAGAGCTTAAAACAGAGGTGTCACTCTTAATGTTCAGACTGATGAGAACAATAAAAGGGGTGCTTAAGGATCACAAGCTATGGGCTGATTTTTTGAGGCATCCCATAACTCAAGCGCTTTAGATATAAATATAGATTTCTCTCCAAAGTTGAGTTATTGATTTAGCTTCAAGATGCGGATAAGAATAAACTTTCCCTGACACTGGGAATAAATTTCATAGCCATTACATTGACTGGGAATCCAGAAGGATCTTCTTTTAGTGCCCAAATCTCCTGACACCTTCATCCAAAATAAGAGCCCTGGTGCAGTTTACAAAGGGGAAGGACTCCAGAACAGCATGGGTGGGGCATGTCTTCTTCCTGCAATTATGACTTATTTAAGAATTCCGAAGTGTAAGGGAGGGAAATAAGGTCATGGATTGGCTCAGGGACATAATGAAATAGAGGTACTTTCATGTGTTCCTACAGTAGAATTTTTCCAGCCCACCTAAGCATAAACCCTCAGTAATCAGCGCACTTGCCAAAAGTGCACTGTGTTCAAGCTGTAGGCCCCTGTACTGAATGTTTCCTGTATGTCAGGGAGAGTGAGGACAGATGGGATTAAAGAGAGTAACATGAAAGAGCCCCTATTCTTGAGGAAATTGGCCTAGTGAAGAGTTAAGACCAAAAGAAATATTCATAATATAGTAGGTATGTACTGTTGCAAAACTACGTACAGAACATTAAAAGAGGGAGAGGGCAAATAAATGTAATTTAGATGACTTGGAAAAAACTTTTTAAAGGTATGTGACAAGTAATGGGTCTTGAAGATTCAGTAGAATTTTGCCAACTTTAGAAATGAATGATAAAAAAAGAAGAAAAGATTAGTGTGAGTTCATTTGATGTGGCTGATGTTCAGAAATTATGGGATAATGATGGGGATGAGGATGAAAAGTTACTGGGAATAAGAGTGTAGATGGCCCCACAAACCTCGGTTTTCACTTTTGGGCAATGGGGAGCTATAGAAGGTCCTGAAATAGGATAGCAATCTAATCTGATATGTGTTTTAGAATGATAACTCCAGGGATGATAGCAGATTGGAGAGGTATGAGCTAAGAGGTAGGGGATACACTTAAGAAGTTATTCCAATCAACTAGGTGAGAGATAATGAGAACCAGGGCCAGGATAGTAACTAAGGGATTGAAAAGGAGTGGTTGAATATGAGAAATATTTAAAAGCTAGAATTGAGGTGATTTGGCATATCAGTCAACTTCGACTATTGTAATGTTCAGTACAAACAACCTCAAGAACAAAGTTTAATTAGTTGTCCACGGTATGTTAGCTGTGAGTCAGTTGCAGTTCTGACACTCTGAGGCTCTTCTGGCTACAAGTGGATTCAGGTCTGCTTCTATGAGTTGTCTTTTCATTCTGGACCTTGGGTCTGCTCCACATTATGGAATAAAAGCTGAAAGAACAACCAACATGTGGGGGGAAAACAAAAGTAGCCAAACCATGTGAATATATTTAGTTTTTGACTAAATATATAGGTATTTTTGACTTGGTGAACTTGATAAACTATATATACAACTAGAAGTGCTATCAACTCTTCTAAACACTTTATATGAATCAACTCATTTAATCCTCCTAATAAAACACTGGGAGGTAGCTAATATTATTCCCATTTTTTTCGGATGATGAAATTGAGGCACAGAGAGGTTAACCTTGCCAAGATCATGTAACTAGTAAGTGACAGAGCCAGGCTTCAAATCTAGGCAGCGCAGCTAAAGAACACACAAACTTAACCACCTTGGGACACTTGCCTCTGAGATAGTGTAAACTTTGCTGTGAGAGGTTGGAAGACCAGCAGCATTTATATGAACTGGGAGCTTGTTAAAAATGCAGACTTTCAGGCCCTACTGAATCATAATCTGTAGTTTAACAAGATCCCAATGTGATCCACATTAATCTGTGAGAAGATGTGAAATAAAAGTGGTATTGTAACAGCCCCAGATTAATTGTGGGCAATAAATATGCATCCAAGCTTGGTGGTGGATCCAAGAGAGAAACACATGTACACACCTATTATAACCATCTGGAATTTTATAGATATTCTAATGTATATTTCCTCTTCAAACAGCTGTGGATATTCTTTCCTTGACCCACTTCCTCAACTCAACTGTTGAGATATTTTTATTCCCTTAAGTCTGTATTGTGGATGCTGGGGATATTTTGTGGTTTTATCTCCTCAACCTCTGTGTAGGGAAATCTATTCTTTCCCCTTTTACCCAAGGCTGAGATTGCATCTTCTCATTCCAAGGAAAACACCTTTTATTTTACTCAACTTATTCAAGTCAATGAGTAGCTTTACATAAGCCCAAAATTCTTAAGATGACTGCAGTGGAAAGGGCTAAAGCTTAATTTTGAAATCTAGGGTTTAACGTCCTTGGATGTTCACAGGTGCTATAAATTAGTTAACTATCCTGTGTTCCTGGTTAACTCATCAAGGCAACTCTCTCTGTTTTATATGAATAACTGTACATCTTTAGCAACCCCTGACTATACTGCAACTTACTATACAATCCATTTGAGAAATAGTCTACATTTTACTTCATCCATACAGGAGGCACATCTCATCATTTATATGATTTTTATTAGTTTCATATTATTTGATAAACGGACATCTTCATTTTAGAAGATATTTTAAAACAACACTGTGAGAGGTGGAGTAGGTAAAACTGTCCCCACATGATAGAGTCTTAAGCCTGTCTAAGATCACAGAGTAGGTATGGATAGATAAGAGTTAGAAGTCAGTTTCCTCTTTTCTGCTCATTTTGGGGCACCACAGAGAGGCAGAAAAGGGAAATGGTGAGATAGGACAAAGAAAGAAATGTCCATGTTTAAATGGAAGAAACTAGAACAGAAGTAACCGTAAGTTGGAGAGATTAGCACTGCCTTTACTGGTAGGAGTTATTGAGATTTAGGCCTAAATGTGTGTGTATGTGTGTGTGTGCGCACACACGTGCACAAGTGGGGAAAATTCACATTGCAGGCCCCATTCACGCAGGAGCAGGAAATAAGGTAATATTACCAACATTTGGGGGATAGGAAACTATGAGCTACTATTACAACTCATAGTATAGGCTTGAGTGACTTAGAGCATCATATTATATAATGTCAAAAAGTGAGAGGGTAGACTGAGTTACTGACATGGCGAATGCACAGGAAGAAAGGCTGATGACAGTCCATATCAAGGCACAGCTATATTATCAAATGCTATATATTTGTGTTTTGAGATCATTTTTGCAGACTATTAAAATATTTGATTTACTGAGGTTGCTTTTCCAAAATGCCTGTTGAGGACAAGTTTGCTGCCCTGATGCTGGGTGCCACAACCCCAACAGCAGGACTGGGGACAGACTGCAGGTGCCAAAAGAACACAGAACACAGGGGTAGGTGATTGAGCCCCAGACTGGGAGACTGAAATGTGGAGGAAGCTCTGAACCTCCTCATTAATAAGGGTAGCGCTTAGTTTCTCTCTTCCTTTTCACCCCAATTTATATTTATTACAGACAGGATATTGGCAGTCTTTCCCAGGATTCTGTTTATATCCATTAAAGCATAAAGAGGAATAGAAAAAGGAACTTTCATCTTCCTCCCCCCTTTGGCATGCAGGGATCAAGAACTCTGCTCCCTGTTGATGGGCAAGACAGCGTAAGACAGATAAGTTTGATCTCACTACAGAATTTACATTCTTTTTATATCCTTCTTTTGGGGAACTCTGGATCATCCCAATGATCATGACTGTGCTACATCCATTAGACTTTTGGGAAAAATCTTTGAAAGCTTCTGTGCTCACATCCAAGTTGGAGCCACGAGATCCAAACTGAGGACCCCAGCGTCTTCTCTGTTTGTCCTGGCCAAGTATCCAAACCTAAGATGCTCTGAAGTTCTGAACAGTTGAGATCTTATACTTCAAGAAACAGAATTGTGTGTGTGGTTGTGAAGACAATCAAAGACAAGCTCCACCCTTTGCCCAATAATCATTCACACAAACCAATCTAAGTAGAAATGGTGTCACTGAGGTCTGTGGGTGGAAACACAAACATGATTCTCTTGGGGGGATTCATAAATATTAAAAATATTATCCAATGTAATGTAAACTATTTCTGTGAGGTGGGTATTCCAAGTAGAAGGCTTCTGTTTTTCAGGTTTATGGGGCCCCAGGAATCTTTTCCAAGGCTGGGAACTTTTCCTTAAGTCACCAAATAGCCTTTCCATGCTGGGTTTTACTAATTCTTAGAAAATTGGCAAGAAACAACGACCTGACCCCTGCTGCTCTAGAGCCTGCAGACCCCTCTTTTCTCCTGAAAAAAACACTTTTTCCACCTATTTCTGACCACAAACCCTCTTCTATCTCTATACTTTTGTAAACCATATACATTTCTGAATGAATTTACATTTTTCAAAATGAGCCAGAAGGCCCTCTAGGCAAACATAGCTTTCTTGTCAGACATCATCATTTATATGTTGAAGCACAGAGACACCACCTGCTTGAACAGGAGGAAGGAGAAACACACAAGGAGAAATAAGGCATTAATATAGCAAAATAGTAGACAACTACCTTTATGTATATATAAAAAATACACACATACGAAAACACACACATAAATGTATATGTATATATGTATACTTTTCCATCATATCAAGGTTTTAAAATTTGTTGATATACAGTAATGTTAAAAGTGATATTTTATGGAAAATGATTTTTTGTTCCATGTCATTTTAAATTATGTTTGTGTCTTCTCTCTCTCTTTTTTTTTTTTGATTAATCACTCCAGTGAGAGAGAGGTTTACCTACTTTTTTCAGGATCCAATTTTTAAAAAATTACTCATCAGCGGCTGGCCCGGTGGTGCAGTTGTTAAGTTCATGCACTCCTCTTCAGTGGCCCAGGATTCACAGGCCCGGATCCTGGCAGCCAACCTACACACCTCTTATCAAGCCATGCTGTGGCGGCGTCCCATATAAAGTAGAGGAAGGTGGGCACGGATGTTAGCCCAGGGCTAATCTTCCTCACCGAAAAAAAAAAATTACTCATCAAGTCTATTGTTTTTCTCATCAAGTTATGCTTCCACATTTATTAATACTATTTCCATGCTTTTCTTAGATTTCTTTTGTTTTTCTTCCAATTTCTTGATTTGCATGATTTCTTAACTTATTTTTTGCATTCTTTATTGGTAATGAAAGTGATGTTAAATGATGGATTTTAATATCATCATCATTATCATTATTATCCAGTCACTTGACCAAGGAAGCATGTCCTAAATGGGCTTTCTTGTCAAGGAGAGAGAGTAAACATTCTCACCTTGGGAAAGCACTTTGTGTGTATTTTCTCAATTGCCTTCCCAGGCTGTGTCCTCTCTATGTCATGGAGCTATTGCACAGGAGTAGCCTCACCTGTCACTCTGCGTGTCTCTCAGAGCACAGTCATCTCTCTTGTTCACCCTGGGCAGGCTCAGTTGCTAGATTTTCTGTCTGCAACAGTTGACATAGAAGCCACGTCATTTAAAAGCCAGTAGACTACTTTTTAGAGCCCTTTTAGGCTTACAGAAAAATTGAGCAGAAAGTATAGAGAGTTCCCATATAACCCTATACCCCCACCCACAGGAAAAAAATTTGATTTTCACACTCTTACAGATCAAATAGAATACAGAAAAGATGATTATTTTTTTGTTCTATCATGTTCCATAATGCTTTTGATGGTTAAATGAGATGTCAGCATGTTGTTATATTGTTATATGGGATGCATTCAGCAAAATTAAAGAAAACAGTGGGCCCATCACAATGGAAAAGGGCTATGTACTCTTCACATCCACTCCATTCTGTACTTATGGGCTCCTGTGATGCTGGTCCCAGCTACTCTGTGGCATAGCCTGAGTTGTGGTTTCCCCTCTCGGCCTTATTTTTTTCCTAGGCTTAACCTACTGCATGACTTGGAAATTCTTGTGCCTGTCCCTTCAAAGGCTAAGGGGAAAGCACATTAGCATAACTCCCTGTGACAGCTAGTGATGGCCCACCTTGTATGAAAATATGTAGATGTATTATAAAGTATCCTATAACGTTCTGTTGTAATTCACCATGGGTATAACAGCATTTATTTTGTGTCGGATCATCTTCGTAACTTGTAATTTTTAAAAAGATAAAGGAATAAAGTTGTTCTCTACCCTCTGTGAGATCACTACTATAACAGGAAGTCTCATGACTTGCTCCAGAATTGTGGCATCTCATGTGAATAGAAGTGATCTCAACTTAATCTTTGGGCACAGAAAAGTCATCACCTGAGACACTCCCAAGGAGGAGATGAGGTTATTGATTTCAGACTTTTTTCTTTTTCTAAAGTGAACATTTACTGTTATCAATTTCCTTCTAAGCATTGCCTTCTGTTGTTTGGTGGAGTGTTCTATAAATAGTAATGTTTATATTGGTTGATGGTGTTGTGCAAGTCTGCTGTATTCTTGCTAATTTCTGACTACTTATTCTATTACTTATTGAGCAAAAAGAGTTAAGATCTCCAAGTGTTATTACAGATTTGTCTATTTTTCCTTTTGATTTTAACTATTTTATCTTCAAGTATTTAGAAGCTCTGTTGTTAAGTGCATACACATTAACATTGTTATGTCTTCTTAGTAAATTGATCCTTTTATAATTATGTGATATCCCTCTTTCCATAATATTTCTTTTTCTGTAAGTCTAATTTGTCTGACATTAATATAGCCTTTCCAGATTAGCATTTGCATGCATGTCTTTTTCCATACTTTTACTTTTAATCTATCAAAGTCATTATATTTGAAGTGGATGTCAGAGTAATTCATTTGAGAGATGACAGTGGCCTGAGCGAAGAAGTAGCAGTGAAGAGGGTGGCAGTGGTTAGATTGTGGGTTAATTTTTAAGATAGGGCCAAATGGATTTCATGATGGCTTAGATGTGTTGATCTTAAACCCATAGACAGCCAGTTATTTCTCCAGCAAAAATGGGTTTATTCAAGAACAGCAAAGAATTGCAATTTGGGGTCTGCAACCATATGGAGCCACCTGCAAGTCCCTCAGCAGCAAGGGAAGAGAAATGCTTTTATAAACGGGAAGAGGAAGTCGGGAGGGCTATTGTAAACAAAGAGTCCATTGGAGGAATTGAGAGTTCACTGGGTAGTGGCTTTTCATTGGCTGAGTTGTGACAGTATCTCATTGGCTGAGCTTCTTGCTGGTCAAGAAGAGGAAGTCTTTCGTCTTCCTGTTGGGCTCTGCTATTGACATAGGGCATGGAGAGCTCCCCCTTTTGACCACCTGACTCCAATTTAATGAGGTTTCTGTTTATTAATTTGACAGATGTAAACAGTGAGAGAAAAATAAGAATCAAAGATAACTCTGAGGTTGTGACCAGAGATACCGAAGGAATGGAGGTTCTATCAAGTGAAAAGGAAAAGGTAGTGGGAGGAGCATGTTGGAGGAGAGTTCAGAAGGCGAAACATCAGAAGTCAGTATTGATCACATTAAAGTAGAATCCTGAGCCTCTAGAATGCAGTATCTCTAAGTAGAAGGAGAATATTCACACAAGATTCTCTGTGATAGGTCTTGTTTAACATGACCCAGCAGTAAAAGAAGGAACACACTGAGGTTCCTGTTTATCCTCAGGAGCCAAGCACTCCCCAGGGCTCTGCTCCCCACCCTGCTCACTTTCATCAAATGAGAGACCTTGCTAAAACAGGTCGGGCTGTGCCCTTGAGTCTGAAAACCCCAGTGTCTCAGGAGTTTTGTGTTCAGCTCCCCCTGCAGTGTCAGTCACTGTGTCACTCAGAGCACAGAAGTACTCAGCTGAGTCGCTCCAATGGGCTGATTGTTTCCTCAGGTGGAAGGAGGTTTCACTCTTCTTAAATTCAGCCTCAAAACCTTTGATGCCTTTAACCAGGGTGGCTCCTGAAAAGTATTGGAGGAGAAGCTGGAGGCCTTGGCTGGGGTACTGGACGTACCAGAAGAGATAAGGAGTTCCACTATAGGAATAGTTACACTTCAGCTCCAGAGAGGCTCCTTCAGAGACAGTGATGTGGTCGTCAGGCTGGGTCACTGACTGGGCTCTGGTTCCTCCTGAAACATCAATGCTGAGTCAGTGAGACCAGGACAGACAGACCTACCTATAATGAGACACTATCTCTACTCAGATTCCAGTCAGAACAATGTTCCTTCTATGGGGGCAGGAACATGGAATACAACGTTACTTACTCACTGTGAAGAACATTCCAAGCAGCAGAATGGTCATTGAGAACATGGCTAGGCAGTGAGGAAGCTGAGAGCCACGTTCTGGAAGATCTTCCCTGAGGAGCAGGAAGGAATGTGCCAGAGTATGCTGAGTCCTTGTAACTGGGAAAATCTGGGATTCAAGAGATCCCTGTTTAGGCAAGTTCTCCAGACTATTAGTAAGAGTTGCTTCCTTGACAGTGGCTGCTCCTGGTGTTGAGTCTCCTCAGAATGTGCCCCTCAATGAGCTGTGAGTAAAGAAGCTCATAGGACTGAGGTAGAACTTTAACTGAGGAGACATTTCCAGTTCGTGCAACACTGCCCTCTGGAGGTCAAATAGAGAAACAAACGGAGTCCGGGTTTTTGTTCCTCATCTTCCTGCTCCTATCTAGGCTTGAATTTCTTAGCTTTATCATCTGATAAGAGTGTTTTCAGGAGTCTACTTATTAAGAGGTTCTTTTAATCTTATGGATTAAGAATCATTAATTAATCCTATGAAGTAAATCATATTATCATCCTGAAGCATGGAAGGAAGGACATAAATTGTTCAAGGTCACAGTAATTGACAATTGGAATTTGTCCCACTGGTATGACTCAAGAATCCACATTATTAACCACTGATAATTTGGCACTATAGCCCTTTAGAGTAGATATTATCCTCATTTAATAGAAGGGAAATCAAGTCTTTATGAAGTTAAACAGTTTGTCCAAGGACACAGCAGGACTAAAACTAAAACTGAAGATGACCACAGGTTTCAATGACAGCAGTCTGCACAGCTGTGTGATTATCTCGACCTTTGCTTAACAAAGTACACACTAGAAGAAGGTGGATCTTGAACCATGAATGGGAATTAATAAAGTCACTGATAGGACACAGAATTGGGGCAAGAACAATGAGACTAAGGACTAAAGATTGACTGAAGTACGAATATGGAGTATAGGTGTTTAGATAAGAAAATAATAGATAGGAAGCCTCTGAGAAATAAGATGACAATAGAGGGATCAGGGGTCTAAATGATCATATATCATCAAAGAACAAGTGTTGTAGAAGTAATTAAGTGTAAGGATCTAAGGATGCAAGGTTTTAGACAGGATGTAAAATTTCAGAGGTGGAGCAGCATCTACTTAGAGAATTACCATCGGATCTTTCTAGAGTGTGGCCATGGGAGTTAATGGCTAAAGGGGATTATACTTAACAGTCTTTAAAGTTGATGAGTTCAGGTTTCTCTTTGAATTGTCCATGTTGACATTTAAGTCATGTGGTATTTTAGGTTACAGGGGATTCTTCTGAGCTGTGTTCAGTCTTCAATATATAAGGAAGAGTGTCTGGTGTTTATAAAGACGGTAGAAAAAAAGGAGTAGGAAAAAATAAGGGTGAAAGGCCTGGGTCTCAAATGTACACAGACAATAGTCTGGGTTTTTTGGGGGGTGGTGAGGAGAGTGCTGTTCCTGTCCCTAAATCTGAGGTGTTGCAGATGAGGGAGAATAAGGAGCAAGGACAAGAGAAAGAAACTGTATCCCAAACAGTCAGCTTTCAGTAAAGGCATGTGGAAGGAATTTTCACAGGGCTATTGGATATTTGTTTGCAACACAATGGGGATATAGAGGCGAGGGTGGAAAGATTTTCTTGGAAGTTAAGAGGCAATTAGGTCAGTTTAGAAAATAAAACAGAGTCAAATTCCTTGGTGAAGCATTACTCTCCAGAGGAGTCAGTCAGAGGTAGGACTGAATGCACTTCAAAGCGGTCCTAGCACAGAGGAGCACGGCCACAGTAAGACTAGTTGGTGCTCAAGTCTGTCAGCAGGTGTCATGAATCAGTAAATTCTGACTAACCAGATGGATTCAGCTCATCCACTACATTACAGTACAAAATCTGCATGTGCTTCTATTTATAGACAGAAACACTAGGGGAAAATATCTTTGCCTCACATTCACAGACCACATGGTGGAGGGCACACCTGAGCACAATCCCTGGGGCCCCGTGATCACTGCACTCATTGCTTATAAATAATTGCCTGGATCTCTACAGTGGAGGCTGTAATGTGCTGGAAGACTTTGGGATGTTTATTTAGGTTGATTGTGAATCTTCTTTCTTACTTCCCTATCTACTGGTAATTTAAGTATCTGATCCCTCTACTTCTTTCTGAACATCATCCCTCTTATCTTTTCTTGCTTCCTTATCTAATACGAAGTCTGAAGACAATCATCCCCATTTTTTTTTTTATAAATGCCACTAAACAGCACATTCCTCTCTCTTCCATGTCACCAGCCTGCCAAATCCAAAGACCAGATGAACTCTCTTGCTTACTATCACAGCAAACAGGACCAGGCACTAAATTCTGGGGTAATATTAATTATGGCAAAGATGTTGCTAACGAATCTTATTGAACACACAACACAGCACAGCGCTATGGGAGCCCTTTAATGTTTAAGGCTGTGGCAGGTACTGCTTGTCGCCTACAAATAGTGGATTTGCTTCTTCATCCTTCCCAACAGAATCCTGATGTTCTTTTAGTTAGCAATGTTCCTAGATAAAAATACATGCCTTCCCAGACTTTTGCAGCTTGGGATCACCATGTACTCTGTTCTGAACAATAAGATGTAAGTATCCTGAGAGATTTATCATCCTTTCCTATTCAATAGACTTTTCTACTTTTACCAGTAATCCAAAATGTTGATAGCTAGTCTCCTTGGACTACATATCAAAGGTCAAAAGTCCTACATTTGTATCCCAGATAGAGGGAAAAGACCACTATCTCATTTCTCACGTATGGTCCTTTAATAGAGAGCCAGGGCTTACTCATGGTCTGAAGTCATGCTTGTTTAACAAATGTGTTCTTACTCAAATATTTCAGGCACAGAAAAGGAAAACTAGAATGAAAACACATGTAATTTTAGTTTTAGTTCACATGTCATCTTATAATTAATATGAGACCATTGTACAATTGAAAAACTTTTATTGGAGTATAATATACATATACAAAAGTGTAATATATTGTAAGTGTATAGCTTGATAAATTTTCACAAAATTGACACACCCTTATAACCAGCATCCAGATCAATAAACAGAACTTTACCAACACTTCAGAGCTCCCTTTATGACCTTGATGATACCCATGGGTAACACAATCCCGACTTCTATCAGCATAGATTAGTTATGTCTCCTTCTGTGCCTTATAGAAATGACATGTTTATTGGCCATTCTTTTGAAAAATGCCTGCTTAAGACTTTTGCCTTTTCTATCAGTTTGCTTATTTTCTTATTGATTTGAAGATTTTTTTAAAACAAAATGACCTCTTTGACAATAATATTTGCTGCAAATATCTTCTATTCACTGGCTGTCTTTTTAACACTTGAAATAATTTTAATGGAAATTTTAATACAGTCCAATTTTGATGCTTAAATATTTTTGTATCCTGGTTAAGAAATATTTATCTAACACAAAGTAATGAAAAAGTTCTGTATTTTCTTCTACGAGCTTTATATTTTATTCCTATGTTCAGATCTGCACTCTATCTGAACAGCTATTTGTATATAATGTAAAGGCCAAGATATATTTTTCCATATTACAAATTATTAAATGCCATTTATTGAAAAGACCATCCTTTACCCTTGGCAAATATTGCAAATGTTTTTTTCGATTTTTATTGTAATGCTGTTTCAGTATTTATTTTACAGAAAATTTTATTTTATCACCTATCTCCATCTGCTCATCTTATTCTTCTTTTTCCTTTCAGTTTTCTCTCTACTTTTAGATTTTTGCTTTATATTTCATAGTCACCACTTATTTATTACATTGATGATGCAGTTTTCTAAACTTTTGTTATAATTACTACAGTACAGTATTTTTACAAGTTTCCTCTTCCTCTCTGTGCCCAGGATATTTTCTTTTCTATGTGTCATTATGCATACACTTGTTACTTCGTTTCTTACAAATTCTTATCTCTTATGTATTTCTGGTGGCAAGTTAATTTGAAAATCATTTAGCATGTTGGTCATTTCCCTCAATTCTGGAAGAACAAATCAGATATTCTCCTAACTTTAAAGTTTGTCTCTCACATGTGCTTAACAGGTGGAGTTTGTGGGAAATTCGAATCCTCAATATGCACTGCTAACAGTTTCTTCTTGATTCAATCTATATTATTTGTAGGAAGTAAAAGTCAAAAGATACAATGCATCAACAGAGCACAGCATTCTTAACTCTTGTTATTTTCTTGTGCAATCATCTGCCAATGGTAAATCTCCATTGGCCGAACTAGTGGTAGAACTAATGATGGATCTGTTAAAAACTACTCATTAATTTTGTAATTTGTGAAGATAAATTTAGCAACACATTTTCAAGCAGAAAACACTCACTGCAAAGACAGCCACACGATTTTTTTGATCGGCAGAGGATTACTTTTGAGCAAGGATGAAAAAGACAGGAATATAAGAAAAGTCTTTGTTAAATCTGTTCACTACATTAGCGTTGGCAAGCACTGTGTATCCTGGGAGCATAACATTGCTGAATCATCGTATGTACCATTTACACCTTCATTGGCTTGTAGTTATGGCAATGGTTTGATTGTTGAGTACCAACTGATATCCAAATGTCTTTTTTTTCTATTTCCTTTTTTGTAAAGTTAAGAGTATCCCCTGCCTCTTTATAGGAGATTCTAGCTAAATGCCATCCTAACCTTTCAAAATATCTGGTGTCAACCACCTTACAACAAACACAATATATTAATAGTTTTAATAGTGGAGGAGAAATTTATACCACTTTGAATGATTTATGAATAATATCACAAAAAAAGAGAACTTTGAATTGGAATGAATTCAAGTTTCACAGAAAGAGCTCAAAAAAGTACTTGGGGGAGCTATTTTACTAATAACAATTGGAAAAAGGAATAAAGGAAGGAAGGAAAAGGGAGAGAGAGGGAGGAAAGAAGAAAGGAAAATAGGAAGGAAGGAATTAATGAGTATATAAATAAATAGGGATTTTGGAATATAACCCTATCTTCATTATTTATATGCATGTGATATCCTTGAGCTCTTTGTTATATTTTTATAGCTCTAACTCGTGCCCTCAGTATTTTATTGTATCCCTAGCATTTGTCAGTAAAATTCTCAGTCATAATTATTCAATAAATATTTATTGTGCAACTACTACTTGTCAGGTACTGTGTTACTTACTGAGGATACTTCAGTAAACAAAACAGACAAAACAAAATATGTTTCAGATCTTTGTGTTTGCAAATATAGGGATGTAGAGGATGGTCTTAGAGTGAAAGGAAGGTGGGATCAAAGGCTGTGAAGAAGAGGAAATGAATGTGAAAAAAGTGACTGGAGGGATCTTGAAAGAGATATGCTAATCTTTAGAAACTGCTTATAGCACCTCTCACTGCACTTTCTAAGACTTGAGTACAAATATCTGTTCCCTTATCTCTCACTCATGGAATCCAAGCAATTCCCAAAGTATGACAATCATAGCAGTTTACATTTATGTACACCTCCTATGTACCAGGACAAATTTCTCAGTCTTTGTGAAGATCCAAGATCTTGAATGCCACTCACATCAAGGATAGAAGCGTCTCTCTCTTGTTTTCTCCACCTTGTGTACTAATTTCTTCTCTATCCTTTCTGATTGGAAAAATGTGTGACTAATGCAGAGCTAGGAATGCTTCAGAATCTCTCTACAATCAACATGTATTTCTGCTTTCATTTGAATATTTGGGGAGCTAGCACTGTCTCTTTATAGGATTATGGACCATTGCTTTTCTCAACTCATAACTCATGATTCCTACTCTAACATTTTCACATTTTGCTCTAAAATGTGTATCACTGTCTGGGATGGGTACTATGATCCATTCCACTGACTTTCCATTTGATTCATTATTTGGGGGTTTCCTTCTTGGTATTGCTTCCAATAAGGCAAGATTGAAAAGCATATGCTCAGATTTTGGAGCTTGACAATCTCAGGAAGAAAAATAAATTAAAAAGTTGGTGCTAACACTTATTAAGACTGTGAAATTGGCAAGTTTCTAAACCTCTTTGAGGTTTAGTTTTCCGATATGTAACATAGGTCTCAGAATAATTCTTCATCAAATAGTAATGAAGATTAAAAGATACAATGTATTTAGGGCTTTCCTAAAAGGACATGAAGCCAAAAAGAAATAAATACTCGATAGATTTGATAATGTAAAAATTAAATACAGCCACATTAAAAAATAAACAAAATAAAAGGTAGTATGTTAGAATAAAATATTCAAACAAATATAAAAGGGAAGAATTAAGATATAGAAATAACTTCTACAAAGAAAAAGAACCTAGTAGAAAAAATGGTCAAAAGGTCAGAATAAGCATATGACCAAGGTCAAAAAACAGGTGCCAATATATGGTGAAAAAGTTGCTCGAAAGCATTGCAAGTCAGGAAAATGCATATAGATAAAGTATATTTGGATTGTTAGAATAAAAAATATTGGTAATTATCAATTTGGCAAGGATGTAAAATGAGCATCCTCATTTACTGTTGGTTGGAGTATAATTGTTTAACACCATCTGGAGAGCAAATTGTCACTTCCTCCAAAAATTTTAAATGCACCTTTCCTTTGACACGGCAATTCCAATTTCAGAAATCTGATTAAAATAGATACATCTGTGACTGGCCAGGTGCCATAGTGGTTAAGTTCACATGCTCCACTCTGGTGGCCCAGGGTTCACGGGTTTGGATCCCAGGCACATACCTACACACTGCTCATCAAGCCATGTTGTGGTGGCATCCCACATATAACAAATAGAGGAAGATTGGCACAGATGTTAGCTCAGGGCCAATCTTTCTCACTGAAAAAAAAAGTAGATGCTTCCACGTATACACAAAAGTGAATCTACAAAGATGTGCAAGACAACATTTTTATGACAGCAAAGAAATAAAAGCAAATTTGCATCAGTAGCAAAGTAATTAATTAAAGGATGGAATGCTTTAAAGTACTAAATAGGCATCAAAAAGAATGAAGGGGATTCTCTACATTTTTTCTACTGTAGAAAAATCTTCAGGATACTTTATTGAATGAAAACCAAAAGGCAAGTGGCAAAAACATTCAAATAAATCCAATTTACATGGCAAATTGTTCTCTTGTGCCTATACATGTGTACGTGTGTGTAAATGTATATGTACTTGCATCAAATTATATGCGGATATATATACATATAATTGAAAGAAAGCAGGCTGACATGATACACCTTAAATTCTCAGAACTGGTTTCTCTCAAAGGGACAGAGGGAGTTGGGGGGGGTGGGTGAAGGAGACACGGCCATGGGCTTTCACTTTTGCTCTGCCTTTTATGACGAGATGGATCTGTGGGTTGCTGAGGGAATATCAAAAAATGATGAAAACTCTTTAGAGATGCAGGACTTCTAAACAAATAAAAATAAATTAATATTCACTTAATTTTTTTTCTTTCCAAAAATTTTTCTTCTTCGCAAATATGCATGCTCTAGATTAGCAACAAAAAACAGTTCGGATTTTTCTCAAAGAGAGAGCGATTTGTTTCTGGTAAGTGGAACAACTATGTGTTTCAGAGTTTGGACTTGCTCCTGGGTCCAAATGAAAAAAGCCTTTGGGACAAGTAGAATTATTTTTATTTTCCTCACCTTTTATAGTGAGACGAACACACTGAAACCAACATTTCATTGACATGAGGAGGAGCTATGACAAATTATTAATACCTCTTCACTTTATTGCTATGTTAGAATCATGATTCTTAGTCTCCTCATAGTTCTTCTCAGCCACACCAACAAACGAAGGGCTTATTCCTGTTCCTCTCTCCCTTCATCCTTTCTTCTTTTCCTTATCCATCTTCTCCCTTTTTCCTTCCCCTCATTTTCCTCCTTTCTTATTTCTATCTGACTCTCTTTCTATATGGTTCTAGATTCGCTCTCCATGGCTGCTGCTTCCCCCTCACAACCCCCACCAAGGAGATATTGCACAGGTGCAGCCCCGCCTGTCCCAATGTGCCTCTCTCACGACGCAGTAGTACACAGCGGAGTCTCTCAGGGTGACCTGGGGCAGGACCAAGGTACTGGACTTTCTGTCTGTTGCGATGATCAGAGAGGCCATGTTGCGGGTCACAGTGTCTCGTGAGCCATGAATTATATACTGTGGACTCTGACTGGGATTTTGTCGATACCAGTGTACATATGCATCTCCACTGATGGTAGAGTGGTTACAAGGCAGGTTTACCTCTTCTCCTTCAGCATAATCCATGGAGTTGGGCTGGGTGGTCTTGGCATCAATCGCAGTCCCTAAGAGGTCAAGAAAATCAAATTAGCTCCTGACCACAAATCAATGTAATTCTTTGGATCAAGGAAACAACACTCCCATAACTCTCTGGCTGTCCTGCATATGCCAGTATTTTTATTTATACCCTGCTAGAACAAAAAAATATAATTGGTGTTTGTTATGGAGACCAAAGATACATGCCAAGAACTAGAGACTCCACAGGCTCTGTTCCATGGGTCCTTGGCTCAATAAACCCAGATACTTCTTACAACCTGGATACTGCTAAGAGCTCTTTTGGGATCATGGTTAGGTTTTAATCATGTAGAAGTCTGTGCTTCCTAGACAAATGCATAGATCAATTCTCAATTTCATCCCTAGCATGCTGAATAAAGCACAAGGAGAGGAGTAGAGAGCAATTAACCCTTCAAGTTTCTTTGGTCTCAAAGTCATCCCTTGGTAGACACAGAACACTTACCCAAAGTCAGAAACACAGTCACTCCGGTCACCAGCCTCATGCTTCAAGGACAAACTAGGATCACGGGCCCAGAGCTGTCTTTGTGTCTGATCCTAGGCTTAAAGAGGTTCCAGAGAACAGAAGCGACAGCTACCAGTAAAGACTTACAAGGAGTGCAGCTACCACTGTGTTGTTGCCAGGACCTCGTCAGCCAATGAGAGAGCAGTTCGTTGTCTAGGTCTTCCTCCCCTGCTTTAGTCATGTCCCCAAGAAGAAGGTGAGAATATCAGCTAGACATCCCCAAACCACAGGGTGCCCACTGCAATCAGTTGTGAGGTTTAAAGTCTGGCTCTGGATAAGGAAAATCAATCACAAGGAGTTGTCCATCCAGAACCTTTCTTCCATCATTTCTTCCTCAATGCACCAAAGAAACTGGCTGATGCTCCAAGGAGCACGTGGAAAGGACAATTTAATCTGGGAAAACTCTACTGAGCTCTGTGATCTAAGGAGATGAGAATCTCCATCCACATTCCAGAAAACGCATGTCCAGAAGTAGGCAGTGATGTGCTTACGGGAACAGGAAAAATTAATAACATCGAGACTAAAAGCTAAACCTCTTGGAGCTCAGGTTTCCTACAAAAGTCCCTGGAATCATGTATCTGCTGTTGCCCACGGAGACATTTCTCAGTACATCTGTTCTTGATAGAGTAATTGATGACATGCGTGGTGCTCACTCTCATCCTGCTGGAAAAAACGTCCTTAATACTCATCTCCTCTATGCCCATGTGTGTGGGTGCTGGGCACCAGGGATGCTGGAGCAGAAACAGAAGACAGAAGGGAAAGCAAACAAGGCGGGTGGGGGAGGTGGTAGAAAAGTTTAGAGGAGGGAGGAAAAAAGAGTATAAGGAATGGGGAAAGTAAGAGTTCATCAGGGAAGGAAACAGAGAACGTGCTTAGTGAGGTACAGGGAAAGGGCTCAGGCTATTGGGTTAAGGGCCCTGAACCCTTGACCACACACACTCAACAAGAGATTTAAAGTACAAGGCATCTAAAGAGGATGAAATATGTCCTTTTTTCTGTTTTCCGTGGAACCTCAATGGGAAACATAAGCTTACCGTCCCTTCTCCCAGAAAGGAACTAAGTTTGCAGATGAAGCAGCTCCCTCTTGCGACAAAATAGATGAACTGCACAACTAAAACCAGAACAAAAGTCAGCCAGCAATCTTCTGAAAAATGCTTTCCTCAGGTTTGAAAGTGGACATCTTTAGTTGTAACACCTCTGTACTCATCTTCGTTTTCTCCAAACACTCCAAGGAAGGTTTTGATTACTTTATTTCAGTAATATCCCATTAAGATTCTCAGTTGTTGGCTTCTCTTTAATTTTCCTTTTCTCTCTAACCTCATATTTAAAGGTTGGCTCAAAAGCCCAAATTATTTAAGGCTTATAAGAGAGGTTGGCACAGACTAGGCACTCAAGAATTGCCTGTTTCCTGAATGAGTAGAGGAGTCATTATTCATGAATTGAGTGAGATAAGTTATGCTGAACAACTCCTTAAATTATTCTAAGTACTATCTTCCAATCTTATGGAAAACATTTTGAACAAAAGACTCCAACAGGATAAATATAGGGTTAGATTTGTGGACAAAATTCAACATTAGACAATGAACTTCCCAAACCTAGGGTGTGAAAATCAGACTGTGAGGATATGGGAGTAAATGTCATAGTCATCATACTTCATTCATTTAACAAATATTCATTGGGAGCCTGTTCTCTGCCAGATCACACACACACTCTCACACACACACACACACACACACACACAGATAAGTCAATAACATGCTATGGCTGAAAGTACAAGAACAAATAAAAACTGAAATTACCTAAAGACAGAAGAAAAGTAACAACAACTTTTTGGTTTTTCAGTTTATTTGCGTCTATTTTGTAGGAGACAGTAGAGGCCACTAAGTGACCTTTTAAATAATCTTGAAAAACAAAAAATACTCTATACGACTCTGGAGAATTTAAAAATATGTTTGTCTAGTGTATTGCCTTTTTTCAGAGACTTAAATTGTAGAAGATCATATTATCTCTAGGACCATGTGAAGTGAGGTTATCTTCCTTTGCTTGATGAAAACCAGAATAATGTACTTTCAAAAAAGCAAGAGAATTTGACAAAAGGCTAACATCTTTGCATGATGAATACTCTCAACAATCCAGGAATAGAAGAGAAATTCCTGAATCTGATAAAGGATATCTATAAAAATGTCCAAAGTCAATATTATTCCCCCTGAGATCAGGAACAAGAGAAAGAGACATTATCACTAATTCTGTTCACTATCATACTGAAAGCCTGGCATCAAGTCAGGAAAGGAAATTAAATATATAAAGTTCAGAAGGGGAGAAATAAAACCATTTTTATTCACAGATGATGCATTTGTATATGAAGAAACTATAGAGGAATCTATAAACAAACTACGAGAACTCTAGCTCTAACAGATAGGTGAATTAAACAAAGTTGCTAAACACAAAAATCGATTATATATCTAGATTTTACCTAAAAGCATTGGAAAATAAAATTAAAATGTTGTTTATCAAATATCTGGGAATGAATTTAGTGAGGATTTGAAAATCCTTTAGAATGAAAGCTACAACACATTAATAAAAGGAATTAGAGGGGACCTACATAAATGAGGAGGATATCATGTGAATCTGAGGACTCCGTATGTTAAGACACCATTTGGCCCACATTTACCCATAAATTCAACACAATCCCAATCAAATTACTAGCAACCTTTTGTGGTGGAAATTGAGAAGCTAATTCTATAACTTATGTGGAAGTACAAAGATCTAGAATAAGCCTTGAAAAAGAAGGAGAAAGTTTGACTTGCATTTCCAGATTTTAAAACTTATGCGAAGCCCCAGTAATTAAGACAGAATGGTCTACTGGTCTGAGGACAAAACAAACAGGTCAATAAACAAAATCAAATCCAAATATAGACCCATACACCTACACTGTCAACTGATTTTCTCCAAAGGTACCTATATAATTCAATGAGGGAAAAGATGATCTGTTTTGGACAAGTGCTGGAGCAATTGGCTATTCTTGTTTTTTAAAAGTCCCTTGACCCCTCCCTCACGCCATACAAAAAAATAACTCTAGATGGAAAAGAGCTCTAGATGTGATGGTAAAACTGTAAAGTTTCTAAAAGAAAGCACAAGAATTTCTTGATGACCTTGGGAGTGGGCAGATATTTCTCTAAAAGTACACAAAAAAACGCTAACTATAAAAGAAAGGATAATAAATTACATTCCTTAAAGGCTAAATACTTATATTACCCAAATACACCATTGAGAGAGTGAAAAAGCAAGTCATAGATGAGGCTAAAATATTTATGCTACACATATCTGGCAAAGAACTTGAATATAGAATACTTGCCTATAAATTTTAAAATAGTAAAAATAGAATAAATAACCTAAAACCCAAAGAAACATGGACAAGTGATGTGAAGTGACATTTCTCAAGAGAAATTATCCAAATGGTCAATAAGCTTAGGAAAATGTGCTCAACATCATTAGTCATCAACAAAATGTAAATTAAATTAATAATATGATACCACTATATATACACTAAAATGGCTAAAATTTTGCGAAGAATATGAACTTGTGCTTCTGGAAAGATGGAGTTGTCAAAAATTTTATTTTAGCCATTCTGATATGTGTGTAGTGATATCTCACTGTGGTTTTAATTAGCACTTTTCTAGTGGCTAATGGTGTTAAATATATTTTCACGTGCTGGTTTGCCATCTGTATATCATTTTTAGTGAAATAATTCTTTGCCCGTGTTCTAACTGGATTGTTTGCTTTATTTACTGTTGAGCTTTGACAGTTCTTTAGATATTCTAGATACTAGTCCTTTGTGGGATTTATGATATGCAAATCTTTTTTCTTAGTCTACAGCTTGTCTTTTCGTTCCCTTGAGAGGGTCTTTTGTAGGACAAAAGAGCTTAATTTTGAAGTCCAACTTTTTCTTTTTTTAACTTTTTATGGTCAAGTATAAGGATTCTTGGCCTAGACTTATGTATCAAAAATTTTGTCCTATGCTCTTTTCTAAAAGCTTTATGGTTTAACATGTTACATTTAAATCTGTGATCTATTTTAAGTTAATTTTTGTATAAAGTGTGAGATTTAAATCAAGGTTCGCTTTTCTTGCCTATGGATGTCCACTTGCTCCAACACCATAAGTTGAAAAGTTTCTTTCCTCCATTGAATTTCTTTGGCACTTTTATGAAGCAAATCAGTGGGGTATATTTGTGTGGATCTCTTTACAGGTTCTCTATTCCTTTCCATTGATCTATGTGTCTATCCCTGCACCAATAGCACATAATCTTGATTACTGTCATCATAGCTTGAAATTAGGTGGACAAATTTCTCCCGTTTTATTCTTGTTTTTTCAGTATTGTTTGAGCTACTCTAGTGTCTTTACCTTTTCATATAAATTTTAGAATAAACTTGCCTATATCTACAAAAATCCTGCATGGAATTTAATAGGAACTATGTAAAATGCGTATATCAATTTGGGGAGAATTGACATATTTCCTCTTTTGAGTCTTCCCATTTATAAACAGGATGTCTCTTCATTGTCTTCTTTGATTTCTTTCATCAGCATCTTTTAGTTTTCAGCATAAAAGTTCAGTATGTATTTTCTTAGATTTACACCTAAGGATTTGAGGTCTTTTTTGAGCCATTGTGAATGGTATTGTATTTTTAATTTAGGTGTTCATATATTTATTGCTAGTATAGAGAAATACATTTGATTTTTGTATGTTTATCTTGTATCCTGTGACCTTGCTAAATCCATTTAACAGTTGTAGGACTCTTTTTGGTATATTCTTTGGGATTTTCTACATAGGTAATCATGTTATCTACAAATAGTGGAAGTTGTACGTCTTTTCTGATCTATATGATTGTCTCTATTTTACTTGCTTTATTGCACTGGCTAGAACACCCAGCACTATATTGAATTAAAGTGATGAGAGTGGATATTCTTGCCTTGTCCCACATCTTAGGGAAAAAAATATATTCTTTTACAATAAGCATACTATTACTTGTTGAGGAAGTTCCCTACTATTCCACTGTTTCCCAGAGTTTTTACCATGGATGAGTGTTGAATTTTAGCAAATTATTTTTCATCATAGATTAATAAAATAATGTGATTTTTCTTTTTTAGCCTGTTAATATGGCAGATTCCATCCGCCGATTTTCAAATATTGAAGCAGCCTTGCTTCCTTGAAAACAAATCCATTTGTGTATGGGATGTTATTCTTTTTATGTATTGAAGAATTCTACTTGCTAATATTTTGTTAAGAAATTTCTGTCTATATTCATGAGGGAAATTTCTCTGTAGTTTTCTTTTTTGTATGATCTTTGTCTGATTTTGGTATCAGGGTAATACTAGCTTCATAAAATGAGTTAGGAATTTTTTCTATTTATTGGAAGAAATTGCATAGAATTCATGCTAATTCTTCCTCAGATGTTTGGTAGAATTCTCCAATGAAACAGCCTGGAAAAATGTTTAAATAAATGTTTAATTTCTTCATAGACATTGTGACTTCAGCTTTCTCTGAATCCTGCGCTGAGGAGAGATAAGGAGGAGCTGCTCCTGGAGCCCACAGCAAGGAATGGGGACAGACAGCAGGTGCTTTGAGAGCACTGTGCCCCATGCAGAAATAGGTTCTCACATCTGCAGTCTGGGTGGCCGTGATGTGCAGGGAGCTGTCCTTTCTAGTCTCTCCAAACCGAGCTGTCAGTCTTTCCTGCGGCTTCACTTCTCCACCTCTAACTAACATCATCAAGAGAACAGGACTTCCTCCAGGCCTCTGCTTATACCACTGTAAGCTGTTCAAAGTGCTTGAGGAATTGCAGTATGTGGTGAAGTTCTCTCCTTCTTGTAGGAGCAGGAATGGAGGAATTTGCTTAATCTGTTGTCCGTTCACTTCTGTTCAGAAACACAATGGGAGGCATCAGAGAAAGTCTGATTAGATCTCTATTCTCTGAGCTACAATGGTCTGTCTCATTCTTGTCTATTTTTCCCCTTCTTTCCTTGTCTTCCTCCCCAGCTCCCTCTATCTTCCTTCTTTTTTTTTTTTTTTTTCCCAAATTCTTTGCCCTCAATCAGAAAATCTCATTCCTGCAGATGCCTGCAGATAATATTGCACTATGTTGAATTCTCTGGAAGCAGTCAGGGAAATCTCAAACTCACGTGATACTTGCATCCATGTGATCAACACTGGTACCATGAGTAGCATCTCCCTCTTCTTTCTCTTGAGAAATAGTTGCTGAATCTGGCTGCTCCGAAATGGTTTTCCCTGTACAAGCTCCTTCAGGACGCAAAGAAATGTTGTGGTCTACCACTGAATTTTGGAAAGAAAGGGGAAGGAGTGACAGCAATTTGAGACAGCCAATCAGACTTCACTATTTTACTCACCCCCCCCTTCAGAGGAGGGTCTGTGCTTGCAGATGCTGCCCCCCTGTGGCTGGACTCAAAATTGCTGATTTTATAACCAATTCCTTATACATGGCTTTCTAATTCAAGTGGGAGAAATGTTTGTCGAGGCTTGGAAAGAAAGAGTTTACTGATGCTCATATTGTTTAGGGAGGAATAATTTGCCTTTTGAAAATGGATTCTGTGACTTAAAAGTAGGGCATCAGAAGGAAATAAAAAGTTTCAACTGTCATTTCCGGTTTCATCCAGAATCATGTAGTGTGCGTCTGTGCACGTGCTAATGGAACATATGAGGTCACAGGCCTTTTAATAAATCTGGAAAAGACTCATAATATATTGTTAGACAATCCATGGTGTCAAAACGGAAGATAAAAAGAATCTATTTCTCTGTTATACAGAATACTCCGTATTCGGTTGTAAATTATCCAGTTTAGAGCTCATATCTACTGTCTCACTATGTTATATTTCCACATATCAGGGATTTTAAAAAAATATATAATTTGAAAGAGAGTCTTATCTACCAGATATGAATTTCTCTAAGATGGCTTCCTTAAAACAAAACAAAGCTATTGGATAGAATAGCTTCCTGTGGCTCCATGAATTGCAGTGTAGTCTCACTTCACACAGCATTTGTCACCCTGTGTTATAACATGTTAATTGTCTGAGCTGACCTCCTGTGCCCTGAGGGTGTGTAGGTATCATCTTCAAGAACTGTGCTGCCCTAAATGGTAGCCACTAGCCACATGAGACTACTTAAATTTAAATTAATTAAAATTAAGTAAAATTTAAAATTTAGTTTCTCAGTCATAATGGCCACATTTCAAGTGCTTGATAGCTACCTGTGGTGAGTGGGTATTGGACAGTGCAGACACAGAACATTCTGACCATCTCAGAAAGTCCTATTGGACTGTGCTGCTCCGGGATGTACGGTCTATGAAAACAAGGAATTTTGTCTGTTTTGTTTGCTGATGTATCATGAGGAAAGTCCCTCTATGTGGTGGGCATTCACTAAATATTTGTCTGTTGTTCATCACCATGTTCCCAGAAACTACTCTAAGACCTGCTAAATAGTGGATTCTCAAATATTTGTTGAATAATAAACATGTATGTTTTCATATATAATATGTGAGAGTTTGAACTCAAAATATTTCAATTCAAATCTAAATGTACCCTTCCATGAATGAAAACAATCAAGGGATGGTTTTAGCTGTTTAGAAATGTTACTGTGGGGAGACTGTATTACTTTCCTAGGTCTACCAAAACAAATTACCACAAATCTGATGGCTCAAAACAACAAAAATTTATTCTCATGCAGTGCTGGAGGCCAGGACTCTGAAGTCAAGGTGTTGGCAGGGTCGTGAATGCTCTGGGGGAGAATCCTTCCTTGCCTCTTTTAGCTTCTCATGCCTCCACGCATCCTTTGCATAGTGTCTGCATAACTCCAACTTCTACCTCCTTTGAGAAGACCTCACAAGGCCTTCTCCTCTGTGTGTCTCTTAAAAGGACACTTGTCATTGGATTTAGGACCCACCTGGATAATCCAGGATGATCTTATCTTGATACCCTTAACTTAATTACATTTACAGAGGTTCTTTGTCCAAATTAGGTCATATTCACAATTTCCATAGATTAGGACGTGGACATACATTTTGGAGGTCCACCATTCAACCCACTATAGGAACTCTAATGTCTTTGAAGTGTTGTCATGTAAACGTATTAATGGTAGAAATCTTAACACAATTTAGAGTCAAAAGTGAATCTGAATCTGAATTAATACAAATTATGAGAACAGAATAAGAAGCAGTTTTAGGTTAAGCTAGAAAATGAAAGTCCTGTGAGTTAAGATAAACTTTTTTGAAATACAGACCATTGGGATACTTTTTCCTTCTCAGGGATGTTGGATTTGGATCCCAAAATGAAGACAAAACTATCCATCCCTACAGTAGTGAAGATTCCCTCCCCATCCCAAAAAAGCAGGAGTCTGGAAGGAGCAAGTGTGGATGCTTTAAAAGTTCTGTCATCTCCACGCAGAACAAGAGCACTGCTGGGGTTCACATGGGTCATGTAAACCAAGACAGAAAAGTCTCACCCAGGAGAAATTTGCTCTTTCCCAACTCACACCATGGTCTCTGTTGTAACCTTTCTCTGGGTCTCGTGGTTTGAAGTAGAAATTTGCTAAATGAAGAGAAGGGGCCTGGCCATGCACTAGTTTAAGGAGCAAAGGGAATCTCTGCACTCCTGGTAGGAAATGCTCCTATTGAATAAATAAGATAGCTCTACATAGTAAATATTCCTTTCAAAGCAATAGTAAGAGAGGACCAGATCCAAGAATATTTATATGTTACAAGTGTTATCCCATGCGATTTCAGATAAGAAATAAATAATGCTGCCTGAGGTGGGCCATGAAGGACATGTAGACGTGTGTATTTAAGAGTGGAAAAAGTATATTCTGGGCAGAGAGGGCAGCATCTGCAAAGGCACAGATTTAGGGAAGAGCTCGATATGTGCGTAAATGATTAGAATTTTAAAATGGCTGATATACATCTGGAGTGTGTGGTGGAATAGGGGAGATGACGAAAATAGAAGATGACTTAGGGAAAACTGGTAAATGACCTTGTATCTTTTAATACAGAATTTGATCTTTACAACTTCTAATGGTTCCTTATTGCCCAAAGATAAACAGGAAGTGATCCGATCATAAATTTTATAATAACTCTAGTGGCCGTGTAGGAGTTAGATTCAAGGAGTTGAGACTAGAGGCAGGAAGACAATTAGGAGGCCACAGCAATCATCCAAATGAGAAGTGCTGGATAGTAGTAGGAGAGTAGTAGGAGTATAGAAATAAGGAAATAGATATGAATGCTATTTGAGAGGTAAAACTGACGTGATCTTGAAAATTACTGGATGTGTGCTGTGCTTCATTAGCACTCTGGTACATACCTGTCATAAGGAATGTGTTTATTCTATTAGCTCTTGTGGTAGCTTGTGGCCAAAGATGCCCCCAGTGATCCATGCTTCCTGATTCCATGCCTTGTGTAGTCCCCTTCCACACTGAATCTGGGCTGGCTCTGTGACTCACTTTCATAAACAGAATGCAGCAGAAGTCACATGGTGGCAGTTCTGGGACTAAACATTAAGATGTCCTGGTAGCTCCCACTTTTGTGATTTTGGAAGCTCTGAGCCACCAGGTAAGACATACATCTTCCCTTCTAGAGACACCACGTGCAGAGTCCATGTGGGAAGGAACAGGCCCTGAGAATACATCGAGGGAGAGAGAAGCCCAGCCATCTCAGTGTTCCAGCTGAGCCCAGCTGTCCAGGCTCCAGATATTTAAATGAGCAATTTGGGGTGTTCAAGTCCAGTCGAGCCCCCAGACATCACCTGGAGCAGAAGGATCATGAAACAGTGAAATGGTAGCTGTTTAAACCACTGAGTTTTGGGGTGTTTGTTATGCAGGAAACCACAATGGCGCTGAAGTCCTTGGAAGAAGAGTCTTCTTGAAGACCTGTGAGAAATTGGCAAGAATAAAAATGTGTTTTTCTTCTATCTTATTTCTGATTGTCTCTAATAAATTGCCTGAAACATTCATCTATTTCACCAAACTTCTTTTCAGATATGGTCCTAGCGCTCCTGCTCTGGCACAGAAGACATGTGGTGACATTTAGATGTAAGGAGAGCCCCAAGCTTCCACGGCACAGGCAGGTGGCTGATTGCTCATGTTGGGGCCAATAAACAAGGAAATGCAAGTTTTCTTGTTCAATGTAATTTTTATATTTCACTCATTCTTCCCATTTCATGAGACTAAACTCCTAAAAAAAAAAAGATGGGCTATTTATAAGGGCACGCCTGTATCTCTATAAATAATCAAAATTTAACAGACTATTTTCAATTTCAGATCAATTTTAGAACCCAAAGAGACTGAGAATTTTGGTCCATATTTCCTTGGTTACACACAACTTTTATAAAGATATGTATATTTTTCGTAAGAACTGCACTCCAGATATACATTTTTCCCATGTTTATAACAGTAGATTTTCCAAATTATGTGCCACTGTAACCAGGAATTGATTTCACACATGGGAAGAGCTTTATGCCCTCACATCTGAAGGCAGGCAGATCCAAGGAAGTTGGAGTCGTGGGCCAGTTTCAAGTAGCATTCTATATGGAACTACTGCATAAATGTGATCAATTTCCATATGTTCTATGACATGAAAAAGTCTGTGAAGCAGCGTTGCAGCAGTGCACAAATGAACCAAACTTTGTCCTTGATTTTTTTCTGTGCCTTTTGTTTCCACTAATTCACAGTTAGCTAAAGGAACAGGATCATTACCACAGATATTAGACATTCTTCCATTGATCTTTATGTCAGTAGTGATGGAGACCTCGTTTGGGAAGTTGACCAGAAGTTGGAACAGTGATTGCTCTTCTTTTGTGTGTTTTTCCCCACTTTTCTCTTCTGTCTTTGTCCCCAGACACATTGTAACTACATTTTGTGGGAGGAGTTAACAATACGTAGTAGTGGTGGGTGAGAATTTGGGGAACAGAGAAGGCCTTGAGGTACGTCCTTTGAGGCTAATTGGGGCCCAGATCTTCAGCTCAGGCTTCCAAGCTCACTTGTTGGGCCCCATGAACTCCCTAACATCACTCCCACTCCTCCTGGAAGACAGCTGCTCCTCTGCTTGTCACTCGCTTGAACCCTCCAGGATTGTTACTACCTCCACACCCATGCCCCTATGGCCCCCTAGTGGGCCCTTTCTTCTGCTCCTTCATCTTCACAAAGACCCTCGCTCCAGTAACCCTTTCCTCCCTGAACTCCTTAAGTAACTGTCTGGGCCTCTTCGTAGGTATTTACTCCACCCAGATGTGAATGTAGGTTGGTCATAATAAATAAATGAAAAGCAATAGTATATATTGGAGTATATGAGGAAGTCATTTGGTTTAAAACTAATTTGGCCTAGCCTTGTTTTTCCAAAAGGGCCTGACATGGCCTGTTGAGCATGCTGTGTACATCTGCTTTAAATGTTTACCATGCTCCAAAGACAAGAATGATGCCCCTAAAGATAGGGATGTAGCTTCCCCGCATATAGGCATTTTTTTAAGGATAAGCATCTCTTCCTGGAAACAGGATTTGTTACGGACCTGCTGTGCTCACCTGGTGGCCCCTGACCTGCTGCCACCAACCTGCTGTGCCAGCTAAGCATCTTGTGACAGTAGTAAAAGAGATATTCCTGTCATATGTGATGTATGCTTTTTGTTCCAAGACAGTATGTAACCACTCTGTACACCCCACTTCTTTGGTGCCCTTCCTTCCTTGGGGAAGGAAGGTCTTGGGCTAGTCCTCAGACCTGGTTCATAATAAACTCACCTCAATTTTTATTTATAGATTGATTATGGATTATTTGTATTGACAGTCATATGAAACTGCCATTTTGGTAGTTCAAAAAAATCCAATATCGAAAAAAGAGGAAGATTGGCAACAGATGTTAGCACAGGGCCAATCTTCCTAAAAAAAAAAATCAGTACTTCGTTAGGTTTCTTTGTGTACAGATCTTGGCAAACCTCAACAATGAATTCATTTAAAAAAATCCAATATCAGTTATAATTTGCATTTGCTCTTTGAGAAAGTGAACTGCATCTTATGCATTTATCTTTTGCATTTGGTCAGTATTTAATAAATAATAGTTGTTTAAATACAGAGCTGGTGCATGAACCTGACACCAAGGTTTCACCTTGGGCTTGTCACCAGTGATTTGACCTGTGCCTGTCCCCGGACTGATGGAGGCAGCATCTTTAGCAGGAAAGCATTTGCCTGTACTGCTGTGATGACAAGGAAGGTGGAGCAGGGAGACTCCATGGGGTTGGAATGTGGATAGTGGGGCATGCCAGAGGCACCCCAATACTACCCTAGGGTAAGTCCTTCTTGGCAGGGCTCCCAGTTTTACCAGGCCAGGCCAGCCCCCCGAAAGATCCTGAAAGGAAAAGTGCTGTTTTTCAGGAGGGCTGAGAGCAGAGGGTCCTGTCCTGACTCCTCCTAGCTGCTGGAGAAGTCTCCATGTTTCCCTCTCTAGATTCTTGTTTCTACCTCCTGTGACTTTAGGCTTTGGGTCTGGAGAAATAAGGCCTTAGAGTGAAAATGAACAGGGAGGCAGAAGGGGCCTGGCAGAAGGTGGCACATCCAGAGTGTTAGAATGAGCCAACCCCCTGGGTATCTGCTTTCTTGCAGTGGTTTTGAAATTGCTTTTCCATTTAGAACGAACACCCTTTGGCTCCATTTGAAAATAATGCTGAGGATTCATCTCACTGAGAGAAGGGTTAAGACAGGCTTCTCTGCCCCTCTTTGGCTCCAATGTTGGGGGAAGGGAGTTTGGAGCAGGGCAGGGGAGAACCAGCAGGCAGAAAGGATAGAGAATGTCACTCTAGGCATGGCGGCTCTCACTGAGAGAGGGGTTACTCCTTGCAAGAGAGGACCGTGGCAGGTATAGAGCACAAAGAGAAGGGTTGGCTCAAGAGGAGGGATACTGAGAACAAAGAAAGTGGACACCCACCCAGAGAGAAAAAGGGAAAGAAACGGGGAGGAGGCGAGAGCACAGAAGGAGGCCAACCTTCCCCATCTCCCTCCTCTGCCTCTCCAGACACTGGACGTTCTCCAGGCTTCCCTGTCATATATGGGCCTAATTCAGGTAGAGTGAAATCTTGAATTGCTCTGATTAAAAATTATTGCTTTGGATAAAGAAATGTTTGTCATTGGAAACTGCAAAAGAGGGGGAAAAAAGCCCCTTCAAGCAGTAAATTATGGGTATTGTGGTGATGGGAATGGATTCATCATCCCATTTTCCCACATCAGAATGGAAGGACAAGGTTGATTCACAGCTGGGCCATGTGCAGCTGGTTCCCATGGCAGGGTGAGAGCTGGGCCTGCCATGGAACCTGTGGGGGAAGTTCCAGGGAGGACCACCGATGAGGGTATGGGGAGTGAGTGACAAGGATCTCATTGGCAGGCTCTGGCCTTGGGTTTTCCTGATGATTTTCCCGAGCTGTCAAAACATTTCAGGGCTGTGCTGAGACTGTCAGCTTCTAAGAGAAAATCCCTTAATAGCTCTATGAAAGGAGCTATTTTGTTGTTTGTTTGTTTACTGAATATAGAACATCTGTTTATAGATGGCATTTTATAACAGTTTAAAAATATTTCCATATATCCATGTAGTTAGTAGAGATATCTCTTCATCATTATGTCTGTTAATTATTTTTGCACTTTATGTTTAATATGCATACATCTCTCACACTATTCGAAAGTACTATTCACAGACATGATTCATCCATCACCACATTCCTTTTCTATGAAAATACTGTTTGTTTTCTATGACAATTTTGTATTGTTTTATTCCACTGACACTAGTGTACAATGAAGCATAGGTTCTCCTCACTCAGTCCTGTGTTATACACTCCAATTCTACCCAAATGAAATAACATGACAGATCCAACCACTCCCCGTCTAACAGTCAAATAACTTCATTATTATCTTGTGAATGCTCTTTGACAAGAAAAAATGTTTCCATGTGCCTGTCTCTTACATGCCTCCAGTCTGAGGGATTTGTATGCAATCCAGTATTGTTTTTAAAATATGTGTTATTTTTTCCTAAACATGTGATAATGGCAGTACTGAGATTTCAAAAAACATAGGTCTACAAAAAAGAAAGAGAGAAAGAACAATAGCAATAATTTAGAAAGCTGGACAGGAGCTGGATAAGTAGTTATTAACGTAGATGTCGAGAGAAAGCTGAAACTCAAGCTACGAGATGAGGAGCCCCAGAAGCAAGTTTACTCATGTTGACAAAGCCCAGAAAGGCTCCAGAATTAGAGGCCTCTAGAGCACCAATGGGGTATTAACTGGTGGATTGTTTGGACATCTGCAAAATGAGCACAGCACTTGACCTGCCTCATATACCTGGAAATTACAAATGAAGAAACTTAGATAATAGGGTTCAGTTACTTAATCAATATCACAGTCACAGTACAAACCAGAGGATAGACCAAGTTTAGTAGTGGATTTCCCCATCAGTGCTCCTTTCAGACATCACAAGTGATTTTTTTTAAATGCAAATAGCCAAAGATGAGAAGAAATGAAATACAGATGTTCATGTATGGAGACGGTTGAACTAAACCAAAACCAAAATCCCCAATGAGTTAAATGAGGCAGAACAGCCAGTTCTGGTAAGAAACATGCAGATTTCCATGCCAGGTGTGAGAGCAGAGGGCATATCCACATGTTCCATCCATGCATGTGAAAAAATGTGATAGAATGACCAACTCTTAGGACTTAGCAACAACAAGGGGTAAATGTCACCCTTGTCAAACCAGATTATTTTAGATAGGCTTGAGGAACCATCTAGCTCATTTGGAATCATGCCAAAAGAGGAGGCAAGGGATCTGACTCAATGATATGCCTAATATATTGGTGGGAGTCGAGGCTAGCGATGTTTGGTAGCAGTCCAGTTAGGTAAGGGAACTAAGATGACTAGAACGCTTGTTTATCTATGTTTGCACTTTCCCCTGATCATTGAAAACACTATAATTCACTGAATTTGCCTTTTCTACACTACCCTTGGCTCTTCGTCAATGCTGGTCCCAGAGCAGCACTAGGCACGGTTTGGGTATGGGCTGCAGGTGTCTGAAAAGCACCGTGTCGAGGCACAGAGGTATGTGGCTGAGTCTTCAGGCTGGGATCCTTTGATGTATAAGTAGCTGTAACTCTCCTTAGTATTAAGAGTGACTCTTGCTCATCCATTCTTTTTTTCATCCCCATTTAAAGTAACTACAAACAGGATCTTGGGGCTTTTTGCAGGTTCCCGTCTCTACCAGTGTAAGGTATGAAAAGAGCTGGAAGGGAAACTGCAGGTGAAATTGGTGTTCCCTCCTTCCTGAACATGCAGCAACTGAAGACTCGGCTCCACGTTCAATATGCTGCTCACTCCTGTTCAGAAAGACAGGGTCAGGCATAGAAATTGGTCTCTCTACTGAGTTTCATTTCTTCACACCTTCCCAAATAAAACCTAGAGATGCCTGACTGCATGCTCCTCCTTCCCCATCACCACCCTGGACTGTTCAGAACGTTTTCAGCAAACCCTGGACTTACGGCCAAGAGGAAGCTACAAGATTAGCAATGAGGCTGGCAAGGGATTCTTCTCCATTTATCCTGCCCAAGTATCCTCAGCAGAGGAATATTCTATAGCCTAGCTCTGTGGAATAGTCTGCTTTCAGAAAATGAGATTCTGCATCTGGTTGCCCAGCCAATCCGAGACAAGATCACATGAATGTCCTAGAAACATACCAGCCAATTCTGCCTGAGAATCAGTTTCCTGTGGTTCAAAAGGATCGATCAAACACTGCTTTCTTGAGATCAACTTCACACATTGAGGAAATCCCCCATGATTTCACAACACAAGAGAAATGACAACTTTCAGAAGTGGGCTGCCTAATCGTGGGCTGCTGTTATTCAACTTTAGAGAGAGAGGCAGGTGGGATGGCAATCTGCCGTAGAAAAAGCACTTCAGTTAGGAATCTTTTATATATATTTTCAAAAAATTTTTTAAAACTTTAAAATTGCCCAAATTATAAAAGTGCACACATACTATGTGCTAAATTATCTGTTGCTTTATGTATATTATTCTAATACAAAAGTCATGCAATAAAGATGTTATTATTCCCAATTTGTAAAGAAGAAAACTAAAGCTCAAAGAGATTAAATAATTAACTCAAGAGCAAACATCTAGTAACTGTCATAGTAAGAATTAGAACACATATTGACCTGGCTCTGGAGTCTGTGACGTTTGGAATCTGCCAGGCCACCTGCATTTGTCATGCTCAGCAAATGTTTTCAGTGTTAGAGAAGATATGATCTGAAATATGATCTGAAAATAATGGGAGTCTACTTTGTGGTTATTCTTCCCAATAGCCAAAAAAATCTGGGAACAATTCAAATCACCATCAGCAGGTGAATGGATAAACAAAATGTCATATATCCAGCAATAGACTAGTATTCAGCATTAAAAAAATTAAATGCTAATATATACTACAACATGGATGAATCTCAAAAACACTATTAAGGAAGGGAAGCCAGACACAAGAGATCACATACTGAATGATATGATTTGTATGAAATTTTCAGAAAAGGAACCTACAGAGATATAAAGTAGATTGGTGGTTGCCTGGGGCTAGGCATGGGAATACGGATTAACTGTAATTGGGCATGAAGGATCTGTTGGGGATAATGAAAATTTTTAAAACTGGATTATGGTAATGGTTTCATAACTCAGCTAATTTACTAAAAATGAATGAATTTTATGGAAGGTAAATTATACCTTGATAAAGTTATTTAAAAGTAAATAAGAATTATGCTCTATCTTGCCTGTGTCACAGTCCAGGTATAATGTTAGTTTATTCAACATACACATGTTGGTTTGAACAGTGATTTTGTGTCCAGAATTTCCCTAGGAACCCTGAAAAGTATAAAAGCAACATTCTCTGTTCCCTGTGAGCTCATACTATAGTTGGAAAAAGAAGATATGTCCAGGAAAAATTTAATAGTATAAGATAGCATTAATTTAGATTGTCCAGAATATAAATCTACTTCTGGGAAATGGGTAGTATAAATTGACTTCAAGATCAACTTTTCAGTGAACAACTGAATCATGTCCTGAAAAGTGGAACAGGATTAGAAGGCATCTCAGTGGCTAACTTCTAGCCTTCCTTCTTAAGAAAAGAGATGCAATTAACAAATAAAATCCTGAAAATCCTCATTAACGTCTCCTAATTGAGAACTATAAAGGCTAGGGTTAGGGATGGGCTGCTAGACAAACAAAAGCCACTAAGAGTCAAGTTCCTTTTTTTCCTCCAGATCACAGCATTCAGAGAACTTAGTGATATTCGAGTGAGGGCGTGACCACACCATTCAGAAAGCCCACCAGCTGTAAAGCTTATTTCTGATGAAAACACTGATCGTTGACAAATTCACCCACATACTGGAGAGAGGCAGTATCCAGAGCAAGAATGGCATACCTCCAACAGCAAGGAGCATTCCTACAACTAGTAGGGCAGAATCCTGCAATCTGTAGCCACCCAATTTATCTGAAATAGAGGCCAAGCCAACTGACCACTAGATATATTGCATAAATTAAATCTTACCTGAAGTGGCTTGCAGGGTAGAAATCTTGACAATTCTAGATAAAGAGTACAAAAATTAGTCCAGCTTAGTCTTTAAATTAGTACTTGAATTGCATGAGATCTAGAAATAATATTGCCATTTGGACATTCATTCAACAAATATATACATCGATTGCGCCTCCTGTGCCCTAGGCATAGTTCAGGCACGGAGGATGCAGTAGTGAAGAGAATACAAAAGTCTCATAGTGCAGTGGAAGTAGAAAAAATTAAATAGGTGGATTTTTTTTTAAATGAGATAATTTGAAACAGTGATAAGCACTATAAAGACAACACAATACTGTATTAAGAGAGAGAGTTACTCTTGAGGTGAGGAAAGGCATCTGCTCTAAATGGGGTATAGAGGGAAGGCCCCACTCTGACTCTTACTCTGCAACACCAGGTATTTAACCTCTCTCATGCTGAATTTCCTTTTCTGTAAGGAGCCAGAGTCTCTGTTGGGCACTGGGCTAAGCACTGGCATTCATCATCTCATTTACTTCTCCTAATAACCCTGTGTGGTAGATACTATCAATATCCACATTGTAGGCAAAGGAAACTGAAGTATAAAAATTATTAAGTAATTTTCCCAAGATCACTCAACTAATGAGTGGTAGATCTAGAAATACAACCTAAGTCTATGGTCTCAAGTGCTTGCTACACTGCCTCCCCAAAGGAAGATGCAACCAACCTAGAAGTGTTCTAGTAAGAATTAAATTAGAACACACATGGAAATTGCCTAGGACCATAACTTCCCTGTCTTAGGCACTTAACCAGATCCATGTAATGTATAAAATATTGGGGGTTGGGGGAAGCAGTCTGAATTTACAGAGGAGTCTATCCACAAGATAAAGCTCAATATTTTTCTGAGGTGTATTTTGCAATTTCATTTGTTATCATAAGTATCCATGGTCTATCGTGTTTCTTACTGTTACTGGAAAATCAGTTCATTACTTTATATTGGGAGATTGGGCAGCATATTATAACATGGAAAGAATATATCAAATAGTATTTGCTACCATTGATTATTCTTTTTTCCATCATTGACTCTTGCTCCCACTTCTCAAGATATTTCTATACTATAATAGAGGACAGAGCAGTAGACACAATTTCACTTAACAGAGAAAAAAACCTCCAAACTTGGGCAACAAAGTCAAGCTTTATTTCCAAGATATGATAGTACTCTCTAGCCCAAATCATACCATGTATTATATTTGTCATTTTGAAGTCAATTTCTTTCTCATCTGGCAGGGCAGAAGATTAAAAACTAGCCAGTTCTTCTGAATCCTCTCTCACATGATGACTGCAATGGGAAATCTGTTGACTTTGGTTCAGCAATGATAGCCCCTAATGCAATGAGGCTTCACCACAGTTTAACCACGAACACTGGAGGGCAGCAGGGAGGCCACTGTTAGCATCACAAAATATTTTAGCAGAACACCAGATGGCAGTGCTTCAGCAAAGAACTGCTTTCGCTCTTGATACATGGAGTATGGAAGAAAAATAGAAGATTTAGATAAAGGATTCACAAAGTAGTGACCTTTGAGTAAAGACGTAAAGGAAGTTCAGGGTACAGCATGCAGATATTTGGGGGGAATAGCATTAAGGGCAGAGAGCGCAAAGGCAAGGGGCACAGGTCCTGATATGGAAACGTGCTTGGAGAGTGTAAGGAACAGTATCTCATCTTTCCCTGTCACCCCTTGTTCTTCCCAGCACACTATTGGATAAGAAATTTGCCAAAGTGTTCAGCACTGTTAACTGCTTAGTGGATGAACTCCTCATCTATTGATCCTGGGGCAATTGGACCCAGATTTGGTGTCTACTTTCCTTTGGGTTCCAGTTTAAACCAGTAATGTCACCATCACTGAGACATCCACCCACCTTTTTCTGTGACCAATCGCTTCTCCATAGTCCAAACCTTGCTCTTTAGGAGCCCTCTAAGATGCTACACTCTGGCTGACGATAAAAATTAGAAATGTTCTTCAAAGTTAGGAAAGTTGTTTCTCATTTTCCAAATATAAAAAAATATGAACAATAAAACCTATCTCATAGGATTTGTGATGTTTAAATTAGGTAAGGAATCTGAAATGCATACTACAGTGCCTGACATACAGTAAGCTCAATAAATATCAACTTTCTTTTTTCCTAGTAAAACCTGCCTTTCCTTCAGTGTCTGGGTCTGTGACCTCTTACTGCTTTTTCTTTCTCAACACGAGTTCAGTGATGGAAACTTCTAGGAAATTTACTCAATCATCTATTTCCTGGAGATAGTCATAATTTTCCCTATCCTCTTGGGGTCATTTCCCCCTAGCTACATTAATACATGCAGGGTGCTGAAAGGACACAGATTCAACATTCAAATGGGGTCTTATTTTCATTTCCCTAATGAATAATAAGAAGACATTGAAATTGTTTACCTTGGTTCAGTCATCAATTTAAATGGAGACTGCAGCCAAGAAATCAAGAGAAGACTGAGACTTCGAAGGGTAGCAATAAAAGAATTAGGAAAGATTATCAAGTGTAAGGAATTGACATTAGAGACCAAGGCCAAGACCATCCACCCCCTCATATTCCCAATTACTATGTACTGGATGCAAAAGCTGGACAGTGAAGTAGGCTGACAGGGAAAAACAATTGATTCATTTGAGATGTGGTGTTGGAGGAGAGCTCTACAGATACCCTGGACTGCCGGGAAGATGAACAAGTGGGTCCTAGAGCAAATTAAGCCTGAACTATTATTGGAGACTAAAATGATAAAACTGAGCCTGTCCTACTTTGGGCACATCAGGAGAATGCAAAATTCTTTGGAAAAGACAACAATGCTGGGAAAAGTAGAAGCCAGCGGGAGAAGAAGACCAAACATGAGATGGATTGATTCCAAATGGAAGCCATAGGCATGAGTCTACAGGAGATGAGAAGGGCTGTTGAGGACACAGACAGGTCGACAAGACATTGTGGACATCACGCATTCATAGTGTTGCCAGGAGTCGGAGACCACTTGATGCCACACGACAACAACAAATGAATAATAATATTAAGCACTTTGTTGTGTTTATTAGCTATTGGACATCATATTTCTGAAGTGGTTCTTCAACTTTTTGAGGTTTTTATTGATTATTTTCTTATTGATTTATTTGAACTTTTTATATATTCTGCATTTGAATCTTTTTTCAGAGTATGCATTGCAAATAAAGTTCACCAGTCTGTGCACTGACTTTCCACATTCTTAGTGGTGAGTTTTAACAAAGACAATTAAAAATATACTCCTTTGTTCACAGGAAGCTATCCTGAAAGTTTTGTTTGTTTTCTTTAAGCACTTAAAAAATGCTTTCCTTGGTGACTTCTATTGCTTCTGATGTGAAGTCAGGTACCATTCTTAATTCTGTTTCCCAAAACACAATATATCAATTTTCTCTGGGTATTGGCAAGATTTTTTTCCCACTTAAATAGACACTCTGAATACAGATTTGCCTTCGATGCCTGCAGTTCCTGCCAAAACCACAGTGGTGGACTTACAGAATTCCTTCTTCAACTTTATGGCATTCCACATAGCATTGCTTCTGAATATGGAGCTTGTTTTATAGAAAGTCAAGTATAGTAGAGAGTAGAGGTGCTTGCTATGAGCAAAGAGATTATGGAATGGGTAATGGAAGAAGTAGTAAGAAATGCCAGCTCCAATCACGTGGCCATTTGCAGAAACAAGAACTTTAACAGATAAGAAAATTTCTTTTTCATTTTGATATGAATATATTTATGTATATATTAACCATTTTTTATTCCCCTCTTCCATTTGTCTACATGTAGTAGCATAAGATGTGCTAATATAAATTAATCTTATATCTCATTGTATCTCAGTAGTTAAACTACAGGATTTCAATGGAAGGGTGTGACTAAGCTAGAAGAGGAAATTTATCCAAAAGTGGATAGATGGACTTTGTGTCCTCATTGTGGGAGAAGATTAGCTTGTTTTTGGTTGACTGAGGAACAAATGCATCATATTAGCAGGGTCATAATTTTGCTATCCTCTTTATTCCAGAGTTAAGTGTTGTTAAAAGAGGTACATATGGAAGCCAAGTTGACAAGGCTGGTACTGTGGTTGTACTGTACACTCTCAAGTTAACTATCTGGAAATGTATTTCCCAGAATTTGCTTCCCTTTATTGTTCTGGGTTAGAGTTGGCCATGGAAAGGATTTGGAAGGTAGTTGTGATGAAGCACCATATTTTTTATGTTCCGCGGCTTGGCTCAGGGCTCCAGGCACCGTGGCAACTCACACATGTTGCTGCTGATCTGCTAGCTCATCTTATTGTGGACTCACAACTCCTCCACCTCCCACTAGATCTCCTCCTTCAGCTTCTCTTTCTCTTGAGCCAAGTAGGCATGTAGCATGATCGCAAGTGACACCCACTTCTCCTGAAGGACACCCATCACTACGAGATTGAAGGTGAGAGGGAAGTTTGTCTTTGTGGGTTTCGGTTGTCCTCGGGGGTTCTCGTATGTGCTTACCAGTCACAATTTGTCCATGCTTTCGTCCATAACCAACTTTCCTTCACAAATGTTACTCTAGCCGACTTAGAGCAAATACAGGCTCAATACCAGATGCAAAGACAGCAGCTTTGTATAGATTCCTCCCCCAGCTCCACCAATTGCATGAGTTTTAATCCTTACAATTAATCTTTTATTCTACATCACTCATAGTGGTTCTGCTTCTCTGGTTGTATCCTAACTGACACAAACCCTCAGAGAAAGGGGCTAAGGAAATGATTTTCATTCCAGATGACTAGACTCAGGTTTGTGTGTGGGCCTCTTTAAGTGAAACTGCCACTTTAAATCATGATGGGGCAAGTTTTTTCAGCTTTAGGCAACTTTACACGTGTTCTGTATGATCAATTTTAAGTCAAATTTTTAAGACTGAGAATGTATTAGAAGAAAGTTACTCTGGACACCTGTTTCCAAATGACAGAGAGAGAGATTTTACTAAGAACTAAGTCATCTGATCCAGACCACAGATCAAGCACCCACAGTACCACCTTTTCCTGTCTGGGATCTGCAGGTGTGCATTTCAGCTTGGCTCCTGCAGCAGGGGGCTCTCTCTTATTGAACTCTGGGATTTTGTTCAGCTTTTACTGTAACTTCAAACACTGTGAGTTCTCGGAGAGCACAAAAATACTTTGCTGACTCTTCCAACTGTAAGGTTGAAATGGTGAAGGTGACGAGTTTAGCTGCTTTCTGTAAGTTTGTAGAATAGCGGCCATTCTTCGCATCCTGGCTAGTAGAACCCTGCTGAATAAGGAAAATGATCTCTCCATTGGGAAGCTGCTTATACCAAACAATACTGTACACACTCTGACGTGTTTCATACAGACATTCCAGGGTGACTCTCGCCCCCTCTTGCGCGAACGTGGCTGGCTGACCTTGAATAACTTTCTGGGCCACACTGGATCCTATGGGAAAAATCAGAAAACAAAGCTGATGTAGTGAATAAAATATTTTAAGAATTAGGCTAATTTAGGACCCAAAGACAAACCAAATTGAAATCCTAATATGCTTGCTTTTCTCCAGTCCTCCTTTCCTCCTCAAGTCCATGTGAAGTACCATAAGCCTGGGTGTTACCCTTTGATCCTTAACATTCTTACCCATGTTTGGAACCATGCCTACCAGAGAAGATGAAGGCCATGAATACTCCTAGCAGGCTGGAGAATGGCATGTGGCATGTGTCCCCTGCACAAATGTGTTTAGTTCTGCCCCAAGCTAAGTCAGTGTCTCTGAGTGCCTGGCAGCGCATATACATAGTTCCTGGGTTTTTATGCCCCTCCCCCAAACAGGAATAGGGTTTCTTGTGCTCACAGACCACGTGGTCTATACATAGATGAGAAAACAGTCTGGCTCACCCCAAACCTTCACTTTGTCTACTTGTCTTTCCCTGGTAATTAAGTTAGGCGGTATCAGAAAAGGGGTATAGAAAAAGCAATTAGTATGAAAGGTTTGAGCTGAGGAGAACGGAAGATTGAACTAGTTGACATACATTGATGATTATTCAGTATAATAATTTCAGGAGCCCATTTAAAACAGAATTTATTATATGCTGTGGACCCATTTTATAATCTACTTACTGGTCATTCAACTACTTATACTTACTTTTCTCTATCCAGAATCTAATGAATCTGTTTAAAAACTCACAGATCCTTGGCTTTCTTGGTGAAAGGCAATCTTATCCAAAATTATTAGTGCATCGTTTTCTTCTTTTCTGCTGAGTTCTAGGGCTCAGCTTAAGTTTTACAATAAATAAAGCTACTTCCACATCACATGATAAAAAAATCATCCTCTGACTTTCAGAATCTATTCAGTTATATTTTTATGAAATTATAACAGGAATAAAATATTGTTCTTCTGAAATCTGACACTGAGTTTTGTGTATTAGACTCTGAAGAGGATCAGGATACCCAGTCCTGTTGCCTCCACAAGTAGAATTGTGTTTATTAGATCATGTGTCCCAGGATTGTCCTGACGTCACATTTTTTATCCCATTGGACCAAAGTGTTCAGTCCCACCTGTTCAATTTTGTACCTGGGTAATTTTTCTCTGTGTAAAATAAAGTCAAGATGAGTGCGCCAGATCTCTCTGTGACACAGAGCTATAAGCCGCTCCTACAGAATGCGATAGCTATGGGCTGCAGACACTTAGTACATGTCAACACCACAGATGTTGGTGACCGAAGTTTTGTATATTGTTACGTGATCATGTGGAATGCAGTTGTTAATCTTCCACTTGGTTTCACTGTTTTAATGGATGAATTAATATAAAAGGACCAAAAGTCAAATAGACAACTAGAAAAGAAAGTACAGAGTCTCTAAAACAGTGCCAGTTCTTTGATTCTAAAATCAAAATAACTTATCAATGGGGGCCACCCGGTGGCGCAGCAGTTTAGTCCGCGCTTGGCAGCCCGGGGTTCGCGAGTTCGGATCCCGGGCGCCGGCCGACGCACTGCCTGTCAGCCATGCCGTGGCGGCGTCCCATATGAAGTGGAGGAAGATGGGCACGATGTTAGCCCAGGCCCAGTCTTCCTCAGCAAAAAGGGGAGGATTGGCGACGGATGTTAGCTCAGGGCTGGTCTTCCCCACAAAAAAAAAAAATAATAATAACTTATCAATGAGTGGCGCAGGGAGGAGAGTTTATGACGAGTTGAGACATCTACTCCCCTATCTCATTTCACCTCTGAGTGCTGACAGGCAGCAGATGCCCTGTTTGCAATGATCTGTAACTAAACAGAGGAGACCACGAATGCCCACAGCAGCCTGGGGAGCAGCATGATGGCTGGATTTCCCACCTGCTGAATTGGCCCTGCTCTGTGTTCCCAACGTTACGGGTACAAGGTCCCTCAGCTGCACATAGTAGCTGCCTCTGAAATGTCGTTTCTGGCTGGGTCAAGTTGAGTGTGTTACGACATCCAGCTTGGGAGATTTGGCCTGTCCTAAATATTGTTTTGCATTTCCTTGTGATTTAGTGGTAAATGATTATATCTGGTAAAGGACAAGCCTAGAGCTTAATATTGAAGGAAGTATTAGAAGGAGATTTATTACTTAATATTTCCAAGTTTAATAAGTTAATCTGTGACAAAATCTGAGCGGCTTATCTGAGAAAAATTTATCATGGATCATGACTATCATTGCAAATATTCATTCGTGTTTTGATTACTTTGTCTCTGACCCGATTCTAAGGTGAAATATGCTCACCAGTCCTTGGCTTCCCTACAAGAGACAAAGAAGAAGTCATCTCCCTTCCCTCCTACTTACCCACCAACCACAGCTACTGATCACTTCACAACAGCAAACATCGCTCAGACAGATGATAACAAAATGGGCTTCTGAGTTCTGTAACCCCTCCAGTTGTTTATTGGAATACCAAATGGTAACAGCAGTAAAATCATATTCATTTATGCGATGTAACTCTATGCTCAACTTATTAGAAGTTCTAGGAAGGGATAATCCACGGGTCCTCAAATTCAAATATTCTGCCATATTGCTGCCAAGAGTGCATGTATATTGTTTGGTGAGATTCTGCAATTCTTATTATAGTTATCATGAAGAACAAACCTCTCCCCAAATGCAGTTTTATCAGTGAAAATACTATAAACTATTAACAGTATAAATGATTTCCAAAATGAAAATATTTCCCTTTCTAGACATTGAAGAATTTTTTTCCATTTTGTTCTGAAAATTCATCTACTGAAAGCATTTATTCAAACTATCAAATTCCAAACATTTTATTTTTGCTTGACCACCTTGTAAACATGCAAATGAGAATAACTGAGTTATTCTATGGTAAACTGTCCTCAGACTTTTCCTTGGTTCTGAGGGATAGAAATCCCCAAACTCACATACCCTGTGAAGCCACAGAATCACTGCTGAGGGTCCCAGATCTTCCTATTCTCCCTCCCTCTTACATCCTTGGTAATGGCTGCCCTCTGCTGCTGACCATGTAATCCAGCATCGGCATTATTCCATTTTAATCTTGTATATTTCAGCCCCATAAAAGCTACTCCAATCAAATATGCATACTATTCCAAATTTCTTGTCCAATTTTTCAAACTGCTAGAAAGAGACTCAAAACAAACTTTGAAAGACAGAGGAGTTCGTATACTGACATCTTTATATATATATATAGTGTTTAAACTGTAATCACCATGGTGCACATTACACCCCCACGACTTATTTATCTTATAACTGGAAGTTTGTACCTTCTGACCACCTTCACCCATTTCACCGCCCCCCACCAATCCTGCCTCTGAAAATCACCAATCTGTTCTCTGTATTTATGAGTGTTTTTTTTCTTTTTGAATTTCAGATGTAAGTGAGATCATACAGTATTTTTCTTATCTGTCTGACTTATTCCACTTAGCATAATGCCCTCAAGATCCATCCTTGCTGTTAAAAATGACAGGACTTCCTTCTTTTTTATGACTGATATATATATATGTATATATACACACACCACATTTTCCTTGTCCATTCATCTGTAGATGGACACTTAGGTTGTTTCCATGTCTTGGCTATTGTAAATAATGCTGCAATGAACATGGGAGTGCAGACATCTTTTCAAAATACCTTTTCATGTACCTGTTTGCCATTTGTATGTCTTCTTTGGAAAAAAGTCTAATCAGCTATGCCATTTTTTAATTGGATTTTTTTATTGAGTTGTATGAGTTCTATATATATTTTAGATATTAACTCCTTATCGGATATATGATTTGCAAATGTTTTCTCTCATTCCATGGATTGCCTTTTCATTTTGTTGATGGTTTTCTTTGCTGTACAGAAGCTTTTTAGTTTGATATGGTCCCACTTGTTTATTTTTGCTTTTGTTGCCTTTGCTTTTGGTGTCAAATCCAAAAACTCTTTGCCAAGATCAATGTCAAGGAGCTAACTCCCATTTTTTCTAGAAGTTTTATGGTTTCAGGTGTCACGTTCAAGTCTTTAATGCATTTTGAGTAAATTTTTGTGTATGGTGTACGATAGGGGTCCAGTTTCATCCTTTTGTATGTGGCTGTCCAGGTTTCCCAATACCATTTATTGAAAAGACTGTCTTTCCCCATTGTATATTCTTGGCTCCTTTGTCATAAATCAATTGACCACACGTTTGTGGATTTATCTCTGGGCTCTCTATTCTGTTCCGTTGTTCTATGGGTTTGTTTTATGCCAATACCATACTGTTTTGATTACTATAGCTTTGTAATACAGTTTAAAATCAGGATGTGTGATGCCTCCACCTTTGTTCTTTCTGAAGATTGCTTTGGCTATCCAGGGTCTTTTGTGGTTCCATACAAATTTTAAGATTGTTTGTTCTATTTCTGTGAAAAATGTCACTGGAATTTTGATGGAGATTGCATTGAATCTGTAGACTGCTTTAGCTAGAATGGGCGTTTATCAATACAAAATCTTCCAATCCATGAGGGTGGAATATCTTTCTATTCATTTGTGTCTTCTTCAATTTCTTCCCTTAATGTCTTGTACTTTTCAGTGTACAGGTCTTTCACCTCCGTGGTTAAATTTTTTCCTAGATATTTTATTCTTTTTGATGCAATTGTAAATGGGATTTTTTCTTTTTGATAATTTGTTATTAGTATTTAGAAAGAAATGCAACTAATTTTTGTATATTGATTTTTATCCTGTAACTTTACTGAATTTGTTTATTGGATTCTAACATATACTGACATCTTGTGGGCATGTCTATCATTGTTAACCCAATTGATATGATTTTTTTAACTTCCTCTTTTTGTGTATTGAAATGTATGCATTGTACACTTGGGGAGGAAGTCTCTGGGTTGTTTATTTCAGGTTGAACACCCTTTAATTCATAAGAAACTTAAAGGATTTTTTTTCTGATGGACTTTTTATGGCATTTATGTGACCTATTGGGAATATACCTGGCAAAGTTGTAGGTAATAGGGGTTCCAATCTCTATTCTATTAACTGGTAGAGCTAGTAAGAACTGTGGATTGTACTATCCATTCTAAAAATTTATTTTTTTAATTTATTAAATAATTCTCACATGGACAAGTACAGAAAATTATCTAGCAGATAAATTTGCTGCCCAGCAATGAGAATTTAATTTTGCAATGTTTCCTACAGACACCCCACCTCTCTCTCTCTCTCTTGCTCTTTCTCTCAAGCATTACAAACAGAACTAAGAGTGATCCCTGATTCTTCTTCTGTTTCTAAAGTAGTAACCACTACAACTTTTATATAAGTTCAGTATAAATGAACATAAGTTTACCTTTCTCTAGCATAAGTACCCAAGAGTGTGACTCTGGGTTGTAAAGCAAGTGAAGGTTTAACTTTATGTGAAACTGCTGAACTATTTTCCAGAGTGACTGTACCACTCACCCACCAGCACTGTATGAGAGATTCAATGTCTCTGCATCCTTGCCAGAGCTTGGTATTGTCAGGATTTTTTATTTTAGCCATTCTGATAGATGTGGAATGGTACCTCATTGTGGCTTTAATCTGCATTTCCCTAATGACTAATGATGTTGAACATCTGTTCATATGCTTATTTCGCTACCACATATCCTCTTTGGTGAAGTATCTGTGTGAGTCTTCTCTCCATTTTTTAATTGGGTTGTTTTCTTACTGTCGAGTTTAGAGAATTCTTTACGCTCTGAACACCAGTCCTTTGATGGAAATACATTTTGCAAATATTTCATGCCAATCTGTGGTTCATCTTTTTCATTCTCTTAGCGGTGCTTTCACAGAGCAAACATTTTAATTTTAGTGAAATCCAAGTTATATTTTTATGGATTGTATTTTTGATATCATGTCGAAAATCTCTTCAATTAACATTAGGTCATGAAAATTTTCTCTGATATTTTCTTCTAAAAGATTTACAGTTTTACATTTTATACTTGGATGTATAATCCATTTTGAGACTCTCTTCAAATGTTTGTATACATTGTGAAATTTAGGTCAAGGTTCAATTATTTGTCTGTGAACATCCAATTGTCTCAACACCATTTGTTGTTAAGACTATCTTTCCTCCATAGAATTGCCTTTGCACCTTTGTCAAAAAATCACCTGTGCCACTTGTGTGAATCTGGTCTATACTCTTACTCAGTGGCATGAAATTGTTAATGATATTCTTTTATTATTCTGTTAATGTAGAATCCGTAGTGTGACTTTCTCTTTCATTCTTTATATTTATAATTTATATTTTCTCTCTTTTTTTCCTTCGACAATTCTAGTTAGGACTATATCAATTTTATTAATTGTTTTGAGAAAATTAACTTTGTAATTTATTGATTATCTCTATTGTTTGTTTTCTCTTTTGGCAAGTTGATTTTTTTTATCATTTCCTCTTTTAGCTTACATTGAGTTTAATTTGTTCTTCTTTTTCTATCTTCTTTTGAAAGCCTAGATCATTGTTTTTCAAGCTTTCTTCTTTAGTAATATAGGTACTAAAAATGATAAATTTCCTTCTATGTACTATATTAGCTGCATCCCATACATATCTATATGTATGTGTTTATTAGATTTTCCTTAAAAATATTTTCTAATAGCCATTGTTATTGCTTTTTTGACCTATGGGTTATTTTAAAGTTTAGTGTTTAAATTCCAAATACTTGGGAGCTTTTAGAGACATCTTTTTGCAATTGATTTTCTAAATCAATTCCATTTTGGTCAGAGAATAAATTCTGTATAATTTCAGTTCTTTTAGGTATATTAAGACTTTTTTGGGCCAAACAGACTGTGTGTGTGTGTGACTATTTCGTCTACATGGCAGGGTTATCTGGAGCCCCAGCTTCAGGTTTGGGGACAGGCTGCAGGTGCCCGGAGAGCACTGTGCACTCGCTGCACAGAAGTAGGTGGCTGAGTCTCCAGGCTGGGAAGCTGTGATGGTCAGTGAGAAGTGTTGGGCACTTTTATTGAAGAAACTGTGAATCTTCCATCTTCCTTTTTATTCCCAGCTGAACGTATGGCTGTCAGGAATGCAGGGCCTTCACCAGGGTATTGCCGGTACCAGGGGAAGTAGTCAAATGCACGGTTCACATAAGTACAGTTCAGAATTGAAAGCTCTCCTTCCTGAACTGTCACAGATCGAGGGCTCTGTTTCACCTGTTGCTGGTCACTTTTTCCCTTCTGTTGGCCACTCACCCCTGCTTAAAAGATAACAAAAAGTCATTAGGCCCCCAAATTTATATTTCCTTCTCACAGTTTCTACCTGCATGAGTTTGTCCATATCCCCATTTTCTCATTCCCCCAAGTTAACAACATATCCTGGGGTTTCTCTCCCACAACTCACAGTGTAGTTGAAGCCACAGAATTAAAACTGATGCTCCCAGGATCTTGTCCATTCCTCCTGGCACCAAAGTTCAGTGACAGCTCAGGTGTCTTCTGGTCTTCTCAGCCAGCTGGGACTCTGACTTTAAGGTCACACCTGCTTCAATTCTTTCAACAGGCCCCGCCCTTTCACAAGTCCTTTCACTGAAAGCTATTTTTTGTCAAAGGAAGCACTTCCCCATTTTGCCCTGACTTAGAATTCCTGAAAATTCTTTCATAGATAATCAGAAATCCTTTCCTTACAAATGAATAAGTATCAGTTTAGAATTTCTCTTGCCTAATCCCCCTCTTCCTTTCCCTCACACCTTCTAGAATGTTACAAATCATACACTAGTACAGCTTGATATGTCAATACAGATTACATTATTTTACAATGGGGAAGAGAGGGACTCCCATGAAGCCACAATATTAGCATGTATAGGGTCATTTCTTTTTTATTACAAATAGGAATTAAAGTCTACTGAGAACACACAAAAGGTATAATATCCCATTACAATCTAAGGTCATGGATCATGATATAGAGAATATGTGGTCCCCTTGGACCATATGTTGGTAAACAAGGCAAGCCTCAATAAATTTAAAAAGATTGAAATTATGGGGGCCACATGGTGGCGCAGCGGTTTAGTTCGCGCTTGGCAGCCCGGGGTTCACGGGTTCGGATCCCAGGCGCCCACTGATGCACCGCTTGTCAGCCATGCTGTGGCGGCGTCCCATATAAAGTGGAGGAGGATGGGCACGGATGTTAGCTCAGGGCCAATCTTCCTCAGCAAAAAGAGGAGGATTGGCAACGGATGTTAGCTCAGGGCTGGTCTTCCTCACCAAAAGAAAAAAAAGAGATTGAAATTATATCAAGCATCTTTTCTGATCGCAATGGTATTAACATAGAAATCAACTGCAAGAAAAAAGCTGGGAATGTAACAAATATGTGGAGACTAAACAACATGCTCCTGAACACCACTGGATCAATGGAGAAATCAAGAAATACACTCGGAGACAAATGAAAATGAAAACATAACATACCAATTCTTATGGGATGCAGCAAAAGTGGTAGTAAGAGAGAAATTTATAGCAATACAGGCCTACCTCAGGAAACAAGAAAAATCTCAAATAAACAACCTTACGCTATATCTAAAAGAACTAGAAAAAGAAGAACAAACAAAGCCCAAAGTCAGTAGAAGGAAGGAAATAATAAAAATCAGAGCAGAAATAAGCAAAGTAGAGACTAAAAGAACAACAGAAAGGATCGATGAAACTAAGAGCTCGTTCTTTGAGAAGATAAACAAAATTGATGTTTGCCATTTTTAGCCAGACTCACTAAGAAAAAAAAGAAAGAAGATTCACATAAATAAAATCAGAAGTGAAAGAGGAGAAATTACAATGGATACCACAAAAACACAAAGGATTATAAAAGAATACTTCAAAAAGCTGTATGCCAACAAGCTGGATAAGCTGGAAGAAATGGATAAATTCTTAGACTCATACAACCTCCCAAAACTGAATCAAGAAGAAATAGAGAATCTGGATAGATCAATCACAAGTAAAGAGATGGAAATGGTAATCAAAAACTTCCCCCTCAAAAAAAGCCCAGGACCAGATGGCTTCTCTGGTGAATTCTACAAAACATTGAAAAGAAGAAATAATACTTATGCTTCTCAAACTATTCCAAAATATTGAAGAGGATGAAATGCTTCCTAACTTATTCTACAAAGCCAACATTACCCTGACACCAAAACCAGACAAGGAAAACAGAAAAAAGGAAAATTACAGCCCAATATCACTGATAAACAGATGTAAAAATCCTCAACAAAATACTAGCAAATTGAATACAACAATACATTAAAAAGATCATAGATCCTGATCAAGTGAGATTTATTACAGATGGAGGGATGGTTCAACATCTGCAAATCAATCAATGTTATACACCATATTAACAAAATGAAGAATAAAAATCATATGATAACCTCCAAAGATGCAGAGAAAGCATTTAACAAGATCCAACATTCATTTACGATAAAAACTCTTAATACAATGGGTATAGAAGGAAAGTACCTCAACATAATGAAGGCCATTTATGACAAACCCACAGATAATATGCTCAATGGTGAAAAACAGCAAGCTATCCACTTAAGAACAGAAACCAGCCAAGGATGCTCAATTTCACCACTCTTATTTAACATAGTATTGGAGGTCCTAGCCAAAGCAATCAGGCAAGAAAAAGAAATAAATGGTATCCAAACTGGAAAAAAAGAAGGAAACTGTCACTATTTATGGATGACATGATTTTATATATAGAAAACCCTAAAGAATTTTTTAAGACTATTAGAAATAATAAATCAATACAGTAAAGTTGCAGTATACAAAATCAAAATACAAAAAAATCAGTGTGTTTCTATATACTAACAACAAAATAACAGAAAGAGAAATTAAGAATACAATCCCATTTACAACTGCCACAAAAAGCGTAAGACACTTAGAAATAAGTTTAAGCAAGGTGAAAGACCTATAGACTCAAAACTATAAAACATTGTTGAAAGAAATTGAAGAAAATACAGAGAAATGGAAAGATATTCTGTGCTCATTGATTGGAAGATTTAACATAATTAAAATGTCCATACTTCCTAAATTAATCTAGATTCAGTACAATCTCTATCAAAGTCCCAATGAAAATTTTCATGGAAGTAGAACAAAGAATCCTAAAATTTATATGGAACAACAAAAGACCCCAAATAGCCAAAAGAATCCTGAGAAAAATGAACAACACTGGAAATATCACACTCCCTGATTTCAAAATATACTAAAAAGCTATAGTAATCAAAACAGCATGGTACTAACACAAAAACAGACACACAGATCAATGGAACATAATCAAGAGCCCAGAAATAAACTCATTTTCAACAAAGGACCCAAGAACATATAATGGAGAAAGGATAGTTTCTTCAATAAATGGTTTTGGGAAAACTGGACAGCCACATGCAAAAGAATGAAAGTAGTCCATTATCTTACATCATACACAAAAATTACCTCAAAATGGATTAAAGACTTGGAATGATGTCTTAAGCATCCTCTAGATGGGCATTGTTGGATGCTTCTGGTCTTGATTCAGGACCCAATGACTTGGATAGTACTTATTTCTATTCCACTAGAGCCCCTTTTAAGACATATTTTCTCATCTCTGTGCCCATGCCTAGAGGTGGCATGCATTGAAGACACTAAGAAGAAAAGAAGAAAAGGAAGAAATGGGAAGAGAAGATTTGGAAAGGGAAATGAAATGAAGCCGTTTTACAAGAGAAGTGGAAATAAACATGAAGGAATTTCCTTGGTTATTCCCAAAAGTGGTTATTATTAACCAAATGGGATAGAATAAAATTAAAATTACTCATCCTTCTCTGCTACAATAATTAAGCTTATTACTCCACTATAGGAATGAATATTGGCCATTTAAACTGTTACTCACCTCTCTCTTATCTTCCCAGGAGGAGCCAGCTCTTTGTTCTGCATTCAGGAAGGGGTTTACCCGTGTCCTTGAAGCAGTGCCTACACCTAGTGTGAGATTATGAAGAAAACGCTGAGGAAAGGGATGAAAGTAAGTTCTTTGCACAATGATAACCTCTCTCACCCTAGAAGGAGCATCAGTTTGCAGCTCTAACAGCCCCCTCTTGTGACTGTACTTATAAACTCCTTTACTTAGAACCAGGAACAGGTCAGTCAGCAATCTTGGAGGTTTGTGTTTCAGGTCTCAAGATAAATGTCTCACATGTGCTACCTCCCTCTAGTGGCAAGGCTCAGTGAAGAGTTTCTTACCACAATTCTCTAAGATTAAATTATGTTCAATCACTTGAGGATTTTAGAACTATTTATGTGATGTTTTTCTCACAGAAATAGTTCTAAAATCCCCCTCAATAAAATTCCTTTTTTTTCCTTAGTATCTTGCACTTCCCACGTTTAAAGGCAGTTCACAAAGCCTGCATTATTCACTGTTTAGCACAGAATTTGGCAAAGACTAAGCACTTAATAATAATGTGTTGGATGAATGTATTAATTAATATTTACTGGGAGAAGTTATATGGAATGACTCAAAATTATTGTGAATAAAAGCTTCTAATTTTCTGGAAAACATTTTGAACAAAAGTTTCCAACAGTGAAGGTAAATGCAAGATTAGACCTGCAGATAAAATTCAAATAGACCAACTCTCACTCCCCATCTTCAAAAAAAAAATCACAAATCAAGAATAGGGAAAGCCTGGTTATGAGAATATGGCAGTCTATGACATGGTCATCATGTAGTCATAATTAATATGATAAATATTCAGTGCACATCTGTTAATGTGCCATATTATAAAGTAACAACCGTAATCCAAGGCTGGTGTAAATATATAAATGAAAGAAAGATTAAGATTGCTAAAAGAAATATGAAAGGTAAGAGTCATTATGTTATCTAGTTATACAATGCAAAAGTCAGACCAACATCACAACTTTTTATCCACTGTTCATTACTTCCATTTTCAGATGGTATGGAGAATCCAGACCGAGTCCAGAGAACAATAAATACTGTGGTACTTTTTGTTTTTGTTTGTTTGTTTTTATATAACAACTTCATTGAGATGTAATTCACATACCATACAATTCACCCATTTAAAGTGTACAATAGTCAAAGTGTTCAATGGTTTTTAGCATCTTCACAGAGTTGTGCAACCATCACCACAATCAATATAAGAACAGTTCATGATCCACAAAAGGAACCTGTACCCATTAGCAGTCATTCTCCATTTCCCCCCATGAAACTCCTTCTAGGCAACCACTACTCTACTTTGTCTCTGTCTCAGTCCACTGGGTCTGCTATAACAAATTACCACAGACTGAGTAGTTTATAAACAACAGAAATTTACTTCTCACAGTTCTGGAGGCTGGGAAGTCCAAGATCAGCACCAGCAGACTTGATGTTCAGTGAGGGCCCTCTTTCTGGTTCATAGATGGTGTTTTCCTGCTGTGTCCTCTCATAGTGGAAGAGGCAAGGGATCTCTTTGTAGCCTCTTTTATAAAATCATTAATCCCAAAGGCCCTACCACTTAATACTATCACCTTTGGGGATTAAGATTCAACTCATGAATTTTTTAGGGACACAAACGTTTAGACCATAGCAGTATCTATAGATTTTCTCATTCTGGACATTTCATATAAATGGTATGATATGATATGTGGCCTCTTGGGACTGGCTTTTTTCATTTACCATAATGTTTTCAAAGCTCATCCATGTTGTTGCATGTATCAGTACTTCATTCCTCTTTATTGACCAATAATATTCCATTAAATGGATATACCATATTTTATTTTTCAGTTCATTAGTTGATGGACATTTGGGTTGTTTCCACTTTTTGTCTGTGCACATTCATGGATAAATTTTTGTGTGGACATATGTTTTCATTTCTTCTGGGTATGTACCTAGGAGTAGAATTGCTAGATCATATGATAACTCTGTGTTTAATGATTTGAGGAGCACCCAGACCATTTTCTAAAGTGGCTGCACCATTTTACACATTCATAAAAGTGTCAGAAGTTTCCATTTCTTTATGTTCTCACCAACACTTGTTATTTTCTATCCTTTTCAGTTAGCCACCTCAGTGGCTGTGAAGTAGTATTTTGATTAGTATTTTCTTGATAGCTAACAGTGTTGAGGATCTTTTCATATACTTATTTTCCATTTGCATATCTTCTTTGGAGAAATATCTATTTAAATATTGGGGTCATTTAAAATTGAGTTTTGACTTTTTATTGTTGAGTTATGAGAGTTCTTTATATGTTCTAGATATAATCCCTTATTAGACATATGATTTGCAAATATTTTCTCCATTTTTGTGGGCTGTCTTTTCACTTCATTGATTGTGTTCTTTGAAGCACAGAAGTTTTAAGTTTGATGAAGTCCAATTTATCCATTTTATCTTTTGTCACGTGGGTTTTTGGTGTCATATCTAAGAAGGCTTTGCCAAACTCAAGGTCACAAAGATATACTCCTCTGTTTCTTCTAAGAGTTTTATATGTTACGTGGTCTTTGATATATTTTGAGTTAAAATTTTGTGTATTGTATGAAGAAAGAGTACGACTGTATTCTTTTATGTGTGGATCTGCAGTTGTTGCAAACACTATTCTTTTCCCCTGTTGAAAATCAGTGGACCATAAATGTATGGGTTTATTTGGGGGCAGTCCATTCTATCCCATTGATCTATATGTCTATCCTTACTGAGTCATTGAGTAGGAATAGCTTCAAATTGAGAAGTTAGTGCTAAACAGTGTCCTTAAGTATTATTATCAGTTTGCAACCTTGCTTGTAGCCTATGAGAGTGTCAGTGAATCATTCTCTCCATTACTTGGTATTGCCTTCCTTTTTAAGTTTAGACTTTCAGGTTGGAATGTAGCAATATCTTGCAGTTGTTATTGTTTCCTTTGTTTTTAAATCAATATTACTGAGGCATAAATTAGGTGCATTACAATGAATCCATTTTAAGTGTTTTGAAATATAGACTTATAACTATTGTCTAAATCAAGATGTAGAACAATTATTTCACCACAAAACATTCCTTGATGCCTCTTCCCAGTCAATCTTCCCCAATTCCAGAACCCTGACAACCACTGATCTGCTTTCTCTTAATGTAAATCAAATTTGTCTTTTCTAGAGTTTCAAATAAATGGAAACATAATATAAATTCTTTTCATCTGGCTTTTATTTTCTCAGTATAATGTTTTGAGAATTCATCCATGTTACTGTGCGTATAAGTATCTCATTTCTGTTTATTGCTGAGTAGCATCCAATTCACTTGTTGATGGACATTTAGATTGTTTGCAGTTCCAAGATATTATGAAAAAAGCAACTATGAATATATGAATACAAATATTTCTATGAACATATTTTCTATTTCTCTTGGGCAAAAACCTAAAAGTACAATTATTAAATCATGTGGTATGTGTATGTTTAATGTTATAAAAAGTGCTAAAACAATTTCCAAAGTTGTGGCACAATTTTACATTCCTAGCAGCAATATAATAAACCTATAAGACTTGCAGTTAATCCATGCCCTTCCCAACACTTGGTATTGTCCTGCAGTCTTTCTCAAATGGTCTCGACCTTCTTCTCAGTTGAGGGGTTCTAGGTTTCTCAATTGGCTTAGTTCTGGGGACTGAATAATGAGACTATGGATTCCCACTGTAGCAACTCAAGTTATGTTCCCCCTCCCCCAGCAAATAAAAAATACGTAAAGCAAGACCTTAGTAAATTCTCCCTTTCATTTCTAGGTACTCTATGATAAATTAGCTGTGTCCACAGATCTCTGAAGGTTAAAACACTCTGATTAATACTCTTTCCCTGTGATTTATTGTGATAATATCACTACCTTCTCTCTGTCTATTAAACACCACCAATCTATCACCCCAGGATCTCATTATGCCAATTGAAATCAGGAAAGCCACTTATATGGCAATATCCTCCTTCTGTTCTCACTCCTGTCCCCATCATCTCACCCTACAGAAACTACCTCCAAGTAACATTTTAAGAATTCTGGTGACCTACTCAGCAATACGTTTCTTGATACCCTGTGAAGAGAGTTTCCTCTGGGATTCCTGGGGAGTGTGGTTAGCAAGCATCTGATCAGATTGCCCTCATAAATTCCATTTCAACATTTCCATTTCCTCGAATTTTCAGACTTCTTGTTCTATAAGATACTTGGGAATTGTCTAAATTCCAACTTTCTTAGCTGTAGGCCAATGGAGCTCTTAGGTCCACTAGGTCCAATGTGTATATGGGAAGTAGGGCATATCAAAACCTGAAAGGAGATGGTCATGTAGACAGTCAGCTTGAAATGAGCTACAATCTTTGAACAAGTGATGCAACCTACTCAAAGAGATCCCTCAGAAAGGGAACAAGGGATAAGTACCCTCACCTCACTCTGTTACCTCTTTCAGATTTCTGCAGGGGGCTCCTCATTGGCAGAAATCCACCACAACCCAGAAGGAAAAAGAACTGCATTGATGTGGTCCTTTCAGATCAGGTCCAGAGGCAGGAGGGAGGAGGAGATGAGAGAGGAGAAAGATGGAGAGTAGATATGAGAGGCAAATGGAACAGTTTTAGCTGATGGTCTGTGTCTAATTGTCCATTCTTTCACTCATACCACAGTTTTAATTTCATAGGCTTAATATTAGTCAGAGGAAGTCCTTCTTCTTGTTCTTTCAGAGTGTCTAGAATATTTTTGACCTTTTTTTCGTATATATTTTAAAATTGGCTTGTACACACACACACACACACACACACACACACACCCCTACACTCTTGGGGCTTATGGAGATTTCATTGAACTTATTTTAAAAAGGTAAGAGAATTCACATTTTTGCATTGTGCATCTTCTAATTGATGAACATGGCATATTCTCACACATTTAATCTTAATTTTTTTAAATTTATGTTCTAGATTTTTCTGTGCTGAAATCTTATAAATACTTTAAAAAAATTGTTCCTAAGTATGTTGCTGTCCTATGCTATTTTAAGAGTATTTTTTAAAATTTCATTTCTAATTTCTAGTTGCTTGCATACAAAATATAATTTTAAATATTTTATTGCTAAACTGCTTTAGTAATGTAATATATTTGTAGATTGTTTTGAATTGCTATATCACAGTCATATCTGTGACTGATGTTATTTATATTCATTGATTTACAAGTATTAAAACTTTTATTTCTTTTTTATCCTTTATATACTGGCTAAGACCTCCAGTACACCACTTAATAGAAACAGTGCTATTTGGCTTCTTTGAAATCAGGCATTTAACATTTCACCATGAAGTTTGGCATTTGCTTTTTGTTTGTAGCATACACTCTTTGCCAGAATGAGGAAGCTTTTCTTTTCTTTCCAACTTGCTAGGAATTTATTTCTTTATTACGAGTGAATGTTTATTATACATCAAATAACTTTGTGTAACCATTGAGATGATAAAATGATGTTTTTATCAATGTGATTGACTTAAAATGTTAAATAAACATTACATAAAACCCAACTTGGTTGCGATATATTATTCTTTTATACCAACTGCTAATTCTTTTTGCTAGTATTTTGTTTAGAAGTTTTGAATTTACATTCATTGAGTGAGGTTATCCTACAATTTTTTCAAAATTTTCTTTATTAAGGTTTTAGTATCAAGATTATTCTGCCTTTGTAAAGTATTTCCTCTTTTTTTTTTGTATGTAAGTTTCTTGCACCTGTCATGTTATGACAGGTTATGTTGTCATAATAATCAATAATCAACTCCAAAATCTCAGTGGCTTAAAGAAACAGTTGTTTGTTTCTTGCACTTATAGTTCATTTTGAATCAAGGTGATTCTCCAGGTCAGCTATACTGCATGTGATGACTAACTTTTGAACCTCCATGTCAATGCACAATTTAACAATCATCACAGTCTGAGAAAACAGAGGTGGAAAGGTAAGCTAGGCAATTAAATACCTCTATCATGAAGTGACACCTGCCATTTCTACTCACATTTATTTGGCAAAAGCAAGTCATATGGCCACTTCAGTCTTTAGGAGGGACATAATTCTCCTGGGTTGCTGAAAGGAAAGGGGAACTGCATATTGATGAACAGTCCATAGTCAGCCTTTGGACTTGTAACCAAGAATTCATTTCCTTTCTTCTCCCCATACAGGAGACAGATAATCCCTCTCAAAAGGAAACAAGTTAAGATCCCCTTTCAGTGACTCCTTCTGATCAAAGACAGAGTCTCTGGTTGATATCCTAAAGTCTTCCTCAGGTCTTGATATAGCTTCTCTTGACTAAAGATCTATGAAGAAACAAAAAAGCAGAAAACAAAGAAAGAAAGAAACCAAATAATCAAAAACAAGTAAATTGTCTCCTCTACACACTCAATATGCAATTATGGAGCAGTTACAGGATTATGTCTTACAATTTCTCTTGCCAAAGAGAATGAAGAGAAACATACAGTGTTGGTCTGAAGCTAGCCTGCAATCCCAGGAGGCGTTCGTTATGACATTCTTTACCCTGTTATGATGACATTCTGACTGTGCTTTATGCAAGGAGCTCTCTTGCTCATTGTTTTTCACATTCTCTGGCTCAGCCCTCTGGAATATTCTTCTTCCATTACCTTCTTTGGTCACATGCTAAAGGCGATGCTTACCATGAGGAATAGATTTCTCAGCCCATTCTCTGCTTCAGTTTCTTAAGAGCTGAAGAATACTTCGAATCTCTAACGATTATTGTTTGTTTTACTCAAATCTGCTTTAGGCCATACAGTTCTTTCAAAAGAATAGTTGCCTTCTTATCTATTTAATTCTTGTTAGAGTCATATATTTATGTATTAAAATACATTAAAATAAATTTATCTATTATAAAAGTTACTTATATATAGAATATACAAGGTAATAAAATGAACTATTATATTTGAAAGAGCTGTTAAAATCAGCATGATATTGAAAGAGAAAATAAATGGTTTTAGTGCTATGTAAGATCTGCAAATCCAACAATTCGAGATGATAATTAAAAACTACTCCTGATTTCCTGAAATACATGGGCTCATTCAATCTAGCTGTCTAGGAAAAAGTTGAAAAGTACTTTGTTATTTATTTTAACCTAAGATACAAACATAATGCCTGGAAATCTCAGGGAAGAATGCTGTTTTATACACTGAATTCAAATATGGGAACTTTGTGTGTGTGTGTGTGAGGAAGACTAGCCCTGAGCTAACATCCATCGCCAATCCTCTTTTTTGCTGAGGAAGACTGGTCCTGGGGTAACATCCGTGCCCGTCTTCCTCTACTTTACATGGGACACCGCCACAGCATGGCTTGGCGAGCGGTGCGTCTGCGCCCAGGATCTGAACCTGCGAACCCCAGGCCACCGAAGTGGAGCACGGGAACTTAACCGCTACGCCACCTGGCCAGCCCCTGGGAACATTTTTTATAGAAGGAAAGTTTACGTTAGAAAATCTCAACTCAACTGTGCTTCCACAATGCCTGCCTTCTTCCTGTCTGTGGTTCATGGGTTTTTCCGAAGAGTCTGAGCAGGTGACTGCCTTTATGGAGCTCTAAGGTTTTTGATTATCTTCCACCGTTGTTTTTATTACTGTGGGATCCAGAGAGCACAGAAGTATGTGGCTGAGTCTGCCAGTTGTAAGGAAGAGATGGTGAGGCTGGCGAATTGTTTTGAGGTTTGTAAATCCGCAGAGAAGCGATCCTGCTTTGCATTTGGCTTATAATAACCATGATAAATAAGGAAAACCATCTCTCCACTGGGAGGCTGTTTGTACCAGAAGAAAGCATCATAACTGCCCCAACCGGTGACATACTTGCAGCTCATGGTTGCAGCTTCTCCTTCCTGCCTTGTGATTGTAGTTGGAGCTTGGTCTATGTTCTGAGCCACGCTGGATCCTATGGAAAAAGAAGAAAGAGTTGATCCTCTTAAATGTCTCAGATGGGCCATGAGGACTAGATTCATTTATGATACAAAGAAAAAGGAAAGAATCACATAGTGTTTCATTTTCCCACCTCTCTTCCCTCTTGCTACCCCTGCTAATTACAACTTGCATAGTCCTGTTCTTTTTTTGTGTGTGTGGGGAAGACCAGCCCTGAGCTAACATCTGTTGCCAATCCTCCCCTTTTTGCTGAGGAAGACTGGCCCTGGGCTAACATCTGTGCCCATCTCCCTCCACTTTATATGGGACGCCGCCACGGCATGGCTGACAGGCAGTGCGTCCGCGGGCACCTGGGATCCGAACTCACGAACCCCGGGCTGCCAAGCGCGGACTAAACCACTGCGCCACCGGGTGGCCCCCTGCATAGTCCTGTTCTTGATTTCTAAGTTGAAGTTGAGGCCCCATGTTTAGGGCCACACGTACGGAAGCCAAAGGCAGCCAGGAATGCCCACAGCAGGCCAGGGCAGACCATGATAGAAATTCTCTCCTGGTTGAAATTCTCCTGTTCTCACTCAAGCCCAGAGACCAGCCCTCCTCTGAGTGCCTGAGTGCAGAGTTCTTGGTCTATTAGAAGTTTCTGCCCCCAAACAGGAAGTGACATTCATAAGTGGGATGTCACACTGCCCTGTTCAGACACTGGAACACCTGCCCTACCCCAAAACTCTGTTTTGCCTTGATGTTTTTCTGTGGCAATAGATTTGAAAAATGATTATTATATCTAGCAAGGTACAGGAATGAAGTTTAATTATCTTTTTGTTATTGAATTCTCGCTTAATACCATGGTGATCAGAGACTATATTCTGAATGATTTAAATCCTTTGGAATTGATTAAGACTTGCTTTAAGATCCAGAATAAAGTCAACTTTGATGAACATTCCATGTGTATTTGAAGAGTATGTATCCCTTATTTGGGGGTAAAGTGTTATATATATGCAAATGAGGTAAAGAATGTTGATTATGTTGATTGTATTTTCTCTACATTTCCACTGAGAAATGTGTGTTAGTGTCTGTCACTATGTTGTATATTTGTTTATTGATTTTTTTTTAAATCAACCAATTCTACTACTTTAATTCTGTGGGTTATCATCTTCACTTTCCTGACAGTATCTTTTGAAGCAGAAGAGTTTATATTTTATGTTTGATATAACATTTATGATCTGATATATTTTGAAGCTATGCTACTAGGTACTTATAAAAATAAAATTGTTTTATTTTCCTGGTAGATTGTGCACTTAATCATTTTAAAGTTTTTCTCCATATCTCTAGTAATAACACCTGGTTACTGTTTACTTTATCTGATACTAGTATAGCTACTCAGCTTTCTTTTATTTAGGGACTCCAAATGTCTTGTTATCCATATGCAAAAGAATGAAGCTATGTGTCTTCTTCCCACCATATTCGAGAATTAACTTGAAATGGATCAATGATCTCAATGTACAACCTAAAATTTTAAAACTTTTAGAAGAAAATACAAATGTAAATCTTTGTCATCTTGGATTAGGCAATGGTTTTTAAAATATGACATCAAACCCAAATAACTAAAGAAAAAAATAGATATATTAGACTTTGTCAAAGTTAAACACTCTTCTGCTTCAAAAGATACTATCAAGAAAATGAAAAACACAACCCACAGAATGGGAGAAACTATTTGCAAATTATTTATATCTGTTAAAGGTCGAGTATCCAGAACACATAAAGAACTCTTATAACTCAACAATAAAAAGACCAATGACTCAAGGAAAATTTTAATTTTAACAGTGGTTTTACTGGGCTTCTGGTGATAGTAGGGATAAAGGTGATAGGGAATGTTACTTTTCACTATATTTCCTTTTGTATAATTTTTTTGTATCATGTGTATTTATTACCAGTTCAAAAATCCAAGAATAATTTGTATTAAAAATTTTCACTACTAGTTACACTCCTTTATAAATATTAATAACTTTTTTTTTTGCCTTAGGAAAAGAGTTGTTGAGCTTTTTTTCTCTAATGTGAACTGTTTGTTTAAAATAGTTATTTTCCTTTCCTGAAGGAACATTAGGAAAAACTGAGACAGTTCATACTGTTGCTGATGTATATACAGACCTAAGAGGTGTGAAAGAACTGGTGGTATGTATGGGCAAAATCTCAAAACTCTTGAGCAGTGTCATTGAAGCTGGGGTGTACACTGTTGTCAAAAACATTTCGATGTATTTCTGGTGAGCAAACATCCATCAGAGGAGAGACGCAGCACATCCCTTTCTGTTCATCCTGCTCAATCTTTAGCACTGAGAATAGTGCCTGGAACAGAGTGGACAGTCAGTAAATATTTGTTGAATGTAGAATTTGCAGAGTGAAAAAGCTTTATAGGAATTCCTCTCACTGTTACTTGAATTGTAACTTTTATAACTGAGCACCCATACTGTGAAGATGGGCTTTACCTTGGAGAATGGTATAAATGTTACAGGACAAATATATTTTATATGTTAAGTTGATACGAATTAATGCAAATGTTATGAATTAAGGCATTAAGTCATATAATTAACACACACCTAGAAGGAAAATACGTATAGTGAACGATTATCTTTAGGTAGTGAAATTTTGAATGATTTTAATTTTTCAATTATATTTTCTCTATTTTCAAAAGTGTCCATAATGAGCATATGATCTTTATTGCCTGTATGTGCTGTTTCAGCTTTTAAGATCACTTCCCTCACTCTTCTGTCTTTCAACATGATTAACTCTTCCTAAACTTTCACATCTCAGTTTAAGCATCACATACTCAGGCTGTCTCTGACTCACTACTAGGGCTGGGGTAGGGATGGGGCTCTTTATATGCCTTCATATCACCCTTTGCTTTCCCAGGCTTAGTCCTTGTCTCACTTTATGCTGTATGATTAGCTACCTATATAACTAACTAGACTATGAATTCAGTGAGAGAAGATACTATGTATTTTCTCATGGCTCTTTTCTTCTACTATGTAACATGTATGTAGAACTTAGCAGGTACTCAGTGAATAAGTGTTGATTGACTGAATGAATAAAACCTGAGAGCAATGTTGACTGGAAGTTATTGTCCTTGCATTGCACATGAAGTCCCGATAGAAGATGCTAAGAAGTCGATCTCTTGTTCAAGATGACATAGCACACTCATAGCTGGGTCAATTGTAGAAAGTTCAGCTCTTTACCAATGCTGCTTCTCAAATATATCAAATAAGAAAATGATATAGATTGATAACTGTGGGAATGAATGAAATAGGAATATTGTAGTATGAAGAACTTGACCAAAAATAATAGGGATGAGGTTGTATGTAGCATTCACTTTTCTGGTTTAACTTTTTGTGTAGCCTTAGGAAAGTAGAGAAGGCATCAATATATTCCCATATTATAGCCTCCCTTCACACATAGACATGAAACAGGGTGAGTACAATGGCAATGGTAGTGAGATATGTCCATTGTAACATAACTTTACAACTGGGTTGAAATAATTTATAAATCATTTTTAATATATCTGAAGACAAGAGAAGCTATTTGATTCATTCACTTAGGGTGTTAGAAATAATTTTGTTAACAACAGGGATGTACAAAAACTAGAGTGAGTATTCATCCATATTTCCACATTTTTTGAAATTGAAATAAACTGCATGGTAGCACTTCTATGTGGAATCTTGAAAAAAAAAGTTGAACTCATAGAAACAGAGATTAGAAAAGTGGTTGTGAGGGGCTGGGAAGTAGGATGATATAGAGAGAAGTTGGAAAAAAATCTATTAAAAATAAATAATTAAAAATTGAATTAATAATATAAGATATATCCTTATGTAATAAATATATAAAATACATATATAAATAATATGTTATATAATAAAATATAGCATATTAAATTATATCATCTTATATTATTTTTTCCCAGTCAGCCTGTACTGCTGTGGAATACATGTATTCTGTGTATATACATGTGTTTATATATATATATATATATATATACACACACATGCAAAAATATATACATAATACACAATATATGTATAACATATTGTGAGATTATACAGTGGGAATCTGAGACTTACTTTGGCCAATGGTATTACAAGTTATTATGGAAGCAGAGGTTTAAAAGATGCTTTCATGTTTCAACTCTTGCTCCTCCATGATTGCCACAAGAGTGTGCCTGACTTCTTCTGCTGGAGGATGAGACAGATGGAGAAGAGTTGAGCATTTTTAGTTTTCCTAGACAAGGCCATTCTAGACCAGCTGCAGCCAGTTGATCTCAGACATAACAGTGAGCTCAGACAAGCCCAGAAATACTGTTCAGCTGAGCCCAGTCTAGACTGTCAATTCGCACATTTATGAGTGAAATAATTTATTGTTTTAAGCCTCTGAGTTTTGGAGTTATGCACTATTATTGTAACAATAGCTAACAGAGACAGCAGGAGATAAGGGTGCTTAACTGAACAGGCTTTTAGAAGATAAGAATACATTGCATTATAGTAGAGCTCTCCAATGAGCTCTGTGTTGACTCTGTGAGTAGATGTCTCTTGGTTCCAGAGATCTGGGATCTCTGAGCCCAAACAAAATGGAATAACTACTGAAACAGTCTCCTGTGCAATATATACAGCTTCCTAACTCAGGGAACACTTTGCATGGCCATAGGATTTTATTCTTAGAAAGGTGTTTTAAGAACACCTTTAGCTTTTTCGGTGAAGAATTAGGAGAAAGTTCCTCTACAGATATTACACACACACACACACACACACACACACACACACACATAGACACACATATAGACACTACACTACATATATGTTATGTACACAAGTAGTCTCTTGATTTCTCAGGAGAGTTACAGTGTCTCATCCTATTTCTCTTTTTTACTGATAATTGGCATCTTTTTTTTTTTCTTTTCAGCTTGAAATTCTATATTTAAGGGACTGAGAACAATTCTAGGCATGAAGAAAACAAATTTTCATAGATATTCAGATTGACTATTTTCCTTGTATTCATCATAAAAGTGAAAAGCATAGAACCAGTGGTCAGTAAATGTTTGAGGTGAATGGAATTCCTAGGCTGCAAGGAAAGTGATTTCATCTAGTTCTAAACTGTATTTCACAAATGAAGAAATCTGAGTGACTAATAGAATTGACAAGGTCATACAAATTGACAGTGGGAGTTAGAATACAAGACATCAAGATATTTTTTATGAGTTAACACCCTCATTTCATTACCACTCGTTTGCAGCGAAGGGGAATCGCGTTAAAGTAACTTTGGCCCTGTATGTCACTCAAGTTTGAACCTGAAACTGCTTGTAGTTTTGATTAACTGACAACCTCCTGGAAACCCCTGATTTAATAAACATTTGGGATATTTTCCACTTCTTGTAAGTTCTTGTGGTCCTAGAATGATCTTTGCCTGGTTCTTCACTCTAAACTGAGCTGCATCCTCGGTGCTCAATGCCATATATCCAACTCCACTGAGAATTAGCATGGCTAGCAGTAACAAGAACTTTGTAGTTGATAGGCTTCATGACATGTCTGTGTTCCTTATTGTGATCCACAGGGCGACACCTTTTACTGATGGACAGTGTGTCAAATAGTTCAATGCCTTCGTGGAAAAGAGAGTAGGTAGTAAGTGATTCACTGAAGCAGAGCCTAGAAGTAACTTACAAGTGAAGAAACAAATAAATCAATGTGACTTATGAGAAATACATCCTCAAATGCATTTAATGTAAGGGCACAATTACCGAAGAACAATAATCCGGGATTATTTTGTTCATTTTATACAAAAAGGAAGTATAAAATTGTGCACAAACATTCACTGGGAGAACTTGCAGCAGGACTCTGGCATCCCCATCCTCAGTGTATCTTTTCCTCTAGGATACAGAGGAAACGATATTCTCTTTCCAGGAGCTAGTGACAACAAAGCATCACGAGAGATAGGTTTTTTGACTAAACAAGCAACCTCTCTCTGAAAGTAAAAAAGGAGAATGGTTAGACTCTTGGACAACCTACAGCTCAGGGAACATTCTTAACCCATTTGTAGGACTTATCACATATCAATCTTCCTTAAAGCTCAGCTTGCCCATGTACTTTAAATCACACACTCTCTTCCTGCCGTGTGTAAATCGACGCAAGTCTGTGTGGCTCTAAGTCTGAGACCCCAAAGTAGGGATTGGCTTGGCTGCAGCTGCAGGTTTGGATCCAAGCTGCAGGTGCTGGAGAGCACTGTGCTCTCACTGAGCAGAGGTACAAGGCAGAATCTCCAGGCTGGGAGGCCTCGATGTGCAGAGAGACGTGTTTGGCACTTTTGTTGAGGAAGATGGTGAATCTTCCATCTTCATTTTTATCCACCTCTGAGTATATTGATATCAAGAGTGCAGGACCTTTAGCAGGGTCTTTTCTGTACCATATGAAGTAATCAAACATATTATTATTGTAGTCACAGTTCAGAATAGAAATTCCTCCTCGCACACTCAGGGATGGAGAATTTTGCTTAACCTATTGCTGGTCACCACTCTTCTGTTGACTCTTCACACCTGTTTGGGAAGAAAGTAACAGATTTTAAATTTTATTCTTGAAGTCCCCACAGAAAACCAGCATGAGCCAGAAAACATAACAAAGCAAAACTGCCCCTTATCTCATGTCTCAGCCTTGAAGTGTTCCTTGGAGTTTTTCTACCATATTCAAACCTCCCACCCACAACTCACAGTGTGGCTGAAGCCACAGAATCAACAGTGACGCCCCCAGAAGCTTGCCCATTTCTCCTGTGAAGACTCGGGTTGTCTCCTCTCCTGCCCAGGCAACCGTAAATCTGACTTCAACTTCCTACCCTTCATTCATTTCCTTCAACAGAGCCTTCACTTATGAGCAGTTCTGGTTTCAACGAAAGGTGTTTATCTTTGTGACAGGAAGCACTGCCTCCTTTAGTCCACATGAAAAATATTTCTGAAAATGTATTTCCGTATTTTCTAAAGTTCAGTTTGCAATCCCTTCCCTATTAAAAAGTTAAAATAGGAGCTTGTAAGAGAAGGAAAGGGTTTCAGAGATCATGTAATTCAATCACAAATATTTTTGCAATAGTAGAAAATGATAACAGAGAATTACAGAAGGTCAAATGATTGGCACTTTGTCAACTGGCATACTTCAGAAGACACCTATTTAAAAATACTGATAAGAATTGGTGTTTTTTGGGGACACATACAGATATGATGTCTTATTTAATATAATGGTTACAAATTTAGAACGCAGGGAGTTTGGTAGTTTTGCCTTTAATGTAATTGCCTTCTAACATGGTCTTCAGAGGCATCCACATTTGCTCTGATTAAATAAATGCCACAAGATAATTAAATCAGATGTAAATTCTGGAAACCTCTCTTAAAAACAAGTCAACACAGCAAAATTTATCTTCTGTATTAAATCACCATCTGAACTGTATTGTGTCTCTTGGAACTTGGATGAAATCATTTATTCAGTGTTTTCTGTATCCTCAAATGAGAAAAATGACACAACCTTGTAAAGTCAACAGACAACATGCAGCCATACTTATGAAAGTTACCAGAAGATGCCAAAGAGGCAGCATATTTGTTGGCCTTCACTCTTGCTCCATATCTAGTATATTTCTCCACAGTTTAATCCAATGGAAGAGGCAAGAAAAGTCTATTGCACTTTCGGTGCTAATTCAATAGGACAACTATGATTGCAGCTAAGGATAAAACCCCGAATAATTTTTTTGGAGTTAATTTGAGCGAAGACACAGAACACAGAATAAAATGATTTCTGATGTATATTTTATACAGGAATAAATGTTTCAAAATTTTATTTGAATAATAATGAAACATATTCTGGAGAATCACAGTGTTATTAAGTCCACACTAACTGTCCAATTCAGAACAATATGATAAGTTGTCAATGTTTCATATTATATAGTTTAAACCCATATAATTCAGACTTCCTAGTGAAAATTTTTCACTGATTCATTCATGTATTTATACATTCAGTCGACATTTATATAGTTTCTGTGAGGTACCTGGTACTGTGCTTGATTTAGGGTTTCCAAAATGATTTTGGAACAATCTTCAGTCTAAAATACCTAGTGGTCTAAACAGACCAATGTGTACTACATCCTTACAACATGGGATGGTTTATAAGTGGTTTTAATAAGGAAAACATATGGTGATCAATTAGTTCTACTGAGGAGGGTAACAGTGTGGAGTCAGGGAAGACCTCACAAATGTAGAGGTCTAGCTTGATTTTAAGAGATTAGGGAAGATTGCCAAACTGGCTGTGTAGGAAAAGGTATGAGCAATTTTAAAAGCAAACAGGCAAATTATAGCCAAGAGTGCTCAGGCAACTCCCTCAGTTCATTTTAGTTGAGTTAAGTGTCTGTGTAGGAAGTTTATGAACTGATATTAGGAAGGACATTCCCATGCAAATCATGAGGAACCGTGTATGACAGACTAAGAAGGCTGATTTTCCAGGTCCAGGGGGATTACTAGATTTTGAAGCACACACATTCTATCTCTCTTATACACACACATCCACACATATACATTACTTAGGTAAACAAAAACATATAATACACAATGAGCAAATTTAGGCACAAAGCACAAGCCCCATGTAGAATCACTGGAGTTGGATAATGTTCCGTCTCACTACAGGAAATTGGTTTGTTTCAGAGAGGGGATTGGACAAGTTTTTTGTATGTTTGTTTTGTTTTTAGCAAGCTATGTGGGTGATTGTGGCTTATTGACAGCTGACAGTTTATATTTATACCTTTGTAATACTTTGAGAAAAAGAAACATAGTGATTGTTGTCTGTGGACAGATATAGAGGTTCAATGGCAATATTCCTGCAATGTCAGCTCCCCCTGCAGTTCTTGTCATTGTATCACTCATAGTGCAGCACAGTAGTACAGTACATGGTGCAGTAGTATGTGGCTGAGTCTTCTGTCTCAGCTGGCTGTTTCTTCAGATGGAAGGATATCTCATCCTGGTCCACATCAGGTATGAAACCCTTGATGCTCTCTTCTGAAGTGTGTCTCAGGAGGAGCTGGAGGCCTTGCATGGAATACTAGACATACTAAGAGAGAACAGGGGCTCCCTAGTATGCTTCATCGAGAAGTTCCACCTCATCTGCCCTGGAGCCTGTCCCAGGCAGAGACCTTGTTGTTTGAGCTAAGTAACTGCTGAGGAGATTCTGCTCCTCCTGTGATAGCAATGCTGGAACAGGGAGAGATCCTCATGCTGGCGGATATATGTCATTAAAGAGATTCTAAATCCTATCATAGAACAATTAGAATGAAACAGATTTTTTTTCTCCTGAGAGTGATGATAATTACAAGAACAGATGGTGGTTCAGCTGCACACAAGCAGGAGGCTCCTTTCTGGAGGTGGAAACATTCTGAGCACTTTGAGCCTCCAGAAGAGTAGAGGATGAGCCTATAGAGTTTGTTGAATGCTCAGCTCTCCGTTAGGGACCTTCCATATTAATGCAAAGAATGGTTATCACTGCCCATTGCCAACAGCATGCTGTGGAAAGTTGTGCTGGTACTTTTTTCCTGAGGAAATAACCATGTTAAGAGCCTGGACCTCAACCTTATTCACTTTTTGTGACAAGCTCCATGCAGAATCACTGGAGATGGGTGACACTTCTGTCTCCATAGAGGAAATGGTTCATTTGGGGGGGGGGGACTAGGTGTCAGAGCATATCCACACTCATATGTGCATAGATGGAACTGAGCCACTAGATATGTTTAAAGACACTTTTTTCCCTAATAAAGACTACTCAGTCATACTACCAGGAATTTGCACAGCATATGAGTTTGTTTCTTTGGTATCTTTACTGTAACAACCCAGAATTAGATAAATGTTTTAAAAATTATTCATAAAATTATATCATAATTAATTCTTTCCTGATGAGAATTTTGTTTGATTAAAAATATGTTATTCCTAGATCCCTGCGTGGTGGTAAGTATGTCTCCTTACACTCAACATTTCATGGAAACATAGGAGACCACAAACCATATCACTCTTTTCTCTCTGCTTTCAGTTGTAACTCATGTTGCTAAATATATTCTTTGAAGGTCTACTGTTTTCCTGGCTATATTAGGGGTTATGGGATAAAATCTGTCCCCCCAGAACTCATATAATGAAGCCCTAACACCCATTACCTCAGTATGTGGCTGTATTTGGAGATAAGGCCTTTAAAGAGGTGATTAAGTTAAACAGAGGCAGTTAGGGTGGGCCCTAATTCAACCTGAAGGGCGTCCTTAACAGAATAAGAATTGTGGACACGCAAAGACACCACAAATGTGTGGGCACAGAGAAAAGACCACGTGAGTACACAGTAAGAGGCTGCCATCCAAAAGCCAAGGAGACAAGCTTCAGAAGAAACCAAACTGATTGATATGTTAATCTTGGACTTCCAGCCTCCAGAACTGTGAGAAAATATAGTTTGGTTGTTTAAGCCACCCAGTCTGTGGCATTTGTTATGGTGCCCCTAGAAAACAAATACTCTAGGTTTCTGATGATTATTTCTTCCAATAGATATTTGGACACATATTTCTTAAAAACAGAAAAAAATTTCTCATTCTATTCATTTATATTTGCCTAGTGTATTAGTCAGGGTACGCCCAGTGAAGCAGAATTACTATGAGTGCTGTGAAATAGGGGCTTAATTTCAGGAATGTGACCTTACACAGCTGTGAAATAAGCTTGGAAAGTGAAGGTCTAAGGGTAATTGGATGGTCAGAGAAATCCCAAACCAGTCAATCTGAGAAACCCAGCATGTCTAGCTACTGAAGTGTGACTCGAAGGGGGAGCTCATGGAGAAATCTAGGGGAGATATTGCCATATGTAGCTACCATCTCCATGGGCCCATTGACATGTATGTGGTTGTGGTTTGTCAACAGGGTCAACAACAGGAGGAAGTGCTGCACATATTAATCATTTATTTTGAAACCCATGTGTGTTAACTCTAAATCTGAATTATCTTTGGATCTGCATCTATTCAATTTTTATCTCATAATTGCTAGCCCTTGTCCCAGCTTCATTACATTTTTAGTAATTTTTCCAGTTCTATGCTATACAATGTGGGTAACAACATGCAGAAGCTAAAGGATTATTTTGTCTTCTGCTAAGAAATATTAACTTGGTTAAATTACCAGCAGATCACTTAGATTCTGTTGAGGCTTACTTTAATTTCGGTTAGGGCAGGGCTTTTCTTCAATTTTCCTTTTGTCCTAGGACACAGCCTTTACTCCTAGCATGCAGCCCTTATTCTGACTCAGTTGAAAGTTCAAGGTGTTTACCAAGATTCCTTCAGTCTGGCAGGGCCGGAGCTCCAATGTCTTCCCAGCACAGGGCAACCTCTAAAGTCTCCTTGGGGCTTTTAGACCCTCAGAAGCTGTTATCTACTAGACTTCCCAATGTCTCTGTGCACATGCAGTTCATGTGTAGGCTCAGGAGACTCCTGCACAGATTTTAGGGTCCTTTCACATGAGGCTCACTTCTCTCCAATACCTTTTCCAAGTCCCAGTTGTACTGAATCCCTAGTTCTGCTTCTGTTCCCTCCGCCCCGCGAGGCTGCCTCTCTCTGCTGCGGCTCCGAGTCTTTGTGCCGAGATTAGAAAACACCCCCGCGAGATGCGGAGTGAACGTCGGGTCACTCTGTGGGCTTCCTCTCCCCCAAGGGCTGCAGACTCGCACTGTCTACCCTCCTTGAAAACAGTCGTTTCACGTTTCCCCAGTTTTATAGTAGTTTACAGTCAGAAGATAATTCCCCTCAAGATTGTTAGTTGTATTTAACAGTCAAAATGTATCATATTTACCATATCTCATGCAGCTTATTTAGAAATGATTTCTGCATTTAAAAAAGAATTTCTAGAAAACTAATGTGTTTTTTATCATTAACGAGTTTCATGATTCTTTTCATTGGTCCTCAGTGCACTTATCAGACAAAGAGAGAGAAGATCATTCGATATTTCAAGTGCCTATTATCTCATTCTCTGCTCCTCCAGCTGGTCTTGCTATTCCCAGAGAACTGACATCCCAGCAGTCAAAATGTGGAAACTTCCTTCAATAAAAATGATTGCGATAAGAGATAAAAGATCAAAGCTCAATGATAAAGGCTCAGGGGGAGAAAGGTGTCATGAGTTAGGAAACAGTTTGACCCATAGATTGGGTTGATTTGCAATGGGAAATCTGACATGCTTTAAGAAATCTGTTCCTATTGCTATGTGGATTATATACTACAACGTATGAGAGAAAGAGTAGAAGTTCTCAAAAAACATCAGGCTGCAGATTCAACAAATGTAACCATATGTAAGTTTGTTCTACAGGTGCTTTCATTTTCTGATATCAAAATGGATGGCATATCCTAAATGCAATAACTGACTCATATCCTTAGTGAAATGTCCTCTAAAGGATAAGCCACCTCTCCTCACATGGATTTCTGTTGCCCTGGCCATTGCTTACTCATATTCCATCCTCTATCATTTTTCTCACAAACTCTACTGTAGTGTTCTTTCCCTAAGACACTGATAAATTTCCTCAGTCTTGTAAATTTCCAGAATTATCTCTCTCTGCCAAAAACCATTTCTCATTTACTTTAATAACTTGGTATTTTCCAATTACTTCTGTAAGAAAAAAATCTAGGAAAGCCTAAGTATTGCTTGTGTTTTGTAGGGGAATAGTACAAACAGGTAACTGATCCTAAAGAACTGATCATGAGAAGTGATCCCTGGGAAATCAAGACTACCTCTTTTCCGGAAGTGGAGGCCCCTTTCCTGTGACTTGTACTCACTGTTACTCTAGTTATGAAGAATAAATATAATCTTTCATCCATATTTCACATCTTTAAAGAGTTAAAAACAATTATGAAGAATCACAAATTAACATATAAATTTGTAAGTATATATAAAATGTGTGTTTTTACACGTATAAAACTTTTTCATTCTAAGGATCTTCCTTTATTCTCTCATCCATCTTCCATAGGATAGAATTCCCCAATCCTACATTGGGCAAATTTTCCTCTTCTTAGAGACCGATACTTTAGGTCAGTATTTGTCCTTCTGAGTTGTGTATCCAGGACAGAATGTTATAGTTTGAATGTGCTCTGTTCAGCACCGTGTTCCATGTATTAACTGTAGGACAGGTGTAACCATCCCCTGGGCAAAATCCTCAGCCCCATGATTATTTCTTTGAATATTGCCTGACTCATGATCAAAAAGTGTTGACCTGGAAAGGCTTTTTCTGGTACCTTCATGGACTGCCGGCTGCATGAGGACAGTGTTCTCCTTAGTCTCCAGAGCACAATGATCATTTTTTATAAAAATGTATTTGTGATGCTCTCTATCCATATCCTGCCTTTAAGAGATGTCCACTTGGGGGGCCAGCCCGATGGCGTAGTAGTTAAGTTCACACACTCTGCTTCAGCAGCCCAGGGTTTGCAGGTTTGGATCCCAGACGCGAACATATGCACAGCTCATCAAGCCATGCTGTGGTGGCCTCCCACTTGCAAAATAGAGGAAGATGGGCACAGATGTTAGCTCAGGGCCAATCTTCCTCAGCAGAAAGAGGAACATTGGCAACAGATATTAGCTCATGGCCAATCTCCCTCACCAAAAAAAAAAAAAGATGTCCATTTGGAATAATGGATATACTTGGTATTTCTAGGGAAATTCTTGGAAATATATCTGGGTGTTGAGGGTGGCACCATCACCTTTGACTCACTCCTACAAAAGCCAGTGAATGATGGACTGGTTTGCTTGTGGCTCAGTCTGTCTTCTTTCCTGACTAAAGTGGCCACTGACAGACAAGTGGTGTGGTTCTGCGTCCGGGAACAGAACCTGGGCCGGCAAAGCAGAGCGTGCCCAACTTTAACCACTAGGCCATCGGTACTGGCCCTAGTTCATCGTTTTCTGTGCTTGTATCCCCAGCAACTGTCCCAGTGCCTTGCATGTGGGAAACTTACATATATATACAAGTATGTGTATATATATATATATTCAAAGGAATGAACAAATGAATAATTAATTAATGAAAGTACTCTGTGGTTTGACCTTTCTTCTTGGGGCTTTCATCATTCAGTGTGACATTTCACAGCAGTAGTTTTGGCAACTTTTCATTTTTATTACTTTTTTATTATACAAAGAATGCAAATTTATTGAAGAAAAATTAGAAAAGAGGAAAGCTAAAAAAATTACCCTGAATTCCACTACCAGGAATAACTCTTGTTAACGTCTCATGTCTATCTTTTTAGACCACCACTATCAATAGAAACACAATGTGAGCTACATACATAATTTTAATTTTTTTAGTACCCACCTTAAAACATAGTGTTAAGAAATATATTACATGATTTTTAATAATATACTTTATTTAACCCAATAAACCCAAAAAATCATTTCAACATATAGTCAATATAAAAAATATTAATGGAATCATTTGCATTCTTTTCTTCATACTAAGTCTTTGAAACCTGGTGCATATTTTACACTTACAGCACTTCTCAGTTTGGACTGGCTACAATCCAACCGTAGCAAATAGCTACATGTAGGTAGTGGCTATGTATAGGCCAGCACAGTTCAAGACTCTTTCTGATGTACAGTCACATGTCAATAACAACGTTTCCATCAATGATGGCCCACCTAGACAATAGTGGTCCCATATTAGTACCATATAGCCTTGGTGTGTAGTAGGCTGTACCATCTAGGTTTGTGTAAGTACACTCTGTGATGTTCACACAATGATGAAATCACCTAATGACGCTTTTCCTGGAATATATCCCCATTGTTAGGTGATGCATGACTGTACATATAATGATATAGCTATACACAGAAATTATAATTCTCCCTTCAACAAAAATTAGGTCATATGAAACCTACAGTTTTATAGGTTTTTAAAATAAACTTTTTATTTTAGATTAGTTAGGGATTTACAGAAAAGTTGTGAAGATAGTACATGTAGTTTCCATATACCCCATACCTAATTTCCCTTCTTATTAACATCTTAAAATGGTACATTTACCACAATTAATAAACCAATACTGATATATTGATATTAACTAAAGTTCACATTTTATTAGATTTACTTAGATGTACCTAATGTCCTTTTTCTGTTGCAGAATCCCACCTAGGGATCCCATCACATTACATTTAGTCATCATGTCTCCTTAGGCTCCTCTTGGCTGTGACTATTTCTCAGACATTTCTTATTTTTGATGACCTTGACAGTACTGAAGAGTATTAGTCAGGTGTTTTGTAGCATGTTCCTCAACTTGGATTTCTCTGATGATTTCCTCATGTTTAGATGAGGGTTATGGGTTTTGGGGAGGAAGAGCACAGAGGTAAAGTGCCATTTCTCATCACATCATATCAAGGGGACATGCTATCAACGTGACTTATCTCTGTCAACGTTGACTGTGATCACCTGGCTGAGGTAGTGTTTGTCAGATTTCTCCACTGTCAAGTTATTCTTTTTTCACCCTTTTCATACTGTCCTCTTAGGAAGGAAGTCACTTTGGGCAGCCCACACTTAAGGAGTGGGGAGTTATGCTCCATTTATCTGAGTGTGGAGTGTCTACATAAATTATTTACAATTCTTCAGCATCAGAGATTTGTCTATTCTCCCTCATTTACTTATTTGATAATTTATTTATACCAGTGACTCACGGGTATTTATTTTATACTTTGGGTTATTACTCAACACCACTACTTTATTTTATTGCTCAAATCCTTCCAGCTTTGGTCACAGGGAGATTTTTCAGTTGGCACCTATGTCCCTTTGACAAAGGCCCATCACTGGGTTTTTTTTTTTTTTTTTTTGAGCTCTATAGGGTGGTCCAGGCTTATCTTGCCTATTCCCTGCTCCAGCCCTAGAATCAGACATTTTTCCAAAGAGCTCTGGTTCCTTTTATTAGAAAATGGCATTAGAAACCAAGGTATAGGATTTAGGCATGCTCATTGCTCCTGGGGTATCCTTAAAAGCATCAAGGGAGAGAAAGATGTGAAGTAGGTTTTGAAAGACGGTGAGCTTCCAAAGGTGGAAATGAGGAGGAAACATATTGCAGGAGAAGCAAATAGCAGGAGCAGAATTTTGGAGTTGGGAAATGCACAGTCTCACAGGGAATCCGGAGTTTGAGCAGGCAAGATTCTTTGCAGGGACACTTTAGGGCAATAAATCAGGTGACACTAAGCAGGGTGAACCTGAGCAGGAAGAGTCTGAAAGGAGAGAACAGTTAAATGCGCAGTGTAGTACTGCAGGCACAAACCTGTCCCTCCTCCTTACCACACTGGGCGATGTGGGAGGAAAGAGCTGAATGACTCCTCTAATCTGAACAGATTGAGGAGTTGTATCCTTTCTCAACTGCAGCAAGTCAAAAAAAAAAAAAAAAACCGAGTAATTTTAAAGTATTTTGTTTTGTTAGATCTTTTTACCCAAGGCTATTTTTATTGGTGTTTTTAGTTAGGTCTCTTTTGATTGCAAGTGATAGAAAACCCAACTCAAAATAGTTTAAGAAAAAAAATTAATTGCGTTGCATTGTTTGTGTCCCACCTAGATCCCCTTGTGCTTCACTTCCCTTCAGGGCATCCTGCAGACTTCCTCCTGCCAGCATTTGAGTTTCTTTGCCTAAGGGCTTTCTCTTACTGCTACAGCCCACTAAGTGCTGGGGAATTAACACTCCCAGGAGCTATTCTTGATCAACACACAGGATTTGGGGTATCAATACCTTACCTCCACTGGCCCTCAGGTGGGATAACTTGAGGCAGGTGTTCACACTGGTTCCCAGAGATTCCCTGGCAGGAGTAAACTCCAGGTGCCCATGGTGGCAGGCGGCTTGATAACACACACCCTTTATTGGCTGACTTCCCTTCCTGTCACTCTCTCCTATGCCTGCCATGCAACCTGGGATCAACTCCCAACTAGAGACTCAGTGAAGCATGTTCCTCTGAATCCTTGTCTGCTTATGGAGGAACCCAAGCTAAAGCAGCTGGGGTGCACAACTGAAAATCCCAGGTAGATCTCCTCCAATCACAGCCTCAAGCAATATTAAGGGAACTCAGTTTCACTTTCTCTTTTTCAGGATCATGCTCTTCCTTTGTGGTGGGAAAAGGGCTGCTGGCAGCTCTAGGTTTACATCCTGGCCTCTTATATCCCCAACAGCATTCCCAATAGTTCCATATTAAGTTTTAGGATGTGGGCTTGGGTCATGTACCCATTCGTGAGCCAGTTATTCTGGTCAGAGAGATGAACTATGCTATGTCAGGAGTCCAAGGGCAGGGTCAGCCTCACCCAAACCCAAACTTGGGGTAGGAGGAGGGGAGGCTTGGTCATCCAGGGAAAATCAAGGCATTGTCACCAAAAAGGGAGGATGGATGTTGGACAGGCAGAAAGGACAGATGCAAACCTCTATCGCTGTGCTATCTTCCTTAGGCACCAGATTCAGAGATGAAAATGCTCTTAAGGTTGGGGTCTTGTAACCACAAAACCAGAACTCTTTCTTTGATACCAAATGTGGGAAGTTTGTTGTTAGAACATTCATTAACTTCCTCTCTAGACCCACCAGTGCCACTCACCATGCCTTCTGTCTACCCTGTTCCTGTCCTGTGGCTTGTTCTCTCCCAGGCTCCTGGAGCAGCTGGCTGGCTGGTGCTGAGCCCTGAGGGTTTTTGTAAGGCTCTTCCCATCACTACTCTCACCGTGGGATGATTGTTTGACAGCACAGAAATAGACAGCTGAATCTCTAGGTGTCAAGGCTGAGATGGTGAGCTTTAGGGTTGGTTTCTGAAACACCACAGAATATCGTCCTTCCCTTGAATTCCCTCTTGCAGAAGGTAGCTGAATGATGTGAGTCATCTCTTCACTGGAAAGCTGTTGATACCAGTACATCATATAGTAAGTATAACTGACTGTGATTTTGCAGTCCAAGGTCACAGATTCTCCCTCTTGTTTATACACTACATTTGTAGGTTGATCGACACTCTGGGTATTGCTGGAACCTGTAGAAAAGAGGAAAAAAATGACTTATCTGATGACATTGCTCACAAGAAAGCTATCACAAATAGCCATGTTTTGACTCAAAACAAAGTGGAGAAAAGCACAGTCCAGTTCTATTCCAACTTATTTCCCAACCCTCCTTGATCAGGCCCCGGCTGCAGGGTTGGTGGGCTCCCTACCAAAGCAGATGAAGGCCAAGACTGTGCACAAGAGAGCAAGCGGTCCGGGCTGCATCCTTGGGGCTCTTCCCACTGGTGAAATGGCTCTTGTTCTGCCTGCCACCTGACAGGCTTTTGAGGTGTCACTGGAGCTGGGCGGTCCTGTGGCCTTGCTGCTGCAGAGCCGGAAATGGGGTTTCTGCAAATGCAAGTTTAGTCATGTCACCTGCTGTCTGTGTTTGCCCTCCTGCCTCTCTTCCACCAGGTCTTAAATTACTTTTCTTGAATACTTATACATTACTTTTCTTGAATAAATATATAACATGTAGCATGTTTTTTAATAATGAAAGAGAACTTGCTCAGTGTAGACATAACCAAAAAGTATAAAGAAGACAATAAAAATACAACTATAATGTCGTTACCCAGAGATAAATACTGTTAACATTTTTGTTGTTTCTTTCAGTATTAATACAAATATGCATACTTTAAAGGAATTGGGATCGTATTAAAGTCATTTTTGTTTAACATTATGTATATAAATACGCCATCATGTCATTCAGTCATATGTGAAAATGTAATTTTTATAGCTTCATACTACTCTGTTGTGTAAGTGTACCTTAATTTGTTTAAACATCATTGTTTGACATTATTTTGTTTCCTGTTTTGACTATTTTAAATATGACTCAGTGGATATTGTAAATATAAGTCTTTGCATTTCTGATGATTTATTTGTATGTTAACTAGATTCTTTTAAAGTTTTTTATTATAGTAAATTCAAACATCTACAAAAGAAGAAAGACTAGTGTAATGAAACAACATATACCCACCATCCAGCTTCCACAGTTATCAACTCATGGCCAATCTCGTTAATCAACACCCCACCACCCTACATATCTACATACATCCCCCAATCCTGATTAGTTTGAAGCAAATCCCAGACATGATGGTGTTGTGTACTTTATTCGGGAGACTCATAACGTCAGGTTGCCTTTTAGTCTTGTGTATGTGTGTATGTGTGTGTGTGTGTGTTGTTAGTGACTGTCGATAAACAATGACTAGACCTATTGTTGGGTTGGGAGTTGGTTTGCAAAGTGATATTCTATCATTCCTACTTCGTTTATTAGCTGAAATATTTCTATAAAGATCATTTTTTCCTTGTCAATTATTTGATTACTCTCTGAGATTAACTGTACGATTCTTTCCATTTACCAGTATTCAGGATAATGAGTTGGTTCCACTGTAGGGGGACCCACCATCCCTGTTTGCCTGAGATGGAGTGGTTTCCGAGGACATGAAGCTTTCAGCGCTAAAATCTGGATAGTCCCCAGGCAAATCCCCAGGCAAACCAGGACAAATCTCCAAAAGTGAGGAGAATTTTTTTATGAACTCATGGTCTTAAACATACTTGATGTGTTTCAATCTATTAGATCCATTATCCTGTTGATGTGGGAATTGTCCTATCTTTAGCCAATGGAAATCTTTTTGGGTTGGCTCCTGAGTCTTTTTGACATGACCTTGCAGTCTTTGATAGCTTCCTAGTTTTCTATGACCAGATATTCTAGGCTCATTTCCTCTCCCAGAAATGGAATCAGACATCTATGATTAGTGATAGTTGTGTTTTTTCCTTTCTAGGCCTAATGTTTTTATTATTTTACTGCACCTGTTAAGACCTTTACTGCAATGTAGAATAGCAAGGATAATACTGGAAATCTTTGCTTTCTCAAGTTTTTAAAGGAATGCTTTTAACATTTCACTTTAAAAACAAATTCAAAGATTCCCTTTATAAGGTTGAGGAAATTCCCTTTTATTCCTAGTTGCAAACAGATTTTAATTATAAACACATGCTAAACTATGCCAAATTACTTTTCTGCATTTAGTGAGAGAATTTGAGTTAATATATTCATGTGGTATGTTGCACTGATATTAAATCTTCCTCATACTCCTGGGAGAAATCCTAATTGATTATTAGTATTACTTTTTGATATGCAATGTTAGTTTGATAATATTTTTAGGAGCTGTCGTTGCTTTTTATAAGTAATATTGGTCTATAATCTTCATTTGTCATCTATTTTTGTTTGTTTTTGTCATTGTTCTCATGGTCTCATAAAATGTGTTAAGTAACTTTCCTGTTTTTATTATTCTCAGTACCTAGGTACAGTTTGTATAATATGGAAGTTACTGGTCTTGGCTTTGATGTAACTTGACCGTAATACTGTATATACAGAGAGAGTTTTAAATTTCTTTAATTTGCATGTAAATTCAAGGTGTGTAATTTTTCTTCTCAGTTTTGCTAGATTATCATTTTTAGAAAGTTTTACATTTTGTCCAAGTTTTCAAATTTATTTGTGTGAGTTTATGCCTTCCATTTTCTTGTAATTATTTACATTTTTACTATGCCTATAATTATTATCTTCTTTTACACAGTATCTTTTGTATCTTCTTTGTTGGTTTTCTTGACAAATCTCATGAGAGATTTGTCTATTTTCTAATTCTTTTCAAAGGACTATTGAAAATTGATTCTTTCCATTGCTTCTTTGTCTGTATTTCATTAATTTTAACTCTTATTCTTTTTATTCTCTTCCTCCTACATTTGTTGTTTACTCTTACTCCCTTTTAAAACTTTTTGATTGAATATTTAGCTCACTGTGTTCAGTTTTTTGCTTTTACTATGGATATTTTAATATATGTGATTTTTAAAATAATGATACTTTTTTATTGAGGTATAATTAGCATACAACATTTTATTAGTTTCAGGAAAAGTTGCTAAGAGAGTAACTCTTAAAAGTTCTCATCACAAGAAGAAAAATTTTGGAACTATGTATGGTAATGGTTGTTAACTAGACTTATTGTGGTGATCATTTACAATACGTACAAGTATTGAATCATTGTGTTTAATACATATTTAAGCCTATAAAATTTTATCTGTGTACTGCTTTAGGTTCATCTCACAAGTGTTAAAATATTGACCTTTCCTTATTGCTCATTGCTAACTATTTTAACAATTCTTTTATGATTTCCTCTGTGGTTCATGAATTACTTAGGAGTGCATTTCTTTTTAGTTGAAGTTGGCTTTTTATTAATAGTATCTAACTTTGTTCATTGTAGTAAAAGAACATGATCTGTATGATATTGATTCCTTTAATACTTGTTGAGATTTGCTTTTGTCAATTTGTCGTCAATTTTTCTGATAATTTCTTTAGGGTAAATTTCTAGATGTAGAATTGTTGAGTGAAATAATTTTATATATATTAACAAATGGACCTCTATAATGATTGTACAAATGGATATTTCTATAGCATTACTCTAAGAGTTTTTGTTTCATGTCATCCTCAGACACACCAGAGAATCTAATGCTTGAAAATTATTTTTAACAATTTGTAGAGAAAAAAATTTCTGTATAATTTTTATGTGCATTTGTTTAACACTGAGGTTGCATTCTTTTCATATTTTTATTTCTTAATTTGTCAATTATTTGTCGTATTCATTGCCGTTTTTTAAATTGGTGTAATTTTTTCTAATTTCTTTGTAATAACACCTTATTTTTTAAGGATATTAAACAGGTTTGTTTATAAAAGATCATTGTCTCAGAATCCACTACTGACTCTTAACCAGATAGGTAGGCAGCTGAAGTTTTATTATGACAGTGTCTGAGCTCTTTGATCTAACCATGTACCTGGGCCCTCCCAGCCCCAGAACTCAACGTTTACCCTGATATACCTTTACATATAAACCACAAAACTTCTGTGGCCTTTATCTGGGTGTTTTTCTGAGAAATGTTTAAGAAAATGTTGAGATCCAGGTTGCTGAAATTGTCCTTCCAGAAGGGACAAGGATGACGTGAGTACCAATGGGTGCATGTAAAGTTCAGGGTGACCTGTTCAGAAAAAGGAGAGAACTTCTTCTGGCCAAGTCATTCTTCTGAGAGGAGGTTGTTATAAAGGATGAATTTGTTATAAAGGGAATTCTAGCCAAAAAAATGATAATGGAATGGGGAGGTTCTCAGAATGAAGAGGTTTACAAGCCTGCAGTTGGGTATAAGACAAGAGATGGGAAAATTACACTTGTAAAAGAAGGAAACAGTTGGTCACAGAATTTCCTAAAGTGCAGAAGGATTTTAAAGAATATCTGCCTTCAATGACCTCAATATTATTCAGGCTTCTAATTCTCAGCCCTATCCTTTTCTGTCCTAAATTCGGGCCTCTTACAGTCCCCAGGGAGTGTCAGCATGGTCTCACTGTTCTCAGTCACGTGAATGGGCAGGGTTGCCCCCTGGAGGCCAGAGGAGCAGCCTCCTTACAAAGTTCTAGGACAGTGGTTCCAGGTTTGAGATTTATACATTTTCGTATAAATAAAGTGACTGTGGATTGCCCAAGTTTGGCCTTCTAATTCTCAAAAGTTTTCTTTTCACCCAGCTTTCCCTGGGCTCTGGATGGCTGGAGCATTACCAGGGGTCAACAACTCTGAGCTACTAACTAAAACCTCATCAAAGACTTGAAAGTAAAACCTGAAACCATAAAACTCTTGGTAGAAAACATAGGAAGTACACTCTCTGACATTAGGTCTTAGCAGTATCTTTTCAAATACCATGCCTACTCAGGCAAGGGAAACGAAAGAAAAAATAAACAAATGGGACTACATCAGACTAAAAAGTGTCTGCACAGCAAAGGAAACCATCAACAAAATGAAAATACAACCTACTCATTGGGAGAAAATATTTGCAAAGCATATATTTGATAAAGGGAATGTCCAAAATATATAAACAACTCATACAACTCAACAACAAAAAAACAAACAATCCAATTAAAACCACAATAAGATATTGCCTCATGCCTGTCAGAATGGCTATCAGTAAAAAGATAAGAAATAACAAGTGTTGGAGAGCATGTAGAGAAAAGGGAACCCTCACACACTGCTGGTGGGAATGTAAACTGGTGCAGCCACTATGGAAAACAGTATGGAGATTTCTCAAAAAAATTAAAAATAGAACTACCATATAATCCAGCTATTCCATTTCTGACTATTTACCCAAGGAACAGGAAAACACTAATTTGAAAAGATATATGCACCCCCATGTTCATCGCAGCATTATTCACAATAGCCAAGACTTGGAAACAACCTAAGTGCCCATCAATGGAGAAATGGATAAAGAAGATGTGGTATATATACACAATGGAATACTCAGCCATAAAAAATGATGAAATCTTGCCATTTGTAACAACATGGATGAAGCTTGAGGATATTATGCTAAGTGAAATATGTCAGATGGAGAAAGACAAAAACTGTATGATTTCACTCATATGTGGAAGATAAACAAACAAACACACACATAGGTACTAGATTGGTGGTTTCCAGTGAGAAAGGGAGGGAAGTAGGAGGAGGGTGAAAGGGGTGACAGACTAGTCTTTTGATGGGAGACATGATGTAGTCTACACAGAAGGCAAAATATAATGATGTGCACCTAAAATTTATACACTGTTGTAAATCAATGGTACCTCAAAAAAATAAAATAAAATAAAATGTACAATTTGATCATTTTGACGCAGGCATACACAAATGTGAAATCATTATCACAATCAAGATAATGAGCATATGCCCAAACCCCAAGTTCCCTTGTGGCCCTATTCCTTGTGCTTCTTTTTAATCCCTCCTATATACCTTCCTACCACACCCTCCAACCCCTATTCAGCCCCAGGCAATCACTGGTCTGCCTTCTCTTACTACAGATTAGTTTGCATTTTCTAGAGTTTTACGTCAATAGAATCATAGAGCATATACTCTCTCCTCTCTGATTTCTTTTGGCATTTTTATTTTGAGATTCACCCATGTTGTTGCATTTCTCAGTAGTTTATTCCTTTTAATTGCTGAGTAGCGCTCCATTGTATAGCTCTACCACAATTTATTTATCCTTTCACCTGTTGATGGGCTTTTGGGTTATTTCCAATTACTATTTTCCAAGGTATTATGAACCTTCACATATAAGTGTTCGTACAGGCATAAGCTTTTACTTCTTTTGGGTTAATACCTAGGAGTGGAATTGCTGGGTTGTATGGTAGGTGCATGTTTAACTTTTTAACAAAGAGTGAAACTGTTTTCTGAGTGATTGTACCATTTACATGCCCAGCAGCAGTTTATGAGAGTTCCAGGTGCTATAACACCTTGTCAGTACTTGGTACAGTTAATCATTTTTATTCTAGCCATTTTAGTAGTATGTAGTGATATCTTGTTTTAATTTGCATTTCTTTTATGCCTAAAGATGCTGAGCATATTTTCATATGCTTATTTACCACACATTGGCTTTCTTTGGTGAGATTTCTGTTCAAATCTTTGGCCCATTTGAAAAAACTGAGTGTCTGTCTTATTATTAAGTTGTAAGAGTTTTGTATATATTCCAGATACAGGTCTTTTGTTAAATATGTGTTTTGCAAAGATTTTCTCCTAGACTGTGGATTTGTTTCTAATTTCCTAACTGTGTCTTTTAAAGAGCAAACATTTTTAATATTATGAAGTCCAAAGTATCGATTTTGAAAAAATCTTTATTGAGGTATGATTGGCATACAAAAGCTGTACATATTTACTGCATGCAACTTGATGAGTTTGGAGATAAGCATGCACTCATGAAACCATCACCACAATCAATGCCAAAAACATATCCATCACCTCCAAAGTTTCCTCCTGTTCTCTTTATTTTTTAATTTTTTATTTTATTTTTTTGTGATAGGAACTCTTAACATAAGACTCTCATAGCAATTTTTTAAGTATGCAATACAATATTGTTAACTATAGGCACTATGCTGTACAGTAGACCTCTAGGATTTATTCATCTTACATTACTGAAACTTTGTACCTTTTGACCAGCACCTCCACATTTCCCCCTCCCCCCAGCCCCTAATAACCACCACTCTATTCTCTGTCTCTGTGAGTTTGACTATTTTAGATTCCTCACATAAGGGAATCATAGATTATTTATTCTTCTGTGTCTGGCTAATTTCACTTAGCATAAAGTCCTCCAGGTTCATCCATGTTGTCACAAATGGCAGGATTTCCTCCATTTTTCAGGCTGCATAATATTTCACTATATGTAAATAACACATTTTCTTTATCCATTCATCTGTCAAAGGACATACAGGTTGCTTCCGTGTCTTGGCTATTGTGAATAATGCTGTGATGAACATGGGAATGCAGATAGCTTTGAGATCCTGATTTCAATTCCTTTGAATATATACCCAGAAGTGGGATTGCTGGATCATATGGCAGTTCTATTTTTAATTTGTATTGATATTTTTGTATTGATTTTTAAAATCTCATGTCTTGTATCTTTTGTGTCATAATTAACAAATCTTTGCCAAACCCAAGGTATCTAAGATTTCCCCTCAATGATGTATTCTAGAAGTTTATAGTTTTATCTCTCTCATTTAGGTCTGTCATCACTTTGGAGTTAATTTTTTTTTATGGTGTGAGCTAAGGCTTGAAGTTGATATTTTTGAATATGGCTATCCAACTGTTCAAGCATGATTTGTTGAAAAGATTATACTTTCCTCATTGAATTGTTATGGTGCTTATGTTGTAAATCAACTGATCATATATGTTTGGGTCTATTTCTGGACGTGTTATTTTGTTACAATGTTATATTTGTCTATCTTTACATCAATACTATAGTTTCTTGATTACTGTATCTTCATAAAAACAAATAAGATCAATAGTGTTAGTTCCTTAAACTTATTATTCCTTTTGAAATTTTTTTGCTAATATATTCATTGGTTTTTCATTTATATATATATATATATCTTAGAATCCTTTTGTCAATTTCTACAAAAATTTCTGCTGGAATTTTTATTGGGATTACATTGAATCTATAGATCAATTTGGAGAAAATTTACATGTTAATTTGAGTCTTCCAATGCATGAAGACACTAACTCTCCATTTATTTAGATCTGAAATTTCTCTCAGGAATGTTTTGTATCTTCCAGTATATGTCTTGCACGTCTTTTGTCAAATTTGTCCCTAAACATCATATTTGTTGATGCTATTATAAATTGTATGTGTGTGTATATACACATATTTTTTTTTTAATTTCAATTGTGACTGTTTATTTTTCAGATATGGAAACAACACAATTTGGTATTTTGGGCCTGTATCTTCCAACTTTGCCGCACTCTTTGATTAGTCACAGTAGTTTTTTAAAATTGTAGATTCTATAGGATTTTCCACATAGGCATTATGTTGTTTGCAATATGATAGTTTCTTTTTCTTTTTGGATATGGTTGCCTTTTTTTTCTTTTCACTTCATTGATTGCATATGTCTTTCTTCTGTTCCTTTTTCTCTTTCTTCTACTTCTGGTATTCCCATTATCTCTGTGTTACAACTTTGTAGTTTTCACACAGTTACTGGATAGTCTATTTCTTTTTTCATCCTTTTTTCTCTTTGCTTTTCTATTTTCAAGGATATATCCTCTAGCTCAGAGATTCCTCCCTCAGCCATGTCCAGTCTACTAATAAGCCCATCAAAGGCATTCTTCATTTCTGATGCAGTGGTTTGTTTCTCTAGCATTCCTTTTTGGTGCTTTCTTAGGATGGAAAGAACATTACCCATCTGTTCTTGCATGCTGTCTACTTTATCCATTATAGCTCTTAGCATATTAATCATAGTTGTTTTAAATTCCTGGTCTGATAATTCCAATATCTCTGCCATGTCTGGTTGTTGCTTGTGTTCTCTGTCTTCAAATTGTGTTTTTTGCCTTTTGGTATGCCTTGTAATGTTTTCTTCATAGCTGGACATGATGTACTGGGTAAAAGGAATGGCTATAAATAGACCTTTAGTAATAAATTGATGAAGTGTAGGGGGAGAGGCAGCATTCTATAGTCTGATGATCAGACCTCAGTCTTTTAGTGAACCTGTGTCTTTGGACTGTGAACGTCAAAAGTGTTTTTAATTTTTTTTTCTTTTCCCTTAGGCAGGAGAGGATGGCTAGAGTGGGCTGGAGTTGGTTATTTGCCTTCCACAGGTCAGTTAGGCTCTGATAATACCCCAGCAGGATAGGCTCTGGTTAACTAGTTTCTTCTAAAGGCAGGCCTTCTTAAGAAGAACAAGTACTCTTGCCTGTCTTAAAATGGTTCCTTTTCACCTTCTTCTACTGGAAGCAGTTGGGGATTTTTCTCTGAAATTTACTTTGGGAAACTGGTCGAGCTCCTGGTGGTATATTTCACAAAATTGTGGGAACCCCCTATTAATGGATCTCCCTGGAGGGTTGTGTGTGTGTGTGTGTGTGTGTGTGTGTGTGTGTGTGTGTGTAAGATTGTCCATGAGCTAACATCTATGCCAATCTTCCCCTGTTTTGTGTGTGGGATGCCACTTGATTAGCAGTATGTAGGCCCACAGCCGAGATCCAAACCCATGAACCCTGGGCTGCGAAAGTGACCACTATACCACCAGGCCGGCCCCTCCCCCTGGAGGTTTTAACCCTCAGGCTTGACCACACTGAGCCTCCAACAATTCATCAGTTGCAGTTCAGGTTTTCTTACCTGCCGTTGGTTCCTGCAGTGGTTTCTGCTTGTGAACCTCTGCTCCAGTAACAGTGACTTCCCGCATGTGCCCTTCTGTCTTTCCAATCTTGGGCACAGCAGTTCTCCCTGTATCCTCTCTTCTCTTTCTTATGGATCCAAGAAGAGCTGTTGATTTGTCAGTCTGCTCAGCTTTTTACCTGTTGCCAGGACAAAGTGATGACTTCCAAGCTCTTTACATGGAGAACCTGAAACTGGAAGTCCCTACATCTTCATTTATCACAATCTCTTTCAGATTAATGCTAACTTAATTTCAATAAAATATAGAAATTTTGCTCTAATATAGCTCTATTTTTCCCCTCTTCCTTTGGGTTATTACTGTCATATATATTATGTCTATATAAGGTATAAACCCAACAATAGCGTGTTATAATTTTTGCTTTATACAATCTCACGTCTTTTTTAAAAATGAAAAGGAGAAAGGAGAAAAACATATTTGTTGAGTCTTTTCTATTAATCCAAATATTTACCATTTCCAGTGTTCCCCCAGTGGATTTGAGTTAATGCCTGATGTCATTTCTTTTCTCCAAAATAGCTCCATCTCCTTTCCCCTTCTTTGTCCTTTTATTATTAAATATATTATAACTTTATAGACTATTAACCTGATAATATAATCTGAAATTTATGGCTTTATGCAATTTTTTAATCAATTAAGAAAATAAAAGAAAAAAATATATATATATACACTTCCTTTTCTATTTAGCTATATAATTTCCTTTACTTGGGCTCTTTATTTCTTTACATGCATTCAAATTACCATCAGATGTCATTTCCTTTCATCCTGAAGAACTTCCTTTCGTATTCCTTCTGACACAGGTCTTTTAGCAATGGATTTTCTCAACCTGAGTTTATAAGGAAATGACTTTATTTTGCCTTCTGAGGGAAACATTTTTTTAAGCAGCTTCTAGTTTCAGCAAAGGATTAATGGGAACAGAATGGATGTGTCCCTTGGAGTGAAGAGCATCACAGGTGCTGAGATGTGGACGGGCACCACAGCTGAGTGATGGGGAGCAGGAGGGTCCTATCTTAGATCTCACCCACTTGGAAAGAATTTGAACAGTGTACCTAGGGTTGCTGGAACAAAGTACCACAGACTGATAGCTTAAAAAATAGAAATTAATTATCTCACAGTCCTGGAAGCTGGAAGTCCAAAACAGAGTGTCAGCAGGACTATTTCCCTCTGAGGGCTGTGAGGGAAGAATCTGATCCAGGCCTCTCTCCTGGGATTGGAGATGCATTACTCTGACTTCTGCCTTCATGTTCACACGGTGTTCTCCCTGTGTGTGTGTCTGTCTCCAAATTTCCTCCTTTTATAAGGATACAAGTCACATTGGATTAGGGCCCACCATAATGACCTGATTCTGTCACATTCTGAAGTACTGGGGGTTAGAACTGCAACATATTTGTGCGGGAGGAGAGGGGTGGGTGTGGATGTTACTAATCTTTGGGGGGAAGATTAGCCCTGAGATAACATCTGTGCCAATCTACCTCTACCTTAGATGTGGGTTGCCGCCACAGCGTGGCTGTCAAGTGGTGTAGGTCTGCTCCTGGGATCCGAACCCAGGAACCTGGGCCACCAAACTGGAACATGCCAAACCACTATGCCACAGGGCCAGCCACAAGTTTTTTTTTTTAATCAGTGAGTCTGTTAGTCTTTGATCTTTAAATTCAACTTGTACAGCATCCCTTCTGCAGGTAAAATGCAGAATTGTGGAGTCTATCATTTTGATGATGAGTCCTGTCTCCCATTGTCAAATATCTAAACCCTAGCAAGGCTCCCAAGTCCCTCCCTTAGACTGACTCAATGAATGTCCTTGACTGGAAGAAAATGTGTGAATTTAGATTTATCAACTTGGAATGGAGAAAGTCTTCTCCAAGGAAGGCTTAGATTGGACAATAAAAATATACCCTGATAATAGCTGAATAAACAAATTTAAAATATACAATATATTTGGAGGAATTATGTGCAATATATGTAGTAGGCAAAAAAAGTATTCATATTATTAAAAGAATTCATATAGTTAAACAAGAAAAAGACAATCTATTAAAGTGTTGACATGTGGGGCAAGTTGTACAACTGCCCCAGTAATCAGGAACATGAAAATGAAAATACCAACAAGATACTTTCATTATCTAAAATCTAAAAAAGATTGAAATAGTGTTGACCAAGATGCAGGGAAATAGGCTTCTTGAACCCTGTTGGTGGCAGTGTAGATTGTTAGAGCCATTTTATAAGGCAACTTTTCAAAATCAATAAAAATATAAACTAAGCATGTCCTTTTTGACCCAGCAATCTCACTTTTAAGAATCCATAATAAATACATATGTTTATAAAAATATATATAAATTTATAAATGTTGATATAAGTAAATATAACCATATATATGTACATATGTATGTATATATTGATTTATGTTTCTAGTTATGATTACTAAGAGAAGTAAAAAATTTAAATATCATCAATAGGTGAGCAAGTTAATTAAATTATTATACAAGCATACTATAAAGTTCATTTCTGTGTGTGTGTACGTGTATGAGCACATTCCAAAAGTACATTTTTAAATAAACAAAGGATAAATAAATGAAAAGGAACGTGTTTGGCAGGACATACTACAAACTGTCAAAATGGGTTACTACAGAAGTTGAAGAGAAATGGAATGGAGGTGGTGAGAGTCAGTTTTGGGCTTTCAGGTTTTACTCTACATACTTAGGTAATATTGTGAGTCTTTTACAGTGAGAAAGTGTGTATTTTTTGTGTAATAATAAAAATATTTCAACATAAACTTAAAAAATGAAATTAATATCCACATATCCGTCCCTTTTTTATTTCTTCCCCCAAATCTATATCCCAAGTGTATGTGTCACAGACAAGCAACAAAGAAAATTTCAAATTTTTCCCAGGGGCAAATGAGTCAGTTTCTAAAATCCATTTCAACTTTTGAGAGGTTGGAAGAACTAATATGGTGCAATATCCAGAGCCTGGGCACTCCCCTGGGTCCAAAGGAAGAAAGTCTTTGGGACAACCAAATGGTTGTTCTCACCTTTTTTAGTGAGACCAACAAAGAAAGCAACATTTGATTAAAACAAAGAGCCATGACAAATTCTCATTTCCTTCCCCCTTTATGGCAGGATTACAGCTGTGATTCTGTTTTCTCACAAGCGTCTCAGTCCCTTCAGTAATGGAAGCTCTTCTTCCTCATCCTCTTTGTTCCTGTCCTTCCTCCTTGATTTCCTCACTGTCTTCTCTTTACTCCTTTTCCCTTTTCCTCCTTTACTTTTCTTCTTCTCTTGGGCTTCTGCTCAATCTTGTGCAGTGGCCTCTTTGGATGGCTGCTGCTGCTTCCCTTCCCCCACCAGGGAGATATTGCACAGGTGCAGCCCCATCTGTCCCAATGTGTGTCTCTCACGATGCAGTAGTACACAGCGGTGTCTCTCGGGGTGACCTGGGGCAGGATCAAGGTACTGGACTTTCTGTCTGTTGTGATGGTCAAAGAGGCCATCCCGTTGGTCACATTGCCTTTTAGACCATGAATCACGTACTCTGGACCCTGGCGGGGAATCTGTCGATACCAACATATGGACTCACTTCCACTGATTGTGGAGTGGTTACAGGGCAGGTGCACAGGGTCTTCTTCAGTGCTCTCCATTGTATTTGGCTGTGTGGTCTTAGCATCACCCATAACACCTGAGGGGTTGAGAACCAATAGATTAGCTCTGGATTGTCAAATCTCGGTGCATCTAAGGTCAGGTTCACAGGCATTCCCAGAACTCCTCTCTTCAGTCATACCCCATACTTGAGTATTTTCATATATGTTTTATGGGACAAGAGAAATGTTACTAGTATTTATCGTTGAGCCAGCCAGAGCCACAAGGCCAAAGATAAACTTCTGTCTTCCATGAACCTTGGGCCCAAAACTCTGTACAGCCTGAGAGCTGTGAGACTCAGGGATCTTCTGTGAATAGTGGATATGATCAGTCTCTCACAATGATGCTCAGACTCTCTAGAGAAATACACAGAGACATAGAACACATAGATGCAAATTCTTTCCAGCAGTTTGGTCAAGTACAGCAGGAGAAGTAGAAGCAGCAGATACCAGCCCTTTGTCTTTAGCCATGAAAATCATCCTTTCTTAGACTCAGATCACTTACCCAAAGTTAGGAGAATAATTATTCCTGTCACTGATCTCATAGTTCAAGTGCAATCTGGGGTTCCAGACCTCTCAGTGCAAGATCTGTGTCTGATTCTAAGTTGGGGGAGGTCCCAAGCAACCACACAGCAGCCGCTAGCACAGGCCCACACCAGGCAGCTTTCAATCTGGGTGTTCCCCAGTCAAATATCAGCAAAAGACAGAGCAGTCTCTTGGTTGGATCTTCTCCCAACCCCAGGATTAAACATAAATTTAAAAAGAAGAACATTTTCCCAATGTCTAGCCCTAAATCAGAGGGTTTACATCGAGATCATTCTCAAGGTTCAAACTCAAAAAGTCTATGTCTGAATGAGTCTGAATGAGTAAAATTATCCACAAGGAGATTACTCATCCCTCGTTTATGGTACAAGGCAAAACCCACGACTAATTGGTGGTTTGATGCTACACTGAGTTGACATTAAATGTCTCTTAATCCAAGAAACCTATGTTGAGCTCAGGGTTGTAAAGGGAAGAAGAGAATTTCCATCCATTCCCAGCAAGAGCAAGTAAGTCTCACAAGCAGTAATACATAATCTAACTTCAAAAGTCAGAAACATTTTTCTGGTCAAAAAAACACAAAAATGACTGTAAACTAAGTTAAGAATCCAATGATAGTGTGGAAGAAAATATTTGCAACACATATGACAAAAATAACTTCTTAGGGGCCGGCCGGGTTGCTTAGCAATTAAGTTCACCCGTTCCACTTCGGCTGGGTTCGCAGGTTCTGATCTGGGCGCTGACAGAGGCACCACTTGTCAAGCCACGCTGTGGCAGCATCTCATATAAAGTAGAGGAAGGTGGGCATGGATTTTGGCCCAGGTCCAATCTTCCCCAGCAAAAGAGGGGGGTTGGCAACAGATGTTAGCTCAGGAATAATCTTCCTCACAAAAATAAAAAAAAAATAACTTCATAGTTGTAAAATACTGTTGTGCTCAGTCTGCGGGAAAACATAAAACTCAAATCCAGTCTAAGAGCCAAGTTGCCTGGTATTCATGTTCCTGGGATGATGTCTTAAGCATCTTCTAGATGGACATTGTTGGATGCCTCTGGTCTTCATTCAGGAACCAATGACTTGGATGGTACTTTTCCTATTCCCTCTTTAACACATATCTTCTCATCTCCATGCCCATGCCTATGGTGTCATACATTGAGGACACTAAGGAGAAAAGAAGAGAAGGAAAAGATGGGGTGAGAGGATTTGGAAAGGCAAATGAAATGAAGCCATTTTACAAGAGAGGTGGTAATAAACGTACAGGAAATTATCTGGTTATTCTCAAAAGTGGTTATTATTAACAAAATGAGATAGACTAAAACTAAAATTACTCATCTTTCTCTGCTAAAATAACTAAGCTTATTACTCCACTACAGGAACAAATATTTGGCCATTTAAAATTAAACTATTAGTTATCTCTCTCTTTTCATCCCATGAGGGGACAGGTCTTTGCTCTGCATTTGGGAAGGGGCTTACCCACCCACGTCCTTGAAGCTGTGCATACACCCAGTGTGAGATTACGAAGTACACTCTGGGGAAGGGGTTGAAAGTAAGTTCTTTGAAGAACAATGATAACCTCTCCCTCACCCTGGAAGGAGCTTCAGTTTACAGTTCTAACAGCCCCCTCTTGTGACTGTAACTATAAACTCCTTTACTTAGAACCAGGAACCAAGTCAGTCAGCAATCTTTAAGGTTTGTGTTTCAGGTCTCAAGATACAAGTCTCATATGTGCTACCTCCCTCTAGTGGCAAGGCTCAGTGAAGAGCTTCCTACCTCAATATTCTAAGATTAAACATTGAAAAATGTTCAAAATTCTTGGGAATTTTAGAACTATTCCTGTAATGATTTTCTCAGAGAAATAATTCTAAAATCCCCTTCAATAAGATTGCTTTTATTTCCTATAGTATCTTGTCCTTCCCATGTTTGAAGACAGTTCCCAAAGCTCACATTAATCACTGTTTAGCATACAATTTGGCACAGACTACACACTCCATAATAATTTGCTGAACGGATATATTAATATCAGTTAAGTTATATGGAGAATTTATATGGAATGACTCTCAAAATTATTCTGAATAAAAGTTTCTAATTTTCTGGAAAACAAGTAGAACAAAAGTATCCAGCAGTGAAGGTAAATGTAAGATTAGACCTGTGGGAAAAAATCAAATAGACCAACTCTCACTCCCCATCTTCCAAAAAAAAAATTCACAAATCTAGAATAGAGAAAGTGTGGTTATGAGGATATGGTGGTCTTTGCATGGCGGTCATGTAGTCATGATTAATTTAATAAGTATTCAATGTGCATCTACCATGTGCCAGATTGTAAAGTAATAAAAGTGACTCAGGGCTGGTATAAATATATAAATGAAAGAAGTATTGGGATTGCTAAAAGAAATATGAAAGGTAAGAGACATTACGTCCACTAGTTATATAATGTAAAAGTAGATCAACATTACATTTTATCTAGTGTTCTTTACTGCTGTGTTCAGATGGTACGGAGAATCCAGACTGAGTCCAGAGAACAATAAATACTGTGATACTTTTTGGTTTTGTTTGTCTATTTTTATATAACAGCTTCATTGAGATACAATTCACATACCATACAATTCACTGATTTAAAGTATGCAATGGCCAAGAGTTGGAAGCAACATAAGTGCCCATCAAGGGACGAATGGATAAAGAAGATATGGTATATATATATACAATGGAATACTACTCAGCCGTAAGAAACGGTGAAATCCAGCCATTTGTGACAACATGGATGGACATTGAGGGTATTACACTAAGCGAAATAAGTCAGAGGGAGAAGGTCAGATACCGTATGATCTCACTCATAAGTAGAAGATTAAAACAACAAACAAACGCATAGAGACAGAGATTGGTTTGGTGGTTACCAGAGGGGAAGGGGGGAGGGAGGAGGGTGAAAGGGATGATTAGGCACATGTGTGTGGTGATGGATTGTAATTAGTCTTTGGGTGGTGAACATGATGTAATCTGTGCAGAAATAGAAGTATAATGATGTACACCTGAAATTTATATATTATTATAAACCAATGTTACTGCAATAAAAAAAGTCTGTTTCGCCTAAGTATATCCTTGATGAAGTTGGAGAAACTATTAATGTTATTAAATCTCAACCTTGAGAACAAAAAAAAAGTAAAAATTAAAAAAATAAAGTTTGCAATAGTACAATTGTTTATTGGCTTTTAGTATATTCACAGAATTGTGCAACCATCACCACAAGGATTTTTAGAACATTTCATGATCCCCAAAAGAAACCTGTACCCATTAGCAGTCACTCACCATTTCCCCCCATGAAACTCCTTCTAGGCAACCACTAATCTACTTTGTCTCTGTCTCAATCCACTGGGTCTGCTATAACAAATTACCACAGACTGGGTAGCTTATAAACAAAAGAAATTTATGTCTCGCAGTTCTGGAGGCTGGGAAGTCCAAGATCAGGACCAGCAGATTTGATGTCTAGTGAGGGCCCGCTTTCGGGCTTATAGATGCTGCCTTCCTGCTGTGTTTTCACATGGTGGAAGGGGCAAGGGATTGCTCTGGAGCCTCTTTTATAAGATCATCAATCCCAAAGGCCCCACCTTTTAATACTATCACCTTTGGGGTTAAGAGTCAACATATGAATTTTCGGGAAACAAAAATATTCAGACCATAGAAGTCTGTATGGATATTCTCATTCTGGACATTTCATATAAATGGAATGATATAATATGTGGCCTCCTGGGACTGGCTTTATTCATACCAGAAGGTTTTGAAGGTTCATTCATGTTGTTGCATGTATCAGTACTTCATTGCTTTTTACTGCCTGATAATATTCCATTGTATGGATATGCCATGTTTCATTCCTTAGTTCATCAGCTGATGGGCATTGGGTTATTTCTACTTTTTGGCTATGAACATTCATGTATAAGTTTTTGTGTGGGCATATGTTTTCACTTGTCTTGGATATTCACCTAGGAGTAGAATTGTTGGATCACATGATAACTATGCTTAATGTTTTGAGGAACTTCCAGATCGCTTTCCAAAGTGGCTGCATCATTTTACACACTCATAAAAGTGTCAGAAGTTTCCTTTTCTTTATAGTCTCACCAACACTATTTTCTATCTTTTTTATTAAGCCATGATAGTGGCTGTGAAGTAGTATTTTCCTGAGGTCTTTGATACACTTTGAGTTAATTTTTTGTGTATGATATAAGAAAGAGTACAATTTCATTCTTTTATATGTGGATCTGCAGTTGTTGAAAATGCTATTCTTTCCCTTTCTCAAAAATCATTTGACCAGAAATGTATGGGTTTATTTTTGGACACTCATTCTACTCCATTGATCTATATGTCTGTCCTTAGTCATTAAGTATGAATAGCTTCAAATTAAGAAGTTAGTGCTAAACAGTTTTCCTAAGTATTATTATCAATTTGCAACCTTGGTTGTAGCCTATGAGAGTGTTAGCAAATCATTCTCTCCATTATTGTCTTTCTTTCTAAGTTTAGACTTTCTGGTTGGTATGTAGCAATAGCTTACCATTTTTATTATTTCATTTGATTTTAAATCAATAAAGGCATAAATTAGGTGCAGTACAATGAACCCATTTTAAGTGTTTTAAAATATAGTAGGTTTTGAAAGATAGACTCATGTAACTATTGTCTAAATCAAGATATAGAATAATTATTTCACCCAAAACATTCCTCAGTGCCTCTTCCCAGTCAATCGTCCCCAACTCCAGAACCCCAGCAACCACTGATCTGCTTTCTCTTAATATAAATTAAATTTGTCTTTTCTAGAGTTTAAAGTAAATGGAAACATACAGTGTAAGTTCATTTCATCTGGCTTTTTTTCCCTCAATATAATGTTTTGAGAATTCATCCATATTAATGTGTGTTAAGTATTTCATTCCTATTTACCAGCGAGTAGCATTCAATTCACTTGTTGATGGACATTTGGGTTGTTTCCAGTTCTGGGCTATTATGAAAAAAACTACCGTGAATATATGAGTACACATATTCCTGTGAACATTTTTTTTTTTAATTTCTTTTGGGTAAAAACCTAAGAGTGCAATTGTTAGATCATGTAGTATGTGTATGTTCAACCTTACAAAAGTACTAAACCATTTTCCAAATTGTGACACAATTGTACATTCCTAGCAATAATATAATAAACCTATAAGTGTTGCAGTTGCTCCCTGTCTTTCCTACACTTGGTATTGTCCTTCAGTCTTTCTCAAATGGACTTAACCTTCTCAGTTGAGGGATTCTAGATCTCTCCATTGACTTAGTTCCAGAAACTGAATAAGGAGGCTATGGATATCCACTATAGCAACTCAAGTTATATTTCCACACCCTCCCCCAGCAAATCTAGAAAATATAAAGCAGGACATTAGTATCTTGCCCCTTTCTTTAATTTATAGAACTCCATCATTAATTAACTCTCTCCAAAGATCTCTGAAAATTAAAACACTCTAATACTCTTTCCCTGTGATTGATTGTGGTAATATCACATACCTTGCCTATCTATTAAGCACCTCCATCTATCATCCCAGGATCCCATTATGCCAATTGAAATCAGGAAAGCAACTTATACGGCAATATGTTCCTTCTGAGCTCACTCCTGTTCCCATCATCTCACCCTACAGAAATTGCCTCCAAGTTATATTTTAAGGATTCTGGTGACCTACTCAACAATAAAATTCTTTATACCTTGGTGAAGGGAGTGTCCTCTGGGATTTCCAGGGAGTACGATTAGCAAGCATATATCAGATTGAAATTGTAAATTCCATTTCAACATTTCCATTTCCCCAAATTTTCAGACTTCTTCCTCTATAAGATACCCAGGAAGTGTCTGCATTCAACCCTCATTAGCTGTCAACCAATGGAGCTCTTACTATCCCTAGGTCCAAAGTGTATAGGGGAAGTAGGGCAGACCAAAACCTGAAAGGAGATGGTCATGTAGAGAGCCAACTTGAAAGGAGCTATAATCTTTGGACAGATGACGCCGCCTGCACATAGAGATCCCTCAGGAAGGTAACAAGGGATAAGTACCCTGAGCTCACTCTGTTACCTCTTTCATATTTCTTCAGGGGGCTCCTCAATGGCAGAAATCCACTAGAATCCAGGAGGAAAAGGAGCTGTATTGATGTGGTCCATTCAGATCAGCTTCCAGAGGCAGGAGGAGGAGATGAAGCAGGAGAAAGATGGAGAGTGGATGAGAGGCTAATGGAACACTTTTAGCTGATGGTCTGTGTCTAGTGTCTATTCTATCACTCACACCACAGTTCTAATTTCATAGGCTTAATATTAGGTAGAGAAATTCCTCTTCCTTGCTCTTCTTTCAGAGTGTCTAGAATATTCTTGACCTTTTTTTCACATCTATTTTAGAATTGACTTTCTACACACATACACACACAACTGAGATTGATGGGGATTTCAGTGAATTTGTTTACAAAAGGTGAGAGAATTGACATTTTTGCATTATGCATCTTCTAAATCATGAACATGGAATATTCTCACACTTTTTTACATCTTCAACTTTTTTAAATTTATTTTTTATATTTTTCTGTGCTGAGATATTGTAAATACTTTAAGAAAATTTGTTCCTAAGTATTTTGCAGTCATCTGTTTTAAGAGTATTTTTTAAATTTGATTTCTAATTTCTAGTTGCTTGTATACAAAATGTAATTTTAAATATCTTATTGCTAAACTGCTTTAGTAACATAATATATATCTACATTGTGGATTGTCTATATCACAATCCTATCTGTGACAAATGTTATTTATTTTCCTTGATTTCCAGTTACTAAAACTTCTATTTCTTTTTCCTTCCTTGTTATACTGGCTAGGACCTCCAGTACACTGTTTAATAGAAATAGTGCTATTTGGCTTCCTTAAAAGAAGGCATTTAGCATTTCACCATGAAGTTTGGCATCTGCTTTATGTTTGTAGCATACACCCTCTACCAGAAAGAGGAAGGTTTTCTTTTATCCCTAATTTGCTAGGAATTTATTTCGTTACTATGTGTGAATGTTTTTTATACATCAAATACTTTTGTGTAACTATTGAGATGATGAAATGATGTTTTTATTAATGTGGAATATTACTTTGATTGATTTAAAATGTTAAATGAACATTACATAAAACCCAATTGGTTGTGATTTATTATCCTTATATATAAACTGCTAATTCTTTTTGCTAATATTTTGTTGAGAAGTTTTTTTACTTTATTGTGGTAACATTGGTTTATAACATTATATAAATTACAGGTGTACATCATTATATTTCAATTTCTGTGTAGATTACATAATGTTCACCACCCAAAGAATAATTACAATCAAGCACCACACACATGGGCCTAATCACCACTTTCGCCCTCCTCCCTCCCCCCTTCCCCTCTGGAAACCACCAATCCAATCTCCGTCTCTATGTGATTGTTTGTTTTGGTTTATCTCTTGTTTAGAAGTTTGAATTTATGTTCATTGAGTGAGGTTATCCTATATTTTCTAAAAAATTTCTTTACTCAGATTTTGGTATTAAGGTTATTCTTTCCTTGTAAAATGTTTCCTCTTTTTTTCCCCATATTTAAGTATGTTTGGTGCACCAGTCACGTTATGATAGGTTATGCTGTCATAATAATCAATAGTCAAATCCCAAATCTCAGTGACTTAAAGAAACAGCTGTTTATTTCTTGCACATACATAATTCATTTTGAATCAAGGTGATGCTCCAGGTCGGCTGTACTAAAAGTGATGGATAATGTTTGAAACTCCAAATCAATATACAATTCAGCAGTCACCACAGTTTGAGAAAACAGAGGTTGAAAGTTAAGCTAGGCAATTAAATGCCTCTATCATGAAATTGTACATGGCATTTCTACTCACATTTCTTTGGCCAAAGCAAGTCATATGGCCACGTCAACCTTTAGGAGGCACCCAATTCTCCCGGGTTGCTGGAAGGAAAGGAGAACTGGATATTGATGAACAGTCCATAGTCAGCCTTTGGACTTGTAACCAAGAATTCCTTTCCTCTCTTCTACCTGTGCAGGAGACAGGTACTCCTTCTACAAGGGATACAACATAGGATCCCCTTTCAGTGACTTCTTCTGATCAAAGGCAGGATCTCTGATTGATCTATAGTCTTCCTCTGGTCTTGATGTGGCTCCTCTTGGTCTAAAGATCTATGAAGAAAAAACAAGAAGAAAACAAACAAAATAAATAAATAAAAACAGGTACACTGCCTCCTCCACACACTGAATATGCAATTGTCAAACAGTTACTTAATTACGTCCTACAAGGTTCTCTTGCAAAAGAGAATGAAGAGAGACACACAGTGTTGGTATGAACTAGTCTGTGATTCCAGGAGGCATTGGTTATGACATTCTTTTCCCCCTTGTGGTGAGACTCTGACTGTGCTTTATGCGAGGAACTCTCTTGCTTATTGTTTTTCACATTCTCTGGCTCAGCCCTCTGGAATATTCTTCTTCTGTTATCTTCTTGGGCCACATGTTAAGGTTTATGTCTTCCTTGGGGGATAGATTTCTCAGCCCATTCTCTGTTTGGGTTTCTTAAGTGCTGAGGAATTTCTTTGAATCTTTAATGATCCTAATTTGTTTTAGTCAAAGTTGCTTTTGGCCATACAGCTCTTTCAAAAGATTAGTTGTCTTCTTATCTATTGGATTCCAGTAAAAGTCATATATTTATGTATTAAAATACATAAAAATAAATTTATGTATTTATAAAATTATGTATTGAGCAATTAAATAAATAATTAATTAATTAAATGAATCATTATATTTGCAAGAACAGTTAAAATCAGCATGATATTGGAAGAGAAAATGAATGAATTTCAGTGCTATTTCAGACTTGAAAATCCAACAAATCAGGATGATAATTAGAAAACTACTCCTGGTTTTCCTGAAATAAATGGGTTCATTCAACCTAGCTGTTTAGTACAAGTTGAAAAACACTTTGTGATTTATTTTAACCCAAGATACAAAAATAATACCCTGGAATCCCAGGGAAGAATGTGGTTTTACACACTGAGTTCAAATATGGGAACATTCTTTATAGAAAGAGTGTTTACATTAGAAGGTCTCAGCTGTGCTTCCCCGGTGCCTGCCTCTTCCTGTCTGTGGTTCATGTGAGCAAGCCTCTGAGCAGGGGGCTGCCTTTATGGAGCTCTAAGGTTTTTGATTATCTTCCACCGTCGTTTTTATTACTGTGGGATCCCGGAGAGCACAGAAGTATGTTGCTGAGTCTGCCAGTTGTAAGGAAGAGATGGTGAGGCTGATGAATTTTTTTGCCTTTTGAAAGTTCACAGAGAAGCGATCCTTCTTTGCACTTGGCCTATCAGAATCCTGATAAATAAGGAAAACCATCTCTCCACTGGGGGGCTGTTTGTACCAGTACAGAGTATAATAACTGCTCCAGCCAGTTTCATACGTGCAGTCCATGGTCACAGCTTCTCCTTCCTGCCTTGTTATTAGGGTCTGAGCTTGGGTTACTTTCTGAGCCACGCTGGATCCTATGGAAAAAGCCGAAAATAGGGTTTGTTTCTGAAATGTCTCAGATGGGCCATGAGGACTAGATTCATTTAAGACACAGAGACAAAGAAAAGAATCACACAGTGTTTCACTTCCCCACCTCTCTTCCCTCATAATACCCCCACCAGTTACAACTTGCATAGTTCCTTCCTTGAGCACTAAGAGGAAGCTGAGGCCCATGTTTAGAGCCACACGTACTGAAGACAAAGGAGGCCAGGAATGCCCACAGCAGGCCAGGGCAGAGCATGATAAAAATTCTTCTCCTGGTGGAAATTCTCTTGTTCTCCCTCAAGCTCAGAGACCAGCCCTCCTCTGAGTGCCTGAGTGCGGAGTTTCTGGGCTATTAGAAGTTTCTGCCCCCAAACAGGAAGTAACGTTCGTAAGTGTGATGTTACAGTGCCCTAGTCAGAGACTGGAACATCTACCCTACCCCAAAGCTCTGTTTTGCCCTGATGTTTTTTCTGTAGCAATAGATTTGATTATTATATCTAACAAGGTACAGAAATGAAGTTTACCTTTTTGTTATTGAATTCTCCCTTAATACCATTGTGATCAGACTATATACTGAATGATTTAAGTCCTTTGTAATTGATTAAGTCATGCTTTCAGATCCAGAATTGAGTCAACTTTGATAAATATTCCATGTGCATTTGAAAAGAATACGTATCCTGTTGCCTGGGGGTAAAGTGTTCCATGTATGCAAATTAGGTAAAGAATATTGATTGTGTTGGTCATATTTTCTCTACATTTCTACTGAGAGATGTGTGTTAATGTCTGTCACCAGGATGGTTTATTGATTGATTGATTTTTTAAATCAACAAATTCTACTAGTTTAATTCTACTGATTAACTCACTGATTTATGTTTGATATATTTTGAAACTATGCTTTAGGTGCATGTAAAAATAGAATTGTTCTATCTTCCTGGTAGATTGTGTGCTTAATCATTTTGAAGTATTGCTCACTATCTCTAGTATTAACTCCTGGTTTAATGTTTACTTTCTCTGATATTAGTAAAGCTACTCCGATTTCTTTTGGTGAAGGACTCCAAATGTCTTGCAATCTATATGCAAAAAAATGAAGTTGTATCTCTACTTCTCATCATATTAAAAATTAACTTGAAATGGATCAACAACCTCAATGTACAAATTAAAACTATAAAACTCGTAGAAGAAAACAGAAATGTAAATCTTTGTAACCTTGGATTAGGCGATGCTTTTAAAATATGACATCAAAGTCCAAGTAACTAAAGAAAAAATAGTTATATTGGACTTCACAAAATTAAAAACTCTTCTGTTTCAAAAGACACTATCAAAAAAGTGAAAGAGATGACCCACAGAATAGGAGAAACTACTTGCAAATTATATATCTGTTAAGGATGGAGTATCCAGAATTTATAAAGAACTCTTACAACTCAACAGTAAAAAGACCAATGACTTAAGGAAAATTTTAAATTTAACAGTGGTTTTACTGGGCTTCTGGGGATAGTAGGGATAAAGGTGAGAGAGAATGGTACTTTTCAATATGTTTCATTCTGTATAATTTTATTTTATACCATGTGTATTTATTACCTATTGAAAAATCCAAGAATAATTTGTATTAAAATATTTTCACTACTCTTAGCCCTTCATTATAAATGTTAGTTACTTTTTTTGCCTTCTAAAGGAATTGGTGAGCTTTATCTCTCTAATTGGAATGTTTTGTTTAAAATAGTTATTATTTTCCTTTCCTGAAGGGACATTGGGAAAAACTGAGACAGTTCATACTGTTGCTGAAGTCTATATAGATCTAAGAAGTCTGAAGGAACTGATGGTATGTTTGTGCAAAATCTCAAAACTCTTGAATAGTGTCATTGAACCCTGGTGTACACTGTCATCAAAAACTTTCCCAGGTGGGGCTGGCCCAGTGGCATAGTGATTAAGTTCACATGCTCCTCTTTGGTGGCCCGGGGTTTGTGGCTTCAGATCCCAGGCATGGACCTACACACTGCTCATCAGGCCATGCTGTGGTGGCATCCCACATACAAAATAGAGAAAGATTGGCACAGATGTTAGCTCAGGTCTAATCTTCCTAACCAAATAAAGAAGAAAAAAAAAGACTTTCCCGGGTATTTCTGGTGAGCAGACATCCATCAGAGGAGCAAGTCAGAACAGAGTTAAATATTGCCATCCCTTTCTCAGCATCCTGCTCAATCTTTAGCACTGAGACAGTGTCTGGCATAAAGTAGACAGTCAGTAAATATTTGTTGAAGAGAACAGTTGCAATGAGAAAAAGCTTTGCAGGAATTCCTGATTGCCACTTGAATTGTACCTGTTATAACCAAGCACCCATACACTGAAGATGGACTTTACAGAGGAGAACGGACATATATGTTACATGAAAAATATCCTTTAATTTCTAAATTGATATGAATTTAGGCATATGATGTGAATTAAGGCATGAAGTCACATAATTAAGACACACCTAGAATGAAAATACATATAGTAAATGATTGTCTTTGGGTGGTGAAACGCTAATGATTTTAATTTGTCCATTATGTTTTCTATATTTTCAAAAAATGTCCATAATGAGCATGCATTGATTTCATGACAATTAGTTTTTTTTTCTCTGAAGGCCACCAAATTGTCACCCAGAAGAGTTTTAGATCTCCTTGATACATTACGGAAGGTGTAAGATTTCATTGAGAGAACCTCAAATACCCCAGTGAGGTTATCTTTACAATATACATATCTGGTTAGAACACCACTACTTCTCCTGTGGAATATATTGGAGTTCGCACAAATTGTAGTAGTCCATCTTGAGCTTTTTGAAAACTGAAAATTTATAATCACAATGATTAGATCTCTGCATTCTTTTCCAGTTGGAAACAAGCACATTATAACAAGCCATTCTAACCCAAAACCTAGTCAAGGACAAGGCATGCAACTGGAGCTCGTACTGCAGGATGCAGGGGCCTGGAGAGCTCTGTGTGTTTCCTGAGCAGATTTTCAAGGTTGAGTCTCCTGGTTGGGAGGCTGCGATTTGCAAGGGGGCATGTTGAACTTTTTATTCACCAGTACTGGGAATCTTCTGTTTTCTATCCACTTTTGAACAAATCTCTATTGGAAGAGTAGAGTCTTTCTCTGCTTCCTTCTTGTACCAAGAGAAATAATTCAAAGACCCATCTGCACAACTGCAGGTGATAACAGCCATTTCTCTCTCCCAGACACTCAGGATTGGAGGACTCTGCATCACATCCATTTTTTGGCCACTAACAACTGTTGAGACGATGAAGATGGGTTACTGGGTGGTTTTCAGAATTTAGATTGTATTTCTAAAGTATCTACAGGATACTTGAGGAGAACCAGAATGACCCTCTTCCTTCACTGGTCTTGCAAGGAACCCTTCCAGAAGCCATAGTTTTAGCATCTATGACAAATCTTGGACAGATAAAAATATTAATAAGAAATGTCTCTTCTCACCAACTTCCTCAGAATTATGCCTAGTGAGTAAAAATGTGTGAATAAATATCTTTTAAGGTAAAACTCCATGGAGATAAGGGATTTAGAGAAGATAATATAACACAAGAAGACGGGTGGTTCACTCAGCCTGATAGGGTGTCCAGCCATGTCATCTCTAGGAATAGAAAGAAGTAGAAGACCTGGAAATAGAGGATTCTACAATAATGCTGCCCTTAACGTAAGTATAAAAGTGTTCCTGAAACAATCTTATTGCTTCGTGAGCTGCTGAAATTCTGGCTTCTCGAATTACTGTGAATTTATATAAATTTAATAATGCTACTGTGGTTATGTTAAAAAGGAATCTCTACCTTTTAGAGTACTCCACCCTGGACTTCTAGCTCCACCCTCACATTTAAGCTGTCCCTGCATTCCTGCAGCATGGAGAGGATCTCTCTCTATTTGCTCTTGCTCCTCCCCCAACAGTAGGTGGCTGCTGTTTGTTATTTAGTGCTGACGAGGCTCATTGTGGGTACCTGGACTTCTCTGTTGTCTCGGTCCAGCTTCAATCTTAGATGGGTCCATGTGTCTGGATTTCGGATTCAGCATTTTCTCAGTATTCATGCCTCTCCTCGCCATGGAGACCAAACACTGCCATGTTTCTCTGTGGTTCCTGTGTGAGAGAATTTTCTGTCTCTCTCTCATTAGTAGCAGAATTATAATGGTATTGTTATAGCATCTTCAGGTCATAATGGCTTCCTGTCACTAAAACAAAGGTAACGGCTGTTTTCCTTAACTCTTCTCTCTGCTGCAATGAATCTTCACTGTGTCCTGGGTGGTTGTGTGTGTTTGTGTGTGTGTGTCGCAGAATTTTCTGTCATCTCTGTATCCCTATCCTCAACAGCTTCAGGCTTTTCCTTCAGTGAGAGACTGAAATAGGCAAGGTGTCAGGGTTTGTGATTTCCTGCAGTCACAGTCGATCAGGCCTATAATTCTGATGGGCCCCTTTCTATCACCTGTTCTGTCCCCATTTTTGTGAACACACAGTGGGAGTCTGTGAAAAGGGCCTTACCAGTGAGTGCAAACTCCTCTTGCATCGGTGACTCCCAGCAGTTCTATATTGTCTTGAAATCCCTCTCTCGGTCTTTTAGCTGATTTCTCCTTCTTGCTTGTATGGCTGCCAGCTCCTCTTTTACCTCTCCTCTGCTAAAGGTGTGTCAGTCCATATGTCTGTCTCTCCTTGGAGAAGCCTGTTCCTCATTGGAATCCAGCCTACTTGGTTGCCCTGTGACCTCTGGTCTCTGATAGGTTAAAGCAAAGTTAAGATTTCACTATTTATCTACTTCTACATGTTAGGGTGGAAGCAACAGTCTTTCATGCTTTATGTATCCTAGAAAGAATGGAATTCTGGCCATCTTCCACTGCATCTAAAATTGAATTGTCGATATCAGGAATACAGCATTCTCTCTGAACCATAGGAAGCATTCTGAAACATATTATCATTATAAATCAGAGATCATAACTGAAATACCTCTTTCCTATTCAGTCACAGAAGGAGGGCACTCTTTTACTCCTGCTGGTTGATTTTGACTTCTACTGATCTCTAATACCTTTTAAAAAAAAAAAAAAACTTGGGCCGATTTTATGTTTTATTTTTAAGCGTCTCAGAGAAACTGCAATCTTTCTAGGGTCTTTGCTGATGGAAGAATGGGCAAGTTCCTAAGGGTATCTTTACTGATTCTGTGGCTTCTGCTGGGTTGTGAATCCTGGGAGTAAATTTGGATTCAATAAGGAGAAATCCCAAGGAAAATTACAAGACTGAGGAATCAGATAATTGTAGTTTACTCTGGTCCAGATGGGTTCTCTCTGGGAACTTTGAAAATGGGTTTTGAAGATGGGATTATGCATATTCTGAATATCCAGGGAACATCTTCCACATTGTTATTCACCTTGGTCTTGATCCAAAGATCTTGGGGGTGCAGAGGAAGCATTTTGTAATACATGTAAGGGAACTTGGACATAGATGTTTCCCTAATGCAATGAGAAACAACTGAAGGGTTTTGCATAAGGTGTAATTTTTTTTCTTGAGGGAACCAATGGTTGGCTAAACAATGAGGCTAGGTTTCTAACAAGCATGGCCATCCCACTTTGAGTTCAGGCAGATAAAATTTCAGAGAGGAGTGTCCAAATTGTCCAGCAATAGATAACAACCAGGAAAGAGTTGACACTTCATGTATTCCATTTTTAGTTCTGACAAGTTGTCAAATCCTTAGTTGAGGGTACAGGATTAAGAGGAAAGGAGGTTAAGGATTAGGCACTGTGTCAGGCCTGCAGCCACATGAGGTAAGGTCCACTCAGCATTCTCATTAGAGGATTCCTGGGAGTGATTTCCAGGGAATTACCAAGGCAAAGAAAATGACTCATCAGAGTTGAAAGACTAGTCCTGTGGACTTGACCAAAACAGTTAGGAAGTAGGTGACTGAATAAAGGAATACTGTGGGTTAGAAACTACAGTCTCATTTCTGTTGTTTCCATGAGCTAGTCAGGTGGCTGCAAGACCAACTTCAGATGTTAGCAACTGTAGCAGTGCCTCCTCATTACTTCCTTTCTCGGTTGTGGTTAACCAAAGCTTGTGATGGACATGTGACTGCAGGGGGACCAATATCCAGAGAGCCAGCTGCAGGGAGCATAAGAATCAAAGTAAAGCTAAGCCAAGCTGGATTTGGCAAGAGTTAGAGTGAAATGTAGCCAAGGAGATAGGAAAATGTGCCTGATCCAAAATGGGTTGCTATTCTACAGGATCCAGTAGACTCCAGTCTAAAATCTCAGCCAATGTTGCATTTTTCTGGCCAGTCTTTAGGCATTCCAGTAAATAGACCTCTACTTTATGTGCTTATTTTTCCTAGTGTCTTCCATACTATCCTCTCCAAAAGATTGAGTTGAGCAGGTGTAAAATCTGGAACAATCAAGTATAATTTAAAATGTTGTCCTTTGTATAATGCATTTTTATGGCATATTCCTTGGGGAGAAATAGAAATATGATGATATCTGAGGAGTGTGGCTTTTACACATGGTCCTATGTGGTCTCTGAGCCAGCTGTGAGGGAGTGCTTCCTGGAATGAATTCAACAAATTCCTTTCTAGATCTTATCTTATGCACCTTAACCACTAACTGCTAACAAATGTCTGGGTAAGGTTTGTGAGTCTCCCCTGAGAATATGGGAAAGGAAATTGCCTCAGGTTGAGTTCTGGACTTTTTGTAAGGCTCTTCTAGCATATTTCTATTTTTGTAGTGGGATTTCTGAGACAACAGAAACATGTTACAGAGTCTTCTACCTGTGATGGTGACATGATAAACCTGATAGTTTTAGTTGCTTTCTGGAAGTTCACAGAAGATCTACCCTGTGTTGAATTGGTTTCTGCATCTGTGAGCTGAGAAATAAGGAAAGTCATTTCTCCACTGGGTGGCCTTTTGTACCAATACAATACATAATATACAGCCTTAGTGCCATATGAATCATCTAGTTCTACAATCTTGCTCTCCTGTCTAGATGTTGGTGGTTGAGATTGAATGACCTCTGGGACATGCTAGATCCTGTAGACAGAAGAAATAAGAAGACTGATCCTCTGAGCTGACCTGTAAGGGAGTTGCCAAGAACTTTTAGGGCAGGGGTTAAATCTTCAGACAAGATAGTGTCAAAATCTGGTTCCTTTCCCCTTCCTTCTTATTTTCCTGGAGTATTTATTACAGTTGACCATTGTTAATCCCCTCTGCCCCTCACCACTATGTCCCCCCAATCCTAGACTGTCCTCTGCCTCACTATCAGACACTGTCCCTACCAAAGAAGACAAAGGCCATCAGTGCCCATGAGACACTGAGAAGAGTCATTTTGGCACCTCTGTCTCTAGGAAAATATCTCCTGCTCTGAGCCTGGGGCTAGGTCTCATGCAGTTTTGTGTAAAGCTCCACCTAGACTTGTTGGCAATTGGCAAAGCAGTTGTCTCAGAACAAGAAATCTGGTTAGTGGGGAAGGACTAGGATGAGTTGTCAGATCATATCTTGCTCACCCTGGCACAGAAAAAAGTTGATCTACTAGATGTGTTTAAGATAGTCTTTTTTCCCCTGATTGGCTAGTTATTTTCCAGAAATTTGGAGACCATGTAAATGTTTTCCTAGTTTTACATTGACATAAAAAACTACAATATCTATGTTTTCTTTTCCAAACAGAGAAAAGATATTTTAAATTAAAATGCAGATATAGCTCTGTATTCTTGTAAGGGAATAGATATATATTCTTACACACAAATATTATGGTAATACTGGAACCTATGCATTCTTTTCTGTCTCCTTTCCTTCTCAATTCATATTTCCAAATACTTTCCTTTAAAGTCTACTCTTTTTTCTGATTATCTTAGGCTTCTGGTTGTTATCAAGATAACGACATTTCATTAAGAGAAAAGAAAATTTCATCAAGATAACGACATTTCATTAAGAGAAAAGAAAATTTCCAGGGTCACCCAGTGGCGTAGTGGTTAAGTTCACACGCTCCACTTCAGCAGCCCAGAGTTCGTGGGTTCGCATCCCAGGCACAGACCTACACACTGCTTATCAAGCCATGCTGTGGCAGGCAGCCCACATATAAAGTAGAGGAAGATGGGCACGAATGTTAACCCAGGGCCAATCTTCCTCAGCAAAAAGAGGAAGATTGGCAAAGGATGTTAGCTCAGGGCTAATCTTCCTCCCCAAAAAAGAAAAGAAAATTTCCATTCTATTCAGTGTTCTTTGCCCTCGGCTCAGCTATAGTAGATCACTTAATGATGGGATATTATTTCCCATGATTCCGGGTCACTAGCCAGCCTGTGAGATTAGGAGAAAATCATTTTTTCTCTGCTCTCACCTCCAACCCCTTTGCTCAACTCAAAGAATAACTCCTGGAGCCACCATACCATGTTGATCACCTCCCACAATTTTATTTAGAGAACCTAAGCTCACTTGAAATGGCCACTTCTGGTTAATAATGAAAATACTAGGCAGAATTCACTGACCACTTAACATGTTCTATGAAATTCATATATACAATCTTACTTAATCCTCACCTTGTGGGAAAGGTGAACCTTGTGAGGAGTTATTACTTCCCTTCCTTCCTACTTTACAGAGGGGAGAGAGAGGCTCAGAAACTTGCTCAAGATCACAGTAAACGGAGGACCTGGGATGCAATGCCCTCCAATTTAAGAGACTGAACTTCAATCACTAATAGTACCTCTTGTTATCTTCCCCCATGTTCAGCTTCCACTTCGTTTATTTTTTATTCTAAATTGAAACAGAAGAATTACTTGCATTAAAAGAGGTGTTACAGCTTATCTTGAGATCTAGAACCTAAACACTTTCATCTACCTTTTTTTTCAAATCAATTTTATTGGTTACATGAAATAATGTTACATTTCAAGTGTAACATAAAGTGTTCTGACAAATATATCAAATAGATCACTTATGTATTTTTATATATGGATCAAGCTTCACTGTTGACCCACTGTAGTTAGTGCCCTCCTTCCATCCCCAACTCCTGGCAACCTCAAACCTAATTTTGTCACTGTAGATTATATTTGCCTTTTTCTGGAGTTTCATCTACATGAAATGATATAGTAGGTACTCCTTTGTGTCTAGCTTCTTTCTTTCTGAATAATGTTTTAAAAATTCATCCATATTGATGGATGACTCAGTAGTTTATCTTTTGTTGCTGAGTGTTATTCAATTTTATGAATATGCCAGTTTCTTCATTCGTTTATGGACTTTTTCTTCTTCCATCTCCAATCTGCTCTTGAGTCCATCCAATGAATTTTTCTGTTATAACACTATTCAGTTCTGAGATTTCCCTTTGTTTCTTTTTTACGATTTTGATTTCTCTGCTGAGATTTTATTTCTGTTTACTTATTGAGAACACATTTTTCTTCAATTTTTGAATATATTTTATTTGAGTTCTTTGCACATTATTTATTACACCTGCTTTAAAATATTTGTCTGATCAATTCAATACCTTGGGCCATCTCAGAGTCGGCTTCTATTCACCTTTTTAATTGACTATGAGTTGTATTTTCCTAGTAATTTTTGGTTGTGTAATGAAGATTGATGATGATGATTCCATTTGTATGTTTTAACTTCTCTAATAAGGAAGCATTATTTTCCTCTTTTTCATCCTAAATTCTTATGAATAAATAATCAATCCAAACTTATTGAATACTTACTACATGCCAATGTTCTGATGAGTTTGATGTAGAGGAATAATTGAGGAAGGATACTGTCCATTGCATATTTGGGCAAATTGGTAAGAGAAGTTGTGATGTTATTAACTCAGAGTACCCTAGGAAAAGTTGAAAATCCACCAGAATAAAGCAAAGTGAGAAGAGAAGTGGAGGTCAGTCTAAAAGTGGAAGTGCTTCCCATGACATTTCCCCAAAACATATGCTTAAAATCTTGGAAAAAAATATTGCTAGTGGCGTCTCCAGGTAAGTGACACCATTAGCAGTGTAACCGTATACAATCCTGATGCCTCACAAGGAACCAGACAAAAGACATTTTTTGTTTGTTTGCTTTTTCACTATCTTTCTAATGACAAGCAGAGGACACCTCGTAGGAGAAAAAGAGCTTACTTTTCATTCTCAGACAGGAGTTCAGACACAAAAGTAGTTCACATATGTAGTTCACTCCGGTTTTGAAAACTGAAATGTATGTGATCCTGTTCTTAATCTAAGTTACCTACCATGCAATTATATAATCACCTACCCAGCATTTATACAATTACCAACAAAATATGTTAAAATAGATACGATCTTAAGAGCATGGCCCACCTGTTGCACTATACGTTGATGGAATTGAATTTCACTCAGGTTTCTCTTTTTTCATGGATGAGCCTTCTGGTAAGTGCCCCATAGGAACCCTGAGCTAGGAGAGCATCTGTGCTTGATGTTTGAGTACAGCCTTTGGTGGTGTGGGGATCACTGCGTCTCTACTCCACAGAAGTAGGTGCCTAAGTGACTGCACTGGGAGGCTGTGATGAACAGGGAGCTTTGCTGCTTTTTCATTAAACGTGGCAGCTATTTTGTCATGACTCTTCTCTTCTCCATCTTTCCTTAACATCATCAAGAAGACAGGACCTTCACCATGCTTCTACCAGTACCAGTGTAAGGAATATAAAGGTTTTGAGAAACTGCAGTGGATGGTAACATCTTCCCCCTCTTGGATGATGAAGGACTGAGGACTCTGCTCCACTTCTTGGCTTCTCACACCTGATCGGAAAGACAATTGAAGACAGGAAACTCACATGAGATGCTCAATTTGATAAAACAGTGTTATTATCTCCACTCCTTCCTTACTCAAAACATAAACAGCACCACATAATTACAGAACAATTCCCACACTTCTTAAATCTGATTCTCAAAAGGAACCTTCCAAGGACAGAAAGATGACCCAGTTCCTGCCCTCAGGGTGCCGTCACCATTGTAAGCCTCTCCTAGACTGATCTGTGTCCTCACAGGCCGAGTGCCACAACAGAGGGCCTGAAAGCACTTTCAGGAGAGTCTCCATCCCTTGGGTCCCCAGCAAGTCCGATGGACCAGGTCAGCTCCTGAGTGGGCTTCCTCAGCAGGGGTTCCTCTGAGCTCATTGTGAGGCCTGTGTAGTTGTTTCCAGCATAGTGCAACTTTCAGGGACAACCAATCAGAGAGACATCACAACACTCACCATCTACACAGAATTATATACATCTATCTAGAATATTTTTTAAATAGTGCTCCCCTGTGGCCAGGATGAGAAATGATGATTAAAACGTGGATTTTTAGCTTTTCTTCAGTAAGTGTACATCCTAGATATGTCTTTTTCTTGCTATAAAGAAGGGCCTATCAATATATTGTGATAGAGATAATGCCCTAGGATTAAGAGAAAAAGAAAAATCAAGGAAAAAATATACACAATTATATATATATATATATACACACACATATATGAAAACTGAATAATATTTCAAATAGTAAGTTTTTATTATATCATTTGCTTGTTCAAATTCCTTTTAGTGCTCATCAATGCCTTCAAGACAATGTACAAGCATCTTATAGTGGTTTATAATTATTTTCACAAAGTGATTTCTGCTTTTTGCTTTAGTTTTATATTTTTATTGCCCATTTTGAGTGGTATGCTCTAGACATTCTGAATTAGTTTAATGTCATTCTCCTAAAATAAATCTTGACTTTATACCTTTGTATGTCCTATTTCTCTTTTTCTATAATACTCTTTCCCTGTCTCCATTTTTTGCTTTGTGAGGAAGACCGGCCCTGAGCTAGCATCTGTTGCCAATCCTCTTCTACTTTATATGGGATGCTGCCACGGCCTGGCTGACAAGCTCTGCGTCGGCGGGGGCCCGGGATCCGAGCCCGCGAAACGCGGGCTGGCAACCGTGAACTAAACCACTGCGCCACCGGGCCGGCCCCTCCCTGACTCCATTTTTGACTAATACTTTTATAAGTCTCGCATGTAGCCTTCCCTTATTTTCTATTTCCAGTATAGATGCCTCTGTTAAGTGGTCATGGTTTACTTTTCTCCTGTGATAGCTTTGATTACACTATTTTGTGATACACTCCACAAGATAACATTCTTCCTGAAGGCAGACACAATGTTTACTTTTTTCCAGTTGCATTTCCTGTATTCCTGTCTAAGATACATATTAGGCTTTAAAAGAATAAATCTCAAGTAAATAGAGAACACATTTAATAACTTCACAAAGATTGTGATTGTTCATTTGTAAAATTGAGATTATGGCTATTTTGCAGCGTTAGTTTGAGAATATTCAAGCATAACCTTGGCTCAGTCCTTAAATTCACTATGATCTCTATTGCCTGTATGTGCTGTTCCTATTTTTAAGATGTCTTCACCCACTCTTCTGTCTTTCAACCTGATTAACTCCTACTACATCTTCACGTCTTAGTTTAGACATCACATACGCTGTCTCTGACTCACTGCTAAGGCTGGGGTGGGGATGAGGCTCTTTATTTGCCTTCATATCACCCTTTGCTGTCCCAGGCTTTGTCCTTGTCTCACTTTACTTTGTATAATTAGCTACCTATATAACTGTCTAGATATAAATTCAGTGAGAGAAGATACTATGTATTTTTCTCATAGCTCTTTTTTTCTAGTATGTAACATATATGCAGAACTTAGCAGGTACTTAATGAATAACTGTTGATTGATTGAATGAATAAACCTGAGAGCAATGTTAGCTGGAAATTATTGTCCTTGCATGAGACATAAAGTCCTGATATAAGATGCTAAGAAGTTGATCACTTGTTCAAGATGACATAGCACACTCATAGCTGGGTCAATTGTAGAAAGTTCACCTCTTTACCAATGCTGCTTCTCAAATATACCAAATAAGAAGAGGATATAGATTGATAACTGTGGGAATGAATGATATGTGAATGTTGCAGTATGAAGAACTTGACCAAAAATAATAGGGATGAAACTGTATGTAGCATTCCCATTTCTGTGAGACTTTTTGTGAAGCCTTAGGAACATAGAGAAGGCTTCAATATATTCCCATATCAGAGTCTCCCTTCACACATAGACATGAAATAGGGTAAGTATAATGGAAATCGGAGTGAAAAATATCCATTGTAACAGAACTTTATAACAAGGTTGCAATAACTTATAAATCATGTTAAACATATCTGAGGATAAGAAAAGCTATTTGATTCATTGATCTAGGGTGTTAGAATTAGTTTTGTTGAGAACAGGGAGTCACAGTAGCTAGACTGATTAGTCATCCATATTTCCATATTTTTTGAAGTTGGAATAAACTGCATAGTATCACTTATATGTGGCATCTTTAAATAAAAGTTGAACTCATAGAAATGGCGAGTAGAAAAATGGTTCTGAGGGGCTAGAGGGTAGGAGAAATATTGAGAGGTTGGAAAATGTATTAAAAGATATTTAACAAAAAATTGAATTCATAATAATATAATATACATCATTATATAATAAATATATAAAATACATATAATAAAATACATAAGTAATATGTTATATAACAAAATATATCATATCATGTTATGTTATATTATTATTTTCTCCCAACCAGCCCCTGCTATTGTGGAATATACATATATACATATATATGTACATACATACATACACACACACGTATATGTATACACACAATATACGTATAGTGTATTGTGATATAATGTGGTGGAAATCTGAGACTTACTTTGGCCAACTTGGTATTGCAAGTTATGACGGAAGCAGCAGTTTCAAAGATGTTTTCGTGTTTCAGTTCTTGCTCTTGCTCCTCCACAATTGCCATGAGAGTATGCCTGACAGGCTACTGGTGGATGAGGCAGACGGAGAAGAGTTGAGTGTTTTTGGTTTTCCTAGACAAGGCCATTCTAGCCAACAGCCAGTTGATCTCAGACATAATAGTGAGCTCAGCCAAGCTCAGAAACACTGTTCAGCTGAGCCCAGTCCAAACTGTCAATTCACAGATTTATGAGTGAAATAATTTATTGTTTTAGCCCCTGTGTTTTAGAGTTTTGCACCATTATTTTAACGATATCTAACAGAGACGGCAGAAGATAACGGTGCTTAACTGAACAGCCTATGGTGTGGCTTCAGGGAAATAAGAATACACTGCATTACAGTGAGTTGGTAGATCCTCCAATGAGTTCTGCATTGACTCCGTGGTTAGATGTCTCATGGTTCCAGAGATCTGGGATCTCTGAGCTCAACCAAAATGGAATAACTACTGACAAAGTTTCCTGTGCAATGTATACAGCTTCCTCACTCAGGGACCACTTTGGACAGCCACATGATTTTATTCTTAGGAAGATGCTGCAGGAACACCTTAGCTTTTTGGTGAAGACGAATTAGGAAAAAGTTTCTCTACAAATATTACACACACACACAGGTAGACACTACACTACCTATACATTATGTGCACAAGTAGTCTCTTGATTTCTTAGGAGAGCTACGGTGTCTCATCCTATTTTTCTTTTTTTTTTTTTTCCTGAAAGTTGAGATCTTTTTTCTCTTCTCAGCTTGAAATTCTATATTTAAGGGACTGAACACAGTTCGAGGCATGAAGAAGAAAATTTTTTCTTAGAAATTCAAGTTTGCTAATTTCCTTGTATTCATCACACAAATGAAAACCATAAAACCAGTGGTCAGTAAATGTTTGAGGTGAATGGGCTCATGTAGGCATTGGGCTACAAGAAAATCAATTTCATCTAGTTCTAACCCACATTTCACAAATGAAGGAATCTGGGTGACTAATAGGATTGCCAAAAGTCACACAAATTCACAATGGAAGTTAGAATATAAAACATCAAGATATTTTTTATTAGGTAACACACTCATTTCACTGCCACTCATTTGTAGGGAAGTGGAATCTCATGCAGGTAACTTTTCCATCTAGACCACTCAAGTTTGAAGCTGGAAACTGCTTGTAGTTTTGATTAACTGACAACCTACTGGAAACCCTTGATTGAATAAATATTTGGGATATTTCCCATATCTTCTAAGTTCTTGCAATCCTAGAATGACCTTGGCCTGGTTCTTTACTCTCAACTTAGAGTTGCATCCTCAATGCTCAATGCCATGTATCAATCTCCACTGAGAATCAGGGTGGCTACCAATAACAAGATCTTTTTATTTGACCAGCTGCATGACATGCCTGTGTTCATTATTATGATCCACAGGGCAACTTTCCATTTGCTGATGGAAAGTGTATCAAATAGTTCAATGTCTTCCTGGGAAAGAGAGTACACAGTAAGTGATTTACAGAAGCAAGACTTATACACATCCTCAAATGCATTTACTGTAAAGGCACAGTTATCCAGAAACAATAATCGGGGATTATTTTATTCCTTTTACTCAAAAGTGAAGCACATGATTGCTGTTACTCGAAGGCACACAAACATTCACTGGGAGAACTTGCAGCTGGACCCTGGCTTCCTCATCCCCAATGTATCTTTTCCTCCAGGATTCAGGGGAAAGAGGGTATTCTTAGTCCAAGCACTAATGGGAACAAAACATCCCCAGAGATCGGTGCTTTGGCTAAACCAGCAGCCTCTCTCTAAAAGTAAAAAAGGAAAATGGTTAGACTCTTGGACACCCTAAGTCTCTGGGAACATTCTTAACTCATTTGTAGGACTTATCACATATCAATCTTCCTTAAGCTCACCTTGTTCACCTATTGGAAAGCACACCCTCTCGTCATGCTGTGTGTAAATGGAAGCAAGTCTGTGTGCCTCTCAGTCTGAGATCTCAAAGCAGGGGTTGGCTTGGCCCCAGCTGCAGGTTTGGGGACAGGCTGCAGGTGCCTGGAGAGCACTGTGCACTCGCCGCGCAGAGGTACAAGGCAGAGTCTCCAGGCTGGGAGGCCTCGATGTGCAGAGAGAGGTGTTTGGCACTTTTGTTGAGGAAGACGGTGAATCTTCCATCTTCATTTTTATCCTGATATCCTGAGTGCATTGATATCAGGAGCGCAGGACCTTTAGCAGGGTCTTTTCTGTACCATAGGAAGTAATCAAACATATTATTATTGTAGTCACAGTCCAGAATAGAAATTCCTCCTTCTTGCACACTCAGGGATGGAGAATTTTGCTTTATCTGCTGCTGGTCACCACTCTTCTGTTGACCATCCACCCCTGTTTGGGAAAAGAGTAACAGACTTAAAATTTTATTCTTAAAGTCCCCACAGAAAACCAACTTGAGCCAGAAAACATAACAAAATAAAACTGCCCATTATCTCATGTCCCAGCCTTGTAGTGTTCCTTGGAGTTTTTCTACCATATTCAAACCTCCCACCCACAACTCACAGTGTGGCTGAAGCCACAGAATCAACAGTGATGCCCCCAGGAGCTTGCCCATTTCTCCTACGAAGGCTCGGTTGTCTCCTCTCCCGCCCAAGCAACCGTAAATATGACTTCAACTTCCTACCCTTCATTCGTTTCCTTCCACAGAGCCTTCTATTTCACATATGAACAGTTCTGGTTTTAGCTATAAGTATATGACTTTATGAAAAGAAACACTGCCCCCTTTAGTCCACATGTAGAAAATTTCTGAAAATGCATTTCCATATTTCCTAAAATCTAGTTGCAATCCCTTCCCTGTAAAAACGTTAAAACAAGAGATTGTAAGAGAAGGAAAGGTTTTCAGAGATCATATAATTCAAATATATATACATATTTTTGAAATAGTAGAAATGATAACTCAGAATATAAAGAATTATGTAAGGTCAAATGATTGATACTTTGCCAACTGGTATACTTAGGAAGATATCCTGTTTAAAAGTATTAATAAGAATTGATGTTTACTGGGGACAAATAAGGATATGATGTCTTATTTAATACAATGGTTACAAATTTAGTATGCAGGGAGTTTGGTAGTTTGGCTTTTAATGTGATTGGATTCTAACATGATCTTCAGAGGGGTCCACATTTGCTCTGGTTAAATAAATGCCACAAGATAATTGAATCAGATATAAATTCTGGACACGTCTCTTAAAAACACAATTGAATACAACAAAATTTATCCTCTGTGTTAAATCACCTTCTGAACTGGATTATCTCTCTCAGAACTTGGATGAGATCATTTACTTAATGTGCTCTGTATTCTTAAATGAGAAATAATGACACAATCCTCTAAAGTCTATAGATAACATGAAGCCATAATCTTGAAAGTTACTTGAATATGCCAAAGAGGCAACATCATTGTTGGCCTTCACTCTTGCTCCATGGCTAGTATATTTCTCCACAGTTTAATCCGATGGAAGAGGCAAGAAGAATCTATTGCACTTTCAATGCTGAATCAGTAGGGCAAATAATGATTGCAGGTAAGAATAAATCCCCACATAATTTCCTGAATTAATTGGAGCAAAGACACAGAACATAGAATAAAATAATTTCTGATGTATATTTTATATAGAAAGAAATGTTTTGAAATTTTATTTGAATAATAATGAAACATATTCTGGGAAATCACAATGTTATTAAGTCACCATTAACTGTCCACCTCAGGACAATACCAGTTGTTCGTGTTTCATATTATATAGTTTAAACCCATATAATTCAGACTTTCTAGTGAAGAAATCTTCACTGATTAACTGATGTGTTTGTGTATTCAATCAATATTGATTTAGCTTCTATGAGGTACCCGGTACTGTGCTAGGTTTGGGGTTTCCAACACTATTATGGAACAGGCTTCAGTCTTAAATACCTGGTGGTCTAAATATAAAGACAACTGTGTAACTACCTCTTTGCAACATGGCATGATTTATAGGAGTTTTTAATGAGGGAAACATAATGGTGATCAATTAGTTCTACTGAGGAGGATAAAAACTTGGAGTCAGGGAAGACCTCACAAAGACAAAGCTCTTTAGCTTGATTTTAGGAGATTCGGGAAGATTGACCAATTATCTGTTTGGAAAAAATATGAGCAATTTCAAAAGCAAACAGGCAAATTATAGCCAGGAGGGCTCAGGCAACTTCCTCAGTTCATTACAGTTGGAGTTAAGTGTCCGAGTAGGAAGTTTATGAATTGAGGTTAGGAAGGGCAGTCACATGCAAATCATGAGGAACCATGTGTGACAGACTAAGAAGGCTGATTTTCCAGGTCCAGGGGTACTACTAGACTATGATGTACACACACTTTATCTCTCTTAACACACACACACACACACACGCACACCCATATACATTACTTAGGTAAACAAAAACATACAATACACAATGAGCAAATTTAAGCACAAACCACAAGCCCCATTCAGAAGCAATGGATTTGGATAATACCCCATCTCTATACAGGAAATTTGTCTCATGGGAGAGGGGATGGAACAAGCTTTATTTTCCTTTTTTAGCAAGCTATTTGGGTCTTTGTGGCTTATTGACAGCTGACAGTGTATCTATGGTGAATTACCTTTGTAACACTCAGAGAAAAAGAAACATAGTGATTGTTGTCTGTGGATGAATATAGAGGTGAAAGGGCAACATTTCTGCAAAGTCACCTTCCCCTGCAGTTCTCGTCATTGTACCACTCATAGTACAGTACAGTAGTACAGTACATGGTACAGTAGTATGTGTCTGAATCTTCTTCCTTAGACAGCTGCTTCTTCAGATGGAAGGATATCTCTCCTGGTCCAGATCAGGTATGACACCCTTGATGCTCTCTTCTGAGGGTGTCTCAGGAGGAGCTGGAGGCCTTGCATGGAATACTAGACATAGTAAGAGAGAACAGGGACTCGTACTATGAGTCCTTGAGAAGTTCCACCTCACCTGCTAGACATTTTTAAATTAAGAATATGCTATTCCTAGACACCTACGTGGTGATAAGTATGTCTCCTTATACTCAACATGTCCTGGAAATATAGGAGACCACAAACCATATCACTCTTTTTCTCTCTGCTTTCTGTTGCCACTCATGTTGCTAAATAAACTCTTCAAAGGTCTACTCTTTTCCTGGCTATACTAGGTGTTATGGGATAAAATGTGTCCCCCCCAGATTCATATATTGAAGCCCTAACCCCTAGTTCAGTATGTTGTTGTATTTGGAGATAAGGCCTTTAAAGAGGTGATTAAGTTAAAATGAACAGTTAGGGTGGCCCCGAATCCAATCTGACTGGTGTCCTTATAAAAAGAGGAAATTTGGACACACAAAGATACCAGGGGTGTGTGTGCACAGAGAAAAGACCATGTGAGTACACAGCAAGAAGGCTGCCAACTGCAAGCCAAAGAGAGAGGTTTCAGGAGAAACCAAACTGATCGACTTGTTGATCTTGGGCTTTCAGCCTCCAGAACTGCAAGAAAACAAATTTCTGTTGTTTAAGCCACCCAGTCTGTGGTATTTTGCTGTGATGGCCCTAGAAAACAAATGCACTAGGTTTCCGATTATTATTTCTTCCATTATTATTTCTGATTATTATCTAGACACACATTTCTTAAAGATAGAAAACATTCTCATTCTATTCATTTATATTTCCTAGTGTATCAGTCAGGTACAGTCAGTGAAGCAGAATTATCACGAGTGCTATGAGATAGGGGCTTAATTACAGGAATTTGACCTTACACAGTTGTGAGATGAACTGGGGAAGTGAAGGTCCAAGGGTGGTTGGATGGTCAGAGAAGGAATTTCACTGTCAGCTCTACTGCAAGAACCAGAAGAATCTTTCTTTCTCTTAAAATAGCACTGTTTTACATATTTCCTCTCTTTTAAAGGCAATTGTCAGTTTTATTCAATAGTCAAAATGTATCAGATGTATATACCATAGTTATCGGATCTTGTGAATCTTATTTAGAAATGCTTTCTGCATTTTAAAAGGAATTAAGGTTTCTAGAAAACTAACATATATCATTAATTTGTTTTATGATTATTTTCATTGGTTCTCAGTGCAGTTATTGCTATCTGTGCTCTGTGAGTATGTAGAGGTGCTTAGAGAATTTTGTTTCCATATCCTTCACCTTCCTGTATTATAACATACAGACAACTCATTTGTTTCTGTAACCCATCAGTTTCATGAGATACATTTAGCAGCAGCCACTCCTAAGCGTTGTCACTCAGCTTCATAGTGGGAAGCTCCATCCACCTGTGGCTTAGTCCAACTTCTACACATTGTGGGGAGTGTGTGTGCATGTAAATGTGTGTGTTGGGGATAAAGGAGGGTTATCTTTTTAGGGTTTAAGAATCATGTTTCTGTACACTCTGGGTATATGTAAAATAATTTGTGGGAAAAATAGAGGGAGAGTAGCTTAGAGGGGGAATAGAGAAACAGTTTATATACCTATGAAGAGCCATAGGTCAGGGATATTGTCCAAATTAAAACCTGAGACATGATCAGACTGAGAAACTTTTCTCAGTTTTGAATGACTTGTTATATACATCTATATAACAAGTCTATATTATGCATACTTACATATAATACAAATACATGTTAATAATACAAATATATGGATAACCAATTTCCATTTTTTACATTCCATGTATCTTATTTGTTGAATTTATTAAAGCCAAATGATATAATAATTGTCCAGGACATATGAACACTATAGAAATAAGAAATATGTCATGATATTAGAGAGAAAAATAGTTATATATATTCACATATATATGAAAAAGACTGAGGAAGTGAATGTTAAATGGTCTATACGTTAAATTGATGGAGGAGAAACTTTTAGGACCTATATATAATATGAAATATATCTATTAAATATCTAGGTATCTATCTCCTAAAAGTTTCTCCTCTATCAATTCAACATATAGACCGTCAATTTTCAACCAGGAGCTGTTGTCCCCCAGGAGACTTTTGGGAGTGTCTACAGACATTTTGTTTGTCACAACTGGGAAGGGAGGAGGTGCTACTGGCATCTAGTGAGTAGGAGCTAAGGATGCTGTTAAACGTCCCACAATGCACAGGAAGCCCCACCTCCCACCAAGGAGTTACCTGGCCCCAAATGTGAATAATGCTGCCGTTGGGAAACTCATACAGACCATGATTCTCAGTTCAAACAATCCTCTGCCATTTTCTTTTACCCTTTAATTCTCCACCCTCTTCCCATGTATACTTTACTTTTTGTTTCTTTGCCTCTTTCATTCCTTTTATTGTCTTACCCTTGGATTTCTGACTTTACACGAGGTATCGGCATGGTGTAGAGAAGAACACAATCAGAGGTTGGAAAGCATTTCTGGACAAATAAATAAAATCTCATATTGTTCTCTGATACTAAGAAATCTGGATTCATGAAACTACAAAATCACAGAAATATGAGACAAATTGTCTTATTTTAACCTCAGGCTTCATTTTTATTCTTGGAGATGAGAAAAGAGAAGTGGTGATAAGAAAGCAGGATCCTGTGCATTCTTAACAATTTTCTGGTCCGCATATCCTCTGCTCCCCTCCTCTGCCCTGGCCTAAATCATTAGCCCTCTTTCTGCTTCAGAGATTTTCATTCTTCATTCAGCAATAATCCTGGAAGCCTAAAGAAGCTTTTCTCAGGTTAGAGTGTCCCCTCGTGGACTAAAACCTAGTGCTGCCACCACTTCACATGCAGCAATGCAGCCACACAACCCAGGGTTTCGATCATATCCTTAGGCATCAACAGTGTATTTCCATTCATTCCAGAATGCTTCAGGAGCTTGGAGAGTTGCTCTTAGAAATTATTGCTCTGAATGGAGGTTGTAGGTCAGATTCTTCAAGCTACAGGCCCCGAAGAATGATGGTTGTGGGAACTAGTAAAAATCACCAAGAAAGTGAGTTCCTTGAAAGCAGGAACCATGCCCTCTCCATACTCCCTGTACAGAGCATAAATCAGGACACAAATGAGGTTTTGAGTATAACTTATCGAAGCTGTGGTTCACACTTTCAAGTTTTCTTAGTTTTTAACTCATTGTGCTAGGTGATGCACAAAATATCGTTAATCCTCATAACACTGTGAGGTAAGTACTATACTTACTTCCAAAGTACTTGTGAGGAAATGGATACTCACAACCTTGATATAAAATGCCCAAAGTTACACAGCCAGCAAGTGCCAAAGCCATAAGAAACTCTCCTTCTTCTCAGTGTTATGTCACTTTTCAGGGAGTGAGACGTGTAAGAACACGGATTACGGAAAGACACTGGGCCATCTTCTGGGGAAATAAAAAATTTTCCCACCAATCCAGAACACCTCACCACAAAGGAAGAAAAGAAAGAAAATAGGTTTATTACTGAATAAACATTCAACCAGAATGTAAGGTGCACCACAGGCAATCTGTTCAAGATATAGCAAAGATAGAAATTTTACCCGTTTATATAGCCAAAAAGATATATTTTCTCATTGCATACATTTTCTCAAGATAAACAATAACTAGTCCTCAAGTAAGAGGACTCAACTGCACCATTTGTCACAGTTCCTCCTCAGTTTACCTGGTAATTGGGGGTAGCCACCTGTGTTTGCTAATTGCCTCTATCCGAGGGAAAAATTTCTTATGTCTTTATTACAGGAGGCAAGTTTGAAACGTAGAGAAAGGCGCCGCTGAATTTAGGCTCCTCTCCTCCCACAGAGACTGGGAGACAGGGGCGCCATCCTCCTTGACTACATTTCAAAGAGATGACTTCCAGGTGCTTGAGAAAAACATACCTGGATTGTAAAACTGGCAAGAGGCTTATTTAGCTTTTTAAAAGATTTACAAACATCTCAAAGGGACAGAGAAAGAATTCATAATTATAAGCTTTCTAAAGTAAATAAGAAGAGGGAGGAGGAGAGTGTCTTTCTCTTTATTTCTAGGAGAATTAAAACATTTTTCTTATTTTTAGTTTATATTTGCCCTTACAATCTTCAAAATGAAAGAGATCCATGTAAAAAAACTTTCAGGGGATGCCTTTGGAGTAGGTTACTGGGGTACATGAGGTGAAAATGAGAAAACAAATAACCTTTGGAATCTAAAAGTGAGAAAAACATAAAACCACAGTTATCAATTATTTGCATGGAAATTGATATTGTCTATGGTTAAAAGACTTAGTATGAAAAACTGAATTCCATAGTCTCCCATGAGTAAGAAATTGAGAGAAATTTTAAAATGAGTCCTCTCTGAATGGAAGATGAAGGGTTTTTTTCTTAATAAAAAGATTATAGGAACATTAATACTTCAAGAAATACACATGATCAATATAAATTCAGGTCCCTTCTTTGTATAAACACAGTACTTTGTTCATATCTTTTTTCTGCACTTACAGATGGACACAAAAAATCACAAAGCCATTTTACGTCAGTCCTACCATAGTTAGGGTTGTGTTTAGCTGCAAGTAATAAAAACTCAACCAAGGGGCTGGCCCTGTGGTGAAGTGGTTAATTTCGCTCACTCCGCTTTGGTGGCCTGGGGTTTTGCAGGCTCAGATCCCCAGACTGATGCACCACTTGTCAAGCCATGCTGTGGTGGCGTCCCATATAGAGTAGAGTAAGACGGGCACGGATGTTAGCCCAGGGCCAGTCTTCCTCAGAAAAAAAAGAGGAGGATTGGCAACAGATGTCAGCTCAGGGCTAGTCTTCCTCACACACACACAAAAATAATAACTTGACCAAACAATGACTTATTAAAATTTTTCAGGGGGGCTGCCCAGTGGCGCAGTGGTTTGGTTCACACTTGGCAGCCCAGGGTTCACAGGTTCGGATCCTGGTCGCCCACCGACACACTGCTTATCAGCCATGCTATGGCGGCATCCCGTATAAAGTAGAGGAAGATGGGCACGGATGTTAGCCCAGGGCCAGTTTTCCTCAGCAAAAAGAGGAGGATTGGCAATGGATGTTAGCTCAGGGCTGGTCTTCCTCACAAAAAAAAATATATATATATATATATATTTTCAGGCAGAAATAAATCTAGGGGAGGGATTTGACTTGGTGTCTGGAGGATGATCAGGTATGGGGCTGGGGAGGGGGTTCTGCTTGTGCTTTCCCTTATGGTAAAGTTGGCACTTCCATGTTTCAGCAAGAAAAAAGTTGGAAAGGGGGACAGAAAAACATGGTGCCTGTACCAGGAGAGCAAAAATATCACAGGAAATCCCCAGCAGGTTTCTGATTAAGTCCTATTGGTCAGAACTGTGCTAAGTGCAACCTCTAGTTACAAGAAAGGATGTGAAATGTACCGGGAGTTTTTTTTCTTTAAAAGCTGGGTATATAGTTGACCACATCAAAATCGAGAGTTCTGTTAACAAGGAAGCAGAAGAGAGTGGTGATCAGGTTGGCAACACACAGTGTCCACCTTCCTGACTACTAAAGGTATGTCAGAATATTAGGCAGAGATTAACTCATTTCTCCTTGAGGAGTTGGTGGAAATTTCACAGTAAGGATAACACAGGGGCATTTATTGAGTACATATGTTGCACCTGGAATGTCATATAATTTTGTATACTTTATCTCATTGAATTCATAGCAAGTCAGCAAGATAGGTGTTCTTATTAACAAGTATTTATGAGGAAGATTAGATGAAGATAAATAATTGCCCAAGGACCCAGAACTAGAAAATTGCAGACAGGATTTGAACCTGGGTTTTTGTGACTCCCAAACCCATGTGCTTTGTATATATCATCTTGCTTTAGAGAACAAATAGGAATTCTGCAAGTGTAAAAATGGGCCAGTGGAGGGCCTGCCAGGTGGAGGGAACTGTCAAATTCTCTCTTCTTTAGCCTCGAAAATGTGAAATTCTTGATATCTGCCATTCAAGTCTAATCTCCAAGCAAACCCTGTGCAAAACAGGCTGTTGTAGTTAATGCTGAAGCAATTTCAGAATCACCAACTGGGGATATTGCTTTGGAATCACAGTTGGATGTTATTGAAGTACACTTTGGGCATCTTTCTATCAAAAAAAAGTAACAACTGTGTTCCAATTATTTTATATACTCCAGTTTAGTACACGGGGAATACAGCAGTTTCATCAACTCCAGAGATCTAGAATACAGCTGGGAAATCATCTAATTCTGTCCCCTTGTACTAACCATTCCTGGCTGTGGTCTTAGGCTGTGGAAAATAGAATGACCAATCGGAACTACGATGCACTCTGTCTAATATCTTCCATATGTCCCTCCATATCAACTCTCTTCATCACCCCACTGCCTACACTGGAGAGCTATAGACACACAGTTTTACTGGTTCTAGCAGTGAGCTACATTTCCAGAATTTTGTCTTATAACAGAGAGATCTTGTTCTCCAGTGTATGTGGGAAATTTTCTGGAAGAACATAGGAAATGGTTCCATGAGGAGCTGAGGTTGTTACCATTGTTCATGCCGAGAGGTATGCGAGGAGGAGCTGGAAGAATGTGGCAGCAGTGTGACTCGGGGTGGCAGCAGGGTTTGGGTGCAGGCAGCAGGTGCCCCAGAAGCACTGTGTCCCTGCACAGAGGTAGGTGCCTGCATCTCCAGGGTGGGCTGCAGTGATGAGCAGGGAGCTGTCCTTCCTTTCCTTACCAAACTGAGCCCTTAGTCTCTTCTGCTCCTTCATTTCTCCACCCTTAGTTAATGTCATCAAGAGGACAGGACCTTCGCCTGGCTCCTGTCTGTACCATTGAAAGCTGGCAAAATTGCTTGAGGAGTTGCCATATGCAGTGAAATTGTCTCCCTCCTAGATGCTTAGAAACCGAGGACTCTGCTCCGGCTGCTGGGTGCTCTCCCCTGTTTAGAAACAAAGAAGGCACCAGGGAAGGGAATTAGGGACTTTTTCCAACCTGAAATGTTTTTTCCTCCCCGCTTCCACCCTTCTCTCTCCCCCACTCTGTCCCTTTCTTCCTTCCTTCTTTAGTCCTTCCTTTCACACTTTACCATAAAATAATCTGCCTTTATGGATTTTCCATCTCCTTAGGATTTCCTGTTAATGTAATTGAGAACTTCTCAAACTCACATGCCAATTGAATCCAAAGGATCCACGCTGAGAATTTCAGGGGCATCTTTTCTTCCTATCACGTGGTGGCCCTGGTCACTGACTTTTAGCTGCCTTTGGAAGATTCCCTCCTGAAAGAAGCTTTTTTTTAGGCTAGAGGAGCACTTGCCACAAGCTTTCATCTGAGTGAAAAGGCAGAGGCCTCCGTGTGGCAGCCAATTGAATCATTCACCCTCCACCCTCCCCTTCCTCCAGCCTCAAACTCTGCTTTGACTCTGGGAAGGATTTCACCTTCTGAAATACTCCCCTCCTGCAGAGAGGTAGAAAAGTGATTTCCTTTCAATAATGCTTCTATTTCCCCCAATTTCCTTTGGTACGCAGAAGTACGAAGATTTAAGTAGAGTCTAAGGACCTTATTCAGAAATGGAAAATATAGCCTTCTAAAAATTGATCATTTTCAGCCATAATAAGAGAAGATAAAAGAAATATTTTCTTATTATTTCTGGTATCCTCAACAAGCATGTTGAGCACTGCGGTGTCTGTAAACTGTATTTTTAAGGATGTGTGTGCGTTGTGTTGTATATGAAACTATATTATATTTTCTGGGTCATATGGCATGGGTAAGTACCCTGTCATTAACCTGTTTTTACCAAATTAAAGCTGCATAGCCCTGTTGTATATTATTTAATTTAGAATAATTTTCTGATATCCTACTGCATTACTTTGACGGTAGGTCCCTTGTTCACGACTATCAAAGTCCTCAACCTACTATATTGTGATTGCACTTGCTGGATTCACCTACAAGTTGTTTGATGAAAAGAATGTGCCATTTTCATTTTTGTGACCCTAGCAATTAGTAGGCAAAATTAAAATAATGCATAGTTAACAAATTATTGAATTAATGTGTAAAAGTATGTGTGTTTTTGCATTAATGTAGTGATTAAATTATATAGCTATTGTGGTGTGGCTGCAGTGTGCATTCAAATACCACAAAATCTTGGATAAATGACATCATGATTGTTTTAGCTACTGCTCACACTCATTATTAAAGATAATCAGTGTTGGCCATGTGACTATTTGTTAATATCCCAATTGGGATAATGCTAATGTCTATACATTTTCTTTTCAAAATTTTAGCTTTAAGTAGAGTGTGTGGGAGTCCAGATTCCTCAGGTAGGACTTAAAACAGAGGGGTCACTCTTAATCCTTTCAGGCTGATGAGAACAATAAAAGGGGTGCTTAAGGATCACAAGCTATGGGCTGATTTTTAAGGCATCCCATACCCCAAGCCCTTTAGATATAGATATAGATTTCTCTCCAAAGTTGACTTATTGATTTAGCTTCAAGATGGGGATGAGAATAAAATTTCCCTGATGTTGGGAATGAATTTCTCAGCTATTATACTGACTGGGAATCTGGAAAGTTTTTTGGGGGGGGTGGGGTAATCTCCTGACACCTCCATCCAGAATAAGAGCCCTGCTGTAGTTTACAAAGGGGTATGGAATCCAGAACAGCATGGGTGGGGCATGTCTTCTTCCTGGGATTACAGTTTAAGTAAGAATTTCCAGGTGTAAGGGAGGGAAACGTAGTCAAGGATTGGCCTAAGAGATACAGTGAAGTGGAGGTACATTCATGTGTCCCTACAGTAGAATGTGTCCAGCCCACCTAAGCATAAACCAGTTCTCATTAATCAGTGCAGATGTCAAAAGTGCACTGTGACCGAGGCCAGCCCGGTGGCACAGCGGTTTAGTCCGCGCTTGGCAGCCCGGGGTTCGCTGGTTCGGATCCCGGGCGCCCGCCGACGCACTGCCTGTCAGCCATGCCGTGGCGGCGTCCCATATAAAGTGGAGGAAGATGGGCACGGATGTTAGCCCAGGGCCAGTCTTCCTCAGCGAAAAGAGGAGGATTAGCAACGGATGTTAGCTCAGGGCTGGTCTTCCCCACCAAAAAAAAAAAAAAAAAAAAGTGCACTGTGACCAAGCTGTAGGTCCATGAATGCTCTTGTATGTCAGGGATAGTGACAACAGCTGGGATTAAAGAAAATAATGTAAAAGGTCCCCTATCCTTGAGGAAATTGGACCAGTGAAGAGTTAAGAACCAAAAATATTCAAATGTGGCAGATATGTACAGTTGCAAAACTATGTACAGAACATTAAAAGAGGAAGAGGGCAAATAAATATAATGCAGATAATTTGCAAGAATCTTAAAAAGTAAATGTGACACTTATTGGGTCTTGAAGATTAAGTAGGATTTTTCCAACTTTAAAAATGAATGATAAATAAAAGAAGGAAAAATTAATGTGAGTTCATTTGATATGGCTTATGTTCAGAAATCATGGGGATGAGGATGAAAATTTACTGGGAGTAAGACTACAGATGTCCATGCAAACCTCGATTTTTACTTTTGGGTAATGGGGAACTATAGAAGGTCCTGAAATAGGATAGTGATCTAATTTGATGTGTGTTTTAAAATGATAATTCCAGGGATGACAATAGATTGGACAGGTATGAGGGCCAGCCCCAATGGCCTAGTGGTTAAGCTATGGTGGCAGCTCACCTCCAAAGCAGAGGAAGATTGGCAACAGATGTTAGCTCAGGGAAATCTTCCTCAGGAAAAAAAAAAAAGATTGGAGAGGTATGAGCTAAGAATTAGGGGATACATTTAAGAAGTTATTCCAATCAACCAGGTGAGACATAATGAGAACCAGGGCCAGGATAGTAACAAGGGGATTGAAAAGGAATGGTTGAATATGAGAAATACTTAAAAGATAGAGTTGATATGACTTGGTGTATCAGTCAACATCGACAATGGTAATGCTCGGTACAAACAACCTCAAGATCTCAGGGGCTCACAAGAACAAAGTTTAATTAGTTGTCCACGGTATGTTAGGTGTGAGTCAGTTGCAGTTCTGACACTCTGAGGCTCTGCTCCTGCGTACAGGTGGATTCAGGTCTTCTCCCATGAGTTGTCTTTTCATTCTGGACCTTGGGTCTGCTCCATTTTGTGGGATAAAAGCTGAGAGAACAACCGCTATCTGGTACATGTGGGGGAAAAAACAAAGGAAACAAATCCTGTGAATATATTCAGTTTTTGCTTTGATACGGCATATTTCCTATCCACTCACATTCCATTGGTCAAAGCTAGCCTTATCGCCAAGTCCAAAGTCAACATACGGGGAAGTACAGGAAGTATATTCTGACTAAAGGTTAGCATGGCAAGAGTGGGAGAGAACAAAAAGTTGTCAACAAATAATACAATCTACTACTCTTGGAAATGAGCTATGTGAGAGTGATCTTAAACGGCACTCTGAGCTTATCCAACTTATGGCAAAAAGGTATATTAACTTGACACTAAAATCTTTAAGAAAAGTTGTTGTGAAGACCTAGGAGATACCAAGAACAATAACAATTTGCTTTTCCCATCTCTCTCTTTTGTTTTCTCTTTATGTGTTGAAGGACAGGCCTTCAATGAACTAGTTGCTCACACTAACAACCTCTTTTGTAAGATCTTGCCCCCTTTATAAGAGCAGATGGCTCTGCCCTGGAGATGAAAGCACTGTGGCTCCTAAGTTCCCAGGTCTGTACTCTAATATCTGGTACAGGAAGCCATAATAATGAGGAAAATGTGATTTTCTTTTGACTGGGAAAGATTTGCCCCAAACTAACATCTGTTACCAATCTTCCTCTCTCTCTATATTTTTTTTTTCTTCCCAAAGCCCCAGTACACAGCTGTATATTCTAGTCGTAAGTCCTTCTAGTTCTTCTATGTGAGCTGCTGCTATAGCATGACTGCTGACAGATGAGTGGTGTGGTTCTGTGCCCAGGAACAGAACTCAGGCTGCTGAAGTGGAGCATGCTGAACTTTAACCACTAGGCCATCAGGGCTGGCTCAGAAAATGTGATTTTTCACATGTACTTTTTACTGTTGTTTAAATTCCCTCAACTCCATGTGACTACATGATAAACAAAGCTGAAGGGATAGAATCCACCATATCAGACACATGACCTAATAATTGAAATTCAGAAGTGAAGTCTTTCCCTCCACACTTCCAGCAACCAGAAACATTTTTTTTTTTTTATGATTTTCAGCTATTCAGAATGGTCAAGAATCTTGCTGTAAAATCATTGTACTCGATTTTTTTTCTTTCCACAGGCATCAGAGCATTCCATAAGTGAGCCACATTGGGCTTCATTTTTCCCTCTTTTGACTTTTGAGAACTGTCCTATGGCTCCTTTCTTTGCATTTCTAGAACTCTCCAAACTCATAGTTCAACTGAAGCCAAGCCATAGAGTCTCAAAGAAAACTCCCAGGAGCTTTCTTAATCACCCTTGCACCCAAGTTTGAAGAAAATGTCTAGGATGTTTAGAACATCTTTAGGATGATGGCTGTCCTAGTGAATGTTTTTGCTCCTTCCCTGCAATGTTGTGCCCCACAAGTACTATTGAGTTGTGCATACTGTATCACCCTTTTCTCATGAGCTATATTATTCACAATATCTGACAGAATTAAGCCATGCTATTTAGCTATTCATATTCTGAGGCAAAATGGAATCACTATTAACTTTGGCCAATTGTTGAAGAAATGTCTCTCATAAATGTATCCATTATAAAGGGATGTTTGTAATCATATACAGTCACGTGCTGCATAATGACGTTTCAGTTAACAATGAACTGTATACAGTACTGTGGTCCCATAAGATTAGTACCGTATACCCTAGGTGTATAATAGGCTATACCATCTAGGTTTTTGTTCACACAAAGACCAAATCGCCTAATGACATATTTCTCAGAACATATCCTTGTCATTAAGTGACATGTGACTGTATTAAAAAGAAAATAAGGGGGCCGCCTGGTGGCGCAGCGGTTTAGTCCGCGCTTGGCAGCCTGGGGTTTGCGAGTTCGGATCCCAGGCGCCCGCCGACGCACTGCCTGTCAGCCATGCTATGGCGGCATCCCATATAAAAAAAAAAAAAAAAGTGGAGGAAGATGGGCACGATGTTAACTCAGGGCCAGTCTTCCTCAACAAAAAGGGGAAGATTGGCAACAGATGTTAGCTCTGGGCTGGTCTTCCCCACAAAAAAATAAAATAAAAAAATAAGAACCAGATATGTTTAAACAGTACAATTATCTCTCTCAGCATATAATGAAAAAAAAGTGTGGCTCCGTAGAATACAGGCAAAAAAGCACTTTCATTCTTGGTTGGATGAGCAAGCCATTTCTCCAGGATCTGATTTTCCAACTCATCGTTGATTCGATAAACACAGTTTCAGGCACTGTTCTAGGTTTGGGGGATATAAATGTGACAAGACACAGTCCCTGACCTGTCTTCCAGGTCCTCACAATCTGAAGGTGCCACTGTCAAAAACAATTTTTAAAAGTAATGTGTTAGAAAAGATCTACACTAGCATTACAGGCAAACTCGGGAAATGTAGTAACTAAGCTAAAAATTGGGCCATTGAGAAAGACTGTATTCAAGGCTCAGAGAGGCAGCCCAACAAAGATTCACTCATGAGGAACTTGCCCTCTTGCCTTTACACACAGAGGCTCAGCGCAGAAGTAAGGCCATGTGTGTGGGCATTCAGGGTCTGTTACCCTTTCCTGCTCAGTATCTCCTGGCTCAGCTGCACATCCCATTCTGACTTTTCCCTCTACCACTGAGTTTTTCTACAGAATTCTTTCTGGTCTGACCCCATGAATCAGTCTGTGATAACATGCGGGCACGCATCAATCCCTTTCTAATTCCCATATTAAGATCTGCCCGGAGAGAGCCTGCTGTTATTGAAGGTCTTGAGGAGCTGTCATAGACTGAGGTTTTAATGAACTGAAGCTCACACAATGCAGGAGACATGGGCAAGTAAACTGCCAGTGTTCCTCTTCACTTATGTAGACTCTCACCCATTGAATAATGGAGAAAATATAACTATCTTCATCTCCTCTCTTACGTATTGCTTCCACACAGTCTTGAGAAGAAAGAGAAAACTTTGTACATAGTTGGTATCATAGTAGAAGAAAAGATGTCATGACCCCAGTTAATAATCAGGGCTATGTCAGAACAGAGGGAAATGATTTTCCGTTCGCCAGCACAAGGAGAAGTAGCTGTAAAGAACACATTTATAACATTCGAGAGATGTGGACCAGATCTAGGGCAACAAAGCAGTCAAGGCCAGAGAAGGTTGTGCCAGGTTCTCTCCATCAAGCCTGCTGCCCAGTATTCAACAGGGTCAGAAGAACATCTGTCTGTGCAACTGGATATCTGAACAGATGATACGTGTTTTGTAGTTTCAAAGTTTTTCTCTCTGCTTTCTCCCTTTCCCTCTACCCTTCATCTACCTGCCCATCCTTTACTCCTGATACATGTGTGCAAGATAATACACCCATGGTACCACAAATGGAAAATACTTGGCTTAAATTTATAGCCAGGAATATTCAGAATTAAGTTTACTCTCCATAATGTACTAGATATGTGGTCATATTTGTGTTTTCTGGGCCTCTATTTTTACACATAATTTATTGTGCTAGAATATGTGTGCTAGAATATGAGTTAAGCCCTTGAAATATATTCTTTTGTCTGATCATTAGAACAACTTCTGAAGGGATTACTATTGTTATTATCCCAGTACATAGATGATAAAACTGAGGTTTAAAATGTTTATTGGCTTTCTCACTGCAATTCAATTGATGGCAGAGTTGAGAGTTGAACACATGTCCATCCAGTGCCTAAATCTACCCTCTTAGATGACTTATTATATTGCTTTATTTAACAGAGATAATTTCTACTTTCCATGTTTTGATTATAATTGAATTACATATATATGCAAATAGTCTTGCACAATACATGGTGCATAGTAAATTCACAACTAGAGAAGCACCAAGAAAAAAAGACTTGACTCATAGAATTGACTATTCTTTTTTCTTTTTAGCTTCTCTATGAAAATCAATATTTGAAAATCCAATAGACTATTTTTGAGAGCAGTTTTAGATTTACAGAAAAATTGAGCAGAAAATACAGAGTTCCCATATGCCCCTCTACTCCCACTCACAGGAAAAAAAAAATCATTTTCACCCTCTTACAGATCAAGTAGAATACAGGAAAGCTGATTTTTTGGTTCTATCCTGTTCTATAATGCTTCTGACAGTTAAATGAGATGCCGGCATGTTGTTATATTGTTATACTGGGATGCATTCAGCAAAAAGTAAAGAGAAAAGTGGGCACATCACAATGCAGAAGGGCTATGTACTCCTCGCATCCACTCCATTCTGTACCTGTGGGCTCCTGGGATGCTGGTCCCAGCTAATCTGTAGCCTGAGGAGTGGTTTCCCCTCTGAGTCTTATTTGTTTCTGGGCTTGATCCACTGCATGACTTGAATATTCTTGCGCGTGTCCCTCCAAAGGCTAAGGGAAAGTTACAGTGGCATAGTTCATTTCATAATTAGTGATGTCCCACCTTGTGTGAAAATACATAGATGTATTGTAAGGTACCCTATTGTAATTCATCTTGTGTACAACAGCACTCATTTTGTAGCAGATCATCTTTATAACTGGTAATTTTTTAAAAGATAAAGGAACAAAGTTTTCCTATACCCTCACTGAGATCATTACTGTAACAGAAAGGCTCATGACTTGCTCCAAATGGTGGCATCTGTTGTGAATAGAAGTGATCTCAATTTAATCTTTGAGCACAGAAAAGCAACATAAGTTGTAAAAGGCACATTTTCCAGCTGGGTACCTGGTGCAGTAGCAGCAGAACATACTCTAGGCCCGAACTCAATACAGACTAGGGTTTCCTGGATGCGGAGATTTTTCTTTTCTATGTAGGACATCATCGCCTGAGACACGCCCAAGGAGGAGATGAGGTTATCGATTTCAGAATTTTTTCTTTTTCTAATGTAAACATTTACTGTTATAAATGTCCTTCTAGGCATTGCTTTCTCTTGTTTCGTGAAGTGTTCTATAAATATCAATAAGGTCACATTGATTGAGAGTGTTGTACACATCTGTTGTGTTCTTGCTAATTTCTGACTACTTATTCCATTACTTAAGTGTGGCTATGGTTTCCAAGTGTAACTGCAGATTTGTCAATTTTTCCTTTAAGTGTTAACAGTTTTATCTTCAAGTATTTTGAAGCTCTGTTGTTAAGTGCATACACTTTAACATTGTTATATCTTCTTTGTAAATTGACCCTTTTATAATTATCAATATCTCTCTTTATTTCTGTAATATTTATTTTTCTGAAGCCTAACTTGTCTGACACTAATATAGCCTTTCCAGATTAGTGTTTGCATGGATATCTTTTTCCATACATTTACTTTTAATCTGTCGACCTCATCATATTTAAAGTGGATGTGTGAGTAATTCATTTGAGAGATGGGGGTCACTTGACCAAACAGGTAGCAGTGGAGATAGGGGCAGTGGTGAGATTATGGGTTAATTTTTAAGATAGGGCCAACTGGACTTCATTACGGTTTAGATGTGTTGACCTTAAACAAATAGCCAGTTATTTCTCCAGCAAAAATGGGTTTATTCAAGATCTGCAAAGAATTGCAGTTCAGGGTTTGCAACCATGGTGAGCCACATGCAAGTCCCTCAGCAGCAAGGGAAGAGAAATGCTTTTATAGAGGGGAAGAGGAAGTCGGGAGGGCTATTGTAAACAGAGTCCATTGGAGGAATTGAGAGTTCCATGTGTAGTGGCTTTTCATTGACTGAGTTGTGACAGTGTCTCATTGGCTGAGCTTCTTGCTGGTCAAGAAGAGGAAGTCTTTCTTCTCCTTTTGGGCTCTGCTATTGATATGTGGCATGAGAACTCCCTCTTTTGGCCTCCCAACTCCAATGTAATGAGGTTTCCATTTATTAATTTGACAGATGAAGCAGTAAGAGAAAAATGAGAGTCAAAGACAACTCTCAGGTTATGACCAGAGATACTGAAAAGCAAAAGGTAGTGGGAGGAGCATGTTGGAGGTGAGTTTGGAAGGCGAAACATCAGAAGTCAGTATTGGTCACATTAAATTAGAATCCTGAGCCTCTAGAATGCAGTATCTCCAAGTAGAAGGAGAATATTCACACAAGATTCTCTGTGCTAGGTCTTGTTTAACATGACCCAGCAGTAAAAGAAGGAACACACTGAGGTTCCTGTTTATCCTCAGGAGCCAAGCACTCCCCAGGGGTCTGCTCCCCACCCTGCTCACTTCCATCAAATGAGAGACCTTGCTAAAACAGGTCAGGCTGTGTCCTTGAGTCTGAAAACTGTAGCATCTCAGGAGGTTTGTGTTCAGCTCCCCCTGCAGTGTCAGTCACTGTGTCACTCAGAGCACAGAAGTACTCAGCTGAGTCGCTCCAATGGGCTGATTGTTTCCTCAGGTGGAAAGAGGTTTCACTCTTCTTAAATTCAGCCTCAAAACCTTTGATGCCTTTAACCAGGGTGGTCCCTGTTGTGTACTTGAGGAGAAACTGGAGGCCTTGGCTGGGGTAGTGGACATACCAGAAGAGATAAGGAGTTCTAGTATAGGAATAGTTACACTTCAGCTCCAGAGAGGCTCCTTCAGAGACAGTGATGTGGTCGTCAGGCTGGGTCACTGACTGGGCTTCGGTTCCTCCTGAAACATCAATGCTGAGTCAGTGAGACCAGGACAGACAGACCTACCTTGTAATGAGACACTATCTCTACTCAGATTCCAGTCGGAACAATGTTCCTTCTATGGAGGCAGGAGCATGGAATACAACGTTACTTACTCACTGTGAAGAGCATCCCAAGCAGCAGAATGGTCATTGAGAACATGGCTAGGCAGCGAGGAAGCTGAGAGCTATAATCTGGAAGATCTTCCCTGAGGAGCAGGAAGGAATGTGCCAGAGTACGCTGAGTCCTTGCAACTGGGAAAATCTGGGATTCAAGAGATCCCTGTTTAGGCAAGTTCTCCAGACTATTAGTAAGAGATGCTTCCTTGACAGTGGCTGTTCCTGGTGTTGAGCCTCCTCAGAATGTGCCCCTCAGTGAGCTGTGAGTAAAGAAGCTCATAGGCGTGAGGTAGCACTTTAAAAGAGGAGACATTTCTAGTTTATGCAACAGCGCCCTCTGGAGGTCAAATAGAGAAACACACGGAGTCTTAAGATTTTTGAGCCCCATCTCCTTCCTGCTCCTATCTAGGCTTGAATTTCTTAGCATTATAACCTAATGAGAGTGTTTTCAGAGGTCTATTTATTAAGAGGCTCTTTTAATCTTATGATTGAATATCATTATTTAATCCTATGAAGTAAATCATATTATCATCTTCATTTTATAAACTAGGAAAGTGAAGCATGGAACAAAGGATGTAAATTGTCCAAGGTTGCAGTAAGTGACAACTGGAATTTGTCCCACTAGTATTACTCAAGAATCCACATTATTAACCACTGATAATTTGGCACTATAGCCCTTTAGAGTAGATATTATCCTCATTTAATAGAAGGGAAATCAAGTCTTTATGAAGTTAAATAAAGTGTCTGAGGACCAGAACTAATTCCATTAGACTCCAAGCCCAGCTCCTTGCCCACTGTGTTATCTCTGATACGGTACCAGCCTTTAAGAGCAGGTGTAATTTAACCAAGACAAACACTCAGAGCAAAACTCAGAAGAGAATAGAAACTAAAGACAATCCCCAAGGAACCCAAACACTGAATGGATGGGAGGTACAAAAATTATCACATAAACCTCAATGAGTAGTCCAGAAAGGTAAGTGGCAAATCAGAAATAACTGGTGTCCTGAAAGAGAAGAGAAAAGGAGTTCTAAGAAGGAAGGGATGTCCAACAGAGCAAATGCTGAAGAAATGTCTATCTAGAGAGAGGATGACTAAAAAGTGGTCATTGATTTTTAACAGCACAAAGGTCATGATTTGAGTCTTTTCAGCAGAAGCTAAACTGCAGTGGGATGAGGCATGGAGATGAGACAAGGAACAGAAAATCTGAATATAGAAATCTCTTTCCAGAGGTTGAACTCTGAAGAGGAGGAAAGAGACATGATATTAACTAGTAAAGGATTTTGAAGTGGTAATAGTATGATTTATAAAGATTGGGATATATTTACATGCTTTTGGAAAGGGTCTACAAGCAATGGATCAAAGTTCTGAGACAGACAGGACTGGAATAGGGACCAGAGGTAGAAGGACCATGTTTTGGTACATAGAGGAACAGTTATTTCCAATTTTATTGGAATCAAGGAGGAAAAGATTGGCTTAGATTTCAGTAATTTTTCAAGATGTGAAGGGAGAAATTTGAAACACCTATTAATTTCTAGGAATCTTTTTTGTTCTTATGAATAGAAATTAAATGCCTCCCAAGAGAGTGAATGGAAGAGGTTCTGGGTTAGGGAGTCTGAGGAGTGTGAGAATGTTTGAAATAGTCACTGTAGGAGATGATGATGGGAGATAATTATAGAGAAAAAGAATACCTTCCTGGGGCGGGCCAGGTGGCGTAGCGGTTAAGTTCACACACTCCACTTCACTGGTGGCCCAGGGTTCATAGGTTCGGGTCCTGGGAGTGGACTGATGCACCACTTGTCAAGCTATGCTATCGCGGTGTCCCATATAAAGTAGAGGAAGATGGGCATGGATGTGAGCTCAGGGCCAGTCTTCCTCAGCAAAAAGAGGAGGATTAGCAACGGATGTTAGCTCAGGGCTGGTCTTCCTCATACACACACACACAAAAATACCTTCCTTGCACACTGTGGGCCTAGTTAGTGTTGAAGGTGACAACAGGTTTCAGTGACACCAGTCTGCACCCCTGTGTGATTATCCTAAACTCTGCTTAACAGACAAAGTATACATTATAAGAATACAGATATTGATCCATGATTGGAAATTAGTAAAATCATTGATAGGACCAGAATCGAGGGAAGAACAATGAGACTAATGACTAACGATTGATTGAAGTAGAACCATGGAGTTTATGTGTTTAGATAAGCAAATAAAAGATAGGAAGCCTCTGAGAAATAAGATGACAATGAAAGAATGAGGGGACAAAATGATCACATATCATCAAAGAACAAGTGCTGTAGAAGGAACTGAGTGTAGAGATCTAAGGATGTGAGGTGTTAGACAGGATGTAAGATTTCAGAGGTGGAGCAGCATGTAACTTGGAGAATTATCATCAGATCTTTCTAGAGTGTAGCCATGGGACTTAATGGCTAAAAGGGATTCTAATTAAGGGTCTTTAATGTTGAGGAGTTCAGGCTTCTCTCTGAATTGTCCATGTGGACATGGTATTTTAGGTTACAGTGGAATCTTCTGAACTGTGTTTAAGTCTTTAATATATATGGAAGACTGTCTGGTGTTTATAAAGATGGTAGTGAAAAAAGGGTAGAGAAAAGTAGGGGTGAAAGACCTGAGCCTCAGAGATGCACAGACAATAGTCTGGGTTTTTTGGGGGGTGGTGAGGAGAATGCTGTTCCTATCTCTAAATCTGAGATGTTGTAGATGAGGGAGAATAAGGAGCAAGGACAAGAGAAAGAAACTGTATTCCAAACACAGTCAGGTTTCAGTGAAGGCAGGTAGAAGGAATTTTCACAGGACTATTGAATATTTGTTTACAACAGAATGGGGATTTAGAGGCCAAAGTGAAAAGATTTCCTTGGGAAGATGAGAGGCAGTTAGATCAATTTAGACAATAAAACAGTCAAATTCCTTGGTGATTCATTCCTCTCTGGAAGGAGTCAGTCACAGGTAGGACTGAATGTGCTTCCAAGGGGTCCTAGCACAGAGGGGCACGGCCACAGTAAGACTAGCTGGTGCTCATTTCTCTCAGCAGGTGTCATGAATCAGTAAATTCTGGCTCTCCAGATGGATTCAGAACTCATCTCCTACATTACATTACATTACATAACATTACAAAATCTACATGTGCTTCTATTTATAGACAGAAATACTAGAAAACAGTATCTCTACCTCACATTCAAAGCCCACATGGTGGAGGACACACTTGAGCACAATCCCTGGGGCCCCACCATCACTGCACTCATTGCTTATAGATAATTGCCTGGGTGTCTGCAATGGAGGATGTAATGTGCTGGAAGACTTTGGATGTTTATTTAGGTTGATTGTGAATCTTCTTTCTTGCTTTCCTATCTACTGATAATTTAAGTATCTAACCCCTCTACTTCCTTTCCAAACACCATCCCTCTTATCTCCTCTTGCTTCCTTATCTAATACAGAGTCTGAAGACAATCATTCCAAAGCTCTTTATTAAATGCCATTAATCAGCACATTCCTCTCTCTTCCATGTCACCAGGCTGCCAAATCCAAAGACCAGATGAACTCTCTTACTTACTATCACAGCAAACAGGAACCAGGCACTAAATTCTGGGGTAATATTAATTATGGCAAAGATGTTGCTAACAAATCTTATTGCACACACAACACAGCACAGCGCTACAGGAGCCCTTTAATGTTTAAGGCTGTGGCAGGTACTACTTGCCACCTACAAACAGTGGATTTACCTCGTCATTGTTACTAACAGCATCCTGATGTTCCTTTAGTTAGCAATGTTCCTAGATAAAAATACATACCTTCCCCAGACTTCTGCAGCTTGGGGTCACCGTGTACTCTGTTCTCATCAATAAGATGTAAGCATCCTGAGAGATTTATCATCCTTTCCCATTCAATAGACTCTTTTCCTTTTCCTAATAATCCAAAATGTTGATAACTAATCTCCTTGGACTACGTATCAAAGGTCAAAAGTCCTACATGTATTTCCCAGATAGAGGGAAAAGACCATTATCACATTTCTCCTGTATGGTCTTTTAATAGAGAGCCAGAGCTTACCCATGGTGTGAAGTCATGCTTGTTTCACAAATGTTTTCTTACTCAAATATTTCAGGCACCAAAAAGGAAAACTAGAATAAAAACACCTGAAATTTTAGTTTTAGTTCACATATCACCTTATAATTAGTATGAGGCCACTGTATCATTTTAAAGTTTTTATTGGAGTATAGTATACATATACGATAGTGTACTGTAAGTGTATAGCTTGATAAATTTTCACAAAATTGACACACCCTTATAATCAGCATCCGGATCAAGAAACAGAACCTTACCAACACTTCAGATCTATAGTTGTGACTTTGATGATACTGTCCCACAGGTAACACTATCTTATTGGCCATTCTTTTGAGAAATGCCTGCTTAAGACTTTTGCCTTTTCTATCAGTTTGCTTGTTTTCTTATTGCATTGAGGATTTTTTAAATTTAAATGAGCCTTTTGACAATAATATTTGTTGCAAATATCTTCTATTCACTGGCTATCCTTTTAACTATTGAAATTATTTAATTTTAATGGCAATTTTAATATAGTCCAATTTTGACGCTTAAGTATTTTTGTACCCTGTTTGAGAAATATTTATCTAACACAAAGTAATGAAAAAGTTCTGTATTTTTTTCTGCAAGCTTTATACTGTATTCTTACATTCAGATCTGCACTCTATCTGAAAGTCTATTTACATATGATGTAAAGGCCAAGATATATTTTTCCACGTGACAAATTATTTAATGCCACTTATTGAAAACACTATCCTTTACCTGTGCCAAATAGTGCAAATTTTTTTCAATTTTTATCGTAATACTGTTTCAGTATTAATTTTATCACAAATTTTATCACCTATCTCCATCTGCTCATTTTATTCTTCTCTTCCATTTCAGTTTTTTCTATATTTTTTAGATTTTTGTTTTATGTTTTATAGTTACCTCTTATTTATTACATTGATGATGCAGTTTTCTAAACTTTGTTCTAAATACCAAAATAAACTTTCAGAAGTTTTCTCCTCCTCTTTGTGCTCAGAATATTTTCTTTTCCGTGTGCCATGTGTGTGTACACTTGTTATTTTGTTTCTTACAAAATTCTTATCTCCCATGTACTTCTGGTGGCAAGTTAATTTGAAAATCATTTAGTGCGTCAGCCATTTCATGCAATTCTGGTGGAATGAATCAGATAGTCTCCTAACTTTACAATCAACCTCTCAGACGTGCTTAACAGGTGGAGTCTGTGGGACATTAGAATCCTCCATGTGCCCTGCTAGCTGTCTCTTCCTGATTCAGTCTGTTATTTGTAGGAAGTAAAAGTCAAAAGGTACAATGTGCCAACAGAGCTCAGAGTTCTTAACTTTGCTTATTTTCTTGTCAAATCATCTACTAATTGTAAATCTCCAATGGTCAAACTACTGGTAGAACTAATGACGGTTCTGTTAAAAACTACTCCTTAATTTTGTAATTTATGAAGATAAATTTAACAACATATTTTAAAGCAGAAATCATTCAAGTGTAAGAAGAGCCTCATGATTTTTTTGATTGGTAGAGGATTATTTCTGAACAGGGATGAAAAAGACAAAAATATAAGAAAAGATTTTTTTAAATTTGTTCACTCCTTTAGCGTTGGCAAACACTGTTTCCTGGGAGCATAACACGTGTACTTTTTACACCTTCATTGGGTCATAGTTGTGGCAATAGGTTGATTGTGAGTGTCACCTGATGTCTAAATATCTTTTTTTTTCTGTTTCGTTTTTTGTAAAGTTAGGAGAATCCCCTGCCCCTTTATAGGAGAGTCTAGCTAAATGCCATTCTAACCTTTCAAAATATGTGGTGTCAACCACCTTATGACAAACACAATGTATTGATAATTTTAACAGAGAAAGAAGAAATTTATACCACTTGGCATGATCTATGAAGAATGTCACAAATAAAGAGAATTTTGAATTGGAATGAGTTGAAGTTTCCCAGGAAAAACTCAGCAAAACACTAATACTAATAATGATTGGAAAAGGGAATAAAGGAAGGAAGGAAAAGAGAGAGGGAGGGAGGAAAGAAGAAAAGAAAATAGGAAGAAAAGAATTAATGAGTACATGAATAAACAGGGATTTTGGACTATATCTCCATCTTCATTACTTATATGCATGTGATATTCTTGACCTCTTTCTTATACTTTCATTGAAGATCTAACTCATGCCCGAGGTATTTTATTGTATCTCTAGCATTTGTCAGTAAAATTTTCAGTCATGAGTATTTATTTATTCAGTTAATATTTACTGAGTACCTACTATTTGTCAGGTACTGTGCTAGTTACTTAGGATACATCAATAAACAAAACAGACAAAAAAATATGTTTCAGGCCTCTGTTTTTAAATATAGGGATTCAGAGGATGGCCTTAGAGAAAAGGAAAGTGAGATCAAAGCCTGTGAAGAGGAAATGAATATGAAAAAAGTGACTGGAGGGATCTTGAAAGAGATATGCTAGTCTTTAGAAACTGCTTATAGCACCACTCACTGCACTTTCTAAGACTTGAGTACAAATATCTGTTCCCTCATCTCTCACTCATGGAATCCAAGCAATTTCCAAAGTATGTTAATCATAGCCATTTACATTTATGTACACCTCCTATGTACCAGGACAAATTTCTCAGTCTTGGTGAAGATCCAAGAATATTTGAATGCCACTCACATCAAGGATCGAGGCTCCTCTCTCCTTTTTTCTCTGCCTTGTGTACTAATATCTTCTCTATCCTTTCTGCTTGGGAAAGCTCATGGCTAAAACAGAGCTAGGGAAGCTTCAAACTCTCCCTGCAATCAATATGTAACTCTGCCGCCATTTGAATATTTAGGAGGCTAGCACCATCTCTTTATAGGATTAAGAACTACAGCTTTTCTCATCTCATAACTCATGATTCCTACTCTAACATTTTCACATTTTGCTCTAAAATGTGTATCACCTTCTGGGATGGATACTATGATCCATTCCACTGACTTTCCATTTGATTCATTATTTGGGGTTTCCTTCTTGCTATTGCTTCCAATAAGGCAAGACTGAACAGCATATGCTTAGATTTTGGAGCTTGACAAGCTCAGGAAGAAAAATAAATTAAAAAGTTGGTGATAACACTTATTAAGACTGTGAATATTGGCAAGTTTTTAAACCTCTTTGAGGCTTAGTTTTCTAATATGTAACATAAGCCTCAGAATAATTCTTCACCAAATGGTAATGAAGATTAAAAGATATAATATAATTAGGGATTTCCTAAAAAGATACTGACATTTGAAGCCAAAAAGAAATAAATACCTGATAGATTTGACAATGTAAAAATTAAAAACCACATTAAAACATAAAAAGTAGTATGTTAGAATAAAATATTCAAATAAATATAAAATCAAAGAACTATCTATGATATAGAAATAATTCCTATAAATAACAACAAAAAGAAAAATAACCTAATAGAAAAATAGTCAAAAGGTAGGAATAATCATATGATCAAGGTTGAATGACAAGTGCCAATATATGGAGAAAAAGTTTCTCGAAAGCACTAGGAATCAGGAAGATGCATATAAATAAAGTATATTTGGATTGTTAAAATAAAAAATACTAGTAGTTCCCAATTTGTGCAAGGATATAAAACAAGCCTTCTCATTTACTGTTGTTTGGAGCATAATCATTTAAAACCACATGGAGGGCAAATTGCCACTTTCTCCAGAAATTTTAAATGCTCCTTTCCTTTGACATAGCAATTCCAATTTCAGAAATCTCATTAAAACAGACACTTCCATGTACATAAAAGTGAATCTACAAAGATGTATAAGACAACATTCTTTATGACAGCAAATAAATAGGAAAAAAATTGCATCAATAGGAAAGTAATTAATTAAATGATGGAATGTTTCAAAGTTCTAAATAGGCATCAAAAAGAATGAAATGAACTTCTCTATTTTTTCTATGGTAGAAGGATGTCCAGGACACTTTATTGAATGAAAATCAAGACAAGGACCGCCCAAGTGTAGTGGCAAAGTTTGCGCGCTCTGCTGCAGCAGCCCAGGGTTCAGAGGTTCGGATCCAGGACGCGGACAGACGCACCGCTTGTCAAGCCATGTTGTGGCGGCGTCCCATATAAAGTAGAGGAAGACAGACACGGATGTTAGCCTAGGGCCAGTCTTCCTCAGCAAAAGGAGGAGCAACAGATGTTAGCTCAGGGCTAATCTTCCTCAAAAAAAAAAAATCAAAAGGTTAAGCTGCAAAAAAGTTCAAATAAATCCAGTTTACATGGCAAATTTCGTGTGTATACATGCGTCTGTGTGTGTAAACGTGTACATAGTTGCATCAAGTTATATGCAAAGACATATATATATATATGTATATATACAGGCTGGCATGATACACCTTAAACTCTCAGAACTGGTGTCTCTGAGAGAGACCGAGGGAGCTGGGGGGATGAAGGAGACACAGCCATGGGTTTTCACATTTGCTCTGCCTGAGCCTTTTATGAAGAGATGGATCTGTGTGTTGCTGAGGGAATATCCAAAAATGATGAAAAGTCTCTAGAGATGCAGGACTTCTAAACAAATAAAAATAAATTAATATTCACTTAATTTTTGTTTCTTTCCAAAAGAAAATTTTCTTCCTCACAAATATGCATGCTCTAGATTAGCAACAAAAAACAGTTCAGATTTTTTTCAGAGAAAGAGTAATTTGTTTCTGGTGAGTGGAACGACTATAGTAGTATGTGTTTCAGAGTTTGGACTTGCTCCTGGGTCCAAATGAAAGAAATACTTGGAAAAAGTAGAATTATTTTTATTTTCCTCATCTTTTATATTGAGATGAACACACCGAAACCAACATTTCATTGGCATGAGGAGGAGCCATGAGAAATTATTAGTACCTCTTCACTTTATTGGTGTGTTAGAATTACGATTCTTAGTCTCCTCATAATTCTACTCAGTCACATCAACAAATGAAGGGCTTATTCCTTGTCCTCTCTCCCTTCATCCTCTGTTTCTTCTTTTCCTTATCCTTCTTCTCCCTTTTTCCTTCCCTTCATGTTCCTCCTTTCTTATTGCTCTCTGACTCTCCTGCTAGATGGTTCTAGATTTGTTCTCCGTGACTGCTGCCTCCCTGCCCTGCCCCCACCAGGGAGATATTGCACAGGTGCAGCCCCGTCTGTCCCAATGTGCCTCTCACGATGCAGTAGTACACAGCGGTGTCTCTCAGGGTGACCTGGGGCAGGATCAAGGTACTGGACTTTCTGTCTGTTGCAATGATCAGAGAGGCCATGTTGTTGGTCACAGTGTCTCGTGAGCCATGAATTATATACTGTGGACTCTGACTGGGATTTTGCCGATACCAATGTATATAATCATTTCCACTGACGGTGGAGTGGTTACAAGGCAGGTTTACATCTTCTCCTTCAGCATAATGCATGGAGTTGGGCTGGGTGGTCTTAGCATCAATCACAGTCCCTAAGGAGTCAAGAAAGTCAAATTAGCCCCCGACCACAAGTCAGTGTACTTCTATGAATCAGGGATATTATAATCTCATAACTCTCTGGCCCTACTCCATACTCCAGTGTTTTTATTTATATTTATTTATACAACTGGTATTTGTTATGGAGACCAAAGATACATGCCAAGAATCACAGACTCCACAGGTTCTGTTCCACGGGTCCTTGGCTCAATAAACCCAGAGATTTCTTACAACCTGGATACTGCTAAGAGCTCTTTTGGGATCATGGTTAGGTTTTAATCATGTAGAAGTCTGTGCTTCCTAGACAAATGCATAGATCAATTCTCAATTTCATCCCTAGCATGCTGGATAAAGCACAGGGAGAGGAGTAGAGAGCATTTAACCCTTCAAGGTCTCTTGGCCTCAACGCCCTTCCTTGGTAGACACAGAACACTTACCCAAGGACAGAAACACAGTTACTCCGGTCACCAGCCTCATGCTTCAAGGACTAGCGTCACGGGCCCAGAGCTCAGTCTTTGTGTCTGATCCTAGGCTTAAAGAGGTTCCAGAGAACAGAAGCAACAGCTAATAGTAAAGACTTACAAGGAGTGCAGCTACCACTGTGTTGTTGTCAGGACCTTGTCAGCCAATGAGAAAGCAGTTCCTCTAGGTCTTCCTCCCCTGCTTTAGTCACATCCCCAAGAAGAAGGTGAGAATATCAACTAGACATCCCCAAACCACAGAGTGCCCACTGCAACCACTTGTGAGGTTTAAAGTCTGGCTCTGGATAAGGAAAATCAATCACAAGGAGTTGTCCATCCAGAACCTTTCTTCCATCATTTCTTCCTCAATGCACCAAAGAAATTGGCTGATGCTCCATGGAGTTTGTGGAAAGGATCGTTTCATTCAAGAAAACTGTACTCAGCTCTATGCTGTAAGGAGATGAAAATTCCCATCCACTTTCCAGAAAATGCATGTGAGATTCAGAAGTAGGCCATGATGTGCTCACAGGGACAGGAAAGATTAATAATATTGAAACTAAAAGCTAATCTTCTCAGAGCTCAGGTTTCCTACAAAGGTCCCTGGAATCATGTATCCACTGTCGTCTAGGGAGACATTTCTCAATGTATCTGTTCCTGATAGAGTAACAGACGACATGCGTGGTGCTCACTCTCATCCTGCTGGAAAAAACGTCTTTAATACTCACCTCCTCTATGCCCATGTTTGTGGGTGCTGGGAACCAAGGACAAAGGAGCAGAAAGAAAATAGAGAAGGGAAAGCAAACAAGGGGGGTGGGGGTGGTAGAAAAGGTTAGAAGAGGGAAGAAAAAAGAGTATAAGGAATGGGGAAGGTGAGGGATCATCGGGGAAGGGAAACTGAGAGAAAGTGTTTAGGGAGGTACAGGGAAAGGGCTCAGGCTATTGGGCTAAGGACCCTGAATCCTTGACCACACACACTCAGCAAGAAATTATAAAGTACAAGTCATCTAAAGAGGATGACATATGTCATTTTTCCTGTTTTCTGTGGAACATCAATGGAAAACAAGCTTACCTTCCCTTCTCTCAGAAAGGAAGGTTAAATTTGCAGATGAAGCAGCTCCCTCTTGTGACTGAATAGATGAACTGCACAACTCAAACCAGGCCAAAAGTCAGCCAGCAATTTTCTGAAAGATGCTTTCCTCAGGTTTGAAGGTGGACATCTGAGTTTAACAGCTCTGTACGCATCTTTGTTTTCTCCAAACACTCCAAAAACCCCAGGGGAGGTTTAGATTATTTTTGATTACTTTATTTCAGTAATATCCCCACTATGATTCTCAGTTGTTGGCCTCTCTTTAATTTTCCTTTTTTCTCTAACCTCAAATTTAAAGGTTGGCTCAAAAGCCCATATTATTTAATGTTTATAAGAGAGGTTCGTACAGACTAAACACTCAAAAGTTACCTGTTTCCGGAATGAGTGGATGAGTCATTACTCATGAATTTAGTGAGAGAAGTTATGCTGAGCAACTCTTTAAAATATTCTAAATACAATTTTCCAATTTATGGAAAACATTTTGAACAAAATAGGGTTAGATTTGTGGACAAAATTCAACAATAGACAACAAACTTCCCAAACCAAGGGTGGGAAAATCAGACTGAAGGTAAAGGAGTAACTGTCATAGTCATCATACTTCATTCATCTAACATTCATTGGCCTGTTCTGTGCCAGATCACACACACACACACAGACACACACAGACACACACAGACACACACACACACATACACACACACAGACACACACACACACACACAGATAAGTCAATAAACACACGAATGCTGAAAATATAAGAACAAATGAAAACTGAAATTACTTAAAGGCAGAAGAAAAGTAATTAATAACTTTCTGTTTGTTGGTTTATTTGCCTTTATATTTTAGAAGACGATAAAGGCCACTAAGAAGTGGCATTTTAAATAATATTGAAATACAAAAAAAATACTTTGACTCTGGAAGATCTAAAAATATGTTTGTCCAGTCTATTGCCTCTTTTCAGAATCTTGAATTTTAGAAGATTGGATTATCTCTAAGACCATATGAGGCTAGGTTATCTTCCTTTGCTTGATGAAAACCAAAATAGTGTACTTAATTTACATTCAAAAAAGCAAGAGAATATGATAAAAGGCTAACACCTTTGCATGAGGAGTACTCTCAACAATCCAGAAATAGAAGAGAAATTCCTGAATCTGATAAAGAGTGTCTATGAAAATGTCCAAAGTTAATGTTATTCCCCCTGAGGTCAGGAACACGACAAGGAGATACATTCTAACTACTTCTGTTTACTATTGCACTGAAAGCCTGTCATCAAGTCGGGGAAAAGGAAATTAAATGTATGAAGTTTGAAAAGGGAGAAGTAAAGCCATTTTTATTCATAGATGATACAATTGTACATGTAGAAAATACAAAGGAATTTATAAACAAACTACAAAAACTAGAACTAATAGGTGAGTTAAACAAAGTCACTAAACACAAAAATCAATTTTGTTTCTAGATTCTATATAAGCATTGGAAAATAAAATTAAAATGTCATTTATCAAATACCTAGAAATAAATTTAATGAAGATATACAAATCCTCTAGAATAAAAGCTACAACAAATTTATAAAAGGAATTAGAGAGGACCTACGTAGATAATGAGGATATCATGTGAATCTGAGGACTCTGTACGTTAAGATGTCAATTGGCCCACATTGACCCATAAATTCAACACAATCCCAGTCAAATTACTAGCAACCTTTTTTGGTGGAAGTTGAGAAGCTAATTCTATAATTTATGTGGAAGTACAAAGATCTGGAATAAGACTTGAACATGAAGGAGGAATTTTGACTTTCATTTCCAGATTTCTTTTTTTTTTTCTTTTTTGTGAGGAAGACCAGCCCTGAGCTAACATCTGTAGCTAATCCTCCTCTTTTTGCTGAGGAAGACTGGCCCTGGGCTAACATCGTGCCCATCTTCCTCCACTTTATATGGGACGCCGCCACGGCGTGGCTGACAAGCAGCGCGTCGGCGGGCGCCCGGGATCCGAACCCGCGAACCCCGGGCTGCCAAGCGCGAACTAAGCCGCTGCGCCACCGGGCTGGCCCCTATTTCCAGATTTTAAAACTTATATGAAGCCCCAGTAATGAAGACAGAATGGTCTACTGGTATGAGCATAAAATAAATAGGAGAATAAACAGAGTCAAATCCAAAATTAAACCCATACACATGCACCATCAATTGATTTTCTCTGAAGGTGCCTATATAATTCAATGAGAGAGAAGACAGTCTTGAGCCAGCCCTGATGGCCCAGTGGTTGACGTTCAGTGCTCTCCACTTCTGCGGCCCAGGTTTGGTTCTGGGCACAGAACCACACCACTTGTCTAACAGTAGCCATGCTGTGGTGGCAGCTCACATGGAACTGGAAGGACTTTCAACTAGAATATACAGCTATGTACTGGGGTGTTGGGGAGGGAAAAAAGAGAGAGAGAGAAAGGAAGTTTGGCAACAGATGTTAGTTCAGGGTGAACCTTTCCCAGCAAAAAAAAAAAAGATGGTCTTTTTAGGATAAGTACTGGAGCAATTGTCTATTCATATTTTTAAAAAGTACCTTGACCCCTCCCTCACACCATACAAAAAAATTAATTCTAGATGGATAAGAGCTCTCAATGTAATAGATGAAACTGTAAAACTTCTAAAAGAAAGCAGGAGACTTTCTTTATGACCTCAGAAATGGGCAGAGATTTCTTTAAAAGTACACAAAAAACCACTAACCATAAAAGAAAAAATAATAAATTGCACTCTGTAAAATTAAATACTTATGTTCCCCAAATACACCATTGAGAGAGTGAAAAAGCAAGTTGCAGACCAGGCTAAAATATCTGTGCTACATCTATCTGGCAAAGAACTTGAATACAGAATATGTAAACTTGCCTACAAAATTTTAAAATAGTAAAAATAAAATAACTTACAACCCAAAGAAACATATGCAAATGATGTGAAGGGACGTTTCTCAAAAGAAATTATCCAAATGGCCAATAAGCTTGGGAAAATGTGCTCAATATCATTACTTATCAACAAAATGTAAATTAAATCCACAATGTGTCCCACTACACACGCACTAAAATGGCTAAAATTTTAGAAAGAGTAAGAACTTCCGCTTCTGGAAAGATGGAATTGTCACAAATTTTATTTTAGCCATTCTGACAGATGTGTAGTAATACCTCGTTGTGGTTTTAATTAGCGTTTCTCTAACAGCTAATGATGTTGAATATAGTTTCATGTGATTATTTGCCATCTGTATATCATTTTTAGTTAAATATTTCTTTGCACATGTTCTAATTGGATTGTTTGCTTTATTTACTGTTTAGCTTTGAGAGTTTTTCATATATTCTAGATACTAGTCGTTTGTGGGATACGTGGTCTGCAAATGATTTTTCTCAGTCTGTAGCTTGTCTTTTCGTACTCTGGAAAGGGTCTTTTGCAGGGCAAAAGATCTTGATTTTGAAGTCAAATTTATCAGTTTTTTAAACTTGTATGGGCTGTGTTTTGGTGTCAAGTCTAACAACTCTTGGCCTAGACTTATATATCAAAAATTTTGTCCTGTGCTTTTTTCTAAGTTTTACAGTTTAACATTTTACATTTAAATCTGCAATCCAGGTTAAGTTAATTTTTGTATAAAGTGTGAGACTTAAATCAAGGTTCATTTTGCTTGCCTATGGATGTCCACTTGCTTCAACACCATATGTTGAAAAGTTTATCTTTCCTCCATTGAATTTCTTTGCCACTTTTGTAAAAAAAAACAAAATCAGTTGGGTATATTTGTGTGGATCTGTTTATGGGTACTCTATTCTTTTCCATTGATCTATGCGTCTATCCCTGCACCAATAACACATAATCTTGATTACTGTAGCTGTAGTTTGAAATCAGGTAGACTGATGGCTCCCATTAATTTATTCTTTTTTCAAAATTGTTTGAGCTATTCTAGTTATCTCCGCCTTTTCATACAAAGTTTAAAATAATATTGCCTATATCTATTACAAATCCTGCATAGATTTAAACAGGAACTATGTAAAATATGTATATTAATTTGGGGAGAATTGACACATTTACTATTTTGAGTCTTCCAATTTACAAACAGGATGTCTCTTCATTGTTTTATTTCTTTCATCAGTGTCTTGTAGTTTTCAGCATAAAAGTTCAGTATATGTTTTGTTAGATTTACACCTAAGGATTTGGGGTCTTTTTTGAGCCATTGTACATGGTATTGTATTTTAGATGTTCACATGTTCATTGATGGTATATAGAAATGCATTCGATTTTTGTATGTTTATCTTGTATCCTGTGACTTTACTGGACCCATTAGTTTTAGGAGTTTTTGTGCTATATTCCTTCAGATTTTCTACATAGATAATCATGTTATCCACAAATAGTGGAAGTTTTACTTCTTTTCTGATCTATATGATTGTCTTTACTTTAGTTGCTTTATTGCACTGGCTAGAACATCTAGCACTATGTTGAATGAAAGTGATGAGAGTGGATACTCTTGCCTTGTTCCTGATCGTAGGGAAAAAGTCTTTTACCAGTAAGCATACTATTAGCTGTTCAGGAATGTCCCGATTATCCCTAGGTTTCTCAGAGTTTTTACCATGGATGAGTTTGACAAATGTGTTTTTTCTGCATAGGTTAATATGATCATGTAATTTTTCTTTTTCAGCCTGTCAATATGATGGATGCCATCAATTGATTTTCAAATATTGAAGCAGCCTTGCCTCCCTGAAAAAAAATACCTTTGCAGGCTAGCCCTGGTGGCCTAATGGTTAAGTTCAGTACACTCTGCTTTGGTGGCCTGGATTCAGTTCCTGGGCATGGACTCATACCACTCATCTGTCAGTGGCCATGCTGTTGCAGTGGCTCACATACAAAAAGAGGAAGATTGGCAACAGACGTTGGCTCAGGGTGAATCTTCCTCAGCCAAAAAAAATGAAAAAACAAGAATGCATTTGCGTTTGGTGTATTCTTTTTACATATTGATGAACTCTACTAATATTTTGTTAAGAAATTTTGTGTCTATATTCATGAGGGAAATTTCTCTGTAGTCTTCTTTTTTGTATGGTCTTGGTCTGATTTTGGTATCAGGGTAATACTAGCTTCATAAAATTAGTAATTATTTTCTTCTTTATATTTACTGGAAGAAATTGCATAGAATTCATGCTAATTCTTCTTCAAATATTTGGTAGAATGCTCCAATGAAACCATCTTAGCCTGGAAATTTTTTTAGTTAAAAATTTAATTTCTTCATGGACATTGTGACTTCAGCTTTCTCTGACTCCTGCTCTAAGGAGAGAGTAGGAGAGCTGCTCCTGGAGCCCACAGCAAGGATTGGGCACAGGCAGCAGGTGCTTTGAGAGCACTGTGCCCCGCGCAGAAATAGGTTCCCACATCTGCAGTCTGGGTGGCCGTGATGTGCAGGGAGCTGTCCCTTCTACTCTCTCCAAACCGAGCTGTCAGTCTTTCCTGCGGCTTCACTTCTCCACCGCTAACTAATATCATCAAGAGAACAGGACTTCCTCCAGGCCTCTGCTTATACCACTGTAAGCTGTCTGAAGTGCTTGAGGAATTGCAGTATGTGGTGAAGTTCTCTCCTTCTTGTAGGAGCAGGAATGGAGGAATTTGCTTTATCTGTTGTCCATTCACTTCTGTTCAGAAACACAATGGGAGGCATCAGAGAAAGTCTGATTAGATCTCTATTCTCTGAGCTACAGTGGTCTATCTCATTTTTGTCTATTTTTCCCCTTTCCTTATCTCCCTCCCCAGCTCCCTTTATCTTCCTTCTTTTTAGTTTTTTTTTTTTTTTCTTCAAATTTTTGGCCCTCAATCAGAAACTCTCATTCCTGCATCTGAGGATAATATTCCACTATGTTGAACTCCCTGGAGGCAGTCAGGGAAATCTCAAACTCACCTGATACTTGCATCCATATGGTCAACACTGGTACCATGAGCATCATCTCACTCTTCATCCTCTCAGAAAGAGTTGCTGCTTTGGCTGCTCCTAAATGGGTTTCCCTTGTACAAGCTTCTTCAGGACCCAAAGAAATGCTGTGGTTTGCCTCTGCTTTTTGAAAAGAAAGGGGAAGGAGTGACAGCAATTTGAGACAGCCCATCAGACTGATCACCATTCTACTCACCCCACTTCGGTGGGTGGGGAGGGGGGCGGTCTGTGTTTGCAGATGCTGCCCCCCTGTGGCTGGACTCAAAATTGCTGAATTTATAACCAATTCCTTATACATGGCTTTCTAGTTCAAGTGGTAGATATGTTTGTCAAGGCTTGGAAAGAAAGAGTTTACTGGTGCTCATATTGTTTAGGGAGGAGTAATTTGCCTTTTAAAAATGGATTCTGTGACTTAAAACTAGGGCATCAGAAGAAAATAGAAAGTTTCAATTGTCATTTCCAGTTTCATCCAGAATCATGTACTGTCTCTGCGCATGTGCTAATGGAACATATGCGGTAACAGACATTTTAATAAATCTGGAAAAGACTCATAATTTATTGTTAGACAGCCTACGATCTCAAAATGGAAGATAAAAAAGAATCTATTTCTCTGTTGTCATACAGAATATACTGGTTGCAAATTATCCAATTTAGAGCTCATATCTACTGTCCCACTATATCACTTTTCCACATATCAGGGATTTTTAAAAATCAATATAATTTGAAAAAAAGTCTTATCTATCAGATATGAATTTCTCTATGATGGCTTTTTTAAAACAAAACACTTGGATAGAATAGCTTCATGTGACTCCACGAATTTCAGTCTCATTTTTCACAGTACTTGTCACCCTGTATTATAAGGACCTGTTGATAGTCTGAGCTGGCCTCCTGTACCCTGAGGGTATGTATGTCTCATCTTCAAGAACTGTGCTGTCGCCAACAAATTGGACAACCTAGAGGAAATGGACAAATTCTTGGATGCGTACAACCTCCCAAAACTGAATCAAGAAGAAATAGAGAATCTGAACAGACCAATCACAAGTAAAGAGATTGAAACAGTAATCAAAAACCTCCCAAAAAATAAAAGCCCAGGACCAGATGGCTTCCCTGGAGAATTTTATCAAACGTTCAAAGAAGATTTAGCACCTATCCTTCTCAAACTATTCCAAAAAATAGAGGAAGATGGAATACTTCCCAACACATTCTATGAGGCCGACATCATGCTGATACCAAAGCCAGACAAGGACAATACAAAGAAGGAAAACTACAGGCCAATATCGCTGATGAACATAGACGCAAAAATCCTCAACAAAATATTGGCAAACCGAATACAGCAATACATCAAAAAGATCATACACCACGATCAAGTGGGATTTATACCAGGGACACAGGGATGGTTTAACATCCGCAAATCAATCAACGTGATACACCACATTAACAAAATGAAGAATAAAAACCACATGATCATCTCAATCGATGCAGAGAAGGCATTCGACAAGATCCAGCATCCATTTATGATAAAAACTCTCAACAAAATTGGTATAGAAGGAAAGTACCTCAACATAATAAGGGCCATATATGACAAACCTACAGCAAACATCCTACTCAACGGGGAAAAACTGAAAGCCATTCCTTTGAGGACAGGAACAAGACAAGGGTGCCCACTCTCACCGCTCCTATTCAACATAGTACTGGAAGTTCTGGCCAGAGCAATTAGGCAAGAAAAAGGAATAAAAGGACTCCAAATAGGCAATGAAGAAGTGAAACTCTCACTATTTGCAGACGACATGATCCTATACATAGAAAACCCCAAAAATTCCATCGGAAAGCTACTAGAAACAATCAACAACTACAGTAAAGTGGCAGGGTATAAAATCAACTTACAAAAATCAATTGCATTTCTATACACTAACGATGAAAAAACAGAAAGAGAACTCAAAAAGACAATCCCATTTACAATTGCAACAAAGAGAATAAAATATCTGGGAATAAATTTAACCAAGGAGGTCAAAGACCTATACAATGAAAACTATAAGACACTATTGAAAGAAATCGAGGAGGACATAAAGAAATGGAAAAATATTCCATGCACATGGATTGGAAGAATAAATATAGTTAAAATGTCCATTCTACCTAAAGCAATCTACAGATTCAATGCAATCCCAATCAGAATCCCAATGTCATTCTTCACGGTAATAGAACAAAAACTACTGAAATTCGTATGGGGCAACAAAAGAGCCCGAATAGCTAAAGCAATCCTGAAAAAAAAGAACAAAGCTGGAGGCATCACAATCCCTGATTTCAAAATATACTATAAAGCTACAGTAATCAAAACAGCATGGTACTGGTACAAGAATAGACACACAGATCAATGGAACAGAATTGAAAGCCCAGAAATAAAACCACACACCTATGGACAGCTAATCTTCGACAAAGGAGCAAAGAACATACAATGGAGAGAGGGAAGTCTCTTCAATAAATGGTGCTGGGAAAATTGGACAGCAACATGCAAAAGAATGAAAGTAGACCATCTCCTATCGCCATATACAAAAATCAATTCAAAATGGATCAAAGACCTGAAAATGAGACCTGAAACTATAAAAATCCTGGAAGAAAATATAGGCAGTACACTAATTGCGATTGGACATAAAGGGATCCTGTCAGATTCCATGTCTACCCAGACAAGGGAAACAAAAGAAAAAATAAACAAGTGGGACCTCATCAGACTAAAGAGCTTCTACAAGGCAAATGAAACCAGGATCAAAATGAATAAACAACCCACCAGCTGGGAGAAAATATTTGCAAATCGTTTGTCTGACAAGGGATTAATCTCAGTAATATACAAAGATCTCATACAACTGAGCAACAAAAAAACAAACAACCCGATCAAAAAATGGGCAGAGGATATGAACAGACATTTTTCCAAGGAAGAGATACAGATGGCCAATAGACACATGAAAAGATGTTCAACATCACTAATCATCAGGGAAATGCAAATCAAAACTACACTGAGATATCACCTTACACCGGTTAGAATGGCTATAATCACCAAGACAAATAACAACAAATGCTGGAGAGGTTGTGGAGAAACGGGGACCCTCATTCACTGCTGGTGGGAATGCAAACTGGTGCAGCCTCTATGGAAAACAGTATGGAGAGTCCTCAAAAAATTAAAAATAGAAATACCGTATGATCCAGCAATACCACTCTTGGGCATCTACCCAATGGACGTGAAATCAACCATCACAAGAGGCGTATGCACCCCTATGTTCATTGCAGCATTATTCACTATAGCCAAGAAGTGGAAGCAACCCAAGTGTCCCTCAACTGAAGATTGGTTAAAGAAGATGTGGTATATACATACAATGGAATACTACTCAGCCATAAGAAAAGACACAATTGTCCCATTTGCAACAACATGGAAGGACCTAGAGGGTATTATGTTAAGTGAAATAAGCCAGAGAGAGAAGGACAGACACTGCATGAACTCACTCATATATGGAATATAAGTGAACACACGGACAGAGAGAACTGATTGGTGGTTACCAAGGGGAAGGGGGGTGGGGGGGGCACAAGGGGTGAAGGGTTACATCCACAAGGTGACGGACAAAAATGTACAACTAAAACCCCACAGTGTTATAAACTAAGACATCAATAAAAAAAATAAAAAATAAAAAATAATAAAAAAAAAAAAAGAACTGTGCTGTCCTATATGATAGGTACTAGCCACATGAGGCTACTTAAATTTAAATTAAATAAAATTTAAAATTTAGTTTCTCAGTCACACTGGCCACATTTCAAGTGCTTGATAGCTACATGTGGCGAGTGGGTATTGGACAGTGCAGACACAGAACATTCTGACCGTCTCAGAAAGTCCTATTGGACAGTGCTCCTGCGGATGTACAGACTATGAAAACAAGGAATTTTGTCTGTTTTGTTTGCTGATGTATCACAAGGAAAGCCCCTCTATGTGGTAGGCATTCAATAAATATTTGTCTGTTGTTCAACACCAAGTTCCCAGAAACTACTCGAATACCTGCTAAATATTGGATACTCAAATATTTGGTGAAGGACGAATAAATGTATGTGTTTGCATATATAATATGTGAGAGTTTAAACTAAAAATATTTCAAAGACCAATCTAAATGTACCCTTCTAAGAATGTAAACAATCCAGGGGTAGTTTTAGCTGTTTAGAAATGTTACTTTGGGGAGACTGTATTATTTTTCTAAGTCTACCAAAACAAATTACCACAAATTTGATGGCTCAAAACATTTATTCTCCTGCAGTGCTAGAGGTCAGGAGTCTGAAGTCAAGGTGTTGGCAGGGTCATGAATGTTCTAGGGGAGAATCCTTCCTTGCCTCTTCTAGCTTCCAGTGCCTCCAGGCATCTCTTGGCTTGTGGCTGCATAACTCCAACTTCTACCTCCTTTGAGAAGAACTCACAAGGCCTTCTCCTCTGTGTGTCTCTTAAAAGGACACTTGTCATTGGATTTAGGACCCACCTGGATAATCCAGGATGATCTTATCTTGATATCCTTAACCTAATTACACTCTCAAAGGCTCTTTGTCCAAATAAGGTCACATTCACAATTTCCATGGATTAGAATGTGAACATGTATTTTGGGGGCCCACCATTCAACCCACTATAGGAACTCTAATGTCTTTGAAGTGTTGTCATGTAAATGTATTAATGGTAGAAATCTTAACACTTCATTTAGAGTCAAAAGTGAATCTGAATCTGAATTAATGCAAATTATGAAAACAAAACAAGAACCAGTTTTAGAATGTGCTAGAAAATGAAAGTCCCAAGTTAAAATGAACTTTTTTCAAATACGCACCATTGGGATAGTTTTCCCTTCTCAAGGATGTTGGATGTGGATCCCAAAATGAAGATAAAATTGTCAATCCTATGGTAGTAAAGACTCCTTCCCCCATCCCCAAAAAGCCGGGGTCTGGAAGGAGCAAGTGTGGATGCTTTAAAAGTTCTGTCATCTTCACTCAGAACAGGAGCACTCACTCTTGCAGTTTACATGGAACATGTAAACCAAGACAGAAAAGTCTCACCCAGGAGAAATTTGCTCTTTCCCAGCTCACACCATGGTCTGTGTTGTAACCTCTCTCTGGGTCTCGTGGTTTGAAGTAGAAATTTGCTAAATGAAGAGAAGGGGCCTGGCCATGCATTGGTTTAAGGAGTAAAAGGAATCTCTGCGCTCCTAGTAGAAAATGCTCCCACTGAGTATAAATATAAGATATCTCTAAGTAGCAAATATTCTTGTCAAACGATTGTAATAGAGGACAGATCCAAGAATATTTATAATAAAATGTTACAAGTGTTATCCTGTGAGATTTCAGATTAGAAATAAATAATGCTTCCTGAAATGGGCCATGAAGGATGAGTAGACACATGTGAGTTTTACAATGAGAAGAGTATATTCTGGGCAGAGAGGGCAGTATCTGCAAAGGCACAGATTTAGGAAAGAGCTTAATATGTGCAAAAATGGTTAAAATTTTAAAATGGCTGATATACATCTGGAGTATGTGGTGGAATAGGGTGGATGACGAAAATAGATGATAGGGAAAAATGGTAAATGGCCTTTTATCTTTTCACATAGAATTTTATCTTTACAACTTCTAATGGTTATTTATTACCCAAGGACAAGCAGGAAGTGATCTGATCATATGTTTTATGATAACTCTAGTGGCCGTGTAGGGGTTAGATTCAAGGAGCTGAGACTAGAGGCAGGAAGACAATCAACCCAACGAGAGGTGCTGAATGCCTGAATTAGGAGACTAGCAGGTAGAATAGAAATAAGGAAATGGATTTGAGTGCTATTTGAGAGGTAAAACTGACATGATCTTGGAAATTACTGGATGTGTGTTGTGCTTCATTACCACTCTGGTACCTATCTGTCATAAGGAATGTGTCTATTCTATTAGCTCTTGTGGTAGCTAATGGCCAAAGATGCCCCAGTGATCCATGCTTCCTGACTTCTACACCCTTGTGTAGTCCCCTTCCACACTGAATCTGGGCTGGCTCCATGACTCACTTGCATAAACAGAATGCAGCAGAAGTCACATCGTGGCAGTTCTGGGACTAAACATTAAGATGGCCTGGCAGCTCCCACTTTTGTGACTTTTGAAAGACCTGAGTCACCAGGTAAGATGTCCATCTTCCCTTCTATAGACACCACCTGCAAAGTCCATGTGAGAAGAGTCCGTACTCTCACTGAGAATACATCAAGTGAGAGATAAGCATTCCCACTAAGGCTCCAGACATTTAGGTTAGCGATTTGGGGTGTCCTAGTCCAGTTGAACCCCCAGACATCACCTGGAGTAGAAGGATCATGAAACAGTAAAATGGTAGCTGTTCAAAACCACTGAGTTTTGGGGTGGTTTGTTATGCAGGAAACCACAATGGCACTGAAGTCCTTGGAAAAAGAGTCTTCTTGAAGACCTGTGAGAAATTGGCAAGAATAAAAATGTGTATTTCCTCTATTTGATTTCTGATTGTCTCTAATAGCTCCACCTGGAACATCTGCCTATTTCACCAAACTTCTCTTCAGATACGGTCGAGCATTCCTGCTGTGGCACAGAAGATGCAGTGGCAACACTCAGATGTAGTGAGAGCCCTGGGCTCCACGGCACAGGCAGGTAGCTGATTGCTCATGTTGGGGCTAATAAACAAGGAGATGTACATTTTCTTATTCAATATGATTTTTCCATTTTACTCATTCTTTTCATTCCATGTGATTAAACTCTAAAGGAAAAAAATGAGGGGCTATTTATAATGGCATGACTTATTTCTTACATCTCTATAAATAATCAAAACTTAACAGACTATTTTCAATTTCAGATCAATTTTAGAACCCAAAGAGACTGAAAATTTGGGTCCATATTTCCTTGATTACACATGACTTGTAGAAAGATATGGATATTTTTGTTAAGGACTCTGAACTCCAGATATACATTTTTCCCATGTTTAGAACAGTAGATTTTCCAAATTATGTGCCACTGTATCCCAGAATTGATTACATGTGTGGAAAGAGCTTTATCTGCTCACATCCGAAGACAACCATGGGGTCCAAGGAAGTTGGAGTCATGGGCAAGTTTTAAGTGGCATTCTCTGTGAAAGTGCTGCATAAATGTGATCAATTTCTATAAGTTCTATGACATGAAAAAGGCTGTGAAGCAGTGTTGCAGCAGTGCACAAATGAACCAAACTTTGTCCTTGATTTTTTTCTGTGCCTTTTGTTCCCACCAATTTACAGTAAGCTAAAGCCACAGGATCATTACTGAAAATAATAGAAATTCTTCCATTGATTTTTATGTCAATAATGATGGGGATCTGGTTTGGGAAGTTGACCAGCAGCCAGAACAATAATTGCTCTTCTTTTGTGTTTTTTTCCCCTCTTCTCCTCTCTCTTTGTCTCCAGGCACATTGTAACTGCATTTCCTGGGAGGAGTTAACAATATGTAGTACTGGAGGCTGAGAATTTGGGGAACAGAGGAGGCCTTGAGGTACATCCTTTGAGGCTAATTGGGGCCCAGATTTTTTGCTTGGGCTTCCAAGCTCACTTATTGGGCCCCATGAACTGCCTAACATCACTCCCACTCCTCTTGGAAGACAGCTGCTCCTCTGCTTGTCACTCACTTGAACCCTCCAGCATGGTTACTACCTCCACACCCATGCCTCTACGGCTCCTCCTAGCAGGCCCTTTTCTCTGCTCTCCTTACGCAAGCACCACATCTTCCACAAAGAACCCCCACTCTAGACTCCAGTGATCTTTCCCTCCCTTGAAATCTTGAAGTAACTATCTGGGCTTCTTTCTTGATTTTTCATTCCACTCATGCATGGATGTAGGTCAGTCATACGAAACTGCCATTTTGATAGTTCAAAAATTCCAATATCAGTCATACTTTGCATTTGCTCTTTGAGGATGTGAATTCCATCTTATGCATTTATCTCCTGGACTTGGTCAGTATTTAATAAATAATAGCTGCTGTTTAAATGCAGACCTGATGCATGAGCCTGACACCAAGGTTTCACCTTGGGCTTGTCAGGGGTGATTTGACCTGGGTCTGTCCCTGGACTGATGGAGGCAGCATCTTTAGCAGGAAAGCACTTGGCTACAGGACTGTGTTGACAAGGGAAGTGGAGCAGGGAGTCTCCGTGGGGTAGGCTGTGTATAGTAGGGGATGCCAGAGGCACCCCAATCCTACTCTACAGTAAGCCCTTCTTGGAAGGGCTTCCAGTCTTCCCAGGCCAGGCTAGCCCCTGGAAGAAACTCCAAAAGAAAAATGCTGTTTTCCAGGAGAGCTGAGAGCAGAGGGTCCTGTCCTGGCTCCTCCTGAGCTGCTGTAGAAGGTCTCCATGTTTCCCTCTCTAGATTCTTAGGTATGCTTCCTATGACTTTAGGCTTTAGGTTTGGAGAAATAAGGCCTCAGCCTGAGAACAAACAAGGAGGCAGATGATCCCTGGCAGAAGGTGGCACGTCCAGAGCTTTAGAGTGAGCCAATACCCCGTGTAGCTGTTCTCTTGCAGTGGTTTTGAAATTGCTTTTCCATTTAGAAGTGAAGCCCTTTGACTCCATTTGAAAATGATGCTGAAGATCCATCTCACTGGGGGAAAGGTCAAGAAAGGCTTCTCTGCCCCTCTTTGACTCTAATGTTGCAGGGGGGAATTGGAGCAGGGGAGGGGAGAATGGCAGGCAGAAGGGACGGAGAATGTCACCCCAGGCATGGCAGCTATCACTGGGAGAGGGCTTACTCCTTGTAAGAGAGGACCATGGCAGGTGCAGAGCACAGGGAATGGGTTGGTTCAAGAGAGGGGAGACTGAGAACAAAGAAAGTGAACACCTACCCAGAGAGAAAAAGAGAAAGAATGGGGAAGGAGGTGAGAACACACAAGACGACTAGCCCTCCCCCTCCCCCTTCTCTGCCCTTCCAGACACTGAGATTGTCCCGGCTTCCCTCTCACATATGGGCCTAATTCAGTTAGAGTGAAATCTTGCATTGCTCTGGTTAAAAATTATTGCTTCAGATAATGAAATCTTTGTCACTGGAAATTCCAAAAGAAAAAAAAAAGGTCCTTCAAGTTGTGACTTATAGGCAGCGTGGCGATGGAAATGAATTCATTATCCCATTTTCCCAAGTCAGAATGAGAAGACAAGCTTGATTCATAACTGGGCCATGTGCAGCTGGTCCCCATGGCAGGGTGGATGCTGGGCCTGCCCTGGAGTCAGTGGAGGAAGCTCCAGGGACAACTGATGAAGGTGTGGGGAGCCAGTGATAAGCTTCTCATTGGCAGGCTCAGGCCTCATATTTTCCTGAGCTGTCAAAACATTTTCAGGGCTGTGCAGAGACTGTCTGCTTCTAAGAGAAAATCCCTTAATAGCTCTATGAAAGGATCTACTTTGCTGTTGTTGTTTTCCTGTTTGTGTGTTTGTTTGTTTTACTGAATATAGGGCATCTATTTATAGATGGCATTTTATAACAGTTTAAAAGTATTTCCATGTATCCATGTTGTCTTTGGGTATATCTCTTCATCATTATGTCTTTTAATTATTTTTGTTCTTTATGTTTAATATGAATACATTTCTCACACTGTTCAAAAGTATTATTCACAGATACAATTCATCCACCACCATATTCCTTTCCTATGACAATATTGTTTGTTTTCTATGACAGTTTTGTGTTGTTTTATTCCACTGACACTGGTGTACAGTGAACCATAGTTTCTCCTCACTCAGTCCTGTATTATACACTCCAATTCTACACACAAAAAATAACATGACAGATCCAACCACTCTCAGTCTGATGGTCAGATAAATTCATCACTACCTTGTGAATGACCCTTGAAAAAAAAACCTTCCCATGTGCGTGTCTCTTACACTGCTCCAGTCTGAGGGATTTGTATGCAATCCAGTATTGTTTTTAAAATATGTATTTTTTCCTAAACATGTGATAATGACAGTACCGAAATTTCAAAAAGCGTAAATCTACAAAGAGAGAGAGAGAGCAATAGCAATAATTTAGGAAGCTGGAGAGGAGCTGGATAAGTAGTTATTAACGTAGATGTCGAGAGAAAGCTGAAACTCAAGCTATGAGATGAAGAGCCCCAGAAGCAAGTTTACTCATGTTGACAAGGCCCAGAAAGGCTCCAGAATTAGAGGCCTCTAGAGTACCAATGGGGTATTAAACTGGTAGATTGTTTGGACATCGGCAAAATGAGCACAGCACTAGATCCGCCTCATGTACCTGGAAATTACAAACAGAGAAACTTAGATAATAGGGTTCAGTTACTTAATCAATATCACAGTCACAGTACAAACCAGAAAATAGACAAAGTTGAGCAGTGAATTTCCCCTATCAGTGCTGATTTCAGACAAGCAAGTGATTTTTTAAAATGCAAATGGCCACATATGAGAAGAAACGAAATACAAATGTTCATGCAGGGGGAAGGTTGAACTAAACCAAAACCAAAATTCCCCAATGAGTTAAATGAGTCAGAATTGCCAGTTCTAGTAAAAATCATGCAGATTTCCATGCCAGGTGTGTGAGCAGAAGGCATATCCACATGTTCCATTTACACCTGTGAAGAAATGTGATAGAATGACCAGCTCTTAGATGTAGCAACAACAAGGGGCAAATATTACCCTTGTTAAACCAGATTATTTTAGATAGGCTTGAGGAACCATCTAGCTCATTTGGAATCATGCCAAAAGAGGAGGCAAGGGATCTGACTCAATGATATGGCTTATATGTTGGTGGGAGTCGAGGCTACCGATGTTTAGTAACAGCCCAGTTAATTAAGGGATCCACAATGACCAGAATGCTTGTTTATCTATGTTTGCACTTTCCCCTGATCACTGAAAACACTATAATTCACTGAATTTGCCTTTTCCACACTACCCGTGGCTCTTCCTCAACCCTGGTACCAGAGCAGCACCAGGCACAGTTTGGGTATGGGCTGCAGGTGTCTGAAAAGCACTGTGTCGAGGCACAGAGGTATGTGGCTGAGTCTTCAGGCTGGGATCCTTTGATGTACAAGTAGCTGTAACCCTCCTTAGTGTTAAGAGTGACTCTTGCTCGTCCTTCCTCCTTTTCATCCCCATTTAAAGTAACTACAAACAGGATCTTGGGGCTTTTTGCAGGTTTCCATCTGTACCAGTGTAAGGCATAAAAAGAGCTGGAAGGGAAACTGCAGGTGAAATTGGTGCTTCCTCCTTCCTGAACATGCAGCAACTGAGGAATCTGTTCCACATTCAACATACTGCTCACTCCTGTTCAGAAAGACAGGGTCAGGCATAGAAATTGGTCTCTCTACTGAGTTTCATTTCCTCACACATTCCCAAATAAAACCTGCAGGTGACTGACTGCATGGTCCTCCTTCCCCATCACCAACCCAGACTGTTCAGAATGCCTTCAGCAAACCCTGGACTTACGGCCAAGATGAAGCCACAGAATTAGCAGTGAGGCTGGCAAGGAATTCTCCATTTATCCTGGCCAAGTATCCTCAGCAGAGGAACGTTTTGCACTCTAACTCTGTGGAATATTCTGCTTCAGAAAACAAGATTCTGCATCTGGTTGCCCAGCCAATCCGAGACAAGATCACATGAATGTCCTAGAAACACACCAGCCAATTCTGCATGAGAATCAGTTTCCTGTGGTTCAAACGGATCGATCAAACACTGCTTTCTTGAGATCAACTTCACACATTGAGGAAATCCCCCATGAGGTCACAACACAAGAGAACAGACAACTTTCAGAAGTGGGCTGCCTAATCGTGGACTGCTGTTATTCAACTTCAGAGAGAGAGGCAGGTGGGATGGCAATCTGCGGTAGAAAAAGCACTTCAGTTAGGAATCTTTTATATGAATATTCAAAAAAATCCTAAAAACTTTCAAATCCCCCAAATTATAAATGTGCACACATACTTTGTGCTAAATTATCTTTTGCTTTATGTACACTATTCTAACACAAAAGTCATGCAATAAAGATGTTATTATTCCCAATTTACAGACAAGAAAACTAAAGCTCAAAGAGATTAAATAATTAACTCAAGACCAAACATCTGCTAACTGTCATAGTAAGAATTAGAACACATATCTACCTGGCTCTGGAGTCTGTGACGTTTGGAATCTGCCAGGCCACCTGCATTTGTCATGCTCAGCAAATGTTTTCAATGTTAGAGAAGATATGATCTGAAAGTAATGGGAGTCTACTTTGTGCTTATTCTTCCCAATAGCCAAAAAAAATGGGAACAATTCAAATGACCATCAGCAGGTGAATGGATAAACAAAATGTCATATATCCGTCAACAGACTACTATTCAGCAATAAAAAGGAGTTAAATGCTAATATATGCTACAACATAGATGAATCTCAAAGACATTATGTTAAGGAAGAGAAGCCAGACACAAGAGATCACATGTTGAATGATTTGATTTGTATGAAATTTTCAGAAAAGGAACCTACAGAGATATAAAGTAGATCAGTGGTTGCCTGGGGCCAGGCATGGGAATAGGGATTAACTGTAATTGGGTATGAAGGACCTGTTGGGGATGATGAAAATGTTTAAAACTGGATTATGGTAAAAGGTTTCATAACTCAGGCATTTACTAAAAATCATTGAACGGTAAATTCAAAATGAATGAATTTTATGGAAGGTAAATTATACCTCGATAAAGTTGTTTAAAAGTAAATAAGAATTATGGTCTATCTTGCCTGTGTCACAGACCAGGTATAATGTTAGTTTGAGTCAACATACACGTATTGGTCTGAATGGTGATTTTGTTCCCAGAATTTCCCTAGGAGCTGTGAAAAGTATAAAAGCAATATTCTCTGTTCCCTGTGGGCTCAAAATATAGTTGGAAAAATAAGATATGTCCGGGGAAAATTTAATAGTATAAGATAGCATTAATTTAGATTGTCCAGAATATAAATCTACTTCTGGGAAATGGGTAGTATAAACTGACTTCAAGACCTTCTTTCCAGTGAACAACTGAATAATGTTCTGAAAAGTGGAACAGGATTGGAAGGCATCTCAATGGCTAGCTTCTAGCTTTCCTTCTCAAGAAAAGAGATGCAGTTAATAAAGGCAATCCTGAACAGCCATATTAATGTCTCCTAACTTAGAAGTGTAAAGGCTAGGGTTGGGTGGGCTGCTAGACAAACAGAAACCGCTACAGAAGCCACTACAAGTAAAGTTCCCTTTTTTCTCCAGATCACAGCATTCAGAGGACTTAGTGATATTAGAGTGAGGGTGTGACCACACCATTCAGAAAGCCCACCAGCTGTGAAGCTTGTTTCTGATGAAAACACTGATCATTGATAAATTCACCCACATACTGGAGAGGCAGTATCCAGAGCAAGAAGGGCATACCTCCAGCAGCAGGGAGCACTCCTACAACTAGTAGGGCAGAATCCTGCAACTGTAGCTACCCCCTTTACCTTAAATAGAGGCCAAGCCAACTGACCACTAGATTTATTGCATAAGATAAGTCTTACCTGAAGTGACTTGCAGGGTAGAAATCTTGAAAATTCTAGATAAAAACACAAAGATTAGTCCAGCTTAATCTTTAAATTAGTATTTGAATTGCATGGGCTCTAGAAATAATTTTATCTTTTGTACATTCATTCAACAACATATATATCAACAAATATATATGTCGGTTGTGTCTCCTGTGCGCTGGGCATAGTTCAGGCACGGAGCATGCAGTAGTGAAGAGAATACAAAAGGCCCATAGTGCAGTGGAAGGAGGAAAAATTAAATAAGTGGATTTTTTAAAAAATGAGATATTTGTAAACAGTGATAAGCACTATAAAGACAACACAATACTGTATTGAGATAGAGAGTTACTCTTGGGGTGAAGGCATCTGCTCTAAATAGTGTGTGGAGGGAAGGCTCCACTCTGACTCTTACTCTGCAACACCAGGCAACTCATTTGACCTCTCTCGTGTCCAATTTCATTTTCTGTAAGGAGCCAGAGTCTCTGTTGGGCACCGGGCTAAGCACTCGCATTCATCATCTCATTTACTTCTCATAATAACCCTGTGTGGTAGATACTATCAATATCCACATTGTAGGCATGAGGAAACTGAAGCACAAAAATTATAGTAATTTTCCCAAGATCGTTCAACTAATGAGTGGTAGATCTAGAAACAGAACCCAAGTCTATGGTCTCAAGCCCTTCTCTACAATGTCTCCCTAAAGGTGGATGGAATCAACCTTGAAGGGTTGCAATAAAAATTAAATTAGAACACACATGGAAATCACCTAGGACAACAACTTCCCTATCTTAGGCACTCAGCCAGATCCATGCAATGTATAAAATATTGGGGGTTGGGAGAGAGCATGTGAAATTGCAGGAGTCTATCCACAACATAAAGCTCAATATTTTTCTGAGGTGTATTTTGCAATTTCATTTGTTATCATGAGTATCCATGGTCTATCATGTTTCTTACTCTTATTGGGAAATCAGTTCATTCCTTTATATTGGGAGATTGGGTGGCATATTATAACATGGAAAGACTATACCAAGCAGTGTTTGCTACAATTGTTTATTCTTTTTTCCATCATTGACTCTTGCTCCCACTTCTCAAAATATTTCTAGACTACTCTAAAGGAGAGAGCAGTAGATACAATTTCACTTAACAGAGAAAAACCTCCCAACTTGGACAACAAAGCCAAGCTTTATTTCCAAGACAACCTAGTACTCTCCAGTCCAAATCATCCTACGTATTATATTTGTCATTTTGAAGTCAATCACTTTCACATCTGGCAGGGGGAAAGATTAAAAACCAGCCAGTTCTTCTGAATCCTCTCCCACATGATGACTGCAATGGGAAGTTATTGATTAGGTTCAGCAATGGTAACTCCTATTGCAACAAGGCTTTGCCACAATTTAACCATGAACACTGGAGGGCAGCAGGAAGGCCACTGTCAGTGTCACAAAATATTTTAGCAGAACACCAGGTGGCATTGCTTCAGCAAAGAACTGCTTCAGTTCTTGATACATGGAGTATGGAAGGAAAATAGAAGATTGAGATAAAGGATTCACAAAGTGGTGACATTTGAGTAGGTGTAAAGGAAGTTCAGGGTACAGCATGCAGATATTTGGGGGAATAGCATTACAGGCAGAGAGCGCAAAGGCAAGGGGCGCAGGTCCTGATATGGAAACTTGCTTGGAGAATGTAAGGAACAGTATCCCGTCTTTCCCTGTGGCCCCTTGTTCTTCCCAGCACACTATTGGATAAGAAACTTGACAAAGCATTCAGCACCGTTAACTGCTTAGTGGATATTTCCTCATCTATTGATCCTGGGGCAATTGGACCTAGATTTGGTGTCTACTTTTCTAGTTCCCTTTGGGTTCCAGTTTAAACCAGTAATGTCCCCATCATTGAGACATCCAGCCACCTTGTTCTGTGACCAATTGCTTCTCCATAGTCCAAACCTTGCTCTTTAGGAGCCCTCTAAGATGCTACACTCTGGCTGATGATAAAGTTAGAGATGCTTTTCAAAGTTAGGAAAGTTATTTCTCATTTTCCAAATATAAAAAATAGGAACAATAAAACCTATCTCATAGGATTTGTGATGTTTAAATTAGGTAATGAATCTGAAATGCATACTACAGTGCCTGACATACAGTAAGCTCAATAAATATCAACTTTCTTTTTTCCTAGTAAAACCAGCCTTTCCTTCAGTGTCCAGGTCTGTGACTGCTTTTTCTTTCTCAACATGAGTTTGATGATGGAAACTTTTAGGAAATTTACTCAATCATCTACTTACTAGAGATAGTCATAATTTTCCCTATCCCCTTGGGGTCTTTTCCCCCTAGCTACATTAATACACGCAGGGTGCTGAAAGGGCACAGATTCAACATTCAAATGGGGTTTTATTTTCATTTCCCTAATGAATAATAAGAAGACATTGAAATTGTTTACCTCGGTTCAGTCATCAATTTAAATGGAGACTGCAGCCAGGAAATCAAGAGAAGACTAACTTGGAATGGCAGCAATGAAAGAATTAGGAAAGATCATCAAGTGTAAGGAAGTGTCGTTAGAGACCAAGGCCAAGACCATCCACCCCCTCATATTCCCAATTACGATGTACCAGATGCAAAAGCTGGACAGTGAAAAAGGCTGACAGGAAAAAAAAATTGATTTATTTGAAATGTGGTGTTGGAGGAGAGCTCTACAGATACCCTGGACTGCTGGGAAGATGAACAAGTGGGTCCTAGAGCAAATTAAGCCTCAACTATCACTGGAGGCTAAAATGATAAAAGTGAGCCTGTCCTACTTTGGGCACATCACAAGAAAGCAAAATTCTTTGGAAAAAACAATAATGCTGGGAAAAGTAGAACGCAGCGGGAAGAGAGGAAGATCAAATATGAGATGGATTGATTCCAAACGGAAGCCATAGGCATGAGTCTACAGGAGATGAGAAGGGCCGTTGAGGACACAGACAGGTCCACAAGACGTTGTGGACGTCACGCATTCATAGGGTTGCCAGAAGTTGGAGCCAACTTGACGACACGCGACAACAACAAATGAATAATAATATTAAGCACTTTGTTGTATGTTTATTAGCTATTGGATATCATATTTCTAAGGTGGGTCTTCAAGTTTTTGACATTTTTAATTATTATTTTCTTTTCTTATTGATTTATATGAGCTTTTTATATATTCTGCATTTCAATCCTTTTTCAGAAATATGCATTGCAAATATAGTTCACCAGTCCGTGCACTGACTTTCCACCTTCTTAGCAGTGATTTTTAGCACAGACAAAAAATATACTTTCATGTTCATAGGAAGGTAGCCTGACAGTTTTATTTTTTTGTTTTCTTTAAGCTCTTTAAAAATGTTTTCCCTTGGTGACTTCTATTGCTTCTGATGAGAAGTCAGGTATCATTGTTAATGCTGTTTCCCAAAACACAATATATCAATTTTCTCTGGGTATTGACAAGATTTTTTCCTGCTTAAATAGACACTCTGAATATGGATTTGCCTTCGATGCCTGCAGTGCTCCTGCCAAAACCACAGTGGTGGACTTAACAGAATTCATTCTTCAACTTCATGGCATTCCACATAGCATTCCTTCTGAAAAGGGAGCTTGTTTTATAGAAAGTCAAGTATAGCAGAAAGTGGAGGTGCTTGCTATGAGCAAAGAGATTATGGAATGGGTAATGGAAGAAGTAGTAATAAATACCAGCTACAATCACGTGGCCATTTGCGGAAACAAGAAATATAACAGTTATGAAAATTTCTTTTTCATGTTGATATGAATATATTTATGTATATATTAACCATTTTGTACTCCCTCTCCCATTTGTCTACGTGTAGTAGCACAAGATGTGCTAATATAAATTAATCTTGTTTCTCATTATATCTCGTAGTTAAGCTACAGGATATCAGTGGGAGAGTGTGACTCAACTAGAAGAGGAAATTTATCCAAAAGTGGATAGATGAACTTTGTATCCTCTTTGCGGGAGAGAGTTAGCTTGGCTTTGGTTGAGTGAGGAATAATTGAATCATATTAGCAGGAAGCATAATTTTGCTCTTGTCTTTGTTTGAAAATTAAGTGTTGTTAAAAGAGGTATGGATGCCAAGTTGACAAAGAGAATACTGTGTTAGTACTGACTATCTCAATTTAACTATGTGGAAATATATTTCTGGAATTTGCTTCCCCATATTGTTATGGGTTAGTGTTGGTAATTTGTGTAAGGTTTGGAAGGTAGTTGTGATGAAGCAGCCATATATATATATATATATATATATATATATATATATATATATATATATTTTTTTTTTTTTTTGCTGAAGAAGATTAGCCCTGAGCTAACATCTGTGCCAATCTTCCTTTATTTTGTATGTGGGTTGCTGCCACAGCATGGCTGATGAGGGGTGTAGGTCTGTGCCCAGGATCCAAACCTGTGAACACAGGCCACCAAGCAGAATGTGCCAAACTCAACCACTACACCATGGGGCAAGCCCCTAAAGCAGCTATATTTTTTATGTTCTGCTGCTTGGTGCGGGGCTCCAGGCACTGTGGCAACTCACACATGTTGCTGCTGATCTGCTAGCTCATCTTATTGTGGACTCACAACTCCTCCACCTCCCACCAGATCTCCTCCTTCAGCTTCTCTTTGTCTTGGGCCAAGTATGCATGTAGCACAATAGCAAGTGACACCCACTTGTCCTGAAGGTCACCCACTACTATGATATCAAAGGAGGTGAGAGACAAATTTTAGTTTGTCTTTGTGGGTTTCCGTTGTCCTCAGGGGTTCTAGTATGTCCTTACAAGTCACAATTTGCCCATGCTTTTGTCCACATCCAACTTTCCTTCACAAATGTTACTCTAGCTGACTTAGAGCAAACACAGGCTCAATACCAGATGCAAAGACAGCAGCTTTGTATAGACTCCTCCCCGAGCTCCAGCAATTGCATGAGTTTTGATCCTTACAGTTAATCTCTTATTCTACATCACTCATGGTGGTTCTGCTTCTCTGATTGTACCCTAACTGAAACAAAGCCTAAGAGGAAAGGGCTAAGGAAACAATTTTCATGACAATTCCAGATAACTAGACCCAGGTTTGTGATGTGAGCATCTTTAAGTGAAACTGTCAATTTAAATCATGATGGGACAAGTTTTTTCAACTTCAGACAACTTTACACATGTTCTGCATGATAGATTTTAAGTCAAAAATTTAAGACTGAGGATATATTAGAAGAAAGTCATTCTAGACACCTGTTTCCAAATGACATAGAAGGAAGTTTTACTTAGAACTAAATCATCTGATCCAGACCACAGATCAAGCACCCACAGCACTACCAGTTCTTGTCTGGGATCTGAAGGTGTGCATTTCAGCTTGGCTCCTGCAGCAGGGGGCTCTCTCTTATTGAACTCAGGGTTTTGTTCAGCTTTTACTATCACTTCAAATACTGTGAGTTCTCGGAGAGCACAAAAATACTTTGCTGCATCTTCCAGCTGTAAGGTTGAAAAGGTGAAGCTGGTGAATTTAGCTGCTTTCTGGAAGTTTATAGAATAGTGGCCATTCTTTGTGTTCCAGCTAGAAGAACCCTAATGAATAAGGAAAATGATCTCTCTGTTGGGAAGCTGCTTATACCAAAAACTATAGTATGTGCTCTGACTTGTTTCATATAGACAGTCCAGGGTGACTGTTGCCCCCTATTGCATGGATGTGGCTAGCTGACCTTGAATAACTTTCTGGGCCACACTGGATCCTGTGGGAAAAATCAGAAAATGGAGCTGATGTAGTGAACAAAATATTTTAAGAATTAGGCTAATTTAGGACCCAAAGACAAACCAAACTGAAATCCTAATATGCTTGCTTTTCTCCAATCCTCCTTTCCTCCTCAAGTCCATGTGAAGTACCATATGCCCAGGTGTTACCCTTTGATCCTTAACATTCTTACCCATGTTTGGAACCATCCCTACCAGAGAAGATGAAGGCCATGAATACTCCTAGCAGGCTGGAGAGCAGCATGTGGCATGTGTCCCCTGCACAAATGTGTTTAGTTCTGCCTCAAGCTGAGACGTCAGTGTCTCTGAGTGCCTGGCAGCGCATATACATAGTTCCTGGGTTTTTATGCCCCTCCCCCAAACAGGAATAGGGTTTCTTATGTTCACAGTCCATGTGGTCTGTGCATATATGAGAAAAAAGTCTGGCTCACCCCAAACATTTACTTTGTCTTTCCCTGGTAATTAAGTTAGGCAGTACCTGAAAAAGGGCACAGAAAAAGCAATTAGTATGAAAGATTTGAGCTGAGGGGAACTGAAGATTGAACCAGTTGCAATAGATTGCTAATTATTCAGTGGAATAGTTTTGGGGGTCCATTTAAAATAGAATTTATTGTAGGCTATGGACCCATCTCATTACCTACTTACTGGTCATTCATTTAATCTATACTTACTTTTCTCCATCCAGAATCTGATGAATCTTTTTAAAAACTCATGGATCTTTGGCTTTCTTGGTGAAAGGCAATCCTATCCAAAATTACTAATGCATCTGTTTCTTCTTTTCTACTGAGTTCTAGGGCTCAAATTAAATTTTACAATAAATAAAGCTACTTCAACATCAGATCACAAAAAATCATCCTTCTGACTTTCAGGATCTATTCAACTGTTTATGTTTTTATGAAATTATAAGAGGAATAAAATAGTATTCTTTTGAAATCTCACATCGAGTTTCATTTATTAGACTCTGAAGAGGATCAGGATACCCAGTCCTGTTGCCTCCACAAGTAGAATTGTATTTATTAGATCATGTGTCCTAGGATTGTCCTGACGTCACTTTTTTATTTTTATTTTTTGGTGAGGAAGATTGGCTGTGAGGTAACATCCGTGCCAGTCTTCCTCTACTTTGTATATGGGATTCCGCCACAGCATGGCTTGATGAGCAGTGTATAGGTCCATGCCCAGGATCCCAGCCCACAAACCTCGGGCTGCCGAAGTAGAGCATGTAAACTTAACCACTATGCTACTGGGCCAGCCCTTGATGTCATGTTTTTTATCCCATTGGTCCAAACTGTTCAGTGTCACTTGCTAAATCTTGTAGCTGGGTATTTTTTCTCTTTGTAAAATAAAGTCAAGATAAGTGTGCCAGATCTCTCTGTGACACGATGCTATTATCCACTCCTACAGAATGCAATAGTTTTGGGCTGCAAACACTTAGTGTATGTCAACACCACAGAAGTTGGTGACCGAAGTTTTGTATATTGTTGCATGATCATGTGGAATGCAGTTGTTAATCTTCCACTTGGGTTTCATTATTTTAATGGATGAATTAATATAAAAGGACCAACAGTCAAATAGACAACTAGAAAAGAAAGTACAGACAGGGTCTCTAAAACAATGCCAGTTCTTTGGTTCTAAGGTCAAAATGACTTACCAATGAATGGTTCCAGGAAGAGAGTTTATGACTAGTTGAGACATCTATTCCTCTGTCCCCTTTCACCTCTGAGTGCTGACAGGCAGCGGATGCCCTGGTTTGCAATGATCTGTAACTAAGCAGAGGAGACCACAAATGCCCACAACAGCCTAGGGAGCAGCATGATGGTAGGATTTCCCTCTTGCTGAAATGGCCCTGCTCTGTGTTCCCAACATTACGGGTACAAGGTCCCTCAGCTGCACATAGTAGCTGCCTCTGAAATGTCGTTTCTGGCTGAGTCAAGTTGAGTGTGTTACGACATCCAGCTTGGGAGATTTGGCCTGTCCTAAACATTGTTTTGCATTTCCTTGTGGTTTAATGGTAAATGATTATATCTGGTAAAGGACAAGCCTAGAGCTTAATATTGAAGGAAGTATTGGAAGGAGGTTGATTAATAAATTAATCTGTGACAAAATCTGAGCGGCTTATGTGAGAAAAATTTATCATGGATCATGGCTATCATTGCAAATATTCATTCATGTTTTGATTATTTTGTCTCTGACCCAATTCTAAGGTGAAATATGCTCACCAATCCTTGGCTTCCCTACGAGAGACAAACGAGAAGTCATCATCTCCCTTCCCTCCTACTTACCCACCAACCACAGCTACTGATCACTTCACAACAGCAAACATCGCTCAGACAGATGATAATAGCAAAATAGGCTTCTGACTTCTGAAATCTCTCCAGTTGTGTATTGGAATACCAAATGGTAACAGCACTAAAATCATGTTCATTTGTGATGTAACTCTGGGAAGGGAGTAAGTTCTGGGAAGGGAGAATCCGTGGGTCCTCAAAATTCAAATATTCTGCCAAGTTATTGTCATGAGTGCATGTATATTGTTTGGTGCAATCCTACAATTCTTATTATAGTTATCATGAAGAAAAAACCTCTCCTGAAATGCAGTTTTATCAGTGAAAATATTAAAAACTAAAAACAGCATAAACGTTTTCCAAAATAAAAATATTTCCCTCTCTAGACATTGAAGGATTCTTTTCCATTTTATTCTGAAAATTCATCTATTGAAAGCATTTATGTCAAATTATCAAATTCCAAATATTTTATGTTTGTTTAACCACTTAACCACCATAAAGAAACCCAAATGAGAATAATTGAGTTATTCTATGGTAAACTGTCCTCAGACTTTCCTTGATTTCATTATAGAAATCTCCAAACTCACATACCATGTGAAGCCACAGAATCACTGCTGAGGGTCCCAGATCTTCCTATTCTCCCTCCCTCTTACATCCTTAGTAATGGCTGCCCTCTGATGCTGACCATGCAATCCAGCATAGGCATCGTTCCATTTTAATCTTGTATATTTCAGTCCCATAAAAGCTACTCCAATCAAATATGCATACTATTCCAAATTTCTTGTCCAATTTTTCAAACTACTAGAATAAGAATCAAACCAAACTTTGAAAGACAGAGGAGTTCATATACTGACATCTTTTTTTAATACATACATATATATATATATATGATTTTTAAGCTGTAGTCACCATGGTGTACATTATTCCCCGAGGACGTATTTATCTTATAATTGGAAGTTGGTACCTTCTGACAATCTTCACCAATTTTACCCACCCACCCAAATCCTGCCTCTGGCAATCACCAATCTCTTCTCTGTATTTATAAGTTGGGTTTTTTTCTTTTTAGATTTCATATGTAAGTGAGATCATACAGCATTTGTCTTTTTCTGTTGGCCTTATTTCACTCAGCTTAATGCCCTCATAGTCCATTCAAGTTGTCAAAAATGGCAGGAATTCCCTTTTTTATGACTAATATTCCATTATATACACATATATATATATATATATACACACACACACGCTCACATATACATGTATATACCACACTTTCTTTGTCCATTCATCTGTAGATGGACACTTAGGTTGTTTCCATGTCTTGGCTATTGTAAATAATGCTATAATGAACATGGGAGTGCAAATATCTTTTCAAAATACCGTTTGATGTACTTGTTCATTTGTGTTCTTTGGAAAAATGTCTATTCAGATCCTCCATTTTTTAATCAGATTGATTTTTTCTATTGAGTTGTATGAGTTCTTTATACATTTTAGATATTAACCCCTTATCAGATATATGATTTGCAAATATTTTCTCCCATTCCATAGGTTGCCTTTTCTTTTCATTGATGGTTTTCTTTGCTGTACAGAAGCTTTTTAGTTTGATGTGGTCCCACTCATATATTTTTGTTTTTGTGGTCTTTTCTTTTGGTGTCAAATCCAAAAAATCATTGCTAAGACCAATGTCAAGGAGCTTACTCCCTATGTTTTCTTCAGAAGTTTTATGGTTTCAGGACTTATATTCAAATCTTTAATGCATTTTGAGTAAATTTTTGTGTATGGTGTAAGATAGTGTTCCAGTTTCATTCTTTTGCATGTGGCTGTCCAGTTTTCACAGTACCATTTATTGAAGAGACTGTCCTTCCCCATTGTATACTCTTGGCTCCTTTGTCATAAATTAATTGGCTATATATGTGTGGATTTATCTCTGGGCTCTCTATTCTGTTCCACTGGTCTACATGTTTGTTTTATCCCAGTACCATACTGTTTTGATTACTATAGCTTTGTAGTATAGTTTGAAATCAAGATGTGAGATGCCTCCAGCTTTGTTCTCCTTTCTGAAGATTGCTTTGGCTATTCAGGGTCTTTTGTGGTTCCACACAAATTTTAAGACAGTTTGTTGTATTTCTGTGAAAAATGTCACTGGAATTTTGATGGAGATTGCATTGAATCTGTAGATTGCTTTGGCTAGTATGGATATTTAACAATATCAGTTCTTCCAATCCATGAGCATGGAATGTCTTTCCATTTGTTTGTGTCTTCTTTGATTTCTTTTCTCAAGTCTTAAAGTTTTCAGCATACAGATCTTTGCCTCCTTGGTCAAATTTATTCCTAGGTATTCTATTCTTTTGATGCAGTTGTAAATGGGATTGTTTTCTTAATTTTTATTTTTGATAGTTTGTTATTAGTATATAGAAATACAACTGACTTTTGTATATATATTTTGTATCCTGCAACTTTACCGAATTCATTAATTGGTTCTAACATATACTGACATCTTGTGGGCATGTCCATCATTGCTAACTCAATTGATATGTTTTTTTCACTTTCTCTTTTTGTGTATTGAAAATGTGTACATTGTGGACTGGGGGAGGAAGTCTCTGGGTTGTTTATTTCAGGTTGAACACCCTTTAATTCATGAGGAAATTATAAGATTTTTCTGGAGAAATTTTTATTGGGATTTATGTGGCCTGTTGGGAATATACCTGGCAAAGTTGTAGGTAACAAGGGTTCCATTCTCGATTCTATGAACTGATTGAGCTAGTAAACACTGTGGTTTTTACTATTCTTTTTAAAAATTTATTTTTTTAATTTATTAAATAATTCTCATATGGAAAAGTACAGAAAATTATCTAGCAGACACCTTTGCCCCCCAACAATGAGAATTTAATTTTGCTGTGTTTTCCACAGACCCCCACCTCTCTGTCTCTCACTCTTTCTTTCCAATATTACAGACAGAACTAAAAGAGTAAAGCCCATTCGTTTCCTTCTTCTGTTTCTAAAGTAGTAACCACTACAAGTTTTATATATGTTCACTGTCAGTGAACATAAGTTTACGTTTCTCTAGCACAAGTACCCAGGAGTGTGATTCTGGCTTGTAAAGTAAGTGAATGTTTAACTTTATGTGAAAATGCTGAACTGTTTTCCACAGTGACTGTACCACTCACCCACCAGCAATGTATGAGAGATTCAATTTCTCTGCATCCTTGTCAGAACTTGGTATTGCCAGGAATTTTTATTTTAGCCATTCTGACAGATGTGGAGTGGTACATCATTGTGGCTTTAATTTGCATTTCCCTAGTGGCTAATGATGTTGAACATCTGACCATATGCTTATTTATATTTTACTTATATATATGATTATTTCTCAGCCACATAACTCTCTTAGGTGAAGTGTCTGAGTCTTCTGTCCATTTTTTAATTGGATTGTTTGTTTTCCTTCTGTTGAGTTTAGAGAGTTCTTGATGTTCTGAATACCAGTCTTTTCATGGAAATGTACTTTGCAAATATTTCCTGCCAATCTGCTTTGTCTTTTTCATTTTCTTAACAGTGTCTTTTATTTTTAATGAAAGAGCAAATGTTTTTAATTTTGATGAAATCTAAGTTATTTATTTGTTTTATGGATTGTGCATTTGGTGTCACGTCAAAAATCTCTTCACCTAAACCAATTATTTGCCTGTGAATATACAATTGTCCCAATACCATTTGTTGCTAAGACTATCTTTCCTCCACTGAATTGTCTTTGCACTTTATCAGAAAGTCAATTGTCCCCACTTTTGTGGGTCTGGTCTTTACTCGTACTCAGTGGCACAAAATTGTTAATGATTTTCTTTTATTATCTTTTTAGTGTAGTAGAATTTGTAGTCTGGTTTTCTTTTTCATTTGTTATATTTATAATCTATGTTTTCTCTCTTTTGTCTCTTCATAATTCTACTTAGGATTATATCAATTTTATTAGTTGTTTAAGAAAACTAACTTTGTAATTCGCCAATTATCTCTATTGTTTGTTTTCTATTTCACCAATTTGACGTTTTTACTATTTCTTTCTTTCACCTTATGTTGAGTTTAATTTGTTCTTTTTCTATCTTCTTTTGTTGAACACCTAGATCATTGTTTTTCAACCTTTCTTGTTTAGTAATATAGATATTTAAAATGATAAATTTCCTTCTATGTACTATTTTAGCTGCATACCATACATATTTATATGTGTTTTTATTATATTTTCTTTAAAAATATTTTCTAATAGCCATTGCTTCTTTGACCTATGGGTTATTTTAAAGTTTAGTGCTTAAATTCCAAATATTTGGGAGTTTTTAGAGCTTTTTGCAATTGATTTTCTAAATCAATTCTATTTTGATCAGAGAATAAATTCTGTGTAATTTCAGTTCTTTTAAGTGTATTTAGACTTTTTTTGGCCAAACAGATTGTGTGTGTGTGAATACTTCACCTACATGGCAGGGTTGTCTGGAGCCCCAGCTGCAGGTTTGGGGACAGGCTGCATGTGCCCGGAGAGCACTGTGCACTCGCTGCACAGAAGTAGGTGGCTGAGTCTCCAGGCTGGGAGGCCGTGATGGTCAGTGAGAAGTGTTAGGCACTTTTATTGACGAAAACTTTGAATCTTCCATTTTCCTTTTCATTCCCAGCTGAACTTATGGCTGTCAGGAATGCAAGGCCTTCACCAGGGTATTGCCGGTACCAGGGGAAGTAGTCAAATAAACTGTTCTCATAAGTACAGTTCAGAATTGAAATCTCTCCCTCCTGGACTGTCACAGATGGAGGGCTCTGTTTTACCTGCTGCTGGTTACTTTTTCCCTTCTGTTGGCCACTCACCCCTGCTTAAAAACATAATAAAAGGTCATTAGGCCCCCAAATTTATGAATCCTCCTTAAAGTTTCTACCTGCATGAGTTTGTCCATACCCCAGTTCTCTCATTCCCCCAAATTAACAACATATCCTGGGGTTCCTCCTCCACAACTCACAGCCTAGTTGAAGCCACAGAATTAAAATTGATGCTCCCAGGATCTTGTCCATTCCTCCTGGCACCAAAGTTCAGTGACAACTCAGGTGTCTTCTGGTCTTCTCAACCAGCTGGGACTCTGACTTTAAAGTCACACCTGCTTCAATTCTTTCAACAGGCCCCGCCTTTTTACAAGTCCTTTCACTTAAACCTACTTCTGTCAAAGGAAGCACTTCTACATTTTGCCCTAACTTAGAATTGCTGAAATTACTTTTAATGGGAATCAGAAATCCCCTCCTTACACATGGATAAGGATCAGTCTAGAATTTCTCTTCCTCAATCCTTCTCCTCACACCTCCTAAAATGTTACAAATCATACACAAGGACAGCTTGATATGTCAACAGAGATTATATTATTCTACAATGAGGAAGAGAGGGACTCCCGTGAAGCCACAAGATTAGCATGTATAGGAGCATTTCTTTTTTATTACAAGTCCTAATTAAAATCTATTGAGGACACACAAAGGTCATAATATCCCATTACAAGCTAGGGTCATAGATTAGAACATAGAAAATATATGGTCCCTTTGTCTTTGGGGAACTTAAATTTTATTACTATCTTTCAGATGTGTTCATGTTTTACATGACCCTAAGAAAAAATAGAAGATAATTAAATCAATTACAGTTTCTTTATATTCCTTCTAAAATATAAATCAGGCAAATTAAATATTTCTAAGAATATACATGGAGAAAAGAAATTGGGAAGTACTGGAATTATTTGCTCTGGAGGAGCTTTGACCTCCAAATGGATGAGAGAGGATAGAAAAATTCTGCAGACTTCAGGGGATATGGGACCATGACCATCCAGTAATGCAGTGTTTTTGGTAGCTCTCGTCCTGAGCTTGGCCGAACATTTAATATTTTCTTCACACTTTATCCTCATGGGTGAAATATGAAAACAAGAAGAATCAATTTGGCTTTTGATGTTAACACAGCAGGACATAGAGACAGAAATTGAGGATAAATTCCAAAGCAGCCCTAAAAATAGGGGTGATCTGCGTTACAAATAACAGAAGTTAAAAGAAATAAAAAGCACATTTTTTTTCTAAAGCACAGAGAAAATTTTGTTATATCTGTATTTGATGTCATCTCAAATCCAGTCAAAGTAAAACACCATCCCAGTCCAATAGGAGACAATGGTAAGTGTCCCCATTCCTCAATCTACAATCTAATCCCACTTTAATCCAATATTCTAAGGGGATTTTTTTATTGTTTATTGAATTTTTGATGTGTTTTCTTTTTCATTTATTCATTCGTTAATGCATATCTTCAATATATATATTTATTGAATGCCTACTAAGTGCCTACTAAATGGACAATACTTGTGTCTCATTCATGAAAGCGACAGTCCCAATCGTCAGTCAACTGAGTCCCAATATTCAAGTACAGCCAGATAAAACCTGCCAAAGAGAATTGTGTATCTGTATGATGTGACAAAGCAAAGAGTAATGAACTCTGCTTCTGGGCCCAGTCGGAGAAGGATTCTGATGGAGGAGATGCTTAAACTGGGACTTACGCCATCAGTAGATTTCCCAGTAAAAAGAATGAGATACGGGAATTCTAGGCACAGACTAACTCAGTGTGGTTGTAGATTGGGCTGTGTATGGATGAAAACATTATAAATTTATATTTGAGGAGTTAATGTGGCCCTGACCTTGAAGGATAACATATATTATTCAAAGAAGAGTTGATTTCCAAAGTTGTATTTTTCAAACTATTAGGCTAGAATAAACACAGATACTATTTATGTAAATGGCTGGATAGATAGATAAACACATACATACATAGATGATTGATAGATATAAGTTGAAGCAAAGTTGAAGATAATAATTTACTGGACTCTTAAGGATAATTTCTGGCTACTTGATGAACTTGCATATGTGGGGCAAACGTTAATCTTCTCTGAGGCAACATTGCCCCTTTGTGGTCACATAGAGAAGTTACACTGAACAATTTTCTACAGCTTCTTAACAGTTCTTGTTCAGCAATCCTTGCATCAATCAGAACACTGAAATAAGTGGCTGAGTTTTCTTCTTGAGCCAATGATTTCTTCAGCAAAATAGGAGATTTTGCCTTTGTTGAGATCCCCTGTGAGACCTTTGCTGCTCTTTGCTGAGGTGTGTCTCAGGTGGACCTGGATGCCTTGGTTGGGATGCTGGACATACCAAAAGAGAATAGGGCTCCTGAAATATTCATGGTAGCACCTCACCTGCCCTAAAGTCCCTTAAAAGGCAGAAATCGGCCCCCAGGCTGAGTCACTGCATGGGGCTGTCCTTCCTCTATAATGTCAACATCAGATCAGGGAGAGCTCTTCACACTAAAGAGAACACACCATTTAATGGATTCTAAATTAGACAATTGTTCTACGTTTTTGCTAACACTTGATAGAGTCATCTTTTTATTTCTAGCCAATATAATTGATGTGTAGTGATCTCATTGCAGTATTAACTTGTGTCTCCCTGATGACTAATAATGTAGAACACAGGTTGGCAAACTTTTTCCATAAAGGGTTGAATAGGAAATATGTTTGGATTTGCAGGCCATTCGGTCTCAGTTACAATTATTCAGCTTTGCAATAGTAGCATGAAAGAAGCCATTGATAATAAAAGAGCATTTCTGAGTTTCATTGTAAGTAAAACTTTATATACAAAAATAGGTGGCTGGCAGGATTTGGTTTTTGTGCCGTATTTTGTGGCCTCTGACGTAGAGCATCCTTTTGTGTACTTATTGTTCATTCATATATCTTTTATAAAGACTCTGCTCAAGTGTTTTGTCCAATTTTAAACTGAATAACTTTTGTTTTATTGTGATCTTTTTAATGGCAAGTTCTTGATGCAATGAAGAATCTTGTTGCTGTGTGGACACAATCACCCTAAAAGTAATCCATATCTGCTTTGAAAAAGCTGACTTTTGAACTAGTGACTTAGCAGATGTACAGAGCAGTAAACATCACAACTGTGACTGGAATGAGCTACAAAGAGAAATTCATTTTCCCACAATCATAAAGGTTGATGATTTTACAAATTCTGATATTATGTCAAATACTTCTGCTGATGTTGAGTTTCCAACAAGAACAAACATCCGTGATGTTTGATTTGTTGTGAATATAAGAAAAAAATAGTAAAATAAAAATTGCCCAAGTCCAAATATCCCACAAGAAAATATGCACTGACAGCTGTCAAAGGATGAGACCACTACCCAATACAGGAAATAAAAAGACAAGACTAAATTTATTGTTTATAATAGTAAGGGAGAGGTACCCCAGTCAGACACAATCTCCCTGAGCACAACAAATGGCTGATTTATATTGGGTTTGGGGGAAGCATGGAATTCTGTGATTGGTAAACGTTCAGAGGTGTAATGTGTTGACATCATCTTTAGAGGCTTGTGAAGCTGTGTAGTTGGGGGCATGTTTATGGAAGTGAGTTCTTCCTGACTGGCTGACTTTCTAAAGTCAGAGAAACAGAACTGAGAAACGGAACTGTTCCCAAAGAAACAGAACACAGGAACTGCAGGTGCACTATCTCTGGGAATCATTTTGACAAATAGTCACTGTAGTATGTTATATTTTTTCTAATGTAAGGGGGGGAACATGTTGATTGGTTGGCTTGCAAAAGTATGTTCGCTGAGATGAGTTGTTGATCAATTGAACTCGTGGCTACCTGTTACCACGGGTATGGAGCAATCCATCTTTTCCTAAGTCTGTGGGAACAATTTTATTTTCAGTTCTCTCCATAGTTCTCCTCTCCACACACACAAGCTTTTGTTCCTCATTCAACCAAAGTTGCAGAAGAGACTTTCAAAGACTGTCCAGATCTTCCCCCAGTTCCCCAGTTGTTGATTTTCCTTGACAAAGAGTTTTAGCCTTTGGAGATCTGATTTTCAGTTTCCATGAATTTATCTGGTTTTTGTCTTTGGATTACTTTTTGAATCTATTGTCTAGACAGTGACGGCACAGAAACAGTTAAGACCCTAACAGAACTATGCAATAAACAAGCAAACTAGAACTATTCTAAAAAGGGCCTGTAAGACACTTTGCAACATTGAACCAAGATTTACCAGAACTGATTAAGAAAACAAGTCCAAATGATTTTCTGAGTCTGTTTTAGATAACTAGATTCCTCCAATTATCTATTGATCGATCAATCAATCTATCTATCTACTTTTGCTTAAATTGTTTTTACTCATCTGCAATATTAATGTAGGGTCAACATGAATCATTAGCAATGTCAAAAGATTTCCCCTGATTGACACTTCCCAAAATATAAGGCTATTCTAATACACATAACCCTTTGAGTTAAGGAATTTTCACTGGTTTGTTGTGTCTTCAGGACTTTGGCTACATTTTTTTACTATGTCAGCTAATGTGAGAAGAGAATTTTTAACTTCAAGTTGTCTAATGTTTATGAATGGTGTCACTACCCTGAGGAGTCTTTCTTGAGAAAAGTTTTCATCCCTTTAGACTCTTTGTAAGGAGATATGATCCATATAGAATATTTGGTAGTCATGCCCTTGGAATGGCCTAATAGACCTACGGAACAATGAGCCTTTGTTCTGGGTTGGCAATGAAGAGATTAACTCCTCTATGGGAAACAGAACTCAGGAACTGCAGGTGCACTATCTCTGGGAATCATTTTGACCAATAGTCACTGTAGTATGTTATATTTTTTCTAATGTAAGGAATTTTTTTCACTAATATATTGCTTATGAGAATATCGTATTGGTAGTGTCAGGTAACATATCTTTGTATCATTTTCCAAACTGGCTGTAATAACATTATCTTTGGAGGACTGAGTGAATTAAGTTGATTATATCTCTAGTAAAGACTACACTTAGGCAACTTGTTATTAATAATAAGAGGAACATGATAGGCTAAAATCAGAGTTTATAACCTTAAATTAGTAAAGAAAAGACATGACTAAACAAGAGTCTGCAAGGGAAAATGAGGCATGAAGAAGTCTCATGCTCCTACTATTACTAGCAATATACATAATCCATAGAAGGAAGTAATTTTATAAAACATATTTGGACAGAGTCATTGATTTTGTTCATCAGATATGCAAGAACACCAAAAGTGAAGACTCCTATATTTAGGAGTAAGTAGAAACAAGACCCTGAAGAAGTGATCGGACTACTTACCTGTGGAATGGTTGTGCTTTCTTTAGCTCAACAGACATTTCTGGACCCCCAATTATTATATAAGACCTGGCTTATAATCCAGGCTTTATCTACTAGATTTTTAATCTTTGGGAAGAATTCCAAACTCTTCATCTATAAAATTAGGTTATTGGAACAGGTGATTTGTAAACTATTAATTCTACATTTTTTGACTTTGTAGCTGCAGGTACTAAAAGGGAAATTGAAATATAATCTGTTTACTCCATCTCTAAACTGTGATGTACTGAGAAAGACTCCATTCTTATTCAGTAGGTGTTGATGTCACCACAGTTCTGGGTTTGAAATTATAGTCAACTTCAAAAAACGTAACTGTTTAAATGGATGGCATACTTTAATGTACACCCAGAACCTTTTTCTTGAGAGTGCCCAAGTCTTGTTGATAACTGTACATATTCAGTTGTTAATAGGACAAAAAATGCTTTACCATACTAAATAAAACCAAATAATTTAAATCTATAAATAAATATACAGATGATAGGTAGGTAAGTAGATAGATAGGCAGATAGATAGATGATCGACAGATAGATAGAAGTGCACCCTCCCAAGTCAGTTGCTATTTCATCATTCAATTTTTTCCATAGACTTAGCATCCTCCAACACACCATATTTATTTATTTGTGTTGTATATTATTGGTCTCCCCTACTACAGGTTATTAGAATATAAAATCAAGAAAGGCAAATATTTTTGTCTTTTTGGTAACTGATCTGGTCCTACTACTACTACTAGCACTAGTGACTGGAAAATTGTAGCCTCTTAATATATGTTTGTAAAAGAGTGTTAACTAGAGTTAAGGGTGGAGGGGTGACCATCCAGAATTGTAACTTTATCTTAAATTATATTAGAAGCTGCTTTTGACAGCTCCTTTAGCCACTCTTCATTTCAAGTTCTCGTTAAATTTGAAAGATAATCACTGCCTAACTTTTTCTAATATCCTAACCTAATCTTCATTCCCAGTAGAAACTTATTTGGAGTAATGTCTCTGTCTCTAGACATACTCATATGTCATAAACTATGTATTTTTGCAAGCAAAGAGGAAAGGTGAAAGAAGAGTGAAGATAGGCTGGCTCGCTCTGAGGTGTATGGCTACCTGAGGTTGCTAACATATTTAAAATTAGATATCACTTTATACCCATCGGAATGGCTACATTAACAAGACAAGAAATAACAAATGTTGGAGAGAATGTGGAGAAAAGGGAACTCTCATACACTGCCGGTAGGAATGTAAATTTGTGGAGCCACTATGGAAAACAGTATGGAGATTTCTCAAAAAGTTAAAAATAGAAATACCGTATGATCCAGCTATTCCACTACTGGGTATTTATCCAAAGAAAATGAAGTCAACAATTCAAAGAGATTTATGTATCCCTATGTTCATCTCAGCATTAGTCACAATAGCCAGGACATGGAAGCAATCCAAGTGCCCATCAATGGATAAAGAAGGTGTGGTGTGTATATATATATACAACGCAATACTATTCAACCATAAAAAAGACAAAATCATGCCCTTTGCAACAACATGGATGGATCTTGAGAGTATTATGCTAAGTGAAATGAGCCAGACAGAGAAAGACAAACACCGTATGATTTCACTCATATGTGGAAAACAAACAAACACATAGATAAGGAGAACAGATTAGTGGTTACTAGAGGGGAAGGAGGTGGGGGGTGCAAGGGATAAAGGGGCACATATGTATGGTGACAGATAAAAGCTATACTATTGGTGATGAACACGATGCTGTCTATACAGAAACTGGTATACAATAATGTACATCTGAAATGTACACAATGTTATAAGCCAATATGACCTCAATAAAATAATTTAAAAAATAAAATAAAATTAGAGATTTTCTACTACTGAAATTAGCCATCAGAAACTCAGCCCTGCGTAAAAATGAAAAAGTTTGAGGATAAAGGAGCTGTGAGCTTCCACCTTAGCTAACTCACAATCCCACTCAGTTCTAGGCTGATGGGTCAGAATGAAGAAGCTTAAACTGCCTACTAAGTGAAGTAAACTAACTGGGTAGTCCTCCAAATCCCTTGAAATAAGTAGTTCCATAACCAGGACAGAAGGGGTGGTCAGTTGCCCTGTGTAAAACACTTATACTGGATATACTGAGCCTCACTCTATGGAGCCCAGGACCCACTTAAAGTTAGTGGAGGTTTTCTAAGATTCTCAGGCTCTTCATGCACTTCCTCATTCAAGCACAGCTTCTCTTCATCCTGCTTCATTCCAGCCAAAAGGCCCTGTCCGCCAGAGCAGTCAGGGATCCTCTCCATATCTTTTCTTCTACTATGTCTGTTCCTCATGAATATTTGAGACCCTGACATCAAAACGTAGGTCATGTTAGGAGAGTCAAGATACAAGTCTAAAATTCAGTTTGCTCCAAATCCTTTTGGTGAGAGTTGAAGTATAAAAATTAATTTTTAATTATAAAATCTGTACAGATTTGGGACATATGCATACCATCTCTTCATTCACACACATCAGTATCACAGATAGACCTTGTCTTCTGATGTCGTTAGGATCACATGACCATTTCTGCTGATATTTCATCTAAAAGGGAATAAAACAATCCATATCCTCTGTATGGTGAATGCGATTCTGGAAAATTAGTGAATGAGAGAAGGGATATCTGGGGTCAAAGAGTAGGAAATCTGAAGGAAAGTTCAGAAAGGCAACACTGGGCCAGGAGAGAAACATGAAGATGTGATTGAAAAAGGTCCTTTATCACTCAGGTAGCACAGATGTTTGAGTATGAAAATGGATAGTGCTGGAGGAGGATGTGTGCAGCAGTGGCTAGAAAAAGTGAGGATTGGCTGAATGTGCAAAAAAAAAATTAAAAGACAAATGTGAACATTGAGGAGTTTGACTTGAATTATAGCAAAAGCGGTCAAATCTGCTGAACTGTTTCAAAGAGTCAAGTTACAGTGGGCGTATTGACACTGTTGGTACCTGCTCAAGTTCTCTCAGAAACCTTGTATGTGCTCATCCCCCAACTTCTGTGTGCTTTGCTGCTGGCAGCTTAGATAATAACTGACGTTCCTGGGTATACTAAAGACCAGCTCCCTTGTCTCTAAGTGGAACAAACTGTAGTAGGATTTATGCCCTAGACCTCCCCACAAAATCAGGCTGACAGAATGTCAGGAACATCATCAGAAATCTGGCCCTCATTTGGCCTTTTCCCCTCCCTGTTTGGGTGCACAAATCCTCATCTCAAGGTCTACACCTGGGAAACAAGACCTAAGACAGTGGTTATATAGATAATTTGTTCATTATTTTCATTGGTGAAAAAAATAGCAATGAAACCAGCAAACAGTTAGCCCTTGATGATTAAGCAGCTACTAATGGGGGGGATCGGAATTGGACACCCCAAAATGTGTCTCTGTCTGGAAAGATGCTTTAACCCCCAACCCCCACTAACTGACCAAAGAGTTTGGGATGGGAAGCCTGCCTCCAGAACAGGCCATCACCATAGACACTTCCGGGTAGCAGGGGTTCCTTGTTAAGCCCATTCTTTGTCCTGGTTACCTTTTGTAAGAGACATTTACACTTGTAAAGGAAATCTCCATTTGTAAAAGTATCTTCCTCCCTGCACCAGGAAGAAGGGAGGGATGGCTTAACCTAGAAACTTGTCAGAAAAGAAGGCTTAGGACTTAAATCTGCATGATAAATTTACCCATTGTTAATTGTGCTGTGCAAGCAATATGCTATCAGACTCCCACTAGGTTCCTATAGACAACATCTCCCTGGGGTCTGGGTGACCATGGTAAGGAGTTTTAGAGCTATTTTTTTCAGGAGCCGCCATTCTGTGGACATGCCTCCAACGAGGAGGCATGAAGCCTGACTACGCTTGCGCAGATCATCAATTACCTCATCTCCCCTCACCTCCAATCATTTCAGACCACCTTGCCCCCTACCACAAAAATATCCCTGAGTCCCAATTTTTGGGAAAGAGGATTTGAGATTCATTCTCTCCTGTTTCCTCACATGACTGCCTTGTGATTAAACTCCCTTTCTGGTGCAATCTCGTCATCTCGATGTTTGGCTTTCTGGGTGGTAGGCAAAAACGGACCTGGTGTGGTAATAGCAATACTTCTCATAATTATGATTTCTTCAAGAGACCTGATATACCTATAGTATCAAGCATCATAAAAATCAACACTAATGATGTTTTCTGTTAAAGAACCAGAGACTTAGAAGAGATGAGCCTTAGTCTTCATTTATTTTGGATAATACCTCTACACACAACTACTGTTTGATTTACGAAAAAATATGGCATTCCTGTTTTTCATCATTAATACTCTCAGAATACCTAGTTGTTTTATGATGGTGATACATGATGTATTTGATTAATTATATTTGTGGCAGGGTGAGGCTAAGGACAAGATGACAGCTTTCTTTCTCAAATGAAGAAAGTCAATGTATCTCAAAGAAAAGTTGAACTTTTAATTTTCTTCTATGTAAGTTTATTCTATGTGCTTATAACATGAATAAGAGGCTGTGAATTCCAGAAAGGCAGTGTGAGTAGATTCATGGATATTTTCCCCAGCAAAACAATCATAACTAGTAAAAATTATTTTAAAAAAATTAAAGTCTCTGGAAATTCTCTTAAGGGTATACAGCAAATAAAAAAATGATACACAGAGAAATATTTATTCAGGAAAATCTACCAAATCTCTACAAGAACAGAAAGAATCTGTGGTATTGGAGCCATGACCCAGTCCCCACCCTCCAGATCAGCATGATGGAAGCTCTGCTTTGGGTGGGTGCAGCCAAGAACACAGGGTGTCCCCCTTCCGCCAGCTCCCAGGATGGGCTAGGGTATCTCCCTGGGAGGGGCTGACTTCCAATACTTGTCATCTCCTGGAGCTTAGCTTTGCAGAAGCTCTATTTCAGGCAAGAGGAACTGAGAGGTCTAGGGTTACTTTTCATCTCCCAGCCCATACTCATAAGGCAGAAGCTCTACCCCAGGCACAGTAGACTGAGAATCCTGGGCCTCTATTGCCCTCACCCCAGCTCACTCATAGAGTAGTGGCTCCATGCTGGGAAACGCAAACCAAGACCAGAGTCTATTGCCCCTACTCAGCATGCTGCTTATAAAGCTGGGATGTCACTCTGAGACAAGCAGGCCATTGTCCCTTCTCACAACTCCAGTGCAGTGGCACAGAGGTTGTGTCAAGGGAGAGAATAGCTGTAAGAACAGAGAGCTCTCCCCTGGAGAAGACTTCATTTGGAACAGACCATTGGAAGGTTCCAGTTTAAGGGTGCTGCTGAAAACAAAGGAGATTTTGGTGGTAAGCAATTAAGAGGAGGCTCGTAGCTCAATGAGAGCAACAAGCTAAATCACAGACAACTAGACAGAAATTTAACAGAGAGAACAGGAAAAGAGAGAGCTAGGAAGAGTCTTCCAGGGGTCTGAAAAAGCCTCAAAGATGAGCCTCAAAGATTACCTCTGCAAAGGGGTTTGAATTTAATTGGATCAGAACTTGGAGTAATTTGTGCCTCCAGGACATTGTTGAAAACAATAGAACAATCAGCCAGCACTTAGTGGAGGCTATTGGCTAGGTGTGATACAAACAGAGGCAGATAGCTTAACACAGAAATCAGGGACAAAGATTGTCAAAGAGAGCTTTGCTAAAACTACTATGACACCAGGATGTCTGGGCACATTTCCAACAATGTGTCCTTGGAATAACAAAATCACAGGCTGTACACTGTGGGGAAAATGGACTTAACTGAAATAGTCAAATCACTAAACAAATAAACAAAAAACAACAAGCCCTAGAAGGGGTGCAGAATGGGTGTCCAGAGTTGCTATAAGATATATGGTAGCCTATATAATGACCCCCAAAGATATCCACACGTTAGAGTAGGGCCCATCCTAATGACTTTGTCTTAACTAATTACATTTGCAATGACCCTATTTCCAAATACGGTCACATTCTGAGGTACTACAGTTAGAACTTCAACATATAAATTGGGGGAGGGGGCACAATTCTACCCATAACAGCAGCCATAGGAAACTATATATAATATATTATCTAAAATGTCTAGTTTTCAACAAAAAATTGTGAGACATGGAAAGAAACAGGAAAGTATGACCTTTATACTAGAAAAAAAATGGGGCAGTAGAAATGGTGCATGAAAGGGTCTAGATGTTGGACTTAGCAGATAGAGAATTCAAAGTAACTAGTTTAAATACATTCAAAAAGCTAAAGGAAATCATGCTTAAATGAAGTAAAGAAAGTATGATGACAGCATCACATAAAATAGAGAATATCTATAAAGAGACAGACATTGTTTTTTAAAAGGAGCAAAATAGAAATTCTGAAGCCAGAAAGTACAATAACCAAAATAAAAAATTCACTAAAGGGGCTCAATAGTAGATGTGAGTTCCCAGAAGAAGGATTCAGTGAACTTGAAGGGAGATTTAGAGAGATAATACAATCTGAAAAACAGTGAAAAATGAATGAAGAAAAATGAACACAGACTCAGAGAAATATGGGACACTATCAAGAACACTAAGGTACGCAGGATGGAAGTACCAGAAGGGAGAAGAGAGATAAAGTAGCAGAAATAATGTTGAAGAAATAATGGATGAGAGCTATGCTGATTCAACAAAAAACAATACATTCATTTAAGAAGCTCAATAAATCCAAGTAGGATAAATTCAAAGAAATCAACACCCAGACACATCATAGTAAAGATGTTGAAGGATAAAAAGAAAATCTTGAAAGCAAAAAAAGAAAAAGAGACCTTTACATACAAGGCAACTCTAATCAAATTAACAACTGACTTCTCAACAAAAACACTGGAGACAGAAGGCAGTGGGAAGATATATTCAAAGTAAAACATAGAAAGAAAAAATACCATCAATGAAAAATCCTATATTTGGCAAAAGTATCTTTGAAAAAGTAAAGTAATAAAAGACATTCCCAGATAAATACAAACAGAATTCATTGCTCTAAGATCTGCCTTACAAGAAATAGTGAAGAAAGTTCTGGCTGAAAGCAAATGACCCCAGACAGTAATTCTCATTCACACACACACACACACACACAAAAGTGCACCATTAGAGATAACTATTTAGATAATTATAAAAGACAATGTAATTGCGTATTTATTCTACTTTCTTCTCTTAACTGATTTAAAGAGCAACTATATAAAACAGTTTGTAAATAATTATATTATTGGGGCTATTACTCATAAAAATATAATATACTTGACAATAAAAGCACAAAGGAGGAAAGCAGTTGCAAAACTGTGTTGGAGCAAGGAAATGACACCAGATGGTAACTTGAATCCACCAGAATTAATAAAGAGAACCAGAAATGGTAAATAAGAAATTTAATACAACAAATCCCATAGATACATACCTGTTTTCCTTTCTTCTCTCAGCTTCTTAAAAGACATGAAGCTATAAAGATAAAAAGTAATAATTATAACAACATATTTGTGGTTTGTAACATATATAGAAGGAATATGAATAAAAATTATAGCACAAAAATGGGGAAGGGGAATAGAACTATATACTAGTAACATTTCAATATCTCACAGCAACTAAGTTAGCATAATTCTAAAGTAGATACTAATAACTTAAGACACATATCATAAGCTTTAAAGTAAGCACTAAGAAAATAACCTGGGGCTGACCCCATGGTGCAGTGGTTAAGTTCAGCATGGTCCACTTTGGCAGCCCGGTTTGTGAGTTCAGATCCTGGGCACAGACATACACCACTTGTCAGCCACACTGTGGTGGCAACGTACATATAAACTAGAGGAAGATTGGTAGAGATGTTAGCTCAGGGCTAATCTTCCTCAAATAAAAAAAGTATATATATATATGTAGTGAAAAATAATTAAAGGAATTAAAATATTACACTAGAAAATATTCACTTAATGCTAAAGGAAGTGGTAAAGAAAGAATAAAGAAACAAAGACATGGGACATATGGAAAACATAATTAAAATTACAGACATAAATTCAACTATACTGATAATAACATTAAATGTGAATGGATTAAACAATCTAATCAAAAAGCAAAGACTATCGAACTGGTAAAAAATTTATATACAACTATGCGCTGTCTATAAAAGACACTATCAATTCAAAGATAAAAATAGGTTAAAAGTAAAAGGATGGAAAAAATATATTATGCAAACATAAGAGAGCTGGAATTGTTATACTATTATTGAACAAGATAAAATTTGAACCAAAAAAATGTTGCTAGAGATAAAGAGGGATATTTATAAAGGTAAAAGGGCCAATCCATCAGGAAGATATAACAGTTATAAACATATATGTACCTAACAATAGACACCAAAATGCATAAAGCAAAAATGGACAGAACTGAAGGGAGAAATAGATAATTCAACATTTATAGCTGGAAACTTCAACATCTCACTTATAATAATAGAAGAACAAGGCAGAATATTAACAAGGGAATAGAAAATTTGAACAACACTATAAACCAGGTAGACCTAATTGACATCTACCCAACAACAACAGAATACACATTTTTCTCAAGCATGTAGGCAACATTCTCCAGGATAGACCATATCCCAGAGCATAAAATAAGCCTCAAGAACATGAATGGGGCTTAGTTGCATGGAATATACATTTTAAAGTTTTTTCCACAATATGTGAACACTCAGAAAATTTTTTTTTTGTTTGCTTTGTTGCACTAGTAGGATGGGATGCAAGCTTTTGCAATTGCTTTGGGACACGTTGTGGTGAGGCAGACTGGAACACTTGGGACACCCAACTAAGCAGGATCATTGTCTAATAACATCTTTATTGGAATAATTTCCCTTTTCTTTTTATTCCTTTCACTTTTTACCCTTTGGGAGTCCAGCATAGTGGACTTAATATTTTAACTGGCTTAAATATTTATTTTAGTTCTGTCCTCTTATCAGCTACTCTGCTAGTTCCAAGTCAGAGGTTTAGTGCAGAAAGAGGTGTATATTGAGAAGAGAAGATAAAGACCAAAGTCCCAAACCTGCAGAGTCGAAAAGTATCTGCAGTTAAAACCCTACCGATGTGGGTTAGGAATATTAAGCTGTGCAAATGCCGTGTGGTGGTCTTGTGATGGTATTGTGGTCAGAGGAGGAGCTGAGCCCAGCTGAGGGTTTGTGTACAGGTTGCAGGTGCCTGGGGAGCACTGTGGCTCCACAGCACAGAAATAAATGGCTGAGTCTGCGGTCTGGGCAGAGGAAATATACAATGAGCTGTGGCGTTCTTTAGCCATTGTCGTAGGCTTTAATCTTCCATTCTGCTTTGTCCCTGAAGGAATGTAAAACAGGCTGATGAGGCGGCCCCCACGATTTTGGTGAAACCACTGCACGTTGGTCACAGAGATGGAAAAATTGCACTGCAGCATGGAACTGGCTCCCTCCTGGAGACTCAGGGCTGAGGGACTCTGCTCCACCTGTGCCCCTCTCAAACCTGATGAGAAACGGAGAAAGAGTCACAGGTGATGGTCACTGAAACATCTACAAAACCCGGAAATTGCCCCCATAAATTATGAGGATAGAAAATTTGCAAGATTTGTGAGCTCCTTTCCCTCCCTCCCTCAACAATACTGCAGCTGCTAAATCCCTTCATATTCCCATCTGGGACAGCCCCAACTCACAGTGAACCTGGGTATACAAGAGCCCCAGCAGAGTGCCCAACAGCCTCTTCATGACGTTTGTCTTGTTGCTCGGGATGTTTTCACCATAAGATATATTTAACTAAACCCTGGGGTGGTGAGTGTCATGACCTGGTTCTGGAACTGTTCCTGCTTCTGCAACCAATCAGCCTCACCCACAAACCCTGCTCAGGCCCAGACACTCTGTGACAGGAAACCCCGCCCTCCAGCCTCACCCTGACTGAGAATGGGCTGGAGGGTGGTGGAGTGAGAGGGAAAAGAAAGGTCATTATTCTAGTACTCCAGGGAGACTTTCTGATAATCCTGGATGTGGTAAAGAGTGTGAGAAGGAAAGGGAGAGGCCTCCTAGAGAGGGACAGGTGCCTCATCTATGCTAATTACAGCCTGGGGAAGATCATAGAAAGAATATTCACATTTTTAAATCCAAAAAGCAGGCATGTGTTCTGACAAAAGGATCTTTGCTAACCTATGAATTAATTATATGAGAGTCATTCCAGTCATACAGAGGATCATAAACGTTATGTATTATACACTTCAGGAATTCCTTTTTTTGGAATATATGAAATGTGTGGATTGGGACTCTCTTGGAATAGCTAAGACTTGTGGTAAATATTGTTATAAGAAATGCACCTAGAAAGATTGCAAATTGTGGGAAAAAATAGGATCAATTTGGACATTATTTTTAAATATTATGCTTGCTGCAGTAATATGTTTCGTTTTTCTAATTCTTGCCTGCAAAAACTTCCTATGGTTCATGTTTGCGGTTCAGTCATCCTTTTTCTTTCTAGTTACTCTGTCTTCCTCTTTTTCTCCTACTTTCCTGAATCATTACATTTCTACTTCCATATTCTCCTTTTTTTCCTTAACTTCTCTCTGTTCCCCCTTTCTGGTTTTCTAGTTACAGAAAGGGACCGAAAGATATTAAAGAAAAGGTGTCATTCAATAGTTTAGAAATAATTTTGAACCTGTGAAATGGAAGTTCATATTATTCTCTGATATACAAAAATCTTATAAAAATCAGAAAAATCTCATTTCTATGCTTTGGAATTCTCCATTTTCCCTTTTGCTTTACATGACTCTGATCCAGAGTCTTTTCTGATAGATACAGATAAAGATAATGACGTAGATAACGATAATGATGACAATGTAAATATAGATGTATGCATTACAGCTATAAGCTTCTGGTCCTTGATCAGGGAATAAGGCAGAGCTATTAACTGCAAGGAATATTCAGCAAGAAGCATGTTTCTTATGGGCTGATAGTGATTAGTTTTTCCTCACACACAATTACTCTCCCCTCTTTACTTTCACTAGCCCCCATTTGCACACGCAAAGAATTTCTCAAATCTTTCAACAGCTAGGTCGCTCAGGTAGTCCCTGGATTTAAGAAAAGCCTATAGTGCCTCCTCATGGGCTAAAACCTTAAGAAAGGAACACTTCTTCAGCAGATATACATAGCTCAGCCCACCTGGCTTTTCTAGGGCTGAACCTGTGGATTGACTTGAACACTCAGAAGTGTCCACGAGGATGGAGATCACCATAAATAGGACCAGGAGTCCTCACAGTGCCTTTTTATGAAAATAAATTCTTTTATATAGTGTAATTTTACGTAATGATATGAAAACAATCCACTTAATTCTTACCTATGACCTTATAAAAAATGAGCCCTCCAATGTGATCCAGTTTAGCCAATATATTTAAGAGTGTTCTAGACCCGGGACAATATAAAAATGAATTAGACACTATATCATCTTTCAGAGAGCTTGTGATATAATGAGGGAGACAAACATCTCTGTATATCTAACAAAGGCCTAAAGGACATCGTAATAGAAGCATGCCAGAAATACTACATGAACACCAAGACAGTAACAATTATTTCAAGTCTATATTCTAGGAGACAGTTCAATGGAAGATGTGATACAGTATGCCTTCTATGGAGGTGACAAGAAAGGAGAGTGACAAAAGCAAAGATGTATGATCTCTGAAAGGTGACCCTTTATTTTGAATACAAGGAGCAGAGAAGATGAGCAAATATGTGGATAGGGCCACAGACACACACATACAAATACACAAATGCACAAACACACATACACACAAATAAATGTACTAAAGAACACAAGGTGTCTATGTCACTTGGATCTGGGCACAGTCTGTAACCTTTAACATCTACTGACACCCTGTCGGATCAAGGAAAATGTTTATTCACGTATCTTAACAGTTGTCCTTGAAATTGCATTTGAATATCAGAAAAATTTGTGGATTGTGCTGCTGCTGACATAAAGAACTGACTTTGATTTGGAATTTGGGGGTATTTTAGGGAAGAAAAAAGAGAAATTAATTACCCAGCCCAGTGTTTCCTCAGATGGCATGGATGCAACAGATTCTTGCATAATGAAATGCTGTTTCCCAGGAGTACTGAGGATCCATCTTCTTTCTTCTCTTCTGTGCTCATCAGTGGTTCTGAAGGGTGCCCATGAATCAGCACAGTGTTCACAACAGTTGCCCGTGATGGCTGGGACACTTTGCAGTATTAAAAAATATTGCTTTTAAATTGTATCTATTTGTTCTAGACTGATCCTGCATACAGAGGAATATTGATTATTTACTTTAGCAACTAGATTGACACTGAAACTAGAATTGTGAATAGTTGTATTTTTACAAAAAATATCTATAAAGTTTTCAAAAAATTTTAAATAAAATTTCAGTTTTAAATACATCTTACTAAAACTGTTGATTGTTAATTATTATTTGTATTTTGCTTTGTAGCTTTAGTAGATTATTTTAAAAGAAAAATAACTGTTTTTGAAAACACATGAAAATAATTTTGGTTTATGCTCTTGTCTCAGACTCTATAAATAATAATAATCCTCTGTATATGGTTTTGGAAGTAAAGGGGATGGAAAGTGAGGACCTCTATATTTTTTCACTGGAGTAGAAAGTGATCAGCAGACACTGAAGATCAGATGAACTCTTCAAGAATGTTGCAAATATTTACTAATGGCACTGAGAGAAATAGTGTAGAAAAAATAAGATGATTAAGGAATCACTAATTATTACAGGGCACTCAGCAGGTATTAGAGAAATTGAATTAGAAGGGAGGAAAAAGGAGAAAGTTAACCTGGGTGGGTCTGATAAAGAAAGAGTGGGTCACTCGTAGAACAACTAACCCCGAGATTCCACATGGAACTTCGGCATGACGTTGTGTTTAATTTAGAATGCCTGCCACTGGGGGTCACTGGATAAAGAAGGTCTTCTTTCCTTTACACCGTATTGTCTTTTGGGAGATCACTTTGTGCACATCCTTAAATGCTAGCTTTAATTAAGTCCACCAGTCTCGAATATTTTAGTCAAAGAGCTGAAGTCCTTTAAGGAAAGAAGTCTTTCAGGATACTAGTAAAATAATCTGGAGATAATGCAGTTTGAAATAAGCAATTGTCCCAGATTTTCTGATTGCTTGAGAGATGAGATTTATACTGTAAAGCAATTCTCTGATTTACCTTATACCAACTCACATGGCCAACCTCAAGCCGTCTTAGCCCATCACTATTTCAAAGGACATGGGAGCAAGTAACTTCCTCCAGCTTGTTGAAAATCTTACAGCTTCATCCCTTTAGAATCCTGACTGCAGAAGATAAAAATGTTGCTCTTCAGAAAACAAGACTTTCCTTTGCAAAATGAAAAAAAAAAAAAAAGAAAAACTTCTAAGATTTCCATAGGAAATAAACACTTCCCAGGATTCTGTATTGTCTGTACTGTTAGCCTTCACAGAACATGCCAACTTCCTGAATGTAACTCAGGCTGAGAGCCTGAGTCTTTTAAGCTACAATGTCTCAGGAGGTCTGTGTTCAGCTCCCCCTGCAGTCCCAGGCACTGTGTCACTTAGAGCACAGAAGTACTCAGCTGAGTCACTCCAATGGGTTGAAGGTTTCCTCAGATGGAAGGAGGTTTCACTCTTTTTAAACTCAGCCTTAGTACTTTTAATGCCAGAAACAAGGCTGTTTCCAGATGTGTACTTCAGGAGAAGGTGGAGTCCTTGGCTGGGATACTGCACGTACCAGAAGAGATACGGTGGAACAGCAGATGAATAGTTGCACCTCAGCTCCAGAGGGGCTCCCTCAGAGACAGCAACATGGACGTCAGGCTGGGTCACTGACTGGGCTCCAGTCCCCCCTGAAACATCAATGCTGTATCAACGAACTTAGCTAAAACAAAAAGTCTCCAACCAGAGCCAAACCAGAACAATGTTTCATGTGTGGACAAGGGAGTCAATGGAATGGTACTCACTCAGGAACAGGAGCATCCCAAGCATCAAGGTGAACACCAAGGTCACAGCTGAGCAGTGAAGAAGCAGGGAGCTCCCTTCCAGGAGATTCCCCACAAACAAATAGAAACCTGATGACGGCGGGGGCGGGGGGGGGCACTTAAACCCAGGTTGCTCTGAGGTTGAGGAAGAATGATGGGGAATTTAGATTTCTTCTTCTTAGAGACGTTGTAGGACTATTAGGAAGAGATTCTCTCATGACAAAACTGCCTGCCTCTGGTGTCTGAGATTCTTTACATGTCCTTGTCTTAAAAAAATGCGATCAGAGCACCTCCAACTGTAGGAAAGGAAGGTTTTTGTGAGTTTATTCTGATCTTTCAAAATTTCCAATTTAAGCAACAACACCCTCCAGGGGCCAAACAGGGCAAAGGAGAAGTTCACAATTTTTATGAACCTTCCCCACCTCCTTCCTGCCTTTCTGTTGTTGAATTTCAAAGCATAATGATTAAGTACAGAGGAGGATTTATGTTTCGTAGGCCCTGAAACTTATAAAATGGGAACATTTTAAAAGAACACAAAATCATGAATAAAAAATTGGATAAAAATAAATTTTTAGAATGAGAAACAAAATCATAACAAATTACAAATTTTAAAAACCAAATACTGGGGCTGGCCCAGTGGCATAGCAGTTAAGTTGGCACTCTCCACTTCAGTGGCCCGGGTTTTGCAGGTTCGATCCTGGGCACGGACGGATGCACTGCTTGTCAAGCTGTGCTGTGCCGGCGTCCCATATAAAGTAGAGGAAGGTGGACATGGATGTTAGTCCAGGGCCAGTCTTCCTCAGCAAAAAAGAGGAGAATTGGCAACAGATGTTAGCTCAGGGCTAGTCTTCCTCACACACACACACAAAAACATCATAAAATCTAGAAAATTACACAATATTTTATTACTTGTTTCCCTGACACATTTCTATAATACTTTTTGTTTCTATGTTATTTTGGCTTCATACTTTTTGTCTCCTCATATGATAGTAAATTTGTAATGTTTTCTATACAGAAAAAAAGAAAGATAATTCAGTCTTTACTCCTAGCATGGTCTATCAAAATGTATTTAATTTTTTAAAATTCACAGTGCATTATGAAAACACCACCTAAATTTTTAGGGTTATAGTCAAATTTGGGGAAATGTCCATTAAGTTACCATATGCTGTAAGATTTCATTACATTTCAGGTTTTCTTATGCTGTGACAAATCCTAAACATTATAAACTGATGATACTCATTAACCAGTTTATTAAATCTGTTTTAGTTCCCTATTGCTGTGTAACAACTTGCCTTGAACTTTGTGACTTAGAACAACACTCATTTATTATCTTACAGTTTCTGTAGATCAGAAGTCTGGGCACAACCAAACATCAAATTATATTTAATTATTTCTAAAACCATTGTACTACTATTGTTTATTTCAAATCCATGTTTAAATGCAGAATTATGTAATGCATCAAAACTGCATTTAATGTAAAAGAATTGAAATCATAAAGAGTATGTTCTCTGACCACAATGGAAAAAAACTGTAAATAAATGACCGAAAGATAATAGGAAAATCTCCAAATGCTTGGAAACTAAACAACATACTCCTTAAGGGTCACAAAGAATGTCTCAAGGGAAATCAAACATACATTTAACTGAATGGAAATAAAAATAAAACATATCAAAATTTATTGGATACAGCCAAAGCAGTGCTGAGAGGGAAATTTATAGCACTAAATGCAAATATTAGAAAAGAAAAAAAGTCTCAATTCAATCATTTCAGCTCACACCTCAAGAACCTAGAAAAAGAGAAAAATTAATCCAAAACAAGCAAAAAAAGAAAATAATAAAGACAAATGCAGAAATCAATGAAATTAAAAATAGAAAAATAGAGAAAATCAATAAAACAAAGAGCTGGATCTTTAAAAGATCAGTAAAACTGACAAACTTCTAGCAAAACAGTCAAAGGAAAAAATAGGGAAGATGTAAGCAGGCTAACTAGAAGGGGGCCATCCTACATGATTGGTTAGGGGTGAATATTTACCTTTTTCCATTTGGTCCTGAGTTGGATGAATCTTAAACATTATGCCAAGTGAAAGAAACTGTACACAAAAGGTCACATATTGTGTGGTTCCATTTATATGAAATGTATAGAATAGATAAATCCATAGAGACAGAAAGTGGGTTGGTGGTTGCCAGGGGCTAGAGGGAAGGGAGAATGGTGGGGTGATAACAAGGTTTGAAACTAGATAGATGTGGTTGCACAACACTGTGAATGTACTAGATGCCATTTACTTGTTCACTTTAAAAGAGTGAACTGTATGGCATGCAAGTTAATCTCAATAATGCTATTATTTACACTGAAGTTGCTAAAAATCTAAAGATCAAAGAATTCACAATTTAACTTAAGATCATTACATCAGGTTTTGTATATTTAATTGCCTCTATCTGGAGAGAGAGTCCATTTAGAAAACCCCTTAATGGAGAAAGGTCCTCAGCTTCAAGATAGGACATGTGATTGGAGCCCCCGCTGCAGAGTTTGGGTTTTGGTGACAGGTGCCCTTTGTGCACTGTGCCTCACAGCACAGAAGTAGGTGGCTGAGTCGCCAGGCTGAGAAGTTGCAACGTGTAGAGCACTCTGCCTTGATGATTTGTCCAACGAGGCTTTAATTCTTCCACTTGTTTGTTCTCTCTGATTTGACTGAATTGACAACAGAGAAATGAGCCCTTTCCCAGGGTCCTGCCTAAACCACTGAAGGGAGAGAATAGTGTTATCGGTGTAGCTGCAGTTGAGAGCCAAGCTGTCTCCCTCTCAGACACTCAGAGCTTCAGGACTCTGCCCCACCTCCTGTTTACTGCTCACCCCTGTTCAGAGAGAGAACAGAGAGAGGGACTGGTTAGTGGCTAATTATTCTTTGGAAATTAGTTTTAAATTTACTTTTTCAATCTCCACAGAAACTCTCAGCAAACCACACTGGGATAACTCCCTCTCTTTCTCTCTCTTCCCTGGGGAGAAATGCCCCAGAGTCTGCCTGGTCCTTGCCCATTTCCAGATCCCTCTAACTCACAGTCTAGTTGTAGCCAAAGGATGAGCAGGCTCAGGGGCTTGTCCATTCTTTCTGTCACTCAGGCTCACTGAGAACTGTGCTTGTGTCTGTGATATTGACAAGGGCTCGTAAGATAAATGATCTGCTTTGCTATCTCATATGTTCAAACATTTCTACAGGAAACACAGAGTCGAGCCAGCCAATCAGAGAGAAGTTACACACAAACACACACACACGCCTACTGATCTGCAAAGAGTGGGAGGTGGAAATGGAAACACTGCCATCTCAGGACCAAGCCTGGCATTGACAGAGGAACGCTTCTCTCTCCTCCTCCTGAATGAGAACAAATTTTTAAACATCAAATTGTAGAATGTAGCTAAATCAGTGCATAGAGAGAAGTGTATAGCATAGGTGATTATATTAGAAAAGAGAAATCTAAATTTTTACTATACAGTTACAGTTGCTTTCTCCAGATTCCTATAACTGCCCCCTCCTCTTGCCTCCTCAGCCCTCAGGGACTGGTTTCCCTCAACTTACACTTTCTTGAAAAGTCCCTTTACATCTTTTCTCACCTGTCAAATTCCAAAATTGCAAAAAGAGTTAAGAATCATAATATTAATATTCAGTGTTTGTGATGATGTCAGGAAACAGACAGTCTCATATCCTATAACTGAAGTATAAGCTAATAAAGATTTATAGTTGTTATTTACATACATTGGATGCCAGAAATTCCACTTGGCTGGGAATTTTTTCTTAAGAAATATCCTTATAGGGGCCAGCCCAGCAGTGTAGCAGTTAAGTTCACTCTCTCCACTTCTGGCTGCCTGGGGTTCGCAGGTTTGGATCCCGGGCATGACCAAGGCACCACTTGTCAAGCCATGCTGTGGCAGGCATCCCACGTATAAAGTAGAGGAAGATGGGCATGGATGTTAGCCCAGCGCCAATCTTCCTCAGCAAAAAGAGGAGGATTGGCAATGGATGTTAGCTCAGGGTTAATCTTCCTCACATATGCACAAAAAAAAGACAAAATACAAATATATAGTCCAATTATATATTATATACTATAACTATATAATATATACATTGTAAATGTGCAAATATAAGTTCCAATAATATTAGGGATATTAAGAATGTTCCTTTAATATTAGGTAATAAGCCTCACATCAAGCAAAATTCACCACAGATATAGGAAAGAGAAGGCCTGGCTATGAGGATATGGCAGAAGATTAAACATGGTCATGAAATGTACGAGTCACTGGAAATTATTACGATAAGTGTAAAGGCAAAGGTTAGAAAACTATTGTGCTACATTCTGCAGTAAGAACTTTTATCAGTGTTGAAACCAGCTTTCTTCAACGTGAGTTAAAATGTTGCAAAGAATCCAGAGAGAGTAAAAACATTAATTAAAATAATTAAGTAAAATATGTTTAAATTTTAGAAAAGAGGAGGGAATGTTAAGAGATAATTCACTTATGGCCTTTAAAATATAGAAAGGTTTTATTTTTTAATTAAAATAATGAAAAGCTTTTATCCATATTGAAGAATGAAATAAGTTGTTCTGTGCTGTTTTCTGTTGAGAAGTCTACAACTAAAAGGCTTGTCTATTCCCCACTCCTCTCTGCTGCTTTTCAAATCTTGGATAAATTTCCTTTGGTTGTTGTTGAAAACAAAAATCATTACCTTCTTTATGATTAAAAAAGAGATTTTCTCCTAATCAAAATAGGATACAGTTTAATCAGAAATAAGGTGTTACCTGCATTAAGGCACCTCCAGGTGGGGTTGGAGTTTCCTGGAGCACCTCTATCTAAATTTACACATAACACTTGCAGGTCTGGGTCATCCGTCCTCCTTAAATGCAGCAGTCTCCCAATTGCAGTGTTTTTCATAGTAAGATCTCCCGATCACTTGAACCAAAATCATCAGGAATCTCACTAAAAAAGCAGACCCCTAACCTCACGCTAGACCTATAGATTCAGAATCTCTTGATCAGAATCAGGTCTAGTTTGTTGAAATAAACTCCTCACATGAGTCTTAAATGTACAGTAAAATTTGAAAAGTGCTATCCAATTGGTTAACTCTGGAGTTTTTATTTTTTAATATCATTTTATGGTGACTGCAGCATTTACTTTATCTCAGGAATTCCTTCATCTTTAAACATACTTAAGCCTTACTTTGCTCATCTGAGAGGAATGGGTTAATACTACTTCATAGTTTGGGATTACTGAGTGAGTATGTAATGTGTTGAGTAACCGACTTGGCATATGGTAAGGGTTCAATAAATGATACTAAAGGTGATGATGATGGTGAATGACAGTAACAAAATGGGGGCAGGTGGAAATAAGAATCCCATGAAAATGTTCTGATCTCTTCCCCTGAATACATTGGGCCAACTGTAAAGCTATAAACCCAAAAGGTTAAAATTGAACAAACCAGGTGATGTGGATTAAAGAAAACCTGTCTCTCCCCCTAAATCAGGAAGCTTCTACTTCTGCTTCCATTCTTTCTAAGCCTTCCCTCATCCCCTCCCACAAGAGATGAGTGGGGATAGCTGATTCTGTTGTTCAGAATCCATTTATGAGTAGGAGATTAGTCATTAGTCTAACTTAAAAGGCAGGACTCCAGACTCCACTCACTCTGTTTATATCTCTTGCATTTTTAAGTCTTTGCCTGCCTGTGATAATAAGCAGATCCAAATAGAGCTAATTTAGTCCCCTGTGATTGGATACCTCTTTCTCTTTCTATTTCACTCCAGATGCCTGAAAAGTAAGTCAACTCATGGCCCGGTGTGAGCCTTAGCCTATCTCTCCTACCCATCCTTTTAGAAATTCTGATCTTGCTTTCCTGGATTCAGAATGAAGTAGGAAACTCTACTCAGGCCTTGAACCTCAAACAACCTTTCCTGCTTTGGAGGTAATCAGGTGCTGGTTCAGCTAAAGGTCCTTCACTTTCCATTTGTATGAAGCTGATATATATACAGCATCCTTGGGGGTCTTCCCAGTGGTGAGCAGGGCAGGATTTGGCTATTTGTAGGTCCCTGGCAATATCATCATATGACATAAAATCCCCATTTCAAGTGGAAATTAGAGAATATTTTAGTTTAATAATAATGAATATATGAAGTCTCAAAACATAGGGGATACAGCTAAAGCAGTAATTAGAGGCAAAATTGCGGATTTAAGTGCATTCATTAGGAAAGAAGTCTAAAATCAGTGGTCAAAATTGCAACTCAAAGAACTAGAAGAAGTACCTAGTTCAATCCAAAGAAAGCAAAGGAAACAAATAATAAGATATGAGCAGAAAAACTAGAACACAATTTACCAACTTTCACAAGAGAAAATCAAACACATGAAGAACTCCTTAGCTATTAAATTAACTAAATTCATAATTTAAAATTCTCCCATAAGTGAAACTCTATACCTAGATGGCTCCACTAGTGAATTTTCCAAGAAAACTTTTAAAAATTAACAATAATCCTACATGAATTCTTCTATAGATAGAAAAAAGCAATAAATTGCAACTTGTCTAATGAATCATTATAATCTTGATCCAAAATCTGACGTAGACATTGATAAGAAAAAGTTGAACACCAGTATCACTCAGGAACATGGAAACAAAAATCCTCAGCAAAATTATAGCAAATCAACGTTGCAATATATGAAAAGGATAATGCAACACTACTAAGTACATATTATTTTAGAAATGAAAGTTGGTTTAATATTTGAAAATCAATTTAATTTGCAACATTAATATATAATCATCCTAGCATATAGAGAAAAAGCTTTTGATACTTGACAAAATTCATTCTACATTCATGATAGCAACTCATAATGAATTAGAAATCAAAAGGGACTTCCTCAATAATTAGATTAGAAGAAAGCTATTTACCAAATAAACCCACTATAATTAATAGTCATGGTGAAATACTGAATGAGTTACCCTTGAGTTTGAGAATAAAAAAAATTCTATTCAACATTTTATAGGCAATCATAGCAAGTTAAGTAGGGCATGCTACATAATTGGTGGGGCCCAGTCCAAAATTAAAATGCAGGGCCCCAAGTTGGGGTGGGAAGTCAATCTCCCCTTCCCACAGGTCAGCTGCCCGGACCTACAGGGGACTGACGATGGAGACTGGAGAGCTTGCTGGTTGGTGAACGAGGTGGAGGTGCCAAGACAGTGGTGCTTCGAGAGAGGGTACAGAAGCTCCGCATCCCTTCTCACATGTCTTGCTCTCCGCATCTCTCCCATCTGGACGCTCATCTGTATCCTTTATCATATCCTTTTATAATAAACATTAAGTAAAATGTTTCTCTGAGTTCTCTGAGCCGCTCTAGTAAATGAACCAAACCCAGGCATTCGTTGGAACCTCCAATCTGCAGTCCATTGGTCAGAAGCACAGATGATAACCTGGGCTTGCAATTGGCATCTGACATGTAGATGGGACAGTCCTGTGGGAATGACCCCTTAACCTTTGGGACTGATGCTATCTCCAGGTAAATAGAGTCAGAATTGAGTTCAATGGTAGGACACTCTCAGCTCGTGTCACAGAGAATTGCTTGATGTGAGGACAAATCTCCACACATTTGGTGACCAGAAGTGTCAAAAGTGTGAGTGTTTTGTGTGAGTAGTAAAGGAAACTCACAGGAAAGAAAGACATGTAGGGAAGAACTAGGTTTTCTCTACATAGGAAGGAAAAAATCTGGATTTTTTTTTTTTTTTTTTTTTTTGTATACAGCCGTTTTCATAATGGCGCCAAACAGTCAACAATCCAAACAACCCAAATGTCTATTTCAAGGACAATGGATAAACAAATTGTTGCGTATTCATACAGAGGAACTCTACACATTAATGAGAAAGAACAAATAACTGATACACAAAGCAGCATAATTTCAAAGATGTTTTGCTGAGTGAAGGAAGCCAGATCTGAGAATATGTAATGTACCGTCCTGTACAATTCCAGTCATACAAGGTTCAAGAACAGGTGATAGAAGTCAAATAGTGGTTACTTAGGGTGGAGAATGGGAGGGAGGGCAGTTGAAATGGAAAGGACGGGTGTATGGAGTACGAGAAATGTTCAATATTTAGATCTGGATGGTATTACATACATATAAACAAGTGTAAAATTTTGTTGAGGCTTAAGTTTTGTGCACTTTATTATATGTGTTGTACCTCAATTACAAAAAAAGAGAGAAGAAACAGTCTTTTAAAATATTGAGATAAATATCAGTGCCATCATCTGAGAATTAAATGTGGTTCCATCGAGGAGGCAAGACAAGCATGTGGAGGAGGGAGACAAAAAAGAGAGTGCTCTCTGATTTTGCAAATATATGAGAGTATTATTTTGATAAAAATAAAATTTATTTTTAAAAAGGGAAGCAAGACTGCTGAGAATCTCAGATAAGACGACTGAAAAATATCTGTTGGCTTTAACACCAAAGCAACTGGTTTAGATGAGCTTCTCCTGGAGTGATGCCAACAGAAGCCAGATTCAAGTGGGGGTGAGGAATGGGAGTTGAGGAAATGTAGACAGTAAGCATGGACAATTCTTTTCACGAATTTGATTATTAAGAAGAGAAATGTAGAAATGTGGCTGGTGATGTGGGCTTCAAGAAAACTATATTAAAATGGGAACGATTCACTTATATGTGTGACCAGATTATTATGATAGAATGAAAAAAAATTATTTCAGGGAAGAGTGTGTATTCCCGTGCAGTCTCTTTTCAAGTGGCCAAGACTAGAAACCAAGACTCTGCATATCACAGATGTCCCTTCTGAATCTGTGAGGGAAGCTCTGGGCTGTTATAAAGAGTGGACGGACCCATGTACACACAAAGGGGACTGTCTAGGATCCCTGGACAGAATGAACGGTAATCTCTGGAGTTTGGCTATGTCAGAAGACTTCATTCTCCACAGGACCACTTGGAAAGAGGTTCCTGGTGCTAAGCAAACACTTCTTCAAGGAGGAAAAACAACAGAGATGCCCTCATTCCAGAGCCCCAGCTGCAGGGTTTTGGTACAGGCTTGCAGGTGCCTGGGGAGCACTGTGTCTCCACAGCGCAGAGGTAAGTGGCTGAGTCTTCAGGTTTAGGGGCTGTGATGCGCAGAGAACTTCCCTCCTTTGATAGTGTGGCTCTTAGTCTTTCTTTCTGCTTTTCATCCCCAACTGAGTACAGGAGGAAGAGGAATTCGGGGCCTTTCCCGGGATCCTGCCTATACCACTGTAGCCCTCCAAAATAGCTGACAGTGTAACTGCAGTTGAGGCTGAGACTGTCTCCCTCCTGGAGTCTCAGGGTCTCAGGACTCTGCTCCACCTGGTCTTCTCCACTCAGCCCTGTTCAGGAAAACAAAATCAGAAATGATACACAGCTTTTAGTTCAACAGCTTAGAAAAATTCCAACAAGAAACCTGAGATGAGCTGAGGAGCCAGCCCGGTGGTGTAGCAGTTAAGTTCACGTGCTCCACTTCGGCAGCCTGGGGCTCACCGGTTCAAATCCTGGGCACAGACCAACACACTGCTCATCAAGCCATGCTGAGGTGGTGTCCTACATAGAGCAACTAGAAGGATGCACAACTATGACATACAACTATCTACTGGAGCTTTGGGGGAAGAAAAAGCAAAAAAAAAGGAGGAAGATTGGCAACAGATGTTAGCAGGGCCAATCTTCCTCAAAAAAAAAAACAAAACAAAAGAAAAGAAAGAAACCTGGGATGAGCTGAGACTAAACCCCTATCTCTTCTCCCCAGCTCTGGATAACTGTGCCCTCAAGGTTCTCATCTCTTGACCTCCAACTTACAGCCAAGCTGAAGCCACAAGACTATGAAGACACATTCCAGCATGTTCTCCATCTTGATATCTCAGTCCGGATACAATTTGTGATGATTCTAAACCTTCTCTTCTCTGAGGAGCTGTTTCTGTCTTAGTTCTTGTTCTCTAATGCCCCAGACAGCCTTTCTGTTGGTGGCTCAGCCAATCAAAGCAAATCTTCTAGTAACTTTCACGCTTTTGATGTTTCAGGCATTTGTGGAATGAGAGGAATAGAGCCACTGCCACCTTGTGGTCACAAACACAATCTCACAGTATTCCACACCACCTACAAAGAAAAAGACTGAGGAAAGGAAAATTTTGATATTTGGTGGGCATAGTGTATATGAGGTTAAAGCAGTCATCAGAAAAGCCTTCTCTTACCCGCACTTTTAATTGTCTCATTGTTCCCTGAATGGCCTTTAAAGCTAAACTGCTACCAGAGGTTATAAAAGAGTTGAACACAAAGGTAGGTGTAATTGATTATAATACACAAGAATTTCAGCAGGTGAAACCTTCAAAGGACTAGAGCACTGAAAAGAAGGGAATCAACAGGTTGTGGAAAAGTCTAGAAACCTCTTTGACAGAGATTAGGAAGGTAAGATAAGTTAAGAAATCCTTTTCATCAAGTAATTTTATACCTGGCTACAGGGACCAAGTGTGACCAAAACTCAGGGTCACAAACTTGATAGATGTTAGCAGGGAGGGAGGGAAGAGCATGGCAGAGGGAAAAAAGAACTCTCCATTTCAGGACCTGAGAGATCAGAAAGTCACCTGGGGAGAGGGCTGAAGGGTAACTATTATCCATGCAAATCATAAGCATTTTACATAATATACAGTAAAAATAAGTCTTCCTTCCTCATTTATCCTTCAGTATCACAGTTCATCCATAGAGGCGACTATTTCTCACACACACACACATTCACTCTTCTCAGACAAACCTATACACTCCATTCTGTGTTTTGCTTTTTTTTCATGCAAAATGGCCACATAGCCTACCATCGCGTGGATATACCATATTTTACTTAAGCAGTTTTGTATTTTTGCAATTTTAGATTATTTCCAATCTCTTACTACCACAGATCATGCTGAAATGAATATGCTCATACAAAAAAAGTTTGCCAACATGAACATGAAAATTATTGAAAGTATGAAAACTGTGACAAAGGATCCATGCATTTTTCATTTAATAAGCATTGCCAATATGCCTCTAAACAAGCAGTAGCAATTTACACATTTACAACGTATCAGAGTGTCTGTTTCTCCACTCCTTTGCCAACATATTACATAAGCAAACTTTTTTATTTCTTGATTTAATAAGTGAAAAGTGCTAATTCAGAATACCATTTTTTATTTCTCTATTATTAGTAAAGCTGAGATTTTAAAAGTAATTTTTAAATCTATTTGCATGTCTCTTTTTGAAAAGTTTATTCAAAATTCTGTTTAAGTGCTAGCTTTGGAGTCAGAATGACAGGGATCAAACTCTAGCTCTCTAGTTTATTTGCTGTGAGATTCTGAGAAAGTTGCTCAGTGACTCTCTAAGTTTCCTCAGCTGAATAATGGAGAAAGAATAGTACTCATAGAATTGCTGTGAGAATCATTGGAAATATGTATTGACATAGATTACATAGATAGATAGATAAAATACAGAATAATTTCTAGAACACAGCAAACACTTGATTAATATTAGCTGTTATGTTACTAATTCAATTTTATTTTGGAGAGTTAATCTTATTGGTTTACAAAAGCTCTTTATATAGTTGTTACATTTTCCCTATTTTTACATTTTTTTATTCCATTTTGGCATTTGATTTTGCCTTTTTGATGATGTTTTTGCAATGTAGAAATGTTTGCCTTTACATATTCTTATTTATTGTTTATTCAAATGTATCCACTTTTGTTCTGCCTTCTGAAGTTTGGTGCTTGCTTAGAAAGCCTTGACTCCCTCCAAGATTTTTTACAAATCCTGAAAATTTCTATTATGTTTAAAATTTAATATTTTAAGTCTACCATTTGGAATTATTTTGATCTCAGGAGTAAGGTAAGGGGTCAATTATTTTTAAGTGGCTAGTCAATTGCCCCAACACTATCTGCTGAATAATCTATTGTTTTCCCCCTGATTAGTATTAACTTTGTAGTATAGTAATTTCCTATATGTAATTTGTTTCTATTTCTTTCTTCTCTCTTCTATCAGTCTATCTAGTTATACATTGGCTAGTACCAGCTATTTTTAATTATTCTAGCTTTATGATACTATTTAATGTGATAGAACTTGTCTCCACCCCACCCCCATTAGTCTTGTTCCGAAATTGTTTCTGATTTTCTGCATATTTAGTCTTCACTTGAATTTTAGAGTCAGCAAATAACTACACAAAAATTTCAAAGTAATCATATTTCAGGCAATATCACGTCCCTACAAAAATAAAAGCTATTGAATTTAGAGACTAATTACCTCACGAAAATTAACTTTAATAATATCTTGACTTAAATCCCAAGCTGTTTTCCTAAGAATATTGAAATTAGCAATACTAGGCTATACCTATGGCAAACTAGTACTGCTTAATTTGCTTGATTCTATGACACACCATTGGATTTTGTCATTGAGCATGTGTTTATCTTGTTAAATTAACCACCATTTATATAAATTCTCTTTGGACTTGTCCAAATAGCACATTCTACTCTCCATTAGCTACAACTCAGAAAAAGAACACCCACTCTTAGATGCACTGCTTTATGTCACTCTATCCCTTCTCCCACTCAGTAACAAGAGAAAATAAGCTACACAGAATTTGTTGCAGTAACAGTATAAACAACATCCATTGTTCTTTGGCTTTTTCTTTGAGAATTGGATAATTTCTCGGTGACCTGAGATTTATTACACTAACTTGTACACAATTTACCATTCACTAATTTGATTTATCTAGTCACACTCAGAAAACTCTGACTCTCACAAATCATATTTAAAAGGCAGTTTTTCTGTTTCTCAATATGTTCCTCTCAGAAAGAAGGTGGAAAAGATAGATTCATGATTAGTGCAGGGCTTCTTGCAGGGTAGCAACTAAAAGAACCAAGGGGCTGAGTGTGTGACGTGTAACAGAGCCAGAGGAGATGACTCATGGTTGGGAGTTTTACAAAAATTTTGTTTAATTTTTAAAAATACTTTTAATTTAAAATAATTATAGATTCATGGAAGTTTCAAAAAATGTATAGGGTGGTTGAACGTCTCTTCACTCAGTTTCCTCCTGTGGTATCTAACCCAGGAAACCGGCATTGGTACAATCCTCAGAGTTTATTTAGATTTCCACAGTTTTACATGCACTCGTGTGTATGTGTATAGTTCTATGCAATTTTACATATGTACAGACTCGTGCATTCATGTATATCATATGTATAGAATCACTGCCACAGTCAAGACGCACAACTGTTTCATGACCACAAGGCTTCCTGCTGCTACCCCTTTGTAGCCACACCCATCCCCTCCCCCATCGTTAACCCCTGACAATCACTAATCTGTTCTCATTCCTACAATTTTGTTATTTCAGTGGTGTCATATAAATGGAATCATATAGTAGTAGCCTTTTGACATTGGTCTTTTTCACTCAGCTTGAGTAATAAAAGCATCAGATCTATCCAAGTTATTGTGTGTATCCAACCTGTTTATTCCTTTTTATTTCTGAGTAGTATTCCATGGTATAGATGTACCACAATTTGCTTAACCCATCACCCATTGAAGGACATATGGGTTGTTTCCAGATTTTTGCTGTTTTTAATGTTGAGTTTTGAGAGTTCTTTACATATTCTAGATACAAGTCCTGTGTCAGATACATGGTTTGTAAATATTTACTCCCAGTCTGCAGCTTATCTTTTCACATTCCTAATAGGGTCTTTTGCAGAGGAAAAGTTTTTGATTTTGATGAAGTCCAGTGTGTGTGTGTGTGTGTGTGTGTGTGATGCTTTTGGTGTCAAATCTAAGAACTCTTCACCTAGCCCCAGGTCCTGAAGATATTCTCCTACTTTTCTTCAAAAAGTTTCATAGTTTTATGTTTTACATTTAAGCCCATGATCCATTCTGAGTTAATTTTTTATAAGGTTTATATTTTAAAGAATTTTTTTTAAAGAGGAATGCGCCATTATCTTTGTCTTAAGCTTTACCTACTTGCTGTGATCAAGTAACCAGCTTAAAGCAGCAAAACCAAAATGTAGGTTGAGGATTTCTCATACAGGAGTGGAAAAACTTTTTATATTTTGAGCCTGCAAATTTCCCTTTTTATACTTACTATGATTTCTCTACCAAAAAATAAATTTAAAAATATAGGACCCAAACCAAACCCTTCTCAACTCACTATCCTCTGAAATCCCCTATCATGCATTACAGAGCAATGTTTTCTAGTACAGATTTGGGACATGGTTACATCTATCTTATGATCAAGGGTAAGTGTAATCTTTCCTCACATTCACATTCTTTTGAACTTTAAAATTCTCTGAGAAAAATGCTCACCTTTAAGTCATCAAACTGAACTAAAAGTGAGATTCTCCTTCCTTGTCTATAACTTCTTTCTTGATAATTAAGCACATGTTTCTTGAAGAAAAGAATATTCTCTTCAAATTTCCCCAAGAATGAAAAATCCCTCTTTGTGTTATTACTTTTTGCTAAAATTACGTGCTATCATCCACTTATTTTCACAGTCACAGTTCCAAGGCCAAAGAGCTCAGTTCCCCCAGAATGTAGTGACACTTCTTCCTACTGTCCCAGGGGCAGAGTCCTGATTTTGCTCTCATGGGGGGATTTTGAAAAGACCAATATTACAATTCAAGTCAATACTTTCTAAAGTTTTCTTAAGTGTTAAGAATCAAGGAGCTTTAAAGGGTTCTTGACTGAAGTAATTCAGCCCTTGGAACCAGAGTCAGGAAATTAGAAAATCAGGCTCATTTTCCTTAAGTCGTAGGCTGGAACTCCCGATGGTAAGATTACCTACCCCAAAGCTAAGTAACCCAACTAGGTCACTAGATTTGAAAAAAATATATACAAAGTAGCAGAGCAAGACACAGCAATGGTAAAGACAAACGGCAACAGATGGTTTGACCTCACCCAGTTGTACCGAAGGGCAGCATCTAGTGTATGGAGAACACCTCCTGTACGAAGGGCATTTCATTTGTGCCCAGAAATTAGGATGATGGAGAGGAAAAGTATGGGGATGTAGAGCTGAGTTAACTGGGATTTTCTTTCAGCCTGCACTCCCCCAACTACCACTCTTAGGTCTGTGGAACTCACATCTCCACACCTGGAAATAGTGCCATATAAGGAAAACCTATAGAAACAGAAAGGGAATTTATGGCACATGCAAACAGAAGGAATGTTCTCACGGTGATGAGAGATGGAGAAATACAAGAAATAATTGATCCATGCTTATCTAACAGCATCCAAAGGATAGAAGCTCTGTATCTGTTGATGTTGTCAATTAATTTATTCTTCTTCAATCAACAAATATTTAATGTGCACCCACCATGTGCCAAGTCCTGTGTAATGTACAGTATATACATGTTTCTTGACCCTATAGAGATCACAGTTATAGGCATAACAGGAATTTTAAAAATGTATACATAAGTATAAATATGGATGTAGATATGTAAAAGTATATTAACTGCAACATTTCCTTTTGTCTTGGACTTTGGAGAGAGCCCTCAATACATGAGACCACACTACATGCTTGGGGATGCTTGCAAAACAAACAAAAGAAACCCATTTTTTTAAACTTTCCTTAGCCTATTATTCACAGTAAAGATATGAGAAAACAGAATTCACTGAGTTGTAGATAATAGGAGTGAAGCTGTGATGGTGTGGCATTTCCAATCTTCCTCAAGCCAAGCTAGGGAGATTCAAAAGATTGCTCAGAGAGTTTGAAATGAGTGCCCTGGAGTTTGGAGAATGTAGAGGGTCATTCCAGGGTGCAATGACAATTTCTCTTACTTTACTATATTTATGGCCAGAATGGTGACTATTCTGTTATTTTTATCTACGTACATACATGACACATAGGCGACTCGTACATTTTTAATTGAGTGAAAGATAAAAGAAAGTAGATAGTGAAGACTGGTACAAAGACATAATTATGTGAGTCACAGGCAAGAGTAAAATGTCACAGAGAGAACAACATAAGGAGAGGAGACGGCCTAAAGCTAAATCTTGCAGATATCCAACAGTTAGTGATTGGAAGGGAGATGAGAGCATGGGCAGGAATCAAAGAGGAAACAGCCCAAGAAGTAGGTAAGAACCCCAGGGAGTGGTTCATCAGAGAAGCCTAAGGAAGAGAGAGTTTTAAGAAAGAGTAAGTGATCACAACTCATCTGTCAAAAGTTTCTGAGAGGTCAGCTATAATGAGAACTGAAATTTTCTGTTGACTCACAACACAAAAGTCATTAGTACTCTTTTTGAGGGCTTAACTAGTGAAGGAATTACTGCCAGATATAGGTATATTCTTTGATGTAGAAATTCTAACATATGTGCCCAATAGCAGTGTGTAAATATGTTCATCAAAGAGCACATAGGAGAATATTCATAACATTACTATTGATAATGGCCAAAGACTAGAAAAATTCAAATAACCATTTAAGTAGGTGCCTAAATAAACTGGGGTATATTCATACAAAAATGAGAATATGTACACAATATGGGTGAATCTTAGAAATATAATATTAAGAGAAGAATCTAGATAGAAAAAAATCCGAACTATCTTATTCTATTAATATAAAGTTCAAAATCAGCAAAACTGATCTATGGGATTGTGGTTTCCCTGGAAGGGCAGGGAGTGACCAGAAGGGGACATGAGGGGGCTTCTGAAAACCAAAAGTACAAACAAGAAAAAGCACAGACCCAACTTCAGTCTCTGGAAGGCGCTAATCCTTCCAATGAAGCTTCTTAAAGTCCGCTTTTCAACACCGGGACGGATTTGGGGTGCAGCACGACAAGCATTACCTTTGGCACCACAGGCTGGAATGGGGAAGCCATTTCAGTTTTGGGTCTTTCACTTTAGTGCAATCACCATAAAAAAGTTTTTTAAAACATTTTTTGCCAAATGATCTACTTCAGGATAAAGAACTGAAGACAAAGATCTTTTGATGAACGACACTTTAGATATGTTCTCTGAGACAGAGAGAGAGCATTTTCCTTAGAGTGAAGCATCCTCTTCTAAATCCCCCACCACTGCTGGCACAGCCCTGCCTCTTCCTGTCCACACTGAGACTCTTGCCCAGGGGTTCACAGCTGGGGGATCCTCAGGTGGAGATCTGAGGTTTCCGTGGGGCTCCCGCAGGCGCCCACATCACTGTGACCTCTCTCAGAGCACAGAGACACACTGCTGAGTCCTCGAGCTGTGCAGCTGTGATGCTGAGGCTGATGGAACTGGCTGGTTTCTGGAAGTTCAGAGAATACTGACCCTCTGTTGCGTTTTGCACATTGCAAGACTCCTGATGAATAAGGAAAATCATTTCACCACTTCGTGTGTGTTTGTAGCAGAATAAATAATAACTATAACTACTAGCTTCACATGCACAATCCAAGGTTGCAGCCTCCTTCTCCACCACAGAAATTGCAGGCTGGGCTTGAGTTACCTTCTGGGACATGCTGAGTCCTGCAGGAAAAAAAAAAGAGAGAGAGAGAGAACTAGGCTGATTCTCCTGGTGCTATCCAAGGGTAGTAAGGAACTAATGTAGGACTGAGAGTTCTGACTCCCCCACCCTCTAACTCTACTCTCCTAAACCCCACCAGACAATGAGAGCCTGTCTCCATCCCCACACTTGGGAGCTGAGAGGAGCCTGAGTGGTGATTGTGGCCAGCCTCACTAGCCTTGCCAGGGCAGATGGAGGCTGTGACCACTCTCGGCAGGCTGAGGAGCAGCATGTTGGAAGTTCTCCTCTGAGTGAAATGTGCTGTGTTCTGTCTCAGATTCAGGTCTAAATGCCTGGCCTGTGCCTGACAGGTCACGTGCACAACTCCTGAGCTGTAAAATGCTTGTGCACCAGAACAGAAAAGGCAATTATCTGACATCAGTTTGCCTGTGTCATGCCATTGTTGAGGTGGTTGGAGACTCTAACCTGCCTGCCTAGTCATTTTGTGCTTCAGTTAACAACAATTATTTCTGGATACGCATGTGAGTTAAATTGAATTATAAGACATTAACGATGCAACCATTTGCCATGTTCAGCCAGTGCATCTAAGATGGACTTTAAGTTTCATAAGAAATACAATTTATCATGATTATAGTGACTTCTGAGAACAGTCATCCATGTTTTTGTATGATGTGTGCTTTTTTTGTCGCTGGCCAAAATCTACAGTGAAATGTGCTCACAGGTTTTTCTCCAGACAGGAAGATAAAACTATTCGTTCTCGATCATCCTAACTTTTCTTCCTACACTCCAAGACATTGGTTTCTGGGGAAATTTAGACTGGATAAAGCCCCTTGTCTATTTAATGCTGTCAAAGCAAGTCTCCTGATTCACAAAATTTGTCCAAGTGCACATGACTAACAGCAATCAATAGTAAGTCTGTGCTAGAAAAGTCTTGCTTTCGAACATTGCACCCTATAGTCAAGATGAGTACAAACTCGTGAGATCATGAATTGTTATTTTCTTACACCAAAACTGCAGCCATTCAAAAATTGCAAATGCCTCTTCACACCACTGCTGCAGCAGCTGTAGCTCAAAGGCTGTCACTGGGAGCAAGACCTCAATAGTTTTACGTCTCAGCAGCACGGACGCTGGTGTCTGATTTGTCCGTCATCAATGTGCTGATTTATGATTGCGAGTCAATTGACTGCAGCTTTTAATCATCTATTTATCTTTTCTTCGCTAAATGAATACATTCACTTAGTGACATCTAACATCCATGGTACATTATGAGAAAATTGAATTTTTTAAATATACAGGATGGTTCCACTAGTGATAAAATGTCAGAAAGTAGTTGTCTCTAGGAGGAGGGATTTGACTGAAAAGGGGCAGAAGGGGCCTTCTGGGGTGAAGGAAATATTCTATATATTGTTTGCTTACATGGAGGTATGTAATTGTCAAGGCACATTGAACCGAACTTCTTAGATCCGTGCATTTCATTGTAGAAAAAAATTATAACTCAGTAAAGAAGAGAACCAAAATAAAATAAAATACACGCAGAGAAAATTAATTTGTCCAGCTCTCTGTAGTTGTTGCAGAAATTTATTTGTGCTTTTCTAATTGTTACAGAACAGCTGTCGTCTGCTGTGATTACAGCCCACTCCCAACCCTCTGACAACTGCTGGAGACTCGGAATCAAGACTGGCTGGACGTTAATATGCTCTGAGAGGCTGAATACATACAAGGGAAATGATTAAAGAACATGGAATACCATACAGCTCTGAGAATAAATATCTACAGCCACACATAATAATATGAATAAATTTCACAGAGGTAAGATTGTGTAAAAGAAGCCAGATCCAAGAGAACACGCTAAATAATTCTATTTGCATAAAGCACAAAAACAGAGAAAACTAATCTGTGCAGTTGATGTCGGGATCGTGGTTACTTGGGGTGGTGGAGACAGGAGTGGCCTGGCACATGGGCGATGTCTTGTTTCTCAATATGGATGCTGGTTACCTCGGGTTTTCCAATTCGTGACAATTCATCTAGCTCTCTAATTATGCAGGTGCACATTTCTCCATGTGTAGGCTATTTTATTTTATTTTGGTTCCTCTTTTATTGAAGTATAATTTACTTACAATAAAATGCATGGTTCCTGTAAGTTCATTGCAATGAGTTTGAGAATTTTATACACCTGTGTGATCACCACCCACACAAAATAGAGAACATTTCCTTCACCCCAGAAAGTCCCCTTGTGCCCTTTCCAGTCAAACTCTCCTTCCCAAAAGAAACCACCTTTTACTTTTAACCATAGTTTCATTTTTTCTGTTCTTGAATTTCATATAAGTGGAATCATTAGTGTTTGGGGGGAGGGTCTGGCTTCTTTTGCTCCACGTTTTAGAGACCGATCCTGCCATTGTGTGTATCAGTCAGTGGTTCGTTCCTTTCTATCACTGAGAAACAGTCCTTACATACCATAGTTGTTTGCACATTCCCTTGTTGATAGACATTTGGGTTGTTTCCAGTTTGTGGCAAATATGAGTAAGGCTGCTACACACATTTGGGCCATTTGTGGGTCTATGTTTTCACTTCTCTTCAGTAAAGATCTATTAGCGGACTTGCTGGGCCTTAGCAACTCCCCAGATTAACTATCACTTTACATTCCCACCAGTAGTTCATTAAAGGTCCACTTGCTTCACATACTTGCCAATATTTGAGGTTGTTGGATGATTTGTTTTAGTCCTTCTAGTGGGGGTGAATGGCATCTGAAAGTGGATTTAATTTGCATCTCCCTAATGACTAATGATGCTGAGCATATTTTATGTACATATCAGTCATCCTATTGATGTGTTTTGTTATTGTGATATCTTTTATTGTTGATTTATGAGAGTTCTTTATACATATTCCAGAAATAACCTTTCTACAAATTTATCTTTCTGGAATATTTTTTTCCAAACTTTAGTTTGCTTATTGATTTACTTCATATTGTTTTTTGACAAGTAGAAATTTTAAATTTTGCTCATGTCCTACTTGTCAATCTTTCTCTCATGGTCAGTATATTTTGTACCATGCCAAAGAAATCTCTGCCTACTCAGAGGTCTCAAAGATATTGTCTACCTGTTTTGGGCTATTTTTAGTACAGCAGTAGCTTTTGAGATTAAAATATGCATCTTTAATTTATCCTAGTCCATTTTCAAACAACATTATTTCCCTCTATGATGAAAATATGTTCTTGTTGCGTCTGAATATGCTATAAACACCCACAACACGTCGTTTTTATTTTGATTTAAAGAGACAATCACTTTTTAAAGTAAATGAAGTCATTAAAATTACCAATAAAACTTTTAAAATTTTACCCAGATATGTACTCTTTCTTGTACTCTTTGTTTGTTTTTGTGAATCTGAGTTTCCATGTGATGTTTACTTATAGCATGAAGACCTTCTTTCAGCTCTTCTTGTGATCAGGTCAGCTAGAGACAAGTGATCTTCACTTCTATCTCTCTCAAAATATATTTATTTTGCCTTTGTTTCTAAAGGATATTTTTGCTGGCCACAGAATTCTATGTGGTCGGTTTTTTTCCTTTCAGCAGTCTAAATATGTTTTTTCATTGTCTTCTGGTTTCCAGTGTTTTTGGTAAAACGTCGATTATCATTTGTATTATTGTTCCTTCATGCATGTAATGTATGTCTTTTTCTTCTGACTGCTTTTTAAAGGCTGACCTTTATTTGATTTTTTTTCAGAATTTTGATTGTGATGCCCTAGGTGGGCCCTTCTTTGTGTTTATTATATTCTCCTAAAAAAAGTCTTAAAAAAATAAGGACACTAATCCCATCACGGAGTCCCTCTCTCATGACCTCATCTAAACCTAATTACCTCCCCCAAAACACCACGACACTGGGGGTTGGCACTCCAACATATGAATTTTGAGGGATGCAAACATTTAGTCCATAACAGAGAGGGAGGCGATATCAGCACCACCATATCCTAGCAGGCAGAGGTCCAAAAAATATACTTTATCTCACTCTCTTTCCACCCACAGAGGTTGGACTACCAGGGCGTAGAACAGGACAGATGGGGAGGAATCAAGGATTTGGGTGAAAAGGCAAACCAAGAACAACTAACAAAGTAGGCAAGGGAGGAATAAACCCTGGGTATCCTTGCTCCTGTCTCCATCAGCTCCTCAATTTACAGCTCAGCTGAAGTCATAAGGTCAGTAAAATAGATCCCAAGAGAATTCTCCATTGTTTCTTATTAGAAATGAGAGTTTATCCTATGGTTTGCAGTTTGACCAATGTTCAGGTGAGAGACCCTTGTTTTCCTGTGTAGTACTGTTTATAGGTCAAATTTGGAATCCAGAAACATGGAATTACATTATCCACTTGGCTCCCTAGTTAATAATAAACAGTGTGTACCTTTCTCTTATTCACTGAATTGTATCTCCCTAAAGTTCATATGCTGAAGCCCTGACCTTCAATGTGACTGTATCTGGAGACAGGGCCTTGAAGGAGGTAATTAAAGTTGAATGAGGTCATAAGGGAGGGGCCCTAATCCAATAGGGCTAGTGTCCTTATAAGAAGAAGAAGAGACACTCGAGATCTCTCTCTGCACTTGTGTACAGAGGAAAGGCCGTGTGAGGACACTGTAAGAGGGCAGCTGTCTGCCAGTCAGGAGGAGAGACTCATCAGAAACCAATCTTGCTGGTGCTTTGATCTTCAGGGCTCCAGAACTGTGAGAAGATAAATTTCTCTTGTGTGAGCCACCCAGAATGTGGTATCTTGTTATGGCAGTGCAAGCCGAATAATATGCTTTCCTATTTATACTCTTTATATTTCCTACTCTATAGACTGACATGTCTTTCCTGTGAGAGGCATCCACGGTCTTTGCATACAGATCTTTCTTGCTTTAAAGAAAAATATATAAGAATATTGAAATATTTTAAAGAGTTGAGATGGGTCAAAATCCTGGCCCTCTTTCAGAGGAATTATCATAGAACCTAAAGCTCAAACCCAAGTGACTGACTACACCACATCCTCGGGATTTAAAGATCTGGTGATGGGAGAGGAGACTGAACATGCAGAGTGAGGACTCCCTGGACACAGCCTTTGCTGCCTGGGCTGCCTCTCACCTAATGTGTAGTGTGGACAGGGAGGAGGGGACATCTCTCAGTGTCATCCTGAGTCTCTCCATAGCAGTGCCTCCTGGGCAGCTTTGTGGAATGAAGGGTTAATGGAGAGTTTGGTTGAACATCTTGGAGCAGGGACTGAGCCAGAGAGGGGCAAAGTCTGGCTTAGTTGCAGAGATTATGCAGGATAGTAAAGACCAGATTCTATGTCCCTTGTTTGGTTCACAAATGTTGCATGAAAAGCACAAGATTTACGGGCCTTTTAAATAGTTAAAATTCACTGGTAGAGGTTAATTCCATGACAAGGTTTTCCTGAAAATGTTTCCTACAAGAGGTGTTGTAGTCTGGAGAAGAGAGGAGCCTTCCTGGCTGAGCATGGGCTCTTCTGGGGATCAAACTTGGGTTCTCTAACACTGACATCACCCTATCCCACCTGCAGAGCAATTCCCAACCTCCTAGGTTTGTAGGAATTACACCTGAGCTTGATTCATTTTCCTGAGGAAACTCTAAATAAACTCAACACTGCCTAGGAAGAGAATATAACTGCCTCCTAGGGCAGCTCACCTTCAGCCCCTCCTGAGCCCTCTGGTTTGTGTTCAGCTCCCCCTGCAGTGCCCCTCACTGTGTCTATCAGAGCGCAGTAGTACACAGCCGAGTCTGACATTTGCACAGAGGGTTTCTGCAGGTGGAAGGAGCTGTCACTCTTAACAAGTTTGGCCTGAAAACCTTGATGCTCTGTCCTCTGGTTTTCTGTTGAGCTCTTCAGGAGGAGTTGAGGAGCTTTATTGAGATACTGGACATACCAGAAAAGGGAAGGAGATGAATATATGGTCTGGTAAGTGCAGTTCAGGATCACAGGTGCCCCTTCTGAGGGAATGACCAGGCCTTCTGTCTGGGTCACTGAGTCTCCAGTGGTCTCTCCTAAAAAATAATTACTTCGTTATGTTAGGAATGTACAGGAGGAAAGTTTTCAGCCAGAGAAGAAAACTAAAGGTTATCTATGATTATAAGAAAATGAAAAGTCACTAACATTTAGGATAAAATGTTACTTACTAAATATCAAGAAGATCACAAGAACTGAGCAGGTGGCAGAAGGCATGTTGGCAGAAGAAAATTATCCTTGCTCCCTGGAGTACACCAGATCTAATAGGGCTAGTGTCCAGCAAGATCTTATAGAAACTCCTCACTCATAAACTAAGAGCCCCTTTCTGCACAGTGACTGTCTGTCTGTGGCTACAAAGGCAGGTGAGTCAAACCACTGCCTGAAACAACATGTAACCACATCTGAAGGAAGCAGCGCTCTCTGGTGGTCATCCTGAAAATTGCATCTCAGGCATTTCTGACCCTATTCCTTCTAAAAATCGCCTGAGGGATAAATACAGAAGAATGGGATGGGACTATAAAAAGAAAGCACTAAACATTCACTTTATAGGTTCACACCTATGTTTGGGAAACTATTCAATTATAACAAATCATTTTCTGCATGGTACAGAGACCTAAATAATTCCTAAATAATCCAGGCACAACTTGTAAGAGAAATAATCTAGGTCTTTTCCTTGCATGTGTCTCCATGGTTCCCGTGGGTCAGGGAAGGATCCCTCTGCCTAGAAAGTCCTCCCTACTCTCCTCCAGTCCTTCACCTGAATTAGTTCTACTCATTCCCCAAGACTCAATCCACACACTATCTCACAGAGGAAACATTACCTAATGCAGTTCTTCTCAAATAAGCTGTGGTTGAATGAGCAGTTTTTCTTCTGAACCCATCATGGACTGACACATTTGTAAAATACAATGAAAATAAATTACTGTGACTTCAGTTTCATTGATAAAGGTAGAATTGACCTTCCAAGTAGAAAACTGGACAAAATAAATGGAACAAAAATTTTTGGACTTTGGATTATAGGTACCACAGAGATAAGGAAAGTCAATGAGTTGAGACCTAACATTGCCCAGCATACTTCCTGGAGGTAGTTTCTAGGCACCAGTGCAGGGAGGATTTGCCCAAAATAGCCCAGCTGTCTCACTGTGTTGATGAGACAGAAAAGGAGTATGGGGAAATGAAGCATCTAGAATTTGTAGACTGGTAGACCAGAGAAGAGGGATGTGTACAGTAAGGTAGAGAGAGAGAAAATTACAGGGGGTCACTTTGAATCTTTGGCTGAGTACACATGAGAGAAAACTCAGAGTTCGGTGTCCCAGGCCCCCTGAAAGGGTCTCCCAGGGGTCCCTGGACCACACTTGGAGGACAGCAGGCTTACACATTTAGTCTTATGAGGAATAGGCAAACTTAGGTAACTTGGTTCTTGAAACACCATCTTTTTACTTTTGTGTGTGTGTGTGTGTGTGTGAGGAAGACTAGCCCTAAGCTAACATCCGTTGCCAATCCTCCTCTTTTTTTGCTGAGGAAGACTGGCCCTGGGCTAACACCTGTGCCCATCTTCCTCTACTTTATATGGGACTCTGCCACAGCATGGCTTGACAACAAGTGTGTCTTGTTGACACACTTGCGCCCAGGATCCAAACCTGTGAACCCTGGGCCACTGAAGCAGAGCAGACGAACTTAACCGCTACACCACCAGGCAGGCCCCCAACTTTTTACTTCTTGTCACATCACTGTTTTGGTTTTTGTGTGTGTGTGTGGGGAAGACCAGCCCTGAGCTAACATCTGTTGCCACTCCTCCCCTTTTTGCTGAGGAAGACTGGCCCTGGGCTAACATCCGTGCTCATCTTCCTCTGCTTTATATGGGACGCCGCCACGGCGTGGCTGACAAGCAGTGCATCGGCGGGCGCCAGGGATCCGAACTCGCGAACCCCGGGCTGCCAAGCGCGAACTAAACCGCTGCTGCCACCGGGCGGCCCCCCTCTGTTTTAATCCAACTGAGTATTTTCTTTTAGAAAGTCAAGTTTAGATGCTTAATATTATCAGCCAGGCTCTCTTCATTCCAGAGGCGTGCATGTGGTATTTATCTGTCTCCTGGTTATTTGTTTTATTAGAGAATTCAGGAATCTCAATTAAAAGTACTGTTTCCTCAGGGTCTCTCGGCTTGTTTGCCTAGTTTCTTTTGTAATTATTTGTGCTACTCGAATAAACCCAGCAGATTTAAAAGGGTCATTTTCATAGCTTGTTATTTCTCTAGAATTGGGTTAACTTTATGCAAGGGGTGATTGTGGAACAGTAAGAAGTTGAAACATTGTTCCCGGCTCACGTAAACCACTTGGCGGCTGTGGTATTTTCTTACACAGACTCTCGGGGCAGTGCTGTCAACACAGTAACAACCGCTGTGACTAAATCAGTGGAACACAAGAATCATCTTCTTCAAATAATATTCACCTAGATGGATTTTTTTCTCCGATTGAAATTAACTTTGTTTAAACTCTTACTAAAATTAGAGTCTTGAGTAGAGTTATGCGCTGGCAAGATTCTCTGGCTAAGAAGGTCACGTAGCTGCTCGTCAAGTATTGTGCGTGTTCAGGAATCCCTGAGCACAAGCATTCATTCTGGAAATTTACAGAGTTATCTACAATGTTTAAAGCTCTGTGAAAAATATATAAACCAAAACCACACATGATTCCTATCTCAAGTTGCTGTCAGTCGAGTGAGGAGCAGATCAGTAAAACAAATCCTGTTTCCTGCCCACACTCCCCCAGCCCAGGCCCAGGCGTGTGGAAAGAGGGACCCGACTGGAAACAGACAGCGGATGCATTTATCACGAGGTGAGTAAAACCTGTTTGAATACCTTATTTCCAGTGTTTGGATTTATTTTTGTTCTTCCACCTCCCTCTCCCTTTCTCAGACCTGTCTGTCAAGATGTTTAACCTCCGACACTCAGGTGTCTAACACTCAGTGCACAGGTGTCCAGAGCGTCAGGGAAGAAGGCAGCATTGACCTTTGGTTTGGGTGTCCGGACACAGTTAGCACTTTCTCCCTTCTCACTTCATCACATTAATTCTCTGACTAGATTCCAGAAAGATCTAGTATTGTGTAGCCTTTGGAATAAATAAAATTGTTTCACATTAATGCATCTTAAATATTATAAAGCTGAGTTTCAAAATCAGAAAGTTCTCCATTTTGCCTGAAAGTTGCATTATTTGAGGAGTGGTCTCTGGAATTTGATTGATTTGAAACTTACTTAATTGTGATTATATTGTGGTTCTTAAAGCCCATTGCCAACACCCCCGCTAGCCTCCTTTGGACATTTTTTCAATTTAAAGCCTAGGATATGGGGGTAAAATGAAAGCTGCCCTGGCCTTAGAAGGGCTCTTCCCTCCTCCCTTCTCCCCAGAGATAAATATTCTGGAGCTGCAGGGATGTGCTTCTTCCCACCATTCAGCTGTTGCTGCAGGAGTCGGGCAGCAGTGTGCCTGGGTCAGTCCTTGAGCCAAGGGGGACAATGTTGAAATAAAATGACCCAACTCTGCAGAGTCCCCTAAGTGCCTCGTCCGGTGATATGAGGGATACAAAAGTGTAAGCACATTTCAAAAAATGAATAATCTTTTTGGAGTGAGAAGATATGAACTCACAGCCAGGTAAATTGGCATAGATAGCTTGGGTGAGAATGGGCTCCACCCTTAGCTGAGCACACTGGTTCAAGTCACTTCACCTCTCTGAACCTTAGTTTTTTTATCTATAAAATGAGATTAATTTTGCTCACAACATTATTATGAGGAGCAAATGAAATAATGCTTGTGAAAGTGCATTGTAAAATTAGGTAGTACAGTTGAAATATTTAAAAACTATGAGGTAATTTATGAAAGGCAATAATCAGTGGCAGGGCTTTTCATAAGGCGGGAGAGATCACTGTGGGCTGGAGTGACCAGGAACTTCTTCACGAGGCGGGAATGGTCTGAGACAGTCTCCAGGATTGGGAGGAAGAACGAGGGCAAGCACTCAGGTAGAGGTGATGATGGAGCACAGGGCCATAGGCAGGGCTGTTTGTGGAGGACAGTGAGTGCTTCCCAGCCTCATTCTTGAGCCAGACTTAATCTGGTGAAGCAGAAGGGTCGTGAAAAGATTGTAGAGGCCATTGAGAGCCACACCAAGGGATTTAACGTTACTACCACAGGCAAAGGATGGTCACTGAAGGTTGCTAAACAGCGGAGCGATGTGACTGGTGCTGTGTTTTTAAAAGAATAAATCATTCTGTGGGATGTGAGGTAGATTACAGGGAGCAGACCCTGGTAGGATGGAGGCCAGTTAAAAGGCTGTTACAGAAAACCAGATGTGAGACACTGAGGGTCTGAACTTGGGGCAGGAACCAGCATGCAACAGAGGAAAGTTCAAGTCTGCCTACTAACATGTTGGGTTCTTGGAACTGGGAGCACAGCGTCTTTGCAAATATGTATCAAAAATAGCAAAATCCTTTTCTGAGCAAAGATTTATTAAGCATCTGTTAAACAAGGGCACAGTATGAAGGGGCAGTGTGTATATGAAAATGATTGAATATGAATTATTCTCAGAATTTAGTTAATGGAGTAGATAAGGTGTAATTTTTTAAACTTTAAGTATAATATTCATTCAGAAAAGTGTACAAAACTTAAGTGTAGAGCTTGAATTTTCACAAAGTGAACTCATCCATGTTACTGGCACCCAGATTGAGAAACAAAGCAATACTAATATCCCAGAAGCCTCCCCTGTGCTATCTCCCAGTCACTATCTCCCCACAAAGATAACCACTATCTCTACTCACCCAACTTATAACTTCATTGATTAGTTTTGCCTGATGTTTAGCTTCTTTAGTGTCTAACGTCTTTTACTCAGTAATATTTGTGGGATTCATCGCACATTAAGCATATAGCAAGTTTATTCATTTTCACTGCTGTGTAGTTTCCATTATCATAATTCATTTGTCCTTGGAGTTGCTGATGGACATCTGAGTTGCTTTCCAGCTTTGGGGTATTACAATTACCAATGCAATATATATACTTATTCTTGTACATGTTTCATGAATGAACATATGTCACATTTTTTGTTGGATATATAAAGAAGCATAATTGCTGGAACATAAGATATGCATATGTTCAGCTTTAGTAGATATTGTCAAACGGTTTTCAAAGTTGTACAAGTTCACATGGCTCCAGTAGCATACGAGAATTCCTGTTGCTCCATGTTCTTATAAACACTTGGTGTTGTCTATCTTCCTCATTTTAGCCATTCTGTTCATGGTGTAGTTGTACATATGACTTTTCAGAACCACAATACAAAGTATCAAGTGTAAGTACAAGATGGGTTAAGGAGTGATTGGGAAGTTTAGAGGAGGAGAGGTTATATCTATTGTATATTTGTGTCAGGAGGGCTAGGCCTTGGAAGATAAGGATGGTGACTATACACTCTCCAGGACCACTCTACATTTTAATGGTCTTGATCATAAATTGTGGAATGAGAGTGATTCAGTGTCTAGGCCACATCTCCCAGACTACCGAGCAGCAAAACAGATACATTTTCTTACCTGCTGTGCTCCCCATTTTCCTTCCAGAAATTATGGTTGCAGGAAGTGTAGACAGGATTTTAGCCTGCAGAGATGGAGAGAGGATATTCTGCAATGGGAACAATTTTAGCAGAGATGCAGATCAGTGACCAGACAAAGTGGCGTCGTATTCCTGTTAATGAGCAGAGGAGTGAGGAGATGTCTTGTGCGGTGAGAGTGGATGATACTTTCTATTGGTTTCTTGGAGCAGGTTAGAAAGCTCATCCCACTCCCAAGACAGCTTGCATTTAAACTGGATACAGGATGAGAATATCCTCTTTGCCAATAATGATCTCAACTCAAGGAAAATTAATTCGTCAATCAGTCATATTTCAGATACATCAAAAAATGTTTATATACTCCTTAAAATAAGAGGGAAAAAAACCCTCCATAATCTATTGAAACTTAGTGTCTCACAACTTATCTATTAGTTATATATTTGCTCCAGGGGAAAAAGATGCCATTTCTTTGTTAGCTTTTATCTTGACAAGTGGAACTTTGCTGGAAGTTTATTTTAATAGTGTGCAAGGCTGAAACCAAATCAGTTTGAAGGCTGGTGTGAATACTGATCATGTCTCAGAGCATTTCTTCTTTGGCCTGTCAGCAAATATGAGAAAATATACCTTAAGTGATGTAGTCAGGGGAATTAAAGTGGCCCTGCCTGCCCCTGAGGACAGTACTTTTACCTTAAACATCAGTCATCCGCTGCTTCTCTGTCAGGATCTGGGCTTGTCAGGAGGGGGCTGTGGGGAGGGGAGCTATGAGTGGGGCATTTACCAGAGGGCACCCAGACCCCCTGCTGGGGTGACTTCTCAAGCAGTGTCAAGATGTCCCTGCCTGTTCAGAGCTTTGTTCTCTCCTTGAAAAACATGTCAAGGAGGAGCTTGGTGTTATAAAAAGAGTACATGATCGAGAATCTAGTGTAGGCCCTAGAACCACCTCTGCCCTTTATGTTAATAATGGTCATCATGGATTGAGTCAGTACTGCATCAGGATGCCATGCTATGTACCTGTGCTAAAATTTTATTACGTTATGTCTGTGTGTGTTTATATATAATTTAATTTTATGATAATTATATACACATGATTTTGTTTAATTCTCAACTCAATTCCATGAGGTAAGTTCTGTTATCACCATTTTACACATGAAGAAACTGAAGCACAGATAGGTTAAAGAATACATCAAACTTCATGCTCCAATGGAGATGACAGGATTTGGATCTAGAAAATTTCAATTTTTAGTCTTATTAAGGGTAATTTCAAATGTATACAAAAGTATACAGTATGGAACAATGAAGCCCCATGTACCCATCACTCAGTTTCATCAATTATCAATTCATGGTCAATCTTGTTTCATTTATACCCCCACCTACACTTCCTCAACCCCTGTTTTTCTTTAAAAAATCCCAGATGTCATATTATTTTGTCTTTGATTATTTTATCATATATCTCTAAATTTTGATTTTTTTTAAAAACACAGCCACAGTGCCAACATGGCAACTAAAATTAACAATAATTCCTTAATACAATCAATGCATGTTCAAATGCCAATTATTTTAGTTTGTTTGATTCAGAATCCACCTAAGGACCACACACTGTGACAGGTCAATATGTTTTTTAAGCCTCTTTTCGTCTATAGGTCCCTTCACTCCATTTCATTCCTTGTAGTTTATTGATGAAAAAATCAAGTGTGTCCTGTAGAGTTTTCCGTACTATGGATTTTGCTTATTATATACTTATGATGGGTTTAATATGTTCCTCTCTACTTTGTACTTCTTGTAAATTGACGATTGCATCTAGACAGCAGTATCTTTTTAAAGCTAGTAAACGACAAACAAAGATGATTTTCGCTTCTTTAAGAAGCTTGTTTCATTGAGTTACTATTTCAAGTTCAGCTAAACATGTTTATCTTTGTTTGGAAATGCTGAGAAAGACTGGAGATTATGGAATAATGATGGTGTGAAACATACGGGATTCCACCTATTTCCGAGAAGAGCACATATTGGCATCCTACTGGCCCCTCCAAAGGACATTTGACTATGATGGGCAATTCTGTTCTTTTTCAGAGAAAAGGAAACTTTCATTATGAAATCAAGTGGAAAACTTTTTAAAGATGACATTGTTGGGGACACTAATCTGTTGAACTTTCATCCCATTGTCTAGAAGGAGATGGGAGTGAGGGCAAACACAGCAGAGGATGTAGACAGCAGACAGGAGCCAGACAGACAACTACGGCTACACGTAGTCAAGTGAAGCAGGAGAAGGGGTGAGTTCAGAGCTTATTTGTATTACATGTTATGTGGACCTATGTAGTCAAACAAAAGATTATGTATTCAAACAGTCATGATGTATTCCAAATGACCTGAGAGGATCTCATGTTCCGAGATCTTCCAGTTTTTATAGAGAAGCTAGAAATCCAGTTTTTAATAAAATGTCTGATTTTTAAATGTTGAAAATTAGTTTAGAGGTTTTTAAAAACTTGTGTGGAGCAAAAAAAAAAAAGAAAAGAAAAAAACACTTATTCCTGAGCACCTGTTGTAACATCTGTAAAAAACATGTATGTTTGGACAGGAAGTAGATCCTGGACCAGACGAGACAGGTACTAGTTGCCATGGCAGCTGTCATCCTGGCCCTGGATGCTGGAGGGGAGAAGGAAGGCAAGAGACTTGATAGATTTGGACAAATTCCTCCTTAAACATCTCCCTCTGTAGGCAGCCTCTAAGTGAGAGCAGCATATTTAGATAAAAGTGTAGTCATGTCATAAAAAGAGAGAAGCCAAAGTTTGAGGAACATTTCAAATCTATTCTGTTGTGCAAGTGGTCATCAGTACGATTAAGGAAATACATCTAAATTAAGTAATTTATGCTACCTCATTGAGTCATGATACCATTTTTGAGAAAAATCCATGAAAGTCATTCTTATAACTCCCCCACTGGACCTCTGGAACCAGGGGATGAACCCCTCTGCTTAGAATGTTCTCCCTTCTCTCCCCTACTTTTGCCTAGGTAATATCTATTCATTCTTTTGTTGTTGAGGAAGATTTTCCCTGAGCCAATTTTCCTCTGTTTTGTATGTGGGTGGCCACCATAGCGTGGCCACCAAAGAGTGGTGTAGGTCTGCACCTGGGATCTGAACCCAGGCCACCGAAGGGGAGCATGTGAAACTTAACCACTAGGCCATGGGGCCAGCCTGTCTATTCATTCTTTAAGAACCAATTTATATGCCACCTCCTGTGAAAGCATTCACCCAGCTCTTCAGGCTGACTCTGCCCATCTCCTTTCCCATTATACCTTGTACACATATCTATCACTGTCATTATTACATCACATTAGAATCATCTGTGTCCTGTTTTTCAAAGTGGACTTGGTGCTCCTGAGATCAGGAACTTATTCTTATTAGTCTCAGTAACCAATCTCTCAAAATACACAGACCTTTAAATTATAGTAGAGTCTCAAAAAATATCTGAAGAATGAGTGAATAAATGAATGCATAGACATGTATGGTGGGTACAATTATGTCTTTATGAAGTAGAGTCTCTATGAGAGCATATGTCTTAGACTCCTGGTGAGACCAGCATCTTCTAGAGTCAGATCCAAGACCTGGATAACAGGTGCATTCACTGTTTCTCAAAATTGAATAAGGTACAGACATTCATCTAAGGGACCACTATCATATTGACTATTTTAAAAATATTGTGGTGCCTTAATATACACAAAAATGAAGCTAAGTATAAACTTCTTAGGCTTATAGTTCTTACATAATTAACAAGCCAAACAAAATATAAAATCAATAAAATTCAAATTAAAATATGAATGTGGGAGATGCTCTTTGCTGAAACTAAAGAGTTGGTATAGACTTATTAGAAGAAAGATATGGATGTGTGTAGTTCAATAACTCACTTGATTGAAATGATTTGGAGCTTAATGTACTATTCTCTGAATGATTGTGATTAGTGATTTCTAGTATTTTTACTTTTCCTTTTCAAAAATACCCATTTAAGTCATCATTACACAACTATTATTTAATGAAGCACCCAAAAGTAAGCACTGAAAAAAGTATATATGGTTCATTTACTGCTACTCTTACAACTACTGAATTGCATGCTGATACATTCAAACAATGAATATGAGTGATACATCTTCTTTCAATGGAAACACGACAGTAACTGTGGTAACTCAGGTTCTTTGGAGTCTGGCCTGTCTGTAGTACCATATGTCATATCATAACCAAAATTTTCTGAACACTTTTCTCCATTTAAACAACTTGTGATATCTTTATTTATAGAGTACCATTATTCCGTTTGTCTTTAATTTGGTAAAAATGACATGAAGAACACAAAAGTATCAAAACCAAGGGGCGTACTCTGTTGTAAATTTGGTGATACAGATATTTTAAAATATGCCTTTATTTTTGAGGTTGTTGTCATCACACAGAAAACTCCAAATCAAAAAATTATCACATAATTCCTATACTCCAGGAGTTGGCAAACATTTTCCTGTAAAGGGCTAAATAGAAAATACTTTAGGCTTTGAAGTCATTTGGTCTCTGTTGCAACTACTCAACTCTGCTGTTATAGCAGAAATCGGCCATAGTCAGTGCATAAATAAATGGGCACGGCTGTTTTCCAATAAAACTTTATTTACAAAAACAGATGGTAAGCCTCTTTGACCTGTGGACTATAGTTTGCCAACCCCTGCTATAGCCCAAGAATTTACCCATAAACTTCCAAAGGTCCATGGGGTACAGCCTGAGAAAATCAGCCACATTTTCTTGTTTGTTCTTTCACCATGATGTTATCATAGCTCTTTGAGGGGACTTAAAGGAAGTATATTAAATAAGTTAATGGATAGAAAGGAAGAAGGAAGAGATTTGATAATCTTAATGCCTAAAATACATTGGGCTGAGGATTCAAGAGTGGTCCCTGTCGTTAAGGAGCTCACAGAGTAGTAGTGGAAATAGCTTTTAATCAAATATGCAAAGAAATAAAGGAAAAACTACAAGTTTGAAAAGGCAGAGGTCTATGATTCTAAGTGCACATTGAACTTCCTTCAGTGACTGATGCTTGGGCAGATGTGCAAGAATAAGCAGATATTTACTAGTTTCTACTCTTTTAAATGGAGGGGAAATAATTTTAGGAAAAGGAAAAAGAATTAAAAATCACCTAAAATTGCTATGAAGGGGTCATATAGGAATAAGGTGCTTTTAAGAAACTTAAATACCAGTATTATTGAAGATGGGCACAGAGAGAGAGAGACAGATTAGGAGCATATTATGGAGTGAGCCTGGAGAGGTAGCAAGACCCTAAATTATGTAAGGTTTTGTAGGTCATATTAAAAAGTTTTTCATTATTCAAATGGCAATTGGGGATTCGGATGATTGACATGGTCAAATTTGCACTCTAACAAGATCACTCTCACTACATTGAGGAGTGATGGGGAGTGTCAAATGTGCTGGAGGCAGGGGATCAAGGGATTAAGATGGATTTGTAATTAGGATTGTGGAGATGAATTGCACTGTGGGAATTGTGACGTCTTATGGAAGACTTTTAGGAAGCAAATTCAACAGAACTGGAAGACAGGTTGTATATGGAATTTCAAAAAATAAGTATGAATCAAAAAAAATATGAAGACTAATATACCCTAAACTGAAGGCATGGCAGAAACTGTTAGTTACCTACACAATGTTCATTGTCTCCTACTTATTACTAAAACTCCAATTTTGATGTGAGTGGTTACATACTGAGATAAAAAAATAATAATAATCCTGGTATCCCAGCCTCCGTTACAGATGGGAGAGAAGGGTGAGGACATTGAATAACACTCTGGTAAATGAAATGTAAATGGAAGCTGTTGGGTGGAGTTTCTGGAAGTGATTGACTCAGCCAGCGTGGACCTACATGCCTTTTGACTTTTTCTTTCTTCCTGGAAGGTGTATAAAGTGCATGGATCTCCAACAGTTTCTTGAAAGTATAAAAACAACATGACACCGTAAGGATGAGAGACAGTGGGCTAGAAAGACCCTCAATCCCTCACAACGTGATGAAGTTAGCATACCAGCCCTGCATACGATAAAGCTTCTTTATGTGAGAGAAAAATAAACTCTACCTTGTTAAAAATATTGTTTGAGTTTTCTGTAACACGAAACTGAGCCAATCTCTAACTAATACAGGTGATGGTCATTAAAAACACAAATTCATCTTTTCATGAGAGACTGATCGAATAAGCTGAGACAGAGTCTGATGATCAGATCTTCAGAGGTGCCCTAGGTGACTCTAATACAGATGACGCTGGTGGTTGCAGGTCTGGCATTTGGGAACCACGGCCCTATACAATCTTTCCCTTTCATCCCCCATCTTTTTAACCAAACATGCACATAAATACAAATGCCCTCATTTTCTCCATAAACACATTTTCAGTAGTATCAAAACTGTATTACAAAAACTATACTCAGCATTTATTTATCTTACTAGGAGCAAGGATAAATAGATTGACTATTGTAATGTATTTGATAATAGAAGTACCCACTTTCACAAAACAACATTTCAGGATCTGGTAGTGAAGAACATACATCTCTCACTGGGATGGGGAAAAATTATGACTTTCTTACAAATTCCCATTTTACTAATGGAGAAACTGAGCCCTCAAATCACACAACTAGCAAATGGCAGAATCAGATTTGTCTCTGTCACTCCAAAGATTTAGATCCTTGTCTCTATCTTTACACAATGTTTCCACTCCTCAGCTTTAAAATGAAAAGTTTGGTTGAAACAGTCCTAAGATCCTTTCTAATTCTAATGCCTGATGAATCTACTGTTTCCTATACAGGAATTAGAGGAATGTAAAAGTCATCTCATGCATCTTAAGGACCCACCAAAGTCTTGAGGGGACTACATGTACAACAGATGAGACCTCTAATATTGAGAAGTCCTTCCTCGTCCTCCACACGTGTCCAGAGCTTACTTTTCTTCTGGATAAAATTAGAGCTTGAAGGGTCTTTTGGACTCATCAGTCCAAATCCTTCATTTCCAGTGAGGAAATCGAAGGCTGCTACACTGATGATGTGCCTAAGGCCACCTAGCCAGGATCAGCAAAACTGAACCTGGCATTTCAGTTTCCCATTCTAAATCTCATGCCCTTTGCCCTAGTCCAAGGTGCTTCCAAACAAACCAGATATTTGAGAAGGACTGTCTTTCATGTCGCCAGCTATTTGTAGACTCTCTTTCATCGGAAGACATAACTACAAACTCTACCCACTGCTGGGACTCCTAAGAGGCAGCTCTGGCAGAGTTTGTGTAGGGGCTGCAGGTGCCTGGGGAGCACTGTGCATCCACAGCACAGAAGTAAGCAGCAGCGTCTGCAGCCCGGGAGGCTGTGATGGACAGGGAGCTGCTTTTGCTGGAGGTGTCAAGCGTGACTCGTAGTCTTCTGCTAGGTTTCTCTCTCTCATTTGAACGTATTAAAACCAGTAGGGCAAGGCCTCTACCTGCATCTTGTCTGTACCACTGTAAATTCTGTATAGTAGTTGTATAACTGCAGTTCATGGTGGCATTTTCACCCTCCTGAACGCTCAGGGCCTGAAGATTCTGTTCTCCTTGTTGGCTGTTCCCCCCTAGGCAGAAACACAAGGTCAGAGATGAGCAGTCAGTCATTGCATTTTTACTCTCTAGTGTTTACATTTCCCTCCATAATTATCTGGTACATTTCCAAGTTGACAAGGAGGCTTTGCCTCTCAGTCTTGTGGGCTCTGAACTTTGGTCACCCTGTTCCCATCACCAAGAGCCCAACTCACTGTCCAGTTGAAGCCATAGAATCACCAAAGACACTCCCAGGAGTTTCTCCATTCTTCTCCTTATTCACATCACAGAAGACTCAGCTCTGGGGCCTTAAATGGAGCCAGGTTCCTCAGTCTAAAGAGTTGGCTCTCTACAGGGTATATTTATCCAGTCCCTCTGGATCCCAGAAAGAGTCTCAGGTTTCTTACCTAACCAATGGGAGACAAGCTCAACCATTTGCTTTCAATACACACATGGTAATTTCAAACCAAGTGAGTCTGAGGAGAGAAAGGCACTGCCATCTTGTGGTGGCATCATCCTGCTGATAGAATCTGCTCTGGAAAGGTGAAGTGTGTACAGAGCAGATTCAGAAGAAGTTACAAAGCTCTTCTATTCTCTGCCTTCATTGAACTCCAGTTCCAGCCAAGAGCAAGAATAGATTCAGTTTAATTCATGTAAGAACTCAATTAAGAAAGAATGTTAGTGCCCAGTATTTCTAGAATACCCATGAGATGCACTGTTAGGTTTCTTACAATCACCTATGATACCATATCTCTGAGCTTTTGTTTTTTTCTAATTTGCCTAATGCTGAAATGAGATTGTTTATAAGTCAGGGTTCTTATTGGTGAGCAAAAGAAACTGACTCTGGTTTTAATTCAACCAGAGGTTGAATTAAAAAGAGGTTAATTAATACTGAGTTTGCCTCAGAATATCCAGTGGGGTTAGAGAACTGGACTCAAAAGCTGTTGAGTCAGGAACAACACAGAAATTCACTCTGGAGAACTGTTCCTCTGAGTATCCCACAGGCTCCTCTTCTGAGCTCCAGCTACTTCAGGTTGGGCCTTCATGGCTGCAAGGACAGGACACTGTATTCAGCTGCAAATCCACTGCCCCTATTGCCCTGGAATTATAATCTTCATCCTATTGCAATTACCACCAATCTTTCCTTTTCTGCATAAGTAACTGCCAAGTCAGTTTAGGAAAAATCATGTGCCCACACTTCTCTGCACAGTAGGGTAGATATATGAGTGAATTAGTTTTCTAGGGCTGCCATAATAAAACGCCACAGACTGGGTGGCTTAAACAACAGAAATTTACTTTCTCACAATTCTAGAGGCTAGAAGTCCAAGATCAAGGTGTCAGCAGAATTGTTTTTTTCTGAGGCCTCTCTCTATGACTTGCAGATAACCACCTTCTTTAGCTAGAATCACCAAGAAAAAAAAGAGAGAAGGCTCAAATAAGTAAAATCAGAAAAGAAAGAGGAGAAATTACAACAAACACCTCAGAAATATAAAAGATTATATGAGAATATTATGAAAAGCTACATGCCAACAAATTGGACTATCTACAAGAAATGGATAAATTCTTAGAATCATACAACCTTCCAAAACTGAATCAGAAGAAATAGAGAATTTGAGTAGACCAATCACCAATAAGGAGATCAAAACAGTAGTAAAAAACCTCCCAAAAAATAAAAGTCCAGGACCAGACTGCTTCCCTGGTGAACACTACTAAACATTCAAAGAAGACTTAATACCTATCCTTCTCAAACTCTTCCAGAAAATTGAAGAGGAGGCAAAGCTTCCTAACTCATTCTGCAAAGCCAACATCACCCTGATACCAAAACCAAACTAGGACAACACAAAAACAGAAAATTACAGGCCAATATCATTGATGAACATCAATGCCAAAATCCTCAACAAAATATTAGCAAATCAAATACAACAATACATTAAAAAGGTCATACACCATGATCAAGTGCGATTCATTCCAGGATTGAATTGCAGGGATGGTTCAACATCTGCAAATCAATCAACATGATACACCACATTAAAAAAATGAAGAATAAAAATCACTTGATCATCTCAATAGATGCAGAGAAAGCATTTGACAAGATACAGCATCCATTTATGACAAAAACTCTGAATAAAATAGAAGGAAATAAAATTTAGAAGGAATAAATAATAATAGAAGGAATAAATTAAAATAGAAGGAATAAAATAGAAGGAAAGTACATCAACATAATAAAGTCCATATATGACAAACCCACAGCTAATATCATCCTCAGTGGTGAAAAACTGAAAGCTATCCCTCTAAGAACAGGAACCAGACAAGGATGCCCACTTTCACCACTTCTATTTAACATATTATTGGAAGTCCTGGCCAGAGCAATCAGGCAAGAAAAAGAAATAAAAGGGATCCAAATTGGAAAGGAAGAAGTAAAACCATCACTATTTTCAGATGACATGATTTTATATATAGAAAACCCTAAAGAATCCATCAAAAAACTTCTAGAAATAATAAATGAATAGGGTAAAATTGCAGGATGCAAAATCTACATACAAAAATCAGTTGCATTTCTACACACTAACAATGAAGTGGTGGAAAGAGAAAGTAAGAATACAATCCCAGTTACAATTGCCACAAAAAGAATAAAATACCAAGGAATAAGCTTAACCAAAGAGGTGAAAGATCTGTACACTGCAAATTATAAAACATTGTTGAAAGAAATTGAAGAAGACACAAAGAAATGGAAAGATATTCCATGCTCTTGGATTGGAAGAATTAACATGGTTAAAATGTCCATACTTCCTAAAGCAATCTACAGATTTGATGCAATCCCTATCAAAGTTCCAACAACATTTTTCAAAGAAACCAAAATGTATATGGAACAACAAAAGACCCTGAATAGCTTAAGGAATCCTGAGAAAAAAGAACAAATCTGGAGGAATCACACTCCCTGATTTCAAAATATACTACAAAGCTATAGTAACCAAAACAGCATAGTACTGGCACAAAAACAGCCACATAGATCAATGAAATAGAATCAAGAGCCCAGAAATAAACCCACACACCTACAGACAGCTAATTTTTGACAAGGGAGCCAAGAACACACAAAGGAGAAAGGAAAGTCTCTTCAACAAATGGTGCTGGGAAAACTGGACAGCCACATGCAAAGAAATGAAAGTAGACCATTATCTTATACTATACACAAAAATTAACTCAAAATAGATTAAAGACTTGAACATAAGACCTGAAACCATGAAACTTCTAGAAAAAAACATAGTACGCTCTTCGACATCTGTCTTAGCAACATATTTTCAAGTACCATGTCTGACCGGGCAAGGAAAACAATAGAACAAATAAACAAATGGGATGACAAAAAAAAAAACTAACAACCCAATTAAAAAATGGGCAAAAGACTGGAAAAGACATTTCTCCAAAGAAGATATATACATGGCCAACAGGCACATGAAAAGATGCTCAACATCATTAACTATCAGGGAAATGCAAATCAAAACTACAACGAGATATCACCTCACACCCGTCAGAATTGCTATAAATTAACAAGACAGGAAACAAGTGTTGGAGAGGATGTGGATGGAAGGGAACTCTTATACACTGCTGGTGGGAGTGCAAACTGGTGCAGCCACTATGGAAAACAGTATGGAGATTCCTCAAAGAATTAAGAATAGAACTACCATACAATCCAGCTATCCCACTGCTGGGTGTTTATCCAAAGAACATGAAAGCACCAATATGTAAAGATACACGCATCCCTGTGTTCATTGCAGCATTGTTCACAATAGCCAAGACTTGGAAGCAACCTAAGTGCCCACCAAGGGATGAATAGATAAAGAAGATGTGATATATATATATATATATATATATATATATATATATATACACAATGGAATACTACTCAGCCATAAGAAAAGATGAAATCCAGCCATTTGTGACAACATGGATGGACATTGAGGGGATTATGCTAAGCAAAATAAGTCAGAGCGAGAAGGTCAAAAACTGTATGATCTCACTCACAAGTAGAAGATAAAAACAACAAACAAATACATAGAGAAAGAGATTGGATTGGTGGTTACCAGAAGGGAAAAGGGGAGGGAGGAGGGCAAAAGGGGTGATTAGGCACATGTGTGGTAGATTGTAATTAGTCTTTGGGTGGTGAACATGGTGTAATCTATGCAGAAATAGAAGTATAATGATGTACATCTGAAACTTATACAATGTTATAAACCAATGTTACCATAGTAAAAATAAATAATTATAAATGGGGAAAAAAAGTTTGGCATGCTCTGCCACAAACATCTATCCAAATGTGGCAGAGCATTGATGTTGAAGCAACTATTCGGGAGACAAGCACTCCCAAGGGCTGAGCCCACCCTGCCCTATTTGCCTTCACAGAAAAAGAGACCTTCTTGAAAACTCCCCAGGTTGAGATCTTGAGTCCCAGAAAGTCCCAGTGTCTCAGAAGGTTTGTATTCAGCTCCCCCTGCAGTCCCAGGCACGGTGTGTCATCACAACACAGAAGTATTTGGCCAAGTCACTCCAATGGGCTGATGGTTTCCTCAGGTGGAAGGAGGTGCCACTCTTCTTAAATTCAGCCTCAAAACTTTTGATGCCTGAAACAAGGCTGTGTCCAGACGTGTACTTCAGGAGAAGCTGGAGTCCTTGGTTGGGATATTGCACGTACCAGGAGAGATACAACAGAAGAGAAGATGAGTAGTTGCACCTCAGCTCCAGAGGGGCTCCCTCAGAGACAGTGATGTGGGCGTCAGGCTGGGTCACTGACTGGGCTCCAGTCCCTCCTGAAACATCAATGCTGTGTAAGTAAAAGCAGGGCAGATTTAGCTATGAAGAAAGGAAGTCTCTATTGAGATTTCAGTTAGAACGAGGTTACCTTTGTGAAAGTAGGAAAGGGAGTGGAAGGTTACTTACTCAGGGCAAAAACCACTTCAAGCATTGGGATGAGCAGCAGGAGCATGGCTGAGCAGTGGAAACACTGCAGGCTCTGGAGCAGGTGCAGGTAGGACAGCAGCTGAGGTCACTGAGCCTTCGGAGCTAGGAAAAGTGGGAAGGGTGGGCTGGACAAATGTCCTGCTTTGAGAGCTTTCAAAAACTGTTAAGAGTCTTTCTCTTAATGAGTTTGGATCTTTCCTGGCCTCTTATTCTCATCACAGGTTCCTATCTACACAGACATTAGCGAGGATACATCAGCCAGCTAAAGGGTGGAGGGGCTAAGTGGATGGTTCTAATTTGCAACGCAAGAAATGTCTCATTTGTGCAACATCGCCCTCTGGAGGCCAGAGACAGAACCAAAGAGCCAAGAGAGCTCATTTCAGCAATATAATCACAACTTCAACAGAATGTGTTTCTTCTTTCCCAAATCTGTGATGATGTCACCTTCTGTAGTATATGGTAAATCCTAAAACAAAGGAGAAATAGGAGTTATGTATAAATAGAAGAGTAATTTATTTCACTGAGAAATTAGTCACAGAATACTATTCTAGGCTTTGGAATACCACTAAGAGAGTCTATACTATTTTTTAAAGCCATTCATCAGGCAGAAATAATAAGATCAATTGCCTCAGCTGAGCTGAGCTTTATGTGGCCTTATGTTGCTGGACATGAACATCAGAGCAGGGGAAAGAGATTATTCCTTTATTTGGTGCTAGCAGGAAAAAAATAAATTAGACCAGAGACTCATACTTAAAATCAGCCTGAAACAGGTGTCATTAATTATTTAATCAATGCAAACCAATAAAGGCAATAGTTTTCTTTGTCAAGCAGAAAGTGTGAAGAAGACTCCTTGGTTTCAGGTGAACAAGTTTGATATTTGTCAAGGCTATGAGAAAATAACTTAGGCTCCACATGTTTAAGTGGAAAAAGTGAGAGTCCTGTTTCAATTGTCAATGATCAGAATAGACAGATATCTTATGCCAAATTATGGGGACCTCACACTAGGAAGAACATCGACAGAGGAATATCTGCAGAGAAATCTGAGCAGAAGTAAAAGGTAAGGAAAATATGACATATAAATAAGTGATTCTGGAAAGAATTAAGGAGAGAAAAAGAAAAGTAGACCTATATGAACTCCATAAAGCTGGTAGGAGTGCAACCAGCAGAGCGGAAGTGAGAGGAACTTCTAGGGGGTACAGAAGACATGGAAGTAGGTTGACAGTGACACTCAACATAGCTGAGCAAGCAGCAGTCTGTGTGGGTGGGAAACAGGGCCTAACAAGGGAGGTCACTCTATGGTCTAACAGTAAGACAAAGCTCTGAAGGAAGAAGACTTCCCCACCCAACTTATTTTACAAAGAGACCGCTGGAACCTAAAACTAAAATAACTAAGGAGAGGAGTCTTGGGAGAAATGAGAATCTAGCCAATGGGGGCCCTTTTCACAAGTTGTTTCAGAAGAACTCACTCCTTTCTGAGTATTCTGTTGACTTGTACCAGCTTGAAATCAGTTCTCCCTTGGGCTTCTGATTTACTTCTTGACTCCGCCTGTAGATTTTATTTCATATGTGAGAGTAAATCATATAGTCAGTTTGAAATTTTAAATCTTGCCAGGGTGTGCTTCTGAGTCAAAATATCTGACTAAGGATATGTACTACCCTCCTTTCTCTCCAAAATTCCCACTGGAATAAAATTTAGAAGTATAAACAGGATGAACCTAAATCCACAATGGGAAAATAATAAAAAAATGAAAGATATCAACAGTTCCCATAAGATGGAAAATGGATGTGAGCACACTGATGGTGAGACCAGAGTAGAAAACACAGCCCAGGATGAACTATGAGAAGATTTCAGTGGACATGTGAGTAAAGGAAAGCTACTCCTTATGACCCTGGAGAGATTCTGGGCTGAGAAGGAGAGTGGGTATGATCGAGGGCAGGAGGGACAGAACACAGGGGGACAAATTGAACGTCAATATGTGGAACAGCTACACCAGTCTCCATCCTTTGTACTCTCCATCCTGCTACTGCATTTATGTGTGAGAAACATAGTATGCCAGCCTTTACTTGGGCATTTAATCTTTGCTAAAGTTGAAATAACACACTTGGGAATACTAAAGGTTTTAGTGTGAGTAGTTAGAGTTAAGCCACCAGCAAACTGGCATTAAGTTTAGGGGAAGGGGAGGAACAACTTAACCAGTTCCCTGCTCACTCATCCTAATAAGAAGCCTGCCAATTAACATGGTATGCCCACATGTCCAGACTACTGGTCAACCTCCCCACTCAGGAAGAAATCTTGAAGGGAAGACGGGCACAACAAAATAAGGAGTCCATCCTGCTACCCAGTCCTTCATTCTGCGATATAAACCAAGAATAAGGTAACATTAGTCATTTATAAGTATAGATAGTATCTCTTTCCATCTGTCTCTCCATACATGGAAGCCAGGATCAACTGTCAATCATCAGAGTCATTTATACCTGGATGCAAAGTGATTGCAGAATCTCCTGCTGTATGGTCTAGTAGTGTGAGAATGTAGTGTTTTGAGAATGACCAATGGAACTAAGAGAATAATATACTGATTCCCTGGTCACTACTCTCAAAAAATCCTGAGTGTTGGCTTTATATTTATTGAGATTTTTTTCTCTCAATAGGTGCCTTAACCTACATTATTTCAATTCTTCGAGATTGGTAAGACCAACTTTATAAACTTCATTAAATGGAGAAAGAAATTAAAATTTCTAATACGATAATTATAACATCCATCATTTGTTGAATGCTGACATGTATAAGGACAGTTCCATGTTAACAGTAGACATTGTTGGTGCCCAGCCTAGATCCCCTTTTCCAGGCCAGTGTACCAAATCCCTAGCTGTGAGTGTTGGCTACTCCTGGCTCACAATTGCCCTCTTCCCTATAAAACTGACCTCTGCCAATAAAAGTCACCATTGTCCAATAGGTACACCCCTACCCCAAAGAAAGAACACAGCCAATGACTACCTTATTCTGGGGTACAAAAAGTCAGCTGTCTGGCCCCTTGACTCAAGGTGTGAGGGATCAATTCTGCAGTATAATTCATGCTCCTGAGCTCTCCGTGACATCAGGCTGAATCAAGATTCCAGCTGAACCACATCCATGCTTAGTCTTCTCCCTCCTGTCTTAACCTGCTTTCCTCAATAAATCATGGGCACAAGAAACCTCAATCCAGGCTCTACTTTTAAGGAACTCAACCTAAGACAGTATGCTTCTCATTTAATCCTGAAACCAATCCTGATATATATATAATAGTATTGCCTAAGATTAAATGGCCCATTAGTGACATAAAAGATATTCAAATGGATACCACAAACCAGATTCTTTCTAGTGTGTCAAGACACCAGAAGGCACACAAAAGTGGAATTAGAATTCGAGTATCTTAATTCCTGCACAATTTTCTGTTCTTTCTCACTGCCTTACAAATCTTTCTTCCATGATTTGAAAATATTTATGCGGAGTCTTCAGTCTGCAGATTGAGAATTTGAGCAAATCTTCATTGAGTTGCATCCTTTTAGTCAGTGACAATGTGAAAAGAAAACTGAACAGAAGTCTGAATTCCCCATTTCCAAGTTTTCCCACACTTTTGATTATATAAACAATGTCATGTCTAACAGACCACATCTTCAGCTTTACAATAGATGTGACTTTTTTCCTGTAACTGTAATACCTATTACAAAGCCTTATTTCTATCAAGCCAGAGACATTATTCCTAGACTTGGGCGTAAGTTGTAGGGCAATTCCATAATGCCAAGGAGTCAGGGGAGGCGGGCATTCATATGATCTTTGGAGTTTCCATCTTTCCTCACCAATGTTTTTTTAAGACATCCTCAATACCATATGGTCTTTAATAACTGATCCATGTAGGTCTTTAATCACCATAACAAAGCTCCTCAGCATCTGGAATTCTATTAGATATTCAGAGATCCTTCCCAGGAATCCTGAAGTCATTTGGTGCTCCCTGCCTGTGGGTATGGGGCATTCTATGGCTATGGCTAATGATCTTAATTTCTATTTGCTTCTAGACAGCAAACAGAATTTCTCTGCCTTGCAGCCTAATCTCTATATCGGGCATTCCTGGGGCCCCAGCAGGTTTGCGTACAGACTGCAGGTGCTGGAGGAGCACTGTGTGCTCACTGCACAGAGGTAGGTGGCTGAATCGCTGGGCTGGGAATCTCTGATGAGCAGAGAGACATATTGGCTGGCTTTATTGAGGTGCGCTGTAAATCTTCCTTCATCCTTGTCACGATTAGAGTATACGTACATCAGCAACTCAGGGCCTTTCCCAGAATACTGTCTGTACCACATGAAGTACTGGGAAGCACTGTCACTGTAAGTGCAGTTGAGAGAGGCAGTGGCTCCCTCTGGAACACTCAGAGATCCATGACTCTCCTCCACTTCCTTCTGTTGGCTCCTCATCCCTGTGCAAGAACAATGGTCAGTCAAAGAAGATTGGTTGGGTAGTGGATGCTTACTCTCCAGAATTTAAATTATCTTTTCACAGGCCTCCCACCTCTACCCTCCCTTAGTTAGAGGGAAAAAACATTCACGTTTCTACCCATGGGCCCAGAATACACAATAACTCCAAATATTGTACTTTATATTCCCATAGAGATGCCCAAAACTCACAGACTAACTGAAGCCACAGGATCACAAGCAAAACGCTCGAGGATTTCATCATTCTTTCCTCCCCTGGTTCACTGACGATTCAAATTTTAAACCCTAAAAAAATAAGTCTAGCTCAAGCATTTCTAATTCTTCTGCTTTAGGAATCATAAAAGGAATTTGTTCTACTAATTAGAAAAAAAGAGACTTCACTACTCCTGCCACACACCAAGCCCCTCCTCTCATCTCTCTTTCTTTCTCTCTCTCTCTCTCTTTCTGTGTCTCTCTCACACACAGACACACACATGTACACGCAGGAGCACTTGAGAATTTTCCTCAGAGTCACTAAGAAGACACTGCCATCTTGTGGATTCATGACAGTGATCAAAGACATATTCAAAATGTAGACCTTATTATGTGAACAGACGAAAGTGAAAATCTGCCACTTTAGCTAAATTAAAAATTTGAGAAGCATGCGGTCCAAGTCAAGGTGTGTGAGGAGAGGGGGATGTGTGTGTGTATGTGTTTTCCATCAAATGGCAACTCTTGTCTGAGCAAAAGCAATTGTATCAAAAAGCCACTTTCCTGCACTGAAAAATCAGTCATAAAGTACTCTCCTCTAGACACCTGTGTGAGGTTCTTGTGATTCACGGAACATTTCATATTGTGTAGCTCTTCTCCACATCAGGCCAGATACCTCCTATCTCCTTCCCTCACCTCCAATTTTTAAAGAAATCTATTCTAACTCAAAAGAATCCTTTCAAGACAGAATGACTTAAAATCTGATGAACAAACATGTTTCTAGCTCTCAACCTGGGCAATATTTTTAAACAAGCTCAGGGATTCGAGGAGTTTGGGTTTCTCCACTCCATTTTGCACCAATGACACGTCTGTGTCAAACAGTGCTTACTTAGGCTGTTATTATTATTGTTGCAATAAAGATGGACCTGCCTTCAGTATCCAGATTGCAAATAAAATCCAATATACCTATTCATTTGTCTAATTCCTCTCTCCTTTTTCTTGTATAAAGCCCTAGTATCTAGAGGCTAATCTGCAGAAATTACGGATCTGGTCTTGCTCTTTCTGCATTTCCACCCTACCCTAACCAGAAAGGCAGATTTATCAGAGGGCTATCTCTGCAAGAAGCTTAATTGGGTCTACAGAGAAACAAACACAGAAAACTACTGTTCCTCCTTGTTCCACAACCTGCCTCATATCCTTGCAGAAGCTGGTGGCTGGAGATCAGCAATGCAGCAGGCCCTTTTCAAGAACATGTAATCAGTCCCATCAAAGATGGACTGGTGAGGCCCTCCCATCCCACCAACAACAGTGTGGGAAACAGAATGAGGGAGAAGATGCTAATATTGAAATCCCTTTCTCTAAGAGCACATTGTATTTGACAGAAATCACACAGCCATTTCTCAGAGAAGGTAAAAACCAAAGGAGATGTGACAGCAACATAAGACAGCAACCACAAGAGGTTTAGAAAAGGTATGAAAACCAAACATAAAGCCTTAAAAATGGAATGTGGACCTGAAGCACAGTCTTTATAAGAAGCATTCCCTTTTGTAAGATTTGTAACAAAATTAATATAATCAGTTAATAGATCTAGTGTTGTGGTGGATCCAAAGCTATATCAGTGCTGGCAAAATGACAAAATTCATGCAGCATCAATGTTGTCCCATCTCCAAAAGCTTCTGTTCTTAATGATCTCTCAAGAATGTGTGAAACTCCTTCAGATGACTGAAGAACAGTACTACGGCAATCAATCAAAAAGAAAAATCACAGTCCCCACCCATGTGATTTCAGTAGTCTTCATTTTCCACAGCAGTAAATTTTTTAGGTGTGTCTTGTGAACCACAAAGTGCTGCAAAGCAAGATCCCTTTCAAATGCAATTTATCTTACAGTACTGTAAATGCTACTAATTCTGTACACATTGGAACTATACAAGCTGTACTATTAAAAACAAAAATAAAAAGGGGCCAGCCCTGTGAAGAAGTGATCAAGTTTGGTGCACTTCACTTCAGTGGGCCAGATTCATGGGTTCAGATCCTGGGCACAGACCTACACCACACATCAGCCATTGCTGTGGCAGTGACCCACATACAAAATAGAGGAAGGTTGGCACAGAGCTTAACTCAGGGCTAATCTTCCTCAAGCCATAAAAAGAAGAAGATTAGCATCAGATGTTAGCCAGTCTTCCTCACCAAAAAAAAAATCTTTATACATATAGAAACACACACATCTTTATCCATTGTGTTCCCATTAACATGACTTTATAATTGTTATTCATGCATTTGATTTTAAATTGTATAGGAAAAAAGAGGAGATACAAACAAAAAATACTGGCTTTATATTTATCTATGTAGTTACCTTTACCACTGTTCATCACTTTTTGCATGGTTCCAAGTTACAGGTTAGTGAGACTTCATTTCAGCCTGAAGGACTCCCTTTAGAATTTCTTATAGGGCAGATCTACAAATGATGAACACCCTTAACAACTTTTGTTTGTCTGGGAATGTCTTAATTCCTTCTTTATTTACTTTTTGGTGAGGAAGATTGGCCCTGAGCTAACATATGCGGTAAATATTTTGGTGAGGAAGATTCGCCCTGAGCTAACATATGCTGCCAATCTCTTCTTTCTTTTTTTTTCTTTGTTTGAGGAAAGTTAGCCCTGAGCTAACATCTGTGCCAATCTTCCTCTATTTTGTATGTGGAATGCCTCCACAGCATGGCTAATGAGTGGAGTATGTCCGTGCCTGGGATTTAAACCCATGAGTCTGGCTGCTGAAGCAGAGCATGGAACTTGAACCACTCAGTCACAGGGCCTGCCCCTCCTTATTTATTTTTGAAAGATATTTTTGCCAGATATAGAATTGTGAGGTGACAGGTTTTTTCTTTCAGCACTGTAAATATATCACCCCACTGCCTTCTGGCTTCAATGGTTTCTATGAGAAACTGACTGTTAATCTTATTAAGGATCCCTTGTTTATAATTAATCCCTTCTCTCTTACAGCTTTCAATATTCTGAGTTTGTTGTTGTCTTTTGAAAGATTAATTATTATGTATCTCAATGTGAATTTCTTTGCTTTTATCCTGCTTGGTGCTTTGAACTTCTTGGATGTGTAGATTCATGTTCCACTAAATTTGAGAAGTTTGTGGTCATTATTTCTTTAAATATTCTTCCTGCCCTTTTCTCTCTCTCTCTCTCTCTCTTCCCCTTATGGGACTCCTGTTATACTTATATTGGTACATTTTACAATATCTCACAGGTGTCTTAGGCTCTGTTCATTTTCTTCATTCTTTTTTCTTTCTGCTCTCAGACTGGATAATTTCAATTGACATATCTTCAAGTTTGCAGAGTGTTTCTCCTGCCTGCTCAAATCTACTGTTGAATTCCTCTAATGAATCTTTTGTGTGTGCGAGGAAGATTAGCCCTGAGATAACATCTGTTGCCAATCCTCCTCTTTTGCCGGAGATAAAGACTTTCCCAGACAAAGAAAAACAGAGTTCATCACCACCAGACCTACCTTACAATAAATGATAAAGAGAGTTCTTCAGTCTGAAACAAAGGGACATTAATTAACAAGAAGAAAACATAAAAGGTATAATAGTCGCTGGTAAAGGGAAGTATATTGTCAAATTCAGAATACTCTAATACTGTAATGGTGATGCATAAATCACTTTTAATTCTAAAATAGAAGTTAAAAGATGAAAGTATTATGAATATCTATAAGTACAATAATTTGTTAATAGTTATACAACATAAAAAGATGTAAGTGTGACATCAATAACGTAAAGTATGTAGAGGAGATAAGTGAAAGTGTAGACTTGTTATATGCAAACAAAGTTAAGTTGGTATCAGCTTAAAGTAGGTTGTTATAACTATAAGGTATTTTATGTAAGCCTCGTGGTAAACAAAGATAAAAAACCTCTAGGAAGTAGACAAAATACAAAAAGAAAGGAAGCAAATTGTATCACTACAAAAAAGAATCAAATCACAAAGGAAGACAGTAGGAGAGGAACAAAGGGACTACAAAATATTGGAAAACAAAATGGCAACAATAAGTCCTAATCTAACAATGATAACTTTAAATGTAAATGGACTAAATTTCCCAGTCAGAAAACATAGAGTGGCTGAATGGATTAAAAAAACAAGATCCACCTATGTGCTGACTACAAGAGACTCACTTTAACTTTAAGGACATACACAGGCAGAGAGTTAAAGGTTGGAAAAAGATATTCAACACAAATGATAACCAAAAAAGAGCAGGAGAGGCTATTCTCACACTAGACCAAATAGATTTTAATTCAAAAACAGTCAAAAGAGACCAAAAAAGTCATTATAAAATAATAAAGGGGTAAATTCAACAATTATAAATAAATATGCACCAACATCAAAGCCTTTCATACATAAAAAATAATTAATAGATCTAAAAGGAGAAATAGACAGCAATACAATAATAGTAGGAGACTTCAATACCCCACTTTTAATGATCGACAGATCATCCAGATAGAAAAGCAATAAAGAAATAACAGAGTTGAACATCACTACAGACCAAATGGATCTAACAAATAGAGAACAGTGCATTCAACAGGATAAGAACACACCTTCTTCTCAATTGCACATGGAACATTCTCCAGGATAGATCGTACGTTAGGTCACAAAATAAATCAGCAAATTTTAAAAGATTGAAAACATAGCAAGTATCTTTTCTGACCACAATGGTATGAAACCAGAAATCAATAACAGGAAGAAAATTGGAAAATTCACAAATAGGTGGAAATTAAATGACACACTCCTAAACAACCAATGGGTCAAAGAAGAAATCAAATAATAACCTTGACGCCAAAAAAAAATGCAAAAATAACCTACCAAGACTTATAGGATGCAACAAAAGGAGTTTTAAGTGAGAAGTTTATAGTGAAAAATGCCTATTTTAAGAAAAAAGAAAGATATCAAATAAATGACCTTTATTTACACCTAAAGGAACTAGAAAAAGAACAAAGTAAGCCCAAAGTTAGTAGAAGTAAGGAAATAATGAAGACTGGAACAGAAATAAATAAAATAGAGCCTAGAAAAGAACAACAAAACTAAGAGCAGGATTTTGAAAAGATAAAATTAACTAACCTTTAGCTAGATGAAGAAAAAATTATATAAGACTCAAATGTGTAAAATTAAAAATGAAAGAGGGAACATTACAACTGATACCACAGAAATACAAAAGATCATAAGAGACTACTACAAACAATTATACACTAAAAAGTTGGATTACCTAGAAGAAATGGATAAATTCCTAGAAACATACAACCTACCAAAACTGATTCAAGAAGAGGTAAAAAATCTGAACAGACCAATAACAAGCAAGGAATTCATTCAGTTGTCAAAAATCTCCAAAAAAGAAAAATCCAAGACTAGATGGCTTCATTGGTGAATTCTACTAATATTTTAAAAAGAGTTAGCAATACTTTCCAAACTCTCCCCAAAAATTGAGGAGGAGAGAACACTTCCAAATTCATTTTAAGAGACCAACATTATCCTGATACCAAAGCCAGACAAAGACACCACAAGAAAAGAAAATTACAGACCAATAACTTTGATGAATATAGATGCAAAAATCCTCAACAAAATAATGATCAAGCTGAATTCAAAAGTGCATTAAAGGAATCATACACCATGCTCAAGTGGGATTTATCCCTGGGAGGCAAAAATGCTTCAAAATACACAAATCAATAAATGTCATACACCACATTAACAAAATGAAAGATAAATATCATATGATCATGCAGAGAAAGCATTTGACAAAAAAAAATCCTTTCATGATAGAAACTCTCAACAAATTATGTGTGGAAGGAATGTACCCCAATGTAATCAAGGCCATTTATGACAAGCTCACAGATAACATCACACTAAATGGTGAAAAGTTGAAAGCTTTTTCTCTAAGATCAGGAACAAGATAAGGATGCCCACTCTCACCACTTGTATTCGACATAGTACTAGAAATCCTAGCCAGAGTAATTAGACAAGAAAAAGAAATAAGACATCCAAATAGGAAAGGAAGAATAAAATTGTATCTATTTGCAGATGACATGATCTTATATATAAAAAACCCAAAACACTCCACCAAAACATCTGTTTGAACTAATGAATGAAATAAGGAGATTTGCAGGATGCAAAATCAACATACAGAAATGAATTGCATTTCTACATACACTAGCAATGAACTATCAGAAAAGGAAATTTTAAAAAAACTATCAGAAAAGGAAATTAAGAAAACAGTCTCACTTAAATCAGCTTCAAAAACAATAAAATACTTAGGATAAATTTAACCAAGAATGTGAAAGATTCATACACTGAAAACTATATAACATTGATGAAATAAATTGAAGAAGACACAAACAAATGGAAAAAATATCTTGTGTTCTTGGATTGAAAGAATTAATACTATTAAAATTTCCCTACTTCTCAATGCAAACTACAGATCCAATGCAATCCTTATCAAAATTCCAATGGTATTTTTATAAAAAATAGAAAAAACAATCCTAAAATTTTGATGGAACCACAAAAGACCACAAATAGCCAAAGCAATCTTGAGCAAGAAGTACAAAGTTGGAGGTATCACATTTCCTGATTTCAAAATATACTGCAGAGCTATAGTAATTAAAACAGTATAGTACTGGCATAAAAATGGACACATGAACCAATGGAACAGAATAGAGTGCAGAAAAGAAATCCACACATTTGTGGTCAACTGATCTTTGATATAATGGGGAAATAGTCCTCATTTCCAATGGGAAAAAGATGGTCTCTTCAATAAATGGCATTGGGAAAACTGGATATCCATATACATAAGAATGAAATTGGAACCTTATCTCATACCTTATACTAAAATCAACTCAAAATGGATTAAAGACAAAAATAAGACATAAAATTGTGAAAATACTAGAAGAAAACACAAGGTAAAAGCTTCTTGACATTAGTCTGGGCAATAATTTTTTGGATATCACCCAAAAGGCACAGAGAACAAAAACAAAAATAAACAAGTGGGATTGCATCAAACAAAAAGCTTCTGCCTAGCAAAGGAAACAATCAACTGAGTGAAGAGACATGGAGTTATAGAAGACATTTGCAAACCATACATCTGATAAGGGGCTAACATCCAAAATATATAAGGAACTCAAAAAACCGAATAGCAAGGAAACAAATAACCCAATTTAAGAATGACTAAATAACCTGAATAGACATTTCTCCAAAGACACACAAATGGCCAGCAGGTATGTAAAAAGGTGCTCAACATCACTAATCATCAGGGAAATGCAAATCAAAACCACAATGAGATATCACCTCATACCTGTTAGAATGACTATTACCAAAAAGGCAAGAGATAACAAGCATTGGTGAGGATGTGGAGAAAAGGGAACCCTTATACACTATTGGTGGAAATGTAAATCGGTGCAGCCATAATGGAAGACAATATGGATGTTCCTCAAAAAATTAAAAATAGAACTACCATACAATCCAGTAATCCCACTTTTGGGTATATATCCGAAAGAAATTAAATCAGTATCTCAAAGAGATATCTGCACTCCCATGTTCATTGAAGCACTATTCACGGTAACCAATATACGGAAACAATCTAAATGTCCATTGACGGATGAAATCCTGCCATTTGAGACACGGATGGACCTGAAGGACATTATGGTAAGTGAAATAAGCCAAATACAGAAAGACAAATAGTGCATAAATCAGTTATATGATGAATCTAAAAAAGCTGAATTCAAAGAAGCAGAGAGTAGAGAGGTGTATGCAGAGTGGCTTAGGGGTGGGGAAAATGGGGAGATATTGGTCAAAGGGTGCAAAGTTTCAGTTATGCAGGGTGAATAAGTTCTGCAGATCTAACAAACAGCATGGTGACTATAGTTAATAATACTGTATTGTATACTTGAAATTTGCTTAGAGAGTAGATCTTAAGTGTTCTCATCACAAAAAAAAGTAACTATGTGAGGTGATGGGTATGTTAATTAGCTTTACTGTAGTAATCACTTCACAAATATATGTATATCAGAACATTATGTTGTACACTTTAAATATAGACAATTTTTATTTGTCAATTACACATCAACAAACCTGGAAAAATTCAAAAGCAAAGGAAATGATGCATGTAAAGGACCTATGGTAGTAAACAGTTTGGACTTACCCTCAACTGAAATATAAGCTTTTAAGGATCGAAATTTTTATCCCTTCTATTCTCTACTATATCCTCAGTTTCTAGAGTAGGGCCTGGCAAGAAATAGGCACATAAATTTTTATTGAATGAATTAATGGTATTTTTTTGTTCTGGTACCTGTAGTGGTATTTTTTATTATTCATTCATAATTCAACAATTTTTATGTGCTTACTGTTTGCCAGGTATGGTTATATGTGCTGAGGATAAGCAAATTCTCTGCTTTCATGGAATTACAATCTAATAAGAGGAAAGGCAGAACACTTGAGCACAGATGCTGATAAGTGGTAAGTTTAGAAGCTTGTGAAAATTCTCTCCTTATTGCTTCTATTTTCTCAGTGAGATAGGAAGCCAATGAACAGTTAAGAGGGCGAATATATGAGGATTTATTGAAAATTTGAGATATGGTGCACAGAGAGGTGGAAAGCAAAAGAATGGAAAATGATATACCATGCAACCACTTATCAAAAGAAAGCTGGTATATTGTATCCATATAAAACAAACTAGGCTTTCAGAATTGAATTACTAGAGGTAAAGAAGTTGTGATGGTTAATGTTGTGTCCACTTGACAAGGCTACAGTACCCAGATATTTGGTCAAACATCAATTTACAAGCCACTGTCAAGGTATTTTTTAGATGAGATTAACATTTAAATCAGTAGACTTTGAATAAAGCAGGTTACTCTCCATAACGTGAGTGGGCCTCATCCAATCAGTCGTAGGTCTTAAAACAAAAATGTTGAGATCCTGGAGGTAGAAGAATTCTGCCTCCAGACTGCCTTTGGACACGATCTGCAATATCAGCTCTTCCCAAGTCTCCAGCCTGCCCACCTGCCCTGCAGAATTTGGACTTTTCAGTCCCCACATTCATATGAGCCAATTCGTAAAATCTCTATCTCTGTGTCTCCTTCTCTCTGTCTCTCTCTCTACACACACACACACACATCCTATTGATCCTGTTGGTTCTGTTTCTCTGGAGAATGCTGAGCAATACAGAGAGTTTTTAAAAAATAATTAAGAGATTTCATATCCAAACAAATCATAGTCTTAAATTTGTATGCACCTAAATAATATAGATTCATTGTTTGTAGGTTTTATATACCTTTGTGTTATATTTCACAATAAAATGATATTTAAGTGTTGATGGTGATGATATTGTGGCCTAAAGAAATAGTTGACCCTCAGAGACACTCACTTTGGAGAAGGACGAAAACACAGAATCAATCCAGCAGACTCGAGAGAGATAGATGAAAGGAGAGGAGAGAAAGAGAAAAAGAGAGAGAGAGAGAGCAGGGGGGAGAAAGAGAGAATATCAGACAACAGAACTGTCCATACCTACTCTGCTTAAATTAAGGGCACTATGTTTGAAACATAATCAATTCTCAACAACACCCTCAAGAGAGGTAATGATCACTACTGCAATGAATTTTTGCAAACTTCATGAAGAAGCATATGTAGTAACAGAAAAAATTCAAGAATTTTCCTCCAAAGCAGTGACAGGATCCAAAACACTGAGGCAGCAGCAGATTTCAAAGCCTTTCAAGTAGTTGGGACTCTTCCTAACTCTAAACTCAAGTCTTGATTATTTAATTTCTCCTCTTCAAGAAGAACACAGAAGATGCAAAGTTGTTCTCCGAAGTGGGTTTTCTCCTTCCCATTCTTGTGTGGACCATTTGTGAGCATCTATCAGCTACTTTGTCTGGATCTTCTCAATCCAAAACAACTGACAGAGTTTGGAAAACAGGCAGATAGTTTACATCGCCTGAGATGACACCTCACTACACATCTTGTGAAGTAATGGAGTGGGTCTATCTCTCCCTCCTCCCCTAATGGCATCTCTTCCATTCACATCATTTTCTCTGTATTTATTTCTACCATGGGCTTAGGGTTAACTGGTTATATATTCTCTACATATACAGTAAGCTATTGGTATGAAGCACCACTAATATTACAGTGTAAATTTTGGATGAGAAAACAATGCCTAGGTTGAAAACCTTAATAAGAAAAAATGAAAAAAATGGAAAGAAAAGACAAAGATAACATTTAAAATCAATGAAGAAAAATAAGTTATTCAAGATTGGATGTTGAGCCTGTGTAGCTGCCTCAAAATAAACAAACAAACAAACAAAACTTAAGGAAAATAGAAAGCTTTGAACTTCAACCTCACTTCTTACACACACATACACACACACATCCAGATTAAAGATTTAAAGATAAAAATAATCTGAGAGAAAAAAAGAAAATATGAGATAAAATTTTATTATTTTAGAGTGCTATGGATTTTTAAACAGGACTTGCAACTCAGAATCCATAAAAGAAAATTTTCATAAATTTACTACATACTATTTTTTAAATTCTGCATGGCAAAAAAAATGACCTTGAATAAAGTCAAAGGATAATGATAAACTTTTTAAAAAGACATATATGACAATTTTCTTAATATATAGAATCTTCTTTAAAATCTATATTTAAAGGATGATAATGCAGTAGGAAATGGGTAGATATATGAATGGACAATTTATAGAAAAAAATATAAATGGCTTTTGAATATATGAAATCAAGCTCCATCTCATTCATAATTAAATAAATTATTAAAAATAAAAGAAAGCTTAACTGATAGGCAAAAGTGGAAAACCCTAGTAATACACTAGGTTAGGGGAAAATAGGTATTCTGCCCAATCACCACATTGGTGGTATATATTAGTAAAACATATGGGAGACAATTTGGTGGAACTATATAGACTACTAAGAGTATGTTCCTTTCTTGAATAATAGTTACTTTCCCTGAAGTGGATAATTAATTATTATATTTTTCTACATTAATTATTTTGACTTTTTTTGCTATTTTATATGCTTTCCTCAGTTCATCAATGATTTGAAGTTAATCAACTTCAAATTATCTGCAGGGTTTGGGAAGTAATCATCACTTGTTACATGGGCGCTGGTAGAGAACATGGGTGGTCTGTTACTATATATTTTCTCATTCAGTCCTCCTATTTTCATCCTCCACTCCCTCCCCAAAATGTCCTCGAAACACACAAACGCAGACATACACACAGCACCGTGCACCTCAATTAATCAAAGGTAATTATTGTTTCTGATTCCTAAACCCTTCCATGAGGGTATAGCATACATTGTGGTGCTTCTTATCTATTGATAAAAATTTAAGATAGACTTTGCACAACTAAACTTTTACACAGAACATGACTCAATTTGATTATATGAGTTGGTCCAACACTCAACTGTACCTCTCCATTATCGATTGCCAGTTTTTTGTAGAACTGTAAATCAAATATCTAAAGGAATTCAAACACTAGAAAGTTGTGTTATTCCCATGAATGACTTAAAAGTTAAAACTATCGGGTGTAGAAAAAAGTGAGGGTCGTGGCAGAGATGGAGATCATGCATGTGCCCAGTGGATATGCTTCCTCTCACTTATATTCAGACTTCTCAAAAGATTATGTATTGCATGGTTCCATTCATATTAATGTCCTAAAAAAGATGAAAATATAAAAGAACAGACCAATGTTTGCAAAGAGTTAGGAATAGGGGAGTGTGTAATTACAGTAGGATAGCACAAGGGAGTTTTTGGAAGCAATGAAACTGTTCTGTATTGTGATCATGTGATGGTTACATGGTCTATACAATGTATTAAAATTCACAGAACTGTACACCAAAAATAGTCAATTTTTCTATATGATTATTTCAAAGAAAAACTAAAAACACTTAAATCAAAATGGTGAAATAGAAATTTTCTACCATCTTCTCCCCCAAAGAACACCGATTTTGACAATCACATAGGAAAGAGAGTGCCTTTGTGGAAGTCCAGGATTCTGACGAAGTTCCAGTACACTGTTAGAGCAAAAAAAAAAAAAAAAAAATCTGAGTTGAATGCACTGAGGAGGGTAAGAGGAGCAATTTCAGTTTACCCTCGTCACCCCTCCCCCAGTGCAGCACATCAGGCCCAAGAGAGACCTTCTACCACCGTGATTTTTCCTGCAGGGGAAAGTGAGAGTATGTGAGTGAGCACCCGGCTTCCCCAGCTGCGCAGGACACTGCCCAAGAACCCTCTTCTTTCTTGCCCCATCCAGAATACTGAGGCGTGCAGCGCGACTGAGTGGGAGCACCGAGGAGAACAGCAGCCAGGGCTCTCTGAGGACATTAAAGGGACACGGATCCTATTAACCACGGCAAAGATTGGATGAGGAAATCTTCCAATGAGCCGCTGGGGGCGCCTCACCCATACACCACCCCACTCTGCCCAGCTCCCTCTGCTTGCCAGGAGAGCAGTAGGAGTGAGCCCTTACAGCTGGCTTGTGAGCATGCGCATGCACAGGCAACTCTGAGGGATTGGGAGAAAGCACACGAACTTGAGCAGTCAGCTCCACCCTAGGAAAAGCAAGCTAAAAGGAGGCTGTCAGCACCCAATCTGGCTTCGCAGGGTCAAGAGAAGGCCACCAAGTTTGTAGTAAGTTGTCAGGAAACAATACACCAACCATGTGAAGATTTAAAACTTGAATGTGTCTGAACGTGAGCTGTGTACTGACTCTGCACACTTTCCACTGGATAAATTCTCACCTAAGTCTGATAAAGCAGTTAAACCAATAGTAATTGCACCCTCTCTCTTCTAACTTGGTTTAAGAAGAATAAATCAATAAAATATAAGCCATGCTTCCCTCTCACTCCATTATCAGTCTTGGAGGAAATGAACCAATCAAGACTCAACTTGCTTCTACTGGACAGGAGATAGTGGTTTCAGTGAGGAAAATAATCAAAGCCACTTGAGGAGTTGGGCTACAATACTGTCCTTTCTTGTTCAGATGTGTTAAACCTAATTTAATCTAATGACTTTTCCTGTAACAAGCCTGGTAACTAATAACTAACGACCATAACCCAGACAAGAGGGATCATTGCCATCATACCAACTACCAATTAAATCCATCCTTAGAAGAATGTAAAGATCTTGACAATAGCCTGCCCTTGATCAGGGTTGGGACAATTAGGGAATTAATTATTTATGCAAATTCTTTCTTTCCATTGGTTTATCTACAACACTAAAACAAATAACTTTTTTTAAAGAAACTTGTGGTAGTAATGTTTAATTCAGTTAAAACATGAAGTTGAGGCAGGGAAATTTGTAGCAAGCTATCTCTAAATTAACCATTAGTCCAAATGTCTTTGCACAATATGCTAATAAGAGTTGAATAAGGTGGCTAATAAATACATATAAAAATTTTTCCATATATCCCAGAAAGAAAGATTTCAATCATAATGATAAAAAATTACATTTTAGGAATAAGTTTAATTACCTTAAAACCAGAGAGCTTTATTAAGAAAGAAAGATATATATAAACGGAAAGAAATACTATGTTCTTAAGCAATGAATCAAATACATATATTAAAGACTTTTATTCTTCACAAATCAATTTATAAATTTAATTCAATCACAGAGCTTAAATTAAAATTATGAATAAATAGAACAATTCACTTTTCCTTCTTTCTTTAAAAACATGCTGATAATCAACTGTGAGAAAAAGTTTGTGCTAGGTACTGCAGATATAGCAGTGAATAAAACACACAACTCTGTCACCTAGATTCTATAAAAGGATAAATGTGAACAGCTACTTACAAAATTTTGTAAAAGAAGAATGTACTGTGAGTTTAATCCAAGGCTCACATTCACAAATCACTTCTTATCCTAATTTCCCTCAAACACACAAGCAATATATACCATTACTGGGCTCTGAAGGAAAACCCAAGACATTTTTCACAACAATACAGTTGTCAGAGCACTTAGAAAGAGCTGTCAAATTTTGCCACACATATAGAGACGAAGAAAATAAATCTAAAACTGTGATTTATGAAAATCCCTCACAGAGCTATTAAAAAGCAGATGTTTCAGAAGACTTGATGAAATGGGCAATGCTAAATTCAAGATATAATATTGTGAAAAAAATCATGATGCTAATTATAAGAAGAATTTATGAAAAGAGTAAACTGAATATTAGCAATAAATTGTCTGATTATAGAATGATCAATTTGATATTTTTTGCATTTTATGTATTTTCTATATTTGGCATGTAATATTTTATAATCAGAAAAATAATAAACACTATTTTTGAGACACAGTATTTAAAAGTCTATTCATAATGGAGATTGCAATATTAATCTGAGGGGTTATTTACAGGAGAGGAGTTTGAATAGCAAATGTAAAGACATCTTTAAAGCCTGGATTTCAAAATAAAACATCACTGAATCCCTTTAGAATCCATTAAGCACCAGTCATCCAACAAAATGTTCTAACTCTTTCTGGGTCATCTTGAACCTAACCTTCTTATTGTAAGCTTTTAATGTCTAGTACATTAGTTTCCACTTGCAGACAAACAACATGACAAGCACTATACTTGAAGGTCTGTTCCAGTGGAGGGGGGGCTGCCCCAGTCACAGGTTTGAGTACAGGTTGCAGGTGCCTGGAAAGCAATGTGTACTCGCTGCACAGAAGTAGACAGCTGAGTCTCCAGGTTGGGTGGCTGCAAAGTGCAGGGAGAGATGTTTGGCCGTCTTATTCAATGAAACAGTGAGTGGTTGGGCTTCTTTTTTGCCCATATTTGAACGAATGTCTATAGTGAGCTGAGGACCTTTTCCAGGTTCTTGCTTATACCAAGGGAAGTAGTCTGAGGTACTGTCTGAATAAGTACAGTTGATAACACAGCTGTTTCCCTCCTGGACACTCAGGGTAGAAGGATGCTGCTCTACATTCTCTCCTCGGCTCAACCCTATGAAGAAAGAAAAAGTCAGAGAAAGAGAAGACTTGCCAGATCATTATACTCCAGAATTTTCCTTTTCTACAGTAACTAAAGGAAACCCAAATGAAGCCAATATCTTCCTTGGCTTCTAAAGAATATCCGCTAATATACTCTTTCCCAAAAACCCTCAACTCTCAGTCCAGCTGCAACCACAAGAATGTGAATAAAGCTTGAATGGATGTCTTCATTGTTCCTTCCAGTTAGGATCAGTCATACACTTGTAATCTCCAGCCAGCAGAACTTCTTCTGTTATCAAGTTATCTCTTCTTTTCTCTACCAACCATAGTGTTTCTCATATTCTCTACCCACCAATCGCAGAAAGATTCTGCTTCTGCTGTAATCCTGTGCATTCAAAATCCACTAAAATGAACCTTTCATATATTCTGCATCAGCAGAGGCGCACTGCCACCTTGTGGTCACATCTCTAACTACTGAACTCGCTGGTTAAATGTTCTCTTAAACCTGTGCCTGTGAGGGACTCAGATGCGTAAAGGCAGCAATAGGTCAAATAAATTAGGTCTTTCATAAGAGAAAAAATGCACACTAAAAATGTAGAGGTCAAGGTTTATATCTCCACACAGTTGAGTCATTGTTAATAAGTTGGAAAGAGGTAGATGCTGTTGGTGTTTATTCAACGACGGACTGGGTTTACATGTTTGAAATCAGGAAAGCACCATGATTTGCTCTCTTAAACAAAGAAAATGTAAAACCTCCCCTTTCAGCCAAATCTACCATCCCCTGTTTGTCTGTTGTGGAGAAAAGTACTTTCTAAAAGGAACGTGTAAGTCAAAATCAGAGTAAGAGAGAGAAGATCATGAAATATTTCAAATGCCTATTTTCTCAGACTCTGCTCGTCTAAGCTTCTCTTGCCCATGACCTTGCTATTTTTGAGAACTGATAGTACCAGAAGTCAAATGTGGAATCTTCCCTCAGGAAAGAAGACTGTGATAGAAAGTAACAGATCAGATCTCAATAATAAGGGAGTGGGGGGATGATTTCCATTAGTTATTAACATTTCAACCATAGGAAACAGTTTGACCTGTAGATTGGGTTGATTTGCCATGAGAAATCTGACATGCTTTAGGAAATCTATTCCAATGTTATATGTCTTATATTCTATGAAGTATTCAAAGAAAGAGTAGAAATTCTGGGAAAATAGACTGCAGATTTAGAAAATATAACCACATGTAGGTTTATTCTTGAGGTGATTTCAATCTCTTATATCAAAATGGATGGCAGGTCCTAAAAAGCAGTTACTGAATCATATCCTTAGTGGAATTTCTTTTAAAGTGTTAGCCAGTTGTCCTGTCATGCATTCCTCCTTCCCCAGACATTACTGGTTCAGATTTCATACTCTATCATAATACTATAGTTAACAAAACAGTATTTTTTACTTGAAAGTTGCTAAGAGAGTAGATCTTAAATGTTCTCACTATAATAACAACAAGAAAACTTGTTAGTTATGTGAGGTAAAGGATGTCTTAACTAACCTCATTATGATAAAATGAACACGTGTATCAAATCATCACATTGTACACCTTAAATATACACAATGTTACATGTCAATTATATGTCAATAAAGCTGGGCAAAAAAAGAAAAGGATAGCAGTTTAAAATGGATGGCATATCCCAAATGAAACGACTGGCTCATATCCGTATGTGGAATTTCCTGTAAACTATCAGCCCACTCTCCTGGCATGGAGTCCTGCTGCCCTGGCCATTGCTGGCCACTGCTGGCCCAGGATGCTGTCGTTTTTCTCCCAAACTCCACTACAATGTTTTTCCCCCATAATAAAGTCCTTCAGTCCTGTGAGTTTCCAGAATTATCTCTCTTTCTCAAAAACTCTTTCTCATCCACTTTAAAATTTTCTTGGAATTTTCTGATTACCTCTGTGAAAGTAAATCTAGGGAAACCTACATATTACCTGTGTCTGCTAGGGGAATAGTACAAACAGTAACCCACCCTAAACAACTGATCCTGAGAAATGGTCCCTGGGAAGCCAAGACTACCTCATTTCCAGAAGGGGAGGCCATTTTCCTGTGATTTGTGCTCACTGGTCCTCTGAAAATATGAAGAATAAATCTAATCCCTCAACCACATCTCACACCCTTAAAGATTTAAAGACAGCTATGGTGAAGAATATCCACTCAATGTATAAATATAAGTATATATAAAATGTGTTTTTACATCTGTAAAACCTCAATTCTGAGGATCTTCCATTCTCTCACCCATTCCCCATAGGCTAAGAATTCTCAAACTCTTCTTTGTGCAAATTTCTTTGCACAAAAGTTCTCCTCTTCTTGGAGACATACTTTACATCAATATTTGCCCTTTTGAGGCATGGCATCATAACTGAATGTAATGGTCTGAATGGGGCAATTCATATGAAGAGCAATGTTCCATATATTAACTACAGCACAGGTAGAGCCATCCTCTGGACAAAACTCCCAGCTCCAGGATTTTTTCATAGAATATTGCTTGAGTTATTATCAAAGTCAAAAGTTTAGGGTTAGGGTTAGGTTTAGGGTTCGGGTTAGGGTTTCCGTTTCTGTTTTGCCTTTTCCAGAATGTCATGTAGTTGGAATCACACTGTATATAGCCTTTTCAGATTGGCTTCCTTTGCTGAGCAATATGCATTTAAGGTTCCCCTATCTTTACATGGCTTGATAGCTCATTTGTTTTTAGTGCTGAATAATATTTAATTGTTTGGATGTACCACCATTTATTTATGCATTCACTTATTGAAGGACCTCTTGGCTGCTTCCAAGTTTTGGCAATTATGAATAAAGCTGCTATAAACATCTGTGTGCAGGTTTTCGTGTGGACATAAGTTTTCAATGCCTTTGGGGAAATACTCAGGAATACCGTTGCTGGACTGTATGATAAGAGCATGTTTAGTTGTATAACAAACTGAAACCAAGAATGAATGAGTTAAATTGTCCCTGGATTAGAGAGAAAAAGAAAAAGAAAAAAATTAAGAAAGCTCCTCTAACTGCAGCTGTGCATGCACATACTCAGCTACTAAAACTAACTACATCTTTCTGTAATGAATGAGTTGTTTTTCTCAGGAAATCAAGGTCCAGATGCTCAAGAAGAAAGGAGATTCAATCTCACAAGGCCAAACACGGGCTGGTGGAAAGCACCAGACAGCAAGGCCACATGCTCTCCCTGCCCTACCTAAAACCCCAGATAAAAACTCCTACCATTTTCCCTTTGAAGAGGTGGATTTGAGTTTTAACTCCTATCTCCTCATCCAGCTGTCTTTTGATAATAAACCTCTTTCCTTGCTCCAGCCTGACATTTCAATGATTGGCTTTTGCTGCGTATCGGGTAAACGAACCTGTGTTTGTGTTTGGTATCAAAGCGCCAAACTGCTTTATTGAAATGTCCATGTATACACTTTCAGTTTGCAATAATTTACCAGTGAAGTTTACTGCACCCCTGTGCTGCATATCAGAGCCCCAAATAGTCCAAAGCATGCACGGGAACAACAGGTGACCCCGCCAGTGCTCAGCTCACACATGGCCTGCTGTGACCATGAACCTGAGCCTGCATGTGTTCTGTCCTGTGTCCTGCTGTCCCATGTATCTCCTCTGCTCATGCACATGTTCCGTCCTTTTATGGGACTTCACTTACAAAACACAGATAAAGTTATTAAGAATTTCAAGACAGCACTAGCAAAGCAGTAAAGCAAGGGCTGGGTTCCTTCTGCAACTGCACAGGTCACATGCCCAGGAAGCTGGCCCTGCTCCCAGTTTCACTATACTCTGCCCATCTGTCTTCATCTTGATTTTCAGGGTCCCAGTCCTTTCTACCGATGCCCTTTCATTAACATAAAAGAGAGTGCAAGGTTGGAATTCTATTTGCATTGTAATATTTCCACATACAAGTTTAAACTTAGGGTTTGGTTGTCAAAAGTCTGTGTCTCTGGCTAAAACAGATAAGAGTTTCTATCAGGGTGGTCCTGGAAGCTTTCTGCTCCCTTTTCCAAACTGTGAATTATGTTACAAAATTGTGTGTAATAGATTCATTCAAAATGCAAGGAAGGGCAATGCATTTTAATGGAGCAGAATGAAAATTTCCATGAGCTCTTTCATACAAGGTGCTATTTAGAAATGACCTAAATGGAGGCCAGCCCACTGGCACAGTGGTTTAGTTCACACTTGGCAGCCCGGGGTTCACTGGATTGGATCCCAGGTGCCTGCCAACGCACTACTTGTCAGCCATGCTGTGGCGGCGTCCCATATAAAGTAGAGGAAGATGGGCACGATGTTAGCCCAGGGCCAGTCTTCCTCAGCAAAAAGAGGATTAGCAACAGATGTTAGCTCAGGGCTGGTCTTCCTCACCAAAAAAATAAATAAATAAATAAATTCATAAACATTTATTGAAGTTTTAGTGTAAATGGGGTAATTTATTAGATCTTAAGAATATATAAAAGAGGATAGCATGCTAGTTTACAGTCTACTGGGGAGGACAAAAATATACAAAACTATTATAGAGTCAAAGAACAGGACCCTGAGAGGAGTGAGAACTAAAAGCTGTCTGATCCCAGAGGAGGGAGAAATATTTACACTTCGGGTGGTTGAAGAAAATCTTGTGAAAAAGGTGGTTGTTTTTTCTTTTCCCCTTTTTTGGTGAGAATAGAGCAGAATATGGATAAACCTTTATGATGGCTTTTATGACTTTTAATTTTAACAATAGGAGCAATTCATGAATATATGAATTCTTACAAGTAATAAAACAGCACATGTAGACTAAAATCCCCTTTGAATACCACGCCCAATTCTGACCCTTTCATCACTTATTACCCTAATTCTTTCTTCATCTTGATCAATTTGGAGTTGATGCTTCCAGGTGTTTTATTATAGATTTGAATCAACAGAAAATACATAGTATTTTATTTATACTTTATTGTAATACAAATACGTATTTTGGACATGCCTTTCTGTAACTTGCTTTATATTCAATAATAAATCTTGTAGGTCTTATTACATTAACATGCATACACCCTTCTGCTCCATTGTATTCCATATTATGGATATACTACTTTTTGTGCATCCTTTCCTCTATTGATGAACAGGTAAGGGGCAGAAAACTTTTCCCTTCTTCCCTTCCCTTCCCTTCCTTTCTTTAGCTGGTCTAATAATTAAATTGATATAAGACAGACTAACAAGAGAAAACCAAAATTTTGTATGTACGTTTGGGAGCCTCATAAAGATATAAAAGAATAGCCAGATAATTGCGGCTTATATACCATCCAGAGCTTAGGAGAGGAGTGGGGGGACCTGGAGATGCAAAGGGGAGGAAGGCCATTCATAGGAAGGCAGAGGAGATGTTTGGGAAACATAGCTTGCCCTATTATGCAGATAAGTTACTTAGGCAAACAGGTATCTCTGGTAATAGCTCTATTCTTGGCACAGGTCCCATTCCCAATGTAAATTTAGGCAATTGAGGAGGAAGTAAAGAGCTTTTCCTGAATCTGCCAGATTTGGGTTGCCTTTAGCTCAAAATAATCCTTATGCCAGAGACATATTTTGGGGTCGCGAAACCTGCTCCCCTTCAACAGTTAAGATGTTGATTTTTTATCTATGAAATAGAGCACTACAATAAACCTTTCTGAGCATTCCTCTTTATTCACATGTGCACGCATTTCTCTAGGAGCAGAGACTGAAAAGAAGTGAAGGGATGAGCCACATGGTCACTAGGTGAAAATCACTCCAGCCAGAGGAAAGATCAGGGACAAAAGCTCTGAGGAAGAATGGAGTGGATTCATATTCTGATTATTTTGTTGGAGGATTTTCTTTTTCATTGTTTTTCTTAATGTGCATTGGAACTGTAGTTTATCAGCTCATTGGATAAACTCTCTCTGAAATTAGGGTCTTGACATGTAACTGGTGTGTAGTCTGTAGTAGGTAATTCTAAAGATGGTAAATCAGCAAGAGAAAAAGTATACCAAGGAGAAGGAATAGTATATCAAGGGGAAATGTTAGAGAATAACATTAGTCATAGAGAAAAATATATACACACAAGATAAAAAGAAAATTTTATCAGTGCAGCAGAAGACAGACTAGAAAAGAAAAGAAAAAAGAGCATGTGGAGCAAAACCAAAATATTAGAAATTAGTTCAACTATATCAGTAATCAAAGCATATATAAAAAGAGATTAAGTAAATGGAAATAAAAAATATTGCTACATACTGCTTAAGAGACAAACCTAAAAGAAAACAACCAAGAAAGCTGAGCACACAGGATGTGATTTTCCTGCTGCCCCTTTGTGCAGAGACTGAAGCCCCCTGTCTCACCCCCTAAACCCACCACACCCACCAAATAGATATCCCCAAGAAATGTCAGTTTTGCTGAAGGGACAGTCAAAGAGGAGGACAAGAGAACACCAAGTTAATGGACTAAGTTAACTCCTACAAAGGTGAGATCTAAGAAAAAAGAAAAGACAGAGGTTAAAAAAATTAATATTCAGATAGAAAAGAGAACAGAAAAAAAAAAACCAGGAAAATTGGCAGAGGTAAAACACCAAGAAGAAATTCTTTTACAATCTGGAATGTTTTATGAACACAACCAATTTCTCTAAAAGCACATTAAGAGAAGGTGTGAAAACCATCATTCTGTGAGCAAGAAATCAGCAGAAAGTTGAATCAAGGGAGGCTTCAACTGTCTTGTTTATGAACTTCACATTTATTTACTAGGAAAATCAGTTTTAATATCCTATTAAATGAAATATGTCACACAAAGCAATTTGGAATCACACCTCTACATATAAAATATCTTAACATTTTAACAGTCAATCTTTTATATTCATATTTTAGTGCGTTGTTTCCTATATCAGTGTTGTTTTCTTTTAGATATTCCCCTGGAAATTGTGTATGGAGGTCGAATTATGCTAACAAAAGATCTCCAATAAACTACCTAATTTACAACTCAAGAAACTAGAAAAAGAACAAAGTAAGCCCAAAGTCTAGAGAAGGAAGGAAATAGCAAAGATTAGAGCAGAAAATAGCAAAACAATAGAAAAAAATCAACAAAACTAAGGGTTGGTTTTCTGAAAAGAAAACATAGAAAAAAAGTTTAATGATGTTGATTTTGGCAATGATCATGGACATGACACCAAAAACACAAGGACAAAATTCACAGATGGGACTACATCCAACTAAACAGCTTCTGCACAGCAAAGGGAACCACCACAGTGTGAAAAGTCTACCTATGGAATGGGGGAAAATATTTACAAAACACATAAAAATAAAGGGTTCATATCCAAAATATATAAGGAATTTCTACAACTCAATGGTTAAAAAAAAAACTAATAAACTGATAAAAAGTGAACTAAGGACTAGAATAGACATTTCTCAAAAAGAAGACATACAAATGGCCAACAAGTATGTGAAAAATTGTTGTCAAGGATGTTGAGAGATTGGAAGCCTTGCACACTATTGATGGGAATGCAAATGGTGTAGCAACTTTGGAAAACCAGTATGGAGATTCTTCAAAAAATTAAAAATAGAACTACCACATGATCCAGTAATCACTCTTCTGGGTATTTATCCAAAAGACTTGAAATCAGGATCTCCAAGAGATGTTAAAACTCCTATGTTTATTGCAACAATATTTACAACAGCCAAGATGTGGAATTAGGGTAACTTTATTGTAAGCCATATCTGAGGTCTAGCCCAGGGCCTTGCTTCCCCAAAGAAGGAAGGGCACCAAAGAATTGAGGTGTACAGAGTGGTTATGTACCATCAAAGAGCATGTATCACATATGAATGAAATGTCCCTTTTACAACAGTCAGCAGATTGCCTCACTGGCACAGCAATTCACACAGCAATTGATGAATACAGCAGGTGGCAGATCTGTGGTCTTGAGCTTGGTGGTCACAGCAGGTCAGCAATCAATCCCTAGCCTAGGGAGAGATGCTTATCCTTAAGGAAATGCCAATGTGGGGGAAGTTACTATATCTTTAAGGGCATTGTTCCTGCCTTTGGGATACAGTAAATACTTAAAGCAGATATACAGTTCATGCTCAATGGCCAAGTCAGGCCCTTTTGGAAAAACAAGGTCAGGCCAAATTAGTTTTACACCAAATGGCTTCCTCATATACTCCAATACATCCTAAAACACTAATAACACAAAATGCTGGTGCCAAAAGTTCAGAAATAGCCCAGTAAAACCAATGAACCACCAAAGTAGTAATTAGTAAAAGTTATTGCGCACCAAAAAGACAGTTCATGAACTGGGCACACTCCATCCAAAACATGAAATGAGGCTCAGGGATATATTGTTATAAAGCTAGTTACATAGGTGGAGAAAGTGACTGTTTATTCTTCTCACTGATTGGTTATAATATTAGCATTTTCTTAAATGAAAGGGAATTGGTCAGTGGTTACCTCATATCATCCTCGGGAAACAGTTCAAGTTTTGCTTACAATTTCCAGAGGCATAAGCAAGAAATGACCCAGGTCAAGTTAGTCTTGCAAAAGAATGAAACTAAGCTTTTTTGTATGACTAAACTGGTTTTGTCTGCTCAGGGGATTTTCAAGGCTGGCCTCCTTTTGTTTTGTATTTTAACACTTCAAGAATGTGAAGTAACAGGAAATCTCATTCATGGCTGATGGGAATGTAAAATGGTACAGCCACTTTGGAACACGAGTGTAGCAGTTTCTGACAGAGCTACACATACTCTTACCATATGATCCAGCAATTACAATCCATGGTGTTTACTCAAATGAGTTGAAGACTTATGTCCACACTGAAACTTGCACATGGATGTTTATAGCAGCTTTATGCATAATTGTCAAAACTTGGAAGCAGCCAAGATATCCTTCAGTAAATGAAAGGATAAATAAACAGTGGTACATCTAGAATATTCCACTGAATATTCAGTGCTAAAAAGAAATGACCTATCAAGCCATGAAAAGACATGGAGGAACCTTAAATGCATATTTCTAAGTGAAAAAAGTCCATCTGAAAAGACTACATACTATACGATTCCAATGATATGACATTCTGGAAAAGGCAAAACTATAGAGACAGTAAATAGATCAGTGGTTGCCAGGGGTTAGAGACAGGGAGGAAAAAAATTTTTAAATAAAAGAAAGCCTAGCTGATAAGCAAAAGTCAAAAAGTTTAGTGACATACAAGGTGTGTGTGGCGGGGGGAATTTTTATGTGTTCTTCTTAATTTATCAAAGACCAGTTTTCTGCTGCACTTGGAAAGTGATCATTGCTTGTTATGCAGGGTTGTGGAGAGCATGGGTGTTCTGTTACTTCTACATTTTCTCACTTGGTCCTCCTATTTTAATCCCCTCTCCCCCATCAATACCTTTAACACACTCTCTCTCTCTCTCTCTCTCTCTCTCTCTCTCTCTCTCTCTCTCACACACACACACACACACACACACACACACACACACAAACACTGGCAACACCATCTTCCTCAATTATTCAAATGTAATTGATGCTTCCTTTTTCTAAACTTTCCCTAAGGGTACAGCACACATTGTGATGCTTCTTGTTGGCTTCTCACACCTGGCCTGAGTTTCTTCTGTATCTGGTCTGTTATGCAAGTTTTCATTTTTCCATATACTTCTCAACTTCTTAATTTTTTGTTGACATCACTCTCTGCTGTTATCTCCTTTTCTATCCTCTTGGTGTTTGCAGATTCATGCCCTTTTTTCATTTCTTTACTATCGTTATAATAGAGCTTCAGAGGGATGCAGAGATAAATGTATATTATTAATCTATCGTGTTTAATCAAATGTCTGAGAAAATTTTTTATTGTATAGCCTTTTGTATTATTTAAGTTATATTTGGCATGTATTTATATTTACAGAGGTTTAAAAATCAAATTTACATTTTAAACCAATTTAATAAGATTAATTAAATTTACACCAAGAATACACAACTAATATATAAGAAAATGTTATATTATGATTGTAGCTCATTCATAAAATCTACAAATACAGCATCTGATAAAAAGTGGAAAAAAAGTAAAAGAAAATATTCATGGAGATGTAAGAATGAGGAAAAGAAAAATATTTTAGAAGGAATGGACATTTCAAAGCCAGTAACATTTATAAACATTCTCACCATAACAGCCACTGCAGAATCAGAGAACATGCATCATGTCCTTCACTCCTATGCTCAAAATCTTTCTCTCAAGCAAGAAAAGTTCTCTTAGTGTGTCAATAAACAGATATTAATTTTTAAAGTTTGCACCAATATTTGCAAAGACCAGCAGTGTATTTGCAGTGCAATACAGAGATTGAATTTTTTTTATTATTCTTTTCACTACACTGTCTCACTGTCTTCTCTTACTCCCATACCTTCTTTCAATTCCATGATTTTTTGCCTTCTGTGAGAAGTCACAAAACAGGAGTTAGAGAAACCTACAAGATTTCTCTCAGCCAGAGTCACTATTTACATTGCTATGAAAAAATTCTCTTCAAACGCATTTTCTCTCATCTTATTTCATTGGCACTGAGAACTATGTAACTTGAGTTCTTATTGTTAGAAAGCCAACTGATGTAGTTAACTGGCCAGGAATAAGATGAGGGGCATGTTCAGGAATTAAACATGAGTCATTTCCTCAATTATGCTCTTAGTCCCTCCCCTTCATTTTGAATATGAGCCTGTCTCTACCATCTGATTGCCCAAAGAAAGAAACTAGAAATAAATGTCCCTTTCCTCTCTTTCCATTGGTCAGTTACATATGAGATTCTGTTCCTCTCCTCTCTTCTTTTCCCTTTTATCTTGATTGAGAACCTCGTTTTGGGGGCTGTATCTCTCCTACCATCTCTCCTGCCATACTCTGTCAGGAAGACATTATGCAGACACTACCTTCTCTGGCACACTTTGGCTCTCTAAAAGTTTAATAAAACATATCAATACCCACTGTGACGACCTGGACCAACTTGTGGGGGCTGGACTTCTACTGTGAGGATGAGCACAGAAACCATATCATTCTTCTGTGGTTTTACTTTAAAATTACTTGGGCCCTGGATGAGCAACTATCAGAGTCAGACTGTTTTCAATTTCACTAATAGTTTGATATGGGGAAGATTTTCTTGTTTTTATGCTCTAGCCATTTGCATGATTTTTGTATCAACCAGAGACTGAGGGACAAACAACCACAGACTGTGATGAAACTGGAGTGGATCAAAAAGTCAGAGACACTCAGTAGCCAGGCCTCTTGTTGCTGCTCAGAGTTTGTGCTCAGCTCCCCCTGCAGTTCCTGTCACTGTGTCACTCAGAGCCCAGAAGTACACAGCTGAGTCTGACTCTTGGATTGAGGTTTTCTCCAAGTGGAAGGAGATAGTTTCCTTATTGTATGTGGCTTCAAAACGTTTGTTGCTTCCCTTCTCATTGGCCTTTGTGGCCCTCAGGAGGAGCTGTGGACCTTCTCCGGGATATTGGACATACCAGTAAAGACTGGGGTAGCTGGTGGTTGAATAAGTACAGTTCATAGTCAGGGAAGCCCCTTCTGAGAGAGTGACTTGGCCTTTCATCTGGGTCACTGAGTCTCCATGGGTTTGTCCTGGGGAAAAATAAAAGAGATCTGTGTCACCTTGGGCATAAAGCTCTGGAATAAAATGATGGTTAAAGATTTTGCTGACATAGAAGAAAGAATCCAAATTTTAAAAGGCATTTTACCTACCAAGCATTAAGAGTACCACAGTCACTAAGCCTGGAGTAGAGTTCATCTCTAGAGTGTCATCTAAATAATGTTCTTGATTCTTAACGTTAAGAAATGTTAAAGTCACAGTGAAATGACAAATGAAAGCCTACATTTCACTCAGGAAATGTGTTTGTGTTAGGAAGTTGCACCACCTGGTGAACAGGGGCTGAAATGGGTGCATGATTCCTAGACTCCTCCCAAAGTCAGAAATACGTTCTCATCCCTGACCTCATTTATAAGGCACATGTCAGTCTTCAGGTGGCCGTTGTTAATCTGAACAAGAGCTATTGTAACATTTAAGGTCGATTTCGTTCTTAGGACACCACCTGACATGGAAATGTTTTAACAGAGCATCCTAGGGTATTTCTGCAACTGAGAAGATATCCATTTTCTTAAGCATTTTAATACAGTACTAAATATTCTCATGTATCCATTGTGAGCCAGCCTTTAATCCATTAGAATGTCAGAAAAGAGTTCTGGGTTAAAATCAGAGAAAAAGTTAAGAAGAGTCATTATTGAATAACTCTGTGTTTATCAGCAGAGTAATCCAACATCTATAACAATGACTGATATTTATTATGTGCTCACTAAATATTTGTTGAATTAAATGAAAATAATAAACAGCCTTTGATAAAGGAATCACTACTACTTGAATTGCAATATTTTCTCAGTCCTTAATTACATCAACTGTAAGGAATCTTCTTAATACAAACTTTTTAGGAGAAAAAGTCACACTATCTTATCAATAGTCAAATATTCCTGAATTCTATAATTTCAGAAAAAGTAAAAAATATGAATTCTCGACAGAAAAAAGAACCATGATTGAAGTTACTGAATCCCTATAGAATGAACTGAGATTAACGTCTTATTCTCCCACTATTCATTGACTCTAAGATGAGGTGACTAGCCTGTGTGAATCAGGCAACAAGTACTAATCCTACACTCTTAATGGAGATCTAGCCTCATGAATGCTTTCCATTGTTGTCTTTCTGCTGTCATTTTGGTGCCATACTATAATCAAATAATTTTCCCCCACAAAGTAAGGAACCCTGAAGATATTGATTTGCATCAAAATCCTGGAGCAAAGTTAGGATTCTTTTCTTTCACAGATTTTCAAATTGTTAAAGACATATCAGTTGATATTCATACAGCAGCTGATAGTATAATCAACATGTGAGTGATTTAAAATTACAGATTCTGGGATCCCACCACTAACTTCATGAACCATACCTTCCAGGATTGAGATCCACTAGTTGTAATTTTTGAAAGCTCCCCAGATGGTTTTGCTGAAGCTGGTCTGATACCAGTTGACAAGATTTCATTTGTGACAACTGTCCTAGACCAAGATGGTCCCTAAGATCAGGGAGAAAGCTCTGGGTTCAGCAAGGGAAAAATGTCCCCTGACTACAGAAATTTTAAAAAATTGGTCTTTTCCTATGAAGTAGCAGCAACAAAAGCAAGCACTTCTTTGACTCACTTTTTAAAATTGAAGCATAGTTGACAGGTGTACAACATAGTGATTCAACATTTATATGCAGTAGGAAATGATCACCACGACAAGTCTGTCACCATACAAAGTTATCATGATATTATTGAATACATTCCCTATGCTATATGTCACATCCTCATAACTTATTTATTTTTTATGACCATTCATTTTATAAAACAAAATAAAAACCTCTGAGCATTATCAGGATGAAGTCCTGGAGAAGGAGACATCTTTCTGTAAGGCTCTGTAAACATTTATCCCTAGATACATAGGTGGAAGCTTAGTTCAGTCTGTTTCCTGCAGTTCAGTCTCCACAGATTCAGTTCAAGAGGCTTCATGAGTCCAGAGCCAATGTGTGAATAGGTGCCCAGATGTAAATTGAAATAAGAAATTCAGGCAGGGTACTGCTTGAGTTCACATATCCCTTCCCTTCTCCTCCACCTTCTAAATCACATTGTGAGAAACTGGCATGAAACTATGCAAGAAAGGAATCCTGAAAAAGCAAGGTAGAGGGTAGCAAAATTAGCTCTTCTCAAGCCCTTGAAATGTTTTAAGATAGTACATTAATAAATTCTGCATTGATCCACATGAATATACTGGAAAAATAATTAAATGGTTGCAAGTTTGGCTCTCTCACCAAAAGATACCCAAAAAATATATTATAAAGAATACATAAACTACAATTCAGGAGCTCACCATCAGGTAGTGGCATGAGCATTCCTTTCAGACCAACTCATAGGCACCTGACTTGAGCAACGCACTGTGGCAAGAGTGACAAACTCTTCTAGGCTCTTGTTAACCACCAGTGTACTAGAACTTCATTCATGGCCGGTGATCACTCTCTTACTCTGTTCTTTGAAACTTGCTTGTGGTAAAGTAGTCTAGAGCATAGTTGTTGAAATCAACTAGTATAAATGTTTCTCATATATGAGATTGTAGCTTAGTCCTTCCTACATGACTACATTATTTAAGCCAGGGTTTGACCTTCACATAACCAGTTACAATTATGAAGCTTTATTTCACACGGTTATAGACAGAAATGAGAATGATTTTCAGATACATTTCAGGAATCTGAAGAGTCTACACATCCTATAAATTTGAACCATAGTTACTGGCCCAGCACTTTCTAGAATAAAACTTGGAGCAATGAAATGAAAGACAAACATAAGCAGCAATATGGAAGTCTTGGTTCCAAGACTTGGTTCCAAGACTTCCATATAAATATGGTTGAATAAACTCATCATTTTCCACTTATCCTGACAGAAATAATCAAAATGCAACATGGAAATTAAAGAAAATTAACACACATTATATCTATAATTTCAATCAAATTAAGAGAGAGAATCTGAATATTTCTAAAAGCTACCAAAATCAGATAAGCTCACACAAATACACATGGACTGAATAGGTACAATGAATTGTCTCAGATCCAAAGAAAATCATTCCAGATCAAATCCATCAAGCCAGTCTTGAGTACATCTTCAATTCTTTTCAGATTGTTAATATGAAGAATTATATTAATAGACTTTCAAATACTAAAATAATTTTTACATTCCTGGAATAAACTCAACTTAACTATATTTCATTTTATATGTGTGTATTTGTCCCTCCTCATTTTTTTCTAGATTATGATAGTATTCAAGTTTTTTTCAAAATATCATATTGTGGTTTTATCATTGATTTTATTATTTTCCTTGGCCAATCAATTCCTGCTTTTATCTTTAATCCCTTCATTCTGCTTTCTTTCATCTTGTTTTGTTGTTCATTTTCTAACTTCTTGCATTGTATGCTGAATTTATTTAGTTTTAGTTTTCATTGTTTAGTGAAAATCTATCAGCTGGAGCCAAATGACCTGAGTTTAAGTGTTGGATCCTTCATTTACTAGATTTGTGCACTGAGGTAAACTTAATGCTGCTGTGTCTCTGTAAGATGAAAAATAGAGTGAATCTTGTTTTCTCCTGGTGTATATTCTCTATTAATAGCTAAATATTGCTTAAAAATCAGTATTCAATTACAAATTCTACATCTTGTTTAACACACCATCATATATTAGAATATTTCTTTTTAGAAGGACATCATCGTTTCACATTTCACTTTTAAATTAAATTTTGAAGGAAACTTATGTATTACAGATATGAAATGATTACTTCATAGAGGTCATACTCCTATATATGCTTGAACTTGGGCCTACATGAGTACTTGAGGTACGTGGGACAAATATCCTGTTCCCACTCAACTGTCACAGCACCTGAAATTTCACCCTTAAAAATGCTTCCCCTTAATACCAATAAATTAATTCAGCAAAATTGCAGGATACAAAAACAACATGCAAAACTCAGTTGCATTTCTATCCACTAACAATAAATAATCTAGAAGAGAAATTACAATTTGATTTACAATAGTGTAAAAATAATAAAATATTTATGAATAAACTTAACCAATGGGGCTAAGGTCTTTCACACTGAAAACTACAAAACATTGCTGAAAGTAACTAAAGAAAACACAAATAAATGGAAAGTTATCCTGTGTTCATGGATTGGAACACTTTATATTGTTAATAGGTCAATACTACCAAAGATGATCTGCATATTCAATGCAATTCCTATCAAAATCCCAAAAGTATTCTTTGCAGAAATAGAAAAATCTATCCAAAAATTCCTGTGGCAACTCCAGGAACCCCAAATAGCCAAAACAATCTTGAAAGAGGAGAATAAAGTTGGAGTCTCACACTTCTTGACTGCAAATTTTAACACAAAGCTACAGTAATCAAAACACTGTGGTGTGGGCATGAAGACAAACATCTAGACCAATGGAATAGAATAGAGAGCTCAAAAATAAATGGTCAGATTAATTTCAACAAGGCTCCAAGTGCATTTAATGGTGAAAGGACAGTCTTCAACAAGTAGTGTTGGGAAAACAAAATCCACATCAAAAGAATGAAGTTGGACCCTTACCTTACACCGTATACAAAAGTAAACTCAAAATGGATAAAAGATCTAAGCATAAAGCTAAAACCAAAAAACTCAAGAAAATATGGAGGAAAATCTTCATGACATTGGATTTTAAAATAGTTTTGTGGCTATGACACCAAAAACAGAGAAATAAAAGAAAAATTAGAGTTAGACTACATCAAAATTAAAAACTTCTGTGCTGCAAAGGATACAATCAACAGAATGAAAAGAACACCTACAGAATAGGAGGAAATATTTCAAATCATATATCTGATAAGGGGTTAATGTCCAGAATATAAAAAGAACTCTTAGAACCAAACAACAGAAAACCAAACAACCCAATTTGAAAATGGATAAAAGACCTGAATATCCATTCCTCCTAAGATACACAAATGGCCAATAAGCACATGAAAAGATGCTAAAAATCACTAATCATCAGGAAAATGCAAATCAAAACCACAAGGAGATACCACTCAAACTCATTAGGATTGCTACTATCAAAAAAACAGAAAATGCAAGTGATGACAAAGATGTGAGAAATTGAAACCCTTGTGCACTGTTGGTTAGAGGTTAAATGCCAGCCACTATGGAAATTAGTATTGAGGATCCTCAGAAAATTAAAGATAGAATTACTGTATGATCCAACAATTCCATTTCTGAGTAATGACCCCCCCCCCAAAATCAAAAGAATTTGACTATATCTGAAATACTGAGATATTTGTGTACCTGTGTTCATGGAAGCATTATACACAATAGCCAAAAGGTAGAAGCAACTCATTTGTCCATCAACAGATGAATGGATTAACAAAATGTGGTATTACATGCAATGGAATATTATTCAGCCTTAAAAAGTAAGGGAATTGTGACAACATGGTAGAACATGGGCGAACCTTGAGGACACTATGCTAAATGAAATAAGCCAGTCACCAAAACACAAATGCTGTATGATTCCACTTATATGAGGTACCTAGAGTAGTCAAATCACAGAGACAGAAAGGAGAATTGTGGTTTCCAGGGACTGAGGGGAAAGGAGGAAGGGGCATTATTATTTAAGGAGTACCGAGTTTTGGTTTTGCAAGATTAAAAGGGTTCTGGAGATGGATGGTGGTAATGATTTTACAATAATGTGAATGTACTTCATACCACTGAACTGTATCCTTAAAAATGATTAAAATGTTAAATTTGATGCTATGTGCATTTTACCAAAATTAAAAACAATTTTAAAAGTTTTTTAAAATATGCTTCTCTTTATGATTTCTACTCTACACACCTGTTTTACAGGTGCAAATATGAGAAGTTATACAAGATCATCTATCAACCAACCATTACCATCCAAACCTTAAGACACTGTGAACGTGGGGTTAGGGGTGGAAGGAGGAAATGGAAGAAAAGGAGGGTTTTGGGTTGTGGAACATTGATGAGCATAGCAGGCCTGGGGATGTACAAAATGAGTCACATGATGGCATTAAACACTTTTGGAGGAGTGGTGAAGGGAAGGACAAGAGCAGAGAAAAGAGAGAATTCATACTTGGCCCCTTCACAATATCCCTTTTATAGTCACCAATTGTTGATCATTTTATGGATAAGACTTGTAGGGGGTGAATAAAATTATATTATAAAAATTGAGCTCTTCCATGCTAAAAATGTTAATAAGGCTATAAATGGAATGAGCTCTAAGCAGAAAGCTTATCACACAGTGGACATTCACAGACTTTTTCTGAATAAAAGGACATATATAAATGAATTAATAACTTTTACCTAACAAATCAAGCCACATTACTCTAGTACACTACCTTCTATTTTTTAATTTCTTAGTTTAAACATTTGCACCTCTATTCAAGGGTAAATTGTTTTTATTATTCTGTCTTTTATACATGTTGGATTAAGGTTAGGCCAGCTCTCTAAAATAAAATTTATAGTCTAGATGGTAAGAATACATTACAAGTGATCTGTACTTTGAAAGTTAGAAGCTCTTAGCTATATCAAGGTAATATTTTAGTAGCTTTTCTTTGCAGTTGGAATATCAATTAAAATGCAGCCTGTAAAAGGAATGTTCTCAAATCTATATACACAGATGAATATGTAGGAATATACAGAGAGAAGTTCATTTGAAGATAAAGGTAAGAAACTTCAAAATCAATGAGAAACATCAAAAGTCCTTTATAAATTGAAAAAAGTCACGTTTCCTGAATTAAAAAGAAATAGGAGAACAGATATTTTAAATGTTAATATAGTCATTAAATGCCATGCCAACTTTCTAGTTTTCAAATACATTTTGTTTTGTCTCTCTGTTTCTTTTAATGGAGGGATACTGAACATGAGTAAAACAAGACAGAATTTTTACACATTTATATTAAAAAATAAATGTGTAAAAATATTAAAAAATAAATGTGTAAAAATTACACCCAAAATTCTGGAAAAACAGTCATAGGGAGCAGTGATTTACCCTCACAGGTAATAAAATTTTCAGTAAAACTATCTTCTTAGGTTGCACAGAATGAGACAAATAGATCAATGATGAAACAGCATGATATACAGAAAGAGGAAACATACAGAGAGATTTCATGGTTTTCCTTATTGAGAATAATGCCTGCAACATAACAGAAGGAAACCAGAATATGTCACCCCAAAATATGCCTCTCTGACATAAAAATTATTTTGAAATAAAGGCAATTAAGAAGCAGTAAACACAGAAAATCCTCCTCCTTTTCTGCCTAAAGGTTGGAAATAAATTCTCCTTTTGTTGGAGACAGACTCTTCTCAGCCCAGAGACGGCACCAGAGGGATCTGCAAACAAACCTTGTTAAACTAACCCTTAGTGAAGATGAGGACTGAGGGCCCTACTTGGACTACCACTGGCCCAAACTCCTTTGTCTTGTCGGTTCTTCACAGATTTATTGTTTCTTTGTCAGTTTACTTCTTAGCCCCAACAAGGAACCCATAGAGAGTAGAGGAGAATTGTTCTTCCCCTACATAATACATACTGAAATATTTTTTGAATAAATGGATCTGAAAATCCAACATTCACTCATATTTTTCCTGATTTTTGGTTATATGTTTCTGAACTTCCTTAGCCAATTCTTCTAGCACAATCTAATCACCAAATGGCAAAGACTTTCAGTGGCTGTTCTTTCTCCTCAATCTTTGGTCAAGTTCTATATGTCTACCATTAAGCCAGTGACTCAGGGATAAGGAAGTTTTTGATGAATGAAAACTCTGGACAGGATCTATGAACCTAGAGGTATTTTCTTAGAGTGAGTGTTTTCCGCCAACCCTACACCTGTGCTGCCACAGCCCTAGTCACTTCCTGTCTGTGATGACAATTCCCTGCCTTGGTCCCCACAGCAGCTGCATGCATCACGCAGAGCCCTGGGGTTTTGGTACACCTCCCTCTGACACAACTCTCACTGTGGGCTCCCTCAGTGCACAGAAATACACTGCAGAGTCTTCCAGCTGTGAAGCTGAGATGACAAGGTTGATGGACTTGTTTGCCTTCTGGAAATTCAATGAGTAGCGACCTTCTGTGGCATTTTGCTGATAAGAGTCCTGACGAATAAGGAAAGTCATTGCCCCACTGCTGGGCTGCTTGTACCAGAATAGACTATAACTGTCGTCAGTGGTATCATATCTGCAGTTCAGGGTCACAGCCTCCTTCTCCTGCACTAAGTTTGCCAGTTGGCCTTGAGTTACTTTCTGGGCAATACTGGATCCTGAAAGAAAAAACACAGAATCAGAAGGTTTTGGGATAAATGAAGTAAGACCAAGGATTTCTGTTTTACCCCCTGTTACCCCTCCTTCCCAAGGTACCCCAAGACACTGGAAGTACCCCTGGTACTTAGGTCAGAGGAGGCATATTCCCACAGGGCCATCCCTACCTAGCCACACTGAAGACATGATCACCTTCAGAAGGCTGGAGAACAACATGTTTGAGTTCTTCCACTCTACGGAAGATATCTTGTTCTTCAGTTTCAGAGCTCTGCAATGTGAGGTGAGGCTGACAGGGTGAGGGAAGAATTGCTGGATATGTGCTGCTGCCCCAGAACAGGAAACAGGGATTTCCTGGTGTAGCAGGCTGGTGTGAGTCACATCAAACTTCTCTGTGCACTGGCTGAGTCTCACCTAGCCCAAACTACCTTTTGAATTAACCAACCCTTATTTTCAAAACAATTACATCTGAAAATAAACATGAGTAAAATTTTATATTGAAAGGAAGATTGATGATTCAATCAACTGCTATGTTCAGTCATTGTATCTGTGATGGAACTGGGTGGGTGGCACTTATTTGAAATACTATGTGTAATGGATAATAGAAACAACATAAGATGCAATAATCATGTTTTCTTACAGCTATGTATGCTGTTGTTTCACCTAAGGTAGAAATAAATCACTTCACGATAAGAAGGCAAACCTTCTTGGACTAATTGTTGTTGTTCTTTCGATCTACCTATTGTTACAGCAATTTTCCTTCTCACTCTCAATGTCTGATCACTTGTCTATCTTGGGTCAAAAGCAGAAAAATCTAATCACTCTGTGCTGAAGAGGTTAGATGGAAGCCCCTCAGACATCGACTGCTGTCACAAAGGTGCCTTTCTCTTTTCTATTTAGTTTTGACAGCCCAGCCCTGTTCATAAAGTCCAGAATAGATACCAGAGTTTGGTTATTGGGCTATCGAACCCGTGATATATATTTTCCCCATTACCTCAGTTGGGACCCTAAATGAACCAGAGTAAGTTTCCATACTCTGGATGCCCCACTCTGAAGAGAATTTGCCCTACATGATCCCATACACCTCCACAGGACACCTGATCATAGGATCCCTGATTGTAATAAAACTCTCTCTTTGTATATATATTAAAAGTAGGGTCATGCCTAGGCATGTTACTCAACAACATGGCAAACAACAAAGATCTATTGCCCATCCTTGTCTATCTCTTGATAAAGTAGTCAAAGCTTATCATCTTTGTCTCAAAATAATTGCAGCCTCCTCTAAGTGGGTTGAAGCAACTTCAGATCTTACACTGGAATCTCCATTAAATCTGATGGTATCACATACAATGCAAATTGTTCTGCTCTCTAAATTGTAGACTATAACTCTCTAAAAACACAATATTTTTCTACCAGTTGGCTGAGTAAATATGAAATATTATTCATTACTCCTCATATTATTCAACCTTAATACATTTCTCAAACAAGGGAATCTCATGATTGTACTTCTGTCTTGCGAGAAGTGTCCATGTCCAGAACAAATTTTTGGACACATACCTATTTCTGCATAAATAAGTTTTTTATGTTATGCAATAACTGATTATGCAATAACTACTCCAGACTCCTTTATAAAATCCAATCCCTTAGCAGAAGTAAAATTAATTCAAATGGCTGAACTTCAGGATTTCTCTTGGGAATGTCAATTCACAAAAAATTATATTCAGTGTTAGTCAATATGTTTTTAATGTAGTTCACAGTTTCCAAATACTAAGGAGACAATGAGCTTTCTTAACCATCTAATCTTTTCTTAACCCTCTCAGGTATCTCATGTATCCTTATTAAAAATGGACACAAAATACGTGAATTATCTGATGTCTTCATACAACTAAGAGAAATTTTTGTCATAAAGACAAAGTGTGACATTATAAAAGACACTCTAGGAGCTAGGAAAAAATGCTTGAGCAGATCATCATGATAAACATGGCTTTCTGACTAAAATCCTTACGCAAGCTCCTCTTTGAGAATATAAATTTGAAAACATAACTTTTCAAATCTATTGAAAAGTTAAATATCCATCTTAGATGCAGAAAATTTGGCCCCCAATTTTGTAAAGAGTCACAGGAAATGATTGACTTGTTACATTCGTGAGGACAAGAGATATCAAAGCCAGGACAGCTCACTGGTGGAGTCAAATGATCTCCAGTGAACATTTGCTAAAATCCTCTAGGGACAACGTATCATGGTAGGGACATGTTGGCTGCAATACAAGCAAACACTGCTGGGGAAACTTTTCTAGTACAGCAGAGAATGAGGCCAGTTCAAGCCTTTCTTGGAACCAACAAAATCCAATAAAAACTGTAAGGTGGTATCATCTGACCATACCAATTGCCAACTATACCCATCTTTAGGAAGAATACAAGTGATCTTGAAAATAGTCTACCCTTGACCAGAAGTGGGACAATAAGGGAATTAATTGATATATAAATTTTTTCCTTTCCCTTGATTTATCTACAACCTAAATGAATTAACCTTTTTTTAAATAAACTTGTGAAAGTAATGTTTAATTCAGTCAAAACATGAAAATGAGGTAGGGAAATTGTAACAAGATACCTCAAAATAAATATTAATTCAAATGCCTTCTGCAATCCATTAATAAGAGTTGAGTAAGATGGATGATAAATGTATATAAAAATTTTTCCTAAATACCCCAGAAAGAAAGATTTCAATCATAAATGTAACAATAAAATTAAACATCTAGGAAAAAATCTAATTATCTTCAAACAACGAAGACATTTGGAGAAAGATATAGATAAATGGAAAGAAATACTATGTTCGTAATCAAATATACACTTTTAGGAGTTTATTCTTCACAAGCCAACTTAAAAATTTAATTGAATCACAACACTTAAATTAGAATTTTGAATATGTAGCAGAATTCACCTTTTCCTTCTTTCTTGAACAAAAATCTACCGATTATCAACTGTGTAAAAATGTGTGCTATGTAGCAATGACTGAAAGACAGAACTCTCCCTTCCCAATTCTATGAGAGGAAATGTGAACATATACTGACAAAATTTTGAAAAAGAATAGTTTCGTGAGTCTAATCCTAAACCCACATTCTTTAATAAATCTCTTCCTATTTTAATTTCCCTCAAACACACAAATAATGTATACCATAACTGGGCTCTAAAGGAAAACCCAAGTCACATTTGCTCAACTAGAAAGTTGTCAAAGCACATAGAACAGACTGTCAAATTTTGTCAAAAATACATTGAGAGGGGGCCAGCCTGGTGGTCTAGTGGTTAAGTTTGACACGCTCTGCTTTGGCAGCCTGGATTCAGTTCCCGGCATGGACCTATACCACTTGTCCGTTACTGGCCATGCTGTGGTGGTGGCTCACATACAAAAAGAGGAAGATTGGCAGTGGATGTTAGTTCAGGGCAAATCTTCCTCAGCAAAAAACAAAACAAAATACATAGGGACAGAGAAAATAAAATATAATTGTGATTTATGAAAATCTTTCACAAAGCTATTAAAAAGCAGGCATTAGAGGAGAAGGCAATGAAATTGGGAATCATTAATGCAAGATATAATATCAAGTGGAAAAACTCAGAATCCTAATTATACTAGAATTTATGAAGAGAGTACACCAAATATTAGCAATTAACTGGGTACAGATTATGAATTTCACATTTTTATACCAACAGATTTTCAGTGTTTAGCATGTAATGTTTTATAATCAGCAAAAAATAATATATGCAATTTTTGAAAGACAAGAGTTAAAAGTTCATCCATAATAGAAATGTAATAATGTTATTAAGAATTTATTCATACGAGAAGAGTCTGAATTGTAAGTGTAAAGTTGTTTTTAAGCCTGAATTTCAAAATAAAATATTATTAACTCTTTTCAAGAATCCACTAGGCAACAGGCATCCAGCAAAATGTTCTAACCCTTTCTGGGTCATCTTGAACCTAATCTTCTTATTACGTGCTTTTTAATGTCTAATACATTAGTTTCCATTTGCAGACAAACAAAATGACATATACTGTAATTGAACGTCTGTCCCAAAGGAGAGGGGGCTGCCCCAGTCGCCGGTTTGAGTACAGGTTGCAGGTGCCTGGGAAGCAATGTGTCCTTGCTGCACAGAAGTAGACAGCTGAGTCTCCAGGCTGGGTGGCTGCGATGTGCAGGGAGAGATGTTTGGCCGTCTTATTCAATGAAACAGTGAGCCTTTGGTCATATTCTTTGCCCCTATTTGAACGAATGTCTATAATGAGCTGAGGACCTTTCCCAGGTTCTTGCTTATACCACGGGAAGTAGTCTGAGGCACTGTCTGAATAAGTACAGTTGATAACACAGCTGTTTCCCTCCTGGACGCTCAGGGTAGAAGGATGCTGCTCCACATTCTCTCCTCGGCTCAACCCTATGCAGAGAGAAAAAGTCAGACAAAGGAGAAGGTTTGCCAGGTCATTACACTCCAGAATTTACTTTTCCTTTTCTATTGTAACTAGAGGAAACCTTAATGAAGCCAGCCTTCTTCCTGGACTTCTAAAGAAAATGTTCTAATATACTGTTTCCCAGAATCCCTCAACTCACAGTCTAGCTGCAGCCACAAGAACATGAAGAAAGCTTGAATGGATGTCTTCATCGTTCCTTCCAGTTAGGATCAGTTATACACTTGAAATCTCCAGCCAGCAGAGCTCCTTCTATTATCAGATTGTCCCTTCTTTTCCCTAACATCATAGTGGTTTCTCACCTTGTCTACCCAGCCAATAAGAAAAAGACTCAGCTTCTGTCACTAAAATGAACCCTCATCATATTTTGCATTAGCAGAGGCGCACTACCATCTTGTGGTCACATCTTTAACTACTGAACTCACTGGTTAAATGTTCTTTTTTTACGCTGTGCCTGTGAATGACTCAGAAGGATAAAGGCAGCAACAGGTCAAACAAATTAGGTCTTAAATCAGAGATTAAATGCAGAGTAAGAATGTAGAGACCAAGATTTATATCTCTGCACACTACTGAGTCATTGTTAACAAATTGGAAAGAGGTAGATGTTGGTGTTTATTCTGTGATGGACTGGGTTTACATGTATGAAATCAGGAAAGCACCATGATTCACTCTCTTAAAGAAAATACAAAATGTTCCTTTCAGCCAAATCTACCATCCTCATTTGTCTGTTATGGAGGAAAACTCTTTCTAAAAGGAACATGCAAGCCAAAGATCAGAGTAAGAGAAGATCATTCAATATTTCAAATACCTATTATCTCAGACTCTGCTCCTCTAAGCTGGTCTTGCTAGTCTCAGAAAATTGACAGTGCCAACAGTCAAAATGTGGAAACTTCGTTCAGTAAAGATGATTGCAATAAGAGATAAAGGATCAAATCTCAATGACCAAGGAGCAGGGGAAAAGTTCCACGAGTTAGGAAACAGTTTGATGCATAGATTGGGTTGATGTGCCATGAGAAATCTGACATTTTTTAAGAAATCTATTCCTATTGCTATGTAGATTGTAAACTACAAACCACTGAGAGAAAGAGCAGAAACTCTCAGAAAACATCAGCAGGCAGATTCAAAAGCTGTAACCATATGTAAGTTTATCTATGGGTGCTTTTATTTTCAGATATCAAAAGAAATGGCATATCCTCAATGCAATGACTGACTCATATCCTTACTGAAATTTCCTCTAAAGTATAAGCCAACTCTCCTGGCTTGAGTTTCTGCTGCCTCGGCTATTGCTCGCTCACATTCCATACTCTATCATTTTTCTCCCAAACTCCACTACAGTCTTCTTTCCCTAAGACACTGATAAATTTTTTCAGTCTTGTAAATTTCCAGAATTATCTCCCTCTGCCAAAAACTTTTTCTCATCTACTTTAATAATTTGGTATTTCCCAATAACCCCTGCAAGAAAAAAATCTAGGGAAGCCTAAATATTGCCTGGGTCTGCTAGGGGAATAGTACAAATAGGTAACAGATTCTAAAGAACTGATCGTGAGAAGTGATCCCTAGGAAATCAAGACTACCTCGTTTCCACAAGTGGGAGTCGTTCCCTGTGATTTGTACTCACTGATCCTCTGGAGTTATGGAGAACAAATATAATCTTTCATCCACATTTCACATCCTTCAAGATTTAAGGACAGCTATGATGAAGAATCACAAATCAACGTATAAATTTGTATGTAAATATAAAATGTGTGTCTTTACATATACAAAATTTCTTCATTCTAAGGATCTTCCTTTATTCTCTCATCCATCTTCCCTAGGATAGAATTCCCCAGTACTACACTGAACAGATTTTCCTCTTCTTAGAGACAGATACTTTTGGTCAACATTATGCCCTTCTGAGTTGTGTATCCAGGACAGAATGTTATAGTTTGAATGTGCTCTGTTCAGCACCGTGTTCCATGTATTTACTGTAGCACAGGTGTAGCCATCCCCTGGGGAAAATTCTCAGCTTCGTGATTATTTCATTGAATATTGCCTGACTCAAGATCAAAAGGAATTGACCTGGGAAGGCTTTTTCTGGTACCTTCATGGACTGCCAGCTGCATGAGGACAATATTCTTCTTAGTCTCCAGAATAAAATGATCACTTTTTATAACAATGTATTAGTGATGCTCTCTGTTCTTATCCTGTCTTTAAGAGACATCCACTTGGGGTAATGAATATTTGCTATTTCTAGGAAAGTCCCTTCCTACAAAAGGCAATGAATGATGGGCTGGTTTGCTGCTGGCTCACACTGTCTCCTTTCCTGCCTAAAGTGTCAAACATTTACACAAATCTGAGTTCTCCATTCTGGCATCAAACTAAGTGAACCATTGCTTTCCCAGACCCAAATTGCAGAGATCAAGGGGCTAGGCTTGCTTTAGACAGTTTGTCTTTACCCAGCAACATGGTCCTACAGGAAGGAAGCAGGGGAAAAGTTTCTAAAGAAGTGAGGAATCCAGTTTCTTTGTACTCCCAGCTAATTGTTTCACACTGGCATCTTGGATTTAGTTTCTGTCTTTGAAAAATGAAGTTGGACTAAAGGATGGCAAAGGGCACTTCTAGCTGTAGAATTCTTTTATATTTTTTAACAAAGCAAATATATGTTGAGGACTAAGGTTGTGTGCAACGTGGAGTGATGTGAGAGTGAGGAGAAATTGTTCTGCATCATGGAACTTCCAAGACCATTTTCACATCCCCATGCAATGTGGTGGGTCTCAGGTTGCCCCTAACCAATGCTGGGCCTCTTCACTGGCAGAGACAGGGTCCTTGGGATGAATTCTTATCTGGGTTTTCATTTCTCCTATAAGATCAATGATTGATCAAGGAGAACCTAAATACATAGTAAAATGGATTAAAATGGGACTTTACCACTGAGTGCAGAAAGATGGCACTGAGGCCACAGGCAGTGAGATGGGGGTGGACTCCATGGCTGAGTCATGAGTAAGCAGAATGCTCCTTTCTGGAGGTTTATTTCTTATATGTATATCTATAACATACCATATATTTCTTGTAAAAAAAAGAAAAACTCAGCAACTTATAGAACCTGGAGGAGGTGGCTGAGCTTACTCACATGTAAAGGAAAAAAATACTTTCTTAAACAGCCTGGTTGGTTCCTGGCTTTTGGCTCTCTCCTTCCAAGTTTGACTTTGGTGTTCAAACCTCCCAGCCAGGGGTTGCTATATAATCCGTGGGACCCAGTGCAAAATGAAAATTTGGGGACCTTTGTTCAACAAGCAGGAAGAGGTGACACTATGTATTGAAATATAAGGCTGTCTTTAAAAAATATTTTATTGTTTATAAAACACAATAGGATTTATAATGATACATAAGTAACAACATAAATTTACAAATTGCAAAAATACATTTTGGGGTCATAATTTCATATAATACACTACCTAATAATACTTTATTAGTGTGATATCTTGACAATAATAATATTTTTCTAGCTTGCTTTTCTGCAAGTTAATTTATTAGGTTATCAAAACTTACACTTTTAATAACTTCATTTCAACTAACATCATTGAAAGCAATGTCAGTTGCTATTGGTAAATGCAAGACTGCAAAAGAACTTTTGATCATTTTAATTTTGAGAAGGAAATTTCTGTTGATATAACTGATACTAGAGCTATTAAGAGTACTTTATAACCTGTGACAACATCAGCATAAATATCTGACAAAGGAGTATGAAATATAAATTCTAGTAAATTTAGAACTGATGTCTGTAGTGGAACAATTTTCTATAAATGATTGAACTCCTCGCACCAATCAGTTTTAAGTCTGAACTTAATTTTAAATGTAAACTTCTACAGTCGCATTTTAATGTTTTCTGTGACATTTTCTGTAACTTGTGGAGGGTATATAAGAAACTAAAAGTGGCTTCATGATTTGCATATAACTCAAAATGTTTGTTTATGCCTGCTATCACCATCTTTAATTACAAGGAAAATTAATTTTAAATTATCTTCTGTGTTAATAATTGGTTCATTGAATTAGTTCAAACTTCACATGAAAATGATCTTCTTTCCTCTAAAGTTATTATCTTTACATTTAATTTCTATTTATAAGCCTATGGATATTTACTTTCCAATGTGTGAGCAATTTTTAAAACAAGAGTTTCTAAACTTTTGAGAATTCTAATATCTCTCTGATATGCTTTACTACAATGCCCACATATACAGTTTTATTTTGTAATACTTTATCAAAAAGGTTATCTGCCATCTCCAGATTGCCTCAGATTGCTGTGCAAAGGTTACTATGGGAACAACATGCCCGCCCCATGGAAGAGGTGGGGCTGCAGGCCCAGCTGCAGTTTGGGTACAGGCTGCAGATCACCTGGGAGCACTGTGCCTCCACTGCACAGAGGTAGCTGGCTGAGTCTTCCAGTTGGGCGGCTGTGATGTACAGGATACTATACAGTTCCTTAGAATTCATTGTGGAGTTTAATCTTCCATTCTGCTGCATCCCTGAAGTCACGTAAAACAGACTGATGAGGCCTCCACCAGGATTCTGTCGAAACCACTGCACACTCCTCACAGAGGTGGAAAAATTGCACCTCAGGGTAGAGCTGGTTCCCTCCTGGAGGCTCAAGGCTGAGTGACTCTGCTCCACCTTCACCCCTTGCACCCCTGATGGAAAAGAGAAAAATAAACACAAATGGTGTCATTGGGGAGTCGCTGATGCAGTTTCTAAACCTGTAAAATATCCCAAGAAACACCCATGAGGACGTAGGACCCTCTAGGAGCTCTGTCAGCTCTCCCTTCCCTCCCTCCCACTGTCAGCTGTGGAGCACTCCCCAGTCCCCCATCTGGGGTGGCCCAACTCACAGCAAACCTGAACCCACAGAAGCCCCAGAAGAGCTCCCCAGTGTATCTTCATGACCCCTGCTCAGTTACTGAGGTGCCTTCACCCCTGTTCTGGAGGGTGTAAAATCTTGGGCCCAGGCAAATTTTGTTATAGAGTTAGTATGTTCCACTAAGACTCACTGAGCACCAACCACATCTGAGCTCTGTTCACTTAACAGGAAACTTCAACCACAGTGTCCCAGCAAGACTGCACACTGATATCTCCAAAATTGTGGGTTGAACAGTGCAGGGAAGTAAGGGTAATATTTCTGATATATAAAGTTATAGGGTGCTTTTTACTTAAAACTCTTTGTGTAAGAGAAGTTTGTGGGTTGGTATGTGAGGAAGAGGGAATCTACTTCCGAAAAGAATCAGGGTCTGAATTGGGTTAAGTAGAGCCTTGAAGAATCATGAAGCCTTTAAATAGAGCCTAGGAAGAGTGACCCCATTTCCCAAATTGCACAGTTTGACATAGAACTAAGAATCCAGTTATACAAAAAATCTGATAAAGGAAAACAATCTGATAGCATGCATTGCGTCCTGAAGAAGTCAACATATTTTCTTTTTTGGTGTGTGTGAGGAAGATTATCCTTTAGGTAACATCCGCTGCAATCCCCTTCCTTTTGCTGAAGAAGATTGGCCCTGAGCTGACGTCTGTGCCCATCTTCCTCTACTTTATGTGGGACGCCTGCCACAGCATGGCTTGGTCAGTGGTGCATAGGTCTGTGCTCGGGATCCAAACCTGTGAACCCCAGAACACTGCAGTACATGAACTTAACCACTATACCACTGGGCCAGTCCCACAATATATTTTCTTAAAATCAGGAGAGTTCTAGAAACCCAGGACATATGGTCATTATCTGCAGAGAAAATGATCCCAAAAAGAGTTCAGTTGGTGACAAACAAGATATGTGTATAATGTCCACTCTGACTTAATCTCTACCTCTCCTCTTCTCCTGTCCAGATCCACACAGCTGATTCTGATCAGGCCACACATTGCTGGTCAAATTAAATATTGTCCTTTCCCTTTCCTCCTTCTATTCATTTCCTTTTTTCATCTTTTCTTCTTCTCTTCTCTTTATTCTTGTTCCTTCTAGCCTCAGGGGAGATATATGAAGAGGTAAGATATCTGGGGTATTGGAATAATTTCTAGGTCCATGGAATTTGGGAACTCTGGTCACAAAAATTGAAAACAGGTGATGGCGATGTTTTCTGTTGAGCTTCCATGCTCACAATGCCCAGTTATATTCCTATCCCCAAACCTCTGCTCAGAGAAGCATCCTCACAATGGATTGATGGAGATATGGGCTCCACCTTTCTGAGATTTATAGAGAATGACAGAACTGAAAACCTGAGATGAACTTTACACAAACACCGTTCCCCCTCCCCACCTTTGCTGTCTATAATTTGACTGGCTCACATGCTCTCTGGTCTCTTCTCAACTGTTCAGTCCTCTGGGACCATCAGAAAAGTCTCCATTTCTTGTAAAGCCTAGAGTGCCCCCTAGTGGACTGAAACCATCAACAAAGACCACTTCAGACAAACTAACTCAGCAGTCACACAACCCCAGCAACATTCACCATACGTTTCCTGATGAAGGAAATGCAGATGGTCAGAAAAGAAAATACCTGATTAGATTAAATGGGGATTAAAAATGAATGAATTTCTATTTTTAAAATGTCATTTCAGGGAAATTAATATCTGAAAATAAATTGGCAATTTTCATCTTGTGCTATTTGATTTCTTTTACTTAGTTCAAAACAAATCTATAAACATTTATTGAAATTTTAGTGTAAATGGGGTAATTTACTAGGTCTTATAAAAGAGGATAATATACTAGTTTACAGTCTACTGGGGAAGACAAAAATATATGTAACTATAATAGAGTCAAATGGCAAAACCCTAACAGGAGTGAGAACTAAAAGCTGTCTGATCACAGAAGAGGGAGAAATACTTATATTTGAGGTGGTTGGACAAAACCTTTAAAGAAGGTGTTATTTTCTCTTTTCCCCCTTTTTGATAAGAATACAGGAAAATACGGATAAACCTTTATGCTAGCTTTTATAACCTTTTATTAATTGTAAGATTAGAAGGAATTCATGAATATATGAATTACTAAAATAACAAAACTTTACATATAGATAAAATCTCCTTTGACTACCACTCCCAATTTAACCTTTTTATCACTCATAAATTTGGAGTTGATGCATCCAGGTATTTTACTATAGATTTACATATATATACCAAATATATGAATCAACAGAAAATATATAGCATTTTAGTTATAGGTTTTCATTTAATACAAAATGGTACATATTGTGCATACCTTCCGTAACTTGCTTTATAAACTTGATACTCAATCTTGTAGGCCTTGTTATATGAAGACACAGAGGTCCCTCTGCTCCACTGTATTCTGTATTATAGATGTACTACTGTTCATACAGCCCTTCCCCTACTGATGAACAGTTAAGACGTTGATTTTTTTATCTATGAAACACAGCACTGCAATACACCTTTTTAAGCATTCCTGTTGATTCACACGTGCATGTTTCTCTAGGAGCAGAGATTGGGAAGAAGTGAAGGGACGAGCCATGAGGCTAGCAGGTGTAAATCACTCCAGGCAGAGAGAGGATCAGGGACAGAGGCTCTGAGGAAGAACACAGTGAATTCATGTTCTGATTGCTGTGTTTTCTTTTTGATTATTTTTCTTCATGTGCATTGGAACTATAGTTTATCAAGTCATTAGATAAACTCTCTCTGAAATCAATGTCCTGACATATAACTGGTGTGCAGTCTCCTCCAATCAGCCACTGAGGCAATTCTAAAGATAGTAAATCAGCAAGAGAAAAAACACACCAAGGAGAAGAGTGATATATACAAGGGGAAATGTTAGAGAATAACATCGGGCATAGAAAAAACTATGGTTAGGTATTTATGAAATTTAAGGATATTTGTCATAATGACAGAAATATATTTTACATTTCATAAATCAGCAGAGAAAAAAAGAGAACTTTATCAATGCAACAGAAGACAGACTAGAAAAGAAAAAAAAACAAGAACATGGCTAACAAAATGAAAATATTAGAATTGAGTCTAAATAATGACAAAGAGCTAGAAATGATCAGAGAGAAATAATTGATAGAGAATAAATACAAATATATATAACGTATGCTAACTTGTGCTTGTATACAAATAAAAGGTTGAAATAAAATCAGACATATAATAGAAAAAATAAATGAGCCCAAATAAATTAGTAATGAAAACATACATAAAGAGATACTATTTGATTGAATCTTGCCACATACTGCTTAGGTATATAGTGCAAATCTCAAGAAAATTAGATTTTTTCTGATCTAAAGAAAATAACCAAAAAGCTGAGCACACAGGATGGGATTCTTCCTGTTGCTCCTTTGTGCAAAGGCTGAAGTCCCCTCCCTCACTCACTAACACACCACACCCAGCAAAGAGACGTCCTAAAGGAAGGTCCCTTCTGTTGAAGGGTCAGTAAAGAAAGAGTCCAAGAGACACCAAATTAATGAACTAAATTAACTTCTGCAAAAGTGACATCTTATAGAAAAAAGAAGAAGAAAAAGGCAGAAAAGTTTTTAAAAATTAATATTCAGACAGAAAACAGAATGGGAAAACTAGACAGATGAAATACCAAGAAGAAATTAAAATTTACTTATAGAAAATGATAAAATTAAAATTGAAGACATCCCATAATCTGATATGCTAGAGGATAAAGAAGCCAAGTATGAATAACAACTTTTGCGAATGACTTCTAAATGCATATTTCAAGGTTCTCTAAAAATACATTGAGAGAAGATGTGAAACCTCCTCATCAAAATTATATATAATCATTTTGTGCACCAGAAAGTAGGGGAAAATTTAATCAAGGAAGAGCTCAACTGTCTTGTTTATGAACCTCACATTTATTTACTTAGAGGGTTGTTATTGGTTGAATTATGCCCCCACCCAATTCATATGTTGAAGCCCTAACCCTCACTACCTCAGAATGTAAGTATATTTGGAGACAGGGCTTTTAAAAGGTATTAAGGTAAAATGAGGTCATATGGGTAGGTCCTAATCCAACGTGACAGGTGTCCCTATAAGAAGAGGAAGTTTGGAAACAGACATGCATGGCATAGATGAAAGGCCATGTGGGGACACAGTGAGAAGGCAGCCATCTACAAGCCAAGGAGAGAGACCTCAAAGGAACTAACCCTGCCAACACCTTAATCTTGGACTTAGAGACCAGAGTGTGAGAAAAAGGTTTCTGTTGTTTAAGCCACACAGTCTATGGGGTTTATTTATGGCAGCCATAGAAAACCAATATAAGGGTCAATTTTGATATCCTATTATATGAAACATGTCACAAAAAGCAATTTGAAGTCATAACTAGACATACAACATATATTAAACTTTTTAACAATCTACCTTTTATACTTATGTTTTAGTGCATTTTTTTACTAAATAAAAGTTTCCTTATCTTAGATATCCTAGTTGGAATTGTACATGGAGGTCTAATTTGCCTAACGACTTTGTTAATGTGCTAAAAAGTTTGGAAATGTGTATTGGATGTGTTGTATACTTGATATTAAATAATAAAATAATGGAATTTTCTTCATAAGTTGCCAAATAAGCTTTCCAATATTTTAATATTCTTTATGGCAAAGTGTCTCTAAATCTTAAACTAAAAAAACCTCTGGAATAACTAATTAGAAAGGATTATAGTTACATGGCTTATAGGTCTTCAGAACTTGCCCAACAATTATCTCCAAATTTTTTACAGTAACTGTATATCACTTACAAAGTAAGAACAAATATATCAAAGTGTTAGGATGTATAATTCACATTAAAATTTTTTCCACACAGACAGAACAGTAACATGTGAGAGTGCCATTTAAATTAAGCTTCAGTTCTAAGGAGAGTTAATTTTCCTACTCAAGAAAGCAAATTCCAGAAATGGTCAGCCTGCATTGTAATAGAAGGCCATGACAGAGGAAACTATAATTCAGCTATCCACATCTTGATCAATACCTGAAACATTGCTAAATAGCATAGAGGATATCAGATGTTGGGTTTTAACAGCAAAAATTAGTGGCAGGTTAACTAACATAATGAATGTTAGATATGGGTCTTTAAATAAAAGTATTTAAGATATGTATTTTGCCTAAAATATATTATAGACACACCCCACTCTTGTATGAACAGGATATAAGAATCTAGGGCAGTCTGTACCTTGCACATTTATGCATGATGCCAAAGATCCATCCCTAAAATATCCTGTGTCTGGGCAGTGGTGGACACGGCTGAATGGATTAACAAACTGTGATATATTCATATAATAGGATACTCACTAATAAAGAGTAGTGAATGACTGATACACACAAGAACATGGGTGGATCATGTTGAATTAAAGAAACCAGGCACAGAAGAGTACCTTTCATATGATTCCATTGATTTGAAGTTCTAAATCAGTTAAAATAAAATCTATGATGATAGCAAGAAGAATAACCATGGTCTTGGAGGTGGGTTGACTGCAGAGGAACACATGAAATCTTGTTCAGGTGATAGAAATATTCTGCCTTCAGATTGTTTTAAAATGATCTTTGCCTTCCCAACCCATTTCAAAGACACAAAATGTCAGAAATAAGGATGTGTTAAGGGAGTTACATGTAAGAAAGATGACTTGGAATTACAATCTTCAGACACATTCTCATTAGTGCATGAACACTTATTCATGTTTTAAGTTAAAATGCATCTTTAAAAATTGATTACAATTTGCCTCTGTGGTATAATGTCAATTATGCACAAAATGTGAAAAATCAAAGTTACCTTCATTGATATGATAACTTACATGATGATTCCAAATTCCTCTTAATAAAATTTTTTATCATAAGAAGTTTCTCATAATTATATAATAATCATATAAATAAGTAAAACAATAAATAAATAGAATAAATAAAAACAATAAGTATACAAATCTGCTTTGATTTCTCAGTCAGAGTTGGGGATGAGGAGATGGGAGATGCTCTCCAGCTGTTTGAGTTACTTGGGGAATGAATAAGTTTGGTCTAATCAGGAGAAAGAAATTGCACAGTAAATTGAATAGGGAAAGCTTAATATAAAGAATTATTAACTATAACAAAGGATTGGAGTAACAAGAGAATGGCTAGTAAGAAAAGAGACCTCTACAGGAATAGCAGATATAAGGTGTAGCCACTACTCCCACTGCTGGGGCAGAACACACAACGAAGAGGTCCCCACCCACTACTTCAGGCTGAGACCCAGATCTTGTTGGAGAAGACACAGCTGTGGCTCACTGGAAGGCAGAGAAGTCACTGTGGTGCTGTACCAGTGGAACTTGCTGGAAATCCACTCTCTAGAACTCGCCAGAAAACCATCCTCTTGGGTGCTGGGAAAAGATGTTCATGAGATGTCTTGTTGGAGACACTCTTCTACAAAACCACCTGAAAATGAAGATGCTATGGGAAGCTACTGTCCTCTGGGTGCTGCTGACCGTTGTACGGCAGGCACCTGGTGCAGGTGTACTGCGTGAGCTGGTCGCTGGAGAATCCTCCCACACTGCAGGATCCTGCCAAGAGGGTAAAGAGAAACCTGGAAGAAAAGCCCTTGCTTTATGTACTCTCTACTGACAAAGTCCAACATTGTGCCAACTGGCAAAGGAAAATTCTTGAAGGACCCGTATGTATTTTCACTGAACAAGCAAAAGGTGAATTTGCAGCTGAGAGAATAAATCGTTCCACACCTGTGACTACTCAGATTCTGTACGCAACTTTCTACACACATCTGGAACACACATAGCAACAAAACAGCTCTATATTTCTACCTCCTTCAGGATACAATTACCCTTGTTACAAGTGAAGAACTTCTCACCATTTCCCCCAAATGAGAAGATGTGCTGTTGCAATTGTGCCATCCCTGATTATATTAATAACTCTTCAAATTCAGTCAGAGTCCTGAAGATTCTGTTGCCTATAGGCTAAATTGCAAAGTTAGTTTCCATGAACTTGTGTATCAAATAAAAATGGAAAAGAGAGAAGAAATTGTTTAGCATACACAAATAAGCACATACATATAACAAGCAAATAGAAGATATGCAGAAGTACTATCATCTTTGTTTCTGTGATTGGTCACAAGGCTGGAATTGATATCTATGGCTTCCTTCATCCATCCCTACTCTGAATTTCCTCTGCCCTCAGCCAAAACCTTCACTGGTCTGGGTTCTTTGCCTGGTTGAGTGACCCAAACCTTTATTCCAGAAAGATCAGCATCCTCAATTGTCCTGTTTTGTTTTGGGTTGCTGAAATTTTTCATTTGCTTTACCATCAGGCATGGAAATACTAAGAGGCTCCAAACATAGTATTCCTTGCTCTTCCATTGTACAGGAGCAACCCATGTCCTCTTGTTAATCAGCATCAATTACTCCAGCCAACAGACTTTTTTCTTCCATGTTGGTTCAATGGCTAAGGAGTCCAAAATATCCAGGAGGCAGTCTCATCATCCATTGAGTGGACACATTTTTTTGTCCCCTGCTGCAAGAATTCTTCCCTTAGGAACTAAGATCTCCAAATCAACACAGTGTAAAGTTACCAGGATGGGAATCTCAAAGTCTGTTAGTGGGTTATTAGGTGTAATAGTGAGAGGAGCCACTCTCATGTCCACCTTTTGATTCCCCGACCCTTTGTGGGAAACAGCAACATATAGTAACGGTCTCTGATTCAAAGCACATGCTGAGTCCTATTAAACAAAGCCCCATCCTGTGAGGAGGTGCCCAATGGCACCGTAACTCAGTCTTCAGTAAGCTGCTCCACCTTTCATAGGCTAGCTGCTTCTGAGTGGTGGGGTATGTAGTCAGACCAGCTAATTATGTGAAAAGTCAGAATTATTCATTTCATTGATAAAATAACAGGATTTTTGCTTTACTTAATATAATTCTTTATTGTAGAAAGTTTCTCATAAAAAACATATAATTATATAAATAAGTAATGAATTATTAAACAAAGGAAAGCAAGGAGGGAATGAGGGAGGTAAGAAGACTACTTGGATCTCTCAGGCAGAGTTAGGGTTGGGGAGGTGGGAGTATGATCTCCCAGCAGCTCAGGGTCCTTGGTGTAGAACTTATTTTTCTTCAAACTCAGCTTGAGTACAGAATCAAAAGAAACAGGGAGTTCTCCTTCTCATACCAATCTGCATAAAGTTCCCAACTGTAGTCCCTTCGGACAATGTGGTTGAGCCGATGACAGTGAGTCACCTAAAAATAGTCAGAGGTAGAGAGTGCGGGCCAAAAATTGAAAGAAAGGAGGGAGGGAGAGGGATATTAAATGAGAATACATTTCTTATTCATAATTTTTTGTCTCTAACACCCCGTTTACTTTCTTTATACCCTTCCAGCAATCACTCAAGCACATTTATTACATATAAGCATATCACTATGTCCTAAAAATTACTGTTGATCTCCTCCTTCACTGTTTGGCTAACTTGATCACAATCTACTATTCTCTATGTTTTGAGGGCTCCTATGTGCCCATCTTCTTACACATTATAGTGTAAGCCAAATAGCAGCTAGAAAGCTCCCCCTCCTTCTTCTCCTCTTTCTCCAGAGTATTTGTTATGTTCCAAGTCTTCAAGAACGCAAAGACTATAAAAGCTTCTTATGCAGTTCTTTCCATTCTGCACAAAAGAGTTTGGAGTGGGTCATAAATTTATACTGGGTCCAGTGACCCCCTAGTATCTACTAAAATTCTTATCAATATTTCTAGCAGAGTTTGGCATTGCTAAACTTACTACATGATTAATTATGACAATGTTAACATATAAGAATTAATCTCTAATATTTCAATAGTGAAATCATACAAGAACAGGGTAAAAGCAATGAGAAAAAATGTCCATAGCTCAAAACAGCAAAAGAGATTACATCCATAAATTTCTGAAGTAGATTTGAGAATTTAAGATACGAAAAGAATAGGAGGTTACTTTCATAACAGAAAAAAATCTTTGGACAAGCACTGGTAAATTCCAAATCTTCATTCTCCTGCACTATTCTTAAATAATTGCCAGAACTAACATGACTATGAGAGTTTTCTAAGCCCTAATCAATCTCCTACTGTTGACCAATACTTTCTCAGAATCCCTCCTAAATAGAGGTACTTATTAGAGTAAATATTCTGACACATTATGACTAGCAGAGTGAGACCCAGGGGAAAAAATTCCAAGAAAATTGTCTGCAAATGACCAAGTAGAAAAGAGGAACACTTTGCTGGGAGAGAACATAAGGAGTTCATCTTTGTTTTCTGGGTTGTCTGAGAGATAAAATGATAAATGAAAACCCACATAGTCAACCCTTTAAAGCAGTCAACCTTAAGGCAACTCCGTGAGCATCTGATTATTATGTGATAAGAACACTGTCTCCTCCATCATTCTAAATACTATTTATTATTATGTAGTTTCTACAAAGAGTAAAAAGCTTGTGAAATAAAGTTTATCAGATATAGAATTGTAGGATTAGATAGATGTACCTGAGTCTGCTGGTCTGCTCAGCCTTCTTTGCCTCATTTGCCACCATACAGCAAGAGATCATTAAAAATACTACAGGAAGAGAACTTGAGTCTCTGAAAACTCCACTGCAATAAGTGATTTGTGTTCAGCTCCCCCTGTAGTCCCAGGCACTGTGTCACTCAGAGCACAGAAGTACTCAGCCAAGTCGCTCCAGTGGGCTGAGGATTTCCTCAGGTTGAAGGAAGAGTCACTCTTCCTGAATTCAGCCTCAAAGCCTTTAATGCCTTGAATCAGGGGGTCCCCTGAAAAGTGCTTAAGGAGAAGCTGGAGGCCTTGGCTGGGGTACTGGACATACCAGAAGAGGTAAGGAGTTGCACCATAGGAATAGTTGCACCTCAGCTCCAGTGAGGCTCCTTCGGAGACCAAGACATGGCCATCAGGCTGGGTCACTGACTGGGCTCTGGTGTCTCCTGCAAAATCAATATTATATCAATGAAGACAGTGCAGACTTCACTATTAAAAGTATTTCTAGTCAGAATCTGTAGAACTATAGACCATTATGAAATTTTACTCACTCAGAGCAAATATCATGCCCTGTATTGAAATGAGCAACAGGAGCATGGCTAAGCAGTGGAGATGTGGGCTCTTTTCTGAAAGATCTCTCCTGAGCAGGCAGAAAAATGACTGCAGAAACCAAGCCCTTGGAAATAGGAGGTGTGGGGAAAGGTAGGCAGGATGATACCAAAGCTGCTGAGATGAGCCTGGATGCTCTCTGGCTTCCGATTCTTGTTACTTGTCTCTGCAGACAACTCAGCCAACTGCAGGAAGGAGGGGCTGAGCAGATAACGCTGATCAACATGACCTCTAGTTTGTGCAGTATCGCCCTCTGGAGGCCAAGTGCAGAACCAAGGGTCCCAAAGCCCCACCAAGAGCTAATTGTTGCATTCTTTCTATCTTCTGAGATATATCAAAACTTTCATACAATATGTTTCTTTCTTCCCAAATCTATGATGGTGTGTTAGTCATAGAGTCCATTAGAAAGGCGATTTCCTATAAAAGTAGACTAACAAGTTACTTCACTGAGAAATCCATTTCAAAAAAGTATATCAGACTTGGAATTCAAGTTCATGAGAGTCTTTGGAGTCAGACCAATGGCTTCAGACTGAGTTTTGGATGGTCCAGTGCTGCCATGGTGGTGATGGAGAATAGCAGAGGTATTTCACTTGGCTGATGCTCATGCACCCACATGATACTCGTGAAACCTTTTAGAGGAAAAGACAGGGCCCATAAAATGAGAGCAGTGCTGCTATATGACAAGGAGTAATTCTGGATGGGAAGACATTGCCCTAAGGCTAAAGGAAACAAACTACAGAAACCTCTGTGGCTAAAGAAAATAAACCACACCAAGAGAGTAATCTCTGAAAACCTGAGAATGGAGAGTCTCTGCTTTCTCTGAGGCTAGTGCAGCCCTTTGACAAAAGTCAGAAAACTCTTCTTTGATTCCAGGATCATGAGCCCAGCCCTCTCCTTGGGTTCTTCATTCACTTGTTGCTTCCCGTCAAGACTACCTTTCATATAGAAGATTTGGTAATGCGTCAATTTGTGAATTTGTAGTCTATGAGTGCGGACTTCTGATTTTGGGGACTGGATACTCACTTCCCATCTCTTCTAAATTTCCTGCTAACTAAAAGAATAGAAATATAAAGGGGAATAAACCAAAATCCATAAGAGTAAAAAGAATAGGGATCATCTGGAGATGAGAGATTTACGCATATTTCCATAAAACAAAAAGCAGATGGGATTGTAATGAGGATTACAGTTAGGACAGACAAAATAGAGTCAGAGATAACCTATGAGGAGCAATTCCTGCTGGCCTTCAGGCTGGTAGTCATTTTAACTCCTCTCAGTGTTGCTGGGCATTGGCAAAGCCCAACAAGAACAAAGTCAAAGGCCAAAGCACTGTTTAATGCCTTGGAATGCAAAGGAATTCTCCAGTCTTCAATAGTGGTAGAAGCAACATCTCATAGTTGAAGAAGAATAAGATCAGAAATAAAATATTCTTTTGTTGACAGGATTCTAAGAAATATATTGATTTCTAGGAAGATTAAAGGGTCTTCACGGACAGCCCAGAAAACAAAAAATCATGGCTCATTAAAAACAAGCAAAAATTAAGATAATTTTGTAATTAAAAAACAGAGACAGGAAGAGAAAATTGATAACAAAATAACTCTGTTTGGAGTACTGGAAAGACATAGCCTTTGAATAGTTGAGCTATACCTTGGCATGCTCTTCGGAATTGATGCAGAATTCAGAAATTTTTGGATTTTAGAAAAAAATTGCAGTACTTAAAGCACAGGTGAAAACAAGTAAGCATTCTCATTTTCCAGCACCAGAAAAAAACTTCATTAGTTTGGAGAATAAGAAGTGAAAGACCAAGAAAATCAAGACTTTAATTAAATGAATCTAATCATCTTGATAATAAAAACACATTTACTAATATAAAAAAAACTTGAAGAGTTTAACTAAAGGGGGATAATAAAAATAATAGTGGGGGAAAATGGCAAATAGCCATTCTTGATGAATATTATAGAGAACTAGAAATTAATGCAAGAACATAGTAGAATAGGAGATAGCTTTAGGATACCTAGAGTCCATCTCTCCCGCTGATTGCAAGTAAAAACAGAACAAAATAGAAAAGGAAACTACCTATAGACTGTGAAAATTATACCAAAGCAGGCAAACTGTGTAGGGGAGTCAAAAATTGGAGAAGCAATCTGCACAAAGGAGAATTTCACATTTTCTCTTCTTTCTTGGCTTTGCTCTGATGGCAGGCCCCTGATAGCAGGGTGGCAATGACAGAGAAAGCTAAAACCCTGAATGAAACACAATCTTCCTGGCCCTGTGGGTTGGGCTGGAGTGGGGAGACCCTAAGGAAAGACCTGGAGAACAACTCAAGTCCCAGGCTAATCCCAGAGCTCCATGTGCCTGGGGCAAACCCAAACCAGGATAACAAAGCTTTGGTAACTGAGCTGAACCTGAATCACTGTCTGAGTCTCAGACTAAGCCCTGAGTGGCACACACGCAGGACAGATTCAAACCGATGTAGCAGCAGTTGCAGGAACTGACCTGAGATCTGACTCCCCCCAAACAAGTTTCAGACTAATCCCCGAGCCACACATAGCTGGGAAAGACCAAAACCAACATAGCAAATGATCAGAGAACTGAACTGAGATTTAAACCACTACTCATGAAAGGAAGGACAGAACACAGCCTGAACCAAACTAGCTTGATTTACTGCTAAAACAAAAGCATCTACATTCTCCAGAGGATTATTTTTCTAAAAAAAGAGTTTATACAACATAACATTTAAAATGTTTAAGATGCATTCCAAAATTATGCAACATACAAAGAACCAGAAAAATTGACTAATATCCAACTAAAAGATAATCAATAGATGCAAGTGTCAAGATGGCTAAGATGCTAGCACTAATAGAAAAAGAAGTTAAAGCAACTCTTTTCACTATATTTCATGAAGTAAAAGGAAGCACACTTGAAATGAATGATGACAGAAATTTTCAACAAAGAACTAGAAACTACAAAGAGAAGCAAATGGAAATTTTAGGACTGAAAAATACGATACATGAAATAAAATCTCACAGTAAGGGCACAAGAAAAAAAATTAAAATAAAAACTGGACAGAGCCCTGGAGACGTGTGGGACAAAATCAAAAGTCTAAAATATATGTAATTGGAGTCCCAGAAGGAGAAGAGAAAGAAATTGGAGCAGAAAATATATTTGAAGAAAGCATGGTAAAAACTTGCCAAAATTGTTGAAAAACATAAATTTACAAATTCAAGAATCTAAGCAAACTCAAAAGAGGAAAAATATCAATGAAAATTACATCTAGATGCACCATAATTAAACTACTGACATCCAAAGATTATATAATAATATAATATGTAATATATGTAAAATAATGTATATATAAATATATTGGCTAGAGAAAAACACAAATAATTCTTCATTGAATAAATCTGTTTAATGAAAAATTGGTAGCTTTTTTGTGGTAGCAGTAATGGGTTTTCCTATTCATTTATCAATTTAACAAATATTTGAAGAGATTTCACTATGATGCAGGCACTATTGTAATTGCAGAGAATATAACAATTTTGCTTTAATGTGTGTGGAGACCAGTCTATGCCTGCCATGTCATTACCCCAAAAACAAACTGTAAGAAATGTTCTATCTTCTATTTCTATTTGTGTGTTCATATGCAAGACTCTCCTCTTTCCTTTTCTTATATTTCTTTCTTCCTTTTTCTTCCTTTAAGGATCTATTGATTCTCAGGGCCAGCGCAGTGGCGCAGTAGTTTAGGTTGCACTTTGGCAGCCCGGGGTTCGTGGGTTCGCATCCCAGGTGCCTGCTGATGGCCGACGCACTGCTTGTCAGCCAAGCTGTGGTGGCATCCCGTATAAAGTAGAGGAAGACAGGCATGGATGTTAGCTCAGGGCTGGTCTTCCTCACACACACACAAAAAAGAATCTATTGATTCTTGGGCTGAAGCTTCTCTTCTTGCTCCAGCTTGTCATGGAGACATTAACCATGAGCAACCTCATATATTACAGGTGTGTCTCTAAACACAATATTTCCCTGGATGATCTGGAATAAGGTCAGGGGGCTAGAATTTTATGCAAAGATGAACACGTAGACCATTTCATTCACCTTGAGGTTTTATACTTTTATAATCACAAATTTCAGCTGTGATTCAGGAACTATGGTGACATACTCTGTTTTCACTCTCAACATTAGAGTGCCTTGTCTGAGGGATGTTTACATCTTGTTCTCATGCTGTGTTCTTAGTGTTGTTTTGGATGACTTTCACACCAACAAGAATACCTGGGATGGGTGTTGGGTGAAAACAACAGTAGACTAGCTCCTAGTTCCTAAACCAGAGTGGATCACAAGGTCACACACTCAGCAGCCAGGCTTCTTGTTACTGCTCAGAGTTTGCACTCAGATCCCCCTGCAGTTCCTGTCACTATGTTACTCACAGCACAGAGTCTGACTCTTTGATTGAGGCTTTCTCCAAGTGGAATGAGGTGGTTTCTTCACTGTATATTCCATCAAAACCTTTGTTGCTTCCCTTCTCGTTGGCCTTCCAGGCTCTCAGGAGGAGCTGTGGACCTTCTCCAGGATACTGGACATACCATAAAAGGGTAGGGTACTGTGTAGTTTCATACAAACAATTGACAGTCGGGGAAGCCCCTTTAAAGACGGTCACTTGGCCCTCTATTTGAATCACTGAGTCTCCATTGCTTCTTCCTGAAAAAAATAAATAAATAATAGTAATGGTTTTGGTTACTTTGGCTTGATCTAGACTTGACCCTTTAGAGAAAATTCTGGTTAAATATTACACTAAATAATGAAATGAAAAACTTTAAGCTCTATGTGCCATTTTACTTACCAAACATTAAGAATAGCACAATCACTGATCTTGGAGAAGAGTTCATTCTTAGAGTCTCTGGTGTCCTTGGACCTTGACTGCTTAGTGGGAGAAACATTCAAGGTCATGGTGAAAGGATGAATGTGAGCTCAGAATTTAAGCAGGAAATGCATATGTGTTAGGAAGATGCACCCCGCTGTGGACAAGATACTAAACTCAGAGGAAAGTTAACCTGTTCTTCTAAAGTCAGTCCTGTATCTTCACCTACGGCTCTATTGTCATGAAATCTGTTAGCTATCAAGATGGTCCTTTGTAAATCCAAAGAATAGTTGGTATTTTTCATGAGCCTATTTTTTTCCCAACATGCTGCCTGACATGGAAGCTAAATACCATGACATTTCTGAGAATAATTCAATATTGCTTTTTTTTTAGCCATTTGTGGCCTCCTTGAAATCTACTGAAATATTACATCATCAAGTTTTAGGAAAAAAATCAGAGGAAAGTCAATAACACGTGCTTACTCATTAATAGATGATTTTGGATGGCAGAAACTTAAACTTTTTCACCACTCTATACCCACACCTAGAACAATGTCTGACATTTAGCAGGTGGCCAACAAATATTTCTTCATTGTGTAAATAAAAGAATAAACAAATGATCTTTGGTTGATGAATTGCTGCTACTTGAAATACCATATTACTTTGTATCTAACACATCAATTGTAAGAAACAATTTAATAAAAGCTTTACAAAGATAAAAGGAAGTTCTATATTATATATATATTGATTAAAAAGTGAAAAACATATAACTCAATATTGAAGAAATACAGTAAAGTTATTGAATCCCTATATACCTGGCATCACTTTCTTCTCCTTTAGGATTTTAATAATTCTCAGATAATCTGATTGGCCTATGTGCATCAGGCAAAATGTTCCGATACTAAGCTTTTAATGGAAATTTTGCCTCAAGTATACACTCTACATATGGCCATCTTCCACCATTATTGACCAATACAGTTCAATAAAATTACTGTCACCACAGCATGAGATACTCAGATAATATGGATTTGCTTCAAAAGACACAAGAATGGGCTCAATCTCAGCTTCTAGGATTAGCAGAGATGTATCTGCCGATACATAGAAGCATTTTATTGCAAGGGTGAAACTTCTTTGTTTATAAGAGTTACTTGATCATCAACTTAAAAATACATACTTGGAGAGCTCTTCATTTAATTACAAAATTGCAGTCTCCAGAATTAAGGTCTGGGAAGGTAAACATCTCAGATGGTTTATGATGTAACCAGAGTTACACAAATTTACAAAATAACCTTCGGGAACCCTGAATTCAGAGGACAGTCTTGTTTCCGTGAAGCACTTCTGAGGTCAGCATGGGAAAATGCTTCCAATTCTCACGGAATTTTAAAGCCATTCTCTTTTCATGGTAGTACTGAAGGCACAGTAGCAAAAACAAATTCTGTTTACTGTCCCTATTGTTCCCCCATTCAACTTATAACAAAAAACTATGAATGTTCACAGGGCAAACTTAGAGAAAAAGATGTCTTTTGTCTGTCAAGTCCTACTAGCATTTATCTTTGAACATGAAAGCCTTTTTCAGCGTGCTTCCTGGAAAACTCACTCTCCATGAATTCAGAAAAGGTAGCTCCGTGGTCCTGCCTCAAGGTATAAGTAGTAGCAAGCTCCAGACTTGGGTAGGAAATTTAGGTCTGGATATTGTTTAGATTTGTAATCACTTCTCTCTCTTCCTTCTCCCTTCTATCTTGTGTCAAATCTCTGTGAGCAAGCAGCGTCTTCCTCCTTGTTCCTGGTTCTGTGCATCCAGGCCTCTAACCTAGTCTACCTGAAGTCAAAGTGGGAATAAACAGAGTGAACAGTTTCACTTTCCATGATTTCCTTTACTCTTTCAAGTCAACCTTGTCCCTTGTGTTGTAGCAACCCTCCATTCCTCTGAGAGAATATTGTCCACACCATGAGATCATAAGTAGATGGGTGTCATTGAGGCATTATGACAGTAGGTTTGAGTGGAATATGTTAGAACTACATGATCAATAAAAAAAAATTGCTTAAGCTAATTACCAACTAACAATAGATTTTATTCCGATGTCCTGACTTTGAGATCATTTTGGGCTGATGTCAGCATCATGGCGGAGTGAGATTCCCTCTTTGAATCTCTGCCCCCTAAGACACAATGAAAACATCATTCACATTCCAACAGAGCTCAATTAAACACTACAAAGGACTTCTAAGAAACCCCTGCTGCCATACATCCAACGGTGGAGGCGCAGGAAGCCCAAAAGGACGCAAGGAGAGGTAAGAAGTTATACTCTCCCTCCCCAATCAATCGGCAAAGACAGCACGGCTCACAGACAGAGGGGGGAGGGGCAGCCCTCTGTGGGGAAATCTATTGCCCTCCAGGTGCTCTCACAGACTGTCGAGAGATCCCCACCAGGAAGTGACCACAGACTGTTTTGGGGGTGTAGCAAACACCCTAAGAGAGCCAGAAAGAAAACCCCCAGGTCAAACAGGAGAAAGAGAGAACCTCTCCCCCCACACACCTGGTGTTTCAGCATAATCTCTCTGGGGGCTGCAGCGGGCTCAGAGCATACCGCTCACGATCTCCATCCAGTGGCAGCAGGGGGAAACTGCAGGACCAACTTCAACATGAGAGGAAAAAATAAAGCAGTCAGATCCATGAGACAGTTTGTTATGGCTACAGACCAAAAGGAAAATGACAAACACCCAGAAACCAACCCTTAAGGCACAGAATTCGATAGCCTGAATGACAGAGAATTCAAATAGCTATCATAAACAAACTCAATGAAATACAAGAGAACATAGAGAAACAAATCAATGAATTCAGGGATTTCATCACAAAAGAGATTGAAACCATAAAGAAAAACCAATCAGAATTATCGGAGATGAAAAACAAAATGAACAAGATAGTGGAAAAAATGGAGTCTTTAAAGAGCAGAACTGACAATATGGAGGAACGAATTAGCATTATTGAGGATAGCCACACAGAAATGCTCCAGATAGAGGAGGAGACAGAGCTAAGACTAAAAAGAAATGAAGAAATCCTTTGAGAAATATCAGACTCAATGAGGAAAAGCAACATAAGGATAATAGGTATTCCAGAAGGAGAGGAAAGAGAAAAAGGAGCAGAGAGTTTGTTCAAAGAACTAATAGCTGAGAACTTCCCCAATCTAGGGAATGAGAGGGAAATAACAGTGAATGAAATCAATAGATCACCTAAATATATACATAGGAATAAAAAATCATCTTGCCACATAGTAGCAAACTTGAAAAATATCTGTGACAAGGAAATAATATTAAGGGCAGCTAAACAAAAAAACAAAATAACATACAAAGGAAACCCCATCAGGCTGTCAGCTGATTTCTCGACATATGTCCCGACTTTGAGAGTTCAGAAGCTCTGCATAAGGGGCTTAGATTTGCCCAAGTATTTTAGCCAAAAGTCAGACAGGAAATGGAAACAAGGAACATTTTAAGCAGAAGTAAATTTAATACAGGGAATTAGACATACAGCCATTGGAAGAGCTGATGAAGCAAAGGTGAGAAGGACTGATTACAAAAAATTCTGAAGTATAATGAATCTAGCTGCCTGCAACACCAAAGTGGGTAATTCTTAGGAAGAAACCCAGAAATCAAACAATTCCACTGCTGGTCATCTCAGCTGTCTGCCCACGGTCTCTACAGAAGAATAATGGCTTCCCCTTCTCTTCCACTTTCCTAATATCATACAAATGCTTCTCAATTAGAGAATGTAAACTAGGTGATGAAAGAAAGGGATTGTGGAAAGTGTAGTTTGGTTTTCTCCCCAGCAGTGTGATGGAATGTATCAAAGGAGATGATGAAGATGCCTAGTTGACAATATACAAGACAGCACACTAGTGAACTAAGTCCTTATCTATACGAAGTTACATGCAGTTTAAACCTAGAGGCACTAGTAGAACTATGTTTTGTAATCAGAAGACCTCTGTAATAATTAGACCAGATAGTAGCTGAATTTGGATTATGACCATTAGAATGTTTCATAAATTGGAATTTTTGTCATTTTTTCAAAATAATGGGACTGAACACAAAAAGAACCACTGCACATGAAAAGCAGGAATTAAGCTAATGACAAATATGTTGTCTTCTATTATTACACAAAAGTTTTAAGCCTTTAATAAGACCTCACTGGGAGCTCTAAAGATGTGTCACATGTCCTTAGTAAATTGCTTAATAAATGCTTTTGAATGAGTGTACAATAAATGACACAAGAAATTTGCTCTGTCACTGAGATAAAGAATGAGATCCAGCTAACGTGTTTGTGACTATAGTTTCACAATTAATACATTTTTTGAAATTCTGATTTCCATGCCTTCTGATCCTATCCCTAACTTATCTTATCCAAAGTCTCCCATTTGTAGTAATAATAGTCCTCTACCCTTGATGCTGGAGCTCTAACCATTCCATCTCCTCAGACATTCGTAATGATTCCTGAGTAATTCTCACTGAGTGTAATGAAAGAAAATTTGAGGAATCTCTGGACTGAGAGGATATGATATTCAGGAGGTTAAGATTTTCTTCTTATTCATAGTGATTCTCAGTTTTCTATACTGGGTTATTCTATCGCCGTCTTGGTTGTGTAGGAAACTACATTTCCCCAAATCCCCTTCTCTTTACGGTTATAAGTAAAAAAGTGAATTTTCACAAGATTTGGGAGGCAACTAGGAAACTGCAGCCATTATCTTCTGAAGATTATTGTTGGTGAAAGACAAACACAGTCGTGTTGTCAGGTTCCATTTTGATCTTGCCCTTCCCTGCTGGAAACTAACCACTACTAACCAACTCCGCAGCACAGAAAATTACTGTAATCACAGCACCTCTCAAATGCTAAAGGTGTCACATAAGCTACTGCAACATCTTATACCTGAATCCCATGTCAATTCACCACAGGTAATTAGTAATTGTGGTGCTACACCCTGTCAGGACTTACCACAAACCCTACTAACCTCTAATAATGAGGTCCTGTTGCTATCTGCCCATGAGGAATTTAATTCCAGAATCTCGTTCTGCATATTTGCTTGCTAAAACTACTTCTGTACCAAAACTCTTAGATTCATTTCCCCCAAAAGCCAACTTTGAAAAAAGGATTTGAGGCCAAGTAGTTTATTGGGGAAATATAAGAAACACAGCCAGGGAAAAGGGAATATGATAGAGGGACTATCAAGTGCATGGATGGGAGGAAATAGGAGTTCTTTTATGCTGCTGATATGGGTGAAAATTGATAAGAACATTTTGGAGAGCAATTTAACAATAGCAAGTAAGGTGGGTTTTTTTGTCAGAAAGATTAGCCCTGAACTAACATCACTTGCCAATCCTCCTCTTTTTGCTGAAGGTAGACTGGCCCTGGGCTAACATCCATGCCCACCTTCCACTTTATATGGGATGCCACCACAGCATGGCATGACAAATGGTGTGTGGGTCCACTCCCAAGATCCGAACCTGCAAACGCCGGGCCACCAGAAGCAGAGGGTGTGAATTTAACTGCTACACCCCTGGCCAGCCCCAGCAAGTAAGTTTTTAAAAGTGTAAATCATATAACCCAGCAATGCTACTTCTGGGTGTATAAAAGAACATTCTGCACCTATATACATATATAAGGAAAAATAACTATACTCCCTTGTGGAATTTTTATATTAATAAAAAGTTAGAAACACTCCTTGACTAAAGGATTAACAAAATCCTTTCTCCTTCTTCATGAAAAAATTCGGTTACTTTTCTACCTCTGTTCTTCTAGAAACCTGATAAAGGTAAAATATCAACTGTAATACTAGGGAACATGGTTATGGAAAAAATGATCTCTGGTAAATGATATCTGGACTGTAAATGAGTGGTGAATGCTTCATAAGAAGCCATACTTTTGGGGTAGTGATTTTTGTAATTGTTGCAGGAGATATTGGTTCCTATTTGGGACACAGGGCTTCTAAGTCTGGGTGGCCTGTTTGGTCTTGTTCCCTCACACCTGAGCACTTGATGTGAGAGGAGAAGAGGATAGAGTTGCAAAAAAGAATAGTCCCTGAATTCCTATGTAGACAGCTGAGGGGCCTTTCCTTAAAAAACACTCTTGGTGTAAGGGAAGCCAATACATCATGGCCTATTGAGCTTTGTAAATTTGATTATCCAGTTGAGTCTAAGACCATCGCTGATGATGTTGCACAACACAAATGTCCATCAAAAGGGGACATATGATATATTCCTAAAATAGGATACTACATAGTAGTAATTAAAGTACTATTTCATTAAAGTAATGAAATATATCTATAAATTTTTCTGTATCTCAAAAATATTTTTAATGAAAAAGCAAGTTTCACAATTACATATACAATAGGATAGCATTCATGTAAATCTTAAAAGCACAAAATACATCACACATTGTTTGGAAATAAACATACATGTATTAGAAATGTAAAAACATGGACTTGAGAAACCATTCACAGTAAGTTTATCTTGGGAAAGAGAAGAGAGACAGGAGGAAAATAAGAGATGGCAACTTTATTTGTAATGCTTTATTTATTTTTTAAAAATTGAAACTATATTTCAGTATAACTACATTTTATTAATATGGAGAGATATAGATAATATATTTTTAAAATGTTACAATTTGTTCATATGACAAATATAATTATGTTAAAATAATTGGCAATTTCTTTTTTTACTTTCTTTTTTTTTTTTTTTGTGGGGAAGACCGGCCCTGAGCTAACATCTGTTGCCAATCCTCCCCTTTTTGCTGAGGAAGACTGGCCCTGGGCTAACATCCGTGCCCATCTTCCTCCACTTTATATGGGACGCCGCCACGGCATGGCTGACAGGCAGTGAGTCGGTGGGCGCCCGGGATCCGAACTCACGAACCCCGGGCTGCCAAGCGCGAACTAAACCACTGCACCACAGGGCAGCCCTGGCAATTTCTTCTTTCTCCTTAATATATTTATGTATTATGTACAGGTTTTCACAATTATAAAATAATTATGTAAATAAAACAAACTTTGATATCTCAGGCAGGGTTGATGGTGTGAGGCTGGAAAATATTTTCCCAAGTACTTGAGGTCCTTGGCACCAGGAGTTATATTTCCTCATACTCAGCCTCAGTTTGGAACTGAAAGAAATTGGCATTTCTCCTTCTCACACATACTGATAAAGTGCCCACTTGTTGTCATTTTGGATCATGGACCTCAGTTGGTGACCATAAGTCTCATAAAGATAATCAGCCTCTCAGATAGCAGAGTGTAGTCTGAAAAACAAATCATTAAATAAGCATAAATTTCTTATGAATAATTTTATGTCTCTTACCCCACTTCCAGAAATCCACCAAATGCATATAACACAGAGGCCATATCAATATGACTTGAAAAATAATGTTGATTCCTACTGGTGTTCTCATTGTCTAAGGTAAATCACTAAACACAATCTGCTATTATTCTCTGTATCTCTGAATTCCTATAACCTTAATCTATTACTCATCACAGCATCAGGAAGTACGCAACTAAAAAACCCAACCCTCCTCCAGTCCTTCCCCTTACTTTCCTTCAAAGTGATTATTAACTTCCAAGGCCACAGATACTAAAAATACAAAGTCTTCCTGTGGAGTTTTTCCTCCTAGCCAGGGGAAAGTCATAGATCTATCATATGCCCTTTGACCATTTAGTTCCCATTGCAATTCTTAGTCAGTATATCATCAGGGGCCAGACATTGCTAAACTTTATACATCATTATAGCAATGTCACACAGATGAGAACCAATTTCTAATATTCCAAAGGTGAAATCATATGAAAATAGAATAAGAGTAAAAAAGAAAACAATGACAGCATTTGTGAGAAACTGGCAAAATTTACTAACCCACCAGTTTTGAAGATTTCTGTCATGGATTTGCAGAATTTAAGATATCAAAAGAAAACAAATCTATTGTTATGAGTAGAAAAAATAAAACAAGCTTTACTTTAAAATAAATGGAATTTAGTGTCTAGATTTAGCATCTCTTCTCTCTTTAATAATCCTTGAAGAAATACTGAAAAAATTGAGTTATTCACCTGTGGGGGATCAGAATTGGACACCTCAAGATGTCTCTTTACCTTATTTTCACTGAAGGAGGCTTTGACCTTCCCAGCCCCCACTAACTGCCTAAAGGGATTTGGGATGGAAGGCCTGTCCCCGGGATGGGCCATCACGATAGATAACTCTGGGTATTGATAGACTGGGAGAGTCTTTGCTACACCCATTCTTATCAAAGATCTGTTTACCAAGTATTTACATTTGTAAGGGAAATCTCCATTTGTAAAAGTATCTCCTTCTCTGTATTGGAAACAGGGTCGGATGATGTCATCTCTAGAAACTTGTCAATGTGGAAGGCGAGGCCTTGAATCTGCATAATAACCTTACTGTGCTTTTCAGGTAATCTACCATAACTGACTCAACCCCAATATCTTCCTTTGTCTATAAGAGAAAAGAACCTCCACCATTTTGTGGAGAGATACTCAGTTTCCCCGGGTCTCGCCCATGTTTACATGTTGTAAGGCTTTATTTGATTTTCTTCTGTTATTCAGCCTCATGTCAATTTAATTTGTAGCACAGGCAGAAAGGACTCAGAGTGGGTAGAGAATACTCTTTCTCCCTTTCAGCACTCAGAACACAGAAGTACACAGCTGAGTCACTCCAATGGGCTGAGGATTTCCTCAGGTTGAAAGAAGATTCAGTTTTCCTAAATTCAGCCTCAAAAATCTTTGATGCCTTTAACCAAGGTGTCACCTGAAAAGTACTTAAGGAGAGGTTGGAAGCCTTGGCCGGGGTACTGGACATACCAGAAGAGATCAGGATCTCCACTATAGGAATAGTTGCACCTCAGCTCCAGAGGGGCTCCTTCAGAGAGCAAGGTATGGACATCAAGCTGTGTCACTGACTGGGCTCTGGTGTCTCCTGCAAAATTAATGTTATACCAGTGAAAGCAGTGCAGACTTGGCTATGAAAAGTATTTCCACTAAAATTTGAATAGGAAAACAGTTACTTCTGTAGAACTAGGGACCATAATAGAATATTACTCACTCAGGGTAAAAAGAAGTCCCACTACTGGGATGAGCACCATAAGCCTGGTGGAGCAGTGGGAAAGTGCAGGCTTCCTTCTGGAAGGTCTCCCCTAGGCAAATAGGAAAGTGGCTGTGGAACCCAGCTCTTGGAAATAGGATGTGTGAGTAAGGCTGGGCTAGAGAAGTACTTTGTTTAGGTAAAAATACAAAACGGCTGAATGGTCTTGGGTGCTTTCTGACCTCTGTTTCTCTCACTTGTTTCTGACCTCAGAGAACTCAGGGAGGGTGCTTCAGTTGGCTCTCTGCAGGAAGGAGGGCCTGAGGGGAAGGTTCTGATCTTCAACAGAAACAGGGATCTCTAGTTTGTGCAACATCGCCCTCTGGAGGCCAGACACAAGACAGAGGATCCACACTCCCCTGGAAAGCTCATCTGAGCTTTCCTTCTATTTGGAGATGTATCAAAAACTTCCACTGAACATGTTTCTTTCTTTCTTAACATATGATATATCACCCTCTGTAGTAGGTAATATTAATCTTTGTCTCAATGAAAAATGGGGCCTGTAAAATAGAGGCATAATTTACTTTATAGAGAAACTGATTATATAGTAAGTCTATCAGAGTTTGGAGTCTATTACAGCCATTATGTAAAAGCATGGAACCATTCTTTATGCAGAGATAATCAGATCAACCTCCCTAGGCTGAGCTTTGGATGGCCTTGCTGGCAGTAAGCATCAGATTGAGAGGAGGACATGGTAGGATGCAGAGATAATTGTCTTGGCTGGTGCAATTAAGAACAAGATCAGACAAAATAACAGCTTGGAACACAGGGTCTCATCTATGAAAATAGAATAGAAAGATTATCTTTGTCTACTTCAAGCAGAATTGTGAATTGTGAAGATTCACTGACTTTAGATCAACAATAATAACATTCAGATAAAAAGTAAAATCCCATTTCCAACTGCTTAGAACATGACCAGAATATTTCATCCAATTGTGGGTAGCACATCATCAAGAGAATGTAGATGTTACCACCCATCTGGGGTCCTCTGCCTGCCACAAGACATGCCAATAGCTGAGAGGCAAGGTGGTAGTAGAGAAACAGTTTTATTACAGCTTGCTAACAAGGGGGAAGATGGCTGACTAATGTCCAAAAGAATCATCTCACAGAACAAAGACTATAGGCCAGTTGTATAGGGGCTGGTCTCTGGGTGGTGGGAATCAGTCTTAGTTTCTGTTAGTCTTTTGTTTTACTAGATATGCATCAGAGACTGAAGCAATGCCCTATACCCTGATCGTTCAGTTGTCATTGATGATGGCTACCAGCATAGACTGTCTGCCCAAGGTCATCATATTCCTAAGGAACTCGAAAGAACAAAGTTATCAACTTATAGCAGCTGGGAAGGGCCATAAAATCTATGGAGCATGTCTGGGTTAGTTAATCAGAGGCCATTCAAAGTTATAACATGGTTTCTTTTCTACAACATGGCTTCCCTTATGTCAACTTTGTGTTGAGCTGGTATCCATGATGGACTTGCATATTTACAGATGGAACTGAGTAGACAGATGAAGGCATTGTGAAATAAAAACATAAATAATTTTTGAAGGAATTAAAGATTGAGTAAAAATATATCTGCATTAACCCTGGAATCCTAGAAGTGCCACCAGCAGACCAGAGCTAAGAGAAATTTCTGAGAGGAATAAAAGATGTTGGAGCAATTTGATAATGAAATCTAACATAGGTAGGCAACCAGCAATTTTATAGGGATAAAGTCAGATCTTGTAAAATGAGGGTAGTATTGATTGCAGCCAAATAGCGTGATATAATTCTGAAAGAAAAAGCTTTTTCTCCCCACCCATTTCAGCTTGTAGACTACTGGAACTAAAAGAGTCACCAGCACAGGAGGAGATCAATTTCAGAGATAATGAGTGTGGAGGAGGAAAAATAATCTTCCCTCTACTCTTCTAGGTTCTTGGCTGAGATCCTCCCCCACCCCTGTAATAAAAGACAAATTAACAGGAGAGAAATAGACAGAAGTTTAATAACATTTATACCTCCTGTGTACAAGGGAGATACCCAGGACAACTGAGTAACTCTCTAAAATGGCCCAAGCCATCACCTTAAATACCATCTCCAGCTACAGATAACAGATGTTAGGGAGTGGGAGGACCAGTTATGGGAGGTTATTGATAGAAGTTTCTAGAGATTTAGGGTCATCCTTCTCTTACTGGTACAGAGAGGGAGACATCCTTACAAATGGAGATTTCCCTTATAAATGTAAATGTCTCTTAGAAAAGCATAACTTCTACACAGTTTTCAGAGCTTCTCCTGTGTCTGCTGTTTCTTAAAAATAATCAACTTAAAATCAATGTGTCAAAGAGGCATATTTTTCTCTTCTTCATGAAAAATAGAGAAACAAGTTGCTTTCCCTCAGGGCAATAGGGTCCTTTTCCTAAAGTCAGAAATCCTCTTTCCCAGGGCTGTGATTGTTTCTGGCAGCATGAGATCAAATCTGTCCTCAAGATCCTCATTGTCTTGATTGTTTTTGCCTGCAAGTTGTCTGTCACAGATGAGAAGTTGTCAGTTTGAGACTCTAAACATCCATGAAGAGCTTTTCTGATTCCAGACATCAGAATACCATACCAGCTCACTGCCTCTCTCCAAAATCACACTGATAAAAGAATAGAAATGTAAAAGAGGTAATTAAACCAGAGAAGTGAAGTCCCCAGTAGAAAAAATAATAAACTATGAGAAGACTGCATTGGAAATCATAATGTGGAACCCTTCAGTCTGGCATCAGGGAGGGGGAGGAGTTGGGAGGGTTGGAGAGTGAAGGGAAGCAGAATATACCACCCAAAAATTGGCCACATTGGCATTTGGATTATTTTTAATTGAAGCAATCAAATCCCAGCTTTGATTGGAAAAAACTTTTCCCTCTCTCTTAACTACCTAATAGAATTTAGATAGAGTGCCTGTCCCAGAAAAAGAGCTATTACCAGAGAGACCTCTTTTATCTGAATGACGTATCTGTATGGCAGGCCAAATATCTAATTACCAAACACCTGCTTCTCTTATCATCCTATGAATTACCCTGCTTCCCTTTGAAGTCCCAAGCCCCTATCCCATTCCTTAGCTCAGGATGGCATATAAGCCTCAGTTGCTTTCCCAACTTGCTCTTGAGTCTCATATTTTTATGGGGCTACCATATGTACATAATTAAATGTGTTTTTCTCTTGTTAATCTGTCTTATGTCAATTTAATTCTTAGACTGGTAATTATTAGACCAGCCAAAGAACCTAGAAGGGAAGAGGGAAGATTTGTCCTGCCCTACAAGAGTAAGGAGATTGAAAAGCAGCATCAAAATATTGTTCATATTCTCAATAAAAGGCTGCATACTGACATATTTGAGTACTGTATTCATTTTCTACTACTACTGCAACAAATTACCACAAACTTATCTTACATTTCTGTGGGTTAAAAGTCCAACATTTCCACTGGGTCTCACTGGGCTAAAATCAAGGTGTCAGCAGGACTGCATTCTTTTCTGAAGGCTCTAGGTCTGAATTCATTTTCTTGCCTCTTCCCTTCCAGCCTCTAGAAGCTGCCCACATTCCTTAGCTCCTGGCCCCTTCTTCCATCTTCAAAGCCAGCAATGCTTTATCTCTTTGACCATTCTTCCATAGTCACATCTCCCTCTGATTGACCACAGCAGGGAAAGGTTCTCCAATTTTAATTACTGATGTGATTAGACTGAGTCTTCCAGGATAATCCAGGGTAATCTTTCTATCTAAAAGTCATTAACTTAATCAGATCCACAAAGTAACCTATTAAAAGACAAAACTACTTAAACAATGACACAGGAAATATCTAATAGCTACACAGTCCTTCGTTCTTATAATATGAAAGAACAGAAGGAGGAGTAGTTCTAAGCATAAAGCAAGCAGTACAAAGGATAAACATTAAAGCAAAAAAATGTTAAAACTTGACACAAAAAGAAACAGAGAAAGTTCCAGCAATGAAAGAAAATATTCAAAACTATCTAGTTAATATATCCGAAAGACTCAACATCAAAGCCTCAACAATCAGAAAGAGCACTTAGAGCCTAAAAATCCTGTTGCCAAAACTTTTTAAAAATCAGTGCATGGTCTGACAAGCAAAATTAAGAATATTCTCTCAGGACACAAAAGAAAAAGACAAGGAATCAAAAAACAAAACATAATACTATATAGGGGCCGGCCCGGTAGCATAGTGGTTAAGATCATGCACTCCACTGCAGCGGCCTGGGGTTCACAGGTTCAGATCCTGGGTGTGGACCTATGCACTACTTATCAATCTATGCTGTGGCAGGTGTCTCACATCAAGTAGAGGAAGATGAGCACAGATGTTATTGCAGGGCTGGTCTTCCTCAACAAAATGAGGGAGATTGGCAGTGGATGTTAGCTAAGGGCTAATCTTCCTCACACACACAAAAAAGCAATACTATTTAGAAAATCAATCTTGGAGATAACATAAGAAAATAATATATGTCCTAGAAAAAGAGAACCAGAGAAAAGAGAAAAGTTCATCAAAGAAGTGATAGAACAAATTTTCCTGCAGCTGAAGGTCATTGTATCTTTAGATTAAAATAGCCCACAAAGTGTAGATATCACTGGATAAAAAGATTTACATTTAAATACATCCTAGAAAAACTTTAGAACACCAAGAGTAATGAAAACAATCCTAGAAGTATACAGAGAGAAAAGTAAAAGAGATCACCAAAGGGGGAAAAACAAGAATCACATTGGCATTGGATTTCTTATCAGAACCAATAGATGTTAAAACAGAGGATTCTGATGAAAAACTATTTGGAAAATTAGAATTGAAAACTGAGCTGAACAAAGAGGCTGATGGATTCACCCTTAAAAATACAGAATTGCACTTAATCCTTCTGTTGTCTCTCTGACACCTCACTTCACTCTCAGATATCTCTGGTATCTCCTAATCCAGAAGCTGTCTAGTTCAAAATAACCAGAAGACAACCTTCAATATTTTTCTAGATTTAATGGTAGCTGGTAGCCTATGATACAGGGTGGTGAGGGGTATGGGAAGGTTATACTGGGTTCTAACTTCTCCGTATTCAGTTCAGTCTTTCAATCAATCCTGTTTCTTTCCCATCCATCCTCTATTCCTGATACCATTTTCACCAGCATAATTGGTGCTTCCAATTCTTGAACATTTCCAGAATGGTGCAGTATAAACAATAATGCTTCCTCTTGGCTTTCCCCACTGCACACATTACTGAGCAGTGGGCTCACTCTGCTCACCGCAATCTGAGCCAATTAATCACAATGAGTTAGGGATCAAGAATCGAAGTTTTAATTTGATTAGCCAGCATAACCAGAAACATGGCAGACTAATGTCTCAAAAAACCATCTTCAAAGATTACAGAATCTTGAGGCAGTTCTATAGGGGAAATAGGCAGTAAGGAGGGGGTCCAGTGTTGTTGGTCTCCAGGCATGATGGTCTTCAGCCATCACATTGTTCCATTCTTCTTTTAGCTGTGATGGATACCTTGTAGGTATGTTTCCCCCCTGTGGCCATCCTGTTGCTGGGGAGAAACTCATAGAACAAAGTTTTTAATTTATCAAGCTATTAGGGAGTACATATGTAAGTGGAGGCCATAAATCAGGAGAGCATGTGAATTTTTTGTAGTAAGTGCGGAGCAGTGAGTAGTCACACAGCGGAGGTGCTGGGGGCACTTAGTGTAACAAGATGGCCTCACTTATGCTCATTCACACACACACATTTTTTCTCCCTGCTAAACCTGTTATCTCTTCTCCATTTGCTTTCCATGTTTTTAACATCATCTTGATGTCTCTTGTGCTGTCACCATCTTTTCTGGTGACTTAGTGTTTATATATATTTCAAAATTTTTTATTAGCATTTCAGTAGGGTTTCAGGAGGGAGCATAGATAAACATGAATATCTAATCAACCACGTTCAACCAAAAATCTGGGACTTATTTATTTTTATATTGTATATCTTTTTGCTCTCTTTCAATCTTTGTGTTTGCAAGGTACATATAATATTTTTCATTAAAAGAGAATTTTTAATAGCTAAACCAAGTTTCTACAACATGGGCTTGTGAGGAGGCCAATCTCCATCAGAATTGGAGAGACACATGCAGAAATCAATGAGACTGAAAAACTGAAAGTAGAACTGCAATATGATCCAGCAATCCCACTTCTTGTTATATATTCAAAGCAAATGAAAACAGGATATCAAAGAGATATCTGCATTCTCATTTTTATTGCAGTATTATTTACAATAGCCAAGATGTTGAAACAGTCTAAGTCTGTCAATATATGAATGGGTAAAGAAAATATGGTATGCATATACAATGGAATACTATTCATACGTGAGAAAGAAGGACATCCTACCATTTGCTACAATATAGATGAACTTTTAGGGCATTATGCTAAGTGAAATAAGTCAGACAAAGGAAGACAAATACTGTATGATCTCACTTACATGTGAAATCTAAAAAACTCTAACTTGTAAAAACAGAGTAGAATGGTGGTAGCCAGTGGCTGAGGGGTGGGGGAAATAGGGACATGTTGGTCAAAGGGTACAAACTTCCAGTTGAAAGGTGAATAAATTTGAGGAATCTAATGTACAACATTGTCATAGTCAACAGTGATATATTATATACTTAAAGTTGTTAGGAGAGTATATTTTAAATGTTCTCAACACAAAATGTAATGGTAATTATGTGATGTAATAGAGCATTAGAGATAGCTAATGCTATAGTGGTAATCACATGGCAAGATATATCAATCAACATGTACACTTTAAATTTACACACTGTTATATATCAGCTATCACAATAAAGCTGGGAGTGAGGAGAAAAAAGAAAAGAAATCAGGGAGGCTGGATTCCTGATATTTCATTTAGTCTAAAGATATTAGTCTAAAAATGATAAGATCCCTGCAGCTTTCCAATCTCAGAGATGGAAATATCTCAGGAAAGACCAAATCCAAATGTTCAGTTGGCAGTGGAGGCATACAGAAGTTCAGTAAATGTTTGCCATGGGATATTTTTCAATCTGGCACAAAGAAATGGCATCCTGACTGAAACCAGAAGCATTTCTGGAGATTGGAGGTCAGGTTTTCACTTAGATTGCCTCTCCCCACTCCTAGCGCTCAAAGTAACACCAGGGCTCTTCAGTTCTGAGACATCAAAGCTGGAATTTGTTCTTTCTCCTCCAGTTTTTCCCAGTCCAGGACACTGACTAGAGAGAAATCATAATTCTGCTCTCCCAATGTTGCCCTCAGCCAGGCCCCACCTGCAACCCTCTGGGTTTGTGCTCAGCTCCCCCTGCAGTCCCCCTCACTGTGTCTCTCAGAGCGCAGTAGTACATGGCCGAGTCCGACATTTGCACTGAGGGTTTCCGCAGGTGGAAGGAGCTGTCACTCTTAACATGATTGGCCTGAAATCCTTGTGACTGTGTCCACTGGTTTTCTGCTGAGCTCAGAAAGGAGTAGGTCAGGAGGAGTTGAGGAGCTTTATTGAGATACTGGACATACCAGAAAAGGAAAACTGAATAGCTGGTCTGGTAAGTGCAGTGCAGGGTCAGAGGTGCCCCCTCAGGGAGGGTAACAGAGCCTTCTGTCTGGGTCACTGAGTCTCCACTGGTATCTCCTAAAATAATTAAGATTTTGTTACTTAGAAATATAAACAGAAGGACAGCCCTCAGTGAGGAAATTGAACTAGATATCATCACGCAGATCTAGGCATAGAAAATAATTTTAAAATGAAACATCACTCACTGAGAATTAGGAGCAAGATGACCACAAGCATTGAGCAAAAAGCAGAGAGCATGGCTGGTGAGCTGTGGGAAAGACAAAAGGCTTTGTTCCCTTGAAAACACCAAAGCTGAGGCGGTGCTGCTCTAGTCTCAGATTCTGAATTCTGGGTAGGATCTTCTGAAGAGTCCTTGCTCCATTGGAAAGAGCACCTTTCTGCCCTGCAGCAACTCACCAACTGAAGAGAACATAATATGCACAGAGGAGGGCCAATGAGTGTCAAACCACCATGTGAGTGTGGGAATAAACCACATCTGAGGAAAGGAGTGCCCTCCTGTGGTTTTCCTTGCACATTGAAGTGATCTAATCAATGTTTGGTATTTACAGTGCAAAATTTATATTCACATTTTATATTCATATTACTAACTTTAATTTTGAACATAATAGATAAGTAGTTGAGTTATTATCATTAATTTGTCATATTTTTCCATTTTAAAAGTAAACTCATTTTTAATTTTGGAGCCCTTATCAAGATGACCCTTTGTACACAATGATACACGTTAAAAATACATTACTGAAAAATTTTCAAGTTAAATTAAACACAAAAGTCTTCATTGCACACTTATGTTCCCTTTCTCATAATAAACCATTGCAAGTGGTTATTGTAAAAGAGGGATCATATGACAAAACTGCTTATAATGTGACTGTGTTAGAGCTACAAACCCTTCATTTCTTTTGAATTTGGCCTGCCTATACTTTCATACAACATATGCAACCTCAACTTTCCTATTACTTTTCTCAAATCTTACTACAGTAAAATGTTCCTCTGTGTGGTGCACTATCATATTATTTGGTCATGTAGGGGAGTATAATTTGCTACCCCAAAATGTGTCTCTTTGGCTTGTTTATTTTTAAGAAAAAGACTCAGGAAGAAACTATGACCTTCCCCCTAATTGCCTAAAAGAATTTAAGATAGAAGGCCTGTTCCAGGAAGGAGCTAATATCAGGAACTCTCACCATAGATAACTATAATATGATATGAATTAGATGTGGTAGACAGGGAGGAACCTAGCAAGGCCCATTTGATCAAAGTCCTCTCCATGTCTCTCTATCTTTGCAAGATGTGGGAAATATTTGTTTTCCAAACATTTGCTTTTCTATCTCCATGTGAATTACTTTCCTCCCCTTTGAATTCCAAAACCACCATTCCCAAAATTTTCTTTTGTCTTTAGCTGAAGATGGTATTTAAAGGGATGGCTTCAGCCGTTTTGGTGAGTTACTCAGTTTTCCTGGGTTTCTTCCATGTATACATATTATTAAACTTTGTTTGCCTTTATCCCGTTATTCTGTCTCACATCAATTTAATTCTTAGACCAGCTAGAAGGATCTAGAAGGGTAGAGGAATATTTCTTCCTCCCCTACAGCCATCAGTTAACATCACATGACTATATCCACCTTAGAGCATTGGAATTGTATGACAATACCCTGGTACACAGAGGTCATTCAAATGATCCAAAATATCCTCTTTTAAAATGATACGTTTCACATATTATTCAAACCCAAATAAAAATTTTAAAGTGTTCATAGAATTCTCACACCTGTGGTCTCATTTCTGGCACCATTCATAAACTGATGATGCTCAAATTTGTATCTCTACCCTGGCCCTCTCCCCTGAACTCCAGACTTGTATTTCCAACAGCCAACACAACATCTCAAACTTGACACATCACTACTCAACTCCTAATCTTCTCCTCCTGGCATCTTCCCAAAAAGCCTATTCAATCTGCAGTCTTCCTCATCTCACTTAATGGCAACTCCATCTTTCTATCTGCTCAGGTCAAAAACTTGGAGACATCCTTGATTTTTTTCTTTCACTACCCATCCAATATGTCAGCAAATTTTGTTGGGTGTACCTTCCAAACATATTCAGAATCTGTTCACTTCTCAGCACCTCCACTGCCACCACCTTGGTTCAGCTACTATCATCCCCCCTGGATTATGGCAATAGCCTAGCTTTCATTCTTAACTCCCTACAATCTACTGTCAACACGGTAGCTAGAGTGGTCCTTTTAAAATACGTCATATGAATCATTTCCTTCTCAATCCCCCCAATGGCTCCCCATTTCCCTCAGGGTAAAAATCATATCCTTCACTATGGCCTACAGGCCCTACCTGATCTGACCCCTGTCACTTTTCTGATCCAATCTCTTATTCCTCTCCCACTAGCTGACTACAATCCAGCCACTGAAATTGGCTCCTTGCTGTTCCTTGGATAGCTCCTGCTTCAAGGCCTTTGTGATGGCTGTTCCATCTGCCTGAAGCGCTCTCCTAGATAATTGTATGACTTCCTCCCTCAATTCCTTCATATTGTTTATTCAGTGAAGACTACCATGACTCTATCCCCAATTTAAAAATACAATTGGAGTCAACCCCACCTCAACATTTCCAATCCCCATTACCTTCTTTATTTTTCCATGGAGTTTACTATCTTCCAATACCCTATATAATTTATTATTTGTCACACTTTTTGTTTATTATCTGTCCTCCCCAATAGAATGTAAGGCCCATGAGGGCAGAAATTTTTTTCTGACTTATTTACTGTTGTATCATCACTGTATATAACAGTACCTGACACATAGCAGGTACTCAATAATATTTATTAATGACTCTAGTTTATGAAATACAGATTTACATACTGGCTGATTTCAAATAGAAAGATTAATGAGACAGAAATATGAAAGAGTAAATTTAATGCCCAGAGCAGAAAATTTGTCTGGATTCCTGGAGAAAATGAGGAAACCAACCATAAAAACAAGTGTCTATTGAATACCTAGTGCACCAGTGTACCTGTTACTATAGGAGTTGCATAAATTTATTTTGGGAATTTTATTTAATCCTAACAATAATCCTATGAAGTCCTTATGATTACTAACATTTTACAGAGGAAGAAATTGATACTCAGAGAGCTCAAGACACTTGCCCAAGACTACATAGCTGACCAGTTAGGATTTGAACAATGCTGTGTTGGACTTCCATGCCTACTCTCTCCACTACTGTACTGCCAATTGTAATTTATTTCTCTCACTTATTACAAAGGGAAAAGTATGCCATTTCCTCATGGGAGAAAGCAATTTACTCAATTCTAATGTAATCCTTGTACATCAACCATTTCTTAGCTCCCTCTCCATCCCTGTCCTGAGCTATTGACCAATCCCCCACTCTTCTCTGAGCCCCCTTTGCTGACTTACACTTACTCTTGTGCAAACTACTGGAATCTTTTGTGGCTTATTGATTTCTTTTAAAAATATGATGAAAACTCCTCCCAAATATACATATGCCTTAATAACACAACATCTGTGCTTAATTTCAAGGGGTTTATTAACCCTCAAGAAGCCTAACCATGGTTAACAATTCCTGCACTGGGTCTCCCCTTCTTTCTAACAAATCCCAGAAGACAGTGATAAATAAATGATATGCAATAGGATATATTGGAGCATATGAGGAAGCCATTTGGGTTAAAACTAATCTGGCTTGACCGTTTCCAAAAGGGCCTGGCATGGCCTGTAGAGCACACATTGTGTATCTGCTTTAAATATTTACTATGTCCCAAAGACAAGAACAATGCCCTTAAAGAAAAGGATTTAACTTCCCCCAGATCAACATTTCCTTAAGGATAAGCATCTCTCTCTAAACTAGGGATTAATTACTGACCTGCTGCATTCACTCGTGACCACCCACCTTGTGACCACCAACCTGTTATGTTCACTGAATTGCTGTGCCAACAAAGCAATCTTGTGACTATTGTAAAAGGGACACTCCTATCATATGTGATGCATGCTCTTTGACAGTGTATAACCACTCTGTACAGCCCACTTCTTGGGAGTGCTGAAAGGACTTTGTGAAAGGACTTTCCTGGGCTATATGTTGCTCAGGGTTGGCTCATAATAAACTCACCCCAATTTTGATTTATAGATTGGTTATGGATTATTTGTATCAATACCAGGAACTCAGAGCCCATTATTTCCTTAGTCCTAGCTTCCTTTATTATACTGATTCTGATTAAAATAAGAGATTTGGACTTGTTGACTGCTAATGTGTACTCTGGGTCTCAAATTCTATTTTTCTAATTTTATCATTTTCTTCTTCTATTCTTCTACACATATTCTTTTAGCATCTCTTCCTTACACTCACATGCAAACAGTACAGTGATCACGTCATTATGACAATGATTCTATGTGACCCAGAGTAGACTGAGACATGAACACTTATCCCAAACAGAGTCAGCTAAAACCCACAATTCTGCCATCAATAGTGACTGAATATGCCATGACATCTGAAGTCTGTCCCTTTTGCTAATTAATAAACTAAAAATGAATCAAGAAAGAAGGTAATATACAGATGACAGACAATGATAGTGTGGAGGAGGAAAAATAATTTTCCCTCTACTCTTCTAGGTTCTTGGCCGAGACTCCCATGTAATATAAGATGGATTAACAGGAGAAAAACAAACAGAAGTTTAATAACATGTATACTTCCTGTATACATGGTAGATACCCAGGAAAACTGGGTAACTCACTGAAATGGCCCAAGCCATCACCTTGAATACCATCCTCAGCTAAAGACAATAGATATTGGGGGGTAGGGGACCAGTAATGGGAGGTCATCAGGCAAAGCCTAGTAAACAGGGTAAGGTTGTCATGCAGATTTAAATCCATGCCTTCTCCAATGATAAAAGTTTCTAGAGATTTAGAGTCAGTCTCCTAGTCCTGGTACAGAGAGGGAGACAGCCTTACAAATGGAGATTTCCCTTATGAATTAGATATCTCTTGCAAAAGAATAACTTCTACTCAGTTTTCAGAACTTCTCCTGTGTCTGCTACTTCTTAAAAATGATCAGCTCAAAATAATCCTTATGCCAAACAGGCATATCTTGGGGTGGTGTGTTCTGCTCCCCTTCAATAGAAATAACAGGACAGGGTAAAAAGAATAAAATAAAGAAGTCCTCAACTCAGAGGACAAGCATGAGAAGGTGTGAGTTCCCTCCTTTACAAAGGGATACATATAGACACACTCACTGATACCACACACATGGTCAGCAAAGGCTCAAAATCTGTCTTGGTGATGCTCATGACTTATGGCATGTTGCTCAATATAGTATGGCCATCTGTACACAAGATAAGTAATAACAAAGAATGCAGGTCAATTTTTTACCCTTATCATCAACATTATCATTTAGTGCTCAGTTTAGAAGGATCTCAAAAATGTTTGGACAATGTTTTTATCTAGAGGAATATATTTTTTACGTTTAATAGGAGTGTGTTTAACCCCATATATTTCTCATGCTGTTCTGGCCTAGTCACAAAAACTAGGCAGAATTAACCACCAAAAAAACAAACAAAGGAAGAAACACAAATCCTCTTTCCGTGCTCTCAGACATTCTTCAGGGTGAATTTTTTTCTGAAAAATTAGACTCTGTCTGAATTCCAGGGCTGAGACAAACCTGAGAAATTGCATATTTAAGTGATTTTCAGATGAGGAGACTGAGACCTGTAAATCACACGAGTTGTTCAAAATCATACAACGTCAGCAGTACGGAGACTGTAAGATGGATCCTTGCTCCTGGTAAATCCAGTGCTGTGTCTCACAGCATTTACTCCATTCAAATCACCCCCACTTTATTTTGCCTTTAGTAAGCCTTTGGGAGACAGCACTGTTAACTGAGTGGTTAGCAGGCTTTGGGTACAGGAAGCAGGTGACAGTGCCCCACTGTGTGTCTGCAGCACAGAGGTAAGTGGCTGAATCTGCAGGCTGGGAGGCTGTGATATGAAAGGAGCTCTGTTTGATGGTTGTATCAAAGGTGGCCCTCAGCCTTCCTGTCTGCTTCTCTTGCTCCTTTTCACGTATTAGTAGCAAGAAGATGAGGCCTTTTCCCAGATCTTGTCGGTACCACTGTAAGGACCCTGGAGAATAATTTGTGTAGTTACAGGTCAGAATGGCCTTTTCACCCTCCCTCCTGGATGCTCAGGGATGGAGGATTCTGTTCCATCTTTTGGCTGCTCACCCCTAGGCAGAAACACAATGCCAGAAACAGAAGGTTTAGTCACTACACTGACACTCTTCAGAGTCATATTTTCTTCCCACAACCCAGATATAGCCAAAGAAGAAGCAAAATGGATCTTGGCCCTTTCCCCTCCATCCTGTGGGCTGTGTCCCTGGATGTCTTTGTCCCCATCACCAGGAAACCTCCAACTCACAGTCCACAGGAAGCCACAAAATCATGAAAACTCCCAGGAACAGCTCCATTCTCTTTACAACCATGGCCTGAAATGTGGACTCAGTCTCCTCAGTCAAAAATCCATTCTCTTTAGTTTGGTGAGTGATACCGGGGTTCTTGCTCTATCAGAGTCAATCTCTGCTTCCTACCCAGCCAATCCGTGACAAGTCTGTTCAGTCCTTTACACAAATACACTGGCCTAATCCAACTTCAAAGTGAACTTTGTATCAAATCTGAGAAAGGATCTGAAGGGATAGGAAACACTGCCATCTTGTGTTCAGAAAGCTTTTGCAATAATGGACTGCATTCTAGAACAGTGCTTCTCAAACTTACTGTGCATAGAGTCACCTAGGGATTTTGCTAAGATGCAGATTCTTTTTAATGAGGCTAGGGTGGAGCTGGACAGTCTACATTTCTAACATCTAGCTTTCTGGTGATGTTGGTGCTACTAGTTCTCAGATCACACCTCAAGTTGCAAGTCTAGAAGAATCTAGAGTTGAGTATCAATGCATGCAAATGGAATTTGCAGTATTAAGGTTTGAAACAGAACAAATGATCAAGTTTCCCAAGGTCTCCATTCCATTGCCCAGTGAAACTATTCTGTATTTCCCACAACAGCTGCCAGAGGATGTTATGAGCCCTAGATAAAGTAAAGCACAGGAGAAGGATTGGAGAATGCATGGCTGAATTCTAGGAAACTGTCTCAGGTCCAGGGAGTGGAACTCCTCTCTTCAACCCTATTCGCCTCCCCACAGATAGGGAAATTATTGCTTTGACTTGAAAAGGTCTTTCTTCTCAATCTTGTTGGATTAGCATAAGTAAATACTTGGCTTAAACCCAGCAAGGACTCAAATTAGTGAAGTTTGCCAGGTCATGCAGAATGCTGTCTGAGAGACCCTGTAAATAGCTTTTATAGCACAATAGTCCTCTGATTGCCTGTAGCAGAATTTCCCTCTTTTCTACTCTGCTAATGCCAAGATGGATGTATTGTAGTCATTTCCTCAAATACATCTGGGCCATTCTGTGGCCTAGATAAAAGAGGGATGGATAAATGGACAGACAGATAGACAGATGAATGCCTGGAAGAAAGAAAGAAGACAATGGGCTGGAGCATAATAAGAAATAAAGCTGGAAGGAGACTTTGGGTCTAGAAAGCAGAAGATTTTGAATGCCTGAATTTGTTTGGAAATTATTTATTAGCAAAGAACTACTGAGGCTTTTGAGCAGGTGAGTAATATGGAAATTCTACACATTTAATCTGGCTGCTTGTCTACAGAGTAATTTGGAGATGTCAGTTGGTAGGCACTGTAGAGTAATGTTTAAGAGATTGTGTTCCAGCCTCAAACTGATCTGGCTTTGAAACCCAGCTCTTCCCTTTAATGTCCCTGGCTGAGCTCAAGAAACTACTCAATGTCTTCAAGTTCCCGTTTCCTTGTCTGTGAAATGGGATACCATCAGGATGTTATCAAGAGGGATAGAATCAAATAAGATTCACATTTTTGAAAATAGATAAAATGGAATAAAAAGAGAAAAATCACTACTTATCAAGCAAGAATATACATTATCAGTATGTTGGCATACTACTTTCCAATGTTTGCACTGTTTATATATTTGCTAAGTAGCAATCACATCAGTTAATATCTTGATTCTTTTCAATGATCACTTTTAAATAATCATTATAAATTCTCTTTATAAATGCCATTTATTTGCTGTATAATATTCCATTTGGGTGATTAAACCTCTCCCTTTAAGATTAAAACGTTTTGGTTTTCAATTTTGGAGTGGTGTAAATAAATTTCCAAATATCTTTGTAAATAATTATTTTTTATGCATTGAGGGTTTTCCTAAAGACAGATTCCCTAGAGAAAATTATAACAAGGAAAATTATTATGTTTATAGATCACCAAGTCATATTTTTTTAATTATAGGCATACCTGATTTCATTGTCCTTTGCAGATTTTGTGTGTTTTACAAATTGAAGGTTCTTGGCAACCCTGCATTGTGCAAGTCTATCAGCACCATTTTTCCAAAAGCATTTGCTCACTTCATGTCTGTTTGTCACATTTTGGTAATTCTCACAATATTTCAAACTTTTTCATTGTTGTTATATTTGCTATGGTGATCTACAATCAGTGATCTTTGATGTAACTATTGTAATTGTTTGGGGGCATTTCAAGTGGTCCCTATATAAGATGGAGAACTTAATCCATAAATGTTGTGTGTGTTCTGAATGACCCACCAACTGACCACTCCCCTGTCTCTCTCTCCTGGTCTTGGGCCTCCCTATTCCCTGAGACACAACAATATTGAATTAGGCCACTTAATAACCCTACAATGGCCCCTAAGTATTCACATGAAAGGAAGAACCATACATCTCTCACTTTAAATCAAAAGCTAGAAATGATTAAGCTTAGTGAGAAAGTCATGTTGAAAGTCAAAATGGGGGGCCGGCCTGGTAGCACAGTGGTTTATTTTGTGGTTCGGCAGTCTGGGATTCATGGGTTCAGATCCCGGGAGCCTGCCGACGCACTGCTTGTCAGCCATGCTGTGGTGGCGCCCCATATAAAGTGGAGGAAGATGGGCACGGATGTTAGCCCAGGGCCAGTCTTCCTCAGCAAAAAGAGGAGGATTGGCAACAGATGTTAGCTCAGGGCTGGGCTTCCTCACAAAAAAAAAAAAAAAAACACTTATTGGATCATTTTGAAAATGACCTTCTTTAGGATGTTTAGAATGTCTATGTATTTAAAATACAACATAGATTTGAAGATGTATAGCAAAAAAAAAAAAAAATGAAGTGGGGCTTCTGCCTCAGACTCAGGTTTTGGTACAGGATGCAGGTGTGATGCCGGCCCTGCTATCAGTTCCCCTACGTTGAACCCAGCATATATGGGGTTAAAACCTAAGGCACTGGTTCCCTGTCCCAGCTCCTCTAAGTTACATTCACATGTAGGTATCGGTTGTTTTAAAACTTTGTATCCCTAAACTTCACAAGGCAAATAGAAGTAACAAATTGTTACAGCCCAGGTGGCCTTATATGGGTGGGGGGTTGCTCACTGAAGTTTGACTAGTTATGGATCCTTTGTAGTCTTGTTGCAGGGAAATTGGTGTCTGGAACATATCAAGAAGCTGAAACTTCCCCACCTCCTTGGCTTCCTGACACCATTCATCACAGAGGCTGACACCTGCAGATTCTCTTATCTTCACAAAATGCAGGCTGATGAGACGATGCCAAACTATGAGGCCACAGCTCCCCCTCCCCTATCTAAAACCTTGTAAACTTTGTAACTGTTAATTGGTGGCAGTTTCTTTCTTCTCCCCAGGCCCAATTTCAGGTGGCCCAGGAAGATTGATGGATGGAGCCCTAAACCTCCCATTGTAGATAAGGGTAACAACTGGCCCGGTGCCAGAACATCTGGGACCCTCATAAATTTTCTCTCAGGTGGTTAAAGTCACATAAATAGCACATTCCTTCCCATAGATTTCCTTTTAAAAACCCTGGCTCTTAGGGCCTGAGTAGGACTGAGGACCTTGAGGCATGAGCCCACTGCACCCTCATTTTGCCAGCAAAATTAAACTTTTTTCTCTTCCTCAATCCCTTGTCATTGTGTTCATTGATTTGGCTATGGTGACAAGGTCCCAGTTTTCCAGCAACAGGTGCTTAGGCATCACTGTGCTCTTGCTGTGCAGAAGTAGGTGGCTGAGTCCCCAGGATGGGCAGCTGTGATGTTCAGGGAGAGATGTTTGTCCTTCTCGGTCAATAGGACTGTGAGTGTTTGTTCTTGTTTCTTGTCCACATTTGAAGAGTATATATAAGCAACTGGAGACCTTTTCCAGTATTCACTAAAACACCCTGTTTCCAAAAGCTCTCAGGTCACGGTCCAGCCACAAGAACAGGAACAAACGTCCATTAAGTGTCTTCATTTTTCTCTCATTGGGACCTGCATGTCCAGCCAGGAGAGCTACTTCTGTTACCAGGTTTTCTTCCTTTCCTTCAAAGCACAGTGGTTTCTTAAACTTTCTACACGGGCATCTGCTTCTGTCTTTAGCCTATGCTTAGAGTCAACCAAAAGGAATCTTTCATATATTCTTCATCAGTAGAGATGCTCCGCCTTCCTGTGGTGAGACTTCCAAATAGTAAACCAGCGGGTCAAATCCTCTTCTATCCTGTATCTGTGGAAGATTCTGACACACCAAACAGCAACAGGTTGAATAAATTGTTCCAAGTGCGTTTCCAATCAGAAATTATGTGGATTATCAGAAAGTAAACATAGTGAAAATGTAGAGTTCAGAATTCCATCTCATCTTCTCAGTACATTACTGAGTCATTTTAAATACATTTGAAGAAGTTAGATGTTTCCCACATTTCTTCGACAAGATTCTTAGTCTACTTGAAATCAGGAAAATGCCATGATTGACTCTACTAAGCAATTGAGGAGCAAAACCTTTATCCTCATCCTTGTCCAACTTTTTAAACTGGCCAAGGAATTAATCTAAAGGCATCATTTAAGCACGAAGATTGGAGGAAATAACTTACATACATACATACATAAAATCTGTCAGGTGCATACTATTGCAGGCTCTGTTACCCCAAACCTGGTCTTGCCCCTGATCTTCTCATTCCCAGGAAATTGAAAGTGCCATGTGTCAAAACATGAATGTTTCTTTAGTAAAAGTGACTAAACTATAGAATAAGGGATAAGAGGAGGGAGAAAGGTTTCCATGGGTGATTAGTCCGACCATAGGGAAGAGTTTGGCTTGTAGATTGTGATGGGATATCTGACATGCTCTCTGAAATGTGTTCCTCTGCAAGAATAGATCATCTGAGATTAAGGATATGTGGCTCACTTATTGCAAAGTATTGGCATAAAAAAGTAGAAACTCTCAGGACATGTCAGGCTACAGATTGAATGTAAACAAATGTACATATCTTCTAGGTATGTTTTCATTTCCTAATGTCAAAGTAAGTGGTTTGTCCTCAAATATGATTACTGAATAATAATCTATAGGAGAATTTCCCCTCCTGTTGCCTTGGCCAACTCAAATTCCAGACCCAAAACCTTTTCCCCAGATTTTATTATTTACTGCTCAAATCATTGTTTGAATATCCTCTTGTAAGATAGTCTTTCATTCCTTTAAATTTTCCCTCCAAATCCTTTCTCATCTATTTTAATTTCTTGGATCTTTCTGATCCATTCCTGAAGGAATAAATCTAGGCAAGCCTAAAGCCAATGACGTTTAGTGGTATAGTACACATAGGAAACTGATCATGAGAAATTTACTCTCGGCCAGGAAAACCTAGTCTGCCTCATTGTCAGAAGTAAAAGCCCCCTCCCTGTGATTTGAACTGATAGATCTCCTGGCAATATAGAAAATTAATCTAGTCCCTCATCCAAATGACATACCCTACGTATCTCAAGACTGTGATTATGCAGAATTGCACTCCTAAAACAGAAAGATACGTGCATTATAAACTGTGTGTAGACTTACATACATTTACTGTATTCATTTAAATTTTTCATTTTAAAGTTTTCCATTCTTCATAGAATATAATTCCCAGATCCTTTATCATGGTTTTCTTAGTTGCATCTATTTTTTTCTTTTTTTTTTTTTTTTGATGAGGAAGATTGGCCCTAAGCTAACATCCATTCCCAATCTTCCTCTTTTTTGCTGAGGAAGACTATCCCTGAGCTAACGTCTGTGCCCATCTTCCTCTATTTTGTATGTGGGATGCAGACACAGCATGGCTTGATGAGCAGTGTATAGGACCACAGGCGGGATCCAAACCTGTGACCCCCAGGCTGCCGAAGCAGAGTGTGCGAACTTAACCGCTATGCCACCAGGTCGGCCCCCTTTAGTTGCATCTTTCAATTCTTTTTTTCAATTTTTATTGAGCTAACATTTATTTATAACGTTATATAAATTGCAGGTGTACATCATTATATTTCAACTTCAATGTAGACTACGTTGCCTGGTCTTCCTGTCTTTGTGCCGTACTCTCACCACATCCTGCCCCCAAGAGCCATCTCAGAGCATGGACTGAAATCCTTCTAAAATATAAGCTAGATTAGATCACTCTATTTAAAACCCTTCAAATGCTTCCCATTACATATAGAATAAGATTTGACCTAATCACAAAGCCACATATGATCAGGCCCCTGACTCCCTCTTTGCCGTTATCACCTCCCACTCTCCTCACTACCTTTGGGGAGCATCAGCCTTCTTTCACAAATATGCCAAACCTGCTTCTGCCTAATGACCATTGTTGCATTTGACAACTCTTCCTTATCCCGGGTCTTAGCATCTGTTTTTTTGTAATTTTTCTGTCATTCAATATTCAGTCCAAATGTCACCACTCCGGAGAGCTCCATGACCACAGTGATTCTCTTTTGCATCACCCTGTTTTATTTTCTTAATGCTGCCTATATTTTGAAGTCATTTGTTCAATTGTTTCCTTGTTCTACCTCCCCACAATAGAATAAAAATTCCATATGTGCAGGAAACCTATCTGTATTATGGAATAAGGTATCTTCAACCACAACACCAGTGCCTATCATATTGTCCTAAAAAATAAATATTTGTTGAGTGAATATGTTTGAATGAACTCCAAATGAAATAATTTTGGCTACTTCTCTCTTAGAGATAAGAAAGCAGATCCTCAGTGGCCTGGTAGGGCCTGAGTCTGCCATTGAATCATGGGATGACCTTGGCGTCATTTGTCTTCTGACCTCTGCTGCCCGGGTCACTGAGACTCACTGGAGGTGGCAGCAGGTGGTTCTGCAGAACAGAAGACAATGGGTAAATCATCACTTCACAGGGAACCTCAAACTAGCTTTTCCTTAGAAGTCACCAACTAGAAACTGTCAAAATTTGTTTCTTTATGTATTGACTTTTCTGAAAACATTTTGCATATTTATCACTATAAATAATTTAATTTATGGGTTTCTGAGAAGGTATTAAGAGTACAGGGAATAAGCATGTGGGCTCTCGGGCCGGCCCAGTGGCGCAGAGGTTTAGTCTACACTTGGCAGCCCAGGGTTCACAGTTTCGGATCCTGGGCACCCGCCGACGCACTGCTTGTCAGCCATGCTGTGGCGGCATCCCATATAAAGTAGAGGAAGATGGGCACGGATGTTAGCCCAGGGCCAGTCTTCCTCAGCAAAAAGAGGAGTATTGGTGACGGATGTCAGCTAAGGGCTGGTCTTCCTCACAAAAAATAAAATAAATAAAGAATGTGGGCTCTCGAGATAGATTAGTTCTCTTCCAATTCTGGGTCTCCCATTTAGTAACGTGGCCTTGAAAGTCACTTAACTTTTTACTTTTTTAAGCCTCTTTCACTTGTTGTGGAAAAAAACACAAAGACAACACAGTTCCTGCATCATAAGGTGTTAATGAGATTAAGTGATAAGAGGTTTGTGCAGTGCCCATTGCGTTCCCTAAACATTAGCTACTTTGCTATTATGTTTGTTATTCAGGACCTCCAGGCACCAAAAGTTATGAATACAAGTGTAGCCAGTATGACAATGCTTTTTTTTACCTTCCTTAAAACCTGAGCCATATGTTAATATTAACAGGGAAGTGGTACCAGCAGCACATAAACATTTGTAAGTTTCTCACCGTAGTAACATATTTAGTGTCTGCTCATTGAGGCTCTAACTTTGACCTTAAATTGGACGCTTCCACAGTTTACTTAAACATGGATTTAAATCTTGCCATGGTTTTTAGACTCTCTGAGAGCTTCCTGTTAGTATTATATATTTATAATCACAGAGAGAATTAAAATACTGACAAAATGAAGCAGGAAACCTAAGTCTATGCAAATCTTCCCTGTGGCAGAGCTGTGGCTGCAGGCCCAGCTGCAGTTTGGGTACAGGCTCCAGATCACCTGTGCCTCACTGCACAGAGGTAGGTGGCTGAGTTTTCCAGTTGGGAGGCTGTGATGTGTAGGGTACTATACAGTTCCTTAGAATTCATCGTGGAGTTTAATCTTCCATTATGCTTCATCCCTGAAGTCATGAAAAACAGATTGATGAGGCTGCCCCCAGTATTCTGTCGGAACCACTGCACACTGTCCACAGTGGTAGAAAAATTGCACCTCAGAGCAGAGCTAGTTCCTTCCTGGAGGCTCAGAGCTGAAGGACTCTGCTCCACCTTCACCCCTCGCACCCCTGCTTGGAAAGAGAAAAACAAACATAAATGATGTCACTGGGGAGCCATTGATGCAATTTCTAAATCTATAAAATATCCCAAGAAACACCCATGATGATGTGGGACCATCTAGGAGCTCTGTGTCAGCCCTTCCTTCCCTCTCTCCCTCTGTCAGCTGTGGAACACTCCAGGCCCCCATCTGGGATGACCCCAACTCACAGCAAACCTGGACCCACAGAAGCCCCAGCAGAGCTCCCCAGAGTCTCTTCATGATGCCTTACCCACTTGCTTGGTTGCCTTCACCCCTATTCTGGAGGATATCAAGTCTCGAGTCCAAACAAATGTTCTTAGAGTCAGTATGTTCCACCAGAATCACTGAGCACCAATCACACACACACCTGAGCTTTGCCATTTCACTTCCTAACACGAAATCCACCTATGAGGGCCCAGCCCAGGCTGAGTGTGTATATCCAACATTCCTGGTCTTTTCTTGAGAAGTGTTTTAGGAAGGAAAGTTTGAATGTTTGGATGGAGAGTAAGAAAAGTGAGAGGACATCTCAGAGGGAAACAGGGTATCACCTGGGTCAGTACATCCTGGAAGACTATGGTTTCAGGGACCCTGCATTCTAAACAAGAACTAAGACATGTAGTTTGATAGAGAATTTGACAATTTATATGGAACATCTAACAAAGGAATACTGTTTCATGTTACATATCACTTTGTTAATCTCTTTTGTTAGAAAACTACATACAAATAAAAGAAATTAGACTCATTTTGTAAATCTAGAAAATATAGATTTATATTTATACACAAAGATAGCATATGTCTAAAATAAGACTTCGCTTGGTAGGAAAAGAAATAAGACATTTATAGGATGTCCATCTCAATCTCATTCTCACCTCCCATCTCCCATCCAACCCTTTCCCCTCCATCCCACACACCCACATGGCTGATTCATATCTGTGAACAGGAGGTGAGGGCCACATTTTGCAGTTCAAGCAAAATGTTTCTCCTTTTCCTCCTAATCTTGTCTTACACCTCTCCTTTTTCTCCTCTCTTTACTTATATTCCTTATTTCCCTCATTTCTTTGTCTTTTTTCTCAGAGGAGATATAGGAGCAGAAATTTCATCAGGAGTATTGGAGTAATTTCTTAGTCTGTGGAGTAGAAGTTCATTTTAAGAATTTTGGGTTATAAAAATTAGGAAAAAAGGAAATAGATCATACAGACATTTTCTACTGGAGCCCACAGCCCCACTTGGCTCTAACAGATTTCTACTCTCAACTCTGCTCCAGTCACCACCTCTGTCATATTATCATAGCCCAGGCCTCCTCAACCTGATCCAGTGACAGATTTATGGAGGTCTGAGCCCCATCTTTTTGAGCTTATGCTAAAATGGAAGAGCTGAGTACATGAAATTAACATTCAGTAAATATTCTCCCTATGTGCTTACTGATTTTATCACATTGTCCTCAGTCCCTTCCTCTGACTGTTGTTAACCTTCATCTCGCCATTCAGTTTATCAAATATTCACACACAGATGGGATTAGCAAGGACCCTAAGAAAACTTCCTCAGTTAGAATGAAGCCTAGGGTGCCCCACTGGATTAAAACCACCAGTGTAGACTGTCTCAGTACTCTCCTATCTGGTCACAGGTCACATGGCAATCTCCACACAAAACAGTCCCTGCCACCATCCCATTTGAAGTGATTCTCTGAGCAAGTTCCAGTCTCCAATCTGTTGAGGACACTGTGTTTTTCTCAGGAAGTGTCATTTCTTCATGAATCTTGACTCCTCAAAGATTAAGTAAAGACCATGTCAGCACAAGTGCTAAGCAGTTTAGTCCCCTCTGCCCTACTTGTCCTTATAGAACATGAGATTTTACTGAAAATGCCCCAGATTGATCCCTTGAGTCACTGAAAGCCTCACATTCACCAGAAGTTTGTGTTCAGCTCCCCCTGCAGTCCCAGGCACTGTGTCATTCAGAGCACAGAAGTAGTCAGCTGAGTCGCTCCAATGGGCTGAGGGTTTCCTCAGGTGGAAGGAGGTTTCATTCTTCCTAAATTCAGCCTTGAAACCTTTGATGCCTGGAACGAGACTGTTCCCAGACGTGTACTTCAGGAGAAGCTGGAGTCCTTGGTTGGGATATTGTATGTACCAGAAGAGATACGGTGAAATAGAAGATGAATACTTGCACTTCAGCTCCACAGAGTCTCCTTCAGAGACAGTGATGGGGACGTCAGGCTGGGTCACTGACTGGGCTCCGATTTCTCCTGAAACATCAATGCTGTATCAGTGAGACCAGGACAGACTTACCTATTAAGAGAAGATGTCTCTATTCAGACTCCAGCTGCAATACTGTTCTTCTAGGGAACAAGAGGATGAAATGGAATTTTACTCACTCAGGTAAAAGAGTATCATAAGCACTGGCACAGGAACCAAGCTCATGGTGGAGCAGTGAAGAAGCTGTGGGATCCTTTTTAAATATCTTCCCTGAGTAGGAAAGAATATGGCTGAGGAAACAGCACGCTTGGAACAAGAAAGAAGGGGTATGGTTGGTGCTCTAGAATCATGCCTAAGCACGTTCCAGAGATGTTTGGAAGAGTCGCTTCCTTGACAAATCTGGGTGTTTTCTGACTTCTAAACTGTCCTCATATGTCACTGTCTGCACAGAGCTCCAGCTGGACACCTCAGCCAGCTCTGTGAAGGAGCAGCTGAAGGAGTGACGCAGTTCTTGAGCTGTAATTCTAGTTTGCACAATGTCGCCCTCTGGAGGCCAAACAGAAGTAACTCTTCTCATAAACCTTGCCATACACCTTGCTATTTCAGGCACCTTTAGAGAGGGACTCAAAGGAACAGGCTCCGCAAACTTCTCACATCAGGTAACTCAGGAATATTCCTCCCTTTCAACTGAAACCTTGTATAGTCATAATCCCCACAGATGACAGTTTTTCTTGTCTTTATGATTTGAGAGGCATGATGTGATTTGTGGGTGTTTTGACATTTCCTGCTTTCCTAATAAGTGAGTGTGTGACCCTCTATGGTCCATACTGTTCATCCCAGGTATGGAGACACACAAGAAGAGAGAAACTAAGAGACTTCACAAAAAAATTGAATGGGTGAGTACAGTAGTCTTCTGAGTCATTGCCCAAAACAGATCACACAGAAGCATCAGAATAATCCTTAGGGCAGGGGAAGCAGGTAAACTGATGACCCAGGCTCAGTTTTGGATCTGGAGCTGCTGGCAGGTTGAAATTGAGCATCAAGACAATTAAAATAAAATAATTACTTAGCTGTTTCTAAAAGAAGAAAGAAAGAAAAATGCCAGTCACTCCCCTAGAACATCTCACAAAATCATCAATTCCCAAAAGATAAGTCCATTCTAGCAGAAAAACTAGTCAAGAACTGGGAGTATGGGGCCAATAAAGATCAAAAAAATTAAAAAGAAGATAGGTTCTTTTCAGTATATAAGTGATTAAAAGAATATAAAAAATGAGAAAATAATGAAAGTATATTGTTTTTTCCGAAGAAGTAAAAATAAAGGTGATTAGAAACTGCAGAGGGGAAAAATGTACAAGAAAGGGGTGATATACATGTGAAATTATTTTAAGTAACTTATGGAATCTAGGAAAAGGAAAACCAGCTGGTGATGCTGGGAACATTTTTCTTTGACTACAACATTGGCTTTTTGGAGTAGAAAATGTTCACATTGCCTTGTGGGGAATGAACAAAATATCAAAACCATAATAATATAATGGCAGTTATTGTTTCTTACTTTTATAAACCAACATCTAGAAAAAAATTAATAAATACATTGACAGTTGGAGGAACATAAAGGTATAATGTAGTGGACAGTATGTGGGGACAGGAGAAGGAAAGAGCAGGAAGGACTGAGTAGGGGCATTAGCAGCTTTGTCTTACACAGAGGAGAATGAACACACTGACTAATGGGAGGCACCAACAGGTAGAGGTAGATCCTTCTTATTCAAAAAACCAAAGTAAATAGTAATATAACCATCAAATATAATGTGAATGAGCTGAAAAGTCTGCTTTCATTGTGGGAATGAATGGATATTAACTAAATTTAATTAAACCATGAGGAGTTTTCCTGTTTTTCATCATTTCAAGTGAAGCTGAGGACAGTGTGGATAAGTTTCTATAAAATCTAAATCGAGGAGTTAGACATATCTCACAGGATTTGGTGAGAGTGATAAATTTCTCTTGAAAACCTAAGCCCTTCATCTGCCCCCAGCCTATGAGAGAAGTCGAGAGATGCAGAGAGGAAGAGAGAATTCTTTGAAAAGTGTTCCTAGACAGGGCTCTGTGGCATTTCCTCTGCCTTCCTCCTGGGAAGGATTGTCCCCTCTGTCAAGCTAAATGGGGGTAGCACCAGAATCTCAGACAGCTGGGAAGTACTTGCCAGAAGGTGAGATTGAGACATTATCTCCTCAGCTGAATGCTTGCTGCAACACAGAAACTTTGCAGGAGAGGCCTGTCCTGCCCTGCAAACAGAAGGGAGCACAGGAGAGTTCCTGGGAGAATCTGATATGTGTCCCCTGGAGTCTGGGGGACAGAGACTGATATCTGACTCTTGCCTGCAAAGATCTGTGGGAAGAGGCCTGCGAGACCACCTCTGTTGGCAAAGTGAGGAGAGAGCAGCAGTGAGACTGAGCCTCACTTGGTTTGCTGGGGAAAGGACCCTGCAGAGGGAAGCCAGGCTAGAGCAGCTGGATGCTTGCTCCCACAGAGAGCCCTTCAATCTGGAGTCTTGGGCGTGTAAGGTGAAAACCCTACATGGCCAGTCTACCATCTTTGATCAGAAAAAGTATACCTTTATTTCTTGAGTTATTAACAAGCTGGTTTATAAAATGGGCTAGACCCAATGGCAGAAAAGCAGGACATAGCTTAATTTTCTTCACCACTGCTTGTCCAGTTTTCCTCTCACTCCCTTGTTTAATATCTCAGTAGATCCCATAGCTTTTACAGTCAATTTCAAGTACTAAAATAGTCTAATTTTCATGTATAAAAGCCTCATCCAACTTTTTTGCTTGTTAGTCCTTTTATTTTTTTTCAAACTTTATTGAGATATTATTGACGAATAACATACGTAAGTTTAAGATGTACAACTTGGTGATTCGATGCACATATATATTGTGAAGTTATTACCACAATAAGGTTAGTTAACACCTCCATCCCCTCATATAATTACCATTATTTTTGTGGAGATAACTTTTAGGATCTACTCTATTAATAACAAACAAGTATAATACAGTAATGTTAATTATAGTCATCCTCCTGTACATTAGATCCCCAGACCTTATTCATCTTATAGCTGTATGTTTGCACCCTTCGACCAACATCTTCCCATTTCTCACCCTCCCACCCACCTCCAGCCCTGGCAACCACCATTCTACTCTCTACTTTGAGTTTGGCTTCTTTATTATTATTCTTTATTTTTTCAGTTATTTTATTGAGGTCATAATGGTTTACAACGTTGTGTAATTTCAGGTGTACATTATTATATATCAATTTCTGTATAAACTGCATGGTGCTCACCACCAATAGTCTAGTTTTTATCCATCACCATACATATATGCGCCTTTACCCCTCTTGCCACCCCACCACCACTTTCCCCTCTGGTAACCACTAATCTGTTCTCTTTATCCATGTGTTTGTTTATCTTCCACATATAAGTGAAATCATATGGTGTATGTCTTTTTCTGTCTGGTTTATTTCATTTAACATAATACCCTCAAGGTCCATCCATGTTGTTGCAAATGGGATGATTTTGTCTTTTTTTATTGCTGAGAAGTATTCTATTATATATATATATATACCACATCTTCCTTATCCATTCATCAGTCAATGGGCACTGGGGTTGCTTCCATGTCTTGACTATTGTGAATAATGCTGCATGAACAAAGTGATGCATAAATCTCTTTGAATTGTTTGTTTCACATTTTTTGGATAAATACTGTAATGGGATAGCTGGATCACATGGTAGTTCTATTTTTAATTTTTTGAGAAATCTCCATACTACTTTCTATAGTGGCTGCACCAGTTTGCATTCCCACCAGGAGTGTATGAGGATTCCCATTTCACCACATCCTCTCCAACATCTGTTATTTTTTATCTTGGTAATTATAGCCGTTCTGATGGGTGTAAGGTGATATCTCATTGTAGTTTTGATTTGCATTTCCCTAATAATTAGTGATGTTGAATATCTTTTCATATGCCTGTTGCCCATCTCCATATCTTCTGGAGAAATATCTGTTCATATCCTCTGCCCATTTTTGATCAGGTTTGTTTTTTTGTTGTTGTTGAGTTGTATGAGTTCATATATTTTGGAAATTAAACCCTTGCTGGATATATGATTTGCAAATATTTTTCCCCAGTTGTTGAGCTGTCTTTTTGTTTTGTTCATGGTTTCCTTTGCTTTGCAGAAGCTTTTTAGTCTGATGTAGTCTCATTTGTTTATTTTTTCTTTTGTTTCCCATACCTGAGTGGACATGGTATTGAAAAGATGCTGCTAAGACTGATGTCAAAGAGTGTACTGCCTATATTTTCTTCTAGGAGTTTTATGGTTTCAGGTCTTACATTCAAGTCTTTAATCCTTTTGAGTTAATTTTTGTGTATAGTATAAGATAATGGTTTAGTTTCATTCTTTTGCATGTGGCTGTCCAGTTTTCCCAAGACCATTATTGAAGAGACTTTCCTTTCTCCATTGTATGTTCTTGGCTCCTTTGTCGAAGATTAATTGAACTTTGATGTGTGGTTTTATTTCTGGGCTTTCAATTTTGTTCCATTGATCTGTGTGTTTTTTCGCACCAGTATCATGCTGCTGTTTTGATTACCATAGTTTTGTATATATCTTGAAGTCAGGGATTGTGATGCCTCAGCTTTGTTCTTTTATCTCAGGATTGCTTTGGCTATTCGAGGTCTTTTGTTGTTCCATATAAATTTTAGGATTCTTTGTTCTATTTCCATGAAGAATGTCATTGGGATTCTGACTGGGATTTCATTGAATCTGTAGATTGCTTTAGGTAATATGGACATTTCAACTATGTTTATTCTTCCAATCCATGAGCATGGAATATCTTTCCATTACTTCATATCTTCTTCAGTTTCTTTCAATAATATCTTATAGTTTTTAGTGTATGGGTCTTTCACCTCTTTGGTTAAATTTATTTCTAGATATTTTATTCTTTGTGTTGTGATTGTAAATGGGATTGTATTCTTGACTTCTCTTTCTGCTACTTCGTTGTTAGTGTATAGAAATGCAACTGATTTTTATAAATTGATTTTGTACCCTGCAACTTTGCTGTAGTTGTTGATTATTTCTAATAGTTTTCTGATGGATTCATTAGGGTTTTCTATATATAGAATCATGTCATCTGCAAACAGCAAGAGTTCATTTCTTCCATTCCAATTTGGACTCCTTTTATTTCTTTTTCTTGCCTAATTTCTCTGGCCAAAACCTCCAGTACTGTGTTGAACAGGAGTGGTGGGAGTGAGCACCCTTGTCTTTTTGCTGTTCTCAGAGGGATGGCTTTTAGTTTTTCACCATTAAGTATGATGTTGGCTGTGGGTTTGTCATATATGGCCTTTATTATGTTAAGGTGTTTTCCTTCTATACCCATTTTATTTAGAGATTTTATCATAAATGTATGTTGGATCTTGTCAAATGCTTTCTCTGCATCTTTTGAGATGATCGTGTGATTTTTACTCCTTATTTTGTTAATGTGGGGTATCATATTGATTGATTTGTGGATCTTGAACCATCCATGCTCCCCTGGTATAAATCCCACTTGACATGGTGTACAATCTATTTAATGTATTGCTGTATTCAGTTTGCTGATATTTTGTTTAGGACTTTTGCATCTATGTTCATCAGCGATGTTGGCCTGTAACTTTCCTTCTTTGTGTTGTCCTTGTCTGGTTTTGGTATCCTGGTAATGTTGGCCTCATAGAGTGAGTTAGGAAGCACTCCAACTTCTCCATTTTTTTTGGAATAATTTGAGAAGGATAGGTATTAAATCTTCCTGGAATGTTTGGTAGAATTCTCCAGAGAAGCCTTCTGGTCTTGGACTTTTGTTTTGGGGGAGGTTTTTGGATACTTTTTCAATCTCTTTCCTTGGGATTGGTCTATTCAGATTCTCTATTTCTCCCTGATTCAGTTTTAGAAGGTTGTATGAGTCTTAGAATTTATTCATTTCTTCTAGGTTATCCAATTTGTGACACGTAGTTTTTTGTGGTATTCTCTTATAATCCTTTGTATTTCTGTGGTATCCATTGTCATTTCTCCTCTTTCATTTCTAATTTTATTTGAGTCTCCTCTCATTTTTTCTTAGTGAGTCTGGCTAAGGCTTTGTATCAATTTTGTTTATTTTCTCAAAGAACCAGCTCTTAGTTTCATTGATCATTTCTACTGTTTTTTTTTAGTCTCTATTTCACTTATTTTGTCTCTAATTTTTTATTATTTCCCTCCTTCTGCTGGCTTTGGGCTTCATTTGTTCTTCTTTTTCTAGTTCTGTTAGGTGTAATTTAAGATTACTTATTTGAGATTTTTCTTGGTTCTTAAGGTGGACCTGAATTTCCTTCTTATAACCACTTTTGCTGCATCCCACAAGAGTTAGTATATTGTATTTTTATTTTCATTTGTTCCAGGTATTTTCAAAATTTCTTCTTTAATTTCTTCTTTGATCCAATGGTTGTTCAGGTGCATGTTGTTTAGTCTCCACATATTTTTGGCTTTCCCAGCTTTTTTCTTATAGTTGATTTCTAGTTTCATAGCATTGTGGTTGGAAAAGATGCTTGATACGATTTCAATCTTCCTAAATTTATTGAGGCTTGCCTTGTTTCCCAACATATGGTCTATCTTTGAAAATGTTCCATGTGCACTTAAGAATGTGTGTCCTGCTGTTTTGGGTTGGAATGTTCTCTCTATATATCTGTTAAAGTCCATCTGGTCTAGTGTCTCATTTAAGGCCACTCCTTCCTTGTTGACTTTCTGTCTGGATGATCTATCCATTGATGTAAGTGGGGTGTTGAGGTCCACTACTATTATTGTATTGCTGTTAATTTCTCCCTTTAGGTCTGTTAGTAGTTGCTTTGTATACTTTGGTGCTCCTGTGTTAGGTGCATGTATATTCACAAGTGTTATGCCCTCTTGGTGGAATGTCCCTTTTATCATTATATACAGCCCCTCTTTGTCTCTCATTGTCTTTTTTATCTTAAAGTCTGTTTTGTCTAATATAAGTATGGCAACACCTGCCTTCTTTTGCTTTCCATTTGCTTGGAGTATCAACTTCCATCCTTTCACTCTGAGCCTATGTTTGTCTTTAGAGCTGAGATGTGTTTCCTGGAGGCAGCATATTATTGGGTCTTGTTTTTTAATTCATCCAGCCACTCTGTGTCTTTTGGTTGGTGAATTCAATCCATTTACATTTAGAGTGATTATTAATATATGAGGGTTTATACTGCCATTTTATCACTTGTTTTCCGGGTGTTCTGTGTGTCCATTGTTTCTTTAACCTGGTATTTCTGACTGCCATTTCATTTTGGTGCTTTTCTGTGATGGTTTTCTCATTATGATTTGTGTTTATGCTCTGGTTTTTTGTTTAGTGGTTACCATGAGGTTTGTATATAAAAGATCTCTTAGATGAGATAGTCCATTTTCTGATAGCCTTTTATCTCCATTAGCCTAAGCAGATTCCATGCCTATCCTCTTCCCCTTCTGAGTTATTATTGTCACAAATTATTCTTTTTTGTGTTGTGAGTTTGTGCCTAAGTTGAAGTGTTTGTAATTATTTTTGATGCTTTCCTTCCCTTTATCTTTTATCTTGTAATTATTTGCTAGCCTGTTCTGACAGAGATCTGCAATTTTCTGGTTTGTATGTCTATTTATCTCCTTGTTCAAAGCTTTGCAAACTTTTGCCTTTTTGTTACAGGTAGGAGGGCTTCCTTCATCATCTCTTGTAAGGGAGGTCTAGTGGTGATGAACCCCCTCAGCTTTTGTTTGTCTGGGGAAGTTTTCATTTCTCCATCCTATCTGAAGGATAGTTTCACTGGATAGAGTATTCTTGGCTGAAAGTTTTTGTCTTTACATATTTTGAATATATCATTCCAGTCTCTCCTAGCCTATAAGATTTCTGCTGAGAAATCCACTGAAAGCCCGATAGGGGATCCTTTGTAGTTTATTCTCTTCTGCTTTGCTGAACTTAGTATTTTATCTTTCTCATTGACTTTTGCCAATCTTAAATTTATATGCCTTGGAGAAGACCTTTTTGCATTGATATAATTAGGAGTTCTATTGGCTTCATGTACTTGTAAGCCCATTTCCTTCCCCAGGTTTGGGAAGTTGTCAGCTGTTATTTCTTTGAACAAGCTTTCTGCTCTTTCCCCCCTTTCTTCTCCTACTCTGGAATACCTATAATCTTTATATTGCTTTTCCTAATTGAGTCAGACATTTCTTGAAGAATTTGTTCATTTTTAAAAATTTTTTTAGTTCTCTCTCTTCCTCCGTCTGAATCATTTCTATATTTCTATCCTCTAAATAACTAATTCTGTCCTCCATAACATCAGCTCTATTTTCATGGTTTCTAGATTATTTTTTATCTCATTAATTGTGTTCTTCATATCCAGAATTTCTGCATTTTGTTCTCTTTTTTTTTTAGAGCATCAATCTCTTCAGTGAAGTATCCCTTCTTCTCATTAATTTTATTCCTGTGTTCATTGAACTGTCTTTCTGACTTTTATTTTAACCCATGGAGTTTCTTTATGACAACTATTTTGAATTCTCTGTCATTTAGATTGTAAATTTCTGTGACTTCAGGATTGGTTTCTGGAGACTTGTCATTTTCCTTCTGCTCTGAAATGTTGCTGCAATTCTTCATGATGTTTGATGAACCGATCCTTTTCCAGCACATTTGTGGAATCAGATCAGAGATTACACCTGCCACCACTGGTGGGGAGCAGGAGCTGTGTTTTCTGATTCTGCCCCACCTGCTGGACATTGTGCACATAGGGCTGCTCTGTGTTTGTGGGGGCTGGCCACCGCCACTTTGCAGGCTGCACTCATGTGGGCAGGGACTCTGTGCTGGGTGGGGAGGTCAGGAACCAAAGGTGGGGTCTCTGTGCTTGGCAGGAAATCAGCTGAGCTGCTGTGAGCTAGGCAGGAGGGGTGCCTATGTGGGGGCTGAGCCACCACTTTCTGGTTCCCAGAGGCTGCTGTGCTCTATGGGCAGGGTGCCTTCTGAGTGGGCAGGGCATCTTCTCACCTGTGCTGCACTAGGAGGGAGGGCTGAACCACCACTCAGTGGGACTTGTGGGCTGCTGTGCTCTGCAGGCGGGGATGCCTTCCCAGCACATGGGGAGCCCTCTTGTTGACACTGTGCTTGTGGCTGGGCACCCTTGTATGGGCTGAGCCACTGCCACTCGGGGTAGAATGCTCCCACCCGTGGGGCTGCCGTGACATGGTGGGCACTCCTGCTAGCTGGGCTACAACTCTCCAAGTGTTCATGCAGGCCAGGCTACCCCCACCTCCTCTTACAGTCACACCAGCCACTGTATGAGGATCTCCGACCTGGCTCACTGCTGCCAGGGAGAGGGAGGGGTGTGCTCACCTAGTTCCACCGCCTCCCAGGGATCCAGTCCACCCACCTTCAGATGCATGGCCGTGTGGACCTCTCAGATGTCCTGTTGTGCTGTGCAGGAAATCCTCTACTGGTTAATGAATGTCCATTTAGTTGTAAATTAGGGGGGACAGTCAAAGGGAACAACTCACTCTGCCATGATGCTGACATCACTCCAAGTTCAGCTTATTTAGGTTCTACATGCAAATGAAAATATACAGAATTTGTCTTTCTCTGTCTGAATTATTTCATTTGGCATAGTGCCCTCAAGGTCCATCCATATTGTTGCAAAAGACAAAATTTTCTTCTTTTTTATGACAGGGTAATATTCCAATGGAAAAAAGAATATATATATATATTTCATTTTCTTTATCCATTCATCCATCAATGGATGTTTAGGTGTTTCCATGTCTTGACTATTGTGAATAATGCTGCAATGAACATGAGAGTGCAGATATCCCTTTGAGATACTGATTTCATTTCCTTCAGATCTAAACCCAGAAGTGGGATTGCTGGATCAAATGGTAATTTTATTTTAATTTTTTGAGGAATGTTCATAAAGTTTTCCATAGTGGCCGTACTAATTTATATTCCCATCAACAGAGTACAAGGGTTCCCTTTTCTCCACAGCCTCACCAATGCTTGTTATCTCTTGTCTTTTGACATTCTACTAGGTGTGAGTTGACATCTCATTGTAGTTTTGATTTGCATTTCCCGGATGATTAGTGATGTTGAGCATTTTTTCATGTACCTGTTGACTATTTGCATGTCTTCTTTAGAATAATGTCTATTCAGATCCTCTGCCCATTTTTTAATCTGATTGAGGTTTTTTTCCCATTGAGTTGTATGAGTTACTTGTACATTTTACATGTTAACCCCTTGTTAGATATAGACTTTGCAAATACTTTCTCCCATTCAGTAGATTGTCTTTTCCTTTGTTGTGCAGAAGCTTTTTTAGTTTGATGTAGTCCTATTTGTTTATTTTTGCTTTTATTGTCCTTGTTTTTGGTGTCAAATCCAAAAAATCATTGCCTAGACCCATATCAAGGATCTACCCCTTTCCTTGACTTCTAAGAGTTTTATGGTTTCACGTATTGTGTTCAAATCTTTAATCCATTTTGAGTTGATTTTTGTGTATGTTGGAAGATAGGGGTCCAGTTTCATTCTTTTACATGTGGTTGTCCAGTTTTCCCAACACCACTTATGGAAGAGACTATCCCTTCCCCATTGAGTATTCTTGGCTCCCTTGTCACATATTTGTTGATTGTATACATGAGGATTTATTTCTTGGCTCTCAATTCTGTTCCATTGGTCTATGTATCTATTTCTATACCAGTGCCATACTGTTTTGATCATTATAGCTTTGAAATGAGAAACTGTGATGCCTCCAGCTTTGTTCTTCTTCAAGACTATTTTTGCTATTTGGTTCTTTTGTGGTTCCATTCAAACTTTAGGATTTTTTTTTTATTTCTGTGAAAAATACCATTGGAATTTTGATAGGAATTGCATTGAATCTATAGATGACTTTAGGTAGTGTGGACATCTTAACAATATTAATTCTGATCTGTGAACATGGGATATCCTTCCTTTTTTTGTGCCTTCCTCAATTTTTTCATCACTGTCTTGTAATTTTCAGTGTAGTGATCTTTCACCTCCTTTATTAAATTTATTACTAATTATCTTAATATTTTTGATGAAATTGTAAATAAGATTTTCTTTCTTTTCACATAGTTCGTTAGTGTATAGAAATGCAAATGATTTATGTATGTTGATTTTGTATCCTGCAACTTTACTGAGTTTGTTTATTAGTTCTAACAGTTTTTTGGTGAGTCTTCAGGATTTTCTGTATAAAAGATCATACCATCAGCAATTTTACTTCTTCCTTTCCAATTTGGATGTCTTATATCTTTTTCTTGCCTAATTGCTCTGGTTAGGACTTTCACTACTATGTCAAATAGGAGATGTGAGACTGAACACCATTGTCTTTTTCCTAATTCTAGAGGAAAAGCTTTCAACCTTTCACAGTTGAGTGTGACATTAGCTGTAGGTTTGTCGTGTGTGGCCTTCATTATTTTGAGGTATGTTTCTTCTATACACAATTTGTTGAGTGTTTTCATCACAAACCATGTTGTATTTTGTCAAATGCTTTTTCTGCAACTATCAGATGATCATATGATTTTATCTTTCATTCTATTAATGTGGTGCATCACATTGATTGATTTGTGCATGTTGAACCATCCTTCCATCCAAGAGATAATTTCCCCTTAATCACAGTGTATGAGCCTTTTAACGTGTTGTCAAATTTGATTTGGTTGTATTTTGATGAGAATTTTTGCATCTATATTCATCAGGGATATAGTTCTGTAGTTTTCTTTTCTTGTAATGTCCTTATCTGGTTTTGGTATCAGGGCCATACTGGCTTCACAAAATGAGTTTGGGAGTGTTCCCTCCCACAAACAACAGGTTTTTGGATGAGTTTTAGAAGGACTGGTGTTATTCCTTATTTAAATGTAAATTCTTATTCAATTTACCAGTGAATCCATCTGGTCCTAGGCCTTTCTTTGTTCAGAGATTTTTCTTATAATTTCTATTTCCTTACTCATTTTAGGTCTGTTCAGATTTTCTATTTCTTCATGATTCAGTCTTGGTAGGCTGTATGTTTCTAAGAGTTTATCCATTTCTTCTAGGTTATGTTTCTTCTGCTTGCCTGAGTCTGCTGTTGAAGCTCTCTATTGAATTCTTCAGTTCACTCATGGTATTCCTCAACTCTAGGATTTCTGTTTTGGTTCTCTGTGTATGTGTAAGGAAGATTAGTCCTGAGCTAACATCTGTTGCCAATCCTCCTCTTTTTGCTGAGGAAGACTGGCCCTGGGCTAACATCGTGCCCATCTTCCTCTACTTTATATGGGATGCCACCACAGCATGACTTGACAAGTGGTGCATTGGTCTGCTCCCAGGATCCAAACCTGTGAACCCCAGGCTGCCAGAAGTGGAGTGCATGAACTTAACCACTGTGCCCCCAGGCTGGCCCCTCTGTTTGGTTTTTTTAATGGTTTCTATTTCTTTGTTGAATTTCTTGTTTTCTTCATGTATTGTTTTTCCTAATTTCACTTAGTTGTCTATCTGTGTTTTCTTGTAGTTTGCTGAATTTCATTAAGAGGATCATTCTGATTTCTTTGTTAGACATATTCTTTGTTGTATATCTCCTTTAAGATTAGTCATTGGAGTTTTATTAGTTTCCTTTGGTGGTTGGTTATCCATGGTCTTTGATTATTCATCATCCCCATGTCCTTGCACTGGTGTCTGCACATTTAAAGAAGTAGGCATCTCTTCCAGGCTTTACAGACTGGCTTCAGCAGTCAAATTCACCAGTCAGAGATTCTGGGTGGGCCATCTGGTGGAGTTTCTGGGGACAGGCTTACTGCTGGAGTGGATCAAAAGCCTGGGTCTGCAATAGTTAGCCTGGCACTGGGCCCAGCTAGTGCTCTGGGTTTGCAGATGCCAATTAGGAGCTTGGGGACCAGGAGTTGCTCAGGGCCATGAGAGGTGACTGGTGTTTGGGTGAGCTGGGAGGCTGGGTTCATGGGAGCCCACCAGGGGCCTGGTGCCATAGGAGTTAGCTGGCACCAGGGTGGGCCAGGAGTCTGTGTTTGTGGGAGTCCATCAGCATCCAGGGGTACCAGAAGCCACCTGGGGCCCCAGGAGCTGGCAGATACAAGTGTGGATCAAAAGCCTCAGTTACAGGGGCCCTCTGGGAAACTGAAGCCAATAAAGCTTCCTGGAGCCCTGGGAGCTGCCTGGGGTCACTGGAGCTGGTAGGTGCCAAGGTGAGCCAGGGGGCCTGCGTTTGCAGGAGCCCACTGGGAACCTGGTGCCACAGCAACTACGTGGGGCTGCAGGAATCACCTAGAGCCACTGGAGCTGGCAGATGCAGGGGTGAGTGGGGTAGGCCTAGGTTAGCAGGATCCCTCAGGGAACCACCTAGGGCTGTGGAAGTCCACCTGCTGCTGGGGCAAGCCAGCTCTGAGGTCCACAGTGAAGTCAGGAAGTCACTTCCCTCTCCTCCCATAGGGAAGGTGTCTCTCTCCACTCTGGGCTGCCTCAACTTGGGAGAGGGTTGATGAGGGTAATGTGAATCTATCTTTCCTTATCCTCCTCAATGCATATTTTCTTATTTCTGTACTTCACTCATGTACTGTAATCCCTCAACTGTAATCCTAGGCTCTTGTAAAGGCAGATAGTCATTCAAATTGATGTTTCTGGAGGAGACAAGTGGTAGAAATTCTTATACCACCATTTTGCTGACATCACTCCAAGCCTCATCTGCTCTAAATCAAAACTTTAATCTTTCATCACGTTCAAAGCTTCTTTCCTTCCCACACATATAGACATACACAAAGGATGAATGATCTGTAGCCAGGCTTTACCTGCTGGCAAGATAAACTTCTAAAAATTTTTTTATAAAGTGTAAAAGGAAGTCAAATGACACTTGAGTGGGCATGAGTACTCTCAGAGGAAACACCTCCACATGGTGGTATTTAGCGCTTTCAGAAAAATATCTGCCTCTTGACCCAATTGCCTTCAGGCAAAACCTGCCTGCTTACAAGTCTTTGCCACCTACATGGATCTCCAATTAGCTTTTTCTGATTACTTCATTCTTAAATAATAAGGTAAGCCAGGGGTCAGCAGAAATTTAGAGAAAGTTTGCGATATGAATGATGGACATCAAGGTAAACAAATTTAAAATGACCCTAAAAAATGAGATAATTCAGTAAACAGAAAAAGGCTTTACAAAAATTCTAATTAACAGTCTCAAAGAAATGTAACTAAACAACCAGATCATGTTGGAACAGGAGAATAATGGGCTCTAGGAAGAAAGGGAATTTGACAGAATATATTATACTGAGGAATTTGCAAAAAGATTGGTGTTAAGATAAAAAGTAGGAGGGGAGAAAGAGGCAACTAGAAACTCCATGAAAAAGGAGAAGCTGTGCAAGGAAGAATATGTAATTATAGTATACTGTTCACTTGTGGTTATAGTCATAATATCTACCCTAGTATTGATTTTCACCTTTAAGAATAAGCTCATCCAGAGGATATGATCTAACTCTCAAAAGACAATCACCCAATACTTTTCAATGTATTGCCTTACAGGGTCTTTGATTCTTATCTCACACACGGTCAATTTATTACTTATATATAACTAATATTGCTACATTTTATTGAACAATTCCAAAAGTGTATACACCAAAATGTAAATTATGGTTATCTGAGGATGTTGAGACATGGGCGCATTATTTCTTTGTCCATTTTGTTTTTCATTGTTTTCTAGATTTTCTACGATGACTATTGGAGTACTCTGTTACATTGGTGACTCTCAATGAATCATAGCCTTGCATAGTCCCTGCCACATGAATCTGGGCTAGCCCCATGATTCACATAGTCAGTAGAATGCAGGAAGAGTGATGCTGTACCAGTCCTGAGCTTAAGCTTAAGACAGCCATTCTCCTTTTGCACTGTTAGGAGCTGCCATGTGAAAAATTCAACTACCATGCTGGAGATACCATGTGCAGAGACCACATGGAAAGTTCAACCATGTATTCTGTCTTTTTAAAATCACACACACAAATACAAACATACATGTGTTTGTGCATGTGCAAGTATGGGAATGCATCTGAGTAAGGCAGAGTATGTGCCTTTCAAGTGCCCAGTGCACTGGTGAGATCTAAGCCAGAGCCCTACTCTAATGAGTACTTGACAAATATTTCTGCTTCTGATCATTATGATGGAAGTACTGTCACTAAATAAGAACAGGGCTGTGTGCCTCAATAAACTATAGACAGAACAAAACTTATTCTGGTTTCTGTAATGGTACAAAGCTCTATATATTTTGTAACCATTCGTTCCTACAGACTGTCTTCAGCCTGGAGGCAGAGAGATGCCCATCCATTCCTGGGAGTCCAGTGTCACCAATCGTTCCATGAGCCATCATTTATCTATTTGAACCTTGAAAGCCTCGCCCTGGGGATCATTTGGTAAAAAAGTCATGTGATCTTTCTACAGAGAAACAACTGATCAATTTATTGATTTTTTTGTTCAGAGATAACAAGACCAAGACTTTTATCTCCCCCAAAATTTCTTGTATTTATTTAGGTCTTCTTCAATTTATGAAGAGTCTGAACACGCAAGATTTTATGTCATCTTTCAAACAGCTTTGTAGGGGTTGGCAGATCAGGTTTAATAACTTCATTATACAGAAATAATAATGCAGGATATTGATAGCATTTATCTGTTGAGTGCTGATTTAGTGTAGGACCTTTGGTGTGATATTATTTTAACCTCATAATAACATTAGAAGATAGTATTATGATATCCATTTTATAGAGGAAGTGTTGAAGCTCAGATACTTTAAGTATTTGACCAAGGTCAAACTATGAAGAGTAACATATCTCAGATTCAAACCCAGGAATGCCTGGCTCCAAAGCTATTCTTTTTTGACTTTATTTTGCTACCCAAGAGCATGTAGCAAAGATGAAGTGCAATTAGACTGAGCTACTAATTCCAGTGCTCTTTCTACCATCCTTCAGTGGCTTTCTTTCAAAGTGCTCTACATGCAGATCCCTGTTTATAAAACTGGAACTTAAAATTAAGCCTAATTGTGTTGTTTCCTCATAGTTAGTGACTCCTTGAAAGAACCTGAACCATACTCCTGGTTCCCCCATCTTGAAGACAGGGCTCTTTTACTCTGGACTACAACCAAGACATCATCCAATGAAGATACCATGAATAAGGGTGGGATGAAACTCCAACAGGGGCAGAGAACATTTTGAAGATTTCTCCAGAAGAATATTCCACCTATAATTTCCTTTAGGTGGAAATTCCTTTAGACAGAATGGTCTAATGCCTTCTTTATATAAATACACACAGCCTCTCAGATATGGGTATTTATTTCCATAAGTTAATGGAAACATTACAGAGATTCGCTTCTACCCAACTGTCTCAACTCTCATGTCAGGAGTGTGGCTGGACCCTCCACTTCTGGTTTGGGCAGAGGCTTCCAAAACTTGGGGATCACTGTGAACTTGCTATGCAAAGGTAGATGTCTGAATCTCCAGGCTTCAAATCTGTAATGTGCAGGGAGGTGTATTTCTTGTCTTTGTTCAAATGCTGTGAATCTTCTTTCCTTGTTTTCTCCATTTGAGAGCCTGGGAATCAGAAACCCTAGAAACTACTAGAAACAGTGGTCTTCTTAAGTGCAGTTGAGAGAAGACCTGGTTCTGTCCTGAACATTCAGTGACTCGGCACTCTGCTTCACCTTCAGCAGGCTCCTCATCCCTGTTTACAAAGATATCAGCCAAAGGAGATGAGTTTATGGGCTTTAATGCTCCACAATTATTTGTTTTCCCATAATACTACTCCCCCACCAAACCCTAAGATGAGCTAGATGAAAACACCCTCCCATCCCATGGTCCAGCCCTATTGGTCTCAACAGAAAATATCACCAAATATTGCTTTCCCTGTTGTCAGAATCAAAGACAACCCCCATCAAAATAATAATAATAACTGTAATACCCTCATAGTCCTGATGAAGCCACAGGAGCACTAGCAAGATTGCCAGGAACTAAGCCATTATTCCTGTCTCCCTTGGGCCCCCAACGGACCCAACTCTGAAAAGTGATAATGACCCAGAATCTATGCTTCTACTTCAGATACTGCAAAAATAGTCTATCATACCAATCAGACGCTAAAACTCTCCCCATCCCCTCCTCTACCATCATCTGCATTCTCCTTGCCAAACCATCAGCAACAGGGGAATGGGATAAAAGAAAAGAGAAAGAGGAGCAACAGAGAGAGTAAGAGATCTAAACTCAGAGGAGACTTGAAAACCATCTTGTAGATGCTTAAAAATGGCCAAAGAAATGTTCAAAATTTGTGTGACAGTAAATAATAATCTGACACTTGGGCTAAATTTTTCAAAAGCTGAGAAGCCTGTTGTTCACACTAAGTGTGTACAGTGTGCATGTAAGTGTATGTAGTGTGTGTGTGCATGTGTGTGTGTGTGCATTGTATGTATACACACACAAACTGAGGGGCACCAGTGGGCTAAGCAACAATAGTGTAAACATCAAGATTGCCTCATCTTGAATAATAGAGTAGCTCAGGGACAATGGTGACATGAAGACATTGCACTGTATGCCTTTTAATACTTTTTGAATTTTAGACCATGTAAGAAATTTGAGAAATAAATAAGATCAAAGTGTTTTAAAATAGTAAAACAATACATGGATTTGATAATACCTTCTGAAAATAAAAAATAAAATAAACATTTTAGAAAGCACTACTTTTGAGCTTCCCCCTGGGCTGATACCCACCCCACAGGGAGATACTGCACAGGTGCAGCCCGGATGTCTCACTGTGTGTGACTCACGATGCAGTAGTACACAGCAGTGTCCCTCAGGGCAGCCTGGGGCAGACTCAGGGTGCTGGACTTCCTGTCAGCAGGGATGAACAGAGTTGCCACTTCATTTGTCACTTTTGTCTTAAATCCTTGAATAACAAATTGTGGTCCCTTGTTGGGGAACTGTCGGTACCAGAGGATATAGTCATTTGTAGCAATATCGGTGTGGTTACAGGTTATGTTCACCTCTTGTCCTTCATATGAGTCAAGGAAGATGGGCTGGGTGGTCTTAGCAAGGCTCAAAGTACCTGTGGGAGTAAAAACACAAAACTAGTCTGATCCTGAAACTGAGGTGAATTGAAGGTCCAACTCAGCTCCCTCCAGGTTCTGTCTCACAGTCAAATCCACCCCAGACCCTACTTCCCCACCATATACAGACACATACAATTTACTTATCATTTGTGTTTCAGGACAAATATTTAAAAAATATTTATTCCGAGGAATCCTAGGAACACATGTTCAGAAGGGGCAGGTCTAATTTCTCCCTCCTGTTGATGGACCTGGGGCTCAGTAACCCAGAACACCTTTATTGCCCTGAGACACCCCTCACATAATGCACATAACTGCCTGGAGAAAACAGGACCAAAGTCAGCCCTCAACCTCTTGGATAAAGAGCAGTCATAGCAGGCGAGGTTGCAGATCCCTGTCCAGACCAGATCCCATTCTTCTTAATCCCAAAATAACTCACCCAAGATGAGGAGTATGGTCACTCTTGTCACCTGCCTCATATTCTAGGTGTAAGCCAGGACCCAGGGTCTTGGCTCTGTTGCTGAGTCTGAGCCTGGGCCAGGATGCAAACCAGGGAAGAGGCACAGCAGCACCTGCCAGAACTCACACTAGCAGCTCTCCCCTGGGACTGTCCCCAGGAGCCAGCCAATAGCAGGGCAGTGGATCCTCAGAATGGGCTTCCCCTCAAGGTTCAACTGAGCGCTCAGGAAGAATAGGGGGTAGAAACTTCCAGCACAACAGCATAGCAGCCTCAATTTCCTTTTAGATCTTTGCCAAGGTCGAGCCCCTTATAGACTTGTTCTGAATGAAGTAAATACATGGGAGGGTAGACTCCATCATGCTCCTTATTCCCATCACTTTTCTATAGTCCCAGAAGGTGGTCATCTATTGTAGTCAGTCTGAGACTCATGGAGCTATAAGAATAACCCCTTTGACCTGATACTTTATGCCCATAAATCCCTCATTGGTCGCTGTGTCACCAGATGAAGCAAGGAATCTTAATCTTATTTCACAAAAGAGCAAATGAGGCCGTCTGAACTGGACCTTTCATCTCCTGTCACCCCGGTGGCCTTTTATAATCTCACAAAACTCACATCTAACATTCACTTCTCAGACGTCACTTATCAATTTTTAAAAAGGAGCGCAGACCCCTCACTAGTCCCTACTGACCAGCTAGGGTAGGACATTTGATGTGGAATCGTTCACCTAACCAGGAAGGAAGTGAGGTGAAGAAGAAGAAAAGGCACAAGTGCAGAGTCAGACAGACCTAAATCCAAATCCCAGCTCTGCCACCTTGTGACCTTGGGCAACTCTCTCCTCTGAGCCTCAGTATCTTCATCTGTAAAGTAGGAACAATAATACCTACTTCAGAGTCAGCCCATGGCATATAGTCCACAGTAAACTGTAATTCCTTCCCATTCCTTTCCTTCCCATCTGAATTACGTACAGTTTACCATGGCCAGTAGAAAGCAGTTGTGCAGGATTATATATGTGTTTTTTTTTAAATACCCTTTCACTCTTCCTTCAAGAAATACCCAAAATAAACTCAATAACAGGAACACACAAAAGAAATTTTAAATCACAGCCATTCAGGAAAAGAGTCAAATCCAAAAGACATCATGTTAATTGAATCAGCCAACTGCAATATTCAAAACATGTTAGATACTCACATTAATGTGGAAAAGACAGTGGTGTGTTGCTTGAGTTCTTTGCTCATATAATATGGGAACAGAAAATTCCTAGAAAATATTTGGGAGGTGCCTCTTCTACGTCTAGAATTACTCAAGGTATTCTGAGTGAGAAATTTTTCCATTTTCCCTTGCAAAAGATCACTGAGTGCTGATGACTTCTAGTAACATTTTCACAGAGTAGACATCACAAGGGATGGAGTAAATAACCAGCTTGCCCTCAGTATCAAGTGGAGGAGAAAGGAAGTATTTATGAGGGAGCTGAAGATCCTAGGACACTGTACAGAAGTAAAACATAAAAGGGTTACAACTTAGACTCAACTCATTACAACAGCGACCCCTTGTGGTAAACACACTTGGACATAAGAAATGTTTCACGAAAGTTAATAGGTCTCAGACCCACGCAGCTTATAGAACATCTTATTTCTTTATTAAATGCAGTAGCAGGTAGTTTGGCTTGATCACGTGGAGCACAAAGTCTATTTTATGGAATGGAAGAAACACTGAATGAAGAGTTGGATAAACTGGATTTTAAGCAATTCTCTGGACTTGTTAGTTGTGCAATTTTGTGCAAATCACCCTCTGAGAGGCACAGTTTCTTCACCACTGTAAGAGAGATTACAGGGATCAATTAAATGAGTATAAGGAAGGCCTTTCTAGGGGCCAGCCCAGTGCTGTAGTGGTTAAGTTTGCATGCTCTGTTTCAGTGGCCCGGGGTTCGTGGGTTCAGATCCCGGGTGCAGACCTGTGCATCACTCATCAAATCATGCTGTGGTGGCCCCCCCACATACAAAATAGAGGGAGACTGGCACAGATATTAGCTCAGAGACACTCTTCCTCAAGCAAAAAGAGGAATATTGGCAGTAGATATTTGGAGCCAATCTCCCTCACTACAAAAAAAAAAAAAAAGTCCTGTTTAAATCATGGTGTTCTCTACAAGTACAAACTCCTTTTAACGTAGGAAATATCACAAGATCAGAATGATCTTACCTTTTCAGGCCAACAAATGGAACTTGAAGTTTCTGTGTCACCATCTATTATCTCACTTAGGAGAATATTACTGAATATCAAGCAACTAGGGGAAGAAACAACAAAAGTTTTTCTATGTCTCAGCCTTTGGAATGAAAGTAATCATTAATGGTTGTGGTGTTACAGTGTGAATTGTGTCTCTCTTCCTGTGCCCAAAACAGATATGCTGGAGTCCTAATCCCTGGTACCTCAGAATGTGACCTTATTTAGAGATAAGTCTTTACAGAGGTAATCAAGCTAAAATGAGGTTACTTGGGTGAACTCTAATCCAATATAACTGATGTCCTTATAAAAAAGGGAAATTTGGACACAGAGAGACAAGAATAAAGGGAAAACACTGTGAAGAGACACAGGGAGAAGCTGGCCATCTACAAGCCAAGGAGAGAGGCCTGGAGGAGATCCTTCCCTCACAGCCCATAGAAGGAACCAACTCTGCTGACACCTTGATCTTGGACTTCAAGCCTCCAAATGTGAGATGATACAATTCTGTTGTTTAAGCCACCCAGTTTGTAGTATTTTGTTATGGCAGTCCTAGCAAACTAATACATTGTGCTAACAATTATGTTATATATTGTATACATACTCCTTTGAAAAACATCTTCTGTGTTCAAAAGATGTGGGTAAATACAGGAATGTATCACATGCATTAATGTTGTTTGTTATATATACTATAATAAAAAATTAAAACCATTGTTAAAGCAAATTTTAGAAATTTCCTGAGGTTAAGAAAGAAAACCATGCCCTATAGTTAAGTGCCATTAGCCAGAGGAATATTTAAAAGTTTTTATAAGTGGGTTTTTTTTCTGGTTATTAAAATAGTGAATTTTACACACAGAATTTCAAAAATATGAAAAAGTATAAAAAATAAAAATCGTGTGTAATACCATATCCCAGAAATATCACTGAATAATATTTGGGTATATTTCTTTTCAGCCTTTTGTCTATGCATAAATTTTTTTTTTTTTTTTTGCTGAGGAAGATTTGCCCTGAGCTAATATCTGTGCCAATCTTCCTCTGTTTTGTGTGTGGGTCACTGCCACAGCATGGCCACTGATGAGCGGTATAGGTCTGCACCTGGGAACCAAACCCAGTTCACTGAAGCAGAGTGTACCTAACTTAACCACTAGGCCATGGGGCTGGCCCTATGCGTAAATATTTTTAACAAAATTGGATTGCATGAGCGTGTGCACTCACCCACACACACATTTGAGTCCCCTGGGTTTTTTTAACTAAAGTTATTTCCCACAAATTTTTGCCTGTCAATAAATGCATAAAATTTCAAGTCTAATAGCCACAAAATATTCGTTAGTAGAGATGTACTATAATTTATTTACCAATTTTCCTAGTATCAAATGTTTATATTTTAGAAAGAATACTATGATAAACACCTTTATACATAAATATTTGTCTATTCTTTCTTTAGACCAGCTTCTATAAAGGGGATTTCCTGGATTAAAGAGTAAGAATATTTTAAGACTCTTGGTAAGTATCAATTTACTCAGTCAAACAATATTTGTGGAGTCCCTACTTGGGTCAGGCACTGAGCTAGACACTGGATATTCAATGGTGAGAAAGACCCAGTGGTTTAGTGATAAGGAAGAGAATTTTAAAAGCAGTGATAGACCTCTGATAACTGCTGTGGTAGGAAAAGAGCAGAGTACTATGGGAACATACAGGAAGTGAAACTGCTTTGGATGTGGGGTTCCAGGAAGACTTCCCAGCAGGAGTGACACCTGAACTAAAACCTAAGGGAAGAGTAGGAGTGAACCTGGTAAAGACTGGGGTCAAGTAGGAAGAGGCAGACAGAAGAGCATAGGGACAGACATGGAATCAAGAGAGTGGATGTCACTTGGGTAGATGGTGGTGCTGTTGTTTGATATAGAAAACAAAAAAGGAGTGAGTTTGTCTTCTTTTGTTTCATTGTGTTTTGGGAAGGGGAAAAGATGAAGAGCTAAGCTCTGCACCATTTAACTTGAGGTGCTTCTGGATTCTTGCAGAGAACCCAGTGAAACTCACTATACAATCAGAAAAAGATCAGAGAAGGGAGGACTGAATGGAGCACAAAACGGTTCTGTGGAGAGTGGTAACTCTTGAGGGGAGGTGTGCCCCTAGCATCCTGTCAGGGGCAAGTTCTCACATGGATGGAGCAGGTGGCTGTCTATCTCCAGTGTTCTCAGAAAAACCAGGACAACTTTTCTGCCCCCCAAATTGTTTCTCCACTCCTACCTTCTCTAAAATGTGAGCCCACTTCCTGGTTCATAGACCACCATCTTCTTGCTGTGTCTTGACAGGGAGGCAGGGATGAGGGAGCTCTCTAGTGTCCCTTTTATGAGGACACTAATCCCATTCATAAGGGCTCCATCATCATGACCTAATCGCCTCCCAAAGGCCCACCTCCAAATACCATCACACTGGGGATTAGGTATCAACACATGAATTTTGGGGGGACACAAGCATTCAGTCTATAGTAGTGACCTAAGTATCTGGTTGCTATGCCACCCTCAACACCCACTTTTATTTGGGATCTAAGACATATTTTTACATATACAACAACCCTTTCAATTATCTCACTTATATGAATTAAGAGATGAGGCACATAGAGTCTTATCTGATGGCACATAGTTACCTAGAAGAAGAATCAGGAAATACAACCTATGCTTCCTAATTCTAAATTTAGTCCTCTTTCCACAGAGTTCTTGAATTGAAATAAAAGGGGGGATAAAATTAATATTATGAAGAGAAACTCTACTGAATCTCTAGTTTTGCCGAAAGTTTACCTTAATAAAAAGAATATTTTCCAATAAGCATGGGAAAAAAAGAAAAATAAATTAACTTTCTTCCTCAAAGTAAAACAGGCCAACTACCGTGAACAAATGACAAAACAGAACTTCTAAGGAAACACAGTTGCTCCATCTCAGACACCTCAAAAAATGGGGAAAATGTAGATACCTATTTCCCTATGTGACTCCCCTCCCATCACACCACACAATGAAACAAACATCTGAGGGATAATCTGACTTTGGAAAGTCTTCCTAAGAAGGAAATGTTGTTGAGAGCTCTGTGTCTTTGACTAAGAAATAGTTCTATTTGGGTAGGGACATGGTATCATCACTTTCCAAGTCTGGGCAATGACTGGATGGGAAGCTTTTGTTCATCGTTATACTCCCAATGACAAGAATAATGGCTGGCACACAGTGGGAATGCTACAAATAATAGTTGAATGAATAGGCAAATGAATGAGTGAGTCATAATTGTGTAAATGCCCTTCTTTCACTTGCAAGACTTGCATAAAATCTACTTAAAAGTATCAAAGTCAGAAACAGACCATGGAGCAAGGCTGATGGTGTAGAATGCTGAGAATATCCTTCCGGGCATGAACTCCCTTTGGAGGGAAAGAGTGATGGGGGCTGAGGGCTTACCTACAGGTATGGCAAGTATATATTTAAATCTAAAATAGGGGCCATGGCTTTATGAACACAAATGTGTTTGGGGCAGTAATGGTAAACAACACTGCCACTCTTAGACCTGAACAAGAAATGTCCCTGTTCTAGTCATGCTTTAAAGGCTTTTTAAAAGGCTCTACCCTCGCCTTCCTCCAGCTGCTCACACCCTACTCTCTAGGAGAAGCCCATAAGGCCCCGGGGACATGGGCCTCTAGAGTCTAAATACCTCTTCTAGACCATGCTCTGGGTGCCCAGGATCCCTGAATTCCCTGCACACATGTCCCCAGATCCACTTTTGCCATCTACCTGGGCCTCTTCCAAGGCCCATCTTCCCAGGAACAGATATCCCACCAGCGTACACAACCCTAGGCCCAAGGAGTGGCCAAGAGATGGCTGTTTGCAGGGATTGTAGGCATGTGGACTAAGGTGTCCACAACCTTGTGTGTAAAGCCACTCAGGTATGTGATGGACTTAGGGATAGGAAAAAAAAAGGGAGTGGATCACAAGGTGTAAGACAGTGGCTGGAGGATGACTTTCCCTGAAGCAGCACATTCCAGCACAGAACTACAAGAATAGAGTTCAAAAATAGATCAAGTTTATATGGGAATTTAGTATACTATAAATGTAATATTCCAAATCTATGGGGCAAGAGTGAATTTTTCAATAAGTGGTGTTCCTACTATTGGCTATCCCTTTGGGAAAAATTAACAGATATAGGTCCCTAAGTAAAAAATTAATTTCTTTTGGAACATACTCCATTGAACCAAGTGGAGCTGCTAATTTCTTGCAGAATCATCCTCCCAGCCACCATAAATTGGCCAAATGTGCAAGCAAAGCTGGGCTAATCCTCGCAGCCTACATCCACGGCCACCACTGGTTGGTCCAGGGAAGAGCACCTGACTCACATTTAGTCAATCAGAGCCCTTCCCAGGATATTTTAAATTGGAGAGAGAGATAGAGCGAGAGAAATGGAGGAGGTGGGAGGAGCAACAAATCCAGTCCCTCTCAAGGGTGTACATAAGATGTGAGCATAGGAGCTGTAAGCAGCCATGCTTAGAACTACATGTTTAAATCCTCCCTTGATTCAAATTCTCCTTCCATTATGCATTCTCGCTGGCTCTCCTTCACAGCTAAGTTACCTCTGCTTCCTTATCTCACATAGAATTTTGTGCAATTCTCTATCTTAGCACTTACCATACTGTTTTGGGTTGTTAGTTTACTGTTCATTCCTACAACCAACACTTTTTTTACAGGAACCATTTTGGGAGTTAGCGCTACACCATCGCTGAAATCACAGTCTCATGCCTCAAGGAGCCTATAGGCTGGCAGAGAAGTGGAATGGGTAGACTATGCACTCGAGAGGCAGACTGCCTGGGTTTCAATTTGCTGTTTAATAGCTTTGCAACTTGAGTGAGACATTTAAATTCTCTTGCAGGTCAATGATCCTCACAAGTTACTACTGAGTACCTGTTATATGTAAGAAACCATTTGCAATGAGAAGCTAACAGAAGAACAAGACATAGTCCTTGCCCTTGAGAACTTGCCATCAATTTTGATAGATGGGACATTTATTCAGGAGATAAACCATTAAAAAAGTAAAGTAAAATGTGTTAAGATTGTAGCAATGGAGAAATCATTAGGGATGCTCCATCCAAATGAGAAAAGAAAGGATCTCACAAAATGTAAGGAATTTAGACAATTAAAGACAGAATTATTCTAGTTCATCCTGTAGTAGGGTCAGGGATGTGCTTTGCAAGATGTTCCCCTTGAGTACAAGAAGAAAACCATGAGAATTAGTGTTTCTATTTATCCCAACCCATTTTTGTTTGTTATAATTTCTGTTTTTGCTTGTCACACACAAGATAATAATCTGTAACCATATAAATCTGCATATTTTGGAATACTAACACATTTTACTGATAGGAATACACAATGAAAATCCTTGGGGATTATTGTACTATAGTAGCACAGAGAAGGGAGAGAGCCCTCAGCACATGTAATATGGAGTTTGAGCTAGACTCTGAATATGGGGACTGAGAAGAAAACCTTCAGTCCTCCTCCTGTTTTCCTCCTTTACTCTCACACTACAATCACACTCACAACCCTTCTGACATCAGATGCGGGGGGTCGGTTTCCTACATCAGGAAATTCTGCAACACCAGCTTGGTGTCCTACAATTTAGCTTAATTCTGACAACATCTGCCTGGAAAGAGCATCAGATCCCACAGGTTCGGGGCTCAGTCCCACAAGACTGGCCCCCCCTTAACTTCAGGTGCCAATCACAAGTCCAGGTTGTTACTGTGCTTTTGACCAATCAGCTGTAAATTGGAGGTTCCCATGATCCCCTCCTTGGGTTTCATTACTTTGCTAGAGTGGCTCACAGAACTCAGAAAAACAGATTACTTAAATTTACTGGTTTATTATAAAAATATACGATAAAAGATACAGATGAACAGCCAGATGGAAGAGACACATAGGGCAAAGTATGTGGGAAGGGACAGAGGACATTCCACACCCCCTCCTGGTGTGCCACTCTCCCAGAACCTCCACATGTTCACTGACCTGGAAGCTCTCTGAACCCCATACTTTTGGGATTTTTATGAAGGCTTCATCACGTAGGCATGATTGACCAACAACTCCATTTCCAGCCTCTCTACCCTCCCTGGAGGATGGGGGTGGGGCTGAAAATTCCAAGCTTCTAGTCATGGCTTCATCTTTCTGTTGACCTGCCCCCATCCGGGACCCCACTAAAAGTCACCTTGTTAAAATAAAAGAAACAGCTATCAGTCAGGAATTTCCAAAGGATTTAGGATCTCTGTGTCAGGAACCATGTTCAAAGACCACATCTGAGAACTAAAGATGCTCCTAGTGCTCTTATCACTTAGGAAATTACAAGGGTTTTAAAAGCTCCCTGCCAGGAACAGGGGGCAGAGATCAATATATATTTTCTATAATCTCATGGGAAGGGAGAGGGCATTTCAGGCAGAAAAAAATAAACTGATATGAGTCATGCAGGAGAGAATCCCAACAGGTTGTAAGGGTTAGAGAGTAAACTTATTTAATGACTCAAAGGGATCATAGGCTGCGCTGGCAGAAAGGAAAGCAGAAAATTTTCATTGGGTTTATAACATGGGAGGTTTTCTGAGCAGAGGACACTAATATTTAGATTTGTTAGTCTTGTTTTCTTTTTTCTACATGGTATTACAAAGCCCTGCAGGATTTTATTCCTGGGACCTGGACCTTCCACAGTGCTGCGGCAATGCTGCCTTAATGGTCTGGTCCCAACTGGTCACTTCATTTCCCACAATCCAGACAGTCAATAGAGCTTCAAGGACATGGTTTTCAGTTATGCTCTTTTCTCTTACAACTCTTTATGAACTGTAAAGCTACTTGAATCCTGGAGTGCAAAATATTTCAGAACATCTTTGCCACTTTCCTTTCATGTCCCATTGCTATCAACGGAGCCAAATGGAAAGAGGTCAGGGAGAGGTCTGTTTTTTTTTTTTTTCCACAAAAAAAAGACTCCCTATCACATGGAGCACAGGATGCTCTTTAATGTAGAAATTGATGTCCATCTCTGGTCTAGAGATTCCTGGAGCAAGGAGACCAGGGTACCAAAAACTGGGTGGCTCAAAACAACAGAAATTTATCATCTTACAGTTCTAAAAGCTAGAAGTCTGAAATCAAGGTGTCAGCAGGGCCAGGCTCTCTCTGACAGCTCTAGGAAAGAATCCTCCCTTGCTTCTTTGAGCTTCTGGTGTTTGCTGGCCATCCTTGTGTTCCTTGGTTTATCTATGCATCACTCCAGCCACATGGCCATCTTCTGCCTGTGTCTCTTCACAGTGACTTCCTTTTATACTTGTCTGTTTCCATGTTCAAATTCTCCCTTTTTCGAAGGATATGAGCCACATAGGATTAAGGCCCATTCTAACGACTTCCTTTTAACTTCATTAAGTCTAGACTTTATTTCCAACTAAGGTCACATTCTAAGATACTGGGAGCTATGACTTCAATATATCTTTTCCAGGGAGACACAATTCAACCCATAACACAGAAATGAAAGCAACTCAGCATTCCAATCCCAACCCATTCTCTGTGGTGCCCTAGTCCTCAGAAGGTGCAGAAGAGTATCCCAGGTGGGTTCCATGCGGCCCCTCAAAAAAAAGCAGTGAGTTTAGAGCAGGCAGGGCCCATAGGAGCAAGGCAAGATTAGCCCTGCCCTGAGAGTGAGTTGGGATCTTGGATCTCTCATGGAGCCAATGGGAGATGCAGATACCTTTCTGAGGAGGTCCTCAGGCATCTGAAGAGACTGAGTGAACCTACATGCTGCCCCCAAGTAAATAACCATCAGTGCAGACACAACCAGCAGCGGACAGAGCAGACCAATCCAGAGAGAGACCTCAGTCAGCTCCATGCCACCTACTTGGCCTGTCAGGTAAGCTCCCCAGCTCTGCCCTCCGTGTTTATTCTCAGGATCCCTACAACAGCTTTTTCACCTCGGAATTTTTTATTTTGTTTTATTTTTATGGGAAGTAAACAAAAAACAGAGATGGCAATCTTTATATACATACAAACTCCCAGGATTTGAGAGTACAGGGAATTTTACTCTGCTGTGGATTCCTCTCTTCTTGTCACCATTGAACTGAAAGCTTCATGTTACCTTTAAGGCGGAGCCGTTACTGCCACTTTCTTCTTCATAATTCCTTTCCCATCAAATGCATTTTCCTCTTCTTTTATTCTTTCGCTTTTGGGGAAACACTTTCTCTTTTGGGTAATAATGCCTTTACATAAGACCTGGAAAAAACCTGGTAGAAAGACTGGTTATTGACAGTTTAAACAATGGAATCAAAATACTAATGAAAAAGGTAGGGCTTTCAATACCCCACACACATACTCCTCAGTGAACTGAAAAGAACTTCCTAGTATGACCTAAGGGAATTTTCTGTCTTTTTTTGCTTGCCAAGGCAATGAGAGGGCCACACACTTATTCACTATTTATTGAGCAACTACAGTAACACATGTCATTGTGCAGGACTCTTAAAGAAGCAGCACACATGGTTCCTCTTCTCAAATATTCTGTTGGTTGAAAAGATAAGATTAACACACTTTTAAACAAGCAATAACCCAGAAGAGAATATGCCAGAAGAAGTGGTACAGACATATACCAATTTATGTTTGTATCCAAACATATTTGTTTGGATATTTGGATGCTATTAAAAATTTGAGTTCAGATCCAAGCTATTTAAGACACGCTGGTAAAGCTTTATGACATTTAATATTATTAGAATGTTCTTTTCTTCTGTGGTCAGCAACTGCCCTTCACTTTTTATTCCATACGCAGACATCTGCTGAAAGCCTACTATGTAGCAAGCACTGGCATGTGGGGATCACTTCCTGAAACCCTTCCCCGTTACTATAATTCTAAGGGAAAGGAAGTAGAGAATAGTGGTTAAAGTCTTAAGATCTGGGGTCCAGAGTCTGGGGTTTCTGGGTCAAACTTAGCTGAGCAACAGAATCACCAGAGAGATCTTTATAGAAAATACAGACTTTTGGCCCTATCCCTGCAAACTCTGATTCAGTTGATCTGGCATACAGTTTAAAAAAAAATTTTTTTTTTTCACAATACTCCAGATACTTCTGACAAACAGGTTTAGGAACCGCTGGTCTACCCTAGGCATTGGTCTCTAAAGTGGGAGGGATATATCTAGGGCGGGAGGACCAAGATAATTTAACAGGGATATGGGAAGAACATATTACAACTTCCATTTGTATTTGTTTTTAGTTTAAAAATTAGGAAGGAGATTGAGTTTTACTGACACTTCATATATTGATGACACTGGCGTCCTCGCTGGGCCTGTATGTTAGATGATAAGCAAAGTATCCTGAGGGAAGGATTGAGGTTCCAAACTCAGGGCTGTTGGTAACAGTCCCTCATCATTCATTCCCTTTCAGTTTCTTATTATGTTATCTAATGTTAACTAAACTATTCTTTATGAAACTGACACGCCTTGAAAATATTCCTGCAAAGAGACAGAAGCTAGCAGGTAATATTCAAAATATAAGCACAGAGAACAAGAAGAAATTGGCAGAGTTGACATGCCTCTTACTCCTACCACAAGTTCATCATCATTTGTTTTATGAAGAAAATCAAAAATAATATAATCAGATCTCAAAAGAAATGGGTCAAAGTATTTCAACTATCAAAAAGACTATTGAAATATGCATTTATAGCACCATTATTGAATCACTCCCTAAAAGCATATGTTCCTATGTACATTTGCTAATATACAGTGTGTCTGGACTCAATTGTTTTTCTGATAGCAGTGCCAAATGAAAAAGCTTTAGGAACATTGAATTAGGGGAGAAAACACTTATTGCTCATCTCTTTTCCACCCCCTGGAAAGGCTGTGATCTCTCCCTGTTTCTGTTCAGCTCTTCATAGGCTCCCAACCTCTGTGTCCTGCAGAGCACAGTAGTAAATGGCAGCATCTGCCACCTGCACCTGGAGGATGAGCAGTGATGAGGAGAATCGCTCATACGTCATGTTGTAGCGTCCCTGCTGAGATGGCCTTGAGCCCTTAATAAGGAGTCTTGGTGCATATCCTGGGAACTGAAGGTACCAGAAGATGTAAGCATTGGATATAGAGTGATTGCAGGAGATTTCCACCACAGCTCCCTCCGAAGATACCACAGTGGGAGGCTGAAGTACTTGGTCCTTGCTCTCTGCACCTGCAGGAAACAAATAAAGAAGGTTGTACTGCTAGTTGGCTTACTGATCAGCCCCTTAGGTACAGTGAGTATTAATAAATCTGACTTTTTTGTTTTTCAAAAAAAATGAGACCAAATTTTAAAACAATGGCATACACTTTTCCAAGACCAGATGGCGAAGGAGCCTACTCACCCTTCCAGAGGAAGCTGAGGAGGAGCACCAGCCACACTGCTTCCAGAGTGCTCTGTAAAGCCATGGCCAAAATGCAGCTGCTCTCAGGTCTCAGCTGTAAGTTCGATGCTCACCAGGAAGCTGATGTAAGGCTACCTGTTTCGCATTTTCTTCTTTGTGTCAATGACATCACAGCCAGAATCTGCGAACTGTAGAAGAGTGACTACAGCTGTGAGGCTGTTTAATAGCGACTTCAACTGTGCTTAGTTCTGGGAAGGTAGTCTCAAAGGGAATGTGTCCTTTCAGAGGTCACCACGCTGTGCAATTTAATCATTCAAGAAGCTTGCTTCCTTCTCTAAGGGTATCAGAAGGAGTCACATAATTGATGGAGACTGCTTCATCATTCAAATTAAAGTGATGTATTCACACAAAAAGTATCCTGAACTTATCACATGTGATATGATGACATGCTAATGTGTTAAAAATAATGACCATGAAATCCTAGTAACTCTGGTAGATGAAACATGAGTTTTTTTAAGGCACAAAAATTTCTATGTAAACATATTCATCAAAATTTGACTCCTTGCATCCAAGGTGGTTTCTGGAACAAATATGGGAAGAAAATCTCAGTTATACTTTTCTGTAACCAAAAGAAACCGGGTCAAGAAAGACCCAAAAGCTGCATTTGGAGATGATCTCTTTTGGATGGTACATTCTCATTTTGTAGCCTGAGACTGTCCCCTTAGTTACTAATGCAGGGCTTAATCATTCTCCCTCTGTATATTATTGTTTAATACAGATTTTATTATAATTTTATTTGAAAAAAGGGGAAACAAGGTTTGAGGGAATTCAGTCTATAAAGAGTTTTGATGTGCACCACCGCCGCCTAGTGGACAACATGGGAACTGATTGAAAATCATTTCCCCATGCCACCTGAGATGGTCTTGGTAGCTTCTCACATCTTGAAGAGATTTCATGCCCTTTGCTTTTGTTCAAATTCCTCATGGTCATTCAGTTTCCATAGGAATATGAAGGCTATCCAGAGGAAATAACTGTCTTCTTGGAAAGCTTTCTGGTTACCAAAAGATGTCATCAGGCAGGTGAGTAGTTATTTAAACATATATTTCCATGGAGTGAAATATTTCTCTTCCTCATCCTAAGATGGTTGCTTGATTCATTTCCTTTTCTTCTTTAACAGTCTCTCAGGTCAGGAGAAATTAGTTTCTTCCTTAATCTTTTCTCTTTTTTTACTGACAGATTCCTTAATAAGGATAAGATGATGGTTAGGTCTAACAGAGACTTTTTATTTATATCTATGATCCCAAAAAGCTTCCAAATAAAATGCAAAATTTCATTATGGGTGTAAAATTAAGATGCAAAAATCAAAGACAAGCAGGCACAGATTCATTTAGTGGAAGGACTAATATAGCTACTGTGATTAATTTCAGCTCTGAAATTTCTGACATGTGAAACATGAAAGGAAACACAAAGGGAATAGAATTATGCAAATAATCTGTTTAAGAGTTCCAGCAGCTTCTTCCTGATGCCAAGCGGTATACAGCTATAGATAACTTAAAACTTCTTAGATTACTGGTTATGCACTTCTGGTTCAAAGTTTCTAATTACTGCACAGCATTTTAGCATGTGCTTCCTCCACATTTACTTACACAATCCCCTAGTGATGGATTCATCGGCTGCCTCTAACTACCATCAACACAGCAATGAACATATTTTTATATTCTCCCTTATGAATCATGTGGGAATCTCTTTAGGGTATGTATCCGGCAAAGATTGTCCAATCATAGCATATACACATACTCAATCTCCCTAATGAATCATTCAAAGTAGCAATAGCCATCTACACTTCCACCAGCAGTGGATAAACATTCAAGACTCTCCAAATCCTCAACATTTGGTATTGTAAAAATTATAAAACTGTCTAAATTTTACCTATGTGCTGAGTGGGGAGTCTCATTTTAATTTGTATTAGTCTAATTGTAAGTGAAATTGAGCCATTCATGTTTTCCTTTCTGATATTACCTATTTAAATGATTTGCCCATTTTTAAGTTAGGTTTCCAGTCTTTTTCTCAGTAAATTGCAGGAGGTCCTCATATACTGATTCCATGATGTGTTCAACTTCACAAATACCTCCTTCTAGTATACCTCTAATCTGTTAACTTTGGAAAGTGAAAATCCTCCATTTTGATGGAGTCAAAGTTATCACTTTTTTTTTCATCTTACGATTTGAGTTTTCGGGATCTTGACTTAGAAATCATTCTCCCACCCCAAGGCCACAAATACGTTTTCCCACTTTGTATTTTATTATATTTGTAGGTTTTTCTTTTACATACAGGTTTTAATTAATCTTAAATTTGCATATATGTAGGCAGCTTTATTTTTCTCCATAGATCAAGATGGTTTTTCCAGCCCTATCTACTAAATAATCCACCTTTCAATCATGGATTTGTGGTACTATCTTTATTACATATAAAGTTACCTATGAACTTAGTCTCTTCCTGAGTTTTATATTTTGTTTCCCTTATCTAGTTTCTTTCTGAAACACTACCATACTGTTTTTATTATCTCATCTTTACCAAGCAATATGCCTTATCAAGATCCCTCTTTAATCAGTCAGATTTTAAATGCAATTCAATAAAATTCACTCTGGCTAGTTCAAGCAGAAAAAGAGTATATTAAAAGATATTAAGTAGCTCAGAGACTCTACAGAAGAGGTAGGTAGCAAAGATTCAGTGTTACACAGCCAGAAACAATGCTGAAACACACCACAGGGAATGCTCTAATCAAGTAATCAAATGTCATCACTACTCAGCACCAACACCACACATTCACTCAACCAACAACAAGGACACTCAGTATTGAATATCCAAAGCTTCTCCAGTGCTACCCTGCTGGACACAGTCCCCATGACACACACTGGAGGATACATCTGCACACCTCCTGCTGGAGGACTATAATGAGTAGTAGTAGTGATAGTGGCCATCCCTTCTTGCTTATGACCATAAAAGAATGCATCTAAAATGTCTCCATTATAGAGACTTCCTTTGGAGCCTAGTACATGCTCAATTTTTGAGAATGTTCCATGTGTGCTGGAAAAGAGTGTGTACATTCTGTACATCTCACAAAGTTCCCTTTGAGTATATTTTAGTCAGCTTCTACATCTAAAATCCTGCCTCTACAGGGAGCTCAAAATCAGTACAAGAAGATGACTGGAGAACAGAAGCTATGCTTTCCCTCTCCACTCTTCTCTTCATCTGAGCCCCTTTACTCAGCAAAATTTTCTCTCCCCTCTCCAAGTTACAAAAAAAAAATTCTCACATTTATGAATGGAGAAAAATAAAGTCAAGCATGGAGGGAAAAAGAAAGAAAAGAAGGGGTAATGTTGTGACATCAGTATCACGGCAGAGTGAGTTGTTCTCTTTGTCTCTCCTCTCTAAGTTACAACCAATCAGAAATCCATTGACCAACAGAGGATTCCCTGCACAGTACAAAAGGATGCATAAGAGACCTAGGCATCTATACAGCTGAATATGGGTGGCCTGGACCCCCAGGAGGCAGCAGAACAAGGGGAGCAGCCCTCTCCTGCCTCCCCTGGCAGCAGTAACCCAGGGTGTGGATCCCCACACTGGCCCACATGCCTGCCAGAAAACAAACATGGCTTGCTCACTGCCTGTCTCCCAGCAGACATAGCCTACTAGCCCATGAGCAGTCCTGGTGGGGGTGGAGAATGCTCACTCACAAGTGGCCTCAGCAGGAGCAGAGAAGGCAGAGTGGCTTGCTTCCTACCCATCTCCCAGTGGGCTTACCCTACTCACCAGCAAGTGGTCCAGGTGGGGGCAGAGAAGATGGGCAAGCTTGCTTCCTGCCCATCTCTCAACAGATTTAGTGTGTGCGCCCCCTCCCCCTCAGTAGCCAGGTGTTTCCAAAAGTGGGGATATTATACAAAATTCAGATTTTCCCAGCTGGAGTGGGGCACTCTGACCTGAGTCTTAAAAACACACCATCTAGCACCAGAGACCAGAGGCTGCACAGCAAGCAACAATGGAAACCTCTGCCTGCTTAGCCCCTACTCCCCTCTAGCGGTGGCAGGTGGAACTGGTGGCCAGAGGCTTCAGGAACCACAGCAGAACCAGTGACCCAGCCCCCAGTGGCAGTATCCTGGACACCAGCTCCACCAGCAGTAAGGGCTGCATACAATTTCCTGAGTCCCTGGGCCCCAGGCAGTAACAACAGCACCTGTGAACCCAGCACAGCACCCACAGAGAACCAAAGAAGAGCAAAATAGGTGGTGCATGGTGCAGCAGCATCTGAGCCCATGGAAAGCCTGTGGAGATCCAGTGGAGGAACATGAGATCCAGGTGACAGTGGGAGCAGTAGAAGTGGTTGCAGCCTGGTGAACTGGGTGGAAACACTCAAGACTAAAGTGAAGCCACCAGCAACCCCAGAGTCACAAGCAGTGCAAGGAGGGCACTGACAATGCCCCTGGCAGAGGCATTGGACAGGGGAAAGTGCAGGCTCTCAAATACAACCAGAAGCAGCACAGAACCAAAGTAGCCAAAGACACATACAAATAAGAAAGGTGGTTACTACCAAAAATGCACCAGTAGAGGATGAATTCATCAAACACCATGGAGAACTACAGTAACAAGGCAGAATAGAAAGAGAATGGTAGCTCTCCAGACCAAACTTGAAGTCACAGAAGATTACAATCTGACTGACAGAGAATTCAAAAATAGCTGTCATAAAGAAACTCAACTAGTTACAGGAAAACTCAGAAAGATATTTCAGTGACCTCAGGAATAAAATTAATGGACAGAAGGAGTACTTCACCAAAGATATTGGAACTCTAAAAAGAAAAAAAAATTCTGGAGATGAAAAACACAATAATTGAGATGAAAAATAATGTAGAAAGCATTAAAAATAGAGCATACCATATGGAGAAAAGAATTAGTGAGCTCAAGGATAGAAACCTAGAAATGAGTCAAGTGGAGGAGTGAGAACTAAAATCTTTAAAAAATGAAGAAATTCTTCAAGAAATATTCAATTCAATTAGGAAAAGTAACATAAGGATTATAGGTATCCCAGAAGGAGGAGAGAGAGAGAAAGGAGCAGAGTGCTTATCCAAAGAAATAATAGCTGAGAACTTCCCAAACCTGGGGAAGGAAATGGACATGCAAATGTATGAAGCTAACAAAACTCCTAAATACCTTAAAGCAAAAAGACCTTCTCCAAGGCATATGTTAAGAACGTCAAAAGTCAATGATAAAGAAAAAAAATATTAAGGGCAGCAAGACAGAAGAAAACATCCTACAAAGAAACCTCCATTAGGCTTTCAGCAGATTTCTCAGCAGAAACTCTACAGGCTAGGAGAGAGTGGACTAATATATTCAAAATATGGAAAGACAAAATTTATCAGCCAAGAATACTCTATCTAGCAAAATTATCCTTCAGATATGATGGAGAAATAAAAACTTTCCCAAACAAATAAAAGCTGAGGTCATTCATTGCCACTAGACCTGCCTTACAAGTAAGATTTGAAGGAGACTTCCTATCTGAAACTAAAAAGCAAAGGTTTACAAAACCTTGAGCAAAGAAATAAATAGACAGAATCAGGAATTGGCAGTTCTATATCAGAATAGGCTAGTAAACACTTAATTATAACATAAAAAAATAAAGGGAAGAAAACATCAAAAATAACTGTAGCCAATACAATTTACTCACAAACTCACAACACAAAAAAATAAGAATTTGTGGCAACAAAAACATAGAAGGGGAACAGGAAAGAGATAGAACCTGCATAGGCTAATGGAGATAAGAGACTATCAGAAAAAGGACTATCTCATCTATGAGATCTTTTTTTTCTTTTTTTTTTTTTGTGGGGAAGACCAGCCCTGAGCTAACATCTGTTGCCAATCCTCCCCTTTTTGCTGAGGAAGACTGGCCCTGGGCTAACATCCGTGCCCATCTTCCTCCACTTTATATGGGACGCCGCCACGGCATGGCTAACAGGCAGTGCGTCCGCAGGTGCCTGGGATCCGAACTCGCGAACCCCGGGCTGCCAAGCACGAACTAAACCGCTGCGCCACCAGGTGGCCCCTCTATGAGATCTTTTATGCAAACCTCATGGTAACCACTAAGCAAAAAATCAAAGCAAAGTCACAAAGCATAAATAAAGCGAAAATAGAGAAAAACATCATAGAAAACCACCAAACTGAAATGGCAGGCAGAAATACAAAGAAAAAGAAACAATGGAAATATAGAACAACTGGAAAAGAAACGACAAAATGACACTCTTAAGCCCTCATATATCAATAATCACTCAATGTAAATGGATTGAATTCATCAATCAAAAGACACAGAGTGGCTGGTTGGATTAAAAAACTCCCAATAATATGCTGCCTTGAGGAAACACATCTCAGCTCTAAAGAAAAACATAGGCTCAGAGTGAAGGGATGGAAGATGACACTCCAAGTAAACAGCAAGCAAAAGAAAGCAGATGTAGCTGTACTTACATCAGACAAAACAGACTTCAAGATAAAAAAAAGGATGACAGGAGACAAAGATGGGCATTATATAATGATAAAAGGACAATCCAAAAAGAAAACATAACACATTAATATATATGCACATAACACAGGAGCCCCAAAGTATATAAAGCAACTATTAACAGACTTTAAGGGAGAAATTGACAGCAACACAATAATAGTAGGGGACCTTAACACCCCACTTATGTCAATGAATAGATCATCCAGACAGAAAGTCAACAAGGAAAGAGTGGACTTAAATAAAGCACCAGACCAGGTGGACTTAATGGATAGAGAGAGAGAACATTCTATCCAAAAACAGCAGAATACACATTCTTCTCAAGTGCACACAGAACATTCTCAAAGATAGATCATTTGTTGGGAGGCAAAGCAAGTCTCAAATTTAAGAAGATTGAAATTATATCAAGTATCTTTTCCAATCACAATGGTATGAAACTAGAAACCAATTACAAGGAAAAAAGCTGGGAAAGTAACAAATATGTGGAGACTAAACAATATGTTCCTGAACAACAATTGGATCAGTGAATAAATTAAAGGAGAAATCAAAAAATACCTAGAGACAAATGAAAGTGAAAACACAACATACCAATTCTTATGGGATGCAGCAAAAGTGGTACGAAAAGGGAAAATTACAGAAATACAGGCCTAACTCAAGAAGCAAGAAAAATCTCAAATAAGCAATTTTACACTATACCTAAAAGAACTAGAAAAGGAAGAACAAAACGCAAAGTAAGTAGAAGAAAAGAAATAATAAAAATCAGTGCAGAAATAAATGAAATAGAGACTAAACAAACAATAGAAAGGATCAATGAAACTAAGAGCTAGTTCTTTGAGAGGATAAATAAAATTGATGTTTGTCATTTTTAGCCAGACTCACTAAGAAAAAAAAGAGAGAAGACTCAAATAAATAAAATTAGGTATGAAAGACGAGAAATTACAATGGATACCACAGAAATACAAAGCACTAGAGGAGAATACTATGAAAAGCTATATGCTAACAAATTGGATAACCTAGAAGAAATGGATAAATTCTTAGAATCACAGAACCTCCCAAAACTGAATCAAGAAGAAATAGAGAATCTGAATAGACCAATCACATGTAAAGATATTGAAAAAAAATCAAAAACATCCCAATAAACAAAAGTCCAGGACCAGACAGTTTCTCTGGTGAATTCTACCAAATTTCATAGAAAGAAAGTATAATACCTATCCTTCTCAAGCTATTCCAAAATATTGAAGAGGATGAGATGCTTCCTAACTCATTCTACAAAGCCAACATTACCCTGATAGGAAAACCAGACAAGAACAACACAAAAAAGAAAATAACAGGCCAACATCACTTATGAACATAGATGCAAAAATTCTCAACAAAACGCTAGTAAATGAATACAACAAACATGAAAAAGATCATGCACCATGATCAACAGAGATTTATTAGGGGTGTAGGGATGGTTCAGCATCTGCAAATCAATCAACATGATAGACCATATTAACAAAATGAAGAATAAAAATCATATGATCATCTGAGTAGAAGCAGAGAAAGCATTCGACAAGATCCAACATCAATTTATGATAAAAACTCTCAGTGAAATGGGTAAAAAAGGAAAGTACCTCAACATAATATTTGACAAACCCACACCTAATATACTGAGTGGTGAAAAACTGAAAGCATTCCATTTAAGAACAGGAACCAGACAAGGATGCTCACTTTCTCCACTCTTATTTAACATAGTATTGCATAACCTAAGCAGAGCAATCAGGCAAGAAAAAGAAGTAAAAGGGAGCCAAATTGGAAAGGAAGAGGTAAAACTGTCACTATTTGTGGATGGCATGATTTTATTTATAGAAAACCCTAAAGAATCCACCAAAAAACTTTTAGAAACAATAAATGAATACAGTAAAGTTGAAGGATACAAAATCAACACACAAAAATCAGTTGTGTTTTTATACACTAAAAACAAAATAGCAGAAAGAGAAATTAAGAATGCAATCCCATTTACAATTGCAACAAAAAGAATAAAATACTTAGGAATAAATTTAACCAAAAATGTGAAAGACCTATACACTGAATACTATAAAACACTGTTGAAAGAAATAGAAGAAAACACAAATGGAAAGATATTCCATGCTCATAGATTGGAAAAATTAACATAGTTAAAACATCCATACTTCTTAAAGCAGTCTATAGATTCAACACAATCACTATAAAAATCCCAATGACATTTTTCACAGAAATAGAACAAAGAGTCTTAAAATTTATATGGAACAACAAAAGACTCCAAACAGCCAAAGGAATCCTGACAAAAAAGAATAAAGCTGGAGGAATCACATGCCCTGATTTCAAAATATACTACAAAGCTCTAGTAATCAAAACAGTGTGGTACTGACACAAAAACAGACACACAGATCCATGGAACAGAATTGAGAGCCCAGAAATAAACCCATATATTCATGTACAGCTAATTTTTGACAAGGGAACCAAGAACATACAATGGAGAAAGGAAAGTCTCTTCAATAAATGGTGTTGAGAAACCTGGACATCCACATGCAAAAGAATGAAAGTAGTCTGTTATCTTACACCATATTGCAAAATTAACTCAAAATGGATTGAAGATTTGGAATGATGTCTTAAGACTCTTCCAGATGGACATTGTTGGATGTCTCTGGTTTTGATTCAGGAACCAATGACTTGGATGATACTTATTCCTATTCTGTTTGAACTCCTTTCAAGATATATTTTCTCATCTCCATGCCCATGCCTACAGGTGGCATGCATTGAAGACACTAAGGAGAAAAGAAGAGAAGGAAGAAATGGAAAGAGAAGATTTGGAAACGCAATGAAATGAAGCCATTTTACGAGATGTGGAAATAAACATAAAGGAATTTGGTTATTCTCAAAAGTGGTTATTATTAACAAAATGGGATAGAATAAAATTAAAATTACTCATCCTTCTCTGCTACAATAACTAAGCTTATTACTCCACTAGGAGTAACAGTAACTAACTTATTACTCTATTTGTTCCATTAGGAACAAAAATTGGCCATTTAAAGTTATTCACTTCTCTCTTTACTTCCCACGAGCGGTCAGCTCTTTCCTCTGCATTTGGAAAGGGGCTAACCTATGTCCTTGAAGCTGTGCACACACTCAGTGTGAGAATATGAGGTACACACTGATGAAGGAGATGAGTAAGTTCTTTGCACAATAGTGATAACCTCTCCCTCACCCTAGAAGGAGCTTCAGTTTTCAGTTCTAACTACCCCCTCTTCTGACTGTATTTATGAACTCCTTTCTTACAACCAGGAACCCAGTCAGTCAGCAATCTTTCAAGGTTTTTGTTTCAAGTCTCAAGATAAAAGTCTGAAATATGCTAACTCCCTCTAGTGGCAAGGTTCAGTGAAGAGCTTCCTACTGCAATACTCTAAGATTAAAAGAAAAAATTAACAAATGGGACTACATCAGACTGAAAAGCTTCTGCAAGGCAAAGGAAACCATGAACAAAATGAGAAGACAACCCACCAACTGGAAAAAAAATTTGCAAATTATATATCTGACAAGGAGTTAATTTCCAAAATATATAAAGAACTTATACAACTCAATAACAAAATGACAAACAACCAAATCAAAAAATGGGCAGAGAATATGAACAGACATTTTTCCAAAAAAGATATACAGACAGCCAACAGACACGTGAAAAGATATTCAACATCACTAATTATTAGGAAAATGCAAAACAAAACTACAATGAGATATCACCTTACACAAGTCAGCATGGCTATAATTAACAAGACAAAAAATAACAAGTGTTGGAGGGGATGTGGAGAAAATGGAACCCTCATACACTGCTGGTGGGAATGCAAACCAGTGCAGCCACTATGGAAAACAGTATGGAGATTTCTCAAAAAGTTAAAAATAGAAATACCATATCATCCAGCTATCTCACTAGTTGCTATTTATCCAAAGAACATGAAATCAACAATTCAAAGAGATTTATGCACCCCTATGTTCATTGCAGCATTATTCACAATAGCCAAGATATGGAAGCAATCCAATTGCACTTCTACAGATGAATGGATAAAGAAGATGTGATACACACACACACACACACACACACACACACAATGAAATACTACTAAGCCATAAAAAAGACAATATTGTCCCATTTGCAACAACATGGATGGACCTTGAGGGTATGTTGTTAAGCAAAATAAACCAGATAGAGAAAGACAAATACTGCAAAATTTCACTCATATGTGGAAGATATATAAACACATGGATAAAAAGAACAGATTAGTGGTTACCAGAGGGGAAGGGGTGGACAAAAGGGGTAAAAGGGCACATATGTATAAAACTTAGACTACTGGTGATAAGCACAATGCAGTCTATACAGAAACTGATAAATAATAATGTATACCTGAAATTGCACAATGTTATAAACCATTATGACCTTGATAAAATAATTGGAAAAAAAAAGTCTAACTTTCTGGAAAATATGAACAAAAGCATCCAGCAGTGAAGGTGAATGGAAGATTAGACCTGTGGGCAAAGTTCAAATAGATAGCACACCAACTCTCACTACTGATCCTCCAAAAAAAAAAAATTCACAAATCTAGAACAGGGAAAGCCTGGTTATGAGAATATAGCAGTCTATGGCATGGTGATCATGTAGTCATAATTAATTTAATAAATATTCAGTATGCACCTATTATGTGCCAGATTATAAACTAACAATAGTAATTCAAGGCTGGTGTAAATATATAAATGAAAGAAATACTGGGATTCCTAAAAGAAATATGAATGGTAAGAATCATTATGTCCTCTAGTTATAAAATGCAAAAGTCAGACTGACATTCCAATTTTTTATCTACTGCTCATTAATGCTGTGTTCAGATAGTGTGGAGAATCCAGACTGAGTCCACAGAACAATAAATACTTTGGTACTTTTTTGGTTTTATTTGTTTGTTTTTATATAACAGCTTCCTTGAGATATAATTCACCATACAATTTACCCATTTAAAGCCTACAATTCAATGGTTTTTAGTATATTCGCAGAGATGTAAAACCATCACCACAATAAATTTTAGAACATTTCATGATCCGCAAAAGGAACCTGTACCCATTAGAAGTTAGTCATCACTTCATCCCATGAAACTCCTCCTAGGCAACCACTAATCTACTTTGTCTCTGTCTTAGTCCATTCGGTCTGCTGTAACAAATTACAACAGAGTGGGTAGCTTATAAACAACAGAAATTTACTTCTCACAGTTCTGGAGACTGGGAAGTCCAAGATAAGCCAGGACAGATTTGATGTCAAGTGAGGGCCCAATTTCAGGCTTATAGATGGTGCCTTCCTGCTGTGTCCTCACCCGATGGAAGGGGCAAGGGATCTCTCTGGAGCCTCTTTTATAAGATCATTAATCCCAAAGACCCCACCTCTTAATACCCTCACCTTTGGGGGTTAGGATTCAACTTATGAATTTGGGGGGGACACAAACATTCAGACCATAGTCATCTCTATAGGTTTTCTCATTCTGGACATTTCATATAAATGGAATAATAGTATATGTGGCCTCTTGGGACTCACTTTTTTCAATTACCATAAGGTTTTCAAGGTTCATCCATATTGTTGCATGTATCAGTACTTCCTTACTTTTTAGTCCCCACTGATATTCCATCAGATGCATATACCATGTTTCACTTGTCATTTCATCAGTTGATGGACATTTGGGTTATTTCCACTTTTTGGCTATGAAGTTTCGAGGATAAATCTTTGTGTGGATATATGTTTTCATTTTTCTTGGGTATATACCTAGAAATAGAATTGCTGGATCATATGATAACTCTATGATTAATGGTCTGAGGAACTTCCAGATTATTTTTCAAAGTGGCTGCACCATTTTAAACACTCATAAACGTGTCAGAAGGTTTCATTTCTTTATATTCTCACCAACTAGAAGGGGAGAGGAGAAAGTAGCAGAAAAAATGTTTAAAGAAATAATGGATGAGAACTACCCCAATATGACAAAAAACAATCTGCTCATTTAAGAAGCTCAATAAATTCAAGTAGGATAAATTCAAAGAGATCCACACCCAGACACATCATAGTAAAAATGTTGAAAGATAAACAGAACATCTTGAAAGGAAAAAAAGAAAAACAAGTCTTTACATACAAGGTAACTCTAATAAAATTAACAGCTGATTTCTCAACAAAAACACTGGACCTGGAAGGCAGTAGGAAGATATACTCAAAATAAAATATAGAAAGAAAAAATGCCATCAATGAAAAATCCTACATTCAGCAAAAGTATCTTTGAAAAATTAAGGTAATAAAAGATGTTCCTAGATAAATACAAACAGAGAATCCATTGCTCTCAGATCCGCCTTACAAGAAATAATAAAGGAAGTTCTCCCAGCTGAAAGCAAATGACCTCAGACAATAATTTGCATCCACACATGCACAAAAAAAGTACACCATTAGACATAATTATTTAGACAATTATAAAAGACAGTGTAATTGCATATTCTACTTTCTTCTCTTAACTGATTTAAAGAGCAACTATATAAAACAATTTGCATACAGTTGTATTATTGGGCCTATTACATATAGAAATTTAATATATTTGACAATAAAAGCACAAAGGAGGAAGGTAGTTGCAAAACTGTATTGGAGCAAGGAAATGACACCAGATGGTAACGTGAATCCACAGGAATTAATGAAGAGAATCAGAAACTGTAAATAAGGTTAATACAATAAATCCCATAAATACAAACTTGTTTTCCTTTTTTCTCTCAGCTTCTTAAAAGACATGAAGTTATAAAGACATAAAGTAATAATTATAACAATAATTATTGGTATTGGTTTGTAACATACATAGATATAATATGAGTAAGAATTATAGCACAAAAAAGGAGGAAGTAGTAGTAACTATAGTTACTATATAGTAATAACATTTCTATATCTCACAGCAATTAAGTTAGCATAATTCTAAAGTAGATACTAATAACTTAGGATGCATATCATCAGCCTTAAAGAAACCACTAAGAAAATACCTCAAAAAATATAGTGGAAAACAATTAAAGGAATTAAAATATAACACTAGAAAATATTCACTTAATGCTAAAGAAAGAACAAAGGAACAAAAAAGACATGGGAGATATAGTAAACAAAATTAAAATGACAGATATAAATTCCACTATATCAATATGAACATTAAATGTGAATGGATTAAATAAATCCAATCAAAAAGAAGAGATTATCAAACAGGTTTAAAAATGATATACAACTTTATGCTATCTATAGAAGACACATTTTCAATTAAAGATAAAAATAGGTTAAAAGTAAAAGGATGGAAAAAATATATTATCCAAACATCAAACATAAGAGAGCTGGAGTTGCTATACTATTATTAGACAAGATCAAATTTAAGCCAAAAATGCTACCAGAGATAAAAAGGGGTATTTTATAATGATAAAAGTTCTAATCCATCAGAAATATTTAACAGTTATAAACATATACATACCTAACAACAGACACCAAAATATATAAAGCCCAAATAGACAGAATTGAAGGGAGAAATAGATAATTCAACAATTATAGCTGGAGATTTCAATATCTCACTTGTAATAATAGAACAGGTAGGCAGAATATCAACAAGGAAATAGAAAACTTAAACAACACTATAAACCAGGTAGACCCAACAGACGTCCACCCAACAACAATAGAATACACATTTTTCTCAAGCATGTAGGGAACACTATCCAGAATAGACCATATCCTAGAACATAAAATACGACTCAAGAACATGAATGGGACTTAACTGAATGGAATATACATTTTAAAGTTTTTTCCATAACATATGAACATTCAGCAAATTTTTTAATTTGCTTTGCTGCGCTAGTAGTATGGGATGCAAGTATTTGCAATTGCCTTGGGATACATTGTGATGAGGCAGCCTGAACATTCTTGAGACACCAAACTAAGCTGGATCATTGTCTAACATATTTATTGGAATGATTTTTCTTTTATTTATATTCCTTTCACTTTTTACCCTTTTGGAGTCCAGCATCCTGTGGCTTATTTATTTTAGTTGTGTCCTCTTATTGGCTACTCTGCTAGTTCCAAGTCAGAGGTTTATAGCGCAGACAGAAGTGTAGATTGAGAAGGGAAGATAAAGACCAAAGTCCCAAACCTGCAGAGTCCAAAAGTATCTGTGGTTAAAACCCTACCAATGTGGATGAGGAATATTAAGCTGTGCAAATGCCGTGTGGTGGTCTTGTGATGGGATTGTGATTGGAGGGGGAGCTGAGCCCAGCTGAGGGTTTGTGTACAGGTTGCAGGTGCCTGGGGAGCACTGTGGCTCCACAGCACAGAAATAAATGGCTGAGTCTGTGGTCTGGTCAGAGGAAATATACAGTGAGCTGTGGCATTCTTTAGCTATTGTCATAGCCTTTAATCTTCCATTCTGCTTTGTCCCTGAAGGAATGTAAATCAGGCTGATGAAGCGGCCCCCACGATTTTGGCGAAACCACTGCATGTTGGTCACAGAGGTGGAAAAATTGCACTGCAGCATGGAACTGGCTCCCTCCTGGAGACTCAGGGCTGAGGGACTCTGCTCCACCTGCACCCCTCTCACACCTAATGAGAAACGGAGAAAAAGTCACAGGTGAAGGTCACTGTAACACATACAAAACCCAGAAAATGCTCCCGTCGATTATGAGAAGGATAGAAATCCGCCAGACTTGTGAGCTCCTCTTTCTCCTTCCCTCCCTCAACAATACTGCAGTTGCTAAGTCCTTTCAGATTCCCATCTGGGACAGCCCCAACTCACAGCGAACCTGGGTGCACAAAAGCCCCAGCAGAGTGCCCAACAGCCTCTTCATGATGCATTGTCTTGTTGCTCGGGACGTTGTCACAATAAGATGTATTTAACTAAACCCTGGGGTGGCGAGTGTCATGACCTGGTTCTGGAACTGTTCCTGCTTCTGCAACCAATCAGCCTCACCCACAAACCCTGCTCAGGCCCAGACACTCTGTGACAGGAAGCCCCACCCTCCAGCCTCACCCTGACTGAGAATGGGCTGGAGGGTGGTGGAGTGAGAGGGGAAAAGAAAGGTCATTATTCTAGTATTCCAGGGAGACTTTCTGATAATCCTGGATGTAGTGAAGAGTGTGAGAGGGAAAGGGAGAGGCCTCCTTGGGAGGGACAGGTGCCTCATCTACGCTAATTACAGCCTGTGGAGGATCACAGAAAGAACATCTACATGCTTAAATCCAAAAAATATGCACATTTTCTGACAAAAGGAACTTGACTAACCTATGAATTAATTATATGAGAGTCATTCAAAGTAATAAGAACATAAACGTTATGTATTATATACCTAGTGAATTCCTGGTTTTGAAATATATGAAATGTATGGATTGGGACTCTCCTGGAATAAACAAGACTTATGGTAAATATTGTTATAAGAAATGAACCTAATAAGATTGTAAATTGTGATTAAAAAATACGATCAATTCAGACATTATTTTTACATACTATCCTTGCTGCTGCATAATGTTTTGTTTTTCTAATTGTTGTCTGTAAAAATTTCCTCTGGTTCATGCCTGCAGTTCAATTCATCACTTTTCTTTCTAATTTCTCTGTCCTCCTCTTTTCCTCCTACTTTTCCCAACTGCTACATTTCTACTTCCAAATTCTCCTTTTTGTCTTTAACTTCTCTTTCTTCCCTCTTTTTGGTTTTCTACTTACAGAAAAGGGACAGAACAAATGTTAAAGGAAGGGTGGCATTCATGGTTTAGAAATAATTTTGAACCTGTGAAATGGAAATTCACATTTTCCCCTGATATATAAAAATATTAGACAATAAAAATTTTTTAAATCAGAAAAATATCACTTCTATACTTTGGAATTCTCAGTTTTCCCTTTTGCTTTATATGACTCTGATCCAGGAGTATTTTCTGATAGATACAGATAAAGATAATGACATAGATAAAGATAATGATGACAACGGAAATATGGGTGTATGCATTACAGCTATAAGCTTCTAGTACTTGATCAGGGAATAAGGCAGAGGTGTTAACTGAAATGACTATTCAGCAAGAAGCATGATTCTTATGGGCTGATAATGATTAACTTTTCCTCACACATAATTATTCTCCCCTTTTTACTATTACTAGCCCCTATTTGCACACTCAAAGAATTTCTCAAATCTTTCAACAACTATTCCCAACTAGGTCCCTCAGTGTAGTTTCTGGGTTTAAGTAAAACCTATAGTGCCTCCTAACGGGCCAAAATCTTAAAAAAGGAACACTTCTTACTCAGCAGATATACATAGCTCAGCCCAGCTGGCTTGTCTAGAGCTGTATGTGCGGGCTGACATGAAGACACAGAAGTGGAGAGCACCATAAATAGGACCAGGAGTCCCCACGGTGCCTTTGTAAGAAAATAACTCCTTCATACAATGTAATTTTATGTAATTATATGAAAACAATACATTTAATTCTTACCTATGAACTGATAAAAAAATTAGCCCTTCAATGTGATCTAATTTAGCCAATATATTTAAGAGAGTTCTAGACCTGGGACAATACAAACATGAGTTAGACACTATAACTTCCCTCAGAGAGCTTATGATATAATGGGGGAGACAAACATCTCTGTATATGTAATAAAGGCCTAAAGGACGCCATAATAGAAGCATGCCAGAAACACTATATGAGCATCAAGACAGTAACAATTATTTCAAGCCTGTATTACAGGAGACAGCTCAATGGAAGGTGATACTGTATGCCTTCTATGGAGGTGATAAGAGAGCAGAGTGACAAAAGTGAAGATGAGTGATCTTTGAAATGTGACCCTTTATGTTAAATACAAGGAACAGAGAAAATGAACAAGCATGTGGATGGGGCCACCAATCACAAACACACACACACAAATAAATGTATTAAAGAACACACAGTGTCTATGTCACAGAGAATGAAACTTCTACATTGTACTGATATCATACCTGTATTTACTAATTGTGTAAAAAAGAATTTATTTTAATGAGATGTACAGGACAGAAAATGCTGTGTCCTTCATTCTCAGTGAGTAGACATATTTGTCATATCAAGTATTTTTGTTTGTATTTGGAAAACATAGTCCCCATTTCCAGGGAAAATACCTGAATGTCTCCTGATGACAGCCACTGAGGCTCAGCTATGGCTCCTAGAAGAGTCAGGCTATTCCCTCAGGGAGCATCTGAGCAACTTTATGGGTCAAGAACACAGAAGATGGTGACTGAGTTTTTTGGCTTCAATATGCAGGTATATATAGACTCCTGTGATTGCCCATTGAGCAAACCACAGCTTTTAATATTGCATTAGATTCTTCTTCATCAAATGGAAACATCAACAATTATGAAATCTAAGACTACAACTGTATTCTGGGAAAAAAGTCAGACTTCTAGATGGTTCTATCAACTAGTTGTTAAGAATATTGGTCATGCATCACACAGATTTAGGTCCTAGCCAAAGCCCTGCTCCTAACTGGTTATGTAACTTTGAACAACTGACTTAACATCTCCAAACCTCAATTTTGTCATCTGTAAACAGAATTTGTTAGTATCTATCTACCTAGAGAGGTGGGGAGGAATTTAAAGAGCTTAGTCCGTTGCCCATAAAACTGTAAGTGCCACAAATATTTGGGAATAGGCAGAGTTCAGTGAGTGAATAAAATGATTTGTGGAAGAAGCATTATTTTAAGACTTGTATGGTATTTTAACATATTGTGCTCTCAAATCCTAAAGCAGGAGACTCCATCATGTAAACTATATTCCCAACACCTATTAAAATGACGGGCACATCTGAGTAGGTGCTCAAAAAGATTTCTTCAATGAATGTAGGTATAACTTGGAATAATATCTCACTTTGATATAAATCATTATTTTTAAGGGATATTTTCTCATATATTAACTTATTTTATATCATAAAGAAATGTTGGTACCAAATAAAGCAAAACAAAACAAACAGAAACCTCTCACTCAAAATATATTAGAGTTTAAAATAACAGATCTCCTGTGCATGCATGCTCATGGCAGCATTATTCATAATGGCTCAAAAGTGGAAACAACTGAAATGCCCATCAACTGATGAATGGATAAAGAAATATGGAGTTTTCACCCTATTGACTATTACGTGATCATGAAAAGTAGTGAAGTACTGATACATGATGTACCCTGAAAAGATTACACAATATTTAAAAAAACAGACACAAAAAGCCATATACTACATGATTCTATTTATATGAAATTTCTAAAGTAGACAAATCCATAGAGGTAGATTGTAGATTAGTGCTTGCCAGCAGCTGGGGGAAAGGGGGAGTGGGAGTGACTCTAATGGGTACAGGGTTTCTTTGTGGGTGGTGTTCTGGAACTAGATAGTGGTGATGATTCCACAACTCTGTGAATATACTGAAAACCACTGAATTGTACACTTAAAAGGATAAAGTTTATGATATGTGAATTATCTCAATACAGCTTTTATGTTAAAAAATGATAGAGCTCAAAATACTCAATAATAGTTCAAGTGCTGGAGTGGAAAGAAGGAGTGGGGGTTAGTAAGCCTGCCAGTATCAGGACAAACAAACTATTCTAATATTTCAGTCTTAAAGAGGAAGATGATCTCTATGGTATCCCAGAGGCAGATTTACCATGAAGCAAATTAGGCTTATATTTCAGGACCCCTTATCATCCTGAGCCCCAGAAACTTGTATTTGTAATTTTATTTCCTGCAAAACCTGCATTTGTACCTGTCAATCTCACAGAATCACACAAGATGGATAAAGGACAAATGAAGCTCACAGAATTCCAGAATATTAGGAAAAGTTTCTCTTGTTGAGCCACATCCCCTGAGGGTTCAGTAAAAAGCACACGTTTCTTGGTTTTGTGCTCCTTTGATGTGGAGAAACTTGAGGGGTTTTTTTTACCCAGTTGGTGTTCCAGTGAACAAGAGTCCATGTGTATCCTTCTCTCTTTATAATCACACACCTGAGTATTCCTTGGCTGCTGAATTTGACACACTTCAGAAGGATCACAGGCATAAATGAAATGATGAAATAATATGTTGAGTTACATAGTCACGGTCATGCCCAGAACCCAGAATTCCTCATAGCACAGATCCTCAAGTCCAGAATCTGGATCATTATTTAGTGTCACTATAAAGAGCTGCTGTGATGAGAGGAAGAAGTGTGGAGGCATGTCAGCACAGTGCAAGCAAGACACACCATGGACGCAGCCTTTACTGACTGGGCTGCTCTGAAACCAGTGCCCTTGACACAAGGAAAATCTCATCGGGAAGCTGTCCTCCTAGAACTTACTCAGGCAGCAGTGTTTCTAGAGAGACCACTAGGGAAGGAAAAGTCAAGGGAAGAGAATAAGGGTCCCAGTCGCTGGAGATGGAGTTTCTGCAGATGACACCCAGTAAGACATACAATTCTGGCCTGAATTATAAAAACAAAGAATGAGCTTCAAGGTCACACATTAGTCCATGAACTGTTTGCTCTAGGAATTCTTATTAATGGTTGTGAAATATTTCAGCATCTACTAGCTGAACTGTCGTGGAGCAGAGTTAACGTCACTTCCCAGGAATTAGATGTCATCTGGGGGAAAAAAGCTGGGCTGAACACAGAGGCATTTCTGGAGAACAGAGCTTAGGTTCCTCTTCACACTGTCCCTCCCCCAGTTCCTCCGTGCAGAGTAATCCAAGAATTCCAAGGAGGCATCAGAGCTGGAAGTACTGTGAGGATGCCTCCAGCAGAGAACACTGGAGAGAGAAGGTAACACCCCCTCCCAGGGCTGCCACAGCCAGGCCCACCTGCACCCTCTGGGTTTGTGCTCAGCTCCCCCTGCAGTCCCCTCACTGTGTCTCTCAGAGCACAGTAGTACACGGCCGAGTCTGACATTTGCACTGAGGGTTTCTGCAGGTGGAAGGAGCTGTCACTCTTAACAAGATTGGCCTGAAAACCTCTGCTGTCCACCTCCTGCTTTTCCGATGTGCTTTTCAGGAGGAGCTCAGGCTCTTTGTTTTGATACTGGACACACCAGAAAAGGAAAGCTGAATAGCTGCTCTGGTAAGTGCAGTTCAGGGTCACAGGTGCCCCTCCGGGAGGGTTACAGGGCCTTCTGTCTGGGTCACTGAATCTCCATTGATCCCTCCTAAAAAAAAGTAAATGCTTCGTTATATTACAGTGTAAGAGGATAGTCTCCAGTTTGGTAGGGGTTTAAAGCCATCCCAAAACCAAGGAATAGAACAGCTTAGAAATTTTGAATAAATGTGACTTACTAAATATCAACAAGATCACAAGTCCTGAGCAGGAAGCAGACAGCATGGCTGGAGGAGAAACAGCAGCAGGTTTTGTTTGAGAACACACAAAAGCTGAGATGGTTGTTCCTCTATTTTCTTGATCCTTTGGTGGAATCTTCTAGAAAATCTTGGCTCATGTGTGAAGCAAGACAACCTGCCCTGCAAGATCATGACACTGGCCGTAAAAATGAGGCGTGCTCAAAAACGGAAGATGAATTTGTACCAAACCACCATCCTAAGGGAGCAGCGCCCTCTTCTGGTTCCCCCTCTGTCCCTGCAGGCTGCTTTACATCTTTGAATTTGATATTTACACTGGAATGAACCTCAAGTTGTAGACACAGAAGGGAAATAGCTGTCTGGGGTGAGGGGTAGGGCTCCAGGAAGGGAGAACCAAACACTTTGTGCAGACTTTACAGTGGTGCCTGAGGCTGTGACAGTTAATAATTCCTCTGTCACCCTCTTTAAGATGCAGGGCATTGTGGCTCCCTTTAATCTCCCTAGTCCCGGAATCTAATATCTGTTCACACTGAGTATTAAGCTAGTTTTAGGCATCTTAGGGAATACTGAGAGTGTAAAAAATAGCAACATCTGAGTTCTCTTCTTGACATTTTCCCAGTGGTTTCCTGGAACCAGGGGATGAGCCCCTCAGCTTAGAATGTTCTCCTTTCTCTTCCCTACCTTTGACAAGGTAAATTCCTTTCATTCTTTAAAAACCAATTTATATGCCATCTCCTTGTGAAAGTGCTCACCCACCTCTTCAGGCTGACCATGCCCATCGCCTTTCCCACTGTACCTTGTATACTTATCCGTCACTGGCATTACTGCATCACATTGGGATCACCTGTGTCCTGTTTTCCAAACTAGACTTGGTGCTCCTGAGATCAGGAACTTAATCTTATTACTCTCAGTAGCCAATTTCTCAAATATACAGGCCCTTAGTTTATAGTAGATGAACAAATGAATGAGTAGACATGTATGGTGGGTACAATTATCTCTTTATGAAGTAGAGTCTCTATGAGAGCATATGTCTAGACCCCTGGTGTGACCAGCTTCTTCTAGAGTCAGATCCAGGACCTGGATAACAGGTGCATTCAGTGTTTCTCAAAACTGAGTAATGTACAGACCTTCGTATCAGAGACCACTCTCATATTGACTGTTTTAAAAATATTATGGTGCCACCTTATACAAAAATGAAGTTAAGTATTAACTTCTTAGGCTCATAGTTCTTACATAATTCCAAACCAAACAAAAAATGCAAACAAAATATAAAATTCCAATTAAAATATTAATGTGAGGGATGATCCTCACCTGAAACTGAAGAGTTTGTAGAGGCGTATTAAAAGAAAGATATAAATGTGTGTAGTTCAATAGCTCACTTGATTGAAATGATTTGGAGCTTAATGTACTATTGTCAGAGTAATTGTGACTAGTGATTTCTAGTATTTTTACTTTCATTTGTTAAAAATAACCATTTAAGTCACCACTATATAATTGTATTATTTAATAAATCACCCCAAAAAATCACTGCTGAGAAAATATATACTGTGCATTTATTGCTACTCTTACATCTACTGAATTGCATGTTGATACATTCAGACAATGAATGTGAGTAATACATCTTTCAATGGAAACACAGCAGTAATTGGGGTAACTTGGGTTCTTTGCACTTTGGTCTGCCTGTAGTACCATGTGCCATATCATCAAAATTTTCTGAACACTTTTGTCCATTCAAAGAACATTATTATATTTTATTTATAATTTATAACATTAATTTTATTTAAATTTATTAAAATAAAAATTTTATATAATTTTATTTATAATTTATTATTTATAATATTTATTATTATTTTATTTTGTTGTCATCAAACAGAAAACTCCAAACCTAAAAATTCTCATGTAATTCCTATACTCCAGGGGTTGGCAAACGTTTTTCTGTAAAGGGTCAAATAGTAAATACTTTAGGCTTTGAAGTCATTTGGTCTCTGTGGCAACTACTCAACTCTACTCTTATAGCATAAAGTAGCCATAGTCAATGTACATGGCTGTTTTCCAATAAAACTTTATTTACAAAAACAGGTGGTAGGTAGCTTTGACCTCTGGGCTGTAGTTTGCCAATCTCTGCTATAACCCAAGAATTTACCCATAAACCTCCAAAGATCCACAGACTGCATCCTGAGAAACTCAGCCACATTTTTCTGTTTCTCCACTCATCACAATGTCATCATAGCGCTTTGAGGAGGCTTAAAATAAAGAAAGTATATTAAATAAGTTAATGGATAGAAAGGAAGAAGAGAGAGATTTGATGATTTTAATGCCCAAAATACTTTGGTGCTGAGGATTCAAAAGTGGTCCCTGTCATTAAGAAGCTCACAGAGTATAGTGAAAATAGCTTTTAATCAAATAACCAAATAAATAAAGGGAAAACTGCAAGTTTGAAAAGGCAGAGGTCTACGATTCTGAGTGCACAGTGAGCTTCCTTCAGTTACTGACGCTTGGACAGATGTACAAGAATGAGCAAGAATATGCTAGTTTCCACTCTTTTGAAAGGAGGGAAAAGAATTTTAGAAAAAGGAAAAAGAATAAGAAAATCACCTAAAATCACTATGATGGGGTCACGTAGGAGCAATGAAGTGCTTTTAAGAAACTTGAATAATACCAGTATTATTGAAGACGGGGGGGGATCAGGAGCATATTGTGGAATGAGCCTGGAAAGGTAGCAAGATTCTAAATTATGCAAGGTTTTATAGGTCATATTAAGAAGTTTTCTTTATTATAAGAGCAAATGGGGATCCAGGTGAACACTGAGGAGTGATGGGGTGTGTCAAATGGGCTGGGGGCAGGGGAGCAAGGGATTAAAATGGATGTGCAATCAGGATTGTGGAGGCAAATTGCATTGTGAGGGTTATTATGTCTTCTGGAAGACTTTTTTAGGAGGCAAATTCAACAAGACTGGGAAACAGATTGGATATGGCATTTCAAAAATAAATAACTATGAACCAAAAAAAGAAAACCCATATGAGTTCTCATATACCCTAAACTGAGGGCACGGCAGAAATTGCAAGCTGCCTATACAATGTCCATTCTCTCCTACTTCTTACTAAGAGAACCCCAACTTTGATGTGGGTGGGAACATACTAAAATTAAAAATAGATCATCCTGATATCCCAGACTCCCTTGCAGATGGGAGCGAGGGGTAGGGACATTGAATAACACTCTGGTAAGTGAAATGTAAGTAGAAGCTGTTGGGTGGAGTTTCGGGAAATGATTGACTCAGCCAGCATGGACCCACCTGCCTTTTGACTTTCTCTCTTTCTGCCTGGAAGGTGTATAAAGTGGATGGATCTCTAACAGCTTCTTGAAAACAAGAGTGACACCTTAAGGATGAGAGACAGTGAGCTAGAAAGACCCTCGAACCCTCACAACATGATGAAGCTAGCATACCAGCCCTGCATACGATAGAGCTTCATGTGAGACAAAAATGAACTCCACCTTGTTAAAAACATTATTATTTGAGTTTTCTGTAACATGAAGCTGTGCCACTCTCTAACTAATACAGATGATGTTCATTGAAAACACAAATTCATCATTTCATCAGAGACTGATTGAATAAGCTGGGATAGAGCCTGATAATCAGACCTTCAAAGGTGCTCAGGTGATTCTGATACAGGTGATGTTGGTGGTTGAAGGTCTGGCATTTGGGAACCATGGCCCTATACAACCTTTCCCCTGCCTACCCCATCTTTTTCTCTAAACATGCACAATTTTAAATACAAATGCCCTGATTTTCTCCGTAAACACATTTTCAGTAGTATCAACACTGTATTAAGAAAATTATATTCAACTTTTATTTATCTTACCAGGAGGAAGAATAAATGGATGGAAAGTTATGTATTTGATAACAGAAGTACCCACTTTCACAAAACAACATTTCAGGACCTGGTAGTGGAGAACATACATCTCTCACTGGGATGGGGAAAAATTATGACTTTCTTATAAATTCCCATTTTACTAATGGAGAAACTGAGCCCTCAAATCACACAACTAGTAAATGGCAGAATCAGATTTGTCTCTGTCACTCCAAAGATTCAGATCCTTGTCTCTATCTTTACACAATGTTTCCACTCCTCAGCTTTAAAATGAAAAGTTTGGTTGAAAGAGTCCTAAGATCCTTTCTAATTCTAATGCCTGATGAATCTACTGTTTCCTATGCAGGAATTAGAGGAATGTAAAAGTCATCTCATGCATCTTAAGGACCCACCAAAGTCTTGAGGGGACTACATGTACAACAGATGAGACCTCTAATATTGAGAAGAACTTCCTCATCCTCCACACGTGTCCAGAGCCTACTTTTCTTCTGGATAAAATTAGAGCTTGAAGGGTCTTTTGGTCTCATCAGTCCAAACCCTTCATTTCAAGTGAGGAAATCGAAGGCTGCTACATTGATGATGTGCCTAAGGCCACCTAGCCAGGATTGGCAGAACTGAACCTGGCATTTCAGTTTCCCATTCTAAATCTCACGCCCTTTGCCCTAGTCCAAGCTGCTTCCAAACAAATCACCAATTTGAGAGGGCCTCCCTTTCATGTTGCCAGCTGTTTGTACACTCTCCTTCATGGAAAGACATAACCACCAACTCCACCCACTGCTGGGGCTCCTAAGAGCAGCTCTGGCAGAGTTTGTGTAGGGGCTGCAGGTGCCTGGGGAGCACTGTGCATCCACAGCACAGAAGTAAGCAGCAGCGTCTGCAGCCTGGGAAGCCGTGATGGACAGGGAGCTGCTTTTGCTGGAGGTGTCAAGCGTGACTCGTAGTCTTCCGCTAGGTTTCTCTCTCTCATTTGAACGTATTAAAACCAGTAGGGCAAGGCCTCTACCTGCATCTTGTCTGTACCAGTGTAAGATGGACATGGTGGTTTTATAACTGCAGTTCATGGTGGCATTTTCACCCTCCTGAACGCTCAGGACCTGAAGATTCTGTTCTCCTTGTTGGCTGTTCCCCCCTAGGCAGAAACACAACGTCAGAGATGAGCAGTCAGTCATTGCATTTTTACTCTCTGGTGTTTACATTTCATTCCATAATTTTCTGGTACATTTCCAAGTTAACAAGAAGCCTTAGCCTCTCAGTCTTGTGGGCTCTGAACTTTGGCCACCCTGTTCCCATCACCAAGAGCCCCAACTCACTGGCCAGGAGAAGCCATAGAATCACCAAAGACACTCCCAGGAGTTTCTCCATTCTTTTTCCTTATTGGGATCACAGGAGACTCAGCTCTGGGGCCTGAAATGGAGCCAGGTTCCTCAGACTAAAGAGTCAGCTCTCTTTGCACAGTATATTTATCTAGTCCCTCTGTATCCCAGAGAGAGGCTCAGGTTTCTTACCTAGCCAATTAGAGGCAAGCTCAACCCTTTGCCTTCAGTACACACATAGTGATTTCAGACTGAGTCTGAGGAGAGAGAGGCACTGCCATCTTGTGGTGGCATCATCCTGCTGATAGAATGTGCTCTGGAAAGGTGAAGTGTGTACAGAGCGAATTCAGAAGTTACAAAGCTATTCAATTCTCTGCCTTCATTGAATTCTGTTCCAGCCTAGAGTAAGAACAGATTCAGTTAATCTGAATTATAATTAATAAAAATTAATAAAGAATGTCAGTGCCCAGTATTTCTAGAATACATCTGAAAAGCACTGTTAGGTTTCTTACAATCACCTCTGATAATGTATCTACAAGCTTCCTTTTTTTCTAATTTTCCTAATGCTAGAATGAGATTGTATGTAAGTCAGGATTCTTATTGGTGAGCAACAGAAATTTACTCTGGCTGAATTAGGTAGAAAATGAATAAGTTAATTAATATTGGTTTTGCCTCAGAAGCTCTAATAAGATTAGAGAACTGGACTCAAAAGCTGTTGAGTCAGGAACAACACAGAAGATCACTCTGGAGAATTGTTCCTCTGAGTATCCCACAGGCTCCTCTTCTGAGCTCCAGCAACTGCAGGTTGGGCCTTCAAGGCTGCTAGTACAGGACACTGTATACAGCTACAAATCCACTGCCCCTATTGCCCTGAAACTATAATCTTCATCCTGTTGCAATTACCACCAATCTTTCCTTTTTGTATAAGTGACTCCTGAGTCAAAGTTTGAGAAAGACCATGTGCCCACACGTATGTGCACATTAGGGTGGATATATGAGTGTATTAGTTTGCTAGGGCTGCCATAACAAAATGCCACAGACAGTGTGGCTTAAACAACAGAAATTTATTTTCACACAATTCTAGAGGCTAGAAGTCCAAGATCAAGGTGTTGGCATATTTGTTTTTTTCTGAGGCCTCTCTCTGTGGCTTGCAGATGACCATCTTCTTGCTGTTTCCTCACATGGTTGTCCCTCTGTGTATGTGTTGTCTGTGTCCTAATCTCCTCTTCTTATAAGGACACCAGTCACATTGGATTAGCATCCACCCTAACAACCCCATTTTAACTTAATTACCTCTTTAAATGTTTTATCTCCAAATATAGTCACATTCTGAGATACTGGGTTTTAGGACTTCAATATATGAATTGGGGGGGGTGGGGCACAATTCATCCCAAAACAAAGTACCTGATATTTTCAGTTTCTTTGGCAGGAGGCAGTAGAGTACACGAGGACAAGCTTTGCAATCGGGCCATTGAAGAAGAATTTAGATCTACCCATTCAGTAGCTACTTATGTCCTCTGTGCCTATATTCTCTTGACTTAAAATATGAGTTATGAGTAATAATAATACTACCTTTTTAGACTTGTTGAAGTTATTGATAAGACAATAAAATGCTATTTAGAGCAGGGCCTACCACTTATTAATGACTCAAAAATTATTGTTGTTGTAAGAAAATGGGTTCTGATGCTGAGCAGTCAAAAAGAACGGCAAATACCCTCTAGGGTATTTTATAAATGTTTTCAGAAATTGATTTTAAGATATTCTGTACATAAAATAGAGTGGGAGATGGGGAAGAGGGGAAGGAAGGAAAAAAACTTTTGTTTCTTCCTTGACGAAAGGAAGAAGGGAAGAATTGTTGGCTGGAGCAATGTGTGGATTAGGGAGGCTTAGAAGATGAGTCAAGAAGATGGCTTGGGTTGGATGACTGCCAGAATAAATCTGGATGTTTGTCATTAGGAAACAAAGAAATATTAAAGCTTTTGAGAAAGGAATTGATGTTATTTAAGAAAACTACTTAAGACTTTAAATTTTAATCTGTTCTCTGCTAGATAGTTTTGAAAGTCTGTGAGGAAATTTAGAATAGTAGTTAAAAGATGTCCCCTGGCTCTGAGAAATTAAGGGACTTGTCCACTGTCTCACAAAAAAGAGGGCAAGAATCTAGTTCTCTTAATATTTGTATATATTTGGCTGTATATGCAAAATGTATATCTAGAAGCAGAAAAAGAAACTAAAAACACTGCTGTTCTCTGGGGAGAACTGTGAGGTCAGCTAAGTGGGGTGAAAGAGAAACTTTTCACTGTACCTTTTGAATTTTAAACCATGAGAATTCATTTCTTGTTCAAAAATGAAATAAATGAATAAAAAACATACCTTTAACAAATAGACTTTATTCCAGGAACTCAAGAATGGTTCAACATTAGAATATTCATAAAAATTATTCTTCAACGAAAAAAACAAAATCTGCATAACCTTGCAAAATGACAAAAATAGTAAACTTCAATATATATTCCTGATAAAAAGGCAGATTATTGAGTACTCAGACCCTTTGAGAATGAGGATTTGGGTCACTCCACAAGGTAATAACACAATCCACTGAGGTTATGGCTGAGGACAGGGGAAATATAAAATGTGTAATAAAAGAAAAGCTGTCTATGTCAACTGGAATCTCATGACCAAATCTGGAATCAAGGATTATACTAGCTTTCTATATTTTCTTTTTGCTGCTTGGATGTGTGTGTTCCTGTGTATATGTTGCCATTCTCTTCTTCTCTCTCTTCCACCATAATTGTTTTATATACAAATTGTCAGAGATTACCTTTAAAATTTAGCCTGTATATAACAGCATATTCAGTGGAATTTCCTCGACCGTTGGGACTATAATGTCTTTAGGAGTCTCTTTATTTTGGGGAAAGGATGAAAACTTCTTCACTTGCTCAAAGCACAGCTTTAGTTTGTTAGATGGAAATATAAGGGCATTTCATTGTTTGGAAGTTCAAAAGTGTGTGGAGGGGTGCATAGGAAAGAGCAATAACCAGAACAATGGGAGGTGCCACTTATCAATTTATGCCTTTCAATTCCAAATCTCCCCCAAAGCCCCAGTACATGGTTGTATATTCTAGTTGTAAGTCCTTCTAGTCCTTCTATGTGAGCCGCTGCCACAGCATGGCAACTGACAGATGGGTGGTGTGGTTCTCTGACTGGGAAACAAACCCAGGCTGCTGAAGCAGTGAGAGCACTGAACTTTGAACTTTCTCTACTTCCTTTTTGTTCAATTCATAGAACTACTTTTATAAACTATTTTTAAATGCATGCTTTAATAACTCTAGAAACACATTTATAATAAGGTGAGAATCCTACCTCAACTCATTTTTAAAACTTAGATTTAGGTAATTGTAAATTTTTTTAAGAAGTGAAGTCTTTCCCCTCATAATTTCTACCACTGAAAGTTATGAAATTTTGATTTAAGAGAGGCTTAATTTCTCTGTGTGTAAAACTTTTTGTAATATTTTGGGGGACAGTTATTTTATTCCTATCACATGAATCAAATCACAAACAACAGAGCCATGGTTTAGTGGTTAAAGTTCAGTGCTCTCACTGCTTTGGCAGCCCAGGTTTGTTTCCCAGTCACAGAACCACACCACCCATCTGTCAGTTGCCATGCTGTGGCAGCAGCTCACATAGAAGAATTAGAAGGACTTACAACTAGAATATACAACCATGTACCGGGGCTTTGGGGAGAAAAAAAGAAAGAGGAAGATTGGCAACAGATGTTAGTTAGTTCAGGGCGGATCCTTCCCTACCAAAAAAAAGAAAGACTATTGAAAAAAATTCACAAATAACAATTTGGAGTATATATATAAAATGGAATATGTATATAAAATAAATTTTCTTAAATATGTTGGCATTTTGGTACAAGTATTTGAGAGGAAATAAAAATATCCCCTGGTCTTAAATATCCCTACTAGAATTAACATAATCTCTGATGTTATGGGCTTTGGTAGTGGAGGTCTATTTTCCTATGAAGTTTGTTAATGTGCTTTGAAAGACTGGAAATTTTTAATTTTACACTATTTCATGAATTAGTGTGACCTTTAAAAATAAAATGCCTAAACGTTTTTCAGTAGTTTAATCTATTGTATTTGATATATTTTTATGGGTTAGTGGCCTCAAATTTTTAATTTGGAAATCACTGGAATGACTGTTTTAAAAAACTATTACAATTGAGTAGCTTTTAGATTTTCAGTATTGCATTAAAAATTATGTTCCATTTGTATATTGGTTTTGTGTAATGCTTACAAGATTAGAAATCGTGGTATCATGATGTCTAATTTACTTTAAAATATGTCAATATTACACAGTGGGATATTATATATGTGCTAGAAGTCAAGCTGTAAATTTAGGTTGAGAATCCATACTGCACTAATTAAGAATCTACACAGTACAGGTTGCCCTAGTTGAGAATATATGTGGCACAGCTTGTCAGCTAACATTATAACCAAGTACTTCAGTTTTCCACATATTGATCAACACCTGAGGCAGTGCTAATTATCATAATGAATGCTAGAAATTATTTTTTCACAAAAATACTCTTGCCTTTTTTACTTCAGAACTCTGACACTTTATGATGTACTTTCTTCAGTGTGGGACTGGGGGTGGGGAGTTCGGGGAGGTGGTCCCTCCTGGAGAAATTCAACAGAAGACTTCCATCTGGTACAAAGTCTATCCGAATGTGTCACAGCGTTGATGTTGAAGTAACTATTCGGGAAACAAGCACTCCCCAGGGCTCAGCCCACCCTGCCCTATTTGCCTTCACAGAAAAAGAGAGCTTCTTGAAAACTCCCCAGGTTGAGTTCCTGAGTCGCAAAGTCCCAGTGTCTCAGGAGGTTTGTGTTCAGGTCCCCCTGCAGTCCCAGGCACTGTGTGTCATCAGAACACAGACGTACTTGGCCAAGTCACTCCAATGGGCTGATGGTTTCCTCAGGTGGAAGGAGGTTTCACTCTTCTTAAATTCAGCCTTGAAACTTTTGATGCCTGAAACAAGGCTGTTTCCAGATGTGTACTTCAGGAGAAGCTGGAGTCCTTGGTTGGGATATTGCACGTACCAGGAGAGATACGACAGAAGAGAAGATGAGTAGTTGCACCTCAGCTCCAGAGGGGCTCCCTCAGAGACAGTGATGTGGGCGTCAGGCTGGGTCACTGACTGGGCTCCAGTCCCTCCTGAAACATCAATGCTGTGTAAGTAAAAGCAGGGCAGATTAGCTATGAAGAAAAGAAGTCTCTATTGAGACTTCAGTTAGAATACGGTTACTTTTGTGAAAGTAGGAAAGGGAATGGAAGGTTACTTACTCAGGGCAAAAACCATCTCAAGCACTGGGATGAGCAGCAGGAGCATGGCTGAGCAGTGGAAACGCTGCAGGCTCTGGAGCAGGAGCAGGAAGGACAGCTGCTGAGGTCACTGAGCCTTCAGAGCTAGGAAAAGTGGGGAGGTTGGGCTGGACAAGTCTCTTGCTTTGACAAGTTTCAAAAACTATTAAAAGAGTCTTTCTCTTAATGAGTCTGGATCTTTTCTGGCCTCTTATTCTCATCACAGGTTCCTGTCTACACAGACATCAGTGAGGCTACCTCAACCAGCAGCATGGAGGAGGGGCTAAGTGGATGGTGAGAATTTGCAAGGCACGTGTCTCATTTGTGCAACATCGCCCTCTGGAGGCCAGAGGCAGGACCAAAGATGCAGGAGAACTCATTTACGAGATGTGATAATCACAACTTCAACAGAATATGTTTCTTCCTTCCCGAATCTGTCATGATGTCACCTTCTGTAGTATGTGGTATTAATCCTAAAACAAATGAGAATGAGAGTCATGTAGAAATAGAAGAGTAATTTACTTGACCGAGAAATTAGTCACAGAAGACTATTCCAGACTTTGGAATACTATTAAGAGACTCTATACTATTTTTTAAAGCCATTCATCAGGCAGAAATAATAAGATCAATTGCCTCAGCTGAGCTGAGCTTTATGTGGCCTTATGCTGCTGGATGTGAGCATCAGCACAGGGGAAAGAGATTATACTTTTATTTGGTGCTAAAAGGAAAAAATTGATTAGATGAGAGACTCACACTTTAAATCAGCCTGAAACACGTCATTAGTTATTCAATCAATGCAAACTAATAAAGGCAATAATTTTCTTTGTCAGTCAGAAAGTGTGAAGAAAGCTCCTTGGTTTCAGGTGAACAAGTTTGATATTTGTTAAGGCTACAAGAAAATAACTTAGGCATCACATGTTTAAGTGGAAAAAGTGAGAGTGCTGTTCCAATTGTCAATGGTCAGAATAGACTGATATGTTATGCCAAATTATGGAGACCTCACATTAAGAAGAATATTGACAGGGGAACATCTACAGAGAAATCTCAGCAGAATTATAAAGGTAAGGAAAATATGACATATAAATAAGTGATTCTGGAAAGAACTAAGGAGAGAAACAAAAAAGTAAGCCTATATGAACTCAGTAAAGCTGGAAGAAATGCAACCAGCAAAGCAGAAGTGAGAGAAACTTCTGAGGGGCATAGAAGATGTGGGAGCAGGTCGACAGTGACACTCAACATAGCTGAGCAAGCAGCAGTCTGTGTGGGTGGGAGACAGGGCTTATCAACAAGGGAAGTCACTCTGTGGTCTAATAGTAAAATGCAGCTCTCAAGGGAGAAGACTTCCCCACCCAACTTATTTCAGCATAGCGACCACCGGAACCTAAAACTGAAATAACTAACTAAGGAGAGAAATCTTGGGAGAAATGAGAATCTGGCCAATAGTGGTCCTTCTCACAAGGTCAGAACAACTCACTCCTTTCTGAGTACTCTGTTGACTTGTATCAGCTTGAAATCAGTTCTCCCTTTGGGTTCGGTTATACCTCTTGACTCTGCCTATAGATTTTCTTTCATATGTGAGAGTAAATCATATTGTCAGTTTGAAATTTTAAATGTTGCTGTTGTATGCTTCTGATTCAAAATATCCAACTAAGGATACGTACTCGCCTCCTTTCTCTCCAAAATTCCTACTGAAATAAAATTTAGAAGTATAAACAGTATAAAACTAAATCCATAATGGGAAAATAATAAAAAGATGAAAGATAGCAACAATTCCCATAATGTGGAAAGTGGATGTGAGTACATTGATGGTGAGACCGAGAGGGGAAAACACAGCCCAGGATGAACTATGAGAAGATTTCAGTGTCTATGTGAGTGAAGGAAACCTACTCCTTGGGACCCTGGAGAGATTCTGGGCTGAGGACAGTGGGTATGATGGAGGGCAGGAGGGATAGAACACAGGGTGACAAATTGAAGGTCAATATGTGGAGTACCTACACTAGTCTCCCTCCGTACTCTCCATCCTGCTACTGTACTTATGTGTGAGAAACATAATAGGCCAGCCTTTACCTGGGCATTTAATCTTCACTAAAGGTGAAATGTCACACCTGGAATGCTAAGTTTTTAGTGCGAGTAGTTGACAGAGTTATGCCACCTTCAAACTGACATTAAGTGCAGGGGAAGGGGAGGAACAACTTAACCAGTTCCCTGCTCACTCATCCCAATAAGAAGCCTGACAATTAACATGGTATGCCCACATGCCAGACTACTGGCCAACCTCCCCACTCAGGAAGAAACCTTGTGGGGAAGATGGGCACAACAACATAAGAAGTCCATCCTGCTACTTGGCCCTTCATTCTTAAATATAAACCAAGAATAAGGTAACATTAGCCACTTATAAATATAGATGGTATCTCTTTACCTCTGTCTCTCCATATATGGAAGCCCAGATTCAGCAACTCTCAATCATCAGAGTCGTTTATACCTGCATGCAAAATGATGGCATAATGTCATGCTCTATGGTCTAGTAGTATAGGAAAGTAGTGTTTTGAGACTGGCCAAAGGAACTAGGAGAATATCGTATTGGTTTTCTGGTCACTACTGGCAAAAAATTCTAGCTGTCTTAGCTGTCTTGGCTATATGTATTTATATTTTTTTCTCTCAACAAGTGCTTTAACTTACATTATTCGAATTCTTCCAGATTGGTAAGACCAACTTTATAAATCTCACTAAATGGAGAAAGAAATTAAATTTTCAAATACAGTAATTATAAATGTCTCATTTGTTGAACACTGACATGTGTCAGGACAGTTTCATGTTAACAGCAGACACTGTTGGTACCCAACCTAGATCCCCTTTTCCAGGCCAATGTACTCGATTCCCAGCTGCTGTGAATGTTGGCTACTCTTGGCTTATAGCTGCCCTCTTACCCAGAAAATTGACCTCTGCCAATAAAAGTCACCCTTGTCCAATAGGACATGCCCCTACCCCAAAGAAGGACCACAACCAATGATGACCTTATTCTGGGATACAAAATGTCAGCTGTCTGGCCCCCTTGACTCCAGGTGGAAGGGATCAGTTCTGTGGTGCAGTTCATGCCCCAGAGTTCCTCACGAGGTCAGGCTGAATCAAGACATTTAATCCTGAAACCAATCCTGAAATATATATAATGGTATAGCCTAAATGGCTCATTAGTAATATAAAAGATATTCAAACAGACCACAAACCAGGTTCTTTCCAGGGTGTCAAGACACCAGAAACACACAATAAAAGTGGAACTAGAATTCAAGTATCTTGATTCCTGCCCAATTTTCTGCTCTTTCTCACTGTCTCACAAATCTTTCTTCCATGATTTGAAAATATTTGTGCAGAGTCTTCATTCTGCAGATTGAGAATTTGAAGCAAATCCTGATTGGGTTGCATTCTGTTAGTCAGTGACTATGTGAACAAAACTGAACAGAAATCTTAATTCTTCATTTCCAAGTTTTCCCACCCTTTGGATTACATAAACAATGTCATGTGTAACAGACTTCATCTTCAGCTTTACAATAAATGTGACTTTTAATTTTTTTCTGTAATTCAGTTTTTTCCTGTAATTGTAATATTTATTACAGGGCCTTATTTCTATCAGACCACAGACAATTTTCCCGGACTTAGGCATAAGTTGTAGGGAAGTTCCATAGTGCCAAGGAGTCAGGGGACAGGGAGCATTCACATAATCTTTGGAGTACCCAACTTTCCTCACCAACATTTTCCAGGACATCCTCAATACCATATGATCTTCGATAATTGATCCACGTAGGTCTTTAATCACCGTAAGAAAGCTCCTCAGTGTCTGGAATTCTTTTAGATACTTACTTAGAGATCCTTTTCAGGAAACCTGAAGTCATTCTGTGCTCCTACGCCCTGCCTGTGGGTATGGGGCATTCTATGGCTATGGCTAATGCTCTTAATTTCTATTTGCATCTAGACATCAAACAGAATTTCTCTGCCTTGCAGCCTCATCTCTATATCAGTCATTCCTGGGGCCCTAGCAGGTTTGGGTACAGACTGCAGGTGCTGGAGGAGCACTGTGTGCTCACTGCACAGAGGTAGGTGGCTGAATCACTGGGCTGGGAATCTCTGATGAGCAGAGAGACATATTGGCTGGCTTTATTGAGGTGCGCTGTAAACCTTCCTTTGTCGTTGTCACCATCGGAGTATATGTACATCAGCAACTCAGGGCCTTTCCCAGAATACTGTCTGTACCACATAAAGTACCGGGAAGCACTGTCACTATAAGTGCAGTTGAGAGAGGCAGTGGCTCCCTCTGGAACACTCAGAGATCCATGACTCTCCTCCACTTCCTTCTGTTGGCTCCTCATCCCTGTGCAAGAACAATGGTCAGTCAAAGAAGATTGGTTGGGTAGTGGATGCTTACTCTCCAGAATTTAAATTATCTTTTCACAGGCCTCCCACCACAACCCTCCCTTAGTTAGAGGGAAAAAACATTCATGTTTCTACCCATGGGCCCAGAATACACAATAACTCCAAATATTGTACTTTATATTCCCAAGGAGACACCCAAAACTCACAGGTTAACTGAAGCCACAGGATCACTAGTAAAACTCTTGAGGATTTCATCAGTCTTTCCTCCCCTGTTTCAAAATTTAAACCCTAAAAAAATGAGTCTAGCTCAGACATTTCTAATTCCTCTGTTTAAGAATCACAAAAAGAATCTGTTCTACCAATTAGAAAAAAAGAAACTTCACTACTCCTGCTACACCACCAAGCCCCTCCTCTCATCTCTCTCTCTCACACACACACACACACACACACACACACACACACACACTAGAACACTTGAGAGGTTTCCTCAGAGTCCTTGAGAAGACACTGCCATCTTGTGGACTCATGACCATGATCAAAGACATATTCAAAATGTAGACCCTTATTATGTGAACTGATGAAAGTAAACATCTGCCATTTCAGTTAAATTAAAATTTTGAGAAGTGTGTGATCCAAGTCGAGGTATGTGGGGAGAGGGGGATGTGTGTGTGTGTGTATGTGTTTTACGTCAAATGGCAACTCTCATCTGAGCAAAAGCACTTATAACAAAGAGCCACTTTCCTGCACTGAAGAACCAGTCATAAAGTACTCTATTCCAGACGTCTGCATGAGGTTCTTGTGATTTAAGGAGCACTTCATATTGTGTAGCTCTTCTCCACATCAGGCCAGACACCTCCTATCTCATTCTCTCACCTCCAATTTTTAAATAAATCTATTGTAACTCAAAAGAACACTTTCAAGACGGAATGGCCTAAAATCTGATGAACAAACATGTTTCCAGCTCATTACCTGGGCAATATTTTTTAACAAGCTCAGGGACTAAAGGAGCTTAGGTTTCTCCACTCCATTTTGCACAAATGACACATCTGTGCTTACTTAGGCTATTATTATTGTTGTTGTTGTTATTGCAATAGAGATGGACCTGCCTTCACTACCTAGACTGTAAATAAAACACAGTATACCTGTTCATTTGTCTAATTCCTCATATTCCTTTCTCTTGTATAAAGCCCTAGTATCTAGGGATTAATCTGCAAAAGTTATGGCTCTGGTCTTCCTCTCTTTGCTTTTTCATCCTACCCTAAACAGCAAACCAGATTTATCAGAGGGCTATCTATGCAAGAAGCTTAATTGGGTCTACAAAGAAGCAAGCACAGAAAACTACTGTTCCTCCTTGTTCCACAACCTGCCTCATGTCCTTGCAGAAGCTGGTGGCTGGAGATCAGCAATGCAGCAGGCCCTTTTCAAGAACATGTAATCAGTCCCATCAAAGATGGACTGGTGAGGCCCTCCCATCCCACCAACAACAGTGTAGGAAACAGAATGAGGGAGAAGATGCTAATATTGAAATCCCTTTCTCTAAGAGGACATTGCATTTGACAGAAATCACACAGCCATTTCTCAGGGAAGGTAAAAACCAAAGGAGATGTGACAGCAACATAAGACAGCAACCACCACAGTGTTAGAAAATTTATGAAAACCAAATATGAAGCCTTGAAAATAGAATGTGGACCTGAAGCACAGTCTTTATAAGAAGTACTCCCCTTTTTAAGATTTGTAACAAAATTAGCATACATGGATCAATAGATCTAATATTGGATCCAAAGCCATATCAGTGCTGGCAAAATGACAGAATAGATACAGCATTAAAGTTATCCTGCCTGCAAAAGCTTCTTTTCGTAATGATGTCTCAGGAATACGTGAAACTCCTTCAGACGACTGAGGACAGAGTTACGGCAATCAATCAAAAAGAAAAACCACAGTCCCCTGACCCGTGTGATTTCAGTAGTCTTCATTTTCCACAGTAGTAAATTTTTTAGGTATGTCTTATGAACCTCAAAGTACTGCAAATCAAGCTCCCATTCAAAGGCAATTTGTCTTAACGATACCATAAACGCTACTAATTTTGTACACATTTGAAATATACGAGTTGTACTATTAAAAACAAAAAACAAAGGAGATCTTTATACGTGTGGAAACACATCTTTACACATTGTGTTCCCATTAACATAACTTTATAATTATTGTTTATGCATTTGTTTTTAAACTATATAGAAAAAAAGAGGAGATACAAACAAAAATATTGGCTTTATATTTATCTATGTAGTTACATTTACCATTGTTCATTATCTGTATGGCTCCAAGTTGCTGTCTAGTGTGATTTCATTTCAGCTTGAGGGACCCCCTTTAGAATTTCTTGTAAGGCAGATCTACAAGTGATAAACACCCTCAGGTTTTGTTTATCTGGGAATGTCTTAATTGCTCCTTTATTTTTGAAAGATAGTTTTGCAGGTGTAGAATTGTAGGGTGATGGTTTTTTCTTTTAGCCCTTCAAATATATCACCCCACTGTCTTCTGGCTTCCATGGTTTCTATGAGAAATTGACTGTTAATCTTATTAAAGATCCCTTGTTTATAATTAATCCCTTCTCTCTTACAGCTTTCAAGATTCTCAATTTGTCTTTGCCTTTCAATAGTTTAATTATTATGTATCTCGATGTGAATTTCTTTGCTTTTATCCTACTTGGTGCTTATTAAACTGCTTGGATATGTAGATTCAGGTTCCATTGAATTTGAGAAGTTTTTGGTTATTATTTCTTTATTCTTCCTCTTTCTCTCTCTCTCTCTCTCTTCCCCTTCTGGGACTTGTATTATACTTATGTCAGTACATTTTAAAATGTCCCACAGGTCTCTTAAGCTCTGTTCAATTTTCTTCATTCTTTTTTCTTTTGGATATCAGACTGAATAATTTCAATTGACATATCTTCAAGTTTGCAGATTCTTTCTCCTGCCTGCCCACATCTGCTGTCGAATCCCTCTAGTGAATGTTTTTCTTAGAAAATTTCCTCTGTGTAGCCACTTTTCATCTTGAGGGAGTTCTGAGTTATATGAAATATAGGCAAGTCTTTGCATTAGTCCTTCAGTGATCCACCTAAGAGGTCAAAGCAGTTAAGCCCTATTTTTTGATAGCAAAGTCTACTCTGCTCCCTCCACCACCAGGAATCCACTCTGGGAATGCAGGCTGCCATCTAAAAACTGTCATGGAGCCAGTGATGAGAAGATGGAGCATGGGTAAGTTAAAATGCCACAAAGCTCTCCACCCAGGTTTCACTTATCTTTTTCTTAAGCATTTGCTTGATTCCTGTATAGCCTTCTGTAGTGTTGGCTGGAGTAGATGTGTTATTGTCTTAAAGTTTTCTGTCTTTCTAGGCTGTCCTTTTCCTGGTCCTTTGGCTAGAGAGAGAAGGCTTTTCTTAGATTTTTTTTCTGCACCTATTGGTATTTCCAGGTTACTGGCTTCTCCAGGACTCAGTTGGGTTATATGAGAGAAAAGAAAACTCAGGGAACTCACTGCTCTATCATTCCTCAGGTCCCAAGTTCCTTAGCTAGTCTGGCTTCTTCTCTCCAACTAAGGTCCAGTGGTTTTAGCTGTGCTTAACAAGAGGAGTAGAAAAAGGTACACCTACTCCAACTTTTCAAAAGTGGAGAGCATGGTACTTCTTTTTTGATCTGAAGAGCAATCTCAGACCAGCTTGGTTGGTACACCCTACTAAGCAACCCAGTCAAAATTGTATTAAAATTTAATTCAGGGGGGCCGCCCGGTGGTGCAGAGGTTTAGTCCGCGCTTGGCAGCCCGGGGTTCACGGGTTCGGATCCTGGGCGCCTGCCGACGCACTGCCTGTCAGCCATGCCGAGGCGGCGTCCCATATAAAGTAGAGGAAGATGGGCACGGATGTTAGCCCAGGGCCAGTCTTCCTCAGCAAAAAGGGGAGGGTTGGAACAGATGTTAGCTCAGGGCTGGTCTTCCCCACACACACACAAAAAAATTTAACTCAGGTTCAGCCATCTGGACTCTTTGTTAGATAAATATGGTCCTAGATCATGAAGATAGCTACATTTGTTTGAGTACAGTGCTCTAAGACTTCCTCACAGTGGCCTAAGAGGGCCAAGGTAGTGAATATAATTGGTCTCTCTAAATGGCATGAAAATGCCCCTGTCCCTCTTGCTGTTTATCTTTCTTTTTAAAAGTTTTGAGTGTGTTTAGTAAAAGACTAGAAAAAAGGTAAAGTTATGGCTACTAAAATGGACACTCCAATTTTGTGCTGATGGAGAAGGGACATCAACCCTGGCACCTGGGAAGGGAAACCTTAGACCCTGGGAGGTAGGAGCGGTGGGGGATTAATGCCCTCTTTGTATGCTAGATCCAGCACAGCAGCCTAGCAAAACAACTCTATGGTCTTCTGGAGCCAAGCAACAGCTGTAGTTGGCAATCTGACCTGCTCTGTTTGTCATCGTCTTCTACATTCTATGAAAACAAAAAAAAAACTCATATGAATATGGCCTGTCCTGAACTATTCTGCTGTGCCTGACACCATCAATGGAAGCTTCCCAACATGGATCCCCAAGCCCATATGTGTACAAACACATAAATCAGCACAATCTTGTTTTAGTCTGACTGGTACAAATGTATATGCTTCTGATGTCTAAACAGTCTTGAGTTATGCCTCGTGAATGGCTATCGAGGTTGCAAATACTCAGTGACACTGCTCATATAGCTTAACCAAACTGATGTAATACTGACTCTAATCAAGTTTAACAACAAACTGGATTAACCTGTGCCCTTTTGGGTTCTATGTTTGCATCTGGGGAGGAAGAGGCCACAGAACATCTTTCCATGGGGAATGGTGGCTGCTTTTTGGTCCCTTTTTGGCAATTAAACCAAAGACCAGTGTGTCAGTCTAAATTCCCTTACATGGATCATAATGAATATGACATTACTTCCTATCTGTCTGTATCCTGGGACTTATTCACAGTTGACTGAACCTCGGATCCTAGAAGGCATGATTGAGGTTAATGCTATAGGTTGGTTTCATCCTGCTCCTTAGAGTTCTACTAACAGTAGCTTTAATCATTTCAAGTGAAATGAATCAAATGGATTTAGTCTCATCTCTGTCAGTCAGGTTAATCAGAATGGCTGATGGAGTGGCATACTCATGAGAAAAATTTCTAGAACCTCACACAATGTAGGACCCTAGAGTGATTATTGTTGAAAATCCACTGTGAGTCTCTTGCACTCCTACATGTCTTGCTGAGTGTGCCAACAACATAAAGCCATGACCACTCAACCTGAACCAGTCCTTGACCATACTAGTGATCTTTAATCAGACTTTAAAAAAAAATCTAGTCTATGAAATGTCTCTGCCAGGGCTAATTATTTAAATTTGTTTCCTGAGGAGCTTTTCTTGCAGTAATTTGAAATAAAACTTGGACATGTTTGCATAATTATTTGACATGAAGTTACTTTTATACTTTCCAATGTCTTTATCTTTTCCTTTAAATATTTCACCATGGGATTACTAGCCTTCAAGTTGACCCAGTTCATTCAGATTACACCTGATAAGATGAGGGCAGTTGAGTGAAGACAGGTTGAGACACTGAGTGAATCTAATTATTTGACGGAGCCCACTGACCAAAGGAAGCCTGGTATCTGAGTCTGGGGTAAGGGCCAGAGAGAACTGAACTGTACCACATAACCAAGCAAGGAGAACATACATAAAGCTGAGAGTTGCTGGGCTGGAAATGAAAACAAAGGAAAAGAGAGAGAGTGAGGAAGGCCAAACAACATTCATTCAGTAGATATTTCTTGACTGACTACTATGAGTCAGTCACTATTCTGGGCACAAAGGACAAAGCTGTGAACAAAACAAATAATACCTCTGACCTCACAGAGCTTGTATTCTAATTGGAAGTATAGCAATGAACATATTGACATATAAATCAACAATGTAACTGCATGTTAGGATTACTACCGTAAGGGACATAACTGGTGTTGTGATAGAGAGTTAAGAGGTGGTATATGGATGGCTACATTAGTTAGAAGGATCAGCAGAAGTCAGAGGCTTCTTCTACAGTAGTGATATGTGAGCTGAGACCTGAAAGATGAAAATAAGTCAGGTTTGAGTGCTGCCAACGCCCCAGCGGAGGAGCTGAGGTCATCATCGAATTTGAAATATTTAAAGTGGATACAAAACTGTTTCAGCAATGCAGACAATTAAGTGCGTTGTTGTGGGCGATGGTGCCGTTGGTAAAACATGTCTCCTGATATCCTACACAACAAATAAATTTCCATCTGAGTATGTACCAACTGTTTTTGACAACTATGCAGTCACAGTTATGATTGGTGGAGAGCCATATACTCTTGGACTTTTTGATACTGCAGGGCAAGAGGATTATGACAGATTATGATCGCTGAGTTACCCACAAACAGATGTGTTTCTAGTCTGTTTTTCAGTGGTCTCTCCATCCTCATTTGAAAATGTGAAAGAAAAGTGGGTGCCTGAGATAACTCACCGCTGTCCAAAGACTCCTTTCTTGCTTGTTGGGACCCAAATTGATCTCAGAGATGACCCCTCTACTATTGAGAAACTTGCCAAGAACAAACAGAAGCCTATCACTCCAGAGACTGCTGAAAAGCTGGCCCGTGACCTGAAGGCTGTCAAGTATGTGGAGTGTTCTGCACTCGCACAGAAAGGCCTAAAGAATGTATTTGATGAAGCAATATTGGCTGCCCTGGAGCCTCCCGAACCGAAGAAGAGCCGCAGGTGTGTGCTGCTGTGAACGTCTCTCCAGAGCCCTTTCTGCACAGCTGGGGTCGGCATCGTACTAAAAGCAATGTTTAAATCAAACTAAAGATTAAAAATTAAAATTCGTTTTTGCAATAATGACAAATGCCCTGCACCTACCCACATGCACTCATGTGAGACAAGGCCCATAGATATGGCCCCCTTCCCCCCTCAATACTAGTTAATTTTCAGTAATTGTGTATTGTCAGAAAAGTGATCAGTACTAGTTTTTGTTTTGTCGTTTCAAAAAAGTTTTTTTTGTTTGTTTGTTTAAAAGCAAGGCACGCTTGTGATGACTCTGTAACAGACTAATTTGGGTTGTTGAAGCTGCTCCAGGGTTCTGCTTGGGAGAGTAATCTGGGACATCTAGGTTTTTTTCGTTTTTGTCTTTTTATTTTTCTTTTTTTGGGGGGGGAGTGTGTGGGGGGTTTGTTTTTATTTAGTCATTTTTTTTAATTCATTAACCATTGGACAGCCCTTAAGGGGAGGAGGATGGATTGATTCCACATTCCACTTCCTAGATCTGGTTTAGAAAACATGCTCCCCACCTGGTGCTCTTAGGAAGGAGTAGTAAATGCCTCATTTAATAACATACTCCTTTTTGAAAGTTGCCTTTTCTCTCCACCCTTGAGTAGGTCCAGTATTTGATGAAACTCATGAAAGTGGGTGGAACCTGTCTTGCCCCTCCTCGTTTCTAGGATGCACTATATATGTGACTGTGACTTTCAAGGAAATTTGTTTGCCATTTGCTGATTTTTTTGAAGTTAGTTTCTAACTTCTTTCACTGATAAATGAAGAAAAGTATTGCACCTTTTGAAATACACCAAATGGATTGAGTACATAATTAAACATTTTTTCCCTGTCAGTCATTGTCTTATATGCTTAGCATAGATGTGCAGCTTAGTAGTGTATGATGTGGTGTTCCTAGAACACAGCTGAAGACCTGGTATATGGAGGAAATATGAAGGGTGGTGCTAGAAGACAGATGTCTATGGAATGATTCACATCCTCTTTCAAGTTATGAGGATGGAGACCTGCTTCATTAAGAAGCTGGGGGTGGGGTGGGGGTAGGGAGAACATTTAACAACATGGGGACCAGTCAGGGGAATCCCCTTTTTTCTGTTTTACATATGAGGAACCCTAGAGCAGTCAATTAAGGCTCTCTAGTTTAATAAAAATCACGGAGAGAGTCTTATGAAGACTCTTCATAAGTGTTAATAGGGATTTTATCAGCTTATTTTGGTTGCAGTTTCCAATTTTTAAAAATGTTTTCAGTAATCTTCTCCACCTTCCCCAAATCCTGATTCCTGTAGATTCATTAGTGTTGAACCACTGCTTTCTCATGTCTCAATTCTTTGTATCTGCATTCTTTTCAGATGTATTAAACAAATAAAAAACCCTTCACAGAAAAAAAAAAGTGTCAGGTTTGCCAAGATTTGGGGAATAACTACACTGAGATATCACCTTACACCGGTTAGAATGGCTATAATCACAAAGACAAATAACAACAAATGCTGGAGAGGTTGTGGAGAAACGGGGACCCTCATTCACTGCTGGTGGAAATGCAAACTGGTGCAGCCTCTATGGAAAACAGTATGGAGAGTCCTCAAAAAATTAAAAATAGAAATACCGTATGATCCAGCAATACCGCTCTTGGGCATCTACCCAATGGACGTGAAATCAACCATCACAAGAGGCATATGCACCCCTATATTCATTGCAGCATTATTCACTATAGCCAAGAAGTGGAAGCAACCCAAGTGTCCCTCAACTGAAGATTGGTTAAAGAAGATGTGGTATATACATACAATGGAATACTACTCAGCCATAAGAAAAGACACAATTGTCCCATTTGCAACAACATGGAAGGACCTAGAGGGTATTATGTTAAGTGAAATAAGCCAGAGAGAGAAGGACAGACACTGCATGAACTCACTCATATATGGAATATAAGTGAACACACGGACAGAGAGAACTGATTGGTGGTTACCAAGGGGAAGGGGGTGGGGGGGGCACAAGGGGTGAAGGGTTACATCCACAAGGTGACGGACAAACAACAATGTACAACTAAAACCCCACAGTGTTATAAACTAAGACATCAATAAAAAATAAAATAAAATAATAATATCCATGATTGGTAATGTGTTGGAAAATCAGTATCCTCATATGCTCCTGTTGAAGTCACAGCTCAGTGAAAAATTTCTTCATGGAAATCAGACATTCACTTTCATGTCTTTGCCCTTATTCAAGCAATTCCATTTCCATTAAAGCTACAGCTTTAATAATGTTCATTTAGAAAGTCTACAATACTGAATAATTGTAAACAATACCAGAAAGTGATTGATGTTTTTAAAAAAATACATCTATATAATGGAAACCAAGCAGTCATTTAAAATTATACTCTCAACATATGTTTCCTGACATGGAAATACCTACAATGCAATATTGAGAGAAATGGTAGGATAATAAATATCAGATACATTATAAGCCCCTTTCATAAGAGGCTTTCATAGAAAAAATTAGCTGTATATGCACACAAAAAAATTTGAAAACTGGTAATAGTAATCATTTCTAGGTCATGAAATTATGGGAGTATTCTATTTTTTTCTGGGTGTTTATATCTTCTAACTATCTAAAATTAACATGTATAATTAAGTAATAAATTTAATAATTTAATTAGAATATAAAACACACAACTCCTTCCTTTAAACTATGGATCCTACTTTGCATCTTTAGTGGAAGAAGCAATTGACAAAGGTCAGAACATCTGGGTTCTACTCCTAGCTTCCATTTTGCTATAAGTCATGGTTTGAATAAGGCATGCAATGCCTGTAGATCCTAATTCTTTCATCTATTAAATGAAGGGCATGAACTGAATCAGTATTTCCTAAAGTGTGATTGATACAGGAGAAATGTTAGGCAATACATAGGTGAACTTTTTAGTTCTTACATGTATGATGTTGCTCTAGTTTGTAATAGAAATAAATATAACCAGCACATCAAATATATGGTTTCATGGATAGTACAGTTAAAACAGGGATAATTTTTTACATAGTTATTTTTAAAGTCTATTTCACATAAAAGTCAGTTTAACGTTGTTAGTAAATAATGTTATAGGTTGAACACAAATATAGAAAATATTATGAAGATTATGAACAACTGTGTAAAATGCTGCTGGTGAGGGTACAACTTGGTAAAAACTTGCTTTGAGGATTGGGAGCCTGAGCCATGAAGGGGTCTGCCCTCTTACAGTGTAGGATACAGCAGTGGAAGGGAATCTGTGGGCAAACAGGACCAGAATCAGTACAATCTGAATTGAGGAATGAAAATTCAATAGTAACAAAAGTAAATTTAATTCAATATAAATTCAGATTCATCACATAATGGAGATGGTGTATTAGCCTTCACTTCTGTTTGGAGACGGACTATAAAGAAAATTCCCTCCATAAATAAAGAAAACACCTTTACTCCCACCCACAAGGCTAGACCTGTGTCATGAGGCCCAGGTGCAGGGTTGCGGAACAGACGGCAGGTGCTTGGAGAACACTGGGGGCAAAGCACAAGTGTAAGTGGCTGAACCTCTAGGATGAGAGGCTGAGATCTTTTCCAAGCAGTTCCGTCAGATCCGTGTCTGCCTGCTCTTTCTGGTTTGATTGAATTAAAGTCAAAGATACAAGTTCTCTCCCAGGATCCTGCCTAAACCAATGGAAGTTGTAAAGGTTTTCTTCTGAAAAGTACAATTAAGAATGACATGTACTCTCTCCTGGATACTCAGGAACGAAGGACTCAGCTCCAATGTGTATGGGCTGCTCACTCCTGTTTAAACAGAGAACCACAGACAAAGGAGATTTATTAATGTTGATTCTTTTTTGAAAGAATATATTTCCTTTTTACAATCTCCCCAGGTGAGCATGGTAGCTCTAACCACTCTTTTATAACTGTCAGATTTATGGAGAAGATTACTAGGATCTGCTCTCTTTATTCATATTTCCAAAACCCACCAACTCACAGCGCAGCTGCCAAAAGAATATCATGGATGAAGCTCTGAGGGACTTCATTTTTCTCTTCATTGGACTCACGAGGACTCAGATTGGTGCCTGAGAGCCCTCAGACACTACCAAGACAAATAACTTGTTTATCTGAGTGCGTATTCATACTTCTGTTGTCCCAGGAAGCTGAGAGGCTCCTCAGCCAACCAGAAATTAGATCCATTCCCCTGTGCACATACTCACTCAGCTACTCCTGCTCTCTGAAGAGGTGGCATGGAAAGAGGGCCATGTCAGGACCAGGTGCAGATTAGTTGGAGAGCTACCCCTCTTGTTTGTCCCCTAGATTTTTCTCTTTCCTTTTTTCTTCCATAAAGTTCTTGAGCATCTACCATGTACAAGTTGTAAATTGAATAACTAAAAAGCATCCCTCCCCCAAGGAAAACCTAGAGCGGTTCTTTTCTCTCTTCTAAACGCAGAAGCTTGCTAAATGAGCTCCTATGTAAGAATCTAGTTATCGACACTGTAGTTCAGTATAATGATCTTATATCTGAACCCTGATCCATAAAGCTTGTGTGGGTTTAGCTTACAATTTACATTAAAATATACCAGAAGCAAGAAATCGTCATTTTTCTGTGCATGGCACTTATGAGATAAAGAAAGCCATAAATGTCTGTTCAGATAATTAGATGAGATAAGGCCAATGTGGAATAAAGGGACACTCCCAGCCATAACCATAACAAAACAACATAATCAATAGTGGGAGAGTGGAGATTTAAGCCTTAATCTATACTTGAAATTTTCTTTTTTTTTTTCTTGAATTATTTTCACTGCATTATCCCATCTATATCCAAGAATAACCACCATTCGTTGAAAAATTATTTTCTGCTAATGCCATTCAATCATTTAATTCAATTAATTTAGTTTAATTTAATCCTTATAACTATGTGATGAGCTATATGGTATTATAGGTGATGAAATGTAGGTGCTCTAAGTTTAAGTAATTTTGTCCAAAGTCACATCATTTAGTAGTGCAGGACTTCAGTGTCTGTGCCTTTAATCACCACACAAAACCTGCCAGTCACGGAAAGCAAGCAAGGGAAATGCCTACGTTGGAAAATAAATTTAACAGTATATTCTTGTAAAAGAAAGTGAACACCATAGACAAATTTAGATTCAAGCTTCATAAGGGAGGGTCTTTTGGTGTCTGCATTTGTCTGTTTTGTCACTTATTATGTGTAAATAAATAATTGTATAATGAATAAATTCAATATGTGTCTGTTAGAACAATTAAGAATAAGAAAAATAAAAGTTTTTATTTTACTTTCACTTATTCCTTCTTTGACATTCTTCCTTACTTTATGTCAATCTCAGTTTCTGACCTATATTATTTTCCTTCTCTCTAAAGAACTTCTTTTAATATCTCTTGCAGGGCAGGTCTATTAACAACAAATTCCCTCAGTTTCTGTTTGCCTGAGAAAGTCTTTATTTCTCCTTCACTTTTGAAGGATGATTTCAGAGAGTGCAGAATTCTAGGTTGGTGGGGATTTTTCTCTCAAAATTAAATATTTCATTCCACCCTCTTCTTGCTTGCATGGTTTCTAAAAGAAGTCAGATGTAATTCTTATCTTTGTTCCTCTCTAGGTCGAGTGTTTTTCCCCTTTGGTTTCTTTCAGGGTTTTTTTGTTACCTTTGATTTTCTTTCTTTTTTTCTTTCTTTATTTTTCTCAGTTATTTTATTGAGGTCATAATGATTTATAACATTGTGTAATTTCAGGTGTATGTTATTATTCATCAGTGTCTGTATAGACTCCATCGTGCTCACCACTAAGTCTAATTTTTATCTGTTATCATATAGATGTGCCCCTTTACCCCATTCGCCTAACCTCCAGCCCCTTTCCCCTCTGATAACCACTAATCTGTTCTCTTTATCCATGTGTTTGCTTATCTTCCACATATGAGTGAAGTCAAGTGGTGTTTCTGGCTTATTTCTCTGTCTGGCTTATTTCGCTTAACATCATACCCTTAAGGTCCATCCATGCCGTTGCAAATGGGATGATTTTGTCTTTTTTTTTTTTTAATGGCTGAGTAGCATTCGATTCTACATATATATATACCACATCTTTACCCGTTCATCAGTTGATGGGCACTTGGGTTGCTTCCATATCTTGGCTATTGCGGATAATGCTGCAGTGAACGTAGGGGTGCATAAGTCTCTTTGCATTGTTGATTTCATGTTCTTTGGATAAATACCCACTAGTGAGATAGCTGGATCATATGGTATTTCTATTTTTATATTTTTGGGAAATCGCCATACTGTTTTCCATAGTGGCTGCACCAGTTTGCTTCCCCACCAGCAGTGTATGAGGGTTCCCTTTTTCCACGTCCTCCAGAACATTTGTTATTTTTTTCTTGGTAATCACAGCTATTCTAACAAGTGTGAGGTGGTATCTCATCATAGTTTTGATTTGCATTTCCCTAATAAATAGTGATGTTGAACATCTTTTCATTTGCCTGTTGGTCATCAGCATATTTTCTTTGGAAAATATCGTTTCATATCCTGTGCCTATTTTTTGATCTGGTTGTTTGTTTTTTTGTTTTTGAGTTATATGAGATCTCTACATGTTTTGGAAATTAACCCCTTGTCGGATTTATGATTTACAAATATTTTCTTCCAGTTGGTGGTTCTCTTTTTGTTTTGTTCATGATTTCCTTTGCCTTGCAGAAGTTGTTAGTCCAACATAGTCCCATTTGTTTATTTTTTCTTTTGTTTCCCATGCCTGAGTAGACATGGTATTATGAAAGATGCTGTTAAGACCCATGTCAAAGAGTGTACTGCCTATATTTTCTTCTAGGAGTTTTATGGTTTCAGGTCTTATATTCAAGTCTTTAATCCATTTGAGTTAATTTTTGTGTATAGTATAAGATAGTGGTTTACTTTCATTCTTTTGCATGTGGCTGTCCAGTTCTCCCAATACCATTTATTGAAGAGACTTTCCTTTCTCCATTGTAGATTCTTGGATGATTTGTTGAAGATTCTCTGTCCATAGATATGTGGTTTTATTTCTGGGCTTTCAGTTCTGTTCCGTTGATCTATGTTTCTGTTTTTGTGCCAGTACCATGCTGTTTTGATTACTAGAGATTTGTAGTATATTTTGAAGTCAGGGATTGTGACGCCTCCAGCTTTGTTCTTTTTTCTCAGGATTGCTTTAGCTATTCAGGGTCTTTTGTTGTTCCATATAAATTTTAGGATTCTTTGTTCTATTTCCTGAAGAATGTCATTGGGCTTCTGATTGGGACTGCATTGAATCTGTAGATTGCTTTAGGTAATATGAACATTTTAACTATGTTTATTCTCCCAATCCATGAGCATGGAATATCTTTCCATTTCTTTATGTCATCTTCGATTTCTTCTGATAACATCTTCTAGTTTTCAGCTTATAGGTCTTTCACCTCCTTGGTTAAATTTATTCCTAGATATTTTGTTCTTTTTGTTCCAGTCATAAATGGGGTTGTATTCTTAACTTCTCTTTCTGCTAGTTTGTTATTAGTCTATAGAAATGGAACTGACTTTTGAAAGTTGATTTTGTACCCTGCAACTTTGCTGTAGTTGTTGAGTATTTCTAATAGTTTTCTGGTGGATTCTTTAGGGTTTTCTATATATAGGATCATGTCACCTGCAAACAGTGAGAGTTTCACTTCTTCCTTTCCAATTTGGACAGCTTTTATTTCTTTTTCTTCCTAACTGTTCTGGCCAAAACCTCCAGTACTATGTTGAATAGGAGTGGTGAGAGTGGGCAACCTTGTCTTGTTCCTGTTCTCAGAGGAATGGCTTTCAGTTTTTCACCATTGAGTGTGATGTTGGCTGTGGGTTTGTCATATATGGCCTTTATTATATTGAGGTACTTTTCTTCTATGTGAATTTATTGATATTTTTTATCATAAATGGATGTTGGATCTTGTCAAATTCTTTCTCTGCATCTAGATGATCATGTGATTTTTATTTCTTCTTTTGTTAATGTGTTGTGTAACATTGATTGATTTGCAGATGTTAAACCATCCCTACATCCCTGGTATAACTCCCACTTGATTGTGGTGTATGATCCTTTTAATATATTGCTGTATTCGGTTTGCCAATATTTTGTTGAGGATATTTGCATCTATGTTCATCAGCAATATTGGCCTATAATTTTCCTTCTTTGTGTTGTCCTTATCTGGTTTTGGTATCAGAGAAATGTTGGCCTCATAGAATGAGTTAGGAAGCATTCCATCTTCTTCAATTTTTTGAAAAGGATAGGCATTAAATCTTCTTTGACTGTTTGGTGGAATTCTCCAGAGAAGCTGGTCCTGGACTTTTGGTTTTTGGGAGGTTTTTGATTACTGTTTCAATCTCTTTACTTATGATTGGTTATTCAGATTCTCTATTTCTTCTTGATTCAGTTTGGGGAGACTGTGAGTCTACAGATTTGTTCATTTCTTCTGGGTTATCCAGTTTGTTGGCATATAGTTTTTCATAGTATTCTCTTATAATCCTTTTTATTTCTCTAGTGTCCATTGTAATTTCTCCTCTTTTCATTTCTAATTTTATTTTATTTTATTTTTTATTTTTTTGTGAGGAAGACCAGACCTGAGCTAACATCCATCGCCGATCCTCCCCTTTTTGCTGAGGAAGACTGGCCCTGGGCTAACATCCATGCCCATCTTCCTCCACTTTATATGGGACGCCGCCACGGCATGGCTGACAGGCAGTGCGTCGGCGGGCGCTCGGGATCCGAACTCGCGAACCCCGGGCTGCCAAGCGCGGACTCAACCGCTGCGCCACTGGGCAGCCCCAAATGTATTATCTTTTTTTTTTGCGAGGAAGACCAGCCCTGAGCTAACATCCGTTGCTAATCTTCCTCTTTTTGCTGAGGAAGACTGGCCCTGGGCTAACATCCGTGCCCAACTTCCTCTACTTTATATGGGACGCCGCCACGGCAGGGCTGACAAGCAGTGTGTCAGCGGGCGCCCAGGATCCGAACCTGCAAACCCTGGGCTGCCAAGCGTGAACTAAACTGCTGCGCCACCAGGCGGCTCCCTGCTCTTTTCATTTCTAATTTTATTTATTTGAGCCTTCTCTCTTTTTTTCTTAGTGAGTCTGGCTAAGGGTTTGTCAATTTTATCTTTTCAAAGAACCAGCTCTTAGTTTCATTGATCCTTTCTACTGTTTTGTTGTTTTTGTTTTTGTTTTTGGGGTTTTTTTGCCTGTGTTTGAAAATGATACCCCTAGGTGTAGGTTTTTTGGTATTTACTCTGCTTGGTGTTCTCTGAGCTTCCTGGATCTGTGGTTTGGTGTCTGACATTAAATTGTGGAAATAATCAGCCAATGTTATTTCAAATATTTGTTCTGTTCCTTTCTCTCTTTCTTCTCCTCCCAGTATTCCCATTAAGCATATGTTACACCTTTTGTAATTGTTCCACATCCTCATGTATTTTGTTCTGGTTTTTTTCAGTTTTTGTTCTCTTTGCTTTCCAGTTTTGGAGGTTTCCATTGAGATATCCTCAAACTCAGTTATTCTTTCCTCAGCTGCTTCCAGTCTACTAACAAGCCCATGAAAGCATTCTTCATTTCTGTTATACTGTTTTTGATCTCTTCCATTTCTTTTTGGTTCTTTCTTAGGATTTCCATCTCTCTGTTGACATTGCCCATCTGTTCTTGCATGCTGTCTGCTTTATCCATTAGAGCCCTTAGCATTAGTTGTTTTAAATTCCCAATCTGATAATTCCAACATCCCTGCCATATCTGGTTGATGCTTGCTTTGTCTCTTCAAACTGAATTTTTTGCCTTTTAGTACGCCTTGTAATTTTTTTCTTTATAGCCAAACATGATGTATTGGGTAAAACAAACTGCTGAAATAAGCCTTTACTTATGTCGTGATGAAGAGTGGGAGAAGGGGAAATGTCCTATGGTCCTATGAATAGTGTCAGTCTTTCATTGAGTCTGTACCTCTGAACTCTGAACTTCACAAGTGTTTCTCTGTTTTTTTCTCCTCCCTCAGTAAGGACAGGATGGCTAGAACTGGCTGGAGTTGGGCATTCCCCCCCCCCCCACGATCAGTTAGGCTCTGATAATAACCCAGTGGATTAAGTGCTGGTTAACCAGTTTTCCCTAAGGGCAGGACTTGTTAAGAAGAACAGAGTGCTCTGGTGCATTTCAAAATAGTTCCTCTCCCTCACCCCTGCCAGAAGCATTAGGGGATTTTTCTCCAATATTTACTGTGGGCACCTGCTTGAGCTCCTGGAGGTAAATCTCACAATATTCTGGGGTCCCCCTATTACTGTGTCCCCTGGAATTTTTAATGCTCAGACTTGTTCACACAGAGCCTCTGGCAATTCATCAATTACAGTTCAGGTGTTCCTACTCCAGCACTGGTTCCTGCTGCAATTTCTGCTCATATGTCTCTGCTCCAGTAAGCTGAAACTCCGTTTTTGCTGTCTGTCTCTCCAATCTTGGGGGCAGCAGTTTATCTTGTGTCCTCCCCTTCTACAGGGCCAAGAAAAGTTGTTGATTTTTCAGTTGGTTTAGATTTTTACTTGTTGTTAGGACAGAGTGGTGACCGCAAGTCTCCTTACATGCAGAATGAGAAACCAGAAGTTCCCTAGTTTTTGTGGGGTTTCTTGGGTTTGTTTTTTTGTTTGTTTGTTTGTTAGGAAGATTAGCCCTGAGCTAACATCTGTTGCTAATCCTCCTCTTTTTGCTAAAGAAGATTGGCCCTGGGCTAATCTCCTTATCTATCTTTCTCTATTTTATATGTGGGATGCCTGGCACAGCATGGCTTGATAAGTGGTGCACAGGTCCACACCCAGGATCTGAACCCATGAACCCTGGGCCACTGAACTGAAGCATGCAAACCCAACCACTATGCAACCAGATCAGCCCCAGTTTTTGTTTTTTAATAGCCTTTGTTTTGACATAAGCAGAGCCTGTGAACTATAGAAAGTTAGAAATACAAAGAAAGATACAAAAATAAAAATGTCATATTCCTCCCACCCAGAGATGACCATTTTTAATAAGTTAGTATGTATCCTTCCTGTTTTTCTCAGTTGATATCTAACTTTCAAATAAATATTTATCTCATATAATTCTCAAACCATATTTAAACTTCTCTAATTGTCCCAAAAAAGAACATCACAACTAATTTGTGTAATCTAGGGCTACACACAGCATGTAGGCATTCTGTTCCTTAGGCCTCTTTTCTAGAATACCAATAGTTGAAAAGCCCAGACAGATGTCCTGCTGCCACAAAGTGACTGTGCCTGCCAGTGTCATGCTGACATAACAGTCTGAACAGTGACGTTCTCCAAAGAAGCAGTTGTGGAAGGCAATAAAAGAGTTGATACAACATCTGGAAAGGCACCTTGATGTGCAACGTGGATATATTGGTAAAGCAGATCTCTCCCCACAGAATGCTTTCTGAGAATTTGCATAGCCATTAGATGAAGACAAAAAATCTTTCAGGGGGAAGGAAACTTCATATATTGTCATCAACCCCATTAGCTGACTGCTTTTCCACTTAGACACTCTACTGGTGGCTTGACCCCAGACAGAGCTGATCTCTCCCTTTCAACCAAAATTATCATCTACTCAGCAGAAGCAATGCAACATGACAGTCTTACCCTTGGGAAAAGACAGATTTAGCAGTTAACTTTATGTGTCGTGTGAGGATATCTTTATGCTATATACACATGTAGGCTCAAGTTGAAACTCAATCATATCTGAGAGAGATGTACTAGCTCATTTGTGAAATTACATACAACATTAAAAAAATAATGTTCCTGCTTCATCTCCTAAGCCTCCTTGACAACCTGTAGGTGCAAGTTTGGATACGGGCTGCAAGTGCCTGGGGAGCACAGTCCACCCACTACACAGATGTGGAAGGCTGGATCACTGAGCTGGATGGCTGTGAGGTGCAGGGAGCTGCACCTGGCAGTTGTATCCAGAGTTGCTGTGTACCTTCCATTAGACTTTTTGGTGTCACTGGAAGTAGTTTTTATCAGCGAAAGAGGATCTCTCCCAGTGTCCTGTTTGTACAACCTTGAGTTATTAAAGGGGCTCACTGTATAATTGCACTGATATATGCAATTCTCTCCCTCCAGGATGATTAGGTGTGGAGGACTCTGTTCCACCTGGCTTTTGCCACTCACCCCTATTCAGAAAGCAAAGTGAGATTAGAGAGATAGATAGACCATGCATTTTTAATGTTTTCTAATTTGCATCCTTTCCCTCTCTCCACAATGAACTCCAGGTGAACTATAAAATAGCCCCATTTTCTTCCCTTGCTTAACCCAATGCAATAAACCTTTGCTGAAAATCCTAAAATTATGTTCCCTGGACTTCCTGTGTCAACCTGGCTAAAACTCCTCATTAACATACAACATTAATGGAGCCACAAAACCACCAAGGAAGTCCTCAGATGCTTCTCCATTCTTCTTCTGCACAGGGCTGCCCCAAAAGCTGGCTTATCTACTCAACAGATTTTCATTTTAACATTAAACAAAAGGATTCTCAGCGTGTATGGCCAGCCAATCAGAGAACACGTGCACAATCAGAGACCATATTTTGCTATCCTATACACAATCATACTTACAGGCAGGGCCAGTGCAAACACTGCCATCTTGGGACCAGAGCTACAGTTGCTCAAAACCTCTGATTAACCTTCTTGCTAGGTTTCCTCATATTTGCAACTTGATACAGAATATAAGCCCCAATATGTCTGTATAAGCAAGGTAGATTAGTATTTAAAACATATTTGAAGACCTCAGTCTGAATTCTGGCTGTATGTGTTATTAGATAGGACAGTCAAGCCTCAGCTTTCTTATATGAAAATAGGTGTAGTAACACTTACCTGACAATTTTTGAAAGATTTAAAAGATATGATGCAGACGTCAGCAAGATAGCAGAGTAGAAATGCCTAACTCTCTTTCCTCCACAGAAACACTGATTTAACAATGATATTAGCACCAAAATACCTTAAAGAGAAATTCAGAATCCAGCTAAGAAGTAAAAGCACCCCAGAGAAACACAAACTTAGAGCAGTCTCATTTATACAGGTAAGAAGAGCAATTTCACTTTACCTGCATCAGTCCCTCCACCAAGTCAGGTTAGCTCAGTACCAAGAAGATAGCCTAGGCCCATGATTTCTCCCATGGCAAGCAGGAAGAGGGGGTGAGGAGTGAGATTGGAGTGTGCACCTGGCCTATCGTCTCAGAGCACCCTTGTGGGGCTGATTTCTACCTCACCTCATACCGAGCACCGAAGGACAGGCAAAGCCCAATCCCCTGGGACAGTAAAGAACAAAAGAAAGGGGAGTGTGTCCCCTTATAGCCAATGTTGCTCTGTGTGATTGGAAGAGCAGAGCTGAGGTTTTTCCCTCCACAGAGAGGAAAGGAAACAGAGAAGGACTTATTCCCAGCACTTGAGACTGCCCTCTGTGGAACTGCTTTCTATCTTGTTTAAGACCAAGTGCTGAGTGACCAGTAGAGCCTGGTCCCTTGGAACAACTAGGAATGGAAGAAAGGGGAGTGCATTATTCTTCAACCAGCACTGCTCTGTAAGATTGGGAATAGGTGCAGAACTGAGGTTTTATCTCCACAAGGAAGGGAAGGAAGCAAAGGGGGCCTTATACCCAATAAGTCAAATCACCCTCCATGGAGCCAGTTTCAACCTCACCTCATATTCAGCACTGAATGACTGGCAGAGCTCTGTCCTCTGGGACAGAAAGAGAGAAAGGGGCAAAAAGACTATTTAAAGAAATAATGACTGAGGATGTCCCAAATCTGGGGAGAATGGGCATCCAGATACATGAAACCCAAAGAACCCAGCAACAAAAAAAGAAACAGGTGTGGTAATATAGCTGGCATTGTTCTGCAAGATTGGGAAAGAGCTCAGAACTGAGATCTTTCCTCCAAAAGAAAGAGTAGGAAGCAAGGGAATCTTGTCTAGACTTTCAGTGCACTCCCTGAGGGGTTGGTCTCTATCTTGCCTCATATTGAGCACTGCTGACCATTGAAGGTCTCTTCCAGTCAAAATCAGACCATAAAGACTGTGAGAGGTAGTTGCTTCTTCAAATGCTCAGGCAACAAAGCAAACCTACAAGGAGCATAAAGAAACAAAAAAAGAATTATACAATCAAAGGAAAAAAAACAAATATCCAGTAACCAACTGAAAGAAATGGAAATCTGTGAATTGCCTCACAAAGAATTCAAAATGATCATCTTAAAGAATCACAATGAGTTACAAAAGAACACAGGTAGACAACTAAATAAATCATGAAAACAATACATGAACAAAGTGAGAAGTTCAACAAAGGCATAGAAGCCCCAAAAAGGAACCAAACAGAAATACTGAAGATGAAGAATACAATGCTGAACTAAAAAATTCACTAGAGCAGTTCAAAATCAGACTTGGTCAAGCAGAATAAAGAATCAGTGATCTTGAAGAAAAGTCATTGAAAATTATCCAGTCAGAGGAACAAATGAAAAAGAACAAAAAAGAGTGAAGAAAGCCTAAAAGACTTATGGGACTTCATAAAATGAACCAGTGTATGCATTCTGGTAGTCACAGAAGGAGAAGAGAGAAAGGGGCAAAAAGTCTATTTAAAGAAATAATGACTGAGAACATCTCAAATCTGGGGAGAGAAATGGACATCCAGATACATGAAACCCAAAGAATCCCAAATAGGTTTAATTTAAAGTGATCCACACTGAAAGACATTAATCAAAGTGTCAAAAGTCAAAGAATTTTAAAAGCAGTAAGAGAAAAGTACCTTATTACATACAAGGTAGCCCCATAGAACTGTCAGCGAATTACTCAGCAGAAATCTTGCAGGCCAGGAAAGAGTGAGATGATATATTCAAAGTGCTGAAAGAGGAAAAACTGCCAACCAAGAATACTATAGCCAGCAAAGCTGTCCTTCAGTAAAGAAGGGGAGATAAAGACTTTCCCAGACAAACAAAAACTGAGAGAGTTCATCAGCACTAGACCTGCCTTACAATAAATGATAAAGAGAGCTCTTAAATCTGAAACAAAAGGACATTAATTAGCTGGTAAAGGTAAGTATATAGTCAAATTCAGAATACTCTAATTAATTGTAATGGCGATGCATGAATAACTTTTATTTCTAGTATAAAAGTTATAAGATGAAAGTATTACAAATAACTATAAGTACAATAGTTTGTTAATAGATACATAATATAAAAAGATGTAAATGTGACATCAGTTTGTAGAGGAAAGAAGTAAAAGTGTAGACTTGTTATGTGCCATCAAAGTTAAGTTATTATCAGCTTAAAATAGGTTGTTACAACTATATGATGTTTTATGAAAGCCTCGTGGTAAACAGAAATAAAAAACCTGTAGGAGATTGACAAAATATAAAAAGAAAGGAATCAAAACATACCACTACAAAAAAAGAATCACATCACAAAGGAAGACAGTAAGAGAGGAAAAAAGGAACTGCAAAACATCAGAAAACAGTTAACAAAATGGCAATCATAAGTCCTCATCTAGGATTACTTTAAACGTAAATGGACTAAATTTCCCAGTCAAAAAACATAGAGTGGCTGAATGGATTAAAAAAACAAGATCCAGCTATGTGCTGAGTACAGAAGACTCACTTTAGCTCTAAGGACACATGTAGGCAGAGAGTTAAGGGTTGGAAAAAGATATTCCATGCACATGGTAACCAAAAAAGAGAAGGAGAGGCTATTCTTATATCAGCCAAAAGAGATTTTAAGTCAAAAAAAGTCAGTATGTAATAATAAAGGAGTCCATTCATCAAGAAGATATAACAATTATAAATATATATGCACCCAACATCAAAGTCTCTTATACAAAAAAAATTAATAGATCTGAAAGGAGAAATAGACAGCAATTCGATGTTGGTAGGAAACTTCAATACCCCACTTTCAATGATGAATAGACCATATAGACAGAAAATCAATAAGGAAATGGCAAAATTTAACATCATTATAGAACAAATGGATCTAACATATGGAGAACACTCCATTGAAGAGTAGAAGAACACATAGTCTTCTCAACTGCACATGAAACATTCTTCAGAATAAATCATATGTTAGGCCATAAAACAAGTCAGCAAGTTTTAACACATTGAAAACATACCAAGTATCTTTTCTGACCACAATGGTATGAAACTAGAAATCAAAAACAGGAGGAAAATTGGAAAATTTGCAAATATGTGGAAATTAAATGATACATGCTCAAACAACTGATGGGTCAAAGAAGAAATCAAAGAATATCTTGACACAAATGGAAATGGAAAAGCAACCTACCAAAATTATAGGATGCAGCAAAAGCAGTTTCAAGAGAGAAGTTTATAGTGATAAATTCCTATATTAAGAAAAAAGAGAGTGACATCAGCATCATGGCCAAGTGAGATATCCTCTTTGAATCTCTGCCCCCTAAGACACAATGAAAACATCATTCGCATTCCAACAGAGGTCAATCAAACACTGAAAAGGACTTTTAAGAAATCCCTGCTGCCATACATTGGACGGTGGAGACATGGGAAGCCCCAAAGGATGTGAGGAGAGGTAAGAAGTTTGACTCCCCCTCCCCAATCGATCAGCAAAGACAGACAGCATGGCTCACAGACAGAGTGGGGAGAGACGTCCCTCTGTGGGGAAAACTATCACCCTCCAGGTGCTTTCACAGACTGTTGAGACATCCCCACCAGGAAGCAACCACGGACTGTTTTGGGGGTGTGGCAAACGCCCCAAGAGACCCAGAAAGGAAACTCCTGGATTGAGCAGGAGAAAGAGAGAACCCCTCCCCCCACACGCCCTGTGTTTCAGCATAATCCCTCCGGGGACTGCAGCAGGCTCACAGCACACTGCTCACGATCTCCATCCAGTGGCAGCAGGTGGAAACTGCAGGACCAACTTCAAGATGAGAGGAAAAAGTAAGGCCGTGGGATCCATGCAAAGGTTTGTTATGTCTACAGACCAAAAGGAAAATGATAAACACCCAGAAACCAACCCTAAAGGCACAGAATTTGAAAACCTGAAAGACAGAGAATTCAAAATAGCGATCATAAACTAACTCAATGAAATACAAGAGAACACACAGAAACAAATCAACAAATTCAGGGATTTATCACAAAAGAGACTGAAACCATAAAGAAAAACCAATCAGAATTATTGGAGATGAAAAACAAAATGAACAAGATAGTGGAAAAAATGGAGTCTTTAAAGAGCAGAACTGACAATATGGAGGAATGAACTAGCATCATCGAGGATAGCCACACAGAAACACTCCAGATAGAGGAGGAGAGAGAGCTAAGACTAAAAAGAAATGAAGAAATTCTTCGAGAAATATCAGACTCAGTGAGGAAAAGCAACATAAGGATAATAGGTATCCCAGAAGGAGAAGAAAAAGGAAAAGGAGCAGAGAGCTTGTTCAAAGAAATAATAGCTGAGAACTTCCCCAACCTAGGGAACGGGAGGGAAATAACAGTGAATGAAATCAATAGATCACCTAAATATATAAACAGGAATAAACAATCATCATGACACATAGTAGCAAATTTGACAAGATTCCACAACAAGGAAATAATATTAAGGGCAGCTAAACAAAAAAACAAAATAACATACAAAGGAAACCCCATCAGGCTCTCAGCTGATTTCTCGACAGAAACTCTACAGGCTAGGAGAGAATGGAATGATATATTCAAAATCATGAAAGACAAAAACCTTCAGCCGAGAATACTTTATCCAGCAAAAATATCCTTCAAATATGAAGGAGAAATAATAACTCTCCCTGAGAAACAAAAGCTAAGAGAGTTCATCACCACAAGACCCCCACTACAAGAAATGCTCAAGAAGGCCCTTAGGCCTGAAAAAAAACAAATGAGAAAGGGGATACAAAGATTTCAGAAAGGAGAAAAGCAAGGAGACTAAACCAGAACAAACTACAGTTGGATAACATCAAAAATTAATTCAAGCTCATCACTGGAAACACACACTCATGACACAAGATGGAATAAGTAGTGACAACAACAAATAAGGAGGGGAAGAGGAAAGGGATTGAATCAACTCAGCCTAAGGAAACAGGAGGCATCTGAAAATGTACTATCTTATCCAGGAGATCGCTTATATAAACCTCATGGTAACCACTAAACAAATAACCAGAAGAGAACCACACATGACAGATAAAGAGAAAACTAAGTGAAAGAGCACACAGAAAGACCAAACTGAATTTGCAGTCCAAAACACATGCAACAAGAAATGAAGGAAATGCAAAATAACCAGAAAATGAACAATAAAATACCAACATCAAACCCTCATATATCAATAATCACTCTAAATGTAAATGGATTGAATTCTCCAATCAAAAGACACAGAGTGGCAGGATGGATTAAAAACCAAGATTCAACAATTTGCTGCCTCCAGGAAACATGTCTCAGCTCTAAAGACAAGCACAGACTCAAAATAAAAAGATGGAAAAGAATACTCCAAGCTAACGGCAAACAAAAGAAAGCAAGAGTTGCCATACTTATATCAGACAAAGTAGACTTCAAGATAAAAAAGGTAATGAGAGACAAAGAAGGGCAATATATAATGTTAAAAGGGGCACTTCACCAAGAAGGCATAACAATTATAAATATCTATATACCCAACACAGGAGCACCAAAGTACATAAAACAACTGCTTAAAAACCTAAAAGGAGATATTAACAGTAACACAATAATAGTAGGGGATCTTAACACCCCCCTTACATCAATGGATAGATCATCCAGACAGAAAGTCGATAAGGAAATAATGGACTTAAATGAAAAACTAGACGTGATGGACTTAATAGATATATACAGAGCACTCCACCCCAAAACAGCAGAGTACACATTCTTCTCAAGTGGGCATGGAACATTCTCAAGGATAGACCATATATTAGGAAACAAGGCAAACCTCTATAAATTTAAGAAGACTGAAATAATTACAAGCATCTTTTCTGATATAATGCTGTGAAACTAGAAATCAACTGCAAGGAAAAAACTGGGAAAGGGACAAAGATGTGGAGATTAAATAACATGCGACTGAACAACCAATGGGTCGTTGATGAAATTAAAGGAAAAATCAAAAGCTATCTGGAGACAAATGAAAAAGAAAATACACCATACCAACTCATATGGGACACAGCAAAAGCGGACCTGAGAGGGAAATTCATAGCAATACAGGCCCACCTTAACAAACAAGAAAAATCCCAAATAAATAACCTTAAACTGCACCTAACAGAATTAGAAAAAGAAGAACAGACAAAGCCCCGAATCAGCAGAAGGAGGGAAATAATAAAAATCAGAGCAGAAATAAATGAGATTGAAACCAAAAAAACAGTAGAAAGGATCAATGAAACAAAGAGCTGGTTCTTTGAGACGATAAATAAAATTGACAAACCCTTAGCCAGACTCACTAAGAAAAAAAGGGAGAAGACTCAAATAAATAAAATTAGAAATGAAAGAGGAGAAATTACAACAGATACCACAGAAATACAAGGGATTATTAGGGAATACTATGAAAAACTTTATGCCAACAAATTGGACAACCTAAAGGAAATGGACAAATTCTTGGATGCGTACAACCTCCCAAAACTGAATCAAGAAGAAACAGAGAATCTGAACAGAAAAATCACAAGTAAAGAGATTGAAACAGTAATCAAAAACCTCCCCCAAAATAAAAGCCCAGGACCAGATAGCTTCCCAGGAGAATTTTACCAAACATTCAAAGAAGATTTAGCACCTATCCTTCTCAAACTATTCCAAAAAATAGAGGAAGATGGAATACTTCCCAACACATTCTTTGAGGCCAACATCATCCTGATACCAAAGCCAGACAAGGACAATACAAAGAAGGAAAACTACAGGCCAATATCACTGATGAACATAGACGCAAAAATCCTCAACAAAATATTGGCAAACCGAATGCAGCAATACATCAAAAAGATCATACACCACGATCAAGTGGGATTTATACCAGGGACACAGGGATGGTTCAACATCTGCAAATCAATCAATGTAATACACCACATTAACAAAATGAAGAATAAAAACCACATGATCATCTCAATCGATGTGGAGAAGGCTTTTGACAAGATCCAGCATCCATTTATGATAAAAACTCTCAACAAAATGAGTATAGAAGGAAAGTACCTCAACATAATAATGGCCATATATGACAAACCTACAGCTAACATCCTACTCAATGGGGAAAAACTGAAAGCCATTCCTTTGTGGACAGGAACAAGACAAGGGTGCCCACTCTCACCACTTTTATTCAACATAGTACTGGAAGTTCTGGCCAGAGCAATTAGACAAGAAAAAGGAATAAAAGGACTCCAAATAGGCAATGAAGAAGTGAAACTCTCACTATTTGCAGATGACATGATCTGATACTAGAAAACCCAAAACATTCCATTGGAAAACTGCTAGAAATAATCAACAATTACAGTAAAGCGGCAGGGTATAAAATCAACTTACAAAAATCAGTTGCATTTCTATACACTAACGAGGAACTAACAGAAAGAGAACTTAGAAAGACAATCCCATTTACAATTGCAACAAAAAGAATAAAATATCTGGGAATAAATTTAACCAAGGAGGTAAAAGACCTATACAATGAAAACTATAAGATACTATTGAAAGAAATCGAGGAAGACATAAAGAAATGGAAAAATATTCCATGCACATGGATTGGAAGAATAAATATAGTTAAAATGTCCATTCTACCTAAAGCAATCTACAGATTCAAGGCAATCCCAATCAGAATCCCAATGTCATTCTTCACGGTAATAGAACAAAATATACTGAAATTCGTATGGGGCAACAAAAGACCCAAATAGCTAAAGCAATCCTGAAAAAAACAACAAAGCTGGAGGCATCACAATCCCTGGTTTCAAAATATACTATAGAGCAATAGTAATCAAAACAGCATGGTACTGGTACAAAAATAGACACACAGATCAATGGAATAGAATTGAAAGCCCGGAAATAAAACGACACACCTAGGGACAGCTAAACTTCAACAAAGGAGCAAAGAACATACAGTGGAGAGAGGGAAGTATCTTCAATAAATGGTGCTGGGAAAATTGGACAGCAGCATGCAAAAGAATGAAAGTAGACCATCTCCTACCGCCATATACAAAAATCAATTCAAAATGGATCAAGGACCTGAAAGTGAGACCTGAAACTATAAAACTCCTGGAAGAAAATATAGGCAGTACACTAATTGAGATTGGACATAAAGGGATCCTTTCAGATTCCATGTCTACTCGGACAAGGGAAACAAAAAATAAACAAGTGGGACCTCATCAGACTACAGAGCTTCTACAAGGCAAATGAAACCAGGATCAAAATGAATAGACAACCCACCAGCTGGGAGAAAATATTCACAAATCGTTTATCCAACAAGGGATTAATCTCCATAATATATAAAGAACTCATACAACTGAGCAACAAAAAAACAAACAACCCAATCAAAAAATGGGCAGAGGATATGAACAGACATTTTTCCAAGGAAGAGATACAGATGGCCAATAGACACATGAAAAGATGTTCAACATCACTAATCATCAGGAAAATTCAAATCAAAACTACCCTAAGATATCACCTTACACCTGTTAGAATGGCTGTAATCACCAAGACAAAAAACAACAAATGCTGGAGAGGATGTGGAGAAATGGGAACCCTCATTCACTGCTGGTGGGAATGCAAACTGGTTCAGCCTCTATGGAAAACAGTATGGAGAGTCTTCAAAAAATTAAAAATAGAAATACCTTATGATCCAGCAATCCCACTCTTGGGCATCTACCCAATGGACATGAAATCAACCATCACAAGAGGCTTATGCACCCCTATGTTCATTGCAGCATTATTCACTATAGCCAAGAAGTGGAAGCAACCCACGTGTCCCTCGACTGATGATTGGTTAAAGAAGATGTGGTATATACATACAATGGAATACTACTCAGCCATAAGAAAAGAGAGAATTGTCCCATTTGCAACAACATGGATGGACCTAGAGGGTATTATGTTAAGTGAAATAAGCCAGAGAGAGAAGGATAGACACTGCATGAATTCACTCATATGTGGAATATAAATGAACACACGGACAGAAAGAACTGATTGGTGGTTACCAAGGGGAAGGGGGGTGGGGGGTGGGCACAAGGGGTGAAGGGATACATCCACATGGTGACAGACAAATAATAATGTACAACTAAACCCCCACAGTGTTATAAACTATTAAGATATCAATAAAAAATTTTTCTAATATTTTCTTATTTATAAAATACAATGGGATTTATAACAACACGTAAGTAAAAATATAAATTTACAAATTGCAAAAATACATTTTGGGGTCATAATTTTATATAATACAATAACTAAGAATACTTTATTAGTGTGATATCTTGGCAAAACTAAGATTTTTCTTGCTTGCTTTTCTGCAAGTTAGTTTATTAGGTTATCAAAATTTATACTTTTAGTAACTTCCTTTCAATTAATATGATGAAAGCAATGCCAGTTGCTATTGGTAAATGAAAGAGTGCAAAGGAATTTTTGCTAATTTTTAATTTTGAGAACGATATTTCTATTGATACAACTGATACGAGAGCTCTTAAGAGTACTTTATAAACTGTGACAACATTAGCATAAACATCTGACAAATGAGTATGAATTATAAATTCTAGTAAATCTGGAATTGATGTCTCTAGTTTTTTTTCTATAAATTGCTTAACTCTTCATACCAATCAGTTTCATGTAAGTCTGAATTTCAAAGTGGCTTCATGATTTGTATATAATTCAGAATGCTTGTTTATGCATGCTATAACTGCATCTTTAATTATGAGGAAAATTAATTTTAAATTATCTTCTGTGTTAGTAATTTGTTCATTGAATTAGTTCAAATTTCACATGAAATGGTATTCTTTTCATTGAAGCTATTATTTTCACATTTAATTTCTATTTCTAAGCCTATGAATATTTGCTTTCCAATGTTTGAGCAATTTTTAACACAAGAGTTTCTAAACTTTTTGAGAATTCTAATATCTCTGATACACTTTATTACAACGTCCACATATACACTTTTATTTTGTAATACTTTATCAACAAGGCTATCTGCCATCTCCAGATTGCCCCAGATTGCTCTGCAAAAGCTACTGTGGGGGTCATGGCCGCCCCATGGAAGAGGTGGGGCTGCAGGCCCAGCTGCAGTTTGGGTACAGGCTGCAGATCACCTGGGAGCACTGTGCCTCCACTGCACAGAGGTAGGTGGCTGAGTCTTCCAGCTGGGAGGCTGTGATGTGTAGGGTACTATACAGTTCCTTAGAATTCATTGTGGAGTTTAATCTTCCATTCTGTTTCATTCCTGAAGTCACATAAAACAGACTGATGAGGCCTCCACCAGGATTCTGTCGGAACCACTGCACACTCTTCACAGAGGTGGAAAAATTGCACCTCAGAGTAGAGCTGATTCCCTCCTGGAGGCTCAAGGCTGAGGGACTCTGCTCCACCTTCACCCCTTGCACCCCTGCTTGGAAACAGAAAAACAAACACAAAGATGTCACTGGGGAGTGATTGATGCAGTTTCTAAACCTGTAAAATATCCCAAGAAACACCCATGAGGATGTAGGACTCTCTAGGAGCTCTGTGTCAGATCTCCTTTCTCGGTTTCCCACAGTCAGCTGTGGAACACTCCCCAGTCCCCCATCTGGGATGGCCCCAACTCACAGCAAACCTGGACCCACAAAAGCCCCAGCAGAGCTCCCAATGTCTCTTCATGATTCCTTGCACAGTTGCTGGGTGCCTTAGCCCCTATTCTGGAGGGTGGAAAGTCTTGGGTCTGGGTAAATTTTGTTCTTACAGTCAGTATGTTCCACCAGAATCACTGAGCACCAATCACATCTGAGCTCTGTCATTCACTTGACAGGAAACTCCACCCACAGTGTCCCAGTGAGACTGCACACTGATGTCTCCAAAATTGTGGGTTGAACAGTGCAGGGATGTAAAGGCAGTATTTCCAATGCATGAAGTTATAGGGTGCTTTTTTCTTAAAACACTTTGCATAAAAGAAGTTTGTGGGTTACTGTATGAAGAAGGGGGAAACATACTTGTGAAAAGAATCAGTGTCTCAACTGGGTTAAGTGGAACCTTGCAGTATCACAAAGCCTTTAAGTAGTGCCTAGGAAGAGTGATCCCATTTCCCAAATTGCATAGTTTGACACAGAATTAAGAATCCAGTTACATGAAATTCTGATAAAGGAAAATGATCTGATAGCATGCAGTGTGTACTGAAGAAATCAATATATCTTCTTGAAATCAGGAGTTTTCTAAAAACCCAGGACATATGGTCATCATCTGGAGAGAAAATGATTCCAAAAAGAGATCAGTTGGCAAAAAAATAAGATATGTGTATAATGTCCGCTCTGACTTAATTTGCACTTCTCACCTTCTCCTGTCCAGACCCACACAGCTGAGTCTGATCAGCCGCACATTGCTGGTCAGATTAAATATTGTCCTCGTCCTTTCCTCCTTCTATTCATTTCTTATATTTTTATATTTTCTTCTCTTCTCTTTATTCTTGTTCCTTCTACTCTAAGGGGAGATATATGAAGAGGTAAGATATCTGGGGTATTGGAATAATTTCTAGGTCCATGGATTTTGGGAACTCTGGTCACAAAAATTAAAAAATTGGAAACAAGTAATAGAGTGGTTTCCTGTTGAGCTTCCATGCTCACAATGTCCAGCAATATTCCTGTCCCCATACCTCTGCTCAGAGAAGCATCCTCACAATAGATTTATAGAGATATGGGCTCCAGCTTTCTGAAGTTTATAGAGAATGGCAGAATAGAAAACCTGAGATGAAATTCACACAAACACTGTTCCCTCTCCCCACCTTCGCTGTCTATAATTTGACTGGCTCACATGCTCTCTGGTCTCCTCTCAACTGTTCAGTCCTCTGGGACCATCAGAAAAGTCTTTGTTTCTTGTAAAGCCTAGAGTGCCCCCTAGGGGACTGAAACCATCAACAAAGACCACTTCAGACAGACTAACTCAGCAGTCACACAATCCCAGCAACATTCCCTCCATGTTTCCTGATGGAGGAAATGCAGATGGTGGGAAAAGAGAATACCTGATTAGGTTAAATGGGGATTAAAAGAAAACAAATAACTATTTTTAAAATGTCATTTCATGGAAATTAATACCTTAAAATAATTTGGTAGTTCTTATCTTGTGCTATTTGATTTCTTTTACTTAGTTTAAAACGAATCTATAAACTTTTATTGAAGTTTTAGTGTACATGGGGTAATTTACTAGATCTTAAAAATATATAAAAGAGGATAACATATAGTTTACAGTCTACTAGGGAAGACAAAAATATACACAACTATAATAGAGTCAAAGAGTAGGACCCTAAGGAGAGTGTAAACGAAAAGCTGTCTGATCCCAGAGTAGGGAGAAATACTTATACTTGAGGTAGTTGGACAAAGTCTAATAAACAAGTTGTCATTTTCTCCTTTCCCCCTTTTTGATGAGAAGAATAGAGGAAAATATGGATAAACTTTTATGATAGCTTTTATAATCTTTTATCAATTTTAACATTAGAAGAAATTCATGAACATATGAATTACTAAAGTAATAAAACTTTACATATAGACTAAAATCTCCTTTGACTACCACTCCCAATTTGACCTTTGCATCACTCATCAATTTGGAGCTGATACATTCAGGTATTTTACTACAGATTTACATGTACATACCAAATATATGAATCAACAGAAAATATATAGCATTTTATTTGTAGGTTTTCATTTAATACAAAATGATACATATTGTGCATACCCTTCTGTAACTTGCTTTATAAACTTGATAATCAATCTTGTAGGCCTTGTTATATTAACACAAGGAGCTCCCTCTGCTCCACTGTATTCCATATTATGGATGTACTACAGTTCATACAGCCCTTCCCCTACTGATGAACAGTTAAGACATTGATGTTTTTATCTATGAAACACAGCACTATGATACACCTTTTTGAGCATTCCTCTTTATTCATACATTTCTCTAGGAGCAGAGACTGGGAAGAAGTGAAGGGAGAAGCCACGAGGCTAGTAGGTGAAAATCACTCCAGGCAGAGGAAGATCAGGAACAAAGGCTCTGAGAAGGAATGCACTGAATTCAAGTTCTGATTACTGTGTTTCCTTTTTTTTTATTATTTTCTTGATGTGCATTGGAACTGTAGTTTATCAGCTCATTGGATAAACTCCCTGAAATTACTGTACTGACATACAACTGGTGTGTAGTCTGCTCCAACCAGCCACTGAGGTAATTCTAAAGATAGTAAATCAGCAAGAGAAAAAGTACACCAAGAAGGAGTGGTATATACAAGGGGAGATGTTAGAGAATAACATTGGGCAAAGAAAAATATATGGTTAGGTATATATGAAATTTAAGGATATTTATCATAAGAATGTAAACACATTTTTACACTTTATAAATCAGCAGAGAGGAAAAAGAAAACTTTACTAATGCAACAGAAGACAGACTAGAAAAGAAAAGAAAAAGAGTATGCCTAGAAAAAACAAAATATTATTAGAAATGAGTCCAAATAATGACAAAGAAGAGCTAGAAATGATCGGAGAGAAATAATTGACATAGAATAAAAACAAATATATATATAATGTATGCTAACTTGAGCTTCTATAAGAATAAAAGATTGAAATGAAATCAGACTTACAATAGAAAAAATTAGTCCAAATATATGAACAATCAAAACATATATAACAAGATATTGTTAGATTGAAATAGCATAAAAAATCTTGCTACATACTGCTTAAGAGACAAACCTGAAGAAAACAACTAAGAAAGTTGAGCACACAGGGTGGGATTCTTCCTCCTACTCCTTTATGCAAAGACTGAAGTCCCCTCCCTCACTCACTAAACCCACCACACCCACCAAACAGATACCCCAAAGGAAGCTCTATTCTGCTGGAGGGGCAGTAAAGGAGGAGTCCAATAGGACACCAATTTAGTGAACTAAGTTAATTTCTGCAAAGATGAGATCTAATAGAAAAAAAGGCAGAAAGTTTAAAAAAATTAATATTCAGACAGAAAAGAGAATGGGAAAAAGGGAAAACAGGAAAGATGAAATACTAAGAAAAAGTTAAAATTTACCTACAGAAAAGGGTAAAATTAAAATTGAGGACGTTCCATAATCTGATATACTGGAAGATAAAGAAGCCAAGAGTGAATAACAGCTTTTATGAATGCCTTATAAATGCATATTTCAAGGTCCTCTAAAACTACATTAAGAGAAGGTGAGAAACCTCCTCATCAAAATTGTGCATAATCATTTTGTGCACCAGAAATTAGGGGAAAATTTAATCAACGGAAGTCTCAACTTTCTTGTTTATGAACTTCACATTTATTTACTTCAAGTGTTGTCATTGGCTGAATTGCGTCCCCCCCAAATTCATATGTTGAAGCCCTAACCCTCATCACCTCAGAACATGCCCATACTTGGAGACAGGGCCTTTAAAGAGGTAGTAAGGTAAAATGAGGTCATATGGGTAGCTCCTAATCCCATATGACTGGTGTCCTCATAAGAAGAGGAAATTTGGACACAGACATGCATGACAGATGAAAGACCATGTAGGGACATGATGAGAAGGCAGCCATCTACAAGCAAAGGAGAGACCTCAAAGAAACTAACCCTACTAGCACCTTAATCTTGGACTTAGAGTCCAGAGCGTGGAGAAAAAAATTTCTGTTGTTTAAGCCACCCAGTCTATAATATTTTGTTATGGCAGTCCTAGAAAACTAATATAAGGGTCAATTTTCATATGCTATTATACGAAACATGTCACAAAAAGCAATTTGAAGTCGTAACTAGCCATATAACATATTTTAACAATCTACCTTTTATACTCATGTTTTAGTGCATTTGTTTACTAAACAAAAGTTTCCTTTTCTTAGAAATCCCCATAGGAATTGTATATGGAGGGTAGATTATCCTAACGACTTTGTTAATGTGCTAAAAAGATTGGAAATGTGTATTGAATGTGTTGTGCATTTAATATTAAATAATAAAAGAGTGGAATTTTCTTCATAAGTCACCAAATATGCTTTCCAATATTTTAATATTCTTTTATAGAAAAGTGTCTCTAAATCTTAAACTAAAAAATGTCTGGAATAACTAATTAGAAAGGATTATTGTTACATGGCCTATAGATCTTCAGAACTTGCCCCAACAATTATCTACAAATTTTTTACAGTAACTATATGTCACTTACAAAGTAAGAATGAATATATCAAAGTGTTAGGATGTATAATTCATATTAAAAGTTTTTCAACACAGACAATAAGATATCATATATGTGTGCTATTTAAATTAAGCTTCAATTCTAAGGAGAGTGAACTGCCCTACTCCAGAAAGCAAATTCCAGGGGTAGTCAGCTTGCATTGTAATAGAAGGCCATGACAGAGGAAACTCCAATTCAGCTATCCACATCTTGATCAATACCTGAAACTGCTAAATAGCATAAGGAATATCAGATTTGAGGTTTTTACTGGCAAGAATTAGTAACATGTTAACTAACATAATGAATGTTAGATATGGGTGTTTAAATAAAGGTATTTAAGATACGTACTTTGGCTAAAATATATTAGAGACACACCCTACTCTTGCATGAACAGGATATAAGAATCTAGGGCAGCCTGCACCTTGCACATTTATGCATGATACCAAAGATTGATCCCTAAATATCCCATGTCTGGGCAGTGGTGGATACAGCTGAATGGATTGACAAACTGTGATATATTCATATAATAAGATACTCACTAAAAAATGTAGTGAATTACTGATACACACAAGAACATGGGTGAATCATGTTGAGTGAGAGAAACCAGGCACAAAAGAGTACCTGTCATATGATTCCATTGATTTGAAGTCCTAAACCAGTTAAAATAAAATCTATGATGATAGCAAGAAGAATACCCATCATCTTCAGGAGGTGGGTTGACTGGAAAGGGACACATGAAATCTACTCAAGTGATAGAAGCATTCTGCCTTCAGATTGTTTCAAAATTATCTTTGCCTTCCCAACCCATTTCAAAGACACAAAATGTCAGAAACAAGGACGTATTAAGGAAGTTACATGCAAGAAAGATGACTTAGAATTACAATCTTCAGGCATTCTCATTAGTGCTTGAATGCTTATTCATGTTTTAAGTTAAAATATATCTTTAAAAACTGATTACAATCTGCTTCTGTGGCATAATGACATTTTATGTCAAATATGCACAAAATGTGAAAAATCAAGGTTAGCTTCATTGATATAACTCATATAACGATTCCAAATTCCTCTTAATAAAATTTTTATCATAGGAAGTTTCTCATAATTATATAATAATCATATAAATAATTAAAACAATAAATAAATAGAATAAACAAAAACAGTAAGTATATAAATCTGCTTTCATTTCTCAGTCAGAGTTGGGGTTGGTAGATGGGAGATGCTCTCCAGTGGTTTGAGTTCCTTGGGGAATGAATAAGTTTGGTCCAATCAGAAGGGAGAAATTGCACAGTAAATTGAATAGAGAAAGCTTAATAAAAAGAATTATTAACTATAACAAAGGATTGGAGTAACAAGAGAACGGCCGGTAAGAAAAGAGACCTCTACAGGAATAGCAGATATAAGGCATAGCCACTACTCCCATGGCTGGGGCAGAATGCGCAAGGAAGAGGTCCCTACCCCTACTTCAGACTGAGACCCAGATCTTGTTGGAAAAGACACAGTCGTGGCTCACTGAAAGGCAGAGAAGTCACTACGGTGCTGTACCAGTGGAACTTGCTAGAAATCCACTCTCTAGAACTTGCCAGAAAACCATCCTCTAGGATGCCAGGAAAAGAGGTTTACGGGGAGTTGTCTCATTGGAGACACTCTTCTACAAAACCACCTGAAAGTGAGGATGCTGGGCAAAGCTGCTGTCCTCTGGGTGTTGTTGGCCATTGCACTGCAGGAACCTGGTGCAGGTGCACTGCGTGAGCTGGTCTCTGGAAAAGCCTCCCGTGCTGCAGGATCCTGCCAAGAGGGTCAACAGAAACCTGGAATAAAAACCCTTTCTTTATGTACTCTCTACTGGCAAAGTCCAACATTGTGTCACCTGGCAAAGGAAAACGCTTGAAGGACCTATATCTATTTTCACAGAACAAGCAAAAGGTGAATTTGGAGGTAAGAACCAATAAATCAATCCACACCTTCGATGAGTCACCTTCTATATGCCACCTTCTACACATGTATGAAACACATGTAGCAACAAAACAGCTCTATATTTCTACCTCCTTCAAGATACAACTACCCTTCTTACAAGTGAAGAACTTCTCACCATTTCCCCCAAAATGAGGAGATGCACCATTGTACCATCACTGATTATATTAATAACTCTTCAAATTCAGTCAGAGTCCTTCTCAAAATTCTGTTACCTATAGACTAAATTGTAAAGCTAATTTCCAGTAACTTGTATTTAAAATAAAAATAGAAAAGAGAAAAGAAGAAAATGTTTAGCATATACATATAAGCACATACATGTACAACAAGCAACTAGATATGCAGAAGTACTATAGTCTTTGTTTCTGTGATTGGTCACAAGGCTGGAATTGAAATCTGTGGCTTCCTTCATCCATCCCTAATCCGTATTTCCTCTGCCCTCAGCCAGGAATTGAGTGACCTTCCAGAAAGGTCTGCATCCTCAATTGTCCTGTTTTGTTTTGGGTTGCTGAAATTTTTCATTAGCTTTACATTGGGCCTGAAAATACTAAGGGGCTCCAAACATGTTGCTTCCATTCTACAGGAGCAACCCATGTCCTCTTGTTAATCAGCATCAATTACTCCAGCCAACAGACTTTTTTCTTCCATGTTGGTTCAATGGCTAAGGAGTCCAAAATGTCCAGGAGGTAGTCTCATCATCCATTGAATGGAGCCATTTTTTGTCCCCTGGTGGAAGAATTCTTCCCTTAGGAACTAAGATCTCCAAAGAATTCTTCTGAGTTTTGGGGTATGTAGGAAGACAAATTAATTATAAGAAAAATCAGAATTACTTATTTCATTGATAAAATAACTCAGAATTTTCACTTTCTTCTTAATATAATTCTTTATTATAGAAAGTTCCTCATAAAAATCATATAATAACATAAATAAGTAATGAATTATTAAACAAAGGAGAGAAAGGAGGGAAGAAGGGGAGAAGGAAGACTACTTGGATTTCTCAGGCAGAGTTAGGGTTGGGGAGGTGAGGGTATGATCTCCCAGCTGCTCGGGGTCCTTGGTGTAGGACTTATTTTTTTTTCAAACTCAGCTTGAGTACAGAATCAAAAAAAATCGGTAGTTCTCCTTCTCATGCCAATCTGCATAAAGTGTCTACCATATCCCCTTTGGACAATGTGGTTGAGCCAGTGACAGCAAATCACCTGAAAATAGTCAGAGGTAGAGGAGAGTGTTGTCCAAAAATAGAAAGAAAGGGAGGGATGGAGAGGGACATTATATGAGTGTACATTTCTTATTCATAATTTTCTGTCTCGAACATCCCATTTCTTTCCTTATATCCTTCCAGCAATCACTCAAACACATTTATTACATATAACCATATAACTATGCCCTAAAAATTACTGTTGACCTCCTGGTTCACCACTTGGTTAACTTGGTCACAATCTCTTTATACTCTCTATGTTTTGAGGGCTCCTATGCACCTATATTCTTATACATTATAGTGTAAGCCAAATAGCAGCTAGAAAGCTCCCCCCCCCCTTCTCCAGAGTATTTGTTAAGCTACAAGTCTTCAAGAACACAAATACTATAAAATCTTCTTATACAGTTCTTTCCACCCTACCCAAAAAAGTTTATACTGGGTTGTAAGTGTATACTGGGTCCAGTGACACCCTAGCATCTGCTGCAATTCTTATCAATATTCCCAGCAGAGTTTGGCATTGCTAAACCTATTACATGATTAATTATGACAATGTTAACATATAAAAATCAATCTCTAATATTCCAATAGTGAAATCATACAAGAACGGGTAAAAGCAATGAGAAAAAAAATGTCTGTAGCTAGAAATGGCAAAAGAGATTACATCCACAAATTTCTGAAGTAGATTTGTAGAATTTAAGATACCAAAAGACTAGGAGGCAGGGCCGGGCCAGTGGCATAGTGGTTAAGTTCGCATGCTCTGCTTCTGGCAGCCTGGGGTTCACAGGTTCTGATCGCGGGCGCAGACTGACGCACCTCTTGTCAAGCAGTGCTGTGGCAGCGTCCCGTACAAAGTAGAGGAAGATGGGCACGAATGTTGGCCCATGGCCAATCTTTCTCAGCAAAAAGAGGAGGATTGGCAATAGATGGTAGCTCAGGGCTAATCTTCCTCACACACAAAAAAAAAGAATAGAAGGCTACTTTTATAACAGAAATAAATATTTGGACAAGCACTGATAAATTCTAAATCTTCATTTTCTTGCTCTGTTCTTAAACAGTTGCCAGAACTAACATGACCGTGAGAATTTTCTAAGCCCTAAATCAACCTCCTACTGCTGACCAGTAATTTCTCAGAATCCCTCATAAATAGAGGTACTTAAACTCAGAGAAAATATTCTGACACATTATGACTAGCACAGTGACACCCAGGGAAAAACATTCCAGGAAAATTGTCTGTGATTGACCAAGTAGAAAAGAGGCATACTTTGCTGGGAGAGAACATAAGGAGTTCATCTTTGTTTTCTGGGTTGTCTGAGAGATAAAATGATAAATGAAAACCCACATAGTCAACCCCTTAAAGCAGTCAGCCACAAGGCAAGTACTTGAGCATCTGCTTATTATGCAATAAGAACACTGCCTCCTCCATCATTCTAAAAGCTATTTATTTTATGTAGTTTCTACAAAGAGTAAAAAGCTTCTGAAATAAAGTTTATCAGACATGGAATTGTAGGATTAGATAGATGTACCTGAGTCTGCTGGTCTGCTCAGCCTTCTTTGCCTCATTTGCCACCATACAGCAAGAGATCATTAAAAATACTACAGGAAGAGACCTTGAGTCTCTGAAAACTCCACTGCAATGAGTGGTTTCTGTTCAGCTCCCCCTGTAGCCCCAGTCACTGTGTCACTCAGAGCACAGAAGTACTCAGCCGAGTCTTTCCAGTGGGCTGAGGATTTCCTCAGGTTGAAGGAAGAGTCACTCTTCCTGAATTCAGCCTCAAAACCTTTAATGCCTTGAACCAAGGTGTCCCCTGAAAAGTACCTGAGGAGAAGCTGTGGGCCTTGGCTGGGGTACTGGACGTACCAGAAGAGGTAAGGAGTTGCACCATAGGAATAGTTGCATCTCACCTCCAGTGAGGCTCCTTCAGAGACCAAGACATGGCCATCAGGCTGGGTCACTGACTGGGCTGTGGTGTCTCCTGAAAAATCAATGTTATATCTGTGAAAGCAGTGTAGACTTCATTATGAAAAGTAGGTATTTCTATTCAGAATCTGTTTTTGAAATTATGAAATTTTACTCACTCAGAGAAAATATCATCCCCTGTATTGATATGAGCAACAGGAGCATGGCTGAGCAGTGGAAATGCCGTGGGCTCTTTTCTGGAAGATCTCCCCTGAGCAGGCAGGAAAGTGGCTGCAGAAACCAAGCCCTTGGAAATAGAAGGTGTGGGGAAAGTTAGGCTGGACAAGTTTCTTGCTTAGATAGAAATACCAAAGCTGCTGAGATGAGCCTGGATGTTCTCTGACTTATGATTCTTGTCACTTGCCTCTGTCTGCAAAGGACCCAGCCAGCTGCAGGGAGGAGGGGCTGGGCAGATAGTACTGATCAACAAGACCACTAGTTTGTGCAGTATCGCCCTCTGGAGGCCAAGTGCAGAACCAAAGAACCCAAAGTCCCACCAAGAGGTAATTAGTGCATTCCTTCTTTTTTCTGACTATATGAAAATGTTCACACAATATGTTTCTTCCTTCTCAAATCTATGATGGTGTATTACTCCTAGAGTCCATTAGAAATGAGATGTCATATAAAAATAGACTAACAAGTTACTTCACTGAGAAATCCATTTTTAAAAAGTCTATCAGCAGCCGGCCCCATGGCATCATGGTTAGGGTTCAGCACGCTCCTCTTTGGTGACCCAGGTCGGGTTTGGATCCTGGGATGGACCTATACCACTGGTCAGCCATGCTGGATCGGTGACCCACATGCAGAATAGAGGATGATTGGCACAGATGTTAGCTCAGGGCTGATCTTCCTCACCAAAAAAAAAAAACAATGTATATCACACTTGGAATTCAAGTTCATGAAAGTCTTTGGAATCAAACCAATGGATTCAGACCAAGTTTTGGATGGTCCACTGCTGCCACGGTGGTGATGGAGAATAGCAGAGGTATTTCACTTGGCTGAGGCTCATGCACCCACATGATACTCATGAAACTTTTTAGAGGAAAAAACAGGGCCCATAAAATGAAATTAGTGCTGCTATATGGCAAGGAGTAACTCTGGGTGGGAAGATATTGCCCTAAGGCTAAAGGAAATAAACCACACCAAGAAAGCAATCTCTGAAAACCTGAGAATAGGGAAAGCCTCTGCTTTTTCTGAGGCCAAAGGGACCCTTTAACAAAAGTCAGAATACTCCTCTTTGATTCCAGGATCACAAGCCCAGCCCACTCCTTGGTTCTTCATTCACTTGTTGCTTCCTGTCAAGACTACCTTTCACACAGAAGATTTAGTAATGCTGTCAATTTGTGAATTTGTAATCTATGAGTGTGGACTTCTGACTCCGGGGTCTGTATACTCACCTCCTGTCTCTTCCAAGTTTCTTCCTATGTAAAAAAATAGAAATACAAAAAGGAATAAACCAAAATCCATAAAAGTTAAAAGAATAAGGATCATCTGGAGATGAGAGATTTACACATATTTCCAGAATACAGAAAGAAGATGGGATCAAAATGAGGATTAAAGTTAAGACAGAAAAAATATAGTCAGGGACAACCTATGAGGAGTAATCCGTACTGGCTTTCAGGCTGATAGTCATTTTAACTCCTCTCGATGTTGCTGGACTTTGGCAAAGCCCAACAAGCACAAAGCCAAAAACCAAAGCACTGTTTGATGCCTTGGAACAGTGCTGTTTCCTCTGCCCTGGAAGAATGCGAAGGAATTCTCCCATCTTCAACAGTGGTAGAAGCAACATCTCATAGTTGAAGAAAAATAAGATCAGAAATAGAATATTCTCCTTCAAGGATTGATGGGATTCTAAGAAACATGTTGATTGCCAGGAAAATTAAAGAGTCTTCACAGACAGCCCAGAAAACAAAAAACCATGGCCCATTAAAAACAAGCAAAAATTTTAAAAAGAGAGAGGGGAAAAGAAAACTGAAAACAAAATAGCTCTGTTTTAGGTACTGAAAGACATAGCCTTTGAATAGTTGCACCATACCTTAGCATGTCCTTGGAAATTGATGCAGAATTCAGAATTTTTTGGATTTTATAAAAAAAAAAATTGCAGTACTTAAACCATGGGTGAAAACAAGTAAGCATTCTCATTTTCCAGCACCAGAGAAAAATCTTCATTAGTTTGGAGAATGAGAGGAGAAAGACCCAGAAAATCAAGACTTCAATTAAATGATTCTAGTCATCTTGATAAGAAAAACACGTTTACTAATATAAAAACTGAAGGAGTTTAACTAAAGGAGGATAATAAAAATAATAGTAGGGAAAAAATGGGAAATAGTCATTCCTGACGAATATTATAGAGAACCAGAAGCTAATCCAGGAACTTAGACTAGGACATAGCTTTAGGACACCCAGAGTCCATCTCTCCCACTGATTACAAGTAAAACTGAACAAAATACAAAAAGTAACAACATGTGGGCTGTGAAAATGGTACCAAAACAGGCAAATTTGGTAGGAGAGTCATTGGAGAAGCAATCTGCAAAAAGGAGAATTTCACATTTTCTCTTTTTTTTCTGGGCTTTACTCTGATGGCAGGCCCCTGATAGCAGGGTGGCAATGACAGGGGAAGGTAAGACTCTGAAGGAAACACAGTCTTTCTGGCCCCATGGACTGGGCTGGAGTGGGGAGACCCTGAGGAAAGACAGGGAGAACAGCTTAAGTCCCAGACTAATCCCAGAGCTCCACATGCCTGGGGCAGACCCAAACCAAAATAACAAAGCTTAGGTAACTGACCTGAATTTGAACGACTAAGTCTCAGACTAAGCCCTGAGTGGCACACAGGCAGGACAGACTCAAACCAACATAGCAGTAGTTTCAGGAGCTGACCTGAGATCTGACTCCCCCTAAACAAGTTTCAGACTAATCCCTGAGCTACACATGGCTGGGAAAGACCCAAACCAACATAGCAAATGATCAGAGAACTGAACTAAGATTTAAGCCACCACTCACAAAAGGAAGGACAAAACAGTCTAAAGCAAACTGGCTTGATTCACCACTAAAACAAAAGTATCTACATTCTCCAGAATGTAATTTTAAAAATTAACCATTTTTTAAAGAAGGGATTTATGCAACATAAAATTTAAAACGTTTAAGATGCATTCCAAAATTATTCAACGTAAAAAGAACCAGAAAAATTGACTAATATCTGAGCAAAAGATAATCAACAGATGCAAATGTCAAGATGACTAAGATGCTAGAATTAATAGAAAAAGAAGTTAAAGCAACTCTTTTAACTAGATTTCATGGAGTAAAAGGAAACACACTTGAAATGAAGGATAAGATAGAAATCTCAACAGAGAAGTAGAAACTACAAAAAGAAGCAAATGGAAATTTTAGGACTGAAAAATACAATACAGGAAATAAAATCTCACAGTCAGGGCTCAACGGCAGGGTGAAGATGACATATAAAAGAGTAAGTGAACTTGAAAATAGATCAGTATAAATTATCTGAGTGATTACCAACCAAGGGGGACTTTGCCTCCCCCAAGGAGACACTGGCAAATCTGGATACTCTTTTGATTGTCATGACTTGGGTGTGGAGTGCCACTGGCACCCAGTGGGTAGAGACCAGGGCCACGTCTAAAAATCTTAGAATTCATAGTACAGTCCCCCCAAGAAACAAATATTTGGTCCAAAAGATTAATAGTGCCAAATTTGAGAAACTCTGACCAAAGTCTTAAGAACAAGAAAAAAAATTGAAACAAAAAAATGGACAGAACCTTGGAGACCTGTGGGACAAAATCAAAAAGTCTAAAATATATGTATTGTAGTCCCAGAAGGACAGGAGAAAGAGTTTGGAGCAGAAAACATATTTGAAGAAAGAATGGCCAAAAACTTGCCAAAATTGACAAAAGACATAAATTTACAGTTTCAAGAATCTAAGCAAACCCAAAAAGGATAAAATTAAAGAAAATTACACCCAAACACATCATAATTAAACTACTGACAACCAAAGATTATATGATAATATAATATGTAAAATAATGTGTATATATGTATATACTGGCTATAGAAAACACAAGTAATTCATTGTTGAATAAATTTGTTTAATGAAAATATTGGTAGCTTTTCTGTGGTAGCAGTAATGGGTTTTCCTACTCCTTTATTAATTTAACAAATATTTGAAGAGATTTTACTGTGATGTGGACACTGTTGTTATTGCAGAGAATATAACAATTTTGCTTTAACGTGCATGGAGAACATAAGTCTATGCCTGCCATGTAATTTCCCTAAAAACAAACTGTAAGATGTTCTGTCTTCTCTTTTCATATGTGTGCTTATATGTAGGACTCTCTCCTCCTTTCTTATATTTCTTCCTTTAAGAATCTATTTTTAAAAAAAAAGAATCTACTGTTTCTTGGGCTGAAGCTTCCCTAGAAGTCACCTCTTCTTGCTCCAGCCTGTTAGGGAGACATTAAGCATTTGCAACCTCCTGTGTTACAGGTGTTTCTCTAAACACAATATTTCCATGGATGATCTGGAACAAGGTCAGGGGGGCTAAAATTTCATGCAAAGATGAACACATAGACCATTTCATTCACCTTGAGGTTTTATACTTTTATAATCACAATTTTCAGCTGTGATTCAGGAACTATGATGACACACTCTGTTTTCATTCTCACCATTAAAGTGCCTTGTTTGAAGGATGTTTACATCTTGTTCTTCTGCTGTGTTCTTAGAGTTGATTTGGATGACTTTCACACCAACAAGAATAACTGAGGAGAGTGGTGAGTGACAACAACAGTAGACTAGCTCCTGGTTCCTAAACCAGGGTGGATCATAAGGTCACACACTCAGCACCCAGGCCCCTTGTTACTGCTCAGAGTTTGTGTTCAGCTCCTCCTGCCATTCCTGTCACTGTGTCACCCAATGCACAGTAGTACACAGCTGAATCTGACTCTTGGAGTGAGGCTTTCTCCAAGTGGAAGGAGGTGGTTTCTTTATTGTATGTGGCTTCAAAACCTTTGTTGCTTCCCTTCTCATTGGCCTTCGAGGCTCTCAGGAGGGGCTGTGGACCTTCTCCAGGATACTGGACATACCAAAAAAGGGCAGGGTACTGTATGGTTTCATAGGAACAGTTCACAGTCAGAGAATCCCCTTCTGAGAGGGTCACTTGGCCTTCTGTTTGGGTCACTGAGTCTCCATTGCTTCTTCCTGGAAAAAAATAACAATAATGGTTCTGGTTAGCTTGGCATGATCTGGACTCTACCCTTTCCAGAAAATTGTGGTTAAAGATTACACTAATGTAATGGAATGAAAAAATTTAAGCTTTATGTGCCATTTTACTTACCAAACATTAAGAATAGTACAATCACTGATCCTGGAAAAGAGTTCATTCTTAGAGTCTCCGGTGTCCTTGGATCTTGACTGCTTAATGGGAGGAACAGTTAAGACCACAGCAGAAGGATGAATGTGAGCTCAGAATTTAAGCAGGAAATGTATATGTGTTAGGGAGATGCACCCTCTTGTGGACAACATACTAAACTTGAAGGAATGTTAACCTGTTCTCCTCTTAAAACTGGTACTATATCTTCACTTCTGGCTCTGTTGTTACGACACCTCTTACCTGTCAAGATGGTCCTTTGTAAATCTAAAGAATAGTTGGTATTATTCATTAGCCTGTTTTTTTTCCCAGCACGCTGCCTGACACAGAAGCTCCATACCATGACATTTCTGAGAAGAATTCAATTTTATTTTTTCTTTTTTAGCCATTTTTGGCCTCCTTGAAATCCACTGAAATATTATATAATCAAGTTTCAGGAAAATATCGGAGGAATGTCAATAACACATGCTTACTCATTAATAGACTATTTTGGATGGCAGAAACTTAAAACTTTTTTTCACCACTCTATACCCACACCTAGAACAATGTCTGACATTTAGCAGGTGGCCAACAAATATTTCTTCAATGCATAAATAAAAGAATAAACAAATGATCTTTGGTTGAGGAATTGCTGCTACTTGAAATACCATATTGCTTCATATCTAACACATCAATCGTAGGAAACACAATTTAATAAAAGCTTTCCAAAGAAAATTCTGTATTATATATATATTGGTTAAAAAGTGAAAAATATATAACTCAATATTAAAGAAATACAGTAAAGTTGTTGAATTCCTACATATCTGGCATCACTTTCTTCTCCTTTAGGATTTTAATTATTCTCAGATAATCTGATTGGCCTATGTGCATCAGACAAAATGTTCTGATACTAAACGTTTTTGTGTGTGTGTGAGGAAGATCAGCCCTGAGCTAACTAACATCTGTTGCCTACCTTCCTCTCTTTTACTGAGGAAGATTAGCCCTGAGCTAACATCTGTGCCCACTTCCTCTATTTTGTATATGGGATGCCACCACAGCATGACTTGATGAGTGATGCATAGGTCCATGCCCAGGACCCAACCCTGCAAACTCCAGGCCACCAAAGTGGAGCTCGTGAACTCCAGGCCGGCCCCTGATCTTAAACTTTTGGTGGAAATTTTGCCTCAAGTATACACTCTACATATGTCCATCTTCCAACATTATTGACCAATACAGTTCAATAAAATTATTGTCACCACAGAATGAGATACTCAGACAATACGGATTTGCTTCAAAAGACAAAACAATGGGCTCAATCTCAGCTTCTAGGATTAGTAGAGACATGTCTGCTGATATACCGAAGCATTTTTAGCAAGGGTGAAACTTCTTTGTTTATAAGAGTTTCTTGATCATCAACTTAAAAATACACATTTGGAGAGTTCTTCATTTACTTACAAAATCACAATCTCCAGAATTAAGGTCTGGGGAGTTAAACATCTCAGACGGTTTGTGATGTAGCCTGTGTTATACAGATTTACAAAATAACCTTCAGGAACCCTGAACTCAGAGGACAGTCTTGTCTCCGTGAAGCACTTCTGGGGTCAGCTTGGGAAAATGCCTCCAAACCTCACAGAATTTTAAAGCCACTCTCTTTTCACGGTAGTACTGAAGTCATAATAGCAAAGACAAATACTGCTTACTCTCCCTATTGTTGTCCATTCAACTTATAACAAAAAACTATGAATGTTCACAGGGCAAACTTAAGGAAAAGGATGTCTTTTGTCTGTCAAGCCCTACTAACATTTATCTTTGAACATGAAAGCCTTTTTCAGTGTGCTTCCTGGAAAACTCTCTCTCCAGAGAAGGTAGCTTCATGGCCCTGTGTCAAGGTATGAGTAGTAAAAAGCTCCAGATTTGGGTAGGAAGTTTAGGTCTGGATGTTGCTTAGGTTCATAATTACTTCTCTCTCTTCCTTCTCCCTTCTACCTTGTGTCAAATCTCTGTGAGCAAGCAGCGTCTTCCTCCTTGTTTCTGGTTCTTTGCATCCAGGCCTCTAACCTAGTCTATCTGAAATCAAAGTGAACAGAGTGAACAGTCTCACTTTCCATGATTTCCTTTACTCTTTCAAGTCAACCTTGTCCCTTGTGTAGTAGCAACCCTCCATTCCTCTGAGAGAATACTGTCCACACCATGAGATCATAAGTAGATGGATGTAATTGAGGAATTGTGACAGTAGATTTGAGTGGAATATGTTAGAACTGCATGATCAATAACAAAAATTGCTTAAGCTAATTACCAACTAATAATAGACTTTATTCAGATGACTTGACTTCAAGAGCTCAAAAGCTCTGCTTAAGGGGCTTAGATTTACCCAGATGCATTAGTCAAAAGTCAGTCAGGAAACAGAAGCAAGCCCACATTTTTTAAGTAGAAATAAATTTAATACAGGGAATTAGACATACAGCCATTGGAAAAGCTGATAAAGCAAAAATGAGAAGGACTGATTACAAGAAACTCTGAAGTGTAATGGATCCAGCTGCTTGCAACACCAAAATGGATGATTCTTAGGAGGAAACTCAGAAGCCAAACAAAGCCACTACTGGTCATCTCAGCTGTCTGCCCACAGCCCCTACAGAAGAATAATATCTTCTCCTTCTCTTCCACTTTCCTAATATCACACAAATGCTTCTCAATTACAAAATTTAAACTAGATGATAAAAGAAAGAGATTGTGGAAAATGTAGTTGAGGTTACTTCCCAGGAGTGTGATGGAGCATATCAAAAGGGATGATGAAGATACCTAGTTGACAATAGACAAGACAGCACACTAGTGAACTAAGTCCTTATCTATACTAAGTTACATGCAGTTTAAACCTAGAGAAACTAGTAGAGCTATGTTTTGCAATCAGAAGACCTCTGTAATAACTAGACCACATAATAGCTGCATGTGGATTATGACCACTATAAAGCTTCATAAATTGTCATTTAGAATTTTTGTCATTTTTTCAACATAATGGGACTGCACATGAAAAGAACCACCACACATGAAAAGCAGGAATTAAGCTAATGACAAATATGTCATCTTCTATTATTACACGAAAGTTTTAAGCCTTTATTAAGAACTCACTGGGAGCTCTAAAGATGTGTCATGTGTCCTTAGTAAATTGATCAATAAATTCTTTTGAGTGAGTGTGCAATAAATGACACAAGAAATTTGCTCTGTCACTGAAATGAAGAATGAGACCCAGCTAATGTGTTTGTGACTACAATTTCACAGTTAATACATTTTTTGAAATTCTGAATTCCGTGCCTTCTGATCCTATCCCTAACTTTTCTCATCCAAGTTCTCCCACTTGTAAAAATAACAGTCCTCTACCTTGAAGCTGGAGCTCTAACCTGGAAACCTGGTCAGATACCCACAATGATTCTTGAGTAATTCTCACCGAATGTAATGAAAGAAAATTTGAGGGATCTCTGGATTCGGAAAATATGATATCACAAGAGGTTAATATTTTCTTTTTGTTCATAGTGGTTCTCAGTTTTCTGTACTGGTTATTCTATCATCAATATGGTTGTGTAGGAAACTACATTTCCCAAAATCCCCTTCTTTGTAGTTCTAAGTACAAAAGTGAATTTTCATAAGATTTTCATAAGATAGGAAGCAGCCGCCATTATCTTCTGAAGATCCGTTGCTGGTTAAAGATGGTGAAAGACAAACACAGTGGTGTTGGCTGTTTCCATTTTGTTCTTGCTTTTCCCTGATGGAAGCTAACCATTACTAACCAACTCCATAGTACACAAAACTACCATTATCACAACACCTCTCAAATGCTAGAGGTATCACATTGGCTGTTGCAACAACATACACCTGAATCCCATGCCAGTTCATGAGTAATTAGTAATTGTGATGCTGCACCCTGTCCAGACTTATCACCCAACCCAACTTACCTCTAATAATGAGTGAGTTCCTCTTGTCATCTGACCATGAATAATTTAATTACAGAATCTCATTCTGTGTATTTGCTTGTTAAAACTACTTCCGTACCCAAACTCTTAGATTCAGTTCCTCCAAAGGCCAACTTTGAAAAAAGGATTTGAGGACAAGTAGTTTATTTGGGAAATGCAAGAAACGCAGCCAGGGAAGAGGGGATATGATAGAGGGATTATTAAGTACACAGATGGGAGGAAATAGGAGTTCTTTTATGCTGTTGATGAGGGTGAAAATTGGTAAAAACATTCTGGAGAGAAATTTGGCAATAGCAAGTAAGTTTTTAAAAGTGTAAATCATATAACCCAGGAATGCCACTTCTAGGTATATAACAGAACATTCTGCACCCATATATAAGGAAACATAACTATTTTCCTTGTAGAATTTTTATAATAATGAAAAATTAGAAACACTCCTTGAGTAAAGGATTAAAACCCTTTCTCCTTCTACATGAAAAAATTAGGTTACTTTCCCCCCTCTGTTCCTCTGGAAAACTGATAAAGGTAAAATGTTAGCTGTATTACCAGGGAGCATTGTTACTGTAAAAATGATCTCTGATTGGTAAATGGGATCTGGGCTGGAAATGAACTATGACTACTTGGTGGGAAGCCACAGCTTTGGGGCAGTGATTTTTGTAACTGTTGCAGGAGATACTGGATCCTATTTGAGACATAGAGCTTCTAGGTCTGGGTGGCCTCTTTGGTCTTGTTCCCTCACACCTGAGCACCTGATATGGGAGGAGCGGAGGGAGTTACAGAAAGATAGTCCCTGAATTCCTACGGAGACAGCCGAGGGGCTTTCCCTTAAAAACACTCCTGGCGTGAGGAAAGTCAATACTCCTGTGGCCTACTGAGCTTTGTAAATTTGATTGTCCAGTTGAGCCTAAGACCATCATTGATGATGTTGCACAACACAACTGTCCATTCAAAGGGGACATATGATACATTCCCAAAATAGGATACTACATAGCAATAATTAAACTAATATTTCATTAATGAAATATATACATATGTACAAATTTTTCTATATCTCAAAAATGTTTTTAATGAAAAAAGCAAGTTTCACAGTTACATGTACAATAGGACAGGATTCATGTAAACTTTAAAAAGACAAAATACATCACACTTTGTTTAGAGATAAACATATATGTATTAGAATCTAAAAACATGGAATAGAGAAACAGAGTTCACCATAAATTTGTCTTGGGAAAGAGAAAAGAGAGTCTGAGGAGAAAAATAAAAGAGATGGCCATTTTATCTCTAATGTTTTATTTGTTTTTTAAAAATTGAAACTATATTTGGGTATAACTATATTTGTATGCAGAGATATAGATAACATAATACTTTTTAATGTTATAACTTGTTCCTGTGGCAAATATAATTATCTTAAAATAATTGGGGATTTCTTCTTTCACCTTAATATATTTATGCATAATGTAAAGTTTTTCACAATTATAAAACAATTATGTAAATAAAACAAACTTTGATATCTCAGGTAGGGTTGATGGTGTAAGGATGGAAAAAAGGTATGTGAGGTCTTTGTGCCAGGAGTTATATTTCCTCATACTCAGCTTCAGTTTGGAACTGAAAGAAATTGGCATTTCTCCTTCTCGTACATACTGATAAAGTACCCACTTGTGGTCACTTTGGGTCATGGAACTGAGTTGGTGACCATAAGTCTAATAAAGATAATCAGCCTCTTAGAGATATTAGGGAGTTAGTCTGAAAAACAAAACATATTAAATAAGCATAAATTTCTTATGAATAATTTTAGGTCTCTTACCCCATTTCCAGAAATCCTTCAACACATATAACACAAATAGCCATATCAATATGACTTGAAAAATAATGTTGATCCCTACTGGTGTCCCATCTGGATAAGTTAAATCACTAAACACAATCCACTATTATTCTCTATATCTTTGAATTCCTATAGCCTTAATCTCTTACTTACCAGAGCATCAGGAAGCATGCAATTAAAAAGTTCAACCCTCCTCCAGTCTCCTCTTACTTTCCTTCAAAGTCATCATGAACTTCCAAGGCCTCAGGTACTGAAGAACATAAAGTCTTCTTGAGGAGGTTTTCCTCCTAGCCAGTGGAAAGTCATTTATCAATCACATGCCCTTTGACATTTTAAATCCCATTGCAATTCCTTTTTTTGGGGGGAGGAAGATTAGCCCTTAGCTAACATCTGCTGCTAATGCTCCTCTTTTTGCTGAGGAAGACCAGCCCTGAGCTAACATCTGTGCCTGTCTTCCTCACCTTTGTGTGGGACACCTGCAACAGCATGGCCTGATAAGCAGTGCATAAGTCCGCACCCGGGATCAGAACCTGCGAACCCCAGGACACCGCAGTGGAGCACGTGAACTTAACCACTACATCACCGGGCCAGCCCCACCATTGAAATTCTTAATCAGTATATCTTCAGGGGCCAGACATTGCTAAACTTTGCACATCATTATAGCAATGTCATATGGATGAGAACCAATTGCCTATATTCAAATAGTGAAATCATATGAAAATAGAATAAAAGTTAAAAAAGAAAACAATGACAGCATTTGTGAGGAATTGGCAAAAGTTAATACCCCCCCCCACCCAGGTCTGAAGATTTCTGATGTGGATTTGCAGAATTTAAGAAATGAAAAGAAAAGGAATTTATTGTTATAATTAGGAAAAATAAAACAAGCTTTATTTTAAAATAAGTGGATTTTGGCACCTAGATATAGCATCTCTACTTAATAATCCTTGAAGAAATACTGAAAACTTGAGTTATCCACCCTTGTTTCTGCAATATTCCTAGTAGGTTACTAAATTCTATATGAGCATGCCATATTCTAAGCTATTCACTGTCCCAATCATCTCCTCCCCCTTAAACGGTGCACCTAAAAATGAGAGAAAATAGCACAGAGGGGAGCCAGGAAGAAGGATTCTGGGAAAACTATCTAAAATTACCAAGTTGGAAACACAGCAATCTTGTAAAAAGGCGATAAGTCATGAAAGGAGTTCACCTTTCATCTTGAATTTTTGAAAGATAAAATGATGAATGAAAAGTAAAACTCCTCTGTGCCATGTCTCAACTTTTATATCCAACTTCTTGAATTATCATCCCCATGGGCTCAGCAAGTCCCTGAGCAGTTTTATACTCTGTAATAAGAACACTATGGCTTCTACTGTGTCAGAATCCAAAATCTTTCAGAAGCATTTATCCTCCCTAACATCTCACAGTTTGTGTTCAGCTCCCCCTGCAGACTCCAGCCCTGTGGCACTCAGAAGACAGAAGTACACAGCCGAGTCACTCCAATGGGCTGAGGATTTCCTCAGGTTGAAAGAAGATTCACTTTTCCTAAATTCAGCCTCAAAATCTTTGATGCCTTTAACCAACGTGTCCCCTGAAAAGTACCTGAGGAGAAGCTGGAGACCTTGGCTGCGGTACTGGACTCTGGCATCTCCTGCAAAATTAATGTCATATGAATAAAGTCAGTGCAGACTTGGATATGAAAAGTATTTCTACTAAAACTTGAATAGGAAAACAGTTACTTCTGTAGAACTAGGGACCATAATAGAATATTACTCACTTAGGGCAAAAAGTATCCACAGTACCGGGATGAGCATCGGGGGCATGGTTGAGCAGTGGGAAAGTGCAGGCTTCTTTCTAGAAGGTCTCCCCTAGGTAAGCAGGAAAGTGGCTGTGGAATCCAGCTCTTGGAAATAGGAGATGTGAGTAAGGCTGGGCTAGAGAAGTCCCCTGTTTAGATAAAAATACAAAACTGCTGAATGGTCTTGGGTGCTTTCTGACCTCTGTTTCTCTCCCCTGTCTCTGACCTCAAAGAACACAGGGAGGGTGCTTTAATTGGCTCTCTTCAACAGAAACAGGGATCTCTAGTTTGTGCAACATCACCATCTGGAGGCCAGACACGAGACAGGAGGATCCAGACTCACCACAAGAAACTCATCTGTGCTTTCCTTCTATTTGGAGATATATCAAAAACTTCCACTGAACACATTTCTTTCTTCCCTAACGTATGACATATCACCCTCTGTAGTAGGTAATATTAATCCTTGTCTCAATGAAAAATGGGGTCTGTAAAATAGAAACATAATTTACTTTACAGAGAAACTGATCACACAGTAAGTCTATCAGACTTTGGAGTCTGTTAAAGCCTTTACATAAAAGCAGTGGAGCCATTCTTTATGCAGAAATAATCAGATCAACCTCCCTAGGCTGAGCTTTGGATGGCCTTGCTGGCAGTAAGTGTCGGATTGAGAGGAGTGAAGCCAGGTACCTGAGGGGGACTGTAGATATTAAACCAGTTTGCTGTTTTCCTGTTTAACTTGAGGGGTGACTCAGGGGTGTCCAGGATTTGTGAGCTTGTTTTGCAGAAGACAGAGAGTGCCTTTGGTGAGGTTGCAATCACTGGATGGCTGGCCCTCAGCAGCCATGGAAGCCCAGAAGTCAGATTGCCCAGGGGTTTACTGGGAGTCACCCCTTTGTTTCCCTGAAACTCCTCCTGCCAAGCCTCTTAGCTCTATAAAAACCCCCTGCTTTCTGTTCTTAGGGAGGCAGATTTGACTGAATCCTGGTTCCCGCCTACTCATTTTGGCCAATTCAAATAAATCTTTGTCCATCTCCAAGCACTGATGTCTCAGTGTTTGGCTTGCTGTGCATCAGTCACACGAAGTTAAGATTAAGAGGTTCGGTATCAGGAGGACATGGCAGGATGCAGAGATAGTTGCTTTGGCTGGTGAAATTAAAAATAAGATCAGACAAACAAAATAACGGCTTGGAACACAGGGCCTCATCTATGAAAATAAAAAAAGATTATCTTTGTCTACTTCAAGCAGAATGGTGAAGATTCATTGACTTTATATCATCAATAATAATAATATTCAGATAGAAAGTTAAATCCCAGTGCCATCTGCTTAGAACATGACTGGAATATTACACCCAATTTTGGGTACCACATCATCAAGAGAATATTGATAGACTTGCATATCTACAAATGGACTGAGTAGACAGATGAAGGCATTGTGAAATAAATGTATAAATAACTTTTGAAGGAATTAAAGGTGGAGTAAAAATATATCTGCATTAACCCTGGAATCCTAGGAGTGCCACCAGCAGACCAGAGGTCAGAGAAATTTCTAAGAGGAACAAAAGATAAGAGAGCAATTTAATAATGAAATCTAACATAGATAGGCAACCACCCATTTTATATGAATGAAAGTCAGGTCTTGTAAAATGAGGGTGGTATTGATTGTGGCCAAATAGCCTGATGTAATTCTGAAAGAAAAACCTTTTTTTTCTCCCCACCCACTTCAGCTTGTAGATCCCTGGGACTAAAAGAGTCACCATCAAAGGAGGAGATCAATTTCAGGGAAAATGAGTGGAAGAAAGGAAAAATAACTTTTCTAGGTGCTTGGCTGAGATCTCTCCCCTGTAATAAAAGACAGATTAACAGGAGAAAAACAAACAGAAGTTAAATAACATGTATACCTCCTGTATACAGGGGAGATAACCGGGAAAACTGAGTAACTCCCTGAAATGGACCAAGCCACCACCTTAAATATCATCTCCAGCTGAAGACAACAGATGTTGGGGGGTGAGGAGACCAGTTATGGGAGGTCACCAGGCAAAGCACAGTAAACAAGGGTAAGGTTGTTATGCAGTTTTAAGTCATAGTCTTCTCCATTGATAAGAGTTTCTAGAGATTTAGAGTTACCCTTCATTTACTGGTACAGAGAAGGAGACATCCTTACAAATGGAGATTTCCCTTATAAATGTAAATGTCTCTTACAAAAGGATAAATTCTACACAATTTTCAGAGCTTCTCCTATGTCTGCTGTTTCTTAAATATAACCAACTCAAAATCAGTGTCAAAGAGGCATATTTTGGGGTGGCATATTTTTCTCTTCTTCATGAAAAATAAACAAATTGCTTTCCCTCAAGCCAATACGGCAATATAATGTGAATGAGCTGAAAAGTCTGCTTTCATTGTGGGGAATGAATGAATATTCATAAATTTAATTAGACAATGAGGAGTTTTTTTGGTCATTTCAACCAAGGCTGAGGACAATATGGATAAGTTTCTAGAAAATCTAAATTGAGGAGTTAGACATATCTGACAGGACTTGGTGAGAGTGAAAAATTTCTCCTGAAACCCTAAACCCTTCATCTGCCTTCAGCCTCAGAGAAGTTGAGAGATGCAGAGAGGAAGAGAGAATTCTTTGAAAAGTGTTCCTAGAGAGGTCTCTGTGGCATTTCCTCTGCCTTCCTCCTGGGAAGGATTGTCCCCTCTGTCAAGCTAAATGGGGGTAGCACCAGAATCTCAGACAGCTGGGAAGTACTTGCCAGAAGGTGAGATTGAGACATAATATCTCCTCAGCTGAATGCTTGCTGCAACACAGAAACTTTGCAGGAGAGGCCTGTCCTGCCCTGCAAACAGAAGGGAGCACAAGAAAGTTCCTGGGAGAATCTGATATGTGTCCCCTGGAGTCTGGGGGACAGAGACTGATATCTGACTCTTGCCTGCAAAGATCTGTGGGAAGAGGCCTGCGAGACCACCTCTGTTGGCAAAGTGAGGAGAGAGCAGCAGTGAGACTGAGCCTCACTTGGTTTGCTGGGGAGAGGACCCTGCAGAGGGAAGCCAGGCTAGAGCAGCTGGATGCTTGCTCCCACAGAGAGCCCTTCAGTCTGGAGTCTTGGGCGTGTAAGGTGAAAACCCTACATGGCCAGTCTACCATCTTTGATCAGAAAAAGTTCACCTTTATTTCTTGAGTTATTAACAAGCTGGTTTATAAAATGGGCTAGACCCAATGGCAGAAAAGCAGGACATAGCTTAATTTTCTTCACCACTGCTTGTCCAGTTTTCCTCTCACTCCCTTGTTTAATATCTCAGTAGATCCCATAGCTTTTACAGTCAATTTCAAGTACTAAAATAGTCTAATTTTCATGTATTAAGACTCATCCTATTTTTTTTGCTTGTTATTCCCTTTATTTTTTTCCAACTTTATTGAGATATTATTGACATATAATGTAAGTTTACCTTAAAATTATACAACCTGATGATTTCATGCACATATATTGTGAAATGATTATCACAATAAGATTAGTTAACATTTCCATCCTCCCATGTAATTACTATTTTTTTGTGGAGATAACTTTTAAGATCTACTCTATTAATAACTAACTAGTGTAATACAGTATTGTTAATATAGTCATCCTCCTATAGTACATTAGATCCCCAGACTTATTCATCTTATAGCTGGATGTTTGCACCCTTTCACAAACATCTCCCTAGTTCTCACCCACCCCCACCCCTAGCCGTTGTCAACCACCATTCTACTCTCCACTTGGAGTTCAGCTTTTTTAGATTCTACATAGAAATGAAAACATACAGTATTTGTCTTTCTCTGTCTGAATTATTTCACTTAGCATAATGCCCTCAAGGTCCATCCATATTGTTGCAAAAGGCAAGATTTTCTTCTTTTTTATGGCTGAGTAATATTCGATTGAATAAATGGAACACATCATTTTCTTTATCCATTCACCCCTCAATGGACACTTAGGTGTTTCCATGTCTTAGCTATTGTGAATAACTCCATACAAAGAACATGGGAGTGCAGATATCTCTTTGAACTACTGATTTCATTTCCTTCAGATATAAACCCAGAAGTGGGATTGCTGGATCACATGGTAATTAGATTTTTAATTTTTTGAGGAATGTTCATAAGGTTTCCATAGTGGCTGTCCCAATTTATATTCCCACCAACAGAGTACAAGTGTTCCCTTTTCTCCACAGCTTCACCAACTCTTGTTACCTCTTGTCTTTTGACATTCTAATGGATGTGAGGTGACATCTCATTGTAGTTTTAATTTGCATTTTCCTGATAATTAGTGATATTGAGCATCTTTTCATGTACCTGTTGGCCATTTGTATGTCTTCTTTGGAAAAATGCCTTTTCAGATTCTCTGCCCATTTTTTAGTCCGACTGGGGTTTTTTTTCCTATTGAGTTATATGAGTTATTTGTATATTTTAGGTATTAACCCCTTACTGGATATGTAGTTTGCAAATATTTTCTCCACTTCAGTAGGTCACCTTTTCATTCTGTTGATGGTTTCCTTTGCTGTGCAGAGGCTTTTTAGTTTGATGTAGTCCTATTTGTTTATTTTTGCTTTTATTGCCTTTGTTTTGGTGTCAAATCCCAAAAATCATCACCTAGACCGATGTCAATGATGTACCCTTTTTATTTCCTTCTAGGTGTTTTATGGTTTTGGGTATTGTGTTCACTCTTTAATCCATTATGAGTTGATTTTTGTGTATGTTGTAAGATAGGGGTCCAGTTTCATTCTTTTACATGTGGCTGTCCAGTTTTCCCAACACCGTTTATTGAAGAGACTATCCTTTCCCCATTGAGTATTCTTGGCTCCCTTGTGAAATACAGTTGATTGTATATGTGAGGGTTAATTTCTGGGCTCTCAGTTCTGTTCAATATGTCTATGTGTTTATTTTTATGCCAATACCATAGTGTTTCAATTCTATAGCTTTGAAATACATTTTGAAATAAGAAATTGTGGTGCCTCCAACTTTGTCCTTCCTCAGGATTGCTTTTGCTATTTGGGTCTTTTGTGTTTCCATACAAACTTTAGAATTGTTTTCTCCATTTCTGTGAAAAATAACATTGGAATTTTGATGGGGATTGCATTGAATCTGTAGATGGCTTTGGGTAGTATGGACATTTTAACAATATTAATTCTTCTGATCCATGAACATGGGATACCTTTCCATTTATTTGTGCCTTCCTCAATTTTTTTCATCAATGTCTTGTAATTTTCAGTGTAGTGCTCTTTCACCTCCTTTATTAAATTTACTCCTAATTATTTTAGCACTTTTGATGCAATTGTAAATGAGATTGTTTTCTTTATTTCTTTTCAGATAGTTCATTGTTAGTGTATAGAAACACAAACAATTTATGTATGTTGATTTTGTATCCTGCAACTTTACTGAGTTTGTTTATTAGTTCTAAGAGTTTTTTGGTGGAGTCTTTAGGATTTTCTATATAAAAGATCATATCATCTGTGAAGAGGTACAATTTTACCTCTTGCTTTCCAATTTGGATGTCTTTTATATCTTTTTATTTCCTAATTGCTCTGGCTTGAATTCCCAGTACCATGATGAATAGGAGTGGTGACAGTGAGCACCACTGCCTTGTTCCTGATCCTAGAGGAAAAGCTTTCAACCTTTCACAGTTGAGTATGATGTTAGCTGTGGGTTTGTCACATATAGCCTTCATTATGTTGAGGTATGTTCTTTCTATACTCAATTTGCTGAGAGTTTTTATCATGAAAGGATGTTGTATTTTGTCAAATGCTTTTGCTGCAAATATTGAGATGATCACATGATTTTTATCTTTCATTCTTTTAATGTGGTGTATCACATTGATTGATTTGTACATGTTGAACCATCCTTCCATCCAAGGGATAATTTCCACTTGATCATAGTGTATGATCCTTTTAATGTGTTGTTGAATTTAGTTTGCTTGTATTTTGTTGAGATTTTTTGCATCCATATTCATCAGGGATATTGTTCTGTAGTTTTCTTTTTTTATGGTGTCCTTATCTGGCTTTGGTGTCAGGGTCATACTGGCCTCATAAAATGAGTTTGAGAGTGTTCTCTCCCCAAAGCCACAGGTTTTGGATGACTTTTAGAAAGATTGGTGTTAATTCTTATTTAAATGTAAATTCTTATTTAATTCACCAGTGAAACTATCTGGTCCTGGGCTTTTCTTTGTTGGGAGATTTTTTATTACAGTTTCTATTTCCTTACTCATTGTAGGTCTGTTCAGATTTTCTATTTCTTCATGATTCAGTCTTGGTAGGCTGTATGTTTCTAAGAATTTGTCCATTTCTTCTAGGTTATCTTTCTTCTGCTTGGCCGAGTCTGCTGTTGAAGCTTTCTATTGAATTCTTCAGTTCATTCATTATATTCCTCAATTCTAGGATTTGTTTGTTTTTTTAATGGTTTCTATTTCTTTATTGAATTTCTCATTTTGTTCATGTGTTGTTTTCCTAATTTCATTTAGTTGTCTGTCTGTGTTTTTTTGTAGTTTGCTGAATTTCTTTAAGAAGATCATTCTGAATTCTTTGTCAGACCATTCAGAGATCTCCTTTAGGGTTAGTCACTGGAGTTTTGTTAGTTTCCTTTGGTGGTTGGTTGTTCATGGTCCTTGATTATTCATAATCCTTATGTTCTTACATTCGTGTCTGCACATTTAAAGAAGTAGGCATCTTTTCTAGGCTTTACAGACTGGCTTTGGCAGTCAAATTCACCAGTCAGAGATTCTGGATGTGCCATTGGGTGGGGTGTGTGGGAGCAGGCTTACTTCTGGAGTGGATCAAAAGCCTGGTCCCACAGTAGTCAGCCTGGCCCTGGGTCCAGTTAGGACTCTGGGTTTGCAGGTGGCAATTGGGAGGTTGGGGACACAGGAGCTGCCCAGGGCCATGAGAGCTGGCTGGTGCTTGGGTGAGCTGGGAGGCTAGGTTCATGGGATCCCACCAGGAGCCTGGTGCCACAGGAGTTAGCTGGCGCCAGGGTGGGCCAGGAGTCTATGTTCATGGGAGTCCTTCGGGAGTGAGGGGCACCAGGAGCCACCTGGGGCCACAGGAGCTGGCAGATACCAGTGTGGATCAAAGGTCTCGGTTCACAGGGCGCCTCTGGGAAACCAGTGCCACAGGAGCTACATAGGGCTGCACGAAGTGCCTGGGGCCACTAGAGCTGGCAGACACCAGGGGTGAGCAGGGGAAGCGTATGTTAGCAGGAGCCCTCAGGGAACCCTCTGGGGCTGTGGGAGTCCACCTGGTGCTGGAGCAGGCCAACTCTGAGGTCCACAGTGAATTCAGGCACTCACTTCACTCTCCTCCCACAAGGAAGGTGTCTCTCTCCACCCTGGGCTGCCTGGGCTTGGGGGAGGGTTGATGAGGGTAACATGAATCTATCTTTCCTTACCCTCCTCAATGCATCTTTTCTTATTTCTCTGCTTCACAAGGGTCCTGTCATCCCTCACCTGTAATCCTTGGCTCTTATGAGGGCCCTCGTGAAGGCAGATAATTGTTCAAATTGATATTTCTGGGGGAGATGAGTGGTAGAAATTCTTATGCCACCATTTTGCTGATGTCACTCCAAGCCTCATCTTGTCTAAATGAAAACTTTAATAATTCATTCAGTTGAAAGCTTCTGTCCTTCACACATATTTGGACACACACAAATGATGAATGCTCTATAGCCAAGCTTCACGTGCCAAGCAAGAAAGATAAACTTCTAAAAAAATTTAGTGAAATGTAAAAGGAAGTCAAATGACACTTGAATGGGCATTAGCACTCTCAGAGGAAACACCTCCACATGCTGGTACTTAGAGCTTTCAGAAAAATAGCTGCCTCTTTACCCAACGGCTTCCAGGTGAAGCCTGCCTGCTTACAAGCCCTTGCCACCTACATGGATCTCCAATTAGCTTTTTTAAATTACTTCATTCTTCAATAATAAAGTAAGCCAGAGATCAGTAGAAATTTAGAGAAAGTCTGCAATATGAATGATGAACGTCAAAATAAACAAATTTAAAATGACCCTATAAAAAGAGATAAAATTCTAGTTAACAATTAGTAAAATTTTAATTAACAGTCTCAAAGAAATGTAACTAAACAACCAGCTCATACTGGAACAGGAGAATAACGGCCTCTAAGAAGAAATGGAATTTGACAGAATAAATTATACTGAGGAATTTGAAAAGAGATTGATATTAAGATAAAAAGTAGTAGAGAAAAGAGGCAACTCGAAACTCCATGAAAAAGGAAAAGCTGTACAAGAAAGAATTATAGAACAGTGCTCACTTGTGATTATAATCATAATACCTACCCTATTATTCATTTTCACCTTTAAGAATCAACTCATCCAGAGGATCTGATCTAACCCTCAAAAGACAATTGCCAATATTTTTCAAAGTATTGGATTACAGGGTTTCTGATTCTTATCTCACATATGGTCATTTTATTACATATATAAGTAATTTTCTTATAGTTTATGGAACAATTCCAAAAATGTATATACCAAAAAATGTAAATTATGATTATCTAAGGATGTTAATAAATGGGGACAGTTTTATTTCCCTCTCCATTTTATTTATCATTATTTTCTAGATTTTCTACGATGACTATTGGAGTACTCTGTTATGTTGGTGACTCTCAATGAATCACAGCCTTGCATAGTCCCTGCCCCATGAATCTGGGCTGGGCCCATGTTCACATAGCCAGTAGAATGCAGGAAGAGTGATGCTGTACCAGTCCTGAGCTTAAGCTTAAAAAAACAGTTCTCCTTTTGCACTGTTAGGAGCTGCCACGTAAAAAATTTAACTACCATATTGGAGACAGCAAGTGCAGAGACCACATGGAAAGATCAACCATATTCTATATTTTTACAATCACACACACACACACATACTTGTGTGTGTGCACATGCGAGTCTGGGAATACATCTGAGTAAGGCAGGGTATGTCCCTGTAATGTGCTCAGTGCCATGGTGAGATCTAAGCCAGAGCCCTACCCTAATGAGTACTTGATAAATATTTCTGATTCTGAATGGTGGAAGTCCTATCATTAAATAAGAACAGGGCTGTGCGCCTTGATAAACTGTTGACTGCCAAAAGCCAGACCAAAACTCATCCTGGTCTCTTTAATTACACAAAGCTCTGAACATTTTGTAATCTTTCATTCTTATAGGCTGTCTTCAGCCTGGAGGCAAAGAGTTACCCATCCGTCCCTGGGAGTCCAGAGTCACCAATCAATCCATGAGCCATCATTTATCTCTTTGAACCTTGAAAGCCTCGCCCTGGGGATCATTTGGCAAAAAAGTCATGTGATCTTTCTACAGAGAAACAGCTGATCAATTTATGTATTTTTTTGTTCAGAGATAAGACCAAGAGTTTTATCTCCCAAAAAAGTTCTTCTATTTGTTTATGTCTTCTTCAATTTATGAAGAGTCTGAACACACAAGATTTTATGTCATCCTTCAAACAGTTTTGTAGGGTTGGCAGATCAGGTTTAATAACTTCATTATACAGAAATGATAATGCAGGATATTGGTAGCATTTGTCTGATGAGTGTTGATTTAGTGTAGGACCCTTGGTGTGATATTATTTTAACCTCATAGTAATGCTGTAAGATAGTATTATGATCCCCATTTTATAGAGGAGGTATTGAAGCTCAGATCCCGTAAGTATTTGACAAAGGTCAAACTCTAAAGGGTAACAGATCTCAAATTCAAAGCCAGGAATTCCTGGCTCCAAAGTTTATTCTTTTTCCACTCTGTTTTGCTACCCAAGGGCATGTAGCAAAGATGAAATACAACTAGAATTAGAATTTACGGCTTCTAATTCCAATGGTCTTTCTACCATCCCTCAGTGGCTTTCGTCCAAAGTGATCAACACGCAGATTCCTGTTTATAAAACTAGAACTTAAAATTAAACTTAATTGTGTTGTTTCCTCATGGTCAATGACTTCTTGAAAGAACATGGACAGTACTCCTAGTTCCCCCATCTTCAAGACAGGACTCTTTTCCTCTGGACTACAACCAAGACATCATCCAACTGTGATACCATGAACAAGGGTGGGATGAAACTCCAATGGAAATAGAAAACATTTTGAACATTTACCCAGGCCAATATTCCACCTATAATTACCTTTAGGTGGAAATTCCCTTAGATAGAGTAGTCTAATGTCTTCCTTAGATAAACACACATGCCTCTCAGATATGGGTATTTATTTTCATAAGTAGTTAGAAACATTACAGAGATTACCCTCTAATCCACCCTCTCAACTCTCAAGTCAGGAGTGTGGCTGGGCCCTCCACCGCTGGTTTGGGCAAAGACTCCAAGGACTTGGGGATCACTGTGAACTTGCTACGCAGAGGTAGATGTCTGAATTCCAGGCTTCAAATCTGTAATGTGCAAGGAGGTGTATTTCTTGTCTTTGTTCAAATGCTGTGAATCTCCTTCCCTCATTTTCTCCATCTGAGAGTCTGGGAATCAGAAACCCTAGGCTTTTTCCAGGATGTCATCTGTACCACATGAACTACTGGAAACAGTAGTCTTCTTAAGTGCAGTTGAGAGAACAGCTGGTTCTGTCCTGAATATTCAGTGACTCAGCACTCTGCCCCACCTTCAGCAGGCTGCTCATCCCTGTTTAGAAAGATAGCAGCCAAAGGACATGAATTTATGGGCTCTGATGTTCCACACTTATTTGTTTTTCCATAGTACTACTCCCCGACCCAAACCAAAGATGAGCTAGAAGGAAACACCCTCCCATCCCATGGTCTAGCCCTATCAGTCTCAACAGAAAATATCAAATATTGCTTTCCCTGTTTCCAAAATCAAAGACAACCTCCTATCAAAATAATAATAACAACAATAATACCCTCATAGTCCTGATGAAGCCACAGGAGCACTAGCAAGATTGCCAGGAACTTCGCCATTTTTCCTGTCTCCCTTGGGCCCCCAAAGGACCCAACTCTGAAAAGTGATAATGACCCAGAACCTGTGTTTATGCTTCAGATATTGCAAAAATAGTCTATCATACCAATCAGAAACAAAAATCCTCCCCATCCCCTCCTCTACCATCATCTGCATTCTCCTTGCCAAACCATCCACAACAGGGGAATGGGATAAAAGAAAAGAGAAAGTAGAGCAACAGAGAGAGTAAGAAATCTAAACTCAGAGGAGACTTGAAAACCATCTCATAGGTACTTGAAAATGGCCAAAGAAATGCTCAAAATTTGCATGACAATGAATAATAATCTGACACTTGGGCTAAATTTTTCAAAAGCTGAGAAGCTTGTTCACATTGTGTGCAGTGTGCATGTAAGCGTGTCTAGTGTGTGTGTGCACGTTTGTGTACACACACAAACTGAGGGGCACCAATGAGCTAAGCAACAATGGTATCAATAGCAAGATTGCCGCATTTTGAATAATTGAGAGGCTCGGGGACAACGGTGACATGAAGACATTGCACTGTATGCCTTTTTACACTTTGTGAATTTTAGACCGTGCAAGTGGAACACCTATTTAAGAAATTTAAAAAATAAAAATTTTTTAAATAGTAAAAGAATACATGGATTTGCTAATACTTTCTGAAAATAAGAAATAATAAAATAAACATTTTAGAAAGCACTACTTTTGGGCTTCCCCCTGGGCTGACACCCACCCCACAGGGAGATACTGCACAGGTGCAGCCCCGTCTGTCTCACTGTGTGTCACTCACGATGCAGTAATACACAGCAGTGTCCCTCAGGGCAGCCTGGGGCAGACTCAGGGTGCTGGACTTCCTGTCAGCAGGGATGAACAGAGTTGCTACTTCATTTGTCTTGTTTGCCTTAAATCCTTGAATAACAAATTGTGGTCCCTTGTCGGGGAACTGTCGGTACCAGAAGATATACTCATTTGTAGCAATGTTGGTGTGGTTACAGGGTATGTTCACCTCTTGTCCTTCATATGAGTCAAGGAAGATGGGCTGGGTGGTCTTAGCAAGGCTCAAAGTACCTGTGGGAGCAAAAACACAAAACTAGTCCGATCCTGAAACTGAGGTGAATTGCAGGTCCAACTCAGCTCCCTCCAGGTTCTGTCTCACAGTCAATCCACCCCACGCCCTACTTCCCCACCATATACAGGCATATACAATTTACTTCTTATTTATGTTTTGGGACAAAATTTTTAAAATATTTATTCCAAGGAATTCCAGGAACACCTGTTCAGAAGGGGCAGGTCTAATATCTCCCTCTGTGGATGCACCTGGGGCTCAGTAACCCAGAACATCTTTATTGCCCTGAGACACCCCTCACATAATGCACATAACTGCCTGGAGAAAACAGGACCCCAAAGTCAGCCCTCAACCTCTTGGATAAAGAGCAGTCATAGCATGTGGCGTTGCAGATCCCTGTCCAGACCAGATCCCATTCTTCTTAATCCCAAAATAACTCACCCAAAATGAGGAGTACGGTCACTCTTGTCACCTGCCTCATATTCTAGATGTAAGCCAGGACCCAGGGTCTAGGCTCTGTTGCTGAGTCTGAGCCTGCGCCAGGATACAAACCAGGGAAGAGGCACAGCAGCACCTGCCAGAGCTCACACTAGCAGCTCTCCCCTGGGACTGTCCCCAGGAGCCAGCCAATAGCAGGGCAGTGGATCCTCAGAATGGGCTCCCCCTCAAGGTTCAACTGAGCACTCAGGAAGAATAGGGGGTAGAAACTTCCAGCACAACAGCATAGCAGCCTCAATTTCCTTTTAGATCTTTGCCAAGGTCGAGCCCCTTATAGACTTGTTCTGAATGAAGTAAATACATGGGAGGGTAGACTCCATCAGGCTCCTTATTCCCATCACTTTTCCATAGTCCCAGAAGATGACCAACCACTGTAATCAGTCTGAGACTCATGGGGCTCTGAGAATAACCCCTCCAACCTGGAACTTTATGCCCAGAAATCCCCCATTGACCCCTATGTAGCCAGATGAAACAGGGAATCCTAACCTTATTCCACAAAAAAGCAAATTAAGCTGTCTGAACTGGACCTTTCATCTCCTGACACCCTGATGTTCCTTTATAATCTCACTAAGTCCACATCTAATATCTGCTTCTCAGATATCAATAAATGCTAAAAAGGGGAGCAGACCCCTCACTAGTCCCTACTGACCAGCTAGGGTAGGACATTTGATGTGGAATCATTCACCTAACCAGGAAGGAAGTGAGGCGAAGAAGAAAAGGCACAAGTGCAGAGTCAGACAGACCTAAATCCAAATCCCAGCTCTGCCACCTTGTGACCTTGGGCAACTCTCTCCTCTGAGCCTCAGTATCTTCATGTGTAAAGTAGGAACAATAATACCTACTTCAGAGTCAGCCCATGGCATATGGTCAACAGTAAACTGTACTTCATTCCCATCTCCTTCCTTCTCATCTGAATCACATGCAGTTTACCACAGTCAGTAGAAAGCAGTTGTGTAGGATTATATATGTGATTTTCCTTTAATTTCACTCACTCTTCCTTCAAGAAATATCTAATCTAAACTCAATAACAGTAACACAAAAAAAAATTTTTAATAACAGCCACTCAGGAAAAGAGTCGAATCCAAAGGCGCCATAATGTTAATTGAATCAGCCAAGTGCAGTAATCAAAACATGTTAGATACTTACATTATCTATCTGTGGAAAAGACAGTGATGTGTTGTTTGAGTTCTTTGCTCATATAATATGGGAATGGAAATTATTTACTAGATTGGAAATTACTAGAAAATATTTGAGAGGTACCTCTTCCAGGTCTAGAATTACCCAAGGTATTATAAGTGAGCAATTTTTCCATTTTCCCTTGCAAAAGATCAGTGAGCTCTGATGACTTCTAGTAACAGTTTGACAGAGTAGTTATCACAAGGAATGGAATAAATAATCAGCTTGCCCTCAGTAACAAGTGGAGGAGAGGGGGGTATTTATGAGGGAGCTGAAGATGCTAGGACTTCTTGTACAGAAATAAAACATAAAAAGCGTTATGCTTCACTCAACTCATTGCAACAGCGACCCCTTGTGGTAAATGTACTTGTTTCACAAAAGTCAGTACGTCTCACGCCCCACAACCTATGGAACATCATATTTCTTTTTTAAATGCTGAGGCAGGTAGTTTGGGTTGGTCACGTGGAGCATGGAGTCTATTTTACGGGATGGAAGACACACTGAGGAATTAGACAAACTGGATTGTAAGCAATTCTCTGGACTTGCTAGTTGTGCAATTTTGTGGAAACCACTTACCCTCTGAGAGGTGCAGTTTCTTCATCTCTGTGAGAGAGATTACAGGATCGATTAAATGAGCACAAGAAGGTTCTTTCTAAACCACTGCTCTATACAAATACAGACCATGTTTCACAGGAAATATCACAGGATCAGAATGATCTTACCTTTTCAGGCCAACAAATGGAACTTGAAGTTTCTGTGTTGCCATCTATTATCTCACTTAGGAGAATATTATTGGATATCAGGCAACTAGAGGAAGAAACACAAAAAGTTTTTCTATGTCTCAGCCTTTGGAATGAAAGTAATCATTAATGGTTGTGGTGTTATGGGTTGAATTGTGTTCGCCCCTAAAAAGAAGATATGCTGGAGTCCTAATCCCTGGTACCTCAGAATGTGACCTTATTTAGAGATAAGTCTTTACAGAAGTAATCAAGCTAAAATGAGGTTACTTGGGTGAACTCTAATCCAATATAACGGGTGTCCTTATAAAAAAGGGAAGTTTGGGACACAGAGACAGATAAGAATAAAGGGAAAACACTGTGAAGAGACACAGGGAGAAGTTGGCCATCTACAAGCCAAGGAGAGAAGCCTAGAAGAGATCCTTCCCTCACAGCCCCCAGAAGGAACCAGCGCTGCTGACACCTTGATCTTGGACTTCAAGCCTCCAGAGTGTGAGACGATACAATTCTGTTGTTTAAGCCACCCAGTTTGCAGTATTTTGTTATGGCAGTCCTAGCAAACTAGTAGATGGTGCCAATAATTATGTTGTATATTATATATGTACTCCTTTGAAAAGCATTTTTTGTGTTCAAAAGATCTGGGTAAATGCAGGAGTGTATCATATGCATTAATGTTATTTGTTATATATATAATAATAAAAAATTAAAACAATTATTATATTGTAGGAAGCCCCCAAAGTTAAGAAAGAAAAACATATCCTATAGCAAGAGCCACCAACCAAAGGAATACTTTAAATTTTTTAAAAGTCGTTTTTTTCTGATTATTTAAATAATGAACTCCAAATACAGAATTTGGAAAACATGAAAAAGTATAAAATTTAAAATTCATGTGTAATACCATGTCCCAGAAATATCATTGAATAATATTTAGATATATTTCTTTTCAGTCCTTTATCTATGCAGAAACATTTTTAACAAAACTGGAATGCAGGCACATGCGTGCACACGTGCATGCACACACATATATTTGGGTACCCTGGGTTTTTTTAACTTAATGTTATTTCCCCAAAATTTTTGCCTGTCAATAAATATACATAAAATTTCAATTCTAAGGGCCTCAAAATATTCCATGATAGAGACGTACTATAATTTATTTACCAATTTTGCTCATATTAAATATTTGAATTTGGGAAAAAATAATATGATAAACACCTTGTACATAAGTCTTTGTCTAAACTTTCAATTATTTCTTTTTTATTTTTTTGTGAGGAAGACCAACCCTGAGCTAACATCCGTTGCCAATCCTCCTGTTTTGCTGAGGAAGACTGGCCCTGGGCTAACATCCGTGCCCGTCTTCCTCTACTTTATATGGGATGCCGCCACGGCATGGCTGACAAGCAGTGTGTCAGCAGGCGCCCCGGATCCAAACCCGCGAACCCTGGGCTGCCAAGCACGAGCTAAACCGCTCCACCACTGGGCCGGCCCGTCAATTATTTCCTTAGACTAGCTTCTATATAGGGGATTTTCGGGATTAAAGAGTAAGAACATTTTAAAACTCTTGGTAAGTATCAATTTACACAATCAAACAATATTTGTGGAGTCCCTACTTGGGTCAGGCACTGAGCTAGACACTGGACATTCAGTGGTGAGAAAGACCCAGTGGCTTAGTGATAAGGAAGAGAATTTTAAAAGCAGTGATAGTCCTCTGATAACTGCTGTGATAGGAAAAGTGCAGAGTACTATGGGAACATACAGGAAGTGAAACTGTTTTGGATGAGGGGTTCCAGGAAGACTTCCCAGCAGGAGTGACCCCTGAACTAAAACCTGAGGGAAGAGGAGGAGTGAACCTGGTAAAGACTGGGGTCAAATAGGAAGAAGGAAAAGGGAGAGCATGTGAACAGACATGGAATCAAGAGAGTGGATGTCACTTGGGTAGATGGTGGTGCCATTGTTTGATATAGAAAACAAACAAAAGAAAGAGCAAGTTTGTCTTTTGTTTCGAGAAGATGAGGAGCTAAGCTTTGCACTACTTACTTTGAGGTGCTTCTGGATTCTTGCAGAGAACCCAGTGAAACTCAGTATACAATCAGAAAAAGCTCAGAGGAAGGAGGACTGAATGGAGCATAAGATGGTTCTGTGCAGGGTGATTCCTCTTGAGGGGAGGTGTGCCCCTAGCATCCAGGCAGGGGCAAGTTCTCATGTGGCTGGAGCAGGTGGCTGTCTATCTCCAGTGTTCTCAGGAAAACCAGGACTTTTCTGCCTCCAAAAATGTTTCTCCACCCCTACCTTCTCTAATATGCTTAAAATTACATTTTAGGGACAAAAACTATGATTCCACAAGTAATACAAAAAAAATGTTTTTTAAATGCAATTTAACCACAATGTAAATAGATAATATCAGCTTCTTTCCTAAAAACAGGTTTTCAGGTATAGAAGATGGTATTAGAATACAGGTCCAACTGATGTGACAAAGGCCAAAGTAAAGTAGCTTAAACAAGATGGAAGTTTATTTCCTTCTCATGTTCAGTCCATATAAGCAGTTCAGAGCGGATATGGGAGCTCTAAGAGTTGGTGACTGTTTTAGTCCGTTCAGGCTGCTATAACAAAAATACCATAGACTGGTTGGCTTAAACAACAAACATTTATTTCTCACAGTTCTGGAGGTTGGGAAGTGCAAAATTAAGGTCCCAGCAGATTCAGCATCTGGTGAGAGCCCACTTCCTGGTTCATAGACCACCATCTTCCTGCTATGTCTGCACGTAGAGGAAGTGGGGAGGGAACTCTCTGGAGGCCCTTTTATGGGGACACTAATCCCATTCCTGAGGACTCCACCTTCATGACTAATCACCTCCCAAAGGCCCACATCCAAATACCATCACCCTGGGTATCAGGTGTCAATATATGAATTTTGGAGGGACACAAGCATTCAGTCTGTAGCAGTAGCCTAAGTATCTGGTTGCTATGCTGCCGTCAACATCCACTTTTATTTGGGATCTAAGACATAGTTTTACATATCCAATCCTCACAACAATCCTTCTAAATATCTCACTGTTGTGAATTAGGAGATGAGGGAGATAGAGTATAAATGTCTTATCCAATGGCACATAGTTACCCAGAAGAATCGGAAATACAATCGACACTTCCTAATTCTTAATTTAGTCATCTTTCCACAGAGTTCTTTCAGTGAGATAAAAGGGGGGGATAAAAATTGATATTATGAAGAGAAACCCTATTGAATATCTAGTTTTGCTTAAAGTTACCTAGTCATAAGGAATATTTTCCAATAAGCATAGGCAAAAAAGAACACCAGGTTAACTTTCCTCCTCAAAGTAAAACAGGCCAATTACCAGGACCAAATGACAAAGCAGAACTTCTAAGGAAACATAGTTGCTCCCTCCCAGACATCTCAAAAAATGGGGAAAATATAGATTTCCATTTCCCTACATGACTCCCCTCCCATCACACCACATGACGAAAACAAGTGTCTGAGGGATAATCTGACCTTGGAGATTCTTCCTGAGAAGGAAATATTCTTGAGAGTTGTGTGTCTTTGACTAAGAAATAGTTCAATTTGGGTAGGGAAATGGTATCAATACTTTTCAAGTCTGAGCAATGACTAGATGGAAAGCTTTTGTTCGCAATTGTACTCCCAACGACCAAAACTGGCACACAGGGGGAATGCTACAAATAATTGTTGGATGAACAGGTAAATGAATGAGTTGAAGGCAGAAACAGACCATGGAGCAAGGCTGATGGTGTAGAATGCTGAGAATATCCTTCTGGGCATGAACTCCCTTTGGAGGGAAACAGTGATGGGGGCTGAGGGGCTTACCTAGAGGTATGGCAACTATATATTTAAATCTAACATAGAGCCCAAGGTTTTATGAATACAAATGTATCTGGGGCAGTAATGGTACACAACACTGCCACTCTTAGACTTGAGCAAGCAATGTCCCTGCTCTAGTCATGCACTTTAAAAGGCTCTACCCTGGACTTCCTCCAGCTGCTCCCACCCTATTCCCTATGAGAAGCCCACAAGGCCCAGGGGACATGGCCCTCTGGAGTCTAAATACCTCTTCTAGGCCATGCTCTGGGTGCCCAGGATCTCTGAATTCCCTGCACACATGTCCCCAGATCCACTTTTACGATCTGCCTGGGCCTCTTCCAAGGCCCATCTTCCCAGGAGCAGATATCCCACCAGTGTACACAACCCTAGGCCCACGAGTGGCCAAGGAATGGCTGTTTCCAGGAATTGTAGACAAGTGGACTAAGGTGTCCACATCCTTGTGTGTAAAGCCCCTCAGGTATGTGATGGACTTAGGGATAGGAAAAGAAGGGGAATCAGGGGCCGCCTGGTGGCGCAGCGGTTTAGTCCGCGCTTGGCAGCCCGGGGTTCGCGGGTTCGGATCCCTGGCGCCCGCCGACGCACTGCCTGTCAGCCATGCCGTGGCGGCGTCCCATATAAAGTGGAGGAAGATGGGTACAGATGTTAGCCCAGGGCCAGTCTTCCTCAGCAAAAAGAGGAAGATTAGCAACGGATGTTAGCTCAGGGCTGGTCTTCCTCACAAAAAAAAAAAAAAAAAAAGAAGGGGAATAGACCACAAGATGTAAGCCAGAGGCTGGAAGATGACTCTCCCTGAAGCAGCACATTCCAGCACAGAACTAGAAGAATAGAGTTCAAAAATAGATCTGGAGGGGCTGGCCCAGTGGTGTAGCTGTTAAGTTCACGTGCTCCACTTCAGCAGCCTGGGGTTCACAAGTTCTGATCCCGGGTGCAGACCAACGCACCACTTGTCAAGTCATCTGTGGTGGCATCCCATATAAAGTAGAGGAAGATGGGGACAGATGTTAGCCCAGGGCCAATCTTCCTCAGCAAAAAGAAGAGGATTGGCAACGGATATTAGCTCAGGACTAATCTTCCTCACATAAAAAAAAATAGATCTGATTATATATGGGAATTTTGTATATTATAAATGTAGTATTCCAAATCTATGAGGCAAGAGTGAATTTTTCAATAAGTGGTGTTCCTACTTTTGGCTACCCATTTCGAAAAAATAAATTTAAGTCCTTACTTAAAAATTAATTTCTTGGGGGCCAGCCCGGTGGTGCAGCGGTTTAGTTCACACTTTGGCAGCCAGGGGTTCGCGGGTTCAGATCCCCGGCACCCGCCGAGGCACTGCTTGTCAGCCATGCTGTGGTGGCGTCCCATATAAAGTAGAGGAAGATGGGCACGGATGTTAGCCCAGGGCCAGTCTCCCTCAGCAAAAAGAGGAAGATTAGCAATGGATGTTAGCTCAGGGCTGGTCTTCCTCACGAAAAAAATAATTTCTTTGGGAACATACTCCTTTGAATCATGTGGGTCAAAATGAAGCTGCTAACTTGCAGAATCATCCTCCCAGCCACCATCAATTGGCCAAATGTGCAAGTGAAGCTAGGCTAATCCTAGCAGCCCACACCCACCGCCACCACTAATTAGTCCAGGGAAGAGCACTTGACTCACATTGAGTCAACCAGAGCCCTTCCCAGGATATTCTAAATTGGAGGGAGAGAGAGAGAGAGAAGGGAGAGAGGGAGAGAGAGAGAGACATAGAAGGGAGGGAGGGAAGGGAGGAGGGAGGTAGGTGAAGGGAGGAGCATCAAGTCCAATCCCTCTCAAGAGTCTACATAAGAAGATGTGAGCACAGGAGCTGTAAGCAGCCAAGCTTAGAACTACAAGTTTAAATCCTCACTTGATTCAAATTCTCCTGCCATTATGCATTTTCTCTCTCTCCTTCCTTCACAGCCAAGCTATCTCTATGTCCTCATCTCACATCGTATTTTGTGCCATCCTCTACCTTAGCACTTACCAAACTGTCTTAAGTTGTTAGTTTACTGTTCTTTCCTACAACCACACTTTTCTTGGCAGGAACCATTTCCGGAGTCAGGGCTCCACCACCGCTGAAACTACAGTCTCATGCCTCAGGTAGCCTATAGGCTGGCAGGGAAGTGGAGTCAGTAGACCATGCATCTGAAAGGCACACTGCGTGGGTTTCAATTTGCCATCTAAATGTTTCGTGACTTGAGTGAAATAATTAATTCCCTGTGCCTTAGTTCCTTCATCTGCAAAGTGAAGCTCATGATAACAGTTGTGAGAATGTAATGGGTTCATAAATCTTTGGGATCACACTTAGCACATAGAGATCAAGGATTGTTTCTTTCACCTCTTTATGATCCGTGCTTAACACAGTGCCTGGCATAAAAGGATTCAATAAATATTTGTCAAATGAACAAATGCTGTGCCTTTAAATTGTAATTTAGTTATAAGTGACATGATCTGGAACCACAGCACCCTCTTGTGGAGGGACATAAAGGCTTCAAGAAAGTGGTTTCCACTGTTCTCAGGGGTTTGTGTTCAGCTCTCCTGCAGCCCCCACCACTGTGTCTCTCCCAGCACAGAAGTACACAGCAGAGTCACTCCTGAGGACAGATGGTTTCTTCAGGTGGAAAGAGGTTTGGCTCTTATTAAATTCAGCCTCAAAACCATAGCTGCCTTTAACCAGGTTGTCCCCTGTGATGTATTTCAGAAGGAACTGGAGGCCTTGGTTGGGATATTGGATGTACCAAAAGAGATAAGGGCTCCCAGAAAGTGAATAGGTGCACTTCACAGTCAGTGGATCCCCTTCGGCCACAATGACCTGATCTTCTGTCTGAGTCACTGATTGAGCTCTCAGTCCACCTGTAAATTAATCCACCTGCATCAGTGACGCTGCTGAAAAGAAGGTAAGCAAATAATACACGTGGAAAATGGGAAGGGAATATTACTCACTCAGTGTGAAGAGAATTGCAAGCATTGAGATATATGCAGAGGCCATGGCCTAAGCTGAGCTGGCTGGGGGCTCCTTTCCAGCCCACCTCAGCTGGAGGTATGGCCCCACCCCAGAGACCGGGCTCTTGAAGAGGGACCAGCACCCCTCTGTCAGCAGAGCATTTTTAGAAATAGCCCATCTTTGGGGAACCTGGTGCTTCCTGGCACCTGTGTCTTCTCTCTGTTGAGCAAGCTTTTGCTTCAGGCTCCTCAGTGCTCTGTGGGGAGCAAGACTGCTGCTCCCCTTGTGCCTGGGGCAAGCCTCACACTGCAGCACCCCCTAGAGCCCACACAGAGAACCAGGTGACTTTACTGTCAAGTAGCCAGTGCTTCCAGGTCTTATCACAGGACCAGGCCTCTGGATGTTGACATTTCCCATGAGGGACAGAGGGGGAATTTAGTGTCGAGTAGATTAACAGGAGTTTGTGAATCAAAGGGAGGAAAATACACGCTGAGTGGATTAAGCTTTAAATGATTTATGCTCCCTTAAGATAATATAGAGACAGAAAGAAGGGAAATAGAATTTTTTAATAGCATAGGAAAATACTTAGAAAAAAGAGGGGAAAGCATAGTTTTGGGTGAAGAGGGAAAGAAAAATAAAGATGAGAGATAAGGAAAGGCAAAATAAAAGAGTACGGCAAGAGAAGAGAAATGATGAGAAAGAATGAGAACCTTGTTCTTCTCTTTAGAAATAATTTAGACCTGGCTCCTGTTGTAAACCTTTTTGACCAAAAGATAACTTGAGATTTTCTCTAGGTTGGGCCTGTTGGGCCTCTCCCCACAATGATCTTTAGTTAAAGAGTCATACGGAAAAGAACTTAAACCTTCTCTTGAAACATTTTTAGAGAGAGAAAAGGAAGTGCTGGTGTTATAAACACCTCCTGGCACATTTGTCCTTTTATTGGTAGACGATAAGGCAAAAAAAAGAACCCCTGTGAAGGAGTTGCAAAAACAGAGATTTTCTAGAGAGGCTACTTAAAAAAGAATTCAACTGAAGTGTATATTGAGTAAAAATTGATGGTTAACTAAGTTTGAGGTATTATTATGATGATAAAGGGCTCCTTCTAAGAGGAGGACAGGTGTAAGTTTTGTACTAAAAAATGCCACAGTAGTGGCAGAGTAATTATTCAGTAGATTTGAATTTAAAGGAAACAAGCAAGTATCAATGTAAAGATGTTGTTCCTTTGATTTGCCCTATTTGTCCTTTAAATAATGTCCAAACAAACCATATATTTTGGGAAAAGGATAGAAAATCTCTTTGCTTAGAATCAGAAAAAAAGCAGAATGTAGCTGTTTCTGAAAACTTTGCTAAGGATTTCATACTTTAATAGTTGAAACCTTGACCCTATAATAATGTCTTTCTTTGGAATATGTAAACTATCTTTAAATACTAATCTTCAAGCCCCAAGAGACCTATGATGAATGGGAACATAGAATAAGTTTCTTCCTTCTCTACCTAGAGCCTAAGACGGATGTAAGTGTTGTATCTTTGAGGTTCCTGGCAATCACCTCAAGAGGATGATTGGGAAAAGGCTGAATGAAAGAAATATTTTAAATGTGGGGGCAGAATTAAGGGAAACCTACAAGAGAAGGTGAAGCACCCTGGGGCTAGCAACAGCCAGAAGACTTCACCACTTCTAGGCTGGAAGGGAGAGAGAAGGAAGAAATTATCCTAACCTGAGGAGAACTGTAACTAAGAGAGAATACCACCCAACAGGACCTGTGGACTTCAGTACAGGAAAGAAGGGGTCTCAGAATGTAAATATCTTGGCTGCTCTCTCCTGCCAATGCCTCTCACTGGGCTAAACCCAACCAGAAGCAAAAGGACAAGGGAGACCAGTGGATGCAGTGCATAGAAGTCAGCCTGCTGGGCATAGAGCAGGATGGAGAGGACACCTGGAGAGGAAAACTGAACATCCAGCCTCCTGACACAGGTTTATTGTTGCCTGCAGCTCAGGCGGAGATGTCTGGCTGTCCTAAATGTACGTATGGACATATCTATGCTGCATTTTGATCAATGTAAAAAAGACAAGTAAGTCAAATTAAAATAATAGTCCAGTATAGACTTTAGTGCCTCAGTTAAATTTTCCAGGTAATTACCCAATCTTTACTTCTATCATCTACCGATGCAGCACACACAGCACACAAGATTATGCCCAGATGTTGCAAGTGGCTCAGATATTGTTTGCCTTCAACAATTTAATAATTAATCTCAAGAACTACAAATGAACTAACCTTTAGGAGGCTTATATATATACATATATTTTTTGTGTGTATGTGAGGAAGACCAGCCCTGAGCTAACATCCGTTGCCAATCCCCCTCTTTTTGCTGAGGAAGACTGGCCCTAGGCTAACATCCGTGCCCATCTTCCTCTACTTTATATGGGACGCCGCCACCACATGGCTGACAAGCAGTGCGTTGGCAGGCGCCCGGGATCCAAACCTGCGAACCCCAGGCTGCCAAGCACGAACTAAATCACTGCATCACCGGGCGGCCCTTAGGAGACTTATATTTTTAATCTTACACTAGAAATGGCTGTTTAGTGGTTCCCCTCAAAGGGTGCTCATGGGGGGAACTGACCATATTTATTAATTAAGTATGCTTAGTTATAAGAGGAGGAAAGTTTTCCTCTGAATTTATTCTATGGTTAGAATTTATGGGCATCTATTTGCAGTGGCAGGACTGATGCAGAAGTCTTTTTCTTCTCCTTCTTGAAGAGTAGAAAAGTTCAGTCTTCATGTTTGCTTCCAGTTAAAGAATAGCTCCTTAACTGCTGAGGAGGTAGAGAAGGATTCAAGGACCTCCACCTAATATCCTGCACACCCAGTGGATTCCTGGGGCATCAACTGAGCTTTCAGAATTGAACAACATAACTTCAATAGCTGTTCTGCTTATGTGCTTTGATTTATGAGATTATTCATTAAATGAATGAAATTATTCATTAAATGCCTACTGTGAGGATAATGTTAACCCCTTTACATTCCTTGTCACATTTATTCTTCCTAACATTCCACATCTTAGAGATGAAGACATTGGAGTTTAGGAAAATTAAATAACTTAGTCGTCACCCCTAAAGAAATAGAATGAAGATTTTAACCCATAGTTTTCTGACTTCAAAGGCATTCTTTCCACTAAATCACATTAAGAATATAAATTTTGGTCATTAGATTTTTAAAAACCTTATAATGGAAAGTAGCCCCATTATCATAATAAAATTATGCAATCATAGACTTGAATGGGCTAAGTAGAACTTTAGAGGTCATCCTATTAATTGAGTGTATCCCAAATGCTGATCCCACATGTATGTGCCACTTAACCAAAACAGCCCCTAAAAGATAATTACTTCTAAACCACCTCTAACATGCAATGATCGTCCACCTTCTCTAGTACTGCTTGTTCATTTCTATGCCATTACAGGTTTATGTGCAGATAATCTGATAAAAAATTGATTTTTTTTCCCTTTTTTTTGTGAGGAAGACCAGCCCTGAGCTAACATCCATTGCCAATCCTCCTCTTTTTGCTGAGGAAGACTGGCCCTGGGCTAACATCCATGCCCATCTTCCTCTACTTTATATGGGATGCCACCACAGCATGGCTGACAAGCAATGCGTTGGCTGGTGCCAGGGATCCGAACCCGCGAACCCCAGGCTGCCAAGCACGAACTAAACTGCTGCGCCACTGGGCCGGCCCCTGATTGATTGATTTTTTTTTTTTTTTCTTATCAACTTACCACATGTGCCCGGTCTGGACCACATTCTGACTATTCTGCCAACTCTCCAATTTCTATTGAAAGAACCATCAAGTTCACAGAAAGTTGACATGAATTGTTTTGACAGCCCACTATAAACTGAGTGCAGTGCTGTCTATTTGGAGATCAGTCAAAGGTGAGATGTGTGAGCCAATGGGGAATGTTCCCAAAATGCTGCAGGTGAAGGTTTCTGCTCTCCTCCAGGGTCCCTGTCCTCCAAGAGGTACCTCTCTTCAGTCCTTCTTATTTGACTACCATTGAGACATGCGCGTCACAACACAAGGGCACCGAAGATGTGGCCCACAGCAATGAGACTCCAGGTACTTCTCTAAGACTGCCTACTGCTCTTCCCAATAAACTGTTTATAAATATCAGAGCTCTGTAAATGTCACTGATTTCCCGGGAGACAAGAAATGACTCACGTAAAATAATGAGAAAGCCCTTTGCAAATATCAGACTCAAATGTAGTTTATACTCATTTTAAAAATATCAGATAGAAATCAGCCCAAAATAGGAGCAAGGAGAAAAATCAGTGCTTTATATATGAAACTTTGACAAGGAATACAGTCCAACTAAGAAAATCATACTTTTATACATGAATTAGGGAACACTCAAAAGAAAAAGGGGAAATCCATGATTTAACCTTCTGCTCTCCTACCTCCAATAGAAGAGACCATAAATCAATGACCTCAATGTATCTGTGGACTGAAGAGATTTTCCAGTTTCTCTGGGTCTAATACCTTCCCTCACCAGTTTCCTCATCGCTGCCTTGTTGTTTAATAATAGGTCAAGCTACATCTGAGATGTGTTATTAAGTTCTAGGAACTATATTTTTAGAGAAATATAAGTCAAATGGAAACTATTGGCAGTGCACACTAGAAAGGGAAATCAAAATTGTGGTATACATATAATAAATGGTTAGGAAAACATAAATATTTAATATGGAAAAAAACTACTCAGTGGAAATGTTAGATCTGGCCCAAAATATGTGAAGGAGACCTGTGAACTGTTCTATGTTGCCAAAAGTGCAGGAACTACTGGAACACAGGTGCTGCCTCAATATAAAGATAATTGTTTTTTAATTCACAGCTGCCTGAAGTTTGAATGGCCAGCATGGGAACAGCAAGGAACCTGTTTCAAGAAGCTATCAAGAAAATACTGGTAATTCCCTTGGTGATGCTCTTAGAGGATCCAATCATCTTATGGACAGATGGTCTATTGTGCCTTTTTGAACTTTACCTCCTGAGATTCATGCTCTCTTTCATTTTAGTTTGGTGTCTCTCTGTTTTATAGAGAGGCTCTGAGGTTGAATTGTTTGTTTTGTTTTGTTTTAATGAGACAGGAGCAAAGGGAAAAGATCATGTGACTTGGAAATCATAGGTGTTCAATAAATATTTTTCAAATGATTGAAACTTTAAATAAGTACACAGAGCTAGCAGAAATCCATGTAATAAGAAGTCATTTTTACATGCTAGACACCAAGCAATAGACTAAGAGCTCTGTTTCCCTTCATTCATCATGAATGAATTTACTTCACAAATATCTCCTCTTCCAAGGGTTCACTCAGGAACTACCTTGGCATCCTGATAATTCCAGGAGAAAACCTTGTGAGTTAGTTGATCCTCAAAAATTACTGTTGAATACCTGTTATATACAAGACACTATTTGCATGGAGAAATTAACAGAAGAGCAAGACATAGTCCTTGCCCTTGAGAACTTTCCGTCCATTCTGGTAAATGGGACATTTATTCAGGAGATAAACTGTTAACGAACTAAAGTAAAATGTGCTAGAATTGTAGCAGATGGAAAAATCACTAGGGATATTCCAACCAAATGAGAAAAGAAAGGATCTCACAAAGCTTAAGGAATTTAGCCAATTAGTTAAAGACAGAATTATTCTAGTTCATCCTGTAGTAGGGACAGTGATGTCCTTCACAAGATGCTCCTCACATAGGCATGATCGATCATTAACTCCATTTCCAGCCTCTCTCCCCTCCCTGGAGAATGGGTGCGGGGCTGAAAATTCCAAGCTTCTAATCATGGCTTCATCTTTCTGTTGACCAGCCCCCATCTAGGAGCCCACCAGGAGTCCCCTCATTAGAACAAAAGACACTGCTAGCACCCAGGAATTTCCAAAGGATTTAGGATGTCTGTGTCAGGAATCAGGGTCAAAGACCAAATATTAGAACAAAAGATGCTCCCAGTGTTCTTATCACTTAGGAAATTACAAGCATTTTAAAAGCTCTGTGCCAGGAACAGGGGGCAAAGACCAATATATATTTTCTATAATCTCATTGGGAGGGAAAGGGCATTTCAGGCAGAAAAAATAAACTGATATGAGTCATGCAGGAGAGAATGGCAACAGGTCGTACGAGTTAGAGAGTAAACATTTAATGACTCAAATGGATCATGGGATGTGCAGAAAGGAAAGCAGAAAATTTTCATTGGGTGTATAATATGGGGGATTTTCTGAGCAGAGGGTACTAATATTTAGATTTGTTAGTCTTGTTTTCTTTTTTCTACATAGTATTACAAAGCCCTGCAGGATTTTATTCCTGAGACCTGGGCCTTCCACAGTGCTGCGGCAATGCTGCCTTAATGGCCTGGTCCCAACTGGTCACTTCATTTTCCACAATCCAGACAGTCAACAGAGCTTCACGAACATGGTTTTCAATTATGCTGTTTTCTCTTACAACTCTTTATGAACTATAAAGCTACTTGAATCCTGGAGTGCAAAATATTTCAGAACATCTTCCTTTGCCACTTTCCCTTTATGTTCCATTGCTATCAATGGAACCAAATGGAGAGAGGTCAGGGAGTTCTCAAAAAAAAAAAAAAAAACTCCCTATCACATGGAGTACAGGATGCTCTTTAATGTAGAAATTGATGTCCATCTCTGGTCTAGAGATTCCTGGAGCAAGGAGACCAGGGTACCAAAAACTGGGTGGCTTAAAACAACAGAAATTTATTGTCTTACAGTTCTAGAAGCTAGAAGTCCAAAATCAAGGTGTCAGCAGGGCCATGCTCTCTCTGACAGCTCTAGGAGAGACTCTTTCCTTGCTTCTTTGAGTTTCTGTTGTTTGCAGGCCATCCTTGGTGTTCCTTGACTTATGGAGACATCACTCCAGCCACATGGCCATCTTATCCCTGTGTCTCTTTACATTGACTTCCTTTTATACTTGTTTGTCTCTGTGTCCAAATTCCCCCTTTTTCTAAAGACACCACTCATATTGGATTAAGGCCCATTCTAATGACTTCATTTTAACTTTGTTACCTCTAGACCATATTTCCAACTAAGGTCACGTTCTAAGATACTGGGAGCTATGACTTCAACATATCTTTTTCAGGGGGACTCACTCCAACCCGTAACACTAACGCTTGGAAGAAAATGAAAGTAACTCAGCATTCCAATCCCACCCATTCTCTATGGTGCCCTAGTCCTCACAAGGTACAGAAGAGTACCCCAGGTGGGTTCCATGCCCCCCTCCAAAAAAAAGCAGTGAGTTTAGAGCAGGCAGGACCCATAGGAGCAAGGCAAGATAAGCCCTGCCCTGAGAGTGAGTTGGGGTCTAGATCTCTCATGGAGCCAATGGCAGATGCAGATACCCTTCTGAGGAGGTCCTAAAACATTTGAAGAGCATGGGTGAACCACTATGCCACCGGGCCCCCAAGAGAACTTTACCATCAATGTAGACACAACCAGCAGCGGACAGAGAAGATCAATCCAGAGAGAGATCTTGGACAGCTCCATGCCACCTGCATTGGCCTGTCAGGTAAGCTTCCCAGCTCTGCCCTCCGTGTTTATTCTCAGGATTCCTACAACAGCTTTGTCACCTAGGAATTTTTTATTTTGTTTTGTTTTTACAAAAAGTGAACAAAAAAAAAGAGATGGCAATCTTTATATACATACAAACTCCCAGGATTTGAGAGTACAGGAAATTTTACTCTGCTGTGGATTCCTCTCTCCTTGTCACCATTGAACTGAGAGCTTCATGCTACTTTAAGGTGGAGCTATCACTGCCCCTCTCTTCTTTGTAATTCCTCTCCCATCAAGTGCGTTTTCCTCTTCTTTTATTTCATTCTTTTTCGACTATTCCCCTTTGGGTACTAATGCTTTTAGTGTTCTACATGTGAGCTGGAAAAATCTGGTAGGAAGTCTAGTTGTTGACAGTTTAAACAATAGAGTCAAAACACCAATGAAAAAGGTAGGGTTTTCAATAGATCACACATATACTCCTCAGTGAACTGAAAAGAACTTCCTAGTGTGACCAAAGGGAATTTTCTGTCTCTTTTCTTGTTTGCCAAGGCAATGAGAGGGCCACACACTTCTTCACTACTTATTGGGCAACGACAGTACACATGGCATTGTGCAGTACTCTTAAAGAAGCAGCACACAAGGTTCCTCTTCTCAAATATTTCATTTGGTTAAAAAGATAAGACTAACACACTTTTTGTGTGTGTGAGAGGAAGATTAGCCCTAAGATAATATCAGCTGCCAGTCCCCCTCTTTTCACTGAGGAAGACCAGCCCTGAGATAACATCTGTCCCCATCTTACTCTACTTTACATGGGACACCTGCCACACATGGCTTGATAAGCAATGCATAGGTCCGGGCTTGGGATCCAAACCTGCAAACCCTGGGCCGCTGGAGCGGAGCGTGCAAACTTAACCACTATGCCACCAGGTCGGCCCAAGACTAACACACTTTTAAACAAGCAATAATCAAGAATAGAATATGCCTAAAGAAGTGGTACAAACATATACCAATTTATATTTGTATCCAATGGAGATATTTGGAGGTTACTAAAAATTTGAGTTTAGATCCAAGCTATTTAAGACATAACAGTAAAGCTCTATGATATTTAATGTTACTAGAATGTTCTTTTCTTCTGTGGTCAGCAACTGCCTTTCACTTTTTATTCCATATGCAAACATCTGCTGAAAGCCTACTATGTAGCAAGCACTGGCATGTGGGGATCACTTCCTGAAACCCCGCCTGTTATTATAATTCTAAGGGAAAGGAAGTAGAGAATAGTGGTTAAAGCCTTAAGATCTGGGGTGCAGAGTCTGGGATTCCCAAATCAAACTTGGCTAAGCAGCAGAATCACCAGAGAGAACTTTATAGAAAACACAGACTTCTGGGCCCCACCCTTGCAAACTCTGATTCAGTTGATCTGGAATATAGCAAAAAAAATCAATTTTTTTCAGAAAACTCCAGATACTTCTGATAAAAAGGTTTAGGACCACTGGTCGACCCTAGGGCATTGGTCTGTAGAGTGGGAGGGACACATCTGGTTGGGAAGACCAAGATAATTTAGCAAGGATATGGGAAGAACATATTACAACTTCCATTTGTATTTGTTTTTAGTTTAAAAATTAGAAATGAGATTGAGTTTTACTAATATTTCATATATTGATTGACACTGGTGTCCTCGCTGTGCCTGTTAGATGTTAGATGATAAGCAAAGTATCCTGAGGGAAGGATTGAGGTTCCAAACTCAGGGCTGTTGGTAACAGTCCCTCATCATTCATTCCCTTTCAGTTTCTTATTATGTTATCTAATGTTAACTAAACTATTCTTTATGAAACTGACACGCCTTGAAAATATTCCTGCAAAGAGACAGAAGCTAGCAGGTAATATTCAAAATATAAGCACAGAGAACAAGAAGAAATTGGCAGAGTTGACATGCCTCTTACTCCTACCACAAGTTCATCATCATTTGTTTTATGAAGAAAATCAAAAATAATATAATCGGATCTCAAAAGAAATGGGTCAAAGTATTTCAACTATCAAAAAGACTATTGAAATATGCATTTATAGCACCATTATTGAATCACTCCCTAAAAGCATATGTTCCTATATACATTTGCTAATATACAGTGTGTCTGGACTCAATTGTTTTTCTGATAGCAGTGCCAAATGGAAAAGCTCGAGGAACGCTGCATTGGGGGAAAAGCACTTATTGCTCATCTCTTTTCCACCCCCTGGAAAGGCTGTGATCTCTCCCTGTTTCTGTTCAGCTCTTCATAGGCTCCCAACCTCTGTGTCCTGCAGAGCACAGTAGTAAATGGCAGCATCTGCCACCTGCACCTGGAGGATGAGCAGTGATGAGGAGAATCGCTCATACGTCATGTTGTAGCGTCCCTGCTGAGATGGCCTTGAGCCCTTAATAAGGAGTCTTGGTGCACATCCTGGGAACTGAAGGTACCAGAAGAAGCTGTAAGCATTGGATATAGAGTGATTGCAGGAGATTTCCACCACAGTTCCCTCCGAAGATACTGCAGTGGGAGGCTGAAGTACTTGGTCCTTGCTCTCTGCACCTGCAGGAAACAAATAAAGAAGGTTGTACTGCTAGTTGGCTTACAGATCAGCCCCTTAGGTACAGTGAGTATTAATAAATCTGACTTTTTTGTTTTTCAAAAAAATGAGACCAAATTTTAAAACAATAGCATACACTTTTCCAAGACCCGATGGCGAAGGAGCCTACTCACCCTTCCAGAGAAAGCTGAGGAGGAGCACCAGCCACACTGCTTCCAGAGTGTTCTGTAAAGCCATGGCCAAAATGCAGCTGCTCTCAGGTCTCAGCTGTAAGTTCGATGCTCACCAGGAAGCTGATGTAAGGCTACCTGTTTTTCATTTTCTTCTTTGTGTCAATGACATCACAGCCAGAATCTGCGAACTGTAGAAGAGTGACTACAGCTGTGAGGCTGCTTAATAGCGACTTCAACTGTGCTTAGTTCTGGGAAGGTAGTCTCAAAGGGAATGTGTCCTTTCAGAGGTCACTGCACTGAGCAATTTAATCATTCAAGAAGCTTGCTTCCTTCTCTGAGGGTATCAGAAGGAGTCACATAATTGATGGAGACTGCTTCATCATTCAAATTAAAGTGACGTATTCACACAAAAAGTATGCTGAACTTATCACATGTGATATGATGACATGCTAACGTGTTAAAAATAATGATCATGAAATCTTAGCAACTCTGGTAGATGAAAGATGAGTTTTTTTAAGGTACAAAAATTTCTATGTAAACATATTCATCAAAATTTGACTCCTTGCATCCAAGGTGGTTTCTGGAACAAGTATGGGAAGAAAATCTCAGTTAGACATTTCTGTAACCAAAAGAAACTGGGTCAAGAAAGACCCAAAAGCTGCGTTTGGAGATGATCTCTTTTGGATGGTACATATTCTCATTTTGTAGCCTGAGACTGTCCCTCTGTTATTAATGCAGGGCTTAATCATTCTCCCTCCGGCTTTTATTGGTTTATACAGATTTTCTTGTGATTTTATTTGAAAAAGAAGAGTGAACAAGGTTTGAGGCAGTTCAAAGTCTATACAGTAAAGAGTTTTGATGTGCATCACCACCGCCTAGTGGACTACATGGGAACTGATGAAAAATCATTTCCCCATCCCACCTGAAACGGTCTTGGTAGTTTCTCACATCTTGAAGAGATTTCATGCCCTTTGCTTTTGTTCAAATTCCTCATCCTCATTCAGTTTCCATAGGAATATGAAGGCTATCCAGAAGAAATAACTGTCTTCTTGGAAAGCCTTCTGGTTACCAAAAGATGTTCTTCAATCAGGTGAGTGCTTATTTAAACATATACTTTCATGGAGTGAAATATTTCTCTTTCTCATCCTAAGATGGTTGCTTAAGTCATTTTCTTTCCTTTTTTAATAGTCTCCCAGATCAGGGCAAATTCTCTTCTTCCCTAGTTTTTCTCCTTTTTTTTTTTTTTTTTTTTTTTACTAACAGTTTCCTTACTAATGACAAGATGATTGTTCAAATCTAACAGAGACCTTTTATTTATTTCTATGGCCTCAAAAAGCTTCCAAATAAAATACAGAATTCAAATATGGCTGTAAAATCAGGATGGAAAATTCAAAGACAAATAGACACAGATTCATTTGGTGAAAGGACTAATATAACTACTGTCATTAATCTGAGCTCTGAAATTTCTGACAACTGAGACATGAAAAGAAACAAAAAAAGAATACAATTATGCAAATAAGCTGATTAAGAGTTCAAGCAACTTCTTCCTGAAGCCAAGTGGTATACAGCTATAGATAACTTAAGACTTCTTAGATTACTGGTTATGCACTTCTGGTTCAGAGTTTCTAACTACTGCACAGTATTTTAGCATATGCTTCCTCCACATTTACTTATAGAATCCCTAGTGATGGACTCATCGGCTGCCTCTAACTCCCATAACACAGCAATGAAAATATTTTTATATTCTCCCTTATGAACTATGTGGGAATCTCTTTGTGGTATGTATCCAGCAAGGATTGTCCAATCACAGCATATACGCATACTCAGTTTCCTAATTAATCATTCAAAGCAGCAATAGCCATCTACACTTCCACCAGCAGTGTAAGAACTTGCAAGTCTCTCCAAATCCTCAACATTTGGTATTGTAAAAATTATAAAACTGTCTAAATTTTACCAATATGCCGAGTATGGAGTCTCATTTTAATATGTATTACTCTGATTATTAGTGAAATTGAGCCATTCGTGTTTTCCTTTCTGATGTTACCTATTCAAATGATTTGCCCATTTTTAAGTTAGGTCTCCAGTCTTTTTCTTAGTAAATTGCAGGAGTTCCTCATATATTGATTTCTTGATGTGTTCAACTTCACAAATACCTCCTGTAGTATACCTCTAATCTATAAGTTTGTCTCTGGTGTCCTTTTTTTAAATAGAAATCCTTCGTTTTGATGGAGTAAAATTTGTCACTTTTTTTTTACCTTGTGATTTGAGTTTCAGGGATCTTGAGTTAGAAATCATTCCCCAGGGGCCGGCCTGGTGCCATAGTGGCTAAGTTCACATGCTCCACTTCGGCAGCCCAAGGTTCACAGGTTCCAATTCCAGGCACGGACATATGCACTGCTTATCAAGCCATGCTGTGGCAGCGTCCCACATATAAAGTAGAGGAAGACGGGCACAGATGTTAGCCCAGGGCTTATCTTCCTCAGCAAAAGAGAGGAGGAGTGGCAATAGATGTTAGCTCAGGGCTAGTCTTCCTCACCAAAAAAAAAGAGAGAAATCATTCCCCACCCCAAAGCCACAAATATATTTTCCCATGTTGTATTTTATTATCTTTATAGATTTTTATTTTGCGTTTAGGTTTTAATTAATCTGAAATTTGCATGTATATATGCAACTTTATTTTTCTCCATTGAGCTGGACAGTTTTCCCAGCACTGTCAACTAAAAAATCTACCTTTCACGCACAGATTTGTAGTACCCTCTTTATTATATGTAAAGTTATCTATGAACTTGATCTCTTCCTGAGTTTTATATTTTGTTTAATGACCTAGTTGTTTGTTTCTGAAACACTACCATACTGTTTTATTATCTTATCTTTATCAAGCAATATGTTTTATCAAGGTGTCCCTTTAATCAGTCAGATTTTCGGATGCAATTCGATAAAATTCATTCTGGCTAGTTTAAATAGAAAAAGAGTATATTAAAAGATATTAAGTAGCTCATAGACTTTACAGAAGAGGCAGGTAGCAAAGATTCAGTGTTACACAGCCAGAAACAATGCTCAAACACACCACAGGGAATGCTCTAATCAAGTAATCAAATTTCATCACTACTCAGCACCAACACCACACATTCACTCAACCAACAACAAGGACACTCAGTATTGAATATCCAAAGCTCCTCCAGTGCTACCCTGCTGGACACAGTCCCCACGACACACTAGAGGATACATCTGCACACCTACTGCTGGAGGATTATAATGAGCAGTAGTAGTGATAGTGGCCATCCCTTCTTGCTTATGACCATAAAGAGAATGCATCTAAAATGTCTCCACTATACAGACTTCCTTTGTAGTCTAGTACACGCTCAATTTTTGAGAATGTTCCATCTGTGCTGGAAAACAGTGCGTACTTTCTGTACATCTGACAAAGTTCCCTGTGAGTATATTTCAGTCAGCTTTTACATCTAAACTCCTGCCTCTGCAGGGAGCTCAAAAATCAGTACAAGAAGACGACTGGAGAACAGATGTTATGCCTTCCCTCTCCACTCTTCTCTTCATCTGAGCCCCTTTACTCAGCAACATTTTCTCTCCCCTCTCCAAGTTACAAAAATAATTCTCATATTTATGAATGGAGAAAAATAAATTCAGGTGTGGAGGGAAGGAAAAGGAAAAAGAGGGGGAGAGGGATATTGTTGATTCCATGAGCAGTAGCCAGCCAAAATGTCTTTGTATAGACTAAAAAGATATTGTGAAATGATTGATATGCATCTAATTTATAAAGGCTTAACTTAAATATAATATTTACAACAAGATAAAATTCTAAGCCATTGGAATTCTTCCTAACAGAACTACAATGTTTAGGAGAGTGATTAGAAAAGAAAATAACACCAAATAGGTTTCAAAGGGGAAAGAATGTGCTTATTATTACAGGGAGGGGGTGCAGGAAGATGGGGGTGGGAGATAACTAAAGACAAAAAGGGGAGAAATAATGGTAGAGCTCCCCAGTTTGCAAAAAGCAATGAACATGCAATGTGACCTTATCAGTGAATTCTTCAGATTCTTCAAATAGACTGTTATAAAGTCTATTAAAAATTAGTTATTTACTGTAGTTGGATTTTTTTGTTGGCAATGATAAAGATTTTGTGCTCTGTGACCCTGGTTGACTGAGGCACAACAAGACAGCATGAGTGAGGTTGGTGGGAATGACAGAGTCAAGACCTCCAGAAAGTCACTCCTCCATAAAAGCAATGAGAACACTGGCAAAAAAGAAAAAGAAATTGTCAAAATTAACTTCTGAACACTGTAAATTAACCTGAGGCTTGCAACACTCCAAGGAGCATTTATTCAAGAATACTGTCTGAATTTTGGTAAGAACAGAAAATGTATTTGGGTCATTTTAACTTGCCCTGTTCTCATCCCCTTCTCCCCAGTTCCGCAATAGCCTTGAAAGCCAGCAGCCTCACTACATAGTGAAAACAGCAGCCTAGCAGCCACTGGAGAAGCTGAAACTGGTTTGCAACACTCCAAAAACACATTCTCAGAGAATTGTCATTATTTGACTTGTCTGGCACATCCCTGGAAACCTCCTTTGGTAGGACTTGCATTTACTTGAGCTGACTCAGGGCTCGTTCATTGCTAACAATCTTTTCCTCAGGGGCATTTATTGAAAATAATCAGCTTCCACTGCCTGAGAAGGTGATAACAGTGGGACAAACAAGAAGCTGGCCAAAACACTTAAAGGACAACCGGGCAATGAGATGTCCATGGGGGCCCTGAAAAACTCCAACATCTTCCTGGGAATCTAGGAGGCCATGTACAGCCATAGAGAAGGCTGTATGCATGCCTAGGGCCATTTGAAGGCCCAGCAAAGATCTAAGAACGCCCTAATCTTTCCCGCAGGGCTGACCTTGAAGCTCTATGAAAGCAAGAAGTGAAGGCCAAGGCAGGGTTGTAAACTGCCTGGCTAAATATTGAATGATTGCCCAAACAGGCACACAAGGTCCACTGGCAAAGAGTAGGAGGCCTACTGGTTCCAGTCATTTAAGGAAATCTCTGTTCAATCATTAACTGACCACTAAGCTAATCAAGTAGAAACTCCAGGAGCCATACACGACAAAAAATACAGACTTTACAAATTAGTTAAGGAAAGTCGCTAAACAAACTGACAGGAAACACAATGAAAAACAGCAACAGCAGCAAATCTCAAGGGGATAGGAGATCTGATTTCCAGGGTCACCATATTATATTACTTAAAATGTCCAGTTTTTAATTTAAAAATTGACAATACATGCAAGGAAACAAGAAGATGTGGTCCATACAGAAGAAAAGAAGAGTCAAATGAAAAAAACAGAGCTTGAGGAAACTACATATTGTACCTACTGGACAAAGACCTTACATCAGCTATTTTAATTATGTTCAAAGAACTAAAGAAAACCATGTATAAAGATCTAAAGGAAAGTATAAGAATTAAGCTTCACCAAATGGAGAATATCAATAAAGAGATAGAAATTATTACAAGAGAACCAAACAAAAATTAATAAATTTTAAAGGATTGAAATCATACAAAGAATATTCCCCTACCACAATGGAATGAAATTAGGAATCAATAAAAGAAGGAAATTTGGCAAATTGACAAATATATGGAAATTATACAACACACTCCTAAATAAATGAGTCAAAGAAGAAATCACAGCTATAATCACCAAGACAAAAAATAACAAATGTTGGAGAGGTTGTGGAGAAAAAAGGAACCCTGATACACTGCTGGTAGGAATGCAAACTGGTGCAGCCTCTATGGAAAACATTATGGAGAGTTCTCAAAAAATTTAAAATAGAAATACCATATGACCCGGCTATGCCACTACTGGTTATTTATCCAAAGAACTTGAAATCAACAATTCAAAGAGATTTGTGCACCCTTATGTTCATTGCATCATGATTCATTATAGCCAAGAAGTGGAAGCAACCCAAGTGCCCATCGACTGATGATTTGATAAAGAAGATGTGGTATATATATGTATAATATATATATGTATATGTATATACACACAATGGAATACTACTCAGCCATAATAAAAGACAAATTATCCTATTCACAACAGCATGGATGTACCTTGAGGGTATCACGTTAAGCAAAATAAGCCAGACAAAGACAAACACCATATGATTTCACTCATATGTGGAAGATAAACTAACACACGGACAAAGAGAACAGTTTGCTCGTTACCAGGGAAAAGGAGGTTGCAGGGGTGGGCACAATGCGTGAAGGGGCACATTTATATGGTGACTGACAAATAATAATGTACAAATGAAATTTCACAATGTTATAAACTATTATGACCTCAATTAAAAAAAGAAACAAATCACAAGGAAAATTAGAAAATAATTGAGGTGAATGAAAACAAAAACACAATAAAATCCCACAACAAAATTTATGAGATGTAGCTAAAGCGAGATTTAGAGAGAAATTTATAGCTGTTAACACCTGTATTATAAAATGAAAAAAAATCTCAAATCAACAACCTAACTTTCCGCTATAAGAAACTAGAAAGAGAAGAGCCAACTAAACTCAAAACAAGCATAAGGAAGGAAATAATAAAAATCAGAGTGGAAATAAATGAAATAGAGACTATAAAAAAGTAGAGAAAAACAAATGAAACCAAAAGTTGGTTCTTTGAAATGATCAACAAAAGTAATAAACTTTACCTAGATTGACCAAGAAAAAAAGAACACTAAAATTATTAAAATTGGGAACAGGAGCATTACTACCAACCCTACAGAAATAAAAAGGGTTATAAGGGAATACTATAGACAATTATATGCCAGCAAATTAGATAACTGATATGAAATAGACAAATTCCTAGGAAGACACAAACTACCAAAACTGACTTAAGAAGAAATAGAAAATCTGAACAGACCTGCAACAAGTAAAAAGATCAAATTAGTAATCAAAAAAATATCCCAGAAAGAAAAGCCCAGGCCCAGATGGCTTCACTGGTGAATTGTACTGAATGCTTAACGAATTAAGCCCAGTCCTGCTCAAACTCTTCCAAAAAACAGAACAGGAGGAAATGCTTTCCATCTTATGAATATGAGGAAACAATGCTGAGAATTTTCATGATACTGGCCAAGCCTAGTTCTCCTAAAACTTCTCAGACTCCTCCTTTTTATTCTTCTTTTCTGAATTTTCTCAGGTATGCCCTAAGGTTCCAGACATTTACCTCCTGCTCTCTATCTCTCAGCAATACCTGTACCTCTGGTAGTCACCTCAAAGACAAAACTTTGGGGAAGTAGGTGAACCACTTATTTTTAAATAACCAATTGACAGAGCTCTGCATATTGTCATGCAAGTGTGCACTGCCCAACCGCAGGAGAACTATGCGCATCACAGACCCGTAGATTCGTACCTCTATTACAATTTTCCAGCAAATTTAAAGCAACTTTATCTCACAAAAATCAGTCAATTGCAACCATGTTACAACAAACTGTAATTCACGTAAAAGTGCCATAATGACCCTAACTCTGACATTCCTAGTGAGTTAGGATCACAAAGGAAACTAATGATCTCTTAACAGAAAAATTCAATTCTCTTTACTCAAGACACATTATTAAACAAAGCAAAATCTAACTTATTTTTTCACAAAAACCTGCCTCTCTTCTTGACTTTCAATTTCTGTAAATATTTCCATCATTCACCCAAATTTGAAATCTTAGACTAGCTCACTCACCACTCCAGCACAGCGGAGTAAGATTAATCTGCCCCTGAGATATAATGAATGGCACTATAAAGGAGCTGGTGATGTTTGCTGACTGCAAATAGGATGCCAATGAAATGTGTACCAGGTGTACAGTGGTAGCTCGAGTATAGCCTCTTGAGCTGACCAGCCTTCCCTAATGGCAAGGCATTTTTATTTTTGCTCCAGTAATCTATTCTAAAGCAACATGAACAAAATCTACAAAGATCTTCTAATCATCTGTCATTTCATGTTTAGTGTTTCTGAAATCAAAGCAACCATTCTCAGGGTTCCTTTTTCATTTTTCTCCCAGAATTCACCTTTAAATGCTAAACAGTGTTCTCCTGAGTCAAGTTCTTACTCCACTTTGTGATTCTCTGCCTCCTGGATAGGTTCTGTGTGCACAGCTTGGTTCATTGGCCACATTAATTTGTTTATGTAAGTTAATCACTTCATAACCACAAAGGTTTTAATAAGGTCCACTGGGGAACCCAACTCTCTTTGTTAACTACTATTCTTACCACAGAGAAGCATCTAGAGACCAGAGAGTTATCAATGAGACCAAGAGTTATAATGAATCACTAGAGGCATCCTCTGGTCTTATCTATGATGCTGGCATGGGCCAGAGGAGCACAGGAGATTAATTAAAAAGTTGAATTTTCCTCTGGGTCATCTAAAGAGGCTGTCTCTATTGCGCTGTAATTTGTCAAAAGTAACCAAACTCTAGGCTTCTTCCTTCCCTGACCTTTATGTGTGTTCTGATTACAAACACCTGACCTCTTGAGTGCCATTTGACCCAGCAGAGCAGAAGCAAATTACCACTCTACAATCCTATTCATTCGTGTGCAGCTCCCTCTGTCATTAGGAGAAAGCACAGTGTGCAGAGAGGATTTTTAATCTAGATTATAGTTAACTGCTTCATCAGCGCCCTGTGGGAGTAGTTGGCCCATACAGTTCACTTATTCTTTTCATTTCTAGCTGAATTGGTCTGTTGTCTTAGGCCCAATTAGGGAGAAATTTCAAGATAATAAATTCTAATCATCTAAGAAATTTAGAGCTGAAAGAAGTCTTAGAGTCTAAAATGAATGGGCTTCATTTTACTGGAGAGAAAGCAGACACTCCAGAAGTTTACATGACTTGCCTAAGAGCACACAGAAAGTTTGTGGTTGAACCAGATCTAAAGCTAGAACTCTAGTCTCCCAGTTCAGGGTTCTTTCAACAAAAATCGTAAGAATGTCTGCCACATGAAGACAAGCCTGGAAAAAAAATGAAGAGATTTCTTTAATTGAATTGTGGTTAGGAAAATATGATGCCCTATTTTTTCTTTCTTTGACATTTTGAAATATCTCTCATAGTTTCCCTTTTCTCTCCATTCTCATTGCCATTGTTCTTGTTAACTCAAGCTCCTAATGCTACCACAGCCTCTGTGCTTTGGCTTTCATATGCCAGTCATTCCTATTTCTAATCTATCCTGCATATCACTGCCAAACAATCTTCCTAAAAGACCACACCCCAATCTATTTAAGAAAATAAACTGTATAATCTTAATTTCACTGCTCTTTTTAATTACTCATGCTCTATCAAGTGAGGGGGGTCTAATTACATTTTTTGCTCCAAATTTCATTTCAATGAGTCCAAAATAATTTGTTTAAATTTGCCTAATTCATTGACTTATGCTCTCCTTTTTAATCGCATATTAGATTCTTAGATATAGCAGCATCTATTTTTGGGCTTTTTATTGTTGATGTTCCATGCATCTTTCAGTTAGTTATATATGTTCCACCTTTTTTGACAACCACATCTATATAAATTGGAAAAACAAACTGTGGTATATCCATGCAATCAAATACTACTCAGCAATAAAAAGAAGTGACCATTGATATAAGAAGTGACTTTGATTGACATTGATATAAGAAATTGATCTCAAAATAATTATGCTGAATGAGAGAAGCCAGACAAAAAAACAGTACATATTGTCCATTTACATAAAATTCTGGTAACTCTGGAAAGTGACAGAGGAAAATTCTAACTAATTGATCGTGACAGAAAGCATATCAGTAGTCGCCTTGGGAAAGGGAGATGAGGGGTGGGAAGGTGCAGAAAGGCGAATTACAAAGGGGCACAAGAAAACTCTTGAGAGTGATGGTTATGATCATTAATTTGATTGTGGTGATGGTTTCATGGGTATATACACGTCATATTCATCAAACTGTACAGTTTCAATATGTACAGTTTATTGTATGACAGTTATACCTCAATGAGGCTGTTATGAAAAAAGAAAGGCTTTCTGAACTAACCTTTATGAGGTCACTGGTGACCTTCAAGGGAATGGGTTCCACAGATAGTAGGTGTAATGGACTGAATGTTTGTGTCCCCACAAAGTTCATATGATGAATTCTTAAACCTCAATGTGATGGTATTTGGAAGTGGGACCTTTGGGAGGCAATAGGGTTAGATTAGGTCATGAGGGTGGAGCCCGCATGAGGAGATTAACGCCCTTGTGAAAAGTGGAGGAGACACAGCATCTCTCTCTGCTCTCCACCATGTGAAGATACAATGAGAAGACAGCCATCTGCAAACCGGGAAGAAAGCACTCACCAGATAGGAAATCTGCCAGCGCCTTGACCTTAGACTTTTCAGCCCTTAGAACTATGAGAAATAAATGTTTCTTGTTTAAGCCACCCAGTATATGGTATTTTTGCTATACCAGCCCAAACAGACTAAGACAGGTACAGAAACCCAATTGCAAGAAGTAAAGAGTGAGTGAACACTTAGGTATTGGAAGCAAATAACTTGTTGGTGAAATAAAGAAGAAATAGGATAGTAGCCCAATCAGTCAATAGGACCAAGATTAGAAATTTTTTAATTATAGGGAAGTTCTAAGCATGTGTGTAGGCTGAGGTTATTGATTTAGTGGGAATAAAGTTGAAGATATCAATGACTGAGGCAGTAAAATGATAGAGTCCCAAGGGAGAATGTAAGATATTTACCACAAAAATTCAGAACCTCCCCCAAACAAAGAATTTAGAAGATGGCTCCAAGTATGCAAGACACAGGTATACCTCAGAAAGTCTCCTTAACAATTTTGAAATCTACATGCATTTGCCCAATTTTCGTTAACACCAATTCCACCTTCTGGGATATTTTCCGAATATGGAAAGGTCATCATAAAGTTTTTCCAAAGTTCATCTTAAAGCACCATTTTACTGAAGTCTTTGAACATAGGTGCATTTGGATCATAAATTCAATTTAAAACCCTGTTAAATTTCTCTCAGGTCTAAGTCCTGCTTTGCTAACTTCACTCCATCTTGCTGTGCACTCTGAAACAAAGGGTTTTGGTGTACATTGGTCTCACAGCTCTTCTCATATGTCTGTTACAGCACAGAAATATATGCCATTCTGACTCTATTCTGCCTCTTCTTAGGAAAGATTAGATGTCTTAGGGGACATTCTAGTTTTGATGAGAAAAATTACACCTACTACAGGTACATCAGTTGAATTCCCTAGAAAATGAAACCCTGTTCCCCAATTTCCCTTGGACTGCTTGTGTCAAAACATGGTGTCATGGATGATGGAACTGTGGGTGCAGGAGACTTAGGCTTTTTCCCTTTTCTGAAAAAGGGATCGCTATAGAACTTGAAAGATAACAGGTCTGCACACTACCGAAGGAAGAGAAGAATAAGATTTTACGGAATAATGGAAAGATTAGCATGTGGTTTGCATACAAAAGAATGCTCATTAATTGAAAAATAGCCAAGTTGAGTGTGAAAATTTTAGCATATTTAACTCTGCACTCAGCATCTCACCTTCATAAAAACACATAATGTTAGAGCTGGAAAATACCTTAGAGGACATCCAATATAACTTCCTGATTTTATAAATGAAGATACTAAAAGCAAAAAGGTGGAGGGAATCATTCAAAATCACACAGCTCGTGGATGGCAGGCTAGAACTTAGATTTCTTAATCATAACCAGACTCCACAGCCCTGCTACAGTCAGAAGATGTGTCCACACCACAACCTTGTATGTTATTTGTAGCCTAGTTTCCAAGAACTCTTGCTAAATTGTCTAAGATGTTGAGATGAAGAAACTAGTATAATTTCCTCACCACAATCTTCCATGTATTGATCAACATTTCACAGAGTAACTCTCTTAAACACTTCATTTACTGAATATCTAATTAAAGCAAGATTTAAATTGAATTATATTTAATTTATTTAGTTATTTGAATAACTAAATTAATTTTAATATATTTATTTTAATTATAAACAAAGTACACATAGCTTCATTAATGCATTCATCTTCATATAAATCCTATGAAATAGATGTTACTACTCTCAATTTTCAGTAAGAAAAATGAGGTTTGGAACAGTTAAGCAAATTTCCCAAGATCACTCAATTAGTAAGTGGCAGAGTCAGGATTTGAACCCAGCTCTTTGTGGTATCGATTTCTATACTCTTCCCTCTTCGACACTGCCACTTCCTCCCATATAAGCATCATTATAATTCTTACCTGTAAATATATTCTTTATACTGGAGTGAATATTCGTGTCCACAAATCCATGTATGTTTTCAGAGTCCAGGTGGTGAAACTAATAAAATCAATTTTTTTTAAATTGCTAATGGTTTTGTTTTCAACCCAGTGTGACAACCTCAGAACGGGAGCATGGGAGGGGTTTGAGGGCGGGGGATTGACTAGAATCATATCTTAATTTGCTTCTGTTTCCATGGTTACCACAGATAAACCTTTCGCAAATGTTTTCAAGACTATAGATATTGATGAAAATGTGTAATATATATTATGTGCATAGATTCAGTAGCGGATATAATTTTCGGAGTGATGTCTCCTCTGGAGGCATTTGTGGTCTCTGTTAACAGGGAATTAGTCAGCTTAGATACCTCCTGGACTAGGATCAAAAACATTTGGCACAATTGTCATTGTGTATTAGTTAACAGTCCCCACTTTATTTGCATTTCTATGTCCAATTGTATCTTTCTAAATAGAATAATTGCCACATTAACAAGAAAGTGAACATCTAACAACTGAACTCATTTAGCACCAACATCCCCACGGAGAACAGCCCCATCCTGTCATCTCCTCCCAAGTCTCCTCTCATCTGTCTCATTCCAGAGTGAGACAGACTCCTTCATCACCGGAAACCAGCTAGAGACAGTGATTCCACAGAGACACAAGGCTTTTTTATTTATGCCGGAAAAGGAGAGAAAATGATCTCTCCTCTGGGCTCTTTGGCTCGCTCTGTCCATCAGTGGGTGAGAAAAATTCCAAATTGAACCAGAGCTACGACAAATTTCCCTCTAAGCAGTGAATCCATGGTTTTGAAATTGTTCGTGGTTTTCTGTCATAGAGGCTATTCCCACTGCTGTGGGAAAAAAGGGAAGGAAACAGAGATACATCTAAGCACATTTGCATTGTTTTTGAAGCCCATTTTTTGAAAGCTTGGATCAAATATAATCTCTAGAACCTGTCACAACTAAAAATCATAGGATGTTGTTAAAAGTTGGAAGACTCTAATCCATTCCTCTTTCTTCCTCATCCTTCTCTTATAGCATTTTATAGAAAACAAAAGCCAGATTTAATCTGGTGGATTTTTACAGTAATATTGGCCTTCTGGTACGGTGTGGTGTGGTGGTGGTGGTGGTGGTGATGGGGTGTGTGTGTGTGTAAGAGAGAGAATATAGGAAAGAGAGCTACAAAAACTACACCTACGAATAGGAGGGATAGCGTATATATAATTAGCTTGAAACTTATGAAGCCTCTAAAGAATAAATTCTCTTTCTATCACAATGGATGAGATGAATGATTTAGGCTTTTAACTGTAAATAAGGCAATAATATCCTATGTCCTGTAAAATAATGTGAAATTCTGCTTTTTCAGAACACTTGACAGGATGTTTATATCTTACACTTATTATTATTGTACACAATGTCAAGCAAATTCCAATTACCTATTAAGCTTTCAATGTTCATATAACATGCATAAACTAAATTGGGAAGAAAATTAATACAAAAATATAACTTCTTTCACTGTCCATATCATTAAACATCAAGTTTTTAAAATCAGCATCAGTATGGATGTGATGGCTGGAACTCTAGCAGCCACCTTGGGCAGTATGGATAAGGTCCTTAGTCTAGAAATGGTGAATCAGAGACCTCGAAGGAGTTTGGATAGGTCCTTGATTTCATAATTACCATGCCACTCCTGAAATTCCTACCACCTAGACTTATTTTATGTGATGAAAATATAAATAAGACTTTGATTTCTTTATGTGCCATCTGGGATTTCTGCTTTCTGCTTCCTTTAAATTACCTGTCCCTTTGACACCAATTCCATTCTCACCTACATGCAAGCATTAGGAGTAGGAAGAGAGAGAAAACAAAGTCATAATTTAGAAATGTAGGTAATCTTCATATAGTTCAAACTCCCAAGAGTATAAAAGAATATAGAGAACTCTCTCACTTTTGCCTCCCAGGCAACCAATTTCCATCCTCCCTATCAGTACATAAAGGTCACCTCATTTATTTTTACGGCTATGGTGTGTTCTTTTGTATGGATATTCCATAATTTATTCAATCAGTATCTTACTGAGGAATATTTAGATTATTTCCAATCTTTGCCAACACAAAAATTCCGAAATAAATAACCTTGTGCAAACATACTTTCCTACATGGGTGTACATAGCTAAAGAATAAATTCTTAGAAATGGGATAGCTGGTTCAAAGGATATAGACATTTGTAATTTTGATAACTATTGGCAAATTGCCCTCCAAAGGCAATGGAAAAACTTGTACTCTCACCAGCACTATAGAAAAGTGCCTGTTTTTCCACATCCTCAACAGTATTATCCAATTTTTAGATTTTTATAAATCTGATAGGTGAAAAATAGTATTGCAGTGTAGTTTTTCATTTCTGTTACGATGAATGAAGTATCTTTTAATATATTTAAGAACTATTTTTATTTCTTTTTATGAGTTATTTAAACTTTCTGACCCCCATTTCTTCGTTTGCACATCAGTTTCTCATAGGACCATTGTCAAGATAAAAAAGAGTTAATGTGCACAAAATGTCAAGAACAGTGCCTAGAACTTAACCAGCACCACGTGTAAGTGGTTGCTCTCATCCTTGTCATCATCACCATCATATCATTTGTTCATATCCTTTACCTGATTTCCTATTGGGCTGCAGATCTGTCTTTTGTTTTTGTAGGAATTATTGAAGTGTAAGAAGGGTGAGCATACACTCCAGTTTATCTGAGAAAGTCCTAATCTACGCCTATTATCCCAGTATAATAATTAATAGCGCCCCTTTGCACGTCCAAATGGGTCATGGTTTGAATGATGTGATCATCCTACATATATAAACTAAATTAAAATTTTGTCTTGTGATTTGAGTTACAAATATTTTCTCCAGTTTTTCATTTGTCTTTTAGACTTTGCTATCGTTATTTTTTCCATATGGGATTTATTTTATTTATAAGTAGTTGAATTTATCAGTGTTTCCTTGCATAGCTTCTGAACTGTGTCATTGCTAGAAAAGCTTTTCCCTTCCAAGGTTACAAAACAATTCTCCTTTGTTTTCTTCCAGTACTTTAAGGGTTTAATTTCTTACATTCTTTTATTCATTTTGAAATTTCTAGTAATAGTTTTATTGAGGCATAATTCACATACCATACAATTCACCCTTGTAAAGTCTACAATTTGGTAGTTTTTAGCATATTCACGGAATCATGCAACCATCATTACTATCTAATTTAAGAACATTTTCATCACCCCAAAAAGAAGTCCTGTACTCCTTAGCAGACACTCTTCATTCTCCACTCTCCCCAGATTCTGGCAACCATTAACCTACTTTCTATTTCTATCATTTGTCTATTCTGGATGTGTTAGTTTGCTAGGGCTGCCATAACAAAGTATCACAGACTGAGTGGCTTAAACAACAGAAATTTATTTTCTCACAATTCCGGAGGCTGGAAGTCCGAGATCAAGGTGTTGGCAGGGTTAGTTTCTTTTGAGGCCTGTTTTCTTGTCTTGTAGGTGGTCATTTTTTCCCTGTATCTTCACGTGGTCTTCCCTCTGTGTGTGATTTTATCCTGATCTCCTCTTGTAAGGACGCCAGTCACATTGGATTAGGACCCACCCACTGACCTCATTTTAACTTCGTTGCCTCTTTAAAGACTCTGTTTGCAAATACAGTCACAGTCTGAGGTTCTGGGAATTAGAATTTCAGCACATGAATTTGGGGAGGAAACAATTCAGCCCATAACATTGGACAATCCATATAATCGGGGTCATACAATGTGGAGCCTTTGCATGACTTCTTTCACTTAGCACGATGTTTTCAAGGTTCATCCATGCTGTAGCACGTATTAGCACTTCACTTTTTTTATTACAAAATAATATTGCATTGTAGGATATGCTACATTTTGTTTATCTATTCATCAGTTGATGGACATTTGGATTGTTTCCACTGTTTAGCTGTTATAAATAATGAGGCTATGAATATTCATTTACAAGCCTTTCTTTGGACATGTGATTTCAATTCTCTAGGAGTAGAATTTCTGGGTCTTATGGTAATTCTGTGTTTAACTTTCTAAGGATTGCCAGACTGATTTCCAAAATGGCTGCACCACTTTACATTCCCTCCAGCAATGTATGAGTTCCAATTTCTTCACATCCTCATCAACACTAGTAATTGTCTGTCTTTTTTATTAAAGCCATCCTGGTGGGTATGAAGAGTTATCTTGTGATTTTGATATGCATTTACCTGATGACTAAATATGATGAGCATCTTTCTATGTGCTTATATGCCATTTGTATTTCTTCTCTATAGAAATGTTTATTCAGACTCATTGCTCACTTTTAAATTGGGTTGTCTTTTTATTGTTGAGTTTTAAGAGTTCTTTATATACTCTAGATACAAATCCCATATCCCATCCCATATATACGACTCGCAAATATTTTATCCCATTCTTTAGGTCATCTTTTCACTTTATTGATAGTGTCCTTTAAAAGACGAAAGTTTTTAATTTTGAAGAAGTCCAATGTATCTATTTTTTTTCCTTGTGCTTTTGGTGTCATTTCTAAGAATCCATTGTCAAATGCAAGATCATGAAGATTTACTCATATGTTTTCTTCTAAGAGTTTGATAGGTTTAGCTTTTTCATTTAGGTCTTTGATCTATTTTGAGTTAATTTTTATATATGGTATGAAGTAGGGGTCTAACTTTACCTTTTGCATATGGATATCCAGTTGTCTCAGCACCATTTGTCAAAGAGACTATTCTTTCCACCATTGAAAAGTCCTGACACCTTTGTTGAAAATCAATTGACTATATTGGGGCCAGCTCCATGGCATAGCAGTTAAGAGGCCCGGGGTTCACAGGTTCAGATCCCTGGCACGGACAGAAGCACTGCTTGTCAAGCCATGCTGTGGCAGCATCCCATATAAAGTAGAGGAAGATGGGCACGGATGTTAGCCCAGGGCCAGTCTTCCTCAGCAAAAAAGAGGAGGATTGGCAACGGATGTTAGCTCAGGGCTAGTCTTCCTCACAAAAAATAAATAAATAAATAAAATCAATTGACTATAGATGTATGAGCTTATTTCTGAACTCTCAATTCTATTCTATTGATCTCCATGTCTGTCTATTTGCCAACACCCCACTGTTTTGATATTGTAGCTTTGTAGTAAGTTTTGAAATCTAATAGTGTGAGTCTTCCAACTTTATTTTTCTCTTTCAAGATTATTTTGGCTATCCTGTGTCCCTTACAATTCTATATGAATTTTATGATCAACTTTTCCATTTCTGCAAAAACAGTTATTGGGATTTTGATAGAGATTGCATTAAGTCTGTCAACCGTTTTGAGTAGTATTGCCATCTTAAGAATATTAACTCTTCCAGTTCATGAACACAGGATGTCTTTACACTTATTGAAATATTCTTTAATTTCCTTCAGCAATGTTTTGCAGTTTTCAGTGTACAAGTCTTGTACCTCCTTGGTTAAATATTTCCCAAAGTATTTTTTATGCTATTGTAAATGTGCTTATTTTTTTTTAATTTCATTTTCAGATTGTAGTGTTTTATATAAATCTTGTGTTGATTCCTTTTTAAACAATATTCCTATTTAAATTAGGGGATTTCTTTTTAGTCAAGCCATTTTTTGGAAGATAGTGTGGGAAAAGCTTCAGAAGAATGTTCTAAGCCAGCAAGGATTCTCCCTTCTCACAGTGAAACCCTAGATAGTACATATTTTGTGTCTGTGAGATTGCATGGTGATTTGACCTTCCCTTCTCATCGGTTAGCAAAGATAAATAACTGTAGAGTTGTTTGCTGTGCACAGATTCTCCTCCATAGGCACCATTGTTGCAAAGATAGTATTTAAAGTTTCCTCATTCAACCCTTCCTCTTCTGCTACATTGTGATGCCAAGTAGGGTACAGAGACTCTTATAGCCATGCCTAATTATGTTCTAAAAGAGCAGCCAATCATTGGCCTCTGTGGAGAAATTTATGCCTTGCTGACTCTGTAATGCAGTCATCCTCTCCTAGCATCCTCCTTTACCCTGATCCAGTCTCAAATGCACAGATTAGCTCTTTTTTTGTAAATTTTTGCATTTTAAGTGTTCCCTTTTTAATTAAAACACATGAAGTTCCTCCTTTTTTTCCTCATTTTCCTTGTTATATTCAGTTGACTCCAGAGAGAAAGATAATGGGTAGATAAGACTTTATTCTGCATCTTTCATTTCTAATTTTTCAAAACTAACGTTTGTTGAGTGCTGACTATGTACTATGGCTGTGCTAAGACTCTACACGCATTTTCTATTCATCTTGACTGCAGCTCTGTGACATAGGCACTATTATTACACCCAGTTTGCAGATGAGGAAACTAAAGCTGAAAGACATTAAGTAATTTGCTCAAGGTCACACTGATAGTAAATGCTGGAGTCAGAGTTTGCACCCAGATGCATTCCAAAGCCACTCTTAATTACTGTGCTATTTTTCATTTTAACACTTAGTTATAGTCTCCCTCCTATATCTGCCTTCTGGAGTTACCACTGAGTAAATCTAACCCCAAGGTAGTAGGCTGTAGGACAAATTGAGACAGCAGATGTATATTTCTCATCCCACATAATGGATTTTAAATGTTTTTAATTGCTTAACAATATTTAAAAATTGGGCTATTTTTCAAGCAACTCAGGATTTCCACCTCCCTTTGAAAAATTGGAAGTTCTAGCAGTACTGCACCCACATACCCACACAGCAACAATTAGTTTGTCCTATGTAGTACCCACCCATTTTAGAAGATGAACTCACTCTTTGGTTAGCCATAGTCTCTACCGAGTTCTCTTAATTCATTTATATTGCCTGCCTAGCCCCTGGCACATCTGAGTTTGTGACCTTTGTCTAATCCCTCTTCCACACAAGGAACCTCAAAATGTTTTTGTATCACTAATTCTTCTCATCTTTGTAGGAAATATCCCCTCTTCCTGCAATCATTTTTCACATTGCTTAATCTCCAAACCCTTCATTATCCTGGTTTCCCTCTACTAGAATTTCAGAATTTGTGAATGTGGCAGAAGTAAACTGATGAGGATAGAGCAACAGAATTTCTATCCCTCTTTGTACTGTGAAGGATCAACTTACGACAATACAAATTTGCTAGGACCGTGTATATTTTTCACTAGAATCAAGGCAAACTATATCAAAACACCTTCCAAAAGAGATTTCCAAAAGCTATGGAAAAATGAAATTCTAATTCTACATTCTAACAAAATTGTTCTAAACCAATGTTTCTTAAAGTGTGGTCCTCAGACCAGCATGAGCATTACGTGGGGACTTATTAGATATATGTACAAATTCTCAGGCCCCACCTTAGACCTACTGAATCAGAACTTGGTATTTTAACAAGTCCTCCAAGTGATTCCAATGCATGCTAAAGTTTGAGAGCCACTGTTCCAAACTGTTGTAATTGTAAAAAAGCTATAACTAACAAAGTACAAGATTTGAACTCAGCTCCAGCATGAACCCTGACTCCAAATACACCTCTTCCTTTCCACAGTTTTATTGTCTTCTTGCCAGCAGGCACTACTCCCTTTACTAAATACTCGCAAATCCTCATCCAGTGTATCCATTATAGAAATACAGAAGAGATTGGTGTCAGACTATCTGTGACTTTCTAGTTAAAACTTCTTTTTTGAATTTTGAGATATTTTCCCAATTCTAATCTTCTCACATCTCTCTGATTCTTCAGGATTTTTCAAAGATAACCAAAAAAAACACTCTTGTTCTGCAAGCAAGTCTGGTACTCTGGGATCTGTTTCACTTGGACCTGGGGACATAGAGCAATTTTAAATGGATAGGCACTCAGAGTATCTCTTTACCTTTCTTGGGCTTCACAAATTTATTAACCATATTTTCAGCTTTTAGAATCTTCAGTTTTAGAATGATTATCCCTGATTTGGAACAGTGTTTCCCAAACTTTTTTACATCATATCAGATGTAGAAAATTATAATATTTGCAGTGCACTGGAACAAACAGATGCAAACAGAGGCAACTGGTCCAAAGACTCCTGCCACCCCAGAGCTCACCTGGCTGACTCTAGGGCAAAGTGATCAATATCTCTGAACACTTACAACACAACAAGATGCCTAATGTGGCAGGGCACTTCAGGAGTAAAGCTCTGATTTAGAAGGTGGAAGCTCAGCCAGGATTAATAAATTATGCCCAAGTCCATCTCTTCTTATCTGTAACAAGTTTTACTTTGGTTCATTCTGTGCTTTAAATTTGTTTACTCTTTCTCATAGCTTCAAGAAGTAACCTTATATGTACATTATTCATTACTTGTGACATCCCTCAAGTACATATACACACACACATACACATACACACATTTTGCCTTTTAAAATCTGATCACAATGGAGAACCACTTGTGCAATCATATGGTATCTTTAGGTGCCTCTTCCTTTTCTTCCTTTACAAGATTATCAAATTGTCATAATTTCACTTTAGAAATTCTATGATAATCCATATTCTCTTAGTGTTTCTGGCCATGAAATTATACTTATTCTTTTCCTAATTTTTTTAGATTAACTTCCCTAATATCCAGGAAACATCTAGCTATGCCCAGTAGCTCATCTCCCTTTATTGAAAACTCCCAAATTATATTAACACATAATCTCTTCCAAGTTTCTGACACTTTTCATGATGTATTAGTTTCTGATTGGTGCTACAACAAATTACCAAATTTTTAGTGGCTTAAAGCAACACAAATTTATCTTACAGTTCTGTGGGTCAGAAGTCTGAAATGGGTTTCATGAGGCTAAAATTAAATCAAGGTGTTGATAGGGCTGCATTCCTTCTGGAGGCTTTAGAGAAGAATCTGTTGCCTTGAATTTTCCAGCTTCTAGCTGCTACCTACACTCTTTGGCTTGTGGTCCCCAGCCAGCAATCTCATCATTCCTACCTCTGCTTCTGTCATCACATCTCCTTCTCTGACTCTGCCTCTTCTGCCTCTCTCTTTCACTTATAAGGGCACTTGTGATTACATTGGGCCCACTCAAATATTCCAGAATAATCTCCCCACCTCCAGATCCATCACCTAATCTTTGTTATCATCATGATGTGTACTATTGTATAGAAATTGTGGCTAGGAGCTAGTCCAGCACTCATAGTTAGGCCATAATGATCTCCTATTAGACATAAGCAATTTCCCAGAACATCAATATGTGAAGTGGCTACTCTGTACCATAATGGAGCAAGATAAAAACAAGACCATTCCGTAATCATGTCTGAACACAGAAAAAAACGAGAACGTGTCCAAAGCACAAAAATAACCAAATATTCCCCTATCCTGGCTATCTCAATAACTGCTGCTTTTTTACCAATTACAATTTTAGGTTTTCTCCAATCTTTCTACTTTCTAGATGAGAATTATCAAGATATCCAATTAGAGAATTATCTACACTTCCTGAGAAATTATCCCTCATTCCAGAGAAAAGCCCTGCTTCCTTGAACTCTTCCCATTATCACCTAACATAAGCACAAATCCTATGAGTCCTTCCTAATATCATCTTACTGGGACTCCTCATGATACCCATGATGTACAGTCTCTCTCATTGCAAGGAGTCAATAAACCCAGTTTTTTTGGTGTTTGTTCGCTGGAAGTCATTGACAGCGGAATTAAGATTTGGAAAATGTTCCTTTTGGAAATGTGGTCAAAGAAGTTGTCTCTCAAGAGGTGATATTTGATTGGAAGCCTGAAGAAAGTGAAGCAGAGAGCCATGTACTATAAGATGGAAAAGCATTCTAGGCAAAGAGAATAGTTAGTGCAAAGTCCACAAGAAAAGAGGATGTTGGGTGTGCTCAAGGAGCACAAGAGAAGCCAGTGTGACTAAAGTTGAGAGAGCAAGAAAGAATAGAAGTAGCGGCCAGCCCTGTGGCATAGTGGTTAAGTCCAGTGTGCTCTGCTTCAGCGGCCTGGGTTCACTGGTTCAGATCCTGGGCACAGACCTACCCCACTCAACAAGCAATGTTGTGGTGGTGACCCACATACAAAATAGGGGAAGAATGGCACAGATGTTAGCTCAGGACTAATCTTTCTCAAGAAAAAAAAAAGGATAGAGGTAAATGATGACCTTTCACAGAAAACAGATAGATAATATATAGACAGTAATAAGGAGAGTCTTGTAAAACATGATAAAGACTTTTTATTTTATTTTTATTGTAATGGAAAGAAGGTTTTGAGCAAAAGAGACAAGTGCTTTTAAAGAATGAATCTGGCTGCTGAATGGAGAACAGATTGTAGTGGGGCAAAATGGAAATAGAGATGTAGATTAAGAGGCTATTGCAGTAGTTGAAGAGAGAAATATGGTGTCTTAGACTACAGCTGAGTTGTGATGAGGTTCAGAATATATTCTGAGACAGAATCATTCATATTTGCTGATGAATGTGTTGATGTGGGATATGAGAGAAAGAGAGAAGACAAGAGTGTATTCAAAGTTTCCTGCTTAAGCAGTTGGGTGAAAGGTGATGCTAAGTTATTTAAAATGGGGAGGATAATGGAAGGATCACTTTGGAATGGCATGAAATTAAGAGTTTTGGATTTTTTTTATTTTGGATGCTCATTAGAAATCCAAGTAGAAATGTTAAATAGGCCACTGGATATATAAAACTATAGCTCAAAGTTGAGGCTATGGGTAAAAATTTGAGTTGTCAGTGTAACGATGGCATTAGAATGATGAACTTGGATGAGTTCACTTACAAAACATAATCAGAAAAAAGCAAAAGTCCAAGGACTGAGCCCTTGGGCACGTTATTTAAAGGTCAGGAAAAAAAGAGGGTCCAGCAAAGGAAATTTAGAAGGAGCAATGAGGAAGGTAGGAGGAAAAACAGGAGAGTGTGGTGCCCTCTCTCAAAACGGAGAAAGTAATTGACTATGTTAAGTGGTGCTGAAAAGTTAAATAAGACAGCGGCCAAGAACTGCCCATTGAATTTGGCAGTATGGACATCACTGGTGACCTAGATAAGAGCAATTTTAGTGAAGTGATTGAGGCACAAAGCCAGATTAGAATAGGTTTAATAGAGAAATGGTAGGAGATGGAGTGGAGACAGTGAGTATAGGCTATTCTTTCAAGGAATTTTGCTATAAAGAACAGAGAAATTAAGTGGAGGTTGGAGAGAAATGTAGAGTCATGGAAGGGTTTTTCAATACTGGAATTGTTACCTATGTTTTGTGTGATGGTAGGAATGATTCAACAGTGACAGAAATTTGGTGATGCAGGAGACAGAGAATTGCAGGAACAAAGTCCTTGAGAGGTAAGAAAGGATGGCATCCAAGGTACAAATGGAGGGGTTGGCCATAGATAGTGCAGGATATCTATTATAAGAGTGGGCAGAGTTTACAGGTTCAGGTGCAAATTGGTGGATGGATTTAGCAGTGAGATGGGGTGAAAGTTCTCTTCTAATTACTTCTATTTCTCATTGAAATAATAAGCAAATCCTTAGCTGAGATTAAGAAAGAAGAAGGAGTTATTAAAGATTTGAGTAAAGACAGTATAAAATACTCACCACGGAGAGTAAAAAAGTAAATTCACTATGGAAAATGTAGTAGAATTGCGTGTTTGAAGTTGTGATAAAAACTTTAAGGTGAGACCATATTTACAATTGTGTGATTGAGGTGAGGTGGAGAACAAGGTCACTGTAGAAAAGGTCAAAGAACTGAGACAGGAGTATTACATGGGCCATCTATGTGGATGATGACAAGTGCCAAAATCTTCAAGGAAGGCAGGGGAATGGCCAGGAGGACAGTTGAGGACACAACAACAAAGGGTTACAGGTGGAATAATCTGATAGAATTTTCTTCAAAAGATAGGGATTTTTACAAAGGAGGAAAGAAAAATTATCTGAATAAGCAACTGTTAAATAAAAAAGAACACCTACCAAAGCTTGAGACCTAGCATATGAGAAAAAAAAACCAATGCTACTTAAGAGGTCTGCAGGAGACAGCCACTTCAAGCAGGAATGTAAAGGCAATGTGCCAAGAAGAGGTTGAGGAGTCTACTTGCAAATTCTAGTTAGAGGGCATAATGAAGAGTTTGCAGGGTCAGAGAAGGATAAGAGCTTGACTACGGATAGTACCAAGGCTTGAGCAGATCAGGGTATGTAGGGTTGAACAGAAGGTTCACAAATATTGTGAAGACTGAAATAAATAGGCAGACAAGGATTAATGAGATTAGACTGGCTGGTCTCTTTTGAGAGGGGCTGGGTAGATGATGAGATCTAATGGTAGCTTCCTCTTGGGGTCTGATTCCTGCAGTTTGTTGTGATGGGTGGAATGATGATCTCACTAGGAGCATGCAAGCTCTGTTGGCATGAAGGCTAGGACAGGTCACATCACACCAAGTCTTACTGAATTTACTGGTATCACTCCAAAGTTTTTTCAAGGGGTTTCCTAAGTTTCTAAAGTAAAAATCACCTTAATTCACTATATTGTAAATTCCTCATAGAAAAGAATCATTACTCTCATGGATCTTTTTATCTCCTACTACAGTAAGTATGATATTGTGCACACCATATGTTATTGATTGCTTTTAGCAGGAAGTCAGTGACCTTCCAGAAATCAGGACCATATCACTTTGATCTTTTGGAATGGAGAGAATAGAATGGGAAGAAGGAAAGATTCAGTAAGTAGGATCAAAGAATACCAAAAAGGTATCTCTCTCCTACACCAATGAAAAATTTCTATATAATTTAATAAGCAACTCCTTTAAGTGTGATCTTCCATAGGAAGTGAGGTCAACCAATCAGTCATACCTTGAAGCTATTGCTCCCAATGAAATGCAGCGTCCAAATAATAGATTAAGTACGATTCAGCAGCAAAAGACCTGAGTTCAAGCCCCGGTTCAGATGCTTACCTGATGTGTAAAGTCTGTAAAAGTCACTTAATACCAAGGCCAATTTTTCTATAATGCTTCCTACCTCACAGGGGTGTTGTGAAGATCAAATAAAATAATGGCTGTGTAAGAGTTTTGCAAACTGTAAAGTGTTATGCAAGTGTAAACAATTGTTTTCATTTATTCTGTGGAGGAAATAGGAACAAACAATTTTGGAGCACCAGAGACTTCCAGGAGGAAAAGCTTGAATAGGGCATGTAAGTGGCAGTCTGTGTACCATCAGAGAGGAAAGTAGGGGGCCAGGGAGAGAGGGCTACGAAGACGAAGGGGAAAGGACAGAAGCTGTAATATAGGCGGTCAAAGATTAATTTCTCATCCTTGCATTTTACCAATGACAATGGTGATAGTAATTGCCCTATACTCTACTGAACATCATTTTCTGTATTACCCTTGGCACGTTATGCCTACAATAAAGTATCTCAATTCCAAAAGTACCAAGAATTAGTATGGTCAGCATATCCCTCTTCCTAACATGTACCCTAATTACATGTTAGGGTACATGTTGGCCAAGTAGCAATCTCTGTAAGTTCTGGAAGTTCCAGGTTTTTCTGTGCAGTCAAGTCTGGCCTCTGATCAATGATAATGAATGCAACAAGAAAACTGGGGAAAAGGACCCCAAGCTACAGGTCCTTAGGAGTAAGAATTTTTGGTGACTTCTGACATTTTCCCTCTCTCTTGTCATTTTCTCTTCTGCACACTGTTGCATGGAGAGTTGGCTATAAGGCTTACTTCTAGCTCCACATCCTTTATTTCATAAATCCTAACCATCCCAACAAAACTATTCAATCCTGAAACTCAAACTCAAAGTATAATCTTCATCCCTCTCCTTTGGATTCTTCATTCGCCAACTTAAACCACCACGCTCAGATATCTAAACAGAGAAGGCAAAAGGGGAATTAGACCACAAGGTGATGGACAAACAAAAATGTACAACTAAAACCCCACAGTGTTATAAACTAAGACATCAATAAAAAAAAAAATAAAGGGGGGAATTAGAGGAAGAGGTTGCAAATTTTCCCTGTTATAAAAAAGAATGAATAAGTGATGCCCAAAAAGTTGGCTGGTAGTTGGTGGTGGCTTCTTTGTTTGTTTGTTTGAGGTGCATATTGCATAATTATATTAATATAGACAACATATTTGCTAAGTGCCACATGCTTCGCAAAGATTTCAAAAGTTCTCGAAAAATTTTACCATTGCTATTCATGTTTTATGGTTGAGAAAATTGTGGCCCAGAGAGGTTAAATAATTTGCCCAAATTTACACATCTAGGACGTTGGAACAGACAATCTGACTGTAGTGTCCAAACACTTGACCTCTCTGCTAGAGCTGATTAAAATCTTAACTCCATTGCCCATCTCTCATCTCTGTGTTTTTATATGGATTAAATAAGAAAATATGAAAGTCCCTCACCTAATACTTAGCACATAGTAAGAAATCACTAAATAATAGTTCATTTAATCATATATAAACACATCCTAAAGATCTAGATACTGAAGTCCTGCTTTCTCACTAAATCCCCCTAGTGTCAATTGCAGCGTGTAATTTCAGTCCCCACAGAGTTGACTTTTTCTAACTAGTGACTAGGGCAAGCTGATGTCATTGATTAAAAGTTCCCAAGGAAGTAAAGTCTATATAATTCAGGTAGAAAAATACCAATGCTGCAGCTGCCAGACCCAGCTGCTTTCTTTCTCTACAGACTCCCCTTCAGTACCTGCAGGTGGAATAATCCATCTAAAACTAGCAATTTATAAGTTATTCCTAGAGAGTGTGCTACGAAGGAAACAGGATGCTTCAGTCACACTAGATCTGAATAATTAGGTCAGGGTTTATGATAGAAGCATCCTGGCAAACCAGCATGGCCTGCAAAAGTGGCTGGTAGTGGCTTTTAATCCCTTCTACTCATCACTACAGTCTGAAAAAGTGCAAAAAATATACCATTCCTCTACCACATCTTCATTCGACTGGAAACCAATTCTAGAAAATCTTAGTGCAGAGTTACATGCTCTACATATTGAAAAATATGCCAATAATGTAAGTACAAAGGTTTGATTTTTGCAGAAATCCTGAAGTACTTCTGATAAAATATCACCAAATGTATCTACTGTGACTTGTTACCAAAAACTGTGAATAAGACCCAAAGGAACTTCAAGGCTCTGAACTTCCTTATGGAAAAATCAAGGTAAATGGGGTTATTTGACTTGTCCAACTTCAAATAAATTGTTATTTCTACTGGAAAATAATACTCTTGATATTGAAATTACAAGACACTGACAATTCAGCTCTCTTTGGAGGCGCTGGGAGCATCAGAAACAACCCAGGGTGAGTTTTCTAGACATTTTAGTTTTATTCTCTCTCTGCTCTTAATTGTTTTCCCCCATTTTCCCGAAATGTATGCAATAGACACTAGAATTTCTTTTTCCGCACCATATTCTTAACGTAAGCTAACACCAAATTTCTGCTGCAGTTGGACACATCTCCTTTTCAAAGCTTTTTTTCTGGTGGCTCCACAGAAATAGGAAAAAAATGATGATGTGGAACAGAAGTCTTCATTTCAGACCTAGTTCTCAATCTGCACACATTTTCGTATCCATGCAGGTGACATTTTCCAAATTGAATTTAAAATAAACCCCTGGCTTCTCCAGTTTTCCAGTTCTCCAATTGTCAATTTTGCAATCATTCTTTTAGAAATTAATAAATTTAAAAGATGACAGATGTAAATCATTAAACATTTAAAATTGTCTTCTGGAGCAAAAACTTTAAGTGAACACTCTAAGAAAAATTTCTAAATAGCAAAATTAATCCATAACTGCATTAAGATGTTACTATAAATATTGATCCAAGCACTAGACACCGTGACTTTAATTTAAATCTTAACTGAAAGATTTCTCCTGCCCCCAAAATACTTTCTTTGCCACAGATATACTTTGTTAACTCCCTGATTTGACACTACCATTAATCTTTCCTCTGATATAGACAACAAAGTGGGCCATTGTCTGCAGAAGACCAGTGTAATGAGATATAGAAAATATTTAAGAAGAAAGAGAGAACTAGGAGCAGAAGAGGGAAACTTTCTCTAGTCGTTTTTCATAAGCAATGTGGAGTTGATTTGTTTGCCTGGCAAAGAGCCTGGTCTCGAGAGATGGTATAAAGCACCAGTAGTGATCTGTGATGGGAAGAAGGTAGCATAGGATGATAGGGCCCAGCAAACCAAGAGGGGCAGCTTGCTTGGGTCGGCCACCCTGGAAGGCTGTGCATCAGGGCAGTGGCATGAAGGAGGCAAGCTAGAGAAGAGAGCCTCCCCACAGATTTCCACCCAAGCTGGCCGAGGACACCAATGAGAGGAAGAGGGAGGTCACGGAGACACAGTCTACTTAACACCCCAATTATGCCAACCACCGCAAAAATTCAGATCAGAGTGGTGGTAGAGTGAAATCTGGTCCAGGAGTCAGGAGACGTGAGCTCTAGACTCAGCTACTACTCCATTTCTCTGTGAACTTGGGCCAGCTGCTTTACCTCTCTGTGCTTCCTTCTCTCTATTTATAAAACGGAAAAAAAAAAAAAAACTAGATTAGGTACATTCTCAGGTCCCTTTAAGGGCAAAAATCTTGTGACCTTAAATAATATACACATTTCTTATAAGAAAATAGTGAGGCTTTGGTCAAAACTAGGCTAATTTAAAAGAAAAATTAAAAACTACTTTTGTTTTACTTGTAGGCCAGTAAGGCAGATAACAGATTTGGACTTTTAAGAGAGCTGAGGATAATCTAGTCCAGACAGTGATGCTATTAGATCTCGACCTTGACCTCCAGCTTAAGAATGAGCAAGTCTGCCTTCATCTGAGGGGTGGAGAAGAAGCAAACCTCCCTTCACCCTCTCCAGATTTTCTAAGGCTTCCAGGGTTTTATCCAGTCTCCTCCAAAGAATTATTCAAAAAAAAAAAAACATCGCAGCCACATTGCTGGTTGCTCAGCAGCTTGGTGAAAAGCCTCTGCCTTCTGAAAACTAGATTATTAAAATTACAGTCTCAGGGCATCATGGCAGAGGTAACTAGGGAACAATAGTTTGGGTTAGTGAAAAATGCGGTCAACAGGACAATAAAGAAAACTGTGTTCAAGGACAGGATTTGAGTGACATTGGACAAATTACTTGTCTGGAGTAAAAAGAATCTTAATTACTTCTCCTGTAAAAATCTATAACCTAAGTCTAAGCACTGATATCTTACTACAAATAAGGGAGAAATGCCTTGTTTGGTCCCTGCCTATCCAAGGTTGTTTTATATCTCTTAGTGAATCAGGAATCTCTATTCTACTATTCCAAAAGTGTGTATTTATCATGTAATATGTGTCCAGTATGATTTAAGATGCTGAATGGGGGTTTTAAAATAAGATATTTGACCACAAATTCTAGATGGAGAGAAAAGTTATAAACACAGAAGAAATCAAGTGACCAAATGATTGATATGGATACTGTTATTTTTTTTCTAATTCTTGACAGGAGTGACCAACAAAAAGAATGGAAGAGGCTGGCCTACTCAATCAAACTACTCTAGTGACATATTTTCGGCTTAGAGGTTTATCTGTAAATCAGAAGGTGCAGATAGCTGTATTTGCCATGTTCCTCATTTTCTATGTCCTGACACTGATTGGGAACATCCTCATTGTCATGACTATTATCAATGACCACCGGCTCCACACCCCCATGTATTTTTTCCTCAGCAACCTGTCCTTTATTGACATCTGCCACTCCACTGTCACTGTCCCCAAGATGCTGACAGACACCTGGTCAGAGGAGAAACTCATCTCCTTTGATGTCTGTGTGGCTCAGATGTTCTTCCTGCACCTCTTTGCCTGCACAGAGATCTTTCTCCTCACTGTCATGGCCTATGATCGGTATGTGGCCATTTGCAAACCCCTGCAGTACATGACAGTGATGAACTGGAAAGTATGTGTTCTGCTGGCTGTGGCCCTCTGGGTAGGGGGGGCCATCCACTCCATAGCCCTAACCTCCCTCACCATTAAGCTGCCCTACTGTGGTCCTGATGAGATTGACAACTTCTTCTGCGATGTACCGCAGGTGATCAAACTGGCCTGCACTGATACCCACGTCATTGAGATCCTCATCATCTCCAACAGTGGGCTGATCTCTGTGGTCTGTTTTGTGGTCCTTGTGGCATCCTATGCAGTCATCCTGGTGAGTTTGAGGCAGCAGATCTCCGAAGGCAGGCGGAAGTCTCTATCCACCTGTGCAGCCCACCTCACTGTAGTCACACTCTTCCTGGGACACTGCATCTTCATCTATTCCCGTCCATCCACCAGCCTCCCGGAGGACAAGGTAGTGTCTGTGTTTTTCACCGCTGTCACCCCCTTGCTGAACCCCATCATCTATACCCTTAGGAATGAAGACATGAAGAATGCCTTGAACAAGTTAACAGGGAGGATAGAGAGGAAAGAAAAAAAATGAAAATGTCTAAGCCCTTAAGATGCTTGGTGCTCCAAAGCAAAGAAACACCTTGCAAAGAATAAGTTACATAACATATTTATCAGACTATATGACTTATAAAATTATCTTCTGTCCCAATATCTGGCAATCATAGCAATAACTATGATTTTTAATATCTTCCATATGCTGGAAATTGTTCTAGGCACTTTGCATTTACTTAATCCTCGCAACAATCTGTGAGGTAGGTATTATGCTTGTTTACACAGGAAGAAACTAAAGTTCAAAGAGAGAAAATAGTATGCCCAAGGTCACCCAGCTAGGAAATGATGAAGCCAAGTGTATCGACCTAACCTCATTACACCATCTGCCTCTCCCTGCTTTTGTCTTAGGGTGATAACCAAGCTCTAAACAAACCTTCAGATTTCTGGGCAGCATTTCCCTATATCATTAACTCAGACACTTGCGCAAATAGCTTAGCAAACACTGGTAAAACAAAGTGAGTTTGCATATGACTTTGATGACCTAGATAGAAGACTTCAAACCACTGAAGTTTTTGATATCTTCAAGTGTCCAGGAACAATCTACCGTCAGAGCAATGAAATGGGAATGTTTTATTATTCATTCGTTTGACAGATATTTACTGAGTATTGAGTTTATAGTCATAAATAAAACACACATATAGTCCCCTCTTCATGTCATGTAGAATCTAATGAAAATAGAAAACAAAAATATAAGCAAATAAATTTTAATTACAGATCATGACAAATGCTGTGAAAGAACACAGTGGGATGCTGTTAGAGTTGTAGAAAAAAACTGTCTTTAGATTGGGTAGTCAAGGAGGACCTCTCGGAGGAAATGACATTTAAACTAAGATCTGAAAGACGACAAGGAACCAGTTGTGAGAAAAGAGAGGCGATGAGCATTCTGGGCAGAGGAAATGGCAGGTGTAAAGATCTAAGTTGGGAAAGACCTTGGCTTTTTCTGAGAAGTGAAAGACCAGTGTGGTTACAGCTTAGACTGTGAGGCAGAAAATGATGAGAGACGATATTGGAGAGCTAAAAGAATACTTTTATGTCCTCCCAAGGAGTTTAGAATATTTTTCAGTTCACTGGGAAGCCACCAGAATGGTTTAAGCACAGAAATGGCATGATATGACTTGTGTTTTAATGAAATTATTCTAATGATTATGTAGAGAATTCACTCAACTAAGCATTCATTACTAAACACTTAATAGTCACTCCATATTGCATTAATTGCTGGGGGAAAATACCAAGTTGAACAACACGTGGTCTATAATGCAGTATCTTGAACCTAGCTGTGCTGACCCACATTTTAACAAGTGCTCTAAGAGTGATATGTGCTGAGTAGACTGGGAAAACAGGGGATATGAAGAGGATATTCCAGGCAACATTGTCTCACATACCAATATTCAAGAAGCGTGGCATGTTGAGACCCGATAGTTCACTCTGACTCCACCAGTGAGGGCATGCTTAAGTGCAGCTAGGATTTCCCAGGCAATCAGTGAGGGTGTGATTGATAAACCTATGGGCCACAAGACCCAGCTCAGATCTTTTATGGTATTTTTGCCAGGAAATGTTTTGGAAAAGAAATTCAAGCCATGCAAACCTTTCTGTTACACAGAGACATATTTATGAAAGCATCCTGTAGAGTTTCTGGGTAGCAAAACTCAACTTCCAATAGACAAATCCAATAATTAGTAGAATAGTCTCTTTCTGAAAGATAACACTCTGCATAGTATAAAACTATATTCATTGGGGCTGTACATTCATTGGTGGAATAACTGAACTGAATTTGAGATTTATAGAATTTGTATAAAATAAATGCTTTTATTATAGGCAGTAGCAGACAGTAAGGAGATATAGCCTATCAAAGAGCCCAAATAGAACCATCTTGAGCAGGAGTCAGCCATACAGAGGAACACACGCAATGTGATGGAGAAGACGATGCTTCACGGCAGTCCTTAAGGTGGTAGCTGGTAAAACTACAACGGAACAACAATGTCATGTTTGTTTGTTTCCATAGCTGCAAGCAAAATTTCTAATACTACCCATTTTTCAATTGCATTAATCCTCACAACTCCCTGGGGAGGTAAATAAAACGTTTGTTCTTCATTTCACAGGAAAAGCTTTTTAGACTCAGAGGTAAGGTAAGATTTGTTTAGTTATTGAATAAATAGAAGAGTAAAGAATAAAATGAAAATATTTTGAGTCTTGGTTCTGTGGTTGACTTACTTTAAAGAGGAGACAGGGATCATTATTTATCCATATAGAAATTTGTTCAGCAACTTTGTATTCAACAATTGAATTCCTCAGGCAACAGCCATCTCTTGTGCAATAGAGTAACCAACATTGCCATAATACAGATAAATAAATAGGGCATTATGAATTTATTTTTGCATAAAAAGTACTGATACTTTTGACAATCCGTGCATATACAAGTCCAGAATGTAGAGGCATAATTAGATCATCTTTCTAAGATTTTCAAGTGTGTATAGTACTGGTATCTGGGCCTCATTTCCTCATAAATATATAAAACTCTGATTTTGACTTGGGTTTTATATGAAAATTGTAGGAGATTGACAATATGCTACATTTGTTTGTCAATTGGCAAGTAATGATATTTAGATATTTTCATGAGCATCTCCCAGTTTATTTGATAAACTGCTTCTGATTCTCTGTCCTTTTGAGGACTTTCTGTCATTTCAATCATTTCTTACCTGTTAGCCAGAGTCAGTGAGTCACTAACTCTGTATTATGTAAGCGGATGTCCATATCATCTGGCACCAATTCTCTAGAGTACTCATAATCATTATTTCTGCAAGTTAACAGAACTTGGTAGACTAGTGACCCAAAGGCCCCAATCAATTCTAAATTCCTTTCAAAATGAGAAAAGAAAGATTAGATATATTTTTAGAATTAAGTATACTCTATTTCATTCCATTAGCTCTATTAAAATTGATATTATAACTTTTATATGTCAGCTCTCTGACCATCTATACGATCCTCCAGTCCTATTCCCTTTGGTCACAGTATATCACCATCCTCTTTACCTAAGCAATTTGTCATGGAGTCTTCTTGATATGGACTTACCCATTCCACAATAAGCTGACATACTTCAGCCTAAAGAGTGATACTAGTTAATTCAGGAAATTAACAGCTCTGAAATTATGTAAATCCAAGCACCCTCTTAACTATTTTCACCTGTTTATCTCTTCAAATAAACTTTAGAATATTATTGGAAAATTTACCCAAAAAAATCCTGGGGGGCTTTTAGAAGTACATTAAATTTATAAATCAATTTAAGGTCCATTATATTAACAGTTTTTTTTTTTATTCCTGTGCAGGAACATGTATACATCTCTGTCTCTTCAGGTTTCGTCAGCAGAGCTTTGTAGTTTTTTTTCACAGAGGCACATATGCTTCCTTTATTGGGCAAAAAGAATCCCATATAAACAAATCTGTATTCACTTTCTATTGCTGCTGTAACAACTTATCACAAACTTAGAAGCTTAAAACAACATAAATTTATTCTTACAATTCTGTAAGTTAGAAGTTCAACATGAATCACACTGGGCTAAAATCAAGGTGTCAACAGAGCTGCATTCTTCTCTTGTTCTTTTTTTCCCCCAGATTTATTAAGGTATAATTGACAAAAATTGTATGTATTTAAAGTGTACAAAGTGATGACTTGGTATATGTGTATGTGAAATGATGATCACAATCAAGCTACTTAAAACATCCTTCACCTCACAATTACCTTTTATGTGTGTGCATGGTAAGGACGCTTAAGATCTACTCTGTTAGCAACATTCAAGAATAAAATGTAGTGTTATTAACTATAGTCACCATGCTCTGCATTAGATCCCCAGAACTTATTCATCTTATAGCTGAGAGTTTGGCTGCATTCTTTTCTGAAGGCTGTAGGGGAGAATATATTTCCTTTCCTTTTCCAGTGTCTAGAGGCCACTCAGTTTCCTGAGCTGGTGGCTTCCTTCCTCCATCCCTAATTTCTTCCTTCCTTCCTTCCTTGCTCCATAATTTTAGGCTAAAATGCCTAAAATTAAAGACTGACAATACCAATTGTTGGATGTTAAAATTTTATACTTCTGATGAGAGTATAAAATCATACAACCATTTTAAAAGACAGTCTTGCAGTTTCTTACAAAGTTAAGAAACAATCTTGCAGTTTCTTACACACTTACCATGTGATCCAATATCTCTACTCTTAAGTATGTAGCCAAGAGAAATGAAAATGTGTCCAAAATAAGCTGTAAATAAATGTGTATAGCTACTTTATTCATAATTGTCAAAAACTGGAACCACCCAAATGTCCATCAATACATGAATGAATAAACAAATTGTGGGATGCCCATACAATAAGATATTACTCGACAATAAAAAAGAACAAACTGCTGATATCCACAAAGACATGCATTAATCTCAGAAACAGCATGTGGAGCAAAAGAAGTCAGGCACAGAAGAGTATATACTGTATGATTCAATTTCTATGACCCCCTAGAAAAGACAAATCTAATTTATAGTGACAAAAGCCAGATCCTTTGTTACTTGGGTGGGAATAGAGGGATTGGCTGGGAAAGAGCCAAAGAAACTTTTTGGGGTGGTAGAAATGTTCTATATCTTGATTGGAGAGGTGGTTATTTGGGTGTATATATGCCTTTGTCAAAAGTCGTCAAACTTTACAATTAAAATGGGTGTATTTTATGTAATGAAATTTTACCTCAATAAAGTTCATTTTAAAATAATTTCTTTATACACCTCCAAAAATTTCATCAAAATAAAAGTACTATGAAAAGAACAAAATTGATCTAGAAATGAGAGAATCACCTTTGAAAGCAACAAAATTTAATTCAATATAAATAAGTAAAGGTTTAAATCAACACCTTGAAAATATATTTGAGAGCAAGATTGAAACCCCCATAGTGTATAAAACACAGGTGTGACATACAGTTTCCCAGAGGCAATAATGCACAGAAGTACAAATCAAGAAAGTGGGTTCTCACAATTATACCTGTTCCTGAAAACGAGTCTGTGCCCCAAACCGTGTTTTTACTGGTGAAACCAGAAGCCCTCTTTAAACTTTTCCAGGGGCAGGCATGAGGGCACAGCGTTTAAGTTCGCGCTTTGGCAGCCCGGGGTTTGCAGGTTCGGATCCCTGTCACCAGCCAACGCACTGCTTGTGGTGGTGTCCCATATAAAGTAGAGGAAGATAGGCATGGATGTTAGCAAGGCCAGTTTTCCTCGGCAAAAAAAAAAAAAAAAGAGGAGGATTGGCAACAGATGTTAGCTCAGGGCTGGTCTTCCTCACACACACACACACACAATTTAACTTTTAATTAATAAATTAATTAATAATAATTAATAATTTATTAATAAATAATTATTAATATTATAGGAATGGAACTAAGTGAAATAATAAATAATTATTTATTGATAAATAATAAATAAACTTTTCCAGATTTGTTTTCCACTTACACATTCTACTACGATCTTTTCCTTTATTTAAGTAATAGTTAACAAGTTCCTCTTTGTAATGAAAAAGTCTGCCCTGTTCCATGCCATTTCATCTCATGATTTTGATTCATTACTTTTGCTCTCTTATCAAAGATATGGCCATAATTATATCTGCAATCCTAAGCCCATCATGTACATGATTTCATGAAAAAAACTTGTCTCTGCCTGAGCTGCTTCATGGCACTTTTTACCTCCTTGTTCCTCAGAGTGTAAATGAGGGGATTCAGCAAAGGCGTGACCACCGTGTAGAAGACAGAGACCACCTTGTCAATGGAGAAGCTGGTGTCTGGCCGAGTGTAGATGAAAATACAAGGTCCAAAGAAGAGGGCAACCACCATGAAGTGGGCTGAGCAGGTAGACAAGGCTTTCCGGCGCCCTTCAGCTGACTGTTTCCTAAGAGAAACCAGAATGACCGTGTAGGAGGTGACCAAAGCCAGGAAGCAGGTGAGGGAGATGGTTCCACTGTTGGACACGATCAGCATTCCTGTGAGGTATGTATCTGTGCAGGCCAGCTTGATGATAGGAGGCACATCACAGAAGTAGCTATCAATAATGTTGGGGCCACAGTAAGGTAGACGAACGGTGAGGAAAGTCTGCACCAGTGAGTGAACAGTACCCCCCAACCAGAGAGCAAAAACAAGCTGTACGCAGACCCTCATGTTCATCACATTGGGATAGTGTAATGGGGTGCAGATGGCTACATAACGATCATAGGCCATAATGGTCAGCAGAAAGATCTCAGCACAGGCATACAGATGTAGGAAGAAGAGCTGTGCAATGCAGTTGTCAAAAGAAATGGTCTTTCTCTCTAAAAGCAAACCCTCCAGCATCTTGGGCACAGTGACAGATGAGTGGCAGATGTCAATAAAGGACAGATTGCTCAGGAAGAAATACATGGGGGTATAGAGACGTGGAGTAAAGACTATAGTAACCACGACGAGAATGTTCCCCGAAAGGGTTAGCATATACGTGACTGAGAATGCCATGAAAAATAGTATCTCCAGCACGCAGTTATCAGTGAGTCCCAAGAAGACAAAGTCAGTCACTCTTGTTTGGTTTAGAGCATCCATGCAATGAGCTTTCCAAAGGACCTTGGAGGGGAAAAAATGAAAGCTAATTTAGCTTTAATATTATAGGAATGGAACTAATTGAAGTGACTCTGCATTCCTATCCAAATTGCTTATTTATTACAAGGGTATGTAGAATATAAGACCAATTTAATAATAATTGTTATGATGTACCCACTATGTGTCAGGAATCATGCCAGGCACTTTATATACACCATTCTATTTAAGCACAGCTGCACCATGGCGTAGACATTATTGTTCCTGTCTTGCAAGTGAGATAAGTGAGGCTTACAAGAATAAATAAGTTGCCCAAAACCCTTAGCCACAAGTTAGCTGGCTCTTTTCATTTCAGTCTAATTTACTGATAACATCAGGTTAATATTCCAACATATAACTCCCAGCTAAAATCGTTTAATATTTCACTCTTTCTATCAAATTAAATGTACCTTCAAAGCCTGCAAAGTCTGCTGAACTTTTATTTTCTAGGATGGCATCCCCTTTTTTCCCTATGTCTTCTTCTCTTCAGCCATGCTACCTCCACCTACTTACTTTGCAAAATCTTTGTCTTTATTTATTCTGTCCCTTCTGCCCAGAAAATATACCTTCTAATCAAGTGTACTCTCTTCACCTCATTGCTGACCATTAGAATACTATACATCCTCCAAGGTTATCTCAAAGAGCAGCATCTTTAAGAACACTTTTCTGATGCAATCAAATCCTATCTTTTCCCTTTCATACTCCTTTTATGGTACTTCACTGTAAAAGAAAGTAAAATAAGATATTTATTTTTGCTCCCCATTAAACTGAAGTTTTCTTAAAAAGCGATAGCCACATATGACTTATCCCTTGCAGCACTTAGCATAGTTTCTTGCACACAGTAGGTAAGCAAAAAATATTTTTATTTGAAGTGAACCTAACTTCCTAGGTATCCTGAAGAAGAATCCAACCCTTCCTCACAATAGTGGTAATAAGTGGCTTAATAAAATTAATTTTTTAATTCTGTAATATGATTTGTCCCCTAGGAGATATTATTGTGTAAATATGAAAGTTATATTACTCCTAATTTTCTATACTGATTGGCTGGCCCAAAACTACAACAGAGTTTAGGAAATAATTACCACAAATCATAAAAAATATATTCTTGATCCAATTATTTTACTTGTAGGAATCTCCCAAACATCAATCTATGGAACAAGCCAAATGCAAGAAAATATTGATTACATCATTATTTAAAATAACAGTCATGGGGCTTTTATTTTTGAAGCTTGAATGAATATAGTGGAACTTGAATAGAATTGTATGTAGCCATTAGAAATGGTAGTAACAAAGGATTACCAATATGAAAAAATATTGATACTTTATAATGAATTTAAAAATCAGATAAAATTTATTTGTACATATTCAACAATTTAAAATAGAAATACTGCCACATAAATTATCTAAATACAAATAGTAGAGTGGAAGAAAATGTTGTAACACATAAGACCAAAAAAGGATAATATTATTATTCAAAGATCTTTTAATATTTGGCAATAAAAGACACACAACACAATTAAAAATGGGCAAAAAATATGAATAGGCAAGTAACAGAAAAAGAAATGCAAATGAAAAATAAGTATAAAAAAAGAGACTCAACTTTAATAATAGGGAAAAAAACTGAACACTTTTTGTGTCTCTTTTTGTCACTTTTTGTCAGATTGGCAAAGGTGTAAGGAACTGGGCACTCTTCATAGACTGCTCCTGGAAGTAGGCATTAAGACCTTTTTGGAAAATAATCTGGTAGTACCTATTAAAATTTTAAATGCCCACACACCTCACCCGGGAATCCCACTTCTAGAACTGTATTTCATAGAAACAAAGGAACCAGCAACTAAGGATGCATGTTTATTGAGGCATTTTTATCAAAACAAGGTACTGAACATAAACTGAATGTTTATCAACGAGAAATAGGTAAATAAATTTTAGTACAGCCATAATACAAAATATTATATAGCATTAATAAGAATGAGTTGGATCTATGTATATTGACAAAGCAGTGGTTCTCAATGTGGCTGCACATTAGAACCACTTAGGGGGTTTTTACAAGTTTTGCTACCCAGGCCTCACCCCAGACAATTAATTCAGAATCCCTGGGGATTGGACCCATCAGTACTTCTAAAGTTCCTTGGTAATTTCAATGTACAGCCAAGATTGCAAACGATTAACTTCAACAAATGTCGATAATATATTGTTAAGTGAAAAGAGCATATTATGAATAAATTGTGAACCAAGCAGGAAGGAAGGGAGAAAGGGAGAGGGGAAGGGAGGGAAGAAAGAAAGAAGAAATGAACAAACAAAGGAACAAAAGAAGGAGGGAACCAAAAGAAATTTGTATGTGTATATATATATATATATATACATGTATATGTATGTTTGAACATATTTATACATAGTCAAACATACATATACATATTCATGAATTGTGTTTGTATGTATTTATTCCTAAAAAAAATAGAAGATAGGTGTTGAAGAATACACACTTATTTTAACACTGGTTATCTGTGGAAGTATAGAATTGAAAGGAATAGTAGCATTTTATTAATTTTTGCATTATGCTCTGTAATTGTTTAAATTTGTATAATAAGCATGGGTTACTTTTGTTTAAAAAACAAAATACCTTTAAAAACATGCATGGGGGTGCCCAGTGGCATAGTGGTTAAGCTTGCGTGCTCAGCTTTGGTGACCCAGGGTTTGCAGGTTTGGATCCCTGGTGCAGACCTACGCACCGCCCATAAAGCCACACTACGGCAGGCAGTCCACATATAAAGTAGAGGCAGATGGGCACAGATGTTAGCCCAGGGCTAATCTTCCTCAGCAAAAAGAGGAGGATTGGCAACAGATGTTAGCTCAGGGCTAATCTTCCTCACCAAAAAAGAAAAAAAAACATGCATGGGGAGAAAAAACAGAAAAGAAATGAAAATGCTGACTTCATGGGATTATGAGTACATTTTTCCATCTCCATGCCTAAGAGTTGATAATATTGTTGTATTTCTTTTTTTGTGTGTGAGGAAGACCAGCCTGGGTGACAAGCAGTGCGTCAGCAAGCGCTCGGGATCCAAACCCGTGAACCCCGGCTGCCAAAACGTGAACTAAACCGCTGCGCCACTGGACTGGCCCCTATGGTTGTATTTCTTACAAAGAAATATTCCTAAGATGGGGAGGATCTTTTCCATAAACTCCTGGTTAGCAATGCATTAGTAGCAGAGAACTAAGAGCTGTTTTGCTTTCAACTAGGAAGGAGAGAGCATAGGCTCTTCATAAGGGAATTCAAATAACTGTGACCTTTGGCCTTCAGTTCCCTAAGCCTCAGTTTTCTGAGCCATAAAATAGGAACTAAATGAATCTCTTCTACATGATTAGGTGTAGCAAATGTCTAGGTCTGCTGTTGAATAGATTGAGAGAGAAGCCATGGAATGGGAAGAATCTCCAGCTTCGTAAGGTGTTCCATGGCACAGAAGATCAGCATTAAAAATTGAAGCTAATATGTACTTTTACTTTGTAGAAAAATCTAATGGGAGGCACTGAATCTTGGGATGGGCTGAAATTCACAAAGCCAGGATAATTCCCCTGAAGCCCTTAGGCTGTTTCCAGGGACAGCAGATAGTAGCTGCTGCATCTTCAGCACCAGAGAAATATGCACAGTGTTAGCAAAAAGAATTTTTGTTCTGCTTTTAAAAAAGAGGTGAATTGAGATTTTGACTCTGAGATTGGGTGACTTTGGAAAAATTACTTAGCCTCTCTGAGCTTCAGTTTCCTCATCTGTACAAATGGAAATACTAAACCTATTTCACGGAACTGTTACAAACGTGATTAACATATTGCTCGGCACTTGAAATGTATAAAAAGTCTGTTCTTTTCATTGATAACCAATGGCTCCTATGAGAAAATATCCCAAAAAGTCCCCAAGAGAGAAAATGTAGATCACGTGTTTAGGCAGCCTAAAACCAAGATCATGAAAAAAATAGATGAAAGAAAGTGAGGAGTCACTAATCAATCAAATGATATTTAGTGAGTGTCCAGCAGGACCTGTGACCAAGGACCATTCTTCCCCTAGACCTTCTCATGACTCCCTCTTTCTCATCTTTAAGGTCTCATCTCAAATATCACCTCTTCATGGATGCCTTCCTGATCATTATAACTAAAAGAACACTCCCCCGTTACACAATATCCTAGTTCTTCTTTGTACCACTTATAAACACCTGAAATTATCTGAATTATTTCATCCATATTGATTGTCTGCCTCTCCAAATATAAACCCCTTGAAGACTAGACCTGCCTTGTTTACTGCTGTGTCCCCCAACGCTGTGTTTAACAGTAAATGAGACCCCAATACCCCGCCCACAATATGTTCAGCAGTGACTAAAACTTCCAGGCTCCAAAACTACAGAAGCTACTAAAGAAATGCTAGGCAGTTTCTGCCCTAAAGAATCCTTAAAAACAAAAACATATGTGATGGAAACTTACAACAAGTATACCGTGCCTGTTGCAAGTCGGAGATTTAGCACTCTCCTAATTTTTAAAGATTTCATTCTTTTCTTCTGAAAGATGCAGAGCACCACTTCAGCCTTCCCTTTATACCCTTCTCTACTTCTCTTCAGCCTATCCCACTCCTTGCCCACCATTATGCTGATCTGTTTTGTCCTATCTTTTTTATTCTCTCTTTCCTATCCCCTGAAAGTAAGAAAGAAAATCTGGAGGACTTAGGAAGCATAATCAAAAATTTGGAGGAGTGAGGCACATCGGAATGGCCCAATGAGCATGGAGGAAAGAAAAATACACACAAAGATGTTCTTAGTGACAACTGAGCAGTACTATCTTGCTATAAACACGTTAAATTTCACTCCATCCTTGAGTCACCCAGTGAACTCACAGATGGACTGATCCATGAATAATTTGGCAGATGGGAAACTTCAAGTGTGAAAAAAAAAAGATTCAGGGCTTGCGAACTAAGGATGTTAAATAGAAAATATTAAATTCAAATCACTGAGGTCAAACAAAATTTAGTTTTAAGATGCCTTTTTTATTGACTTAGTAGTGAGGCTTTTAAAAAAGAAAGTTGTTTGGAAAAAATAGCTTCATTTTTCAACTCACAATCCAATGTATCAAAATTTAAGTCTTGAATTAAACTTTTATTTGTAATTCAGAGCTTTAACCTTTTAATCTACCAATAGATCAAAAGACTAGTTTCTTGATGAGTGGACTGTTGGGAAATTAATCATAGAGGTAATATGAGAGTACAATGCCCACATTCTACCATGAACACTGAAGAAAATTAGAAAAGAAGAATGCCCACTTCCTCTAATATAATAGCAAGTTCTTTTTTAAGGCATCCATTCTGCCCAGGCCCTTCATTAAAACCCCATCACACCCAGGAAGTCATGGTGCTTGTGCTTCTTTCTTAATCCAACAATGATTTGTCATAGAGTCTTCCCTAGGATTATGAAGGTTTGTTAGGATATTAGAAAGAGAAGTTGTGGAAACCCACAAAGAAATCCACAAGACTCAATGCTAGAAAGAACAAAGAGTGAAAAGAACAAGAAAAACTACCAAGTGCAGACATGCCTACCAGATGCTGGCTTACACTCCTCCCAGCCACCATCATCACCACCACTTCACAGAGAGCTTGGGACTTGAAGAACTGAAACCTCCAAGTACATACGTGTTAGTGGCATACAAATGCTGATCTTCAAGTCCTCCATGATGCCTTCCTTTCTCTACTCTCCAAGTCTCCATCTCATTCACTTGCCTTTCAAGGTCTCCAATATCTTCCAATCCTGACTCACTGAACCTAGACTTTTGGTCTTTACTTCTCTTAGCTCACTCTACACCTTTGATACCACACCCATCTTGATGTCATATTTTTACATATATTCTTATTAGGAAAGCAACATAACTATGTAATGGAAAATGGAGTGGGAAGAATACCCATATCCCATAACCTAATTTAATTGCTATTATCATATTGCTACTGTCTTGAATGTGTTCTAATATTTTTACAAACATATAATTTTACATTCTATTTTTCTCTCAGTATTATAAATATATGGCTGAATGACACTTCATCACATATATGTATCAAAATGTATGTAACCATTTCACCTGTTGTGGCCATTCAGGATGTTTCTAGTTTGGGACTATTAAAAATAATAGTACAATCTATTCTCAACATAGCAGCAAGAAATACTATTAAAATATAGGTCAGAACGTGTCATTCCACTAATCAAGGACTTCCAATGGCTCTCCGTCACAGACATTGTAAAAGTGAAGTCTTTACAGTGGCCTACAAGGCCCTAAATGATACAGTTCTCTGTTACCTCTCTAACCCTATCTTCCACCACCCTCCCCTTCATTCACTCAGCTCCAATCACATTGTCCTCCTTCCTCTTCCTCAAATACTCAGAACATATTCCCACTTTAAAGCCTTTGCACCGGCTGCTTCCTCTGCTTGGAACATTTCCCCCCAGATCCTATAGTCAATTCTCTCACCCCCTTAATGTCTTTGCTGAAATATCACCTTCTCACTGAGGCTTATGCTGATGAACCTATAGAAAACTGCGCTCCTGATCCGCTTTATCCTGATTTACTATTTTGTCTTTTGCAAGTATTGATCACCTTCTAACATACCACATAATTTACTTATTTAATTAGTCTATTATTTATTATTGTCCATCTCCTGCTGCTAGCATGTAAATTCCATGAGAGCAGGGATCTTTGCATGTTTTGTTCAATGAAGTCTCCAAACTATCTAGGAAAATACGTAGAACATAGCATTAGCTCAATAAATAATTTTTAATGATATAAATTCTTCAATATTTTAAATTATTACTTTATGAATAGATTATTGGCCATGAATTTACTAGCTCAAAGGTTATGATTCAAAATACAGTTGCTAAACTGCTTTCCAAAATGTTTGCAGGGTTAAGCAACTCAGTCATGGTCATTCAGTTAGCAATTGATTGAAATGGGGTTGGAACTTTCCAAAGGCTACACTCCACCACTCTGTCATGCTGCTTAAAAGAGATTGAACCAAAAAAGAAAACATGGTCTTCGAGGAGCAAAAATGTGCATCTATGCACCCTTTGAAGGAAGGGATACATCTCATTCATTTTTCTGCCCATTTTTCTATCTATAGCAAAGTACCTGGCACAAAGGAGGAACTCACTAAATACTCATTGAATTAATTTTAAAAATATTTCAAAAGGAACATGAAAAGTCCCAAAATTTGGGGAGAAGTTGATCTATGCATCAAAATAATTGCCCAGATTTTTTTAGAAGTCTTATCTATAAAGGGGCAATTGAACAAAAAGGACCAGAATCTCCACTGGACATCAGTACAGTAGACTGGACAGTACACTGGACATCCACAGGGAATATGTTGCAAGACCCTGAATGGATGCCTGAAATCATGGATAGTGTGGGACCCTATATATATACTGTTTTTTCCTATACACACATACCTATGATAAAGTTTAATTTATAAATTAGGCACAGTAAGAGATTAATAACAATAAGCAATAATAAAATAAAACAATTATAACAATAGACTATAAGAAAAGTTCCCATAGATCTTTGCAACCTTAGCATATGATTTTTTTTCTTTAAGTCGGGAATTTTCACCTTTTCACTTACAGGAAGCACTTTATAGCTTCTCTCTGGCATATCCTAATTGCCAACATCACTACTCTTGTGCACTGAGGTCATTATTAAGTAAAATAAGTGTTACTTGAACACAAGCACTGTAATACTGCACTGTAATCAATCTGATAACCAAGAAGGCTACTAAGTGACTAAGGAGGGCCGGTAGCACACACAGCATGGAAATGTCAGACAAAGAGATGATTCATGTCCTGGATGGGATGGAGCGGGACTGCTCAATATTTCATCACACTACTCAGGATGGTGCACAATTTAAAACTTATGGTGCAGCCTCTATGGAAAACAGTATGGAGATTCCTCAAAAAATTAAAAATAGAAATACCTTATGATCCAGCCATCCCACTCATCAAATCAACCATCACAAGAGGCTTATGCACCCCTGTGTTCACTGCAGCATTATTCACTACAGTCAAGAAGTGGAAGCAACTCAAGTGTCCCTCGACTGATGAGTAGATAATGAAGATGTGGTACATATATACAATGGAATACTACTCAGCCACAAAAAAAGACAGAATTGTCCCATTTGCAACAACATGGGTGGACCTAGAGGGTATTATGTTAAGTGAAATTAGCCAGAGAGAGAAGGACAAACACCACATGATTTCGCTCATATATGGAATATAAACTAACACATGGACAGAGAGAACTGGTTGGTGGTTACCAGGGGAAGGGGGCTGGGGGGTGAGCACAAGGGGTGAAGGGATGCATCCATATGGTGACAGACAAATAATGATGTACAACTAAAACCCCACAATGTTATAAACTATTAAGACATCAATAAAAATAAATAAGTAAATAAATAAAACTTATGAATTGTTTATTTCTGGAATTTTCCATGTAATATTTTCAGACTGTGGTTGACTGCAGGTAACTGAAACCTTGAAAAGCAAACCCGCCGATAAGGGGAGACTACTGCGTTGTGTATATTGGTATTCTTCATAAAGGACTGGAGGTCAATGAAAATCTGTCATTTGCCTCCCCTTTTACCTTTCTTCCAGGAGCTCTGCATCTCCCACAGCAGCTCCACAATGTAGACAGTAACAACTTTCCCTTCTTGAAATCACTCCTGGGAAGAGTATAGGTACTTGTCAGGGATCAAACATGGTGAGTAGCCAAGTCTCCTTTACCTTCTGACTCCCCAGTTTCAGCCTCGTCATCTTTGCTGTTTCCTCAGCATCACCCCAAATCCTATCTTTCTCTGCCTCTTCCCCCTTTATTTCCACCTGATCTCTATTTCAGCACTGCAGGCTCAAACCGTGGCAAAGACACACTTAGAGAAGGCTCCTTTTGCCCAGAGGAACCTGAATTTCCATCCTAGTAGATCATCATCATTTTAGCCTCAAATGAATTTGTAAAGTCCTGAGCTGCCAAGATCTCACTTAGAGGGATCTTGTATGAGAGAACTACCCGACTGTGTCAATTGAATGCCAGTTTAAAGCCAAAAGAAGAGACCATGTAGAAGCTCATAGGGGCACACTAACCTTCGACAGCTTTATTTCTCTAATAAAATGGAATGCAGCTAAGGTTCAGAGATGTCTCATGGTTTGCCCTGCTTTTGCACGGCAGAATGGGAACTCTGTCTCAGTTCTCCTGTCCTTAGGCTTTTCCACTACCCATCAGTTGCCTCCAGAGAGCTGAGCTGGATTAACTCCTAAGTCTCTTTTAGTATTATACTTAGCTTCTTTTTTAAAGATTTTATTTTTCACAGCATATTGTATTGTTTCTTTTTAAAAAGACTTGATTCTTCATGGTATATCATGAGATTATCTACCTGGTTGCCAACGAAAACAGGAAAAGAAACCTCTGAGAAAGAAAGCTGCTCTGGGTTTTAAAGGTGAGGATTATTTAAGAAGCAAATGGTGTCCTTTTCCCTGCATACAGAGAAAGCACTCAACAGGGCTCCCCCATACATTACAGGGATGTAATCATGGTGAATTATGTCCCAGACAGTGACTCTGGGTAGGGAAGCCAACGGGAGTGAAGCTATCCTGCCTTAGCTATAGTCTTCCATATCTTCTCCAAAACAGCCCAAATCTAATCTGTAGACTGACTTTCAGAGCAAAGAAAAGTCAGCCTTTCTCTGGTGGTAATAAGGACTCTCTTGCTTAAACAAACAAGCAAAGACTGAATGACCATCCGCCAGTAGAAGGGACTCATTCTTTCTTTGGAAGGATGTATCATATTCAATCTATAAACATTCATGAGTACCTAGCCAGGCACTGTGCTAGAGATTCAAATATAAAGAGGCAGAGGGAAGTGATGGTCTTGATCCCTCCCAACCTTGAGGTTCCATAATCCAATGACTTTTTCAATAACTAGCAAAAAGGAACTGGTGCTGCAGCAAAATCTAAAAGATGACAAGTCATAATCCTAGGCAAGTTGAGGAATCTTGGATGGTGTGTATATTTGGGGGGTGGGGGGTGTATGTGTATATGCCTTTGTAGAAAGCAACAGATTGAAAATGTATGCTGAGTCCTCAGAAGAGAGGTTAAAATAATTCTTATAGGTTAAAAGTCCTTCCATTAAACCTCTAAACACATGCTTATGAACAATATCAGACAAGTGATTGAGATGGGGTCTTGCTCAGTACCATGTACATATGTGCATACATGTGCATACCCACTAAAAGCATGGCAAGCAATGCAATAAAGAGGTGGTAAAACTTACCAATTTTCTCCAATTATGCAAGGATGATCTAGCTAATTGTTATAATGTTCTTTAATCCACTTCTTTCATAATTTCTTCTAGAAATGAAACAGAGAGAAAGTAAAATTTTAAAAGACACTCTCATTGGATATTAGTAACTGGTCTTCTGTTTAAACAGTTTCACCATTTTAATGTGTGTCCCTGGAATTCTTTAATCCTTTTCCTTCTCTGCACAGTTTGCATTTGTCCTTTTCAATACTTTTGCTTTCTTCTGGCCAAGTAAGGTAGAACTAAGCCTACTTGCTATTTCCATTTTAATCAATAACTACCAAAGGCACCATTAGAACTATATTTGAACAGGTCCCAAAATCTGTTACTCAAAGGGCATCCATTCATTCAAAAAACATTTATTATGGAAGGAAAGTGCCTGATAATATGACCTGATAATAACTTTAAGCATAAAATTTTGTATAGAGAAAATATAAAAGTGTTTTGATTGTGGTAATCTTTTCACAATGTGTACATATATCAAAACATCATGTTGTGCACCTCAAATATGTGCAATTTTTATTTGTCAGTTATACCTCAATAAAGCTGGGGGTAAAAGAAAGTATAAAAGTTTTTAAGGAGTTGTATCAAATTAAAGCCAGTTAGTCTTAGGTTCTATTGCTGTTTAGCTGTATTAATAAACATTATTGAGTGCAGACCTATTTGTGAGTTACTATATCTAAAAATATGGATTCTGCCTCTTTTAACTCCTTTAACCAACTCATCTATCATATCTCTGGCTACACTTGGGCAAGTCACTTGACTTCATTTTTATTACCTGGAAAATAGGTAATAATTTTATCACTTTAATTATTGTGGTGGTTAATTTTATGTGTCAACTTGGCTAGGCCATGGTACCCAGTTGTGTGGTCAAATACCAATCTAGATGTCGTTGTGAAGGGAGTTTTTAGATGTGATTGACATTTTAAATTGGTAGACTTTAAGTAAAGCAGATTACCCTCCATAATGTGGGTAGGCCTCACACATTCAGTAGAAGGCCTAAAAGGAAAAGACTGAGATTCCCAGAAGAAGGAATTCTGCCTCCAGACTGTCTTCAAACTCAAGACTGCAAGACTGACTCCTGCCAGAATTTCCAGCCTGTTGGCCTGCCCTGCAGACTTCAGATTTGCCAGGCCTCACAATCTTATAAGCCAATTCCTTACAATAAATCATTCTCTCTCTTTCTCTCTCTCTCTCTCTCTCTCTCTCTCTCTCTCTCTCTCTCTCCATGTAGAAGGGATTTATTTTATTTCTCTCCATATATCTATAGATAGATAGGTAGGTAAGTGGGTAGGTAGATAGATAAATATAGATATATAGATAGATAGATACACTGACAGACAGACTGAGAGAGAGAGAGAGAGAGATCCCATCAGTTATGTCTCTCTAGAGAACCCTGACTAATACAATTACCTTTCTTGCAATGGTCTTAAAGATGGAAATGTGGTTAGGTTTAGGAAAGTTTAGGTATATAGGAAGACCATTGTTCATTTATCACTCTCAGGAGGTAAACTTCCCTTGAAGATCTTATTACCTCCTCTTTCCCTCCCTCAACATCCACCTTAAATAAGTAACAATAATCATTATCACTTTATAAACATGAGGCAGAAAGAGGATAGGAAAACTCAGTGTCATAAAATCAAATCAATCAATTCAATAGCTCTGTTAAACTCTGGTTCTCTTTTAAAGACCAAGGCAATATTCTTCAAAGTATAATCAGTAACGTTTGTTTATAGACAGAACTATTTGTCTTGCTTGTTTAAAATAGATTTTCCACTGACATCAATCACTTACCATCTACTCTTGTAGCTCCTCGAATGGTTCAATTCTCTTCTTATACCCTGTTACAGAAGACTAGGATGTAAAAATCACAGAGCACAAAATTCTGCACAGGATGGATTTCAGGCGTGAAAGCTTTGGGATTTTTATCTATCTGACGTAGGATTCTGAAGTGATCGTTTCATGATTATAATTGAACTTGCCATCAATGAATACTCAGGGGTATTATTAAAAATTTTCTATTTCAATGAATTTCATGTAGCAATTTAATAAATGGGCAATAAAACCAGCAGCCTCCAAATATGGAAGAGTTCCAAACCTTTGACAATTAGCATGACATCAATTTGTTTAGCCACTGAACTAACCACTGCAACACACACCAGACATTCAAAGTCCACTGACAAGTGAGACCTCACCCATGAATACTAAGTAAATTGGTACCAATCCACAGACTCCCAAAATGCCCGGAACTAACTTAGTTTCAGAAAAGTCTGACTCAACACCTCCTCATTTGTCTTTTCTACTGCGGAGCAAAAGTTCAAAGCAAAACATATATAATCGGCACTTTACAGACTGTCTGGGTGAGGTAACCTTCTTAAATAAGACAAAAATATTAAGATGTTTTATAAACAATTACTAGTCTTTAAATCTTCTTAAAAGAGTTTTGACTACTAAAGCAGAAATAATAATAATGCATCATGGAATTTATAACATGCAGGAGTAAAATTTTGAAAAAATAATAACAAAAAGACTGAGAGGAGGAAAATGGAAGTTTGAAAGATTCTTACATTATGCAGGCAGTGGTATAATATTATTTGATGGTATACTACACTAGAGATGTATACCCTAAATGCTTGAGAAATATCTAAAATATAAAGTGGTATAGCTAATAAGGTAATAACAGAGATGAAATAAAATATTTTTAAAAGCTCAATTAATCCAGACAAAAAAAAGAAAAATAGCATAGAAAAAATGAGGATAGAAAATGAATAACAAACTGGTAGATTTAAACCAAACCCCATCAATAATCATATTAAATGTAAATGGTCTATATACATACAATGGAACACTACTCAGCCGTAAGAAAAGACACAATTGTCCCATTTGCAACAACATGGAGGGACCTAGAGGGTATTATGTTAAGTGAAATAAGCCAGAGAGAGAAGGACAGACACTGCATGAACTCACTCATATATGGAATATAAGTGAACACACGGACAGAGAGAACTGATTGGTGGTTACCAAGGGGAAGGGGGGTGGGGGGGGCACAAGGGGTGAAGGGTTACATCCACAAGGTGACGGACAAACAAAAATGTACAACTAAAACCCCACAGTGTTATAAACTAAGACATCAATAAAAAAATAAATAAAAAATAAAATAAATAAATGTAAATGGTCTAACTTGTATCTGGAATATATAAAGAACTCTTACAGGGGCCGCCTGGTGGCGCAGCGGTTTAGTCCGCGCTTGGCAGCCCGGGGTTCACGAGTTCGGATCCCAGGCGCCTGTGGACGCACTGCCTGTTAGCCATGCTGTGGCGGCGTCCCATATAAAATGGAGGAAGATGGGCACGGATGTTAGCCCAGGGCCAGTCTTCCTCAGCAGAAAGGGGAGGATTGGCAACAGAAGTTAGCTCAGGGCTGGTCTTCCCCACAAAAAAAAAAAAAAAAGAATTCTAAAAAAAAAAAAAAAAAGAACTCTTACAACCCAACAATAAAAAGACAAATAACCCAACTTAAAAATGGGCAAAGAACTTCCACAGACATTTTTCTGTAGAAGAAACATAAATCACCAAAAAAAAAAAAAACCATGAAAAAATTTTAAACATAATTACCCTCAGGGAAATGCAAATCAAAACAACAATGAAATACCACTTCACATCTACTAAGATGACTAATCAAAAAGACAGACAATGACAAGTGTCAGAAAGGATGTGGAGAAGTTGGAACCCTCATAGATTACTGGTAGGAATGTAAAATAGTACAGGCAACTTGGAAAACAATTTGGCAGTTCGTCAAAGTGTTAAATACAGTTATCATAACCCAGCAAATCCACTCCTATACCCAAAAGAATTGAAAACACGTTTACAAAAAAACTTGTACACAAATATTCATTGCAGCATTATTCATGATAGTCAAAAAATAAATAAAAAATGTCTATCAACTGACAAGTGGATAAACAAAATAAAGTATATCCATGAAATGGAATATTATTCAGTAACAAAAAGGAGTGTGATACTGATACATGATACAACACGTATCCACCTTTGCAGTGTAGGAGATGGAGAGGCCATGGAGTTTGATGTTGTTGAGGAGTAAAGGGTATGGAGGCAGCAAATGTTACAGGCCCTGATGGAGTTCCAGGGCAAGGCAGTAAATATGCAGCAGACCATAACCATTATAGATGCCACCCATATTGTAGGGGTCCTCCATACAATTATCAGAATTATCAGAATAGTGAGAGTAGGGAATATAACAGGAGATGGGAGAGTGCTTCCAAAGGTCAGGCCCCACAGTGCCAGCCCTACCTCAGGCCACAGTTCTCACCTTACTACATGCGGAGACCCTGTGAGCTTTGACCACAGTATTCCAACACTCTGGTGCAGGAAGAAGTGATGGACGGTGCTCACATCCAAGGTGCAGGACAGCAAGGTAGACCAGTGAGACAAAATATGTATCAGGGTTGTAGACCACAGTCCCTCAGGGGCCCACCTCACCAAGGAAAGCATAGAGAGGAGAACAATGAATAGGAAGAGAAAAATCAAGGAGATGAGACCCAAGGTCAGCAGCCACCTCAACATGGGTACTGCTCACCTTCAATTACCTCCACAGATGTCCAGAAAACCCTAAATCACAACATGGCAAAGAGACAAAAGCGGCTGATCCACCAGCTGAAAATTCACCTGTTCTTGAAGCTGAGCAAGGCTGGTCTGAGTAAAGTTCAGCTTACTACCTCCACTATCATCCAGTCTAGTCCTCCAACAAGAAGAAATGAATATGAAATTCCAGCAACAAGACATGAACAAAAGATTGGAGCTAAAGACCTTAAGTGCTTGCTTTTTGCCCCACTGACCAGATAGCTAGAACTATCTGGATTATCTATGTATCTTGGGGTTTTTAATATTTTTACCTAAAGACGTCACTTTTGGGTAATGAAAAAGTGGCTTTTCTTTAAGCCTGGTTTTTTTCAATACAACTTTAAAGGTTTTTAAATTGTTTCATATCTGGTCAAGTTGAGAGTTTTACGAACCTCATTTTTAATTTGTAATAAAAAGTTTATAACTTGATTCATTTTAAAAAGTCAACTGTGATATTGCGACATAAGAAATATATATATTTGGTCTTCATCACCTTTGCTGGCTCATAGCTCCTAAAATCCTTGGAATTTCCTAAGTGATGAGAGTGATAAAGGTGTCTTCTGTTATGTTAATAAGTGACTTTTGGATGCCCCTTAGGTAACCCAAGAATGGGAGCTGGTAGCCAGAGGAGCCAACTTTCAGTCCCACCCAGAGAGGAGACAGGGTCTAAAGGTTGAATCAATTGCCAATGGCCATGAGTTAATCAATCATGCCTATTTAATGAAGCCTCCATAAAAACTCAAAAGGATGAGACTCAGACAGCTTTCAAGTTGGTGAACACATAGGATTTGGGGAGAGTGACATAGAAGCCCACACCCTTTCCCCATACCTTGCCCTATGCATCTCTTCCATCTGGCTGTTCCTGAGTTATACCCTTTTAAAATAGACCAGTAATCTAGTGAGTAAACTGGTTTCCTGAGTCCTCTGAGCTGCTCTAGCAAATTAATCAAACCCAAGGAGGAGGTCGTGGAGCCTCTGATTTGCAGCCAGTCAGCCAGAAATACAGGTAATAACCTGGACTTGCTATTGGCATCTGAAGTAGAGGGCAGTCTTGTAGGACTGAGCCCTTAACCTGTGGAATCTGATGCTGAAACTGAGAATGGATGAGTTAAAATTTTCTCTGGGTTAGAAGCGAGAGAAAAGAAAAAAACATTGAGATAAGCTTTGCTATCTGCAGCTGTGCATACTCAGCTAAAACTAACCAGATCTTTCTGTCTGAGTTGTTTTTCCCAGGAAGTCAAGATCCAGAATGTCAAGAAGAAAGGAGATTCACTCTCACAAGGCCAACCACAGGCCAAGGATGAAAACTAACCAGAAAAGTCCAGATGAACAAGGAAAAAAGAGATTCAGTCTCACAAAGCCAAACACAGGCTGAAGATGATGCTGAAGACTCAAAATAAACCTCCTGGGAAGGTGTCAGCCAGCAAGGCCACATGCTCCCCCACTCCTACCTAAAACTCCAGATAAAAATCCCTACCTTTTTCCCTTCAAGGAAGTGGATTTGAGAGTTTTACTCCCATCTCCTCATCTGGCTGCCTTTCAATGATAAACCTCTTTCATTGCTACAAGCCTGACATTTTGGTTATTGGCTTTGCTGCGTATCGAGTAGACGAACCTGTGTTTGGTTACAATGCTATACCCAGGTAGATAGTGTCGGAATTGAGTTGAATTGTAGGACACTCAGCTGGTGTGCAAGAATTGCTTGGTGGTGTGGGAAAACTCACATACACACATTAGAGAATTGTTATCAACAAACTGCAAGCACCTGTTTAAAAAGGTCCTAAATAATTAAATTTCTTAATTAAATTTCTGATGTGGTTAATATCACAAAACTAGATTTCAGATTATTACCAGGGATAAAGAGGATCATTTCATGAAGATGCAGTCGGTTCATCAAGAGAACTTAATATCATAAATGTATATTCACCTTATAACAGGGATTCAAAGTACGTGAAGCAAAGACTGATAGAACTACAAGGAAAAAAGCAATTCGAGAGTTATCATTGTTAATTTGCAATTCGAGAGTTATCATTGTTAATTTCACCACCTCTCTCTTAGTAATTGGTAAAATAGTAAAATAGAAAACCAGCAAAGATATAGTAACTTAGACACTATCAACCAATTTGTTCTAAAAGTCATGTATAGAATACTCCACCTAACAGTGACTTGCATATACATTGCTGATGGATATGTTAAATGGTACAATCACTGTGGGAGATAGTTGGCAATTTCTTCTAAAATTAAACATACACTTACCATATGTCCAAACAGTTCCACTCTAGGATCTTTACCCAAGAGAAATGAGAATATACGTTCACACAAGACTTGAACACAAATGTTCATTGCAGCTTATTCAAAATGCTCAAAAACTGGAAGCAATCCAAGTATAATGACCAGATGAATGGATAAACAAACTGTGGTATATGCGTACAATGCAATGCTGCTTAATAAAACTACCAACACACAAAACAACCTGGATGAATATCAAAAACATTATGCTGAGCGAAAGGAGCCAAGCATAGAAGGGAACATATTGTATAATTCCACTTATATGAAATTCTAGGATAGATAATACTATTAGAAAATAGATCAGTGATTTCCAGGGGCTGAAATTGGGGGTAGGAGGAGTGAGGATGGGAGATTAACTGAAAGAGGGACCAAGAAGACCTTTCAGAGTGATGGAGGTGTTCTATATTTTTATTGTAGTGGTAGTAATCCAGGTACATTTATTTGCCAAAACACGTGGAACTGTACAATTAAGATGGCAGCATTTTGTTGTTTGTGAATTATATCTCAATAAATTTCATTTTTAAAACAATACACTGTGTTCAAGTTTAAAGGCAAACACCAAAACAGACCTCAACACAGATCCCACATGCTAAGAGGAGGAGTATCCAGCTCTTCTAACACATAACTCCTGGAAGACTGGGTATCCCCCATGTCCTTAAAATCCCTTTCCAGTACTGATCTGAGATTGGAATTTCCTATTTGCAGTTTTTTAAAGCCGATTAGTATTGCTTAGAGTACCAGAAACTGCCTTGTTGGAAACAAAAACCTTTACGTTAAATAAGAATGAAATATATTTTCATTAATTTGAAATGGTGATATCTACCACATTAATAAAATGGTACCACACATACTGTGAGCAAAACAAAACATGAAAATTGCTCCTAGCACTTGGCATCACAGAGCAGGAGTTTGCCACATGAAAGTGAAGCAGAGGATAAGAAAGAGGAAATTAAAGTGAGGAGGAAAACAGATTCTCTTGGTTCATTTCTGGTTTCAAAGCTGATTGGACAATTCGCGCAGTCTGCAATAGAGCTCATCTCCATTAGCTGGCCTGCAGGAACCAGTTTCTGTGACACAGATAATGCAACCCTAGCTTATCTATAATTTCAGCAACATTCATGGCATTGGGAAGATCCTGTTTGTGGGCAAACACTAATAAAACAGTATCGCTGAACTCAGGTTCTACTATCCTCATCAAAAGCTCTCTATGGGACTCATTCACACAATCCCTGTTGTTACTGTCAACCACAGGAGCAAACCATGCACGTCCTGCAAGTTATAATGCCAGAGGCCAAATCCTGTCCTGGTCACCTGCATCCCACGCAGTGATGCTGATATTTTTCTCCTCTACAGTTTTCACGTGGAAACCTGAAGTGGAAATAGTAGTGACTACCTTAGCAAGTTTCAGTAGGAGTTGTCTTTTCTCTAGGCCAACCATGAAAATATACTTGTAGTGTTTGTTTAAAAGACTCTTGAAGAGGTCAGCAAACACATTATCCCTTCTTGCAGGCTGAGAGTCTCATCACTGGACAGAGCAACTTTTTAGCGGTAGCAGCTGCTACTCCTGATATTTCTGCTCTGAACCCAGGCACTGGTTTCTAGAATTGCCTCTTAAAGTATCTGCTAAGGCACTAGCTTAGGAATGACCTGAGGGATTGGGGTGCTGTATGGCCATTATATGATGCTGTATCTTCCACAGGTTAACTGCATAGGTTCAGGAACTTATAAGGGGTGGAATTAGGAGTGTCTCCTCTCATCATGAATCCTAGTTCCTCAATTAGGTGATTCATCCTTCCTATTCCTGCAGCTTAAGACCTGTCTAAAGGTCCTGATTTCTAGGGAAGGGGGAGGAAAGTGTCTACCAAAGGACACAGTTAAAGTTCCTCTGGCTGCCTCCTGATCATTTTGGGCTCCTCATGTCAATGAACCAGCAGGCAAAGAAAAGCGAAATATACCAAAAAAGTCTTCATATTCTGCCAGGATTTAGTAGCCCCATTCTCCCTAGATTCTCCCTCTTACAACTAATAAACCCTGGATATAACACCCAAACAAGCATGGGAAGTGTTTGGAAGGTGAAAAGAAGGTGGGCTGCCTAGAAACCTCAGGATTTGGAGAATAACACTGCCAGTGCAATTCCTGGCTTCCCTTATATTCCACGTGTCCCAGACAGGGCATTGCAGAAGCCTCCAACCCAGAGCCAACAACAGGCACAGACATGAAAAGCTCTGAACCTGTTCCTCTCAGCCTAAGGACAGGGAAAAGGATAGCAGCCTAACAACAGTAAATATTTGGGGCAGTACCTTCCCTACTCCAGCCAGATACCAATGAACAAATCATACCCCTGAGTTTCAGCCAGTGATAAGGGAAGTTGATCTTCTACTTTACTTCCCTTCCCAATGGGAGCAGATGGTGAGCTCCAATTTCGCCACCTGGTAGTGTCAGCAGACAGAGCAGAAAGCCAATCTTCCATATCCCACCAGCAGAAGCAGGTGCTGCTCTAATTCTCCAGCAAGGTAGTGTCTGCAGAGTCCAGCAATGAGCTAAGCCTCCACCCCATCTAGCAACAATGAGGTGGAATGAGATGGTGTGAGGTGGGGTAGTCAACACTCAGCTTCCCCCTTACTCCAGTGAGGAGCTGAACGTCAGCACCTACCCAGCTCAGTATAACTGAACAAGGCAATGGGAAGCAGGGCTAATCGGCACTGCTGTTCCTACCCCGCTGTTAGTGAGGCCCAGCGAGGGGCAAAGCCTTCACTCCCACGCAGCATCAACCAGGTGGAGGTAGGTCTAGTTGGCTGTCTCCTTTTCCCCTCCCTGTGACAGCTGGCCCAGTGAAGAGCTGATCACTGCTGCCCAGAGGCAACGAGGGAATGTGATTCAGTGCCCCACTTTTGCTGGATAGTGCTAGTGGGACCGAGCAGGAAACTGAACACATCCATTCACTGGCCCTCACACTCAACAGGGGAACCATCTGCTAAAAAGAAGATAAAATAGGATCCAGAGTTTTATAATATAATATCCATAATGTCCAGGCTATAGTCAAAAATCACTTTCATTCCAAGAACTAGGAAAATCGCAACAGGAATGAGAAAAGACAATCAACTGATGTCAACACCAAGATGAATCAGATGTTGAAATTATTGGACAAGGATTTTAAAATGGCTATCATAAAAATGCTTCAGGGGGCGGGCCCAGTGGCGTAGCAGTTAAGTTCACGCGCTCCGCTTCTGGATCCTGGGCGTAAACAGACGCACTGCTTGTCAAGCCATGCTGTGGCAGCGTCCCACATAAAGTGGAGGAGGATGGGCATGGATGTTAGCCCAGGGCCAGTCTTCCTCAGCAAAAAAAGAGGAGGACTGGCAATGGATGTTTGCTCAGGGCTAGTCTTCCTCACGAAAAGAAAAAAAAAAATGCTTCAACAAGCAGTTATAAATTGTCTTGAAACAAATTTAAAAATAGAAAATCCCAGCAAAAAATAAATAAAATTATTTTTAAAAAACAAGTGAAAATTATAGAACTGAAAATTTCAAAAATTCAATAACTGAAATTGAAAGGCTCTCTAAATGGGTTCAATAGTAAAGTGGAGATGACAGAGGAAAGAATATCTGAACTTGAGAACAGGTCAATAAAATTCACCCAATCCAAACAGTGAGAAAATAGATTGGGGAAAAAAATTAACAGAGTCTCATAGATCTATGGGATAATAACAAAAGATCTAACATTCATATCATTGGAATCCCAGAAGAAGAGGAGAGAGAGAAAGGCTGAAAAAAGTATTCAAAGAAAAAACAGCTGAAAACTTCAGAAATTTGGCAAAACTGTACTGGCAGAGGTAATTGACTATTATCATAGAGAAATGCCATATGATCATAGGAGATAAAGTTGCTAGTACATAACAGTGGCAGAGAGAAGTATGAATGGAACTAGAGGATTCACTGGAACACAGCTTGGTGTTCCCGTGCCTGGTGATAATAGTGACCAGGCCTGAAAAGGGCATTTTAGCTAAGGGCTTAGACCCCTCAGGGAGGAAGATCTGGGTCACCCACTGAGCAAGAAACCCAGACCAGCAGGAATTCTGAATGAGGGTGTGGGGAAATCTAGAACGTGTGATAGAACAGGGAGATGACGTATAACAGTTATGGTCTTGGGACCAACTTCAGCAGCAGGGACTATATTTGTCCTACTAACTCTCCTGTTTTAGGTCTTTTAAGAAAATATGTTGTAATCAGTCAACACCTTGAGGAATCAATGACAGCACAGAGTGAAGGTAATGTTGGGCATGAGTGTATCAAAGCAGTACAGAGGTTGACTGAAGCTGTCAGTGTCCTCCCCACATAACCCATTGGCATTTTTCGTGTCTCGTCATACTGACCCAAATTCTAGCTGTCAGCACCTAAGCTCTTTGCCTGAGGGGTCTGTCTGGCAACTGGAGCTTGCTTTGCCCATATGCTTAGTAACCCTGAGTACGAGAAAATTAATGGTGAAAACTCTCAAGCAATAACTGACAGGAGTTGGTAAATGGTAGCCAGTCAACAAGATGGTTCCAGTGATCACCACTATCTCTGGTATTCCATGATCTCTGTGATCTCTGATATTCATGCCTTTGTGTAATCCTTTCTACACTGTATCATGGTGGGTCTGTGTAACCAATAGTATGTCACTTCTGAAGGTAGATCATAAAATACAATGTGGCCTCTCTCTCTTTCTCTTCCCTTTCCTTCTCTCCCCAGATTACTCTCTGGGGAAAGCCAGCTACCATGTCATAAACACACTCTATGGAGAGATCCATGTGGTAAGGAACTGAGGCCTCTTGCCAACATCTATGTGAGTAAGCCATCTTGGAAATGCATCCTCCAGCCCTAGTCAAAGCTTTAGATGACTTCGTCTTGACTAAAATTTCATGAAAGACCCTAAGCCAACACTACCCAGCTGAGCTGGTCCCGATTCCTGACCCACAGAAACTATGAGATAATAAATGTTTGTTGGCTAAATAAACCTTTAGCCATTATGTTTGGGGTAGTTTATTATGAAACAATAGACAACTAATATAATAGATAAATACACCAATTTCCTCACTCTTCTAGCCGGATAACTCTAAACTTGTGTTCTAGTGGCTCCAGAGTTCTCTAGCAGAGTTAAGTTCTAGTTGTCCACAGGAGTAATTTCTTGGTAATGTACACTTTAATGGTTTCCTCCCCCTCCCTGTCTCACTTCCCCACTCTCCTACTGGTGTTTCCTGGGATTACCTCTCAAATAACTACTTGCACTCAAACACATGCCTATGACAAGTCATTGTCAATGGGCATTAAGAACAGTAAAAATCTGTAGCCAATTTTAAGTTTAATTTTATTTTTATAAATTTCATATTTTTATACAATTATATATGTATATATATCTGTGTGTGTGTAGACAGAGAGAAAGAGAGAAAATCTGTACATTCTAAGACTTTCAGTAAGGGAAGTGCAATGGAGAGGAATTATTGTGATTCTTTCCCATCTTCTCTCTATGCCTGGAGATTTTTACACAGCTATAATTATTCTGTATATTCAATCATGTACCTTGCTCTTCTTGAGTCATTATATCATAAACAATTCAGAGTTTTTATACAGTCTTTATGAAAGTCTTTTATTGGTTGTGTGATAGGTAGAATTTCAAGAAATGGCCCCAGGATTCCACGCCCTAATCCCCAGAACCTTGAATGTGATGAAATATCACTCTGATGATTGTGTTGTGTTACATGGTATAGCCAACCTTAAAAAAGGGAGATATTGGGGCTGGCCCTGTGGCATAGTGGTTAAGTTCAGCACGTTCTGCTTCGGCAGCCAGGGTTTGCAGGTTTGGATCCCAGGCATGGACCTACAACACTCATTAGCTACACTGTGGCAGGGACCCACATATAAAAAGTAGAGGAGGATTGGCACAGATTAACATCTGCTAATTAACAAGATTAGCTCAGGGCTAATCTTCCTCAGCAAAATAAAAAGGGAGATATCTAGATAGACCTAACCTAATCACATGAGACCTTAAAAATGCATGAACTTTGTCTGGTGGCAGAAGATGAAGCCAGAAGATTCCAAGCACGAAAAGGAATTGAAGTGCTGTTGCTCATTTGAAGATGGAGGGGATCACGTGAGAAGGGATGCAGGTGACCTTAAGGAGCTGAAGATGCCCCTAGCCCACAAATAGCAAGGAAATGGGGACCTCAGTCCTATAAGTGCCGGGAACAGAACTCTGACAATAATAGAAATTAGCCTGGAAGAAGATGCTGAGCTCCAGATGAGAAGTCAGCCAGCCAACACCTTGACTTGTGATATCCTAAACATAGACCCAGCCAAACCTGCCAGGACTTCTTACCTGCAGGACTATAAGCAAATACGTGGGCGTTGTGGCAATTTGTTATACAACAACAGAAACTAATACAGCTTTAAAAGATTCCATTGATCACAACTTACTAAAGATTGTTGCCCATATTTTCCCCTAGTGAATAATGCTGCTATACAAACATTCCAGACTTCCAAGGTCCAAAGCCCCTAAACCTCATTTCTAGCCTGCCTCTCTTTAAATGAGAGCTTGAAAATTGAATTATCAGGTAAAAGTAATACAAACATTTTAATGGCCTTGATTCATATTGTAAGATTGCCTTCCAACATGATTATGTGCATCCAAGTTCCATCCCAAAAGTTCATTTTATAAATTGGAATGAAAACACACTCCTACCTCACCCAAAGAGAATTCTGTTTAATCTCTCATTCCAAACAAGTCATGTAACATACGATTTGACTATACCTTATTTCAACTTGGGGTTGCCCTCATTTTGATATCCAAATAACCTACAATTTGAGTTCCCAAGCTTTGGTCAGCTTTATTTCATGTGGGAACAAAGTCACAGCAATAATTACTTATTCTCTAAACCTAGCTGACAGTAGGCAGTAAGGTTTAACAAACTTCACTGAAGGCTTGAAGACAATATGAGGGAATCAGGAGTGGAAAGGAAAGGAAAGTGTTAAAATCAACTACAGGGGCCAGCCTGGTAGCATAGTAGTTAAGTTTGGGCACTCCGCTCCGGCAACCCCAGATTTGTGGGTTCAGATCCCGGATGCAGACCTACACCACTCATCAAGCCATGCTGTGGCAGCAACCCACATACAAAATAGAGGAAAATTGGCACAGATGTTAGCTCAGCAACAATCTTCCTCAAGCAGAAAGAGGAAGATTGACGACAGATGTTAGTTCAGGGCCAATCCTCCTCACCAAAAAAAAAAATCGACTAGAGATTTTCTCTCTTCTTCATGCCCACTGACACTTCCTTGTCATAGGAGCTCCCTACTGGCCCTCTTTCCTCACCCTGAATTGCACCACATTGCTTATCCTTACTCTTCCTCCCCAACTTCTATAAATTCCCTTGATTGTGTCCATGCTCCCCAAGTTCAAAGCCCTAAACCTGCTTTCTTTTTTTTTTGTGAGGAAGACCAGCCCTGAGCTAACATCCGTTGCTAATCCTCCTCTTTTTGCTGAGGAAGACTGGCCCCGGGCTAACATCCGTGCCCATCTTCCTCTACTTTATATGGGGCACCGCCACAGCATGGCTGACAGGCAGTGCGTCGGCAGGTGCCCGGGATCCAAACCCGCGAACCCCAGGCTGCCAAGCGTGAACTAAACCTCTGCGCCACTGGGCCGGCCCCTAAACCTGACTTCTTATAAACCAGCAAAATATGTTAAGATCGTATTAATTTCTCAGGGATGCACATAATGAAGATAGCCTTACATAATTAATCAGAACACTTAACATCACATTCTGAAGTATTTGCATTTGGATTTCCAAAGTTCAGGGTCTTCCCAAAGAGAATGAGCGTCACCACAGTGCTCCCTCCAGAGCAAAGACCCTACCCCACATACAATCTCCAGCTTGCCACCTTAGATTCACAAGATACAAATAGTATCAGGTTTTCACCTTCCACAAACCAAGGGTAGAGAATACTGAGATCCAACCCCAGAACCTCTGCCATGTAACACTTTGTGAAAGCTCAAGATTAGAAGTGAAATAGCTAACACTTGTATAGAGCTTGCTGTTGCCAGCACTGTTCTAAGTTACATTTTATATATATATAAACATACTTAGAACTCACAACAACCCCATTAGGCAGGTACTATTATTACTCTCATATTATAGATGAGGAAACCAAATCAAAGATAAAGTGACTTGCTCAAGACCACCAGCTAAAAAGTGGCAAATGTAAATCCAGGCAATCTGGTTCCAAAGCCCCCAATCTTAACTCACAGCAGCCATACACTCAGGAAATATAGCTTCTCACTGCTGTGATCACCTTCTGAATTGTGTTGCAGCTGAAGAGGCCTCATAGTCACCGTGTCACTCACAGCACAGAGGTAAGAGGCAGAGTCTTTCATCTGGAGTCTCTTCAGAAGGAGGTAACCATATGTATCAGAGTGACTAAGGAATGAAGAAAAATGACCTGTCTTCTCCAAACCATCCAGAACATTGTAAGAGAGAAATATGGGTGCTCCACCATCATGCTGCTGGTACCAGGACAGCCCATTGAACCCAGATGTCTGGTACGTGCAGTTGACCTGGACAAAGGCTCCTTCCATAGCCATCCACTCAGTGAGCTGATGAACACCTTGTCCCGCAGTGCCTGTGAGAAGACACATGACCATTACCAGGGCAGCACTTCTGGAAGCCACAACGTTATTTAAATGGATAGTTTCCGTGTGGTCACAAGAAACTGCCACTGATGGAGGAGTTCCTTAGCTAGAAATAAATGGTGGTAGAAGTAGCAGTAATTGTAGTTTGTAGTAATAGGAGGACAATTAGCACCACATGAGGGAAATATGTATCGGGGAAGACTCTTTCATTACAAGTGTCAGAAGTTGCAGTCATTTAGCTGGAAGAAAATTATTTTGAAAATTCCCAGCAATCTTTGCTATTAACTTGAGACTTACCTCCCATTGTCAGGGAAACATAAAGAAGGAATAATCTCCACATCTGCTGCAGGACACCACAAGCCAGGCACTGCATCCCCCGTTCCTGAACCACTGGAACCAGCAGATGGCTGACTCCTCTGCTGTGGGTGAGGGAAGAAAGCTCCATCTGGATGCAAAACTCAGAAGAAACATAAGGGGAGGAGCTCCCTTCTTGAAGGGGTGACTCTAGGCTTCCACAGGAGCAGCGATAGGGATGTCTTCACGGGAGTAGTTTCTACTGATGAATCCACAGGTTTTAGTCCAAGTGATTCTGTGAACACTGAACAACAGAATTGCCTGTAAAGAGCAAGAATGACAAATGGGAAGAATAATGTAAGGCAAAGGCAGAAGTGGTCAATTTCTCTGTACTAAGAGCTTCTCTTTCTGAAGGAGAAAATGGAAACAGGGGTGTGATGAGAGGTGAGTTATGCACATATTGTGTGTGTGTGTGTGTGTGTGTGTGTGTGTGTGTGTGTGTGTGGTGTTTGTGACAGCACAGAAGAGATAGAAGAGGTTTTCTACCATTTACATTTATCTCCCAAGAGGCAATCAGATATTTTTTAAAGATCTAAGGAAATACAATCTATCCATCTGTACATATGTATGAATATAGAGAAAGAAATGGAAAAACAAAGGAAACTATAAACTTTAGCTGCTTCAGAAGGTTGGGAATAAAAAGAAGAGGTGAGAATATTAACGTTTCTTACACATCTCTGTTTTGTTTGACTTGTAAATTTTTTGTAATAAAGGGAGAATTTGGAAGAGAGAAATGGAAAGGAAGAAGAGAAGAGGAGGAAAGGAAGGAAGGAAGGAACCTATATTTCAAACGATTTCCTGGTTGTCACAAAAGGAAATTATCTCTTTTGACACATAGTTTTCCCAAGTTATGGACCCTGCCCCCATGCGGTATCTTTACTAAAGAAATTTTTATCCCTCATGAGTCCTCAGGATTTATTATTTCTATTTACTCCATGTAGCAGACAGTACTTGGTTTTAATAAAGATAATACTGCCATCTTGTAGCCAGATATGGCATTGCAACTTTACACACACACACACACACACACACACACACACACACACACACACACGTCCCAAACTGCTAAACATTTTCTTCCTTACTAATTTACAATCAAGAGGAATCTTAGAAATCATCCGGTCTTTGTCCAGCTTCATCATTTTACAGTGGAGGCTCCTGAAGGTTATAGCACCCTCCAGGCTTCATTTCTTCACTTCTACCCAGTTTCCCAGTATTACTCAGATTAACATTAACCTTTTTAAAATAAATACATGAATACCCAACGTTATTTGCACTGGCTTATGCTGCCTAGACCTGCACATGCATATAAGAATAGATTTGATATCAAATCAACTCCTGGTAACTTAAAATCTGAGGTTCATATTGAAAGCACATCTTTTTTTCTGCCCACAGCATCTAATATGTGTGGCAGTTTCCCCTATTCACCTTTTCAAAAGTATTATTGAGAATGCTCTGTGTACCAGGCTCTGTCCTAGTGCGGGGGATTTCACAGTGAGCAAAACTCCCGCCTCTCGTGGAGCCTACATTCTAGTGAAGGAAGACAAACGGTAAACAAATAAGCAAGGAAATACAGTTTTTCAGACGGTGTTAAGTGCTGCTGAGAAAAATACAACAGAGAAGGGAAAGGGGGAAGGTCAAGAGAGACTCACTGATTAGGTGACGTCTGAACAGAAACCAGAAGGGATGATGGAAGATCCCTGATGGATATTTGAGGAAAGTGATCAGTTGAGACCTCATAACACCCCTAAGAAATTGGAGGTCATCCAAAACTATACCGATGAGGTTACTCCCCATGGCCCTGTTTCCAGAGACCTACTAGAAAGGTTTCCTGCTTTCTCTCAAAACAAAATAATGAGGATTTGGGGAGGGAGGGTCTCATTAGGGAAATACTTTAGAATAACATACCCCCTGAGGTTAGAATTTTTCTTCAAATCTCTTGACAGTGTTTTTGTTTTCTTTATTCAGAGTGACAGAGGCAACAGCTGATGAAAACTAATATAAAATATAACTCAAGAGATATAGAAGTCACACTCATCAAAGAGCCTTGATAGGCAGGGGCTTTCAGAGATTCTGAATACTTATTTGCCAGGCAAAACCCCTGAAAGAATTCTAAAGCCTTTCCAAAACAGATATGGGAGCCCTTTGCAACAGGCTTGCCTGAAGCCCTGAGAACATTTCTCCATCTGTGGGACCATTCCACTCCAGGACAGCCAGCCTCTTCCATGACTTTGCAGCTCTTTACACGTGAGTCTAAGAGGGTGGAGAAGCAATCCTGAAACTAGCTCCATTCAAAATCAGGCCACAAACTAATCTTGGAACTTTAAGATCTTCTGTTATTCTGTCCAAATGTTAATTTAATCAGTCTCTTTTCTCCATCTTCCTCCTCAACTCTTTCCCAAACTGCTAGAATTAAATTCCTTCTTTCCAAACTTGAAGAATTTCTCTTTGTGTTGAGAAAATGATTCAAAAGAATCTTAACATTTTTTTTTTCATTTTCTTTTCTTTTTTTAGGGCAGTGATAGAGGGCAGAGGTGGGCAGTGATAAAGCCATAGAGATCATGAAGAAGATTCTTTGGTAATGGTGCAAACATAGGCCAGATTCATAACCTTTCCTTTCGCCAGTGCAGAGGACACTGAGTACCTTTCCTTAAGCAAGCTCATTTCTTTTAACCTTTGGTAGAAGGACAAGAATCTCCTCTTGTGGGAAGAGATAAAATATGTCTAGGCCACCCAAACTCTACCCATTTCTCCTACCCTGCCCTAGCTGTACGAGGCTGTCCAACTGTGAATGGGTGATGAAGGAAGGGGAATCTTCTTTCGAGAAACAAATTTGGGTTGGGTTTTGTCTCAAGGATGAACAGAAGTCCTTTGATCCCAGTATGTCTAACACAACACTGGATCACTCTTCATTCCTCATCTTCAGGATTTCGTAACTGTTCCCTAATGGCCCAGATCCCAAAGTTTGCTGTAGAATTCCAAAGTTTCAAATAGCTGGATAGAGGCCTGCCCTCCTCTGAGCCTCTCTAAATGTAAAGGCATTGCAAGAGATGTGCTCACACAAAACTGGTCTCACATGGACCTCGGGGTGGGGGGAACAGAAAGCAGCCCTTCCGGCACCATGGAGTTGTCTCAAAGATGTTCCTGTTCCCCCCACCACACCACTGTCCTTATCTTCTCAATGCCACTCATTCACTCCATCCCCACAGCCTTTCCCTAGAGTTTCCAAGATAATTGTTTCTTAAACGTGTATTGTTTGTTCCGTAACTGGGCCCTTATTTTCAGATGCTTTTTATATTGAATTTTAACCTTTTGCTACTTTTGTATGCTTTGATATTTAAATTCCAACCATTTTACAACATGATTTCAGTAACGTCAAATAGTCTACAACTCAGGAAACCTTAAAATACTTTGGTCATCTAATTAGCCAGGGTAGATATACTAAAATTGTTCATAATTTTTTGAAATTATTTAAGTTTGCCCCTTTCTTTACTTTAAATATTCTAAGTTTCCACAGCTGAAAAACAAGAGGAGACCTAAAGAAAAATGACACATAAAGCTACCAGAAGGGGGGGTGGGCAGACTGTTCTCTCTCATCAAGAGATCTAATCCTTCTGCAAACATGTTCCTCTTTTCTCAAAAAATCCACCTTCTGGAAATCTACTCTGCCCATCGCCCCACACCACAGGTTGCCCTCCTCTGAAACCACCGAACACGACACACCCCAAGTCAAAACCACCATCCTCTGCCAAGTTGGCCTGGAAAAGTAACCTGTCCTCAAACCCACCAGGTGCAACCCACCTTGGTTTCCTGGTCCTCCCAGGCAGGGCACCCAGAACCTAGAAGGTAAAAGGAGCTTTCTTCCAACAGGGCACCAGGGAGAAGTGGAACCAGACTTATGCACAACAAACAGGAAAAATCAGATGGGCAGAGTGGATAAATTAGGGAGAATTTTTTCACTATACGTAAAAATGCGTTGTGGAAATCCTCCAAATAATGCCCCCAGTGGTACAGTTCTATGTGATTTGATACACAATTGATTTTCATAAAACATTTCAGGAACATATTATTTGCCTAAGTGGAAGCAAGCACACTGATTATATGTGTCTGTATTAACAAAAAATTACTTTGACTCATTATTAGTATTTTACCCATAATCTTAATCCCAATTTTTTCTATCTCTTCTCTATAATCTAGCCAAAGAAATAAGAATTAGTCTTCCCATCCATTTTCAAATAAATCAGGTGCCCTCCTGAAACTCAGGCAGTGAAAATCTGGTATTTTTCTTTCTTTGTGGGCAGAGGGTACATTTAACATTTTCTATGGACCCTGAAGAGCCAGGTATATTAAGTATTATTATTACTATTAATAGCTCTTAAATATTAATGTATGAATTAAGTTATTTTAGAAGATAACCAAGATAAAATCTCTTGGGGGAATTTTTTGACAGAGATTAAATGGTTAAACCTATTAATATTCACATGCTATTTATAATTAGTCTGTTACCATTTTAATTGCTTCCTGAAAATAGTCATTTAAATTACAAAGATACTTTACAGTTAAATGATGGATGAATGCATCTCAAACCCTAGTGTGGGTAGAAAAATCTTTATCAAACAGTTGATTCAACAAAAGGAGTGAAACAAACACACTTCATCCCTCCATCTTTTCTTATCATCTGGATTAGGTACTTCAAATTATTTCAAGGTCTTTAGAGAGAGTTTCTGTATGGTAAACTGCAGTATATAAATAAAATACAAAATAAAGATCAAGTCCTACATTAATCAATGCTCTTATAATAAACAATAAAAATTCCTCTGTAACCCCATACAAGAAAATCCAATCCCAAACCAATGGACCATGTAAATCAACTAGTAAATCTAATGATATACTGGAGCAATAAAAAACATGAATGGTCCTTGCAGTTTGTTTTAATACAACTAGACCCATATTGCATAAGAATGAGATGGTCCCTTGCCAGTCAGGTGGGGCCAAGGGTCAGACAAACAAGATCAAGCAGAGAAAGAAGCACTGTGTCAGATCAGTGGCATTTGGCAGCATCCATTCAATCAACCATTCAGTCATTCAGAAAATAATTATCACTCTTATGGTGCTAGATGGGATGACTAACCGGAGAAACAAATAAGAAATTAGACAATAGCAATATAAGGTGACACATGCTCTGAAAAGTGTAAGCACAGTCCTTCAGAATCAGGAAAGCCTTGAGGGTGAGGACCTCCAAACTCAGTCCTGCAGGAAAAGTGGGCATTGCCTAGGTGAAGTGAGCTGAGAGGGGAATGTGTGCATAGGTTCCAAGTGGAAGCATGCTACTGCGAGAGCCCTGAGAAGTCCTCTGCACCCGAGCACTAAGGAGGAATCGCAAGGGGGGTGATGGAGTGGCAAATAAGGGCCAGATAGTGAATATTTTTGCATGCTATGGTGAGATAGGATTTTAGCTGAGGGCAAAGAGGAGGCATTTCTATGATGGTAAGTGGAGGAAAAATAAGACGTGGTAATTGTGGGGTGCATGTTCCACACTGTCTCAATCTTAGCCTTTCTTTGATGAACGCTCTTTTTGGTTGGAGATACTGGTCCTTCCCTATCATTCACACTTTCCCCTGTTCCTTGATCTGCCAAATTCTGCTTCTCAGTATCTCCCAACAGATAAGAGTTTCCATCCATCTAGGAAACTAACCAGCATCTGGATGGTTTCTCTTCCTAAGTAACCCAAAATAACTAATAACACCACCACTTCTTTTTAAAAAAAGTTTTAATAGTATTCTGTTTACCTCATAACTCTTAGGCATTAATCATCAGACAAAAGCATTCTCTCCCCCTGCCCTTTGTTGTATTTCCCTTGTCTGACTTCACCATTCATCTCAGCAGACTACAGAAAGACATGAGAAAAACCAAAAACACATCCCTGGACACTGTGGTGACAGATTTCATTCTCCTGGGCTTGTCTCACCCCCCAAATCTGAGGACCCTCCTCTTCCTGGTCTTCTTCTGCATTTACATCCTGACTCAGCTGGGGAACCTGCTCATTCTGCTCACTGTGTGGGCTGATCCAAAGCTCCATGCTCGCCCCATGTACATGCTTCTGGGTGTGCTCTCATTTTTGGACATGTGGCTCTCCTCAGTCATCGTTCCTCGGCTAATACTGGATTTTACTCCTGCCAGCAAGGCAATCTCATTTGGTGGCTGTGTGGCTCAATTGTATTTCTTTCACTTTCTGGGCAGCACCCAGTGCTTCCTTTACACCTTGATGGCCTATGACAGGTACCTGGCAATATGCCAGCCCCTGCGCTACCCTGTGCTCATGAATGGAAGGTTATGCACCATCCTTGTGGCTGGAGCTTGGGTGGCCGGCTCCATCCATGGGTCTATCCAGGCCACCCTGACCTTCCACCTGCCCTACTGTGGACCCAACCAGGTGGATTACTTTATCTGTGACATTCCTGCAGTATTGAGACTGGCTTGTGCTGACACGACTGTCAATGAGCTTGTGACCTTTGTGGACATTGGGGTAGTGGCTGCCAGTTGCTTCATGTTAATTCTGCTCTCTTATGCCAACATAGTCCATGCCATCCTGAAGATCCGCACCGCTGATGGGCGGCGCCGGGCCTTCTCCACCTGTGGCTCCCACCTAACCGTGGTCACAGTCTACTACGTCCCCTGCATTTTCATCTACCTTCGGGCTGGCTCCAAGAGTCCCTTCGATGGGGCAGTGGCTGTGTTTTACACTGTTGTCACTCCATTACTGAACCCCCTCATCTATACACTGAGGAACCAGGAAGTGAAGTCTGCTCTGAGGAGAATGACAGCAGGTCGAAGGGCTGCGAGTGGAAATAAGTAACTACAGGCTCAGGGACTACCTAAATCACCATTGCTACCACTCTTTTCAGCTACTGCTGCATGTGGCAAATGCTCAAGAAACTGTTAATGATTAACACTCAGTAACACTCAGACTAAACTGAACTGGATTTAATTCCACTTAGAAGAAACTTCTGAAATCTTTGGATTCATAACCTTTTCATCTCATTAAATTGGTTCAAATTGTTTTACATTATTTGTTTAGAAATAGCTGGATACATTACTTCTACCACCTTCTGACTACCTTGTGAGATAAGAAAATGTCTTATCAAATGTTGAATAGGGTGAGAATGTGTCAACCTCTTCGGAGCTATATTATGCCAGAAAATGTGAAAGAGAAAAGAAATGACATAATGCTAGCCTAGCCCCCTTTTCATTTTCTTTGCCTGTAAACCCTAGACTTCTATAAATTCTGTGTTTCTTTGCTTATGCATGGCATTAACACTCCCAACCACTTGAACTTATAAATACTGGATCATTCATGTTTCCTGTCTGTTCCTCACTCTCCGCCTGTGCTAAGACATCAAATTCTGTCCCCTCCACCTTTAGAAAGGCTCTCTTGGGGGGCCACCCGGTGGCGCAGTGGTTTACTTCGCGCTTGGCAGCCCGGGGTTCGCGAGTTCGGATCCTGGGCGCCAGCGGACGCACTGCCTGTTAGCCATGCCGTGGCGGCGTCCCATATAAAGTGGAGGAAGACGGGCACGGATGTTAGCCCAGGGCCAGTCTTCCTCAGCAAAAAGGGGAGGATTGGCAACAGATGTTAGCTCAGGGCTGGTCTTCCCCACAAAAAAAAAAAAAAAAAAAGTAATACAAAAAAAAAAAAAAAAAGAAAGGCTCTCTTGGTTCCTAACTAGTCTTTTGTCCTCTTCCTCCTCATCTGTATCACAGTCAAAATTACCCTTCTGAAGCATAGAATCTATAGGACTCTCCAATGAATGTAAAATAAAGCCAGGCTCCTTAATCGGGAATTCAAAGTCCAAACAAATCTGGACCCAACATACTTGATCTCCCTAGATATCTCTACCCTCCTTTCCCTCTCCCACCCTCACTGACTTACAGCCATTCCTTGAGCATGCCTGATACTTGCCTGCCACTCTTTTGCTCAAGCTCTCCCCTCCCTCTGGAATACACTTCCCATCCAAATTCATATGTATAATCTCTTAAGGACTTTTCTTAGAAGAGTGTCAAACTATGCCCTCCAAATTTTAAAACTCTTCTTAATGAGGATCTTGGCCTTTATGGTTCTTCCAAGGACCTCCTTCACTGCCCTGTACCCCTAAATACACATGCAAATAATTCTTAAGGCATATGGATGGTACTGATTTCCCAAAAGGAAATAGATGCCCCACCCAAATCAAGATAATTTGAGGAGGATTTCTTTGCATAGGAACTAATTACAAAGATATGGGAGTAGGGGAACCAGAAGGAAAAGTCGAGTAACCTGGGGCTTAGTAACACTCAAACTATTTACTATCCCTAGGCCAGAAGGGGCAGGCAGGGAACAATTAGGAGAGCCAGGAGGAAAAGGGTCACATAATTCTCCCATGCCCTCTCCTCCAGAGTAATGACACGTATATATCGCCCTATAGACATCTAGGCTTTCCTGAGCTACATGTGTAACAGGAACAATTCACCCTTGAGATGGGGTATATTCTTGTTGATGAGAGCATCTTCCACCACCATTCTTTTGGTTTATTTTCCTTAGGAACTAGAACTAAAAATACGTTAACTTCCTCATGAAAATGTACTCCAGACATCTGAGTATCAATGTGACTCTGGAAACTCCACAAACACCTCAAAGACTAGAAATAACTGGACAATAGGACATTCTATCTTTCTCACACTGAGGCGTATAGAGAGCTCCAAAGGTCTCCAGGCAAAGGACACTGAAGCCGGATTCATCCCCAAGTACTCAAGGGAACAAGGCTGCGAGATGCGCAAAAATCAGAGCTCAGGAAGCATCACTCTAAACATCATAGAAGGTAGTCAGATTAGACGCACTCCAAATTCCTCCCCATCATGAGAATCTGTTTCTTTTATGCTGTGAGATTTTGCTCCACTGAACACCCTGTGGAGCCAGCATTTGAACTTAGAAATCTGACTCCCAAGTCCATACACAGCTACTGTTCTTTGAATGTGGCAACTGAGCTGAGCTCCCAGTTTGACCAACAGTAATTCTAAATACCTTGGTTCCTACCCTCTGGAAATGGCTTGCTCCAACCTCTAGCACCCAACCTTCTTCAAGGTGGAAATGGAAGCTCAGAGAGAGGAGAGAAATCCTACTAGCAGAGATATAAATTAGAAAAGAGAGGTGATCCTTCTTCTTGAAAATCTCTGTGGTAGAAAAACATGTGGTTTAGAAACTTAAGACTTTGGGGTAAAATAGGTATGGAAACAAGGTTAGAATGAACTATAAAAATTCATTCTTATGGATACTTCTCAGAATCACTAAATTAAACACAAAGATAGCATACTTAGTAAAGAGAATACCAATAACTTACATGTCTTCAAATTTAAGATATTTGATATTGCATAGTTCATTTTCATTTACCATTCACTACTTGCTAGAAGTTTTTTAGACACTATCTCCCTCATAGTTTCAATGAAGCACTTGAATTTTTATTTTTACTAATAACACACATGTCACTTGCTTCAGTGTTAGATTCTCCATTTAAATGTTCAGTATCTTTCTGATTTTATGGGTTGGAGTTCCACTATGAACCTAGATACATTTGAGCAATTTGAAAGATTGAGACTTTTTGGATAACTTGACTTGCAGTCTTATAATCATCCAATATTATATAGCCCTTACTCAGCTCATGACTAATTTATATTATAAAATTTATAACAAGCATGTGACATCAGCATTGCTTTCACACCTCTCAGATTTCTTCCTCTAAAAGACAATGAAGTCCAGTTCTCAGGGTCAAACTGATTTTCTCTGTAATTTCAAAGACATGTTTTCTAAAAGGTCTACCGGAACATAAGCAAAATGAGTGCAGGGATATTTTATTCGCTAATGGGCCCCAGCAATTGAAAGAGTGCCTAGCAGATATTATGTGCTCAATAAAATATTTGTTGAGTGAAAACCACCCATTTTACCTTTATTTCCTAGTGCCTACCACCAAGTCCCTCTTATTCTATTTATCCCAAAAGGAGTGACTCAAAATTAGCTGATAGAAGAATTTAAACATCCAAAACTAAGGTTGAAAAATACATAGAAATAAATATATGTACTAAGATGTAGAGAAAGACAAATTCACACATGAGGAAGAAATTCTGCACTTCCCTCTATACACAGAACATATAGGCTATAATGTTTAACAAACATCAAGGACTTTGGGATAGCATATAAGAATTACAATTCAGAAAAGGAAAATCTTTACAATTGATTTTAGATTTTACTGTTTTTCATGTCCATCATCTGGTGCTTTCACAGGAATTCCAACTGGTCATCTCCTTCCCCACCCCACCCTCCACCTCATTGCATGACCTCACTCTTCTGCTCCACGGAGAGGAGTTCTCCTTGATCTTCCCTTCACTCCCTAAGTCCACAGACCCCACAATCTCCAACATGCTGGACAAATACACCATAAAGCTAAATAATATCAGGGGCCGGCCTGGTGGCGCAGCAGTTCAGTCCGCGCTTGGCAGCCCGGGGTTCGCTGGTTCGGATCCCGGGCGCCCACCCACACACTGCCTGTCAGCCATGCTGTGGCAGTGTCCCATATAAAGTAGAGGAGGATGGGCACAGATGTTAGCCCAGGGCCAGTCTTCCTCAGCAAAAAGAGGAAGATTAGCAACAGATGTTAGCTCAGGGCTGGTCTTCCTCACAAAAAAAAAAAAAAAAAGCTAAATAATATCAAAATAATCCCTCAGAGAAATACACAAATGAGGATAGATTTTACAAAATTAAGTGGAATCTCAATATCCCAAGCTGAGGCATTTGCATTAACTTCACAAATTTCAGAACCTTCCAGAGATAAATATAAGCATATGACTTACTATTGCATAAACTAAAGTAATCACCAAGGGATCCTTCCTTTGAATAGAAGGCTTCCTCTAAAAGAAAATTCTATCTTCCACCTTAGGCCACAGGATATTGCAAATACAAATAAGCAGGAGGAGGAGGAAAGGGAGAAGAAAGGGAAGAAGAAAGAGAAAGAGAGAGCAGTTTGTCCCTCCTTTTGGCAGTCAGTGGCTCAGAAATACTAGGATTCACTTTCAGAGTCCTCTGCTACATTGTTCTCAACAAGTTTAAAATTAGAGGTGTAAGCAGGCATACACTCAGGAAATACCAGAACTTCTCAAGCCCATCCACGCCCCACTGGTCCCTTTTAAATTTTGGTACAGGTGAAGAGGCCTCATTGTCACCGTGTCACTCACAGCACAGAGGTAAGAGGCAGAGTCTTTCATCTGGAGCTCCTTCAGAAGGAGGTAACCATATGTATCAGAGCGACTAAGGAATGAAGAAAAATGACCTCTCCTCTCCAAACCACCCAGAACATTGTAAGAGAGAAATATGGGTGCTCCACCATCATGCTGCTGGTACCAGGACAGCCCACTGAACCCAGATGTCTGGTACGTGCAGTTGACCTGGACAAAGGCTCCTTCCATAGCCGTCCACTCAGTGAGCTGATGAACACCTTGTCCCACAGTGCCTGTGAGAAGACACACGACCATTACCAGGGCAGCGCTCCTGGAAGCCACAATGTTATTTAAATGGATACTTTCCGTGTGGTCACAAGAAACTGCCACTGATGGAGGAGTTCCTTAGCTAGAAATAAAGGGTGGTAGGAGTAGCAGTAATTGTAGTTTGTAGTAATAGGAGGACAATCAGCACCACATGAGGGAAATATGTATCAGGGAAGACTCTTTCATTACAAGTGTCAGAAGTTGCAATCGTTTGGCTGGAAGAAAATTATTTTGAAAACACCCCAAAGGGTTTGCTATTAACTTGAGACTTACCTCATTGTCAGGGAAACATAAAGAAGGAATAATCCCCACATCTGCTACAGGACACCTGGAGCCAGGCACTGCAGTTCCTGAGCCACTGGAGGCAGCAGAAGGGCAGCTCCCTCCCTGTGGGTGAAGGAAGAAATCTCCATCTGGATGCAAAACTCAGAAGAAACACAAGGGGAGGAAGCTCCTTTCTTGAGGAGGTGACTCTAGCCTTCCACAAGAGCAGCAATGGGTTCCCCTACAGGGAACATTTTTTCCTGATGAATCCACAGGTTTTAGTGCAAATGATTCTGTGAACACAGAACAACAGAATTGTGTGTAAAGAAGAGAGATGACAAATGGGAAGAATAACATAAGGTAAAGGCAGAAGTGATCAATTTGACAATACTAACAGTTTTCCTTTTTCATGACACAACAAAATGGAAAAAAGAAATCAATTAGAGGTGGAGTATGTGTGTGCATATAATGAATATTGTGTTTGTGTGTTGTATGTGTTTTGAAAGTTAAAGAGAGAAGTGAATTTACCGATGTTTTAAGTATACTTTCAACAGCTAATATAAAGATAATCTTCCAAAAATTCAAAAGCAAGTTGCAGAGTTATGGATATTAAATGATCTTGTTTTTGTTAATATATGTATAAATGTATAACCTTTAAAAAGTGTGGGACTACACACAGTGAACTACTAACATTGGTTACGTTCAGGGTTGCAACGGGAAAGTGGAGTGAAGGGATTTTTTTTATTGTTCGTGTCTATACCGCTCAACGTTAAAATGAGCAAGGTTTGTTATCTAATTTAAAAGAATCAAAAAGAAAATAAGAACTGAAAGGAGAGAAACACAAGAGGAAGAAAGAGATGGGAAAAAAGGAAGGAGGAAGAAAAGAACAGACAAAAAATAGAGAATTAAAAAGGAAAACCTCACCCATATCTTAAACTATCTATCAAGATGTCCTAGAAAGAAATTTCCTGTGTTGCCTGATAAATATGTTTCAATACCTGTTGAGCTCTCATTACTACCATTTACTATTTAAGGCAGCTACAATAAAAAAAAGATGGATAATAACAAGTGTTAGAGAGGATGTGGGGAAATTGGAACCCTCATACGTTGCTAGTGGGAACGTAAAATGATGCAGCCACTTAGAAAACAGTTTGGCAGTTCCTCAAAATGTTAACATAGAATTGCCATATGATTCAGAAATTCTACTTCTAGGTATATTCCAAAAGAAGTGAAACCAAAAATGTGTATTTTTGTCACTACGAAAATGTGTATATGAATGCTCATAGCAGCACTCTTCAGTCAAAAAGCGTAAGCAACTGAAACGTCCATTAACTGATAAATGGATAAACAAAATACGGTATATCCATAAAATGAAGTAACATTCAGCCATAAAAAGGAACGAAGTTCTGATGCATGCTACAACATGGATGAACCTTGGAAACAGTATGCTAAATAAAAGGCCACATATTACATGATTCCATTTGTATGAAATGTCCAGAATAAGCAAATCCACAGAGACAGAAAGTAGATTAGTGATTATCAGGAGTTCTGGTGGGGAACGATAAGGGGCGAGGATAAGGAGTGACTACTAATGAGTCGAGATTTCTTCTTGGAGTGATGAAAATGTTCAGGAATTAGATAGTGGCAATCAATGCATGACTTTGTAAATACACCAAGAACCACTGAATTGTACACTTTGAAAGAGTGAACTATGTGGTTTGTGAATTAACCTCTCAATAAAGCTATTATTTTTAGAATTTACTTAAATCAATATTGATAGATATTGGAGAATTTCACTATACTTTAAATCAATTACTAAGCGGAAAAAAAAAAGCTACTTATTGAGCCCTGCTATGAACACAATTCAGTTTTTGGAACCTGCTGTCTGACTGAGATTTTGAATCTTTGCTGCTCATTTTTGTCACACAGGGACAAAATCATCCTCCCTCATGGAAGGCCGGTAGAATCAAGAATATTGAAGCTACTGCTGAGTCCATGGGAAAGTCAGCCTTTCCTTGACTTTCACGAGTATGTATTAAAACTCCTTGTGTATGCTGAATTCGGGCTCTTGTACAACAGCAGACTTTTGTGCAACAGGAAATGGATAACAAATGTATAGGGTTTGCTGCCTGCCTCCTCACCTTACTCAACTTTGTCTATATAACACATTTGTGTATTTTTCACATATTTTGTAAAATTAGTGGAAAATGGGAAATTTAAATTGTCAGTGTCAGTGATAAGAAAATTGAAATAAACTCATGTAACTGGGATAAAGACGAAGATAAACAAGCTGGAAGCAAAAAAAAAGTTGAAGGCAATTTATATCCCTTGTGAATGCTCTGGAATAATTATATCCTACTTACTGCATATAAGTAGAATATAGCACCTGATTATAATAGATATGATACTGTCATCTTGTGGTACCATAAAGCATTGCCATTTACATACACATTCATTCTCATGTACACCCCCAAATGATTAATATTATCTTTCCCTATCAAAACTACAGAAATCTGAAATCAAAAGAAAGCTTAAAAAGCATCTAGCCCTTTTCAATTGCCTCATTTTATAACTGATATTTTGTAAACCTAGGCTAGCCAGCAAAATTCCATATGAGGCTCTGTCCCTATATCTGAAACTAGGTTTCTTCCCAAACATTGCTCAAAATGTGATTAACAATTGTTAAATAAATAAAGCCCTGCTGTTATTCACCTAGGCCTAGGTTGAATTGAGTGGTCCAGATGATAAGCAGCTTGATTGCAAATACACCCTTGCAATTTGGAGCATCCATCCTGGTGGGTCCCAATTTGGAGCTCATATTTCAGTCTCTGTCTGCTTTCTCTGTCGACAGACATCCAAGGCATCTCTTTCCTCACTGACACTGACCAGGGCCTCACACTGGGACTCAGACACTTCTGGCTTGCTGCCTCTGCAGAGAAAGAGGTTCCTCCCACCACCATCCCACCATGACTTAACAGGTGCTGAGCATTGGAGGCACACCCAAGGGAAGGGGCTCACAGAAACAGTGGTAAAAGATAAGGAGGGATCTGGGCCGAGTATCAATGTTGTCCACCACGGTCTATCTCTCTTCCAATCTACTCTTTAAATAGATGCCAGAGCGATCATCCTACAATTTCAATCTGCTTGTGACACTCTCCTACTTAAAGCCTTCAATGGCTCCCCAGCCCCTACAAAGTAAGGACAGATTATTTATTCCTATAAGGATCTATAAGATCCCAACTATATCTCACTTTAATTCCATTCACAACCTATGCTGCAGATACTTTGAATTGCTTGCCTTTCTCCACTCATGCCAGGCTGCTTCATGTCTCCATCCTTTTGCTCAAACTTTTTCCTCTGCTGAAGTGTCCCTCCATGTCTACTCATCTTTCAAGGAGCAGCACAGGAGTTACCTACTCTGTGAAATTTTCCTGGCCCCACTTAAACCATCCAGCAAACTTAACTGCACTCTTCTTTGTGGTCCCCCTCTAACCTGTAGTTGATATATCCTTCCCACCATAATATAAACTTCTTGGGGGTGGAGTATGCCTAAACAGTTTTTTTCCCTAAATAAATATTTACGTATATATAGTCATTGATCTTGAAACCCAAGATTTTATGGAAGTGAAGAACAAGCAAAAATCCTAATGCACTAAATTTAAGAGGTAAAGTCAAGATAATGAATGTTAAGTAATCTTTAAAGAATCTTGGTATAGAAAAGATGTGGAAATAGAAAGGATGTAGATCAAATTCATAAGATATATTATGTATAATATTCAATATATTTTTTTATGTGGTGAGGGTTTGTTCTCCCAAAAGATGTGTCGGTCATGCTAGAATGGAAATGAGAATAAACCTTGGATGAGAGAGAGGGGAAGGACTATCATCATGGTGTGGACAGGGGTACACAGCAGTGGGGAGAAAGCGAGTTTCCAAGAACAATGTGAGGCTGAGAGTGGAGACCCTCCAAACCCAGTCCTGTTGGAAGAGGGTTGTTACACTTACATGAGTTAACCAGAAGAGCCAGGCCACTGAGGAGCTGTGGTAATGGCAGTCCAGGCTGTGGTGGCTGTGGGAAAACAGTATTGCCATGGTAGTCAGAGGAGAAAGACTGCCCGTCCTACACCTCCATGATAAGAGGTGGTGCCTAAGTGGAGGGAACCTGCAGTGGCACGGAGACAGAGATGGCAAAAAATCTTCTAGACACCAGCAACACCACGTAGCCAAAGAACACAAGACTTCTCTACTGAAAGAACAAGTTTCCAGATTTTCTCTTCTAGACAGTGTTGAAACTGTACTGACCTCTGGAATAGATAAGCCCCTGGGTCCTTGGACTTACCACAGGAGGAGGGGATCTGTAGGAATAAGAATGTTTTCAAGTAGCTGCATGGAGATTCCTGAAATTTAATTCAGATATTAAAAGCTGCCACCTTACTTTGTGAGGTGAGACATATCAGTTCCTTAAACTCTCCCCAGCCATTGGAGGAAACAGATTTACATCCCTCTGTCCTTCTTTATACCTCTGAAAAGAAGGAACAATTTTATGCATCTCAAAGTGCTCTTCTATTTGCAAGTCTATGAACAGAACCTTATCTCTAGTCACTTAAAGCATCAACATGCCAGGAGTTGCGGCCGGGGCGGGGGCGGGGGTGGGGGGGAGGACGGGGAGGGGGTCCTCAAGGAAGAAAGACTAGGATAGTAATGTCACAGTAGAAATAAACAGGAAAGAAAAAAATTATTACTCAGCTTCTGGTGGCCAAAATAGGTTTTCATGTCTGTAGCAAGACAACTGGCTTAAAAGTCAGGACTTGTCAAGAGAGAAAAAGGTTTTCTAAATTACTTTATCTACCACTGTAATACATAAGCCAGGCTTGGTAGACTTGAGCACAGAACTGATATAGTGAAGTTTCCATACAGAATTAAGTGAGAGCAGGAAAACCTCACCCCTGCAAATTTGGGAGGATTGTGGAGAAAATAAGAGAAACAGGTAGACTGTGGAGATTAGATGCCAAGGTTCATGTTTACCCCAACTTGAGACAAAACCTCAGGACAAGTGGGAGCTTTATGGAGAGTAGGAAAACCAAAGGTCACCAGAGATAATGGCTTGTTTCTATGGGAATGGCATGGAGTGGCTGCAGATCCTTAGGATAATGCTGGCCATCAGCTTACCTCACAAGGGAACATAAGTATATGAACCTGGTTTTCCAGGGCCTGCATATGGTCAATAAGGGAATCAGAGGTTCCTATATGTTTTGCCAGGGAAGACAGAGAAGTATTGCGAATGACAGTGCAGCAGCATGAGGCTGGAGTCAAAGCAAAGCCACCACACCACGCAGTGACTTCCAGACCAGAGGCCAAGAACAGGAACTGTGGAATCCAACTAGTCGTATGCTGGTGAATCTTTAAAAACTGGCTCCTCCCCCAATACCCTCACACCCCCAAAAAAGTCCTGATTTGTATTGCTTGCTGATTTCCATGGTTTAAATACCCCTAGCATGGTCAGTTTCGAACTCCAACATCACATCATTGCATATGGAGTTGGCAATGGCAGCACACCATTATATAGTATTTCCACCATAAAGATATGATAGATGTGAATAACCTCATAGATACTAGTAAAATAATTTAAAAGTGATGAGTTTTGAGTATTATTACATTTTTAACATAATTTATTTAATTGAAAATGCATATTTAATTGCAAGTTTATATTTAAATTTAATTGCAAGCTGAACAAAGAGCTCACAAAATTTCTGAAAATTTGACAGTAAGTTACTGTAAGCCAGTGCAAACAAACTCCAGCACACAACTGAGTCCAAATCAGTTTGGGGGGAGCAAGTCACTCCACAATTCCAGATGGGACCATCCTCACCTGAATGGTTCAAGTTGCCTACCAGACCTCCTACACCCCAACAAAGAGCAAGTATCCAAGGAACTCTGCAACAATTTGAAAACATCTTCTTTCTCCACTGCCACAAGAACAACGGAGTCATCCAAGTCTTAAACTGGAGGTAATTAAATTAAATTTACTTCAACTGACCTAAAATTTAGGGGATTTCTTTTCTCTCAGTTTCCAGAGAGGTGGGAACATGTAAGGAAGATTAGCTCAGTTAGTAAACATTAAATACATTTTCAGTGAATTTCTGAGTATGATATAGGTGAATGTGTGATCCCACAACACTTCAAAGAAAGGAATCACAGAAATTAGAGGTTACCCTAGATCATGTTGTTCTTCACAGCTCACTTTCGAGATATGTAGAAATGATCCCTGCTTGTTGTCAAAACAAAAAATAATGAGGATCTGGGGAATGTAGTTCTCATGGGGGAAATGTTTCAGAGTAGAACACCCAAGATGTAAATAGTTGTCTACAAATCTCTTGACACTGTTTAAAAAAAAAAAAAAAAAAACTCCATCAAAGGAGATCTAGCTAATAATATAACTGATGTAAAATTTAAGACCCTTAAGTAGAGAAGTCACAATTTATAAAGAGCCTGCAAGGGCAGGAGGACTCCTAGATTATTACAATGGTCAATACGCTGATCCCCTGAAAGATTTTAATTCCATTCCAAAGCAGAGATCCAGTAACCCATCACCACAACCCCAGGGCTGCTCTGAAGTATGCTTTCCTCACCTGCTGGGCCATTCTACCTGAGAAAGGCCAGCCTCCTCCAAGATTTTGCTGCTATGTTCATGTGAGTCCAAGAAAGGAAGCATTTCTAAAGCCAGATCAATTCACAATAGGAGCAAAGACTTAATTTCCAGACTCTAAAAGTTTCATTTACTTTGTCAAAAACCGTATTTAGTCTCTCTTTCCCCCATCTTTCTTAACTCACCCTCAACACACAGAGTTACGTTAGAGATATTAATTTTGGATTAAATTGGCCTTTCTCCAGATTTGGGAACTTTCTTCTTTGAATAGAGAAAAAAAATGTAACACTGATCTTTTCTTTTATTTTCTCTATTTTGGGAGAGGTAATAAAGCAACACAAATGACACATCAGATTCCGCGTACTGTGCCAACACAGTCAGAGACGGGTTCCTTAACCCTTCTTTTCACGGTGTTGAGCACACTTAGTCAACTTACTTGATGGTTGGAAGGCCTTCTGTTTCAAGTACCTTTTCTTAAGCAAGTCCTTCTTCTTTTGACTTACAGCGCAAGAACATTGAGGAATAACCATAGCAATAAAATATGGGTTCTGCCTCCCCAGTGTACCCAAACTCTGCTCATTCTTCTTGCTCTGCCTCTCTGCTCAGGCTGCCTAAAGGCCTAAAAGGGCTATGGTCTGAGTCTGGTCCAAAAGGCAAACAAGAGTGAACAACTCAACACAAAGTCATTCTTCATCCCTCAGCCTTAGCAATTCACATCTGCTCTCAGTGGGGATGGCCCCAGACCAAAGGTGCCCTATACAAAACCCCAGCTCAGTGTAGACATGCCCAAAAGAGGCCAAACCAGGGATAACCTGATTTTTTACAAAGCGAAAGAGGCATTGCCTGCAAAGTGCTCCGAGTGAGTTGGCCTCCTAGTGAAAAGGAGCCCAGCAAATAGTCCATCCTGTGACTTCCCATCTGACCCTGTAAACAGGGTCTCGTCCCTCCCTTATCTTGCTCTCTCAGTGCCACTCTCTTTCATTCCGTCCCTAGAAACCCCTTCCTTGAATTTCCAGGGCAAATCTCCTGCACCTAATTATTTGCTGTCTTAAATATTGATTCTATCAAGGCTATCACTAGTTTCTTATTTTCTTTAACTATATACTTTTGATATTAAATAACAACTATTTTGTAAGATGGACTTAACAATACTAAACACTATTTAAAAGGAGAAATTTTGGAATATATATCAAATTAGCCAAGGTGTGTGTACTTAAAATGGTTTTTTAATTGATGAATCTAAGTTTGCTTCACTCCTCAATTTAAAAAGCCTTAGACTCCACAGCCTCGAAGGATTAGCAGGCCTATAATAAAAATCACAGATAAGTTAAGGAGGAATTATTCAATTAGTTTTCCTCTTTTCATTTTTTCTAGGCTGGCCCTTTTTTTCTTCTAGGAAGAAGAAAAGACTGTTTTATTTTCTAAAACCTCTCTCTTAAAGTGGTTTTGTCCTTCTGCAGACACACTCCCTGCACCTACAGAGATTCCACCTTCTGGAATTAGCCCCCACCCACAGTCAGCCTTCCCTGCAGCCCCAGTACATCACCTCAAATCAAAAGTACCATCTTCTGCTGCCTCTGCCTGGAAAAGGAGCCTCTCCCTCAGACCCACCCACTGCAACATCCCTGTTCCTGTCCTGCCAGCCAGAATGCCCAGGGCCAGACAGGAGGTGCACAGAAGGAGCCACCTCCCAGCAGGGCCCTAGGAAAAGTGCACCACAGCCAGGAAAAAACTCAGATTGGCAAAGGAAGATAAACTGGGGAGCACTTTTTACTATTCATAAGGATTCATTATGGATGTTCTCCAAATAACTGTCTTTTTAGTATAATCCAGGTATGAATTGATTTGTGAAAAATTGATTTTCATTAAAAATTTTAGAAACACATCATGTGCCTATGCTAGAAGCACATTATAGTATATATCTCCTCTTACTGATAGAGAATGTTTCCATAATTGGCATCGTATACACGCTCTCAAACTTTGCCATCTCTTTCTGTTCTAGCCAAAGAAAGTACCATCTATCCATCCCAAAAGAAATTAAGGTATTCCTCCTTCTGAAAATCAGGTAATAGAAACCAAATATATTTATCTCTTTGTGAACAGTATATAATTAACATTTCTATGGATCCTATAGAGCAGGATACATTCAGTATTAATAATTACTGAATATTATTACATCCATTTAATTCTTTTTAAATAATAATAAAGATGAAATGTTTGAGATTGGTATTTATAAAAGTGTATTTTTTTATTTTATTGAGGTCATAATAGTTTATAACATTGCAAAATTTCAGTCCACATTATTGTTTGTCAGTCACCGTATGTTATGTGCCTCTTTACCCCTTATGCCCACCCCCCAACCCCTTTCCTGTCCGGTAACCACTAATCTGTTCTCTTTGTCCATGTGTTTATTTATCTTCCACATATGAGTGAAATCATATGGTGTTTGTCTTTCTTTGTCTGGTTTATTTCTCTTAACATAATACCCTCAAGGTCCATCCATGTTGTTGCAAATAGGACAATTTTGTCTTTTTTTATGATGGGGTAGTATTCCATTGTATATATATACACCACATCTTCTTTATCCATTCATCAGTTGATGGGCACTTGGGTTGCACCCACATCTCGGCTATTGTGAGTAGGCTGCAGTGAGCATAGGGGTGCATAAGTCTCTTTGAATTGTTAATTTCAAGTTCTTTGGATAAATACACAGTGGTGGGATAGCTGGGTCGTACGGTATTTCTATCTTTAGATTTTTGAGAAATTTCCATCCCCTTTTCCATAGTGGCTGCACCAGTTTGCATTCCCACCAGCAGTGTATGAGGGTTCCCTTATAAAAGGGTATTTTTTAATGATATTTCAGTGGCTAGACCTGTCAAGGTTCACACCTCTGTATAATTAACCTCATTAGTTTCATTTTCTGTTGTTTCTTAAGAATTAAAAGACATTTTCATTTAAGCAACAGGTAAAAATACCTAAAACACTATTATGAGGAAAAATTCTTGTAGAACAAACCATTCATCACAGGGAGTTTTTAAATAACATCTGACTCATATGTTTAATAACTTTAGAGCATTTTTGAGAATCTCATTTGTTGGAACACAAATAAGATCTTAAAATAACAGCATACTAAAGTTCAAATCCTGTCATAATCAGGGGCTGGCCCCGTGGCACAGTGGTTTAGTCCGCGCTTGGCAGCCCGGGGTTCGCGAGTTCGGATCCCGGGCGCCCGCCGACGCACTGCCTGTCAGCCATGCCGTGGCGGCGTCCCACATAAAGTGGAGGAAGATGGGCACGGATGTTAGCCCAGGGCCAGTCTTCCTCAGCAAAAAGAGGAGGATTAGCAACGGATGTTAGCTCAGGGCTGGTCTTCCTCACCAAAAAAAAAAAAAAAAAATCCTGTCATAATCAATAGTATTATAATCCAAACTGTCAAAACCAATAAACTATTTAGGTCAATCAATAAATTTAAATAACATTCTAGAGCAAATAGAAAGCATGGATGATGCCTTGGACTTTGTTTACACTGGAAGTAGACTCACATTGCTGAAGTGTGAGGCTAATTGCTCATCCTACAGTCCTGACTGTATGACAGAAAACATGAGAAGTGTGATCGCCCGGGGAAACAGAATGCAGGATTAACGGGAGTCAGCAACATCCATTCAGTCAGCCAATCAGCCAACAAATATTTGTTAATTAACTTACTGTTGCCAAGCACTGGGGCAAGAGCACAAAATAGGGGCCAGCCCAGTGGTATAGTGGTTAAGTTCACGAGCTCCACCTTGGCAGCGTGGCGTTTGCAGGTTCAGATTCTGGGCATGGACCTACACACCACTGATCAAGCCATGCTGGGACAGCTTCCTACATACAAAGTAAAGGGAGATTGGCATGGATGTTAGCTCAGGGACAATCTTCCTCAAGCAAAAAAGAGGAAGATTGGTGACAAATGTTAGCTCGGGGCCAATCTTCCTCACCAAAGGAAAAAAAAAGAACAAAATAGATTTGGTCTTTGCTCTGAAGGATCTTATGATCTAGCAAGTAGCCCTTACCACGCTGTCCTGCAAATTGCCTTTTATAATATAAACTCTTATCTCCCAGAAGATTATCTTCTACGGGAGAACTCTTCCCGAAGGTGGTGAGAGCCAAAGTGAATCCTGAGGAATGATGCTATGTTATGATGAAGCAGTATACTCCAGATGGAAGGAGGGCGTGCTGCTCTGAGGAAACCAAAGGGGAAAAGACTCTAGAAATATGTAAGGGTGAGATCTCAGAGGGTCTTGTGGATCATCAGAGATATTTTGAGGGTGTTAAGTCAGAGAACAACAATAGGGATGGTAATTGTGGAGTAATTGTTCCACACTGCTCCATGCCACCAGAATCCACTTCTCTGTGGTCCCGCTTTGGGGCATAGACCTATCATATGACCATCATAGATCTAGCACTTACATTATTATTCAGACACAACCCTGTGCCTTTGCTTCCAACACTTGTATGTAGTGTCTCCCATTGAAGGAATATTTTGGGACACCTAGAAACTAACCAGCCCCTGAGGGCTTGTGTTGCCAAGCAAACCCAGATGATTTGATGGCAAATGCTTTCTACTTAAAATATAGAAGTCTTACCCTCATTCACTGCTGGTGGGAATGCAAACTGGTGCAGCCTCTATGGAAAACAGTATGGAGAGTCCTCAAAAAATTAAAAATAGAAATACCGTATGATCCAGCAATACCACTCTTGGGCATCTACCCAATGGACGTGAAATCAACCATCACAAGAGGCGTATGCACCCCTATGTTCATTGCAGCATTATTCACTATAGCCAAGAAGTGGAAGCAACCCAAGTGTCCCTCAACTGAAGATTGGTTAAAGAAGATGTGGTATATACATACAATGGAATACTACTCAGCCATTAGAAAAGACACAATTGTTCCATTTGCAACAACATGGAAGGACCTAGAGGGTATTATGTTAAGTGAAATAAGCCAGAGAGAGAAGGACAGACACTGCATGAACTCACTCATATATGGAATATAAGTGAACACACGGACAGAGAGAACTGATTGGTGGTTACCAAGGGGAAGGGGGGTGGGGGGGGCACAAGGGGTGAAGGGTTACATCCACAAAGTGACGGACAAAAATGTACAACTAAAACCCCACAGTGTTATAAACTAAGACATCAATAAAAAAAAAAATACAGATTTACAAAAGGAAAAAAAATAATAAAATAAAATAAAATAATAAAATAAAATATAGAAGTCTTCTGTTTACCTCCTACACTCTGGTTATCAGACAAAAGCATTGTCTCCCCACCTCCCTTTGTTGTATTTCCCTTGTCTGACTTCACCATTCATCTCAGCAGACTACAGAAAGACATGAGAAAAACCAAAAACACATCCCTGGACACTGTGGTGACAGATTTCATTCTCCTGGGCTTGTCTCACCCCCCAAATCTGAGGACCCTCCTCTTCCTGGTCTTCTTCTGCATTTACATCCTGACTCAGCTGGGGAACCTGCTCATTCTGCTCACTGTGTGGGCTGATCCAAAGCTCCATGCTCGCCCCATGTACATGCTTCTGGGTGTGCTCTCATTTTTGGACATGTGGCTCTCCTCAGTCATCGTTCCTCGCATCATTCTAAACTTCACTTCCGCCAGCAAGACAATCCCATTTGGTGGCTGTGTGGCTCAGCTATATGCCTTTCACTTTCTGGGCAGCACTCAGTGCTTCTTTTACACCTTGATGGCCTATGACAGGTACCTGGCAATATGCCAGCCCCTGCGCTACCCTGTGCTCATGAATGGAAGGTTATGCACCATCCTTGTGGCTGGAGCTTGGGTGGCCGGCTCCATCCATGGGTCTATCCAGGCCACCCTGACTTTCCGCCTGCCCTACTGTGGGCCCAACCAGGTAGATTACTTTTTCTGTGATATCCCTGCAGTACTGAGACTGGCCTGTGCTGACATGACTGTCAATGAGCTTGTGACCTTTGTGGACATTGGGGTAGTGGCTGCCAGTTGCTTCATGTTAATTCTGCTCTCTTATGCCAACATAGTCCATGCCATCCTGAAGATCCGCACTGCTGATGGGCGGCGCCGGGCCTTCTCCACCTGTGGCTCCCACCTAACCGTGGTCACAGTCTACTATGTCCCCTGCATTTTCATCTACCTTCGGGCTGGCTCCAAGAGTCCCTTCGATGGGGCAGTGGCTGTGTTTTACACTGTTGTCACTCCATTACTGAACCCCCTCATCTATACACTGAGGAACCAGGAAGTGAAGTCTGCTCTGAGGAGAATGACAGCAGGTCAAAGGGCTGCGAGTGAAAATAAGTAACTACAGGCTCAGGGACTACCTAAATCACCATTGCTACCACTCTTCTCAGCTACTGTTCAATAAATAGATGTTGGTTTGAGCTGAATTGAATGTAATTCTAAGAGGAAGAAGCTTCTGGTGCTAAAGATAAACTGGTCAGAGCTGTTTTACACTTTTCTGACCCGCCTCTTGGAGGAAAGCACATTCTCATAAATGTTGACTATGAGAAATAAATGCTCTATCCAGGAGGAGGGGGGATTATTCCTGGCAAATTTTGGGAAAACCAGCATAATACTGCCCCATCACCCCTCATCCATTTGCTTCACTCCTGATTTGCCAAGCCTCCAGGCGTTCAAGATTGCTTTGCTCATGTCAAGGCAAATCCATCCTCCTAAGCAGTTGGTGTGAATCTATATGTGGATTGCCTGTGCTTCCTTCTGGACCCTCACTATCCCCCATCCAGTAATTCACCAAATTCTGTTCACTCCACCTCAGGAACGTCTTTCTGGCTTCCTAAATGATTTCCTTGTCATCTCCATCCCCATGCATACTGCGGCCAGAGTTTTCTTTCTGACACATAGAACTAAACATGTCATTCCTCTCCTTATGAATATTCACTGGCTCTCCACTGCATATAGGCAAAGCCAGACCTCTTAGCCTGGAATTCAAAGTCCCTGACAGTGTGATCACAACATATCTCATCTCCCAAGATGTCTCTATCTCCTTTTCTCTCCTAGCCCCGTTCACTTACCTGCCATTCCTTAAACATTCTCTATACTTTCCTGCCTCTGAGCCTTTACTTGAGACATTCCTGCATCAGAAATACCCTTCTTCCGTCTCCATATTGGTAAACTGATGTTTTATGCTTCCTTCAAGGCACAAGAAAAATCCATATTCCTACAAGAAGTTTTCTCTGATTCTCCCAGTCAGAACTTATATCTTTCTCCTTGTGTTACTACAGGCCTTTGAATTTTAAAATAGCACTTATCATAGGCTAGCCTGTATTGTAGTTTGAATCAGAGCCCCTGGAGAACAGAAAGAATGTTTTATCGGTATTTGTGTTGCAGTCCCCTTTTCCGTAACATCTACTAGCAGGCACTGTGGTGGAGATGGCTAACTGCCCACCAAAATCCATTCTGTCCTTCTTCCTAGTCAGAGAGCATAACTGGAACACGGCTGCCCCACTATGGACATTTCTCACTCCCTTTTGCAGCCAGGTGTGGTCATATATGTAAGTTCTCTCAAACTGAATATGAGAAAAATGTATGTGTATGTGTGATATTTCCAGGGCTGGCCCTCAAAACTGGTACAGGAACTTTTCCATGTTTTTTTCCTGCTCTGAGCTGGAACTGGCATACAATGGAGGCCCAGCTCCATCAGCAGTACCTTGTGACCGGGTGGAGACGAGTCACCTGCCAACCTGGAACACTCACCTCAGAATTTTAAATGAGAGGAAAATAAAGCTCTAACTTCTTTAATCCACTGATTAGTTATTGGGTTATTTTGTTACAACAGCTTCACTTTATCCTTATTAATACTTTACTCAATTAACAAATTTCTAAAATTAAAACAGCACCAGGAAAGTCTTTCGAAATGCATCTAAATTGTCCAAAGCATCTAGAAAATCTTTTGGTCAATTATCATAATGCCAAATAGCCAAAGATTCGGAAGCCACCTGGTCAGTCATTTAGTGGGCCAACCAGCTAATCACACAATGTCCGTCTGACCAGGCCAGAGTGATATAAATGACCTTGACTTATCCCCTATGACCTATCTTGGTCTTACCTGGAGGAACAAGAAAACATCTAAAAGAAGTTGGAGACAGAGGACTCAAGTGCAGGGCAGTGTAAGAGCAAGCGTCAATAGCTCCTTCCAGAAAATGAGGGAACAGGTGAATGTGTTTTTTCATTTACTGGCAGTTTTTGTACTCATTTAGATGTGTGAGGTCATGCTGGCCCAATTTTTTTTTTTTTTTTTGCAGATTTTTTTATTATGGTAAAATACATAACAGCTACCATCTTAACCATTTTTAAATATACTATTCAGTGGTATTAAATACATTGTTGTGCCACCATCACCACTGTCCTTCCCCATAACTCCTTTCATCTTGTAAAACTAAAACTCTATGCCCATTAAACCATAACTCCCCATTCTCCCCTTCCTCCAGCCCTCAAAAATCACCTTTATGCTTTCTGTCTATATGATTTTGACCACTCTAGGCACCTCATATAATTGGAATCATACAGTATTTTTCTTTTTGTGATTGGCTTATTTCACTTAGCATAATGTCCTCAAGTTTAATCCATGTTGTAGCATATTGCAGAATTTCCTTCCTTTTTAAGGCTGAATAATATTCTATTGTATGTATATACCACATTTTGTTTGTCCATGCACCCATAGGACACTGGGATTGCTTCCATGTTTTAGTTATTGTGAATATGCTACTACGAATATGGGTGTTCAAATACCTCTTTGAGACTCTGCTTTCATTTCTTTGGGTTTTATATCCAGAAGGGGGATTTCTGGATCTTGTGATAATTCTATTTTTAATTCTTTGAGGAACCATCATACTGTTTTCTGCCAGCTGTACCATTTTACATTCCCACCAACAGTGCACAAGGGTTCCAATTTCTCCATATCCTTGCCAACACTTGTTGTTTTTTTGGTTTTTTGATAGGAGCCATCCCAGTCAGTGTGAAGTGATATCTCATTGTAGTTTTGGTTTGCATTTCCCTAACGATTAATATTGAGCATCTTTTCATGTGCTTGCTGGCCATTCATATATCTTCTTTAGAGAAGTGTCCATTCAAGACCTTTGCCCTCTTTTTAATAGCGTTGTTCATTTTTTTGCTTTTGAGTTTTAGGAATTCTGAATATTAATCCCTTATCAGATATACAATTTGCAAATATTTTCTCTCATTCTGTGGGTTGCTTTTTTACTCTGTTAATAGTGTCTTTTGATGCACAAAAATTTTTAATTTTCATGAAGTCCTATTTGTCTATTTTTTCTTTTGTTACCTGTGCTTTTGGTGTCATATCTAAGAAATCATTGCCAAACCCAGTGTTGTGAAGACTTTGTCCTATGTTTTTTTTCTAAGAGTTTTATTGTTTTAGGTCTTACATGTAGGTCCTTGACCCATTTTGAGTTAATTTTTGTCTATGGCATTAGGTAAGGGTCCAACTTTGTTCTTTTGTGTGTGAATATTCAGCTTTCCAGCATGATTTGTTAAAGATTGTCCTTTTTCCATTGAATGGTCTTGCATCCTTGTCAAAAATCACGTGACCAGAGCCAGCCCTGATGGCTTAGAGGTTAAAGTTCAGCACATTCTGCTTTGGTGGCCTGGGGTTCAGTTCCAGGGCACAGAACCACTCCACTTGTAGCCATGCTGTGGTGGCTGCTCACATAGAAGAACTAGAATGATTTACAACTAAAATATACAACTATGTACTGGGGCTTTAGGGAGAAAAAAGAGAGAGAGGGGAAGATTGGCAGCAGATTTAAGCTCAGAGCAAATCTTTCCCAGCAAAATCAAAACAAACAAACAAAAAAACCTCTAATTATATACAAGTGTGTGTATTTGCCTGAAATGATGGAAATATTTTTTTAATCACGTGACCATATCTGCAAGGGTATATTTCTGGGCCCTCTACTCTATTCCATTGGTCTATATGTCTGTCTTTATGCCAATACCACACTGTTTTGATTACTAACTTTGCAGTAAGTTTTGAAATCAGGAAATGTGAGTCCTCTAGTTTTGTTTTTCTTTTTCAAGATTGTTTTGGTTATTCAGGGTCCCTTAGACTTCATATGAATTTTAGGATGAGTTTTTCTATTTCTGAAAAAAAGTCATTGGGATTTTGATAGGGATTGCATTGAATCTGTAGATTGCTTTGAGTACTATTGACATTTTAACAATATGGAGTCTTCCAATTGATGAACATGAGATGTGTTTCCATTTATTTATGTCTTTAATTTCTTTAGGCAATATTTTGTAGTTTTCATTGTACAAATCTGTCACTTCCTTGGTTAAGTCAATTCCTAAGTATTTTATTCTTTTCGATGCTATTGTAAATGGAATTGTTTTTGTAATTTTGTTTTCAGATTGTTCATTGTTCATGTATAGAAGTGCAACTAATTTCTGTATGTTGACTTTGTATCCTGCTCCTTTGATGAATTCATTTTTATTCATTCTAACAGTTTTTTGTGGAATTTTTAGGGTTTTCACATATAAAATCATATTATCTACAAACAGAGATAATTTTACACAAATAAATGGAAATATAGACATCTCAATAGATGCAGAAAAAGCATTTGACAAAATTCACTACTCTTTCATGATAAAAATACCCAAAAAACTAGGAATAGAAGGAAACTACCTCATAAAAGCCATATATGAAAAACCCACAGTAAACATCAAATTCAATGGTGAAAAGCTGAAAGTGCTTCATCTAAGGTCAGGAACAAGGCAAAGATGCCTGCTTTCACTACTTCTATTTCAGTTCTCGTAGTTCTAGCCAGGGCAATTAGGCAAGAAAAAGAAAAGAGGCATGAAAATTGCAAATGAAGTTCCTCCAAGAACACGTGCACAACTGCCTGCCATGTGGCTGGGGTGGGGATGGGCAGCTGGTAATGTGCTAAGAGCTGAAACTGACCAAAATTAACCATAATTTACCATTCAAGTCTTCCCCTGGAAGTTGCAAGCCTTCAACAGTGTTCCAAAATAGTTATGTAAGACAGATTCTGCTAGTGCAATTTTGTGTGTGTGTGTGAGGAAGACTAGCCCTAAGCTAACATCCATTGCCAATCCTCCCCTTTTTGGCTGAGGAAGACTGGCCCTGGGCTAACATTCGTGCCCATCTTCCTGTACTTTATATGGGATGCGGCCACAGTGTGACTTGACAAGCAGTGCGTCTGTCAGCGCCCAGGACCCAAACCTGCGAACCCCCAGCCGGCGCCAAAGCACAGCGCATGAATTTAACGCCTATGCCACCGGGCCACCCCCTGCTAGTGCAATTTGTTTAGATGAGGAGACAGATTCCTCATGCTTCATACTCTGCCATCTTCCCAGAATCCTCTTCTTGTGCTTGCCCAATTTTAAATAACAGTGAAATAAAACCAAAGACTCAGCAATATAAGAATGTATAGATCTGAGACAACTGGAATAAATATGAACATCAAAGAATAAAACACACTTCTTTAAGAAGTGAGGACACAGATATATTTACTTCTTCTCCAATAGGAAAAGACATTCAAGATAACTTCTGGGTCCACAACAGTTTATTCACTTTGGAACGGCTACTTTTTTTAAATTGTTAATTGTGATATGAATAAAATAATGTTAGATAGAAACCAGAGTTTACAGACATATCTTTTGTATAACGCCTAACCTTGGGGACCTCATTGTTGTTGCCAGAGGAGATGAGATGCTGTGAAGCCTGTGAGATCTTGGGGCCATATGCAAGTTTAATCCATAAAACCTAAATACTGTCTTAGAAGTATATGTATCATTACTAACTTCATCAACAAACATAACTACTCTTGTGGAAGAGAGTGATTTTTGTAGAACAGAAGTAGAAGGCTATGAGTTGAAACCATGAAACTAGATCAGGTTGTGAACAACTTAAGAAATCATGAACCTGCACCTATGCATTGCTTTGCTTCACAAAGTACCTCCTAACATACATTCTGGTTGCAACATACAAACCTGGACCCATAAAATTCAATAGTTTCCTTTCTGAAACCTAGTTCAACTGAAATCATGCTTCCTGGAATAGTAGAAGCAGCAAAATACAAGACCAGACCAGACTCTGAAAAGGAAAGACAAACATTTTTGCCTGGCTCGATCTGCCCACATACACCCCTTTCAGCCAGTTTCCACTGATTAGTTACAAACAAATTTCATGCTTCTTCTGACCACCTCTATTCCCCTGTGGTCCAAATTTGTCCTGCTACTTGTTTTTTGTATAACCTGCAAGCTAAGAATGGCTTTTGCATTTTTTGAATAGTTGGCAAAAAGCAAAGAATAATAATAGTTTAGGATACATGAAATTTATATGAAATTCAAGTTTCAGTGTCTATAAATAAAGTTTTATTATAATACAGCCATGCCCATTTGTAGTGTATTGTTTGTGGCTACTTTCATGGACAACGGCAGGCCTGAATAGTTGCAACAGAGACTCAAGCTCCTCGAGTCCAAAAATATGTATTGTTTGGTGTTTACAGAAAAAGTTTGCCAACGTCTGTTTTAGACATTTCAATACCAAGGTGATTGGGAGCTACAGAGATCACCACCAAAGTCTGGGGAGGAAAAAAAAAGCAGATCACTTTCAAGACTTAGACCACCTCTAGACATTTGAAGAAAGTTTAGAGAAAGGGTTCAGACAGTTCCAAAGATCAGACTAGAAGAAGAGAAATCAGACCAATCTCAAAGTATTCAAAAAAACAAGACCAAAAAATACTAATAAAAACCACTGCTCAGGGAGTATGACTTAAAATATTGCAGATGATAGTTGGATTAGATATCTTCTCATGTCCCTCTAACCCTCAGATTCTGTTTCTCCTAGTCTACGTGGACCTATCTTAGCACCTTAGTAATTCAAAGAAACATGAGTTTCACAAAATGTGAATGTGCCAATAAGAAAATATCTTTTGACCATCAACAACCACATTAGGTTTCCTTCCTTTTTCTTCAAAATTTGTTTTTGGAAGAGAAAAGAAATCACAGATATGAAATCATCAACAAGCCCTGTTAAGCCCCATGTTACAAAATTGAAAGAAGCTGGAAACTAAGGGGAGTTTCCAGGAAACCAACCATGGATATTGGGCTTGTCTTATCACAGGGGTGCTATTACAATATTCCCCAAGCTAAAGGTCTCACACACTGTAATTGACTCTGGGGACAATAAAAGAAGTAACAGAACACAAGAGAGACCAACCTTAGCAGTCACCTTCATTGGGAACTCTCCCCCCAGTTCATAAGGAAACTGGAAGAGGATGTCTACAAATAAGCAGGCAAATAACAAATCAAGTTTCATTAGTTTTGTCTTTCATTTTGATCCAGACAGAACTGACTAATGGGGTTTTCTGCCATGAGCTCTTCACAATAACTGCTCCTGACCCTGTGGGATCCAGAACCAACGAAATCTCTCTAGGGACAGATTTATATCTCTTCTTTTAGATCGCAAAAGGATTTTCTGTGGATGCTGATACCTCCAGGAGAAGGTGATTCTCTCTCCCCTATGTAGCACCTACCATTGTCCTATCCCATTTTCCAGAGTTAAATGTCACCTATAGGACTTGACCACTGAAGTAGAGAAGTGCTGAAAAGAAAGGAAGACAGTCCCAAATGTAGATGACCACAGAGTAGGTTTCAGATATAGGTAAATGTTGGATCTAAATACTGTTTTCTCCACTTTCAGTCACTTCATCTCTAAATATCTTTCCTTATTTAGTTATTCTATATATTTCTCTTCTGCTCTCACAGAAATTTTTTGTACTGCTCTGCTAAGTCTAACTATGTAACTACCATTTAGCCTTTTTATATTGGGATGACACTCTCTCCCCAAGCCTTTCATTGGCTACAGCTTCCTCCAAAGCTACCCTTATTCAGAGGTTCATTCACTGCCTGGCTTCAATGCCAACCAGACAAGGTAAGAGCATCCCGGAGTTCTGTGGTGGTTCTATCTTTGCTCCTTGTTGTTTGGTGCTTGCCAGGTTGTTTCTCCCACCTGTTAAGATAAGTTCTCCACCCAAAATTTGAAGGATGGTTGTGAGTAAAACTGTAATCTGATTTCTGTGTTCGTGAATATTTTAAACACATAGTTCAAATTAATTGCTAATAAGGGTTTTATATTTTTATGGAAACTTTTAGTCTTATTTCTCAGACTTAGTAACTCAAATTTTTCTCATCATATTGTGTATATACATATATAGTCATTCCAATGTTACTCCTCGTTAGATTCTTTTCCGTTTTACATCTTGTAAAACTCAGAAAATGGCAATAGGTTTTATAAGTTTTCCAAATATTTGAGATGCTTTTTATAAATTAAAAGAAAATGTGCTTTGAGTTGATTTTCAAAAAATAATGAATTTTTTTAAGTTTTCTTCATGGCCACTTAAGAGATGAGTGACTACAATTAGGTATGCAATTTAGGACCAGAATTAAACAAAACTAAGCTGTTGAAATGAGGTCAAACCTGTGCCCTTTGCCTCACTAGAAAAGGTGCCTAATCCCCTGAGCAAATCAGTCAATAACAATTATTTAATGATCAACATTATAGATTTATAGTCAATTCATGGTCCACTAATGATTCCCATATCTTTTTCAAACATGCTTGTACTACATGACCTTTTATATTTGTATCAGATCACAATTCAAAAACACACTGCATCAATACCTTCACCGTTTAAGTCTCTGTAAAATGAATACACTGCTAGGCACCCAGGCAATGGTCTACTTTTTAAAGAAATGCTCAGTGTGCTAGAACGCCAGACAATGAAAGGAGATGGGCCACTTCACAGATTCATGGTCACAAAATCTGACCTTGTTTGATTTTAGAACTTGCACTTAATTCTAATATATCTAGGTTTAGAAATAGAGCAGCAACACCAGTTTAGACTCTTTGACAGAATGAACCATCACACCCTTAAAATTATTATTCAGATCACAGACAAAGCTATGGCCTCAGGACACTGAGGATTAATGTTGCCAATTAATTTTGTAAACTCCTTATTTAGCAACCTGAAATAATATGGGTTACTAAATTATTTTGGTTCATTTGTGGGAAGAAATGTTTAGTAAAATGTAGAAAATGTACTGCGCTGGAAGCCATAAAACCTAGTTGGAGTCCTTAGTCTAGCACTATACAGCTAGGGGACTCCTCTGTCATTTAACTCCACTAAGGACCACGAGAACACTACACAGATGTAAAATACCATCATTATTCTGCGAGTTCATATCACCCTAGTCCATTGAGGTTTCATCAGTGTCATATTTCTTTCTTTTTTTGCTGTGTTTCTCCCTCTCTTTCTCTCTCTCTCTCTCTCTCTCTCTCTCTCTCTCTCTCTCTCTCTCTCTCCAGGTTTATTATTGAAAGGATTTAAGGCATCTCAGAGCCACATCTGGGATATTAATGAATCAGAGTAAGTAGAAGGGTGTTCACCCACTGAATACCAAACTTCATGCTTGTCGATCTATGATAATGGCAGTGGCACAAGGAAGATGGTCATGACAGATCAGAGGTAAAAGCAAGTTGTCCTATTAATCTTTATAACTACATGGGGAAAAATTGTTAAAGATAGGAAAACTTAATTGCAACTGGAATGAGATCACACCTGAAGAAGACAGTATTACAAATAGGGCTACATCCCATCCCCTCATCCCTCCCATTAAGATGACTCTAAAATATAGGGGCAAGATTAGGAAATATTATTCTATCTGGTTGAAGAAAACAAGAATCAGCACACTATATATGAACTGAAATATCTACAGGAAATTTCCCAAAAGAAATAAAAGTTCCTAGAGAGTAACTCAGAGAACAGAGAACCCCTAGTGCAAACAAGAAAACAGTACGGAAAATAAATGAGGAAAAATTGGTTGAGGAACTCTAAAAAGTTAGGAAAATGTGTTGGAAAGAAGAGAGCCATTGGAAATAATAAAGGAAATCTAAAAGAAATATTGACTCAGAAAGAAAATAATTAGAATAAAATTTTAACAATGTATCCCCATTACTGCCCAGAAGAAAAAGATATTATATCTGAAGGAAAGATTGAAGTATTCCTTTGGATAAAGGTACTGTGTCATTTACCAGATGTAATTCATTGAGATCTATTGCAGCCTAAATTAAGTGTGCTCCATCAAATTCCTTTTGCTCTGATTCAAAACTTAGAAATATACAACTGATTCCTAATTTGATTTCCAGAGAACTTGATATTAGTGGGTGGTTGCCCTAGTAAACACACCATTTCAGTCATGGGAGTGATATCTCCCACTGTAAATTAACAAATTGGTGGTTTGGTTTACAAGTCATTCTCTCAGGTATTTGAATAGCATGAATTGATTTCCCAGTTCCTGATTCCTCTAGGGAGATCTGACCAAATCAGGCTTCTAAATCTGCAGAGTTTAATATCAGACCTTTGTAGCCCCAGAAAACTATAGCATCCCATAACAACAGACCAGAGCAGCCACCTGAGTTCATTCAGGCCAGTACTGCTGTTGGGCACAGTCATGAATATCTTAAGGAACTTGTATGGGAACTTGAACACCCTTCACTTTCTGAAGTTGAGAAGTGGGAGGAAGAGGCCAGTGTCTGTTGCCCTGGCATCTAGAAGAGCTCTGTGGTCAACTTTTTGAAGTTCAACCATCACTGCTTTCCTGCAACTAAAGTATTTAAAACTGAAAAATCACAACTGCTATTCCATTCACTTGAAAAAGGACAGCATGATAGGGGATGAAAGGATTTACTGCTTCTTTTTTTAAATTCTATATGAGATGGTTAAATAATGAGGGCTAAGCTTTGATAGAGCATGGAACAGCAGGTTTAAAGTTAAGTGTTTAATGTAAAGATTATCGAGTATATCTACCCATTATTGGTCACTATTTGCCAGAATTGGGTCCAGAGTTTCATTCTCCATCCTCATAGCCTCAATAAGGAAATGAAAACCCAGAGGAGCTGTGAAACTTGCATGAAATCAAGAGGCAAACTCATGACCCAGATTCATTATAACATTCACATTTAGGGTTTTCAGGCAGCAGCAGGACCATCTGTCCATGATGTCTTACTCAGGGGTTGCCAGTTCCCAGCTCTTCGCATTCACTTGAACCAGAGCACAGGAGTGAAGGTGGAGGGAATCATTAATCAGAGAGCTCCTGACATTTCCTATTAATCTCACTCACTTCCTTCTGAGTGAATGTGAATCATTCCAGAGCAAAATCAATCAACCCATTGCAATTTCTTTGACATCCCGCCTCAAGTCACGAGTGTAGATATTAGAGAATCATAGAACTAGGAGGAATTTTAAAAGCTTATTAATCCAACCCACTTCTTCCAGTGGGGAAATACCAATCAGGAGGTTAAAATAACTTAAAATCAACAACTCTTCTGCACTGAGAGCCATTTGCTCTGCTCCAGCCATTCTCTCATCCTCTCCAATCATCCTTGCTTTTTCTTTAATCTCTGATGTCTCACTATGGTCATCCCCTTTTGCTTCCTCCTCTCCTCTCTTCCTTTACCGTGCCCCAAGGCTAAATGATTATATACAAAGAAACTGAAATACATAGCACCAGGTACCAACCACAACTTTACTTATCTGCTTACAGCCTGTTGGACATTCTCTTCCTTTAATTGTAAAGAACTTGGAGAGTAGATTTGTACAGCATCAAGCACTGTCACACACAACTAGCCATTTGATCAAAATTCTACTCCATTCTCTCTACTGCAAAGGGGGAAAAGGAATTTTCTCTTTTCCTTTCTGCATACTCCCCACTCTGTGTAAGTTTATGTCCTAGAAGAGATAAGAATGAGCCAGTAGCCTCTGGAAGTTTCTCAACTGGCAGAGCATCTAACAAAACAAATGTCCTTTCCCACACATGTCATTTCCAGTAAACCCTTAATCTTTGGCAAAAGTGCTCTAGATGCAAACTCCTAGGAGCAAACATTTTCTTTTTTTTTTTTTTTTTTTTGTGGGGAAGACCAGCCCTGACTAACATCTGTTGCCAATCCTCCCCTTTTTGCTGAGGAAGACTGGCCCTGGGCTAACATCCATGCCCATCTTCCTCTACTTTATATGGGACGCCGCCACACCATGGCTAACAGGCTGTGTGTCCACGGGCGCCTGGGATCCGAACTCGGGAACCCCGGGCTGCCAAGCGCGAACTAAACTGCTGCGCCACCGGGTGGCCCCCTAGGAGCAAACATTTTCTGTAAATATCCAGAGAGTATATAGTTTAGGCTTTGCGGGACAAATGCAGCTACTCAACTCTGCCATCATAGCACCAAAGCAGCTACAGGCAATACCTAAGTAAATGAGCATGACTGTGTTCCAATAAAACTTTATTTACAAAACAGGCCATAGAACATACTTTCTCCCTATATGTCATCTCTCCATATAACAAAGAAACTCCTCTGCCACTGTCTCTGGTTTTTAAAATCTCTTTCTCTAGTTCCTCCTCACTTCTCTCTCTCCTCCATGCTAATTCTTGTTTTGTCCATTCTTTAGGTAAGATCTCCCACAGGATGGAAAGAGTCAACACCACATTGTTGACTGAGTTCATCCTGACAGGAATTCTCTACCCACTCAGGCTAAGGACATTTCTTTTTGTTTTCTTTTTGCTAATCTACATCCTGACTCAGCTGGGGAACCTGCTTATTGTAGTCACTGTCTGGGTAGACCCACAACTCCATGCCCGTCCCATGTACATCTATCTTGGTGTTCTCTCCATCATTGACATGGGCATCTCCACCATCATTGTCCCTCGCCTCACAATGAACTTCACTTTAGGCATCAAGCCCATCTCATTTGGTGGCTGTGTCTCTCAACTCTATTTCTATCACTTTTTGGGCAGCACCCAGTGTTTCCTCTACACACTGATGGCCTATGATAGATACCTGGCAATATGCCAGCCTCTGCGCTACCCTGTTCTCATGAATGCTAAGCTGAGTACCTTGCTTGTGGCTGGAGCTTGGGTGGCAGGATCCATCCATGGAGCTCTCCAGGCAGTGCTAACTTTCCGTCTGCCCTACTGTGGGCCCAACCAGGTAGATTACTTCTTCTGTGACATCCCTGCAGTTCTGAGGCTGGCCTGTGCTGATACAACAGTCAATGAGTTGGTGACCTTTGCGGACATTGGGGTGGTGGTTGCCAGTTGCTTCTCCCTGATCCTCCTCTCCTATGTACAGATCATTCAGGCCATCCTGAGAATCCGTACAGCTGATGGGCGGCGCCGGGCTTTTTCAACCTGTGGAGCCCATGTAACTGTGGTAACCGTGTACTATGTGCCCTGTGCCTTCATCTACCTGAGACCTGAAACCAACAGCCCCCTAGATGGGGCAGCTGCCCTATTCCCCACAGCCATCACTCCTTTTCTCAATCCCCTCATCTATACTCTGCGGAACCAAGAGGTGAAGCTGGCTCTGAAGAGAATGATAGGAGGCCCTGGGAATAAGATTGAGGTTTGAAAGTGTCTGTTCCCTACTAGGGAAAGCTTCACATTTACTATTCATTCTAATGTTTAGATTTCAGTGAGTTTTTTTTTTCTTCTTGCTTTTTCTCTTATATGTAGCCACATAATATCAACATAACAAGATCGCAGTTTGAAGTATACTACTACTTTATAGCAGTTCCTTAGTGTCACCCTCAGATACACAACTCTGAGCTGCTCCAAAAGTAGAGACTGAGACTAAAACCACTCAGAAGATAGCAAGAGCTGGCAAGCTTAGACATCTAGAGGTTTGGTATACCAAAAGCATCCAATGGGCTTTATCCCATTGCTTTATCCCAATGCTTTATCCATGTGATGAAATCATGGATATCATGTTATCTATAAAGCAAAGTCTCTTGGTCATAGCAGGGAATCCACAGCTTGGTCATCTGAATGTTCATCTCCAAAGGGCTCACAAGTTCACCTAACTGATACAGAAGACAGGAAACTAACCACTCTCCCTTAGATGAAACTGACCCACACAATTTCTCAATATTTTGTTCAGAAAACAAACAATATACTAGATATCAACTCCCTCAAACTAGAATATTACTTATGAAATATCTTAATCTTTCACAATATTTAATAAATAAAATGTTTGAATAGTGAATTACAAAAATAAGCTTAAATCTATAGCTTGCAAACCAAAAAAAATCCAATGGCTATTACACATCTTGTTCCTGTTTTCCCAGATGCTTAGCACAATTGCTATCATAGCTGTTGTCTTAAGAATTAATAAAATAACCTTAAAATAATCTGTAAATGTATAACAAAAATACAGATCAAAATTGAATAATTCTGAAGCAAACATTTGTTTAAAAAGGAGATCAGGCACTGTTAGGAATTTGTTAAATTAACACTTATTTAGTGGAGCACAGGGTGCCAGATGGTAAACCATGGTGCAACAACAAACCACAAGAGGAACTGAAATAGAAAAGTTTATTACAGGTTCTGGAAGAAATACCCGGCATGCCTCCAGGTACTGCATGGGGAGGTCAAGGCAGAGTGCAGACAGAGAGAGACAGGACCTGGGGCACATGTCTTTATTCAGGTCCATGGGTGGAGTGTTTTGGGGTTCCAAGGCTAAGGCCAGATTGATCAATTCAAACCAAAGGGACAGGATTTAGGTGAGCCACATGGGGCTTTTATCTGAGGAACACATAAAGGAAAGGCACTAGGAGTCAGAGAGACTGTTGATCACAAGGGCTGTTGGGGAAGTCTTGTCAGGAACTTCCATTTGCTTGTGACTCTGAGGGCTGCTCTCTAGAGCATGTGCTTGCACAAGGGGGCTGGTGCCCAGGTAAGGTCACTGCAGGCTGCTTGGCCATTGTACATTGGAGTGTACAATGGAGCACACATTATGGAAAACAGTATGGCAGTTCCTAAAAAAGTAAAAATAGAATTACCAAATGATCTAGCAATCCCATTTCTGGGTACACACCCAAAAGAATTGACAGCAGGATCTCAAAGAGATATTTGTACACCCATGTTCATAGCAGCATTATTCGCAATAGCCAAAAGGTAGAAGCAACCCAAATGTCCATCAATGGATGAATGGATAAACACAATGTGGCATATACATACAGTGGAATATTATTCAGCCTTAAAAAGGAAGGAAACTCTGACACATGTTACAACATGAATGAATCTTTAAGACATCGTGCTAAATGAAATAAGCCAGTTACAAAAAGACAAATACTGTGTGATTCCATTCACATGAAGTACCTACAGTAGTCAAATTCATACAGACAGAAAGTAGAATGGTGGGGGGGGGGTGGGAGAGTTATTGTTTAATAGGTATAGAGTTCTAGTTTTGCAAGATGAAAGGAGTTCCAGAGATTGGTTGCACAAAATTGCAATATACTTAACATTGTTAAACTGTACTTAAAAATGGTTAAGCTGATAAATTTAATGTTATATATATTTTACCACAATTAAAAATAAATTTAGGGGCCACCCGGTGGCGCAGCGGTTTAGTCCGCGCTTGGCAGCCCAGGGTTCGCGAGTTCGGATCCCGGGCGCCCGCCGACGCACTGCCTGTCAGCCATGCTGTGGCGGCGTCCCATATAAAGTGGAGGAAGATGGGCACGGATGTTAGCCCAGGGCCAGTCTTCCTCAGCAAAAAAGGGGAGGATTGGTGACGGATGTTAGCTCAGGGCTGGTCTTCCCCACAAAAAAAAAAAAATAAATAAATAAATTTAAAAATCCAGTAAGGCAAAGGGCAAGGGGAGGAGGGATATAGATGAAAAAGATAGGCCATATGTTTGTTGAAGCTGGCCGAACACAGGGTTTCATTCTACTGTTTGCATTACTCATGTATGTTTGGAAATTTCGATAATAAAAGATTTTTTTTAAGCCATAGCCATGAAAATCTCAGGAAAAAGTTATCCAAAGAGAAGGAAAGGCTAGTATAAGGCTCTAGGATGGGAAAGAGTTTGGCATGTTTGAAAAGAAAGTGGATGTTGTTGGAGTGTAGTTCATGGCGGGGAGGGTACATGATTACATCACAGGTGCAGGGAAAGGTCAGATCATGTAAAACCTTGGAAACTATGTAAGAAGTTGGGATTTAATCTAATATGATGGGCAATATGTTAGTTTTCTATTGCTGCATCACAAGTTATCACAAACTTAGCAGCTTAAAACAAAGCCCATTTATTAGCTCACAGTTTTACAGGTCAACAATCCAAGCACAGCATGACTTGGTTCTCTGCGCAAGATCTCACAAGGCTAAAATCAAGGTGTCCTTGAGCTACATTCTCATCTGGAGGTCAGGGTTCTCTTCCAAGCTCACATGGTTATGGCAGATTTCAGTTCCTTGCAGTTGCAGAACTTAAGTCCCTGTTCCCTTGCTGGCTGTCAGCTAGAGGGCACCCTCAGCTACTAAAGGCTGCCAGATTCCTTGCCACAGGGTCCCCTGCATCTTCAAAGCCAGCAACAGAGAATCTCCCTCACCTGGAATACCTCTCGTGCTTCGAATCTCTCTCTACAAAGAAACCAGTTCTTTTTAAGGGCCCACCTGATTAACTTAGGCCACAGAGGATATTCTTCCTATTTTAAGATCAACTCATCTGGGGACCTTAATTACATCTGCAAAATCCCTTCACATCAGCACCTAGAAGGAATTTTGATTGTGTTTGATTGAATGTCTGGGAGAAAGTGTGTAAATAGAAGGCAAAAATCTTGGAAGCCATCTTAGGCAGATGCTCAAAATCTTCTCAGCTTAAAAGCGTCTCAACCTTTTCAATTTTCATACTGGATAAAATGGATGATTTTCTAAAATTCAGCTGCAAGAGGTGAAGTTACCAGCCTCCATCTGCAGCATCTTTGGGACACAACCAGGCTGTCCTCAGCCCATGACTGAATGCAGTGGGGACGCTAGGGTCAGGCTATGTCTGCCCACCTCCACTATAGGCGGTCTCTGCCCTGGAGCTCCCACTGGGCCACCTGATACTTTCTCAGAACTGCACTGCAGTCTGAGGCTCTTCCTACCCAGTCTTCCTTCATTATCTCTCTGGACCTGCTGTTCTGACTTTATCTTATCCTGGAGAACCTGAATTAAAATACCTGGCCATATAGAAACATGCAATTAAACAATACCACATGCAAACCGCAATGTCGTCTTCCCTTTTCTGAGAGGTGAAGGTTTTTTTTCTCACTGGGAGGTGTACACTGGCCTATTTCTTTGCTGAAGGGAGATCCCAGTGGCACCTCCATGACTGCCACACCAGGAAGATGTGCTCCATTTTGCAATTTTGGGATGCTCTGCTGACCCGTTTACCACCCATCGTCCACATACGACTATGGTTTTAAGTGCAACTCTTCTATTGTTGTCTTTCTAGTAGGCTGAGATCTGTGTCTGTTTTGTTCACCACTGAATCTCCAGCACTAAGAAGAGGGCCTGAAACATAGCAGGTGCTCAGTATTTGTTGAATTAGTGGATGAATATAGTTAGATCTCTTGCCCTCCACTTCATAAAAGGAGACTACTAGAACCCCTGCCCTCCCCTCCACCTCTTCTTTACCTTGCACCTCCCAACTTCTGCCATCTGTACTTTTTAACTGTCAGAGTTGATAATATTTATACTCTAGTCCATAACCATCAGTAGACCTTCATTACTCTGTTTATGGTGATTCCAAATATAGAAAACTATTGAGGGTGATGTCAACATCATGGCAGACTGAGTTGTTCCCAAATATAGAAAACCTTTAAAATGCATTTACCTAAAAAGGACTGCATGAAGACTGTCTAAATATAGTTCATATAGCCAGTTGGGAATGCTGTGACTACAGATCCTAGTTGGTTACCTTTCTTGCTCTCCATCCCTTTATTCTGGAGTTTTTACAAACTCTTAATCATTGTATCTATTCTAAGTATTCCCTTTTTCCCTAGGAACTCCCTTTGAGTGCCCAGACACCCACCCCCCTTCCATTTCAGTCTACTGATTGCTCTCATGGCCTGCCACAACTATCATCCAAGGTCTTTCTTCTAGATTGGGTCCTCTGAATTCTATGTCCTAATCTTTTTTGTTTTTCATGCTCATTTTTATAGAATAGATCTTAGAATAACTTCCTAAGAAAGAGTATATAAATTGTAAAACTTCTGAACCCTGACATCTAAAAATCTCCTTATTCTGCACTTACACAATTAAATATTTGGATGAGTATGGAATTCTAAGCTGAAAATCACTGATGTCTTTGAAGACCTTGTTTTAGTTGTCTTCTAGTATCCAATGTTGCTAACCAGAACTAGGGTGCTAATCTAATTCTCATTACCTTGTGGGCAACCTCTCTGGAGGCTTTTATAATCTCCCTCACAATATCTTCGATATTGTGAAATTTTACAATGTGTCTAAACCTTGTTTAATTCCTCTGCTCTGACTTTAGTAAACACTTTGAATTTGAAGTTTTGTGTCTCCCTTCAGCTCTGAGAAATTTTATCTTATTGTATCCATGATAATTTCCTCCCCTCTATTTCCTTTGTTCTCCCTAGAACACCTGTTAATCAAATGTTGGACTCTCAGGATTCATCTTCTGTATCTCTTTGTTTTCTCTTATATTTATCATCTCTGACTTTTTATGCTATCTCCTTGGAGATTTACTTGAGTTTATTTTCCTCATCCAACAAAATTTTCATTTCAACAATCGCGTTTTCATTTCCGAGAATTATTTCTCATTCTCTGATTATTCTGTATCATAACTTACTATTCTTGTTTTATAGATATAAAATCTTCTTCACAAATTTGTGTTTCATCCTTGTGCGGGGACCATGCTAATCTCTGTATCATTCCAATTTTAGTATATGTGCTGCCAAAGTAAGCACTAATATAGTATCTTCTTGAATCTCTCTAAAAGTATTCATTAAAGTTTTAAGTTGTTGGGGCTGGCCCAATGGCACAGTGCTCAAGTTTGCACACTCTGCTTTGGAGGCCTGGTGTTCATGGGTTCAGATCCAGGGCATGGATCTACCTACCATTCACCAAGCCATGATGTGGCAGCATCCCATTTACAAAATAGAGGAAGATTGGCACAGATGTTAGCTCAGGGCCAATCTTCTTCACCAAAAAAAAAAGTTTTAAGTTGCCAATTATTTTTAATTCTCTCCTGCTTACGGAATCTCTATTTCCTTCAGGGTCAGTTTTTCTATTTGATTATTCCTTCTCTGTCATAATTTGCCCTTCTTTACCCTGCCAACCTTCGTCTGTTCCACACACATTAACATATTTACCCTCTAATTTTTCCCTCTTTTTTTTTACTTTTATCAATGTCTCTCACATTTGTGCATACTAAATTACAAAAGTAGTACATGCTCATTGTAACATGTTTAAATACAATATTTTTTAAAGCAAATAATTTCCCTCCAATCTCATTCCCTGAGGTAACCATATTAAAAGCTTGTTGTAGCCTTCCTTAACTTTCTCTTTATTTCTAAAGGCATATAGAAACACCAATAAGCTTGTATAGATATTTTATTTCCTTTTCAAATTTGAGATCAGACTATGTACATTATTCTACAATTTTCCCCCTCTCCACATTACAGTATATAATGTACATTCCTTCAGGTCAATACATGTGGATCTAACTCATTTTTTCTTAATATCTGTACAATAGTCCTCAGAATGGGTTTCCATCATTTATTTAATCATTCATCTTTGGTGGATATTTAGATTGTTTTGAGTATTTGTCACTATGAACAAAGCTGAAATAAATATCTAAATGTATATATCCTTGGATATTAATACTTTTTTTAAGGCTAGATCTTAAAAGTTTGGATTTTTTTATATCAAACAGGATACATAGTTTTTATTTTCTTATAAACATCTTTATTACATGTGTTTTTAAACACTCCTCTAAATGCATTAGAGAGCTATTACATCCATTCCCTGAAGTAATACTCTTGTCAAACACTCATATAATCATAGTTAATACATGTGGAGGTTTTGTGGGGGTTTTGGGTTTTTTACTGAAATATATTTGACATACAAGGTTGTGTAAATTTAAGGTGAACAACATGTTGATTTGATACGTTTATGTATTATACTATCATTGACCTTGTAGCAATAATTAGCACCTCTAGCATGTCACAAAATTATTTCTTATTTTTAGTGATTGTAATAATTAAAATCTAGTCTCTTAGCAAGTGATTATAATATAATATTGTTACATAGTTTTAATATTAGTAGATATTACTGTGTTACTTCCACAAAAGTTGTAGCAATTCATGTTCCTAATTCATTGTGCTGAATGAATACAATATAATAATAAGTTATATATTAAATGTATATCAACAATACATATAATATAATGTGTATGTGTGTGAATGAATGAATGAATGCTCATTCTCATGCTCTCACCTACCTTAGATCACATCAACTAATTTTTGCCAATCTGTTGGGCAGCTCATTTTTGTTTTAATTTCTCTGACTAACAGAGAAATTGGGCATCTTTTATTAGGTTTATTCACCATTCAGAATTCCTCTTCTATCATTTGTCTGTTTATGTCACTTTCCTCTTTTTCCATTGAGTTGTGGACTTTTTCCTATCAATTCATAAGAGATCTCTGTATATTAGAAAAGTCATCTGTTGATGACATAAGTACAAATATTTTCTTGCAACTGTGTCATTTGTTTGTTTATTCTGTCTTTTTTTCATTCGAAAATTTTTATTTTTGTGCAGTAATCTTTTCTTTCATGAATCCTGGCTCCTGTCTTGCTTAAGAAGCTCACCCCCTACCCCAAGATATTCTAGTGTCCAAAATTTTCTTCTAACGTTTTTTGTAGTTTTGTTTTGTTTATATCTTTATTCCATCTGAAATGTATTTTCGCATATAGTGTGCACTAAGAATCTAGATTTATCTTTCCTCTTATAGAAAAGCAATTGCCACTCAAGGACAAAAGAAAGTGAGTCAAACCAACAGCAAGGCTCTGCCTTTCTTAGCCTGAAATTTAAAAATGAATTCATGGGTCCCAAACCTTTCCTTAACAATTTCCTTGTGGGAACTCTAGTAATCAAAAGACTATACAATGTAGAGATGATATAGAAAGGGGTTGATTCTAAATGGTGAAACCTCTTTGGAGGAGATCAAATCTAGGGCAGCTATCTTCCTCTCCCACCTTCCCTGCCCCTTCCACAATACAGTTGCCACAATGTAGGAAATGTTTGTGGCACGCTGAGGATGCGTTGGGTACCTTTCCTGATCCCTTTGACCAGTGAGGGAATCTGCACTTTGTAAGCTTTATGCTAAGTATACACTCTGGGTTAATTTTCCTTTACTCTTAGTAATCAGTCTGGTCTTTTCAACACTTTTTTGCGTCTTCTGCTAAGCTATGAAGACAGGCACAGCCAGCGCGGCTGTAGAAGCAGGACGGATATCAGAGAATTGATCTACTGCTTGGGGTGGGTCCGTCTCAAGCCCATGACACTCCAATCTCCTGACAGTAGACTCCTACCCACTGCTGGTGCTTGACAGTTCTGGGATTTGTTTCTGTAAAGGAGGGTTTCCCCTCCAAACCCCTCTCTGTCACCCATCCCCTCAGATGACAGGGAGCTAGAAACCCAAACAGTCAGAACCATTCATGGTCAGCACCTTTGAGAGTTTTATTTAGGCAGCAGGTGGGCAAGTGGGCTCAGCAGACCCCTGGGGCATAACTGCCCACACCAGGCTCACAACCCTCCCTTTGACCTTCTCTTCCACCTGAGGGAGTAGGGCCTCAGAAGAATAGGGGCCAAACCCCAGGGAAGTATTTAGCATCAGCTCTCTCTCTCTCTTTGCAGGCCGAACAAGGCAATTAGACAGGACAAGCATTAAAGGTCCCAAAGGGGGCTGGTGACAAGCCTATCTCCCTCTGCCTCCACTATCCCTCTAAGAGACATCCACAGGATTGAGGGCAAGACATCAGGGGTTGGGGGCTAGGACCTAGGGAACAATGAGGCTGTCCAGGCTCTGGGGGAGAATCCAAACCAGCTGGGATCAAGCAGGACTTCACAGTGGGAATGGGGTGGGGGTGGAGCAGAACCAAGGACACCATTGATGAGAGGCTACACAGACTATTCATCGAAGAAAATTGGATGTTTCCCCACACAGACCACCCTCACGTCCCTCCAGAATGTAATGCCATGGTAGTAATAGTGTGAGGACAAGACCTCTGTGTAGAGATTACATTGAGTGACTCTAAAGGTGATGAGATGGCAGCTGTAAAGGCCAGGCTTCCTCACACACCTCACAGTTGGACCTTCGCAGAAGCCACCTGTGTTGGGAAACACACTGTGGATAAAGGTCCTGCTCTTCTTACACCTCTTATCAGTGGCCAGCCCTCGAATCTTCATTATCATGTCATGGTAATACTTGTACTTGCCAGAGACCTCTGCGTTGGGCCTGTCAACATGAGGACAGAGGAAGTCATGGGCTTCAGAGAAGCCAGGCTGGTCCATTAGGAGGATCAAGAGGAGGGTCCATGTCAGAAGCACATTTTCTGTTATAAAAAAAGGAGAAAGGTGGCAAAAAGGAGAAACTTGTCTCCTAACCCAGAACACCAGACCGTCATGTGCTCAAAGCGCCTCCCTCCCCAGGATTACAAATGCTCTCTACTTGTCTCCCACACCCACTCCCTTATGCTCATCCCAGAAAATCAGTGTAGTCCGTCCTCCATTCAACAGCCATCCTCCTTTTTCTCTCTCCAGGTCCTCCTCCTTTCATTTCCTCCCATTCCACTGCTGGCACCCAGCACATTCTTAATTATCCTCCTTAAGACTACACTTATTAAAGAAATTGGGGTAGAGGAATCTGTCACTCAAAGAGGTGGGTACCTCCCACCCCTTTATGGTCTTACATAAGCGAGCAAAACTGAACCCCAAGTGATCTTTGATCCTCACTCAAGCAGTAACACTAACTTATAGAGTGCTTTGCAGTGAAGCTTTTAAAGTTTTAATGTGCATATGAATATCAGGGGATCTTGTTAAAATGCAGGTTCTGATTCAGTAGATTTGGAATGGCATCTGAGATTTTCATTTCTAACAAGCTGCAGGGTGATTTTGATGCTGTTGGTCCACAGGCCACACTTTAAATAACAAAGCTTTAGTGTTTACAAAGACTTCCCGCATATATAAGGTCATCACTCTATCTGTGCGGTAAGGCGGGTATTATGGTAATTTGTTTTTAGTAACTGACTTTCAGGGAGGTTAAATGAATTGCCCAAAGTCATACAACATCATGGAGCCGAACACAAATCTTAGAACCTATGGGGCCAAGGAAAAGTCTCAGCTATGCTGAGATTAATCTAGATTAATCCACCAGCCTGCTATATTACCTATAAATATAAAGCCCCTCTATTGGCAACCTGCTTCATATCTGCACAAGAGAAAAGTTTCACCAACCACCCCTTTCTCTCCTGCTCATTCTGCCTTTCTTGTAAGAACCTCTCTTAGCCCCTTACACACTCCTATCTTCCCACTCTTCTCTCTGGAGCCAAAGAAGGTTCACCATGGCTACCTCCACCCCTCCAGTGAAACACCTCACACACCCAGTCTTGATCCTGTGCGTGCACCTTCACTTGTCCCCAGGCAGAGGCTCCTGGAGAGTTAGGTCCTGGAGATTCTATGTCTGGAGAGGTTTCTGAGCCTCTCTTAGGCTGTGTTGTTATGCCACCCAGCTGTAGGGGGTTGGGGCTGGATGGTGTGGGGCTAACTTGGGTACTGACCCATCACTTTCTGATGCTGCAAGATGCTGAGACTTTCTGGCCTGCTACCCAAAGCAGACCTCATTCTATGCTCCATTTAATGAATCTAAACACCAAGAGAAGAATTTTCCTGGGTGTAGAAGACCTCACACAGCCTGAAGTCTGAAGAGAAGCAAGGGGAAGGAGTCTGGACTCCTGATCCCCCAAGTCAGCTTTGTCTCCACTCTCTGGACCTCTCTTTGTCACAAGTTAGATAGTGAAGGGGTCCCTGTTCCCTCTACAGAGAATCTAGGCAGCTCTGCAGGACAAGATACAACTAGAATGGCAGAAATCCCTCAACCAACTTGACCCAGCACAAGCAACAAGCCAACCTCCACACATCTGCTCTCCCCCAGCCCCTAAGCACACTACGTAGCCTCAAGTCTCTCTGACTAGAGGATCTAGCAGTCAAAGGTTCTGGGGAAAATAATATTTATAGTTTTCCAGAGAGGAAAGGGCAGCAAGAAGAAAGTGAGGAGAGGTTGAGGCTCCCTTGAAGAGAAAAGACAGGACCTGAGGTCTGAGGGAAGAAACAGGAAGCTGGTGATGCTGACAATACTCTATCTTTAACACCCTCCTGGCTACTATGACTTACGGCCCTGACACACAAAGACCTCCCATCCCTCCACCCACAGCCAGGGCTTCGTTCTCCAAATGTTTACTCTGGAACCACACTCTAGAACAGTGCTCCAAATGCCTTGGCAGACTTATCTATGCCTGACCTCTGCAGCCTTTGTCACTCTCCTGGGGCAGGCCACTGTCTCAGTTTCTCTGCTTGTTGACTCTTTCAAGCTGACCTCTCAGCCCTTCTGGGCCTCCTTCTTCCATGATCCAGAACTTCTCATGTAATTCAGGCCCCACCTGATCTGCCACAGGCCAATAGGCAGGAAGCATTACTCCCAGACCATGGTATAGAACACTGAATTAAAGAGATATTTACCTAGCGTTGAAAAAGATCTGACTAGATTTCTGGTCAGTGCAGTTATGGAGAGATGGGTAAAAAGACTTTGGAGACTTCCGATTTCTGGTCTGGTTTGTAAGAAGCTTGGAAGTCACCACTCCATCCTAACAACAAGTAAAATGCTGTACAAACTGAAAAATCAACAACTCTTCTTAAATCCATCAGACAAGTGAGGTCACAGGGCAAACCACTGCCCCCAAAATTGGAGAGACCAACAGGTGAATACAGAGCATCACAACTTCTGGAGCAGAAACCCACAAGCAGCAACCTCCACGGGAACCAGTGCTGGGGTAGAGACACCTGAACTGTAATTGGTGATTTCCTGGAGACTCAAGTGCAGATGCGTCTGAGAGATAAAAACTCCAGAGGACCCAGTCATAGGGGCACCTACAGGTTTTTGTGAGTTTTATCTCCAGGAGCTCTACCTCATTCTCACAGTGAATATAGGAGAAAAATCCCCTCAGGCTTCCAGCAGGAGGAGGGAAAATGGAACCATTTTGAAATATTCCAGAACATTCTGTTCTTAACAAGTCCTGCCCTCAAGGGAAACTATTTAACCAGAGCCTAACTGACCTGGAGGAAGGGAAATACCCAGCTCCAGCCTGCTCTAGCCTTCTCGTCCCAGCTAAGGTGGAGAGGGGGACTGAGAAGCACAGGTGAAGTCCACAATCCAGAGGCACAGGCTCACTAAAAGACTGAGACCTAACCATAGGACTACAGAATGCTCCCCGTCCACCCTCACCTCACCACCACATTACTAAAGGCATATTTACAGCAGTTCCTTTGACCAAGTACATCATGTCCAGCTCTCAAGAAAAATTACAAGACATACTAAAAGGCAAAAAAAACCACAGTATGAAGAGACAAAGCAAGCATCCAAACCAGACTCAGACATTTCAGGGATGTTGGAATTACCAGATCGGGAATTTAAAACAACTGTAACTACCATACTAAGGACTCTAAGGGATAACGTAGACAGCATGGAAGAACAGATGGGCAATGTAAGCAGAGAGAGAGAAATCCTAAGAAAGAACAAAAAAGAAATGCAAGAGATCAAAAATACTGTAGCAGGAATGAAGAATGCCTTTGATGGGCTTATTAGTAGATTGGACATAGCTGAGGAAAAACAACTCTGAGCTTGAGGATAGCTCACTAGAAACCTCCAAAACTGAAAAGCAGACGGAAAAAAGACTGAGGGGAAAAAAAAAAAAAACAGAACAGAATACCCAAGGACTATGGGACAACTACATAAGGTGTAACATATGCTTCATAAAATCTATTTTTAAAAAAGAAAGAAGGAACATGGTGCCTTTGATCTAAAAGAGATTAATTTCTACTATGACCCTCATATGTATCCATATTAGAAAAGTATTATGAAAGGGAAAGAAGATGTATTAAATCATAATGAGTTAAATGAAAATGCCCTTCCTGGTGGAGATCACCTGTGAGCTAACTGATCACAAGGAGATTGCATGAAAGTTGAACTCTATATTCTGAATTTATACACAGTTAAAAAGATGGCAATCCTGTAAAACTGTAGGTTATAAGCACAAGTCTAAAGCTGAAAATGTTACCAAGCCCTAAGGGACCGGTGACCCACAAGTGGGTCCTTTTGCCCAGAGCCGCTTGCGCCAAAAGAACAAGACCAGGTTCAGAATAGCAGGGCAGAAACTTTATTCATTTATCAATGAATGGAGGAGGCAGAGCATGTGGTCTAAAACACCTTCTCCCCAAAGGGAAGGTGAGCAGGGTTCTTATGGGATGTGAAGGGGGAGGAGTCTCTGTGTCATCGTTCTGGGTGGGGGCATTGGGGGCATGTGCAGATCTTCCCTTCTTGCACACATTTCCTTTTGTGCACAGCACCTTTTACACACATTTTCCTTTGTACACAGCACCCCATCACCATCTTGGACCTTTCTGGTTTGGACCAGTTCTGCAGTATGGCCATCTGGCAATGTTCTGCCTTGGTTCCTATAAGCAAGCACAACTTAAAAACAAAGCATTAGACATGGAAAATGATTTAGGGACTTCTCTGGGTGACAAAAATGCTAGAAAAAAGGCATCATTTAGTGAAACTCATCCTGAAGTTGTACAAGCCAATGAAATTATTAAATTCTTTCTTGTTCATTTTTCTTCAAAATTTAAACCTGATGGAGGAGACAAATACATCTTGAATGCATTCACAAATTTCAACATTTACTGCCATAACCTTAATCTAGACTGTTATCATCCCTCACCCGAACTATTGGAACAGTCTTCTAACTCGTCTCCTTACTGTGTTTTCCCCCTATGATCCATTCACTACATAGCAGTAAATGTGACGATATTAAAACACAAATCAGATCATGTCGATGTAGAGCTTTCATTCTGTCAATGGCTTTGACACTAAGAATGAAATCCATAGTCCTTACAAATATCTGAATGATCTGGCCTCATGCTACTTCTCCTACCTTTTCTTATATCCCTAATCGTCACCCTCATCAACAATGCTAGCCTTGCCTAATTCTTTCTCATCTTTCAAGTCTCAGACTAAAAACCATATTTTCACAAAATCTTGTACATGAATGTTCATAGCAGCATTATTCATAATAGTCAAAAAATGGAAACAACTCAAATCTCGATCAGCTGATGAATGGATAAATAAAATGCGGTATAGCCATACAATGAAATAGTATTCAGTCTTAAAAAGGAATGAAATTCTGAGACATCCTACAACATGGATGAACCTTAAAGACATTATCCTAAGTGAAAAGCACTTAGGACAAATATTGTATGACTCCACTTATATAAGGTATCTAGAATAAGCAAATTACTTAATATATGACACAACTCTGTATATTTTAAATCTTGACTCTCCTCTACTATCCACACACTTTGGATGATAATGATGTATAAATGTGGGTTCATCAACTGTAACAAATGTATCTCTCTGGTGGGGATGTTGATAGTGGGGAAGGCTATGCATGAGTGGGGGAAGGGGATATACGGGAACTCTCTTGTACCTCCTGCTCAATTTTGCTGTGAATCTAAAACTACTCCAAAAAATAACAACTATAAAAAAAGACTTTGGAAAAGAACCAGAGAAGGTCAAAAGATACAAGTAAAGGTTAGGGAAACAGAACTTGAGAAAAGAAGGTAAAAAGGAGCAATTAGTCAACACCTTGAATACGTTTTTTATTTCATCTTGTTTATACAAAGAACCAGGGGTAGATGTGCTGACTTCAATTTGAAAGAATTCACAGAAGAAAGCACTCTGTTCTGAAGAGAATGGACCATTTCTTATGCCTTCTTCCTGTGATGAGCCACAGAACCCCTGTCATGGGCCCCCAGCTAGAACATGTAGCTGTGAGCAGGGGACGGGACTGTGCAAAGAGCTGTCTGAGAGAAGCCCCCTAGCCTAGTTGCTAGGCTCTCTTACTGGTAGGGCTATGACATCCCCCTGGGATATGTGTGGGAGACACTGGGGTCCTCCTGCACGATAGCCGTGGGAATCCAAAGAAAGCAATACCTGCCTGCTGCAGCCTGGGCTTCTGCTCCCGTGACGGGGAGGAGCACTTCAGCTCTTGTTCAGTCCTCCACCAGGAAGAACTGCAGATGGTTTCCTCCTGCACAGGCGCAAGCACGCTGCCCCTGTGATTATTAATTTTCTTCTGAATACAACAGAAGGAAAACGTATTCCTTTGGCTTTACTCCTTGTGAAATAATAACTTTGGCACAATAGTGCTCAGGTGCTTCTGGCTCCTTCCAGAATCTGCTTTCAGATTAGCTGGGAATAGCTCTATCTAAGCCTCCTAGGACAAGTGATGCTGTCAACAAACAGATTCTTCCTGACCCATATGGTAGGCCAATTAAAGTAGTCACTCTTGGAAGGGACATTTATAAGAAAGGAGAATGATTAGATAATCACTGTCTGCAGAGACCCAGAAAGAAAGGAAAATGGGGTTAAAGATCACAAGACTTTTTCCTCAAGGCAGTTGTTGAACAGGTGGATGGTTAACTTCACAAAAAAAGTCTTAATATCTTGAAAGTTCATTAGAAAACTGTTTAAGCTAATTTTTTAAATGCCATTTTTTTCCAAGAAGAAAGTGTGAATTACATCACACAAAATGGTTCCAACTCAGACCAAGTTTGAGACACTTTTACAATTTGTGTGTGTGTGTGTGTAAGATTAGCCCTGAGCTAATATCTGTTGCCCATCCTCCTCTTTTTGCTGAGGACGATTGGCCCTGGGCTAACAGCCATGCCCATCTTCCTGCACTTTATATGTGGGATGTTGCCACAGCATGGCTTGATAAGCAGTGTGTAGGTCCGCACCCGGATCTGAACCTGCAAACCCCAGGCCACCGAAGCGGAGCACACAAAAGTAACCACTATACCATCAGGCTGGCCCTGGTATTTTAAGATATTTTAATAGCTTGTTATGGGGTTCAGGGTTAGGGGATATTTCTCACCAGTGGCTAGAGAGGTTGGGTACACTAGTCAAAGCACCCTTTTCCTGGAATCAGGTACCTAGGAAGTAGAATTATCTTCAGAAGGTCACTTGTGAACACCAAAGTAGAAAAAAAGGGGTCCAGTGGTCTGGAGGGCCCTGTCTTAGTCTGCGAGGGCTGCCATAACAAAATATCACAGACGGGATAGCTTAAACAACAGAAATTTGTTTTCTCACAATTCTGGAGGCTGGAAGTCCAAGATCAAAGTACCAGCAGGGCTGGTTTCTCCTGAGGCCTCTTTCCTTATTTTGTAGATGGCTACCTTTTCTCTGTGTCCTCACATGGCCTTTTCTCTGTGCATGCACATCCCTGGTGTCTCTTCCTCTTCTTATAGGGACACCAATCCTATTGGATCAGTGCCCTACCCTTATGACATTATTTAGCCTTAATTACCTCCTTAAAGGCCCTATCTCCAAATACAATCATACTGGGGGTTAGGGCTCCAACATATGAATTTGGGTGGGTGGGACACAATTCAGCCCATGGTAGGCCCGTTGGCTCAGACCCAGGTGGAGCCTGGTGAGGAGCCACCTGGTGAGGAGCTGCTGTCTTCAGATAGTACTGCTTCAACATAAGAGTCTTGATCTCTGACCCCTTTTCCCTAGACTCCAAGAAGACCACTCCCCTTACGTTTACAAAGTCTTTCGTCAGGAAGGTGGCAGTGCAATCACATAATTTAGGTTTCTGTTTTCTTAGTTGTAAACACGTTCCAGCCTGCCTCCCCTTGCTATGCCCAGGTTCCTTGATGCATCTACCTGTTTCCAAGTCTCTTCAGGCATATATCTCCAGACAGTCTATATGGGTTTACAGCTTATAATATATCTGTGTCCATTATATGAACATTTTACTAGGTTAAAATTAACCTAGCGCTTAGAAAATTAACTTAATACTTAAAAAGACAGTGTGGGGGGGACTGGTTAAGAGCAGATTCTAAGTCCTGACTGCTCAGATTCAAATCTCAGTTCTGCCACTTACTACCTATATGGCTTTAGGCAAGTTACTTAACCTCTTGGTGCCCCAGTGTACTCATCTGAAAAATGGGTCTATACTAGTGCCTTCTTCATAAACAGGGCCAGGACTAGGGTGAAGCAAGAGAAGCACCTAGGATGCAAAACACGCTCAGGTGACCCTAATTCAATGGCTCTTAAATTTTGCACCCCAGATGCCTCTCTTGCCTCACCCCTAGTCCCAGCCCTGCTTATAAAGTTGTTGTAAATGTCAAGTGAGAAAAATACTTAGAACAGTGCTTGGCATAGACTAAGGGATATATAAATGTTAGATAAGCACCAGTTGCTATGATGATGATGGTGATGATGATGAGAGTACCAAGGAGAAGGAGCCAAAGCAAGATCTTGAAGAATTTGATTTAATTAAAAACACACAAAAAAATCATTGACCTTTTGCCTCATTGCACCCCTGAAAGCAAGCTCTACTGGAGCCACCCATGAAAATTTGGCCAGGGTTCTCGCTCTTGCCACATCTGCTCAAACCAGGATGGTCTGATCTGGAAATATGGCCTCAACATGTGCAGGCAGTGTTGACGTCTGTACATGAAGAATATAGGATCCATCACATTGGATTACGTGATCTTCCTTGAACGATGATCCAAATCATCTACCCTATGAAAGAAACAATGCTATTTGTACATAAAAATTTTTTTAATTCAATTATGAGTGTTTTAATGTAAATAGAATAGTTAATTGGTTATAGAAATCTCTTTTTTAACTTACCATTGTATTTTCAATGGATTTATCTTCAAAACATGTGGTTTGTTTTCCCTGTTATATAAAAGTATTCCTTCTTGAAAAAAAAAGTTAAGTTTCTTCTTACTGTAGCACTCCACTAAATGCTGTGAATAGTGCAAAACGAAAACAATATGGTCTCTATGCCAGAGGAACTTCCAGTGCAGCCAAAGAAAAAGGTATGGGCTTTGATAAAATGTAAACTATGGTAAGTGGTATAATCCAGGTACAAACAACGTGCTGTGCTAACAGGGAGAAAGGAGAGGTCACAGGTGCCTCACACGCAAGTAGAAAGTTTAATGGGCAAGTTTCATTGAGAAATTAACAGTGCGCTCAGCACTGTGCCCAGAGATGTAGCGTTATAGAAGGTGAATAAAAGCCTTGACCTCTCCTCTGACGTGGATGACTGTTTAGTTGGAATGACAAATCTAATACACATTATAAAGAGCAGCAAACAATGTTACACGTTAGATTACGGAGCGATTACTAAAAGTATTGCAGCCCTTCAGAGAAGATGGAGATCCACAGAAGCTGCAGCAGTCAGGGAGGGATGGTGGGCTCTAAGACATTAAGAAGTACAGAGGTTGAAGGGAATGTGGGACCAGGGGGAGCCTGGCTAAACTGCAGCAGAGGGGGGATGGGGCAGGGAGAGGTAAGGCTATTTGGTAAGGATGAGGCCTCAGGAACTAGGGTGAATACTACTGAATGTAGTAACAACTTGAGAGCCACTAAAAGATTTGAGACAGATGAGGGACCTGATGCAAGTGGTATTTAATAAACGGTTTGTAGGATAGAGTAGAGAATGAAGGTGGTGGTGAAGGGGTACCTGGAAATGAGAAAATGGGAGTAGGAGGGTTAGACGCGATTCTCCCTCCTTCAGAGTGAAGTGCAAAAGATCTGGACTAGGAGTGCCTGTGGAAATAGAGGATATTTCCACAGTATCTTATGAGATATTAATATGAGAAGTATCTTAATAAAAGAATTGATCTTTTTTGTTGTTTGGGGGTTTCATTCCAGGTTTCTGTTTTTGTCTTTCAGGACATAAACCTGACTAATTAATAGAATAGGAGAGCCGTCAACTGGGAAGGTCAAGTTGGGAGGCAGAGCTGCTTTAAGGGAGAAGATAATTACTTGCAATTTAGATATGCTGATATAGTGGAAGGGAGTAGCAAATCACTCTTCTTTTTTTTTTTTTTTGAGGAAGATTGGCCCTGTGCTAATGTCTGTTGCCAATCTTCCTCTTTTTCTTTTTTCTCCCTAAAGCCCCAGTACATAGTTGTGTATCATAGTTGTAGAGTTGTAGCTGTTCTATGTACATAGACCTCATGTGCCCATATTTGGATTGGATTAAAAAAAACTGAATCATCAACATAGAGATGATATTTAAATACTTTTAAAATATATGTGAGAAGGAGTGAGTGCTAAATGCATCACAGCTAAACACTTTCCTAGGAGTGGCTCCTGCATGTTACATCTTTGCATCCTCTTTCTTTTGCAGCTACTTAATAGCCTGCAATGCAGGCTCTCACTCATTAATCTCTCTTCTTGGTGGTAATTGGGTGTTTCTACCACCAGGTGGAGATGTCCCACTGCCATTCAGTTGCTATCAAAGAGAAGAGAGGTTCTTAAGAAGTTTGGGGGTTGGGGGAGGGGTCAGGTTCTTTCGTTCCACTAGTTGTGCAAATAAGCACTTGCCTTCATGCCCAAGAGCGAAAAGAATTTGGAGGGTGAGCATAAAAGGTCAGGCAGTGGCTGCTCTTCCTCTCTTTTTGTTTTCTTAGTCCTTTGGTTTCCATGGGGATCTGTGTTTGAGCAGCAACTCTGAATCCATTTACTGCCCCTCAAGGCTTGGGGCTGAGCCCAAAGACTGGCTGTGAAGAACAGCAGGAGTTGGAATGGGTGGAAAGAAGAAGATTTATTTGGTAAATTTGGGTAGCAAAAGATGAGAACAGGTATAGGAGGAAGAGGGATGGAGAGGGCTGTGGAATGGGGTGGAATGGGCACAGGGGAATGTGAAAGGCAGATATCGTTTTAGTTCAAATAAAATTTGGGGACATTAAATTTTTTCAAAAACTTTTCAATCAAGGGTACTTTGTCTTCTCACCATAGATCATCTCTGGGCCCTGTATAATTACCAGGTTCTCTTCCACCCTTATCCAAAAAACATCAGTACATGTGTCAGAACCTGCTTGGGGTTCACCTGATGTGCCCTTCTGTTCCAAAAGCCCTCTGGAGCAAGAGAGGAGAACTCCAAAGAAAGAGCACCCACCCTATTCCCCAGGCATAGCATAGTGACCAGCACATAGTAAGCTCACAGTAAAATATTTGTTGAATGAATGAATGAACAATAAGAATAGGATGGCCTTAGCTCATCTTACTTAGTTCTAGCTTAAGAGAAGACAAAGAAAAATTATTGTCTTTTCCGTCATCGAAATCATGAGGATGTGAATATCTTCATTCAAAGATTGATTCGAGTGTTTTGTTGTTCTGCTCAAACCGGGAGTTTTTCATATTTGCATTACTAACAGCCCCTGTTTCTAAGAGTATTTGCATTTCCATTAGTTTGGGCCAATATTCAGTATCCATTCACAGATAGCAGTTGATCTACATATGAACAGCTTCTACCTTGAGATAGAATCAAGTCTTCCCTCTTAATCCCTTACCCACCAGCCCCACACTTCCTCCTCACTTTCTCTCCCATTATGCCATTTAATTACCATTCTCTGTAATTATCTCATTTATTTGCTTGCATTTTCATTGTTTGTCACCTCCTACAGGTAACAGGTTCCTTGCTGCCTCCCTTATGGAGCCTTCTACTCTAAATTTTGGAGTCTAAATGTTCAAGTCTTACTTTTTTTGGAAAACTCCAACTTAAGTGAATTTTTCATGATCCACCTTTAATCTATTCACTCTCCCGCCCTCCAACTGGAAGTGACCTTTCCTTCCTCTGAATGTGTACACATTTGATCTGAATCTCCCTTAGCACTCACCACTTGCCCGCTATGCAGGACAGCATAATAATATTAGCCATCAAATGTAGTGAGCTTGAGGGATCAGCCAGGTACTGGGCCAGATGCTTGAACTGAGTTTTGCTAAATCTCCACCACAATCCTATGAAGTAGACACTATTAACCTCGTTTGTATATAAGGAGACTGAGGCTCAGAGAAGTTAAGTAAAATGCCCAAAGTCATGCAGTTGACAAGTGATGAAGGCAATTTAAGCCCAACAAGTCACACCTAGAATCCACAGAGTCTTTGAAGCACAGACTTTGTTGTAAGATAAATGTGTTACATAATTCACAGCTGGCTTCATGACCTTCAGCAAGTTACTAACCTCTCTAAATCTCAATTTCCTAACTGGTAAAATGGGGATAATAATGCCTACCTTACAAGATTACTGTAAGAGAGAATGTAAGTAAAGAGTCTCACGTAGTCTTGTCACAAAGAAATGGCCCATAAAGAGTGGCTATTCACCCTCAACTGATGATTGCATAAAGAAGATGTGGCATATAGCCACAATGGAATACTACTCAGCCATAGAAAAGGCAGAATTGTCCCATTTGCAACAACATGGATGGACCTAAAGGGTATTATGTTAAGTGAAATAAGCTGGAGAGAGAAGGACAAACACCACATGATTTCACTCATATGTGGAATATAATGTCTGTGTTCACGGACAGAGAGAACTTGGTGGTGGTTACCAGGGGGAAGGGGGGTGGGAGGTGGGCACAAGGGGTGAAGGGATGCATCCATATGGTGATGGACAAATATCAATGTACAACAAAAACCCCACAATGTTATAAACTATTAAGATATCAATAAAAAAATTTTTTAAAAAGAGAGTGGCTATTCACATTACCTGCTTACCTGTTTTATGTCCTGTACCAAATTACACTCCTTCAGGAAGGATCTGTTTTTATTCTCTTTGCATTTCTGACATATAGCACTGCGCTTTATATATAGTAACTAACCATGGACATATGTTTACTAGAAGGATAGAAGGAGGGTGGGAGGGAGGGAGGGATGGATGGAGGGATGGATGGATGGATGGATGGATAATTTATTGCTGGTGGACTATCAGTCCAGATCAACTCTCCCTTCTTCTCTCCATGGAACTTTTTGCATACCTCTATGAAATTTTCTCATATTTTATTGTATATTTTTTTAAGATTGCCCCTCTTCTCAAGGATAGGCAGGGTCCATGCCTCTCTTACCTTTGTAACCCCAGCATCTCAATTCTCTTGTCCCTCTCTTAATGTGAGCATGAGCGTGATCCTATGTTGAGAAGTGTATGTGTTTTTAATTCTATTTGCCCCCTAAATGCAGGTCTGGTGAGTGAAATGTGAAATGCATTTGATAAATGTTTGTTGAGAGTGCAACTAATTGGAAGATCTAGCTTGGTTCTTATGTCCCAAAAGAAGGAAAGGATTTCTCTAGCCTGGGCTTGGGTTTAAAGTCCTGAGGTGATTCTGCCATCTGGAAATACAGAATCATGAACCATAAGCTGCTTTGGTTTTCAACAGGACTTACTTCTAGAGGTCACAAAGATCAGCAGGCCTGACGGTTGTTGATGGATTTTAATATTTTAAGTTAATTTAATTCAAATTAAATGTCAATATGCAAATTCGATTTTAATCACATTAAGGTCTGTAAAAGAAAGGGAGAAACAACAATGTAAAGAATGCAGTCAATCCCACTCTGGCATTCCATTCAGTGAGCACAGAATGAGTCTCTCAGTTCTCTTGTCCCTCCCGAATATAAGCAGGAGTGTGATTCTTATTGAGATGTGTATACTTTTTATTCTACCTACCCCCTAAATGCAGGCCACCTACAGCATTTGATACCCAGCCAAAGAAATGATCACCTGCTCCAACACCAAAACTGGTCTCTGGTGCACTCCTTCCTCAGAGATTTTCAACTTTGACTCCAGGTGACTTTTGTCCTAAGTGTTGACTTTAGAAACTAACTCCATGGATTTATTATTGCAGGACTCTATGTAGAAATTGTTGCAATAGACACATTTTGCTAATTTAATGTAGCTATTCCAAATAAAGCACAGAGGCTTATCTGGTCTAACCTCATCATTTCAGATGAGGAAACTGAGGTCTGGAGAGGTAAAAACTTTCTCCCAAGATGATTTAACTGGGAAGTGAAAGAGTCTGACTAGAACCCAAGTCAATGATTTCTCCTCTAAAAATGGAAATGTGTGTCATCTGAGCTCTATTTGTGAAGTGGACCTTCAATACAAGCTCCTGGAGGGTAGAAAGGACATGAGTTATGTTCACATACATCATGCCCAGCTAGCAGAGTAGATACCCAGTGGGGATCAAAGAATGGCCAAACTGTGATTTCATATAAATGTGCTTTTTATCTTGAAAATTATATTATATATTTTTAATGCTCTTATTTTAAACGGATCTTAAATTTAGAAGCGATTTCATAGTACTCTGATAGTTATGACACTTTTTGTTTTCTAAGATTTTAAATTATATGTGATTTTACTATTTATTTTCTAAGGCTATTTTTAGGTATGTTGGGGGTGGGAGGGGAGTGTTTCTTCTTCCATGACAAGAAAAAAACTAATACTGGGATTTCAAGCTGATTGAATAAAGATGGATAGCTTAGAAATGGTATGTGTGGAAGGATGGGGAGGTTTGCGGTATAAAGATGGGGGTGGGCGATAGAAAAAACAACTCCCCTGGAGTAACAGGCGTGTTTCTCCCAAGTCCCCCTCTTTACCCTCCCTTTTCTTTCAGACTTCCATCCAATTTTTTGTGTGTGTGTGTGTGAGGAAGACCAGCCCTGAGCTAACATCCATTGCTAATCCTCCTCTTTTTGCTGAGGAAGACTGGCCCTGGGCTAACATCGTGCCCATCTTCCTCTACTTTATATGGGACGCCACCACGGCGTGGCTGACAGGCAGTGCGTCGGCGGGCGCCCGGGATCCGAACTCGCGAACCCCGGGCTGCCAAGCGCGGACTAAACCGCTGCGCCACCGGGCGGCCCCCCATCCAATTTTTTTGAAACACACACACACCCTGGTAACATTTATCTCTTGATCAAAAGATGGGAGCAGAGGTCATTGACCCAGATAGGGCAAAGAAAGACCTAAACCTCATAGAGTAGAATGTGGTCATGAAGTTTCTGCTCCATCATCCCCAATTTCTGCTCCAAATCCACTGATCCCTTCTCCTCATCTTTGTATATACATTTTAAAAGATATATATATATTTATTTATTTATTTATACGTATCTCTCTCTCTCCATATATATATATATATATATATATATATGGACAATAAATTGGTTTGTATATATATTAGACATATATATACACAGATATATATGTCTGTCTGTAGGTATATGTATGTATCTGTGTCTGTCTGTCTAGAGAGAGAGAGAAAGAGAGAGGAAAGAGATGGCATCACACCATGCATAGTAAATTCCTGAACCTCATATTAGATTCCATGGGATTAAGTAGATCATGGGGTCAAGAAATGTACAATACACTTTAAGATGGACAAAGAATAATGAATCAAGCAGTATATTATCATTAAATAATATAAGTATCATATTGCCATCCAGCCTCATAGAAATACTCATTTGCAGGGAGGCACAGAATTCTCCACAATATACACCATGACCCTAACCATGTATCTTTAACTTCCATATTTAAGCCAGTTGCCATTCACCTCAAATCCACAAGTCCAATAAAGTTAATATTCACAGCAGTCTTTCCAGTTCTTAACTCCTCTCTGTTAACTCACTTGCTATCCTATTCCAGCCCCTTTGGACTCACAGGTTGCCTGTGGGATCTTCAGCTCCTCTTAGTTCTCCTCAGGATTCTGGCTTTGATTTGTCCTGCCAGCTCTCCTTACTTTGAACTATCTTCTGTTGTAAACTTGCTCTAATCAACTCCATGGGAACCATGTGTTCTGTCTCATTCTGAGACCAGAAGAGCAATTCCAGGATAGATGAGGAGCCACATCAGAAGTCCCTAATAATCCTGGGATTACCCCAATTATGGACGAGGAATAAAGGAGTGGCATAATTTGGAAATGGAAATAATGTAAAAATGAGGCCAGCTCCACAGCATAGTGGTTAAGTTTGACATACTTTGCTTCAGTGGCCCAAGTTGACAGGTCAGATCCCAGGCACAGACCTACACCACTCGTCACCGCTGTGGTGGTAACCCACACACAAAATGGAGGAAGATTGGCACAGATGTTAGCTCAGGGCCACTCTTCCTCAGTGGGGGAAAAAAAAAGAAGTACAATGAAAAATAAATTTCCTAAGGTTCCCACTTCCAATGATATATGATGGCCATGGTATGACAAAACAAGCCAAGTCTACAGATAATAGTTTACTCCTGATAACTCAACATTTCCAATATCTAATATCTTCTGAGTACTCACTATATCCCCAGAAATAAGTTAGACACTAACATCTACTACTTGAAATTATTAAAAAAAGAAATAATGTAAAAAAATAACAGAGATATCACCAAAAGATTAAAGTCCAAACAATTACAAAATTGGGCATAATAATAAGCTGAACAGTACAGGTTTCCTCTCCTATTCAAAAGTTTGCTTTACGCCGCTTCACTTTTATTAAAAACCTACATTAGTACCTGTTTTCACCAACCAAAAAAATCCAAAGAGGATTTTCACTTTTATGAAAAAAGGCGAAAAGTGAAAACAGCATTCAGCATTTGTTTTGCAGTGAGACATTGTAGGGGCTAAGCAGTCAAGCATACCGCGCTATTTCAAGCCTTCCACATCAGCCACAGCAGATGAGGAACCTCCACCTTCGACATGGAGGCAGGCAGACATAAGAAGGTGTAGATGTGAGTGACCTGCCTGCCCTGATGGATTCAGACTACAATGAGATGTTAATAGATGACCTGCTTCCTCTCTCTCCTACACCCTAGTCTCCTGTACCTCCCACCACCCAACCTCCACTCACTCAGCCTTCATCACCACAACTTCACCATCATCACCACCACCATCTCTCAGCCTTCCAGTGAACTCGCTGTCTTCTCAATTCTGGTAAGTGAAACTATACTGTACATATATTATTTCTACTTTATATAAGCTGTGTATTTATATCATTCCTGCTTTTACTATGTTAGTATTATTTTAGGTTTCATGTGTTATTTGGTATGATTTGGTAGGTTATTTTTTGTATCTGGAAGTGCTCAAAAATGTTTCCCATATAAATTAACAGTAATTGCTTCTTCACTTTATGCCATTTCAGCTCATGGAAGTTTTCATAGGAATGCCCTACTTTCAGATAGTGGGGGAAACCTGCATTTGTTTTATTTTCTGTTGTATACTAGGTACTTAGCACATAGTAGGTGCTCAAAAAATATTTGTTGAATGAATGAATGTGAATAAATAAACTCTACCAAAGGCAGATTTTAAAGATTTGCAATTAAAATATAATTAGGAATCAATTAGGCATCATCAAGAATATTCTTAGTAATTAAATTAGTCACTGAAGGATCCCTTTCTGGGAAATAGTCTCCAATGTGGGGAAGGGATTATTATCTGACTGAAATAGTTTAAGGTATGAAGTTATCCAAACAGAATTAGCTCCTAAATACAACGTTCCCCACAAGAAAAAAAAAGTTCATAAATTCTACAGAGGATGGAGAAATTAATTTAATATCTATCTTTTAATTTTTACTTATGCTTGGCTTCCCACTCATTCTTGCCTCGTTTCTTCTCCATTTCCATGGCGTAGTGGAAAGGGCAATTCCCTGAGATAAGATCTGGTTCTGGAGAACCTTTTGAAAAGTCACTTAACCTCTCTTAGTCTTAGTTTCCTTATCTGAAAAGTGAGAGATTTGGAGATGATCCCTATGGCCCCTTCCAGTTCCAAAGTCCTTGGGAGTTCACTTGTTGCTCCTCTTCTTAAAGTTCCTCCTGAAGGCTCTGACCACGTTTCTCTGACAGGTTGTCAATTATTCATCTTTGCTGACATACTCAATCCGTATGTTCCTAGTCCTCCAAAGACTTGCCTCTGTGACTTAACCCATTCTTTCTCATCACTCTGATTTGTCTTCCTTTCTCATGGCTTAGTTTATCTTTTTTTTTTTTGCCTTTCTCATCATACTCCCCCCTCAGTCTCACTGTTTGTACCTGACTCCCATCCTTTGTTGATTTGTTGAGTTTCTTTCAAATGACCAACCTCAGCGTTCCCAGAACTTTAGCAAATTGTTCCTATGATTTCTCCCTTGAGAACACACACACACACACACACACACACACACACACACACACAATCCTCCCCACCCCCATCCTAGTCTTCTCCCACTGCCGGCTAGGCTCATGGCCCTTCCCCCACAACCTCCCTTTCCTGTTCCACTGCCTTGTCCTCTTCACAAACTCCGTTTCACCTTTATTTAACATGAGTAACATGGAAAAATGAAAGAAAGCAAAAAGAATAAGTTCTTTCCTTCCTCTTATGAACGTTTAAAGTCCTGCTATCCTTTGCTGAATGAACTCTGAAAAGAAACACCAGACAAGACTCAGTCTGAATGACCCTCCTTGATCTTCACTCCCTCCCTCTGCCCCTAAAACACCATGGCAACTGCCACCTGAAAGAGGCCAGGCGGAAATCATCTAATAAGACAAGAGATTGCTTGCCAATGCTTTCTTTTCAGTAAAGTTTTGCGAAGGGCACTTTTCCTTACTCTTCATTGCCTTATTCCTTAACGCTAGCAAGACAAAGAACATGTGGCAGTATATATTAGAAGAACCGTAATTTGTTGTAGATGTTTACTTGTAGGTCTTCAAATTTTCTTGGAAGTGGAAAGTTTAAGTCATCCTCCAGATCTGCAGCCAGAAAGTGAGGCCTACAACAGAGGCAGAAATCAGCGGGATGGCAATAAAGTGTCATATTGTGGTGAAAATAACAGGCTGTCCAATCAGGCATTGCTTGGGCAAATCCCAACCTGCCATTTATCAGCTTTGAGACTTTGAGCAAGAAAGCTACTTTGCCTCTCTAAGCCTCGGTTTCTTGATTTGTAAAATGGGGTGTTCTGCATGTCTAAGATGGGGATTATATAATGCTTCCTTGGCAAAGTTATTTTAAGAGTTAAATGAGATCACATATTCAAAGGGTATGGCACACGGAATGCACCCAAACTATGGTTATTGTTATCAGTAGGAAGGTTACATGTGTCTCTAGATTCCTATTTTAGTTCTATTGCAATTAAAATCAAATTCCTGGGGCCAGCTCCACTGCCTAGTGGTTAAGTTCAGCATGCACCACTTCGGCAGCCCAGGTTTACAGGTGCAGATCCCCAGTGTGGACCTACACCACTCGTCAGCCATGCTGTGGCAGCAACCCACATACAAAATAGATGAAGATTGGCACAGATGTTAGCTCAGGGCAAATCTTCCTCAGCAAAAAAAAATTAAAAATAATGAAAAATGAAATTCCTCAGAGGATTCTAACTCTTTGGAAGGTAGAGGAAATGCCTCCACAATGCCTGCTTTTCTACAAACTAGAAAAAGAGGAATGTTAAGAGTAGAGTATTGTCCTAAGAGAAGATGCCTTGAATGAAATGCCAAAAAATTTCCTGGACCTCCACATGACTACTGTTGTATTTTCAGGGCAAAAGCCACTATGAGTTTAGAAACACTTTTAAATGAATTAAAAGTGTATTAATCTCAACAACGTCAATAAACATTTGGCCAACAGTAGTATATACATTTGAGAGGCATGTTATTTATTTGGGCCACAGGCTGAGCTCCTGTCACGCATACAGGGATTCCCTTGCAACACCACCACAGTCCCCTAGGAACCTAGAACCCACGGTTTAGAAACCACCAGTCAAGCACAATTGTCTCAAACTTGACTCTGCAAAAGAATAATTTAAGAGCTTGTTTACAAATCATAGGCCCCACCCCCAGAGAGTCTGATTAAGCAGATCCGGGATGGAGGCCGGGAATGTGAATTCCCAATAAATTCCCCAAGTGACTACAATGAGTCCAGAGGGGTGTACAGAGCTCTGGGATTTAACGTTCCTGACTGTCTCCTCATCCTTCTCTTCAAGGATGTCATTCTGATCACCTTCTCTTTGTTCCCCAGAGTTCTGGGCTTCTTTAACTGGAGTGTTGTGCTGACATCACAAAACAACGTGTTGGAAAATCTCTGAGAGTCGAACATAACGACAGTCTTTCTTTAAAAAGCAGCAATAGTCAATTATACCTCAATAAAAAAAAAGCAACAACTTATCTTTGCTGTTTAAGGACTTCATTTTGACACTAAAAATACCTTAACATCCATTTTAACTAATTCAGAGGTAACCTATGCTCACAAATGAAGGATACAGAGATTATGCTCAAGTGGTCTGGCTTGAAAATTAGCTCCATGATGTAAACACCCAACAGTATTTTAAGCTATTCCTGAAGAGAGAAAAAATTATTAGGCCAATAGCCAATAGGGAGGCCAAAATAGAAAATGTTGATAAAATTAGAAAATATAAGAAGGAACCACAAAGCCAGAAGAAAGAGGCCCTCTTCGCCACTAACTCCCCCCATCCAAAATGTTCCCCCAGAGCATCTCAGGCTCCCACACATGGGAAGGAACTAGGGGTAGGGTGCCAGGATAAGTCCTTTTTTCCTATCTTTTATTATCTTCAATGCCCTGGAGTGCTTCTTCAGCTTCTTGGGAATGTAAGTGCTTAGTTTACAAAGTCAAAAGACCATGGAACATTTTCCAAAAATTAAATCACCAATTAAAGAAAGAAAAGTGTTGTTTTAATATTCCCTTTTGCTACAAAGTTTCCCTCTCTCTCTCTCTCTGTTCTCTCTCTCCGTCTTTCATTCTCTCGCTCTTTCTCTCCCTTCCCTTCTTTTCTCCCTCTCCTTCCCTCTCTCTCCTTCCCCTCCCCTCTCCACTTCACCACACACAGAAACCCCTTTTCAAAGGGGCTTTTTTCCAACTCAGTGAAGTAAAGTCTTTGCCCCTTTGTGGGGAAGGCTCATTAACATTCCCACAGCAGCATCTCTTCAAGGATTTTACTTTTGTAACTCTGTGGGGAGGTCAAGAGGCCACAGTGGAGAGGTAAAAGGAAAAAAAATGGTAAATGGGGGAGGCGGAAGAAAGGAGAGGAGGGGAAAGAGCCCTTCCTTTCACAATAAGGCCCGCAAGAAGGAGGGTGGAAAAAAATAGGAAAAGACAAGACAGACAAGACTCAGGAAAGAGACAAATATTGGACCCCCAAATCTGCCCTTGGAGATCTGAGACTCCTGAGAAAAGCAGACAGCTATGTTCCTTCTCTAGTTTCTTTTCCTCAAAAAGAAGTAAATGATGGAAACAGTGGGATGAGACAGTGACAGGACCCATCTACTCCACTGAGAAATTAGAAGCTTTCCTGGCCTCAGTGTTCCCCTTTCTCCTACAAGAGCCTAGTGACGACTGCACCTGTCTACCACAGGGAAGTTAACAGGATGAATTAGACAATGTCAGCAAGAGTGCCAAGGGTGGACCCCGAGGGAGCCCCCCAGGGTCCTGACCCCAAAGAACTGGGAAAATAATGGAGATTCAGTGAACTCCAAATCAAAGATCAGAGTGCTTCCCAAATCTCTTCAGATGTGGGCCCCTGCCTCATTTACCACCAGCAGCCCTTCTTCCCTCTGTTGTCTCTCTCTTCCTTTCTTAGTATTGCCACACTAGCCTGGACTGGCGAAAAGGCAGAAATGAAGGGAACTTCAAGTTTGCACCCAACACTGTGAGAGAGCTTTGCTTTGTTTTTCTCTGAAGAAGCAGCCATGAGAGATTTACATCACTAAACTCTAAAGGGGAAAACAATTCCCACTTTCCTAACTGATGGTGTTTCAGATGCTCTCTCATCTCAGCCAGAAGAATAAAATGTAAATGAGATTAAAAGAAGAGGACCTAGGCATTATAGCTGGAAGATAGGGCATATCTGGATATTCTATGCCCTGTAGCACAGTATTACTCAAATTCAGGTAGGAACAGCATGGCCAGAAGGTAAAGAACAATAAAGGAATCATCCTTCAGTGTGCGGGCTGAGCAGGAGAGACCTGGTTGGTTGCCAAATGTTGTATTTTAGAGATGGAGGAATTATTAAAACTCAAACTTTATATCCACAAGGAAATTCTTTCCACAGAATCCTTGACAATTGTTTTCAGCCTCTGTGAGAACATATTACAGAGAGCCCACAAATTCACTGGAGAGTCCAGCAGACTATTAGAAAGTTCCTTTATATTGAGCTGAAAGTGGCTCCTTGAAGCTTCCACTCTGGGGTACCACAGAACTCATCTATTTTATCTTCCCAGAGGTGGCGTCCCTTCAACCCTGGGAGCTGGACAGGAGTGCGAGAGAGAGAAAAGCCACTGACCCTGTTACTATTTTAAATGAGATTCCTTAAGATCAATCACTTTTTTTTCATACTACATTTTTGTGGCATATTGTACCTTTAACAATATAGAGGAAAAAATGCTGTCAGGTGCACTTGGCTTCCAGGTCTGTCTCTGCTACATCATAGCTGTGCAACTTTGGATAGGTTACTTAACCTCGCTGAGCCTTTTGGTTCATCTATAAAGAGGATCATCTATAAATAGGAGTAGTAAAACCTGCCTTGCTAATCTCAGAGTTGTAATACTCAAAATGTCAAGTACATGAAAATAGTCTATCAGTTATAAAGAGCTCTGTGTATATTAAGTTATTATTATAATGATGATCCATTTTTACTCAATCTTTTTGCCAGCCTTTCATATCCCCATTTTCAACTGGCTGACTTCTTGGCCTCATAATCAAGATATACCAGAAACTTCTTATTTCAGTTTATACCCCAGAAGCAGTCACATTATCAAACAAGGTGGCATAGAATCATGAAAGAACCAAAAATCACCGTGAAGATCTTGGATGAAGAGTTAGAAAAACAAGCTAAGGACATTTGCTGATCAGACAGCACAGGGAGAGGCCGGGGGGCCCTGGCAGGGAGGAGAGGGTTAAATCCTTTCCTCTGCAGTACAAAAGAAAAGAGTGTGCGGAAAGATTAGGATTTTTGCTTTTACAATGGGAGCTGCAGAAGCGTAGGGAAGAAGCTGAAGAAAAAAAAGGGGGCGTCTCCCCTTTAAAGACTTGCAGAGATTGAGAGAGAAAGAGAGAGAGAGTCAGGGACAGAGAATCAGAGAGAGAGAGAGCGCGCGCGAGTCTGTCTGTCTGTCTCTGGGAAGGGAGAACATCTCTGCTTCACAGTGATTTGCACTGGGGGAGAGGCATCAGTTGGCTTCAGACCCAAGGGGGAGACCAGACCAGGTCACCCTGGTTAAAACTAAGTGAGCATTGCCCCTTCCTATCCCACTTCTCTCTACCCGGGAATGTCTCGGCGAAAGCAGCGGAAACCCCAACAGTTAATCTCGGACTGCGAAGGTCCCAGCGCGTCTGAGAACGGTGGGTGCCTGGGGAGGGTGGGGGAGCCCTGAGTCCAAGCCTGTGTGGGTCAGGCCAGGGCAAGGGGAGGGCACCTGGGCCATGGGCAAAAGCAGGGGGAGGACTTGGTCACCGGGGGCTTGAAGGAGTTGAGATGCAGGGAGTAAGGAGATGACCTGTGCTGGGAAGAAGCCCCTCTTGGCTTTTCTCAGGATTGATTCTGTTTGTGTTTTCTGTGTTGTTTTTCTCTGGATCAAATGGAGTTTTCAAACTGGCTCTGTCTCCCCACCCAAGAGTTTTCTCCCCAGTCCCCCTCTGCTCACTGGTCTTTGTGCCCGTTGCTAGGTAACCTCCTCAGACCTGAAGACCGTCTCTTAGGGGTGGGATTTTTGCCCCTTTTCTTTCTTGAGAGTTGGGTTGCAAGAGAATGAATTGGATAAACGTGAAGGTTCCCCTGAGGGAGAAGAGAAAAAAGTTTCTCATTGTTGGGCTGAGCTGAGAGCAGATCAGAGCTCCCAGAGGGAGAGAGCTAATGTCGGTCAGATGCAGCCGGCTTTGGGCTGTGTATCCATGTCACCTGGGGGAGAGGCTGGAGGAGAGGTGTGGATGAGGGGTTTGTGCTTCAAGGGAGATCAAGCTAAAAAAATGTAGACGTTAACATACATGTGAATTATGCATATCATTTAATGAGAATATTATCATCTGTTTTTTAAGTAACAGGTTTTCTTTATGAGGGGAAAAAATTTCATGTATTCTTATAACATTCCAGTAAGAGGCAGACAATGGAGCTACGACGGTATTGAGAAGTGGCATTGCCCAAGGTCTCAGCAACAGTTAGAGGCACAGTCAGGACAAACACCTAGGTTTCCCGATGCCCAGGGCTCATGGTGCTCACTCCACTACATTAGGGTTTTCCAAACTTGCTTGATTGTCAGTAGATCTGGGCTAGAGTCTGGGAATCTCTAACTTTGCAAGTGTCCAGGTCATTCTTGGGATCAAACAAGTTTTGGACATACTGGTATGGCTACATATGTTCACACTGTGAAAGTCTGGAAGTCCTGGCTCAGGGGTAAATGGTTTATTTAGCAAACAGTTGATTCGCCCCACAATGTAGTGTAGGATTAAGCACAAGGGTTCTGAAGCCAGACTTTCAGGATTCAAATCCTGGCTCTATCACTTGGTTAGCTGAACCTTGATTGGTTTACTTTGCCTCTCTCTGCCTCAGTTTCCTCATCTGTAACATAAGGATGAATATACTAGCTGCTTCATGAGGTTACTGTGAGAATCGAAATGAGATGATACATGTAAAGCACTTGGAAAAATAACTAGCATAAATAAGTGCTTAATACATGTGGTACAGTCCCACATAAACAAGTACTTCACACGTGTGAGTATTGTTATTATTGTACCTGAGTACAGTGGTACTTCCTGTGAGTGCTGAAATATGACCAAAGCTCAGAAACCTCTTGGCAAACTTCAGGATTTCTTTATGAGATGTGTGCCATTAAAAGCTCTAGGATAATGTATTTGCAGAGATGAAAACTAATCATGGATTAACCCTACCTTTTCACCTGTTGTAAAAAATATGACTTGAGCTCAGATCAGGGCTCCCTGTGCTAGGGAACACCCTGAACAGGCCTATTGTGTTCTGGGTAGAACACATCCTCCTCAAGTCACTGCTTTGCTGGGATCCCACTGTGCCCATATTTAGAGGTTCATGGTGGTAGCATCCTTCCCTCCTGGGACACATTAGCCCTCCTTAATGCTGCTGCAGGCCGGATGTTTCCTCCTCCCGCTCCACAGGAGACTTCCCCTAGAGCCTCAGAGCCGACTCATAGCCTTGCTCCCCTGCTGGTCGGATTGTGGAACAATGCTGAATCCCCCCACCCGTCTCCCCACATCTCCCCATCTTCTCACCCATTCCCCATTACCATTCCTGAGGAAAAATCTGTGAGGAAGTCAGAAGAAATCTTTCACAACTGCCCTGAGTGGATTCTCAAGCCCCTTGAGCCATAGCTCCCACTCGGGGCTATGAACACCTGGGGGTGTGGGGATGCTGCTGCAAAGCCATCCCCATAAAAACAGTGCCAGCTTGAACCCAATGGCAGCAACAAATTCCAGTCGAGATTTTGCCTTTGAGCCACAAAAGTCAGAAATATAAATGTAAGGAGCAAGAAAGCAGTACTAGCCTCTTAAGATCTGCCTGAAGAAAGCCTAAGGGTTTTCTGATCAGATTCTCCTGAGAGTGAAAGATCCTGGGCTACTTGCGTGGCTTGGAGTGTCATTGGGTCTCATTTGTAAGATGAAGTAGCTATATTTGATCAAATCTAAAATTCCTTCCTGCTCTTACAAGATATATAGATTTCTCATTCCCTCCTTTTCCATAGATAAGATTTCGATTCACCTATGTGATCTTTAGGCTCCCAATTTTTCCTTCTACCCCAGAAACATTTTCTTGTTCTGCATGTCCCCAAATTAGGTAGGTTGGGCTCTTCAGTGTGTGTCATCTGGTGTCTCTGTGAAACTATGAGAATCAGCAGACATTTATTTAGTAGGCTAAGGTGCCACTAAGGTTTTCAGGAGTCTTTGCCTTCTTTTAAGCAATGTTTACCCTATGTGACAAGCAAATGCTAAGCCTTTGTTGCACATTTTAAAAGCCTCATCTCTGCAGTGACCTAAGACGTCACCAAGAAGCAGTCTGAAAAACCTGTTTTCCAGCCCCGTTTTTGCTCAGCTTCCCTGACCAGAACACCAACACCTAAAAGAATAGTTATTGCACATAAGTGATGAGAAGGAAATAGCCTATTTACTTAAAAACGCTAGAGAGAGAAAAAAATTTCCCTCTCCCCTACAGAGTCTAGAAATCTGGATTGGAGAACATAAGGGATGTGAATAGGGAAAATGTAAACTAGTACATCTGGGAAATAAAGAAAACAGTCAGAAACCCAGATATTTAGTGAGAAGGAGAAACCAGGACAACAGCCAAACAGATCTAGAGGGAGAAATGGAAGCTGGCAGACATCAAGAGCAGCAAAAGGGGAAGGAAGGCAAAAATAGAGTTTTAAGGGCTCTGTTCTCTTTATATCTGGAAGTAGAGAGCATCATCTCTCAGGCTATTAAGTCCTGAGTCTTTCAGCCCTAGATACCCCTGGGTCAAAAAGAAAAAGTTTCTGAGTAGATAGAAAGTAACTCAGGCATGGTGCAATAGAGCACTGGAGCAGGAAGCAGAAAACCTGGTTTGCAACCCAGCTTGGACCTTGAAACTGTGTGACCTTGAGCAAGTCCCTTCTTCTCCCAGGGTCTTTTGGTCTTTAAGTAATAACACTTATCACTGATATTTGTGGAGCATTTAATCTTTGTCAGGTACTATGCTAGGCCCTTTATGTATTTCCTCTTTTTCATTCCTCCCAACACCTCTATTATTATCTCCATTTTTTTTTTTTTTTTTTGCTGAGGAAAATTCACCCTGAGCTGACATCCGTGCCAATCTTTCTCTACTTTGTATGTGGGTCACTGCCAGAGCATGGGTACCACCAAGTAGTGTAGGTCCACACCCAGGAACCAAACCCAGACCACCAGAGCAGAGCATGCCAACCTTAACCACTAGGCCATGGGGCCGGCCCCTTATTACCTCCATTTTTAAAAACTTTTTTTATTATGGTAAAATATACATAACAAAACAATTTAAACTATTTTTAAGTGTAAAATTCAGTGACATTAAGTATATTCACAATGTTGTGCAATCATCACCACCATCCATCTCCAGAACTCTTTCATCTTACAAAATTGAAACTCTATACCCATTAAACTATAATTCCTCATTCCCCTCTCCCCACAGTCCCTGGCAACCAGCGTTCTACTTTCTGCCTCTATGAATTTACCAATTCTAGGTACCTCATTTAATGGAATCATATAATGTTTGTCCTTTTGTGTCTGGCTTATTTCACTTAGCATAATGTTTTCAAGGGTCATCTATGTTGTAACATGTATCAGTACTTCATTCCTTTTTATGGCTATACCTCCATTTTAAAGAAGAGAAATCCAAGCCTTAGAGAGATTAAGAAACTTTCTCAAGGTCACAAAGATTAGAAAGCGCTAGAACTGGGACTTTAACTCAGGTCTGTTTGATTCAGAGCTGGCACTCAGTCACTGGGCTCAATGAGAGGGTCAGATCTCTAAAGTCCCTTCCAACTCCAAAATGGTATGCATTTTATGTTAAGTGCTGAGTCCTCTGATGTCAGAAAAATGTCCATAAAAAAACTTTTCTATGTGTGTTTGACCTAAGACAGTCCTGTTCTGGAAATAAACATATTTTTCTCACTTAGCTATCCTGGGTCACATGCAAAGTCTGGATAGCTTACTGGATGTACAAATTATTGCGCTTGTTTGTCTACTGTGTTGCACAGGCCCTGGATGCATTACTGGGTGTGGGTGGCAAAGGAGTATGTATATGTCCTTAGGAGAGACCAGTGAGGAAGAGAAGATGGGACAGTCTCCCTTAGAAGTAGTCTACAGCAGCAGTTACAGAATCAATTCATAATTATGGACATTACCAATTAGTGTTGGTCCAACGTTAACAGTAAGTTTAGGCAAGTGCTTACATAGTGTGCTTTGATTCTTTAATGGCTGGGGGATGCTTGAACTCTGTGCAGAACAAAGCCTTTCGTCTAACAGTTAGAAATATGGCTCAAGATGCACATACCTGGGAAAGGTAACAGTCGCTTAAATTCACAGTCAGGTATGAATCATATCAAATTCTGTTCATGGAAGCAGGACACAAGAGAGCTAAAGTGTGGCTGTGGGCAGCGTAGAGAGGGAGCTTGACAGGAAGATTTAGCATTGAGCAGCTCATTTTGCCTGTCCTAATTTTGGCCAGGTTGAGCGCAGGTAAGATTTGGGAGGGGCGGGGTGGAAGGTTTGATGGGAAGGGCAGTCCTCTGATAGATACTGTGATTCTCATCCTTGACTGTACATTGGAATCAGCTGAGGAGCGTACCAAACACACTGATGCCTGGATCGGGGATTCTGAATTAATTGGTCTGGGCTGTGGCCTGGCCATCAGAATTTTTAAAAGCTCTCCCGGTAATTTTAATGGACAGCAAATTTGAGAACCACTGTTCAACTATCCCACCTGCTGCGTACTGCCCACCTATTTTTCTCTTTGTTCTCCCCAGCCATGCTTTCCCAAGCCTAAAGCAGCAGTTTGATGGGCCACCAGGTTTAGAGAGCCCCCTGGTCTCCCTTTTCCTTGTCATTTCAGCTCTTTATCAATTTAAACAATCACTTCCAGGTCTTAGTCCTGTGTCCATCCCAGACTTTGCATGTGACCCAGGATAGCTTACCTCACCTTATCTGCTATCTAGGGACACCATTACCAGCTTAGTTTATTCCTGTGTTTATGACTTCATTCGTGTCTGCCTAAGAATCCTGCCCCCCTTTTCAGGATAGGCAGGGAGTGCAAAGGGCTGAGAAATAGAGGGTTCCTCTTACAGGTGGCTGTTGATCCGTCACCTTTCACCAGGGACTAAATTTACCTTAAAGAAGAGTGCAGATCAAATTACGCATCAGAAAGCAAGTTTCATTAAAGAGCAAGAAAGGGGACAGTGTTTCCCAGGAGAAGATGAAAAGAAAAGGATTTCTTTTCTTGTTGGAAGACTTGACAAAACAGCAACTTGATATCAAATATTCAATGCTAATTAGCAAATGCTGGGTAGAAAGCTTCCATCTGATTCCCTCTCCCTTACTGAGGCCAGAGAGCAAATGGCAGGTAGGTGCCACATAGGGCCCTTTCTCTAGCATTAGAGAAGCCACACAACGTTGATGTGCTCGAGAAAGCCCTGGACAGGAGTCAAAATTCTGAATGCTTGCTTCACTGAATTACTGTGTGAACTTGGAAAAGTCACTTAACCTTTCCAAGCTTCGATTTCCTTATCTGTAAAAATAAACATTGCACTAACATGTGACTTGCCGTAATTGAAATAGACCCTCCTCTCCCTCATTGAAAGGGACAGGCTTGGAAGCACGCAGCTTATCTGTTTCAGAGCTGTGATTCACAATGTTAAGATCCTTATGATTATGTGAAATTTCAAAACATAATTCAGTAAAATGTTTTCAATTAAAAAAGACAGCAAAATTTATATTGAAAAGTGGAGTGGATGTGATTAATACTAGGTTGTTTCAGCTTCCCCCCAAAAAGATGTCCTACCCTGACATATACCAATGATATTAGCCAATATCTTACCTTAGAAATTAATAAGATTAATAAGCAACATGAAAAATAGATCTAATTTTATTTTATTTTTTATTTTCGTGTGTGTGTGTGTGTGTGTGTGAGGAAGATTAGCCCTGAGCTAACATCTGTTACCAGTCCTCCTCTTTTTGCTGAGGAAGATTGGGCCTGGGCTAACATCCATGCCCATCTTACTCTATTTTATGTGGGACCCTGCTTGAAAAGCTGTGAGTCAGTCTGCGCCCAGGATTCGAACCTGCGAACCCAGGGCCCCAAAGGGGAGCGTGAGAACTTAACCACTAGGCCACCTGGCTGGCCCTGATCTAATTTTAGTATTTGTGTATTTCAGGTTATTTTGATTGGCCACTGACAATGTAAATTCTCTAATCCATAATATTCAGGATTCCTCCCAAAATTTAAAGTCCCGTATGCATATATTATTTGTCAAGAGTTTTTCAAGTTTTTGTCCCCACAATATTTCTCTGAGGAAGATAGCACAGCTACAATATTGCCACTTTATAAAAGGAAATGGGGGCACAATGTGGAGTGACTGACCACCATGCCTCAATTTACCAGCCAGGCCAGAACAGAAGTGGGATTAGAACAACACTGGTTTACTGACGCCCAGGCAAACAACTAAACTAAGGACTTGTGGTCACTTCCTGTAAGATAAACTCTTAGAAAGTGGGAAACCCATTAAGACCGGTTTTGAGGTAGAAAGGGAATGCAGAGTACCTGGTTCAGGAGGCATCTTACCCCTACTTATCCTCTCTCTGAACAGGAGGTGGCCTCTGGGGCAGTGAGCAGGTGTTACATAATTTCTAGGCATTCAAACCAGGTTGGAGCTGAAAGGGGCTTTAGACACTGAGAAGCTGCCTGGTGGCTCCTTCAGTATTTTTTCCATTGTTTCAGGAGGAGCTCCCCTCCCCCCAGGTTAGAGCTAGGTGGGCCTCTGTAGGCCTCTGTAGGCTGGCGTCTCCCCAAACCCAACTGTCCTTAACAGTGACTGTGCGTGTGGGTTGCAAGAGAAGGACAATGGAAGAAGAAAGGTAGAGAAGAGCGTACTAAATAGGAGATGGCTCCTTAAATAAGCACGAACTCTATAAATTAGGTGTGGGCCTGGTGATCTGTGGAGTAACTTGCATTCAGCTATTATTCTGGAGGAGGAGGGGCGGGGAGTAAAGGGGTTTAGTGTTCCGCAGAGAGGAGTCCTGAAATGACTTCCAGGGAAATTCTGCCTTGCAGCCTCCCACCCTGAGAAACTTATTTTGTGGAGGGGAATGAGGGTAGGGTGGGAATGGAGGTGAGGGAGACAGGACCAAACTTGGGGTATTTCGGCGCGTTAGTGTGCGTGTGTGTTGATGAGGGATGGATGTTCTGGGCTCCTCCTCCCCCTCTGGCCCTCGGACCTCTGAGGCGATCGGACCACCCTCTTTGGAGTCCACGTTTTCCAGGCTCAGCGGATCCTTTATCCAAAGAAAAATAAGAGAAGCCTATCGCTTTGCTCTATTGAGCAAGGCTGTGTTTCCCACTGTGCCCTCCTTGAGCTTGCTGAGGGGGCAGGCCCGGGCAAAGACATCTGGGATGGGGGGAGCTGGCAGAGGGCAAGGAAAGGTGGACCCCCACCATGCCCCACAGCACCTGTCACTGAGCCTCCGGAAACACTCCTAGGCTCAGGGCTCCCGCCCCCACACACCCACGTCCCCCTCCCCGCTCTCTCCACCTCCTCCAGCTCCCGCCTCCCTCCCCAGCAGCTCCTCCCCCATCTCCCCTCTCCCAGCTTTCTCGCTCCAGCTCCTCCCCTCCTCCGCGCCTCCTTGCTCCCCTCCCCCTCCTCGGCTGCTCCCTGCCCCCGCCGCCGCCGATCTCCATCTCTGCAGTCTGGGCAGCTGAGTGCAGAGGCTGCCGCAGCCCCGGCGGCCACTGTCGCCTCCTCCAATCCCGATACCCATTGTCTCCCACTCCACCCGGCCCTCCACCTCCCCCAAAACCATGGCGCACGAAGCCGGGAGGAGCTCTCGTCTCGGGGGGCCCTGCGGGGAGCCGGCGGAGCTTGGAGGTGCGGTAGGGCCGGGCCCGGGTAGGGGTGGGGGCGGAGGGGACGCGCGGGGGAAGACTCGGTGGACGGGGTAAAATGCACGATTCTCTGCGTAGGCCCCCCATCCTCACACTCATTCCTTGAGCCCCCAGTGGCCGGGGATTGGGGGGGTGTACCGGGGAGGGCAGTAGCTTGCGCGTGCCCGCCCCTCCCCTGCTGGGGTGTCTTGTGTCCAGGCGGGTCAGCACTGAGCTCTAGCCTTCTGCACGGCCTGATGGTGAGCTCATCTCCCTACCCCCAACTAGCGGTTACTGGGCTCGTTGTTAATTAGAGCCTCGGTATAGCCATCCCAACCGCACCACCCACGCTCTTTCCTTGTCTTCTCCCCAGGTGATGCTAGCGAGGAGGATCACCCCCAAGTCTGTGCCAAGTGCTGCGCACAATTCACTGACCCAACTGAATTCCTCGCCCACCAGAATGCGTGTTCTACTGACCCCCCTGTAATGGTGATAATTGGGGGCCAGGAGAACCCCAACAACTCTTCGACCTCTTCTGAACCCCTGCCCGAGGGCCACAGTAGTCCCCAGGTCATGGAGGCAGAACACGGCAACCCCCCGGATTCTGGGTCCTCCCTGCCCGCTGACCCCACCTGGGGCCCAGAGCGGAGAGGAGAGGAGTCTGCGGGGCACTTCCTGGTCGCTGCCACAGGTACAGCAGCTGGGGGAGGCGGGGGCCTGATCTTGGCCAGTCCCAAGCTGGGAGCAACCCCATTACCTCCAGAATCCACCCCTGCACCCCCTCCTCCTCCACCTCCTCCTCCACCCCCTGGTGTAGGCAGCGGCCACTTGAACATCCCTCTGATCTTGGAAGAGCTCCGGGTGCTGCAACAGCGGCAGATCCATCAGATGCAGATGACTGAGCAAATCTGCCGGCAGGTGCTGCTGCTTGGCTCCTTAGGCCAGACTGTGGGCGCCCCTGCCAGTCCCTCAGAGTTACCTGGGACAGGGACTGCCTCCTCCACCAAGCCCCTGCTTCCCCTCTTCAGCCCCATCAAGCCTGTTCAAACTGGCAAGACACTGGCACCTTCCTCCTCCTCTTCCTCCTCCTCCTCCTCAGGGGCAGAAACACCCAAGCAGGCCTTCTTCCACCTTTACCATCCACTGGGGTCACAGCACCCTTTCTCTGCTGGAGGGGTTGGTCGAAGCCACAAACCCAGCCCTGCCCCCACCTCAGCCCTGCCAGGCAGCACAGATCAGCTGATTGCCTCGCCTCATCTGGCATTCCCAGGCACCACAGGACTACTGGCAGCACAGTGTCTTGGGGCAGCCCGAGGCCTTGAGGCTGCTGCCTCCCCAGGGCTCCTGAAGCCAAAGAACGGAAGCGGTGAGCTGGGCTATGGGGAAGTGATGGGTCCCTTGGAGAAGCCTGGTGGACGGCACAAGTGCCGCTTCTGTGCCAAAGTATTTGGCAGTGACAGTGCCCTGCAGATCCACCTGCGTTCCCATACAGGTGAGAGGCCCTATAAGTGTAACGTCTGTGGTAACCGCTTTACCACCCGTGGCAACCTCAAAGTGCATTTCCACCGGCATCGTGAGAAGTACCCGCATGTGCAGATGAACCCTCACCCGGTGCCAGAGCACCTAGACTACGTCATCACCAGCAGTGGCCTGCCCTACGGAATGTCCGTGCCACCAGAAAAGGCCGACGACGAGGCGGCCATGCCAGGTGGAGGTGTGGAACGCAAGCCTCTGGTGGCCTCCAGCACAGCACTCAGTGCCACAGAAAGCCTGACGCTGCTCTCCACCAGTGCGGGCACAGCCGCAGCTTCTGCACTCCCTGCTTTCAATAAGTTTGTGCTCATGAAAGCGGTAGAGCCAAAGAATAAAGCGGATGAAAATACTCCTCCAGGGAGTGAGGGCTCAGCCATTGCCGGGGTGGCAGAAAGTGGCACAGCAACCCGCATGCAGCTAAGTAAGCTGGTGACTTCACTACCTAGCTGGGCACTGCTTACCAACCACTTTAAGTCCACTGGTAGCTTCCCCTTCCCCTATGTGCTAGAGCCCTTGGGGGCCTCCCCCTCCGAGACATCGAAGCTGCAGCAACTGGTAGAAAAGATTGACCGACAAGGAGCCGTGGCAGTGGCCTCTGCTGCCTCAGGAGCCCCCACCACCTCTGCCCCTGCAGCTTCATCCTCAGCCTCATCTGGACCTAACCAGTGTGTCATCTGCCTTCGGGTGCTGAGCTGTCCTCGAGCACTACGCCTGCATTACGGCCAACATGGAGGTGAGCGGCCCTTCAAATGCAAAGTGTGTGGCAGAGCTTTCTCCACCCGGGGCAATCTGCGCGCACATTTTGTGGGCCACAAGGCCAGTCCAGCTGCCCGGGCCCAGAACTCCTGCCCCATCTGCCAGAAGAAGTTCACCAATGCTGTTACTCTGCAGCAGCATGTTCGGATGCACCTGGGGGGCCAGATCCCTAACGGTGGTACCACGCTCCCTGAAGGTGGGGGAGCTGCCCAGAATGGCTCTGAGCAATCTACAATCTCTGGGGCAGGGAGCTTCCCCCAGCAGTCCTCCCAGCAGCCGTCTCCAGAAGAGGAGTTGTCTGGAGAGGAGGAGGAGGAGGAGGAAGAAGAGGAGGATGTGACTGATGAAGATTCCCTGGCAGGGAGAGGCTCAGAGAGTGGAGGTGAGAAGGCAATATCAGTGCGAGGTGATTCAGAAGAGGCATCTGGGGCAGAGGAAGAAGTGGCGACAGTGGCGGCAGCAGCCACAGCTGGGAAGGAGATGGACAGTAATGAGAAAGCAATTCAACAGCCTTCTCTGCCACCACCGCCACCACCTGACAGCCTGGATCAAACACAGCCGATGGGGCAGGGAGGCAGTGATGTTGCAGGAGGCATGGAAGAGGGGGGCAAACCGGAGAAGAGCTCAAGCCCGCCATCAGCACTCATCTTAGAAGGGGAAGGCAGCGGCACCCCCTTGGTGGAGGAGCTGAGCATGCAGGAAGCCATGAGAAAGGAGCCAGGAGAAAGCAGTAGCAGAAAGGCCTGTGAGGTGTGTGGCCAGACCTTTCCCATTCAGGCAGCTCTGGAGGAGCATCAGAAGACCCACCCCAAGGAGGGGCCGCTCTTCACCTGTGTTTTCTGCAGGCAGGGCTTTCTCGAGAGGGCTACCCTCAAGAAGCATATGCTGCTGGCTCACCACCAGGTACAGCCCTTTGCCTCCCATGGCTCTCAGAATATTGCTGCTCTTTCCTTGGTCCCAGGCTGTTCACCCTCCATCACTTCCCCAGGGCTCTCCCCCTTTCCCCGAAAAGATGACCCCACAATCCCATGAGTCTGTTTTTCTATACCTGCTGCCCCTTGACTCGGAGCAGAAACCGAGAGCTCTGTAGAAGGACCTCCAAGATTTATGAGCCCTATTTGTCTTTTTCTCTGAGTTCTTATATGATATGTCCCTACTGGCCTTTCTCTAGTCCCTGAGCTTGGAAATCGTTGTGCTCACATGGGGATGGCCCCCTGAGGAATTTTTCTTCCCTCTTCCTTCATTGTACCTGAAGAAATTAGGTTCTCTATAGCTTTCACATTCCCAAGGGAAACCCTCTCCAGCTTCCCTGGGGTGACCCTTCTCCCCTCTCCTCCCTTCCTCTCCCTTTCCCTTTGGCATGTGCACCTGAGCACCCACATTTGGAATTGCAGCTCAGCCCAAACGGGCCAGCAGCCGTCCCTGGAGGGCCCAGTGCCACTCCTCTCTGGTGACCAGGTCAACCTGCAGGATTTCTTGTCCCAGGGCATTCCCACCCAGCTGATGAGGGTGGGTCCCCTGTTTTTCTGGAACCAGTACACTGCTTTCCTGTCATGTGACCTGCCCACCAAGCCCAGGAGTTCCAGCTCCACTTCCACTACCACTACCGACCTGGCACCATCATTGCTGTTTGGCCCAGGAACTGTGGTGGGAAGGTGCCTCCAGCAACAGAATCCAGAGAGGCCAAGGAGAGGAGAGTCCCCCTCTTTCTTTTTTGGCCTCCTACATCCAAGGCAGTGCCTGAGAAGCCCATCATAGAAGAGAAGTAGCAAACTATACATTCCTTCTTCCACCTGCTCCAGAAGGTGCCAGCAATGAAGATGCAACGGTATCTGTATCTGGTGGCTCAGCCCTAGGGGTTAGGGAGAAATCAAGAGCATAGGACGTAAACTCCTTGATAGCCACATTGGGGCAAAGGTATTGGCTGGTCGATATGCCAAGACATCTCCAGCTTCTCATATTCCTTCATCACGCCCTCTCAAAGTTAAGAAACAAGCAGATATCTTTCCAAGAGGTCTCCCATGGGATATTTTGGGAAATGGTGAAGTTCATATCTTTAACAAGCATTGTTGGTGAGGGTAGTTGAAGGAGTAATGATGGAGAATTGTGGAGTTTGCTGAAGCATAGGGCTTACTGGGAACCTATGTGATTAAGAAAGGGACATGTTGTAAGGGAGAGGACCTCGAATTCTTGATTGGATGGATCTCATGAATATTCTTTTGGACTAATAGTGACTTACTGTGCAGCAATGCACCGTGGATCATGGGTGATTTCCTAGCACTAGTATGCTTCTAGTTTTAGGTAATTCCCTCCTTTATTCCCTGGACCCTTGTATTTTCCTTGTATTTTTCTCTCAAGGCCCATTTCCTCCCCATTTTACCTGTCTATGGACTGGGGCTTATGTCTTTGCCACTGTCTGGGTGTTAGAGTCCCAGACTTTGGGATGTGAGCTCCAGGTGCTGTCTTCCCTGCCTCTTCGTCTTGTAATGAGATGTAGTATTTACTCTTAACATAGGATCATTTGAAACAGGAGTTCTAAGGAGGGAGAGGGAGGGTTCTGCCACTGACTGACTTGAGTGATGGCTTCTCCTCCAAAGGTGTAGGCTCCAGAGCTTCCTAACATAGTAAAATGTGAAGAGCAGACAAGGGAGATAGTATCTTTCCCTTTTCATTAAAAGTGTTTTAACCAAATATTTGTGTGTTGCTCCTTATTTCGTGACTAAATAGCCAGCTGGGGTGTGATATGGGCATTCCCTAGCACTGAGATTCCCTTCCAACCTACATCTCCTGCCAAAACTGAACATATGGTGTTGAAATATTTAATTTATTCAGCCTTGTCCTAAAACAACCTCCAGTGAATGTAATTTCCCTGTAGAAATGGTGTTTGTGTTCTCAAAAGGTAGGGGATTTGCCCAGTGGGTGCAGTCATTGTCTAGGTTATCTTTTTGCCTAGAACCTTCCACCACCAGGTTTTTGTGTTTTTTGTTCAGAGGTTGGAAGCTCGTTCTTTATCAGTCTTTCCTGGACCCCAGGTCAGCCTAGCTGACATCAGTTAATCTGCAGAACCAAGATGAAGTAATCTTTATGATCCTTGAGACCTGATGTTTTAAAGAAAGAAAAAAGTAATTCAACTCTAATAATTTCTACCAACAAGATAATATAAAGGAAGGTTCTTAGCAAAGGAAGTACATTGAGGGTGGGAACATGAAATGAAGCATATATATATATATATATATATATATATATATATATATATATATATATATATTTTTTTTTTTTTTTACTTTGTCTTTCCACAACATGATAGGGTTCAAATTTGACTCTAAGACCTTGTTTTCCCAAAGAGAACATTCTTCAGAATTTTTTTTTTTTTTGCATTTGTCAGATTATAATACCACTGAATCTTAGTGCTAAAGGGATGAGACTGGCAAAATGATTTGCCCAAAGTCACTCAGCCAGTTAGTGGCAGAGTTAGATTAAGAACGTAGGTTGGGGGGCCAGCCCCATGGCTTAGTGGTTAACTTCGGAATGCCACTTTTGTGGCCTGGATTCACGGGTTCTGATCCTGACTGTGGACCTGCACCACTCATCAGCCATGCTGTGGCAGTGACCCACATACAAAATAGAGGAAGATTGGCACAGATGTTAGCTCAGGGCTAATCTTCCTCAAACAAAGAGGAAGATTGGCAACAGATGTTAGCTCAGGGCAAATCTTCCTCAGCAAAAAAATAAATAAAATTAAAGAAAGTTCATTTGGAAAAAAAAAGTAAGTGGGCAGAATCCCAGTCTTAGCACTACCACCAGTGATCAGGTATGGTACTTGCTTCCTGCTAGGTCATTAAAGACTCTTGACGTGAGGCTGGCTGGAAGACAGAAGGGAGAAAATGAGTAAACCTATTCTTGGCTCAATTCAAGGTAAAGAACCCAGGTTTGATTCTAGTTGCCCCCACTGGAGCAGTACAGGTGGCCTTGAAAAGGTACTGGAGAAGAGGAACACATGGGAACCTTGTGAAGTCAACTGGGGAAGAAACAGATCCTGTCCCTTTAATTCCTGGCAAAGCTTTATAAATCTGTTTTTCCTTTCAGCCTGTGGAAGGGGGTGGGTCACCAATCCTTCTATTCCCTTTACCTCCCCTACCCCCATTGGACATAGATAATGCCATTTAACTAATTAAACTAGACTTGCCCTCTCTTTACATGCCAGTCCCCATTATGGTAACAGCTGTCAGTGAGGCTTCTACTGATGGATACCTCCTTGGGCAGGTCAGCACTGAGCCTGACTCCCCACCCCCCTCCTTTATAGCTCTACTCTATTTTCCCTTCTGTCGCCTTTTCATTCTTTTTCCTCTCCTGCTTTTTCTTCTTTCATTGACCTCCCTTATCTGATACCTTTCTTTCTTTTTTTTCTCTTCACCTTTAATTTATTCTTTCTCTTTTTAGAGCCTTTAGTTTCCTCCTTGCAGCCTCCTCCAATCCCCACCCTCAGCCCCACCATTTCTCCCTCTCCATCATGTTTCATTTGGTCACTTTTTGGAGGTGAATTACCTCTAACTTCCTGGAATGAGTATGTAAATAAATGCAGCCTGCAAAACACTTTACATGAAATATAGTGGATCCAGTTCAAACTGGATAGATAAAAAGCATCACTATTATAAGAAGCAAGAGACAGCTTCTTTGTGCATTCATTCAGTTAATTTCTGAAGATTTATTTTGTTTCAGAGACCAAGTGCTGGGTAGGTACAAAAGTAAATAAGACACACTTCTGCCCCTAGGGAGCTCAGTCTAGGAAGAGGAAAAAATGTAAATATATTTTTATATAGTGGAAGTAAATACTAAGATAGACACAAACAATGGCCTGTGGGTTTCCAGAGAGGGAAATAACTAACTTATAAAGCAAAGATGGAGAAGGGGGAGGAGGAGTACAATTCTCTTGAATTCAGCTTCCATAATAACCACTCTCAAATATATGAACTCAATCCATACAACAATCTAAGGACCAATGCAGTTACCATTTAAGTACCTATAGAAGATATACCAAGTCCCATTTGGCAGGTACAGAAATGTGCTGTTTCAGTGATGTCGCTTCAAGAAAGAACTGGTTATCTAGCTGAAAGAAGCATGGATAGCTGACAGCCTCCAACTCTTCTGCTCTTCTCCAGCCCCTGGCCAAAGGTTAGGCAAAGTGGTGGTTGGTACAGGGGCTTAGTCATTCCCTTGGAACATGGGACTCCAATGAGCAGTTCTTACTCTGGAACTCCCCATTGGGCTGGCAGAAACTTTGTCAAGTCTGTATCATAGTGTGACAGCTCTCCCTGCCCAATCCCATTTTCTCCCCCTTTACCTTTTACAAGTGTTACTCCCCAGTAAAACTCTTGGACTCCTAATTCTGTTTCAGCATCTGCTTCTTAGAGATTTCAATCTGTGTCACCCTTGAAAAAGGGCTAGATTCAGTTGGCACATTTTCATCTCTCACAAACTCCTGCTTCTGGGACTTTAGTTACCGGCCCTGCAACTTCTTAATAAACCAAGGAACCTCTGTCTCCTGATCCCCAAAACAGGCTTCATTAGTGTTACTCTCAATTAGACCCAACTTTGACTTCCCTTTACATTTCTCTGTCTTTTCTAGTGTTTAATAAGTGATTGACTAACCCCAGTGGACATTTTGCTTTTGATCGTATAATAAGAAACAATAAGGACAAAAACTTATGAAAAATAAACATTTGGCCAAAGAACCACATAAGAAGTGCAGTATTTGGTCAGTATTGTGGATGTTTCAGTAATCCATTGCTGTGTAACAAACCATCCCAAAACTTAATGTCTTAATTATTACGTATTTGCTTGTGATTCCATGGTTTGTCTGGGCAGGCCTCAGCTAGGATGGCTTGTCAATGTTCCATGTGATGAGGGTTGAGCTCACTCAGGCAGTTTCGATTCAGACTGGAGGATCCAAGATAGCTTTACTCGCTTCTGGCCGCTCAGCTGAATGGCTGGAATATTGGAGCCTCTCTCCTTATAGTCTTTTCTTCTCCAGGGCTTCTTGCCTTTTGAGAACTTTCAATCTCTAGGATATCTCTCTTCTTCTCTCTCTCTTTTCAAGTGGTCTATCTATCAGGATAACTGGACTTCCATGAAGGCTCAGGCCTCCAAGAAGACAAAAGCAGAAGCTATAAGGTCTCTTAAGGCCTAGGCTCTGAAACCTAAAGAATGACACTTCTGCCACATTCTGTTGGCTAAAGCTAGTCAGAAGGCCAGCTCAGATTCAAGAGGAGGGGAAATCAGCTTTACCTCTTAAAGGGAAGAGTGGCAAAGTCACACTGCATAGGGGCACGTGGGATGGGAGGCATTGTGGCTAATTCTGGAAACAGTCTACCACAGCAGATATGAAGAAAAGTTAAGAAATGCAATGCATGCAGCATCATCTGATCACAACTAGATTTACAGTCTGTCTGGACTAGAGGAGGTCTGGGTGAAGTTCTCTGTTCCTCTCTGCACTGCTCAGGGTTGTATGCAGACTAAGAGTGGGCAGATAAGAAAGCAGTGACTTTCTTTTGAGCAGAAAACTGGTCATGAGGAATCTAGAAAGAATCCCTCTATAAGCAGATCATGCTAAGTGGCCCCCCTGTGCTCCTAAAGTTTGTCTAATTTACTACTGTAATAATTTACCCAAAGTGAATGTGAAAGCAAAGACTTCTGGGAGCTGCCCTTGATTTGATTGACTTTCAGGAGCACCTGTGCTACTTCTTGGGCTTCCTCTGTAGGTGAGAGGAGGCAATCCAGGCCTTAGGTATTCCAAATTCTACCAGAGACTGAATCTTTTCCACTAGAAAATCCTTCCTTTCCTAGACAAAAATGCCTAAACTGTTTAGAGGTTGACCTGCAGAATTCTGTCTTTAAGATGAATCAACCCCCTTCATTTTCTGTGAGGCTATATCCAGTACTCTGTTTCTCCCCCAAGACTATTTAATTTTACTGCTATATAATTTCTATAAATTTCATTTCTATGTGTTAAGGACCTTGGAAGATACAGTGATCTTATAACAAGTGAGGGATTCAGATTTGTCAACAATTAACTCTAACAGTGCTATAATATAGCAATAATGGGATTATCTTACTCCACTAATAATACATGTGTCTAAACATAGGGCCACACAGGATACATCCCAAATGAAAGAACAGAAGCATCCCTTGTCAACTTTCTTGAGGGCAGTTGCTAAACCAAGGTTATTAAAGGAGGCAAAAATCCTCAGGTAGAGCAGTCCTTGAGTAGTCTTCCATGATCTCACATTAGCCAACTTTCCCAAGAGTGTTTCAGCTGAGGAAGATAGCATTTTTGCTTCTAATTAAGTGTAATCCTGAGACTTAAATGTCCAGAGATGTTCGTGTGAGCCCATATTCATTTCTGTATCCTTTACTTCGAGGCTCATGTATAAGGTTACACATCTCAAAAGATAGTGTGAATTACCTACTAAATAAGTTAAACTCAGAAAATGAGATGGAAATGAATATTTTGATTACTACTAAATCTCCACAGAACCTATCACATAGTAGTCACTCAATGTTCACTGAATAAATAGACAAAACTGCCACATTCCAATATACATACATACATTGTTCTTCTCCATAGCCCCCCTTCATATTCACCCCTTCCTTCCCATTACTATCCATAACTAGCTTCTGAGTTTATTAAAGACCCCATCATCAAACACTTAGTTATAATAGGCTACCAACCATTTTCCCTATCTCTAACTCTCCTTCCTCCCCATCTTAAACCAACTAGAACAGTAGATTAATCTTAAAACATTTCCTATTCACAAACCCTAAATTATTCCCTGTTGTAATCTGAATAAATTGCTAGCTCTTTACTCAGGTACCTTTTGCAATCTGGTCTCAAATACAGAAACATAAATATCCTCCCAAATTCCCAAATATAAATCTCTATGTTCAGCAAACTAATCTGGATTAGCAGGACATACATCTTGCTTTCCTAACTCTAGTCTAGACCCTTGCTTTTAACATGTCATTGGCCTGGAATTCTCTCCTATAGCTTCACTGAAGCTATAGCTGTCACTTCAAGCGTGAACCTTGATGCCACCTTCTTTCCAATTCCTTCCTGGGTCATCTGGGCTTGGAGTCCTTCTCTTCTTTGCAATTACATTTATTTGTTAAAGCCTATGCTCATGCTGCCTTATGCTGAAAGATGGCTCAATAATAATAAGCTGGGTCTTAGTTTCTTTACCAGACCAGAAACTCTTTGAAAACAGGAGCCATGCCTTTTCAAGCTATTCTCTCTGACTCAGTGTTTGGCATCATGTAGACATTTGATAAAGGAGTGGTTCCCAAATACTTCCATTCAGAGAACCCCATTAAAGAAAAACAAAAAAACTTTTTTATTTAAAAGTTTATTACACATACAGAGAAGTGCACATACCAAAATGTTTAGTTCAATTAATTTTCATAAACATACTCACACAACCAGCTCCCAGAATAAGAAATGCAAGGCAACCAGAACCTCAGAAACCACCCTAGTGCACCTTTATGAGGACTTTATTTTAATGTTATTTCATATGATACTTGTAGATTTGGTATAAGCAAGAAGAGTGCGAATATGTAGTTGTAGACCCCTTATACTATCTCTGCTCCATCATTCCTCCTTCTCCTTCAAAGAAGCGCGGATACAAACGCACACACACATAGATTGGAAACCAATGTAACAGCTGTATATTTGTAAATGAATGCATGGAAACATAAACCTGCAACATCTTCACTGGAAGAAGTATGTTAGTGTCAAACTGTCAAAAGGAATTAGTGATCCTTCATTTTAAAAATCTGTACTACACGTGCTGCTCTACGAGTACTGCCATAAGTCGGGTCAATCACAGGATTCCCGGCCTAGATTTGTAACATGGCCGCATGCGCGTCTATAAGCAACATGGACGCTCTGCCAGGCACCAACATGGCAACCACAGCCTCACCGCCCCCCTGAAGCACGCGAGAGTTCCCATAAAAAAACATATCCGCCATTCTGCCAACACCTAAGGTGGCTCTCTTTCGAGCTTCAAAGCGAGTGGGAAGCCGGAAATAACGTTTCCGTCTAGCGCATCTCCCGGGATCTCTTTCCGGTTAGCCCTGGGTGTCCGCGTGAGAATTGGATACTTCCTGGAGCTGGGGCTGGGAGGTGCTAGACTGCCGCGCCGGATTCGAGACGTGTCCGGGTTGGGAGACTGTGATGTCGGACACGTGGAGCTCGATCCAGGCCCACAAAAAGCAGCTGGACTCGCTGCGGGAGAGGCTGCAGCGGAGGCGGAAGCAGGACTCGGGGCACTTGGGTGAGGCGCGGGGCTGTCGGGGCCGATGCTTATCTGAGGAAGGCGGGAGGGAACCCTGGAGAAAAAGACAGCTCCTGAGTCGGCGCCCCTTCCCAGCGGCCATTTCTTAGCGCCTCGTGCGTTGGTCCTCTCCTCCTCCCCCTCGGCAGCACAGACGCCGCGCCCTGCGGCAAGTAGTCGCGGTTCCCTCCCACCTCGGGCCTTGGTACCACCAGTTCACTTTGCCGGGACGGGCGCCCGGGCCCCACCCCCGTCCGCCTTGCTGACTCCTAACTCTACGAGAACGTCGCCTTTGCTGTCCCCTCGAAGCAGCAAGTCCCCTTTTTGTTGCTCCCGTGGTGTTTTGTTCTTCCCTCGGTTATAGCGACTGCTTTGTACAGGTCATTTCTTTGCCACTGTGGACGCCGTGAAAGCAAGGACCGAACCTTTATATCCACAGTCCCCAGCTCAGTGGCCCTCACAGACTTGGCACTCGGTGTTGCTAGATGAGTAGACGAACTGGCATTGTCTTAGGCATTTACATACCGAGCAGGTATCTGAAAACATTTGTTTTTTGCTTTTAAACTTTTTCTCCCCTCCCGTTGCCACCTGTGTCACAATCATAAAACTTGAAGGAAACTCTAAAGATTGTCAACTCCTGCCCACCCCTTGTCCCCAGTACAAGCCCTGAATTATTTAAGGCAAATCAGTTATGAAGATCTGCAAGGATAGTGAATTCATACCACCCTTGTGGTAGCTTGTTTCAGTGTTTAGTAGTATACTCGAGTCCGTCTCTAAATCTTGTTTCGATACATTTTAGGCCCATGCGCTCATATTCTGGCCTCTGGAACTAGAAGATGCCCTGGCAGGACTCTCACACCATAATAAACAAACATCTATTGAGTATCTACAGTGTGCATGAGTCTAGTTAGACAAAAGTAAGATATTGTCCCTGCCCTCAAGGAGTTTGAAATCTAGTTGGGGATAAAGGATTAATATTTATAAAAAGTTAGAAATACAATATGATGTATGTAAAATGCCAAATGAATGAGTCCACAATGAGTTCAGTGAAGGGAGAAGTAACAGTTGGTTTAGTCAGTGAAGGCATCCTGGAGGAGCTGTCACTTGGTGTTTGGTCTTTGGGGCTATATAGGACTTAGATAATTCAAGAGAAGTTAAGAGGGCAGGGTGAGTAGGGGAAGAAATGCAAGTTGTATGATGAGGGATTAATTAGCAGTCAAGCATTGGAGTAGTTACTGAATTACCCAAGAGGGAGAATTTTTTTTTGCTACATTTAAAAAAAAATTTATTGATGTCTTAATAGTTTATAACATTGTGAAATTTTAGTTGTACGTTATTGTTTGTCAGTCACCATATAAATGCATCCCTTCACCCCTTGTGCCCACTCCCCCTCCCCCTTGCCCCTGGTAACCACCAAACAGTTCTCTCTGTCAGTGTGTTAGTTTATATTCCACAAATGAGTGAAATCATGTGCTGTTAGTCTTTCTTTCTCTGGCTTATTTCACTTAACATAATTCCCTCCAGGTCCATCCATGTTGTTGCGAATGGGACAGTCTTGTCTTTTCTTTATGGCTGGGTAGTATTCCATTGTATGTATATGTGTGTATATACATATATATACACACACCACATCTTCTGTATCCAGTCATTAATGGAGGGACACTTGGGTTGCTTCCACTTCTTGGCTATAGTGACAAATGCTGCAATGAACATAGGGGTCCATAAGCCTCTTTGGATTGTTGATTTCAGGTTCTTTGGATAGATACCCAATAGTGGGATAGCTGGATCATAAGGTATGTCTATTTTTAATTTTCTGAGGAATCCCCATACTGTTTTCCATAAAGGTTGCACCAGTTTGCATTCCTACCAGCAGTGAATGAGGGTTCCTGTTTCTCCACAACCTCTCCAACATTTGTTGTTTTTCTGTCTTGGTGATGATAGCCATTCTAAGGGTGTAAGGTGATATCTTAGTGTAGTTTTGATTTGCAATCCCCTGATGATTAGTGCTGTTGAACATCTCTTCATATGCCTTTTGGCCATCTGTAGATCTTCCTTGGAAAAATGTCTATTCATCCAAGAGGGAGAATTTTTTTTTGACAATATAAACTTTAGTTCCTTTGACCTTTTGTTGTAGATTCAGTTTTCTGTTTTTTTTTTTTTTCATATTCTTTGGTTTCCTCTGTTTCTGAGCCTTTTATTTTATGCATATCAATTTTAGATAGAAAATATAACAATTACATCTCTATCATAGACAAGTGACCCAATTGCTTCTTGATTTATCATAGACTTATGTTACTGGCCTTAAGTATCTCATCAACTTTTTGAAAAACAGCATTCTGGAAGCATTTCTGGTATATATATGTGTGTTCCTGAAAAAGTGCTTCTGCAAAAGCCTGCATTACAAATAGTAGGGCTTCTAGAAGAAATAGGTTTAGAAGAAGCCTGCTGAAAACCTATGTAACTTTGTTACTAGAGCCCTTACAATATTCTACTAAATACTAGCATAGTTAAATCTCCACTGGTGTTTCTACCTATAATGAAAGTCATTCCATCACCACAGCCTATATACCCTGGGGCTCCTACTTCCTGCTTCCAATCAGCAGTCTTGTTTTTGTTTAACCAAGGGAAATGCCTTTGCTGTTTCTTCATCTGAACTTTCAGCTTCCCAGATAGCTTAACATAGTGCAAAGTGTAGCACTTCTTGAAGCCACTAAACTGGACACTTCTATTTTTTTTTGCTGAGGAAGACTGGCCCTGGGCTAACATCCGTGCTCATCTTCCTCTACTTTATATGGGACGCCGCCGCAGCATGGCTGACACGCAGTGCGTCTACCCGGCTCCCGGGATCTGAACCCGGGAACCCCAGGCTGCCAAAGCGCAAACTAAACCGCTGTGCCACCGGGTTGGCCCCGACACTTCTATTTTTTTAAAAGGCATTTCTGTGGGATTCTCACCTTTTTTTCCTTAAGGTATTCATATATTTCTGAAGTTTTTTTTTCAACTGTGAGAAAATTTGCCCCTGACCACTTCAAAACATTAACATGATGAGAAAAATCACGTATGAACCAGCAAGTTTTCCATGTTATTCTGACATTCCCTTATTTACTGATTGCATGTGAGCTGATTTGCATTGAATAAATACATTGTAGCAAAACAAATTGTACTTGGATAATATTTGAGAGCAGTCAGAGAAATATCTGTTCTGTGGACTGTGTTGTAGAGGTCCTTCAAGTGGTCATCAGGTAAACAACAGTGGGACATGGCCTATCCCGAGTTGCTCAATCAGCAGAAGAGGGGCTAATAGTTCCATTCCTTTATAACTAGAAACTCACCAATTTACTACATTTGAACACTGTAGGTTATTGAGTTTTCAATGTACGTATTTCAGTAAGAGGTAATGTAGCCTTGTTTTGTCACCTCTCCATATTCTCCACATGGACAGGCTGTTATTCCATTTTAGTCCCCTTGGCCTCTTTTGCATTGTAGAAAGATGTAACAGCCTTGGGTAAGTGCATTTCTTCTAGGGATATTTATTTAATTTTTAGTATGGAATAATTTGTTTTCCCTTCAGCAATGGCAATTGGAAAAGGGGACCTGAGGATTCAAGTAGCATTTGCTTTAACAAAGTGATCTACAAAATTAATTTTTTTAAAACCATTATATCAGTGTACTACACCACTGACTGCTTTCTGTTCAGCTTTTTCTGTCATTTTTGTGACAAATGACATCTACCTGTTTTTTGTGGGTTTAATTCCTTAAAAAGGTTGTAATTATTCCTTACTATACTTCTTTACACTTCTCTATTTCTAAATTCATATTCTTTAGATGAATGAATCCAATCGCTCTTAGTCACTTTAAGTTCCACTTCACTTTTCCATGGTATTAACCACACTTTGGTATTAACCACACTTTGTGCATATGCAAGCCTAACCACTAGAGCCTTGGTACAATGAAGTATCAAGTATTCAAGTCCTTGCTAAACAGTTTTAATAATTTTGACAAGATTGTATTCTCCTTTGAATATAAATATTCTTTTTTGGATGTAAATCTCCCTCGACTTGTACATCCGCCTAAATGCATGGTTAAGACTCCTAATACATCCACCTAATAATATGGTTAAGACTCTTATAAAAGTATTTTTGAGGTTGTGATTAAACCATTTGTTGTCTTCTGTCCCAGAGCTTTGGCTGGCCTATTTGGTACTGTGGGAATAGGTAGAGATGAAACACACAAATTAACCCAGCCTATCAATGTTCTTTCTTTCAACTATTTTGGTTATTTCAAAGAATATATTTCTTTGAATGTTAGAATTCTTAGGAAAACAGTCTGAGAGTTTAATATTTAATCTGCATTTTAACTAAATAAACACCGATTTTAGGCTTTCCCAAAGGTAATGTTTTGTCCTAATTTGAGTTTCTTAAATTTTATTAAGGTTAGCTTGTGAAATAGTAGAGTAGATGATAAAAATACAGTCAGGAAATATCACTTGAGCTTCAGCAAAGTTTGTGTTTGAGTGTTAAAGTTCTCATCATTTTAACCCCCAACACTCTCATTTTATACATCCTCTGATGTCTGGTGGCCTTAATTCATTAAAATTCAAACTCCATTCCTCAAAAAGAGCTGATCACAGCTTAAGTTATTGAAAACATTTCTGGCTTTTAAGTTCATGTTGATTATATCAGTTGTCATTTAGAGTGACTGAAAGAAAGTGGTAGGGTGGTAGGGACCTTTAAATCTACCATGCTGCTATTTTATTTTCTTTGAAACACAGCAAGGACAGGAATTAGGAAAACACTTCTCACTCAGTAGAGAAAAGGTGAGTGGTTCCCAGAAAATCCAGGATTATCTTGGCAAAACAGTGAATACTTGAGTATGATTGAGGAAAGGTTATCTAGTGCTAAATTTGGTCAGAGGATTTCCTGCATGAAATGAAAGAACTGTGTAAATACTGAAGAATTTGACTCCTGAGGAATGAAGAGACTGACAGTGGTTTCCCTTTTTCATTTTCACTTCTCTTCATTCCTAGATCTACGGAATCCCGAGGCAGCACTGTCTCCAACCTTCCGTAGTGACAGCCCAGTGCCTACTGCACCCACTTCTGGTGGCCCTAAGCCCAGCACAGCTTCAGCAGTTCCTGAACTAGCTACAGACCCTGAATTAGAGAAGAAGTTGCTACACCACCTCTCCGATCTGGCCCTAACATTGCCTACTGATGCTGTGTCCATCCGTCTTGCCATTTCCACGGTAATCACCTGATAAGACAGGGTTGGGATCCACCACTTCTTTTCTTCAGGTCATGGTCCATGTCTTATTGCCCTCCCCTCCCCTCCTTCCTTAGCCAGATGCCCCTGCCACTCAAGATGGAGTGGAAAGCCTCCTACAGAAGTTTGCAGCTCAAGAGTTGATTGAGGTAAAGCGAGGTCTCCTACAAGATGATGCACATCCCACCCTTGTGACCTATGCTGATCATTCCAAGCTCTCCGCCATGATGGGTGCTGTGACAGAAAAGAAGGGCCCTGGGGAAGTAGCAGGGACTATCACAGGGCAGAAGCGGCGTGCAGAACAGGACTCGACCACAGTAACTGCTTTTGCTAGCTCTTTGGCCTCTGGTTTGGCCTCTTCAGCATCAGAACCAGCCAAGGAGCCAACCAAGAAATCAAGGAAACATGCTGCCTCAGATGTTGATCTGGAGATAGAGAGCCTTCTGAACCAACAGTCTACCAAGGAACAACAGAGCAAGAAGGTGGGTAGATGGAAATGCTTTCACACATATACTTTGAATTATAGCTTTGGTTGAGAGGCATTTACCCTTAAGGCAAGGAGCAAGTCTTAGAAATGAGGCTTTAGAGCAGTGGTTCTCAACTGGGAGTGATTTTGCCTCCCTCCTTCCCCCCAGAGGACATCTGGCAATGTTTGGAGACATTTTTGGTTGTCACAACACAGAGGAGTGCTACAGGCATTTAGTGGGTAGAGGCAAGGGATGCTGCTAAGCATCCTATAATCCTAGTAGGACAACCCCACACGACAAACAATTATCTGGCTCATACTGTCAATAATGCGTGTTGAGAAACTTTTAGAGAAGTTTTGTCATTGGATCTGTTGGGAAGAATCATCAGATCAAGAGAATAGGAATCTAAATCTAGAATCCAAATATAGTAATAGAGAAGAAAGGAGATGAATACTGGAAGATAGTCCTATGTATCAATAATTATGGAAATTGATGATTAAACAGTATGAATTGGCAGTGGAGTAGTTCTGAGTATAAATATTGGATCCACATGAGTTCTCATCCATTTGCTACTTCTAGCTGTGTGAACTGAACAAGTTAGTTAACTTCTCTTGAGCCTTAATCTTCTCATCTGTAATGTTGAGGATAACCAGCATACCCTCTCATAGAGTTGTTGCCTAGACTCTCAGCTAAAGTGCTTAGCACTGTGCTTTGGTTCAGTACCTAATAAATATGAGTGGTTTTTATGGGAAGGAATGCCTTCCTGGGGAGTGGAGGTTAGCTTAATGCTGAGCAGTAGGAACCAGGCTTCTTGTATTTTAATTCGATCCCAAATGAAGATTTGTGAGAAAGAACTAAACTCATGACAAAGCTCTTCCAGGGCTCCAATTTTCCCATATTAAGTTAACTCATTTACCCCTTATAGGACATAAATGTCAAGTAGAATTTACAGAGGTGGTTTAAGGGCTAATTTTATCTGCAAACCCTTTTAAGTTCAAGGCTTCTTCTGTCACAGGTCAGTCAGGAGATCCTAGAGCTATTAAATACTACAACAGCCAAGGAACAATCCATTGTTGAAAAGTTTCGCTCACGAGGTCGAGCCCAAGTGCAAGAGTTCTGTGACTATGGAACCAAGGAGGAGTGTATGAAAGCCAGTGATGCCGATCGGCCCTGTCGCAAGCTGCACTTCAGGTCTCTTGGCGGGGGGAGAGGTGGGATGGGTCTCCTAGAAGTAGTTATTCCTCTTCAGCATGTTCCTTCCAGTCATAGGGGTTCTGTCTTTAATTCTATTATTTAGTCTATGGTTTGTCTAAGACCTCCAGACTGAAGAAATACTTTCAGAAGTAGTGTTCTACAGCAAGGAATACAGACTGCACTCCCAAGTAGATGTGAGATTTTTTTTAAATGCCCCTTTCTTGCAAAAGCAAGGCATCTCTGTCTCTGAGCTCTTAGGTCAGTGTTTTATTCTGCTCTAACCAGCAAGCCCTTCCTTACTTCCTGTCTTTGCTCAGAGAGGAATTATAACTCTTCTTTAGTGTGAATTACAAATTTCCATGTCGTCTGCTTCCCCCCTCTGAAAACTCTTGGAGAAGCTCTAACGATAGAGAATATTAGAGGGTAATAAGACAGGAAATTTTGAAACCATTTGGAACTTGAACTATGGGATCTAACTTTGGAACATCATCTTGATTCTGATTCTCCCTTTTTATTTCCCCAGACGAATCATCAATAAACATACTGATGAATCATTAGGTGACTGCTCTTTCCTTAACACATGTTTCCACATGGATACCTGCAAATATGTTCACTATGAAATTGATGCTTGCATGGATTCTGAGGCTCCTGGGAGCAAAGACCACATGCCAAGCCAGGAGCTTGCTCTTACACAGAGTGTTGGAGGTGATTCCAGTGCGGATCGACTCTTTCCACCTCAGGTACTTGTCTGCTCAGAAAACTTATCTCAACTTATGGACTTACATCTGAGTAGGGCAGCCATACATGTAGGAAAGCAGGGCATAGCCAGCAATCTGTCTTACTGACTGGGAATGGAGTGGGATAGGTATGCTTAGAAGGGAGTAGGAAAATCAAATCGAATAGCGGGACTGGGGCCATGAATTTTAGAGTGAAGGAAGGGAAGATGACTAAATACCACCTCATGCAGTGGATCTGTTGTGATATCCGATACCTGGACGTCAGTATCTTGGGCAAGTTTGCAGTTGTGATGGCTGACCCACCCTGGGATATTCACATGGAGCTGCCTTATGGGACCCTGACAGATGATGAGATGCGCAGGCTCAACATACCAGTACTGCAAGATGATGGCTTTCTCTTCCTCTGGGTCACAGGCAGGTAATGCAGTTCAAAGATACGTAGGTATGGGCAGATACAGTACAGAGTGAGTATTGGGTGGGAATAAAATCCTGGGTTTTCCTAGCCTTGCTATTAAATGTATGACTGAGTCAGACTTTTTTTTCCTACTGAGACCTAATGCCTGTTTATAACACAAATAATACGTTGAATTCTATTTAACTCTACATTTGTTCCTTGTGCAAGGTAAGGCCATTGAAAATAGATACTATGTTTTATCTTTTCATTCTTAGATCCATCCTATTGCCCTAATGGTGTCTTGCATGTTCATAGTCACTGAATGTCTACAGAAAACAACACTTATCTGTCTTGAAGGGAGAAAAAAATGTGGGCATGGACGTAGCTATTGAACCCTTCTTTCTTTCTAGGGCCATGGAGTTGGGCAGAGAATGTCTAAACCTCTGGGGGTGAGTAGAGATCATTGTGTTGCTTTCTTTTGAGGGAAATACGTACATAATTGCTGTAGTTGAGATATGGGTTCCCTTCTCCCAGAGTATTCCCTGTGCCTCCTTGCTTCTGTAGAGTAGATGGTGGTACCCCTAAACTGTGAAAGCCTGAGTAAAGCTCTAGTTCTCTTTCTTCTGCTCTACAGTTATGAACGGGTAGATGAAATTATCTGGGTGAAGACAAATCAACTGCAGCGCATCATTCGGACAGGCCGTACAGGTCACTGGTTGAACCATGGGAAGGAACACTGCTTGGTGAGCGGCAGTGGGGCCCAATAGGCAGAGCAAAAGAGGAATTATTGGATTTCTTGTTGAGAAAAAGTTCAAATGCTGGGGTTTCATAAGATAATCTGTTCTCTGTGATGAGCAGGTTGGTGTCAAAGGAAATCCCCAAGGCTTCAACCAGGGTCTGGATTGTGATGTGATCGTAGCTGAGGTATGTGCTTCCCCAGGCATCCAAAGCTTCCACGTTGTAATTGGTATCAGTTATTCAAGTCAGGTGTATTCTTATCCCAACTTCCCTCATTTGGATCATAAACATAAATGGAAAGGGCTAGAAGTGTAGTCTTGGGTAACTTAAAAGTAACTAGAGCCTTTATTTCCTAGGTTCGTTCCACCAGTCATAAACCAGATGAAATCTATGGCATGATTGAGAGACTATCCCCTGGCACTCGCAAGATTGAGTTATTTGGACGACCACACAATGTGCAACCCAACTGGTAAAGTGACCAGAGAACATGCTAGCCCCCAAGGGCAAAACTGTTTATGGTCAAGGACAGAAGTTAGTAGAGCTCCACTGCACATTCCCCTAGTCTATACATGGGCTTCAGAGGATTCATAAGCCACTTATACTTGTATTTAAGCTGTTTTATGGGATTCTGCACTTCATTGGAAACCCAAGAGGTTTTAGGATTCAAACCACTGCTCTCTAGAGTCTCCAACTCTCTTACAAGATCTTCCTCAGTTATCCTATAGGATGTATTGAATCTGCCCCCTGGTGGTTACTGAGAATCTGTTTATAATCTGTCAACAATTTTATTATCTTTCATCCCGTTAGTAGAGCTTACAAGACATGCTCGTAGCATTTTACTTTTCCAAAGAATACTCACTGGCAGCAGCAACTTTGTGAAGTAGGCCTGGTTTGCCATCAGTTATTAACCTTTAATTCCTAACCAGTCAGTCTACCATATGCTATTTTAATAATAATATGATGAGATGATAGGCAGTCTTAATAAAAGGTATGCATCTTTTAACAATATTAAGTCTTTTAATTCCAGGATTTTTGGTTTGCCCCTTCTGTCCCATTGCTTCAGGATCACCCTTGGAAACCAACTGGATGGGATCCACCTACTAGACCCAGATGTGGTTGCCCGGTTCAAGCAAAGGTATCCAGATGGTATTATCTCTAAACCTAAGAATCTATAGAAACACTTCATCACAGAGCTAAGCATCCAGAGCCATGGCTCTGCCATCACAGAGCTAGGCATCCAGAGCCATGGCTCTGAAGGTGGTACCTGAAGAGTAATATTTGTACAATAGCTTTTTTCCTTATTTAAATAAAAGTTTGTATTGTAATTGGGATTTCGAGGTCAGATCCTGGCTCTGCCACTTAACAATTTGTGATCTTGTGTAACTCATCTCTCAGTATGATTCCTTATTTGTAAACAGGGGATATTACCTACCTCATTGGGTTGTTGTAAGGGTTCAAACTAAATGAATGCATGGAAAGCATTAAAATGTTGATTATACTGCACAGGATCACAGTGATTAGCAAAGTACTACATGAACATTATAATCCAGAAGGGTTCTCTGGGATAGTATTTTTCTATTATCACTAGGGCCAGCATGCTCTAAACATTTGCTTATTCTGTTAGAACTATGTGGCTTTGCTAGTCTATTATTCTTTAGCTCATTTCCAAGAAAAATGAAATAAGCACATCTTAGATTAAATTTAATTAAGTGCCTAGGGTATGCAGAAAATTAGCCTATATATTATGTAAGTGAAAACACCTCTGGCCTATGTTTTAAAAGATATTTCATCAAACACAAGTGAACACAACTTTTTTAGACTTTGGTGAAACCTCTTACATTAACTGATGGATGTAGAGTTCTGCCTTTTACACTTAAGCTGTGATAACTCAGATAAGGAGGGATATTGACTAAAGAAATATTATTTGTAAAGAAAAGTAAATAAACTTCTAGGTGATGTTGTTTTCGCTATAGCCCAGTGTGCCTACTGTGTTGAAAACCTTTATTCTCAAAGCAAGGTATAGATATGATAATAATAGTTCCTTATTTAAGAAGTAACCTTTAATGCAACCTTTTATTCCCTTTAAAATGAATGCAAACAGTGGTATTTTCTCTTAGGCTCAAAGCTGAGTACTCTCCCATCATTTTAATAATCTTTTAGGCATGTCCTATGACAATTATACCAAGTTTCCTCAAACAACCACCTCCCACCACCACCCCTATTTTCTGCTTGTCCATATTCCCTTCACCCTTTTCTCTGCTATTATAACTGGTATTTCTGCTTGTACTTGAAAGTAAAAAGCAATTCCAGATTACAGCAAACTTAATCCTTGCTCCATAGCCTGGCCCCAGTTGAAGAGATAGAAAAGAAGCGTGAAGGACCATCATGGGTTGAGATCAGGCACTACCAGAAACCCAACTTGTGTTTTAAAAACAGGCTCTTGGACATGTTCCCAGCAGGTAAGTCTTCACTGGCTTGGAGAACAGGAAGGACTATTTCACAAACACCACTGTGTTTGAATTTCTAGAGGCTACCCAGGCCAAGAAGACATCCCTAAGAGAGAAAAAGATACATACAAACTTAGAATTACAGCCGAGATATATTCTTTTTTAACTCAGTCTTAAACAAATAGATATCCAGAGAATTTCCTGTAGCATCAAGGTGAGATGATATCACTCTATAGGAATATACAGGCACTGGGTCTAAAAGGCAGAAGTACAGGCAAATCCTAATTTACGGAAGAGGATTTGAGATAGGAAATACCAATGCCTTGTTTCATGGATATACGGAAATCCCAGGAAAATTTTGGGAGATGGTCAAAGTTTTCAGAACTTCTCCCCCCACCCCCACTCCTGCCACGCTTAGCACCGTATTGTGCTACCACCACTTACCCATTCCTCCTCAAATTCTAATTCCCTAAGTGATGTGATTTGCACTAAGGAGATAAACTAATATTCAGTCACTAAGCTTAATGTGTCATCATATTTTAAAGAGCATACATAGAAGGACTGTGGTAACTGAAAAGCATGAGCTACTAATTATGTCATCTTTGGCTCTGTGGCAAATGTAATTTTTTAAGCAGGGGAACTTTTCTAGTAGCTTCTACGATCAGACATCTGTATAGCAACCTCCTCTACCTAAGGTAAGGTGATACAGATTATATGCTCAGGGTTACCATGTTTTCCAACACAGTTAATTTAGCAATACCTAAATTATAAGTAGGGGAACTATAAACTCACCTGCAGTGCTTCACCACACACTCATTGCTGCAGTACTCGTTGTCCCAGTCCTTACTCACAACGGGAGGGTTCTCACAACCAGACCTCACACATCGAGGTTGGGGTGAGAGTGTCACAGGAGACCCACTCACCAATTCAACATCCATTTGAGAAGGAGACTCAACCTATGAAAGGAAGAGAGCACCATAGATTAGATTGCTACTTACCTACCTAACCAGCTAGTCAAATTAACTCTGGGACCCAGTAGAGCAACAGGTGTACAATCCCTCAGGTATGGGAGAGAATTTCCAAAAGGTGAGTTCTTAAGTCTCCCCCTCTATATCCATCCAGCTTTAAAACTTTGCCAGGCAGACTGACATGAAGATTCTTCCCATCAAGGGAATGCTGGCCATATGCTAGTACTCTTTAATTTTAATCTTATCTATCACTGACTTCATTCCACACTTGAATAAAATTCCTATGAAAATATCAAAAGTAGAATGTGAGTAGAGTTTGGGTCACGTCAGCTAAGATCAGGAGGGCTAAAGAAGACAAAATGTGGTGCCATTAAGAAAAGGAAAGAACTTGGAGGTTCAGTTTCCTGCTGATGGGGTTATTTATTTTTCTTTAAAATGATTGCTCCATTAATTATAGAGCAAGAGTCTCAAACAGACCTATATTTTAAAATGACTCCTGGTCCTGTACATGTTAAAACTAGAGTATTTGATGTCTGCTTATGTCTCTTTGGAAAGACTCAATTGAATTTTTCTAGCTTTATCCCCTATCTATCCCCCCACTTAAGACATCAAGTCAAGCAGTCAAGATGTAGGAGAAATAGGATTTATCTCTAAAGCTTAGGATCCTTGGGTAGATACCTCCAAAAAATAACTCCACGCTGAGGCTGTATCCTCGCTAGTCAAACTACAGTATTACTTCTGCTAGGTTAAGGAGCAGTATGGGATGGGAGACCCTCTTAATGTTCCTCACCAAGGACGCTACAGAGTATCTTAGGTGAGGTAAGTCAGAGTTGCAGGAAACTGTCCTCTACAGGATGTTTTGTACTGGTTCTAAGACATTAAATGCTAGTAGCAACTCCTACTTTTATTGGATCAACAAAAATGCTCATACGTTTCCACTGGTGTAGAGGAAAGACTTGAAAACAGAGGCTCACCTCAGGAACTACATCTGTGATCATCTCACAGATTGTGTCAGGAGAGGTTTCCTCCACTGTATGGGCCTCAGGACTGTTGTTCACAGGCCGCTCAGGACTACTTTCCATAGCTGGTGGGACTAAGGTAGTCTGCATTTTCAGAGTGGGTGGAGGCACAAATTTGATCTGCAGAGGAGGTGGCTGTTGCTGTAAATTGATTCTACCTTTCTGAGGTGGAAGCTGTTGCATGGCCTGGAGTGGGGGAGGCTGTTGCAGAATGGTCACTTGCTGCTGAGTAGGGGGCTGAGGCATCTGTTGCAATGGAGGGGGTTGTAGTCGGGGTGGAGGCAGTTGCATAGAAGCAGCAGCTGCTGCTGCCGCTTGCAACACTGACCGAGTGACAATCTGGGCTTGTTGACTAGGCTGGATTGTAGCTGTACTGGTTTGACCTAGTTGGAGCCCCCGGGAGGTCACCACTGTGGCTGGGATAACTGTAACCATCCCTCCTTGAGACATGGTAATAGAAGAGGGCAACATCTGTTTGGTAATAATCAACTTGGTGATATTGGGCTGACCCCCAGCCCCAGAAGATGCCTGGTTTGCCACATAGGATGAAAGGGTGGAGTTAACAACAATGGAAGAGGACAGGGCAGGGGGCTCTGTTGAGGCTGGTGCTGGAGATGCTGGGTCAACGGTAGCCACAGGGGGTGGAGAAGGAGTCTGTGATGGTGGCATTGGATCCAATTCTACTGTTTCCACAGTGGCCTAAAAGAATAACAAAATAAACGTCATTGGGAGATTTACTCTCTTCCCAGGACACAGTCACTCTAATCACCTCTCAAGAAAAGATACAATACAGACTGGGGAAAAAAAAGAAAGAAAAGGAGCAGCTGTGGGTGCTACCCTGGCTAAAGCAAACAATGGAAATAATAAACTCAAAAAGAAACACTGGCAAGGTTTTTGGTGGAAACAGCGGGAAAGCTGTTCCATACTTTTAAGCTTTTAATACTACATAATAATAGGTTCCACAGGTTTTTGGTGGTATTTACTTCTTCTGTTAATAAACAGCTTAAAACATCTTTTTCTTGGTTTAAATATCCACCTTCCCTAACCCTCTTACCTGACACTCTTGATTGTCTTTATAAGCAGCTAGCGCTTTTAGATACTCTTTCTTGGCAGCTTCAGTTTTCCTCTTATATACCTGCGGGAAAGAGAGACTGTTTCAGAAGTCCTCGTACTCCTAGAAAAGACTGATAATTCTATATTATTCATCAATGAATGAAAATTCATCTCAGTCTAAATACTGACAACTCCTTTTAGTGAATACACTTCTGAAAGCTAAATAAAACAGCCTCCATGGCAGACTCACCAGTGACCACGCACCTGAAAGCCAGCCAATCAACAAGAGTCTTGTTGGCATAACTACACTTCTAAAGCTAACGCCAACCCATGCCCACTTCTATAATCAAAACAAATCCTGACCCCAAAACTATGTAAGATCAGTAGTCTGCTTAGCCTGGGATAAGTGTCTAACCAGGGTACTCTCCCTTAAGGAATGTGGTAAATTGTTTGCAATCAAGGCCACAAGAATTCCTCCCATCCTGCATAGCTCTTGCCCCATTACGAAGTGAAACCTGGGGCCAGCCCAGTAGTGTAGCGGTTAAGTTTGTGCACTCCGTGTCAGCAGAGCAGAGTTCGCAGGTTTGGATCCCGATTGCGGACCTATGCACTGCTTATCAAGCCATGCTGTGGCAGGCGTCCCACATATAAAGTAGAGGAAGATGGGAATGGATGTTAGTCCAGGGCCAATCTTCCTCAGCAAAAAAAGAGGAGGATTGGCGACAGATGTTAGCTCAGGACCAATCTTCCTCACCAAAAAAAGAAGTGAAACCTATTTCCCCTTCCTTTGAATCTGGGTTAGCTCTATGAATTGGACCATTAGAATGTGGCTGAAGTGACACAAAGAGACCTTGGGGCATCTGTTTTAGTTTGGAACACTGCTCTAAGTCTGCCATACTGTAAAGAAGCCAATCTAGCCTGTTTGGAGGATGAGAGGCCATGTGAAAAAGAACCACGGTATCTCAGCCAACAGGTGTCACCAACTGCCCGACATGGGAGCAAGATCATCTTGGTCAGCCATACCAGCTGTTACTTCACTACAACTGCAGGAATGAGCCCAGGCAAGAACACCAGGAAAACCACCCAACCAATTTATAGACGAGAAATAAACTGCCATTGTTTTAAGCCATTAAATTTGTGGTGGTTTATTGGACAATAATAGATAACTGGTGCAAATTATCTATAATAAATCCAGCTTGTTTCAAATGTTAAGTAGCACTCACTTTGACATAAGACCTGGAGAATCTAGGGTAATAATAATTATAGCCATCTTCAATTTCAATTGTATCTTATATTTATGTAGTACCACAATTTCCATTTATTTTTTTAATACAGAGTATATTTAGGGAGATTAACTATAGTTTTCAAGTGTACAGTATACTATAGAATGAGAAAACCCTAAACTAGATTCTAAATTCAAACTTGGGGGGCCGCCCGGTGGTGTAGCAGTTTAGTCTGCGCTTTGGTAGCCCGGGGTTCGCGTGTTCGGATCCCGGGCACCTACCAATACACTGCTTGTCAGCCAAGCCGTGGTGGCGTCCCATATAAAGTGGAGGAAGTTGGGCATGGATGTCAGCCCAGGGCCCGTCTTCCTCAGCAAATAGAGGAAGATTGGCAATGGATGTTAGCTCAGGACTTGTCTTCCTCATGAGAAAAATATAAATCCAAACTTGGTAGTGGATTTTAGAGTTAGCCACAGCATGCAATTAAAAAGGAACAGTGTAGAGACAGCCCTGATGGCCTAGTGGTTAAAGTCTGATGCACCCACTTTGGTGGCCCGGGTTCAGAACCACACCACTCATCTGTCAGTAGCCATGTTGTGGTGGCAGCTCACACAGAGGAACTAGAGGGACATACCACTAGAATATACAACTATGTACTGTAGCTTTCGGGAGGGGAAAAAAAAAAAGGAATAGCCCAATTTTACAGATGGAAAAAAAATGAGGCTTTATAAAAGATTCAGTTTTTATAATTTAATCATTTTCAGATGGATTCAGAAGTTGTATGGCTGCAACTTCTAAGCCAAAGGATGATCTGTGAATGCCATTAACAAAGAGCTGATATTAAATAAGAACATGTAAGAAAGTTAAAAAGAAAACTTAGTTTTTTGGGTTTTTGTGTGTATGTGAAGATGATTAGCCCTGAGCTAACATCCACTGCCAATCCTCCTCTTTTTCCTGAGGAAGATTGGCCCGGGGCTAACATCTGTGTCCATCTTCCTCTACTTTATATGAGAGACCACCACAGCATGGTTTGTTTGACAAGCGGTGCGTCAGTCCATGCCCGGGATTCGAACCTGTAGACCCTGAGGTGCCGAAGCAGAGCAGGCAAATTTAACTGCTACGCCACCAGGCTGGCCCCAAGAAAACTTAGTTTTTATCTTACTTTAAAACTTCTGGAACAGTCACTATCCACTGGTTCTTCATGATTTGCTCACCTGTTTTTGCTCCTCTCCAAGACTGTCCCACATGGAGGCCACAATTTTTGAAACCTCCCCAAAGGTGGCATTGGGATTCTGTCCCTTGATGGCAGCCTGTGTATCACGAAAGAATAAAGCATATGCTGAAACTGGTTTCTGAGGTTCATTAGGATCTTTCTTTTTTCTCTTCTTTGGGGCCTTCTGCTTTTTCCCTGCTTCCACCACGACTGTCTTCTGGCTGGGAAGTTGCTGTAGGGGAGAAAAGAGAAAGAATTACAAGAAGGAAGAAGGGAAGTATGTCTGGAGAACTGTAAGAAAAGGACTTTTACACTGGGGAAACTATCTAGCCACATGGATGGAATTTTCAGAAATGCTAAAAATAAGAGGCAATAGGATTACAACATTAGTACAGTATGTGAGGACCAATAAGAATGGGGATTGGGAGGAGCATTATAAACTGTAAATTGAGAGGCGGTACCCCATACCCAGAAAAGAGCAGAGGAGATGGCAGGGCAGGAGTAAAGAATACTGAGTAGGTTCTGTATGCCAAGAGTTCTATCCTAGAATGTCATGGCAGATTTGATTTTGGCGGGGAATGCCTCACCCTCCGGAAATCCTCAACACCATCCTCATGAAGTGAACTAGTAGGTGAAGGGGTGGTTGAAAGACGATCTTCAGGTGACTGGGCAGGTGGCAGGATGGTGCCACCCCCTAAGCTCAAACCAAGCTGAGAACTCAGTTCTGACTGATCAATGGTGGTCAACTGGCTATGCCCCATCAAGCCAGATGTCATGTCTGTCATTGGTACATCAATTGTAACAGGTGGGTTGGCGCTATACTGAGTTCCTATAGAATGGTCCAAGTCCTGAGAGAAGCAGAAGGACTAATTAAACACTAAATATAAAAAACACCACTCTTCCCCCCTTGAATTCAGGACAGTTTATAAACCCCCTGCTTACCCAGATTGTATCATCGTTTAAACATCAAATAATTTGTCTACATATAAAACATATTAAGCTTTTTAATCAAGTACAGAAATTAGTCAAGTCACTTCTTTGTATTCAAAGGCCTATTCCAAAATGACTAGAAATAACCAGGAAAGTCTTAATTTTGGACAAGTTAACAAAAAAGCAAATGAATTATTCAGTAATCTAGAAAGAGTGATGACACACAGGGTAAAGAAAAACTTTCTCCCTGTACCCTCCCAAAATAATGGCTTTTAAAGTTGCAATATGCAGGCAATCAGAGTAAATAAGGCCAATGTTAGAGATGTCTGACCTCAAATATGGTCTGTGGAGATGTGCTGATGAGATGTGCTGGAAGCCCAATACACTGATTTATAACACATACCAATCCACAATTAATACATTTGGTTCAGACTGTTTTTGAATAAATCCTCCAACGTACCAGTTATCACACTCACACTTGAATCCAAGCATGTGAAGGCCATAACTGAAGGAGGGAATAAAAACCTCTTTTTCCCCCCAAATCACAATAAATCATTTTCATTTCAGGGCTAACACTGGACATTTTACAATTTTAAACCATTTTTCAAGTTAAAACTGATTCACATGATAAATCCATTTATTCAGGGGAAATTAAGTCTTTGTTGGTGAAACTTTAGCCACAAGAATGAGAAATAAGTAATACCCAAGTGTAGAAGGGAATAGAGAGTCACTTTTGTCTCCCCTAACACCATACCCATGAGCCTGGGTAAGCCTGATGATGTCTTGCCCCTTACCATGGTCAAGCCCCCACTCAGGAGCCCCCCGCCCTGCTCCATCAAGCCATGGGTCATGCCCACAGGCATGTCCAATGTCTGGACCCCATACTGGGCTGAAAAGCTGCCATCCTGAGAGGAGGAAGGGTCTGCCAGGTCATCAAAGTGGCCAACCACATCTGAGACAGCCAATGAGGGATCAGAATCCAAGGAGATAGGCGGGATTTCAAATTCCTCATCTCCCAAGCTTGGTGTATGGAATGTCTGTAGGGGGAGAAAAGGGAAAAAGAATTAGTAGGAAGAGGAGGAACTGCATATCACTAAGTGAAGAACACCACTGGGTACTGGAGATTCTCAGTGTACCTCTTTTCGGCCTGGATCCTATTTTTGCTATCAAATTTAGGATCTATTTAATTTTACAAATAAACCTCTCTTCCTCATACCCTTGGTCATATGGCACATACAAGCCTGCCAACATCAATCACAGTTTTCAATTCTTTTATCTCTTTTTGACCTTTACCATCTTGGTTGTCGTAAACTATTATGCACATCGTTCTAACGAATAATTCTTTTAGCACCATTAGTAAGGACCCAGCCTTTATAACCAGTTTAGGCTATGATGCTTAACATCTCTCTAATGATTCTAATAGATATCAGTTGTTTCACAATTACTACACCTGAACCATTAGACCACAGAAATTCAGTGTCAACCAGACAATTATCCTGCGACTGTTGTTTTAGGTTCCTTTGAAGCAGATCCTAAAAGGTACTATCATGGGAACCTTATTTCCTTCTAAAATACATGCACTTAGAGTTTCCTATTTCTTCTCCATTTTAGAAATCATGATGTTAACAACAAGTAAGATTCCTGTTTGCACAGGATTTTTGGAAAACCCAACAATGCCAAGATAAGGATAACAGTGAGGACAAAAACTTTCCTAAGAGCTACAGCCAAGAGGCAAACTGGTTCTCTAACGGTTCCAGAACACATTCCTAGTTTTGCTCTGACCAAGCCTTTCTGCAGTAAACGAAGATTACTCTAGCTGGCTAAAGACCCAATCCCTTCCTCTGAATCCAACTACCAATAACAATATACTCTTTCTATTCTGAATGGGGCCACCTTTCATCCAACTAACAGACCAGTGTCTGACCTAAAATGTATTAAATGCTATGGTTTCTTTCTGACACTAAAAAAATAAAATGGCAGCATGTGCAGTACTAGAGCATTATAAATAATAGCAAGAGAGGTGTCAGAGAGGTCTCGGTTCAAGTCCCAGCTCTGCCACTTACTACAACATGACCTTGAATGGGTTTTCCTCATTTGTAAAATGGGAGTTATAAAGGTAATCTCCTTATATAAATATTATGAGGATTATTGGGATTTAGTATACAAATCCCTGATACATATAATTGCTTAATAACTGTTAATAACCATTGTTATTAATAATATTAATATCTGAATTATTAACTTGCCACCCACCCCAACTAATTATCATAGATAATTTAAATTTTAGAAACTTTAAATTCTACCAACCTGTCACATGGCATAGTAAATATCAATCCACTGGGATAAAATTCAATAGGTACCCACATTTTTTTCATGATTAAACAATACATTCTTTAAGAGTTCTTCAAGATTTTTCTAGATCCAGAAAGGGTCTCACTAATATCACCATTTCTATTTTAATGAAGACACTGCTAGAAAGAATATTTTCAGCTAGTAGTAACTAGGGAGAAAAAAGTATGTCTGTGAAATGCCCAATCTCTCCAAATCACATTGGCAAACAGAAAAAAAGTTTCCTAGAAGACAAAAAGATATGTATATAGCTTCATTTCTATATCTTCCTTCTCCAAGATCCTTACTATTTTACTTAGTATGATAAAAATTTGGTAGTTGTCTTGGATATTACATGAGAGTAGCATACAGAGCATAGGTGCAGGTAGTTCTTGATAGGAAAAACTAAAACATTCCTCAAGAACTGAACTTTTTTCAGTACACAACTCATAATTTTTGTTATTATGTGGAAGTTCTTAACCTCAGGTTCATGACTCTTTCTGAAATCTCAGTTTAGGTTCATGTGAGCATTTTTCAAAAAGAGTACAAAGATTTTTACCAAATTCTCATGCAAACAAACAAAAGTTACATGGACAGGAAAAAGGATTAGAGGAAACATTTATTGTACTAGATTGATAGTATATGACAGTGGTTTTCGAGTTTTTTAAAGATATAGATTGCTTTGGCACAGCAAAAGATGCCTATCTTTTTCTGCTTACCACAACAAATAAAAAAGCAACTCTGCCAAGTTATGAAGATGATACGATTTCTTAATGAGAACTGAAAAAGAATAAAAATTCATATCCAAAACAAGAGACCAGTGTTCTACAAAGGACTAACCCTCATAAACCATCTGGAATGCTCTCAAAGACTACACTAAAAACCAGACATGCAGAGATTTCATTGTACAGAATTAACAAGGCATTCTTTCTATGTACCACCCCCTGGAATGTGTAAACAGCTTTGTTATTCAGTATCCACAGCTTTAATGGTGTTTTTGGGGGGTTTTGTCTTATTTGTTTGTTTCTTCCTTTAAGTATGAAAAGTAAAATAACTGCAATGATCAAGAATGCAGAAGGGTAAAACACATGCTAGAATAAACATAGGGATTCACTCTAAATCTCTTTTAACTACCACAAATGATCTGTAAGATTATGGGTAACATCCAATAATGAAATCTAAAGTCATTTTATTTTAGTGGATCTACTACATAACTAGATCATACTCTAGACTATCAAATACAAAACAAAAATAAAACTGTAGCAAACATTAAAGTGAAACTAAATGATATGGATACAGAAGGAGAAAATACGAACATCATGCAGCTCAGCTACCTTCTCACTCAGTTTTCTTTTCCTTCTCTGTTAAATTCCTGGGCCTTTTGAGGGAGGAAGGAGTTTGGAAATCAAAGCTTAGGGGCTGGCCTGGTGGCATAGTGGTTAAGTCTGTGCGCTCCGCTTTGGCAGCCTAGGGTTTGCAGGTTTGAATCCTGGGCACAGACCTGTGCACTGCTCATCAAGCCATGCTGTGGTGGTGTCCCACATACAAAATGGAGGAAGACTGGCAACAGATGTTAGCTCAGGGCCAATCTTCCTCACCAAAAAAGAAATTAAAGCTTATAAACAAGGATGCTTAGCTACTGAGAGAACCAAAAATTAAAAAATACCATTTCCTTCCCTTTTCATATTCCTCCATACCAAAACACACAATCTAATATTTCCTTAAATAGTTTCTTGTGTAGTTCATTTTAAAGAAATTTATTTTAATCCAACACCTATGTATTCAACAGTACACTAGTACTATCAGTTATTAAAATAATTAATTGTTCTTAAAAACTGATATAGTAGTGGAAAGTTTAACTATTCAGCCTGAAAGCAAAAACTGGTTCTAATGTTATAAGTACTTTTCCTAATTACAAATAGGTATCTTTATGACTTATTTCTCTACAGTGATCAAAGCACAGTATCCTTATGTTAGAGCCAACCTGAATGAGAGAAACAGAAAGATTAAACTCCCTTCAGATTATAAAG